>OX336395.1:226926590-229426590 GCA_946902985.2 Meconema thalassinum | reverse complement strand
TTCCCTTCATCTTCCACTGCCTTGACAATCTCGTCTTTTGTGATTCAGTCAACAGTTTCCTCACCCCACCTCATAAAGCGCGCTTAATACCTGTATAGACACGCAGCACTGCCCCCTCCTTAAGCCTGTTCCGTCCCGGAACAGTTCAAGATCATTACGGAACCGTTGTCAACCGTCGGATTAGCTCCCTCATAATGTGCTAGTCGGTTGAAATGGACCACCTTAGACTTCCCGTGTGGAAGTCTTTGTATCCAGTAGATGACGTCGTTAATCCTCTTCATCACCTCGTACGGTCCATCCCAGGATCGCTGCAGCTTGGGTGAGTAACCGCGTCGCCGTTGTGGGTTGAACAGCCATACCAGATCCTTCGCGTTAAAGCCACCTCCTCGTTCCCGTGCCTCATAGGCGTGCTTCATCCGGTCGCTTGCATTTCCGAGGTTCCTTCGGACGAGGTTGTGGATCTGGTTCATCTTCTCCTTCAGGCTGATGATGTAATCGTCTCCTGCCACCAGTTCTTCTCCGGGCTTACAGCCGAATTCCAAATCACAGGGTAATCGCAGTTCCCTCCCGAAAAGTACAGAAGCCGGTGTCTGCCTCGTTGTCTCGTGGACCGAAGATCGGTATGCCATCAAGAACAGGGGGAGATGTTCATCTCAATCGCGTTGGTTATCTGCCACCACCTTAGAGAGATGCTTCCCGATTGTCCGATTCATCCACTCGACCATTCCATCCGACTGTGGATTTAGTGGCGTCGTTCTGGTCTTCCGAATTCCCATGATTTGACAGATTTGCTGAAACACTGCCGACTCAAGTTCCTCCCTTGGTCCGAGTGTAATTCCAAAGGAGCACCAAACCATGAGAACAACTCGTTCACTAAGATCTTGGCGACGGTGACCGATTCCTGGCTGGGGATTGCGTAAGCTTCCACCCATTTTGAAAAGTAGTCCATGGCCACCAAAATGTACCTGTTCCCGGCGTCTATGTCGGGGAATGGTCCTGCCACGTCGATCGCAATCCGTTCGAATGGGCTTCCAACATTGTACTGGCGCATGGGTGCCTTCTTCCTTCCTCTCGGTCCATTTCCAGCAGCACAGACTTCACATTTCCTGCACCAATTTTTGACGCCTTCCTTGCAACCTACCCAGTAGAATCTTTCTCAGACTTTCGCAAGGGTCCTGTTCACGCCAAGATGTCCTCCTGAACTCTCGTTGTGGAGATGATGCAGTACATCCGAAGTCTTCTTCTGAGGAACGACGATCTGTGTCCTGGTTGAAGTCCCATTCGAGTCTTCGACGATGCGCTTCAGTACTCCATCTTCCAGACGTATCGAGTCCCATTGGGCCTAATAAGATTTAGCTTTGGGGCTACGCGGAGCGACTTCTTCCCACGTAGGCCGGCGTCCCTTCTTGAGCCACTGGATAATGAGGCCAAAATCTGCCTCCTCACTCTGAGCCTTCTGGAGTTCTACAGGTTGCCATGAGTCGCTAACGACTGACAGTCGTCTGACCAGACCAGCCTTCGATTCATGCCGTGTACAGTGGCTGCAGTCCGCAGGGCATGGTCTTCTTGAGAGCGCGTCCGCGTTCTTGTGGCTGATTCCGGCTCGATGCTCAATGTGAAAGTCGTACTCCTGTAGGCGTTCAATCCATCGAGCAATCGGTCCCTCGGGGTTCTTGAACCGCATAAGCCATTTCAGGGCTCCATGATCCGTTCTCAGTAGAAAACGTCCATTCAGGTACTTATAGAAGTGTTCCAAAGACTTCACCACAGCCAGTAACTCCCGTCGAGTGACGCAGTAGTTCCTCTCGGGCTTGGAGAGTACCTTGCTGAAGTAGGCGATTACTTTCTCCCGGCCATCCTGTATCTGTGACAGAACTCCACCAATGCCTTTGTTGCTAGCATCAGTGTCTAGTATAAACATGCCAACTGTGCAAGGATAACTAAGAATATGTGCAGTTACCAGGAACGTCTTCAGCTGTTCGAATGATGATTGGCAGTGTTCGTCCCAACAGTAGTCTCTTCCTTCCTCGGTGAGCGTCGTCAATGGCTTGGCTATGCTGGCGAATCCGGGTACGAAACGCCTGTAGTAGGGGCATAACCACAAGAAGCTCCGTAGTTCATGTACGTCCTTGGGGATTGGCCATTCTCTCACCGCGCTGACCTTCTCAGGATCAACGGCTACACCATTCCTAGATACGACGTGTCCCAGGTACTTTACGTCCTCCTGAAAGAGCTGGCATTTCTTCGGGTTCAACTTCAAGTTGGCACTCTGCACTCGCTTGAAAACCTCCTCCATGTTCGACAGGTGTTCGTCGAAGGTCATCCCAATAACTATGACGTCGTCCAGGTAGATCAGGCAAGTCTTCCATGAAAGGCCTCGTAGCACCGTCTCCATCAACCTCTCGAACTTAGCTGGCGCATTACATAATCCAAAGGGCATCACAGTGAAGTGCTAGAGCCCCAACCCAATGGAGAAAGCCGTCTTCTCTTTATCCTGGGGTTCCATTTCAACCTGCCAGTATCCACTCTTCAGGTCCAAAGTGGAGAACGCTTGGGACCCAGATAAGGTATCCAAAGTATCATCAATCCTGGGCAGTGGATAGCTGTCCTTGACGGTCTTGCTGTTGAGCTGTCGGTAGTCCACACAGAAACTTGTTGAGCCGTCCTTTTTCTTTACGAGCACAACTGGTGAAGCCCAAGGGCTAGTAGAAGGCTCGATGACACCCTGTTGGTGCATGTCGGAGATTATCTTCTCGGCTTCTTCCCTCTTGGGCAGTGGCAAACGTCGAGGGCGCTGTCGGATTCACTGAGCATCTCCGATGTTAATCCGATGCTTCACCGCATTCGTTCTGCCGAGCTGGTTCTTTTCGATGGCGAAGACATCCAGATATTTCGTCAGAAGTGCCTCGATCCTGGTTCTTTGATCCTTGGTTAGCCTTGCTCATTCAAGGTGTAGAGCTTCCGTCAGCTTCCCGACGCCTCCGATGTCTCTCCGGACTTCATTCGTAGTTTTCCCATGCACAATTGTTGATACCGGGCTACACCAAGCGACCTGAGTGCCTTTCTTCAGTGTGATGGGGTACACATTCAGGTTCATCATTCGAACCAGCACCAGTCCCGTGGCGTTGACAGCAGCTCTTCCCAGTAAAACCCCTCGACAAATCTCTTCTCCTCTTACAGCTTCGATGATCCCAGTAGCCTCCTGGTTATCGCTGACCGGTCGAACCATGCTCAAGTTGTCGCTTCTGGGAGGAAGAACTTCATCCGTGTTCAGGACCATTCGCACCGCTCCATCGCCTCGTCCATGAAGGATGATTTCTTCGTCATCGAATCTGAGGCTTCTATGTTTTAAATCCAGGGTTAGTCCTAATTTAATCATCAGGTCCATACCAAGGATGACATCTTCAGTGATATCGGCCACTATCATTCGGTGGTTGATCTTCTTGCTGCCCAGTCCGATGTTGACGTTGATTTCACCGTAAGTGTTCGCCGGCTCACTCGTCGCTGTCTTCAGTACAACTCTCGTCGGCTGGAGGGCTCCATTAATAGTGCCTTTCTTCACGATCGTGAGAGTAACCCCAGTATCAAAGAGCATGTCACGTTCCATACCATTGATGGTTCCATCCACGAAGAAACTCTGTGTCTGACGCATTAGGGAGATAACCTGCACATGCCCTTTAGGGGCCGTAGGGCCATTCCTCGATGCTTGCCCCTCAGCACCGGCCCAATCTAGTTTTCCTGGTTCTTGGTTTCATTCTGGCAGCGGTTTCTCACATGACCCAACTCACCACAGTTCCAGCAGCGTATCTCCCTTCTCCGGCGCGGACCGACGTTGCTCGGCAGAAGTTTCGAGACGATCCGTTCAACCTTCTCGTCCAGGGACTCTTCCTCGACGATGCATCGTAGCCGTGCGTTCGCCCTTGACGTCTGCGTGGCAGCCTCGAACTTCAACGCACGTGCCAACGCGTCCACTAGCGTCTGAGGATGAGCTAGACGGAGGTCTCGTTGCAATTCCGGGTCTTTCACGCCCATGAGGAAGGTTCCCACAGACAGCCACCCGAACAAGACACGCGATATCCGCCTCGAATTCCTGCAGTGTCTCTCCGCTTTTCTGTTGTCTGTTATTCAGCTGGCTATGATAGACTTGCTGTAGATGTTTGTCCCCATACCTCATATCCAATCTTGCCGCTAGGGATGTGTAATCCTTTTGCTCGTTGTCTGGAATGGTCTGTAGAATGTTCAGAGCGTCTCCTCGGAGAGCAGTTACCAGGCTAACGGCTTTATCTGCTTCTGTCTATCTGTTGGCAGTAGCTGCGGCCTCGAACTGCTTCAGGTACGTGGACCATAGGGCTTTCCCGTCGTACGTGGGTGGCTTTATATGGACGCTCCTAATATTGGCTCCGGTTGTTGGTATAATTTCGTTGGTACCTGTTTCCATGGTCTTCTGGAGTGAATCAAATTTTTCTTCAATGGCGGTAATTCTTAACTGGACATCCTTTTCAACTTTCTCAAGTTCCTCTCTGAACGCCCTAGAATTTTCGTGAATTCCCTCTCCTAACTTGTTTTCCAACCACTGGTGCATCTCCACCATCTTTCCTTCGAGTAACCGTGAAGTTTCAGTTTGGTTTCCGGAAATTTCACTTACCTTTTCTTCTAGCAGTCTGGAGCTTTCAGCTTGGTTCTTCATCATCTCGGCAAGGTCCTTCATGCTTATGGCTCTTTCGAACAGGGGGGCCTCCGGATCCTTACCGTCAGCTTCCAAGGCTGAGCGAAGTCGCATCTGCAAAACGGCCTTGTTTGCAGTAGTGTCTAGATCGCGTTCTTCCAGCTTCTGTTTCAGTTCTATAACCTTCATTTCACTTAATTTTACCCTCACAGTAGCCATAATCCCAACAACGAAAACAGTTACAAGTTTCAAAAATAAAAGTCACACTCACGGCCAATTTCTATCCCGCTTCTGACGCCAATTGTTACGTTCCGTGGGTAAAATTATAAATTAATTTTATCTCTTCCTAATTTTCATATTTATTCACACACATTCTAATACAATCGCTCCATCTATGTCTTCACAGAGTCTCTACAATCACAATCCACCACACCAACTCGACCCGTCTCTTCCCTTCATCTTCCACTGCCTTGACAATCTCGTCTTTTGTGATTCAGTTAACAGTTTCCTCACCCCACCGCATAAAGCGCGCTTAATACCTGTACAGACACGTAGCAATATTAATTGTGATCATGTTATGTAATATTGGTCAGTTTCCAGTAATAATTGGTATTATATTATGTTGGTAATAAATAAATAAATAAATAAATAAATAAATAAAAAATGTCTACCCCTTATCATTCCAGTTTCCAACGGGGTTGGGGATGAGATGCGATGAAATTTTATGTAGCGGATAGTTTTTACAGTAGGATGCCCTTCCTGACGCCAAGAGATGTAATGAATGAAGATGAATGAAGCTCGGTTTGCCTGGAATTGAAAATGAGAAACCACGGATACTATTTCAAGGACAGCCGACGGTGGGGCTCGAACCCACGTCTACCGAGTCCGCAGAGAGCTTCCGCTGTCGATAAATGAATAAAGAAATAAACACAGTAAATAAATAAATAAATAACTGTTCTCGACGCCCCTGAGTCTGTGATGTCCAGGAAAGGTCCTCTCAGGAAACTCGAACTGAAAGAGAGGAAGATCCTGTGGAGAATACTGGTACCCGTACGAGAAGAGGGACGCACCTACAGCCAGGATTCAGCACAATGATGAACTCTACGCACAGCAGGAAGACATCGTCCCAAGCATGAGGAAAAGACGCCTGACCTTCTCTGGGCACTTAACCCGCATGAGCCCTTGAAGACTAACCCGCAAGATCTTCACAGTGGCAGGTAGAGGGAAAGCCTCCAAGAACAAGTGGATTTCTACGGTCAAGTCGGAACTGAAGCAACTGGGGATCTCACATGACCTCCCACAGTTCCGGCAAGCCATTCGGTGGGGAGTCTTTCCCACATCATTTTCCGTTTATGTAGAATTAAAAAAAACTTGAAAATTGTAAATTTAAACTTGAAATAAAAAAAAAGTTTTAGTCCTGTGGTACAGCGCCAGTAGGTGAGTCATTGTCCTCCATCGGCCGGTGCGGCGAGCGGGTCAGGAGGGTGAATGAGTGGAGTTCCGAGAAGTCCCTTAATCCTCTGGGTACCATGGCCAAACGGAAAGACTATAGTAGGAAGAACACAGGGAACAGCAGACCTTTAAGGACGGAGGAAAGAAAGCTGACTCATAGTCAGAAGTGGAAGAGGAGAAAACAGAAGGCCCAAGCGACGAGAAACTACGAGCTCCGTGGCCCTCAGTAAGCTCAAACGAAAAAGAAGGAGAAGAAGATTAAATAAATAAATAAATATAAAAATTATGTTACGTGATAGTTTGTGTGTGTGTGTATACCCTTTATGCGCCCATACTGTAGACCATTCATCAGATTGCTGTTTAACTTGGATGAGTTGTTGTGCACTCTCCAGGTAAGGTTCCTGTCTTAGTAAATCCATTTTACAATATGTATCGCACGAGTAGTTTCAACAAATGGGTGACAACGCGCAAATCGTTTCAACAAATGAGTGACAAAGCGCGAATCGTTTCAACAAAGTTCCGCCTGTGTTCATATACCATTCATCCGATTGCGATGAAACTTGGGTGAGTTGTTGTGTACTCTCTAGGGAAGGATTCTGACTTAGTAAATCGATTTTATAATGGGTATAGCACGAGTAGTTTGAACAAATGAGTGACGGCGCGCGAATCGTTTCGGCAAAGTTCCGTCTGCTTTCATATACCATTCATCCGATTGCGATGAAACTTGGGTCAGTTGTTGTGCACGCTCCCACGAATGTTTCTGAATTAGTAAATCCATTTTACAATAGTTCAGAGGAGTCAACGAAAAGAGAAAAAAATAGTGTGTGTCCAAGAGCACTTCAACAAACATTTTCTTTGATTGGCAACGCGTGCCGGCTACAGCTTGTAATTAAATAAATAAATAAATAAATAAATAAATTAATTAATTAAATAAAATATTTTGCCTAGCCACCACGTGATCACTCTGGGCGCCAAATAGAGGGAAAACAAGTAGTTCCGTGAAGAACTATAGCCTATAGCCTATTTTCATATATCCTACGTATGTTAGTTATTGTTGTTTTAAGGGGCGGAACTACGAGGTCATCTGCCCCTCTACGTATGTTAATTGCCTCTATTAACATACAAAATTTCAGTTTGATTGCTGTAATAGATTCGTAGATATTGAGAACCGTCTTAATATTTTGGATGTAGGCTACTGCCACGTTGGATTTTTATACAAGTCGGCCTTAGAGTTATGTACTATTACATGAAGATTATTGTGTTGGTGTATTTTTAAAACTTCAATCGCATGATTAGGACACAAGAAATAAAACCGAAATTTTAAAATTTCACTCAGCCGCCATCTTGTGGTTGTGAAAACAATTGAAATAAATTATATGCCAGTGGATTAACATTTGTATATGCATTTACCGTACCAAGTTTCATTGCGCTTGAATGTTTAAATCGCGAGAAACGTCCATTTACATATTTACACTTTGCGTCACCGCCATGTTGGATTTGTGCTCACCAGGTTATTGAAAGTCCCATAAGTGAACTCATGTTCACAACCTTTATCAACATACAAAATGTCAGTTTGATTGCTGACATAGATTAACAGATATTGAGAACTATCTAAATATTTAGAATGGTCACCATGTTGGATTTTTATATATCTAGGCCATAGAGTTATGCACTATTATATGACAAGTATTGCATTGGTTCATTATTAAAACGTTGACTTTGATCGCATAATTAGGACACAAAAAATAAAAACCTAATTTTAAAATTTCGCACAGCCGCCATCTTAATGTTATGTAAACAATTGAACTAAATAATATGCCAGTGCATTGAAATGTGTATCAACAATTGCTGTACCAAGTTTCACAGGGTTCGGATGGTTAAATCGCGAGAAATGTCTATTTAAATGTTTCAATATCGCTTGGCCGCCATATTCGTTTTGTAGTCAACAGGTTTTTGAATGTCACATACAGTACGGCTCTGAGCTCGTGATCCCTGCAAGGAATGAGACCGCACCACCTGCGTCACATCAGCGGGCAGCCTGACAATGGCTACTCCTACTACTAACGGTAGAGGAAACATTTACTTCCCAGGTGAAGATGTTCACAGTGAAGTTGCTAGTTCAGACTCACATCCAGATTGAGCTTCACTGGAAACCGTATTGTTAGAAGAACTAGAAACATCACTATCACTCGAAACACTGCCGGTGTGTATTGGTACAATGCCACCTGCGCGCCCAATGCTTTCATAACAGCATTCTGAAACGTTTCCTTGTCTCGCACTTAGCAGCGCTCTCCCTCACACACTCACTCCACTCTACACTTCCCTCCCTCAACCTTCCCCACCCGCCCGGGATCATGAGCTGGGAGCTGTACTGTAAGTGAACTTCTAGTACGGCCCTTTATCACCGTACAACACTTCAGGGTGATATCAGTAGTATAAGATGCGTTCAAAAAGTAACGAGCCGGAGGCATAATTACAAAAACCAGTACCTGTATGTTAGAAGTATTGGCCCTGGCTGCTGAGGCACTTGTCCCACTGTGACACGAGGCGGTGAATGGCTGTGTCATAAAATTCCCTGGGCTGCGATGTGAAACAGTTCCGCACATACAGCTAGACGTCGGCGACCGAGGTGAATCGTTGGCCCCGCAGAGCCCTTTTCAGGGGACCAAACATGGCGTAATCACAGGGAGAGAGGTCTGGACTGTATGGAGGGTGGCCGAGAACCACCCATTTGAATTTCTGCAGGAGTGCCGCGACTGTGTTGGCCGTATGAGGTCGTTCATTGTCGTGGAGCGACCACGGCGACTATGGCGTTCACTGTCACTCGGCGGTCCTGGGTAATGAGTGCATCAACCAGCTGGACGTTGTCATCGGTGCCCCGTCCTTCCCTGAAGCGCTTGCGCCACGCCTTGACCCTTGCAAGGGACATGCAGTGTTCGCCGTACACTTGTGACATTCGGCGATGAATGTCCGTTCCCCCTACTCCTTCCGCTGTCAGAAACCGAACAACACCTCTTTGCTCTTCGGTTGACGCCTCCATTTCACTGTTTGCAATGCGACTGACAGTGTTGGACGATTGATGCATGCTGCTGCTCGCTTTGCATCGTCACGTGACGTGCACGCGTGCCCTCTAGCGACGGGCTGTGACCTTCCACGCTCTGGCCGGATGCACACTTGTTACACACGCCACGATTAGCCGATGTAGTCACCGGTTTGCGCATTCCAGCCTCCGGCTCGTTACTTTTTGAACGCACCCTATAGTTTCGGAGATATATTATAGAATGCCGGTGAAATACATCGCAAAACCGCCATTGGTGAGACGTAATAAAATTTTAAGGGCACGGTCGGGGTCGAACAAAATACTACGTGACCTTACAGAGTTTCATTGAAGTCGCTCCATCCGTTTAGATTTTATTAGGGGGTGACACACACATACGCGTGTACTCACACACACACACACACACACACACACGGACAAAAAGGGATCTCTTAAGCCAATTTTTTCATAAATGAAAATACAGTAGACTAAAAACTGGCGATTATTCTACGATGTTGTCTTATGAACTGAGGTTAAGTCAAATGTCACATGGGAATGAAATCGTTTGCTTGAAACGAGAGAGTTTTATCTGGTAGAAGGGGCAGATGACCTCGTAGTTCCGCCCCTTAAAACAACAATAACTAACTAACTAACTAACTAAAAAAGTATTTGTTCTCTGCAACAAGAGATCCTTATGATTCTTTAGGTGTTTTGTGACATAGTGGGTGTGTGACTGTGTAGAAGTTGTCTGTAATTCAGATGTGGATTGGCAAGGAGGCGCCCGTGGCTTTAAGTCAGGAACCATCCCGGCATTAACCTGTAGTAGAAGTGAGAAACCACGGAAATCCATTTCAGGGTGAGCTGAGGTGGGAATAGAAGCCACCTCTTCTCAGTTTTTCTCAGCGGCTTCGGTGGCGTAGTTGGTAGCATGCTGAACTGCTGTTCCAAGATCACGGATTCAAACCCGGCCGAAGTCGTCAGATTTTTAAGAGCGTTAGAATTCTTCAGTATGCTTTCCTTCGTAGGGGAAGTTAAGCCGGCGGTCCCATGTCATAGATTTATGGCATGTAAAAGATCCGTCCACTAAATAAACTTGTGTGAAGCTAAATTTCTTGGTTAGTTTTCGTTGAAACGCTCTATCAAAGTTCCAACGTTCACCGCTAAGGGTCAGTGACATCTGGTAGCGAAAGTTGGAACTACTTGAAATCATTGCCACGGTGGGTGAGTGGATAGCGTGTCGGTCTACTAACCCCAAGATTGCAGGTTCGCTCCTGGCCGTGGTAAGTGATTTTTGAAAGGCGGCAAAAATACGACACGCATGTCATAAGATGTTGGCATGTCAATGAACCCATTTGAATTCAGCAGGCCGTGTTCATTATGGCAAAATTAATCTCGGGAATTTCCGCCAACACAAAGTTCCTCATTTCTCTCCTAGAAACCGCTATAGTGTTCAGGGAGCTTAGATATCTAACCTCCTTGACTTTCATAGTTGTGACAGTTGATCTGTCACAATACTTCGCTGAGAAGATTGAAGATGTGTGATCTCCTTGGTTTTGGTTAATGAACGGACATATAGAGACTCGAGTGTGATATCTTTGTTTTTACTAGTGTTTGACTACTTAAGTTCCTTGTTTTTAATTCTGTAATATAACAATTGGATGGTGGCGCCATTAAGACTTGAGATAGACTGGATTAAGCTAGCACCTGAAAATGAACTCCCCGTCTCTCTTTTAATGTCAATATATATACGGTTATCCAACCGAGGTGACGGATTTTCCTTTAATATCAAAATAGGAAAACATTATTTTATTTTCATTATTTAGTTTCCAATAATTGTCTTGTCACCGTCCTCCTCTCTAGGGGTATTGTCTTAAGTGTGACCACGTGTATTTTTGTGATATATGTATTTTTCCCTTTTTCTTAAATATAGGATATTTTGTCTGCATTATCTATGGATTTTAAAACCACCCTCTTCGCCCAGGGCCACTTCTACTCTAGATTTTAAACCACCCTCTTCGTCTAGGGTCCACTTCCACTCTCGGAGCAAGTTCTCCGTTATCCATGTCTACCTCCTTTTCTTTCTGATTCTCTTTATTCGGGGGCGGATAAGGTAAGGGGGGTTACAGTAATTTTGGTAGCAGAGCATGGTTGCGTTTCAGTAAATCTGGAGTTAGATAGTGGGAGTGTTTGGTGCGTATATTTGCTTTTGCCCTTAAATGAATATTATCATACCATCTATAACGATGAGTAATCCGGAAATTGAGATTCAACATCTATCTGATGAAGAAGTGGAGTATGAATTACTTCTTAGAAACCTTAATGTGCCGAGCGATCCAAGAGTTGCTAGAGAAAGTCTTATTTTGGGAGCTGCATTCCCAGTGTCCTTTCCTATGTTACCTGAAGCGGACTATCATTGGCGTGAGTCAAGGTTATGTCAATCTGTGAGTGATATTGTCAATGTAGTTCACTTCTGTTTTTCAGAAGTAAAGTGTAACTCTGCGCAACTAACCAAATTACGGGCTCGAATCCTGTACCTATACCTCCGGTGTAATGACTTACTTAACGCTTCTGAAAAGTGACCTATTAGTGTTTTGAAAAGAGTATTAAAGGGTCGGTTGCAATTAGTTGAATGTTCGGAGATATTTATTAGTGTGAATTCATCGATTGAAAATGAGAGTGTGATTAGGTCTTCGCCTATTGACGATGTGTACGTTTCCGTTTCAACAGTGAATCAAATGGGGAATCATGTCAATATTCCTAGTGTTGTGAAAGATCAGTTGCCCTTATCTCAACAACGAAATTGTGTTGGCCCTGCTGTTGAGATTCCGACTGTTGTTGTCGATTCTAATAACGTTGGATTGATCGCTAAGTCATTGCATGATACGAGAGATGGCGTTTTGGCTTATGTGAATCTAATCCCGGAAACAGCTGTGTCTAATGTATGCAATATGCCTTCTAATGATTGTTTTATGATGCCGTTGAATTCAGATGTTGTGCAAAACATTTCAAAGTCTAGTATTGTGAAGAATAGTAGTAATACAATTGCAAACAATACGAGTACCGGTGTGAGAAATAACCTGTCGTGCACTTCTGAACATTTAGTTACGAATGTCGTTTCATGCCACAATACCTTACCGTCTGTTGAGTCAACTTGTAATTGGTAAGACTCAAATGTTGGTGGTGATAAAGTTAGGTTATGTAATGGCCATGTTGTACAACTTGGTGTTTCGATTGTGGGATCGGTACCTAAGGATACCGTGCTGTATTGTCCTCCATATTCGGGAGTATCTACCGCTGTAGGATATGAAATATCATCTGTTCGAAATACTGTACAGCACGTTCCTAAGAATAACAAAGAGTGCTTATCTCCTTCTGAGGTTATTACGTCAGAAAAGAATAGAATGCCAACTATGACTAGGGTAAATGGTCCTAGGCCGATGCATAATACTAGTCAAATTCTATCGCCGGTAAGTAATAACGTAGGTTGTAGGTTAGGTAACCCTAATGTGCGTTCAGTGTCGTGTTTCTGTGAAAATTGTTCAACGCGGAATTCCTTATTCTGAACTTCGATTTCATTATCAGGGACTGAAAATATAAGAAGGTGTAGTAATATTGTTTCAGTTCCAGCGATAAGTGACGAGGAATTAAACGTTGAAGGTAATAAGGGGTCTCTTGGTTCGACATATGTTACGGACCTGAACCATATTGTACATCATTGTAAATTTTCTAACGGTACTAAAGGAGAAGTAGGTCATCAATTCAGTGCGGACGATCGAAAGATTTTCTCTTCTGATGAGATTAATTTGAAAAATGAATCCCAGGGGAAGGAGGAAGAGTGTTTTGTTGTATGGCAAAATGGTAGTGGCATAAGTATAAAAGATTATATTGCCGAAGTATTAAGGGTATTTGTGCCTATGAAGTTATTAGATCAGATGAAGGCATTATACTTGTACCGCGGGAAGTATTTAAATGAATCGTTAAATTCCTATATGGCCGATATTGCCAAATAAGTTGAGGTTTTTAGTTTAAATTTGTCTGAGAGGGAAATTATATCTCTTATTTTATCTGGAATTACTCCTGAATGGCTTTCATGTGTGAGTGCGGGATTTCGCCCGAATGCGATGGGGGAACTGCGTGAGGTGGTTGTGCAGGCTGATTCGGTTCGTTTAAAGGATGTAGAGGTTGGGATTGTGTTTGCGAGCGGTTCCAAACTTTGGGTGTTAGGCTCCGTGAAACTTTAAGTGCGTGTCAGAAATTTCTCTTGGAAAATATTATGGTTGGTAGTGATTCTGTGTGTTTTACGGCGTCGTTCCTTAGGTGATGTCACGTGTCTTATGTTGGGGAACGTTAGTTGTGGTGACATGTGTTTTGGGATAAATCGGTTGGTAATTGGTTGTAATGCTGAATTATGGACTGTTTTAGAAATACTGGTTGCTTGTGTTGCGTTTTTTATGGGTGAAATGAATGTATTAAGTGTGAGATCCAGTGGATCGGCTCAGGTACGGAGTTTTGTTGCTATCGTTGTTATTTGGTATACACGGCGGAGATTTCTTTCGGTGTTATTTGTTTGTTGTCACTGGACCTGGCTTCGTGCTTCATCTGGTCAGTTGTAAAGAAGGTTGTTTGTTAGAGAAGTGTTTTGAAATGTTGTGAACTGCGTTCTTAGTACTGCTTTAGTGTTCACACTGGAGTTGGTGCGAGAGTTGATTGTGTGCTATGTGTGTGATTCTGTTTTGTGGAGCCAGTACCCTGCCTTGAATGTAACCTTAGAGTCCTGAGTTCAGTTCTCAGCATACGATTCGGGAGTATGTGTGCGTTTAATGCGATTTTGATAATGCTATAGTGTGGGTCGAGTTAGTATTCCGATGACGTCATCCCATGTTATGCCATCTTTTTGAAATCCTCATGGATATTTTCTCCGACTTACTGTTTGGGTATTTCTTGTCGTGTGTGAATGATTGTGTGCCTGATTTTGTGATGGGCTTGGTAGCACAGGGAATATATTGTGGTTCGGTGAGGCTACATTTATTTTATGGTTTGTTGATTGTAGAATTGTTTTGCGGATGCTTCAGTGTTGGTGCTGACATATTGTTATAGATCAGATGTAGTAATTGGTGATAGGCTACATTGTTTTGACTTTTAGAATCTGCTATGTTCCTCTTTTGGCTATAGTAGTTATGCTAGTTCGTTGGTCATTGATACCTGCAGCTTGTTCTGTTAGTCGGCTGGTTTCCTTCTGTGGTTGCAACAAGGAGGATTGTAGGTTTGTAAAAGTGTTATGTAGACCTTGTATAATGGGTGTTGTCTCCGTCCATCGGCAGTGGATCGGATGGCCCGACAAAAGACATCACGATACAAGCCGAAAAACCCGGGATCATAGCATACATAAAAACCCGATTGGGATCTAGGTGCAATTTGATCACACACAAAAAAATGCCGGAGGAATGAGACCTCTAGTGATCTCGGTGTGGTTAAAAGGAGAGGCGTACCTGGGAAAATCAATTTCTCCCTAGATCCAAATCAATCCTAACACTGAAAAGAAAATACACATTAGTAAAAATCAGAAGTGCAAAAACGTTCATAAAATCAAAAAGGTTTCATTTATTTTCAGCCCACAAACCAACAATTAACACCCAAAATAAAATACCCAGTCCTATCCTACCTCAGGGATTCAATCTAACTTATTACTTGCGGTGGTCAGCAAAAAAAAAAAAACACTATCGAGAGAAAAAGAGAATTTAGTTGAATTGGGTCAATGAATCTCCTCGGTCCTAACCTTCGATATAATGAAATAAGGAGATTTGATAAAGTGACTTCTGACTGAAAATACAAATTTAAATAGTGTCAAATTTGACTGAGGAACTGTCGTACACCCAGAATGTCCATCATATGGTGCCTCAATTAATTAAATGTGAAATTACGTGACCAGATTACAACATATTCGGGATAGACAAATTAATTTAGGAAAAA
Source organism: Meconema thalassinum (assembly GCA_946902985.2). Lineage (NCBI taxonomy): Eukaryota > Metazoa > Arthropoda > Insecta > Orthoptera > Tettigoniidae > Meconema > Meconema thalassinum. The sequence goes on along the minus strand of OX336395.1, from coordinate 229,411,465 downwards.
TTAACTCGCCTGGAAATAAGTATTGTGGATCTCCATTCTAGCTAAAAAAATGACCTCAAATTGCACAAACCTAAGTGCCAACTGCAATCAAAAATAATTAAAAATAATTAAATAACTAAATAATTAAAGTCTCTATCAGACCTTCAATCAACTTCATAATATTAACAAATTTACATTTAATTAAATTATCTATTTTACAACTATATTTTCCTAATATTTACAACATTTTCATTTAATCTTATTTGTGGTAAATTCAGTTCATCTGTGCATAATATTTCTCAGACAATTAGTGAGTTAATTGCAATCACCAATGATCTTTTACAATTTGTGGAATGATCAATCATTTATGCTTAATTCGCATGTGTTCCAACACTGAACTATTAGTCTGCAAAAAAAACTGCACTGTTCACAAGTTTCCAAGCTTCAAATTATTTACGGATAAATTGTTCATGATAATAATTGTCTAATATTAATTATCCACGTGTCCATCAATTAATGATTTAATTATTTACGAACTCTTTCCTTTCCTTTTTACAAATTCTTGCTTTATCTATTTAATTATTTACCATTTATTTGTTCCATAAATTCATCAATTTAGCCATTTAAATATCCATCAGACCTTTCTATAATTATTACGACGTAGACAAAATTATGTATAGATTCAATAAAAAATACTCCCAACAATGCGTATATCAGGTCTGCTATCATTCATTATCCATTTAAGAAATTACGTGGTATCATTTGATAACGAAAATTCTTCTAGTAATAAGCCAATTCTGCCATCACGATCAATGCATAGTGAAATTTATACATCAGCACGACTCTGTACACTGACTAGTTTTCACAAAAAAAAGTAGGTCCCCATTTCAACTATTAACGCCTGTAGTCAGTTTATCATCTTAATTCATTTTTTTAAATATTTTAATATTACATAATTTATTTATTTATTTATTTATTTATATTTTTACTGGCTACCACCTAATAATTCTTCACAGAATATGTGAATATAATTCTCATGATTCATCTTTTTTATAGTATCGACCACTACTGATATATCTGACTGTATTTTCTTAATTATTATCTATCATTAACCTAGATCACCTGTGCACGTAAGAAAGCACAACAATAATTTTCTTTTGTGTTTGAATAACAAAGTCAAACGGACAGAGAGTGTTAAAAATTCAAATTCAAAGTCAAATTCAAATTCAAATCCAAACGGAAATAAAGAACGATCTCTGAAATTGGAGACGTTATCTCCGATAATTAGAAACTTGTGATCGAAAATAGGGTAGCATGGCTCAAATCTATACCATAGATAAATATCATTACTTGAAAACCATTCTGGCCTAACATAATCAATTAGATCTCAAATTCAAACTGATTATTTGCATCTGTCAGAAAGCAGAAATATTCGAAGAATTTTCCTAAATATATGAGAATATCGAAGGTCATTACGAAGTGAAGCAAATGTAATCATCATCATAATCATCAAACGATAATGATCGTCCACTTAAAGCTTGTGAGGGGGAAACAGTATTTTAAGTGGATTGGACCTGAAATAACAAGTCTCATAATAGCATCATGACAACTAATTACACCCTTAAAATTCACCTAAGTGCTGTGAGCATCTGATAATGATAATCAAACTATAAATTCTGGTTCCAAAAAGCATGCTTTCTAATCTCAAAATGTTGAATTATTCATTACCTACTTAATTAAATAATTAACTAATTAATCACATGACTGGTATAATGGCTAACTAAAATGAGTAGATAATTTACTTATTCTACTTAAATAAGGAGAAGTGTGACTCACCGACTGGTCGAAAAAAAATGGTTAGATAATTGTGGAACAAGCCTGGCACAAATCTGGATCTTGTAGCAGGGTACCATGTTTTCCATCGTCCTCCCCATTTTCTTTCTTCTTTTGCCATTTTCCAGTAAGATAATCTTCTTGCACCCCGAATTCGGGCTCGGAACTCCCCGTACCGTTCCATGTCAGTCCGAATTCGGCTTCCCACAATATCTGCATCTTCCCATTGGTGGTTAAATCATCCCATCGAGCCTCCTCGTGACGGTCTAGTTACCCATGTTAATTGAGAAAAAGTTCGTATTGAAATAATGCGGCAACAAATTTGCGCACGTTAGGAAAAGTTCTGGCTCCATGACGGATTTCAAAAGTCCTTATGTGGTACACGGTTCTTATCCTATTTCAACAGAAATGGTGATATTCCACCACGTGTAGTGCCATGAGTCCTCCGCGACGATGATGTTCTGTACTCCTCAAGGATTAGTATAATTACGACCATCTTCGCACATATTGTAAGTGCCGATACGCTGTGATCTTAAATGCTTGCCTCGACCTTCGAGTACACAAGTTCATAACAAGCCTCTGCCAAGCGGTTTGAGCAGTATCCCATTCTGCCAGGTAGAAAAGCACGAGCTAATATAGCCAGTCATACATGGCCATAGGGCCCTTTTGCATAACTCCAAATATAAACATAAGAATGCCAGTGCATTTTATATTCACAGATTTCAAGATTCGGATTCTAGCGCTCCCGGTTGTCCAAAAAGCCGTGCCATGCTCTCCGTCACTTGCAAGGCTTCCCGCACATGATAGATATATCCACCTTACGCGTGGCTGCGATACTTTTTTCTCGAACACGACATTCTCTCTGTCCACATATGAGTCTTGACATCTCCCCACTGCACTCAGGCAGTCACGTGGATATTCCGCGCACGCGCTCTGGCGTTAATCAGTCACCTGTTGCGTGATGTAACCACTGGTCAGTGAACCAGCAACGTAGACACATATGTCGCTTGCGTGACGTAATCGCAGGTCGGTTGCATACAATGTTGCCATATCCATACACGCGTCAACCTAACATGGACTCTTGGTGTTGGGCACAGTGTGTTTTGTTGATTGCTGAGTTGTCATACTGATCAACTGTTCTGTGCACTAGTGGGGTTGTTAATTGAAGGGTTTAAGGATGATAGGTTGTGTTTGGGTCTCGTGCGTGTGGTTGGAGCGTTGGCGCGGGAGTTGCATATTGTGATAGGAGGTGTATTTGTTGAGTACTTCCTTGTATAGTATTATATTACTTCTCATCACGGAGCTATTTGCTTTTAATCGATGATGTGAATGTCCCATACCTGGTGTGAGATGAGGTTTGTTACAGGAGGATAAACTTACATTAAGTTTTTTTTTTTTTACCGGAAAGGTAGAGAGTTGAATTGGGAATTTTGAGTGCTAATCTCGTAATTCATGCCTTGTGTGACACTGGCGTGTTGTTCCCTAGTCCGTAACTTGTATTGTGATACCAGCACCTTGGCATAAATGTAAGTATTATGCTTTTGTTAGAGGGTCAATCGTTGATTGGATTATGCTGAGTGAATATGGATATTGAGAGGATTATCTTGCGGGATTTCTGATATGTATATCGTGAATGCAAATTGAGAGATTCTGGTACGTTGTTATTCGTTATCGTTCTTTCTGCCTTCAGATGGCCATAAGAGTATTTTGAGTAAATAATAGATGGATTATGAATACATTTAATCTATTGTATCGTTCAATATGTTGGTGCTACTTCTAAATGGAGTTGAAACTCGATGGTTGATAAATGATAGGGGGAGAGCTGATGAGTTTGACTCTTCTTTTATTTTAAGATTCTCTTATGGGATGGTTTAATAGTTTGTTTTCTTCCCTCTTGTCTTATTCTTATTTTATTCTTATTTCTATCTTTCTTGGGTTTATATTTTACGTTGTTATTTTCTCAGTTTCTTTTGGGTAATGTTTGTCCCTATATTTTTTTCTTTTACGGTTCCTGCTACCTAATTGGATAATCCGTAATGAGACATAAAAGAAAAACAAGTTCTATTTTTTTTAGCGTATGGCTTTTAGTGCCGGGAGTGTCCGAGGACATGTTCGGCTCGCCAGTTTTGTAGCTGCTTCGAGACGGACACCCAATGGGTGAGCTACAAGTACCGTTGGGGAGGAAAGTTGGAAGGGAGGGTCGAGGAGTTGGAAGGTAGCGGCTGTGGCCTATAGTTAAGGACCAACCCCGGCATTTGCCTGGAAGGAAGGTGGGAAACCACAGAAGACCATCTTCAAGGTTGCCGGCGGGGGGATTCGAACCTCCTCGCCTCCCGGATGTGAGCGACTGCCAACAGTCATGCCGCAACGAACAAGTTCTATGAACATCAAAAACCTTAAGTTGAGACTTCTTCAAGCTGAATATGACCGCAAAATCTATCTACTCATTTTGTTGCATGGAAATGACAACCTTAATATTTGGATCTGGCCTAGTACGACCAGATGTAAAAAAATTAAAGTCTATCTCGCTCGAACAAAATATTGTTTCCAGTGAAGGAAACGTAATGTCCTGTCTCCAAGGGTGGTGTGAAACTCCGATGTGTGCTGAGGGGCACTTCAGTTCATCCTACGATAGTAAGAAAGGTGTTGCGGCTGATCAGATTTCACCCACTACGGTACATATTACTAGAAGGTGATACCAATCTAGGCCTGGATTAGAAGTACCATTTCTCTTCATCTATGGCATCTGTAATCTTGTGGAGGCGTCTTCGAGTTCTGCTGGCGGACCTGGAGGTTCTCTTCCCGATTGCCGTGGTGGACAGCGAACAATCCTTTCTTATCATCAACCCATCGTCTTGGTTGGGGGGGGGGGGGGGATATCTGTGACAGTTGGTCTGTCAAAATACTTCTACTACCCCATAATTGCGTCAATCGCCAAAGCCCGGGCCATGGAAAGCAGTGTACTCGCTGAGAAGATTGAAGATGTGTGATCTTGGTTTTGGTTAGTGAACGGACATATAGAGACTCAATTGTGATATCTTTGTTTTTACTAGTGTTTGACTACTTAAGTTCCTTGTTCTTAATTCTGTAATATAACAATTGGATGGTGACGCCATTAAGACTTGAGATAGACTGGATTACGCTAGCACATGAAAATGAACTCCCCGTCTCACTTTTAATGTCAATATATATACGGTTATCCAACCGAGGTGACGGATTTTCCTTTAATATCAAAATAGGAAAACATTATTTTATTTTCATTATTCAGTTTCCAATAATTGTCTTGTCACCGTCCTCCTCTCTAGGGGTATTGTCTTAAGTGTGACCACGTGTATTTTGGTGATGTATGTATTTTTCCCTTTTTCTTAAATATAGGATATTTTGTCTGCATTATCTATCCTTGTATAGTAATGAATTTTAAAACCGCCCTCTTCGCCCAGGGCCACTTCTACTCTAGATTCTAAACCACCCTCTTCGTCTAGGGACCACTTCCACTCTCGGAGCAAGTTCTCCGTTATCCCTGTCTACCTCCGTTTCTGATTCTCTTTATTCGGGGGCGGATAAGGTAAAGGGGGTTACAATAGTGATTCAAGGAACAACGAAATTTGACATGCAAGCTACCCTCTGGGTGTCAAATTACAAAGCTTGTACCCGGCACCCGAGGCCATACGATATTATTATTATTATTATTATTATTATTATTATTATTATTATTATTATTATTATTACTCGAATTAAAACAGATAACACACACGAATACAGCCATCACAATTAACACCGGTTATCAGACAGATTCTACACACCCAAATTACACGGGGCTACATGACCGCGTTGTCACAGCTCCTAAACTGAGGAACCAACCAACATTTGAATGTATCATAGTAAATATTGTTATGGATAATAGTAAACCCGCAGAGCCGTGTAGGCATGTTGCACGGCTGTACTGGATATATGAGCGTACGGAGATAGTTATTGTTGTTTTAAGATGCAGAACAGCGAGGTACGGAGATATATTGTTCGAATATAGGCGCTGATTATTTATTTATTTATTTACTAGCTGTACCCGGCATGCGTCGCAATGCCAATCGAAGAGTTAGCGTTGCAACTTTGTTTGTTGAAGTGCTTATTTATTTATTTAATCGTATGGTGAATACTACAAGGAATTCATAAGTCCAGGTCTAAGTTCTTCAACCACACAACAGCACTTTCTGAAAGATGAAACAGTTGGCTGGGGCTTCCGGAGTAGGCATGAAGAGGGCAGTGCAGGATGACATGGTCCATGGTCTGCTCCTCTTCACTGCATTCGCACATTGGATAATCCATCCAGCCCCACTTATGGCGTAAGAAATTACAGCGCCCATGCCCAGTTCTCAGTCGGTTGAGCCGACACCATAGTTTTCTTGGGAGGTCAAATCCATTCATTTTCCGAGATGGATTTATCTCATGAGCATTTGTACCGGATGTTGAATTTGACCACTCTTCCTGCCAGCTCCGGTTTAGATTAAAATTGTCCCTCAAGAGTCGGCCGGTCAATACACTTACTGGTCTCCTAGATCGAAGTCGTTGTGGCGATGAGTAATAAAATTCCTGGTGAACTGGTAATGAGGGAGATGACCGGATCTTCTTTGCTTCTCTCAGCAGAGCTTCCTTTCTCCTCAGGTGGGGTGGTGGGATATGGCTAAGAACGGGTAACCCGTGGCGAGGTGTAGACTTTACAGTACCAGCTACAGGCGCGGATCTAGAGTTTGGCTTTGGAGGGGGTCAGAGAATCGAAATTTTTAAGAAAAATGGTATCACTAAAAACGCAATCACAAAATAACCAAACGTACAAAACCAGACCAATTTATTTTTCAAGCTACATGGATAGAAATTGGATGCGTTTAGCGCACCAAAAATATTCGTTTTTATATAACAGGTATGAAGTTGTAAATATATACAGTTGTAACAGAACATAATAATTGCAGTTCAATAAATATATTTTCAGTATTGAATAAAATGGGGAAAAAACCTCTTTTTTCAGTTAAAATTCGTTAAGTTTTATTAGTCTGGTTATTGTGGTTTCGTCTTTTGCATTTGCAAAAAAAAAAATTAGTCTCCGTTTGGGGGGGGGGGGGTCATGACCCCCGTGACCCTCCCCTTGAATCCTCGCCTGACCAGCTATGCAGCGCATGGTTTCATTCAACTTAGTATCCACTTTATGCACATGTGCACTTTCCAGCCATATAGGGGCACAGTATTCCGCTGCAGAGTAGACAAGACTAATACCCGTCAATCGTAAGCAGTCAGCCGAGGCTCCCCATGAACTACCACAAAGCTTGTGTAGGATGTTATTCCTTGTAGTGATTTTGTGAGAGAGCTTGGTGAGATGTTCTTTGTAGCTTAAAGTTCTATCCAGGGTGACTCCTAGATATTTCGGGAAAGGGTTGTACTTTAGTTTATCACCAAGGAATAAAACAGATGGCTCGTAGTTTGCGAGTCGGTTGCTAAGATGAAAACATGAAACCTCAGTCTTAGAAGCGCTTGGGATCAATCGCCAAGACTTGAAGAATGTAGCCATTTTGTCCAAGTCTGCTGAAAGAATGCCTTCTCCATCCTCAAAATGTCTGCTTTGAGCTACCAGTGCAATGTCGTCTGCATAGATAAACTTAGTAGCCGAGGTTGCTGGTAAGTCATGGATGTAGAGGTTGAAGAGAACTGGGGCCAATACTGATCCCTGTGGAAAACCGTTATTTAATTTTCTTTTACGACTTTTAGAATCACCTAGGAATACTAGAAACTCTCTCTCACAGAACATGTTGGAAATTAGGTTTGCAATTTCCAAGCAGGGAATTACTTCCAGCACTTTACGAATTAGTCTATGTCGCCAGACAGTATCGTATGCACTTGTCATGTCAATAAAGACAGCTGTTGATTTTAACTTCTTTTGGAAGCCTGCCCTGATGTGAGTGGTAAGAGCCAAAACTTGATCAGTACAGCTACGATTTCTTCTGAAACCAGCTTGTTCTGGAGGGATTACATCTTCAATGAGTGGTGAAATAATAGTGAGGAGGACTCGCTCCAAGAGTTTATAAATGCAACTAAGAAGTGCTATTGGACGGTAGTTTTCAGGTCTCTGTTCCGACTTTCCAGGTTTGAGAATGGCTATCACTTTTGATCGTTTAATCTGCTTTGGAAGTTTTTTAGTGTAAAGGATGTAAGAAAAAAGAGAAGTGACCCACTTTATACTATATGGACCCATATATCGAAGGAATTCGTTGTAGATATTATCTGGGCCAGCAACCTTACCGGTCTTCAGCATTTTGATAGCAGCTTCAACTTCCTGAATAGAAAATGGCCTGGACAGATCCTCACTCTTCTGTGATCCATGTTTGAGCTCGGTGAGCTTACGCTTCACAGTTTTCGTATGGCATTTATCTCTCTTGGTTCGGGTGACTTCAACCATTCTATTTGCTATGACATCTGGACTCAAGTTAGTGCACTGCTTTTTAGTATAATGTTTTCCAGTAAGTCGATTCAAGACTCTCCAAGCTTTCCTGCTCGATTTTGCAAAATCCATGTCTTTCACTGTTGCTTCCCACTTTTCTCTCCTATTCTTGTCTAATGACTGTAGAAGCTGTGAACCGACTTCATGACTGCCTGTTGTTTGATATTCTTCATACAGAGCCTCGCTTTCTGGATTCCAACCAGGCACATAATCTTTTCTGAAACCTATCGGAACATTTGATTTGGCAGTTGAAATGACCAAGCTGACGAATTCATCATAGTTGCTGGTACTTGGTTCTAGATTTATAACAGACAGCTTCTGGTAAAAGTACTGAGGTCACCAGTGGTATTTTAATACCTGCTTCCAACAGAACTGGTCGATGCTGGCTGTTTGGGAAACTCGACAATATTGTACGTGTGATACTGAGAGGTTGCTCAAAGCAATCCTTGGGCACAAGTGTTAGGTCAGGGTTGTAGTCTCTTCTCCAGCGAACAGAATGGAAAGTGCCCTTGTCTTTCGCATCAAAAACTAGGCGCAGATCGGATATTTCAACCCACTGAGATAATGCCTCACCATCGTCATCAACAGAGTCATATCGCCAGTTTGTATGATGGCTGTTAAAAACTCCAGTGTAAATGCAGGGATGGCTGAAGGTTGGAAAAATGCTAGGAGGCCAACTGATGCTAGGAGGTTTATACACGTTAACAACTGTTAGGTTATTAACCTGTATAACTATAGAGAAGATGAGATCCTTGACACTTGACTCAACAACTTGAACTCCTGTAAGACTGGATTTGGCATAGGTGGCAATGCCATACTGTTGATGGTGGATAGCATCGACAAGGGTATAGCCCAGAATTCAGCCTCTTCTATCAAAGTCCTGTTCATCTGTGGTGTGCGTCTCCTGAATGTTTTTCGAAGCTTACAAACTTTAGAACTGTCACACTCATAGCCTTCTGGGGGGGTACATATAAATATCATTTTTAAGAACACCATTCAAAAAAGCTGTTGAAACATCTAGGTGATGAACTTTCAGATCCATATTTACAGCTGTGTCTGTTAGGTAGTCAGCCCGAAGGCTGGTTGGATCCTCAAAAAGTACCGCCATTAGGTCGTGACCATGACCATGAACTGGCAGACCTTTTGTCAATACATCAGCAATCATTTCAGTAGTAGGCACATAGGATAACTTTACTTTGCATTTCTTTAAGATGTCCCTAATGAAATGATCGAAGGTGTTCGGCTGTTTTTCGAGATATTCACACTTGGCACGACTTATGCCTGCAATATTTAGTTGTAAAATATGGACTGAAGGTCCAATATCTATTGTTGATTGGTTCTGAAAAGAACCGATATTGTCAAAAGTTCGAGACATTATGTCATTCATTTGTATCACCTTTTGTCGCTGTTGCTCGTTTAGCACCACCCAGGGGACACGTGCAAGGCAATCAATAGGTAAGATCCTGCGGACGTGAGCAACGGTCATCCCCCAAGTGCTTATGGATACAGAATATTTTTTTTCGTTTTCCGTTAACTGACTCTAAACTTTTGTAAAATGGATTTACTAATTCATAAGCATTCGCGGGAGCTTGCTCTACAACTCACCAAAGTTTCATCGCAATCGTGTGGTATATAAACGCATATGGGACTTTGTTGAAACGATTTGCGCGCTGTCACTCATTTGTTGAATATAATCGTGTGCTACCTACTGTGAAATGGATTTACTTAGTCAGAAACCTTCATGGGAGTGTATATGTAGAAACTTCTAGAGCTATCCATGGGTTTCTCTACACGGGATAAAGGGATTGATACACACGAACACATGTTGACATGTATGTATTTAACAAGACACTGTGATACATGATACAGAGTACAGTCTATATACAGGCAAAGAACATTAAGGTCAAAGAACATACATGTGACAAAAGACAAACGACATGTAGAGCGAGATTAGAAATTACGAAAAGTATTCATTCTCTTCAACACTCTCCCTTAATCGAGCAATGCTACATTATGCTGCAATTAGGATAATCCAATGCCAGTAACACATTTCACATGACCATGAACTGGCAGACCTTTTGTCAATACATCAGCAATCATTTCAGCAGTAGGCACATAGGATAACTTCACTTTGCATTTCTTTAAGATGTCCCTAATGAAATGATAGCGCACATCTATGTGTTTTGTTCTCTGATGAAAACCTTAATTCTCAGCCAACTTCTGAGCACTCTGACTGTCATTACACAACTGAATTGGACCTCCTCTCTTACACAATTCAAAGAAGAAACCTCTAAGGAACAGAGCTTCTTTACATGCTAAAGTCAGACCTATGTATTCTGCTTCAGTACTAGACAATGCCACAACTGGCTGCTTCTTACTTTCCCAACTTATTGGGCCTTCTGCATATTTGAATACAAAACCACTCACAGATTTCCTGTCAGTTAAATCGTTTCCCAAACCCTTGACGTCACATTCTGATTTTTTATACATGATACCAAGATCCACCATACCTTTCAAGTATCTGAACACTCTCTGGACACATGTCCAATGTTCCTTACCATAACAATTATTGAATTGACTCAAATAATTAGTTACATATGCAATATCTACCCTGGTATAAATGGAAAGGTATAACAAAGCACCAATGGCCTGTTGATAGGGATATGATTTATCACAGGATGTGGATTTCTCCAACAACAAACCTGTTTCCATTGGAGTTTTAACAGGCATCTGGCATGTTAAACCTATCCAACACATCTAACAGATAACACTTCTGATCCAATTTAATACAATCTTTGCTTCTTTGAACTCTCATCCCCAGACATTCAGAGACTTGTCCCAAATCTTTGATCTTAAAATGAGAATGCAACACTGACTTCAGTTTCTCCACTTGGGCATGATCATTAAAAAATACAAAAAAATCATCAACATAGAGGGCAATAACAACAAAAGATGATGAATCTTTACAGTAATATACACATGGTTCATACAGAGACTTCTTATAACCAATTTCAGTAAGAATTTCATGAACCCTCTCATACCAAGTGCGAGATGCTTGCTTCAAGCCATAAACAGCTTTTCGAAGCTTACAAACTTTAGAACTGTCACACTCATAGCCTTCTGGGGGGTACATATAAATATCATTTTTAAGAACGCCATTCAAAAAAGCTGTTGAAACATCTAGGTGATGAACTTTCAGATCCATATTTACAGCTGTGTCTGTTAGGTAGTCAGCCCGAAGGCTGGTTGGATCCTCAAAAAGTACCGCCATTAGGTCGTGTAGGTAGATACCCACAAAAACCCAAGGCGTACTAGGCAAGATGAGGAGTGAGGTAGTTTGCCATTGCTATCCTCACTGAGTCAGTACAGCAGTACTAACCCTATGAGTAGAGCCTTTCACAGCATCCACAGGCACGGACTGTGCCCTGAATGTCATTACTAAGCACCACCCATACCTCAGTAGCTTCCATATAATCACAGCCATGAGTAAGACTGAGCCTCGGTGAAAAGCCACATTTTACTCTAGCCTGTGCCAACAGACAAATGCAAATGTACTGCATTCGTCAAGAGATGGCAAACAGGCCATATTTACAGCAAGAGCAAAAAACAGTCTCAATGTACTATACCGCACTACAGGTGCAAAAGTTTCCAGATAATCAACTGCATACCGTTGAGAACAACCTTTAGCCACTAAGCGTGCTTTAAATTTAGACACATTGCATTCAGTATTATGTTTCACTTTAAACACCCATTTGCATCTTACAATATTTGTTCCCTCAGGTTTCTCAACTAATGTCCATACATCATTATCATGAAATGACTTGAGTTCTTCCTCCATCGCCTTCTTCCATTGCATGCCATCCTTACCGCTAAGTGCTTCAGACACAGTGGTCGGTTCCACATAACCACCACTTTCAGCAAAATAGACTTCATAATCAGGAATTTGTTTCGGAAGTCTCTCCCTTAAAGGGTACCTCCTATCTGCATCTTCTGAAACACCAACCTGTTTAATCTCATCAATTTCATTATCATCATTATCATGAATTACAACAATGTCTTCATTAACCTGAGCAATACCTGGACCATCAATGTTGTCCCTAACATGACCAGCAACCGAAACTTCAACGACTGGCAGGTTATCATCCTGTCCAATTCTGTTTTAATCATCACTTACAATGTCATGCAACGGACAATACATTACATCACTCATTTCAACATTTTTCTCAGCACACCTGGTGAATTTATGTTCTACAAATTTAACACTGTGCTCTACAAAAATTTATTTAGGCTTACTGGGACCAAACAGACGGTAACCTTTCTTTTCCCCATCATACCCAACAAACACAAAACATTTGCTTCTGGGTTCCAATTTGCCACTACGCACTTGTTTTGGAACATGGGCATAAGCATCGCAACCGAATATTTTCATATTCTCATGACTTACAGCTTTACCAGTCCACAATTCCTCTGGTATGGCATTATCAACTTTACTGAGGACACCTGTTCAAAATATACACTGCCGTATTGGCTGCTTCCGCCCACAGTTTTTTAGAACATCCTGTTGTAAACAACATGCATCTAACCCTTTCCATAATAGTACGATTGTGACGTTCAGCTACGCCATTTTGTTCAGCCTTATACCTTACAGTTCTCTGTTGCACAATCCCTTTTTCCTTGAAATATTTGTTCAGGTCAGAATTGACAAATTCCTTACCATTGTCTGATCGAAAAATCTTTGGTGTCCTACCTTTCTGAGTTTCACAATATGCAACAAAATCCCTGACTTTCTCCTTGGCTTCAGATTTTTGTTTCAAAAAATAAACAAAAATCTTCGCGGAAAAATCGTAAATTATTGTCATCGTATATTTAACACCATTCCAGGTCTCAGGGAGCGGCCCACACAAATCAGAGTGCACCAAGTCCAAAAGACTTTCACTCTTCGAGTGACTTACTTGTGGAAATGACTGCGTTTGCTGCTTCCCGGGAACACATGGTTCACACAACCCTTTTGGGATTTCCTTAAATTTAACAACATCAGACATTTCACTTAAGATCTGTAACTTCTGTCGCCCAACGTGACCCAACCGCTCATGCCACAAATTGTAATCAGAAACATCACTAACAAGGGCAGACATATCTTGGTTAACATTCAGATAATACAGACCATTCAGAACTGAATCAGTAGCTAGCACGCTACCATTCACTGAGCAATTCTCTGAATCCAAGATTTCACATCCAATTTTGTTAAATACAACAACAGCACCCCTTGTAACCATCTGACTAACCGACAGCAAGTTAACATTCAGTCCTGGAACATGCAACACATCTGACAGATTATTAATACTGTCGCTTACGTTCAGTGCAATGTCACCAACTCCTTGTACAGACAACTTATCATTATTACCAACTACAATCTTAATATCTGGATCATCATTGCATTTATAATTTGACATAAGTTTAACATTAGGAGACATGTGAGCACTACTACCAGAATCAATGACGAAACAATTCTTTGGTACGTGAGCAGTTAAAGCACAAAACAGACTTTTATTGGATTTTGGACACTTCGGCGCACTTTGAACCTTTGTCTTCTGTGGACAAGTGTCTCTTCCGTGACCCTTTTCACCACAAACCCAACACTTCCAACGACTTTTGTCAACCACTTTTTCACTACCGGTAGAGCTCTTTGGTTTCTTGACATACCTGAATTCCTTCTTGGTGTTGCTGTACAGGGCTGCCCCATCAGCTGACTTCGGCGAAAGCTTTCGTCCAACAAGATAGACTTGATGCGGTCCAACTGTAGTTCCTCCGATTTTGAAGTTACGGCCATAACAAAGTTATCGTATTCATCAGGAAGACCTCGAAGTATCATAGCAGCAACAAACTTATCAGCGACAGGCTCATCAACAGCTGCTATCTTCTGTGTAACAGACATAACCTCACCAATATACTTGTCCATGGAATCGAAATCTGATAACTTGAGCGAGCACAGATTTCGCATCAGCGTGATATACCTCCACTTTCCTTTATCTTCAACAGCATTTTCAAGGGCATGCCAGGCATCCTTAGCTTTTGCACAGCCTCGAACATGGGGATAATTGTGAACAGCCACCATGAGACATATATCCGCCAGCGCTCTCTCGTCACGCCGTTCATGTCCCTCAGACACATCTGTGCCTCGGACACTGGCCCACAATCCATGCTTTTTGAGATAATTTGACATCCCAAAAGACCAGTTCGAATAATCCTCCCGACCACTCAATTTCGGAAACCCATAAGCACAAGGACTCGAAGCATGTTCACTCACGGGATGATAGGAGAGTGTGCGTCCCTTACTGCAAAGGACTACGCAGTGATCATCGCTGGAGCAAACGACGTCTATAGAAATAAGAGTAAAAAGGTAATCAAAGATTTAAAGGGTACATTGCCATCCATGCAAAAAACAAATGTCATTATTGTAAACATTCCGCAGAGATACGATTTAATTCCCAAGTCATGTGTAAATGTAGAAATAGAGGCTACAAATGGAAAAATTCATAAAATTTGTAAGAGCTTTCCAAATGTCCAAATTGTAGATGTAAGTAAATTAGACAGGAAGTTCCACACTCGGCATGGCCTACACTTAAATAGATTAGGAAAAGAGTATCTTAGTGATGAAATCTGCAAAATTGTAAATTCAAATGGTAAGAATAATTCAACAGTAATATCATTAGAGTGGAAGCAGGGAAACTGGTAGATGAAGCCAAACGTGAGGTTTGGCATTCACATCTTTTGAAGTCAAATTTAACGGAGTGCAACAATGGTATTTCGGATTTGTCTAGCAACAATAATAATAACAATTATGATAATAATAATGTAAATAAATCACCAACACAAGCTTGCAAAAGTAACAAATTTAAAATTTACCACCAGAATGTCCAGTCTCTTTATAATAAAATTGATTACATAAATCTAATGCTTAAAAATGAACTTAAAGACATCTCAGCACTATGTATTTCAGAACATTGGCTGAAAGAGGAACAACTCGAATTAATTCAATTCCCAGGGTTTATACAAGCTAGTAAATACTCTAGATCTAATATTAGCCATGGTGGTACTTGCATCTTCTTAAGAAATAATTTAGATCATGAACAGATAACAGCTTATGATTATCTAATTATGGAACAGGATTTTGAATTCTCTGCCGTAAAAATTCAGCAGTTTAAGTTAATAATTGTATGCGTATACCGTTCTCCGTCAGGAAAGTTTCCTATATTTATAGATAAATTAGAATTGTTACTCAATAACATGAGCAAAGTAAATTTCGATATAATAATTTGTGGGGATGTAAATGTGGATTTCTTAAAACTTGATAGAAATTGTGAATTATTAACACAGTTACTAATTTCCTATGGACTGAAACCTACAGTAAATACACCAACAAGAATAACAAAATTTAGTAAAACCACTCCTGATCAAATTTTTATAAATACAGATAAATATCACCATTCAATAGAAGTCTATTGTCCGGGTTTTAGTGACCACCATGGACAAATACTGAGTTTTGAAGTATCCGAAGTAATCAATAATAATGATAATGGAGTAAAATCAAAGTGCAGGTCATTCACTGAATCAAATGTTACATATTTCAATGACTTATTAAATAAGGAAACATGGTCAGAAATTTATGAACTAGAAAATGTAAATGATAAATTTAATGCATTTAACAGTACCCTAAAACACTATTTTGAAATAGCATTCCCCTTTAAACGAAGAACTGTTCAAAATAACAAAACTAGCAATTGGATAACAACAGGGATTATAAATTCATGTCAAAGAAAGAAATTTCTACACAAATTATATAAACAATACCACACAACACCTGAATTCAATTTATACTACAAAAAATACACTAGCATATTAAATAAGGTAATAAGACTAGCAAAGAAAATGCATAATGATAATTTTATTTCCCAATAATCTAATAAAAACAGGGCTATGTGGTCCGTGATAAAGAAAGAAACTGGAAAATCTGCTAAAATACAAAGGAACATTACACTGACCAGAAATAATAAAGTGATTAATAATCCAGAGGAAATAGCAAACACTTTTAATGGCTATTTTCTGGAAATTCCACAAAAATTAATAAATAAATCACAGGTAAATACACTAAATTCTAATAATAAAATAAATATATGCAGTGATTCTTTATTTATAAATCATGTCACAAGTGAAGAGGTAAGAATAGTTATAAAAGAGCTAAAAAATAAATTCTGTGCTGGCATTGATGGCATCCCTGATGCAATTTTAAAGAAATGTGCAGAAAATATAATAAATCCACTTACGCACTTAATAAACAGTTCAATTCTCTCAGGAACTTACCCGGATATTTTGAAGTTATCAAAAGTAATTCCAGTGCACAAAAACGGTTCAAAAGATGAATTAGATAACTATCGTCCTATTACCTTACCAACTGGTATTGCAAAAATTGTGGAAAAAATTATGTATAAGAGACTGATAAGTTTCATAGAAAAAAATAAAATATTATCAAACTCACAACATGGATTTAGAACGGAAAAATCTACACAGACAGCAATTTACGAATGTAGTAATAGTATACTGAAATTAATTGACAATAAGGAACATGTAACTGGCCTATTCTTGGATTTATCGAAAGCATTTGATGTTGTTGACCATAAAATCCTCCTTACCAAACTAAATCAATATGGTGTTAGAGGTCTAGCTAATAAATGGATAGAGTCTTACTTAACAAGGCGTAAACAAATAGTAAGCTTGAGACACAAGGATGATGGAACCAAATTACTTAATGAAACATTGTCCAATGAGGGAATTATTGAATTTGGAGTACCCCAGGGATCGGTTTTGGGCCCACTACTCTTTCTTCTATATATCAATGATATAACACAGAACGTTCATTCACATAAGGAAATTTTGTTTGCGGACGATACAACACTCGTAATAAAAGGTGAAACTAAACAGGTCATACAGCAGTCTGCTGACTCCGTTACAGGAGAATTAACCAAATGGTCACAAGATAATCGCCTCATAATAAACTATAAAAAGACAGTATGTCTAAATTTCCACACTATACAGAATAGGAATCCTGCGATGCCCAATATAACATTAAATGGTCATCAAATAGAAAATAAATCAGAAACAACGGTTTTAGGACTATGGATACAACAAGACTTGAAATGGAATAAACATATACAATATCTGAAAACTGAACTCGATGTGCTTTGCGTTACGTATTCTGAAAACCTGCACTAGCATGCACACATTAAGAAATACTTATTTTGCTTATTTCCATTCATACTTAAGATATGGGATCATATTTTGGGGTATGTCGCCAGATGTACTAAGCACGTTTAGGATACAAAAGAGGGCGATTAGAATTATGGCAAATGTAAACTCTAGAGAATCATGTAGACCTCTGTTTAAAGATTTAAACATTCTCCCACTGCCCTGCATATATATCTCTGAAAGTATTATGTTTTTTAAAAAGAATTTAATGAATAAAGATGTTTTTCTTAAAACAAACAATGTTGTTCATAGGCATAACACAAGACAAAATCAAAACATTCATATTTCACACACACACACAAGCATATATCAAAAAGGAACTTTTCACACTGGAGTTAAATTATACAATAAACTACCCCAGTATATAAAACTGGCCCCAAAAATAAAAACCTTTGATAGAATGTTGAAAGCTTATCTGCAGTGCCATTGTTTTTACTCAGTAGTTGAATATTTTAGCGTATAGGAGTGATGGAATCTATAACTATATTTTACTTTTTTAATTTAATTTTAATACCTAGCTGTATGTTGTTGTATTTATAGAATTAAGTTTTCATATTATGATAATAGAGTGAGGTGTAAATAGTTGTGCAATAAGATTGTATCTATTAAGATTTCTATTATAATAAGTTATAAATAGTTATAATCTTAGTAATATATACCTGTTAGTTCTTTTATTTTATGCATGTAAATTCTGACGTGTCCTATATGAAAAATGTATTGAATGCATGTATTTGATCAAATGGAATTAATAAAAATCTATCTATCTATTTTGCCTTCTCACTTTAAAGTTCGCTGAAGAAAATGATAACAGAACACTGTTATGTCTGGGCCACATAACCTGTAGAAACTTCTAGAGCTATCCATGGGTTTCTATACACGGGATAAACGGATTGGGCGCGTTCAGCGGGCTCAGCAATCTGCTAACCTGCTAGGTGCCTGCTGACTTGTTGCTAGGCTAGCAAGCGTGAGCCCGCCTGAACGCTTTGCTACAAGCTGACGCGGGAACTTTGAGCAATGCACAAGTTCCTTGGAAGCTACCATACTTATTGGTCTATGGTCTATGATAAATACATAGAAAATAATAACTTTTATGCGACAGAGCTGTAGACAGCCCTGTTAATGCGTGGCGCTGGGCCGTGGAGCCAAGCTATCTGCGGACTCGGGAGACGTGAGTTCAAATCCCACCGTCGGCCGTCATGTAAATGGTTTTCAGTGGTTTCCAATCTTCAGGTCCAGGCAAATACCGGGACAGTCAGTTACCTTCTAATAGGCCACGACCTCTATCTACCATCTCCTAGTCAAGTTTCATTAATTTTAGTTCTCACGAGGTAGGCGTCAGGAAGGCCATCCGGCGGTATAAACCACCCGCCACATAGACTTTCATCGTATCTCATCCCCGACCCTGTTGAAATCGGGAATAATAAGGGGGTAGACATCCTGACGATAAGAATAACTCTTCTTTTGAAATTCAATTTTATTGTAGGCTATTCCACTCCTTTATTTAGTCTTATTAATATTAGGCTGATTTCTTATTTACACATCCTTCGAAATTCGCAAAGAAATATTGAATTAGCCCTTCAGTTATTTAATTCTCCTACGTGTTACGCGGGGCAGATGACATCGTTGTTCCACACTTTAAAACAATTATCATTAAATACCCTACTATGACCTCGTAGTTCCGCCCCTTAAAACAATAATAACCAACTAACTAATACCCTACTATCAAACAAGCCAATTGTTTGTGGCAACATAATCCACAAAATTAACATGTATTAATTCCATAAAATGCAATCAAAGAAGTTTGTTCATATTACTGTTGCCCATAGTGGTAAAACACAGCACTGTATGTAAATAATTGTAGTTCAAGGCTATTGGCAAGCTATTTTTGCTTTAGCTTAAAATTAATAAAATGAGGGATATCACTATGTTGCCCCAAGCCGTTCAGTTATTTAATTCCCCCATATATTTCAATAAGGTACCATATCAGATGCGATTAAAAATGTATATACAAAAACTTTTTTCTACAAAAATGTGTCGAGTAATAAATAACTTAATTCTTGTAATATTTCTTTAAGGGGGCAGATGACCTCATAGTTCCTCCCCTTAAAACAACAACAACTATTTCTTTACGGTTTAGGTGATAAAATATTAATTGTTGCTCCTCTCCCAAACTAATTGGACAGAATCATGTTGACTGACTGAAAAGCATTCTGTTAATGAAAATTTAATAGGACGTTTTCACAGCTAGGGGAGACAGAAACAGAAAGTCAGAATAATTTCATAAATAACTCATCAGTAGCCTACTCACACATAATTTGGCCATGGGAAATCCGAAAGCTGTTTGG
Organism: Meconema thalassinum; assembly: GCA_946902985.2. Taxonomy (NCBI): domain Eukaryota; kingdom Metazoa; phylum Arthropoda; class Insecta; order Orthoptera; family Tettigoniidae; genus Meconema; species Meconema thalassinum. The sequence continues at coordinate 229,391,521 of OX336395.1, read as the reverse complement.
TAGCCTATATACACAGTAGGCTACATTTAAAACATCTTTCAGCCCAAAAGTATGGTTAACAGAGTTAAGAAAAGCTTCTGTTCTAAATATTGCGTTCATGCGCTACCGGTACAAAGTGGCATTTAATTTCAACCCGATTTAACAGCGGGAAGACGTATGTAATAGGTTTAAATCATACACAAAAATAGATAAAGAATACGAGCCGGATTTGCCTTGACCAAACCAATTCCTTAATACAACATAAAATAACTATTAAAAGTCATCATCCTTCAAGAAAACAACTATACCTAGGCCTAGTGAGTTTAAAGTTGAATTTTAGAAGCGTAAAAGATCCAATTACAACAATTATGCTATTGACAAACATTGTATTATATTACCTGTCGCCGTTCTTGAGTGTAGATCTTCGTCTCTAGAATTTAAGAAACCTAATAAGTTCATTCGCCGAACGTGCAGAACTTGATCAATTTGGTTCCCCGCCATGCGCCGCAAGTCAGCAGAAACACGCTAGCAAGCTAGCAGAGAAAAAGTTTGCTGGCTCTGCTGAGCCCTTGCTACCTACGTCACATCCGCTAGCAAGCCCGCTGAACGGCAAACTCAGAATCTGCTGACCGTTTGCTGGCCAGCAATGAGCCCGCTGAACGCGCCCATTGATACACACGAACACATGTTGACATGGATGTATTTAACAAGACACTGTGACACATGATACACAGTACAGTCTATATAAAGGCAAAGAACACTAAGGTCAAAGAACATACATGTGAATAGAAATTACGAAAGGTATTCATTATATTCAACAGTATACAACAACTCATCAAAGTTTCATCGCAATCGGATGAACGCATGTGGGACTCTGTTGAAACAAATCGTGCGCCAACACTCATTTCTTGAAACTACTCGCACACTATCTATTGTAAATTGGATTCACCATGCCTATAACCATCCTGGGAGTGTGCACAACAACTCACCATAATTTGATCGCAATATGATGAATTGTATATGAACGCATAAAAGACGTACAAACAGACACACATTCATTTTGATATAGTTAACAGGCTGTACCCGGCATGCGTTGCAATGCCAATCAAAGAATATGTTGGCGTTGCAATTCTTTTTCTTGGAGTGCTTTAGGATAAACAATACTTTTTTCAATTTCAGTTAACTGCCTCTAAACTATCGTAAAATGGATTAACTTGTAACGTCACTATTTATCGATAGCCAAACGTTGAGGTGCAATATTGTAACTTTAGTACTTCCTCTCCGGGAAACCAACAACAAAAATCCCCACGTTGGTTCTTTTTGTTGTAACGTTTTATTTTCAATTTGTTTTGGCGGTAGTGGTTGATTATACTAACAAGGGATATTTTATTTTAACAAACAGGGCAGACAGACAATACATATACCGTACCTGATATATGTGATGGACATTCCTCTATCAAGACCAACTACAATACTCAGACCTTAATGTAGAAAAAACATGGCGGCGACGGTTGCCCTACCAATAGCTAAGATCATGTCATCGGGCTTGTCACAGTTCGTGTAAATTATTATTTTTACTCACCTAATATCATAAAAGATATCACAAGACGAGACTAGGTTCCGAAGAAATATGCATCAATAATTTAGACTTACCTGAATTAATTTATCTATATAGTGCTGGCCTCGAAATATAGGTTTCTTCGTCTTCACCCAAGGGGCAGCTACAATAGCCTCGCTGTTTCTGTGGTTGAATAAGACGCTTTTTGGCGAGTTATCACGATTTGTATTTTAAGTTCAGTAATTATAGATTAATATTATTAGCAAAAAATCAAATAGATTCTGAAGTAGGAGAGAAGAAAGTACCCGGTTACTGAAGTGCTGTCCCAGCACATGCAGAGTATTTGTGTACACAGTCGGAATGAGAGTAGTTGCCTGAAATAATCGAACCGACACCATAGAGATACAATTCAATTAAGTCCTCTCGTGGAATTGTCTAAAATCTCGGGTAAAACATCACACCGAATTAGTTGATTGAAATATGCAAAGAAGTCGTCGTGTGGATATCAGTACATAATTATGGAGAATACTATACACAAGGGACACGATAATATGTTACCATCTAACCTATTAAACATTTGCTGTTACAGTTTGGAATAGTTGTACGCTGGAAATAGTTTATTTAGTCCAGTACTATGGGTTGGAAAGCACCATCTCCCTCTTACGGAATTATCGCGGCACACCATCTCGCAATATAAGAACATAATTGGCAAGGTACTCACAACACTTTATTACACACATCATAATAAAAATTACTTGCAAGCTGTAAGAATCACAAAAGTATGAATAATGACGGAACACAATGAGTTCACTGTTTGGCACAGGGGGAACATCGTCCTTAACCAATAAAAAAGTTCACTGTATTATTTGGCGTGCATACAAGGCAGTGTAGTACATCAGTCAGACTGGTAAGGATTTACGGAGGCACATATTGCTGAGCGTTCATGATAACGTCAATGGTTTGGTCTAGCCGTAGATGCTCATTGCGTTTTCCCTTTACGTACTTAAGTTCGGCACTAATGAAGTGTACTAAGCTATTATTATATTGCCACTAACTAGCAAATCATTGCGGTGTATATTCTTGAGTCACTTCTATTATGCTTTAGTCTCAGGTACTTCAACATCCGAAGTAAATGACACAATGCCATCGGTTGACTAGACAATCATCACACAAACGAACCAGTCCTTATTAAGCGTATTATCACATATTTACATACGATTGCAGTACATTAACGCGAACTGGACTTTACTGACATACAGAAGACACTAAAAATTACAGACGAGTGACAGTTTATCGCAACTTTCATCAAACGAAGCTAATCAAAGCTAAATAGTGTATCCCAGCAACGAATGTAAACAAACAATATGCCGGGGCTTCAGCATACGCCATTTTCACGCTTTCGAGACCTGCATTAAGGTCTGAGTATTGTAGTTGGTCTTGCCTCTATTAACCGTTCATTACTCAGATCATTATGAATTAAAACATAAAGGAACCTGCTTTTTTTTTTTTCATAGGAATACAAGTATTCATTTAATTTATGAATTATCCTCTTTCTTTAATATGCCTCTTCATACATCAAAACCAATCCTTTTCTTAAAGAACAATCTCAATCCTTCCAACATAGCATATTCCTTTCTCTCATAGCTGAATCCCAATCATCTAACCATAACCACGGTCGACCGTGCCATAACCCATTGAACTGTAGGTACAGTATCTACAGTTCAATGGTTTAAGCCTAATTAGTATCCCGGCCATGTGGGACCGACCGCAGCGCCCCAAGTGATAGTCGGTGTTGCCAATAGCCTCTTTCGTCACATTTTTGCCAAAGTATTTATTTTCCTCCTAAATTAGTGTTAATATTCAAGATGATAAAAGTTTTTTTTCATTATTCCATCATCCTTGATCTCCACTATTATTAATAAAATTGATAAACTACAAGTCGATTTCTCCACATAGTAATCCTTTTGAAGTAATTGTATTTTTATATGTTGGCGATCATGAGCAAAACGCAAAGAAGTTGATAATTTGTGACTTGTTGCCCAAAACATAACCCCTGATAAGAAGAACCATAAGAAATTAACAACTCGGACATAACCTTTCCGTTGCAATTAATGGACAGTTTTGGGACTAATAGAAGTTTGCAATTTCGTGGTAATCCTTACATTCTATTGTATTTTTTGCTTCTGAAATGTCTAATAGGAGTGACTTGGACACCGAAGAGGGAGAAAGTTCTCCAAAGAAACAATGCCAAAGTGAACATAATACTGAATCAGCCTCCAGGTTTGCAGGTCAGTATTTGTCCTATTGTAGATAGCGTCGGAGAGCATTCGTTCTTAGTTGCGTCTTATTGCTCAGAGATCAGAGGTTTGTCTTCCGGCGGTGATGCCCACCACCCCATCATACACCAAGTATGCTAAATGTTTGCTATCTCATTTCTTCAAATAATTAAATATTCTTAAAAGAATGGTCACTATTCTTCCTCTATAAGTATACAATGCTAATTGTGTTGCACAATTCGTTTGTTTCTTTTGCCTCTGAAATGTCTTAATAGGAGCGCACATTAAATCCCATTAAATGTAGCCTATAAGGTTTATGCTTTGTTTATGATGATGATGATTGATTAATTCTGAATGAAAGTAGAACATGGCTTATACACTTGCATCAGACATGAATGTGACTTTTACATACCTTGTGTCCTTGTTTCATCTTCTGGGCGATACTACGTATTGAAATTAGGAACCCTGGTCACTACTGCACCTCATATTTGTGGTAAAGTATGTGTGTTTTTATTTATTGCTCTTTAAAAACCGGCTGCCATGTTCCGACAGAGCTTGCATCTCGTTCAACTGGCAACCAGGCGCACTCTAGCAGCACACACCGAGGCACACACATTGTTGCCAACAAGTGGGATACAAAATCAGTGTTGATAAAAAGAAAGTGGCATAAAAATCACTGTTGATAACAAAAACATTCATTGGGATGCGTTAGGCTGTAACCATTGTCAAAAACCATTGGATTGGACATAACGAAGGTTAGAATGGTGAGGTATAGGTGCGACCTCGGCCGAGCGCAGCTAGCGGGCCACATTTGACTTAAAACCATTGATCTGGACGCGTTTGGCTGTAACCATTGTCAAAAACCATTGGATTGCACAAAACGAAGGTTAGAATGGTCAGGTACTTGACCGCACGCAGCTAGCGGGATACGGCTGACACAAAGCCGTTGATCTGGTTGCATTAGGATGTAACCATTGTAAAAAACCATTGGATTGGACAAATCGAAGGTTAGAATGGTCGGGTGTTAGTGTGGCATAGTACCGTAAGGGCTAGGTTGGCAGTACTGTTTGAATGATGATTGATGTGAACAATGGCGGCCGCAGTTGAAATTTTGCATATATAAGTCGTGATCCTATATGGGTTGGTTCGGTGGGTCACAGACGGTGGAGGAGGTAACATCTATTAAAACATCATTCCCTGATTTATTTCTCATTGTTTGATAAGGTATTTTGGCTAATTCATATACTATATAGTAAAGCAATCATTACTTCCGACTTGACGTTTCAGTATTACCGTAGGGTTATCTAGCGGTCAGAAGGAAAATCACTTTAACTGGACAATCACAGGCAGCCATTCAAATCGATATATCACAACAAATTGAGTTTCGGTCGCGATTTAGCGATCTAGCCTAGCACTGAAACGTCAAGTCGGAAGTAATGATGGCTCTGCTAGGCCTATAGAGAATGTTATTGCTCATTCTACTTTCATTCAGTGCTACTGATGATTGTTGTTTTAAGGGGCCTAACATCTAGGTTATTGGCCCCTAGAAGTCAAGAACAAAGGTGAACATAAGAACAAGTTATGAATACTATGGATGTGGCATCACTCCAATACAATCTAAGCCACTGGTGGTATTCCATGAGCTAGCTAGTCTAGAAGCCTATACATGTTACAACTTATCAGACTTTTATAATTTTTTGTTTTCTCATTGGCATTCCATACTTAGTGTATAAGTCTTTCACATGGGGAGCTTCTGCAGCAGTTCTTCGATGTGAGTGGTTTATTCAACAGGAATCTGTTGACATCGAATATAGATTTAGGTATTAGGAAGTCATTTTTTAAGGCCGCCTGGAGCGTGGCGCTCTATGGAAGTGGAACTTGGACGATTGGTGCAGCAGAAAAGAGGAGAATTGAAGCGTTTGAAATGTGGTGTTACAGGAGAATGATGAAGATCAGATAGGGTTACAAATGAAGAGGTATTCAAGACTAGTGGAGAGGAGAGATGTTTCTGGCGACTTCTAATGAAGAGAAGAGATAGGTTGGTAGGACACATACTAAGACACCCAGGAATAGCAAGCTTAGCAAGGGTCGAGGACAAGAACTGTAGGGGTAGACCAAGGTTAGAATATGTTAAACAGATTGCCTCGGATGTAGGGTGTGGTAGCTATGTAGAGATGAAACGATTAGCTCAGGACAGGGAGCCATGAAGAGCTGCATCAAACCAGTCAAAAGACTGAAGACTCAAACGAGTACTGTTCTTCAGTGTGGTTGAACAGCCAACATGTTATGAAGATCAACTCTGTCCTGAATCAGACACTGCGGATCATCAGTGGTACAGTAAAATCTACTCCTCTTTTCTGGTTGCCTGTGCTGAGCCATATCGAACCACCAAGGCTAAGAACAATATTCATGGGACAATGAAAATTATATTGTTATAATGAGGTTTTGTTAACAGTGACTACTACAGTACTGTACTTTAAAGGTCAGTATAAACAGTACAGTCGAACTTGGCTAACTCGAAGTTATTCTCCGGTCCCTTGAATTTCCTACACTGACAATGAAAAAAAATCGCGGATAACTCGAAGTTTTGGTTCCGGAAGTCATAAAGATTTGTTTGGCTGAAACAAGTTTTGTCAGTTTCAAGCCCAGTCCCAGTTTGATTTTCGGTTCCGCTCAAGGTCAGTAAGCTCATCTCTCTTCTCTCTCGCTTTATCGCTTTCCTCCCTCTTGCTTCGACAACGCCCTGAAGGGAGGCAGACTTCGTAGGTCAATTTCGTTGTTCGTGGACGATTGGCAAAGTTCGGATAGCGTCAGTGTGCGGCGAGTCTTCGAGCCGGTAGCATTTGGTTACAATCACAGCAAGTGAGCCGGATTTAAGTGCACGCCTTAGCGTAAAATTGGTAGAGATATTCCTTATGTAATTTTAATGTCAGACCGTTGAAATTAAGTGACTTTTTAAAACTATATCTATGTACTGTAGTTTATTATTTTGGTTTGTTCCTCAGTTTAGGGGCTGCGACAACACGGTCATTTAGCCCCGTGTACTTAGGATGTGTGTAGAATCTGTCTGATAACCGGTGTTAATTGTGATGGCTGTATTAGTGTGTGTTATCTGTTTTCAATTCAAATAAGGACTGCAGACATTTAATTTTTTCAAGTAGTTCCTACTTTTGGTTTCCCATAAGTCCAACCCCTCGTCCAAGTCGTGGGAGACGGGCAACAGCACAAAGTAGGGGATTGCCTGTAGGGGCGAAGTACAGTGGGGACTTCGTGTGCCCCGGGATCGTTACGGTAGCTGTAAAGGTCCTACAGGAACCCTGAAAAGTGACGGCTAACGGGGCTCTGGTGAAGCTACGATAGGCCCAGCAAGCCAGTAGTGGAAATCAAATGCGTTCAAAAATGGAACAAGCCTCGGGCACAATGGATTTAATAGACGACGACACGGCTGCACACACGGACTAAGATTTGGAACTTAAAACCTAAGAACACTGACTGGGAAGGTGGAGGAGATAGTGGATATGATGGAAAGAAGGAAGTTGGATTTATTGGGATTGGCAGAAACAAAGTGGAAAGGGGAAGGAAGGAGAGAACTGAGAAAAGGCTATAGACTGTACTGGAGTGGGAACGAAGTGGGAAAGAGGAATGGAGTGGGAGTAGTAGTACGAGATGGTTTAAAAGAAGAAGTGAGGAGAATAAGTGATAGGATGATGAAAGTGAAAGTAGCACTGAGGGGAGAGACCGTACAAATAGTGCAAGTGTATGCTCCACAAGTCTCTGAAGAGAAGGAGGAGTTTGAAGAGGAATTGCAGAAGCAGCTGGTAGGAAGAAATATGATTGTTATGGGGGATCTCAATGCCCATGTAGGAAGAGAAAGACAAGGTTATGAGAGTGTTCTAGGACCAGAGGGTTGGGGCGGAAGAAATGAGGAAGGAAAGAGACTGTTGGACTTCTGCCAGAGGAACAGCCTGCTAGTTGGGAACTCCTGGTTTAAGAAAAGAGAGAGCCACACAATCACATGGTACAGTGATGACTTGACCAGGAAGTCGGTGGTCGACCATATACTGTATGAGAAAGAACTAAATAAGAACATCACGGACATCAAGGTTATACCATCGGAGAACCTGGATAGCGACCATCGATTGCTGGTAATGAACCTGAGAGGGAGTAAGGAGAAGAAAGGGACTGAGAACCAGGAAAGACGTATAAGGATATGGAAACTGAAAGAAGGGGATAGAAGGGTCGAGTACCTCAAAATGGTAAAGGAAGGAATTCCAACAGATGAAGAAAGAGGGGTGGAAGAGGAATGGGCTAGATTTAAGAAGACACTAGTAGGTGCAGCAGAAGCAGTATGTGGGAGGACAAGTAGTAAGAAGAGGTGGAAGGAAACACCATGGTGGAATGAGAAGACAAAAGATATAGTAAGGGAAAAGAATAGAGCCTTTAGGAGGTGGTATCAAATTAGAACGGTAGAGACAAGGGAAGAGCACCAGGAAAGAAAGGAGGCGAAGAGAGTAGTGGCTGAGGAGAGAAGAAAGTGGATGGAAGAGTGGGCAAAGATGATGAAGGAGGTTAGTGAAGGTACACAAAAGGTCCTGTATGGGATGGTAAAAAATAAGAGGCGGAAGGATCCTACGGATTATGTTAGAATGGTGAACAAAAAGGGACAAGAGATAGAAAATAGGGAAGAACTGAAGAAAATGTGGAAAGAATATTTTGAAGAACTTCTGAACCCAAATGGAAAAGATGGTGAGGAGGAAGAAATCGGGGATGAGGAAGATGAACTGCAAACAGAAAAGGACTTAACATGGAAAGAAGTGGAAGATGCAGTGAACAAGATGAAAGGAGGGAAGGCACCGGGTGTCGATGAGTTGAGTGTGGAGATGGTGAGAGCAGCAGGAGAGGTGGGGATACAGTGGTTGTACCGAGTGATGAGGACAGCATGGAAGGAAAGGAAGACCCCAGAGGACTGGAAAAAAGGAATAATTGTCCCGATCTTCAAGAAAGGTAGTAGAACAGATTGCAGAAACTATCGGGGAATAACACTGATGAGTCATTGTGCAAAGATCTTCGAGAAAGTTTTGGAAAAGAGAATTAGGACAAGGATAGAAGGAGGGATGAGGGAAGAACAACATGGCTTCAGAGCAGGAAGGTCCACAGTGGATTTGATTTTTGCTGTAAGGCAGTTACAAGAACAGCACTATGAGTATGGAACAGATCTACTGATGGCCTTCCTGGACATTTAGAAAGCATATGACAGTGTATGCAGAAACAAAGTATGGAAGTCCCTGGAGGATAGAGGAGTAGAGAAATGGACTGTAAGGAGGATAAAGGAGATGTACAAGGGAAGCGTGAGCTGTGTGAAAGTGGGAGGAGAGAGATCGGACTGGTTGGAACAGAGAAACGGCCTGAAACAGGGAAGTGCACTGTCACCGTTACTTTTCATTATGGTGATGGATGACATAATGACCCGAGTGGCACAAGTAATTGGGGAAGGAAAGATGAAAGCAATGGTGTTTGCAGATGATTTGATGATTTGGGGAAACAAGGAGGAGGAGGTACAGGAACAGGTGGACGTGTGGGAAGGAATAATACAAGGATATGGGATGAAATTTAGCATAAATAAGAGTGAGATGGTGATCACAACAAGGAAGAAGGAAAGAACCACAACGGGAATAACAATTGGTGGGGAACAGCTGAAGAAAGTGGAGAGTTTCAAGTATCTGGGAAGCCTGATACAAGATAATGGAAGAAACGATAGAGAAATAAATGAGCGGGGGCAGGCAGAAGCATTTCGGAGGAGTGTGAGAAGCATGTTATGGAGCAAGGATGTCCCTCAGAACAGCAAAAAGATCATATATCGGACGTAGTATGTCCCTATCCTGACGTATGCCTCGGAGACCTGGGTTATGAAAGGAAGGGAGAAGAGCAAAATACAGGCCAAGTAGGATGAGGTTCTTGAGAAGCAATATTGGAGCTACAAAGATGGACAGAATAAGAAATGAGAGGACCAGAGAATTAATGAAGGAGGAACCATTACAGGATGGTATAGAGAAATCCAGACTTAGATGGTATGGACATGTAAAATGAATGGAGGAGAAGAGGATACCCAGGAGAGTACACGAGACGAAGTGGGAAGGAAAGAGACCGAGAGACAGGTGGCTGAAGGGGGTGGAAGAAAGCGGGAAGAAGAGAGGAGAAGACTGGACAAGGGTGGAGGCTGAGAGATGGTGGGAAGACAGAAGACGTTGGAGAGGCTTGTGTTCCAAACAGACCCGGCCAGTGGCTGGAAACTGTGCAAGATGATGATGATGAGTTCCTACTTTTGCCGCCAAACGCCACCGTCAATGACTACTAGTTCATAACCTGGTTACCTGATGCCACTGCAGTCGGCAAAGTTAGACTTATGTACAGTATTTATCAGCTGAAACCAAAAACCTTTCTTTTGTTTTTTGATAGGTTATGTTTCGTTAATTTTTATTTAATTTCAAGTACAGTATTATTTTCTTAAAAAAAAGCTACTGTAATTTCATTTAAAATGTCATTAAAAAGCATCAAATAAAAGAATTTGATGTTTTAAAGGTTCGTTTTCCATTATTATACACCCTACCCCCTCCCAAACGACCGTTTTGGATAACTCGAAGTTTTTTCCGGTCCCTTGAGCTTCGAGTTATCCAAATTCGAATGTAGTACTTTTCTGAGGAGAAAATAATAATAGAACAACGAGTGCTCTTCATAACAATACAGCTGAAGGTACTGAATCATCTTATAAATTAAAGAGAGGTAAAATAAAATAATAGCTGGCTACATATACAACCTCAACCCACAATCAGAAGCAACCTTTAGAAAGTGGTACGGTATCACATCGAAACCCTCAAAGACAGTGCAAAGAAAGAATAATTCCAAATCCGGCTTAGTAACCGTTTTTGAGATGCTGCAAGAAGAAGAGGAGGTACAAAGGAGCCCAGAAGAAGAGTGGAAAGAAGTCAAGGACATTGCGACGGAGGTGGCCAATGAAGTCATCAAGAATCAGATCTGAGGTGAGAAGATCTGGTTTGGGGAAGATTGTGCACAGGCACTGGCCAAGAGGAGGGAAGCGAAGGAGATTGGGCTACGAGGAACAGATTATGAGCAAGGCAAAACCCAGTTTGAGGAAGTCCGCAGAACAACACAAGCAACATTCAGAAAAGCAAAGAGGAGATACCTGAAAGAAATGATGACGGAAGCAGTGCAAGACTTCTTGGGAAAGGAGATGATGATGATAATTGTTGTTTTATGGGGCCTAACATCTAGGTTATCGACCCCTAATGGTATGGGTGATGAAAGATGAGAATGAAGACTATAACTAATACTACTTACATACTAGAAGAAGAAATGGTAACCAAATAAAGGATAAAGCAAATAAAGGACAGGAAGAAAAGAAATGCCCTCAACCCTCAAAGAATGAGGATGGAGGGACTTGGAAAGAAGGAGAGCCATGGAAGGCGGATAGGAAAGGGAAAGAGGGGAGGGCCCGCCCCAAGGTCAGAGGAAAAAGGGGACAAAACGGACCCAGCTCAGGGTCGCCAACTCACCAGCTGTGAGCCCTTGAGGGTGTAGCACTATCCAGGGTGCACCAGAAGTGGTAGGGCTACACACACTCTGCCTCATTGAGGGCCTTGTGCAAAAGACAGGAGATAACATGAAAAGAAAAAAAAGGCTGATCCCTCGAAGAATGAGGGTATCGGGAAAGATGAGACAAGGGCCAATTAAGGCGGGAAAGTGAAAGACTCCCTAGGCCTTGGATACCCTAATACCGTCGGGGTCGGAAGAGAACAAGAGTTGACCAAGCGAGGTCGATAGGAAAGAAGACTGAGAGGAGCCCGACACAAGTAAGTGGAAGCAATGCCGGACTCAGCTGGGGGTCCCGTGGTCGCCAACCCATATCCCACTAGATGTGAGCACCTGAGGCGAGGGAAAGGAGACTCGAAAGATGTACCGTAAAGTTAAATTCTTTAAAAAAGGGTACCAGAGCCGCCAGAAGTTCATAAAGGACTGTACTGGTACATTTTGACCAAAGAGCTTGACATCACCATGAGATGGAAACAGTATTTAAGTGAGATCCTCAATTGTGATGAACCTCGAGGTGTATTTCATTTCCAATGCCCAGCCAATGTGGATTCAGATTACCCACCACCTACGCTGTAGGAAATCAAGAATCAAATGAGGAGGCTAAAGAAGAACAAAAGCCCAGGAGAGGATGGGATCCAGGTGGAAGTTATCCAAGACGGAGGGGAGAAGCTCCACAAGAGAATTCACCGAATAATAGAGGGGATCTGGACTAGGGAGGACATCCCATAAGATTGGAAAACAACGATCATCTGCCCTGTATACAAGAAAGGTGACAAAATGGACTGCAACAACTATCGTGGAATTTCCTTCCTGAATATTTGCTGTAAGATCTTATCCGACTGCCTGTGGGTTAAAATCCAGCCATTTACCGAAAACATTATTGGCAAGTATCAGAGAGGCTTCAGAAAAAGCCGGTCAACAGTAGATAGCATCCACGTCCTCAGACAGCTCACCGAGAAGATGTGGGGGAACATGATGAAGACCTTCATGTGCTTTTCGTAGATTTCAAGAAGACCAATGATTTTATTCGCCGGTAGAGCCTAATAAAATGTCTAACCAAGTTTGGAATACCTAAGAATCTCGTTAACCTAGTTGGAGCCTGCCTCAATGACACTAAAGGCAAGGTGAAACTTGGAAACCAGGTAACAGAGAGCTTTGACATAATTACAGGGCTGAGACAAGGGGATGGAATGTCACCGATATTGTTCAACCTGGCACTCGAAAAGGTGATGAGGGAAACCTTCCATGACAACTTCGAACGAATCCAAGTAGAAAGCGACAAGATCACACATCTTGCATACGCCGGCGACGTGGCCCTCTTATCCAGATCAAAGGAAGAACTGACACAGATGACTAAAGTCATGGTGGCTGCAGCAAGCAAGATAGGTCTGCAGGTAAATGAGTCTAAAACAGATTACCTAGTGATGAGCCAAAATTCAGGGGAACCATGGGTGCCATTGATAGTTGGGACAGAATCCTACTGGAGGGTTCATGATTTTAAGTGCCTAGGCGTTATTTTTGTAGAGGATGCATCCTATCAGGCAGAGATTAAAGCGAGGATCTTAGTCGGAAACCGTTCCTACTACAGTCTCAGTCATCTTCTTAAGTCCCGCAGCCTATCGAGAAAGTTCAAACTCCAACTATACAGGACACTAATTCAGCCTGCAGTGCTGTATGGAAGCAAGACCTGGAGTACTCGGAAAAAAGATTTGAATAATCTCCTTGTTTTTGAGCGGAAAGTTTTGAGGAAGATCTCTGGTCCCGTTCAAGATGAGGACAGTGGTGAATGGCGTATACGGTACAATCGAGAGCTGGATGCCATGTATAAGACCACAAACATCGTAGGACTAATGAGAAGCAAACGTCTGGCATGGGCAGGCCATGTCACTGGGATGGTCACATGCCGATGGCCTCTGAAACTGCTCAATTTTGTTACTCATGGAAGAAGACCACTGGGTAGGCCAAGGAAAAGATGGAAGGACGGAATCCGTGAAAACCTGCGACAGATTGGAATAGAGGATGACTGACAACAGAGAGGAGCAAACAGAATCCAGTGGAGGAGAACCCTTGTAGCAGCGGGCGGTCCCCCAGGCCTGATCGCGTAAAGTAAAGTAAGTAAAATAAAATATATGTACCCAAGCTTGGTTGGTTCCTCAGTTCAGGGGCTGCGACAACGCGGTCATGTAGCCCCGTGTACTTTGGGTGTGTGTAGAATCTGTCTGATAACCGGTGTTAATTGTGATGGCTGTATTAGTGTGTGTATCTGTTTTTTAATTCAAGTAAGGACTGCAACTTTGAATTTTTCAAATAGTTCCTACTTTTGCCCCCAAACACCATTGTCAACGACTACTAGGCCTAGTTCAGAACTTAGCTACTAGACGCCACCGCAGTCGGCTCTTGGCAACGAACGTAGAAACCTAAGAGCGTTGTTTACATTCTTAACCTATACAATTTAGCTTCACAAAGGTGTAATTAGTGGAAGGTTCTTTAACATGCCATAAATCTATGACATGGGACCACCGGCTTTACTTCCCCTCCGAAGGAAGGCATACTGAGGGACTTTTAACGCTCTTAAAAAATCCGACGGCTTCGGCTGGGTTTGAACCCGCTATCTTGGGCATAGACGCTCAGCTGTACTCAAGCTTCTTACGTTTTTTAAGCATCAGGTATTTGTTGATCCGATAACCAATGGTGTCAACTTGTGTGTCCCTGACGCGTTGCTGTAGGGAAGAACTGTTCGGGGTACTTAAAATTATCATAGATTGCAAAAATCACGGAAATTAATTGCGTATGACCCCAACACAACACTTCTGACTACAACTCAAGCTCAACAATGTACAGACTAAAACATTTAACAATGGTTCAAACACAGGAGCTCTATGACTCTTTCTACTCTGCCGCCTAGCCTAGCTCTCCCGCGGCTTTACCCTATTCGCTACCTGCTTACCGTCAGCACAGTATGTAGCGAAGCTTCTGAAAATACAGCACTGAAGGTCGAGAGGTTTAACAAACAATACGTACCATTATGGTCACATTCTTAGAAACAAAATATAGTAAGATCCCCTAAACTTTGTCTTCATTTTAACAGGGAGTTGCTAAAATTACTTCATCTTCGTAATGAGGGGTAATTAACATAGTGAAAAAATGAAATCCTACAGCCTGCTTCCAGTCGACCGACCGGGCAGGAATGGAATGAATGAAGCCCCCATTTAGCGGCGAGGATATGAACTGTGCCGGCTGCCGAAGCCTGTCGTACTCCTCTGAGGCAATGATTGAATGACAAATGAAATGATAGTGGAGAGTGTTGCTGGAATGAAATTCTTGACAGGGAAAACCAGAATACCCGGAGAAAAACCTGTCTGCCTCCGTTTTGTCCAGCACAGATCTCACCTGGAGTGACCGGGACCCAGCGGTGAGAGGCCGGCGCGCTGCCGCCTAAGCCACGGAGGCTTCCAGGGTAATTAACATAGTAAATATAGGAAATCAGCCGGGGCCATATCAAATTATCGTTGTATCGGTAATCGTTGTTTATTTTATTTAGCGTATGGCTTATTCATACGCCAGCGTACAGCATCTCGAGTTACCAACATGAAATCCGCTTCTTCACCATGATAAGCTTCAATCTTGCATTCTCTGACAATGTGATGAATAGTCTGGTGTGGAGCTCCGCAGTCACAGTCTGGATTAGGTAGCTTTTTCCACTTGTTAAGAGCGTCTCTGCACCGACCATGTCCTGTTCTGATTCTGTTCAGGGCAGTCCAGGTCTTACGTGGTAGGTGGAATCCACTTGGAAATCTGGGATCTGAGAAGAAGGTATGCAGGCGCATATCTGTTGCTGCTTCCCAACGACCTTTCCATTCATCAAGAGATTTAAAATCCTTAGCATCCATGTCAGCAGCATCACGCAGAGTTGGATGGCGTGATTTTAGTCTTTTAAGATTCAAAAGTGGCAGGTCATTATGCACGGGTAGACTAGGATTCCTGGAGATCTTGTGGAATTCCTTCTAAAGGGCATTAGATCTCTGTAGATCAGGGTCCTGTTCCACGAATGAACTTGCATCTTTTCACTTTGCACTTTTCAATTCCTGCAAAGTCTTTCTGTTCCACCATGATGTATGTATTACTTTACAATTTCTTTGCAAAGTGAAAAGTCTTTGCGTAAGAATGATCCGATCATTTTTATTCCATGAACAAACTGTAAAATACTCCATGATTTAATGCTTTATTTTTCGTAGTGAACTTGAGGACTTTAGTAACAGTTCTGCAAATAGTTGATTTTGATGTCCCATGCATTGCTGCTATACCATTTCCTAACAAATGTAAGCATATAAGAATTTGTTCTTTTTGGGAAAGAGATCGACTTCTTTTTGTTGCAGTTTTCAATAAATGGCCAATTATTTCAAGAATTTGGGTGATACGAAACCACTCACGAAATTCCGTCGAAGTGAGGTCATGAAAATTCATCCTGTCTTTGTACGTCTTCTTGTTGGATTCTTCATCACTATCCTCACTTGATGATAACAAAAGTTCTCGTCGTAACACATTTATAACACTAAACCAAATTCTGCGCCGAAAAACTAGTGTCGAGACTTGTTCATTAACTGCTGAAAAGATTCCTAACTTTTAAATTTTCACTATTCACTTTTCACTTTGCAAGACAAATCTGAAAAGTGATGGTGGAACAAAATCTTAACGAAATGTGCAAAGTGTAAGGTATAATAATAATAATATCGTATGGCCTCGGGTGTCGGGTGCAAGCTTTGTAATTTGACACCCAGAGGGTAGCTTGCATGTCGAATTTCGTTGTTCCTTGAATCGCTATGAAAGTCAAGGAGGTTAGATATCTAAGCTCCTTGAACACTATAGCGCTTTCTAGTAGAGAAATGAGGAACTTTGTGTTGGCGGAAACTCCCGAGATTAATTTTGCCATTTTGAACATGGCCTACTGAATTCAAATGGGTTCTTTGACATGCCAACATCGTATGACATGTGTGTCGTATTTTTGCTGCCTTTCAAAAATCACTTACCACGGCCAAGAGCGAACCTGCAATCTTGGGGTTAGTAGACCGACACGATATCCACTCATCCACCGTGGCAGGCTAAAGTGTAAGTTGAAAAGTTGCAAAGTTCATTCGTGGAACAGGCCCCAGGTGGCATTATACTGGTTAGCAGTGGAAGCCAATGAAATAGAGTACCGTAGATGTGATTGTGCCAGATACGGTGCACATTGTGGTATTAAGTTGGGTGTCAACAAGCCTTGTGTGATGACTGTTCAACCAAACAGGCGCACAATACTCAGCACTTGAACACACCAAACCCAAGGCTGAAGATCGCAAGGTGGTTGCTGAAGATCCCCAGGTAGTTCCACATAGTTTATGTAATCGTTGTACAGAGTTTTGACTGTATAATCATCTGATCCATGAGTTGACAAAAATATCAGTGAATGTAGCTCTTCCGATTCATGAAGATATACTTCATAAATTTGTTCTTTTAAAATCACATTCTCCGTCTGTGTTAAAAGCCCAAGAGTTGGCTAGGCCAGGGTTTAACGGTGCAGCAGAATGGCAACAGAAGTGGAACAAAGCAGCTGCAAAGGAATGGCGGTCACTACTTTGTACCCAACACCCACCACGTAAAACGTGGGTTGCCCTTAACAGGGTACGAACCAGTGGCGGTTCGCAATTGAAGTGCTTGAATCTCCGCGTCACCTGCTTTATTAACAAATAAGTAATGATTTAAAAATGAACATTTTGACGTTTATTAAGACTTTTAAACATGATGTTTACTGCAATAGATGTTACCAATGAAGGCATGAACATCGACCTTTAAACAACACGGTGCGGATGCGAATCTACTACCGCGTTGCTCAACTAGCCTGATGCGACAGAAATGCGCTGGCAAGAGCGTCTCTGCCTTATTGATTGAGTAAGGCCGGAGGGGGAACGGAAGTCAGCGGTAACCATGGCAACAGGAGTTCCGTGATGCGAGTCGTCTCACACCAGTGATTGCTCATTCACATTGTTCTCATTTCAAGCAATCTTGTACTATAACAGTTACCGTGCTTGCTGCACTTGCAGTTCGTACATTAAATAGTGATGTGGTGCGTGTGTAATATGTTTTACATTTTCATATTCCAAGAAGAGTGGAGAAGAGTAAAACAGTGGTGATGAGTAGAGGTAAGTAAGAAGGAAAAGGAGTAATCAAAGTCGGAGATAAGGAATTGGAAGTGGTCAAACACTTCAAATACTTGGGAAGTGAACTGACTGAAGATGGAAGACTAGATTTGGAAACTATCAGAAGAATACAAATTAGAAAGAAAATAAAGGTATTCTGACTTTCCAATACTTGTATTGAACCTACTCACAGGTACATGTTTCGTAGGTAAAACTCCTTCAATACAAGTATTGGAAAGGCAGAATACCTTTATTTTCTTTCTAATTTATAGTTGGTCAATACGGACCTCAATTACTGACATTATGAGAAGAATACAACTCGGGAATGCTTTCTACCAACAGGTGCGGGGACTAGTATGGAACAAGGATATACCAATTAAGGCTAAAGGAGTTATGTACAACGCATATTATGTTCCTATAATGACATAATGCAGCAGAAACTTGGGCAATGACTAAGAGGGATGAGAGCAGAGTACAGGCAGCTGAGATGAGATTCCTGAGAAGTATGGTCCAGAAAACGAGGAGAGACAGAGTGAGAAATGAAGATATATGGAAAGAACTGGGAGTACAGAAACTAAATGACAAACTGGAGCAAAACAGATTGAGATGGTTTGGACATGTCAAACGGATGAATGAAGTAAGGCTACCAAGACGAGCACTGGAACGACGGATGACAGGGAAGAGAGGACGAGGAAGACCAAGAATGCGTTGGATGGACTCGGTGAAGTATAGCATTAGAAAACGGAACCTGGATTGGAAGACAGTGTCGGAAGAGGAATGGTGGAACGACAGAACAGAGTGGAGAGGAACCATATCTGCCCCCACCCAGTGTCAGCTGGAAACGGGGAAATGAAGATGATGATGATGATGATATTTCATAGATAAGAAATATAAAAATATGAGTATTGAAACATTAGTGAAATACCTTACCTAAAAGAAAACAGTATGGGCGATGTATTCGTGGAAGCATAAAGTTATTGTCTCTAACTCTTTTCGCGTGTATCGGCGCGTCACCATCCGATTCACTCCTGAACCACCACTGGTACGTACCAACTCTGGGCAGCGTGGCTCGTTGTTGTATAAATGGGGCATGAAAACGTCATCTAACTGTGACTGTGGTGTGCCGAGAGATATTGTTACAGAGTGTTGTAACAGGGAAGACTTTGTGCAAGCCTTGATGAAGCCTATAGAGTGATAAAACTTTAAATTTATCTGGTGCTTAGTTTATTGCTTTTAAGATTTGTATTGTTTGTACTTTGCCATGAGCTTAATAATAACACCTTCATTCTTGAAGTGCTGAGGTTCATACCGTATTCACTGTCTTATTTTGATAAACACAAAATTGCTGGTTCAAGTAGAGATTGCGATCACCTTCAGTCAGTGGAATTTTGGTGTCTTCAGTGACGTCATGGATGACATAAGGTCGTTGATGTTTGTTTGTTTTATGCTTTGGCTTGAATTGCCGCCATTTTGTCAGCTGTGTGTGGTTTCCAACAGTGTGTCGTTATATGCCGACATATGTTCAAGTGCGAGCGGCTTTGGTGGCGTAGTTGGTAGCATGCTGAGCTTCCATGCCCAACATCGCGGGTCCAAACCCGAAGTCGTTGGATTTTTTAAGAGCGTTAAAAATCCCTCAGTATGCCTTCCTTCAGAGGGGAAGTAAAGCCGGCCGGGCCCATGTCGTAGATTTATGGCATGTAAAAGAACCTTCCACTAATTACACTTGTGGGAGCTAACATTTGTAGGTTAGTTTGATAACGCTCTATTAGTTCCAACGTTCGCCACCGGGTGCTGACTGTGATGGCATTTGGTAGCCACGTCCGCAGGTAGGTGTTGTGGATGGTAGCATTTGGTGGCAAAAGTAGGAACTACTTGAAAAAATCAATCGTCTGCTGTCCTTCTACCTGAATCACAGATAACACACACACTAATACAGCCATCACAATTAATACCAGTTATCAGACAAATTCTACACACACCCAAAGTACACGGGGCTACATGACCTCGTTGTTGCAGCCCCTAAAATGAGGAACCAACCGAGTTCAAGTGCGACGTGAGGTGGTGAGTTATGAATGTTCATACATTATTTTCTTTTTGTTCAATTTAATTGATAAGTTGCACTGTACTCTTCTAAAGCCACTGTGATTACTGGACAAAAAGTTACTGCTTGTACCACAAGCAATGGGGTCTGGGGCATCAGCCCCAAGTTAGGGTTGTTTTTGTATGTAAAACCTTATTACCTAAATGGCGGCATTGATGTAATAACAGACGTCACGAAAGACACTAAATGCTTATCTGGCAAGCCTATGGGAATATGCCTGGGGAATAAGGGTTTTGGGTGGGAAGAACGTAGACAGAAATTGGCATTTACAATAACACTTGGAAACGAGATGTGTATTGTGTTTTTTATTCGACGTACATAGATCAAGTAAAGATGGGGATACATATTTTGTAAATATTAGGTAGAATGCAAAAATTTGGATGCGTATCAGGATCTCTATTAGACCTATATAGGTTATATACCATTACTTCCCAGGCGTATTTCTGTTAGCTTGCCAGTTATACGGATATGTATTGCGATCTATAGGCCTACTAGTCCCAGATTGACAACCAGTAGAATTTGTATGTACTTGATCAGATTGTTTTCATTCCAGATGCGTTCCTCGACTTGAAGAAATCCGAGTTCTACGAGGCTCCTGCTGCCGCAGTCAAAGGTAAATCTGCAGCATCGAAAGTCATCCAAAGTGGCACGAAGACGAAGCCCAATGCAGTCCGCGTTAGTCCCAAACAGGCAGGTATATTTGGACATTTCTCAATGCTTCCCTCACTGTATCCATCCACCTCATCCTCAGCCTTCTCCTTTGTCGCCTCCCATGACTTTCTCAGTAAATAATCGCTTCAGGATTCTGTCTTCTCCCATTCGCATCATATGTTCATATCATTTTAGTTTACTGATCTCGAGCCTGTCTTGTAACTTCGGGAATCCTGTTTTTTCCCTAATATCCTTGTTTCTGATTTTGTCTCTGTGAGTCTTTCCAATTATACCTCTAAGGAACTTCATCTCTGCTGCCTGGATTCTACTTTCATCCCGTTTAGTTGTTGTCCACGTGTCTGCTGCATTCGTCATTATAAGTGTGTAATATGTTGAAGACAAGATTTTATTTACATTTTCGGGAACTTCCTGGTTCCACACCAGATCCCTCACTCTCGAGTAAAACCCATTTGCTTGTTGGATTTTCTTACTAATTTCCTCACTTATCTCTCTATCGTCTGTGAGGACACTCCCTAAGTATTTGAAGCTTGTCACGACTTCAATTTCAAAGAAATGACAAAGAGAAAATAGAGCTATGTCTCTGAAAGTACTTTGGCACTGCTCAAGGTTCACAATGAGCCTTGCATTATTTGCTAGTGGTGTGGTGTACCTGAGCATACTGCACAGTGGGGACAGGACAAAATGAAGAATTGTGATTTCCGTCTACTTATTTTTCTCACACTAGTTTTTATTGCCAGAAAACCTTAGTCATCATTTGAGTGTTATTTATAGACTAAGCGGCCCGTAGCGGATGTCTTATCGGTGTGTTTATGAGAGGGCTGCTCTTACAGAGTGTCAGCTGTCAAGTGTGATACCGTAATAGTTTTGTGAGTGTTCCGATTATATTTTTCCTGTGAAAGAATATGGAATGTAATCCTTCAGGTATGATCTTTATTGCGGTATAATTATATTTTAATTGATTGGATATAGAATTTCTTTATTCAGTTAAAGACCTGACGCGAAACATTTGTTTATTTTGTGTAATGTTTTCAGATTTACCAAGGTTTATAAAAATTACGTTCAATATCGCATAATGATTTTTATGCCATTATTTAGGGGTAATATTTGACTTTATGTGGCAAGTAACAGATATTGTGGTTTATTGCGCTTACAGTAGAAAATGATTATTGATTCCAGAGATCGCCAGCAGGGGACTCGCACTATCTGAAGTGTAGGGGTTTGTACGAGGTACTGAAAAGCAAAAAAGGGACGGTTACCTCACTGATAACTTATGTGCAGGAAGAACTAGACCTAGAAGGATGTTCAAACAAAGTGTATCGGTTTTAAGTTCATTCCAATGTGATTTTAAAATATCCTTTTCAAAGGGCTGTAAATCATCATCATGCACAGTTTCCAGCCATTTTTTTTTTTTTTTTAACGTATGGCTTTTAGTGCCGGGAGTGTCCGAGGACATGTTCGGCTCGCCAGTTTTGTAGCTGCTTCGAGACGGACACCCAATGGGTGAGCTACAAGTACCGTTGGGGAGGAAAGTTGGAAGGGAGGGTCGAGGAGTTGGAAGGTAGCGGCTGTGGCCTATAGTTAAGGACCAACCCCGGCATTTGCCTGGAAGGAAGATGGGAAACCACAGAAGACCATCTTCAAGGTTGCCGGCGGGGGGATTCGAACCTCCTCGCCTCCCGGATGTGAGCGACTGCCAACAGTCATGCCGCAACGACCTCGGCTAACTCACCCGGTTTCCAGCCACTGGCCGGGTCTGTTGGAACAGAAGCCTCTCCAATGTCTTCTGTCTTCCCACCATCTCTCGGCCTCCACCCTTGTCCAGTCTTCTACTCTCTTCTTCATGCTTTCTTCCACCCCTTCAGCCACCTGTCTCTCGGTCTCTTTCCTTTCCACTTCGTCTCGTGTAT
Source organism: Meconema thalassinum (assembly GCA_946902985.2). NCBI lineage: Eukaryota > Metazoa > Arthropoda > Insecta > Orthoptera > Tettigoniidae > Meconema > Meconema thalassinum. The sequence goes on along the minus strand of OX336395.1, from coordinate 229,369,247 downwards.
CCTTCTGGGTATCCTCTTCTCCTCCATTCGTTTAACATTTCGATACAATCTAGGTCTAGATTTCTCTATACCATCCTGTAATGGTTCCTCCTTCATTAATTCTATGCTCCTCTCATTTCTTATTCTGTCCATCTTTGTAGCTCCAATACAGCTTCTCAAGAACCTCATCTCACGGCCTGTATTTTGCTCTTCTCCCTTCCTTTCATAACCCAGGTCTCCGAGGCATACGTCAGGATCGGGACATAGTACGTCCGATATATGATCTTTTTGCTGTTCTGCGGGACATTCTTGTTCCATATCATGCTTCTCACACTCCTCCGGAATGCTTCTGCTTGTCTCCCCCGCTCATTTATTTCTCTATCGTTTCTTCCATTATCTTGTATCAGGCTTCCCAGATACTTGAAACTCTCCACTTTCTTCAGCTGTTCACCACCAATTGTTATTCCTGTTGTGGTTCTTTCCTTCTTCCTTGTTGTGATCACCATCTCACTCTTATTTATGCTAAATTTCATCCAATATCCTTGTATTATTTCTTCCCACACGTCCAAATGCTCCTGTACTTCCTCCTCCTTGTTTCCCCAAATCATCTGCAAACACAATTGGTTTCATCTTTCCTTCCCCAATTACTTGTGCTGTAAATATTTAAATTTATTATTTTTAACAAAATTATCACGAAAGAAATGTAATCTCTACAAAACATATTTTTGTTCTTTAAGATTCGGTATCTGGCCCCCTGTGCACTGGGATGAAACTCCGAGATTCTTTGTGTTGACATAAGTTTTTGCTACATAGTAGCATTTTGGTTTCAAATATTCCCGAAGGAAATATGACGTTAGTTTCCATTTGAGCGGGTTTAATATCAAATCATCATCTTCATTTCCCCTTTTCCAGCTGACACTGGGTGGGGGAAAATATGGTTCCTCTCCACTTTGTTCTGTCGTTCCACCATTCCACTTCCGACACAGAGTTCCAATCCAGGTTCCGTTTTCTAATACTATTCTTTACCGAGTCCATCCAACGCATTCTTGGTCTTCCTCGTCCTCTCTTCCCTGTCATCCGTCGTTCCAGTGCTCGTCTTGGTAGCCTTACTTCATTCATCCGTTTGACATGTCCAAACCATCTCAATCTGTTTTGCTCCAGTTTGTCATTTAGTTTCTGTACTCCCAGTTCTTTCTGTATATCTTCATTTCTCACTCTGTCTCTCCTCGTTTTCTGGACCATACTTCTCAGGAATCTCATCGCAGCTGCTTGTACTCTGCTCTCATCCCTCTTAGTCATTGTCCAAGTACCGACAGTAGTGGCTACGCGGGCTAAAGCGCAGCGTTAGGTCAAGGGACCAAGCTCTCTGCTGACTCGGTAGACGCGTGGGTTCGAGCCCCACCGTCGGCTGTCCTTGAAATGGTTTTCCGTGGTTTCCCATTTTCAACACCAGGCAAATGCTGGGACAGTACCTTCTGACAGGCCACGGCCGCTTCCTCCCACATCCTTGCCCAGTTTCATTCATCTTCATCCATTCCATCTCTCATCCCGACGCGCAGGTCGCCCACGGGCGTCGACTAGAAAGACCTGCACTCGGCCTCTCAGGAGGCTACACGAAAAAAAAAAAAATGTCCAAGTTTCCGCTGCATATGTCATTATAGGAACATAATATGCTCTGTACATAACTTCTTTTGCCTTAATTGGTATATCCTTGTTCCATACTAGTCCCCGTACCTGTTAGTAGAAAGCACTCCCGAGTTGTATTCTGCTAATTTCCAAATCTAGTCTTCCATCTTCAGTCAGTTCACTTCCCAAGTATTTGAAGTGTTTCACTACTTCCAATTCCTTATCTCCTACTTTGATTACTCCTTTTCCTTTTTTCTTATCTCTACTCAATACCACTGTTTTACTCTTCTCCACATTTATCTTCAATGCCCATTGCTCAATCTTTTCATTTATTATATCTAACTGTTCTTGTACCTCCATCTCATCCTCGCCCCAGATCACAACATCGTCTGCAAACGACATTACCTTCATCTTTGCCCTACTATAGTCTTTCATTGCTGCCTTCAGGATGTCATCCATCACCATTAAGAACAAAATATGATAAAATTTGAGCTAACCGGACCATTTTGTCGTATTATTTGCTACATAATGACATTGGTACACTAAGTAAGAGCTTTTACTGGTGCTTTAGAGAGGGAATCCGTTGCTGAAGGCGATCAGTAGTGTGGCGTGGGAGTTTGACGAGGAGGTGCTGGCAGACTACGAGATGGGCAAAACGACCTGCGCCCTCTTCCTCAGTCTGCGCTACCACAACCTTAACCCCGACTACATTCACGAGCGGCTCAAAGTGCTGGGACCTCGCTATAACCTCCGAGTTCTGCTGGTTCACGTGAGTTCACAGTCTCTACTCGTTAGTCATTCTGTGTCCATATTGATTTGTTCATTCAATCTTTTTCACTTTTCAATTCAATTTCTTTTTCTACTCTATTGGTAGAACATGTTTCGGTCTGTTTGGCCTTCTTCAACTACAATATCTTAAACATAAATACTGTATTTACTCGCCTATAGCATCCCCTTTTTTTCCTAAATTTTAAGTTCCGAAATTGAGGGGGTGTACTATAGATGCAAACTTCACAAAAATCCATTATTTTGGGAAAGGGAGAGAGTAAAAATAAGCCATTTTATTTTGATGCAATGTAGCAGGTGCCCCTTATCCATTTTACTTCCAGGTTCGTGACAAAGTGTGCATTTTCAGATCTCAGGATGTTGATTCGTTTCAAATGAGCTGCAAGGCAGTCATGGCCAATGTTAAGTCTGAAGAAGGCTACAGCTTCTCTTCTTGGTGTTTATTTATTTATTTATTTATTTATTTATCGTATGGCTTTTAGTGCCGGGAGTGTCCGAGGACATCTCCGGCTCGCCTGAGTCTGTAGCTGCTTCCAGCGGACACCCTAAAGGGTGAGCTACAAGTTCCGTTCAATTTCAAGTAGTTCCAACTTTCGCCACCAGATATCAATGATACCTAGTGGTGAACGTTGGAACTTTGATAGAGCGTTCTGACGAAATCTAACCTAACAATTTTGCTATACACAAGTTTAGTCTGTGAAAGGATCTTTTACATGCCATAAATCTATGACATGGGACCGCCGGCTTTACTTCCCCTCCGAAGGAAGGCATACTGAAGGATTTTAACGCTCTTAAAAAATCCGACGACTTCGGCCGGGTTTGAACCCGCTATCTTGGGAACAGCAGTTCAGCATGCTACCGACTACGCCACCGAAGCCGAAGGTGTTAATTTATATTGATCCCATTTAACATCAAGGTCCTTCCATAATTTGGTTTCTGCTGTTTTCTTTGCCCTTTCTTCATACCTGTTTTTGATAGTATTTTTCAAAACCCTTTTTGCTGACATAAAATCAGTCTGACAGGTTGTTGTAGTGTGGTACCTTTTTTTTTTTGTGCTAATCTGTATGCCTCTTCATTACCTGCTATTCCAACATTAGAAGGGATCCACTGAAATGAGATCTGTTTGTGGAGTCTTTGATGGGTTTTTATCATACAAAAAATTTCTTTCAGTTTTTTATTTTGAGGCTTATAATTTGACGAGACGGCTTGGATAGCTGCTTTTGAATCTGTAATGATAACACATTTTTGATAATCATTGTTTCTGCCTAATAACTGTTGTAGTACATGTGGAATTGCTTTTATCTCTGCATCAAAGTTTGTTTTGTTTCGGCCTACTGGGGAGTAGAGTGAGAAGAGAGATGAATGTATTCCTGCTCCAGTTCTATTTTCTTTGTCTTTTGAGCCATCTGTAAATATTTTTAGCCATTGATTAGAGGGATAATGTATCTTTCTTCTATTGTACAGAGGGCCATTTGTTTTAGATCATGTGGTGAAGAGTCTTTCTTGCAGACCTCTTCAGCAAAGTAAGATCTGTAGTCACTTGTATATATTCAATGGGGTTGACTGGCATACAGAGTGGTTCAAGTTTTATTTGCAGGTTGCTCTTATTGATATATTCTTGGGCGAGACTTAAGGGATCTTTTTGTGTTTTAAGATTGGGGCTAGAAACTGGTATTTTGATCCATGTAATTTGAGGTGGTCTCTGTATACTGAGATAAGTATTGGCTCTTTGAAGTTTCATTTCTTCTTCTATTTGTAAGTTGTGGGTATATAACTGCAAGGCGGTTACAGGTGTGGTTTTTATTGCGCCTGTTATGATTCGTAGGGCATTATTCTGACACCTCTTGAGGCGATCAATGTTTGACTGGGGTGCTGTAGAAAGTACTTCACTGCCATGTTTTATGATAGGTTTGATGTAAGTATTGTAGGTTTTGTTGAGTGTGTCTTGAGTGCTACCCCATGTTTACATCTTTAATCAGCCCATTATGAGACTGCCATAACCTCACTTATCCACCATTATTTTTGGCTACCCCCCAATGACTTTCACTACTATCCCCTGCTAAGCAAATTCTTGGTATCAAAGAAATAGAATGGAATGGACAAAGTATCAGACATGGAAATGCAAACTTTATTTCTATTTGAACATAGGGAGGGAGAATGCATCAATTAGTGAATGTCTGATGATGCTGAACGATCACATCTCACTAACATTCTTATAAGCACAACAGAGTACGTATTATTCACAATATACCAATAACGTGTCACACAAACGCCGACAGATTTTGCAACAAATGAAATATGTTTAAAATAAAACTAAGAATACTGTCATAAACACAACCGAATCACAATATAAAGAATACTAAACAGAAGAATGCAGGTAAGAAAACTTATGAAACCATAAGTTTCATTGGCGGATTTTAAACTTGGCGCTTCTACTCTGCCAGTAGTGTGGTATGTACTATTGGATATCGGGTGAAGCCTATTGGCTACTTATTTTGTTATCCTGCCCAATCGCGTATGCGGTACATGTAAGCAAAATGGCGATCGTCTGAATAACAAACAAGAAAAATATTTTTGTCATAAAAGAGAATGAATTTCAGTTGTAATTATGAAAAAAATTTAAGAATTCGTCAATTTCCAAGAATGTTGTATTTTGACTCTCAATAATTAAGGAGAGGTACTATTTTATTTTGGCTCTCGAACATTAAGGGGGTGGGGGTCCTATAGCCGAGTAAGTACGGTAGTTATAATTTAACCCTAGAGTAATAACATTATTCAATTGATGCTTACTACAGTGCCCACGTTATATCTCTGCCGGTGAGCTACGTCATTACTTCCAGGAAAGGTACACCGACTGTACTACCCTCACCAAAGACATTTCTCAAATTGGCACACAAACAAGCACTAATGAGTGTGCCGAGTGCATTATGCTAAGTCGGCCGTCAGAACTCCCGAGCCCCACACTGTGAGGTAATGTCTTATGAATAAGAGTAGAGGAGTTGATGGCTCGAATTCTCAGAAATATAACGGTGCTCACTGGCAGAGATATAATGCGAACACTGTACTAATAATACGTTAAATTTACATACATTACAAACTTTGTGCTAAGGTACCAATTAGTTAAATGGTTGAAATTAATATATATTTCGTATGTAACACTATTTAATTACACTGAATCCTCTGTGATCTTTGAAGTTTAATACGCTAACCTCCATCTTAAATACAACAAATACTGAAGTCGTTTATTTTGACGTAAATAGCAGTATGTAATCTTTCCAGCCTCTTATACTGTCTCTGATTTTTATGAGGTTGTTTTTATAATCCCTCTGAAGTGATGTCACATCTACATTAAATTCCCCGCCTCTTTGTTATTGCCATGGAGAAACCAATATTTAGTTAATTCAAGGATAGTTTCCAATCAATTCTTTGCCCCATGATTATGCCTTTAGAACTGATAGCATTAATAACAAAAGCATTGCCATCACCACCATAGACCAGTAGAAGCACTGCTGGAAGATGGTAGGGTGCGGGCAGATATAGAGGGAATTCTAAGCAGTTAAAGTATTCATACACGTAAATCTTGCGTATCTTAGTATTGTAGGGTTAAAAAGCCTTTCCTTTTTTTTTTTTTTTTCCCCAAATATGTAAGTTAAAAAGACACTGCAATTTGCCTTACGATGATTAAGGGCCGTTTTCACCAACATCAATCATCTCTCAATTCATCATTAAAGGTTATTTAACCCTAGAACGGGCAAGCATCGATGGATCGACGGTTTTGCCATTTCTGTAGCGTCTTGAGTCGATTCTTCGACGCTTTTTCATTTTATCATTTAGTAGCTCTGTTCCGCTGAGAGATGGCGTGACATGCCTTGTCGTGTGTTCGTAGAAGTTTACAGATCCTTCTTACTCGTTTTCATCCATAGAAACAATCTCCTTGTATAAGTTTCCTTGGAAACAAAAGAGAGACTCGCTGCCATGCGAAGCAAAACATATCATGTAATGGCGCTGAATATGTTATCGCTACCGCTCTTATTTTGAGACTGTAATTATTATACGTATTAGGGAGTTACAAGTGCACCTTTGTTGTTATAATTTCCGTCTACAATATTTTCGTTTCAGTTGGCTTCTATGTAGCATAACAGCTGTAATAACATTTAAAATAATGAAAGTTCGTTGATGCACTTGGGTTATAGGCCTAAAATGACACATGGAAGATGTATTTTTTGTTATCAATCAAACAAATACTATTACATAGACTTGAAACTTTCAACATATTATGTACATACATGTGCTTCATTTTGTATATCTTGGATTTAGTGTTCCATGTTTGATCTCATATTTTAGGTTGCTAGAATTTTGATTTTGCTCATGAAATAATAATTCCACCATTTTCAATTCATCATCATCATCTTGCACAGTTTCCAGCCACTGGCCGGGTCTGTTTGGAACACAAGCCTCTCCAACGTCTTCTGTCTTCCCACCATCTCTCAGCCTCCACCCTTGTCCAGTCTTCTCCTCTCTTCTTCACGCTTTCTTCCACCCCCTTCAGCCACCTGTCTCTCGGTCTTCCCCTCGGTCTCTTTCCTTCCCACTTCGTCTCATGTACTCTCCTGGGTATCCTTTCTCCTCCATTCGTTTTACATGTCCATACCATCTAAGTCTAGATTTCTCTATACCATCCTGTAATGGTTCCTCCTTCATTAATTCTCTGGTCCTCTCATTTCTTATTCTGTCCATCTTTGTAGCTCCAATACTGCTTCTCAAGAACCTCATCTCACTGGCCTGTATTTTGCTCTTCTCCCTTCCTTTCATAACCCAGGTCTCCGAGGCATACGTCAGGATAGGGACATAGTACGTCCGATATATGATCTTTTTGCTGTTCTGAGGGACATCCTTGCTCCATAACATGCTTCTCACACTCCTCCGAAATGCTTCTGCCTGCCTCCCCCGCTCATTTATTTCTCGATCGTTTCTTCCATTATCTTGTATCAGGCTTCCCAGATACTTAAAACTCTCCACTTTCTTCAGCTGTTCCCCACCAATTGTTATTCCCGTTGTGGTTCTTTCCTTCTTCCTTGTTGTGATCACCATCTCACTCTTATTTATGCTAAATTTCATCCCATATCCTTGTATTATTCCTTCCCACACGTCCAACTGTTCCTGTACCTCCTCCTCCTTGTTTCCCCAAATCATCAAATCATCTGCAAACACCATTGCTTTCATCTTTCCGTCCCCAATTACTTGTGCCACTCGGGTCATTATGTCATCCATCACCACAATGAAAAGTAACGGTGACAGTGCACTTCCTTGTTTCAGGCCGTTTCTTTGTTCCAACCAGTCAGATCTCTCTCCTCCCACTTTCACACAGCTCACGCTTCCCTTGTACATCTCCTTTATCCTCTTTATAGTCCATTTCTCTACTCCTCTATCCTCCAGGGACTTCCATACTTTGTTTCTGCATACACTGTCATATGCTTTCTCAATGTCCAGGAAGGCCATCAGTAGATCTGTTCCATACTCATAGTGCTGTTCTTGTAACTGCCTTACAGCAAAAATCAAATCCACTGTGGACCTTCCTGCTCTGAAGCCATGTTGTTCTTCCCTCATCCCTCCTTCTATCCTTGTCCTAATTCTCTTTTCCAAAACTTTCTCGAAGATCTTTGCACAATGACTCATCAGTGTTATTCCCCGATAGTTTCTGCAATCTGTTCTACTACCTTTCTTGAAGATCGGGACAATGATTCCTTTTTTCCAGTCCTCTGGGGTCTTCCTTTCCTTCCATGCTGTCCTCATCACTCGGTACAGCCACTGTATCCCCACCTCTCCTGCTGCTCTCACCATCTCCACACTCAACTCATCCACACCCGGTGCCTTCCCTCCTTTCATCTTGTTCACTGCATCTTCCACTTCTTTCCATGTTAAGTCCTTTTCTGTTTGCAGTTCATCTTCCTCTTCCCCGATTTCTTCCTCCTCACCATCTTTTCCATTTGGGTTCAGCAGTTCTTCAAAATGTTCTTTCCACATTTTCTTCAGTTCTTCCCTATTTTCTATCTCTTGTCCCCTTTTGTTCACCATTCTAACATAATCCGTAGGATCCTTCCGCCTTTTATTTTTTACCATCCCATACAGGACCTTTTTTGTACCTTCACTATCCTCCTCCATCATCTTTGTCCACTCTTCCATCCACTTCCTTCTCTCCTCAGCCACCACTCTCTTCGCCTCCTTCTTTCTTTCCTGGTACTCTTCCCTTGTCTCTACCGTCCTATTTTGATACCACCTCCTAAAGGCTCTATTCTTTTCCCTTACTATATCTTTTGTCTTCTCATTCCACCATGGTGTTTCCTTCCACCTCTTCTTACTACTTGTCTGCTGCACCCACTAGTGTCTTCTTAAATCTAGCCCATTCCTCTTCCACCCCTCTTTCTTCATCTGTTGGAATTCCCTCCTTTACCATTTTGAGGTACTCGACCCTTCTATCCCCTTCTTTCAGTTTCCATATCCTTATACGTCTTTCCTGGTTCTCAGACCCTTTCTTCTCCTTACTCCCTCTCAGGTTCATTACCAGTAATCGATGGTCGCTATCCAGGTTCTCCGATGGTATAACCTTGATGTCCGTGATGTTCTTATTTAGTTCTTTCTCATACAGTATATAGTCGACCACCGACTTCCTGGTCAAGTCATCACTGTACCATGTGATTGTGTGGCTCTCTCTTTTCTTAAACCAGGAGTTCCCAACTAGCAGGCTGTTCCTCTGGCAGAAGTCCAACAGTCTCTTTCCTTCCTCATTTCTTCCACCCCAACCCTCTGGTCCTAGAACACTCTCATAACCTTGTCTTTCTCTTCCTACATGGGCATTGAGGTCCCCCATAACAATCATATTTCTTCCTACCAGCTGCTTCTGCAATTCCTCTTCAAACTCCTCCTTCTCTTCAGAAGCGCAGCCTACTTGTGGAGCATATACTTGCACTATTTCTACGGTCTCTCCCCTCAGTGCTACTTTCACTTTCATCATCCTATCACTTATTCTCCTCACTTCTTCTTTTAAACCATCTCGTACTACTACTCCCACTCCATTCCTCTTTCCCTCTTCGTTCCCACTCCAGTACAGTCTATAGCCTTTTCTCAGTACTCTCCATCCTTCCCCTTTCCACTTTGTTTCTGCCAATCCCAATAAATCCAACTTTCTTCTTTCCATCATATCCACTATCTCCTCCACCTTCCCCGTCAGCGTTCTTAGGTTTAAAGTTCCAAATCTTAGTCCGTGTGTACAGCCGTGTCGTCGTCTATTAAATCCATCCTGTCCGAGGCTCGTTCCATTTTTGAAAGCATTTGGTTTTATCCACTACTGGCTTGCTGGGCCTATCGTAGCTTCACCAGAGCCCCGTTAGCCGTCACTTTTCAGGGTTCCTGTAGGACCTTCACAGCTACCGTAACGGTCCCGGGGCACACGAAGTCCCCACTGTACTTCGCCCCTACAGGCAATCCCCTACTTTGTGCCGTTGCCCGTCTCCCACGACGTGGACGAGGGGTTGGACTTATGGGAGACCCATTTTCAATTCTCAATTTCTTTTTATTATCGAGATTCACAGAAAAGTTAACATTACCATCTGAATCCGTGCTTTATTAGCTTTTCGACGATATGCAACAGTGCCATGGAAAATTGTTCACAATAGGTTGAAAATAAGAATCTACTTGGTGGGAAAATATCACACAAATTGGCCGCCGGTACAGAATTTCACATTGCCGGTTCTAGGGTTAACTTTACACGAGCATTTCATCAAATAGAAACGCTCGTTAACTGGCCAAATCTGACCACTCAACTCTCTAAAGCATCGTTAAAGTGGAGGGAAACAGCTACACGGTTCTTGATCTGTCCGCCATGTTTGTCCAGGATGAAACCGAGAGCCATAAAGCTTATTTAAGTAATTATGAACCCGAATGGCCTCGTGAAATGCATCACCAATAACCATGCATTAACTTTCGTAAGTTAAATAGGAATTAACTAACTAATCTCTACTTAGTGATCAGGTCACTCCATGTGAGATTTGTGCTGGACAAAGCGGAGGCAGACAGGTTTTTCTCTGGGCACTCCGGTTTTCCCTGTCGCAATTTCATTCCAGCAACACTCTCCACTATCATTTCATTTCATCTGTCATTCATTGAATCATTGCCCCAGGGGAGTGCGACAGGCTTCGGCAGCCGGCACAGGTTATATCCTCGCCGCTAGATGGGGGCTTCATTCATTCCATTCCCTGACCAGGTCGGTCGACTGGAAGCAGGCTGTGGATTTTCAATCTCTACTTAGTATAAACAAAGCCCCCTATTCTTGGATGATCCAGATAATCTTGAGAACCTCTGTATGAATTTTGATGCGGTTTTCACCATTCTGTAAAGGATTTCTCGAGGAAGGTTTCTGTAGAAAATAATTCATTTATGACCAAAGGAAGCCGAGCAGTAACGATTTCAGTGAAAAAGTTGAAAAAATCAACCGTCCTTGTGCCTTTTAAGCTTATGCTGGGTAAACCGTTAAAAATATGTACATACTATGAGTGTAAGAATTGTTCAGCATGAAAAGTTCTACAAAATAGTTCACGACAGCATATCTCTATCTTCAATATATCGCCCACTATAAGTGTTTTTACGTTTTAATTTCTTCCAACAATCTCCATTCAATTAGTAGCTTTAAGTCAGTTTACGAGCTAGCTGGCTGGCAAGCGAGCCTATCACCCTAGACACTGTAGAGCTAAGACTTCAGAGAAGAGTGGATGTGTTTGGAGTTTCCCTGGAAGTGCAACTAGGCTTTTCTTCATTTCGCCTGTGAACTTTTCCTTCCGCAAAATACACAGTCAAGTTAAGATTGGACGGAAGGGGGATTTGTGTTTCATGCACCTCGCCATTCTTATATATATATCGTATGGTTGTACAAGTATACAAAAGTTTACAATTATTTAAATTGAAATGTCCAAATTTGACAACCATTCCAGAGCACTTGGTGTCACTTGGTGTAGAGTCTTCAGACCACCATCAAATGCATGGAGTGGGCACTCCTGAACAATGTGTTTTATAGTTTGGTCCTCCACTCCACAGTCACAGGCAGCAGATGTACGGAAACCCCATTTCTTCAAAGTGTGACCACACCTTCCTTGACCTGTTCTAATGTGGTTCAGCTTCGACCAGGTTTGGCGTGGAAGTTGGAATCCCTCAACCTTCTTTGTAGGATCTTTAACCAGGTGAGCATTGTTGAGTGGATGCTCGTTCAAACGTTGTTACCACTTGGAGGTCATGTTGAAAGAATTGATACCTTCTAAATCAACCCAGGGTGGCTTGCGTGATTTCAGACGTGTTGTTGGTGGATCTTGCAGGGTAACATACAAAAGAGAGTTCTTATCAGAAGTGGTCTTCTTGAGCAAGCTTACCTTAGCTGCTTTCCTCCTTAGATCTTGCGGAGCGATATAACTAGGACTGGTAGCCATTGTGTGGGAGTAGATCTAACAGTACCAGTGATGACTCTCATGGCCTCATTGAGTTGCACATCAATCTTGGTGGTATGAGCACTGTTTTCTCATACAGGGGCACAGTATTCACCAGCAGAATACACGAGAGCGAGTGCAGCAGAACGTAGAGTATTAGCGTCTGCACCCCAGCTGCTTCCGGCAATCTTGCAAAGTAGATTCACTCTCGAGCCAAGTTTCTTCGATAACTTGATGCAGTGTTGTTTGAATGCCAAGGACCGATCCAGAGTGATTCCAAGATATATTGGATTGTAGTTATGGGGTACTTCGATCCCGTCAAAAGTAACATGCAGCTTCCTTTGGGCTTCTTTATTATTTAGATGGAATGCAGTAACCTCAGTCTTGTTCGGGTTGGGTTGAAGTCTCCATTTATGGAAGTAATCACTCAGTTTCGTCAGATCACTAGTTAGGGTATTCTCACAGTTCATAAGGTCTTTATTTTGGATAATTAATGCTAGGTCGTCTGCATACTGGATTTTCAAGGAATCTGTGTGAGGCATGTCATGAATATATAGATTAAACAAAATGGGGGCCAAAACTGATCCTTGAGGTAGGCCATTGTTTAATGTCCTCCACCTGCTAGTTTGCCCATTCAGGAACACCCTAAAACACCTATCAGGGAGCATGTTGTTCATTAAAAGTGCCAACTTTTGACATGGGATGATTTCAATAAACTTGGACATCAAGCCCTCCCTCCACACAGTGTCGTATGCTGCCGTGAGATCCACAACAACCGCAGCTGATTTTAGACCTCGTTGAAATCCAGCTTCTACTATAGTTGTCAATGTTAGGACCTGGTCGCAGCAACTCCGTTGTTTCCTAAAGCCACCTTGTTCGATGGGGATGATTTGATCAACGGCCTCTTGAATGCGATTTAGAATAAGCCTTTCTAGTAGCTTATAGGTCATGCTGAGTAGTGATATCGGTCGGTAGTGAGAAGCATCAGATCCGTCTTTTCCCGGTTTCAGGATAGCAATTATCTTAGCCTGTTTGAACAGCTTTGGTAATTTTCCAGTTTTCAGAATCTCATTGAAAAATTCAATAAGCCACAACTTTGTTTTTGGTCCGATGGTTTTAAGAAACTCTGGATATATGCCATCAAAGCCAGCGGCTTTGTTTACCTTTAGCATACTCAAGGCTTTATCAAGTTCCTCAATGCAGAAATCACGTGAGTAGTCTGGGTGTGGTTTTAGTTGGGACTTCTTTATGTATAGTTCATTATTCACAGTTCGTGTCTGTTCTTTGTCTATTTTAGTTTTTGAAATATTCATCAGTCTGGATGCAACAGCATTAGCATTCACATGTGTAACTGTACTTGACAACCTGGGATCTGTACCAAGTTTTCTAATAAGATTCCAGGCTTTCCGACTAGAATTTGTGAAGTTGAGTCCTGCCGTTGTTTTATGCCATTTTTCTCTTCTGTTCTTGTTCAGAGCTCTCAATAGGTCATCAGCTGTTACCTTGTCGTGAGATTCTTGATATTTGGCTTATAACTCATCGCATTCTTGGGACCATCCAGGAATGTACTCCTTCCGAAATCCACGTGGGATATATTTTCTGGCATTTGTTTTAATCGCGCCCACAAATCGTTCATAATTGGATGGGACTGGAGGAATCCATTGAACGGTATTATCTAGACCTTTCTGAAATAGTTCCCAGTTTGCAAGTTGAAAATTCCATCGAGGTTGAGGTATGGAAGTGACTAACGGAATTTCAGTACCAAAATGAATTATGACTGGCCTATGCTGGCTGTGTGGGAAAGACTTGATGACTTTTCGTTGTGTCATTTCGTTATTTCCAGATCTAGATGTGATGCACGAATCAGGAGAATAATCTTTTAACCATCTGCCAGATCGGAACGTTCCTGGATCTTTAGCATTGTACACAAGCTGGAGATCTTGCATATCCATCCATTCATTTAGAATAGCTCCATTTTGGTCTTCATTCTGATATCCCCCAGACATGACTGTGGCTGTTGAAATCACCAACATACACAATTTTATGACTGAAGGATCTTACAGGTGGATTTGGCCAGCTAACTTGCGGTGGTTTGTAAATATTTGCAACCGTGGTGCCGGCAACTTCTACAGCCAAAACAAAAATATCTGTCGTTCTGTCTCGGTAAGTTAGTTTGTAGTCAGTGAGATGGGATCTGACATATGTTGCAATGCCATACTGTTCATCATTTACGGCCCCAACCAGAAGGTATCCATAAATTCTACCTCTTCTGTAAAGATCAGCATTATCCTTGGTGTGAGTCTCCTGTATTGCAATAACATCTACTTCATTCTGCAGCATCAGACGTGAGAGGTATTGACTCTTAGCAGATGAAATCGATTCAATGTTCAAGTGACATATTCGTAAGCTGTTACCAATAGGAATTGATGAGTGTTCTGTGCATGGTTGGTCCTGAAAAGGACTTATCATTGGTAAGTTCTCTTGCATACTTGTTGCTGTGTAGCAGCACCTTTGTATTGAAAGAATCAGCCGGTAAATTTTACAGTGTTTTTTACCGTTGCCCAGGGGACGCCCGAATGCATGTAATTCGTGCATTCTTCTGGGAGGCTTCTTTCGTGACCCCCATTCTTAAATTACGTCTGACAAGAATTTGTTGCACATGCATCTCCATGATAATATAATTAACAGTCCAGTCAGCGACTTTAACCTATCATACCGAAACAGAAAATGGATATAGTTCATTGAAATAGAAAAGAATATGCTTACCACATAACGATGAAACTGAGCAACAAATAATTTCTCGATTGTCATAAGAGAGAGAAAGAAAGACTTCACAAAGACCAAAGGATTCATCCCCACAAGATCCTTTGACACAGGGAAGAAATGTTCATGGTTTGTGGTCCGATAAAGAGAATTCTGCTATGAATTATGATTCCTCCATCTTTTTTTCTTTAGCATTTGTTCTACAAATTAGCAGGGTCTGCTTTTTTGGTTCTCTGTTGCCATATTACACGTTGTGTGCCGTGTCAGCATGAAGTCGGCCAATTTTGAAATGGTCATGTAGAGTGTCAAGCCAACGCTGTCTCGGTCGTACTATTGGTCTCTTCCCATATATCTGCAATGCCAATCCAGTGTGTGCAACTGTTGTTTCAGTAGCTCGTAAGACAATGTCCATACCAGTGGAGACGGCTTTCCCTCATCTTTTCAGCAATTGGTGCTACTCCATATTGCTTGCGAATGTCATTATTGCTGACATGATCATGGATTGTCAAGCCAGATGCCCACCCGAGCATCTTTGTCTCCATCACACCAAGTTGCTGTTCCTACTCCGTAGTTGAAGGCCAGCACTCTGCCCCATACAGAGCAACAGGACGGACCTCAGAACGATACACTTTAAACTTTAGTCCGTCTGGTTATCACATAATACACCGGACAATGTGCGCCATAAATTACCGTATTTACTCGGCTATAGGACCCCCTTTTTCCTAAATTTTTAGTTCCGAAATTTGGGGGTGGGGTACTACAGATGCAAACTTCCGCAAAAATCCATTATTTTGGGAAAGGAAGAGAGTAAAAATAAGCTATTTTATTTTGATGCTACAAGTATGATATATTTAATCGAAATAAACGAAATGCGTGCGTATGTTGGTCGGCCACTAGTGTCTCGTCCTTACGTGAATGCAGCATTACCGCAAGTGTGGCAACCTGTCGCATCGCGTGAGTCATAGCACAGAAAGAAAGACAGACTTTTTTCTTCAAACAAGGTCACGCCCGGTTTATAGCAACAGAGCTCGCTTACGATTGAATGGTGTGGCCCAAGCAGCCAACAATGATCCAACATCTGGTATACAAAGACAAGTATATTCCATGATTATTGCCAACCACCTCGGAAAAGACATCACACTTTCCCTGCGATTGTTTTGCCTGACCAACCGCCAACCGTATCCCATATGAAACTTAATTCAGAAAGAATCTCCGTCGATCAATACTTGTATATTTTACACAATTAAAATGGGAACATGTTTCGGACTTATACAGTCCTTCTTCAGCCCTGTACTATCAAGATTATACAGTCAATCAAATCGTGATGAGACATCACATCAACATAACACTAGTTGTACATGCTATACAGGGTGTATCTTAATTATACCGACAAAAAAATCAGGGACCCTCTGCGTGTTATGTAAAAGACGATGCTGCAATCAGATTGGCGGAGAAAATTTTTCCCTTATAGAAAAATGAGGTTGGTTTGTTACTTCCGGGCGCGCGATTCAAATTTACGAACTCGCCATATATGCTGACCCAGGGAGCAAGCCGCTTCCCACTGCTGTGCTTCAAGCAAGGGAAGGGAGTGTGATAGAAGGAGACAGAGATATGCTGGCGGGCATGCGCAAGTTTCCTCGATCGACTATTGGACCCCTTGCCTATAGTACCCTCCCCCCTCCACTTAATTTTCGAGAGCCATAATACAAAATTCTTGGAAATCACTTATAGAACTCCTCATATAAATGATGCTTCAGTTTCTGGGCGAAGCCGGTGGGTTGCTAGTCGTTAATAAAGAGTTGGGGAAACAGCCCTTATTTTTTTTAATGCTGAGAAATGCGTGAAAAAACACGTGCCCAGAATGGAAATATAAATACAAATGTGATTATTGTGAATGTGTTTTGGTGTTTCAAAAGAAATGGTTGTCACTGTGGAAAGTTGCTGTACAGGTGGACACCCAGGACCCCCACCACACGCTCAAGTACCTGACGAGGCTCTGTATCCTGGGGAACCTCACCCTCATGCTGGCCTGGAGCCCCGAGGAGGCGGGCCGCATCATCGAGACGTACAAGGTCTTCGAGTTCAAGCCCCCAGACCTCATCATGGAGCGCATCGAGAACAGCCCCTACCATAAGGTGAATACACAGCACCAGCTATTCCATCAAACAAGGCGGCTTTGGTGGCGTAGTTGGTAGCAAGCTATACCCAAGATCGCGGAGTCAAACCCGGCCGAAGTCGTTGTATTTTTAAGAGTGTTAAAAATCCCTCTGTATGCCTTCCTTCAGAGGGGAAGTAAAGCCGGTGGTCCCATGTCATTGATTTATGGCATGATGAAGAACCTTCCACTAATTACACCTGTGTGAAGCTTGGTTGGTTATTAAGTTTAGGGGCAGCGACAACTCGGTCATATAGCCCCGTGTACTTTGGGTGTGTGTAGAATCTGTCTGGTAACCGGTGTTAATTGTGATGACTGTATTAGTGTGTGTTGTCTGTTTTTTTAAATTCAAATAAGGACTACAGACTTTTGAATTTTTCAAATAGTTCCTACTTTTGCTGCCACCATCAACGACTACTAGTTCAGAACTTAGCTACCAGACGCCACCACAGTCGGCTCTTGGCAACGAACATAGGAACCTGGGAGCGTTGTTTACATTCTTAACCTATACAATTTAGCTTCACACAGGTGTAATTAGTGGAAGGTTCTTTAACATGTCATAAATCTATGTCATGGGACCGCCGGCTTTACTTCCCCTCCGAAGGAAGGCATACCGAGGGTTTTTTAACGCTCTTAAAAAATCCGACGACTTCAGCCGGATTTTGAACCCGCGATCTTGGGCATAGAAGCTCAGCGTGCTACCAACTACGCCACCAAAGCCACCTAAATAAGCATATTTATTTCGAAGTGTGTCAGTTTTGAGGTTTCCTTGTTCAATTAGTAACACCTTTTTCTTCAGTGGATGCGCAGTGTGATTCTAGCGTTATCTCAAAATACTTCAATGACTCATACAGAGTTGGCTAATGAATTTTGAGTCGTTTACGCGCCATAAATAGGATTATTCAGTGTCCAGAAAAAAGAAAACTGGCTCAATTTCACTGAAGAATAAGGGAAACATTAGCAGGAAAAAGAAAACAACGCCAACTGATGAACGTTACCTCCTACTCATCATCATCAGTTTATCTGCCTGATGGCAGGTTTCCTCTCCATCTTATTCGGTCTTCAGCAGCACGTTTCATCAGCTCATAAGATTTATCAATCTTTATGGAATCCAGCATCTGATACCGTCTTCTTCCTCTTCGGATTTTCCCTTGGACTGTCCCTTCTAATGCACGTTTCACCAAACCATCTCCTCTTAGGCAGTGTCCTATTCAATTAATTTTTCTTTACCTTATCTTCTTTCTTCTCCTACTTTCTTTATAACATCTTCATTTCTCACTTTGTCCTTCCAACTTATTCTCTCCATTCTCCTCCATAGCCTCTATTCTTCTCTCGTCTTCTTTCCTAAACATCCAAGTTTCCGCTCCATACATTGCTACACTCCAAACAAAACATTTCCTTCCTTAGGCTTACTTTCATTGCTCCACAAAATAATTTCCTTTTCATATTGAAGACTTCTTTTGCTATTGCAGTCCTTGTATTTATTTCTTAGTGCATATCATTTCTTGTGTGACCCAACTTCCTAGGCATTTAAAACTACAGTGGAATTTCGTTAGTACGTTTTTGAAGGGACTGAAATAATTGGGCGTCCAAAGCGGGAAAACGCACTACCGAAAATGCTATACTGTATTTACAACGTGTAAAAATAATTTTATAAAAGGGTGTCATAGATGTGCACATGAAATTGCCGACCGTAAGAATTACCGTATTTGCTCACATGCAACTGGCACTTTTCTAACCGAAAATAAGTGTGAAAACGTACGGTGCAAGATATATGAGGGGATTTGTGTGGGAAATGCCTTATTCCCGAAAAAACATAAAATCGGAATTATTAAAACAAGACGATTGGAATTGGCAACTGCCGTCGCTGCAGCCAATCTCCGAGCTACTCTCGCGTGCATCATCATCCCATACTGCATCATCCTAACTTCCGTCCAATGCATTTGCGATGCCAGTCTTCAAGAAGCTCTTAATAACGTCTATCAACTCCATAACCCATACCCCTATATCCAATAATGCAAGACCTCAACAGACGGCCTTCTTTATTTTGTCTTGTGTCATCAGCGTATCGTGGCTAACAATACCAGATCTCGACGTGTTCTAACCTAACAATTACTTATTTAGCATGTGGAGCGCCAATTCACGCAAGAGCTCAACAGACGGCCTTCTTTATGTTGTCTTGTGTCATCAGCGTATCGTGGCTAACAATACCAGATCTCGACGTGTTCTAACCTAACAATTACTTATTTAGCATGTGGAGCGCCAATTCACGCAAGAGCTCAACAGACGGCCTTCTTTATTTTGTCTTGTGTCATCAGCGTATCGTGGCTAACAATACCAGATCTCGACGTGTTCTAACCTAACAATTACTTATTTAGCATGTGGAGCGCCAATTCACGCAAGAGCTCAACATACAGCCTTCTTTATTTTGTCTTGTGTCATCAGCGTATCGTGGCTACCAATACCAGATCTCGACGTGTTCTAACCTAACAATTACTTATTTAGCATGTGGAGCGCCAATTCACGCAAGAGCTCAACAGACAGCCTTCTTTATTTTGTCTTGTGTCATCAGCGTATCGTGGCTAACAATACCAGATCTCGACGTGTTCTAAACTAACAATTACTTATTTAGCATGTGGAGCGCCAATTCACGCAAGAGCTCAACAGACAGCCTTCTTTATTTTGTCTTGTGTAATCAGCGTATCGTGGCTAACAATACCAGATCTCGACGTGTTCTAACCTAACAATTACTTATTTAGCATGTGGAGCGCCAATTCATGCAAGAGCTCAACAGACAGCCTTCTTTATTTTGTCTTGTGTCATCAGCGTATC
Source organism: Meconema thalassinum (assembly GCA_946902985.2). NCBI lineage: Eukaryota > Metazoa > Arthropoda > Insecta > Orthoptera > Tettigoniidae > Meconema > Meconema thalassinum. The sequence goes on along the minus strand of OX336395.1, from coordinate 229,349,636 downwards.
GTGGCTAACAATACCAGATCTCGACGTGTTCTAACCTAACAATTACTTATTTAGCATGTGGAGCGCCAATTCACGAGCTCAACAGACAGCCTTCTTTATTTTGTCTTGTGTCATCAGCGTATCGTGGCTAACAATACCAGATCTCGACGTGTTCTAACCTGACAATTTCAATGGGTTGAGTGGTCTCCGCCCAATCAATACAAGTTTATTATTGGCATCTATTAATTTATTGCCATTAAGGACATGTTTCGGGCCTCATGGGCCCTTCTTCAGCCGCAAAAATTAATAACATATTCACATCCATCATAATACACAACACACTTGCACTTTAAGAAAAACATTAAAAAAGACACTCAATTAATTATAAAATATCTACTTATCATGCTGCAAAATTACAAGCATGATAAGTTGATATTTTATAATTAATTGAGTGTCTATTTTAATGTTTTTCTTAAAGTGCAAGTGTGTTGTGTATTATGATGGATGTGAATATGTTATTAATTTTTGCGGCTGAAGAAGGGCCCATGAGGCCCGAAACATGTCCTTAATGGCAATAAATTAATAGATGCCAATAATAAACTTGTATTGATTGGGCGGAGACCACTCAACCCATTGAAATTGTCATTGTACACGTCAATAAGGACCTTGCGAAATGGATATTCTTCCAATTAATCTTGTGTTCTAACCTAACAATTACTTATTTAGCATGTGGAGCGCCAATTCACGCAAGAGCTCAACAGACGGCCTTCTTTATTTTGTCTTGTGTCATCAGCGTATCGTGGCTAACAATACCAGATCTCGGCGTGTTCTAACCTAACAATTACTTATTTAGCATGTGGAGCACCAATTCACGCAAGAGCTCAACAGACGGCCATCTTTATTTTGTCTTGTGTCATCAGCGTATCGTGGCTAACAATACCAGATCTCGACGTGTTCTAACCTAACAATTACTTATTTAGCATGTGGAGCGCCAATTCACGCAAGAGCTCCACAGACGGCCTTCTTTATTTTGTCTTGTGTCATCAGCGTATCGTGGCTAACAATACCAGATCTCGACGTGTTCTAACCTAACAATTACTTATTTAGCATGTGGAGCGCCAATTCACGCAAGAGCTCAACAGACGGCCTTTTTTATTTTGTCTTGTGTCATCAGCGTATCGTGGCTACCAATACCAGATCTCGACGTGTTCTAACCTAACAATTACTTATTTAGCATGTGGAGCGCCAATTCACGCAAGAGCTCAACAGACGGCCTTCTTTATTTTGTCTTGTGTCATCAGCGTATCGTGGCTAACAATACCAGATCTCGACGTGTTCTAACCTAACAATTACTTATTAAGCGTGTGGAGCGCCAATTCACGCAAGAGCTCAACAGACGGCCTTCTTTATTTTGTCTTGTGTCATCAGCGTATCGTGGCTAACAATACCAGATCTGGACGTGTTCTAACCTAACAATTACTTATTTAGCATGTGGAGCTCCAATTCACGCAAGAGCTCAACAGACGGCCTTCTTTATTTTGTCTTGTGTCATCAGCGTATCGTGGCTAACGATACCAGATCTCGACGTGTTCTAACCTAACAATTACTTATTTAGCATGTGGAGCGCCAATTCACGCAAGAGCTCCACAGACGGCCTTCTTTATTTTGTCTTGTGTCATCAGCGTATCGTGGCTAACAATACCAGATCTCGACGTGTTCTAACCTAACAATTACTTATTTAGCATGTGGAGCGCCAATTCACGCAAGAGCTCAACAGACGGCCTTTTTTATTTTGTCTTGTGTCATCAGCGTATCGTGGCTACCAATACCAGATCTCGACGTGTTCTAACCTAACAATTACTTATTTAGCATGTGGAGCGCCAATTCACGCAAGAGCTCAACAGACGGCCTTCTTTATTTTGTCTTGTGTCATCAGCGTATCGTGGCTAACAATACCAGATCTCGACGTGTTCTAACCTAACAATTACTTATTAAGCGTGTGGAGCGCCAATTCACGCAAGAGCTCAACAGACGGCCTTCTTTATTTTGTCTTGTGTCATCAGCGTATCGTGGCTAACAATACCAGATCTGGACGTGTTCTAACCTAACAATTACTTATTTAGCATGTGGAGCGCCAATTCACGAAAGAGCTCAACAGACGGCCTTCTTTATTTTGACTTGTGTCATCAGCGTATCGTGGCTAACAATACCAGATCTCGACGTATTCTAACCTAACAATTACTTATTTAGCATGTGGAGCGCCAATTCACGCAAGAGCTCAACAGACAGCCTTCTTTATTTTGTCTTGTCATCAGCGTATCATGGCTACCAATACCAGATCTCGACGTGTTCTAACCTAACAATTACTTATTTAGCATGTGGAGCGCCAATTCACGCAAGAGCTCAACAGACGGCCTTCTTTATTTTGTCTTGTGTCATCAGCGTATCGTGGCTACCAATACCAGATCTCGGCGTGTTCTAACCTAACAATTACTTATTTAGCATGTGGAGCGCCAATTCACGCAAGAGCTCAACAGACGGCCTTCATTATTTTGTCTTGTGTCATCAGCGTATCGTGGCTAACAATACCAGATCTCGACGTGTTCTAACCTAACAATTACTTATTTAGCATGTGGAGCGCCAATTCACGCAAGAGCTCCACAGACGGCCTTCTTTATTTTGTCTTGTGTCATCAGCGTATCGTGGCTAACAATACCAGATCTCGACGTGTTCTAACCTAACAATTACTTATTTAGCATGTGGAGCGCCAATTCACGCAAGAGCTCAACAGACGGCCTTTTTTATTTTGTCTGGTGTCATCAGCGTATCGTGGCTACCAATACCAGATCTCGACGTGTTCTAACCTAACAATTACTTATTTAGCATGTGGAGCGCCAATTCACGCAAGAGCTCAACAGACGGCCTTCTTTATTTTGTCTTGTGTCATCAGCGTATCGTGGCTAACAATACCAGATCTCGACGTGTTCTAACCTAACAATTACTTATTAAGCGTGTGGAGCGCCAATTCACGCAAGAGCTCAACAGACGGCCTTCTTTATTTTGTCTTGTGTCATCAGCGTATCGTGGCTAACAATACCAGATCTGGACGTGTTCTAACCTAACAATTACTTATTTAGCATGTGGAGCTCCAATTCACGCAAGAGCTCAACAGACGGCCTTCTTTATTTTGTCTTGTGTCATCAGCGTATCGTGGCTAACAATACCAGATCTCGACGTGTTCTAACCTAACAATTACTTATTTAGCATGTGGAGCGCCAATTCACGCAAGAGCTCAACAGACGGCCTTCTTTATTTTGTCTTGTGTCATCAGCGTATCGTGGCTAACAATACCAGATCTCGACGTGTTCTAACCTAACAATTACTTATTTAGCATGTGGAGCGCCAATTCACGCAAGAGCTCAACAGACGGCCTTCTTTATTTTGTCTTGTGTCATCAGCGTATCGTGGCTAACAATACCAGATCTCGACGTGTTCTAACCTAACAATTACTTATTTAGCATGTGGAGCGCCAATTCACGCAAGAGCTCAACAGACGGCCTTCTTTATTTTGTCTTGTGTCATCAGCGTATCGTGGCTAACAATACCAGATCTCGACGTGTTCTAACCTAACAATTACTTATTTAGCATGTGGAGCGCCAATTCACGCAAGAGCTCAACAGACGGCCTTCTTTATTTTGTCTTGTGTCATCAGCGTATCGTGGCTAACAATACCAGATCTCGACGTGTTCTAACCTAACAATTACTTATTTAGCGTGTGGAGCGCCAATTCACGCAAGAGCTCAACAGACGGCCTTCTTTATTTTGTCTTGTGTCATCAGCGTATCGTGGCTAACAATACCAGATCTCGACGTGTTCTAACCTAACAATTACTTATTTAGCATGTGGAGCGCCAATTCACGCAAGTGCTCAACAGACAGCCTTCTTTATTTTGTCTTGTGTCATCAGCGTATCGTGGCTACCAATACCAGATCTCGACGTGTTCTAACCTAACAATTACTTATTTAGCATGTGGAGCGCCAATTCACGCAAGAGCTCAACAGACGGCCTTCTTTATTTTGTCTTGTGTCATCAGCGTATCGTGGCTACCAATACCAGATCTCGGCGATTTCTAACCTAACAATTACTTATTTAGCATGTGGAGCGCCAATTCACGCAAGAGCTCAACAGACGGCCTTCTTTATTTTGTCTTGTGTCATCAGCGTATCGTGGCTAACAATACCAGATCTCTGCGTGTTCTAACCTAACAATTACTTATTTAGCATGTGGAGCGCCAATTCACGCAAGAGCTCCACAGACGGCCTTCTTTATTTTGTCTTGTGTCATCAGCGTATCGTGGATAACAATACCAGATCTCGACGTGTTCTAACCTAAAAATTACTTATTTAGCATGTGGAGCGCCAATTCACGCAAGAGCTCAACAGACGGCCTTCTTTATTTTGTCTTGTGTCATCAGCGTATCGTGGCTAACAATACCAGATCTCGACGTGTTCTAACCTAACAATTACTTATTTAGCATGTGGAGCGCCAATTCACGCAAGAGCTCCACAGACGGCCTTCTTTATTTTGTCTTGTGTCATCAGCGTATCTTGGCTAACAATACCAGATCTCGACGTGTTCTAACCTAACAATTACTTATTTAGCATGTGGAGCGCCAATTCACGCAAGAGCTCCACAGACGGCCTTCTTTATTTTGTCTTGTGTCATCAGCGTATCGTGGCTAACAATACCAGATCTCGACGTGTTCTAACCTAACAATTACTTATTTAGCATGTGGAGCGCCAATTCACGCAAGAGCTCCACAGACGGCCTTCTTTATTTTGTCTTGTGTCATCAGCGTATCGTGGCTAACAATACCAGATCTCGACGTGTTCTAACCTAACATTTACTTATTTAGCATGTGGAGCGCCAATTCACGCAAGAGCTCCACAGACGGCCTTCTTTATTTTGTCTTGTGTCATCAGCGTATCGTGGCTAACAATACCAGATCTCGACGTGTTCTAACCTAACAATTACTTATTTAGCATGTGGAGCGCCAATTCACGCAAGAGCTCCATAGACGGCCTTCTTTATTTTGTCTTGTGTCATCAGCGTATCGTGGCTAACAATACCAGATCTCGACGTGTTCTAACCTAACAATTACTTATTTAGCATGTGGAGCGCCAATTCACGCAAGAGCTCAACAGACGGCCTTCTTTATTTTGTCTTGTGTCATCAGCGTATCGTGGCTAACAATACCAGATCTCGACGTGTTCTAACCTAACAATTACTTATTTAGCATGTGGAGCGCCAATTCACGCAAGAGCTCAACAGACGGCCTTCTTAATTTTGTCTTGTGTCATCAGCGTATCGTGGATAACAATACCAGATCTCGACGTGTTCTAACCTTACAATTACTTATTTAGCGTGTGGAGCGCCAACAAAACAGCTGACGATCACACCCCGTATTGCTGTTTTACTGCGTCGCCACATTTGAAAACACCTTACCTGCTTGGTTATTGGTTTCTAGCATGTCTTTTTGTTGAAGCCAGTAGTGAATATGAAATTCATTCACAATGAATTCTCGACCGGCAGCTCTATTACCATCGTCGTCTGAGTATTTGATCACTTTGAGTTTAAATCCAGCCGTATAACTTCCACGTTCTTACATAACTAAAAGATTGATTTCCACAAGAAAACAATCATTCTTAACTGAGAAACAAAAATGGAACGTGAAGACAATATTGGTAGGCCTACTTGTCGACAATGCAACAGACGGACAACAAACACCGTGGAAGAAAGGAAAGCACCGCCGCCAAAACAAACAATAACATCGTGGGCAAGACTTGTTTTAAAATTACTACGATCATCTTTATGACGCACTGTTTGTTATTTGCCTCACTTTCTTCATCTTCATTGCAAACGTGTAAATAAGGCCCAGATTGAAATAGCCAAGAACACGATACGGCAAGCTATTGTCACTGAATGAATAGATGACACTATAGGAAGCACACTCGCTGCTAAACTGAGCTGAGCTCACGATCGCTACCGCGCTAAGCTTATGCAATAACTTAACCTTGGCCGAAGTCCAACTGGACTGACAAATACGCAAGGACTGGCCAAAATATTGAACAGGAGAATGTCAAAATTTGAACGTAGTAAGCGGGAGTGCGAAAACGTGCTAAAACAATATTTTACATACAATTTAGTGCTTTGGGACCGGGACTTTTATAATTCAACATGAGGAAAATGTGTTACTGAGGAACGTACTAATGTGATTCCACTGTATCTAATTGTTCAACTTCATCTTCTAATTTTATTGTAATTTTTTCACCTTTTCCAAGTATGACCATACTTTTTTTTTTCTTTTTTTTTTTCCCCCTCCTCAGAAGAAGTATTATTAAACCCTAGTCTGGCAGCTGGAAGGAAAGCCCATGAAGAACACCTTCTGTTGTGGGCACGTAGACTGGACAATCGAACACTGGAACAAAGTTCTTTTTTCTGGTGAGAGTTCTGGGGCAGAGGGTTCAAATAGTAAAGCAATAACTTGAGCAACAGATTGTTGCAGATGAAAGATTGGGGCCCTTAGGATGAGGACATCCAAAGACTGCACAAGAGAATTCCAGATGGTGACAAAATGTTTGTGTTAGAGTGGCAGAAATCCTGTCATAAATCCGATGTTTAGTTAGATGTCGCCCTAGCCACTGGTTAACTCTTCCCCTGTTGTAACCGAACTATTGTGGTTACAATAGCTTACCCTCAGGTTTTCGTCTTGTGCAGTTGGTGGTATTTTCTTGTTTTGTTTTCAGGTTGCTAGCCATGGCCACTTATTGGTTGGCCACCGCAGAGAATCTTGTGTCTCGTGCCTTGAGATTCTTTGGTGGTGGTCAGCCAGTGGGTGGAATGGGTGGCTTTGGCTAATGGCAAAGGTTTGCTTGGACATGGCTATGTTACTATGGTGGTTATTGATAGTTTTTATGATGCCATGCAGAATGGAAGCTGGGTTTTGAGGAAGATCTGATATAGTTGGGTAGATGTTTTGAGTAAAGAAGAATGTCATGTTCGAGTGGAAGGTGGAATAATAATAAAGAATGGAGCAGAAGAAAATTAAGTTTTGTGAGTGGTTTATTTTATTAAGAAGATACAGTGTGATAGAGGCAGGTAAATGGAAGTGACAAATAGGTATTGATAGTTTTTGATGGTTAGAGAACAACCAGAAAAGAAGAAAAGAGCAGAAGAATATTAAGCTTTATGAGGGGTACGGTAATCTTATTATGAAGATAATTGTAGATACTGAAAAGGAGATGCTGGTAAAGGAAGATTGCATGCATGTAGACAAAAGGGTAGTAATAGTATTATATTTCTGATTTCGTTATGTGCGCAACATCATCTCGACCCCGGAGATTATTATGAGAATGAAGATAAGTTTATAAATTTTAAATACCAGTATGAGATAAAAGGTTAGATTTATTTCTCTGTGTTGTTTGAGTCTTCAGTCTTTTGACTGGTTTGATGCAGCACTCCACGCCTCCCTGTCCTGAGCTAATCATTTCATCTCTACATAGCTACCACCCCTTACATCCGAGGCAATCTGCTTAACATATTCTAACCTTGGTCTACCCCTACAATCTTCTCCTCGACCCTTCCTTCCATAACTAAGCTTGCTTTTCCTGGGTGTCTTAGTATGTGTCCTACCAATCTATCTCTTCTCTTCATTAGCCATCGCCAGAAACAATTCTCCTCTCCCACTCGTCTTAATACCTGTTCATTTGTTACCCTATCTACCCATCTGATCATCATTCTCCTGTAACACCACATTTCAAACACTTCAATTCTCCTCTTTTCTGCTGCTCCAATATTCCAAGTTTCACTTCCATAGAGCACCACACTCCAGACAAAGGCTTTCAGAAATTACATCCTAATACCTAAATCTATATTCGATGTCAACAGATTCCTTTTCTGTAGAAATGCTTTCCTTTCCTGAGCCAACCTACTTTATATATCCTCTTTGCTTCGTCCATCACTGGTTAATTTGCTTCCTAAGTAACAGATTCCCTGTTACCCGCAAAACATATTTACTTTCCTTCATGCAGGGGCGTGGTGGCTCAGCGGTCTAGCTGTATGCCTCTCACCAAGGCGGTCCGGGTTCGATTCCCGGTCAATGCATGTGAGATTTTCGAAGTGAAATGCCATGTCCTGTGGTTCGGATTCCACGTAAAAAGGAGGTCCCGTGGCTCATAATCACAAGATTCACGGTCACGTAAAACTACAATCTTCCTTCCTTTACTTTCCTTCATTTGTAGACTGGATGACAGCAGTGCACTTTGGGTGTGTTTCAGCTGGCGAACGCTCTGACCTCGATCAGGTCGGTGAACAAAACGGACGCGGCGACGCTCCTCGCCACGTTCGGCTCGCTGGAGAAGCTGGTGAAGGCGACTCCCGATTCGCTGTCTCTGTGTCCCGGACTCGGTCTCCAGAAGGCGACGCGACTGCACAACGTGCTGCATCAACCCTTCCTCAAGGACTCGGCCGCCGTCAGGAACACCAAGCCGCAGAGGTAGCAAGTTCAAACAGGACGCTACAAACAATATCAAACACAAAAGCAGGAACGAGTTGAATTATGCAGCATTTAGGGCTTCCTACTTTTTGTTATGGAAAGGTGACGGCCCTGGTCTTCACCGTGAAGGGATGAGTGCAAGAACTGGATTGCTCCATTTTGACAATAACCAACTACCCGAATTGCTCGCATATAACTCGCCATCGCGTATATTTTGTACCCCATTTTTTAATTTGAAATTCCAGAGAATAAATTTCTGGAATTAATTTCTGAAACTGTCATAAAGCTGATCGTAGTAATTTTAATACAACCCCCTCCCACTAGACATCACACGTCTTGCCCGCCATGTTTCTGTTAGTTTTGGCGGCACTGCTTTTTTTCTTTCATGGTATTTGTTGTATTACTTTTTTTAATGGCCTAGGGTTCTGCCTGAATCAATACATTTTTTGAAAATGATTATGTATGTGGTCATTAGAAATGGTACATGTTTCGATCTAACCTCATGCTGATTGGAGACCCACTCCTACTGCTTCGTATATCTTTTATTTCTGCCGAACTTGATATTGGCAATCGCATCACTTCACACAATGGTGATATATTGAAATACCATGTTAATATTTCTGTCACATTACTTATTGATTCCTAAGAGAACTGTGATTGATCGACAACTGAATACTTATACGTCTTCAATGATGTTTGCAGACCATAAAGAAGGATTCCGCATATTCTTTTCAGTAGATGTCACGTCGATAACAACTAGGCTACATTGAATTGAACTGACCCAGTTAAAAGTGTTTTTTCGTGTATTGTGCCTTAATCATTTCAAATATCCTATCTATCTATCTATATGGTGCACCATATTAGGTTCAGTGGCTATTGACAATTTAGAGCTACGCTAATCAAACAATTTTCTCATTTAGTGCTTAATATTGGCTGTTGAAGGGGACAAAATATGTCTATTAGTCCCCGAAACATGTACCATTTCTAATGACCACATAAGTGATCATTTTCAATAAAAGTATTGATTCAGGCAGATCCCTAACCCATTAAAAAATGTAATTAGTATATCAATACAGAACCAAAATGAATTGTTGTTACTCAGTTGCTATTGTGTTCTTGTGGAAGTCGATCTTTTAGTTTAGTTATGTAAAAATGCGGAAGTTATACGGCTGGGTTTAAACTCAAAGTGATAAAATTCGCAGAATAGAGCTGCCGGTTGAGAATTAATTGTGACTGAATTTAATATTCACTACTGGCAAAAACAGAATCGACGCGCTAGAAACCACTAACCAAACACGTAAGATGTTTTCTAATGTGGGAACGCAGTAAACCAACCGTACGGGGTGTGTTCGTCAGCTATTTTGTTGGTGCTCGACATGCTATTGTTAGGTTAGAAAACGTCAAGATCTGGTATTGTTAAGCTGATGACAAGACAAAATAAAGAAGGCCATCAGTTGGGTTATGGTGTTGACAGACATTGTTGAGGAAGAACTTCTTGAAGACGGGCATCGCTAAAGCGTTGACAGAAGTGACAATGCCAGTTGTTTTGTTTTGGGAATAAGGTCTTTCACACACAAATCCCCGCATATATCATGCACCAAAAATTTTCGCACTTATTTTTGGAGAATAAAATGTGAGTTATATGCGAGCAAATACGGTGAAACAGAAACAGCAATATAAGCCCTGAGAAGGCCATAGTGTAATCAATAGAGCAATTACCACTCCTTTAACATGGGAAAATTTCAAGAAGGAGATGGGAATGATAAATCAAATCACTAAAAATAATGGATATAAAAGGTCATACATAGATAGCATAATCAACAAAATCACAAACAAATTCCAAACCCTGTTGGAGAAATAAATAAACTAAGACCAAAAATACACAAACTTCAATTATTTAGGTCGTTCAATAATGATTGGCACTCCCCATATAACTCCTGCACAATAGCAGTTTGGAATGTGTGTCGATGTATGCGTGAAGATCGACTATAGTACTGTCAAATGCCACCAGATGCTGTTGCTGGTTCCCATAGGTAGCGCACTGGAGCGGCAAATGTTCTGGCGTGCGAGCACTCTTATGGACATCGATGAAACAACATGGAAGCCGACAAGCACGGGCAAAGGTGGACAGTGTGGTTTCTCTGGAGGGGAGGCAGCACCTAGTCGCCAGACCATTGCCAACATTCGTGAACTAGGGTTTACTGTGCTGCCACATATCCTCCATATTCGCCATATCTGGCTCCTAGTGACTATGCCCTATTCGACGCAATGAAAGAGGGCATGCGGGGTGTGAAGTTCACCTCCAATTGCACTCATGTTATACTTCATGTTCACCTCCAATGATGAACTCCATGCAGTTGTCCAACAGAGGCGCCGGGATACCCCCAATGAATGGTTTGCTATGCAAATACGGAAGCAGCCAGAACAATTGACAAAGTGCATAGACATTTAAACACATTTATGAAAATTGTATATGCATAGACATTGGCGGAGAATACTTGTAATGCAATCTGAATGAGTTTGTTCAATAAATGGTTCCTTTGAACGAAAGAAAATTGTAGTGCCAATCATTTTTGAACGCCCCAAGTATTTTTGAATTTGTTGACAACTTTAAATATATTGTCAGTTTTGTTTCTTCTGACTACACCATGAAGCGAGAAATCAACAACAGACTACAAGACACTTCAACATTTTATCACTCTGTGCGTTCACTACTTTGGGATCCAACATTCCCACTAGCTTCTAAGATTACCGTATACAAAACCTGCTTTGTACCGATTCTAACATACGGACTTGAAGCAGCAATGCTGACAGGATGAGCAAACAGCTGTCTACAGGCTGCTGAAATTAAGTTCCTCCGTTCCTGCTTACAAGAGACAAGGAAGGATAATATAAGGAATGTTAATAAATGTAAAACAAAAATATTGGAATGCAGCCGAAATAAATCAGAAACCTCTATGGACATCAAATTGGCAGGTGAAAAGCTAAAGGAAGTAGGAGACTTCTGTTACTTAGGAAGCAAAATAACCAGTGATGGACGAAGCAAGGAGGATATAAAAAGTAGGTTGGCTCAGGCAAGGAAAACATTTCTACAGAAAAGGAATCTGTTGACATCAAATATAGCTTTAGGTATTAGGAAGTCATTTTTGAAGGCCTTTGTCTGGAGCGTGGTGCTCTATGGAAGTGAAACTTGGACTATTGGTGCGGCAGAAAATAGGAGAATTGAAGCATTTGAAATGTGGTGTTACAGGAGAATGATGAAGATCAGAAGGGTAGATAGGGTTACAAAAGAAGAGGTATTAAGACTAGTGGGAGAGGAGAGATGTTTCTGGCGACTGCTAATGAAGAGAAGAGATAGGTTGGTAGGACACATACTAAGACACTCAGGAATAGCAAGCTTAGTTATGGAAGGAAGGGTCGAGGCCAAGAACTGTAGGGGTAGACCAAGGTTAGAATATCTTAAACAGATTGCCTCGGTGTGGTAGCTATGTAGAGATGAAACGATTAGGTCAGGACAGGGAGGCATGGAGTGCTGCATCAAACCAGTCAAAAGACTGAAGACTCAAACAACAACAATATCCAAGAAGAGCTTGGATTGGAAATAAACCTTTTGGAATTAATAGAACTCTACAGGCTACGGTGGTATGGCCATATGAAAAGAATGGTTCCAGAAAGAACTCCTAGAGCTTATTTTGAAAGGGTAGTTCCTGGCGAAAGACACCGAGGACGACCTCGAGACTTATGGGTGAAACAAGTTTCAAAAGATGTAGAGAAGAGAGGTGTAAAGTGGCATACTACAGTATATCCAAAGAATAGCTATGGTTGGATAAAACAAATTGGAAGAGGCTTTTGCACTACTGCACCCGGCTTGCTGGAGCAACGACCAGATGATGATGATGATGATTAATTTACTGGAATACTCTTCTAGTGGCTAAATGTTGTATCCAAGAATCGGAACTTTGTTTTATACTACGTACAGATGTCAGGTGTGTCAAAATGAATGTCTAAGTCTCTGCCCAGCTCAACAACAAGGCCAACAAGGTCGGATGGGTCTCGCGCCCGGAAACTTTTTCATAACATACTTTTTGAACCAAGCTGAGAAGACTTGATATAATACAAAGGCACCATTTCAAGGACAGTTCAACATGTCCCCAGTGAAGTTTCTTACTAAAAACTTTTAAGAACTGTTAAAAAAAAAAAAATTTTACTAATTATAAATTTTAAAGTGTGTATTAAGCCATAATCAGCCACTATGAGGGCCATATGAGTTCGAAAAGAGCTCTTTAAATTGTTGCATTGTATCCCTTGCACTACGGTTTAAATGGTTTGGGTATATAGTTTTGAGTGCTATTTTTCATATTCTTCTTAAAATGTGCATGTTTCTGTTGTCAATATGTTTTGATGGATGTTAACACGTTTATAATTTGTATGGCTGAAGAAGGGTCCAGGAAGACCCGAAACACGTCCCTTTAAAAATGGCAATAAACTTTTAGTTGCCTATAAAGAAAAGTATTGATTGGGCGGAGACCCCTTACCCCATTATAAGTGAATTTGTACACGTCAATACGGACCTTACAAAATGGAAAACCTTCCAGTTAATCTTGAGGTGTGTACTGTCGACATTGTGTTGACTCTTAACATAGTATAAAACAGTTGATGTTTTTGGAATGCACGGTATTCAGTGCAGACAATATGGGACTATTGAACTTGTGTGGTGGACAGCGAGGCCGATAAGTTCCAACTGGTAGAGGAACCGTTACTTTTGTTGTTGTTGTTGTGATGGCTGTCCTAGTGTGTGTCTTTGTAAATTGGGAAGGAGGCGGCTGTGGCCTTAAGTTAGGAACCATCCCAGCATTACCTGGAATAGAAGTGGGGGAACCACTTTCAGAATGGTTGAGGTGGAAATAGTCTTCTAAGTTTGGCCTCATGAGGCTGAGTGCACCCCGTTCCAGCCTTCAAACCAAAATTAACATTTGTTGGTAGTGCCGGGCTGAAGCCGCTACACCGCGAGGTAGTCGCCCATTTATATAGTGCCAAAGTAGAAGTGTGTCTTCTGTTCACTGTTTGCCATCTTCAGGTGGAGAGCACAACTTGATGTCCTTATTTCCGTCTTGTGGAGGCGCCCTCCTGATGGCTTGGTCTTTTCCTCTCTCACTCTTATCCCCGCTGCACTGGCGCCAAGTCTCACAGACCCAGGCCAAATTCTTTTCTTTTCTATGGCTGGTGGGCGGGGCTTGGAAGAACGCGATTCCGTGTATTTTCCTGTCTCCTCTCCCCAGTTTGTTACTGCAATTCGTCGTTCAGTAAGCGCTATTGTATTGGAAGGGAAAGTTGGTTTGGGTCTGACAGACTCGGCGCCAGTGCTCGAGGTACACAAATGGGAAGTGACTAGTTTTGTGAAATGTATTTGTTTTGTGCCTTTTAGAGGTGAACTGTAACAGTGACAATTACTGGTTTTGTTAGTATTGTAACATCGTTAACATTGTTGAAATATATGGATTGCTGTGGCTAGTGGACAAGATTGTGAACAAATTCTTGAAGAAAGTTTCGACAGGGACAATGATGATGAGTTTTTGAATAGTGATGAGTCCAACTCGGAGGAAGAGGATAGTGTAGGAGTTTACTGAAGACACGGACACTGAGCAAGGTGACAATGAGATGGAACAAGAGGTTCAGCAACCAAGAGTACCAAGCTATGTAGGCAAAGATGGAACTCGATGGAAAATGCACGGGCCCCCAAAACAATCGGGAAGGACCCGTCTGTCAAATATTGTTATACATTTGCCAGGAGTAAAACGTTATGGCAAGGAAGCTAAAACTCGTATTGAATGCTGGCGCTTGCTTTTCGATGATGTAATATTCAATATTATAATTGTAAATACAAATGCACCCTTAGAGAAAGGTCTGCTAAATTGACCGATGTAGTTAAAATAAAGCTCTCTTGGGTCTTGTTGGTTGGTTCCTCAGTTTAGGGGCTGCTACAACGCGGTCATGTAGCCCCGTGTACTTTGGGTGTGTGTAGAATCTGTCTGATAACCGGTGTTAATTGTGATGACTGTATTAGTGTATGTATCTGTTTTCAATTCAAGTAAGGACTGCAGACATTTAATTTTTTCAAGTAGTTCCTACTTTTGCCACCAAACACCACCGTCAACGACTGCTAGTTCAGAACCTGGTTACCAGACGCCACTGCAGTCGGCTCCCGGCGACGAACGTTGGAACCTAAGAGCGTTTAACCTAACCTAATTTAGTTTCACACAGGTGTAATTAGTGGAAGGTTCTTTAACATGCCATAAATCTATGACATGGGACCGCCGGCTTTACTTCCCCTCTGAAGGAAGGCATACTGAGGGATTTTTAACGCTCTTAAAAAATACGACGACTTCGGCCGAATTTGAACCCGCGATCTTGGGCATAGAAGCTTAGCATGCTACCAACTACGCCACCGAAGCCGCTTTCTCTTGGGTCTGCTTTATTTAGCAGGGTGTTTGAAAAGTAGTCGCCTGAATGTAAAAGACCTGTGGGACGTGATGGTTGTGGAGTTGAGATGTTTAGGCTGACCATGTCACGGGAATGATTTCTCTTTCTGCTTCAACATCTTCGTTTCGACAGTGCTGAAACCAGAGAAGAAAGACGGAAGATTGATAAATTTGCTCCAATTCGTCAAGTATTTGAACTATTTACCCAGAACTGCAAAAAGTGTTAAAGTGTAAGTGAATACACAACAGTGGATGAGATGCTCTTGAGCTTCAAGGGCCTTCCGGAAATATATGCCACGAAAGCCAAACAGATATGGCTTGAAAGTGTACGCTTTGGTAGATGCAAGAACACACTATATGTTGAATTGGGAGCCGTATGTTGGCCAACAACCCGAGGATCTTTTCGGCAGGACAACAGCCAAATTAGTCTCGTCACGAGACTTATTGACCCTGTTTCTGGTACTGGAAGAACATCACTTGTGACAACATTTTCACTTCTTTTCCACTAATAAATAAATTGCAAGCGGAACACCGACTGACAATGGTAGGGACTGTTCGTAAAAATAAGAGAATTAATTAATTTGTAAATACTAAGGGACGCCCAGTAGCCTTTAGTATGTTTGGTTTCCGAGAACATCATCATCTGCTCATACATACCGAAAAAAGGGAGAAGGGCACATGAAGACCAACTATTCATGGACAGGATAAGGTGGCGAGGACTCGTTAACCCTTTCGCTCTCAAGCTCTCAGCTGATGGATGTGTGAAAACTGGCAGCCATATTTACCAATTATGCATACACTTCTTTTAAAATTACATGGAAGGCACACCAATGAAGATATCAACATGAAAGTTAGTAAATGTATAAAGTATACATCACTCTTTATCACTGCAAGTAAGTCATGTCTCTAAACCAAAAGGGTTTAATGTTAAAAAGTAACAAATGTGGAAACAAAGTTACAAGTTTCAGATTTTGAAAGTTTGGAAGTGATTCTAGGAAATGACATTCATAGCCCAATTTGTTATTCATATCAGTAGGAAGTCTATATTATTGTTTACTAGCATGGAAAATATCTAGATTCTATGTGCATTAGATCCAAGGATAAATTAAGTGATGTAACACTGAAAAATGTCAGCCATTTATGTATAAAACACTCATTGCTATCCACACTAACATCACTCTCTGGAGGTGCGGGATTATTATCATCATCATCTACACTTCCGATTCGGACAGAGAAACATCATCATTACTTGAATAATTGTCAAGATATTCAGTGATATCATCGTCAGCTAATTAAACTCACTTCATCATGTCTCACACGAAAAATAACTAGGCCAAACCTTAGTGAACTATATCTAGATCTTCACTATCACTAAGCACCTAATTACCTAAGAAAACTATTTATATAATGAAGTAACAAGTAAACTAAATATATTGCCTACGATAGAGCTTAATTTCACCATATAATCACGAACGTTATTATTTATTTATCGTATGGCTTTTAGTGCTGGGAGTGTCCGAGGACATGTTCGGCTAGCCAGAGGCTGTAGCTGCTTCAAGCGGACACCACTAGGGTGAGCTACAAGTATACAATTTTCAAAAGAAAATTATGTATTGCCCGTTGAGCCATTATATATTTAAACACAAATAGTGCTAAATGTTCCGGCATAACTCAACAAAATGACAGCGTTTCGCCCCGGTGTGCTATTGGGCTCTTCAGTTGGTTAAAGCACACCTCACCAAGACACTGTCAAGTACACACTGGGAAGGCCATTGCAAGACGTATTTGATACATGTGTATCCGCGTCACGAGCAAAGCCAGTGCACTATAGGAGTCGAAACTCCACTCCAAAGCAATTATAACCTTACCTTGGCATTGAATATACAATTTTCAAAAGAAAATTATGATGATGATGATGATGATGATAATTGTTGTTTTAAGGGGCCTAACATCTAGGTTATCGGCCCGACAAAAGAAAATTATGTATTGCCTGTTGAGCCATTATATATTTAAACACAAATAGTGCTAAATGTTCCGGCATAACTCAACAAAATGACAGTGTTTCGCCCCGGTGTGCTATTGGGCTCTTCAGTTGGTTAAAGCACACCTCACCAAGACACTGTCAAGTACACACTGGGAAGGCCATTGCAAGACGTATTTGATTCATGTGTATCCGCGTCACGAGCAAAGCCAGTGCACTATGGGAGTCGAAACTCCACTCCAAAGCAATTATAACCTTACCTTGGCATTGAATATACAATTTTCAAAAGAAAATTATGATGATGATAATTGATGATGATGATGATGATGATAATTGTTGTTTTAAGGGGCCTAACATCTAGGTTATCGGCCCGACAAAAGAAAATTATGTATTGCCTGTTGAGCCATTATATATTTAAACACAAATAGTGCTAAATGTTCCGGCATAACTCAACAAAATGACAGTGTTTCGCCCCGGTGTGCTATTGGGCTCTTCAGTTGGTTAAAGCACACCTCACCAAGACACTGTCAAGTACACACTGGGAAGGCCATTGCAAGACGTATTTGATACATGTGTATCCGCGTCACGAGCAAAGCCAGTGCACTATGGGAGTCGAAACTCCACTCCAAAGCAATTATAACCTTACCTTGGCATTGAATATACAATTTTCAAAAGAAAATTATGTATTGCCCGTTGAGCCATTATATATTTAAACACAAATAGTGCTAAATGTTCCGGCATAACTCAACAAAACGACAGCGTTTCGCCCCGGTGTGCTATTGGGCTCTTCAGTTGGTTAAAGCACACCTCACCAAGACACTGTCAAATACACACTGGGAAGGCCATTGCAAGACGTATTTGATACATGTGTATCCGCGTCACGAGCAAAGCCAGTGCACTATGGGAGTCGAAACTCCACTCCAAAGCAATTATAACCTTACCTTGGCATTGAATATACAATTTTCAAAAGAAAATTATGTATTGCCCGTTGAGCCATTATATATTTAAACACAAATAGTGCTAAATGTTCCGACAAAAGTCATATAGGTGAACTTCTAGTAGTTCCCTTTATCACCGTACAAAATTCCAGGGTATTCTCGGTAATAGTTTCGGAGATATTGAATGCTGATGAAATATTTTGCACAGCCACCATGTTGGATTGGTGAGGCGTAACAAAATTTGAAGGGTACGGTTGGGGTGGTCCGGAATTGTGCTATGAACTTACCGCGTTTCATTGAAATCGCTCCAGCCATTAAGATTATATTAGGGGGACACACACACACGCACACACAGACAGACACACGGACAAAAGGTGATCTCATAAGCCTATTTTTCCATAAATGAAAATAGGCTAAAAAACTATTTGCGATCACGATGGCGCAGGTGCGTCTGAACGGTTTGGCTACTCTGTCAATTGAATGTGAAACGGCCAAAAAACTAGAAATGAACGATTTAATGAGCACTTTTGCCCTAGCAAGGCCCGCAAAGCGCCTTTTACATAAATGAAAAGCTCTAAATACTAAACATAAAACAGTTTTTTTATAAAAAATAAAAGCCTGCCTTGTAAACCATGTTATTTCTCGAACAAAGGGGCCGTTCAGCTGATATGTATCGGTGGAAGTAGACTTATAGCACTTTTAGTATAGTTTATGAAAACTGTATAGCCGAAGAAATATTGAAATATGTACATGTGATAGCGTATTATTATTAATGATGTGCGTTTTGGTAAGAAAGTACATCAAGCACATGCTTCGTTTTCCATAATATATTATTTATGCAAAAAAAATCACCTGTATTAGCTCATTATATCAGGTTTCCATTGATATTGCTTGTTGCTTTTATCTGATCCGGTGCTTCCTGTATCCAATTTTATGCTTAGGCCTATCCTATTTGTTGAGGTTTGTTTAGAAACTAGAAATGTAATTAAATGAGTTTTAACTAGCCTAAAATTGTAATTTCTTTTAAAACATCACTCTCCGTACAACACATCAACTTACAGTCGAAATCTATCGGTGAGAGAGAGAAGACATTATTGAGTGACGACGAGAGGTAGGGGCGGAAGGAGGTGCTAAGTGAAGGGTAGACAGGTGACTAACACAAATGCAGCGGCAGTCAAACGGTGATAGTGCTGCCATCTCTTGCCTTGTGATTGGCGGCGGTACTGACCGCACAGCCTTAACAGGACCCGGGCGACTGGAGCTGGAATTTGATGATGATGAATAATATTATTGGTTTTATGTCCCTTTTAACTACTGTGGCGTTTAAGAGACATTGGGGTGCCGCAATTCTCTCCCGAATGGGATCTTTAATGTGCCAGTAAATGTACGAGGGCTGTTTTTTAAGTAAGGTTTTTTTTTACAAATTAACCGAACATTTTATTTTGAAATCACATTTACTTTTAGGTTTTACATACCTTCCTTTATTTTTCTACATAGTTGCCTTGTTTATTTAGGCAATTGTCATACCTTAAATCTAAGTTCTGAAATCCCTCCACATAAAAGTTTGCCGCCTGCTCTGACAACCAAGAATTCACGGCTGTTTTCACTTCTTCATCGTCGGCGACACTTTAGGAAAACCCATTGATAGAGTGGTTATCGTGAATCTTCGGTCCTCGTGAATTTTCGTGTCAATTACAGTCACCAAGTCATCTGAACATTTCCATGGCCACTTTTGAACTCGCGTACCCATTTTCGCACTTTACCTTCCGTCATTGCATTATCACCATACACCTCACAAATCTGACGATGAATGTCTGCAGCCGACATGTTTCTTGCACTCAAAAAATGTATCACAGATCGTACGTCACATGCGGCGGGCGAATCAATTATCTTGATCATTGTAAAGATGCACAGTTCAGCGTACAGGTTAGCTACACAGCTGCAACTAACGCCTGCTTGTTCGCAAAGGATGCCGGGAGGTAGCGCGCACGCTTGTTGCAGAGTGCGCACTAACTACGGGCTTTTAAAAAAACGGCCCTTACTTAAAAAACAGCCCTGGTACTATCTAGGCTCCCTCATATGCCAACTAACAGCGCCAGCATTCGATCCTGTAACCTTGGGAACAGTAGGCGAGAACGTTACCGCTGCGGTGCGCAGCCAACCCAAACGATTATTGATAGACAATCAATCAAATAATGAAAGACTGTACCTATCACTGTCATTGAAGTCTTACCAGTGAGCCAACACCACAACAAAACAACTCTATTGGCTAGCAGAATGTTGGTTGGTTCCTCAGTTTAGGGGCTACGACAACGCGGTCATGTTGCCCCGTGTACTTTGGGTGTGTGTAGAATCTGTCTGATAACCGGTGTTAATTGTGATGACTGTATTAGTGTGTGTTATCCATAATTCTGGTAAGGACTGCAAATGATCAATTTCAAGTAGTTCCTACTTTCGCTACCAAATGATACCATACACAACACCTAGCTGTGAACTTTGCTACTACTAGATGCCATCGCAACCAGTGCCTTGTGACGAACGTTGGAACTTAAGAGCATTAATCAAACCTAACCTACAAATTTTGCTTCACACAAGTTTAGTTAGTGGAAGGTTCTTTTACATGACATGGGCCCGCCGGCTCTACTTCCCCTCTGAAGGAAGGCATACTGGGGGAGTTTTAATGCTCTTAAAAATCCAACAACTTCGGCCGGGTTTGAACCCGCAACCTTGGGCATAGAAGCTCAGCATGCTACCATCTACGCCACCGAAGCCGCCTAACAGAATGTTACACGCTCTGTTCTTACAACTGGAGAAATAAGAGCTTGTTATTATTTTCTTTTTGCAATATCACTCTTCGATGAAAATTTGCTAATTTAAGAATCTGTATGAATTTTTGATGTTATAAAATAAAAATTAAGAATGTCTGATATAAATGATTGATTATTTTCTATAAAAGGGTTTTGTATTTTTTTAACAGTTTCTCACTGTCTCTTATTGTTTCCCAACCTGTTGTATTTGACATTTCCAGAGGTGCAAAATATGTTTCAATGACAGAGACAAAATCTTTGCAACATAATCAACAAATTTCTATTCCAAAATGTCGTTGTCCACAAGTAGTCTCCCAAGACAACAACAACTTTAGAGGTATATCTCTTTTGCCAGTGGCCTACAAGATATTCTCAACAATACTAGCTAAACAGGGTAAAAGCAATGCTTGACAGTCATTTAGGTGAATATCAAAGTGGATTTAGAAAAGTCAGATCTTGCTCAACAGATATTCAACCTAAAGTCCATGATTCGACACAGACAATTCTCTTCTAAAACCATAATAGTGACATCTATAGATTTTAAAAAGGCTTTTGATTCTGTCGACAGGGAAACTCCAGATAAAGTAATCAGAGAATTTGAAGT
This sequence comes from Meconema thalassinum, assembly GCA_946902985.2. Lineage (NCBI taxonomy): Eukaryota > Metazoa > Arthropoda > Insecta > Orthoptera > Tettigoniidae > Meconema > Meconema thalassinum. The sequence continues at coordinate 229,328,294 of OX336395.1, read as the reverse complement.
TAAATCAAAACTGGCAAACCTAATCCGTGAAACCCTCACAGACACTATTTCAAAGGTAAAATTTCGGGGAGAAATTTCAAAGCCATTCAAATAAATACAGGTGTAAGGCAAGGCAATGGTTTATCTCCACTCCTATTCAATTGTATCCTCGAAAAAAAAAGGTATGAATTTGGAATAAGAAATTGAAGCAGCAGAATATATCACCTATAACACTAGGGAGAAAAAACAGTGGTGTTAAAGTAAATTGTCTGGCATTTGCTGATGATTTTGCCATACTTTCTGAAAACTCAGCTCTTGCAACAGTACAAATCAATCTATTAGAAGAGATAGCCAATAAAACAGGTTTAAAGATTTGTGTAGAAAAAACGAAATTTATGACAAATATTAAAAATGCTCCGGAAACCCTAATAAAAATTGGTCCAAATTTAGAGGGTAGATAACTTCAAATATTTGGCAGAAATAATTCAGAAGAATGGGGAGCCTCCGTGGCTTAGGCGGCAGCACGCCGGCCTCTCACCGCTGGGTCCGTGGTTCAAATCCCGGTCACTCCATGTGAGATCTGTGCTGGACAAAACGGAGGCAGACAGGTTTATCTCCGGGTACTCCGGTTTTCCCTGTCACAATTTCATTCCAGCAACACTCTCCACTATCATTTCATTTCATCTGTCATTCATTTAATCATTGCCCCAGAGGAGTGCGACAGGCTTCGGCAGCCGGCACACTTCATATCCTCGCCGCTAGATGGGGGCTTCATTCATTCCATTCCTGACCCGGTCGGAGACTGGAAGCAGGCTGTGGATTTTCATTTTTCAATTCAGAAGAATGGCTTAGAAAAATCTGCTATAGAAGGAACAGTGCACAAGATTCAAAGAGCATATGGTATAACCAGGAATATCTACAACAACAAAATTATCTAAGAAATAGAAAATACGGCACTATAGAACAGTAATTAAACCAGAATGCGAATATGCCAGTGAATGTCTAATACTAAATTGGATAAATTATAAGTATCAGAAATAAAAATTATACGCACAATTCTCGGTCCCTTAAGAACTACAGAGTTTTGGAAATTAAGAAGTAACAAAGAAATATATCGGGACATTGAAAACATAATGCAGACAATAAAGAACAGGCGATTGTTATTTTTCGGACATTTATATAGAATGAATGATAGCAGTTTAACCAAACAGATTTTTTAAAATCTTTGGAAAAAGAAATCGACATCAGCCTGGTTTCAAGAAGTAAAAAAAGATTTAGAAAGAAACAATGTAAGAGAAGAAGATGCACTAGAGAGAGACATTTTCAAAAAAAAAAAGGTGGGCTATTAGGAATGGAAGGACTCCAAGTAAGGCAATAAAAGAAATCGGGTGGCTTCTGTGGCGTAGTCTGTAGCATGCTGAGCTTCTATGCCCAAGATAGCGGGTTCGAAGCCGTCGAATTTTTTTTAAGAGCGTTAAAATCCCTCAGTATGCCTTCCTTCGGAGGGGAAATAAAGCCGGCGGTCCCATGTCATAGATTTATGGCATGTTAAAGAACCTTTCACTAATTGCACCTGTGTGAAGCTAAATTGGATAGGTTAAGAATGTAAACAACGCTCTTAGGTTTCTATGTTCGTTGCCAAGAGCCGACTGCGGTGGTGTCCAGTAGCTAAGTTCTGAACTTGGCCTAGTAATCGTTGACAGTGGCGCTTGGCGACAAAAGTAGGAACTATTTGAAAATTTCTAAGTTGCAGTACTTAAATAAAAATAAAAAACAGATAACACCCACTAATACAGTCATCACAATTAACACCGGTTATCAGACAGATTCTACACACACCCAGAGTACACGGGGCTACATGACCGCGTTGTCGCAGCCCCTAAACTGAGGAACCAACCAACCAAAAGAAAACAGGCTCAAAATGGTCGGAAGAGAGAAAGAAGACACAGCGAAAAGATGAAGGAGCACTGGAGGAAGAGGAAAGAACAACAAAGGACTAAACATTGAAATTGGTTCGTGGTCCTTAGAAGACCCTAACGGAGAGAGAAAGAAGAAGAAGAAATATAAAATAAATAAATGGAAAATAAACTGACATCAACATTCTATGTAACAAAGATGAGCATTAGAAATAAGATGTTGACTATAACAATTCTTTTTTCTGCTTGTATGTTGCGTATATTTGAATCTAAATTCTATTTCACAATCATAAATTCAAATAAATGTACGCAAAATACAAGCAGAATTCTTTTTTGAAAATACAGAAGACGTTTTCAAATTACATGAAATATGATGAATTTCATATCAATACACACTTCATTTTTTTTGACGACGTGGTCAAATGGCAGCCTGCAACTAATTATCTAGGTAGATCACACAGGAAGTCACCTAGCGCGCTAATCCAGCGAAAGCGGTTCTAGCGCAGCTTCGGTCCATATTGAAGATCGTGAGTGCACTGAGTATCGACAACAATCGTACCGTAATCGAATATGCCAGTACGCCGTTCACATCACAACCAAGACATTGCAAGTCATCATATCTCTACTTAGTATAAAACGGAAGTCCCCGATTCTTGGATGTCACGGGTAATATCGAGAACCACTGGATGGATTTTGATGCGGTTTCGCCATTCTGTAAAGGATATCTCAAGGAAGGTTTCTATGGAAAATAATTTATGATCAAAGTAAGCCAAGCAGTAACGATTTCAGTGGAAAAGTCGAAAATAACCAGCTTACGCTGGGCAAACCGTTAAAAATATCAATATACTATGAGTGTAAGAATTGTTCATCATGAAAAGTTCTCCAAAAAAGTCCACGAGAGCATATCTCTATCTTCAATACATGGCCTTATGTAGGCCTATGTGTTTTTACGTTTTCATTTCTTCCAACAATCTCCATTCAATTAGTGAGGTGACAGTTTACGAGGTAGCTAGGAGCTAATCTATCACCCCAGTTACAGCCTAGCTAGCGGTCGAGCCTATTACCCCAGATACAGCCAGCAGAAAACTGTTGAGTCTTGTTGAGTTAAGACTTCAGAGAAGAGTGGTTGTGTTTGGAGTTTCCCTCGAAGTGCAACTCCGCTTTTCTTCATTTCGCCTGTAAACCTTTCGTTCCGCAAAATACACAGTCAAGTTAAGATTGTACGGAAGGGGGATTTGTGTTTCATGCACCACCCCTTTCTTAAATTACGTCTAACGAAAATTCGTTGCAGAAGCATCTCCATGATAATATAATTAATAGTCCAGTCAGTGATTTTAACCCATCATGCCGAGACGTAAAACGGATATAGGTCGTAGTTCATTGACATCGAAAAAACAACGCTTATCACGTAATGCATTCATAACTAGGGCTCGAATTTTTATGTAAATACATATTTTAAACATTTTTTCTATAATTTCATAAATTCCTGCTTTTCACTTATTAGCGCATAAAAAGACCTAATATTTACATTTTTTAAATCAGTATGCTAGATCTTTCAGTTTATTGCATTTTTGTTCTGTGTTACTTAAACGGGGATGAACCAGTGAGCTATCTAATCTATCTAGCTATCCAATGACAGCTTGCCACTGTGTTTTTCTTGTCACCCCGTCCCACTCACTGTGGAACCCGGGGATTTCCTTGTCCATAGCCATATTGCACCACGTGCTAGACCTTTCCCCCTAGCTACCTGAAATCAGTGTCACTCACTTGCAGTTCATTTCTGGCACAGTGACGTGTAAGGCAATTCTACGATGCCTAAGTAAAAGCAACTAAGGATTATCGTCTGCAGCAGTATGTTGCAGAATTTAAGAATAATTTTACTTCTGATGGGGGCGTTCTATTCTGCCAACCATGTGGGAAAGCAATCAAGGCTGAACAGCGATCTCAAGTTACACAACACCTCGAGGGCAAGAAACATATTGCCGCAGTTTCACGCCTTTAGAAGAAGTGTTTCGCGATAATCGTCGGTCATTTGTGATGGACAACCCGAAGATGTATCTCGTTGTGTATTGTAATTATTCAGCAGTCGGTGAGCCATATCATAAATTGCATTCGTGAGTCCTGCATATTGTTTATATTCACATTAATAATCTAAATTATAATTACATATTTTTCCTTTTTTGTCACATATTTCAGGTATTATCAACACATAAAAAATAAATATTTTCCCGATTTTTAGCACCTAAAAATCCGAGCCCTATTCATAACTGTTCCCGGGAGAACCGGGGCGGGTTGCTAGTAGTTGTATAAAACGCCAAGGTGTATGTTTCACTAAGCTCAAGCTATTATAAACCAGAGGGAGCTAGAAGGTGCGGTTTGTACCAAAATCTTACAAATCCGTGAAAAGCCAACGGAAATATATTTATTTGTTTATGAAGTGCGTTTAAACAAATAAACAAAACGATAGCCCCTGACAGAACTGTATCGCGTCCAGCCCACATAACAATATTAAGCCAGGCGGGTGGTCTATACACACGGGGGCGCTCACAAGTCACCTATAGCAAATAGCTTATAAAGATAATAGCGGAAACTCCTCGTCAAAACAGGAGACAGCGCTACCCAGCACTGCCTAGCGGTCCGAGTTGGCAACGTAAGACCAGCTGATTTACAACCGTGAGATCCAACCAAACAATTATAAGAAATTATTGACCTGTGAATGATCTAATTATCCAATTATAATGGTTGGTACGGGGAGTATTTGTGCCATATATGGCTGTAACAATTCTAAACAACAAAGTGACCCAAAATCTTTCTTCAGGTTCCCAAGAAATTATTGTAAACAAGTAGCCTACCATTACACTGATAGTTCGGTTTTCTTTTAATACAAAATGCTTTTACAATATAATTTAGCATATTTTAGCCTGTTCTTTATTTATTTATAGATGCACGCTGTGGGTTATTCGAAGCCGTAGAGCTGACTTAGATGACGTATTGAAAGGAATGGCCCAGAACATTTAAACAGAACTCGTGTTGTATGCTCAGACCACTTTGTGGAGAAAGATTTCAGGAACAAAAACTTGTTAAGTCAAGGGTAAGATCTTTGTAGGTTGTTGATAGTAGGCCTAATGTTAATATTGAAATAAGAGCCTTTATAAAACGTGGTGACTCTACGGTACAGTAGGCCTAAAATTTAACAACTTGCTTCAATATTCCCGATTGAAAGTGTACGTAGTTATTTATTGTTGTTATAAGGGGCGGAACAGCGAAGTCATCTGCCTATAAAGTGTACGTATTGCACTATTAAAGCAAAGGAGGTTGGTGTAATCTAACAAGTTCAGAAACACAAATTTTAATTTTACTGACTTTATTAGGAAATACGTTATATAAGAAGGTAACTGTTTTAGGTAGATTTCATTAGAAAGCTAACTATTGCAATGGGTACCATGTTTCGACTTCCGGAAAATTTCGACATATCTTCGCGTTTCACATCCCCCAGACCCCAAAACCACCGTCAGTTCAAAAGTTAATATATAATTTATGTATATATGTATCTATATCAGTTTCTTGTGGACACGATAACTGTCGTAATTTTGCACCAATCACTTTGATTTTTTTACATAATATGTATCCCTATAAAATCTCGGTCGAGTTCGTTAATGGGCAAAATCTGTCGAAGGGGGTAAAAATGGGGGGCTTTTTTTTCGAAAAAGTGAAATATCACTATAACTCTTTTAATATGTGAAATATCGAATCCCTTCAAAGTTCATATTATGTGTCGGATAAGTGCCAAAAATTTATGTTGAAAACGTTTTTTGATAGCACCAACCATTGGCCAATGGGGTGGAAAAAAGTTAGTTTTTCGGGAAACATTAATCATATCTCTCTTAATAGGCACAATATCAAAACCGTACAAAGTGGACAATATTCCCCTAATAATTACCTAAAACTTTTGTCTGAAAGAATTTTTGATATGACGCACCATTACGCCAAGGGATGACAAAAATGATTTCAGAATTATAAGAAAATGCCAAGAGCTATCAGAGGTTGCCATGGCAACACTACTAAATTGATGAGGCATGGGCCATCAGACGTTGCCATGACAACACACTTGCACGAGATCAGATTCAGATTTCAATCTGACTAAGTGTGAAGCGGCTTCGGTGACGTAACTGGTAGCATGCTGAACTTCTATGCCCAAGGTCGCGGGTTCAAAGCCGGCCGAAGTCGTCGGATTTTCTAAGAGCGCTAAAAATCCCTCAGTATGCTTTCCTTTGGAGGGGAAGTTCCAACGTTCGTTGCGAGTTGCTGGTTGCGGTGGCATCTAGTAGCCAAGTTCACAGCTAGGTGTCGTTGACGGTAGTATCTGGTAGCAACATTAGGAACTACTGCTTGAAATTGACCGTCTGCAGTCCTTACCTGAATTACAGACTAATACAGCCATCACAATTCACACCGTTAATCAGACAGATTCTACACTCACCCAAAGTACACGGGGTTACATGATCGCGTTTTCGCAGCCCCTAAACTGAGAAACCAACCAAAATCTCTGCGGGAGATACAATTTTGCGTGAAGAAGTAACAGACCGTTACATAGTTACATATCAGTGTCGAAACCTTGCATAAGGACAGTGTGACCACAAGTATAAAAATGGACCCTAAATGAAAAGTAGGTTACCGTCCCCATAAGACAATAAAATGTTTAAAATATGCATAAAATGACGAAAAACAAAGTTAATTAATCTCCAATTATAAAATACTTTCTCGCAATAAGTGAGGTCTGATCCTTCTACGAAAACCTTCATATTCTGCCTATTTTCGCCTATCCCCAAGTTTGTCCGGTGAAATCTACCTCCACCTTCCGGCGTGCCGAGAGGACTTTTTTTTTTTTTTTTAAATGTAATTAAGCGTGTTCAACTCGTTTTTAAATACCAGTACGTCAAAAAGGATGGATTAAAACCAATATGCAAATATTTCCTTGTAATTTTCAGTATTTGGCCTGGTGCAGTGCCTTCAGTTCTACTGCCTATGGCAAAGCAAACCGTATGCAGAAGCAGTCCAGTATTTTTTAGAATTCTCTATAAATATTGTACAGAACCAAGTATCTTTTGTTTCTTTTAACACTAATCTTTAAATTATTTACTGCCTAAATATCAAGCAGAGACATATGTTAACTTCACAATGCAATTTCGGTCGGTGCGCACTCAAAAATGCTAGCTGTGGGTGGCAAGAAGAGTAATGCTGTCAACTCGCACCAAGAGATGGCACTGTGATCGCTGTCTCCAGGCGAGCGCATGCTTTTACGGCCGAGTTTCCGCTATTATCTTTATAAGCTATTTGCCTATAGTAATGTTATTTAGTTCTACGTCCCATTTAAGTGCTGAGGCTTTTAGACACGCCGCGCCGGGTAAACCTACTGACACGGCTCCCTCACATTTGCGCACCCTTAAATGCTAACTGACTACAATCCTGCAACCTTGGACACAGCAGGCGTGAACGATACCGCTGCACCACGCAGCCAGCAACGCAAGTAACCGACCATAACAACTGACCATTCAAAAGAAAGAGAATTAACCGTTACTGCAGCAGTCACGAATTATACTCCAATTTCATAAATATGAACAATTTGTTTAAAAAGTGCGATTAAACAAGACGATAGCCCCTGCGAGGACTGTGTCGCGTCGAGTCTGCATAACAGCAAAGCCGAGCGGTTGATCTATGCACATGCTTAAGTTCTTGCAAAGGCCCTACAATCAAAATTCAGTAAAGCACTACGCAATCGCCTCATCAACACCAAGCCACCGGGGTCGCTTATAGCTGTTTCTAAGCCAATTTGCCCCTCGGCACTAGGCTACACTTTAGCCAGCTAAATGTAACAGGTAACCACCCAACCCCTAAACAAGTGCTGTCAGAACCCACTTGTTGGATAGAGCTCTAAAGGCCTTCGGGCTGAAAAGCTAAACAATAAAATGCATTGGGTAAAGGAGGGAAGCTTGGCTGTCACCCCGGAGGTCCCGGTTCGGTTCCCGGCTCTGCCGAGAAATTTAATTCTGATCTAAGGGCTGACAATTGGGGTACACTCAGCCTCATGTGGCAAAACTGAGAAGACATGGGTTCGATTCCCATCTGAGCCATTCTGGAAATGGTATTCCATGGTTCCCACCTCTACTTCTGGCAAATGCCTGGTTGCTTCCTAACTTAAGGCCACGGCCGCTTCCTACCTCGATTACAAGTACATCGTAGCACATTACAGACAGTGACGGAGGTTATCGTACAACTTGTACACACACCCAAGTACACGGGGCTGAAATGACCACAATGTGTTATTACATCGAAGCTACGGAAAAGTAAAGCGCTACATTATCTAGCACAGACTGTACCCAGCTGTCTCGCCATGGCCGTCTGTTCTGTATCCGAAGCGTTTCCACCTTCCACCTTTTAACTTTTAACCTTGTCCCTTCTTTTTGCGACTCGTAGAACGACCGATCCGTTCTCGCAGCCTCCTAGAGAGAGAGAGAGAGAGAGAAACAAAACTCGAGATGCAACATTCACTTCTGGTGAATTACGTACACACACGGTAATCGATTGGCTACGATCAGACCTCAAAACAACAGTATCCATTGCTAATGAAGGTCGATTATGTTCGGAGCCCAGCCCAGATTACGTAACATCGACAATAAGACACTGGTCGTCAGTAGAGGTGCTGTGAATTAAAATATTTTGGGGCATGTTGGCCAATATTCGAGTGTAGAATTTGTCTGATAACCTGTGTTATATAGTGGTGTGTGTATTTGTAATTGAGTCGAGCATTTGGAAGGAGGCGACCGTGGCCTTGGGGACTCATACACCGTCAGTGGGAATTTTCGCATACAGTTACGATTCATATCATAGCTTCACTAATATGTAACATAGAGTTATGAAAACTGACATGTATAGTAAATACATAGAGCTTTCATCTAATTTAGAGTGAGGAACAGTATATAAAGTATTTCGTGATTTATTGAAAGGATCATATTCGTGATTTTTTAAACTCCGTGAATCACAAAAAACACGATTCAACAACAAATACCAGTGTGAATGGAATGATTTTTTCATGTAAAGTAAAAGCATAAATACCGAGTAGGAGCCATCATGAATGTTATATTGTAAATAGTAGCCTATATGTTTTAAAAAATATTAAATTTATCTTTCAAATTTGAACAGATTTTTGTTTAATTTTCCAAATATATCTCAATTATTCTTTAAGATAATTTCATGAATGAGGTTCATCCTCTGAGGATCATAGGTTGGAATATACGAGGCACGTCCAGAAAGTAAGTTCCGTTTGGTAATAAAATTAAATTGTGTACAGATACAGAACAATTATTTACTGCACAACATTCTACACCTCTTAAACTACTTTTCCACATAACTGCCGAACTTTTGCAGGCATTTGTCATAGCGTGGCACAAGTTTTTGGATACTTTCTTCATAGAAGTTTGCCGCCTGTGTCTTCAACCAGTTGGAAACATCATTTTCCGAGGTGTCAAGATTTGTTTCGGCTTAACCTTTGCTGGGGATGAAGTGTGCCTCCATTCCATTGATTGCCGCTTACTTTCAAGGGTGTCGTAAGAAACCCAAGTTTCATCTCCTGTGACTATCTGTGTCAGAAATTCTTCGCCGCCTTCATTGTAACGGGTCAAAAACTGAAGTGCACTCACTACCCATCCGTTTTGTTTTGTGTTGCTCCTTAAGAATCTTTGGTACCCAACGTCGGCAAATTTTACGAAAGTTCAGTTTTTCGGTAACAATTTCATTAATTAGTGATCGTGAGATTTGGAGAAATTCCATAGCGAGAGCACTAATTGTAATCCTGCGGTTTTCCCGGATCTTGTCATCAATCGCGTGAACCAGTTCTTCTGTAACCGCTGCAGCGGCACGGACAACTAGTTGAAGACACAGGCGGCACACGTCTATGAAGAAGGTATACAAAAACTCGTGCCACGCTACGACAAATGCCTGCAACATTTCGGCAGTTATGTGGAAAAGTAGTTTATGGGTTGTAGAATTTTTTTTGCAATAAATAATTTTTCTGTATCTGTACACAATTTAATGTTATTACCAAACAGAACTTACTTTCTGGACGTACCTCGTATCTGCTGAGTTTCATCCAGTTTCATCACATAGTTCACGAGAGATTGTATTTTTCCTACCAAAAAGATAAACTTTCCGGAAAACAGCTTTGAATACTAAACACTCCATTGACAGATAGGCGTATGGTCTCAAGTAATACGCTACATCTCTGCCAAAACGCTGAATTTAGTTATAACAAGAAGTTCCGTGAAGAACTATACAGCCTACTTTTCATGCCAATGATTATTCTACAGTATATGAACCTATCTAGACTAATGACAAAATTAAGTTGGTAATATCGAAATATCAAATTAGTTCAAAATATACCTGGTATAATGTAGCCCAATAGAGCACTACATTTGGCAGCCCTGGTGACTGAATATATTCCTAGTTCCATCTCTTAAGGTACAGAATACAAAATTAGGTTGAAGTCCAATGGACGTTACATGCAGTTAGACACTGGATCTATCAGCACGCGTAAAAGCATGTTGCCAACAATACCTTGCGTGTGCTGGTCAGAAATAATCTGAAAAATTATGATATCTTGTTGTGCCAATTTTGGATGAAATCCATTTGTTAGTATAGGAGTTACATGCATTTTAAAATTGGACATATCAGCAGGCATAGAATCATGTTGGCAGCACTGCCTTGTATTAATTACTCCAAATTAATCTACAATGTCAGCTGCTATACGTGTGCAAAGTATAGAGCTCTTGGCTTGCATATTTTCGGATATATTGATATTAGGGTAAAAAAATATAGACAGCATTTATTAACAGTTGGCAGCCCTGATTGCTCTTAACAATACTTACAGTCATTCTGTTATGGTACACATAGCACATACGAAATTTGGTTGTAATCCAACTGATAGTATAGAAGTTACAAGTATTTAAAAATTGGTACTATCAGCAGGCTTATAATCATGTTGGTAGAACTGACGTATATAAGTTACTCAAAATTAGTCTAAAATGTCAGAATATACGTGTGCATAGTTTAAAGCTGTTGGCTTGCATACTTTCTGATATATTGGTATTTGGATAGAAAAAATAGAGAGAGCAATTATTAACAGTTGGCAGCCCTGGTGGCTCTTGAGAATACGCTCAATCATATCTGTTTATGTACAGATATTACATACAAAATTTGGTTGAAATCCAATTGATAGTGTAGAAGTTATATGCATTTAAACATTGGACTTACCAGAAGGCTTAAAATTATTTTGGCAACACTGTTATTGTTGGCCTCCTGGAAATTACACTGAAATAGTATTATCTGCATGTGTACCAATTTTGGAATAGCTCCCATGCATACCTTGCGAGATATCCAACATGGAGCTCAAATTTCTAGTGCGTTTTTTCAGCAGTTGGTAGCACTGACATCATTTTCAAATATGGACGTGAGATATTCCGGTGCACATCTTTACTCATACTAAATTTGGTTTTGATTGCTGCAGCCGTTTAGGAGTTGATAGGGGGGAACACACACACACACAGCCAGCTAGACAGACAGACAGGCAGACACACATTTTCTCGGATCGATCTCATAAGTCTACTTTTTCCTCATTTTTGCAAAATGTGAAAAGTAGGCTAAAAATTAACAGATATATTGAGAAAGGTATTGTCTTTCATTTAAATTTAAAAAGAATGACATCCCCGCCCGGGCTTTGGCAGTTGTAGAAGTGGGAATCGAACCCACTCTTTTCATTTTTGCATCACGAAGCTGAGTGAACCCCGTTCCAAGTTTTAGCCTTCAGATCAGAATGAAATTTCTTGGCAGAGTGACAGCGACGAGTGCTAGCCACTTTCCAGTCATTGAGGAGTCCTATTCATGATTCCAAATCGCGTGTTCGATAAAGTCAACATTTGTGGAGGTAAATAATTATGCTACTCCGGACCGTATTGATAACAAATAACTCTCTGCTTTTAGGTGATACAGTGTGATTGCTGTGAGAAAGACTCAACACTTCTTTGTACTTTCTTGGTTACGCAAAAATGAAAGGGAATAATTTAAAAACACGTAAGCTTATTTATTTTATTCCTTGGTAGTGATACATTATTACCACTGCCAGTTTTAAGTGTGATCGAGCTGGCAGTGATATTTACTAGCATGCCGCCTGGTATTCGCGGCCAAATTGGACTGGCGCCGGTCATACAATTTTACCGTTGGTTGGTTGGTTCCTTAGTTTAGGGGCTGAGACAACGCGGTCATGTAGCCCCGTGTACTTTGGGTGTGTGTAGAATCTGCCTGATAACCGGTGTTAATTGTGATGACTGTATTAGTGTGTGTTATTTGTTTTAATTCAGGTAGTTCCTACTTTTGTTACCAAATGCTACCGTCCACGGCACCTAGCTTGCGGGCTTAGCTACTAGATGCCATTGCAGTCAGCATCTGGCGGCGAACGTTGGAACTAATAAAGTGTTATCAATTCCAACCTTCAAATTTTGCTTCATACAATTGAAGTTAGTGGAAAGTTATTTTACATGCTATAAATGTATGACATGCGCCCGCAAACTTTACTTCCCTTCCGAAGGAAGGCATACTGATGGATTTTTAACGCTCGTAAAATATCCGATGACTTTGGCTGGGTTTGGCCCCGCGATCTTGGGCATAGAAGCTCAGCATGCTACCAACTACGCCATCGAAGCCGCCGAATTGTATGGTTATTCTGTTACTTTCGCATGCAGATGATGTCTACAAAACTACTTAAATTAGCCGATGAATAATAAATTGTGGAAATACACTGTATAACATAAGAAAACGAAGCACCAGGAAGGAATTGTCCGATGGCGATAAAAGTCGGTGGATGTGAGGAACAGACATAGAACAACAAACGATCAAAAGTGCAGAACAATCGAATGACCTATTGCAGAGTTAGAGCGTTACAAAGTGAGGACGTCAATAAGGTGTTGGTCCACCCATGGCCTGGATGCAAGCTGTCACTCGACGAGGCAGGGGCTGATCAAGTTCCCGGATGGTGTCCTGCGGAATTTCGTGCCAAATGGTCTGCAACTGTTGGGCTAAATCGGCGACATTCCGGGATGTTCGCAATCGCCTTTCCATGACGTCCTAAATGTGCTCTATGGGAGAGAGATCAGGCGACCAAGCTGGCCAAGGAAGGATAGGGCAAGCTTGAAGACAGTCCATAGCAACACGTTCCGTGTGCGGCCGGGCATTATCCTGTTGGAAAGTAAGGCCTGGATGTCGCTCAAGGAACGGTTACACAACCGGCCGTAGAATGTCATCAACATACCGCTGTGCTGTCAGTGTGCCAGAAATGACTACCACAGGGGTCCGGCTATCAAAGGAGATGGCTCCCCAGACCATCACCCTCTGTTGTGAGGCTGTGGCGTGCGATAGTCAAGGCAGAATCCCCACGCTGGCCTGGACGTCTCCAAATACGTCATCAGGGCACCGTTGGAAACGGGACTAGTCACTAAAGACTATATGTCCCCAGTCAGCGCAGTTCCATATTGCTCGAGCGCGGCATCACTGTAATCTGACTTGACGGTGAACAGGCGTGAGTGGTAAGCGGCGTAATGGGTGGCGCGAGCGCAAATTCCTGTCGCTCAGGCGTCTGTTGATGGTCATGGTGGACACATGTGTGCGGGTCACACGCTGGATCGTTGATACCGACGACTCCGGTGCTATGACAGCTGTTCTGACAATCGCTCTGGCTTCCCGTGCTGTTGTGGCCCTCGGTCGACCACTGCCGTCCTGACGCTGATGCCTGCCGTTGCTGACCCACAGTTGCCAGCATCGTCTGATTGCCGCATCACTTTGACCCAAATGTCCAGCGACAGCTCGATTCGACCAACCAGCTTCTTTCAATCCAATCGCACTACCTCTTTCAAACTCGGACATCTGCTCGTAATGAGCACGAATCTTTCGGCGTGGCATTCTTACAGCCGGCGTTCAGATATCGCAGTCAAATGCAACAGCTACTTTGAGCATACGCTTCAGAATCGCGCATGATGCATGCGCAGTTCGGATGCGCGGGAGCTCTCGCTATTCATTCATTGGACACGAAGCTTTAATCAGTTGCATGTTCGGTCCGAATGTCTTTGCATACGTAATTTGCTTACAATCGGACAACGCCATCCCGGTGCGTCGTGGTGTTTTTTTTTTTTTTTTTACAGGGTAGTTTTCTCCTCCGCTGTCTGTAACCCACCCACCTTCCACTTTTGAGATCACGACTTTTATAGTAAAATTTCAGCTGTCTTCGCCATCATCCGGGTGTAGTATGGGACAAATAGAATATTGCCAACCTCGCGCATATACACCGCTCATAATAGTCTTTATCCAGATCAATGGTTTTTGCCTAGACCAATAATTACTAGGTAGCGCTAATATATGCACCCCTATTTTTCGTCACGCACAGTGGGAGTACTCACGCATCAATAATCTTTATCCAGACCAATCGTTATGCCAATAAATGTTTTTTCACATAATTACAAGGTTTATTTTGTATCCCATATGTTGGTGACAGTAATCTCCTTGGCCTTGGTGATCATCGATAACAGTTGAAGAGACCTCACGCGCCAAACAAACATGGCAATTGTTGTTGAATGAGCTAGAAACAAAAACACATATTCGCGTAATTTGGCACATATTTCCAGTGCAGTAGCGATAATGGACAGTAATTTCCATTGGCAATGACTCCCACAAAATGAAATAAGGTACCGGTATGCAAATCATGAAAATGACATATTATGCAAGTACAAGTTGTGTAGAATCCAGGTACAGCACTCGTGAATAATTACTTGGTTATGTTTGCTCTTTGAATAAAACTCATTCCATTAAATAGAGTAATAAGCAGCCAGATTTGCGGAGATGTTTATTTCTACATAAATACATCTCCCGGTTTGGTAGTACGGTAGAGTATCTTTGTTACTTTTAACTCAACCCTGATCATTTGATGGATTAGTTATAAGACGATGGCTTTCAAAGATCGGTACAGGAGGCAGCTCCCGGTATTCTTTACTCCCTGGACGGAAGACTATATTCTGGGCCCGCTGTCTATCGCGCACGTGAGAGGACCATGGACCGGTTTGTTTCACACCGCTGCTTCTTTATGATGTTGACTCTGTTTAGAACTGGTTTTTGTTCGTCCTCGTGCTAGCGCGACCAGTCCGAGCTGAGTGCCCGCCAGATAAGATGAGACTGATGATGTCTGGTGCGGGTGGAGAGGGCACGCCCTTAGTGCTATCAACGGTTTGACAAAATCGTTATTATTAACTTAATTTAATGGCGTGTGTATATCTTAGGCGAGCTGCGCGTCATGATGGGGATAATCACCAGTCCCAGAACCTAAAGAATCAACCATATGACAGTAAAATTGGGTGGCTTGTGTGGCGCAGTTGGTAGCATGCTGAGCTTCTAAGGCCAAGGTCACGGGTTCAAACCCGGCCGAAGTCGCCGTTTTTTAAGAGACTTATAAATCCCTCAGTATGCCTTCCTTCGTAGAGGAAGTAAAGCTGGCGGTGCCATGTCATAGATTTATGGCGTGATAAAGAACCTTCCACTAACTTGACTACACTTGTGTAAAGCCAAAATTTGTAGGTTAGAATTGATAACGCTGTATTAGTTCCAACGTTCGCCACCAGGTGCTGACTGTGATGGCATCTAGTAGCCAAGTCCGCAATCTAGGTGTCGTGGATGGTAGCATTTGGTAACAAAAGGACGAACTACTTGAAATTATCGTCTGCAGTCCTTACTTGAATTAAAACAGATAACACACACTAATACAGTCATCACAATTAACACCGGTTATCAGACAGATTCTACACACAACCAAAGTACACGCGGCTACATGACGGCGTTGTCTCAGCCCCTAAACTAAGGAACCAACCTACCAACGATAAAATTGTATGCCCGGGGCCAGTCCAATTTGGCCGCGAAAACCAGGCAGCATGCTAGTGAAAATCACTGCCAGCTCGATCACACTTAAAACTGGCAGTTGTAAGAATGTATCAGTACCGGTAACAAGGAATAAAATAAATAAGTTTACGTGGTTTGAAATTATTTCCCTTTCATTTTTGTCTTATTTTCCACCCCAAAACCGATAAAACATAGGTTTTTAGGTTTAGATTATATTTTTGAACTCGTTATGCCTTAAATAACATTTTTATTTCTTTTTATTTTGGAAATTATTATGTTAGAAAACCTTATCTAGTTCTTGGATTTATGTCTCAAATCATGCCATGGTTCTTCCTCCCCCGCTCCAGAAACAGTTTTGTCATTGTGTTGTGTTTCCTCCCGCGTCTGTTTATACTCTTTGCTTGTCATCATAACCAACCCGCCAGGCCTCAACGGGAGAGGGGGAAAAACTCGAGCTATCAAGTGCGGTTATATCAAACAAAGTGCAGTCATTCTAGCATTAATTTCTACCCCGCCAGGCGGTGGTTCAAACTGATTACTGTAGCATTTGTAAGTACGGTACTGTATTACTATGAGGCAAGTCTGATTTTGAAAAGTGAATATCCTCTGGTTCTAAATTTAGAAGCATTGGAGGTTATGACATATTACCAGGACAGAAGGGGTAATGTGCCAATCCTTGTACAAACTACTAAAATTAGCCGAAATACCTTTTGTAATGATGAATAAGTGGAAATGATATGGTAATAGATGTTTTCTCCTCCGCTGTCTCTAACCCACCCCCTTTCACCTTTTTAGATCACGACTTATATAACGAAATGCATTAATTCTTTACGAGAGGGTTTCCTTCCTTTATATCACTATCACAAGGCTAAATATATATATATATATAATTTGATTCACATACCTTCTGGGAGCTTATGGGAGTTCATTTTCGATTTGCATCGGCATTGCTGCACGGGAAATAATTACTTTTACTACCGATAACAGTTAATTCATAAGAGATACCGCGCCATCTTACATTCACGTCACACGCTACGTCATACCCGTTGCCAATGTTGCCAACATGTCCAATACAAAATACACCACACGACATGAAATAAAAGGCAAAACTATTGGCCTGGATAAAGATTATTGATGCGTGACTTCCCCCACTGTGCGTGACAAAAACCAGGGGTGTTATCCATTAGCTAACGTGGTCCGCAGGGCCGCGCTATCAATCCACCATTGGTCTGGACGAAAATATTGGTCTAGGCAAAACCATTGGTCTGCCGGATGCGATATAGTACCGAATGCGTGTGGTTGGCATTACCGACTCCTTGAAAAATATAGATGCCAAAGTCGCAATTTCAACTATATAAGTAGTGATCATATTTGGGATGGCTGGGTGGGTCACAGACAGCGGAGGAGTAAACATCTATTACTACATCATCTCCAGATATTTTCCCGACTGTTGATTCAGGTGAATTCGTTAATTTCAGTAGTTAAAAAAAAATATACAAAGGAAACCCTCTCGTGAAGTTTTCCCAAAATTCCAGCTGTGACCGCCATTATCCGGGTGAATTATAAGACAAATACAATATTGCCAACCCCGCGCATCAATAATTTTTTTTTCAGACCAATCGTTATGCCTATGAATGATTTTTCACATAATTACAAGGTGTATTTTGTATCCTACATGTTAGCAACAGTTTTAGAGACCTCATGCACCTGATTGACATGGCTACCGTCATTGAATGAGCAAGAAACAAAAACACATATTTACGTAATCAAGTAGGTTCACCAGCCCTTTAGAATTACAGCAAGCCTACCTTATCTAAATTAGACATGGATTTAAGAGGAGGGGTGACACCATGAAAGGCCCCACTCCCTCGAAAAAATAAACAACATTAATTGTTTAGCTGTGTATATAACTCTAATACAGGGATCCGCAAAAAGATCTGACGGTTTTTAAATCACAACAACACAAACATTTTAAATGATACAAACACTTTCATTACTTATAACAGCAAGGTGTACATGTCAATTAATGGAAAACATGAAAGAACATTAGATTTTAACTTTTAAGATTTGAAGATAACGTCTTTCAAATGATGCCCATCTTTTGCCATGCATTCTACCTGCCTTGCACTGAAGCTTTGCATAGTCATTAGGCTTCAACTGCTGGACAATAACCATTTTATACGGTTGAAAATGCAAATCGAAACGCAATATTCGTCTCACTGTTCGATAGACATTTGCAAAGCAGCAGCTTGTTTACGAGCCGGCCGCCGTGGACTGGTTTCCACAGCTTTTCTCACTCGCTCAACATTTTCTGGTGTCCTGGCTGACCTTGGACGGCCTGTCGACGTACGTTTAAGGCTGAACCTGTAGCTCTAAAATTACTCACCCATAACAAAATTGTGTTACGAGATGGAACGCGTCCTCTTCGACTCGCTCAGCCGTACAACGACATAAACCGTCAGATCTTCTTGCCGCATGGCAAAAGATGGGCATCATTTGAAAGACGTTATCTTCATATCTTAAAAGTTGAAATCTATTGTTCTTTCATGTTTTCCATTAATTGACATATACACCGTGCTGTTATAAGTAATAAAAGAGTTTGTATCATTTAAAATGTTTGTGTTGTGATTTAAAAACCGTCAAGTCTTTTTGCCGCTCCCTGTACAACAATCATACCCAAGTTTTGAAATGTGCTATTGGTAATGTTTTTTATAGATTAAGGGGCTGATTAAGTAAGGGGCCTACACAAGGTGGATCATAACATTAATAAAGTTTAAATAAATTATATTTTATCACACCCTCAAACCAGAATTTAATTTGCATATCCGGGAATCGAACCGATAACCTTTGAACCTAGAGTATCAATACCCAGTTTACTTTATCTAGAAGAGTGGAAAGTACAGTAGTAAATGTTGGGAAATGTGGCAAGCCTGGCTACATAAATGAAGCTAACCGCGACACAGCAACTCTCACTAATAATGTGGCGACCTTTGTAATACAAGACAATATTGCAGACCGCAGAGCACCTGGGTTCATGGTCTAGTGCTTCCAGTTCACACAGGCAGTCGGCACTGTTAACCTGTGCTACTTCGGTATCGTTATTTTGTAATTGAGCGCAGGGTCGGCCTTAACAGTTTGTTTGCCCGACGCGACGCCCACTCAGAAGTTGCTCGCGCCGATCCTCAAATGTCAGTAAAATTACAAACAAATAAAGGAAAATAAATAACTCTTCTAAAATTTTAATATTGGCGTGTCAAAAGTAGGAAAATATTTGTTAATTAAATTTAAGATTGTTTTCTTTAATAACTTAAAAGTAATTTTGACTGTGGCACCACTGTCAAACTCCGAAATCCGTTTTTGTTGAAATGCAAGAAAGAAATTACACGACATTTGTAATTTCTATAATGTTGTGTTTAAGTCTTCAGTCTTTTGACTGGTTTGTTGCAGCTCTCCAATCCTCCCTGACCTGAGCTAATCGTTTCATCTCTACATAGCTAGCACACCTTACATCGGAGACAATCTGTTAAACATATTTTAACCTTGGTCAACCCCTACAGTTCTTATCCTCGACCCTTCTTTCCATAACTGAGCTTGCTATTCCTGGATGTCTTAGTAGCTCTCTGTGTCCTACCAACCTATCCCTTCTCTTCATTACCAGTCACCCGAAACATCTCTCCTTAATACCTCTTCATTTGTTACTCTATCTACCCATCATTCTCCTGTAACACCACATTTCAAACGCTTCAATGCTCCTCTTTTCTGCTGAACCAACAGTCCAAGTTTCACTTCCACAGAGCGCCACGCTCCAGACAAAGGCTTTCAAAAATTACTTTCTAATACTTAAATCTATATTTGATGTCAACAGAACCTTTTCTGTAGAAATGCTTTCCTAGCCTGAACCAACCTACTTTTTATATCCTCTTTGCTTCGTCCATCACTGGTTATTTTGCTCCCCCAGGGGGCCCACAACTTGTGGAACGTGGGTTGGCGACCACGGGACCCCAGCTGAGTCCGGCATTGCTTCCACTTACTTTTGTCGGGGACTGTTATCTTTCGTCTTGACTTCCCTGGGTCATCTCTTGTTCCTTTCCGACCCCGACGGTATTAGGTTATCCGAGGCCTAGGGAGTCTTTCACTTACCCGCCTTAATTGGCCCTTGTCTCATCATTCCTGATCCCTCATTCTTCTAGGGGTCAGACCTCTTGTTTTCTCCTGCCTTCTGCTCAAGGCCCTAAAGGAGGCAGGGTGTATGTAGCCCCACCACTTCTGGTGCACCCTGGATAGTGCTACACCCTCAAGGGCTCACGGTTGGTGAGTTCGGGAGTTGGCGACCCCGAGGGCTTTCTGAGCTGGGTCCGGTTTTTCTCCTTCTTCTATTGCCTTTGGAGCAGGATCACTCCTCTTTCCTCGCTGCCTTTCTTGGCTCTCCTTCCTTCCAAGTCCCTCAATTCTCATTCTTCGAGGGTTGAGGGCATTTCCTTTCCTCCAGTCTTTTATTCACATTCTTCTCCTTTTTATTCCCATTTCCTCTCCTAGTTTGTAAGTCAGTAGTTAGTTTTAGTTGTACGTTTAATTTCATCATCTTTCATTTTCACGATCACCCAAACCATTAGGGGCCGATAACCTAGGTGTTAGGCCCCTTAAAACAACAATTATCATCATCATCATCATCATCATGGTTATTTTGCATCCTAAGTAACAGAAGTCTCTTAGTTCCTTTAGCTTTTCACCTGCTAGTTTGACGGCAACAGGGGTTTCTGTTTTATTTTTTTATATTTTTCTGAAAACTGTGATTGCCTCGCTCGACCCTGCCTAAGGCCGGAATTTTGCCTCGAAGGCGATCGTTGATGCGGATCCCTGGTAAGCTTCCTTGGACGAGAGATGTTCTTGTGGTTGGAGTAAAATAATGTACACACATGTAGCCCGCGGCCACTTACGGTAGCACGTGCGCTCGGCTCGCCTCCACGCTTCACTGGAGAGATGAGAGGTTCTTAAGAAGTCTAAACAGCTCCAATGAGATGGTAAACACACGCCTTCGCCAACAAGATAGCGTTTCTATGTTCCTCGCGGTAACCAAATACCGTGCTTTACACTCTGTGGGTGTTCAAAGGTGAGTTGTTTGAATGCGATTCTCAGCGACTTTGGCGGCGGCACGCCTGCTTTACTAACAAACTAAGGGCCTTATTTTTTAGTGAAATAAAACTGTTGATTTCGGTGTTAAAACTGACACTATTTTTGTGGGTGTTTCGCGAAATAAATTGTCATATTGATCGATGTTTCTTCTGAAATCTTCCTTATAGTATAGAGTATATCTAACAAATTATGTGATTGCAGCGTCAAACGCATAGAACCCCTACTGTTGTATTCCTCGGCCCTCGAGAAAACTGTAGTGACCTTAGTTTTCGGCATTTTTATACTTAAATGCTGGATGTTTGCCGATAAAGTTTTGTCAGTCGCGAACTCGCACTGCTGTATCTACAACCACAACGCTATTTGATGTAATCGATAGCAGATATCGATATTCCTCGCTAGCCTTATATATCGCGGAACTGAATACACATACTTCCGGCTTTGTGGGCATTTGTGTAGACTTATAGAGAATATGCAGCACTATTAATCAAATGAAAGGAAACCACGTCGAACAATTCCTCAGAAGCATTTAAACGTTTATTGGAGAGCTTTTTCGATAATATTTAGCATTTTGTTGTACCAAGTGGTGTATATTTCGTGATTATTTGCGCAATTCGCGCAATAAATCAGATTTCATGATATTTCTCGAGTTCATTTTGCTAAAATAGTGTATTTTAAGTACCTATAGGCAAGAAAGAAGATATGAAAAACGTTCGCGCGTATCGCGCCCCTACTAATAACCAACAGTTGGTGTGGAAACCATTTTCTGCACGAATATAAATTTCATTTCGCATGGAATCTGTATTACAAATTGACATTGTTATAACAAAAGACAGTCTTTGCTGAATTCACGACGGGCACTGCGAGCGCATGCGCAGAGTGATAAAAGAGAGAAAGAGACGCAGCAGATCGGTGTGCATGTGCCTGTGCAGAAACCATGGCCACGAATGGAAGTGCGTCCATGGAGACTACGTCATGTCCCATCAAATGATTGGGCGCTAGCTTGCCACGGTGGGTGAGTGGATAGCGTGTCGGTCTACTACCCCCAAGATTGCAGGTTCGCCCCTGGCCATGGTAAGTGATTTTTGAAAAGGCGGCAAAAATACGATACGCATGTCATACGATGTTGGCATGTCAAAGAACCCATTTGAATTCAGTAGGCCGAGTTCATAATGGCAAAATTAATCTCGGGAGTTTCCGCCAACACAAAGTTCCTCATTTCTCTACTAGAAAGCACTATAGTGTTCAAGAAGCTTAGCTATATATTATCTAACCTCCTTGACTTTCATAGTGATTCAATGAACAACGAAATTCGACATGCAAGCTACCCTCTGGGTATCAAATTACTAAGCTTGCACCAGGCACCCGAGGCCATACGATATTATATTATTGGGCGCTGGTGTTTAATGAAGGAAGGCACAGTGTGGTAGATGAAGACTAGGGCTGTACAAGTCACAGATTGTTCAAATATTCGAACATTTCAAGTATTCGAGTTTTTCGAATACCGGTAGTTGAATATTAAAATAAATCGAACTGTACCAACATTTGGATTATTCGAAGATAATAAGTACTCGAAAAATGACAGCAATTTGGGTAAAGAAATATGTCCAGTGGACGAGTTGTTTGAAGCAGTGGCGAATCCAAGAGGTTGGATGAGGGTTAACCCCATCCCCATTCAGACTGATCCTTAGTATTAACTAGCAGTAGTGCCCGGCTTCGCCCGGTGGATTTATTTATTTTACAGAACTGGAGCGTTTAAGGATAAGAATCGGAATAAATGAAAGTTAATTTGAAAGCACCAACGCTTAACCTCAGTATACTGCACCAACACCATCGCCCTTACACAGAGGCATATTATTGTCATGATGATAACTGTTTTAAGGGGCCTAATAAATCTTTTTGCACTAATTACTCCCAGTGACTGCAATTTACAGAATAAGCAGCTCGCAATTCTGCAACAGAACATTAGTAGGAGCGACGTGATGCAGCTCGCATTACATGTCAACAATAGACTTCGGTATTATTGAAGCCGTTCTGGAGCGCTTGTTCTTCCCACTTACTGAACAAAAATCAATCTTTAAGGTTACCTGAGAGGTGTAGCCTAATGCTACATAGCCTAAACTATTTCTCTTGAATCAGGCTATCATATACAAAAAGAATTTTTCGAATCCGACTGGTAGTTCCAGAGATTAGCGCGTTTAAACACATAAACACACAAACTCTTCAGCTTTATTATATTATAGGCCTAAGTAATAAGTATAAGTATATATATTAACTTAAATGTTGAGGTCCTACAGCCTTGGACCTGGGTGATCAAGAGCTCTGAATTTAACTAATGACATCATCTCTCTAGCCTTTGTGTGCTCGAGTGCACGAGTTCATGTCACGACCCAATCATTCGTGACTCGATCTGTCTGTCATATGTTGAGTTGAGAGGTCACGCCTCAATCCATTGTGAAACAGTTAGTTCTTGTTAATTCATTTCTCGGGCTTGGGACATCTTTGTCATCGACCCGGCTGTCTGATAACTTGTGTTTCCGTGTAACTTTAATTATTTGGACCACCTTGTGATACAGTGGCGTCTGCCTTGACATTTCATTTATTTATTATTTCATTCCTTCTTTTCTTCTTTCTTTCTTTCTTTCTTTCTTTCTTTCTTTCTTTCTTTCGTTCTTACTTCCTTTCTTTATTCTTTTAGTTATTCATTTAGTTATTTCTTCATTTATTTATTTATTTCTTCATTTATTTATTTATTTATTTATTCATTTAATCATCAACCCATAGTCAACCCATGGCTTCAAAAACATAAGCACGTGTATCCACCTGTACAACACACTAATCACGCCGGAACTAGAATATGCTAGCAATATATGGAGTCCTAGATGAAAGACATATACCTCAATGGTTGAAAACACACAAAATAGATTCCTAAAATATCCACATTTTAAAAGAACAGCCAACTATCCTTACTTGATACCATACCAGGAACTGCTAATAAATTTTGATGTAGACAGTTTAGAAATACGAAGAAAAATAGATGCTATGAAATTCCTTTTCAAAATTATAAACAATTCAATTGATGATTCCAGATTCCTTTCTCTCTTAAATTTCCATGTGCCACGCATCAATTCAAGGAACAATATCACATTTGAAATTAAAAGAACCAGGACATCTGCCCACAAACAGACTATGTAATATTTTCAACACTGTTGTTCAAAGAAATAATGTCGTAGAGTACTTCCTTGACAGTATTCTTGATGGCATTTCTAACCTCTCTCCAGAAATAATGTCTCAAATGTTGCAAATTGTAAATCTTTAATTCTTACCACTGTGTCATTTTACCTAGCCGCAATTGTATTACACATGTATTATTTGTACTATACTGTTTTAATTTCACACCTAGTTATTTTTCTTAGTTTTATTTAGTTACTGTTTTGTTTAAGTTTGTTTAAGTTACAAGATAACATACTGTGTAATCGTTATGCCACTGTAATTGGGATGAAAATCCTGTTGTTCGCAAATAAATAAATAAATAAATAAATAAATAAGTAAATAGATTTTTAGATTCCTTAATTAGGGGACGGCGAACTCCTATTCCATTCTAACCTCATTTATATACTCTATACTCACATCACAGTAACACAGGTTATCAGACGAAGTGCCATGTCCAAGCTACTAATTGACACAACAGGCTAGGATGCCCCAGGACTTGCTTTGACCTGAAGGTGGCTGTGCAAGCTCTATCGAGGATGACCGGGATAAGAACCTTGGCTCTCTGGTCTCGTAGCTCCCATTAGCTGCTGATCCACGCCTCGTAAACTGCATTCAATCTCTGCCTTGCAGCGCGCTCTGGTTCACAAGTAGACTGCTCAGCAGCACTGGAACGAAAGCGAAACCTTCTCGATACATTAATTCCTCCCCATGATTCTTAGCTAAGGAAAAGAGAAATAAAGATCATTATCGGTAAAGAATGACTCCGTTTTAGGTAGATTTCATTAGAATGGACACCATATTGCGACTTCCAGAAAATTTCTATATTTTCTCGATTCACGTCTCCCAGAGCCTAAAACCACCATGAGTTCAAATGTTTATATACGAGGCACGTCCAGAAAGTAAGTTTCGTTTGGTAATAAAATTAAATTGTGTACAGATAGAGAATAAGTATTTATTGCACAACATTCTACACCTCTTAAACTACTCTTCCACATAACTGCCGAACTTTTGCAGGCATTTGTCATAGCGTGGTACAAGTTTTGGATACCTTCTTCATAGAAGTTTGCCGCCGACCGTAAACGAGAGTGAAGACTCCCATGTAAGATATCTTACCGTTTGGCCACCACTGTTATGCAAATTGCGCGCTTACCAGGAGAACTGCGTATGTTTAGGAGTTCTCCTGACCACATACGCAATTTGCCTAACAGTGGTGGCCAAACGGTAGGATATCTTACAGGGGAGTCTTCACTCCCATTTACGGTCGGCGGCAAACTTCTATGAAGAAGGTATCCAAAAACTTGTGCCACGCTATGACAAATGCCTGCAAAAGTTCGGCAGTTATGTGGAAAAGTAGTTTAAGATGTGTAGAATGTTGTGCAATAAATATGTTTTCTGTATCTGTACACAATTTAATTTTACACCAAACGGAACTTACTTTCTGGACGTGCCTCGTATATACACCCTCTGTCTGAAAAGTTCGGTGATGGATCTATATTACGAACGGATTGTTGGCTTACTTGAAACAGCCGTTACTATCCTTCGAAGTGATCCCCGAGGATGGTTATGCACTTCTTAGAACGGCTGGCATAGTCTTGCTGATGGATAGCCTTCTGTTGGGTCGTCACATTACGTTGTATGTCCAAAATGTCCGAAAACCTCTGGCCTTTCAAGGCTTTTCGGCGACCCTGGACCTAGCTTGCCTTCGAGGTCGTACCTCAGGCACCAGGTCTCGTCCCCCGTGACGATGGTTTTCAGGACCATTCCATTCCACGGAACATTAACCCTTCTCACTGCCGCCCGTCCAACAGGTGTGCACGTTAGGTTGCATAAATTCACCCTACTCACTGCCGCCCGTCTATCAGGTGTGCAAGGCAGGTTGCATAAATTCACACTTCTCTCTTGCTTTCAATTTAGAGTTTTGAAGAGCCAAACTGAATGCTATTCCTAAAGAAGACTAAGCCAGGAGTTTCCAGGACTTGTACAGTCGTTCTAAGAAGTGCATAACCATCCACGGGGATTACTTCGAAGGATAGTAACGGCTGTTTCAGGTAAGCCAACTGTTGGAGACAGTAAGTGAACAGCGTTGTGAGGAAACAAGACGTGACAATGTGTGGTGATGGTGATGCTTGGCAACACTGCGTCTTTCTATTGTTGCCCTTCAGCCGTCTACCTGGCCTTTGGGACACACTCTGTCAAGCCGTGCCTTATTGGCAGCACGCACAAGCCGCAGCTCCTCGCAGCACAATAACGAAATAATGTCAATATGTTGTGTATATAGTTGTGTGTATAGTTCAGTAATAAATGTTTATAATTTAAATGCATACGTGGATTAATTGTTTGTGCGCCCGCGATTCTTGTTCCGGCAAATTGTTTGCCCCAAGTGTTTCATTCGGGTCCGGATACGTTTTGAGACGTGGCTCGAAACATTGGTCCTCCGAGTCGGGTGATATACTGTATTACGTCTACGCGCATACATGGTTGTCACGTGTGTGAATATAACTTCTACGGATTCGTGAATGCTATTACTGCATCTAAACAGGCAAGATCAGCAGCAAGGCCGTACCATCGGTGACACAGGATGGGACCCAGGTAGCGACAGCAAGGCAATCCTATCGCCTGAAGCCCAGCCCAGCGGGAGACTAGACACAGGCAGCGGCGAAGACAATATAGGTGAGGCTATTTCAAACAGCTCAGAATTCCTTTCTGTATTTCCCTTCTCACTCGACCCTTTCCTCACCATGGAACCCAATGAAAAGAAATTACTAGTTAAACAGCGATAGTTAAAGCAAGCTTAACTCGAAGAAGTAAATTTCTTGAGAAATGTCAAGCACACCAAGGAACTGATGTAACTACCGTACGGCTTCGATTAAATGAGCTTAGTGCAATTAGAAATAGGAACGAGGAACCGCAAAGCAAATTAGAGCTTCATGACGATGATGATGATAGTCACGCAGGAGATCGTGAAGAGTTTGAAACACAATACTTTGACTTAGAAGCAGCACTGACTAAATTAGTTGAGAGAGACACTGGAAACACCCGATCCCTTGGTGACAATAACACAGGGTGCCTAACAAGTAACGTCAGACTTCCAGTGATAAACATCCCTACTTTCACCGGAGATTATAGCTCATGGAAAGCGTTCAGAGACACCTTTAATGGGTTAATAACACAAAATTCAGACATTCCTAATGTACAGAAATTGCATTATCTGTTATCAGCCCTAAAAGGGGAGCCTTTAGAATTGATAAGCAACCTGCCGATATCAAATGAAAACTTTGACGTAGCATGGGAACTGATTTGTAGTAGATATACTAATAACCGCTTAATAGCCACTAAGCATATCAGGCAGCTATGATCTTTACCATCTTGCAGCAAGGACTCGGCAGCCGATATCAGGCACCTAACTAACCAGTTAATATCTAATCTGAATGCCATTAAGGCTCTGAAGTTAAAAACACCGCTAGAAGAGATTCTCCTATCGCAGATAGTACTGGATAAACTAGATCCTTAACTAGAAAGGAATACGAGATTAATGCTAATGGACAGGACTTCCAAGAATTATCCGAATTGCAATATTTTCTGGAAGGCAGATGTCAGGCATTAGAATTAGCTACATCCAGCAAAATTGACCACTACAGTTCATAAGGCAAGTCATTCTAAGACCATCTCACCCAAGTCACCCTATTCAAATGTGTCTGTATCTAACATCAGTGCATGCCCATTTTGTGAATCCCAGCATGCCCTTCATAAATGTCAGCCATTCATTAATCGCAGTGTTGAGCAACGCTATGCATTTGTTAAGAGTAAAGGATTGTGCTTCAATTGCTTTCGGCCGCACAATGTCCAACAATGCATTGCAGGCTATTGCAAGAGTTGTGGCAGGAAACATCACACCCTGTTGCACTCTGACATAGCGCCCAATCCGAACGTCACAAGGAATAACGGAAGAGACGCGAGGCGTGAACCGGGGTTAGGATCACAAGAATCACCCAATAGAAGAACTGATGACAACAATGAACTGCAACAATCAGGCTCTTACTGTTCTTTAAAATTTCGCTCACAAGCACAGGTACTGCTGTCCACTGCATTGGTGAAAGTGAAGGACAACAATGGTGAACTCCAACAATGCCGAGTTCTACTTGACAGTGGATCGCAGTCTAACTTCATATCGGAGGCGATGGCGCAACGCCTAAGACTGAAACGAAGTAGAAATCCAATGCCTTTTAGAGGGATAAGCAAAACGACTGTAAATTCGAATCATAGCGTCGACGTTGAATTATATTCTAACGTTACCAATTACAAGGCTACTATTACATGCTCAGTACTTCCCAGGATCACAGGGGAAATGCCTGGAGCCTATATCAATTGCAGAAGTTGGAACATACCGACCGGTATACAACTAGCTGACCCGCAATGCAACATACCAGGCAACATCGATATGTTAATTGGTGCGGAACTCTTCATGGAACTCATGGCCGAGGGAACGTTCAAGTTACACAGCGACCTACCTATAATGAAGAACATGCAGCTAGGCTGGATTTTCTCTGGCTCTGTATACTCCGAGTCCCAGAGGAGTCAGCTTCAATCAAGTTCATCATTCTTCCTGAGGGATGACGACGATCTACACCGTCAAATCGAGAAATTCTGGGAAATAGAAGAGATTCCAACGATTATGCCACTCACCAAAGAAGAACGATATTGTGAAGACCATTTTCAGCGCAACACAAAACGTGACAAGTCTGGAAGATTCAATGTAAGGTTGCCTGTCCGTCAGCAGTGCAAGCGACATGGTAGATCGCGTAACAATGCAGAGAAAAGGTTACTTCAGATCGAGCGAAGGTTACAGAAGAGCCATGAATTACAGCAAGAATACGTCGATGTCATGGACGAGTACGAACGCCTGGATCATATGCAGCTTGCAGTGGACCGACCTCCCAGGAACGAGCCTTCTTTCTATCTATCTCCCTCACCACAACCAGGACGCGAGTCGTTTTCGACGTATCTTGCAAATCGGATAACAATGTCTCATTGAATGACGTGCTAGCTGTTGGAGCTACAGTGCAACAGGAACTTTATTCAATCGTGACAAGATTTAGAACACATCAAATAGCCATCACAGCAGACATCGCCAAAATGTACAGGCAAGTGAAGATAGATCCCAGGGATTACAACATGCAGAGGATACTATGGAGGAAGAGCTCTTTTGAACCCATCCGGGAATTCCAGTTAAAGACCGTGACGTATGGAACTTCATCGGCATCCTTCCTTGCAACAAGGTGTCTGAGACAGCTTGCTGATGACGAAGAAGTTCAGTATCCTACAGCTTCACAGATCCTCAGACGCGATTTCTACGTCGATGACTGTATCACTGGAGCGGACTCAGTGGAACAAGCCGTAAAACTGCAAGAGGATCTCCAACATCTACTACGACTTGGTGGCTTCCAGTTAAGAAAATGGTGCTCCAATCACTCAACAGTCTTGGAGAGCATACCACTACAGCTCAGAGAGACACAGGTACCGCTGAAATTTGATGAGAAGAACAGCGTCAAAACTCTGGGTCTTCTTTGGCACCCTGCACTGGACAAATTTCAGGTTGAGATCAACGTAAAACGAAGCACTGATGAATTCACGAAGCGAATTGTGTTGGGAATCATTTCGTCTATATTTGACCCATTGGGTTTACTTGGGCCTGTGATCATGGCTTGTAAAATCTTCATGCAGAGATTATGGAAAGAGAACTTGAACTGGGATGACAAAATTCCTAATGCACTACGAGTTGCTTGGGAAGACCTCTATAGTCAACTTCCAAGTCTAAATGACATACACGTTGATCGACTTGTTGTGATCAAGGGGAATGTATCCAGAATCGAACTGCATGGATTCTGTGATGCATCAGAAGCAGCATATGCAGCTTGTTTGTACGTGCGCAGTGTTGACGATAATGGAAATATATCCGTGCATCTGTTGTGCTCCAAGTCAAGGGTTGCACCCCTCAAGCAGCAATCCTTACCCCGTCTTGAACTGTGCGGTGCTTTACTGCTAGCCCGCCTAGTCAGCAAAACTATCCCGATTCTGGAAAGGAAAATAAATGATCTTCACCTGTGGACGGACTCTACCATCGTACTCGCCTGGATTGCAGCGGAACCTACGAGGTGGAAAACTTTCGTTGCCAATCGTGTGTCAGAAATACAAGAATTGACGGAGAAACCTCACTGGCATCATGTGACCTCCGAGGGAAATCCAGCAGACGTTCTATCCCGAGGAACGCTCCCCTTAGTTCTGAAAACGCATGCAGTTTGGTGGCATGGGCCATCTTGGTTACGCAAACATCAATCTTCTTGGCCTTGTTCAATCTACAACTCTATGGAAATTGATGAAATTCCTGAGAAACGAGAGACGCAATGCATGGTGACTCATGAGGAGCAAGAAGACATTTCCCGTCGCTTCTCGTCACTTCGCTGAATACTGAAGGTCATCGCCTACTGCATTAGGTTTGCCCACAATACAAGGAATCCAAGCACCAAGCGAACTGGTCCATTGACGCCTATGGAACTTGAAGGAGCCTTGAAGGTGTGCATCAAACAAGCGCAGCGGTTCAGCTACATGGCGGAGGTGGAAGAGCTAAAAGGTATATCAAGTGTAGCGACCAAAAGTACGTTGAGAAGCCTCAACCCATTCCTCGACGGAGAAGACCTCCTCAGGGTGGGCGGAAGATTAGAAAACTGTCCAATGCCTTTCGGCGAACGTCATCAGATCATTATTCCACCTAAACACAACTTGACAAAATTGATCATAGAATCTGAACACCTACGCTTACTACATGCTGGTGAACAATTGCTGATCGCCTCTCTACGGCAAAAATATTGGATTGTAAACGCCAGACGAACAGTACGGCCGCTAATCCACAAGTGTTTACGTTGCTTTAGGTTGAAGGCATCTGCTTCGAAGCAACTAATGGGTCAACTACCAGCTCCTCGGGTGACAGCAGCGCGCCCTTTTATGAACTCTGGAGTGGATTTTGCTGGGCCAATGTTTATAAAGCAAGGATCAACATGAAGCAAGGTGAAGGTGAAGTGTTACATTGCAGTATTCGTATCTGCACTAAGGCAATACATCTGGAAGTAGTTCGCGATCTCACCTCAGAAGCCTTCATTGCAGCTCTGCGACGCTTTACCGCGAGGAGGGGAAAGTGTCTTAACCTCTACTCGGACAATGCAACAAACTTTGTGGGAGCGCGAAATGAGTTGAACGAATTGCACCGCCTCTTCAAATCCGAACACTGCGTGGAAGAACTTCAAGAGTTTGGTCGTAAAGAAGGATTCACGTGGCATTTCATTCCTCCGGATGCCCCTCATTTCGGTGGCCTCTGGGAAGCTGGGGTTAAGTCAATGAAACATCATATGAGAAGGGTGGTTGGCAACACCTGCTTGACATACGACGAACTACAGACGTTAGCTTGTCAAATAGAAGCTTGTCTTAATTCTAGGCCTATCTCTCGTCTTTCTGACAATCCCTATGATCCCTCTTATCTCAGTCCCGGTCATTTCTTAATCGGCTCCCCATTGATGTCCATCCCTGAACCAAATCTGACAGAGGTAGCCTCCAACCGTCTATCCAGGTGGCAGCATCTGCAGAAAATGCAGCAGGACTTTTGGAGCAGGTGGTCAAGGGACTACCTCAACAGTCTACAACAAAGATCCAAATGGATTAACAAGGAGGTGAATATTCAGCCCGGCATCATCGTCCTTGTAAATGAGGACAATCTCCCACCCACAGCATGGAGGCTTGCAGTGGTCGAAGACGTGATATCCGGCAAGGATGGATTGGTCAGAGTAGCCATCGTCCGTACCAGCAACGGAACTCTGAAGAGACCAATCCAGAAACTGTGCCCCCTACCTGCACCGTGACGTGTGTTCTTGTGACTGTATATATTTTTATTGTGTAATTTTCTTTTGTGTTAGTGTTGTTTTCTCAGTGAACTTTTGGTGTGCCCATCATTCATGTTTGTGTTTAAATGTAGTACATTTAGGTGGGTGGTATGTTGGAGACAGTAAGTGAACAGCGTTGTGAGGAAACAAGACATGACAATGTGTGGTGATGGTGATGCTTGGCAACACTGCGTCTTTCTATTGTCGCCCTTCAGCCGTCTACCTGGCTTTTGGGACACATTCTGTCAAGCCGTGCCTTACTGGCAGCACGCACAAGCCGCAGCTCCTCGCAGCGCAATAACGAGATAATGGCAATATGTTGTGTATATAGTTGTGTGTATAGTTCAGTAATAAATGTATATAATTTAAATGCATACGTGGATTAATTGTTTGTGCGCGCGCGATTCTTGTTCCGGCAAATTATTCGCCCCTAGTGTTTCATTCGGGTCCGAATACGTTTTGAGACGTGGCTCGAAACACCAACAATCCGTTCGTAATATAGACCATTCACCGAACTTTCTTAACAGAGGGTGTAAATCACCTTTTAGTGGACACGGTCATTTTGCACCAACCACTTTAAAATGTAGCCACCCCTTGGTGTTGGGGTAGCGCACCTGCCTCTCACCCGGAGGCCCGGGTTCGATTCCCGGCTCCGTCAGGGATTTTAAAACTGACGTGAGGGCTGGAACGGGGTGCACTCAGCCTCTTGAGGACAATTTAGTAGCTGTCTGACAGTGAGGCTGCGCCCCGATCACGAAAACCAAGATTAACGGCCGAAGGGACCCGATGCGCTGATCACGCGTCACTCCAATATCTGCAGGCCAAATGGCTGGGCAGCAGTCGCTTGGTCGGCCTAGGCCCCCCTTTCACCCACCACCCGCAGCGATATCTCCTTACCGAACACTTAACAACCACTAACGACAATAACCGGTTGACAATGTGACCGCCACTTCCTTGCAAGAAAAGATTCTTCTATTTCTCCCATTGTCGACTCGAATTCTGCCAGGCCTTTGCAGTCAGTTCAAAGACAGTGAATGAACAGTGAATGCTAGTGCGTGTTCAGTGGAAGTGGTTAGCCCTATTTACAATAACCTGATGCAAGTAACGCCATTACCCATGGCTTATTAGCCGTGATTATTATTATTATGTTTACTGGTAGTTGCAGTAATTAGACAGAAGCAAGATATTGTGCTTTTTTTTTTGAAGTAGGCTATGAGAAGTGCTAAGAAAGAAAAGAAGAAAAGGGGGGGGGGGGGGGCAGAAAAAGTTTGGGAGCGAATGGTTGGGCGGGACTGAGAGGCGGCACGATGATGGGGATGAAAGAGCACTGTAGGCTGTTACGACTATACGCGGAGCGTACAATCCCAGTGTTCAATGTTCCACGACTCTGACTATACATGAGGCGAGGCACAGCCTGGGGGATTTATTAAGACCCTGACGGGAGCCCAGTGGCTGAGAGGTCGCACGACTTGACCTGGACTGGCCACGCCTCTCAATACAGCTATATATTGCTGACTGTGTTGGAATTAGCTCTAGTTTCCACCCTCACATGTCTACCCCTTATTATTCCCGTTTCAGATGGGGTCGGGAATGAGATGCGATGAAACTCTATGTGGCGGATGGTTTTTACGGCCGGATACCCTTCCTGATGCCAACCCCATGAGAGGAGCTAATGACAGATGATATGAATGAACATAAATTTATTTATTTATCGTATGGCTTTTAGTGCCGGAAGTGTCCGAGGACATGTTCGGCTCGCCGGAGACTGTAGCTGCTTCAAGCGGACACCCATAGTTCCGTTAAATTTTAAGTAGCTCCAACGTTAGCTACCAGATGTCATTGATACCTAGTGGTGAACGTTGGAACTTTGATAGAGCGTTCCAACGAATTCTAACCTAACAATTTAGCTTCACACAAGTTTAATCTGTGGAAGGATCTTTTACACGCCATAAATCTATATGACATGGGACCGCCAGCTTCACCTCCGAAGGAAGGCATACTGAAGGATTCTAACGCTCTTAAAATATCCGACGACTTCGGCCGAGTTTGACCCCGCGATCTTGGGGACAGCGGTTCAGCATGCTACCAACTACGCCACCGAAGCCGCTAATGAACATGAATGAAACTGGGCAAGGATGTGGAAGGAAGCGGCCGTGGCCCCACGGAAAACCATTTCAAGGACGGCCGACGGTGGGTCTCGAATCCACGTCTACCAAGTCCGCAGAGAGCTTGGCTCCATAGCTGAGTGCTGCGCTTTAGCGAGCGTAGCTACCGCTGTCAGTGGTCATAAACACACATAAATACGCATTATATTAATCTTATCGAAAATCTAATTCTTAAATTAACAGAAATTCAGTATTCTTACAAGCCAAAATATTGGAAACAAACAATAATAATTCGTTTATTGCAGCCAAACTGGCCATTTAGTGTTGAAGTACAGGGATTACAAGTCTTATTCACTACAGAATTTCACCAGCGATTCTGTTCTCATCCTACAGTTAAATATATTATGGTATCTCTCACACTTGTCACCGCACTTCGTGCATATACAGTTCGTGCAGGGCTCGTGAAAACTCTGGGTGATACACACCTTGTGGTGAAATCCGTGCACGGAGAGTCTTGTCACTGCGTGGCGAAGTTCGTATCCTCCCTGCGTCCAGAAATAGATCAAATGGGAAAATCACACTATCGAAAAAGTGTTCTTTTTACATAATTCGAGGTTTCTTATCAATATTTCGGGGGGAGGGGAGGATATCTTCGAGCCCCTGCAAGGATATACAGTTATAATTGAAGAATCTTACGCGAATAAATGATAAATGGAACATGGATGCAATAAAATTTCCCCACCACTGTAATTTGATATTTAAATAAGAACGCCAAAAATTAAAATAGCAGCTTCATTATGCTTTGATAAATGCCTTCGTTTTCTTGTTTTTTCCAAATAAAACCCTTCATTAATTTCGACTTAAAATCCCTGCCTTTTCTTGTTTTTCCAAATAAAATTCTCAATAACTTTCGACTTAAAAATCCTTGTATTTTACTGTTTCTCCAGAAAAACTTCATATTTTTCGACTTAAAATTCCCTGCATTCCAAATAAAACCCTTATTTAATTTCGAGTTAAAAATCCCTGTTTTTTCTTATTTTTCCAAAAAAAATCTTAATAACTTTCGACTTAAAAATCCTTGCATTTTACTGTTTTTCCAAGTAAAAACCTTAATTAATTTCGAGTTAATAATCCCTGTATTTTCTTGTTTTTCCAAATAAAACACTTAATAACTTTCGAGTTAAAATTGCTCCATTTTATTGTTTTTCGAAATAAAACCCTTAATTAATTTCGAGTTAAAAATCCCTGCCTTTTCTCGTTTTTCCAAATAAAATTCTTTTGACTTAAAAATCCTTCCATTTTACGTTTTTTTTTTTTTTTCAAAAACAAAACACTTAAAATTTTCGACTTAAAATTCCCTGCATTCCAAATAAAACCCTTAATTAATTTCGAGTTAAAAATCCCTGCCTTTTCTTATTTTTGCAAATAAAATTCTTAATAACTTTCGATTTAAAAATCCTTGCATTTTACTGTTTTCCTAAAAAGCTTTATATTTTTCGACTTAAAAATCCCTGCATTTTCTTGTTTTTCAAATAAAAGCCTTAATTAATTTCGAATTAATAATCCCTGTATTTTCTTGTTTTTTTCCAATTAAAACACTTAATAACTTTCGAGTTAAAAGTCCCTGGATTTTCTTGTTTTTCCAAATAACCGTTAATAACTTTCCATTTAAAATTCCCTACGTGTTCTTGTATCTTCTAAATAAAACCGTTGAGTCACAAAACCCATCGTTGTGCCAGATGTTGAACCAAATCCAGATCTCCCGGCTCCCTTGTGAGATGAAATGGGGGCGACCACGTGCTACTCCAGATCAGATATCAAGAGGATGTGCTCTCAAAGTGTGCGGGAGTTAAGGACACTTCCGACAGGAAATACTCCTCTCAACTCGTCATACGGGCAGCCATGGGGTGGGGACTACAACATCCATCCAGCTACGAAACTACTAAATAACTTTGCCGTCTGGTTTTGGTTTAGATTTTGTATGAAATGAATAATTGCTTCTTGCCTGTTGTTCGGAAGGTCATCTGCGTCTCTAAAAGCCGCAGTAGTTAAAAGGGACGTAAAACCAATAACATTCTTCTTCTTCCGATTCACCCATCAATGGACCACGTCATTTCAACTGTTTCTTGTTGCATCGAGCTTTAACATCCTCCCCGTACTTTCGCAATAGTTCTCGATGCTGTTGTTTCCTTTCCTTAGTCCACTTCTTTCCTGTTGGAAGCTTAGGCTTTTCTTGGAAACATCGGCGTGCTGTCAGTTTTTGCTTAAGGGGGGGCACGTTCCCAGATATCTTTGCTTGTAATTCCCACTTCTTGCAAATCTTTGTCCACCTCAAGGAATTAGCTCCCTTGGTTTTCTTTTTGAGGAAGTAGCTGAAAATTCTATTTGTCAATCGCGCTGGGGTTATTCTTGTTATATAACCGTGAAAGGTAATTCTCCGTTACCTCATGGTGTCAGTTATTTTTTCCACATGGGTGTAAAGTTCGTGGTTGTACCGTCTCCTATATTCCCCATTTTCTTTTACTGGGCCCAAGAATTTTCTTGGAATGTTCCTTTCTTTCACTTCCAGTTTCTCTATTAGTCCCTTGCGGTGCATTGCAAGGCACTCCGCAGCCTACAAGGCCTCTGGATGGATGACTGTTTGGTAGTGTCTTAACTTGGCATTTATAGATATGGATTTCTTGTTATATATGGCTTTTGTTAGATTATATGCCATTTCCATTTTCCTGAATCGTGACTCAAAAGCTGCCTTCTCGGAGTCTATCCACTCACCCAAATATTTGAACGAACATTATTATTATTATTATTATTATTATTATTATTATTATTATTGTAAGGTCACCTGCAAGGGCTAGGTAATAAAGGTAAATTTTATTTTTGAGAAGTCATCCTTTTAATTTCAATTTTCCATTTTCGAATCACATATTTTACAACTATTGTCTTGCTTCCGTGTCCTCCCAAAATCTCTATCTTCTCGCTACGGCTCTTGCTGTGTTCCCCGTCCAGGTACTGTTGGATGTAATGATTGGGTGGACTGGAAACTGATGATTGTCAACTGCAGGGTCATTATGTGTGTGCGTGCCAGTAAACACTGCAAGCTAAGCCGGCTGTGACTAGCGCAGATCGCGGCCGCGCACGGCTGGTTGGGTCGGCGGTCGGTGCGTACTTTCACACTTTTACCAAACATGTTCAATAATGTGTATTTACAGTGCGCAAAGGCGATGCTGAAAATGTCCTCCCTCTCTTGTAACACACACCTGACATCTTCTGATGAAAGAATGTCTGTCAACTCTTTTATTATTTACAGAGCCTGTTACCTTGAATCGTTTAGCGAGGCTCCTAATTGTACTGGCATTAGGCACAGGTCTTCCTGGAAACTTGATTCGAAATTTTCGTCTCGTTTCAGAACAAGAATTTCTGCTTTTCATATACGAATTATGGATATAAACACGTTTGCGCAATGTGAATTGGTGTCTAGGCATGATCAACAAT
The DNA here is from genome assembly GCA_946902985.2 of Meconema thalassinum. Classification (NCBI taxonomy): domain Eukaryota; kingdom Metazoa; phylum Arthropoda; class Insecta; order Orthoptera; family Tettigoniidae; genus Meconema; species Meconema thalassinum. The sequence goes on along the minus strand of OX336395.1, from coordinate 229,290,548 downwards.
CACAGTAATCACAATACTCACTAAACATTCAACACTAATGCCTAAGATTTGCAAATACACGCCCATATGAATGATAAAGGACGTGTGAACTAACAATATGAGTCAGCGGAGCGCGCCACCGTCGGCTGAACCAGGTGCACGTGGCCGCGATCTGCGCTAGTCACAGCCGGCTTAGTTTGCCGTGTTTACTGACGCGCGCACACATAATAACCCTGCTGTAGTTCCCTGCCCGGTATCATACCACTTGAGATGTCTATTTCCTGAAGGTGTTTTCAACTTCAAGCAGCCAGATGTTCTTAGGCGGCTTCGGTGGCGTAGTTGGTAGTATGCTGATCTTTTATGCGCAAGGTCGCGGGTTCAAACCCAGCCGAAGTCATCGCATTTTTAAGAGCGTTAAAATCCCTCAGTATGACCTCCTTCGGAGGGGAAGTAAAGCCGGCGGTCCCATGTCATAGATTGATGGCATGATAAAGAACCTTCCTTGTATGAAGCTAAATTATAGGTTATCTTTGACTATCGCCAGGAACCGAGTGCGGTGGCATCTAGTAGACTAACAAAGTTCAGAACTAGTTGGTCGTTGACGGTGGCATTTGGTAGCAAAAGTCGAACTACTTGAAAATCGAATGTATGCAGTCCTTGCTTGAATTAAAAAACAGAATACAGCCATCACAATTAAGACCGGTTGTCAGACAGATTCTACACACACACCCAAAGTACACGGGGCAAAATGGCCGCGTTGTCGCAGCCCCTAAACTGAGGAACCAACCAACGAACCGATGTTCTTGGTTTTCATTGAGAGAGTAAGATTTAGAATTATTTTAGTCAGAATGTGCCCATAAAATTGCAAACGTATTTTCCTGAATGTGTCCAAGATTTTATCAGAATGCTGATAAAGCTCCTGGTATTTCCTTTTCATCCAAATTACCACAGTTCAAACTGGGTCATATATTTTCCTCAAGATCTTTCTTGTTTCTGTATAACTTGAACCCACGAGGACTGGCGCATGGGTATTTTTCAACCGAGACTTAAATAACGCTCTATATTTCAGGAGCAACTCAATGCAAGGGAGGAAGTAGTGTCATCCTATGGCAGGCTGTTCCAAATCCATTAGTTTGAATATGCGCACTCGCGAGTACTCGGCAGTAATGCTCGGAGCACTGTTGGAGAGGGACTGGGGGTGATAGCCAATACGTCACTGGGCGAAGATCATAACACAAGTTCATGCGTTTCCTGCCAGTCATGATGTATCCACCGCGAAGTGGTGGCAGCCCCTCACAGCAGAGCTGTATTGCATGTTGCAGGTTTACTCACGGAAGGCGGTGAGTACTCCGCTGCTCACGGACGAGATGCTCGGCTGGAACAGCCTGTCCTATGAAATGAAGTTTTCGACGCAAAAGAGTGAAGTGGTGATAACAACACGCGAGAAAGACAGAATATACTCTGTGATAAAGTTAGGCGGAGAGCAGTTGAAGAGAGTGCAGAGCTTCAAGTATCTGGGAAGTGTCGTTGAAGAAAATGGGGGAAATGCCTTGGAATTAGATGAAAGAGGAAGGTGTGCTGATGCATTCTTCAAGAGTGTTAGAGGCCTGATAGGGAGCAAGGATGTGCCACGGAAATGTAAAGGAATCATGAACAAGACAAGACTTACTTTTTGGCAATCCTAACGTATGGATCAAAAACTTGGGTGATGAGGGAGAGAGATAAAAGCGGAACACAAGCAGTGGAAATGAAGTTTCAGAGGAGTCGTATAGGTGTAACCAGAATGGACAGAGTCAGAGAAATATTAAAGGAAGAACCCCTACAGAATAGGATTGAAAAATCAAGGCTACAGTGGTATGGACACGTGAAAAGAATGTGAGAAGAGAGAATACCACGGAAAATATTGGAAATGGAGTGGAAGAAAAAGAGATCTAGAGGAAGACCAAGTGATAGATGGATAAAGGGGGTGAAGAAAATTGTCGAGAGAAAAGAAGTTAATTGGATAACAGTGACAGAAGAGAAGTGGTGGCTGGACAGACAACGATGGAGAGGCTTGTGCTCCAAGCAGACCCAACCTGCGGTTGGAAACTGCTCTAGATGATGATGATGATGATGATTTTCGTTTTGGTCAACCCTTATTTCCTGTCACTTACTGTACCTTCCTTCCTAGCCTTGAAGTTCGCTCTGCAAAAAGAACATGCCCATATCTTTTGGAAAACTCAAGTTATTTCTATATTATTTACGATCGGGTCAGATTTGCCCATGGCGCCAGTCCTCGCGTGACAATTTTCGGCTTACGTTACTCGGAACGATCTAAAACATAAGGGGGAAAATCCACCTATTTTGATGCAGCACATTCACATAGCTCACGTTCTTGTTGATTCATGTTTGGGATCAATCTTGGTCATCAGCTCCTTTGTTTAAAAAAAATGAGATGACTGCTTTACCGCCACCATCAAGGCCAATGATACTGTTACGAACATTATTGTAATTTTTCTGCATGTTAAATTTGAAAAAATATAAATAAACCACATTTTATATTGGGAATAGTTCATAGGAAGACACCAGGTGTAAAATTACTTCATTAAAATCCGTACGACTACCAAAAATCGGGAGTGACCCACTATGGGTCAACATGACCCGGCACCAGTTCCCGTGTTGTTAATTAGTGATCTGTCCCCAATGATCAGTGTTTCAGAGGCGAATAGTGCCTTGGGTTTGATTACCAAGTTGTACTATTATTATTGACCTCTGGTCGTGCTTCCAGTAGCTGAGGACTGGTAATCTAGTCACGGCCCATGAGATGTATTAAAATGCTCGTCCCGTCTCTTCTGTCTGCTGAGCACGAGCCATGAGCCCTCTGGCGCCAAGACCTGCTAACCGCACTGATTCTCGACCCTCTGCTCACACTTTTGATTGAACATCTCATGAGTAGGGTGACCAGACGTCCTCTTTTTCGCGGACATGTCCTCCAATTTACGTCTCTGTCCTCTGTCCTCGAACAATTTTTAAAATTGTCTAAATCTCCTCCTTTTTGTTAATTTACTATATTATCGTATGAATGTATGTATGTTTTAGTTTTTTGCAGTTTATATTGGCGCCATGGCAATAGTTTACTTTTTGACCGATGTGCAGCGCTACTATCTTTGTTTCCGGTCTACGCTGGGTTTGGGAATGTGTTTCAGTGTGTGTGCTACGTTGAATGGCAGTTTTGCGGCGTGGTTGTGTGTTTGCCAGTTTAAAATTTGATCGCATTCAAAATGCCTAAAAGAAAGTACAAGTTTATAGATGCTTTGAAAACATATCCTGCTTTAAAGCTTGGACGTAATGATTTTGCCCAACTGCAACTTTCGTCTCAGTAGCAAATCAAGGTAAGTTCTATAATTTATTGTTTTAGTTAATAAATTACAAATATTAAAACAGCGTTATTTGTATAAAATTTTCCTTTAATTTCGTAGGTTCTCAAAATTTGGATAGCCACATTTCTTCAATTAAACACACACAAAAAAATATAAAAAAGTGTACAAGGCTGCGGCAGTTCGCAAACTATAGAGAAGCATTTTTCCTCATCAACTACAGCATTAACGAATGGCGTTTTAGCTGCGGAAGGAGCATTAGCATTCCATACCGTTCGTCATCAGTCCTCCTGCAGATCAATGGACTGCACACCCAAATTGAACCAGACAATTTATTATGAAGTGGCCAAAAGGATTTGGACAGACCTAAACTGTTAGCAGGAATATCATCCTCAGATAAATACAAATCCAAATAAAGTGTAATTTCATGTTTTTAATTTCAGAATAATATAAATTTTAAGTGGCAATGTTCTAAGTTTATTAATGTAATTAATACATTTTGAAGTTCATAACAATTTTTATTGTATCTTATATGGTTTCATTACTTTTAGATTTGTCCTCTTTTTTCCCTTAATGTCCTCAAATTTTTCCTTTGTTGTCCTCTATTTCACAGTACTGGATCTGGTCACCCTACTCATGAGCAGAGCTATTACAATCACCGATAATAACATGGAGCATCTGCGATTTTGAGAGTGTATAATTCACGGCTTAATTTTGGTATTTTGGTATTAATAACTTCCCTCCCTCTGAGTCGCTGTCGGGTTGGGACAAGTTAAACATGTGAACATGAAGACTGTCATAAATAATCATTCATATTTCTCGGGACACTTCTTGTATTTGTAGCCTACCCGAGATGTGCAAGAAAAAATATCCCTGTCGGCACGCCGGAAGGTGGAGGTACATTTCACTACTATCCCGGTTTCAAACTTTCCAAATCCATTAGCGGTGGCTTCGGTGGTGTAGTTGCTAGCATGCTGACCTTCTATGCCCAAGATCGTGGGTTCAAACACAGCCGGAGTCGTCGGATGTTTTAAGAGTGTTAAAAATCTTTCAGTATGCCTTCCTTCGGAGGGGAAGTAAAGCCGGCGGGCCTATGCCATACCTTTATGGCATGAAAAAGAACTTTCCACTAACTACACTTGAGGGGCAGATGATCTCGTAGTTCCTCCCCTTAAAACAACAATAACTAACTAACTACACTTGTGGAAGCTAAAATTTGTAGATTAGTTTGATAACGCTCTATTAAGTTCCAACGTTCGATGCCAGGTGCTGGCTGCGAAGGCATCTAGTAGCCGTGTCCGCAGCTAGGTGTCGTGGACGGTAGCATTTGGTAGCAAAAGTAGAAACTACTTGAAAAATTGATCGTCTGCAGTCTTTATACCTGAATTACAGATAACACGCACTAATACAGCCATCACAATTAACACCGGTTATCAGACAGATTCTACACACACCCAAAGTACACGGAGCTACATGACCGCGTTGTCGCATCCCCAAAATTGAGGAACCAAATCCATTAGCTGCATTATCCATAGATGTGTCGAGACCAGTTCCAATCCATAAGTAATGTTACGAATACTAGACAGTTTCATCGCCCGCGCGTGACTCAGGCCGCCCCAGGCTGTGTGTTACCAGCGCCTTACGCAACAGGGCTGTAAGAACAAAAGGGCACGGTCTAGAACCTACGCAGCCCACCCAAAAATGGAACTTTTGAGAAACCGTGAACCCTGGTCCGGTCTCGAAGCATCCATTGAGTCATCGGCTCCGATATATAAGAGCGACCCTGGCCGGTGAGGACGGACTGTGTTCAGAGCGAGTGCGTGCTTTTACCTGTGCGACAGTATCGAGGCAAAGTGCCGTGTGGATTACGAAACCCAGTGAGATTGTTTCCGAGCCTGCAGAGCAGTGTGTAGCAGACTCGTAAGTAACTGTAGTTTGTGTACTCAAGGAAGTGTGCAGGTATTTCAGTGAGTGACAGACTGGCTGGACACGGGTCTACCTAATTAGTGAACGGTCAGCTGCTCGAGAAAGTGAACGGAGTGAGTGTTCTCCATAAGGAGGAAACCTCAGTGAGACTGCTAATGGTTTCTGTGTTTTTTATTGTGTCGTGTATCTTTCTTGACCTGCAATAAAGCTATATTTCTTTAAAGGACCAAACTGTGTTGTTCTTTTAACCACTGTAATCCCAATTAACGAACGTGCTACTAGGGGTAACATTTAACAGTATGTACTGGCATAACTGAAAATGAAGCGGGATAACATAGAATATGTTCTTACAGCAACATACAGAAGAATTGATACTGGAACTACGGCTATGCAAACCAGAGATTGGATGCAGGCAGAATAGTACTTGAGACACATAGGTAACACACGGGTTCCACCATCGCATCTGTAGACTGAAGACCTTCATGAGGCAAGAGATAAGTGCACGTGTGATAAGTACCCTGTTCTGGTGGGCTCTAACAGAACTGTCACTCTGACGCAGATAACTGACCTATCACTAGCGAAATTGTATCTATCTCTCTATATTTATGCATATTGTGCGCATTTTTCTCAATGAAAATGAAAATCCACAGCCTGTTTCCAGTCGACCGACCGGGTCAGGGAATGGAATGAATGAAGCCCCCATCTAGCGGCGAGGATATGAACTGTGCCGGCTGCCGAAGCCTGTCGCACTCCCCTGCGGCAATGATTAAATGAATGACAGATGAAATGAAATGATAGGGTAGAGTGTTGCTGGAATTAAATTGTGACAGGGAAAACCGGAGTACTCGGAGACAAACCTCTCTGCCTCCACTTTGTCCAGCACGAATCTCACATGGGGTAACCGGGATTTGAACCACGGACCCAGTGGTGGGACGCTGGCGTGCTGCCGCCTAAGCCATGGAGGCTCGCAGTTTTCTCAATACATGAATATACTAGGTGAGTCAGCCGCCTCTTATAATATTGCTTTTATACAGCACAACTAACGTGTTATGTCATGAAGGTCGATATTTCTGTGCTTGCATCCCGTATGGTACTAATGCACTGTACGTTTATCCCGCAAACGATACTGAACCCTATTATTCCCCACCCGATATGACTACACACCGTTACTCCTCCAGTTCGCTGTTTCAAACGCTCTCCATGCCATTATATCGTAGTTTTTAGCGTTAATTCCATGTTTTGCGATACACAACCACTTGGCACGACATCTTAACGCAGATGATATGTTGCACTGCAATAATTAACTGCAGGTACATCCAGGCGCGGATCTAGAGTTTGGTTTTGGGGGGGGGGGGGGTCAGAGATTCGATCTAGAGTTTGGCTTTGGGGGGGGGGGGGTCAGAGAATCGAAATTGTTAAGAAAAATGGTATCACTAAAAACGCAATCACAAAATAACCAAACGTACAAAACCAGCCCAATTTTTTTGCAACATTCATGGTTACAAATTTGATGCGTTTAGCGCACCAAATATATTCGTACAAATTGCAACGGCGTGTTTTGCGACTTTTACATCGAGCTTCGAGAAAAGGATCAAGGTACGTTACAGTTTCGGCAAGTCGAGTTGATACCGACAAAGGGAGAAAGTCACAGCTTAAATTGCCAACCAAGCTTGCAGTTTGGACGTCGGCAAAAATTTTTGGTGCGAAAAAAAGCCCCAGTTTCCTATCCGTGCATTGCTGCACATTCATCGTGACATCACTATAAACATCGATTCGGTAATCACAAGGTTTGCTAAACAAAATAGACGAGTTGATTTTGTTGTATAACTAATAGTTTTTATACAAGAGGTTTGAAGTTGTAAATATGTACAGTTGTAATAGAACATAATAATTCCAATAAAGATAATTCAATATTGAATAAAATGAAAAAAAACTGTTTTTCAGATAAAATTCATTAAGTTTTATTTGTCTGGTAATTGTGTTTTCGTTTTTTGAGTTTGCAAAAAAATTTTGGTCTCCGTTGGGGGGGGGGGTCATGACCCCCGTGCCCCCCCCCCCCTTGAATCCGCGCCTGGGTACATCATATTATTTGAACGGCTGACTCACCTGGTATATATTTTCTTTACGAGGGAAGTGGAAAACCTTGCATCAGACACTTGAGAAAGGTCCGCACTCCTCAAGCGTGTGGGATTCTTACCAACTAAAAACCACACCCTATCCTCTTGACAAATACCATCCCGGGACCACTTTCGTATTACTTCAGGATGGAGTCATTTTCTTTGCTTCAAAAGAACCTTCTTACTTCTAAATTCACACTCAGTCCGCGGATCGCAGACTTAAACAACTAAATCGTGAAAGTCCCCATCCGTCTTCTCCTGACGAAGGACCACCTCAACGAAGAAAGCGACCTATCCCATCTGAGCTTGTTCCTCAGCATAATTCCAACTATATTGTCTGGCGTTATTGGACCAACCTCAGCTTCATGTCGTTGTTTATCCGCTGCCCAACGCGCACAGACGAAGAACGTTTGATATTAGTCATCTCGTTCGTTCTCGCAGTAAATATACCCTGACCTCCTTGCTTTGGCCATACGAGGCGATGAAGGTAACACCGAAATTAGCCATGACCTGTCAACATCTGAGTCAGAAAGTAATTAGTTTCCCCATCTTTTCTATTTGTCCACTCGACCAGACTCGGTATCAGCCGAGCTGTCCATCTTCCTCCGAGATCGTCATTCCGCCTCTGCTGCCAAAATACCATCTTGCGAGTCACGGCCTCCTCCTGGGCTTCAGCCTTGCCCAGTTCTACTCGTCGGAAGTATACTTTTTAACGTTCTTGCGCGAGTAATTCAATTGGCGCAACACCTGAGACAACCAGAACTGCAGGTTCCGAAACTGTACGGTAAACACACGCCACCCTCAGAGCTCCTCTTCTCTGAATTGTAGCCAAACGTTTCCTATACTTCTCTATCCTCAGATAATCAGACCAAATCTCCATACAGGAGAATAGACTCAATTGTATAGGATCAATGAGGTATTTGTCAGTTTCTTGGAAAGGGTTATGTCAGCATGGCAAATAGACTGTGTCTCAGTACACCACGCGGAGACATACGAACAGATGAGATATTGATTCGGAGAGGCATCTTTTAAGGAGACTCCCTTAGCTCCTTATGGTTTTTCCTGGCAATGAACCCTTATCTACCCAGCTTAACTCTACTCACTACGGCTTTTCTATCAAGATTGGAAAGAGAGTTCGTACTCGGCTAAATCATCTGCTATACATGGACGACCTTAAACTCTATGCTGAAAGAGAGTCGCATCTAGAAAACTTGCTGAGAGTAGTTGAAACATTCTCACGAGACATACAAATAGGACTTGGTTTGGACAAGTGTCGGACACATAAGGTGGTGAGAGGAAAAGTACAGAAGTCTGAGTATGAGCTGGAAGATGGACAACATATTAAGGCTATGTTGGCAGAAGACACCTACAAATACTTAGCAGTAAACCAAGCTAGGCATATTGGCCATGTGTCAATAAAGAAAGATCTGTCCTGCGAATTCGTCAAAAGATTAAATCAAATCATACACTTGAACAGCAAAAAATCTAGTGAAAGCTGTTAACACGTATGCTGTACCTGTGCTGAGCTACTCCTTTGGCATAATAAAATGATGTAAAACGGACATCGAAGGTCTTGAGCGAAAGATGAGAACGATGCTCACAAAAGGAAGAAAACACCGCCCACGATCTTCAATTGAGCGAATGACTCTACCCAGAAGCCTAGGTGGACGTGGGTTCGTTGACATTGATAACCAGATGAAACGACAGATAGACAGCCATAGAGAGTACTTCTACGCAGAAGTGAGTTCATCTGTACTGTGCCCGTCTAGACCGAAGTCCAACGACAACATGCATGTTACCGAAAATCAGTTAGCACGAGATTCAAAATATCTCAGGGCGCCATATGGGTGAATATAAAACAGCAAAACAAGATCTAATTTGCTTCACTGATTTTCGGCTCGATGCAGCAATAAGGATAGAACGGTGATTTGAAAATACCACAATTTCTAAAAAATCTCATTTTATTTATAGTTAAAATGTACTATTTAAAAATGCAAAAATAGCATTAGGATGCATGAAAAAGTTTTCATACATATAACACACAAATAGAAGTATCAACACATATGAAACACTATGAAATTTGAACTAATGCCAAAATATCAGTCTTGTGGCATTGTCCAAAAATGTTATCAAAATTATTTACAACTGTAGGTAGTTCAGGGCAAAATTAATCGTCCAGCCTGAATCCTACTTGACTATCTTCACTCGTAGAATGTTTACATAGATTAACTAGTTCACTTATTATCAAAAATCACTTGCTTTTATAAGTTAAATTGTTTAAATAAATTGCTATCACTTTTCCAATAATCAAAAATTCACTCTTTAAATCGGTGTGTTAATTATCATATCATTGAGTCATCACAAGAAAACAATAAACATTTGACGGACATCTGAACATCAACAATAACAATTGTTTAAACATTTGAGCATGGATTCGAAGAACTTCGATCATGATAAATATTTATTTTTTCATCTGTTCTCGATCCGATCATTACAATCATGAATAACATGATTCAAAAACTATAAATTCCATTAATTGGACAATTAACCAAAACATATTATCCATCTGACAATTAAATCACAAATTTAATTATTATTTAAAAGTAATCGTTCAGATCGTTGGAAAGATCAATCCGACTATTTCCATCATGTAACAGTAGTAACAAATATAATCATCCATAAATTATTATTCATTTAAATATGAAATATTTACTTTCACAAAATTTAAACATTTATAAGTTTTGGAACTCCAATAAGATCAAAATTATCCGTGAGACGGAGGTGGCTGTTAATTAAAAAAACAATGACAATATTTCAAGCACCGGTCCATTCAACTAATGTGTCAACAATTATCTGATTACATTCATATCCGACCAACGGTAAGGTATCGTCAAAAACTAAAGATTTGTTTATAACAAAATCGAGTTATTCAATACAGGGAAATATATGTAGAACACGAGAAAATCATATGTGACATTTAACCATGATGGTTGCATGAAATAACCATTGGGTTATCTACTTCGAAGAGAGTGTGATTCCTAATTATTATACTTTCCTGTATACTTATCAGTCTCAATTGCCTCGTAGCCTAGTTTGCCACAGCAAACTAAAAATAGTTGTTGTTGATATTTCTGTTTAAATGGAGAAATCCAATTACCATAGAATAAAAATAATTCAAATGTAGCTTACATTCTTGTAGATCTTGATGATGTCAACCTTCTGGTTGGTTCCAGATTATTTCCATTCCTCAGTCCTATCGGACCCGTACGTAAATCCATGTATCGGCCTCCATTGCTACCCGTAGTTAGTTTAACAGCTCATGACTGTAATACTGACTTGTAATACTCTTGACTTGCAATGTTCATGTCGAAAGTCTCAATAGCGGTTGCTATTAGCATAAAGGGGATTCGATCTCTAAGATCCATGGTAATAAACCAGATGTAACTGCGAAACAACTGTGACACATTCAGTAAAATGTGATACTCTGACAATCTTATTTGGTTTGGTTCAGACATGAAGTTCCTGTCGTAACTAATGCTATGGATCGAGGTTATGCACCTCCCAGACACGCGTCAAACACGGCTGGTCCCTCGTAGGCTAAGTCCTTATATCGAGAAATGGATTTCTCCAGCCCCTCTCAACTCCTACCGGGTGAGATTATGCATCTCCCAAATTGCGTCAGACACAATTGGTCCCGTACGTTGGCTAAGTGGACAGACCAAGCAAGAATGGTATCTAATGAATACTGTGATGCCGTCGTGGTTGATTTTTAAGTTACCAAGCCAACAGTTTGTCACTGGTGAAATTGGAAACAACAACTATGTTCCAATAGAATTAAATATGTCTTGTAGACTAAGTCTACCATATGTCCGATGCAGCTAAGAATTGACTAAGTGTCAACTGCATATTTAAGTCTAACACTTGAATTCGTTTCACAAAATATTCAAAGTTTCACAGTGCGTGAAATATTCTAACACTTTGACCACTACTTGGTCCGAAGATTTACAACACTTCGCGTAGAGTAACTGCTTACTAGCACTTGAAGATAATAATATGACCATGCACAACGTAGAAGTAATATAGCGACCATGCGCTACGAATAAGTGAAGTGATAGCGACAATGCGCTGCGAAGAAGTAAGGTATTGAGCTCTGCTCGGGCTCCAATTTATACTCCCACGGCGTTCCATGCTGGAGTCCACGTCACAAGCTGTGCCATGACAGCGAAGGAATTCCTGAATACAAAATTGCCAATATCTCGGCTTCTATTGATCCGATTTCCTTCCAAAATAGTTCATTCTTCTCCTTTTCTTCGTGCCAGAAAAATGATGTGCTTCCCAAAGTTCGAAAATATCGGGAACTATTTAATCATAAAATATAGCATTGTGATGACGTACTACGCGTCACAAGCCTCTCTGTTGCCTGCATATTCTTTCAAAATGCTTTGAGAACAAATTCCGCGCGCCGTTCAAACTTTGCCTGGAATTCAAATATGTGCCTGGGACCTCAAATATGGACTAGTGGATATGGGCACAGTACTTCACAGTGCCATCAGTGAAGCGGACTGATCAACGCCACTGGTCTTGTGTCAACAAGAGATTCAACACCACCTGCATACTGACCTTCAGAAGATGGAAGCCTGGAAAGCAAAACCTTTGCACGGAAGGCATCCAAATGAGGTGAGTCAAGCAAATGTTGATATAACTGCGTCAAACTACTGGCTCACTTCAGGACAGATCTTTCCAGAAACTGAAGGTTTTATGCTTGCAATTCAAGACCAAGTCATCCCTACAAGGAACTACCACAAGTTCATTGTAAAAGATCCCGCTGTACCAGATGATAAGTGCCGCTACGGCTGTCAACAGTCAGAAATAATACAGCATATTACATCCGCATGTAGATATTTCCTGGCGACGGAGCACAAACAAAGGCATGATGCAGTTGCTAAAATCTTGCATCAGGAGTTGGCTGATAAGTTTCAGCTTCTATAAGGAAAGAAAGTTCCCTACCACCAATATCAGCCAAAGTGTGTTCTTGAAAACAAGGAATACAAGTTGTATTGGAACCGAACTATTTTGACTGATCAATGGGTATCACACAACAGGCCGGATCTGGTGGTTGTCAACAAGAAAATCAAGCAAACTACCTTGATTGATGTTGCAATTCCTAACAACAAGAATCTCCACTCAAAACACATAGAAAAGATCAGCAAATATATATCAAGAGACAATGGCATGTAGAGCGGGTAAAGACCATACCTATCATTGTCTGAAGTACGGGCGTGATCCCAAGTACCTTGCTCCAAGGCATTATAGAACTGGGTCTGGATACGCAACTATACCAACTAATGCAGAAGGCAGTAGTTCTATCAACAACCAGTATCGTTCGGAAGTTCATGGGTAGCGTCATTCCAGCTTAGAAGTTGCTGTTTCAGTAACTATACTTTGGTTCCCTTAAGCCCGTATAGTTACGTTGCAATGTACCAGCAATGTGTTATATGTACTGTATAAACCAATAATAATAATATTCGTAGTAATAACACACAGGACGCAAAGGAAGCGCTAGAGCGCTTGCACGAAATAGCTGCCAAAACAGGTCTCCAGACATCCAACGAGAAGACTCACTACATGGAACGACAGACTAACAATGTATACGATATATGGATCCATAACAAGAGTCAATAATTTAAATATTTAGGGGAATATATCCAAATAGGCGGTACAAACAAGGCATCTAAATAAAAGTTTGATGCTTTTCAGTCGGTCAACACGATTGTACCCAAATTATATGGGTTATTCCCTAATCCTGAAAAAATACATGAGATTAATAAATACACGTGGATGACCAGTTTCGATCGTCAAGCGATCATCATCAGATCCATTACACTTAGGCTATAAAATCTATGTCTGAAAATATGGGTGAAAGTATTAACAATATATAAATATATACACTTATTTAGTTGCAGTATTAGTTAGTTGTGGTCTATGTGATGTTTTGTTAAGATACTGGAAGTGGTGATTGACCTCCAGAATTTGCTTGTTTGGAGTGAATATGTGGTTGATGTAAATGGTCAATTCAGATTGTATTGTACAGGCTACTTATCTGGTTGAGTCTTGCACGGTCCTGTTGAGGGCAGTTAACTTGGTCACTGTTGCACACGACTGAAGGGAAATTCCTGTGTGTGAGGGTCCCTTATCTCGTTGGGCTGTTCCCCCTCTCGCATTTCTAAGTGTTATGTGATCCTCGTACAAGTGTACCTGTAAGTTGCCAAGTCTAGTCTCTCGAATGTGGTGTATGTTACTTCATTCAGGATAATCTTGAACTATTAAAGACCTGGTTTCAAAATCTCCACGCATAGGCTAAAACGCCCTGTTTAAGGGCAAATGGACTAATGAGCATGTCCAGGCACTTTTAATATTGCCGTTAATACCGGCCTAGGTTTATTGAAGAAAAAGATACATCGTACATCCTGATCCAATAACACATTTCCCTTATTAATCCCTTATCTAGCTTGGCTACATCGTTATGTTGTACAATCGTGTTGAGCGACTGACAAGCATCAGACTTTTGTTTAGTAAGACAACACTGAAAAATGGCCTCAGACACCATAACAAGGCATCTAACATAGAACGAACGGAAAAACTCCAGAAAGCATACAAACTCACATGGTCACTTTATAACAAGAAATGCATTTCACGACAGGCCAAACTTAGACACTACAAAATATTCGAACTACCAGAAGCATTGCAAGCGTCAGAAACGACAACAATTGGAGCATCAGGCCTCATAGCAGTAGAAAATGTAGAGCGGAAAATTCTCAGAACAATATTTGGAGCAATATACAAAGATGGATGAAGAGACCTACCAAAGAGTTACTCGAGCACACAGATATGATTAGAAAACGCAGACTAACTTTCTATGCACAAACATAAAGAATGAACAAAGAAGATCTTTGTAGTAAACAGTTGAAGCACGAAAACAAATTGGTTTCAGGAAATGGAGGAAGACTTCGGGTAGGGAAGACTGGGATCACGAGGCAAATGATGCGAAAGAGGAGGATTCAGACACAACATTAAGAATAGAAAATAATAAGAAGAAGTCGGGAACATTGTGGACAGAACAAAGGAAACAGGAGCACAGTCTAATGATGATGATGATGATTGTTATTTTAAGGGGCCTAACATCTAGGTTATCGGCCCCTAAAGGTTTGGGTGATCGTGAAGATGATAAGGAAATATAAACTATAACTAACTAATAACATATATACTAGAAGAAGAAATGGGAAAAAAAGGAGAATAAGGCAAATAAAGGACAGGAGGAAAATAAGTGCCCTCGAAGAATGCGGATTGAGGGACTTGGAAGGAAGGAGAGCCATGAAAGGCAGATAGGAAAGTGAAAGAGGAAAGGGTCCGCCCCAGAGGTAATGGATAAAAGGGGAAAACCAGACCCAGCTCAGGAAACCCTCGGGGTGGCCAACTCCCGAACTCACCAGCCGTGAGCCCTTGAGGGTGTAGCAATAACCAGGGTGCACCAGAAGTAGTGGGGCTACACACACCCTGCCTCCTTTACGGCCTTGAGCACAAGGCAGGAGATAACTTGAAAACAAAAAGAAGGCTGACCGCTCGCAGAAGGAGAGTATCAGAAAAGATGAGACAAGGGCCAATTAAGGCGGGAAAGGAAGAGACTCCCTAGGACTCGGATACCTTAATACCGTCGGGGTCGGAAGAGAACAAGAGTTGACCAAGTGAGGTCGACGGAAAGAAGACGGAGAGGAGCCCGGCACAAGTAAGTAAAAGCAATGCCGGACTCAGCTGGGGCCTCGTGGTCGCCAACCCATGTCCCACTAGATGTGAGCCCCTGGGGGTAGTCAAAGGATGAAGAGAATTTGCGAACAGAAGAGGAAGAAGGGAAATAAGTGAAAATTGAATCATCGTGCGATTTTTGAGTTCAAACACTGTCCATAAGGGCAAAAATTATGTAATAATAACATTCGTGTTTATAGGAATTCTTTGTTAATTTTTAAGGCTCATTTTAAATCTCCAGTTACAAATCTCACGTTAATTAAGAATTATTAAATTTACATTGAGGACAACTTTATTATTTTTTGTGTAGAGATTCTCCGCTCGAGGCGACATCGCTACTAAACAGCGTCACGCAGACCGTTTCATGAATGGACCGATGTGGGCCACACACAACATTCCTGACCCCCTTGCATGTCCACGTATCCTCTCAGTGAGTTGTTGGTTTGTGTGGAACAGCGTTATTAGTCACCGTTACTTTAGCAGTCACGATGTAACGTAAATGCTCGGTAAAAGATGGAGGAACTTGTGCACTATTCAGAGTGAGCAGTGTGGTTATCAGTCCAGGTACTTGAATCTAATGATAATGTTATTGGTTTTACGTCCCTTTGAACTATTGTGGCTTTTAGAGACGCCGGGGTGCCGGAATTTTGCTCGGAAGTGGATCTTTAACGTGCCAGTAAATTTACTGACGAGGCACCCTCAAATGCCAACTGACTGTGCCAGGATTCGATCCTGTAATTTTGGGAACAGCAGGCGACGTTACCGCTGAGCCACGCAGTCAGTCGGTACTTGAATCTATCTGATAACTAGAGCCCTGTGCGGATAAGCAAAACGTTATCCGCATCCGCCACGCATCCTCACTTCCTTTTTCCGCATTCGCAAGTTTTTTATCCGAATCTACTGGCATTACAATAATGTTTATGTTTGACCCTGGCGAAATGTAAATATTATATGTCAGAAAACTGTACTATAATGAGGCTCATTATAGTACAAGTTTTCATCATGATAGAGTTTCTCCCACCAATCAGAGCTCAAGAAACAGTTGTGTAACCAATTAGGTGAGGATAGCATCGCACCTGCGCTCACTTCCATGGCCTCCTATTTTACATTTCACTGCGTGGCGAGTGTCATAGTGAGGTATTCCAGGAGGCCATGGTCAAATACAAGGTATTCTCTGCGTCCCATGCGCTCTGTTCAGTACATAAAACAGGCGAAATCTCGACAGATATTTATGAATATTTATGTTCGAACATAAAATAGTTATAATTATCGTCGAACATAAACAGTCGTATGCAACTTGCCTATAATGGTAATTAAGACACGAGTATGTTTATAAAACGAGCGTAGCGAGTGAAAAAACTGAAAATCATTCATTGCTGGTTTGGACCAAACGGCAGATGGTCCAGAACTTCACACTTGAAATCTTTGAAAAATTCTATCGTAACGTTGGCATAGTGCGGTCGCAAATGATTTTCACCTTTTTCGAAAATTTAAGGTATGGTTGGGCGGCAACGCTTCACGAAGAAGGAAACACTTCAGGAGACTATCCAGACGTTCCCACCTCAGTGGTGGCAGAAATCTTTGCCGAGGGCATTTGGAAAGCTGATGTAACGATACGACAAATGTTTGAATCGTTTTGGCGATTATGTTGAAACATAAATATGAAACAAGCTAACATTTAGTAGTAAGATCAGTTTCGTATGTCAATCTGTTATTTTTATACAGTGCATCGGAACTTGAAAAGAAACAGCTCTCGTATGATATGTCATCGGGGTCCTAGTAATGATATTCGACAAATTTAGGTTGTATTCTAAAAACTATCCGCAAATTTCCTCCAAACATTATCCTCAACTTATCCGCTATCCGTACAGCCATGAAAAATATATCCGCATCCGCGCAGAGCTTTACCTGACACCAGTGAAGGTGCGTCATCCCACACAGGACGCGAGGAAGCAATCCGGATCTAAATGAGTGTCGGTGTTCTCCCAGATTCCCTTATATAACACGTGTGACTCAACCAGAACACCCACAGCACCACTGGTCACTACTGACAGTCACTGAACGCGAGGAGGCTCTCCAATAAGCCAAGAGTCTAGTCATGTTTTTGATAAATAGACGTGAACAGAGGGGGGCTTTTGTTGTGTTGTCATCAAGTACCGAGTCTTAATGTACTTATTTTCAGCTTTTGCATTTTTTAAAGCTAAAATTCCTGGCGAATGAATAAAGAAGTAACCTACCGTAATTGTTCATTCATATTATTTTTAATTAATAAATTATTAACAGCGGCTTCGGTGGAGTAGTTGGTAGCATGCTGAGCTTCTATACCCAAGATAGCGGGGTTCAAACCCGGCAGAAGTCGTCAGATTTTTAAGAGCATTTAAAATCGCTCGGTATGCCTTCCTTCGGAGGGGAAGTAAAGCCGGCGGTCTCATGTCATAGATTTATGGCATGTTAAAGAACCTTCCACTAATTACACCTGTGTGAAGCTAAATTAGATTAAACATGTAAACAACCCTCAGGTTCCTACGATCGTCGTCAAGAGCCGACTGCGGTGGTGTCTAGTAGCCAAGTTTTGAACTAGTAGTCGTTGACGGTGGCGTTTGGTGGCAAAAGTAGGAACTACTTGAAAAAATCAAAGTCTGCAGTCCTTACTTGAATTACGAAACAAATAACACACACTAATACAGTCATCACAATTAACACCGGTTATCAAACAGATTTTACACACACCCAAAGTACACGGGGCTCATGACCGCGTTGTCGCAGCCCCTAAACTGAGGAACCAACCAACCTGTCTTGTACGTGAAGTGTTGTTGGTTCAAATCCATGACCGGAAAGGGGGAAGGTAGGAGTTAAAGTTGAATCAGTTCGCAAGTGTAAGACAAGTTGACTCAGAGTAAATAATTGATAGCGTGTTGTACTTCTTTTAGTTTATTTAAACAAAGCCTTGTCCAAAGGCCAAGGCCAGACACCAAGGAGTAATTATATTCTTTATTTAATTTCCGCCCACCTCATTGTTCGCCTTTCTCGACTCGACGTAACAACAGAAGAGAAGGCAGCGAGGGCATTGATATGGGTGGCCATGGCGTACCAACTTTCCCAGGGAGTAAACAATGATGTACTGTATATACTATAGGCCGAAGCACTCGACTATTCGTGGTATCGAGTCCAGGGTGTCCACTACTCTAGAAAACAGGGAATAATCAGGGATTTTTTAAATCCTGGAAAACTCAGGGAATTATCAAGGTATTTTAATGGCAATCAGGGAATTTTAGTTTTACAAGGTCCAACCTTGAATAATTGGAAATTAAGCATTTAAATTTTGATTGGGGAAAAGTATATTCTGGTGATGTTTGTTGTAGATGTAGCCTATGTTCGTACTGACGTTAAACCAGTAAGCTCTCACTTCTTGCAAAGCTTGCCGCGGTGTGTGAGTGGTTATCGTGTCGGACTACCAACCCCAAGCTTGCAGGTTCGCTCCCGGCCATGGTAAGTGACCTTTGAGAGGTGACAAAAATCAAGACACGCGATTCATACGTTGTTGGCATGTTAAAGAACCCATTTGAATTCAGTAGGCCGTGTTCATAATGGCAAAATTAATATCGGGATTTTCCGCCAATACAAAAGTTCCTCCTTTTTCAACCAGAAAGCGCTATAGTGTGAAGTAGCTTAGATATATAACCTCCCTGACTTTCATAGCGCTCCAAGGAACAACGAAATTCGACAAGATGCCCTCTGGGCGTCAAATAACAAAGCTTGCACCAAGCACCGAGGCCATACGATAGTATTACTGTATTTCTTGCAAGATAGAGCAAACAAATTACATAATTATGTAGACTGTGTACAGTAATTGAATATAAATGTGTAACTGAATGATTTTTGAGAGCATTAGGCCAACCATTGACGAGCTACTTTCAATACGATAGTTTATCTGGATGAAAAAATTTAGAATATATTTTTCGTATTTTTTCTTTCCTTTTTGTATTTTTCTGTTTTTTTCTTTCTTTTTTGTTTGTTTGTTTGTTTGTTTGTTTGTTGTTTTTTTTTCTTTTCAACTTTTGTCATGCTACCCTTTATTGTTCAAGCACTTTTTCAAATGCTCTTCGAGTACAAACTCTGTTTTATATATTTATTATGGCCACTACTGTTACTCAGGGAATTTTCTGATTTATCCTGAAAAAATCAGAGAATTGTCAGGGAAATCTGTTAGTTGGATTTGGTAGGCATCCTGAGAACGCATTCTGATGGTAATTCTCTGGAAACTCATCACGAGCGGCCATTTTCCAGATCATCACTCATCCTTTGGGTTAATTACCTAATCTAGCCTAGGTGATGTCGAAGTTTGTGTAATGAACGCTAATATTTGCGATTTGATAAGATATCAGCTGATGAATCGTGTGTATCAGGATGCCGAACTAAACGAGCTTTGCATGAACTATCCTTTGATAAGTCATAGCGCCATCCTGATTCTGTTAGGTAAGCCCACTGAAACCTGTTCCTTTCGCAATATGAAGAGTTATTTAAGTTCTGGATGCACACGCTTTTTGTATCGCCCAATCATATTAATGTTTTAAAATATCAAAATGCTTCCATTGCGAGTAATTTGGCCCTAAAAGGTGAGTGATTTAGCCGCTGTACCTGAAATATTAGTGCCGACGATATACCGGTACGGTCATCTTGAATCGAGATACCAATCAATCAAAATGTTACTGCTAAATACCAATATTAAATACCGTAGTTAACCTAATTGGCCAAGTGCTGAATTTATTATATCAAATGGTCAAGACCGCGCTGAGGTCTGCAGATTCAAGAACAAAGATCTTGCTGAAACCTTTTACGTCTCGTGTTTGTTGCTGCACCGTTAACACATGGGAAAATTACAGATCCTTCGAGCAATGACACTGTTCGTATTGACACTTTACAGACAATAAAATCCCACTGGATCTCACCTAGATCCTAATGGACAACTTAATATTGCATATATAGGCTATAGTTATTTTTACGGGTAGCTGTTTTCAAGTTGTACATCAAACACAACAATCTCCTTGCATGATAAAACAAAATACAGCTAAGGAATCAAGGAGACCTACAGAATGGCCGCCGTCTGTACTCTAGAGGGCAATAACGATACTATTGTGACGTCACGGTAGTATCGATATTTCCTTGAGAAATGACGGAGGCCATTATTGTAGGCTACCCTTATACCCCATTTAGACGTCTCGGTCGCGATCCCGATTATCTCTTATCTGGATAATGTCCACTCGGGGTCAACGTCATTTGCCATTGGTACGTGTTTAGACGTCCCCTCATGAAACAACAGGATAATCGTGTAAATCAGCATGACATCGCTAAGTTCTGCCAACTTTTGTAAAAGCAGAAATTTACAGTAGTTTGTTTCCGCCAGTTTTGAAGTATTTCAGTTATTCTTTTTACAGAATTAAACCTGCTAATGTTTATTCTTAATTTTATACAAATCCTGAGGAGATGTGTAGGCAAAGCGTGCTAATAAATAAATAAATAAATAAATATGCACAGGTCTAGGTTATTTATTGCATAAATACTTCTTTGTTAGTCCAGAGTAATTTGGTCCTATCGGAATCCCTTCTATGTCTATGACAATACATCTATATCTTTATTAATCGTCTTCAACGACTTCGCCCAACGCTAAGAATTTTTCCGTGATTAAATACTGATATGTTTGTTCTCCATCGATCATTTCATGTCCCTATCAATCTTCATATATCTGATATCAACCAACTTAAATACAATCATCAAGGCCAACATTACATACTTCTCGCTTTCAAAACACAAGATAATGCTAAATGGCTATCATGATGATGATGATAATTGTTGTTTTAAGGGGCCTAACATCTAGGTTATCGGCCCCATAATTGGCTATCATATCCACTGCCTACTTCACTCCCACAGCAGGAGGATAGAACACACCGACGATCGCAATAGCCACGAACGCGATTATCTAGTTGTGGGGACAGGATCGGGGTGATCCTGTTGGAGGGAAAGTTGATCGCGATAATGTAATATTGTTGCGTTTAGACGTCCGAACTTACAGTAATCTGGATCGCGACCGGGACGTCTAAACGGAATATTAGCGCTATTTATCATACACGGATATTTTCATGTGAGATGTATTAACTTATTTAAAACAGCTGCCCGATATCAGGTGCAATATTTGATTGTTCTTTAGGATCTAGCCGAGTTCCAGTTGGATGCGATTGTCTGCTAAGTGTCAATAAGAGCAGTCTGTCCTTATCGTCGACTTCAGTGTCAATTAGACAAATAAATTATTTAGAATTATGTTTTTGCTATACTTTGTATAGCTTGTCTTGTTATTTATGATTCGCAGTGAATCTCGTTAATATGAAAGGTTAGTTTATCCTATGTTTGACCCAACATAACCTCAGAATTGTATCGGAGAGTTCAAATCTGCTGTTGCTCATATGCGAGCTTTAATGACAAGCCGAGACGTCACATCCTGTCAGCTAATTAGTCGGTGTAATTGCTGTGGTTTACCGCGCGCAAGGTCGACCCTCACTGATATTATTATCTGTCCGCATCAAGATCCTAAAGTGGTGGGTTCGATTCTCAGTCGAGGACGTTGGCACACCAAGTTTCACGATGTAGGCTCGTATCTCATCCACAGGTCATACGGTTATTATTACTGAAATTAATGCGGTCCGCAGTAGCTACGCTAAGACACAAGCGCAAGTTGATTGGCTCTCTGCGAACTCGGTAGATGTTTGATTAATCACCAAGTATTTGAGAATTAACGTTACTTTTTAATTTAACTTTAGCTTGCCACGGTGGGTGAGTGGATATCGTGTCGGTCTACTAACCCCCAAGATTGCAGGTTCGCTCCTGGCCGTGGTAAGTGTTTTTTTTGAAAGGCGGCAAAAATACGATACGCATGTCATACGATGTTGGCATGTCAAAGAACCCATTTGAATTCAGTAGGCCGAGTTCATAATGGCAAAATTAATCTCGGGAGTTTCCGCCAACACAAAGTTCCTCATTTCTCTACTAGAAAGCGCTATAGTATTCAAGGAGCTTAGATATCTAGCATCTAACCTCCTTGACTTTCAGAGTCAAGGAACAACGAAATTCGACATGCAAATAACAAAGCTTGCACCCGGCACCGAGGCCATACGATATTATTATTATTATTATTATTATTATTATTATTATTATTATTATTATTATTATTATTATTATTATTAATTTAACTTTAAGTTCAATCGAACTTTATCCAACTTAGTTATTAACTTGAGTATTGTATGTGTGATCATGCTGGGTAATATTGACTAGTCTACAGTACCGGTAGTTGGAATTTTATTCTGTTGGACACAGTTTGATTGGTTGGTTCCTTAGTTTAGGGGCTCCGACAACGCGGTCATGTAGCCCCGTGTACTTTGGGTGTGTGTAGAATTTGTATGATAACCGGTGTTAATTGTGATGGCTGTATTAGTGTGTGTTAAGCACTGCAGACGATTACTTTTACAAGTAGTTCCTACTTTTGCTACCAAATGCTACCGTCCACGACACCTAGCTGCGGACGTGGCTACTAAACACCATCGCAGTCAGCACCTGGCGGCGAGCGTTGGAACTAATATAGCGTTATCAAACTAACCTACAAATTTTAGCTTCCACAAGTGTAGTTAGTGGGAGGTTCTTTTTCATACCATAAATCTATGACATGGGACAGCCGGCTTTACTTCCCCTCCGAAGGAAGGCATACTGAGGGATTTTTAACGCTCTTAAAAAATCCGACGGCTTCGGCCGGGTTTGAACCCGTGATCTTGGGCATAGAAGCTCAGCATGCTACCGACTACGCCACCGAAGCCGCTCAGTAAATAATAGTACATTGTGCAACAAGCCTATAATGGCAATAATTGTGATACGAGTTTGTTTATAAAACGAGCGAAGCGAGTTATAAAATTTCCATACGAGTGTCTTAGTTACCATTATAGGCGTGTTGCATACGACTGTTTATGTTCGACGATAATTAAAACTATTTTATGTTCGAACATAAATATTCATAAATATCTGTCGAGATTTCGCCAGTTTTATGTACTGAACAGAGCGTATGGGACGCAGAGAATACCATGGCCTCCTGGAATACCCCACTATGACACGAGCCACGCAGTGAAATTTAAAATAGGAGGCCGTGGAAGTCAGCGCAGATGCGATGCTATCCTTACCTAATTGGTCACACAACTGTTTCTTGAGCTCTGATTGGTGGGATAAACTGTTTCATAATGAAGCATAGTGTTATAATGACCCTCATTATGATACAGTTTTCTGCCATAGAACATTTACATTTCGACATCGTTGAACATAAAATAATTAAATAAACAGGATCGAACACCTACCACCGGGTGTCCTTGAAATGGTTTTCCCTTATTTCCTATTTTCAACTCCAGGCAAATGTGGACTTCATACTGAACCTTCTAATATATGTTACGGTCGTTTCCTTCCAACCCCTCGCACACGTTATTTAAAAAATAATTTCAACTCAAATTCCGCCCAAATACTGTATACCGTGTCTGGTATGGCAACAAGCTGCTACGTCCCATTTATGAAAGAGGAAGCCCAGCCACGTAGATATTCATTGCATCGCATCCCTACTCCGATCAAGACGGGAATAATAAGGCGTAGACAGACATGGTATTGAATCCACTCGACATATTAACTGGAAAATATTTACATTTATATTTAGGCTATATTTATATTTATATTTGTATATTTATATTCAATCCGCTCGAAGTGGCAATTCAATTAAATAGCTTAGTGTCAATAAATATGGGAGCGCCGAAGTCATCGGACTATTTAAGAGTGTTAAAATTCCTCAGTATGCCTTCCTTCGGAGGTGAAGTAAAGCCGGCGGTCCCATGTCATAGATTTATGGCATGTTAAAGAACCTTCCACTAATTACACTTGTGTGAAGGTAAATTATTGGTTAAAATTTCACCAACGCTCTTAGGTCACAACGTTCGTCGCCAGGAGCCGACTGCGGTGGCATCTGGTAACCAAGTTTTGAACTGGTAGTCGTTGACAATGGCGTTTGGCGGCAAAAGTAGGAACTACCTGGAAATTCAATGTCTACAGTCCTTACTTGAATTGAAAACAGATAACACACACTAATACAGTCATCACAATTAACACCGATTATCAGACAGATTCTACACACACCCAAAGTACACGGGGCTACATGACCGCGTTGTCGCAGCCCCTAAACTGAGAGACCATCCAAATATGGGTGCAGCAAGTAGTTGCTATTTCAAAGACGGTATATTTGAGTGATGCCGCATTTGCTTTAATTGTTCGCCACTGGTTGTTCAAATATCAGTCGTGAATGATGATTGTTGTTTAAAGGGGCCTAACATCTAGGTTATCGGTCCCCAATGGCTTGGGTGATAATGAATATGACAATGTAATGCAAACTATAAATACAACTAACTACAGACTTACATACTAGAAGAAGAAATAATGGAAAACCAAAGAAGAATAAGGCAAATAAACGACCGGAGAAAAAGAAATGCCCTCAACACTCGAAGAATGAGGATTGAGGGACTTGGAAAGAAGGAGAGCCATGAAAGGCAGATAGGAAAGGGAAAGGGGAGAGATCCCGCACCAAAGTCAGTGGGAAAAGAGGAAAAAACCGGACCCAGCTCAGGAAACTCTCTGGGGTCTCCAACTCCCAAACTCACCAGCCGTAAACCCTTGAGGGTGTAGCAGAATTGGTGGGGGCTACAAACACCCTGCCTCCTTGAGGGCCTTGAGCAGAAGGCAGGAGATAACATGAAAAGAAAAAGAGGTCTGACCCTCGAAGAATGAGGGATCAGGAAAGATGAGAGAGAAGGACCAATTCAGGCGGGAAAGGAAGAGACTCCCTAGGCCTCGGATACTCTAATACTGTCCGGGTTGAAGGAGAACAAGAGTTGACCAAGAGAGGTCGACAGGAAAGAAGATGGAGAGGAGCCCGGCACAAGTAAGTGGAAGCAATGCCGGACTCAGCTGGGACCCCGTGGTTGCCTACCCTTGGAGGGAGTCGTGAGTGAATGAAGTGGCGTGTGAGTTTTGCGCGTCTCATTGTGGGTGCTGTACTAGCCTCATACAATAGTCTGGCTGGGAACTCCGGACTATACATGTGGGAACCACACCTCTTCCCACAGTCTCCCTCGTTACGTCATGACCGCGGGTCGCGGAGCAGACCTTGTGTGCTTCACTTCCAAAATAACAGACATTGGGATGACCTCGGAGACGTCATCAACCCCGTGTGCTTGATTCTTCTCAACGCTTCACTGAAATATATGGGACTGATGCCCATTATGTCCAACAGCGAAATAACCTGTGTTTTAGTGATGGCTGCAGTAGTATGTGTCAATGGTGTACAAAGGATTTCCTTTTCTTTTGTGGGGGGGGGGGGGTCCATTAATATAATAGGGTAATTGTGTACATTATTCAAGGGGAATATGAGCTCGCTGTTCCGCCCCTTAAAACGATAGTCATCATCATAATTAAAATGATATTTCCATTAATATTCATAGAAAACAATAATTAAGTAACCGTTCTCTTTGCATGAAACTATTTTAGGCCTCACTATTTTTTCGATACAATAAAAAATGGAAAAAAATCTAAAAATAGTGAAAACAGTAACTAAATTTTAAAACTGAAACGATGCAGTGGTATCATCATGACCATAGTTACGTTGTTGCTTAAAATATTGATATTATGTGAGAGAAACATAATGTTTTGCTCTCCGTGTTCCTACTGCCATTACTATCGTCTCTCAAAATCTGCCTATCTTGATGACTTTATCTGTATCATTAATATGAATAAATTGCAGAGACTCCTCATGTACCGTACTGAATTATCTTTAACGAAACCGACACACAATTAAAGCAACCCGAAGCGACGTGAAAAGGGTTACCAATCGCACACTTCAACAGTAAATCTGATCCATGGTTAGTTTCAACACTGAAGGAGGAGTCTCACTGCGAGTAGAGTGCAGGGCATTTACCAAGTGACGAACGTGATCCATTTAAAATACATACAGGAGTAAGACACCTCACTAGTGGTAGCGTCAATATAAAGATTCAAGTAAAGAAATGTATCTGGGGGGTTTGAACCCTAACCCTCGTCGGTACGCCACTGGTATGTGTTTTTGTAAGTATTACGGTCTATGATCGGGCTGGGTGTGCCGGGACTTGGAAAAAGGAACAATCCCAGCATTTGTGTGGAGGAAGTATGGCTGAAAGTAGGATTGAAAGCCCCCACTCGAGATGGCCGAAATTTCGATCTCCGGTCTTCCAGTGCCCACTGCTAGTTAGTTATTATTGATTTAAAGGGCGGAACAGCAAGGTCATCGGCATGTGACGATTTATTTTAATCATGTTTTTCATGGGGTCAAGTTATTTGTGGACTCGGTAGACGTGAGTTCGAACCCCAGCGTCAAGTCAGCCGTCCTTGAGATGGTTTTCCGTGGTTTAGTCATTTTCAACTCCAGGAAAATGCTGGGACGGTTCCTTCCGTCTCCTTGCACAGTTTCATTAATTTCATCTCCCATTAACTGCCCTCATGAGGTTGGCGTCAGGAAGGGCATCTGGCCGTAAAGAAAAACACCTGCCACATAGACTTTTATTGCATCTCATCCCTTAGCCAGTTCACAAAACAAAAACCGGAATAATGAGGGGGTAGATGTACTACTGTTGGTTTGTTCTCGACAAAGGATGTTCTGTCCTCCATTTATGTTATCATAGGACGTTAGTTTCTTCATTCATGGGGACAATATAGAAGCTGTCTTTCCTTATTTTATGAACTCGTCAACGACGGGCACTTTCATAGCCAGTGATACCAAAATATAATTATAATTAGCAACAATTGCAAGAACCCCGGCTCCGTCAGGGATTTTAAAACTGACGTGAGGGTTGGAACGGGGTGCACTCAGCCTCGTGAGGACAATTGGGTAGCTGTCTGACAGTGAGACAGCGCCCCGATCACGAATACCAAGATTAACGGTCGAGGGGACCCGACGCGCTGATCACGCGTCACCCCAATATCTGCAGGCCAAATGGCTGGGCAGCGGTCGTTTGGTCGGCCTTAGCCCGTCATGGGCTGTATAGTGCCAGGGGTTGTTGAACAATTACAAGAAAAAATAGACCTATTATCTTCCAACCACCCACGGCCTGATCTTAAAAGTTCAAAAGTTTAAATATCTTGGTGAGTGGATCGAACCTAATGTTCTGAAAAGTTCGCCTTCTCAACACGAGTCAATAAATTCGAAACAGCCTTCCGCCTCACATACCAACTGTACAATAAAAGGTCGTCTCTAGGAATGCAAAGTTAAGACACTATCAAACTGTGATTAGACCGGAAGCACTGTATGCAGCGGAATGTCCAACAAACCGCGCAGCTTGCCCGATAGAGAGACTTGAAGTTAAGGGAAGAAAGTTCATTAGGAAAATTCTTGGTCCTAAGTTCAAAGATCGAGGTTACAAGCTCTGGAGTAATTCAGAAATATTCTCCCTCACTGACAATATCTTAAGTGTGATCCGGAAACTGAGAATGACATTCTATACCCACCACCTCAGAATGCCAGTCAGTAGATTCTCCAACCGTCTATTATCATACTTCCTCTTTGGCTGGTGGAAGTGGATAAGGACTTGTTAAAGTTTGCTCAGAACCTCATTGAAACAAAAACTCCGTCAGGTTCATCAAAAGGAAGTAAAACCCAGCAAGAGATATGTTTACTCGGATCAATGGAAGAAATCCCATTCCGAAAGGATGAAGGCGCGGTGGGCTAAGAAGAAGAAAAACAGTTGAGATCTCGTTGTCCCTAGTGGCCACAGCGATGAAAGTAAAGTAAGTAAGTAATAATAATGATATTAATGATATGATAATATTAGTATTTTTTTTTTAATTATCGAATTTGGCCAACTATGGACCGCAAGGAACTCAAGACTTTTTGGCTTTCTTTCTCTTCTCTTCGCAGATCTTCAGCATCCTGTCACTTCTTTGTTTTCTCTCCTCCTTGGAAATGATCCGTTTGGGCCTCCTGATTGGTGGTTTCTCGTGAAATGATTTTACTCCATCAACTCAACTGCGGAACTCTCTTCTATCGTAGGCCATCGGTGGAGTAATTCCAACTTCCGCTGCATCCCTCTTCACCTCATCTACCCATTTAGATGTGACCTTTAACCCCATGATGTAGCTAAAGAACATCCATTCGTAGTAAATGTCCGTAGAACTTTAGCCTCCGCTTCTTCATTACATTAGTAATAATAATAATAATAATAATAATAATAATAATATCATATTATTATTATTATGCTTGCCAAGATGGGTGAGTGGTTATTGTTTCGGACTGCCAACCCCAGGTTGCAGGTTCGCTCCTGGCCGTGGTAAGTGATTTTTGAAAGCCGACAAAAATTATAGCACGCATGGCATACATTGTTGGCATGTTGAAGAATCCATTTGAATTCAGTAGGCCGTGTTCATAATGGCAAAATTAATCTCGGGACTTTCCGCCAACACAAAGTTCCTCATTTCTCTACTAGAAAGCGCTGTAGTGTCAAGGATCTTAGATATCTAACCTCCTTGACTTTCACAGCGCTCCAAGCAACAACAACATTCGACATGCAAGCTGCCCTCTGGGTGTCAAATAACAAAGCTGGCACCCGAGGCCATACGGTTTTTTTTCGTGTGGCCTTCTGAGAGGCCAAGTGCAGGTCTTTCTAGACGACGCCCGTGGGCGACCTGCGCGTCGGGATGATAGATGGAATGTATGAAGATGAATGAAACTGGGCAAGGATGTGGAAGGAAGCGGCCGTGGCCTGTCAGACGGTACCGTCCCAGCATTTGCCTGGTGTTGAAAATGGGGAACCACGGAAAACCATTTCAAAGACGGCTGACGGTGGGACTCGAACCCGCGCTTCTACCGAGTCGGCACAGAGCTTGGCCCCATGACCTAACGCTGCGCCTTAGCGAACGTAGCCACCGCTGTCCGTATTATTAATAATAATATGATATTAATTATAACAATAAAGATATTAATAATGTGATAATATTAATAATCATAATAAAAATAAAGACAATAATTAAAGACAATAATAAAACAATAACAATAAAGATAATAATAATATGATAATCTCATTATACAGAGTGGTCCACCAGCCCCCCCCCCCTTTTTTTTTTTTTTTTTTTTTAGGAAGGCAACCCAACTAAAGCGTATATCATAGTCATCCTAAAAACATTCGTACCTGCTCCTTTACAACTTTACCGTTGAGTACATGGTCGCGAATATAGTAGAAATTGATAGTGGCTGTGTTATTTCAATGCCCTCAAATATAATGTATGATTAAAACGATCACAGCTCCGAATAACATCTTCTTACGTTTGGACAGGAAGTGTCTACGAATAGATTCGATACGTGCCAGCAATACGCCATGGTTCTCGGTAGCTATGGTGGCAAAATCAAGAATTGTTAGAAGAGCGTCAACGAAGTCGCATTGTAGTGGGTTCGAACTTCGAAGTAGTACAATTATTATTTGTATTTATTTTTTGCTTAATGTCGTTTATTGTGGATGTACTATGGGCGCATATCTATCTGTTCCAACGAGTGTTTTTTTTTATTTGGTCCTGAAAAGGACCGTACTTATCCGATGATACGTAGCCAGATTCGACGACGACATACTGATCTGTAGAACGAAAGCAAGGTATCCTGTATATTCAGTGTAGCAAGTGTTCGAAATGTTGACCACGTTGGTTTAAAGGAAATCTCAGACTTACTCAGGCCGCCACACATGTCAAGTCAAAGCCCTCTGTAACGTCGCGGGTTGTAAACCGTTCCTCATTCTGAAAAAAATTAGATATGCTAAGACATTTTGTTAAAATTTTATAACAAAACAATACCATGGGAAATTCTAAGGAATACGTATACTTCGATGCGAGCACTGGCGATCAGAATATCCTTCGATATGTTCTTGTTTGTTGTTTCATTTGAGGGGCTAGAACATCGCGGTCATTTAGCCCCGTGTAGCCTACTTGGGTGTGTGTGTAGAATTTGTCTGATAACCTGAGTTATTGCGGGCTTGTAATGATGTGTGTATTTACAATTAAGGATTGGGAAGGAGGCGGCCGTGGCCTTAATATAGAAACCGTCCCGGAATTTGGCCGGAGTAGAAGTGGGAAACCACGGAAAACCACTTCCAGGGTGGCTGAGGTGGGAGTCGAACCCACCTCTTCTCACATTTGGTGGATCACTCTGAATAATACGCTAGAGTGTATGTTTCACAAAACTCAAGCTCCTAAACCAGAGGGAGTTAGAAGGTGTGGTTTGTACCAAAATCTTCCAAATCGTCTCAATAGTACAGGAAAAATATTGCATTTCTTGAAAAATCAACGTATATATATTTATTTGTTTATAAAATGTTTTTAAACAAATAGACCAGATGGTAGCCCCTGTCTGAAGTGTGTCGCATCCAGCCCGCATAGCACTAAAGCCGGACGGGTAGTCTGTAAACATGGGGCGCATACGACCCACACCTTTTTTTAAAAGTGCGTTTAAACAAATAAACATATTTATGGAAGCCCGCATAACAGTAAAGCCAGGCGGGAGGTTTATACGCATGCGAGAGTTCTCGCACGGGTCCGCTAGTATTAATAATAACAATAAGGAAGCAATAATAATATGATAATAATAATACAGATACTACTACTACTAATAATAATAAAGATAATAATAATATGATAATATTAACAATAACAATAAAGATAATAATAATATGATAACAATAATAATGCAATAATGTTGTTTTGTTGTTAATTTGTCTGCTAACCTGTGTCTCTGTGATGCCTATACTAGTGTTTGTATTTATAATAGAGGTAGGATTTGGGTAGAAAGCTGCCGTGACCTTCAGTTAAATACCATCCCAGCATTTACCTGGAATAGAAGTGGGGAAACCACAGAAAAACACGTCCAAGATGGCTGAGGTGGGAATCGAACCTTCCTCTTCTCAGTTTTGCCTGACGAGGCTGAGTGTACCCCAAGTTCCAACCCTCGGACCAGAATTACATTTCTTGGCAGAGCCTAAAATCGAACCCGGGCCTTTGCGGTGACAGCCAAGAACGCTAGCCACTATGCCACTTTTTTCTTTATCATTTGGATCTCTGTCGCCATATGCACGATTGTGGGCCACGTGATGATAAAGTGGGGCAAATTAATGTAATACTAATATTATTATTAATAAATATCCATGATAATGATAGCAACAATAATAATGTTAATAATAATAACTAGCAGACCCATGCGAGAGGTATATAGACCTCCCGCCCAGCTTTACTGTTATGCGGGCTAGACACGACACAGGTCTGGCAGAGAGGTATTTAGAGAGAGGAAAGCATGTCCTAATCACTTGAAGAATGAGAATTGAGGGACTTGGAAAGAAGGAGAGCCATACTAATAATAATAATAATAATAATAATAATAATATCGTATGGCCTCGGGTGTCGGGTGCAAGCTTTGTTATTTGACACCCAAAGGGTAGCTTGCATGTCGAATTTCGTTGTTCCTTGAAGCACTATGAAAGTCAAGGAGGTTAGATATCTAAGCTCCTTGAACACTATAGCGCTTTCTAGTAGAGAAATGAGGAACTTTGTGTTGGCGGAAACTCCCGAGATTAATTTGGCCATTATGAACACCGCCTACGGAATTCAAATGGGTTCTTTGTCATGCCAACATCGTATGACATGGTGTCGCAATTTTTGCCGCCTTTAAAAAATCACTTACCACGGCCAGGAGCACACCTGCAAGCTTGGGGTTGGTAGGCCGACACGTTGACCACTCACCCACCGTGGCAAGCAAGGAGAGCCATGAAAGGCAGATAGTGGCGGCTTCGGTGGCGTAGTTGGTAGCATGCTGAGCTTCTATGCCCAAGATAGCGGGTTCAAACCCGGCCGAAGCCGTCGGATTTTTTAAGAGCGTTAAAAATCCCTCAGTATGCCTTCCTTCGGAGGGGAAGTAAAGCCGGCGGTCCCATGTCATAGATTTATGGCATGTTAAAGATCTTTCCACTAATTACACCTGTGTGAAACTAAATTGGATAGGTTAAGAATGTAAACAACGCTCTTTGGTTGCTACGTTCGTTGCCAAGAGCCGACTGCGGTGGCGTCTAGTAGCTAGTTCTGAACTAGGCCTAGTAGTCGTTGACGGTGGCGTTTGGCGGCAAAAGTAGGAACTATTTGAAAATTCAAAGTTGCAGTCCCTACTTGAATTAATAAAAACAGATACACACACTAATACAGTCATCACAATTAACACCGGTTATCAGACAAATTCTACACACACCCAAAGTACACGGGGCTACATGACCGCGTTGTCGCAGCCCCTAAACTAAGGAACCAACCAACCAAAGGCAGATAGTAAAGAGAATGAGCAGAGAGCCCGCCCCGAAGGCAATGGGAAAAAGGGAAAAACACGGACCCAGCTCAGGGATCCCTTGAGGTCGCCAACTCCCAAACTCACCAGCCGTGAGCCCTTGATGGTGCAGCACTACACACACCCTGCCTCGTTAAGGGCCTTGAGCAGAATGCAGGAGAAAAGAAGGCTGACCCTGCGAAGAATGAGAGATCAAGAAAGATGAGACAAGGGCCAATTAAGGCGCGAAAATGAAAGACTCTCTAGGCCTCGGATACCCTAATACTGCCGGAGTTGGAAGATAACAAAAGTTGACCAAGGGAGGTCGACAATGAGGAGCCAGGCAATGCCCGGCTGACGTCTAACTAGATGTGAGTCTCTTCTCGAAGTCCCGAGATCGAATCCCGACTGTCACAGCGGACATCCTGCATGTGGTTTTCATTCATCAATGTAAATGCTGGGATTGAACCTTATTCTAAGTCCCTGGTACAGCTACACTACTTTAGCCAGCACACAAACACGGGTTATTAGACTAATTCAACATCTAGTCTGGTAAACGGGCTTGTTGACCACTATGTCCTACACCTCGTGGTGTAGTGGCTAGCAGTCTTTGCAGTCACCCTTAAGATGCGGGTTTAATTCCCACCCGAGCTGTAGTGGTCTTCCAATTATTTTACTCCATGAAAATGCTAAGAAGTTACGGTGCCTAACTTACGGCCACGGCTGCCTCCTGCTCAATCCTAGGCCCCATTTATAAATACACACACCCAAGTACACAGTATGGTGTGTAGTGGCTATTGCCACAGAGGCCTGGTTTCGATTCCCGACTCTAGTCTTAGGGGTACACTCAGCCTCGTGAGACAAAACTGAGAAGCGGCGGGTTCGATTCCAACCTCAGCCATTCTGGAAGTGGTTTTCCCACTTATTCTCCAAGAGAATGCTGGGATAGTTCCTAAATTATGGCCTTCCCAATCCTCATTTGAATTACAACTACACACACTACCACGATGTCGCAAAGCCCCGAAATGAATCAACAACAAAATAGATCAATAACAACTAGTGAGACCCTGGGGGGGGGGGTTAACCATCTGTCATAAGGACAGTTTATGGTTTTAAAGATGCTGATAGTTGAATCTTTAAGCCAAATTTCGGAGAATTTTCATGCCCAAGTGCCAGTATTTCTAAAAATCAAGTAGTATATACGTATCTGCTTGACGTATTGTGGCGGATAAAATTTAAAAAAAAGTTAAAACTAAAAACATTAACAAGTCAACCCCTGGCACTATACAGCCCATGAAGGTCCTAGGCCGACCAAGCGACCGCTGCCCAGCCATTTGGCCTGCAGATATTGGGGTGGCGCGTGATCAGAGCATCGGGTCCCCTCGGCCGTTAATCTTGGTTTTCGTGATCGGGGCGCTACCTCACTGTCAGACAGCTACTCAATTGTCCTCACGAGTCTGAGTGCACCCCGGTCTAACCCTCACGTTAGTTTTAAAATTCCTGACGGAGTCGGGAATCGAACCCGGGGCATCCAGGTGAGAGGCAGGCGCTCTACCCCAACACCACGGGGCCGGCACATTAACAAGTAAAGTGCAAAAATAAAATTATAGAAATAAAATTACAATAATAAAAGAAATATAAAAATAAAAATAATAAACATAACTATAAAAAAATATGAAAATAATTGTAAAATCAATTCAAAATTAGTTAATTAATTAATTCAATAAAATATCAAAATTAAATCTAGAAGAACATAAATTGAAAATAAGTATATAAACATTAAAAAGAGAGAAACAAAAATAACATTATTAACAATTATAATAATTAAAATAAATTAAAATGTGAAAACACATAAACATAAAAATTAGTTTTGCCCTTTAAAAGGGTTAAAGGAAAGTTAAACGCTTATCATTACGAGCAGGGGCGGATCTAGGGGAGGGCGACCGCCCAGGGCCCCGCGTTATGTATTGTTTTAAATTTAATTGATTCATTAATTATACTTTACAAACTAATTAATAATTCATATTCTTTTTTCAGTTCAGCTATGGCCTCCCGTGACCGTTTAGCAAGTTTAGATTTCAGTGAAATGATAGAACACTTCTGCCGGGAAAAAAGCCACAAAATTAATATTTTAATAATTCATAGTTTACATAATCTTCTTCAAGGGGACTTAAAGGTTTCTTTCATATTATTAAAAAACTGTACTGTAGTGTATTCAAAATATTGTAACTACAGTAGAACCCCGGTAATCCGAGCCCCGGGTAGTCCGAGCCTCCATTTAATCCGAGGTGGATGACAGTGAGACGCATAGCTTACCCAAGGCCTTTGGTGGAGATGCGCGCATGCGTTGTTTACAATTCTGCCCACTGTCGCCCTTCCGCCAACTAGCCAGTGTACTGGACTGTACTTTTAAGTAATTATGTACATACTGTATTTGCATTTCATTTGTAGAATATTGTTTTGTATTTCTGAAACAAAGCCCAACTGCAACACATTATACGATAACTGATGAAATAATGCCGATTACTGTAAGAATATTTTAACACAAGGTTCTTGTGCATCTAATTTTAAATTAAAGGTCTTTTAATACTTCGTAACTTTGTGTAATCCAAGATTTCCCAAATTCAAGCACCTCTTGGTCCCAATTACCTCGGATTACCGAGGTTCTACTGTATTCTTTATTTTATTATTATTACAAAACTATTTTCAATTTGATTTGATATTTTTTTAAATTTCCTATTGTTGTGGGCCCCACTTATCATATCGACCAGGGCCCCGCAAGGCCTGGATCTGCCACTGATTACGAATTATCCCATGATGCTTTGCAACTACATATTACTCATCCTCTGCCACATAATCTTATCAGTGAGATAAAATCCCTCTTCAAAAGTACCGACACAAACAAATCTGACAGTGGGTGCTTCCTGCTGCACGCGGTGAGGTTTCACTCTGTTACGTTGGCAACGCACACTGACCTTTTTTTTTTCCCCCTCCTGCAGTTCAGTCTACGGCACGCACCGCACAACTACCTGGAGCGCTAGCAGCGGTCAGAGCGAGGAACAGCAAAGCAGGTTTCAAACCGGGAACGGTCCAGGAGGCTTAGCATCAGCATAGGCCTGCATGCGTGTCTGTGTCCACATGACGTGTTTACAAACAAGTGTAATTTGTTTCAGCGATATCAGCGCTCGTCAATGATTTGACTGAGGTTTACAATAGTGTGTCTGTCATCCGTCAGACTTTGGTTGTGTTCGAATCGTCGTGTGTTTCATAGCAAACATTAATTCGAATCCGTGCGGTGTGATTGTGAAGTTCTATTGACAGCCGAGTGATGTTACACGGATTTTAACAAGAGGCCGTGTGGGTTGTTTGAACGCGGGAAACAACGAAAGACAGTGACATTACTTCAAGTATGACAGCGACATCTTGATTGACGTTTGGATAAAGAGCATAACAAGGTCAGTCATAGCTTTACGTGTTATCGTTTCATATTAAATTATCACTTGCTAACGAGGAAGGATTATGGACCCTTTACTTGCTTTGGTAACTGTGCTTGGATTAAAATAATCATGTTGTCAAAACATCTTCCTCACAGAGACCTTAAAATGCAACAACTTGTTTTTAACAGTCAAAATATTGTCATGGAAAAATACAAGTGTTTAGGGGTGTGTCTGTGTTATTATGGGATTATACTGGTGTTGTTCAATTTTGTTGTCTAAATCTGACCCGGCAGAGGCAGGAATTAAACCCAGTACCAGAAGTGTCAATGCGTATCCCGAAACCACAGAAAGATTTGCGACATCGTGGTCAAGTAGCCTCGTTTACTTGGGTGTGTGTGTAATTTGTTTGATATTGTCATATGTAGCTCTTGAGTCGGTCAACAAAATTATGCTACAAATGACAATTTTGTATAAGGAGCACTGAAAAAGAATGGCTTCAAATCTCTACAATTGTCTGATAACCTATGTTATTGTGATGAAGATCAGATGGGTAGATAGAGTAACAAGTGAAGAGGTATTGAGAAGAGATGTTTCTGGTGACTGCTAATGAAGAGAAGAGATAGGTTGGTAGGACACATACTAAGACACCCAGGAGTAGGAAACTTAGTTATTATGGGTTTTGAAGCCATTTTTCAGTGTTGCCTTGGTAAACAAAAGTTTGGTGCTTTTCAGTCGGTAAACATGAATATACGAGTTGGGTTATACCCTAATCCTGAAAAAATGCATTTATTAATTTCATGTAATTTTTTTCAGGATTAGGGTATAACCCAACTCTTTTGGGTACATTCGTGTTGACCGACCGAAAAGCACCAAACTTTTGAAACTTAGTTATGGAAGGAAGAGTCGAGGACAAGAACTGTAGGGGTAGACCAAGAGAGTATGTTAAAAATATTGTCTCGGATGTAAGATGTGGTAGCTCAGGACAGGGAGGCTTGGAGCGCTGCATCAAAAGACTGAAGACTCAATGGCGCGTTGTGATGGCTGTGTCATTGTGTGTATTTGTAAATTCAAGTGAGGATTTGGAAGGAGGCGGCCACGGCCTAAAGTTAGGAGCCAACCCGGCCGGCATTTTCCTGGAGTAAAAGTGGGGAAACTACGGAAAACCGCTTCCAAGATGGCTGAGGTGGGAATGCCGCCACACCTGAATTAAAATTTCTTGACAGAGCCAGGAATTGAACACCGACCTACACTACATCAAGAGGTGGTCCACAGAAATATGATTTAGTTTGTTGTAGTTGGTTTTATTTTCAACCCCCGTTTATTTGGGTGTAATTAGTCTGAGTGATAACTTTTCTTTTTGTAGTGAGTGTATGTTTATGTAATCGAGTTGAGGATTGGGAATGAGGTGGCCGTGGCCTTACGTTTGTAACACAATTCCAGCAATTGCCTAGTGTAGAATTGGGAAAGGTAGGAATCGAACCCTCCTCTGCTCAGTTTTGCCTTACGAGAGTGAGTGTGCCCCAAGTTCCAAGTCTCGGACCAGAAATAATTTCTTGGTAGAGACCTCTTTGATGGCAACCAATATTAAAAGAAACGCCCTCAATCCTGGAAGAATGTACCGTGACTCACTTGTAGATTCATATTTTCGACATCGTGCTGATGGAGTCCCCTCTACTTGGGTGTATGTTAAGCCTACGTGAGAGAGTTTGTAATTCAGGCGACCATGTGTTATGAATACAATCTCGGCATTTGTCCAGATTAGAATTGAGGGAAAGCTCGGAAAATCCACCTTTAAGATGACTTGCGGTGGGAATCGATCCCAGGTATGCTTCACGACGCTCAGGATCAGTGGCGTGACTACGAGGGGGTGATGAGGGGGATCAACTCGCCCTTCCCCCTCTGAGAGCCAAATAATAACAAGTAGTTCCGTGAAGAACTATACAGCCTATTTTCATATATTAATTGTCTCTACCAACATACAAAATTTCAGTTTAATTGCTGCAACAGATTCGTAGATATTGAGAACCGTCTAAATATTTCATATGGTCGCCAGGATGGAATTTTATTTTTGTGCTATTACATTAAGATTATTGTGTACGTGTGGTATTCAAACTTCAATCGCATGATTAGAACACAAGAAGTAAAAACGAGATTTTAAAAGTACGCACACCAGCCATCTTGTGATTATGCAAACAATTGAAATAAATTACATGCCAGTGGATCAACATTTGTATAAGCATTTAACGTGCAACGTTTCACGGCACTCGGATAGGGATTCGCGAGAAACGTCCATTTAAATTATTATACTTCGCGTCGCCGCCATGTTGGATTTGTGCTCACCAGGTTACTGAAAGTCCTATAGGTGAACATATGTTCATAGTCTCTATGAACATTAAAAAAAAAACAGTTTGGTTGCTGTAAAAGATTCAGAGATATTGAGAACCGTCTAAATATTTCGGAAGTTCGCCATTTAGGATTGTTATATGTATAGGCCATAGAGTTATGTACCTTTCGAGGACAATTATTGCCTAGCTTCATTATTCAAACTTTCACTTCGATCGCATGATTACGACACAAGAATGAAAACTTAATTTTAAAATTTCGCACAGCCGCCATCTTGAGGTTATGTAAACAATTGAATTAAAATAGATGGCAGTGCATTACAATCTGCAAAATCATTTACTGTACCACATTTCACTGCGCTCAGAGAGTTAAATCACGAGAAAAAAGTATTAAAATATTTCAAATTCGCTTGGTCGCCATGTTCGTTTTGTACTTTACAGGTTTATGAAATATACATAGGTAAACTTGTATCAGTACCCTTTATCACCGTACGAAATTGCAGGGTGATATCTGTAATAGTTTCGGAGATATAGAATGTCAGTGAAATATTTCGCACAACCGTCATTTTGAGGTTATGTAAACAATTGAACTAAATTAGACTCCAGTGCATTACAATGTGTATAAACATTTGCTGTACCATGTTTTATTACGTTTTGATAGTTAAATCGCGAGAAATGTCTATTTGAAAAAATCCACAGCCTGCTTCCAGTCTCCGACCGGGTCAGGAATGGAATGAATGAAGCCCCCATCTAGCGGCGAGGATATTAACTGTGCCGGCTGCCGAGGCCTGACGCACTCCTCTGGGGCAATGATTAAATGAATGACAGATGAAATGAAATGATAGTGGAGAGTGTTGCTGGAATGAAATTTTGACAGGGAAAACTGGAGTACCCGGAGAAAAACCTGTCTGCCTCCGTTCTGTCCAGCACAGATCTCACATGGAGTGACCGGGATTTGAACCACGGACCCAGCGGTGAGAGGCCGCCATGTTGGTTTTGTAGTCACCAGGTTTTTGAAAGTCTCATAGGTGAATTTCTAGTAGTGCCCTTTATCACCGTACACAATTTCAGGGCGATATCGGTAATAGTTTCGGAGATATTGAATGCTAGTGAAATATTTCGCACAGCCGCCATGTTGGATTGGTGAGACGTAACAAAATTTGAATTGCTCGGTCGAGGTCGCCGGGAATAGTGCTATGAACTTACCGAGTTTCATTGAAATCGCTCCATCCGTTTAGATTTTATTAGGGACACACACACACCTCACACACACACACGCACACACACGGACAAAAGGTGATCTCATAAGCCTATTTTTTCAAAATTGAAAATAGGCTAAAAATACGTAATTCGATTAAATGTTTATTTTGAATAAAACTTCGGATTAAAGCAAAAACAAAAGAAAATAAAAACCAAAAACACAAAGCAAAAACCAAAGCAGAAAATCAACACGAAACCAAAAACAAAAATACGCAAAGCAAAAGTCAAAGCAGAAAACAACAAACACGAAACAAACAAAAAACCAAGAAAGCACAAGGTAAAAGTCAAAGCAGAAAACAACAAATGATCTCAGCTACAGCGACCTTTAAACTATAGAAAGTGTGAAAGCAAGGTTCCTAAAAGCAGCAGTAGGAATTTCGAAATTTGCTATATCTAAATTTGCATATGAGTTAGCGCACGAAACTTTCCTCGTGGAAGACCTACACACTAAACTCTTTACTTCCAGCTACCCGACAAGAATCACAAGTTAAACAAAGCAGACAACAGAAAAGGAATGATATACCGACAGAATTTTACACAACTGACGCAATGCTCAACCTGGACCAAACGTCACAATACGCAGCGCAGTGACGAGACTGGCGATATATGGATATCACCATAAACTTTGCAACAGGACAGACTTTCACAACCCTTTACCAGAAGGCGTATGCAAATTGTGTAACAAATCGTGCTCACGATACCATTTTGGTGAATGTTCCAAAAGAACGAAATCACTGTTGGAGTACAGCAGAGATCAGATCTACTCGAATTCACCAGCTCGCCCGCTTTTAATCGCACGAGCTAGAACGCACAAACCCTCCCATTAATATTACTCTTCATAAATTCGTAATCACACTGTACTTTTACAGTGGTCGTAGTTTCCGATAATCACGAATGAGAGCTTCAAAATGAGGCCAAGTTTCCTGCTGTACGTTGATCCTGGGCTGAGAAAACGTTACTTCAGAAAAATTATAAGAACTTTGTATTGGGTAGTAGAAAAATATTCAAACTTGATATTTGCTCTACCAATACTTGTGCCTATAACATATAAAAATGTAATTACCCTCAGCCAAGTAGTATTCCATGTATATAGTTTTAAGTGCGCGGTTCCTAGAAAAGACGTCGAAAACCCAGACAATTTTTCATACAACCACAAATAAAACAAGTAGTTCCGTGAAGAACTATACAGCCTATTTTAATATATACTACTCATTGTTAATTGCCTCTATCAACATACAACATTTCAGTTTGATTGTTGTGTTATATTCGTAGATATTGAAAACCGTCTAAATATTTCAGATGGTCACCAAGTTGGATTTTTATTTATGTACTGTTACATGAAGATTATTGGGTACGTGTGGTATTCAAACTTCAATCGCATGATTAGGACACAAGAAGTAAAAACGAGTTTTTTAAATTTCGCACAGCTGCCATCTTGTGGTTATGAAAACAATTGAAATAAATTAGATGCCAGTGGATTAAAATTTGTATAAGCATTTAACGTGCAAAGTTTCACTGCACTCGGATGGTTATATCGCGAGAAACGTCCATTGAAATATGTATACTTCGCGTCGCCGCCATGTTGGATTTGTGCTCACCAGGTTACTGAAAGTCCAATAGGTGAACTTATGTTCATAGTCTCTATGTACATTAAAAAAATCAGTTTGATTGCTGTAAAATATTCGTAGATATTGAGAACCGTCAAATGTATTTCGGATGCTCGCCATTTTGGATTGTTATATGTATAGGCCATAGAGTTATGTACCATTAAAGTAAAATTATTGCGTAGCTTCATTATTCAAACTTTCACTTCGATCGCATGATTACGATACAAGAAATAAAAATTTAATTTTAAAATTTCGCACAGCCGCCATCTTGAGGTTATGTAAACAATTGAACTAAATTAGATGCCAGTGCATCACAATACGTATAATCATTTTCTGTACCACATTTCACTGCGCTCAGATGATTAAATAACGAGAAACGTCTATTAAAATGTTTCAACTTCGCTTGGCCGCCATGTTCATTTTGTACTTTACAGGTTTTTGAAAGTTACAGAGATATACTTACTTGCAGCAGTTCCCTTTATCAACGTACAAAATTTCAGGGTGATATCTGTAATAGTTTCGGAGATATAAAATGCCAGTGAAATATTTCGCACAGCCGCCATTCTGGGGTTATGTAAACAATTGAACTAAATTACACGCCAGTGCATTACAATGGGTATAAACATTTGCTGTACCAAGTTTCATTACGTTTAGATGTCTAAATCGCGAGAAAAGTCTATTTAAAAGTCTCAAATTCGCTTGGCCGCCATGTTGGTTTTGTAGTTACCAGGTTTTTGAAAGTCTCATAGGTGAACTTGTAGTAGTGCTCTCTATCAGCGTACAAAATTTCAGGGTGATATCGGTAATAGTTTCGGAGATACTGAATGCTGGTGAAATATTTCGCACTGCCGCCATGTTGGATTGGTGAGAGACAATAAAATTAGAAGGGCACGGACGGGGTCGTCCGGAATGGTGCTATGATCTTACCGAGTATTATTGAAATCGCTCCAGGCGTTTAGATGTTATTAGGGGGGACACACACACCATCACACACACACGCGGACAAAAGGTGATCTCATGCCTATTCTTTCATAAAATGAAAATAGGCTAAAAATAATTATTAAACTGGCTTATACAGTCTAACGCAGAATTAAACTAGGAAAATATTGGTATAACTCGTTTTTCAATAGGTCTGTTGGTTTGCCTGTAATTAAGGCCTAAACTCGAGTATCCATAATACAAAGTTATAATAGTAATCGTGCGATTGTTATCCATAGAAATTAAGTTGTATTTAATGGCTGCATTAAACTATTATTATTGTTTGTTCTATATGGCCAACTCCCCCTCCAGAAGCTCAGGTAGTACACGGAAGACAGCCGCTAATCGCGTGAAACAGGTGCTCTGACCTTGCGATCTGCTCCGCTATCAGCTACAAGCTGCTACTAGAGATAAAGTTTATCGTGTTGATATCGCTTCAGCGTCTCCTCAAGTGTTGTGCATAATCCTATTGCAGATTCAAGTGGCTGTGTTATTATTGTAACAAGTGAACTTATAATTGCGGCGCAGGAGTCGGCCGTGGCCTAAACTGTGTGTACCTACCCGGTATTTGCTTGGGACAACTTTAGTTTCTAGGTTGGCTAAGCGGAACCTTCTTCTCAGTTAATGTTTGTAAGGATTGCTTTTTAACAAGTAGATGGGGCGACGATCTTGGTCAGTTCGTATTAACTTACGGTACCATTGTAGACCCCACAATAACACAGCTTATCAGAGTAGTCGTACTACACACACCCAAGTACATGGGGATGGAATGATCGCGATTTCAAAGCCCTTAAATGAAAACTAGGCTACAACTAGACACCACAATAACACAGCGTGTCAGAGTGATTGTACACACACCCAAGTACATGGGGATGACATGATCGCGATTTCAAAGCCCTTAAATGAAAACTAGATTACAACTGGACACCACAATAACACAGCTTATCAGAGTACCGGTAGTTGTATAGGTAAACACACCCAAGTACACGGAGATGTAATGATCGCGATGTGAATAACCCAAAATGAAAACTACAACTAGACACCATAATAACACAGTTTATCAGAGTAGTTCTACACACACCCAAGTACATGGGGCTGTAATGATTGCGATGTGAAAGCGGCTATATAACACAGTTTATCAGAGTAGTTATACACAGAGAGCTGAATGGACCACCACGTGATGTAGCGGCTAACGTTCTTGGTTGTCGCCCCGAAGGTACGGGTTCTATTCCCGGCTCTTCTATGAAATTTTAATTCTGGTCCTAGAGCTGGACCTTGGGGTACCCTCAGCCATCCTGGAAGTGGTTTTCCGTGGTTTCCTACTGCCTAACTTAGGCCATGGCCCGCTCCTTCCCTATCCTATCCCCAATTTAT
The DNA here is from genome assembly GCA_946902985.2 of Meconema thalassinum. Taxonomy (NCBI): domain Eukaryota; kingdom Metazoa; phylum Arthropoda; class Insecta; order Orthoptera; family Tettigoniidae; genus Meconema; species Meconema thalassinum. The sequence goes on along the minus strand of OX336395.1, from coordinate 229,246,941 downwards.
AAATTGGTACAGCCATCACAATAACACAGGTTATCACACAAATACACGGGGCTATATTACCAGCCCCTAAAATAAGCAACAACAACAGAATAACAAAGGCAACAACGTTTTTCAGAAGCAAGAAAAATAAATAAATTTAGGGGCAGCTGTTCGCTTGAAGAGGTTTGTTTGGGGGAGGGTTCTCGCAGGTAGATCCCGCCAGGTGAACCTTGGTCCCATTGTCCAGGGAACAGCCCGGTAGCCTCGAGACTGAACTGCTCTCAAAGACGAAATGTAAATGGACAAACCAAGTCTTCTGATCAAACATTTTGCATGTCCAATGGGACGATTCATGACGAGGTGACAAATGGATTTAAATACACCTATTCTTGTACCGAACGCGTTAGCTATAGGAGCAGGTTGTCGTGCGGTAGATCCAAGCAAACACGCCTACGATAATGGACCTTCTTATTTTATGTTGCACAGATAAAACAAAGTCCCCGAATCCTGGATGTAACGGGTAATCCCGAGAACCCCTGGATGGATTTGGATGCGGTTTTCACCATTCTGTAATGGATATCTCGAGGAAGGTTTCTGAAGAAAAACGTTCGTTTATGACTAAAGGAAATTGAGCAGTAACGATTTCAGTGAATCGAGTAAAATAAAAACCTGCCGTCCGTGAGCCTCTTAAGCTTACGCTTAGTAAACCGTTCGAAATATCTACTGCATATACCATGAGAGTAAGAATTGTTCAGTATGAAGAGTTCAACAAAGACGTCCGCGACAGCGTATCTTTAATACATCGCCCTCTATAAGTGTTTTTATGCTTTCATTTCTTCCAACACTCTCCATTCAGTGGAAATTTAAATTACTAGCTTCGGAGCGAGTTTACGATCTAGCAAGCGAACTTATCACCCCAGCTTCGGCCAGCATAAAACTGTCGAGTTAAGACTCAGAGAAGAGTAGACATGTGCCTTTGGAGTTTCGTTGTTCCCCTCGGCTTATCTGAATTGCGTCTTGGACCTGCCTTTTTAGTTTACGCGGGGTAACCCGTTAAAGATACCGGGCGAAGCCGGGACGGGTTGCTAGTTTATAAATAAAAACCAAACATTATCAAAAGTGGAAATTAGGATTTGAAGACGTTACCGATACACTGTGCTTTGAAACTATTTTTCACTGTTGTTGAATAGTAACTTTCAGTCGGTAGAGATTGGTTTATGATATTGGCCTCTCCACCTTGTAGTCTGTGCGAATAATACTGTATTCACATGTAGATTTTGTTTTCAGTTGAAGTCTTATGTTTCTTGTCCAATATAATTGGGCATGATTTCGTTTTAGACCGACTTCAATTGCAAACTTTTCTGCGGGAGGAGGCTGTGAACGTGTGCTGTAGTGGTTTTTCGCGGGTAGACGGTCAAGCCCTCAAAGTTTGTAATGGGAATTTAGAAACATTCTGTATATTGATTGACAGAGATAATTCATACGGTATTCTTTAATTTGTAGCGTCGCCTCCGTGGTGTAGTGGTAAGCGTGCATAGCTGCCACTCCGGAGGTACAAGGTTCGATTCCCGGCTCTGCCACGAAATTTGAAAAGTGGTATGAGGACTGGAACGGGGTTTACTCAGCCTCGGATGGTCCAAATGAGTAGAGGGGGTTCGATTCCCACCTCAACCATCCTCGAAGTGGTTTTCCCACTTCGTCTTCGGGCAAATGTCGGGGTGGTACCTACCGTCAGGCCACGGCCGCCTCTTTCCCCTCTTCCTTGTCTATCACTCCCATTCTTCCCATCCCTCATGAGACCTCCTGTTCGCTTTGCAGGTGAGGCCGCCTGGGCGAGGCGCTAGTCCCGCATCCCCAGTTGTATCCCCCGACCAGGTATTTAAAGCTCCAGGACACTGCCCGTAGAAGCGGTAAAAGTGGGATCCCTCGCTGAGACCGTGGAAAAAGCGTACCTGGAGGGTGAACTGACTACGAAAAAACAAATTCTTTGATTTAAAAGACAATACGAAAACATTTTCAGTTTAACCAATGGGAAAGTTGAAATTTGATGTTTTTCAGTCAACATCACAAGAGGAAAGTTTGTCTGAATTACCTTCTCCACCAAATATTGTGACAAACTGTTGACCCCGGCCATCTCTCAGACGTGTTATGAAGAAAGTGTGTCACTACACATTCCATGGTCTCTAGGCCCCGCGGGTTCTGTCGGCTTTCTCGTACACACTCGTACTACAGTATAAGATCAGTTTGTGGGTCATTCATTGCCGCGCGGGAACTCCTGCCTGAGTGACGTAACACTTTTAAAGAGCCATGGCATTCAACCAACAGTCGTTCTATTGGGTTTGGGCTTGCAACTCATATTGGCCTACTCCCTCCAGATTAAAACCATGGATTCTACACTTCCACTTGGATAGATTTTCATACTTTATTTCCTACTAGCTGTACCCGACATGCGTTGGCAATCAAAGGAAATGTTGGCTTTGTAGGCCTAATTTTGTTTGTTGAAATGCTTTTGGATGCACAAGATTTTTTTTTTCTTTTTCCGCTAACTGCCTCTAAATTATTGTAAAATGGATTTAATAAATCTTAAACATTCGTGGAAGCGTGCACAACTCATCAAAGTTTCATCGCAATCGGATGGATGGTATATGAACGCATACGGGATTTTTTTAAAACGATCCACGCGACGTCACTCATTTGTTGAATCTACTCGTGAGCTACGTATTATACTATAGATTTACTAAGTCAGAAACCTTCACAGGAGTGTAACACAACAACTCACCCAAGTTTCATTGCTATCGGATGAATGGCATATGAACGCATAGGAGACATACAGTACACACACACAAACTATCACATAACATTCATTTCTATATACAGAGATTCTGGGAGTCATTACCAATTGTCCATTATCACCACTGCACTGGTGGCTTCGGTGACGTAGTTGGTAACATGCTGAACTGCTATGCCAAGATCGCGAGTTCAAACCCGGTCGAAGTCGTCGGATTTCTTAAGTGCGTTAAAATCTCTCAGTATGCCTTCCTTTGGAGGGGAAGTAAAGCCGGCGGGTCCATGTCATAGATTTATGGCACCTAACACTAACACCTATTTCCCCTTTTTATTTTCATTGTAAGCCCATTTTTAATTTGAAGTAAAGTGTAAATAATATAGCACTTTAATTATTTTAAACAATTTTATTACCGTATATAAAAACAACCGAAGGAGCTGCATCCGCTCACTCTTAAATAAATTAGATTTAAAAATTAAAATGTACATTTTTACAGATTTTTCAAGAACAAAAAGTGAAATAATTAATTATGATCATTGACATGCATTTAAAAAACAGGAGTACATGTTTTCATTTTTAAATTGGAATCTGAAAAAATTAAGAAAGTTGACGGTTAAAATTTGAAAAAAATAGATGAAAGTTTTAAAACTTTGTTATTGTTTTATTTTACGTTATCAATGGCTCCCTTGTGCTTTGTGAATTTCAGTTAAAGCTTGAATATCCGGCTTCATGTTCGTCAAGTTCAGGCGCAAGTCTCCTTTGAGGCAAATGTGGAACTTATTTCTTTGTTTTGTGAGGAGCTGGACAACAGAACTAAATCCTTTTTCAACTAAATATGTTGACGCCAAAGAGATGAGAACTGGTTCAGTTTTTCCCCACAGTTGTGGATACGTGTCCATAAGCTTCACCCAGGTTAACTCGTAACCGCCAACGGGAGGCGCTCCTGTCACATTTTCCGTGTACTACCCTGCAACTTCTACTGTACAGTACAGTACTATTTTAATTTCCCCCCATTTGAATACTCATCGCCCCCCCCAAATCGCCCCCCAATTATTTATTGCCCCCCTGATAACCCAAATCGCCCACTTGGGGGCGATCGCCCCCAGGTTGGGAACCACTGATCTAGAGACAGTCAAAATTCATGAATGAAAGGGGCTAAACTTCTCGATTAATGACGATAAAAATCCTTGAGTGAATTTGGAAAATTCTTGGGTGTAACTGAATTTTTCACACTGTTTTATTAAGTTATTATATCGGTAATAATTAGTTAGTGAGGACACACACACGGACAGAAGGTGATCTCATAAGCCTATTTTTTCATACATGAAAATGGGCTAAAAATGGAACACTACTTCACTTCTCGATCTGCGACCTGAGCGCAAACGACTTTAATCTCTTTATACATTCTTGACGTCACAACATAGAGAACTAAAAAATGGAACGCTATTTCATTTCTCGATCTGTGACCTGAGCGCCAACGACTTTAATCACTTTATACAATCTTGACGTCACAACATAGAGAACTAAAAAATGGAACGCTATTTCACTTCTCGGTCTGTGACCTGAGCGCAAACGACTTTAATCTCTTTATACATTCTTGACGTCACAACATAGAGAACTAAAATTGGATCGCTACGGCATTTCTCGATATGTGACCTGAGCGCAAACGACTTTAATCTCTTTATACACTCTTGACGTCATAACATAGAGAACTAAAAATTGGATCGCTACGTCATTTCTCGATATGTGACCTGAGCGCAAACGACTTTAATCTCTTTATACACTCTTGACGTCACAACATAGAGAACTAAAAATTGGATCGCTACGTCATTTCTCGATATGTGACCTGAGCGCAAACGACTTTAATCTCTTTATACACTCTTGACGTCATAACATAGAGAACTAAAAATTGGATCGCTACGTCACTTCTCGATATGTGACCTGAGCGCAAACCACTTTAATCTCTTTATGCATTCTTGACGTCACAACATAGAGAACTAAAAATTGGATCGCTACGTCATTTCTCGATATGTGACCTGAGCGCAAACGACTTTAATCTCTTTATACATTCGTGACGTCACAACATAGAGAACTAAAAATGGAACGCTACTTCATTTCTCGATCTGTGACCTGAGCGCAAACGACTTTAATCTCTTTATACATTCGTGACGTCACAACATAGAGAACTAAAAAATGGAACGCTACTTCATTTCTCGATCTGTGGCCTGAGAGCAAACGACTTTAATCTCTTTATACATTCTTGACGTCACAACATAGAGAACTAAAAAATGGAACGCTACTGCATTTCTCGATCTGTGACCTGAGCGCAAACGACTTTAATCTCTTTACACTTTCTTGACGTCACAACATAGAGAACTAAAAAATGGAACACTACTTCATTTCTCGATCTGCGACCTGAGCGCAAACGACATTAATCTCTTTATACATTCTTGACGTCACAACATAGAGAACTAAAAATGGAACGTTACTTCATTTCTCGATCTGTGACCTGAGCGCAAACGACTTTAATTACTTTATACATTCTTGACGTCACAACATAGAGAACTAACAAAATGGAACGTCTACTTTTATGCTCAGCGCAGCGATTCTTATCATGACAAATAACCTACAGTAGTCCCCAAAGCATTGTTAAGGAAGCGAGAGGAAGCTTGTATTTTTACAAGACCACATAAGCTCCTTTTAACGTTGACTTGCGACCAACTAGACGTGACATTTTACTTCGAAAATCTCACTCGAACCTGAATCCGTTATGGTGAGAGACAAGCAGTTGACTTGTCTGTCCAACTTCGCCCAAAGCATGCTATGATTAAATGAGTCTTATCTCCCTTCTATGGTTTTCTGTGGTTTCCCATCTTCCTTCCAGGCAAATGCCGGGGTTGGTCCCTACTTATAGGCCACAACCGCTACCTTCCAATTCCTCGTCCTTACATTAACACTGTCTTCCCCAGACAACACTCCACAGGCGACGGTACTTGTAGCTCTCCCAATGGGTGTCCGTATAGAAGCAGCTACAAAACTTTGGCGAGCCGAACATGTACTCGGACACTCCCGGCACTAAAAGCCATGCGCTAAAAAACTCATTTCTAGTGTTGTGGCTTTAGAGAAGCCTATATAACGAAAATTTTCCCCTGAATGGGATATTTAACGTGCCAGTAAATGAAATGTACAAGAACCAGTCTTGCATTTGAATTGAATTCCAAATGACTAGCTGACCATGGGAGCAGCAGATGAAAATCTTCCAGCTAGTCCCTGAAGCAAATAGCCATTGTATTCCTATCGTATGCTCGTCTTGGAATTAGTTTTGAGATTCCTCCATGTTCAACCAATTAACATTATGCTAACCTCTCTTCTTGGTATGTTTACGACCAGATTAGGTTAAACAGCATCTATATATGCGTGATGCTGGCCAGTCCGGTTTGGAGAAGGCAGGGCTTGCAACGTAGCAACTTTTTGTGCTAGCTCTCAAATACACACGTGCTTTTAACTGTTTTGGGATGATCAAAATCTTGGCTTTGAATTTCAGCGGAGACCAAATCGTGGTGTAGTAATGAGAACTTGTTGCCATGGTAACAAGAAGTCGGAAATTTGTTCAGTGATTCCAGATAGTTTTTGTTATTACTTCATTTTGGGACTCGGCGACATCGAGGTCATGTAGTTCTGTGTACTTGGGTGTGTGTGTATATATCTCTCTACCTAGTATAAAACTAAATCCCCGATTCTTGGATGTCACGGGTAATCTCGAGAACCACTGGATGGATTTTGATGCGCTTTTCACCATTCTGTAACGGATATCTCGTGGAAGGTTTCTGTACAAAATAATTTATTTATGATCAAAGGAAGCCAAGCAGTAACGATTTCAGTGAAAATGTCCAAAAATATCCTGGCGTCCATGCGCGTTTTAAACTTACGCTTGGCAGACCGTTAAAAATATCAATATACTATGAGTGTAAGAATTGTTCAGCATGAAAAGTTCTACAAAAAAGTCCACGAGAGCATATCTCTATCTTCAATACATCGCCCACTATAAGTGTTTTTACGTTTTCATTTCTTCCAACAATCTTCATTCAATTACAAAGGTGACCGTTTACGAGCCAGCTAGGGTTGAGTCTATCACCCCAGTTACAGCCTAGCTAGCGGGCGAGTCTATTACACCAGATACAGCCAGCAGCAAACTGTCGAATCGTGTTGAGTTAAGACTTCAGAGAAGAGTGGTTGTGTTTGGAGTTTCCCTGGAAGTACAACTCGGCTTTTCTTCATTTCGCCTGTGAACTTTTCGTTCCGAGTTAAGATTGGACGGAAGGCGGATTTGTGTTTCATGCACGTCTCCATTCTTGAATTACGTCTGACAAGAATTCGTTGCACATGCATCTCCATGATAATATTAATTAATAGTCCAGTCAGTGATCTTAACCCATCATGCCGAGACGTAAAATGGATATAGGTCGTAGTTCATTGACATCGAAACAAGAAGCGCTTATCACGTAATCCATTCATAACAAATAAATAAGGATACCTATCAGTAGAAAGGTGCTAAGTGCCATTAAAAAAAAGCGTTTTTTTGTGCTAAAATGGTGCTATGTGCGATGTAGCATTACTTATCAAAAGGGCTAACTCCTCAGTGGTTTCGAAGGACCATCCAAGAGCATCACAAGATGGCACTAGTGGTAAGTCCTGCAGCTCTTTCAGAAGAAAGGTGCAATGTGCCAATCATTTGTTCTCATTTCCCTCCAATATGTGCATCGTTGACAGAATTGTTTAAAGAACTGAGAATACTCAATTATTAGCAGTTCGTACTGGTGGGAACCTGTGTACGGATAGCATAGTTGTTTCCTGTTGGACACGCGGCTTTGCTGTGCATTAGTCTCGCAAAATCTCGAAAACTACTGCTCCGATTTCAGTGAAAATTTTACAATTTGTTGTCATTATGGTAGACAGTGTTTAGAAAGTGGTTTGAACGAAATCAAATTGGCAGTATTTTTAAATTAATTTACATTAAAAAGCCACGCCAATATTGAATATAATAACTTGACGGACAGATGGTGACACAGTGCATCCACTTCAAAATCTTCTGTGAGCAAAGATAACATCCCATACCATACCCTTTGATCAATACGTGCAATAAAATAATACTTAACGTAACAGAATCATACTGTATAATCCAATTACATTTCACGTTAATGTGTTTCGACCAACATATCAAATGTGAGAACGTACTACTAACGGAAAGGATGTCAATATTGTCAAGTTCTCAAGGTAAGTTCGATAGATTTGAGTTACTATGAAAATAATTCCGTGTCGTTTTACAGTGTCCATTACATTACTCAAATTCCGTGTCGTTTTACAGTGTCCATTGCAATGCCAAGGAGAGGAAGAGCTGACAGAGGTCGTCGAAGCCAGTTAAATGCGCGGCGAGCTACTTGACGTGCAAACCACACTCGACGGATAATGACAATAGTCGTATGGGCATGTCTGACTTACGTTCGAGAGCGACTGAAAATGAACGAACAGCGAATAGATTCAGAATGCAATGAATTCGTGAATATCAAACACAACGCCAGCGAGCACGACACAATGGGCATGACCGATTGCGCCGACGCGATGCTCCTATGAACCTGGAACGTCAGTTGACCGAATCAAAGAAGGAGCTCATTCGGCGTGTTTTTCCGAACGTAGCGCAGAACTTCAAAAACCATAATTGGCTGAGCAAACGAGCCATATTGGCAGAGAAAAATAAAGATCCCAACAAGTCCATTCAAAATTTCATTCCGGGACAGTTGTTTTCCTTCAAATCGGTTGACTAAGTTATCAACCTGGATGAGGTAGTCAGCCATCTCACAGAATTTTTGAATTCGCTGGAATTGCCTGGATTACCACCTCACAATTTGCAATTAAAAGTAGGCTCATCATCATGTTGCGTAACATCAATCAACTTCGACTATGCAATGGAACACGACTGGCTGTGGAAAAGCAAATGAACAACGTCATCGATGGAGAAGTTGTTTTGATTCCGCACATCCCAATGTTTCCACCGGACGTGCCATTCGATTTTAAACGGTTGCAATTTCCCATGCTTCTGGCCTTCACAATGACCATCAACAAATCACAAGGTCAGTCGTTGGAAATTTGTGGAATCAACTTGGAGTTTCCGTGTTTCATGCATGGACAACTGTATGTCACGTGTTTGCGTGACGGAAAGCCGTTATCTTTGTTTAATTAGGGCACATTCGTAAAGACTAGTGGACTTTGCACCTTTCACAACTTCTAACATTTCACTCAAACAGAATTCCTAAGTTTTCATATTATGAACCTGTATCTGCCACTGGATAGTAAGGAATACTATATCTGTATGTTATTCAAATTAGAAGAATAAATACTCACAAATAAACTGACTAAACACTTTTTACTATAATACTCAATGTTCATAAAAATGGCACTTAGCACCTTTCTACTGATAGGTATCCTGTTCCCGGGTGAAGAAATATAAAATATGTCGGATAACCTGTGGTGTATGTAGTACAGCGTGTGTATTTGTAATTCAGGTACGGTAATGATAGGGAAGAAGGCGGCCGAGGCCTTACGTTTGTAGAATCGTGGAAAGCCGGCCCCGTGGTGTTGGGGTAGATCGCCTACCTCTCACCCGGAGGCCCTGGGTTCGATTCCCGGCTCCGTCAGGGATTTTAGAAACTGACGTGAGGGCTGGAACGGGGTTCACTCAGCCCCGTGAAGAAAATTGAGTAGCTGTCTGACAGTGTGGCAGCGGCCCGGTCACGAAAACCAAGATTAACGGCTGAGGGGATCCGATGCACTGACCACGCGTCACCCCAACATCTGCAGGCCAAATAGCTGGGCAGCGGTCGCTTGGTAGGCCTAGGCCCTTTGTGGGCTGTAGTGCCAGGGGTTATTATTATTATTATTATTATTATTATTATTATTATTATTAGAAGCGGGGAAATCACTTCCACTTCCAGAATGGCTGACGTGGGAATCGAACCCATTTCTTTTCAGTTTTGACTTTAAAAGGCTGAGTAGATCCCGTTCCAGCCCTCAGACAGGCAATGCCGGGAATCGAACCTGGACCGCCAGCCTATAATGCTAGCCACTACACCAGGAGGTGGTTAATATAAGATTCGGAGCAGGTTATGATGAACAATGAAAAGTGAAGACGTGATATGACTCGGAGGCTCTGGTTACAATCTTCAGTATCAATGTCAGGCGTGCTCGGATTACAAGACCGTATTGCACTAAATGTATAAATATTAAATCACCTTCTGTTTCATACAGCAGCTTGTCTCTTCATTTGCAGATTGCAGTCGCCATATCATGAGACGATCTGATTGCTTCGAATATAAGATACAATTACGTTTTTTTTTATTTTTATTCGTATTATCACGCAGGCTTCAACAACTGGGATCTATGTCTGCTTGTTCTTGTTGCCATGGTAACTAGTTGATACAACATGCTTTCAACAACAACTGGGATCTAAAAGTCATCAGCTTGTTCTTGTTGCCATGGCAACCACGCTATATCCATGTTATGCCTGGGACTCGGTCGGCAATGATTGAGTCCATCAAAGATACAATGGATATGACACAGAAAGATGTGAGAGTCTTCCTGAAATACGTGGAGCCTCTCCAAGCATGCAGTCGACTTGATAGAACCTCATGATTATTGTGTTTTAACGTTATTGTAAAATGTATAACCGTTTTCCTTTTTTTTAAATCTTCCATGCACCACGTTATTTCAACTGACTTCTCCCTCGTCCTTTGACATTGGCCTAGTGTTCGCGCATTCTTCTTCGTCCACTTCTTGCCGATTTTCAATATGGGTTTTGGCTAAAAACTCTGTATTTCCCAGTGTTTCTTCTTCAAAGAGTCACGTTCCAAGATGCCCTCATGTGATATTCACAGTTCTTTTAGGTCTTTTTTCATCTCTGTAAATCAGATCCTTTTGGTTTTCTTTCCCACAAAGTAGGCACAGATTCGATTGGACAATCTTCCGGAGCACATTCGTGTTAAATGGTCATAAAATGAGAGTGTTCTTTTGCATATGGTGTCCGTTATTTTCTCCACATATAAAGTTCATCGTTGTGTCGTCTTTTATACTCACCTCGTTCCTTGAACGGGCCCAAGATCTTTCTCAGAATCTTCCTCCCTTTGACTTCCAGTTGTTCTGCCAGGCCTTTCTTATTCATTGCCAGGCGTTCTGATGCATATAACGCCTCCGGGCAAATCACGGTAACGTAGTGCCTCAGCGATTATTATTATTATTCATTCATTCATTCAATTTCGCTAATCGGCCAACTAGGGACCACGATAAGCTTCATTTTACATTCTGGCATTTGTTCTTTCTTCGCTTGATCCACATTGTCTTCATGAGCTCACTGTGTTTAGCACGACGTTCTTCTGTCCATTTCGCACCAGTTGTCCGTTTTTCGTCCCGGAAAGTCCCAAACGTCTTTATGGCTGCTCTATAAAGATTTCGGCCTTGTGCATCTTCTGCTCGTATCCCCATTTCTTTCAGATCTTTCTGGACGTTAACATACCACGGCCTTGTAGTTTTTGGTTTTGAGTCGAATATACTGTAGATACGTTTCGTCCATCGGGAGTCGATCATCCGTCGTATATGACCGTAGAAGCAAACTCTGCGTTTTCGCATTGTGTCTGTGATCTTCTCTATCCTCGAGTATATTTCTTGCCTGGATTTTCTGATGTAGATGCCATTTTTGTAGTCTGGGCCAAGTATGCTGTGTAGGATCTTTCTTTCTTTTCTCTCTAACTTCGCGAGCAAACATTTCTCGGATAGGATAAGGCATTCAGATGCATATAGCGGTACTGGTTTGATGACAGTGTTGTAGTGACGAATTTTTGTGTTCATAGAAAAGCACTTTTTGTTATATATGTTGCGGGTGGTTTGAAAAGCGACTTCCATTTTCTTGATTCTTGCTTCTATTATTATTATTATTATTATTAACATTGAAGCCTCCGTGGCTTAGGCGGCAGCACGCCGGCCTCTCACCGCTGGGTCCGTGGTTCAAATCCCGGTCACTCCATGTGAGATCTGTGCTGGACACAACGGAGGCAGACAGGTTTTTCTCCGGGTACTCCGGTTTTCCCTGTCAAAATTTCATTCCAGCAACACTCTCCACTATCATTTCATTTCATCTGTCATTCATTTAATCATTGCCCCAGAGGAGTGCGTCAGGCCTCGGCAGCCGGCACAGTTCATATCCTCGCCGCTAGATGGGGGCTTCATTCATTCCATTCCTGACCCGGTCGGAGACTGGAAGCAGGCTGTGGATTTTTCATTATTAACATTATTATTATTGGGGAAGGTGGATTCACCAGATTGCATCTATTATATTAATGAACTAGATAATGCTAATCACACCTTCTTCTCTTGTGGACGGTGGGTCCAAAATAGATAGTCTCTTCAAGAGCACAGAGATATCTTCTGACAATATTGTTGCGGTGATGCTACAAAATGAAGGAACTTGGAAGATGGTAGCAAGTTTTGTTGAAAATATCCTCCGAACAAAGATAATTAATAATGTTATTGGTTTTAAGTCCCTTTTAACTACGCTGGCTTTTAGAGACGCACCCCAAACGAACAAGTTAGATCTGGATCGCCACTGAAGAAAATTCACTACGGAAGTGTGCTCTACGGGCAAACATAAAATGACTCTAGCCTAATGTTAATAATATCGTACGGCCTAGGGTGCCGGGTGCAAGCTTTGTTATTTGACGCCCAGAAGTAGCTTGCATATTGAATTTTGTTGTTCCTTGGAGAGCTATGAAAGTTATTATCTAAGCTTCTCGACACTACAGCGCTATCTAGTAGAAAAGGGAGGACCTTTTGTGTTGGCGGAAAATCCCCAGATTAATTTTGCCATTATGAACACGGCCTACTCAATTCAAATGGGTTCTTTAACATGCCAACAACGTGTGACATGCGTGTCGTGATTTTTGTCGCATTTCAAAAATCACTTCCCACGGTCAGGAGCGAACCTGCAAGCTTAGGGTTGGTAGTCCGACACGATAACACTTCAGCCACCGTGAAGTAATGTGATAAACGGTTCCAGACTAGTGTTCAGAAGACAGTAACGGGGGGAGTTTTAGTCTGTAGTCTGCCATTCAGGAACCCGACACTATATGCGTAAATGTATTTCTACTCCTAAATATATGTGTTTCTAAATTCCCATTACAGACTTTGAGGGCTTGTTGTGGGGACCGACACGGTTAAGTTCAGTATAGGAAATTTTTGTCCGGAAACGTACCGTCTTAAGATTATTAATAGGGCTCGGATTTGTAGGTGCTAAAAATCGGGAAAATATTTATTTTTTATGTATTAAATATACCTGAAATATGTGACTAAAAGTTAAAATATTTAATTATAATTTAGTTTATTAATAATGACAATATAAACAATAAGCAGTATTCAAGAATGAAATTTATTCTATGCCTCACTGACTACTAAAGAATTATAATACACAACGAGATACAGTACATCTTCAGGTTGTCCATCACAAATAACAGACGATTATCGCGAAACACTTCTTCTGAAGGCGCGAAACAGCGGCAATATGTTTCTTGCCCTCGAGGTGTTGTGTAACTTGAGATCGCTGTTCAGCCTTGATTGCTTTCCCACATGGTTGGCAGAACAGAACGCCCCCATCAGAAGTAAAATTATCCTTAAATTCTGCAACGTACTGCTGCAAACGATAACTTGTAGTTGATTTTACTTTAGGCATCCTCAGCTTCCACAGTGAGTGGGACGGGGCGACACGATAAGAAAAACACAGCTGCAAGCTGACATAGGCTCTACATGAAGATTAGATAGCTCACAGGTTCTTCCCCGTTGAAGTAACACAGAACAAAAATGCAATAATCTGAAAGATCTTGCATACTGATTTTAAAAAAAAATATATATTAGGCTACGGTATATATTTTTATGTGCTAATAAGTGAAAAGCAAGAATGTATGTATTTATAGACAAAATGTTTAAAATATGTATTTACGGTCATTCAAGTATCTCGGCTGATGACCATGAATGAAACAACCTTAATTTCCTGGGGCCGGCTTTGTTTAAAGGTTATCCAGGAAATTACACATATTGCTCCTCCGACAAGGTTTTGATATTGCCACTGAAGATTGTGAACAAAGTGTAATTGCTGAGAGAAAGGTAAAATGAAAGTTTATCAGTCCCGGCTGGTCCAGGCGAGAGAAGTCGCACTTTCTCCTGTGAGCATGCGGGACCCGCATCGCAGACATGTCGTCATCAGCTGCATAATACATAGTACGTCTCTAATTTGAAATTAAGTACAAGGTTATTACATATGATAGAAGCGATTTCACAGCTCTACAATAACTTTATTATTTGACATATTGTCACAAGACTTTGCACACACATAGAAAAACTCAAAGAGTTTATTTGTGACATTTGCAAATGTTCGATATGTGCCCCCTTAGTGATTCTGTAGACATGAAGCCGATAATCAAGTTCTTCCCACACTCGGCGCAGCAGGTCCCTATCAATGTTCAAAAGCACTGTTGATGCGAGCTCGCAGGTGTAAACACTGAATCCTTCACATAACCCCACACAAAGAAATCACATATATGGGATTAGGTTGGGAGGCCGTGGAGGCCATGACATGAATTACTGATCATCAACTCCACCACGACCGATGGTTTACCAATCTCCTGTTTTGAGAATTGACGAACATCATGATGGAAGTGGGGTGGAGCACCATTTTGTTGGAAGATGAAGCACAACATACGCTTTCTCAGCGCCTGTTGCCATTTTGTCTCACTGTTCACTGCTGCGCTCTACTGGCAGAGATTTGAAGTGCGGCTTCAGGAAAACAAAACTGTTTGAGTTTTTCTACATAACTGTTGAGTTTTGTGGCAATATGTCAATTAATGGAGCTACAGTGAATTTATGAAATCACTTCAATCATATGTAATAACCCTGTATGGAGTTAGATGTAGTATTTCCCTCTCTCTTTCTCTCTCGTACTCATGTGTCTTTGTCCTTTTCTACCCCAGCGATGTTGCCATTTCACAAAGTACCGACAGCAGTGGCTACGCTGGCTAAAGTGCAGCGTTAGGTCAAGGAGCCAAGCTCTCTGCTGACACGGTAGACGCGTGGGTTCGAGCTCCACCGTCGGCCGTCCTTGAAATGGTTTTCCGTGGTTTCCCATTTTCAACACCAGGCTAATGCTAGGACGGTACCTTCTGATAGGCCACGGCCTCTTCCTTCCACATCCTTGTCCAAATTCATTCATATTCATCCATTCCATCTCTCATCCCGACTCGCAGGTCGCCCACGGGCGTCGACTAGAAAGACCTGCACTCGGCCTCTCAGGAGGCCACACGACAACAACAAAAAACACCAAGTGATAAATGTAATAAAATGATTGTGTGCTCTTAAACAGAATTTTACGCTCTTCGTAATAAAGTACAATTAAAAGTCATAAATAAAACTTCCTTGTCCCAAAATAACAGTCGTATTTGTTTGCCAAGTCATGTAGGCCTATTGACGATAAACAGTACTTAGAGCATTAATAAACCACAATAAGTCCTCACAACTGCACCTGGTCACTCAACACGAGCTGAGTTACACTGTACACCCGTATCGTCGTCTCTATTTCCCCAAGTGAGTCAGTTTGTATCGATTCATTCTATGAACCTTCATGCATTTAATCATTTTGATGGCTGTATTAGTGTGTGTTATCTCTAATTCAGGTAAGGACTGCAGACTATCAATTTCAAGTAGATCCTACTTTTGCAACCGAATGCTACCATCAACGACACCTAGCTGCGAACTTGTCTACTAGATGCCACCGTGATCGGCACCTAGTGGCGAACGTTGGAACTAATAGAGCGATAATAAAATTTAACCTACAAAGTTAGCTTCACACAATTGTAGTTAGTGGAAGGTTCTTTTACATGCCATAAATCTATGATATGAGACCGCCGGCTTTACTTCCCCTCCGAAGGAATGCTTACTGAGGGATTTTTAACGCTCTTCAAAAAATCCGACGACTTCGGCCGGGTATGAACCCGCGATCTTGTGCATAGAAGCTCAGCATGCCACCGAAGCCGCCAGTTGGCATTTGAGGGCACGCAAATGTGAAGGAGCCGAGTCAGTAGATTTACTGGCTCGTTAAAGATCCCCTTCGGGGCTAAGGCCAGAGTAGTTAAAAGGACGTCAAACCAATAACATTATTTTTATTATGGTGTCAGATAACCTCAAGCAGTAGATGTCCTGGGTGTCGCCTTTAAACATAGCGTACCTAAATGCCAAACAACTGATTCGGAATCGAACACGCTATCTTAGGTAGAAATGGAATGTCGACTGTGCGAGTCGGCCCGACATCCTCCGGGTTCAAACCTCTGCTCGTGTTATTAATTGTTTGAACAGACCGGAAACGGATGTGGGACGGGTTATTTCGCTTTCATCAGTTTCCGTTGTTGGTCTATTCGGTCCTAAATTTCTCCTTTCCCTTGCATGCAGTTAATATCAACTGTGGACATTATTCTGGTAAATACACAATTTGTGATTACTTTCAAACCGTTGCCATTCTCTTAACAAAATAGTACCACTTTGGTAATTATAGTACCGTATATTACGATCCTGACTGCTCCGGTTTTATTCCATGGACTATTTAGATTCTGCTTTGTGAAAACAACCGAGCGAAGAAGCCTCCTGAAAATATAGGTGATGTCTCATAGGTAATGTCGTTTTTTAAAGAAACTTTTATTTGGAAAGTTTTCTGACAAGAAATTAAACTATTCTTCAAAGTAGAGAACATCAGATTCTATGGTCTTGAGCCATCTTTCAGCGAGGCTTCTTATCCCGCGACGTTACCAATCTCTGGGTTTTGATGCGAAGAATTCGGCGAGAACCACTTCCACAGATTCAATGTTTTCGAAATTTCTTCCACGCAAGAAATGGGCCATGGATCGAAAAAAAAAAAGGATACAGTCAGTCTGAGAGACTAGACTTTATATCATTTCAAATGACGCATGCTACAAATGCTACACATGTTAGAAAGGCTCAGGAGGGCTTCTCGCTTCGCTCGACGCCCCAGGTCTATTTGCACTCTGCTGCATGACGTCACGCACTCGCCGTCTCCGTATCGCATAACGCCAGACCGCAGGAGTAAACTCAGACTCAACAGACTCCATTACCCTTTAACTTAGGCTTCCCGCGCGGGGGCTGCATGACGTCACGCACTCGCCGTCTCCGTATCGCATAACGCCAGACCCCAGGAGTAAACTCAGACTCAACAGACTCCATTACCCTTTAACATAGGCTTCCCGCGCGGAGGCTGCATGACGTCACGTACTCACCGTCTCCGTTCGCATAACGCCACACCCCAGGAGTCAACTCAGACTCAACAGACTCCATTACCCTTTAACTTAGGCTTCCCGCGCGGGGGACTGCATGACGTCACGCACTCGCCGTCTCCGTTCGCATAACGCCAGACCCCAGGAGTAAACTCAGACTCGGTGCATATGCATTGCACAACATGATGACGTCATACACGCCGTAACCGTGATGCATAACGGTAGACCTAAGCTTAACGATGAAGTCGACAAGGTCATTTGAAATGATAAAATTGGTAATCTGAAGGCGCAAGATCAGGGCTGTATGCTGGTTGTTCGACTCCTCCCAATTCCTGAATTTTCGACATGGTTGTTCGTGCAGTAGATGTCCTGCTGGAAGATGACTCTATTTCGGTTAACTAATGCTGGGTATCTCCGTCGCAAAATTTCAAGAACTCGTTCCCGTTTGGAACAAACTCTCAGTGAATAACTCCTTCGAAATTCCACCAGACACAACAACACCACTTTGGGGCCGAACCGATCCCTTTTAACGATGAATTTGGCAGGTTGACCATTTCTCCTGATAAATCTAACATACATGGGGTTACCGATAAGCTGACGACAGATATCCAGATCTACAGCTTCTGTTTGATTTTCCAAGTTTCTTAATCTGGCGATGTATGGTATCTTTTGATGCAGCAAGTTCTTCTGACAGCCTACGAGTACTTCTTTGTGGATTTTCTTCCAAAACTCTGCGTGTATTCTCAATATCCCATAGTTTAGGTCTTCCAGAACGCGGCAAAGCTGTAGTGTTTTCTTCTCCAGTGTTGAAACGTTAGAACCATTGTTGTGCCACACGCTCACTAATGACAACTTCTCCTTCCTCTTCACATATTCTTCGAACCTCGGCAGCAGCTTTGTACTCTTCTTTCCAGTAGCGCTTCAGAAGGACCCTAACCTCCAACTTTGTAAGTTCTATTTGGGATTGTGTATCAACAACTGACTACTGATATATTCTCGCAATATACGCAATTCTAGTCATGGCCTCCTGTAAATGGCATTGCCGAACCAAAGAAAACCAATTATATCTTATAAAACACCAAACTTAAAATACGACATTACTTATGAGACATCCTAATAGTTTCGATTTCTCACAGCCGCATGAAAGTAGTTTTGAGTTCTCACAACCACCTGAAAGTACTTTGATTTCTCACAGCCGCCTGAAAGTAGTTTGATTTTTCACAGCCCCCTAAAAGTAGTTTTGAGTTTTCACAGCCCGCCAAAGTAGCTTAGATTTCTCACAGCCGCCTGAAAGCAGTTTGATTTATAACAGCCGCCTGAAAGTAACTTTGATTTCCCACATCCGTCTGAAAGTAGTTTTGAGTTCTCACGGTGCCCCCAAAGTAGTTTTGAGTTCTCACAGCCCCCCCCCCCAAAGAAGCATTAATTTCCCACAGCCGCCTGAAAGTATTTTGATTTCTCACAGCCGCCTGAAAGTAGCTTTGATTTCCCACATCCACCTGAAAGTAGTTTTGAGTTCTCACGGTGCCCCGAAAGTAGCTTTGATTTCTCACAGCCTCCCCCAAGTAGCTTTGATTTCTCACAGCCGCCTGAAAGCAGTTTTGAGTTCTCACAGTCGCCTGAAAGTACCTTAATTTCTCACAGCCCTCTGAAAGTAGCTTTGATTTTTCACATCCGCCTGAAAGTAGCTTTGATTTCTCATAGCCTCCTGAAAGTAGTTTTTGAGTTCTCACAACGCTTGAAATTAGCTTTGAGTATTTTGGCGTACATTCACGGCCCCCTGAAATAGTTACGGTACTGTCATATTTTTGTCTCTGTCGCGAGGAGAAATGTTATCTCTTTGGAGCCAGGTACAGGAGGCTCTGCATTACGTGCCAGTTGCGAAGTTGGTACAGATCGATGATTACTGCCAGATTTAGAAGCCTGTTGCTTTAGAAGGCCATGCATATAATGGTATGCGGTGTGAAAAAGAGGAGTAGACCATTGCGCATTGCAGCGTACACGCATTCGTTCTTCACTTGTCTCTTCAGTTCTTATTGTTCTTGATTGTTGGACTGTGACGTGTAATCCAGAGAATAATTAACTTAACAGCGTGCAGTTGTTTCTCTAACGAGCTTCCAAGTTACTTCGCTGAAATCCTTGATTCATTAATTTCTGCCACGTGTTGCACAAAAAAAGAAGCAATTTGCCGCATTAGAAAGCTTATAAAGAGGCCATTCGAGAATGGAGTCAAATTACGTGGTACTTATTTCTTAACGTCATATCAATTTACAGTTTGATGTTGCCTTTGGTGTGCTCAAGTTGGAATCCTGGGTAGCTAAGTGACAGGCTGCTCACGTTAGTAGGTTTACTAGCCTGTTTTAAGAATCCGTTCTGGCCAAAATTCCAGTCGCCGTCTTCTCCAGCAGTTTTTATTATTATTATTACTAGCAACCCGTCTTTCATCCTGCTTCTTGGAGCAGTAAACCTCTCACATCTGATTACTACCGGGTGAGTTAGCCGTGGTCGTTACGGCATGACTGCTGGCAGTCGCTCACATCCGGGAGGCGAGGAGGTTCGAATCCCCCCCGCCGGCAACCTTGAAGATGGTCTTCTGTGGTTTCTCATCTTCCTTCCAGGCAAATGCCGGGGTTGGTCCCTCACTATAGGTCACAGCCGCTACCTTCCAACTCCTCGTCCTTACCTTCCCACTCTCCTCCCCAACGGTACTTGTAGCTCACCCATTGGGTGTCCGTCTCGAAGCAGCTACAAACCTGGCGAGCCGAACATGTCCTCGGACACTCCCGGCACTAAAAGCCATACGCTAAAAAAAAATCTGATTACTGCATTGTGTTAAAATATTATTATTAGTTCAATTATAACATCAGGACAATAGCTGACAACCTGCCTACTTTAATAGCTTGTCTTGTATAATTATGGTGTTCGTTTTTCGGGCTGATAGTCTGTATGCACTCTTTTGTATATAATTTTTCCATTATTATTATTATTATTATTATTATTATTGGATTATTACTGCCTTTTTTACTATAATTGTTAGACTATTATTATTTATATTGTGAATGTAAGTGAAATGTTTTATTTTTATAAGCCCTAATCTTAATTTATGTAGGGCGCTACTGTAAAGTAGCTCTTAAGCCCTACGGTGCGGCTTCGGTGGCGTAGTTGGTAGCATGCTGTGCTTCTATGCCCAAGATCGCGGGTTTAAACCCGGCCGAAGCCGTCGGATTTTTTAAGAGCGTTAAAAATCCCTCAGTATGCCTTCCTTCGGAGGGGAAGTAAAGCCGGCGGTCCCATGTCATAGATTTATGGCATGTTGAAGAACTTTCCACTAATCACACCTGTGTGAAACTAAATTGTATAGGTTAAGACTGTAAACAACGCTCTTAGGTTGCTACGTTCGTTGCCAAGAGCCGACTGCGGTAGCGTCTAGTAGCTAAGTTCTGAACTAGGCCTAGTAGTCGTTGACGGTGGCGTTTGGCGGCAAAAGTAGGAACTATTTGAAAAATTCAAAGTTGCAGTCCTTACTTGAATTAAAAGAACAGATACACACACTAATACAGTCATCACAATTAACACCGGTTATCAGACAGATTCTACACACACCCAGAGTACACGGGGCTACATGACCGCGTTGTCGCAGCCCCTAAACTAACGCCCGTTGCTCACGGTAAAATGTTCCTTAAAATTTATTTTACAACTAATTTTATAAAAATTTGACGAAAGCAAGCTGTGTTGTTCACGGTAAAATTATTTCATAAAATCCGTGGGTGTATCAGGATTGCCATCTACCGATAAACTTCTGAACCAAGAATCAGCTGTTCAACACACATTGGTTTGAGAGTATGGCTCCAACAAACAAAGCAAAAATTGCAAAAATTGTTTTAACTACAATTATATGTCGTACAGTGGTAAAAAAGGAAGAAAAGAAATGCTAGGAAGTCCTGGACTCGGGAATGGATAAAAAGAAGAGAAGAGTAGAGGAATGCTGTCCTTGGTCGAAAATGAATTGAGGTTAGAAGGTCAGAATTCATTTAGGAATTTTCTAAGAATGGAGGAAAGCAGTTTTAAAAAACTCCCTAGATCTTGTTGGTCCTAAAATTATTCTACGGTACACTAACATGACTCAAGCCATTTCTCCTGAAATGAGACTGCAAGTGACTTCGAAGACAGTTTATCTTCGCCTTCACATCAGCCTGGCTTGTGTCCGGTCGAATTTGTGAAACATATTCGGCGATTGAGATTTCTGCCTCCCTTCTTTCATTTCTACTGTGGTAGCCTATATGGGCGTTTTAACCTCATACAAACACTGATATTTCTGGTACCGGTACTCGTCCAGTAAAACACTAACAGCTTCCTTAGTCCAGCCGGAGCCTGCCATTATCGCAGTGTTTGTTTACAAGCGAGCTTCACAATCTTCTCACCACGTGGCGCCAGCATCATCTTCATGTCAGCTTCTCTGATTGGTTCGTTTCGTAAAATTAATTTTACGGTATAGAACATGTCCTATTTTATGGAAAGTTTTATCAAAGGTTTTATAAAACTTGAATTTGACCGTGAGCAACAGAAATTTTATAAAATTAAATTATTGTACAATAAATTTGAAGGAAAATTTTACCGTGAGCAACGGGCATTTAAGGAACCAACCAACCAACAAGCTCTACGGTAAGAGTAGCCGGGGAAATAAAATCAATCAATCAATTCATTCGTTCCCTGTGCTCTCAACCGTCCATTCTGTATTCTGCTGTGTGGGTTTGTGTCTGTTTATTAAGGTTTTAAATTGTGTTCAATTGGGAATGATTTCTTCGTTGATGCCAATTTCTTGTAGGTGTTGTGTTATTCCTACTGTTGTGGACGTTCAGAGATAGCGAGCGCTTTGTGACCACAACATTTCAGTCTCCACTTTTGTCTGAAAGAATTTTTGATATGACCCGTCTTACGCCAAGAAATGAGCAAAATATTTTCGGAATAATAAGAATAAGAACATGTGGAACTGCTGTAGATATACAACAATTGGCAAATTTAGTGAAATCCAAATATTGTCATTTACTCGATGAAATCTACCTCTGCCTTCCGGCGTGCCGAGAGGGATTTGTGTTGTATTTATCATGAGGATTGGAAAGGAGGCGGCCGTGGCCTTAAGTTTATTTGTTTATTTATTGCCACAACAGGGCAGTGCCCCAAGTACAGTAGTAAACAATTGTTTACACACAGATGATATATGAAAATACATTACAATATAAAATAAAAATACATTGGAATACAATATAAAAATTCAACAAAAAATTGAACAAGAAATATAGGCTACACAAGATTTAATCGCTATAACAATAAATGAGGCATGCTTTTTAATATTTGGTCACATAATGTAAAACTAAATTCATATTTTAGGTACTACTACAATAGCAATGAAAGATGTAAGGTTGGCAATATTGGTAGTTAGTAATTAAGTGAAACCTAAAAATTATAACAGCTGTATTTAATACCTTGGTAATAGTGATTTATTGACAGCTAAAACTAAGTGTAATTTACTTCTATAATTTAGCAAGGACATTCCAAAATCAAAATTGTTGTCAGCTGAGAACACAGCAAATTATGCAATATATGTGAATTGTTATGGAAATTTGTATTATTTTTTTAAACAATTAGGAGTTCTCGTTTTCTGAGACATTTCTTTCTCACGTTGAACTGTATTTGCCCTATAGTTTCACTCGTGTCTGAGATACCATTGATATACAAATATTATGTGCTGAGTAATAATCCTGCGTGTTGAAAGTTTAGTCATTTGGAATTCTGACAACGAGTTAGAGTAAGGAATTCTACATCGAATGGCTGATACTGTGTACTTCTTGTAATATAGGAGGCGTAACACTTTCTTTTGCAGCCTTTCTATGTGATTTATATGTGACTCATGCATTGGGGACCAGACTACCACATTTAACTCAAGTTTACTTCTCACATATTCATTGAAGAGTGTAATGATTGTCTTTGCATTCGTCAACTCCTTGGAATTTCTAAAAGTAAAGCCCCGAGTTCTAAGTGTGTCATTCACTACCTATCAATATGATATTTGAAACTCAAATCATGATATATATACAACCCTAGATCCTTGACCGTATTCAGTGTAGTTAGAAGATTTCCATCCATTATGTAGCTCGATTCCAAACATCGTCTTTTCCGGCTGAAGATGATGAAATTACATTTTTTTTTTAATATTAAACAATAAGTCATTGTCTAGACTCCATTTGTGAATGTTATCTATAGCATTTTGTAGGGGAGCGTGATGGCGCTGTGGCTTAGCTGCTTGTCTTTCACCCGGACGGCCGGGGTTCGAATCCCGGTGGCAGTGAGCTGGAATTTTCACCCGAAAAATCACGTGGCATCAGGAAGGACATCCGGTCTTAAATAGCCGGCTTAAACCAAAATGAGCCTGGTTGGCTCCGACGACCCCAATTAATTGGGAAAAGCAGATGAAAGAACTATCTATATCATTTTGTAATTTCTGGACATCCTGCTCATTTTTAATACCGTAACTCTGTACAATTTTAGATCATCAACATATACGAGGATACATATTGATTCTTTGATAGAAATGGGAACATCATTTATAAAAATCACAAAAAAAAACGGCCCCAAATGTGAGCCTTGCGGCACGCCAGACTTAATTAATAATAATAATAATGCTATTCGTTTTACGTCAATTTTAACTACTGCGGCTTTTAGAGACGCCGGCACCCTCAAATGCCAGCTGTCTGTGTAAGGATTCGATCCTGCAACCTTGAGCACTGTAGCCGAGAACGTTATCGCTGAGGCACGCAGCCAGCTGGCTTTAAATTAGGCATCATACCGGCATTTGCCTGGAGTAGAATTGGTAAACCACTCCCAGGTTGGTTTTGCCTCGCGAGGCAGAGTGTGCCCCGTTCCAGCCCTCAGACAAGGAATTAAATTTCTTGTCAGTACTGGAAGTCGAACTCGGACCTCTGGGGCGACAGCCACTGCACCAGACAGTAAAACAGGCACGGAGAAGTGGACGATCGGACGGAAATCTGGCTCCCGTTGACCTTTGAGCGAGCGCGGGATGTGTGGTCCAATGGCGGGCACATGCCCTACTTTGGGCCGAGTGAAGAGTTGCAGTTACCATGCAGGTCTGCCAACCTTGTCTGCCAAGGCTGAAAGCTCATAAGTGGAGATAATCATGAACAGTCAAGGTGTGCACACACGATAGCCTTAATAGAGAATACTTTCGCACAGTCCTGTGTCTTACACGCAAAAGTAAGATACATCTACAATCTGCGATCTTTGAAACATGGAGCCACAATCGTCAGTGGCGAGTGGTGTGCTTTTGTCCGGGGTCTTACATTACCCTCATGGGTTAGACGTAAATATCACAATAAATGGCAGGATGGGTGAGTTGATAGACCCTAATCTCTCCGAGAAGGCGGCTATCGAGTCACGATTCAGGAAAATGGAAATGGCATATAATCTAACAAAAACCATTTATAACAAGAAATCCATGTCTATAAATACCAAGTTAAGACTCTACCAAACAGTCATCCGTCCAGTGGCCTTGTATGCTGCATAGTGCATCGCATTGGACTAATAGAGAAACTGGAAGTGAAAGAAAGGAAACTTCCAAGAAAATTCTTGGGCCCAGTAAAAGAAAATGGGGAATATAGGAGACGGCACAACCACGAACTTTACACCCATGTGGAAAAAATAACTGACACCATGAGGAAACGGAGAATTACCTTTTACGATAATATAACAAGAATTAACCCAGCGCGATTGACAAATAGAAAGATTTGCAAGAAGTGGAAATTACAAGCAAAGGTATCTGGGAACGTGCCCCTCTTAAGCAAAAACTAACAGCACACCAATTTTTCCAGTAAAAGCCTAAGCTTCCAACAGGTAAGAAGTGGAGTAAGGGAAGGAAACAACAGCATCGAGAACTAATGCGAAAGTACTGGGAGGATGTTAAATCTCGATGCAGCAAGAAGCAGTTGAAATGGCGTGGTCCTTTGATGGCCGAATCGGAAGAAGAAGAAGAAGAAGAAAATTATACAAACTGAAAAGCAAGAACTGAAAATTCTCCGGAATGTGTATGGTCTCACGAGAGAAAATGGAATGTGGGTTAAGAGGAGAACAGCGAACCTCTATTCCTTAACTGACAGGTTCACTGATGTCGTACGCAAGAGACGCCTGAAATTCTTTGGCCATATCTATAGAATGGACAGCGACAGACTATACTCTGATTTACGAAAGGTGAACGGCGAAGGCTGTCATCCGCTTGAAGGGTGAGGTGAGGAGTGGAGACGAGAGGGGTAACGGTCTCCGTGGCAACCAGTGGCGACTGCTGAATTTTGTCATGTCTAGGACGTAATGTGATAGACTTAACTTAAGATAAATATTATAGCTGGGCTACATTGAGATATTAGACTCAGACTAACGTTAATTATCCAGTCGCACAGCGCAATTACGAACATATTACACAATACAATCGAATACCACTCCAAAGATGTGCACACGCTGAAAACAGACTATCCATTCTGACCGCGCGAAATCGTAACCAATAATCCCGTAGGCCTAGGGTTGGTTTAAATTCAACCAATAGCGAGACTTTAGGATCTCAGTCGACGTCCTCAGAGCGCCATTAAGGTGCCTGTACACTGAAGAGTGATTTTCATAGAGCAAGTCTAGCTAGACCGCTCTAGCTAAACTGAGTGCGTTTACACTGTAGAGTAATTTTCCCCAGGAAGAGCATTCGTAGAGCGGAGATAGACAAATCTACTGTACGTAGAGTACTCTCTAAACATATGTTCACTGTCAAACGTAAATACACTAAAAAGAGTTTAGTGCTTTTCAGTCGGTCAACACGAATGTACCCAAAAGAGATGGATTATGCCCTAATCCTGAAATAAATTACATGAGATTAATAAAACACTAGGATGACCAGTTTCGATCGTCAAGCGATCATCATCAGATCCATTACACTTAGGCTACAAAATCTATGTTTGAAATACAGGTGAAAATATTTACAATATGTACAATTATTTAGTTGCAGTATTGGTACTGAAACTGTCAGTGTATGCTAAATGCAGTATATATGTTAGGTGAAATGCTAAATGGTGATAGCTATCCGGAGATTGTACTTTAGAGAGATTATATGGTTGTAAACTATGGTTAAACTATAAAATTTTTGGCTAACTACTTATCTGATTGTCTTCCTTATTACTGCTACTCGCAGTTTTCGTGCTCACTGAAACTCGCTGTGCGGTCGACTGCGGTGGTTATCTTAACGACTGGTTTTTCCCTGCCTCCTCCCCCTGTCCCTACGTGCTGTGGGGAGTGATAGCAATGTGTTTATGTGAGGTGTTGCCAACCTAGATAAGATGTATGTTATTGAATGAGGTGGGTCTACAATTATTAAAGACCGTGGATTGGCCCTCGCCACGCGTGGAGCATAACCCATTCGAACTAAGCGTTGACGGTCTTATGAGGACGTCCCGGCACCTCATAAGACCGTCAACGCTTAGTTCGAATGGGTTATGCTCCACGCGTGGCGAGGGCCAATCCACGGTCTTTAATAATTGTAGACCCACCTCATTCAATAACATACATCTTATCTAGGTTGGCAACACCTCACATAAACACATTGCTATCACTCCCCACAGCACGTAGGGACAGGGGGAGGAGGCAGGGAAAAACCAGTCGTTAAGATAACCACCGCAGTCGACCGCACAGCGAGTTTCAGTGAGCACGAAAACTGCGAGTAGCTGTAATACGGAAGACAATCAGATAAGTAGTTAGCCAAAAATTTTATAGTTTAACCATAGTTTACAACCATATAATCTCTCTAAAGTACAATCTCCGGATAGCTATCACCATTTAGCATTTCACCTAACATATATACTGCATTTAGCATACACTGACAGTTTCAGTACCAATACTGCAACTAAATAATTGTACATATTGTAAATATTTTCACCTGTATTTCAAACATAGATTTTGTAGCCTAAGTGTAATGGATCTGATGATGATCGCTTGACGATCGAAACTGGTCATCCTAGTGTTTTATTAATCTCATGTAATTTATTTCAGGATTAGGGCATAACCCATCTCTTTTGGGTACATTCGTGTTGACCGACTGAAAAGCACTAAACTCTTGTTTACTAAGGCAACACTGAAAATATGGCTTCAAACACCACAATGTAAATACACTAGGTAGAGTAGCGCTAAAACATTCTGAGATCAGTGTGAATCTAGATTTTTGCGCTGTGTTATGAAGTTAAAATGTCTTCAAGATAGCTTTTAACATCTGTGGTGGTTGTGTGTGCCTTGTTTAAAAAAACTATGCAGAGGAAAAGAAGGTTGTGGGTGAGGAGGAATTGGATATCAAAAAGAGAATACGAGGGAATGCACGCTAAATTATTGCAAGAGTTATGTTCAGAAGATTCTGAAGCGTACAAGAACTTTTTAAGAATGAGCAAAAATGACTATGATTATATTTTGGCCAAAATTACCCCCAGGATCAGCAAAAGGGATCACCCGAAACGACTGTGCCTTCAAATTTCTGTCTCTGTATTCTTTCCGAGTACAATTCCAAGTTTCTGGATGGGCTTCAATATTTTCAATTAATGTTATTGTTTTTTCGCGACTCCACACAAATTCAGCCATATTCAAACACTATAATAAAAAACAAACAAATAACCACAATAACCCACCCCTGACTCTACATAGAGCACTTTTCAATATTCAACCGAACGAATAGAGCCAGACTGGTCTAGCTAGGGCACCCAAATACTGTTTACACCGTAGAGTCAGCCGGCCCTAGCTAGAGCTTAGAGCGGTCTCCGCTAGGGTTCTCTACCACCTGTGTACACCAGAGAGGAGCTTAGAATGCCCTAGCTAGAGCGTAGAGTAGCTCTCCAGTGTACAGGCACCTTAAAAAACAGACCAAACTTGCCCCTTCCCCCTCAAGGCCTCCCATACAATGCTATAAACACGTGCTTTGAGGATCCAAGGCTTCCTTCCTCAGCTTTCTGCTCTGGGCGGTGAAGATCACCCATCTAGGGGTGAAATGTGGAACTAGTTACAAGTACTGGCAGTGACAGTGAGACAGAGCTTATCGAGAGGGCGCGCAGGGTAGCCCCAAGTTCGAATATATAATATAGTCCTATTGCCACACTGAGGGTGTATTTGCTCATCTGAGATAAATGCTAAGTTTTAGCCGTTAACTCATCTTTACCACCGCGGTAGACTTTAGCTGGATGAAAGTTTTAAGAACAAAAACCATTCTTCAAAGTTGGTCAAATCAATTGGATACAATGAAACAATTGAATGAGATATTTGAATAATTGAAAAGTGAAACCTTGGCCTGATTGAAAGAGTAATACCGTTCATATATTCTGTGCATTATCTGGTTGGTGCGACCAATTGTTGAACCTCACGGCCTTGTTCAACAAAGACGAGTGGATTTGCAAACAAAGCTTTGGTCTGCGGATTCTCTTCTCTTCTCTTCTCTTCTCTTCTCTTCCAAGGCTGAATGCTAAATGAAACAGAGATTCTGATTTATGAGCCTGTTGTTTCATTGACGGGCTTGGACATTTCCGCCCCATGTAGTTGTAATTCAGGCGAGGTCTTTAAGTTAGGATCCATCCCGGCATGTCCCAGCGTGAACCACGAATAACCACCTTCAGGATGGTTGAGTGGTCTTCATTCCAACCCTCAGACCAGAATTGCATTTCTTGTCAGAGTCAGGAAATCAACCCGGTCTTCTGTGATGAATACCACGAATGCTAACCACTACACCACGACGCGACGTGGTCGCCGGCAAACGCAGAGACACTGTGAATGTTGTTGTTCCATGTTCTGGCAGGGGCAGCCCTTCCAAGAAAATGCAGGGTTAGTGCCTTCCCCATTCGCGACAATAATAAGCCTATAATTACAGACATCACAGAAACACAGGCTTTCAGACAAATTCAAATACACGGTGCTGATGACCAAGATATCCCAATGGGTTTCATTCAACAATAATTTTGAGATTTAGCAGTGTGACTTCCTGGCTCATAAGAACTTCATTACCACCAGGGGCATTGTTGTTGTTTGGGTCTTCGGTCTTTTAACTGGTTTGGTGCAGCACTCCAAGAATCTCTGCCCTGAGTTAAACATCACCTTACCATCTTTTTAACATATTCTAACCTTGGTCTACCCCTTGTCCTTCTACAACTAAGTTTGCTATTCATGGGTGTCTTAGTATGTCTCCTCATTAACAGTCACCAGAAACATCTCTCCTCTCCCACTCTTCATTTGTTACTCAACCTCTTCCGAGCGAGGCGCGCCATGATGCGTGATGGGCTCCATTTCGGCAACGCTGTACAGCTTTTCCCGGAGCGGCTAGCTGGTGAACCATGCCTTATTTCCCCGTACAAACCGATATAAAATAAGTGAATTAATTTATGTATTTCACAGTCATACAGCATAACTTTTTGATGTATAAGGATTACAAAGCGACCAAGAACTACATGTTCAAACCACCCCGAGCCGAGAAAAAGTTACCTTACAAAATTGATAACAACTTTGTTTTTTGGACACACAAAATATTGAAATTAATAAATCAGTTATATAACATTCCAATGTATATTGTGTTAAAATTTGGATTCGATCTGATGACGGGTTTTTGAGTTAATAATTCTTAAATGTGAGGCATGGTTGAAACACGCTTAAAAACGGGCACTTTTTGTGTTCCAACTGCGATAAAAATTATTAAAATATAAATTAAAAATTCCAAACCTACATGAACTAACGTAAAATAGAACGACGAAAATGATGATGTTATTAGCTTTTATGTAGGTCTATTGGTTACTTCACAAACAACCTTCAAACTCGAGTGCACATAATACTTTGGTCGACATTAGTTATTGTTGTTTTAAGGGGCGGAACTACGAGGTCATCTGCTCCTAATGGAGATGTGTAAGAACCCTGTGGCACCCCATAGCAGGTCCAAGGTAAATAGCGAGCACATGCCATCTACGATCGCGCGCACAACGTTCACCGGTTATTAGTGGCGACATCCAATTACTGAAGTCATTAGACTGTGAGAGCCATTAACCTTTCCTCAAGCCACTTGACTCGCATGTTAGGAATGCAAAGAAAATGGACGGTTATTAAAAAATAACAGACTAGTGTTGAGTGCACAGAAACACATTGCCAAAGACATTGTTTTTGCCCTGGATTATTGCGTTGATATCACGCTGATGGTAGCATCTGTAGCGTTGAGAAAAGACTATGGAGCCCTATGGCGACAGCTGCTAACTCACCCCCTTCGAGTACTGGGCTTTCATACGTTAGCGACACAACGCAACCCCAGCAGCTACCTGAAATAGAACTCGCCCAGGAAGAAACACATTTGCAGGTGTTAATGGATTGGACAAGTAAAAGGATACGCGAAGAGAACCAATAACGACATTCATTTCGTTGTGATATGACGCATTACTGATTGACAGATGTCGAGAGCACAACCCTTCCTTCCTTCTCGGTTGTATGCTCACGATGCTAACAATTTGTCAGCAATACCTTTTTTGTTATTAATTAGGCTATAATTTCGTTTCTTTCAATTTAATTCTTGTTGTTTTGTAATATTGTAGTGAGTTAGCCGTGCGGTTAGGGGCGCGCAGCTGTGACCTTGCATTCGGCAGATAGTGGGTTCGAACCCCACTGTCGGCAGCCATGATTCGATCGAACACACAACAGTAACACCAATGGCGGATAGTGCTTCAGAACTTATGTTGCTGGCGGAACTGAGCCAAAGAATATGAGCTCCACTCCGGGCGAGCATGCAGCACAGGACGAGGCTCTTCCTTCCAGCGTGCTAACCTCGAAAATTTTGAAATTACTAAGACGTAATATAAACGATACGTGTATGCAACAACGAAGGTATTCAATTGGAGGTTAATTCTAGGAAGCTATTATGACGAAAAGTATATATGGTCAGAGTTCCTTCATGACAAAAGGTGAGGTAACAAAACCAGTGTAGGTGGTGTTTCCGTTAAAAGTAAAAGCCCGTAAGACCCATAGTCTTTTCTAAACGCTGGATAGAATCTTATTATATAACTAGCAACCCGGCCCGGCTTTGCCCGGGAACAGCTGTGAATGCATTACTTGATAAGCGCTTCTTTACGATGTCAATGAACTACGATCTAGGCCTATATCCGTTTTACGTCTCGGCATGATGGGATAAAATCACTGACTGGACTATTAACTATATTATCATGGAGATGCATGTGCAACAAATTCTTGTCAGATGTAATTTAAGAATGGCGAGGTGCATGAAACACAAATCCCCCTTCTGTCCAATATAAAAACACTTATAGTGGACGATATATTGAATATAGAGATGTGCTCTCGCGTAAGTTTTTGTAGAAATTTTCATGCTGAACAAATCTTACAATCATTGTATATTGATATTTTTAACGGTTTGCCCAGCGCAATCTTAAAAAGCGCACGGACGCCAGGATTTATTTCGACCTTTTCTCTGAAATCGTTACAGCTTGGCTTCCTTTGATCATAAATAAATTATTTTTTACAGAAACCTTCCTCGAGGTATCCTTTACAGAATGGTGAAAACCGCATCAAAATCCATTCAGTGGTTCTCGAGATTACCCGTGACATCCAAGAATCGCGGACTTTGTTTTATACTAAGTAGAGATTATACGCCAATCAGTATAATTTAATATAATATAAACCCCATTCCGTCCAATCTTAAATTTACTGTGAATTTTGCGGAACGAAAAGTTCACAGGCGAAATGAGAGTTGCACTTCCAGGGAATGGCGAGGTGAATGAAACTCAAATCCCCTTTCCGTCCAATCTTAACTTGACTGTGTTTCACAGGCGAAATGAAGAAAACCCGAGTTGCACTTCCAGGGAAACTCCTACACAACCACCCTTCTCAGAAGTCTTAACTCAACACGACTCGACAGTTTGCTGCTGGCTGTATCTGGGCAATAGGTTCGCCCGCTAGCTAGGCTGTAACAGGGATGATAGACTCGCCCTTAGCGAGCTCGTAAACTGTCGCCTCAGTAGTTGAATGGACATGTTTGGAAGAAATTAAAACATAAAAACACTTATAGTGGGCGATGTATTGAGGATAGACATTATGCTCTCGCGGACTTTTTTGTAGATCTTTTCATGCTGAACAATTCTTACACTCATAGTATTTAGATATTTTTAACGATTTGACCAGCGTAAGCTTAAAAAGCGCTCGGACGCCAGGTTTTATTTTCGACTTATTCTCTGAAATCGTTACTTCTCTGCTTCCTTTGATCATAAATAAACTATTTTCTACAGAAATCATCCTCGAGATATCCTTTACAGAAGGGTGAAAACCGCATCAAAATCCATCCAGTGGTTCTCGAGTTTACCCGTAACATCCAAGAATCGGGGACTTAGTTTTATACTAAGTAGAGATACGCTAAGGTGTATGTTTCACAAACCTCAAGCTCCTAAACCAAAGGGAGTTAGAAGGTGTGGTTTGTACCAAAATCTTCCAAATCGTCTCAATAGTACAGGAAAAATCTTGCATATCTGGAAAAGTCCACGGAAATATATTTATTTGTTTATAAAGTGCTTTTAAACAAATAAACAAGACGATAGCCCTGCCTGAACAGTATCGCGTACAGCCCGCATAGCACTAGAGCCAGGCAGGTTGTCTGTACACACGGGGCGCACACAACCCATTATGCGAGAGTTCGCGTACGGGTCTGCTAGTTCTAGAATAATACACAATACGTATTGTGAGGCGATAGAGATAGGTCCACAACCTACAGTATAATACACTATCTCGATTCTCAAAATTGTAAAACCATCCTCACGAGTATGTAGCCTATTATGTTGGAGAGCTATGTTCCGTATCACCTGAAATAAGTTACTAACAATGTAACCTTATGGTATTTGTCCTCTATCTCTACGAGCAGTACGACTTGCCTGGTCCCAATATCTCGGTAATCTAACATGTTACTAAAATGGAGCCATAACGAAACCAAAGTGGACGCTTGTCGGAGATGAGCGGAACGAATCTTGAGATTCCCAGCGAGTATTTTGTCGACAGCAGCTGTGTTGAATGTTAAATCGGAACCTTTGTCGTTTTGACTAAACTAAAAGTAAGAATGCATTTCAAGGAGCAGTAAATCTCAAAGTTGTGTTCTTGAATGCAGATGAGCTCTTTGGAGCCGAGCCAACGACACTAGCGCTCACCGCCGTATGGCGAGACTACGCTGTTGGAGATTGACGATTGTCATGTATTCTTGGCGTATCTACGGTAATTTAACAATCACGTGCAGCTATTCAGCCACAGGAAAACTTCGGTTGGTAGGTTCCTCAGTTTAGGGGCTGCAACAACGCGGTCATGTAGCCCCGTGTACTTTGGGTGTGTGTAGAATCTGTCTGATAACCGGTGTTAATTGTGATGACTGTATTAGTGTGTGTTATCTGTATTCAACTCAAGTAAGGACTGCAGACATTGAATATTTTCAAGTAGTTCCTACTTTTGTCACCAAACGCCACCGTCAACGACTACTAGTACAGAACTTGGTTACCAGACGCCACCGCAGTCGGCTCCTGGCGACGAACGTAGGAACCTAAAAGCGTTTGTCAAATGTTTAACTAAAATTTAGCCATGGAGGAAAGAATAAGAGGAGATGCCCTGAGCTCGTTTGAGTGAAGCCAAGCGTTGCACCCAAAGTGGGCGAAACCTTATCCTGTATTCGGTGTTCCGTGACTTGCATGAGGCATTGTGCGTGGTGTTTTCTGAGTTATTCTTGCAGGATATCTTTCCAGCCTTTTCTCACATCCTCAATTCTAATCTCAGCATGTTTAGCCTACCCTACATACAAAAAGGAAAAAGCAATTTCTCTGCAAATCCCAAGTTATCAAACAGCTGTCGGTCAATAATTACGGTAGGCCTACGTAATGAATCAATTCGAGGCTAAATTTCTACCCCCACAAACAAAATACAGTACGGTACCAAAAAGTATAGGCCATACCGTATTTGTGTGCAAATATGAGTCCTTTTTTAAGTGTTCTGTTTATTAATTTTAAGGTTCGTATTCTTGAATATCAAAATGTGTACGAACAATGAGTGAATGTGGCTGTACTCGAAATTAGGCCTAAAAACTTATGAACACCAATAAGAATGTAAAAACCAATTTGGTGTATATACCGTAATTAGTTCGGCATCATTAGTTCCCAAGATGTTCCTCCTTTGGTATAACTCGCACCTTCAGACACCTGTATTCAATTTAATCAGTGTTTCAGCGTATTATTACGTTTTGCCGCGTCTGTATTACAAAACTAGCCTTGCAAAGTTGCTCTCATATTTCTAATTAAATTGGCTTTTAAAACGATAACGCAGCTTATTTGTGCCAATTACCGTGATGTACGGAGTGTATTCTGCCTATCCAAGAAAATATCTTGACTTGTCATTGCAGTTTTATGTCACTAAAATCCAAGACTAGTTGGAGTGGTTTACGGCTTTAAGCATAGGAACAGTCATTTTCTTACTCCCCAAAGTAGGCGTGCTGTTAGGCTTCAGTAGCTTGCACTAGGCAGCGCAGCGAAGGCATCTCCTTCCGTTCTTTCCTTCATGAATTTAGCTTCACACAGGTGTAATTAGTGGAAGGTTCTTTAACATGCTATAAATCTATGACATGGGACCGCCGGCTTTACTTCCCCTCCGAAGGAAGGCATACTGAGGGATTTTTAAAGCTCTTAAAAATCCGACGACTTCGACCGGATTTGAACCCGCGATCTTGGGCATAGAAGCTCATCATGCTACCAACTACGCCACCGAAGACGCTCGTTAATAGAAAGAAAACGAAAAGAGAAATTGGTGGTGCGGGCTTATAAGGACAAAGCTTTAAGATAACAAGGAAACCGAGGACCATTGCCTGGGAACGTTATAAGTGCTACACTCAATGAGCTCAGAGAAGTCAAGATATACAGTAGGTCTACGAGGAAAGTTTGTAGATAAGGAAGATAATATCAGAGAAGGTAAAAAACTATTCTCGTTTCATACTTTAATAAAATTACTGAATAGGGAATGGAGAAAGTCAGCGAAACTATTTAATGTCATCAGGGGAATATGTGGTGGGAAAGCGACAGATAATAAACTCAACACAACAAAGATGCAAGTGAGTCAAATATAAGGATGGAGGAGACGGTATCTTAACCTATAAAACCCAGTTTTAGTCTACGATAACCTCTCTGTATCAATTAGAATAAGATAGAGCATACATAATATTCATTTGGGATAATTAAATTGGCGGACTCCGTTGAAAGCTTAAAAGCCAACCTGTTTGAACTTAAACAGAAATTTAGGGGGCAAGGTGTGAAGATCAGCATTTCAATGACGAAGGTTATGTCGGTAGAGAAGAAACCCAAGAAGTTGGAATGCCAGGTTGGAGGAACTAAATTGGAGCAGGCGCAACATTTTAAGTACTTGGGCTGTGTATTCTCTCAGGATGGTCGGTAGTGTCGCAGGGCCTTGGGACGCAAAATTAATCCGCTTTTTTTTTCCAGAAAATTTCCATAAAATGTTATAGACTACAATACACGTATTTCGTAAAATTTTATGATTTAAATTAACCTTTCCAAAATTTTGACACTTTTCCAATTTATATTGTGGCCATCATTTTCCAACAAATGATTTGCAACAGCAAATTTTTCGACTTCAGCTTTAGAACAGGAATTTTTTATGATTTATTAGGAGAAAATTTATGTTTTGAATATTAATATCAGTTTTACTTGAATAATTCATTATGCATTGTTGTAGATTGTATGATGTAGTGTATATGTATATCTGAATATCTGTAAGTGTATAATGAGTCTTAAATTGTTTAGACTTATTTTAATATCTTGTTGGCCTATTTATTTATAGATTAGATAGTCTATACAAATATAGAAACAGTTGAATCTCTCATTATTATAATTTATATAATTGATTTTACTCACGATACATTAGAATAAAATAAAAATTACCTTCACAAAGACCTTTCTGAGATCTAAATTCTCCCTACTTCACGATGGTATGAAGAGGGGGCGGCAAAACCCCACGCACCTAGGAGCGCATAAAATATAAATCCGGCCCTAGTAGTGCGGGGGAAGGCAATGCAGAGCGTTCTCAGTTGCGTTCTACCGTATTCTACAAGAAAGAAGTTACTGTGCTTGCAGATAGTTTAGGGACAGGTCTAAATTTCGTTTGATGCACATTTATCCCTAAGGTAACAGCATTTCAGTCATTTTTTACTTGGTGTTATTAGACATCTAAATGAGGGCTATTCATTTACAATTTCGCTGCTCTAGCTCTAATACTCAAAAACTGCTATTCTACAGCTATGATTTTTTTACCGCAGTTTTACTACAACATTACAATCATAAAAATAAAAATACAACCTGGGAAATAATACTATTCATTTGGTCGCCTCTCAACCAAACTTTTCTCCCCGGTAATTTTGGCGGCAAAATTGGTCAATTTCGTTCCGCGATAACTTCCGATTGGCAACACTTCGATAAAGCACCCACAGCGCATCCATCACAAACAATACATGGAGAACCCAACTGCTCAGTCAGAATAGCTCGAAGTGTTGCCAATCGCAAGTTATCGCAGAACGAAATAGACCAATTTTGCCGCCAAAATTACCACGGAAGAAAGTTTGTTTGAGAGGCGACAAAATAAGTAGTATTTTTTTACCCCCAGGATGTATTTGTATTTTTATGATTGATGTGTTGTAGTAAAACTAACGTAAAACTTTCATAGCTGTTGGACTAGCAGTTTTTGAGAAGAAAACATAAACGTTTTAGTAGGAAAAACAGGGATTTTTAGCCCTGTTTTAAAAAGGTAAAACATTCCATCTCCAAACGAATTAGAGCTATAGCAGCGAAATTTTAAATGAAAAGTCTGATAGTCAGTCTGAAAGACTATACTTTATATGAGGAGCTCACATTCAAAAGAGACTTTGTCCAAAAATTCAAAAAAATGTGCTTAGTACAGGTTTCACTTTGTGAGATTTATCCTGAGGTCCCAACACCCTGTAAACATACAAAAGTGACTTTGTCTTGGCTATATTGATCTCTGAAAGTAGACTATTCATTCAAAAAACAACTTTGTCCACTGCAGTATTCGTTCAAACAAGACTTTGTGTACTTCAGCCAATCAGAACTCTAGCATCATAAGAATTGACTCCCATCATGCTTTGCGTGAACAGCGAGGTAGTGTATGACCTGTGTGTATGATGATTATTGCTTTTGCTGTTCAATCCAACTTCTGATTAATGTTTCCTCTGTCATATTGGTTATTCACTATTCTTGTGAAACAGTTCTAGTCGGAGATTGTTACAAAGGAAATGGAAAGATAGCATGATGGGAGAAATTAATCAGAAACTTTAACATAACAATCAGAAGTTAGATCAAGTACGGTAGCTAAAGTTAATGAGAAGTTAGGTCAAGATTATAAAAAGTTGATAGAAAGCCTAGTACAAGTGATAAGTGAGATCAGAGGAGAGATTAAGGGCCAGTTAGAGGAGATTGTAGGTGAAAGTAGAAGAGAGGTAGAAGATATTGTAGGTGAAGGTAGAGGAGATTGTAGGTGAAAGCAGAGTAGAAGTTGAGGAGAGACTGGATGTAGTTGTCAATAGAGTAGATGAGATGAAGGATCAGGTAGAGGAGGAAGGAAGGAAGCTTTTAGTTTTACGTGACCATTGACCATGCGATCATGAGCCATGAGACCTCCTTTTTACGTGGAATCCGAACCACAGGGCATGGCATTTAACTTCGAAAATCTCACATGCATTGACCGGGAATCGATCCCGGTCCACCTTGGTGAGAGGCCACCACGCCCCTTAGGTAGATTAGATTGTAGGAGTTAGTTAGTTATTGTTGTTTTAAGGGGCGGAACTACGAGGTCATCTGCCTCAGATTTTAGGAGAAAGTAGAATAGAGGTTGAAGAGAGGAAAGAATAGATCAAAGAGAGGAAAAGAAGGGAACAATGAAACGGAAGTGAGAGAGAAATGGGTGAAATAAACTTAGAAATGTAAGTAGGTGAAAATTGGTTTAGGCGAAAAGAT
Source organism: Meconema thalassinum (assembly GCA_946902985.2). Lineage (NCBI taxonomy): Eukaryota > Metazoa > Arthropoda > Insecta > Orthoptera > Tettigoniidae > Meconema > Meconema thalassinum. Next base: position 229,208,695 of record OX336395.1, on the reverse strand, counting down.
TTGCAATGGTACAAGAGGTTGTTAATGGATACACCTGCAGCAAGTGTTCCTCGTGAGGAAATATTATGTGACTGGAAGATGATGTGGGATTCCATATATAAAAGAAGATTTTTGTTGTAACGTTTCATAAGAATGGAAGTTTTGAATATTAACTAAGTAAATGACATTGCGGTTGAATGTTCGGCTTATTACAATGTTTCGAAATGAGTTAGATGTTTAGGCCTTATCAAAATATTATGCAGTCAAAAAGGACTATGTCCCATGTTCATGCAAACAAAGAGGATTATGTCTTTTCTGTTCAGTCAATAACAACTATGTCCAGAATTTAGTATGTAAATACTGAATATCTACTGTAGTTTGATTTCATTAGAGTGTCTTGTTACATTTTTATAACCCATATGTGTGTACATAAATGCATAAAATAAGCAATAAGATGTTAATTAGAGAGAAATCGGTTTTTTTGGTCATTCCCTAAAGTTGTATTTGAGTGACAAAGTCTCTTTTGAAAGTTAGCTCCTCATATCATTTAAATGCTACAAATGCTGGGTCAAAGCCTCATGATCATGCAGTGAACTGCGTGAACTCAAACTCCATTACCAATTGCAAACCAAGGTCAAAGGAGGTAGCTGGCTGGATGGCGCACGGGGAAAGGAGGAAGCTCAAGCGGTACTATGACGTCACACACCTCAGTGCATTCTCGGTACATTTCGTCCCGTCGCCGTAACGTAACTCCAGACCTCAGCGTACCGACGAAGTCGACAAGATCATTTAAAATGATAAAAACCCTCATATAGATGTCTAATAACATAATGTAATGATCGAGTGGCCTCCGGAGAGGCCAAGTGCAGGTCTTTCTAGTAGACACCCGTGGGCGACCTGCGAGTCGTAATGAGGATGAAATGATGAAGAGGACGTCACATACACCCAGTCCCCGAGCCACGGGAATTAACATCTGGAGATTAAAATCCCTGATGGCTCGGCCGGGAATCGAACCCAGGGCACTTCGGGCCAAAGTCTAGCACGCTAACTATTCAGCCACGGAGCCGGACAATAACATCATGTAAAACAATGAATGAAATGCTGTTACCTTAGGGATTTTTTTTTTTTTTTTAGCGTATGGCTTTTAGTGCCGGGAGTGTCGGAGGACATGTTCGGCTCGCCAGTTTTGTAGCTGCTTCGAGACGGACACCCAATGGGTGAGCTACAAGTACCGTTGGGGGGGGGGGGGGGGAGGAGTTGGAATGTAAGGGCTAGGAATTGGAAGGTAGCGGCTGTGGCCTATACTTAGGGACCAACTCCGGCATTTGCCTGGAAGGAAGATGGGAAACCACAGAAGACCATCTTCAAGGTTGCCGGCGGGGGGATTCGAACCTCCTCGCCTCCCGGATGTGAGCGACTGCCAGCAGTCATGCCGTAACGACCTCGGCTAACTCACCCGGTACCTTAGGGATAAATGTGCATCAAACGAAATTTAGACCTGTCCCTAAACTTTCTGCACGCACTGTAGTATAGCCGTCTCTTGAGATGAAGCTTGGTCGCAGTTCCCGTGTTAATAAAGATGTTCGTAGACTTCCACCTCTTAGCATTTTGATTCTTCCTGGTGAAGTCATAGGGCTGTTACAGCCACTTGAAGAGGCACCGTCATTGTTGCTCAAGTGGGCGCCAAAGTGCTTGTGTAAGCAGACTGCTCAGCTCTTGTGCGTGTGCTATCAGAGCAATCGGCGTGCCTGCGCAGTGATGGGCCTGAAATACGAGTTTCAAACACAAGTTTTAGGTAAATTGCAGTAGAAAGCCACCTATTGCAATATGGGTATAATGTTGTGACTTTTTGAAAATTTCGACATATCTTTCGCGTTTCATATCCTCGAGACCCCAAAACCACTTAGCTGTTTGTTTGAGCGATGCAGCCGCTACAAAAACTACGAGTAACTAATCTTGACTATATACAGTAGTTGCGTGAGTTTATAATAACTGCTGTGCCGCCGGAAAGAATGTGACAATTTCTGATATTTGTTTGTTTAAAATAGTGGGAAATTTGTTGATTAATTAGATATATTGTATTAATTTGTACGGAATATTCTAGGAACTGTGCTTCTTTAGAAATCCCACAGGGGCTCACAACTTGTGACCTCAGCTGAGTCCAGCATTGCTTCCATTTGTACCGGGCTCCTCTCCGTCTTCTTTCCTGTCGACCTCTCTTGGTCAAATCTTGTTCTCTTCCGACCCCGACGATATTAGGGTATCCGAGGCCTAGGGAGTCTCTTCCTTTCCCGCCTTAATTGGCCCTTCTCTCATCTTTCGTGATCCCTCCTTCTTCTAGGGATCAGTCTTTTTGTCTTCATTATAATTTCTTTTTCTCTTTTAAGATTCCGCACTGTTTTTGTGAATTGGCTCCCCGTGTATCTAAATTACCCTTTTTTTTTCAAATTACTTTTTGCGAGTATTTTCAATCTACATTGCATTTTGTAAGTATTTTCGATCTAAACTCCATTTTGTAAGTATTTTGAATCTAAATTACATTTTGTAAGTATTTTCAATTTCAATTGCATTTTATGAGTATTTCGAATCTATATTGCATTTTACAAGTATTTTGAACCTCAACTTCATTTTATGTATATTTTTGCAATCTAACTTGCTTTTTTCTAAGTATTTTCCTTCTAAATTACCTTTTGTAAGTATTTCCACTGTACATTTTGTGAGTCTTTTCAATCTAAGTTCCATTTTTGGAAGTACTGTGTATTCAGTCTACCTTGTTTTTCGTTATGTTTCCACTTCATTGTTATTTTCGGTATCACCCAGACCATTAAGGGCCGATAACCCAGATGTTAGGCCCCTTAAAACAACAATTATCATCATCTTCTTTAGAAAAGGCTCTCCTCGACACATTTGCAGTTAAGTTGAACGTTTCATCTGAAATAAAAGTTAATTCCCCCCCCCCCCCTTTTCTGTTTTTGTAAATAATTTCCGTCAACGATTCATCAAGACCGTGAGCCGTACGGGAATAGTAAACAGCTGTATTTGTTTGGTTGGTAACTCTGGTCGTGACATATGACACGAGTCGTGTGTGCTGCGATATCGAGACCAGTTCGTGATGGGTGTGGCAATGGGGGTCATGGGCGAGGCCCTCATTGTCTCCAGTTCGAGCCCAGACAGGCGGGCGTGTGCCTTGTGCCAGCTTTACCCATAACATTCAAATAAGTTCTGTGAAATTATATTTTCTTTGACACCGTTAAACTGACAAAAGAAAAAAAGACTATCATTGAAAGCATGTTTGATCTCGATAACATTTGCCCCTCTCAATGTGCGACCTAACACAAGTAAAGATACATGTTCTCAAATTATTGGCTCTCTGGGTCTCCCCTAATCAGCCCCTCCTCCGTAGTTACGCCACTGGACTTGGTCTGAAGCACTTTTATAAATGTTGTCTTATCTATACTAATATAATAAAGCTGGAGAGTTGGTGTGTTTGTGTGTTTAAACGCGCTAATCTCTGGAACTACCAGTCGGATTCGAAAAATTATTTTTGTATTTGATAGCCAGATTCAAGAGGAATAGTTTAGGCTATGTAGCATTACCTCTCAGGTAACCTTAAAGATTGATTTTTGTTCAGTAAGTCGGAAGAACAAGCGCTCCCAAACAGCTTCAACATTACCTAAGTATATTGTTGCCTGGCAATGCGGGCTGCATCACGTCGCCCCTACCAGTGTTCTGGTGCAGAATTGCGAGCTGCTTATTGCAGTCACAGGGAGTAATTAGTGCAATAAGATTTCTTAGGCCCCTTAAAACAGTTCTCATCATGACAATAGTATGCCTCTGTATAAGGGCGATGGTGTTGGTGCAGTGTACTGAGGTTATCAGCTGCAATAAGCGTTGGTGCTTTCCGATCCTTATCCTTGAGCGCTCCAGTTCTGTAGTTTTTTTTTTTTTTTTTTCGTTTGGCTTTTAGTGTCGGGAGTGTCCGAGGACATGTTCGGCTCGCCAGTTTTGTAGCTGCTTCGAGACGGACACCCAATGGGTGAGCTACAAGTACCGTTGGGGAGGAAAGTTGGAAAGGAAGGGCGAGGAGTTGGAAGGTAGCGGCTGTGGCCTATAGTTAGGGACCAACCCCGGCATTTGCGTGGAAGGAAGATGGGAAACCACAGAAGACCATCTTCAAGGTTGCCGGCGGGGGGATTCGAACCTCCTCGCCTCCCGGATGTGAGAGACTGCCATTAGTCATGCCGCAACGACCCCAGCTAACTCACCCGGTAGTTCTGTAGTAGTATTCATTATCAGCCATAAAACAAATGAATCGACCGGGCGAAGCCGGGCACTACTGCTAGCTTAGATCATAAATCCAATAGATGGCTGATGACGTCATGTTGTTGAAACCAACATCTCGATCAGCTGACTAAAGGGAACTGCGGTAGTTTGGAGCACTGAAATACTACACGTGATGATAGAATTGGGTTATTTAAAGTGAGTTCTATCCATTACCAAGTCAGAATGGTGTATTACTGTGTCGGGTATGGATGTAAGGAGACGTTTAAAACAGGATCGGGCATTTCTTTCCATACGTATGCTAATTCATTGCTAAATAACCCTAACATTCTTGACTTAATTACTTGCATTTCTTTAGCCTACGTTTCCTCTTAACTCCGAAACATGAAAGAAAAATAATTAAACATGAAAATGCTGGAATTTATTATAAATTATTATAATTTACCCTATCCCTTACTCCACTGAATAGGCCTGTATTTATGCTCGAAGGTATCAAGTATTTACATGTCCATATGCTAGACGTTTTTCTTGGTGTTTTGTTGAGACTGCTAGTAAATGCATCTCTGAACATAAAAATGCTTTATGTCCCTATGCTGGATTAAATGTAGTGTGGACTACACAATGCAGTCGTCAATCATGTTCAGTGTCAAATTGGAGGTTATGCTACAGATGTGACGGTGTAGTGTTCGATAATAAATATTAAACGTAAGTTATGGACAGTGCGTTTGGTTGAGGGAATTTTGAGATTCTTCTAGGATAGGCTACATTGCATCCCCAAAATTAGTCAATTCTTCGTAGAATTTCAGAATTCTGGGTTATTTTTGCGAAGGTTTCTATGATTCATGGAAAATGGAATTTAAAAGGAAACAGTTCATTGATTAAAATATTTTCCTACGTAGCAAATGTAATGTATAGTTGTTAAAAACCAACGCTTACTAAATCTATAAACTACCTTATTTCCATTTGCCCATGTTGTTTTGTTCACTTTCATAAAATACTGAAGTGGAAAGGAAACGCTGAATGAGAGCTCATCGTACGATAAAATGTTCTTACGTGCCGGTACTGAAATTAGCCAAAATACATTTTCTAATGATGAAAAATAATTTGGGAAATGATGTAGGTAGTAAGTTAATAGATTGAACTAATTTTTGAAGCTTTCGGGCGTAAAATCAAAAATGACCAGCTAGACAAACACAATTCTGTTCAAAAATCAATAGGCCTAATTCAGAGTTGGATTTGTTATCAATTATTTACAAGATCGGATCCTGAATGTATGAGTATTACGGAACACGACAGCCACTTTTAACACCAAATATGTTACATTCTTAAGCTTTGCTACCTTCCGGTACGTAAAGAAACATGCGATGCTTTTCCCAATGCCGTATAAATTACGAAAATGTGTGTTTAAACCCTCATTAAAAATCATTTCCTCACATACTCCTATCACCTTCCATTACGAGGTCCTCTGTTTACCCTTTAATCAGCTGATCGAGATGTTGGTCTCACGTCACAGTACAGGCGCAGTGTGGCAATGCGCACTCTATTGTATTTATGCTCGAAGACTGATATGTGAACACTATGTTGTTAATGTCCGTTTCTAGTGGTTGTGTATTTGTGCCAATAGGAACGAGCCTTGTGGCGACAATGATCAGATAATCTGTGTCGCCCCAAGGAGATCACATCACACTTTCTCTTCTCTGCTCTGAGCACGTGGACTGGCGTCTCTCAGCCTCCTGTACCGAGTAGCGCAGGCGGGACCATAGATACAAGGTATACCCGTCCGCCATTTTATTGCGCTCTTCCTTCGTTCCTGCATCAAGCCTGTCTAAAGACTTATTACTCGAAAAAGAAAATCCTTTCAAGAGGGGACAAATGCTACTTTTCCTTGTAGCAGAGCGAACAAGGGGCACCCTCCCCGAAAGTTTGTCACATATAATATTTGTTTATGAATTAAAACAGTAAAAAGCAATATACTTATCATGTACTATTGTTGCTCAGCGACATATGGCAACGTTGCACAGCGAGGTGACGGTAGAGCGATGTAAACATTTTTTTTATTTTTTTTTATTTTTACTTATTTATCGTATTGCTTTTAGTGCCGGGAGTGTCCGAGGACATGTTCGGCTCGCCAGAGGCTGTAGCTGCTTCAAGCGGGCACCCATGGGGTGAGCTACAAGTTCCGTTCAATTTCAAGTAGTTCCAACTTTCGCCACCAGATGTCACTGATACCTAGGGGGTGAATGTTATAACTTTGATAGAGCGTTCCAACGAAATCTAACCTAGACATTTAGCTTCACACAAGTATAGTCTGTGGAAGGATCTTTTACATCCCATAAATTTATGACATGGGCACGCCGGCTTTACTTCCCCTCCGAAGGAAGGCATACTGAAGGATTTTAACGCTCTTAAAAAATCCGATGACTTCGGTCGGGTTTGAACCCACGATCTTGGGCACAGCAGTTTAGCGTGCTACCAACTACGCCACCGAAGCCGCTCTAATCTCATGTGTAATAACATAACCTCTTATTAGTCTCCAGTGCCTTCACTCTTAAAAGAACCTACCAAGAACAGCAACAAGTGCCCTTGAAGCGTGTGATAATAGGTTTTGCCCTTTTTATACCCTTATCAAACTTTTGGCATATTTGCCTGTCTCTGTAGCTACCGGTACTGCCGAACAAAGTTTGAGTAGGTCGAAAACGTACTTTGTTAGGAAAGACTCAACGTCTGGCATTGATTTCTATTCACAGAGACATACAAAGCACTGACCATGAAGTGATAGGCCCGATTTGGTAATGCTTCAAGAAACCTTGACTTTATATTATAGTGAAAGTAGTAAATCAAAACAGTTATGTTCATTATTTCCATCTAAATACTATCAAGTGAGCAAGATGATTGTATCAATAAAAAAAAGTAACATTAATGATCTTAGTTTTGTTTGACATTATCCAAACACAAAACATCACAACAAATTGGTTGAAAAAGTGATGCCAGATAGCCTTAAAACTCATAATTTTGCACCAAATTGTATAAAAGTTTCCCTGGGAGGAATCGCGGACCCCCTTTTCTTTAGGGGCTGTTCCATGCCCCCCAAACCCCTGGATAACACCCCCTGTCCATAAAAAAAGAAACTCGACATACGGCCCTGTATTGTCACCCTGATTATTTGCTGTGAATGGTGAAGATAGACGCTGGACAGTGGATTTTGTTTACAAAAGTCATCATTGAATGCGGTCCTCTGCTGTGATGTGGTGGAAAACAGGGATGGATCGCCTCAGGCAATAAAATGAAGAAGCCAGAGAGAGCAAGGCGATTATCAGGGAGCACAAGAAGCTGTGGTTCAGGCGGCTGTGGGAGGTCTCATCTGGTCTCCTAGCAACCAAGCACTGTAGGTGTTCCTCAATAATGTGTGTAGTCAGAACCATTTGTCTGGAGTAGACTTGGAAACCCACGGAAAGCCATTTCTAAGACACCTGTGGTGAGAAACGTACACAACAGTGGTAACGTTCTCGCCTGGCTCAGTCAATTGGCATTTAAGGGTGCGCAAATGCGAGGGAGTCGTGTCAGTAGATTTACTGGCGCGTTAAAGATCCCCTTCGGGGCAAATTTCCGGCACCCCGGCGTCTCTAAAAGGCACAGTAGTTAAAACCAATAACATTATTGCTATTCTCCTGTTTGCCTCACGATGCTGAATGTACCCCATTTCAGGCTTAGCACCAGACCACAATTAAATATCTCGGCAGAGCTGAGAATCAAGCCCGGACCTCGGGAGGGACATCTAAGAATGCTATCCACTACACCACGGGGTTGTGGATCGAGGTTGTCTGCATATACGAGGTCAAGTCAAACTGTGGGTGGGATACGAGAGCCCTGCCTTACGGCTGTGTAGGGACATATTCCAACATCGATTAATTTCGAATGCGAATATTTGATTCGAACATTCGCATTAGCCTAGTGAAATAACCCGACTATTCAGTCATAATCATATAATGTTCGAATAATTATGATAAACATAGGTACAAATAGAACAAGCATAATGGGAAAAGGGGAAGAAAGAAATAAGAAGAAAGAATGAAAGAAAGAGCTAACAAGTAAATTATATTTATTTATAAGAATAAAACAAAGAATGAAAGAAAGAAAGGAACAAACAAACAAAGAAAGACAGACAGACTGAACGAAACAAAGAAAGAAAGAAAGAAAGAAAGAAAGGGACAAAGAAAGAAGGAAAGCTAGAAATAAGGAAGGAAAGAAAGAAGGAAAGAGAACTAGACAGAACGAAAGAAAGAACCAAAAAAAGAAAGAAAGAAAGAAACAAACAAACAAAGAAAAATAGAAAGAATGAAAGACAGAAAGAGAGAAAGAAACAAACAAAGGAAGAAAGAAAGAAAGAAAGAAAGAGAAGGAAAACTAGAAAGAAAGAAAGAAGGAAAGCTAGAAAGAACGAAACAAAGAAAGAAGGAAAGCTAAGAAGGAAGGAAAGAAAGAAGGAAAGAGAACTAGACAGAACGAAAGAAAGAAGGAAAGAAAGAAAGAAAGAAACAAACAAACAAACAAACAAACAAAGAAAAATAGAAAGAATGAAAGCTAGATAGAAAGAAAGAAAGAACGAAAGAAAGAAAGAAAGAAAGAAAGAAAGAAGGAAGGAAGGAAAGCTAGAAAGAACGAAACAAAGAAAGAACGAAACAAAGAAGGAAAGAAAGAAGGAAAGCTAGAAAGAACGAAACAAAGAAAGAAAGCTAGAAAGAGTTAAGTGGACGATATAAGGATCGATGGGGAAGAGGTTAACCCCCTTGGATTCGCCAACAACTCGTCCACTGGACATGTTCTTTACACAAATTGCTGTAATTTTCGGGTACTTTGAATAATTCAAATATTTGAACTGTTCAATTTATTTTAATAATCGACTACGGTATTCGAAATACTCGAGTACTTGAGTACCTCCAATGTTCCAATGATTCAAACAACCGAAGTATTCAGCCATCCGTATTGTTCGAACAATCGACATCCTAGGATTCGGGTGGCCGTGCATTTGCATATTGCGCTTCCATGGCCTTACCGCGATGAGGGACTTGTTGCAGCGGATGGCCGCAGGTAGAGGATGGCGCACGCGACTGTGGTGTAATTACTGTGGTCGGTCGCGTGCCATCAATCGTTTGGTTACTCATGTTACCAACTTTGACACAGTGTTACACATCCTGCTTGAGTCACTCTAAATCAATTGAAACATTACATAATCTAAAAGTGGTTGTTGTTTCATTTCAGGAACTTGGACATCGTGTTCAATTTAGTCCCGTGTATAAATTGTCTGATAATCTGTGTTATTGTGGTGTCTGTGCTAATGTGTGTATTTGTAATTCAGGTGAGGGTTGGGAAGGAGGTGGCCGTGGCCTCAAGTTATGAACCATCCCAGCATTTGCCTGGACTAAAAGTGGGAGAGTCCACGGAAATCCACTTCGAGGATAACTGAGGTGGGAATCGAACCCACATGTTCTCAGTTTTTGCCTCACGAGGCTGACTGTACCCCGTAGTAGGAAAGGAAATGTAACTTTTTGGAAAAACACTTCAAGCGCTATTTACTAAAAATTGTGCTTCTCTACTTGGTTTAGAACGAAGTCCCCGATTCTTTGATGTCACGGGTAATATCGAGAACCACTGGATGGATTTTGATGCGGTTTTCACCATTCTGTAAAGGATATATCGAGGAAAGTTTCTGTAGAAAATTATTTATTTATGATCAAAGGAAGTCAAGCAGTAACGATTGCAGTGAAAAAGTCGAAACATACAAACCTGTCGTCCGTGCGCTTTTTAAGCTTACGCTGGGTAAACCGCTAAAAATATCAATATACTAATGAGTGTAAGAATTGTTCAGCATGACAAGTTCTACAAAAAGTCCGTGAGAGCCACTGTAAGTGTTTTTACATTTTCATTTCTTCCAACAATCTCCATTCAATTACTGAGGCAACAGTGCGAGCTAACTAGGGGCAAGCCTATCACCCGAGTTACAGCCTAGCTAGCGGGTAAGCCTATTACCCCAGATACAGCCAGCAGCAAACTGTCAAGTCTTTTTTTAGCGTATGGCTTTTATGCCGGGAGTGTCCGAGGACATGTTCGGCTCACCAGTGTTTGTAGCTGCTTCGAGGCGGACACCCAATGGGTGAGCTACAAGTACCGATAGGGAGGAAAGTTGGAATGGAAGGACGAGGAGTTGGAAGGTAGCGGCTGTGGCCTATAGTTAGGGACCAACCCCGGCATTTGCCTGGGAGGAAGATGGGAAACCACAGAAGACCATCTTCAAGGTTGCCGGCGGGGGGATTCGAACCTCCTCGCCTCCCGGATGTGAGCGACTGCCAGCAGTCATGCCGTTACGACCACGGCTAACTCACCCGGTTGTCAAGTCGTGTTGAGTTAAAACTTCAGAGAAGAGTGGTTGTGTTTGGAGTTTCCCTGAAAGTGCAACTCGGCTTTTCTTCATTTCGCCTGTGAACTTTTCGTTCGAAAAAAAAAAAAAAAAAAAAAAAAAAAATTAAGATTGGACGGAAGGGGGGATTTGTGTTTCATGCACCTCGCCATTCTTAAATTACGTCTGACAAGAATTCGTTGCACATCCATCTCCATGATAATATAATTAATAGTCCAGTCAGTGATTTTAACTCATCATGCCGAGACATAAAACGCATATAGGTCGTAGTTCATTGACATTGAAAAAGAAAGCGCTTATCACGTAATACATTCATAGCTGTTCCCGGGCGAAGCCGGGGCGGGTTGCTAGTTCAACGATAAAAAGATGTCTGAGAAGCCTCAAGAAGCTGCCCAACAGGTGTGTTGTCTGCCGCGGGACAGAAGCCAGCCACATGTCGAGGGTGGAGACTGGAGGGTGCACCTGGCCTCCTAAACACAGAACTGTTCCATGGCCGCCTGGATTGGGCTACATGTAACATCACTAGAGCTCCCTATAAAACTTTTTTTTTACATAAATAAGTTAACTGACAAAACTGTTTTTAATAAGTCATTTCGTAATTAAAAGTTTTAAGATTTGAACCGTCACTGCGGAGACCCGGGTTTCATTCTCGTGAAGTAGAATTGAAAAGAGGCAGGTTTGATTCCTACCTCAATAATCCTGGAAGTGATTTTCCGTGATTTACCCACTTTTACTCCAGGCAAATGCTGGGATTGTTCATAACTTAAATCCACGGCCACCTCCAATTCTCGTCTCAATTACAAGTACACACACTACTACAGCCATCTCAATAACACATGTTATTAGGGAAATTCCACACACACAAGTACACGGGGGCGGCTTCGATGTCGTAGTTGGTAGCATGCTGAGCTTTTATACCCAAGTTCGCGGGTTCAAACCCGGCCGAAGTCGTCGGATTCTTTAAGAGCGTTAAAAATTCATCGGAGGGGAAGTAAAGCCGGCGGTCCCATGTTATAGATTTATGGCATGTAAAAGATCCTTCCACTAATTACACCTGTGTAGTTATAGGTTAGATTTGACTAATGCTCTTAGGTTCCAACGTTCGTCGCGAGGAGCCGACTGCGGTGGCATCTAGTAACCAAGTTCAGAACTAGTTGTCGTTGACGGTGGCGTTTGGTAGTAAAAGTAGGAACTACTTGAAAATTGAATGTCTGTAGTCCCTACTTGAATTAAAAACATATAACACACACTAATACAGCCATCACAATTATCACCGGTTATCAGACAGATTCTACACACACGCAAAGTACACGGGGTTAAATGACCGCGTTGGCGCGGCTCCTAAACTGAGGAACCAACCATGTACACGGGGCTATCCGCTATATGACCACCATGCCGCAAAACCACTGATTAAATCAACAACAATCTAACTCGAATCCCGTGTCTGGCTGGATCGATCATGGGGAATTAAACTCGCAGTTAGACCTGGTATAAACATTTATTTTCAGTTGGAGCCATCTAAACGATCTGGGGTTATTCCGCTTCCACTGCCACCTAGTAGTGACATTGGAGCTCTATTATGGACTGATGGTTGAGGTTTATTTAATTAATTAATGTTCCCTTGTAATCATGATATGTGATACGAGCCGACATGTCGTCCAGGAATCAAACCCGCGAACTTTGGGTTTACTACTGATCCACAGTGGAACGTTATAGTGCAGGAGTAGACTCATGTTGTAAAGTTCCTGATAAATGGGTATAAAATGGCGGGTGGGCGTATTCAGTATACTGTAGCCACCTGTTGAGCGTGGCTGCCGCGCCATGGGCGCTGGTTGCCTAGCAACACTCAACACCTGCCGAATGACGGCGCCGCGGGCCAGATTCCACGCGAGGTGGAACCTCCATCCTTAATAACATGTCCCTATATTATTTACTTTTTCTTCTCGACTCTAATTCGCTCTCAGATTCAAGTCCCTCTTTTTTCCTCGCATATTTGTGGAACACACAAGTCATCTGATTAGGAAAGACGACGACAATCTTGCGCTTGGATGAGAGAAGTAAGAGTCGAGGAGGTGTCCTGGATAGCTTTTGTGTACCACACAGTGTCTCACAACCTGAAGACCTCCTTTGGTGATGGCTGCACCAGTGCGGGGTGTAGGGTAGGATTGGGAAGGAGGCAGCCGTGGCCTCAAGTTAGGAACCATTCCAGCATTTGCTCTGGAGTAGAAGTGGGGAAAACCACTTCCAGGATGGCTGAGGTGGGAATCCAGCCCTCAGACAAGACTTAAATTTCTTGTCAGAGCCAGGAATCGAACCCAGACCTCTCGGGCGACAGTTCAAAACGCTAGCCACTACACCACGAGGTGGACATTGAGTAGAGACATCTATATGTTGCTATAAGAACATCCTATTGAAAGTTAGTAGGCCTACACGAGATAGTACCAACTCCTAATGTTAAACTTAAAGTCCCTAAAGTTACTAAAAGTCTTTCAAAATTTCGATTTCTTTTTTCTAGCGTCTCCGAGCGTCATTTTAAATTTTAAAATTCAATGTTACCAACATAAAATGTCAGTGACAAGAAAAAATCCCTAATAAGTTACTAAATTCAAATATCTTTGAAAGTGTTATTATAAGCGCGGGGATGATGTAGGCCTATTTGGTTACCATGGCAACAAGGCTCTCAAAATGGGTCATTACTATGAATTATATCAAATGTTGCCCCCATAATAATAATAATAATAATAATAATAGACTAATAATAGACTATATTCACTTGGAATGGCCCTCCACTGATGTGTAGGAACATTGTTCACCAAACACCGCTAAATATTAGCACAGATGTTCTCGGCGTAACATTGATAAAAATCTTTCTTTTTAAAGACTTTTAATAATAATAATAGCGTATCCATGATCCCATGTTTATCAGTGTAGCGGAGGAACTTATTATTATTATTATTATTATTATTATTATTACAATTACATCCTCATGCCAGTCTAAGGAGCGCTGATCTTGCTTTCTTGCCCTCCCAAGGTCGTTGGATTTTTTAAGACCGTTAAAAATCCCTCAGTATGCCTTCTTTTGGAGGGGAAGTTAAGTCGGTGGGCCCATGTCATAGATTTATGGCATGTAAAAAAACGTCCACTAGTGTGAAGCTAAATTTGCAGGTTGTATTTGATTAATGCTCTATCATGCTCCAACGTTCGCCGCTAAGTGCTGGTTGCGATGGCATCTAGTAGCCAAGTTCGCAACTAGGTGTCGTTGACGGTAGCATTTGGTAGTGAAAGTAGGAACTACTTCAAAATTGATCGTCTGCAGTCCTTACCTGAATTACAGATAACACACACTAATACAGCCATCACAATTAACACCGGTCATCAGACAGATTCTACACACACCCAAAGTACACGGGGCTACATGGCCGCGTTGTCGCAGCACCTACACTGAGGAACCAACCAAGCGCGTTCTTTTGGATGCAACGATTGGGTGGTCTGAAAATTGATGATTGTCAACTAGTTCCCTGAATTTAGATCTGTCTAGTACCATATCACTTCACTTCATAGCTTTCATTGAGAGAGTAAGATTTAGAATTCTTTTAGTCAGCCCATCATCACTCATTCTGAGAATACACCCCTAAAATGTCAAACGTCTTTTCCTGATTATGTCCGAGATTTCCTCCGAATGCTGATAAGCTCCTGGGATTTCTTTTTCATACAAATTCCCTCAGTACAAAGAGGGCCCAACATTTTCCTCAAGATTTTTCTTTCTCGTTTTGGTATACCTTTAATTATTCCCAATTATTATTATTATTATTATTATTATTATTATTATTATTATTATTATTATTATTATTCCACCCCTCACGGTGAGGGCGTTGTTCTGATGGACAAGTGTTGATCAAGGGCAAGACCTCGCCCAACGCCACAGAACGCTCCGTCATCCTCACTTCATTTTCTGCTCGCTGCCTCTTCATAACACTGTCTCATTTCATGGTCGTTGATTGAATCTTGAGACGCGCGCGGTGTTGCCAAATTAATGTGTGGAAAATCGTAAGGCAAGAGGATGAAATTGGTGAACTCCAACGGAAGTTTTCTTTCTCTTTTATGTGGAAACAAATGACGGTGCAGTCAGTTGAAATTTGAATGACAGTAGATTTACTGGCACGTTAAAGATCCCCTCCGGGGCAAAATACCCGGTGCTAGTTCGTAAAGACTTCAGGCGCTTGTAAAGACTCAATAAGAATTTTTGTTTGTTTTTGTAATCATAAGATGTCAAGTAAGAAACTTAAAAATAAACTTACTAATGTTTTCTATTCTTTTTCTCACTAAAATAAACTTTGTGTTCATTTATCCCTCTATATTGGATTTATGTGGAACTTCCTGAAATTAATATTTGTAAAAGGCCATAACTGAAAAAATTCTCTATATGCTAGAGTCAAACTATAATCTCTCTATCCTCCAACAATCCCCCCAACAACGCTGCCCCAATTTTGACTGTCAAAAATATGGTGTGTATTTTGTTTTGTTTTTGTTTTTGTTTCATGATAAAATCATGTTTGAAAATGACGGTCAGGCGGTGGTGGAGTGGCTAGCATTCTTGCCTCTCACCGCAGGAGGTTTCGGTTTGGTTTTCCGTGGTTTCCCACTTCAACTCCAGGCAAATATCGAGATGGTTCCTAACTTAATGCCACGGGCGTCTCCTTCCCAATCCTCACATGAATGACAAATCTACGCACACTACTCTAAGACACCACAATAACACAGGATATCAAGTAGACATGACTCTCAAATGAAACAGCTCTGGTGTAGCGCCCTAACCTTGGTGCAGCTAAAGGCGCGGTATGCCCACTCAAAACATGGCGCGGCGCGACTTCTGGGAATATCGTGTTGTGGTCTAGCGTCATATCGTAGCAACAGAACTTTCCTTGGAATAAAGCAAGATAGCGTTTTATTGTTTATTCCTTGTTACCGCCACAATGTCATGTTGTTCTGTTTCTAGTTGTTCTTGGAGCAGTCATAATCACAGTTTCTTTGTGAAATTCATCTTGTGATTATCCTTTGAAAAATGTCTTCTCAGAATGTTAAGCTGCATATTATCGCTGGAGGGGACGAAAATCAGACAGGATTATGCCTGCCAGTACATGGTCTGCAACTGATGTTTCTCCTTCCTATAGCGATAGCCCTGCGTGGATAAACCCGCGGATATCCGCAAAACGTATCGCCATGCGGATACGGTTTGCATGGCTGTGCGGACAGCGGATAATGTTTGGAGAAAATTTGCGGATAGTTTTTAGAATACAACCCGAACTTATTTAGTACCATTATTATGACCCGAAAGTTTATGACAAGATCATATTTTTCCGTTTATGTTTTGTCTTCCATAACAAATGTAAGATGATGATTTAAGTTAATCCCCCAGGGGCCGACGGCTAGTGGGACGTGGGTTGGCGACCACGGGACCCCAGCTGAGTTTGGCATTGCTTCCACTTACTTGTGCCAGCCTCCTCTTTGTCATCTTTCCTTTCGACCACACTTGGTCAACTTTTGTTCTCTTCCGACCCCGACGGTATTAGGGTATCCGAGGCCTAGGGAGTCTTTTACTTTCCCGCCTTAATTGGCCCTTGTCTCATCTTTTCTGATCCCTCATTCTTCGAGGGGTCAGACGTCTTGTGTTCTTTTCATATCTCCTGCCTTCTGCTCAGGGCCCTTAAGGAGGCAGGGTGTGTGCAGCCCTACCACTCCTGGTGCACCCTGAATAGTGCTACACCCTCAAGGGCTCACGGCCGGTGAGTTCGGGAGTTGGCAACCCCAAGGAATTCCTGAGATGGGTCTGTTTCCCCTCCCCCTTTTTCCATTGCCTCTGGGACAGGCCCTCTCCTCTTTCCCTTTCCTATCTGCCTTTCCTGGCTCTCCTTCCTTCCAAGTTCGTCAATCCAAATTCTTCGAGGGTTGAGGGCATTTCTTTTCCTCCTGTCCATTGTTCGCCTTATTCTTTACTTGTTTACCATTCTTCTTCTAGTTTGTAAGGCAATAGTTAGTAGGCTACTAGTTAGATGTTAGGCCGCTTAAAACAACAATTACCATAATCATCACCATCATCATCGATTTAAGCTAATCTCATTCAATTATGTCATTAAGCATAATTAACACTCCGAACAGGAAAGGGTTGCAATTCTGGCTGTAAAACATTCATTTTAAACATAGCACATGACATTCCAAGCCTCAGCGAACGACTTTTTCTTCAATTGTCTAAATATGTTGCTCTAGTAATTTATGTTTTATCTAATTAAAAATACTATGGTAATGACAGTAGATTGGGATAACAAACTTGCGAATGCGGAAAAAAGCCATGCGGATGCGGATAACAGTGGGGCGGATGCGGGGAGGATTACAATTGTGCGGATGCGGGGCGGATTACAGTTGGGCGGATGCGGGGCGGATTACAGTCGTGCGGATGCGGGGCGGATTACAGTTGGGCGGATGCGGGGTGGATTACAGTTGGGCGGATGCGGGGAGGATTACAGTTGGGCGGATGCGGGGTGGATTACAGTTGGGCGGATGCGGGGTGGATTACAGTTGGGCGGATGCGGGGCGGATTACAGTCGTGCGGATGCGGGGCGGATTACAGTTGGGTGGATGCGGGGTGGATTACAGTCGTGCGGATGCGGGGAGGATTACAATTGTGCGGATGCGGGGCGGATTACAGTTGGGCGGATGCGGGGCGGATTTCAGTCGTGCGGATGCGGGGTGGATTACAGTTGGGCGGATGCGGGGTGGATTACAGTTGGGCGGATGCGGGGCGGATTACAGTCGTGCGGATGCGGGGCGGATTACAGTTGGGCGGATGCCGGGGGGATTACAGTAATGCGGTTGCGGGGTGGATTACAGTCATGCGGATGCGGGGTGGATTACAGTTGGGCGGATGCGGGGCGGATTGCAGTTGGGCGGATGTGGGGCGGATTACTGTTGGGCGGATGCGGGGTGGATTACAGTTGGGCGGATGCGGGGTGGATTACAGTTGGGCGGATGCGGGGCGGATTACAGTTGGGCGGATGCGGGGTGGATTACAGTTGGGCGGATGCGGGGAGGATTACAGCTGGGCGGATGCGGGGAGGATTACTGTTGGGCGGATGCGGGGTGGATTACAGTTGGGCGGATGCGGGGAGGATGACAGTCGTGCGGATGCGGATAACGTTCTGTTTATCCACGCACGGCTCTACCTATAGGCTACGACTATTTCATCAGTTTAATCAAAGAAGGAAGGAAGATTTTTTGATGCTAACGTGCCTTTAGGTGAACCCGCTGGTTTTGTACTCCTAGGTTCATGGACAATGTCAATCTTTTAATTTGGCTGGGTCGTTCCAGTGGAAGGGTGTCTTGAACCAGCACGTTAACCACGGGTACAACGTGTGTTTGACTGCAGAGCAAGTGTTCTCATGTCCGTTATGAAGTGCTATTTGTGGACCCATGGTCCGTTATGAAAGTCATTGTCTGCCAAGTGAACTTTCCCTATATTTCCTGTTCTGTGACATGACATAGCTTCTGATGCGTGTCTTACTGGCCGAATGAGAGGGACTCAAGTGATCGGGTAGATAGAGTAACAAATAATAATAATATCGTATGGCCTGGGGTGCAAGCTCTGTTATTTGATGCCCAGAGGGCAGCTTGCATGTCGAATTTTGTCGTTCCTTGGAACTCCATGGAAGTCAAGGAGGTTAGATATCTAAGCTCCTTGACACTATAGCGCTTTCTAGTAGAGAAATGAGGAACTTTGTGTTGGCGGAAAATCCCGAGATTCATTTAGCTATTATGAACACGACCTACTGAATTCAAATGGGTTCTTTAACATGCCAACAACGTATGACATGCGTACGGTGATTTTTGTCGCCTTTCAAAAATCATTAAGGAGAGATGTTTCTGGTGACTGATAATGAAGAACATATTATACTACCTATTAAGTATTATTGTATATGATATCCTCCTCCCCCTCCTCTCTCTCTCCCGGCTTCGCCCAGTATGTTTAACGGCTTACCCAGCGTAAGCTTAAAAGGCGCACGGACGGCCGGTCCCAGACGCAATTCAGAAAAGCCGAGGTCAACACCGAAACTCCAGACACATATACTCTTTTTTTATGAAATCTTAACTCGACACGGCTCGACAGTTTTCTGCTGGTGAAGCTGGGGTGATAGGCTCGCTAGCTCATGAAGTCGCATCGAAGATAGTAATTTAAATTTAAATTTCCACTGAATGGAGGTTGTTGAAAGAATTGAAAACGTAAAAATACTTACAGTTTGCGATGTATTGAATATAAAGATATGCTGTCTTGAACGTTTTTGTAGAACTTTTCATGCTGAACAATTCTTACACTCAGAGTATATAGATATGTTTAATGGTTTACCCAGCGTAAGCTTAAAAGGCGCACGGACGGTAGGGTTTTTGTTCGACTCAATTCACTGAAATCGTTACTGTCCGGCTTCTTTTGGTCAAAAATGAATGTTTTTCTACATAAACCTTCCTCGAGATATCCTTTACAGAATGGTGAAAACTGCATCAAAATCCATCCAGTGGTTCTAGAGATTACCCGTGACATCCAAGAATCGGGGACTTAGTTTTATATTAAGTAAAGATGATTGATCGTGCGGCGTACCCGTGCTCGTTAAATCGTACACGAGGTCATCTGAAGCAAGTCCAGAGATCACAGGTTCGAATCATGGGGCTGGCAGCGGCTGCCCTGAGTTCCGTTTCCCCACAGTTCCTCCAGGTAAATGCCAGAACACGATAGTATCCCAGCATTTGGCTGAGGGGAGGATTGTGGATAGACGTGGGGTTGTACAGGACGAGGCTATGGAATGTGATTTAATGTATTCATTAATTTGCTGCGGTCGCGATGGGTGGGCAGGTAGGGTCAAGGTGGCAATTGGAATGTGTTGTCAGGTAACGAGAGGGCCAGAGATCGCTCGAGTAGGACAGAAGCTTGGAGTTGAGCACGACTTGCTCGCCCCTTCTTACATGCAAGGAAATGATACGCATATTGGTTTAATAATAATTTTCCGTATAGATTTGGAATAATTAATACAAGTGTGACAATGGTTTCTAGGGGTGATTTTTAGCATTTTAAAATCTGAAATTAAGGATTATTTGAACATTTTGTAGGATTTATACATTTGCAATGTAACATATACGTGGCTTCGGTGGCTTAGTCGGTAGCATGCTGAACTTCTATGGCCAAGATCGTGGGTTCATAGCCGGCCAAAGTCATCGGAGAATTATGACCGTTAACATATTTCAGTATGCCTTCCTTAGGAGTAGAAGTAAAGCCGACGGGCCCATGTCATAGATGTATGGCACGTAAAAGAACCTACCACTACAATTCGTAGTGTGTAGCAAAATTTGTAGGTTATATTTGGCTAGTTAGGAACGGTATATCAAGTTCCAACGTTCGCCACTAGGTGTTAGCGACAGTAGCCAAAGTTGAAATTGAAACTCAGCAATTCTTCTAGGTTTGTGCCGTGTCTTGTGTGGGGTTTCGCCTAGGACACCAAGCTGGCTCATCGGCGGGCTCTTGGTGTCCCCACCCGGACACCCACAGGAGTAGCGAACTGCGCGCTACCTCCCTTTTTATGAAGCGCACATGTGCCTCTTTACTGCGAGAACTAAAAGCTCAAGCAGCCGTAACTTCCCTATGAAGGCTGTTGTCCTATGCGAAACCCCACATAAGACACGGCACAAACCTAGAAGAATTGCTGAGTTGTAATTCACTGCCGGTGAAAGCCAATATACCATCTACTTGAAATTGAACTTGTTGGGAGCCCTCGGGCGTTCAATCAAAAATGCCCAGCTATGGCCATTGTAACTGGAAACTGTGACATATTTACCCAATCCTGGAATCTCGGATATGTTTTGCGGTTATCTGTGGTTACCATAGTAACAAGAGCGAGCAGTTTTGGTCCTGCAATAGGCCTAGCATAATATGTTTCCTTTATTTTTGCTCTTGGTACCTAAAATCATTTTTTTTTCTATAAAAAGCACGTTGTTCTTGAATTGAGGCGTTCCTGACCAGAAGGGCGAACTCGACATGTGAGTTTTTTTTTCTTTTAATGTATGCGTTCGTCTCGATGGGTAACATTGAACATTGTTGTAGCTGAATGTAGTTGAGTTCGCCCTGATATACTATTAAAAATGGACAGAAGCAAATCAGGGGAGTTTGGTGGAACAGATGGGCGTGGTGTTCCCACTCCAAACCCACTTTTCACCGGATACTCATTCTCGTGAAATAAAACTGAGAAGAGGAGGGTTCATTTCCCACTTCTACGCCAGGCAAATGCCAGGGCGGTTCCTACTGTAAGACCACTGCCGCCTCCTTCCAAATTCTTTACTCAATATACAAATACAAACGCTAGTACTGCCATTACAATAACACAGGTTATCACACAAATTCTACTTACAACCAAGTGCACAGGAAATACATGATCACGATGTCACAAATCCCCTTAAATAAGCAAAAACAACAACAAACTCTTCAATCATCAAAAAGCAAAATTCAAAAGCAAAGGCAGGAAACAAACACAAAGCAAAATTCAAAAACAAAAGCAGAAAACAAGCACAAAGCAAAAGCAGAAAACAAAAGAAAAAGCAGAAAACAAAAACAAAAGCAAAAGCAGAAAGCAAACACAAAACAAAATTCAAAAACAAAAGCAAGAGCAGAAAGCAAAAGCAGAGAACAAAAACAAACCAACATTCAAAAACAATGAATAATGTGCAGAAGTCTTATTGACTGGCTGCGTGGCTCAGGGGTAACGTTCTCGCTTGCTGGGCCCAAGGTTCCAGGTTCGTATCCCGGCACAGTTAGCTGGCATTTGAGGGTGTGTAAATGCGAGGTAGCCGTGCCAGTAGATTTACTGGCTCGTTAAAGATCCCCTTCGGGGCAAAATTCCGGCACTCCGGCGTCTCTAAAAGCCTGAGTAGTTGAAAGGGACGTAAAACCAACAGTATTATTACATATAAACGTTTTATTATATCATCTCCAGTATATTTTTGGATGGGATCACAAAAGAAGAAGAATATGTCGAGTTCGCCTCAATTGTTTGACGCTGGACAATCCCTTGAGGCGGGCGATCAAGGTGTCTGTTATCGCCGGAAGCTGTTAGAACAAGAGCCCATTGTGTCGAGTGACTCACGGCGAGTCTGATATTAATGGGCTGTTAACTTAATCCATCCTGCGTGGAGAAACAGAGTATTGCTACAGAAGTTCCGGCCAAATTAGAGCAAGTAACATAAAAGGTGAGTTCTTCGAAAATATTTCAGCTTAAGTTGATCCTACAAATGTTGGAGTGTGACGTCATTATAGGACCGTGGAAAGAGAGGATCTGTTCTCCCACATTGAGTGTATCCCTGAAGGAACTTTTTAAGATTCTAAATAGGCGTAAATATTTCTAAAAACTAGTTGATAATTGGTTTCCTAACCGTACAATTCCCCACACCGAACATTTGGAATTCTTGGCCTGCATTTTCTGTAAATGTTTCACAATGTTTGGGCTACAAAAACATTTGTATAGTTGTCCTGAACAGGTTGTCGCTATAGTGTTAATTCATTTGGTTTCATACATACAAGATAAGAAACATTCTGGAATAGCTGGTTGTTAATCTCTACATAAACATGTATAAAACAAAGTCACCAATTCTTGGATGTATCGGGTAATCTCCAGAACCACTGGATGGATTTTGATGCGGTTTTCACCATTCTGTAAAGGATTTCTCGATGAAGGTTTCTGTTGAAAAACATTCATTTATGACTAAAGGAAGCCGAGCAGTAACGATTTCAGTGAATCGATTCGAAGAAAAACCTGCCGTCCATGCGCCTTTTAAGCTCACGCTGGGTAGACCGTTAATATATATATACTATGAGTGTAAGAATTGTTCAGCAAGAAAAGTTCTACTAAGGCTGCTTATCTCTATCTTGAATACATCGCCCACAATGAGTGTTTTTACGTTTTCATTTCTTCCCATCTCCATTTAGTGGAAATTTAAATTACTAACTTCGGAGTTAGTTTACGAGCCTCGGCCAGCATCAAACTGTCTTGAATTGTGTCGACTTAAGAGTTTGGAGTTTTGCTGTTCACCTCGGCTTTTCTGAATTGCGTCTGGAACCTGCCGTCCGTGCGCCTTTTAGGCTTACGCTGGGTAAACCGAAAGATACCGGGCGAAGCCGGGGTGGGTTGCTAGTAGAAGATCAAGTTTTAGAAGTTTGAACGAGTCTCCAGGGGCTCACATCTAGTGGGACGTGTGTAGGTGACCACGGGACCCCAGCTGAGTCCGGCATTGCTTCCACTTGCTTGTGCCGGACTCCTCTACGTCTTCTTTCCCGTTGACCTCTCTTTGTCAACTCTTGTTCTCTTCCGACCCCGTCGGTATTAGGGTATCCGAGGGTCGAGGCCTAGGGAGTCTCTTCCTTTCCCGCCTTAATTGGCCCTTGTCTCATCTTTCCTAATCCCTCATTCTTCGAGGGGTCAGACCTCTTGTTTTCTTTTCATTATATTCCCTTTTCTCTTTAAGATTCCCGCACTGTTTTTGTGAATTGACTCCCCGTGTATCTAAATTATCTTTAGCGAATTTTTAAAAGCTACACTACATTTTGTAGGTATTTTCAATCTAAGTTGCATTTTGTAAGTATTTTTGATCTAAATTGCATTTTATGAGTATTTTGAACTTCAATTGCATTTTGTATGGGTTGACAATGTAAATTGCTGTTTAGTAAGTCATTCAATGTAGGTGGAGGCACTTTTGTGAGTATTTTGAATTTCAATTGCATTTTGTATGGTGGGCATTTTGTAAGTATTTTGAATCTCAATTGCATTTTGTACGTATTTTCAATCTCAATTGCATTTTGTAAGTATTTTGAATTTCAATTACCTTTTGTAAGTATTTCAACTCTACATTTTGTGAGTTGTTGCAATCTGAGTTCTATTTTGTAAGTATTTTTAGTCTAACTTAATTTGCGTTATGGGTTCCATTTCATTGTCATTTTCGCTATCACCCAGACCATTAGGGGCCGATGACCTAGATGTTAGGCCCCTTAAGACAACAATTATCATCATCATTATCAACCTCCTTTTCTTTGTTGTGTCGGTAATCTTTTCGGTTCTCCTGTGCAGAGTTTCATTGCTGATTGCGAGAGTTCGTTACTGTGGAATTTGTGTTTCGTATCATTTTCCTTTCCTCGATCTCCAACTTTTCCATTATGTAGTTATGGACAGCGTTTCCGCAGCGTACAGGGCTTCAGGCTTGACTTGTCTTATCTTGGCATTCCAGGAGAATGATAGGTGTCTTTTGTAATCTGGAGGGCTGTTTCCATTTTGTTTCGTCTAGATTCCATTGCTTTCTTCTCAAGACCATTCCAACTGATCCCTGACGATCTCTATTTTTTGTTCCCCCACTTTCAAAGAGTATTTATATGAATAACAATAGTTCTTTTATTCCTTTGTGTTTTCTTAGAATTAAGGCAAATGTATAACTCAATAGACATTGAATTCCAGCAATTTACGTGGCCACAATGTTAACTACGAAATACAGTATTGGATCATGGAGACGTGCAGACTGAAAATAGAATAGCTTATCATTAATGGATTTGATTATATCGCTTTGTAGCGTTTGGCTTATTTGGTTTTCAGGAGGTTTTAGACGTAATTCCAATACGAAAATAAGTTGCTTTGTGGGAAGAATCGTTTCTTGGAACTGCAGTGTGATTTAATCAGGGAGATGGGGCAGTCTGTCTTCACCGCGAAAAGAAAACAAACACGCTCATGTTATCACGGAGTTAACAGCTTGCGGGTGCTGGCTGCAGGTGGCTCTGCTGGGTAGAATGGGAACATGGGGGCTGTGGCAACAGGCAAGGAGTAAAAAAGAACTAATAACCGAATCAAGATGCATCATCTGTGTAATAGGGAACATCGCATCGGGGAGTGGTTGTACTGATTGTGCTGGCTATAAATTAAACATGTACAGTATTACTGACTTCCTTCAACCGACGATCGTCTCTCGCGTTCTGTCTCAGTGGGAAGAACGCTAGCCTTTTATCTGAAGGCGGTTGTGGACCGATCTTGGAATGATTCATTTCCCAAAACTCGGAGATTGGGTGATTGTTGTCGATGGTGTTTTCCTAATTTACGATATAGTATTATTATATTTTCGAAGGGGCTTAATGTGCCACCCTGTACTTGGGTGTGCGTAGAGTCTGTGTGATAACCTTGGGGGAATTTATTAGACTCGGAATAAAATTGTTCCGTTTCTGAATGAAACTTTGATTGGTTGGTTCCTCAGTGTAGGGGCTGCGACAACGCGGTCATGTAGGCCCGTGTACTTTGGGTGTGTGTAGAATCTGTCTGATAACCGGTGTTAATTGTGATGGCTGTATTAGTGTGTGTTACAGGCCGGACGTTTGTTTTAGACGATTGCCCTTGACCTTGAAGCCAGCGGGTGAGCCTGTACACAGTCACACTCTCACACTATCGCTTCACACTTGTCACCACCGGTCTGATATAATGGAATTCCAGACTTGACCACGTGGCGACACCGACTTGCAGACAGTACAGTCAACGTCGAAGTATTGTGTGACGTGGAAGTACACGTTAAGTAGTTACGAACAGAACGTCATTATATTTGTCAATGACTGAACTTCAGGAGCAGTGTGAGACGGTTTTGTTAATCATCGGACCGCTTGGGGCAGCAGATAACAACACAGGTACTGCAGTAACTCGCCTCCAGGCTTCCATTAAGATTTTTCACTCGTCTAAAACAAACGTCCGGCCTGTATCTATTTTTAATTCAGGTACATTGACGAGCAGAAGTCGGAGATGTGGCTGAGTCTATCTGTGATTAGCGTGGTTACCATGGTAACAAGCGTTCGTCATCTAGGCCTTTTATATGGTTACCATGTCAACAAGTTTTCAACAACATGTCCACTGGACGAGTTGTTGGCGAATCCAAGGGGGTTAACCTCTTCCCCATTGAGATCCTTATATCATTCGCTTCCCTCTTTCTTGCCTTTATGCTTTCTTTTCATTTGAATAAATCGAATTGTTCGTCGAATCGTTCGATTATTGACTGAATAGTTGGCCTATTCGTATGTTCGAATCAAATATTCGTATTCGAAATTGTTGTTGCTTATTTTAGGGGTGCCCCATCGTGGTCATATAGTTCGGTGTATTTGGGTGTGTGTGGTTTTTGTGTGATGACTGTACTAGGGTGTAAACTGGAGATAGGATTGAGAAGGAGGTGGCCGTTGGCCTAAGTTAGGAGCCGTCCCAGTATTTGCCTGGAGTAAAAGTGGGGAAACCACGGAAACCCACTTCCAGAATGGCTGAGGTGGGAATCGAACCCTCCTCCTTTCAGTTTTGCCTCACGAGGCTGAGTGTACCCCAAGTTCCAGCCCTCGGACCAGAATTAAAATTTCTTGACAGAGTCGGGGATCGAACCCGGGCGTCTGGGGTGACAGCCAACAATGCAAGCCGTGGTGGTCAAAGCAATAATGTACGAAAACACAAAAAAAAAAAAGAGCGACAGTGAAATAGAATACGCGTGCGAGTCAAGTATTGTACGTTAGAAGCAGTTAGTTTGTGTTGTAACCGAATGCTCTATCTGTGATGTGCTGCACTCTCAGGTTTCGTCTCTTCTCATCTCGTCTCGTCTTGACGGAAGCTTGGCACATGCTCGTTGACGTCATCTGCTGGAATCAGGTCGACCTCATGTGCATGCGCTATATTTACAACATCGACCTGTATTGCCGCCATCTTATATTCCCTGCCATTGTTACGATCTTTGACGGCTTCGGTGGAATAGTTGGAAGCATGCTGAGAGCTTCTATGCCCAAGATCGCGGGTTCAAACCTGGCCGAAGTCATCGGATTTTCTTAAGAGCGTTAAACATCCCTCAGTATGCCTTCCTTCGGAGGGGAAGTAAAGTCGGCGGGCCCATATCATAGATTTATGGCACGTAAAAGAACCTTCCACTAACTACAATTGTGTGAAGCTACAATTTGTAGGTTAGATTTGATTAACGCTCTATTAAGTTCCAACGTTGGTCGCCAAGTGCTGTTGTGGTGGCACCTAGTGGCCAAGTTCGCAGCTAGGTATCGTTGACGGTAGCATTTGGTAGCAAAAGTAGGAACTACTTGAAATTGATCGTCTGCAGTCCTTACATGAATTACAAAACTGATGAACACCATGTTTCCGACAGAAGTGTTTCGTGCGAAAAATGGATTCGCAAATGTTTACATTTTGATTCAAATCCTAGCCAAATTTAATTTATTTACATAATTCTTTCCTTAATGTGTTCCTTGGTTCATTACCCTCAAGTGGTTTTTTTTTTTGTTTAAAAGAAAAAATCTTCTCACCGGAAGTAGGTATTGGCAACTCAAACTAACACTTGGGCGCTGCGGTCGGTCTGGATAAGTAGGGTTTAAAATACTCAATAAGACGCGTTTGATATGGAACACTTTTTATTTTTCGGTTATAATCAGTAAATGTGGTCTCTAAAGTAATGACAGTGTTATTTTTAATTGTATATATGTATAACTGTGCGATACACGTGATCTAATTTGTGTGTTCCACTGGATTTTTTGGTGTCATTTGCATATTATCAAGCATCAGTTTTTATGGTTGATGTAGATCAGCTGATTCAAATTTACACAGGGCTACACTTCGGACATTATTTCGGTACTATTATGCACAATATAATGTAAATGTCGATCCTGAGTCAACGCCGAGGACATTCAAATAGAGAAATACGGTACATAAACAAATAAATAACACACCGAAGCTGTGCTACTTTTATCATTCCGAGACTAGCATCCACGCAAACCAGACGCCACTGTTCCAAGCTCAGACTTATATCGTGAATTGATGTCAAACTGATGATCCGCCAGCCTTTCCGCCAAGCCTACACCTCGTAATCGCTAAGTTCTTCGATATTCGAGCTATTCCACTACGAGTCATATAGGCCTAATTTGCCTCCCCGTGGGCACTGTAGAATGAGTGATTCCGCTACCATTCAAATATTCAACACCAAACCTACCTTTTAACCATCCAAATCAAGCAATTCCTGTCGCCCCACGAGTTTTAATACAAGTTAAACTCATCCCTTCTCCCTACCAAGCAGCCAATAATTAATTATTTAATTAATTATTCAAGTAACTTCAATCTTACCAGCGCGCCCATCGTAACAGCTGTTTTTAAACTGAATAACCTTCGCTGGCTTTACGTCGCAGGTCTTCTGTCTGTCTACCTCGACAAGTGTTAGATCCTTCCCTGGGTGGAAAGGTATTATTATTAGGTATTATTAGGTATCATCACATTTCGGCTATTGCTATTTGCATCTTTTGGAAAGTGATGAAAACGTATATCCGCAGCCCTCTTATACATCGACTTACAGCCGTAAACTGAGCAATACACTTTGCCTTTACTCATTTTTCACTCTATCAACGAGTAAAACTTATTACTTATGTATAAAGACACGAACAATTTACCACGATCTGTTTACCAATACAAGAAACCATATACAAACAGTCACCACGTGACAAATGTACCCTACTTGGTAAGTTTCTCATTTTTACCGCTAGATGTCATATCAGATAGCTGGAGTTGCCAATAAGGGCTTAAGTGAAACTCTGCATTGATTCACACTAGCGCTTGTAGCGGTAGAAAAGGCAAACTGCTAATCTAATCGACCGGATATGGTTGAGTTTCCGGGGAACAATCATCAGTCTACCGCGTGTCATCATGTCGGCACCAATGGAAATTAATTACAAGTGCACCAAAACAGGAACAGTGTTCTTGGAAGATCTAGTCAATGATTTTAAAGGATGTTGTCAACATTGCCTGAAGGGCTACCAACTGTTGTTTTATACTTGTAGTAACTTTTGGTAGTAAATTAATTTTATCTTACGTTTCGACGCCATCACTGTGAAGATTGAGGCGAGTTTTCCAACGTGAACATTTAAAGAGTTATGGACCTGATGATTACTTGACGATAAATCGAATTTATTTTGACATCCCCTAACGATACGAGATATGGATAGTCGACTGAATTTTGGAAGATAGAAGGAGTAGGAAAATGTCTACAGATTTCCTGCAATTGTTGTTGTCGTAGCTTTGCGCACTCCATATCTCGGAAATTGTAAACGTTTGAGGAGGAGACTTGTTAAGCGTTACTGCCGAGATGAAGCTCCTAGTTTTTATCGCGCCGTGTTGTTGGACCACCTGTATCCAGGCAGATGCATCTCGCTACCTGCGCCTCGCTTTTTTTTTCTTCCCCCCCCCTCTTTCCATCCTCTCCCACTTGCGCTGCGCTAGTTTGTTTTTCTCTTCCACAGCCTTCTTGAGCGTAATAAAGAGGACGCGTGGTAAACAAGCTCAAGTGCTTTTCTGATGATCGAGTTGAATACCGATGACCGATGAGCTACACGATTATAATATCAAGTTCAGTATTGCTTCTTCCAGGGATTTTTATCGCGGGGGGGATATTAGCGTCCATTCCAGGAGATGAGTTAACTGCTATTGAAGTATTGAAGTGTTGCTTAGTAAACAGTTGGTGCTAGGCAGCTTCTGGAGCGAGACAAATCTCAACTAATTGCATTGTTGGTTTTGTGTTTGTTGTTTCCTACTTTTTTTCTTCTTTGGTTTGTGTTCTTTGTTTTCTGCTTTTCCTTTTTTAATTTTGCTTTTTGTTTTGTGTTTGTTATCTGCTTTTGGATTTTGGAGTTCTTTGTTTTTTGTTTTGTGTTTGTTTTCTGCTTTTTTTTAAATTTTGCTTTTTGTTTTGCGGTTGGTTTTCTGCTCTTGCTTTTTCTTAATTTTACTTTGTGCTTTTTAGTTTTTTGTTTGTTTTCTGATTTTGCTTTTTGTTTTGTGGTTGTTTTCTACATTTGCTTTTCTTTTCTTTCAATTTTGCGTTTTGCTTTGTGCGTGGACAAAATAAGACAGTGAAATCAAACCTACACGTTTGATCTCGATAACATTTGCACCTCTCAATGTGCGGCCTAACACAAGTAAATATAAATGTTCTCAATTTTTATTATAAACGTACATAATCCAGCCGTTTGTCAACAATACGTTGTTTTTTTTTTGTTTTGTTTTTTTTTTAAATTATTTGGCTCTGGGGGAATTGATCCCCCTAATGTAATCTTAGCTGGTATTCACTCGCAACTCTCCGAGGTCTGGCTAGTGTAAACTTGGGTGCATAGGTTCCTCATTTAGTTGTTGTAGCGCTATCTACTCGTTATTCTGTGAACTGTTTTTCTACTTGTACGTCTACGTAACTTGCGTCATCCGCAGAGACTGGGTTAAGGCTAGCAATCTTTCATTAGGTTGTCTGTTATTTTCGCGTCCACCTCTAAAGAAAAATATAAATTGTGATACAACGCTCAGCAGTTCTAGTTACGACCACCATCATGGCAATACGTCAAAAATAAGGTTTTCAAACGTTTCTCATGGGTTTCTTGATGTATAGGGGTCGCTTGGTGTTAGACACACAAGACAAGTACTAACAGAATTAATCATACCCCTTTAATTTCTGAAGTGCTGCACTATAATCTTTCAATACGTGTTCTAACTTTTCAAACCTTTCATTTAAACTGTCCACTAAAGTTTGCTTTTCTTTCAACATAAGATCTAATTATTTTACCATATAAAAAAACCGACAGTAGTGGCTACGCTGGCTAAAGCGCGGCGTTAGGTCATGGGGCCAAGCCCTCTGCTGACTCGGTAGATGCGTGGGTTCGAGCCCCACCGTCGGCTGTCCTTGAAATGGTTTTCCATGGTTTCCCATTTTCAACACCAGGCAAATGCTGGGACAGTACCTTCTGACAGGCCACCGCCGCTTCCTTCCACATCCCTGCCCACTTTCATCCCTTCATCTCATCTCTCATCCCGACGCGCAGGTCGCCCACGGGCGTCGACTAGAAAGGCCTGCACTCGGCCTCTCAGGAGGCTACACGAAAAAAAAAACATATAAAAAAGACATAACACCATCTTACTAAGTACTCCTATAACCAAAGCCCCGTGCCACCCATTGTTGATTCACCACAAATAATCTAGTAGACTCAATCTACTAGACTCCATGTAGTGCCCCAGCAATTATAGGCGGCCATTTTATATCCAAATGTACAGTTACAGTTTGTTAAATATTTCTTCATACGGTAGGTATTGAGGCTGTCCTGATGGACCCCAGACAATCCTAGGCTTACGAAAATAAAAAAATAAATGCACAATACATTAAAGTACCTCAGATAATGGACCATGAAAATAATAACCCTGATGAAAAAAAAAACCATTATTCCAACATCGTTTTGTCTTTTAATGGTCCTTTGCGTTTTGTTTGGTAGATCTTAACGTAATGGGAATTTTTGTATGAAAAATGAAAATCCACAGCCTGCTTCCAGTCTCCGACCGGGTCAGGAATGGAATGAATGAAGCCCCCATCTAGCGGCGAGGATATGAACTGTGCCGGCTGCCGAGGCCTGACGCACTCCTCTGGGGCAATGATTAAATGAATGACAAATGAAATGATAGTGGAGAGTGTTGCTGGAATGAAATGTTTACAGGGAAAACCGGAGTACCCGGAGAAAAACCTGTCTGCCTCCGCTTTGTCCAGCACAGATCTCACATGGAGTGATCGGGATTTGAACCACGGACCCAGCGGTGAGAGGCCAGCGTGCTGCCGCCTAAGCCACGGAGGCTAATGGGAATTTTTGTATGCCTCTTTTTAATTTCAGTTCATAAAGCAGTGCTGCAAAATTCAAGGCCGGATTTTATATCGGACGGATACGAAAAAGAAAAAAGGTCTCCTCGGTGATTTTCGTGGTTGTCACACACACGATTAAAGCCAGCCTGGGTTTGTTTATGTTGACATGCTGAAAGTTATTTTAATTGACATTTTAACGTCTTTCTACTCACCCATGTCATTTAGTGGTAGTAAAATGTCTGGCTGGCTGGAACATTAGGTTTATAGCCCTTCGCCTCGCATATTTCCCAGCCATCTCATATGGCGAAATCGGCGCTGTTTAACTTTTAGCGAATTTGATGTTCCTTTGTCATTTTATTGGAGTTCCTTGCCGCCTAGTTCCAAGTTTCTTCTTGGAACCATTATTGTCATTGGCTTTTTGTCATATTCTGGATATTGAACCAAGATTGAACTTCATTGCAGTAAATGATGCCGGTTCATTGTTGGGAGCAAGAAATCAAGGTTCAGTTTTGTTCGCTTGTTCATTGCTGCAGATATTGCGGAGTGCAAATTCCTCGTTCTCGCCTTTCCCCTGTCTTTCTGATCTGGGATGTTATCCTACAAACTGTTTCCAAACTATTCTTGGAATTGACTTTTCATAGCCACATTTATGAGCAAATATTCCTTTAGTCATTGGGTCATGTTGCGTACTTTTAGTGCAAGGCATATACATTGAGGTAAATTATTTAGGCTATTATTATTATTATTATTATTAAGGCGCGGAAGTTCATAAAAAATCATATTTTTGCATGTTTATGCATATTGTGGTTATTTTGACACAATGTATCATATTTTTCTCCTTTGCCTGTTAAAGTGCATATCTCTGCTTGAGAAGGGTGAATATTCTAACAATTTCCTATGGTTTCGAAGCACTTTTTGTTACTTCATGTTCTTTAAGTAGGCTAGTAGACTATATTTCGATTCGGACTCCGAGAGTCTCACAGAACAATACTGAATTTATTTTAATATCTAGTACGTTTCAGTCCTTTTAACAAGTTTATATGAATTATTTTTATTCAGCATTCACTATGTAAATATTGTAAAATTATTTTCATTTAAAAAGAAAATCAATGGCTATTAAAATTGTATATCAGTTACACTTAAAATTTAACATAATAAAATAATTATTGATGGTCAACATCGCTCGAAGTTACATAAAATTTCTTACTATTTAGAACTGTTTCTTAGTTGAGATATTTAAAAAAAGGTGTAGTTTTGTTTCCGTCTGTTCATATTTTCTTGATATTCAAAGTAGAAACACTAAAGAATACAGAGTGATCGTAATTGCCGTAGTTAGTTCATAGTGCATATTTTTTTGCATAGTCATGCTTATTTGACCAATCATTAGTGCATATTTGCATGCATATTTATTCATTTAACAGTGCATGAACTTCCGGGCCTTAATTATTATTATTAATAATTTATTATTATTTTTATTATTAATGCAGTCGTTTCGGCCATCTACGGACCACGCTATTTCATATCGTTGCGCCTGGGCTTTAACGATCGGTTGGTTGGTTCTTAAGTTTAGGGGCTGCGACAACGTGGTCATGTAGCCCCGTGTACTTTGGGTGTGTGTAGAATATGTCTGATAAACGATGTTAATTGTGATGACTGTATTAGTGTGTGTTATCTGTTTTTTTTTATTTAAGTAGAGACTGCAACTTACAATTTTTCAAATAGTTCCTACTTTTGCCGCCAAGCGCCACCGTCAACGACTACTAGGCCAAGTTCAGAACTTCGTTACTAGACGCCACTGCAGTCGGCTCTTGGCAACGAACGTAGAAACCTAAGAGCGTTGTTTACATTCTTAACCTATCCAATTTAGCTTCACACAGGTGTAATTAGTGGAAGGTTCTTTAGCATGCCATAAATCGCCGGCTTTACTTCCCCTCCGAAGGAAGGCATACTGAGGGACTTTTAACGCTCTTAAAAAAATCCGACGGCTTCGGCCGGGTTTGAACCCGCTACCTTGGGCGTAGAAGCTCAGCATGCTACCGACTAAGCCACCGAAGCCGCTCTTTAACGGTCGTCCAGTATTCCCACATTCGTTTCCTATGCTGTCTGTTCCTTCCTCGCTTCAGTCCATGCTTTGGCTTTTCTTGGAGTTTCGACTTGAGTGGAACACGTTTCTGGATATGCTCCTGGGTTATCCCCACTTCACGCAGGTGAACCAGGCCTCCTTGGTTTTCTTGTTAAGAAGCTTTTAGAACTCATACGAGCGATGTGGACATAGAAAACTATCCTTCTCTTACGAATGGTGTCCGTGATCTTTTCTAGAGATCATGATTGTGTCGTCAAATACTTATACAGTAGTGAGCACACGTAATATCCAACATCTTTGCAACAAATTGTGGTATTTTCTTGATGCCTTATGCGCATCAGAAACCACAAGCACCAAGGGAATGGCCAAAGTTAAATACATTGAAAAACAAGAACGGAAAATTCTGAGAAAAAATTACGGTGCTATTTTCAGAGACAATTTTTGGCAAAAAAAAAAAAAAAAAGAGACCAACAGAAGAATTATACAGAAATAGGCTACTGAATCTATCACGGCACTCATCAGAAAACGCGGAGTGAGTTCTTCACACATATCGCCAAAATTAACGACAACAGACTGACTAAAAGAATGTTGTTGTTTGAGTCTTCAGTCTTTTGACTGTTTTGATGCAGGTCTCCATGACTCCCTGTCCTGAGCTAATCGTTTCATCTCTACATAGCTACCACACCCTCCATCTGAGGCAATCTGTTTAATATATTCTAACCTTGATCTACCCCTACATTTCTTGTCCTCGACCCTTCCTTCCATAACTAATATGTTTGCTATTCCTGGGTGTCTTAGTATGTGTCCTACCAACCTATCCTTTCTCTTCATTAGCAGTCGCCAGAAACATCTCTCCTCTCCCACTCGACTTAATACCTCTTCATTTGTAACCCTATCCACCCATCTGATCTTCATTCTCCTGTAACACCACATTTCAAACGCTTCAATTCTCGTCTTTTCTGATGCACCAACAGTCCAAGTTTCACTTCTATATAGCGCTACTCTCCAGACAAAGGCTTTCAAAAATGACTTCCTAATACCTAAATCTATATTCGATGTCAACAGATTCCTTTTCTGTAGAAATGCTTTCCTTGCCTGAGCCAACCTACTTTTTATATCCTCTTTGCTTCCTAAGTAACAGAAGTCTCCTACTTCCTTTAGCTTTTCACCTGCCAATTTGATGTCCATAGAATATTCAACATAATTTCTACGTCGAAATTGGGTACTTCTTGGTACGAAGAAACTATGGAAGACTTACAACAATTACATACCACCATAGAAGACATCCACGACCGTAGCATTTGTAGAGAAAAAAATCAGAAACTAGAAATTTGAATTTAGATCACAAACCAAAAGAAAAAGGCGTAAATGGACAGATGAAGAAAAGAAGGTGCACAGTGAACGGATGAAAGGTTTGGGGAAGATAAAAAAAGAAGAAAAGAGCCACCACCAAAAGCTAGATTTTTGTATTTTTAGCTCTCTCCTTAAAGGGGAATGTACGCAGTACGCAAATAATAATAATAATAATAATAATAATAATTATTATTATTATATGTTGCGGCTGTCAACACTAGCCAGCAGCCCATACAAGGTCGCCCTCGCCAGAGCCAACAGAGTCATGTCCAGTCAGTGTGTGGGTTTGAGAGCCTATTCTCAGACAACTTACTGAATGTTGTGTCGGCTTCTCTCAAGGCTTTTGTTTCATAGCGCTGCGCTCGTGGCTTTAATAATATAATAATAATAATGTTATTTGTTTTACGACCCTTGGGGGCTCATACACCGTCGGTTGTCTTAATTATTTTTTTACATTTAAATGAAAGACAATACCTTTCCCAGTATACAGTATCTGTAAGTTTTAGCCTATAACTAAATTCAGTGTTTTGGTAGAGATATAGCGTATTACTTGAGACCATGCACTTATCTGTCAATGGAGTGTCTAGTATTTAAAACCCAAGATTGCGAGTTCAAACCGGCTGAAGTCGTCAGATTTGTCAAGAGCGTTAAAAGTCTATCAGTATGCCTTCCTTCGGAGGGGAAGTAAAAGCCGGTGGGTCCATGTCATAGATTTATGGCATGAAAAAGAACCTTCCACTGACTGCAATTTACTGTGTAAAGCTAAATGTGTAGGTTGGATTTTATTAACGCTCTATTAAGTTCCAACGTTCGTTGCCAGGCGCTGGTTGCGATGGCATCTAGTAGCCAAGTTCGCAGCTAGGCGTCGTTGACGGTAGCATTTGGTAGCGAAAGTAGGAACTACTTGAAATTGATCGTCTGCAGTCCTTACCTGAATTACGGATAACACACACTAATACAGCCATCACAATTAACACCGGTTCTCAGGCAGATTCTAGACACACCCAACGTACACGGGGCTACCTGACCGCGTTGTCGCAGCTCCTAAAACTGAGGAACCAACCAACCAAACTTTTCTTCGCCAGAAACATTTCTCCTCTCCCATTCATCTTAACACACCTTCATTTCTTACTCTATGCCCCCATCTGATCCTCATCATTCTCCTGTAACACCACATTTCAAATGCTGCTATTCTCCTCTTTTCTGATGCTCCGACAATCCAAGTTTCACTTTCATAGAGCGTCATGCTCCAGACAAAGGCTTTCAAATATGACTTTCTAATACATACATTTTTAAGAGCGTTATAATCCTTCAGTAGACCTATGTCTTTCTTGGGAGGGGAATAAAGCCGACGGGCCCATGCCATAGATTTATGGCATGTAAAAGAACCTACCACCACAATATTGGTAGAGTGTACCCAAATTTGTAGGTTATTTGGTTAGAAACGCTCTATCAAGTTCCAACGTTCGCCGCCAGGTGGCATCTCTGGTAGTCAAAGTTCGAACAACTTGGAATTGAATTTTTTGGGAGCCTACGGGCGTTCATTTAAAGTACCCTGCTATGTCCATTGGCTGCAATTTAAATATAATAATACCTAAATCGATATTTAATGTCAGCAGATGTCTTTTCTGTAGGTATGCTTTCTTTGTCTGAACCTACTTTTTATATCTTCCTTGCTTCGTCCATAACTGGTTATTTTGCTTGCTAGTAAGTATTTTTGCATTTTCATTCTCATTTACATCATTAGGGATCGATAACCTGATGTTACTGCTTAAAACAATCATCAATAGCTTACCTAACCTTGTTCTGAACCTACGTATGACGGCCATTGTTTAGCGACCGCAGCGCCTCTAGTGATAACGCATGGTCACTGCCCGTGTGATGGCGCTCTAGAGAACCACTCTATGTTACAGTGGCGTCAAGAGGTTCCCAGACTGAGAGCCTCTCTGGAATGTCTGATAAGATACGATAACTCAAGTGTTAGGTGATACTGCAGCTCTTAATGGAGCCCATACAGCACACGTATATCCAACATCCTTGCTACATATTCTGGTATTTTGTTGAATTTCGGCTCTTATTTCTTGGACGTTTTGTATAGAAAAAATAATAATTCTTTTTTACATGATTTGATTGTTTTTTTTTTCCTTCAAAACCTTTTTGCTTTTTGTTCCAAAATACTTAGTATCCTAGCTACGACGGAAAATGATTTGACACCTCAGAAGTCTCGAGGATGAAGATAGTTTTGCAACTCTTTGTGAGTTGAGACCACCTGATGGTGTAGTCTTGGCTGTCGCCCCAGTGGTCCAGGCTTGATTCCTGGCTCTGCCAATACATTTAATTCTGGTCCAAGGACTGGAACTTGGGGTACACTCAGCCTCGTGAGGCAAAAGTGAGAAGAGGAAAATTCGATTCCCAGCTCAGCCATTTGAAATTGATTTTCCCCACTTCTGCTCCAGGCAAATGCTGAGATAGTTCCTAACTTAAGGCCACGGTTGCCTCCTTCCCAATCATCACCTTAGTTACAATTACACATACAGCCATTGTAATAGGTTGGCAGTGCCCTTACCACTTTTTTGAGACAAGTGCGATACTTACGTGATACTTTTTTAAAAATAAGAATAGTGATAAAATTCTGGGTGGGCGCTAGGTCCGAAATACATAGAACACTTGAGACTTCTCTCTCACTCTCTCTCTAGCAGTAGGCTGACGCTCTCACCAACCAGGGTTCATTTGTGATGGGGGTAACATGCCTTATAAGGTAATCTAACTACAGGAAAAGATTCTACTTGCATAAATATAAATAATGTATTTAATAAGAACAAGAATAAGAAGACCACTACAACGTGGACTAAGGAAGTTAGGAAAGATTTAGAAAAGTTGAACATCACAGAGTTTCAAATGGAAGAAAGAAATGAATTTAAGAGTAAACATCTGGAAGGGGTTCAAGATGAAGGAAGACGAACTTGGACAGAAGATCAAAGGAAACATGACAGCGACCACATGAAGGAATATTGGATACAGAGGAAACTCCAGAGGGAAAAGAAAGTTGTTGCGTGATCCTAAGTGGTCAATTCGCTTGGAGAGAAAAGAACAAGAATAGTGACGTAAAATATGAAATTAATAATAATAATACCGTAATAATAATAATAATAATAATAATAATAATAATAATATCGTATGGCCTCGGGTGCAAGCTTTGTTATTTGACGCCCAGAGGGCAGCTTGCATGTCGAATTTTATTATTCCTTGGAGCGCTGTGAAAGTCAAGGATGTTAGATATGTAAGCTTCTTGACACTATAGCGCTTTCTAGTAGAGAATGGAGGAACTTTTGTGTTGGCGGAAAATCTCGAGATTAATTTTGCAATTATGAATACGGCCTACTGAATTCAAATGGGTTCTTTAACATGCCAACAACGTATGACATGCGTGCCGATATTTTTGTCGCCTTTCAAAAATCACTTACCACGGCCAGGAGTGAACCTGCAAGCTTGGGGTTGGTAGTCCGACACGATAACCACTCACCCACCGTGGCAAGCATAATAATAATAACCACTGCTCATAAGCCATGGGTAATGGCGTTACTTGTAAACCGAGCTAATCACTGCCACTAAACACACACTAGAATTCACCTGTTCACTCACCGTCTTTGGACTGACTGCAAAGGCCTGGCTGAATTCGAGTCGACAATGGCAGAAGTAGAAGGATCTTTTCTTGTAAGGAAGTCGAGGGCTCAGAATGACAAGGTTCTATTTGACTTTTTTTTTTGAAAAATGAGATTTTTATCTCAGAGGGTGGGACAGTGCAAGATCTATATGTACTATTGGTTTTATACGGTTATTATAATTTTTGTGGGCAGTAAAGTCATTTTGACAAAGTTCTAATTGCATATTGTGCTCCTCGTCGAGAATGACAAGGTTCTAATTGACTATTCCAACTGTTTTTAGTTTTGTTAACATAAACAAATAACTTGGTAAACATGACTTTTTAGATATAGAATTTCAGAATGACATTTCACCAAATCCAATTGCATTTACGTTAATTTACAACAATTTGGAAGTAAAACAGTAATTCAGTGCGTCGTCATTAATTCAGAAGAAACAAATTGTGTTTAAGTAATATTCTTGGGGTTGGCCGGCCTGCTAGACAGTGTTTCGTCTGTATTGCTTATTCATCATTCTTTGGAAACTGAAGAGTGTATCATTCTGTTTACTGAATGTACCGGTACTGCAATTGTGGAAAATTTCCCGATTTAGAAGAGTTGTAAAAGGAAGTATGTACACTTGTTACTTTTTAACAGCAATTAGAAAGCTAGTTTTAATTTAGGTTTATTTCCAAACTGTAGTTTATTCATAAATTATTTTAAGGTTGTTAGCACAAATTATTATTTACATTTTACAATCTTCACCGTTTGAAAGATTAATATATTGTTGCAGACTGTTTCCAAATCAAAATGGTTCTGAGTGCAAACTTCCCGCCACTGAGGACAACATAAGTAAAAATATCGAGAGTTCCAATCAGCATAAAATTGAAAAACTGTGAGACCTTTTACGGCTAGTTCCATATTCAGATTAATCTTGTGAACCAGAAAGTGAGGAAACACCTACTAAGAAACGTCGAACCAGGGCTAGGCAACGTCACCCGTCTCAGTGGAAAGGTATGGTAAGGAAAGACTGTCGTCAACATGAAATGGAGTATATATACAGAAGAGGCACGCTGGTGAAAGAGAAATCGGTGTTAACACTAAAAGACTGTGCTTCCAACTTTACAGAAGATGAAAGACTTGATATCTTTAATTCGTAGTATTATGAGTTAAGCCAGAAAGAAAAACATTATTTCTTAATACAGAACACAGACAGTTGGGTAGATTATTGGCTGAGGAATAACCTAACCACCAAGGGAAGATGATAAAGAAAAGGAGATGGGTTTCGGACTGGAGAAAAAGGATAGAAAGATAGGAGGAGAGTCCCACAAAAGTTATGAATTTAACTTTAAATGCACTTAGAGGCGGTTGCCACTGCAAATCCGTTCTCTGATACCTAAAGTGGGTAAGGACCTGGTCGAAGCTAACGGGAACCGCAGCTAGGACTTGGGCGGTTTGCAAGAGAATGGCTTTAGAGTATTCCCTCTCAAGCATGCATATGCGTACTATGGGGAAGGGTGATGGTCTGGCAAGACAGATAGTAACAGACTTATTGTAGATCTGTTCAAAGGAATTCTTTTTTGACCAAGTAATTCGAAGAATGCCAATAATTTGCATCGATTTTAATATTTCCAGTTTTCGAAGTTGTGGAGTTCCTAAAAAGCGACCAAGTGCTTCCAAGAAGGATTGTGATTTAAAAAAATGATACCTTGGGGAGTAATTTTGGTAAGTGAACCAATAGTTGCATTTGGAAATGGCTAAGCTTTTACTCAGCAAGGAGCCGGCTAAAAGTTTAGACAAAGAGAAACGCTTATTTTTTGGAAAACCAACCATAAGTTTTCGGAGAGGATCTCCACAAGCAGGTAGCTGGCGTAGCGAGCTGTACTGTAACGATTCGATCCCATAGCGGTTATATTTATAGGGTTATTCATTTATAATTATCATATTTATTATTCTTATTAATTAGTACATCAATGAGATGATTTTTATATCAGATAATTGTAAGCGGTTTTTATTATTATATTCAAGTAGATTTTTATTAACAATTATTTGTAAAGAGACGTAGTAAAATATATAATGCAACAAGATTGCCAAATAGGATCAACCCAATGCGTCACAAACTGAACGACGTAGTAATAATTACACCACGGCAAACTGCGTCATTTTCCTGAGATGTTAAGAAACCCACTATGGTGTAACCAACACGCCATTTTCTACGGTACGTACGCGTCTAAAGATTACAAATTGTGGTGCAATTAGCCCTCGTGAGAGAATGAACACTGAAGAAAGGGAAGCTTACTGGAGGGGGAGACCGTCGAAGACCACGTGACAACGAAGTCATTAGTACCTGCGACTCCGACAAAAGACGCATTGATCTACAGCTCTCAATGAAGTAAGGAAGTTGTAACCTTGCTTTCTGGGTCCTAATGGACTGAGCACCGAGAGTCGACACTGAACGATGTCTTGCCGACATCTATATCAATACATAATGGGTTATATCCCTGATCAAGAGTCTTTCTACAGATGGCAACGTACTTAATGAGGATATTTCATAGTAAATGAGATATCACATCATTTTTTTAAACATAAGCGACGTAACATCGAGATCATCGATCATTTCTTAAATATGACGAATCTTCGACTGGGTGAGCCAACAATTCAATAAAACTATCGTCTCTATTATAATTTAACTTCATTTAACTTTCAATTCATTTTAATATTCATTTTCTTTTAAATAATTAATTGCCGCATTGAGTAATTTTAAATTCAATTGTGTGACTATCACTATTCTGTTTTATTAATATTTTGTTTTTGCATTTAATAAATTCATTCTCTTCAACGTAATGCCTATTTCTTTCATTGTAGTTGGTACTTTAAGGCAATCATACTCCTTGATTAAATACTGGATTGGTTAGATGACTTTGTCTCACTACGGCCCGGGTAAGTGGTTCTCGACTCTACTGCTGATAGCCGAGGTTAAATCAATAAATTTCGATTCACTATCTTAAATAGGAATCTGGCGCTCAACAACTTATTATATTACACTATCACAGGTAAGGTCACACCACAGTGTATATCATTTATTATTATCATGTCATGTTTATTGAACCACAATAGTCATCAACCACGTTCAACGACTTATATTAAAAATGTTACATTTGGCGCCCAACGTGGGGCACGAAAACCATTCGGTATTTAGTCAGAGGAGTGTATAATTTCAGTGCAAATTGTCAGTGCTTTTGGGGGACAGTGAAGTGAAGTGAAATTTTGGACGGACAATTGTTATACGGTGTACTTCAAGATGTCGGAGGAGGAACAGAGGCAGTTGAGAAGTAGGAATAAAGTCGAGAAAGTTAATTATAAGGAGGTTGATAGCAGTAGCGATGTTGAAAGCGTAGAGAATAATACCAAGATGTCGGAGGTAAATCTTGAGAATAATCCTGAGGTTAACCCTGACAAGAATACAGAGGTACATCCTGAGACTAGTGGCAGTCTAGAGAAAGAAAAGTCTATAGAGATTCCTGAAGATCCATTAACTGCGCTCATAAAGCAGATGAGTAGAGATTTAAGTGCGAAATTTGATGAGAGTATGAATAAAAATAGTAGGGAGATGGAAGAAGATATTGGTAGGCTAAATCAAAATATGGAAGAGAATAAGAAAGATAATTTAGAAAGTAGGAAGGAATTCAATGATAAATTTGAGAAATTAGATAAAGATATGAATAAAAATATGGAAGAGAGTAAGAAAGATAATTTGGAAAGTAGGAAGGAATTGAGTAGAGATTTAGGTGAGAAATTAGATAAGAGTAATCAAGAGATGAGAGAGGATATGAGTAAAATAAATCAGAAATTGGAAGAGAATAATGTAAAACTAGATATTGTGGAAACGATGAATAGAGAATTAAGTATGAAGTATGATATGCTACAGGAGAGTATTCAGGGGGTGAAACAGGAAATCAGAGGTGAAATTAAGGAGGAGGTAGAGATGAAGGCTAAAGATATTATTAAGACAGTAGATAAGAAATTAGAAGCA
The DNA here is from genome assembly GCA_946902985.2 of Meconema thalassinum. Lineage (NCBI taxonomy): Eukaryota > Metazoa > Arthropoda > Insecta > Orthoptera > Tettigoniidae > Meconema > Meconema thalassinum. The sequence continues at coordinate 229,166,180 of OX336395.1, read as the reverse complement.
GCAGAAAGTAGGATTCAGGAAAGAATAGTAACTGTGATTGAAGAGAAAATAGCAACTCAAGGTGAAAGTTTTAGCAAATTGGTAGAAGTGGAAACTAGGCAGGTGGTAGAGACTTTAGGGGAAACTGCAGTAGAATCAGTAAAGACAGCCTGTAAGGAGACTATAATTGAAAGTAGAATGGAGTCAGACGAGATTTTAGGTGAAAGCAAATTGGAATTAGCGGAGATTTTAGGTGAAATCAGATTAGAGTCAGACGAGATTTTAGGTGAAAGCAAATTGGAATTAGTGGAGACTGTAATTGAAAGTAGATTAGAGTCATTGGAGATTGTAGGTGAAAGCAGATTGGAATCGGAGGAGATCTTAGGTGAGGAACGGCAAATAGCGGAGATTTTAGGTGAAATCAGATTAGAGTCAGACGAGATTTTAGGTGAAAATAGATTAGCGTCAGAGGAGATAGTAGGAGAAAGCATAGTAGAGTTGAAGGAGATTTTAGATGAACGCAGGATAGCTGTAGAAGAGACTATAGAATGTAGCGAAAAAGAAGTGAAGAAGATGAGAGAAAAGATAGGGATAGATGTAGGTAAGATAAAGAAAGTACTAAGCACCCAAGAGATTAAGATGCAGACAATCATAGATAAATTAGATAGGCAAACTAGGGAAGAATTTAGTCCTGTGATAGAGGAAGTTAATATGAAATTATTAGTGGCAGAGAAGCGTGCGTTAAGTCATAGTCAGAAGAACATAATTAGTAAACAGGTTAAGAGGAGGAGAGAGATATATAAGAGCAGAAGCAGTAGTCCACGGCTAAAGAGAGCATTAAGTGATAGTAACGGAGAAATGAAAATGAAACCTAAAGGTAGATATTTTAGAAGTAAAATGAAAGAAAAGAGAATTAAGTTGCTAGAGGAGAAAGAAATCAGGATGAGAGAGAGAAAGAAAGCATATGACGTGCAGTGGCGTACTGAATTAGCCAGACTTGGGGATGTGAGAGGGGGAAAGCCGAAGTACTGTGTTACTATGGATGAATGTAGTACAGAGGAAGTAGAAACTAATGTAACACGGAAGGAATTATGTGGAATTCTAGTTAAAGATAGAATTGAAGATGAATGTGGTAAGAACGGTGAAATGCCAGTGAACGTATTTATGTAAATTTATATTACCGATAGTTACTGTTCCGTATGACTTAAATATTAAGTAATGAAGTTTAATAGGATTTAACAGAGGTAGATAAGGAACCTGCTGTGTGTAATTTTAATTCAGTCGTGAAGTTAGGATGGTAAGGGGCGCGTAGTGCCTACGCTTATTGATTTAGATTGACTAAAATTATTTAATTTTGAAGACAGAGGTTGTCGTGCTATTGAGCAATGCAGGTAAGTTGAATGTAGGTCCTTAAACTGCAGGTAAGTTGGATGAAGTAAGAATTAAATTTTAAAAGTAGGAAGGTTATTACATAGGTAAGTAATCGAAAGAAAGTAATAATTATTATGGCAACCATAATTAAGAATATAATGGTAATAAAGATTTAATTCAAAAGTGAGTGAAGATCAGATGATACAGTGGTAATAAAACTAGTGAGTTGAAGAATTAAGTATTGATTTAATAAAGAAGTTTCAGTTGAGGACAGCGAGGTTATCAGCGGATATATGTTGAGAAATTTATAAGTGGTTTAGAATTGTTAATGGTAATGCGTTGTATGAATTAACCAACATCGGGTTGAAATGAGGAAGTAGTAACTAATTAGGACATCTGGTAACTTACTTGGTGACAGATATGTGTGTGTGTATGTGTGTATTTTCACGTAAATGGACGTGAGTTTGAAGAAGTAGGCCAACGAAGGTAATGCCGTTGAGCAAAGTGGTTTTAAGTTTTTGGTAAGATGCCAAATGAAGTAGGTTGGAGGAAGTTTTTGGAGGATGAAGTAGGTCAGCAAGGTATATTCCGTTGAGCAATGAGATTTTTTATGGTGTCTACGGGACTACGTGAAGTTAATGTTGGGAGTTTTTTTTTAAGTATATATGGATGTATGCACACAAGGTAATAAGAGATTACAAAGGTAATATGGTCCAAGTTTGAGTTACAGTTACGCAGGTTTTAAAGATATTACAAGGCTTGTTATTGAGCTAAACCACTTTGTAGTAAAAAGTTACTGATGATTAATAACGAATTAATGATGTGGTAGATTGTTGTCCTACACACAGGTTAAAGTAAAGATAATAATTATAATTAAAAGGTTGACATAATATTTACTAATATTGAAAGGAATTTGTTATAATTCGACGTTTGAGGATTTAAAGATAAATCTTTTTTTTTAGTAGACAGGAAATTAAAGTTTTATTTATGTCATACGGAGTTAGTAAAGATAAGTTAATATTTTGAAGGAAGAATAAGTTGGTAAGATAAGTGTATACCTAAGGGGTAATAATGAAGTTACAATTAAAGGCAGGTGTAAGTTACGCATTTAATTTGATAGAGAAGAAAGTATCTGAACTGTGTTAGAACTCAGAACTTGCTTTATGAAGTGATTATGGGAGAATATTTGCTAATTATGAGTGTCAGTGTTATTGACTGTCAACTGGAACACTGTCATTATTTGAGGAAGACAATAGTTAGGAAAGCAAAGGGTGATGTTATTATTCCAAGGAGTTAGTCGAAGCATGTAAGATTTTTTTTTTTAGCTGAAATTTAATGTGTTATTGGTCAGTAAGAGGTGACCTGTAACAGTAAGAAGAAGTGGGATTATACCACGAATAGGGGAGTTTTTTTTTTGTATGTGACGTGTGATGTCACGATGAGTTTTGAGAGATTCTGGTATAGCAAGTGTGAGCTATAGTCCAGGCGGTCAGAACAAGTAGGAAGTGGTGTTTGGAGGACACGGTACTTAATTAAGAGTTTTGAGAGAAAACTAAGGGGGGTTTTTAGGCATTCAGCAAAAAGTCAAATCATGAATAGACTAAGTTCAAAGTATAAGAGCATTAATATTTTGTGGAACGAAATATTTATTCCGAGGAGTTTGTCATGTGTTTTTGTGAAATAGTTTAGTGATATACGTAATTCAGGTATTGAGTAGTATTTTGTCCAAGTCTTAATCATTTTGTTATGGTAAGTAAGGAATGACGTTACGGTAAAGTTATATCTTGACGCTAAGTTAAATTTTATAAAGTGAACGAGAAGTCAGATTTTATGTTTATTGGTGATTTTGAAAATTCAAGTTATTGTTTTCGAGAAGTAGTAAAGAGGAATTATGGTTTTATGAGAAGTTAAGAAGTCGTGGAGACTTAGGAAGTATTAATTTGGAAGGAGGCGGCCGTGGCCTAAGAAAGAATTAAGCCACGAAGGCAGGTGAGTAGTAACTTGGATATTTAAGTGAACTGTTTAATAAATGCTTTAAGGTATTTCGATGTCATTATGTATTTGGGGAAATATTTACAGGTATGACATATGCACTGAAATTGGAATTGCCTTATGTATCTTGCTAAGTTATTTTTTTCTTCAATTATTGAAATTTTACTGCATTTGAGTAATCCCTTTATAAAGACGAAAGGAATATTGTATTGTTTGCATCCTATTATCGTGTGCTGTAATAGTTATTATGGGTTAATCAGCTGGTATTACAACAATGTACTTCTACGCCAGACTGATATACAAAAACTACGTTCAAAAGAGATGAAGTCAAAATTGTATGTCATGCATACGATCACCGAAATATAAACGAGTGCAGCGTTGACATATATGTCAAAAATAAAAGTGAAGGGCATTTTATATGTATATTTTTTACAGCTCGTTTAATACATAAAGAAGAATGAACATTATGAACATTTGGAAGAATGAGAAATGATAGTACAAATATGTAAAGTGAAAAGAGTATGTTCTTGTATATTTTTATGTATTGTTGAAGGGTATTATTTGTATGTTGTCGTTATGGGGGTATTAATATTTACATTTGTATTCATTTGTGTAGGATGTGTAGTGATACAAATAATGTTACATTTTATTTTAAATTATTTATATCAGGGGCGATTGTAACGATTCGATCCCATAGCGGTTATATTTATAGGGTTATTCATTTATAATTATCATATTTATTATTCTTATTAATTAGTACATCAATGAGATGATTTTTATATCAGATAATTGTAAGCGGTTTTTATTATTATATTCAAGTAGATTTTTATTAACAATTATTTGTAAAGAGACGTAGTAAAATATATAATGCAACAAGATTGCCAAATAGGATCAACCCAATGCGTCACAAACTGAACGACGTAGTAATAATTACACCACGGCAAACTGCGTCATTTTCCTGAGATGTTAAGAAACCCACTATGGTGTAACCAACACGCCATTTTCTACGGTACGTACGCGTCTAAAGATTACAAATTGTGGTGCAATTAGCCCTCGTGAGAGAATGAACACTGAAGAAAGGGAAGCTTACTGGAGGGGGAGACCGTCGAAGACCACGTGACAACGAAGTCATTAGTACCTGCGACTCCGACAAAAGACGCATTGATCTACAGCTCTCAATGAAGTAAGGAAGTTGTAACCTTGCTTTCTGGGTCCTAATGGACTGAGCACCGAGAGTCGACACTGAACGATGTCTTGCCGACATCTATATCAATACATAATGGGTTATATCCCTGATCAAGAGTCTTTCTACAGATGGCAACGTACTTAATGAGGATATTTCATAGTAAATGAGATATCACATCATTTTTTTAAACATAAGCGACGTAACATCGAGATCATCGATCATTTCTTAAATATGACGAATCTTCGACTGGGTGAGCCAACAATTCAATAAAACTATCGTCTCTATTATAATTTAACTTCATTTAACTTTCAATTCATTTTAATATTCATTTTCTTTTAAATAATTAATTGCCGCATTGAGTAATTTTAAATTCAATTGTGTGACTATCACTATTCTGTTTTATTAATATTTTGTTTTTGCATTTAATAAATTCATTCTCTTCAACGTAATGCCTATTTCTTTCATTGTAGTTGGTACTTTAAGGCAATCATACTCCTTGATTAAATACTGGATTGGTTAGATGACTTTGTCTCACTACGGCCCGGGTAAGTGGTTCTCGACTCTACTGCTGATAGCCGAGGTTAAATCAATAAATTTCGATTCACTATCTTAAATAGGAATCTGGCGCTCAACAACTTATTATATTACACTATCACAGGTAAGGTCACACCACAGTGTATATCATTTATTATTATCATGTCATGTTTATTGAACCACAATAGTCATCAACCACGTTCAACGACTTATATTAAAAATGTTACAGTACTTGCCTTACTGGCCAGTTAGAATTAGCTATTAAAGCTAAAAGAAACTTTAACGAGATTACCACTAAGAGTTTTTGCTCAAATGCAACGAGTGGTGAAATCCCTATCAATAGATTTAATGGCATTGAGTAGGAAGAGCCAAGGAAGACAGGATCTTGCCTAACCGTTGTATTAGAGAAATGATGAGTCGAAAAGGAAAGTTTGAATTTATTTAACAATACAAAAAAGTCTAATAAATTTGACAAGTATATAGTTTCAATTTTTAGTAACAATTTGGGGTCGCAGACCTCCTAACACTTAAAGTTTGCTCCAGGCAATTAGCAATTTATTAGGTTTCAAACCTTTATAAATCCTAGCAAGGATTTAAAATAGCGAAGATAAAAATTCAAAATTTAAAGACAATTAAGGTGATTAAAGTTTAACAATAAATAGAGTACAAGGTGTGTACTATAAGAAATTTCTGAGAAAACATTCTAGAGAAAGTAACCACTTCGAAAATAACAATAAGAAAAACAGGAAGAATAAGATAGAAGTTCCTATACTTCTTATATTTGTGCAGAATTACTTTTATTACAATTATACAAAAGAGGGCAGGTCACTTACTGTGAAACCTGAAGAGAAAGTCAAAAGGAAGGTTCTAGACTTCCTATGTTTAATTAGGAATCACGAGACTAATGGGGCAAGTTCCCTTTCGTGAAACCTAGAAATAACTCACTCCTGAGTTGAAAGAATTGTATTCCCTGATTATAAGGGAGAAACAATGTAAGCTTGAACCGTGTATGAAACACGTGGTTATGCAGAAATTAATTAATGAGATATAAGCAAAGGTGGGAGGGCACGTCTTTAGAGTGACACCTCATTGCAATAGACCTTAAAGTAACAATTTTATTAACATGGTTTGTTAGTAGAAGGTTTAGGAAAGATCAATTGGGATTTAGGATAAATGTTCATGGCCTTATTTATGGTAATCGGACGATCGCGACGCGGTAGAAATGTTGAACAAGCACTAGTTCTCACTATAGTTTGTTGAATGGATGAAAAGTTCACTGTAGTAACACGAAAGTTTATGGGAAAGAAAGTTATTGCAATGATGAAAAATAACTGGTTGCACTATGTAGACGAGAGTCTATTGCTTGAGAAATTTGTGAATTACAATTAAATGCGCCATAGAACATTCCAACGGTGGAAGAAAATTTAGCTATTGCAGTAATTTATAAGGAAGATTCCTCATTTTAAATAGTATTCCCACAAGTGAGTGAAAAATACATGACGGCAAGACTTGTAGATAGAGTACAGAATCTGGAAGGTTCCAGAACAATCCTAATAGAAGAATGGGGCCAAAGTTAATCCAGCGGTGGAACGAGCTTAATATTTTATGGACAGCGGGTATTAGATAATATCCCACGTTGTGAGAAGATATCTCATTTAAATAGCTTAAGAAAAGCTACTTTCTATTAAGGTTGGCTTAGACAGACAAAAGCCCAACATGGCAAATCCCGCGAAGAATGATTACTGCCCCAAATAAGTAATCTCACGCTGTCTATAAAATGATCAATAAAAGCATGTAGATAATAAAACTGATGAAGATGAGGTAAAAACCTTAAGTCTGTACTTATCTTGGGTGCATGTCGAAGGTGAAGTTCCCTTTGACGAATACTTAATGTGCCAACATGGCGTAGAATGTAGAGAGTGCCTCTTGGTTTGAGGAGACTGGCTCTAGTTGAGCCTTGACTGACCGAGTCAACTGCCGACTTACAAGTGAGACCCACTCAGCGAAGCGCGGAGGGTCCAAGGAAGGGAAAAGAGTGGGGGTAGGAGACAAAAGTAAAACATATAAGCATGACCAATATTGTAAACTTAAATTCTCTTGAGGAAATGGTCTTCAAAGAGTTGATAGCAGGCGATACTAGCACAGCCTGGTGGGTGAAAAAGTAGACGAAGTTCTCTTGATCACGGAGATAATAGCTGGCGATGGCAACGAGATCTGGTGGCCAAATGGAAAAGGAAGTCCTCTTGCACCAGGAAGAATTGAGGAGCTTCAGAGATTCGCTGCTAGATGACGCTAGGTGGGTCATGGAAGATATATATCTAGAACAGACTCACAAAGAACATAAGAGACATGACCAACAAAGAGAAAATAGAAGATCACTGTTGGTGTTTGATAAAAAAAGGAAGGAATGAACATGCAAAAGCATTAAAATTTATATTATCTCGTACCGTGTATTCCAAGAATACACCAACAGTATTGACACAGATAGCTGTGAAAGGTTCAAGGCGCACTAAGGCATCCAAACATCATTTTATAAAAACATGATTGTATAATACGTGTCTGTAAGTCTTTCTTTTTGGGCACTCTAGCAGTAAGCCAGAAACCTGTGTATAACGCCCATAAGTGCAAAAGTAGTGCAGGAACACCAAAGTCTGATGAAAGAGGCAAGTGTACCAGGGATAAAGTCTCAAGAAAAAGGAAGGTTAAAGTTAGGAATCATATACAATCTTTTCCTAGTTGTGAATCGCACTACTGTTGAGCTAATAGAAAGAAATTGTACCTTGATACTAATCTACATTAACCAAAAATGTATGAATTGTGCGTAAAAGAGTGTGAGACAGAATGATTGGAACCAGTTAAAATATCTATGTACAGGCATATATTTGGTAATGAATTTAATTTGCCGATTTCACAGGCCATCATACAGCGAAAGCTGAGTAAAGAGAGAATTTGTGACATCCGGTCAATGTACAAGTGGATGCCACTCCTGGATAAAACCTACTATGAGTCTATTTTTAAGCAGTATGGCTCCTAGTCAAAAACTTCAAATGACTCATCAGTTCTTATTTAAAATATTCATTTTCATTCCAATGTAACGTACTCTGCAGAGCTCCACCATTCCATCATTTATATTTTAGTGAACTTGGGCAGAATCAGGTTTCATTATATTTTTACGAAACAGTTGTTTAAACGGGCAGAATGACCATGATTTCACTTTTGTTAAAGGAACGCTAGGTTTTTAAAGCAGCGAACTATTTTTTTATTTTAAGAGTTTTTAACGAAGGATGTCAGAATGGACTTCATAATATCACACTGGGTTCAAATGTAGGGGGATCCTTTTGTGAGCAAATTATATACAACAGTTCCTATGTAAAAATGTGCAAGTAATGTTAATTAATCTTACTGTAAGATGGTTCATTTGAAATGAAATATATGATGATGATAATTGTTGTTTTAAGGGGCCTAACGTATAGGTTATCGGCCCCTAATGGTTTGGGTGATCGTGAAGATGAAAATGAAATGTAAAACTATAACTAAAATTAACTACTAACTTATAGACTAGAAGATGAAATGGAAAACAATAGGAGAATAAGGCAAATAAAGGACAGGAGGAAAAGAAATGCCCTCAATCCTCGAAGAATGAGGATTGAGGGACTTGGAAGGAAGGAGAGCCATGAAAGGCAAATAGGAAAGTGAAAGAGGAGAGGGTCGGCCATAGAGGCAATGGAAAAAGGGGGGATAAACCGGACCCAGCTCAGGAATCCCCCAGGGTCGCCAACTCCCGAACTCACCAGCCGTAAGCCCTTGAGGGTGTAGGTATATCGAGGGTGCACCAGAAGTGGTGGGGCTAAACACACCCTGCCTCCTTGAGGGCCTTGAGCAGAAAGCAGGAGATATCATGAAAAGAGAAAGAAGGCTGATCCCTCGAAGAATGACGGTATCAGGAAAGATGATACAAGGGCCAATTAAGGCTGGAAAGTGAAAGACTCCCTAGGCCTCGGATACCCTAATACCGCCAGGGTCGGAAAAGAAAAAGAGTTGACCAAGGGAGGTCAAGGAAAGATGACAGAAAGGAGCAAGGCACAAGGAAGTGGAAGTAAAGCCAAACTCAGCTGGGGCTCCGTGGTCGCCAACCCACGTCCCACTAGTCGTGAGCCCCTGGGGGGGGGGGGGGAATGAAATATATAATTTACTGGCCATGTACAGTCTGTTTTATGCATTCCTTATTATTTCAAACATTAAAAACCATAGTAAAACAACCTTTTATATCATTCCTACACTTCTCAAATCAACCATACTTTACCTACCATTTGGAATGACAAGGTTCCATTTGCTGACCTGATTTCCTAATTCACATCACCCACCTGCCAAATGCGTATAATAAGTGCTCATTTCACTTAAATAGATAAAGGATAGACTAGTCAAAAACTCAAGCCTCACTACTGCAGAATCCTTTAATTAATGTGAACTTAATAAGCAGTCAAACTTTAAAAATGCTCTCCTGTAAAATTTATGAAAAGTCAAATAGAACCTTGTCATTCTGAGCCCTCGAAGTGGCGGTCACATTGTCAAGCTTAGATATCTAACCTCCTTGATTTTCATAGTGCTTTAAGGAATAACGAAATTCGACATGCAAGCTACCCTTTGGGTGTCAAATAACAAAGCTTGCACCCGGCATCCGAGGCCATACGATAGTATTATTATTTCCTTCACAGCACCCGTCACTAATTTCGTTGTTCCTTGAAGCACTATGAAAATCAAGGAGGTTAGATATCTATGCTCCTTGAACAATATAGCGCTTTCTAGTAGAGAAATGATGAACTTTGTGTTGGCGGAAACCCCCGAGATTAATTTTGCCATTATGAACACGGCCTACTGAATTCAAATGGGTTCTTTGACATCATTGTATGTAATGGTGTCGCAAATTTTGCCTCCTTTCAAAAAATAATCACTTACCACGGCCAGGAGCGAACCTGCAAGCTTGGGGGTTAGTAGACCGATACGTTGACCACTCATCCACCGTGGCAATGTGGAAATGTTCCTCTGCACCTTTTCTCAGAATTTGTGCTGGTAGGATCTACTGGTCAGTTCTTGTGAAATAACACAGCAAAAGTACGAGGTTTTTTTTGTCTTCTTGCCTATGATAGGTTCATGGATATGAGGATACCAATATTTGTTACACAATATGAAATATTAATATTTCAATCAAGTCCCGTATTAAGTTGTTAGTGTAACCAATGCCCGGTAATGAATTTAACCAACAAATTCTTCACTAATATTTCATTTAACTATTTCAGATGCCTAGGAAGTGTTGTGTGCCTGACTGTAAGCCAAATTATGGCAGTACTATTAAAATAACTGGTTATATTACTACGTTTTGATCACTACAGCGAGGTGGACTTTCAGTGCCTAGTAATTTAGCTTTGGTATATATCTTCATGTGGCCTCTATATTCCAGTACATTATGAACTGTACTCAGTTGGCAAGTACCTTTAGGTAGATTTCGTTAGAAAGCTACCTATTTTTAAATTAAGTGACGAGCGGAGCATTATTGCTAGACTGTCAACATTAAGCTTGGAGGCCTATTGTGATTATGATGAGTGCATCTGTGGACAAAATGTGAAGAATTTATTATCTAAGGAAATCTCTAAGTTCGTTAGAATAATATTTCTTTCTGAGCGTGTCAATGACGGCAGTGAACATAGCAGCAATAAAAGGAAACTTCAGGCTTTGGGACATTGAGGTACAGTACAGCCTTTTATTATTACCTTATCGGGAATCGCCAGTACATTGCAGGATAATACGTATCCTTTATTTGTGATACTTGTGTACAGATTTAGCGGACGTTACGTTCTGTTGTATTGTCGCAAATATTCGGCGTCAAAATCTATGTGTTTATGCAGTGTTAGCAATTACCATATGCTTGCGCTAGGCCTCCCAGATGACAGATGGGCTGTGTTGCCAAACCTTATGACACGGCTTGAAAATTCGGTAACTGCTAGGTCAAGCCGCTAGGAACGCTGCTCCATGCTTTTTTTTTCTCGGGGACTCGCTCTGGTTTTTGTTATTTCGCAACCCACCACCAGGGTATCACTAAGGATGTCATTGTTGCTGGACCCTTGGGAGGCTGTGTGTCTGGCGCGAGGCCAAGCCAGAGCAGAAGACGCGTTGTGTCCATTGACATGAGGTGTTGGCTGGCGGCCAGGACATAAACACCGCTCACGAATATAAAGTAGATATCGTACTCATTTCCATTTCGCACTCGCTTGTGTACGCCGGACTATTCCCACGTGTCCAGCATTGCATAGTTCATACAAGCTTTGGTGATGCTCATTGAAATATAGATGAAGGCTTTAATTTATTACGTCGAGTGGGCAAAGGTCACGGGAAGGGTAGTGCCATGAGAAAATGTGCCGTGTATGACCAGTGGTGGTAGTGAGGGGGGTTGTTTAGGATTTAACCCCTCCTCCCGAGATAATTCTTTACTTGAATCTTTATATTGTCCCATCTATCACCTGTTTTACGCTGGGTGGCTTCGGTGGCGTAGTTGGTAGCATGATGAGCTTCTATGCCCAAGATCGCGGGTACAAACCCGGCCGAAGTCGTTGGATTTTCTAAGAGCGTTTAAAAAACCGTCAGTATGCGTTCTTTCGGAGGGGAAAGTAAAGCCGGCGGGCCCATGTCATAGATTTGTGGCATGAAAAAGACCTTCCACTAACTACACTTGTGTGAAGCCAAAATTTGTAGATGAGAATTGATAACGCTCTATTAGTTCCAACGTTCGTCGCCAGGTGCTGACTGCGATGCCATCTACTGTCGACCAAAATATTATGTTCACTGGAGTTTGAAGGTTGATTGTGAAGTAACCAATATACCTACATAAAATCTAATAACATCGTCATTTTCGTCGTTCTATTGTACGTTAGTTCATGTAGGTTTGGAATTTTTAGTTTATATTTTAATTTTTTTTTTTATCGCAGTTGGAACACAAAAAGTGCTCATTTCTAAGCGTGTTTCAACCATGCGTCACATTTAAGAATTATTTTCTCAAAAGCCCGTCATCGGATCGACTCTAAATTTTAACACAATATACATTGGAATGTTTTATAACTGGTTTATTAATTTCAAAATTTTTCTTGTCCAAGAAACAAAGTTGTTATCATTTTTGTAAGGTAACTTTTTCTCGGCTCGGGGTGGTTGGAAAATGTAGTTCTTGGTCGCGTTGTAATTCTTATACATCAAAAGGTTATGCTGTATGACTGTGAAATACGTAAATTAATTCAATTATTTTATATCGGTTTGTATTTGTACAGGAAAATAATACATGGTTCCGCAGCTAACCGATACGGAGAAAGCTGTGTACAGCGTTGCAAGGATAGAGCCCATCGCGCGTCTTGGCGCGCCTCACTCGGTTTTTTTTTTTTTTTTTTTTTTTTTAAAGCGTATGGCTTTTAGCGCCGGGAGTGTCCGAGGACATGTTCGGCTCGCCAGTTTTGTAGCTACTTCTGAATTTAAAAACTTTCCGGATCCTTTAAACCTTCAACGTTTTCTCAATTTTTCGTTTTTGCTTAAGATGGCGACCCCTACAGTGTCTGCGAACAAATGTTACCAACATTAAAAATAACCTCGAAGATTACATATGAATTGTTGTGGACTAATTCGAGGTTTTAAAAAGCAAGCCTCGCTTGGTTTAGAACCGACTTATCGGCTGATTGCTTCCTAGAACTGGGCTCTGGCTGGAATGTTGAGTCTAGCTCTGGACCACAGAGCGCGCTGACCTTCCAGTAACAAAGACCAGGGGTTCAGCTTCTGATCGTTAAATACACTTGGCTGCTAATGTGGTCCAAGGTTAGTCCCACTGCTCTACAACTCTTTATGTGCTTGCCACGGTGGGTGAGTGGTTATCGTGTCGGACTACCAACCCCTAGCTTGCCACGGTGGGTGAGTGGTTATCGTGTGGGACTACCAACCCCAAGCTTGCCACGTTGGGTGAGTGGTTATCGTGTGGGACTACCAACCCCAAGCTTGCCACGGTGGGTGAGTGGTTATCGTGTCGGACTACCAACCCCAAGCTTGCCACGTTGGGTGAGTGGTTATCGTGTGGGACTACCAACCCCAAGCTTGCAGGTTCGCTCCTGGCCGTGGTAAGTGATTTCTGAAAGGCGACAAAAATCACGACACGCATGTCATACGTTGTTGGCATGTTAAAGAACCCATTTGAATTCAGTAGGCCTTGTTCATAATGGCAAAATTAATCTCGAGTTTTTCCGCCAACACAAAGTTCCGCCTTTCTCTACTAGAAAGCGCTATAGTGTCAAGGAGCTTAGATATCTAACCTCCTTGACTTTCATAGCGCTATAAGGAACAATAAAATTCGACATGCCCTCTGGGCGTCAAATAACAAAGCTTGAACCCGGCACCCGAGGCCATGCGATATTATTATTGTTAACTCTTTATGTGTGCAGAACTTCTCGTCTGAGGTGGGTTCGATTTCCACAAGAAAATAGGTTATAAGACAGTACACTGAAGTACACGGAGCTGAATGACCAGGATGTCCAAACCCCTCAACACAACAATAGCGAGTATCGGTGATAGTCAAGTTGTTGATTGATTGATTTAAGGGGTTTGCGACAACCCCGTGTACTTGGCTGTCTGTGATAACATGTCTAATTGTCATGGCTGTATTAGTGTGTATTTGTAATTCGGGCGAGGATTGGGAAAGAGGTTCCCGTGGCCTTAAGTTAGGAATCATCCCAGCATTCGCCTGGAGTAGAAGTGGGGAACCATGGAGAGCCACTTCCAGGGTGGCTAAGGTAGGAATCGAACCCGCCTCTTCCCAGTTTTGCCTCATGAGACTGAATGTGTCCTCCGGGATGATAGGCAAGGCTAGTCACTATGCCATGTAGTAGTGTTGACGGGCTCATAACGAGAAAGCCGTGGGACTCCGTTTGGAATTAATTGGGCTGTTAGAAAGAAACGTATAGGCCTACAATGTTGTTTATCCCTCCGGGTGAATGCTAGCATGGTACCTTGTTGCAAATACAATCACTAAATAAGCACATGTTAGCAGATAAATCGAACGCACAATCAACTATGATTCCTCGAGATTTATTTCTCTCTTCTATTGATCATTTTAATTCGATGATGATGATGATGATGATGATAATTGTTGTTTTAAGGGGCCTAACATTTAGGTTATCGACCCCTAATGGTCTGGGTGATGGAAATCATAACGAAAATTAAGTGAGACTGAAACTTACAAAATGGAACTCAGATTGAAACGACTCACAAATGTAGAATGGAAATACTTACAAAAGGTAATTTAGAAGTAAAATACTCACAAAAGGAAGAGATTGAAAAACACGCAAAAAATGTAGTTGAGGTTCAAAATACTTACAAAATGCAATGAAGATTCGAAATACTCACAAAATGCAGTTGAAATTGAAAATACACAATGCAAGTTAGATTCAAAAAGTCCGGTTCAGATTCAAAATACTCACAAAGTACAATTGAAATTCAAAATACTTACAAAATGCAATTGAAATTGAAAATGCTTACAAAATGTATGGTAGATTCAAAATACTCACAATATGTAATTTAGAGATACGGGGAGCTAAATCATAAAAAGGGTGGGAATCGTAAAGAGAAAAGGAACTAGAATGAAAAGAAAATGTAGGCTGACCCCTCGAAGAATGAAGGATTAGGAAAGATGAGAGAATGGCCACTTAAGGCGGGAAAGGAAGAGACTCCCTAGGCCTCGGATACCCTAATACCGTCGGGGTCGGAAGAGAACAAGGGTTGACCAAGAGAGGCCGTCAGGAAGGAGAACAGAGAGGAGCCCGGCACAAGTAGTGTAAGTGGAAGCAGTGTCGGACTCAGCTGGGGTCCCAACCCACGTTCCACTGGATGTGAGCACCTGGAGGGTAATTTTAATTCCCTACTTGGAGTAATCATTTCTCATACTTTGGGGGTGGCTGATGACCTAGATGTTGAGCCTGTTACATGGAACTGGCTGCACCAGATGCTGCGCATTCCATCAGCGGCCCCAAGTGTGTTATGCAGTAATTAAAGAATCTCGTTAAGACTCTGGCTGGACCTGTCTAGCCTCGCACTTGCTCACTGTGACCGCTCAAAATATGGCCGCCGCCGAGGTCAAGCTGCCAACCAATTCGCTGCAATAACACAACAATGGGCTCAACATTAGCTTATTATAATGTACTAGCATTACCCGTCGCGACTTCGCCCGCGAATATTCTAGTTGTACACTTAGCAAAATCTCAATCATGAATGCTATGACTGATTTATCTTTGGTATGAATAATCAGACTTTATCAATTCAGCTACTGGTGCAGTGGTTAGGGGTTTGTCATTCCTTCATAGGTATATCAGAGCGAAGTTAGTTTTCTGGGAATATCACAGACACTGTTAATTTAAGGGCCTTTAAATGTGGTTTTCGGAGACCCTTTATAGTTGGGTGAAAAATACCTTTCGTACCACACTCACACGTGAAAATTGCGTGGAAAAATTCTAGAGTGCGCCTTGACCCGTGACCCCCTTAAGCGCATTATACTGTATGTATTGATGAATTTTACAGCTTATTTTGGTTCAGTGATAACCTTATAACCGTCTGGAAACTTTCACAGTAATGTAATAATTGGAATTGCATTGCGTCTTACAGAAATAGATGGACCTGTGAGATTCTGTTACCATGGTTACTGTGTTGCATTCTTTCATTATTTCATTGTAAATGTATATTTTTGAAGGTATTTATTTAATTGTGAGGCATTTAAAGAGGAAGTGAGTGTGTTTCGCGCACACATGGGGTTATGCGGAACCTGTAAGGAACCCCATTTGTGTAGGTTGGTGTTAATGGGACCTTATTTTCGGTACAAAACTGGAATGGGACCTTAGCAGAATAATATAGGGAGGGATTACCACCAGATAAATTCAAAAATCACCATAAAAATGACCGATTAGCTCTTGTATTGAAGATATGACAGGCCTCCCCAGGGGCTCACATCTAGTGGGTCGTGTGTTGCCGACCACGGGATTCCAGCTGAGTCCAGCTTTGCTTCCACTTACTTGTGCCGGGCTCCTCTCCGTCTTCTTTCCTGTCGACCTCTCTTGGTCAACTCTTGTTCTCTTTCAACCCCGACGGTATTAGGGTATCCGAGGTCTAGGGATCCTTTCACTTTCCCACCGTAATTGGCCCTTGTCTCATCTTTCCTGATACCCTCCTTCTGCGAGGGGTCAGGTTTCCTTTTCTTTTCATGTTATCTCCTGCTGCCTTCTGCTCAAGGCCCTCAAGGAGGCAGGGTATGTGTAGCCCCACCACTTCTGGTGCACCCTCGATAATGCTACACCCTTAATGGCTCACGGCTGGTGAGTTCAGAAGTTGGTGATCCCGGGGGATTCCTGAGCTGGGTCCGTTTCTTTTCTTTTTTTCACTTACTTTGGGGTGGGCCCTCTCCTCTTTCCCCTTTCCTATCTGCCTATCATGGCTCTCGTTCCTTCCAAGTCCCTCAATCCTTATTCTTCGAAAGGGTCTATTAGTAATAGTTTTCATTCTCATCTCATCTTTCACTATCACCCAAACCATTAGGGGCCGATTACCTAGAGGTTAGGCCCCTTAAAACAACAATTATCATCATCATCATAAATGACAGGAGAGCCTCCGTGGCTTAGGCGGCAGCACGCCGGCCTCTCACCGCTGGATCCGTGGTTCAAATCCCGGTCACTCCATGTGAGATCTGTGCTGGACAAAACGGAGGCAGACAGGTTTTTCTCCGGGTACTCCGGTTTTCCCTGTCAAAATTTCATTCCAGCAACACTCTCCACTATCATTTAATTTCATCTGTCATTCATTTAATCATTGCCCCAGAGGAGTGCGTCAGGCCTCGGCAGCCGGCACAGTTCATATCCTCGCCGCTCGATGGGGGCTTCATTCATTCCATTCCTGACCCGGTCAGAGACTGGAAGCAGGCTGTGGATTTTCATTTCATCATAAATGACAGGATTTCTTTAGAGTCTACCTTTTAAGTTCGGAGGAAATTTTGATTTTTGGAGTTGGCACACATGTCGAATGACAAAACCCAACGGTCTCCAGTGGTTTGTAGGTAGGTATTAAACATTTTGATTGAGTTTAATATTCCTTATGTTGCAATATTAGAGCAGAATTTCTGGTTTTGGAACGTTTTTGAAGTGTAACATTAATTGTTAAATCAACAACGCTTGAAAATGTCCAACGATGTTGTAATTAAAATAATATATTGTTTTCACTTAATCTGCTAGAGTAAAACGCAACCACCTATCGTATATCACAGAAACTTAATATTTGTTGCGAGTGTTCCGCGAGTTGAAATTTGTATGATATTTTTTTTATAAAACATGTTCTAAACCAGGGGTCCACAACCTTTTTATACGTGGGGGCCAAGTTTATTTTTACATAATAAGTGGCGGGCCGCAAGTTACCTTCCCACATAGGCACTTGCCATACCCCACCGCTAAAGCTAATTTTACTATTATCTTAATAACCTATTTTACCAGCAGACAAAAAAATGTGTTTCAATATAATTTTTGTGTCTTCTAAATGGTTTAAATCCATATTTGAAGTTTTTTTTGGCAAATTGCGTTATAAGTTATCAAATTACTGATTTATAAGAAACTTACTCCTAATTCGAAAAGGTTTAGGGGTATACAAAATAGAATAATACTATCACAGGGTTGTGAAATTTTTACAAAAAACAGAATTCTTAACAATAATTATATAAAAAATGAAAATCAATATAACGTCAAACTGACCATCAAATCAAGAAGTAGCCTAATGCTCCTAATGTGATGCTTGGCATTGTTTAACGAAACATTTTTTTATAATTTTCTTATTTCAACTAGGGCCTACAATAATGGGGAAAATCTCATAATTCACAATATATATATTCACGTTGTCATTTATCCGCGGGCCGCATAAACTGACTTTGAGGGCCATACGTGACCCGCGGGCCGCAGTTTGTGAACCCCTGTTCTAAACCATTGTTTATTTGTTTGAATTGTTTTCGTGATTTCGCGTGTCGCGAATTTTGTCTGTCTCTAACAATTACCAACTGTTTAGATATGTCATTTTCACGAAATTATTTTACATTACTTCGTATCATTAATTTATATCTACTGTATAAAGTTCAAATACCACTGACTGACTGATTCATTCATCACGAAATCTCAGAAACCACCGAACGGATTGGAATGAAATTTGGTATGCAGCTTCCTCAAGGGCCGCAAACGCCCACTAAGAAAGGATTTTTAGATATTCAGGTTCTAAAGGGGTGTTAAGGGGGTAGACCTGCATTTCATTGAATAGCAATATCTCCCGATTGGTTTCATTGGGGGATGTGATACTCGGCATATAAACTCATCATTAAAAATAAGGAGACATGTGTCTGAGGGTTTTTCGATGTGGTGTATATTATGAGGTGAAAGGGGTGAAAAGTGGGGGTTGAAGGATTCCTAACGGAGCGTGTATCTCTTAAACGACATAGACGAGGAGTTTGAAACTCAGCCGAAAAAAATCAGCATAAAAATAACTAAACAGGTGTTTGACGTTTTTTCATAAATCCAATATAAGGGGCCCATGGGGAGGGGTGAAATTATGGGGGGAGGGGGACGTAATATGTCTGAGTGTAAAATTTTACATGGCCTATGTTGTAGACAATAACACATTACATCTTTTTGGCCTCTTGCTATTTCATCATACGACGAATACTTAGGGAGTTATTAATGATTTTGTACTTTTTGGCCGGAATTTTCGAAGTCCCAGGAATGACATAAAAATTGAATCGAATGAAATTTCGAAAAATAGTTTTTTTTAATACTTTTATTATATTTTTACGTCTTTTAGGGTCAGAAACCAACAGGATATTTTGATGTTTCTTTTCGTCCCATGCATTTTTGGTTTCAGGTGATAGAATTATTTTCCACTAGGACCAATGCTTATCTATCTATTTAACTAATGTTATAACAGGATTACAAATGTTATTGCGGGCGATGCCGCGGGTAACAGCTAGTATAATAATATAATTTAAAGCCAATAATTGTTACAGATCTAAAAAATTACAAACTGTTACTGATTTTTTTTTTTACTATTTGGTATGAAATGAAAATCCACAGCCTGCTTCCAGTCTCCGACCGGGTCAAGGAAAGGAAAGGAAGCTTGTAGTTTAACGTGACCGTTAATCTTGAGATCATGAGCCACGGGACCTCCTTTTTACGTGGAATCCGAACCACAGGACATGGCATTTCACTTCGAAAATCTCACATGCATTGACCGGGAATCGAACCCGGACCGCCTTGGTGAGAGGCATACAGCTAGACCGCTGAGCCACCACGCCCCCTCCGACCGGGTCAGGAATGGAATGAATGAAGCCCCCATCTAGCGGCGAGGATATGAACTGTGCCGGCTGCCGAGGCCTGACGCACTCCTCTGGGGCAATGATTAAATGAATGACAGATGAAATGAAATGATAGTGGAGAGTGTTGCTGGAATGAAATTTTGACAGGGAAAACCGGAGTACCCGGAGAAAAACCTGTCTGCCTCCGTTTTGTCCAACTATTTTGATATATTCTTATTAATTTTTCCAAAGGAAAAATTCAACTACACTATATATTATATTCAATCATTGTTCGCAATTATAATAATTATAATTATAATTCAATTTATTGACACAAGGTGTAATACAATTATCAAATACGCATTGGTATTTCATTTAGTTAACGGCTTCGGTGGCGTAGTTGGTAGCATGCTGAACTGCTATGACCAAGATCGCGGGTTCAGATCCGGCTGAAGTCGAGTTTTTTTTAAGAGCATTAAAGTCCTTGTATCGTATGCCTTCCTTTGGAGGGGAAGTAAAGCCGGTGGGCCCATGTCATAAATTTATGGCATATAAAAGAACCTACCACTAACTAAACTTGTGAGAAGCTAAATTTGTAGGTTATTTGGTTAGAAATGCTCTATCAATTCCAACGTTCGCCGCTGGGTGACATTGGAAGTTGGAACTAGGCTACTTGAAATTTAACTTTCATTCCTTTCATCTCTCATTAACTCCTCACGCGAGGTTGGCGTCAGGAGGGCCATCTGGCCGTAGAAACCATCATCCACGTAGAATTTCATCGCATCTCATCCCCGACCCCGTTCGAAACGGGATTAACAAGGGGTAGACATAGTTAAAGCATTAATTGGCAAAACGATTAGTCTGGATAAAAATTATTGATGAGTAGAACCATATGTGTGGGGTTGGCAATATTGTATTCGTCCCATAATTCACCGGGAAAATGGTGGGTAAAAATGGAATGTTATTATAGGCTATACCGTAAATCGTGATCTATAAAGGGGAAGGCGCGGCGGGTGGATTATAGACAGCGGAAAAGGAAACATCTATTACCACAGCATTTCCACAATTATTAATTAATTAAACATTATAAATTCATTTTAATTCTGAGTAAACTCAAGAAATATTTTTAACGTTTGATAGAAACACAAAGAAAATACAACAAAAATAATTCTGGTCTGAGAACTGAACCTTGCGGTACCCCAAGTAAAACTGAAAAGAGGAGGGTTCGATTCCCATCTCAGTCATCCTGGATGTAGTTTTCCGTGGCTTCCACCCCACTTCTACTCCAGGAAAATGCTGGGATGGTTCCTAACTTACGGCCAGGCCGCCTTCTTCCCAATCCTATCCCCAATTTACAAATACACAAGTACAGCCATCATAATAACACAGGCTATCACACACGTTTCATGCACATAAAGAAGTCCGTAACTCCGTGGAAATTGTGGGAAAACGATAAACTCGACACCTACCGTCTTTTCCTGTATGGAAAGGCGAAAAGTGCGCTACAAGGTCTGTTGTCGCGCGGCCATGTCAGTGATGTGCTGACACGTGTGGTCATTAACAAAGCCTGCTGTTGATCGTTTCTCAGATTCGTGTCACGAAACTCTGAGCGTGACAATGCACAGCCGTTCCCAAACTTGAGGCTGACCTGCTGATACCGACAATTACAAATGTTGCAATTCTCACGTCATTTCACGTCATGAAATGAGGCGGTGTCGTACCTAGCCTTGGTCCGATAACAAGTAGCATCCTTGGTTACACTGCAACTTATTAGGATTGCTCATTGGCATAAAGAATCCATTTCGCACGGGTTTTGACACGAGTTAAACTTCCTCTACTACACTGAGGATCACGTAGACTTTCATTTCTTCTTCGTCTTAAGCTTTCTCTTCCTCTAGTATTTCCCCCAGAGGCTCACAACTTGTGGGACGTTGGTTGGCGACCACGGGATCCCAGCTGAGTCCGGCATTGCCTTCCAATTACTTGTGCTGGGCTCCTCTCAGTTATCTTTTCTCTCGACCTCTGTTGGTCGACTCTTGTTCTTTTCTCACACCGACGGTATTAGAGTATCCGAGGCCTATGGAGTCTCTTCCTTTCCCGCCTTAATTGGCCCTTGTCTCATCTATCCTGATCCCTCATTTTTCGAGAGTTCAGCCTTCTTTTTCTTTCCATTATAGTTCCTTTTCCGCACTGTTTCGTGAATTGGCTCCCCGTGCCTCTAAATTACAATTTGAAAGGTTTTTTTTTGTGAGTATTTTCAATCTACATTGCATTTTGTAAGTATTTTGAACCTGAACTACATTTTGTGCGTAATTTTCAATCTAACTTGCTTTTATGAGTATTTTCTGTCTAAATTATCCTTTGTAAGTTAGTATTTCCACTCTACATTTTGTGAGTCATTTCAATCTTAGTTCCATTTTTGTAAGTATTTTCAGTCCACCTTGGTTTTCGTTATGGTTTCCATTCATTGTAATTATCGCTATCATCCAGACCATTAGGGGACGATAACCTAGATGTTTGGCCCCTTAAAACAACAATTATCATCACCCTCCAGTATTTCTTCATATGGACTCTGTGCTGCTGCTTTTGTTCATCCATCCAGGTTCTTCCAGTATTCGCAGTTCTTCCGTCTTGGAGCCCTTCCAAATTTTGAATAATGGTCCGAAATGTATCTAACATCTGAACTTCCTGAATGTTGGACCTTTCTCGATCTTGACGAACTTCCTTAATCCATGCCGTAGTTGTCTTGTTGTAGCATAGGTAGTCGAATATCCTTGCATTTATTCTGTTTTCGTCCATGGTTTCCGAGATTTTCTCCACATATTATTATTATTATTATTATTATTATTATTATTATTATTATTAGTCTTTCAAAATAAATATTTTATCAATGTTACGCTGATAACATGTATGCTAAAATCTGAAGTGGTGTGTTCGATGTTTGGTGAACAATCTTCCTACATATTAGTAGGGGGGCATTCCAAGTGAATATATTATTATATTTCTATCTCTGAAAACACTTCGAGATATCAAACTTCAATTGTATTATTATTATTATTATTATTATTGAGGCAACATTTTATGTAATTCATACTAACGGCCCATTTTGAGAGCTTTGTCAGTTGCCATGGTAACCATATAGGCCAGTATCTCTCGCGCTCTTAAAATAATACTTATGAAGAAATTTGAATTGTGTATCCTTTTTAGGGAGATTTGTTGGCACTAAAATTTTACGTTGGTAGCACTGTTTTTTTTAATCTAACATGACATTCGAAAACGCTAAATGAAAAATAAATCGAAATTTTGAACGGATTATATTAATCTAAGGGCCTTTTAAGTCCAACACTATGAGCTCGTACTATTCTTTAATTACTTTCAATAAGATGTTCTTCTAGCAACATAGGCCTATAGGGTAAAGTTAGGGATACTTTTCACTGTGGTTATATAAGTGTAAATTTTCTGTTAATTTTGAGTTATTGCTACATTTCGTTCCAGAATAAATTATGGTTTATTAAAATGAAAATTTATCACGGTATTACCTAATAGAAGTTCAAATAAAGTATCACGTTAATAGCACATACCACGATAATACCTAACTTGACGCTACATACGGTACTCCACTTTCTTGCCATCATACCAGGTCATAGGATTTTATACGATTAGCAAAAGATAACCCGACAATTAGACATATCAACCCAACAATTTTTCTGTCGAAAATGGAATAGAATTTCCTATTACAAATTCGTTTCATTCGGAATTGAAACAATCCAACCGATATCGATATTCCTCCCGAATTACCAACCCATCATACGCTGTCCGGAAGAAAGTCTCTGAAAATTAAGATGATGATGATGATGATGATTATTGTTGTTTTAAGGGGCCTAATATCCAGGTTATCGGCCCCTAATGGTATGTGTGATAGCGAAAATGTCAATGAAGTCGAAACCAGAACGAAAAGTAAGTGAGCAGGAAAATTCTTACAAAAAGGAACTCAGATTGAAACTACTCACAAAATGGAAAGCGGTAATACATACATAAGGAAATTTCGAACGAAAATACTCACAAAAGGAATAGAGCGAAAAATACACACAAAATGTAGGTGAAGTTCAAAATACGTACAATAATATGCAACGTACAGTCGAAATACTTACAAAATGCAAGGGAACTCAAAATACTTACAAAATGCAAATTAGATTGAAAATACGCACAAAATGTAATGTAGATTCAGAATACCCACAAAATGCAATTGAGAATTAACTATTTGAACAAAGCGGGGTAGGTTGAAAATACAAAATGCAATTGAATTTGCTTACAAAATGTATGGTAGATTCAAACTTCTCATTTGGATGGACAATACTTACAAAGTGCAATTTAGATTGAAAATACTTACAAAATGTAATTTAGATTCAAAATACCCACAAAAATGCAATTAAGACTTAACTACTTGAACAAAGCGGGGTAGGCTAGGTTGAAAATACAAAATGCAATTGAAATTCAAAATACTCACAAAAGGACCCCCACGATATTGAAAGACTTACTAAAAAGCAATTTAGATTGTCAATCCTTACAAAATGCAATCGAGGTTGAAAAACACTCACAAAATGCAACGTAGATCGAAAAGACTAACAAAATGCAACGGAGATTGAAAACACCCACAAAAGGGAGTGGAGATGCAAAAATAACAGTGCGGGAATCTTAAAGGGGGGAAAAAATCTGAAAATTAAGGAAAAGGTAGAAGCTAAAAGGGTTAAACAAATATTGTAATAGATGTGATCAATGATGTTGCTCCGCCCCCCCAAAGACATGGCTGGGTGCGTACGAGACTTGCCTGAGTATGGTGAGCACGTACGCTACAGGCTCGTCAACTGTCACCTCCCCCGCCAAGCCCTGGAATGGTCATCGACCTTCAGCTCAACTCATTGGTGTGCCTTGCTAATTCAAGTCCTTTCGTCACCTACCACAGGTTATCAAACGTGTGTTATAGTGACTATATATTTCACTGAATCCCCCAGGGGTTCACAACTTGTGGGACGTGGGATGGCGACCATGGGACCCCAGCTGAGTCTGGCATTGCTTCCACTTATTTGTGCCGGGCTCCTCTCCGTCTTCTTTCCTGTCGATCTCTCTTGGTCAACTCTTGTTCTCTTCCAACCCCGACGGTATCATGGTATCTGAGGCCTAGGGAGTCTCTTCCCGTCTTAATTAGCCCTTCTCTCATCTTTCCTGATCCCTCATTCTTTAAATGATATAGTCGACTTCGTCGTTACTTTACGGCAACGTCACGAAATGTACCGAGAATGCACTGAGGTGTGTGACGTCATAGTACCACTTGGTTCATGTGTACTGAGTTCACTGGTGAGCTCTGGCGTTACGAGACGGCAACGATACGGCGAGCGTGACGTCACCCGGCCAGCTCCCTCCTTTCGCCGCGCGCTGGCTCGAAGTCTCCAACCTTTCTACCATTTTTCAGCATTTGTAGCATTTAAAATGATATAAAGTCTTTCAGACTGACTGTTTCTTTTTTTCTTTTCATTATAGATCCTTTTCTCTTTAAGATTCCCGCACTGTTTTGCGAATTGGTTCCCCGTGTATATATTTTCCATTTTGAAAGTTTTTTTTCTTTTTCAAATTACCTTTTGCGAGTATTTTCAATCTACAATACATTTTGTAAGTATTTTGGAGCATGGACTGACATATTGTGAGTATTTTGAATCTAAATTACATTTTGTAAGTATTTCCAATTTCAATTGCATAAGTATTTTGAATTTCAATTGCATTTTGTGAGTATTTTCAATCTCAGTTGCATTTTGTATTTTCAATATGCATTGCATTTTTTAAGTATTTTTAACCTGAACTACATTTTGTGCTTTTTCTTCAGAACTTTTTTTTTAGTATTTTCAATGTAAATTACCTTTTGCAAGTCTTTCCCACTCTACATTTTGTAAGTCTTTTCAATCTACCTTGGTGTTTGTTATGGTTTCCATTTTATTGTCACTTTCGCTACCACCCAGACCATTAGGGGCCGATAACCTAGATGTTAGGCCCCTTATCATCATCATACTGCATGGATATAATCCTCCTCAGCATCGGCTGAGGTTCCGAAAGAGCTTCCTGAGGACATCTGAGATGCTTACCGTCTCACCGGAGAAGGCAAGGCTGGATATGTGGAAGAAGTCGACCCCTTACCCCTGTGTTTGGATGCCAGTAGCTGAAGAACTACCACCCGGACACAACGAAAGCTGGTTGGTGTGGAAATCCCTAAACAGGTTACGTACAGTGGCGGCTGATGGATAATTGTTCTGGGTGTTGCGCTATTTTCATTAAGGGGGGGGGGGGGGGAGTTGGTACATGGGCACCCGCAGGATTTTTTCAAGGGTGGGGGAGTAATATGTTGATCATTTCATTACCTCGTCACTAGGTGTTATTGAGACGTACACCCCCGCGCAATTTTCGTTTCATTTCTTACTTGCTTCGTGATATTCATTATTTGGCTGCTCTTAAACCGTTGGGTACATAGGAGTTCTTTGTTAATCATCGTCATAAATCATTTATTTTAAACAGGCAAAAGTAGTTGTATCACCATGTAGGCCTACCGACAAAAATAAAAATCAAGCAGTTCATTAAAATGGTAATGTTAATCCAGTTCACCGATTTTCTAAATAACTGAAGATATTCTCAAATAATCCAAAATTTCTAAGTTAAATAAAACTGTGAAATTATCCCTACATGTAAATCAGTTAACCATCAGTAA
The DNA here is from genome assembly GCA_946902985.2 of Meconema thalassinum. Taxonomy (NCBI): domain Eukaryota; kingdom Metazoa; phylum Arthropoda; class Insecta; order Orthoptera; family Tettigoniidae; genus Meconema; species Meconema thalassinum. Next base: position 229,139,987 of record OX336395.1, on the reverse strand, counting down.
CTTCAATTTATGAAATAAACTGGTGTGACAATGAACAATTTCAGGGGGGAGGGGGCACGGCGCCTCCTTGTGCCCTCCCCCCCCCCCCCCCCCCCCCCCCCTCCTGCGAACGCCCATGAGGTGATAGGACTGCTTGATATCGGAGAAAACTGTATTCAATTGCGCGGTAAAACGGATGGACCGGTACCTCATTCATAACGAATGCCACAGTTCAGAGACATCACATTTTCATCGGATTAAATGGAATATAAGTTAGTCTACATGAAAACCTTCATGAGAACAAAACAATGTAAGTTATATACGAGGGTGAGTATCACAAGTACGCCCAACATTGCAAAACATAGTATCGGCAGTTGACGGAGCATCTCGGATGTCTCCGGCCACGCCTCGGCTTCCTGGTTGCAATGAGCTGGCAACGACTAGCCGTGTTAACTGTTGGGATAGGGCTTACCCTGCCATACCCTTCACTATTGAGATCTGGTCGGTGCTTGGGGCTAGCAACGACCAAGCGGACGAGCGCTCCTAGAAGGCTGGCGCGCTTCGCTTTCTCAGTCAGTTCACAATACTGTAACTTACTATGAGATTTCCTGAATTATTAAAGAACAGAATTATGAACTTCTATACATATAACAGGAAACATACAGCTTTTAATACTAAAAATATTATCGCGGTATTACTTGTTTTTCATGAATTAATCTGGTCGTTGTGCAACACTGCAACCTTATTACCGGCCGCCACTGGGTTACGATCAGGAGTTGGAAGATCCCGTGACAATCTGAGGAGATGGGGCCTCAGTACATGTGACACGTCTTGCGAATGTGGACCAGAACAAACCACAAGACACATGCTTCATTGCCCTCTGTGCCCTTCATCTTGTGCAGAGGAAGATCTCCTGTTAGCCACTCCGAGCGCCTTGAATGTTGCTCAGTATTGGGCACGTGCTATATAATTAGACAGTTTTACCCTTTTATGTACCTGTATAGCAACTGTACATTTGCATGTTTCCGACACGAGAAATAAAATAAAATCATCATCATCATCATCATATTTCACTGAAGCCTTTCAATGCTCGTGGGTATATTATAAGGGACTTTGACGTGTGTGTAATATTCATGAACATAATTAGCATCTATGTTGGGAGCAAGGTATATAAGAGATTCGTCACTCTTTGTTATGAAACTGCCTAGAGATAAGGCCGCTTCAGGCTATGTTGCGTTGTCGCAAATCTGCCAACACAAAGAGATAAATGCCATATGAATATCGCACGTAAACCAATAGTATTGCTTGCTAAAATGGAAATTATTGTAATATGAAATATATATGCGTCTCCAATGAAATGCTTTGCATATACTTGGTGATTTTAAAAGGAAACATGACAATCAATTACCGTACTTCAATGTTGGTGACACATTTGCTAAAATTAGTTCTCGCACGGCTCTAGAATCTTAATTTAGTCTTGTATCAATTAAATACTGATCTATTCATATGTACAACTGCTCCTAAGTTCATATATCATCATCAAAATGCCCACTGCTTCATTGTGAAACTTCCATAACCTCAATTATGGACCACGATTGCCCTTCTCACTGCTGCCCATGGCTAAGCAACAATTTCATTGAAATAGAATCGAAAGAGCAAAGGGGAACCAGACATTGAATTGCAAACTTTATCTTTTATTGAAACATAAGGGAGGGAGGATGTAACAATTATGATGCTCACTTACAGCTGTAAAAACACCAGAGCACGTATTATTCACAAGTAAGTAATATAGCACTAGCGGGTCACAGTGACGCAGACAGTTCTTGTAACGTATGAAATGTGTTTTAATTAAAGGCAAATCAGAAGACAGAACCACAAGCAACTCCCGCCGATCGGTTTGGTGCGAGCGTTGATCAGTGTCAACTACGGAACCTTAGTACTAAAATTAATTCTTCATCCGTTGGCAGAACTGCCAGAACACAGCATTACAGCAACCCATTCGCTCCCTATTAACTGTCGTCCCCCTGGTAGGGAGTGAAGACTAAGGCCTCTATTTTAGAAGCACAAGGCTCGGGGTCAGTGACGGTAGCTATAGTAATTCGTTACTCCCTAGATCTATGTTGTCCATTGATGACAAATGAAAATTGAAATGCCTGAAGAATGCTTCCTGAATAAGGGTATCTTATGCGAACCTTTTCCGCCAGATGACATGACTGTTCTATATGGGACTTCCGTTATCATTCTATATCCATCGGATTAGATGAATGCCAAGTTGATAATACGATAAATTTTGATTTTAAAGCGTTTGTAACAGCCTAGTGTGTGTTATTTGAACTAAAGAACTCAATGTTCTCACATAGTATCTATGCGCTATCTGTTGGTGCTACTTCAGGATATCCATATTCTTTACTCCCTGGATCTATGTTACTATCCATTGTCAACAAAAGAACGATGCAATGCGGTGTCTACGCTCGGTAGAATGCTGAACTGCTATGCCTAGGGTCGCGGGTTCAAACCTGGCTGAAGTCATCGGATTTTTAAGAGCGTTAAAATCCCTCAGTATGCCTTCCTTCGGAGGGGAAGTAAAACCGGCGGACCCATGTCATAGATTTATGGTAGGTAAAAGAACCTTCCACTAACTACAATTTTGTGAAGCTAAATTTATAATTTAGATTTGGTTGGTTAGAAACGCTCTATCAAGTTACAACGTTCGCCGCTAGGTGTCAGTGACCTTGGTATCTGGTAGACAAAGTCGGAAATAATTGAAATTGCTTGGAGCCTTCGGGCGTTCAATTATAATACTCTGCTATAGCAATTGGCTGCATTGGCTGAACAAAAGAACGACAGCGTAAAGTGTGATAAGATAAAAGGCACGTTCACCTTTTGTGGTTCTGATTCAACGTTAAAAGGAGGTCCCTGGCTAATAATTGTGAGATTAACGATCACATAAAACTACAAACTATATTTCTTCCTTTTTGAACAAAGAAGTGTCTGGCTGGCCTCGTCGACCTCAATTAATTGAGATAAGCTGTTGAAAGTTTATTATTATTATCATTATGTTTTTTTATTATTATTATCATTATCATGATGCTAGTGTTGGCAGACCTGGTCGCTGTGTTGGGTCCAGCAGCATCCAGCCTCCCCCAACCCCGCACACATCTCGAGTTACAAGCGCATAAAGCACACACGTGTGTGTCGTCTGTCGTCTTTTGTTTCTGAGCCTCGGCCCGCAACCACCTGTGGCAGCACCGTCAGGTGGCCATGGGACTGTTTGTAAACAGGGAGCGGCATCCTGGGTAATGATAACGTCATTCCGTGTTGATGCATACACCGGCTTGATTAAACGGCGGAGAAGTTGGACCTCATGGTTGTTCATCATCCAGAAACATTATTTTAAAAACATTCAACATAGAATCTAAGAATTGGGAAATGTGCTAGAAAAATCCTGTTCGTATGTCTGCTACAGTCTGTCATCGGTGACGTAGTTGGAAAAGAAGATTGTAGTTTTACGTGACCGTGAATCTAGTGACTATGAGCCACGGGACCTCCTTTTTACGTGGAATCCGAACCACAGGACATGGCATTTCACTTCGAAAATCTCACATGCATTGACCGGGAATCGAACCCGGGCCGCCTTGGTGAGAGGCATACAGCTAGACCGCTGAGCCACCACGCCCCTTGACGTAGTTGGTAACATGCTGAGTATGTGTGCCCAAGGTCGTGGGCTCAAACACGGCCGAAGACGTCGGATTTTTAAGAGCATTAAAATTCCCTCAGTATGCCTTCCTTCGGAGGGGAAGTAAAGTTGGCGGGCCCATGTCATAGATTTATGGCATGTAGAAGAACTTTCCACTAACTAAACTTGTGTGAAGCAAAATTTGTAGGTTAGGTTTGATAAGTTCCAACGTTCGTCATCAGGCCTGGTTGCGATGGCGTCTAGTAGTAGCCAAGTTCACAGCTAGGTGTCGTGGACGGTAGCATTTGGTAGAGAAAGTAGGAACTACTTGAAATTATCGTCTGCAGTCCTTACCTGAATTACAGATAACACACACTAATACAGTCATCACAATTAACACCGGTTATCAGACACTCACACCCAAAGTACACGGGGCTACATGACTGCGTTGTCACAGCCCCTAGACTAAGGAACCAACCATCTGTGTTCAGTTTAGAATGAGAAGAGCGCTCAATATTTGCCACAGTAAAAGAGATGACGGATTATGTAGCGACGCTTCGTTTGATGCTTGTCAAATAGTATCCATGGCAACCAGCGCCAGATGCGCGCGCCCAAAATATTGATTCTTTTCCTGTAGGTCTAATGTAAAGTGATATCGTATTTCACTGTATTTACGTAGGAATTAAATAAATTACGTTAATAAAATTAGAATAATAAGTACGGAATCTTTTGTTTTCCTGTCTTAATTGGTCCTTCTCTTTACTTCCCTAATAGTCACATTTTTCTATGCCTTTTAGACCTAATCTCTTCCCTGTCTGATTACGGTTGTGTTTGTTCTCAGGACGGTAGCACTGTGTGAAAGAAATAGGGTCAATACAGTGAGTTCTCAGTTGTGATCTACAGTAATCTATAAGAAAGAAGTTGGTGTAGCCACGAAACTCTCGCTCAGTATTTAGACCGACCTTGCTGTATGGAAGTGAGAGCTCAGGATATCTGATACATAAGCTATAGTGAAGCCATCGTTACTTCCGTCTTGACGTTTCAGAGCTACGCTAAAGCTATCTAGCGGTCAGAAGTGAAATCACTTTTACTAGCCAATCACAGGTAGCCATTCAAATCGATATATCGCGAAAAATAAAATGTCGTTCGTTAAATCGCGATATCACGTACGAAATTCTATTTATCGTGATATATATCGATTTGATTGGCTGCCTGTGATTGGCTAGTTCAAGTGATGTCACTTCTGACCGCTAGATAGCTTTAACGTAGCTCTGGAACGTCAAGTCTGAAGTAATGATGGCTTTACTATAGAGGTAACTAATATGAGGGCAGCTTGGACAAATAATAGTATTAATAATAATTATACAGCCATGGTCTTAAGTTAGGAACCATTACGGCATTTGCCCGGAGTACAAGTGGGAAACCACGGAAAACCAGTTCCACGATGGCCCAGGTGGGAATTGAAACGTCCTCTTCTCAGTTTTGCCTCACGAGAATCAGTATTCCCCAAATTCCAGGACTCGGACCGGAATTACATTTCTTGGTAGAGCCAATTACAGTATATGTGACCATAAAATCTTAGTGTCCTTTTTTAAAATGTTCTCTGATTATTAATATCATCATATATATTATTTCAGTAGTATAGATCCCTTCTGCGAAGCTCACAAGCGACCGATCGTGACAAATGAGTATTTAAATGAAAGAGAATAGACATTAGCAGTGACGAATAATGCACTCTAATTTCATAAATATCTATAATTTCTTTAAAAATTACTTTAAAAAATGTACGAAGTGTGTGATTTGCAGATACTGTAGCTGTAGGAAAATACGCTCCTTAATTGCTGTCCACTTCACATTTTGGCCGCTGTGACGCCTGTTTCATGTCATTTTAACATTCTGAGGTCTTTCCTTTATCTTTTTGCACGGATTTCAGAAACAGTAAATCAAAGGAATGAGTGCTCAAATCGTATAATTTCATAAATATCGAATAACCGGTGAGTATTATGATGATCCAATTTTCAGTGATTGCCTTCTTAAGTTTGGGAACGTAGAACTTGGAATTCTAACTGAAATGTAAATAGTGTTATATAATCATTTGTTTGAAATAAAAACATAACAACCTTTCTCCCTAAGTCTCTCATTAAAAACCTATTGGGGAAAGGGTGGTTTATAAACATGCGAGATTTTTCGCACGGGTCCCCTAGTTATTATTATTCAGCTCATCTGGGATAAATGCAATGTTCTGGCCAAATAAATCAACACGTTCGGAAAGAACGCTACATGATGATGATGATGATCTCTGTGCAGATGACGCTGTGAGGCGGCCGTCGCGATGCCGTCCTCACCTGTGGACCATCTAGACGGTGGTCTTGGGACTCATCTGTTGACACTAGCGCCGTCCAGAGACTCGGTGGCCTTCACCAGCACTAAGGGGCTGCTCAATGGACCCGGTCAGAACAACTGCTTCCTTAACAGCGCTGTGCAGGTAAGACAATATCAACTATTGGGTAACATCTGTCCCTACTGATAAACTCCGGAATGTGCATGATAGAGAAAAACAGCGTGAGAAAATGCTTTTTTTTTTTGGTGGTGGGGGATTTGTTTTTGCGAACCAAAATGCAATTCTTAAATGATGTTGTTACTTTCCAGTCGGTGAACACGAGTACAGTACAATAGGGAAATGTCAAAACAACCTGAACATTATTACAAGAGGAGGGGGATTAAGAAGATCACAGGTTTCGCTCGTCAAGCAAGCATCGTCAGATCTTAAAAAGGTTTAAATCTACAATACAATACCAATGACCACAATGTCAACCATAAACTATTTCGTTGATCTGACGATGCTTCCTCGCCGAGCGAAACATGTCGTCCTCATAAACACCCTCCTCTTGAAATGTTGTTCAGGTTGTCTTGATATTTCCCAATAATTGGGATTGTACTCTTGTCGACCGACTGAAGAGTTACAATATCAATTGTTAATATAGCAACACTGAACAAAGCTTCCAAACTGTCTATAAAATGCTATTAGTGGGGGGGGGGGGGGGTAATTATCCCTAAAATCAGCTGGGATTTGAGCGAGGTAGGCTCACTTTACCTGCTTTTATTTGTAAATAATGTCCTTTATACTGCATATTAGTTTACAATTCTAGTGTATCACAGCAAGAGTAGCTACACCTTCATAGATTAGTTGGTGGATGTCATTGTGGGTTTTGTAGAGCTTGTATATTTGGCTCTGAAGATGCTCGTTTGACGTATAGTTTTCTCCCTCTTCTGTAGTCCATAATATATAAGTCAATGTAATTTATTTCAGGTTGCTTTTTCGCTTGTCCCAATAATTGAGTATACACAATGTTGACCGACTGAAAAGTAGAACTGAAATTGCAATATTGTTGTCAATCAACTAAAGTGAGGATATGTTATGAACTTGGAGCGCAGAGCGATGTTGTTGTGATCTATGATGGGAGTGCCTCAAGGACGCGATCTAGCACCTGCAATATCTCATAAAACCCTGACAGATCGCGCGCAGGAAGTGGGGGACAATAGCGGACGGTGGAATGAACTCCACACGTGCTCTGTTACATACATTCAGCTTTCGATTGACGAAATAAGCAGTGACATTGTATTCCGTGTGTTATCAAATTTCTCCTTAGTTATTTAAAGTATAGATTTGTACAAATAAATAGTGTTTGTATTGACACTTACATTAAAGAAAAATGGTTCAATAAGTCTGGGTTGTTAAAGATTATTTGACATTTCAGAGCTGCACATCAACAACCCAGATTTACTGATCCATTTAAGCTTGAAATATTACAAAAGTACACAAACGTTGACCAGATCTATCACGGAGGACAGAATAATATCAACATTACTACGGTAGGAATCCATAAGTGAATGCGGAAAATATCTTGCACTGTCTAAATGTTAAATGTCATTGCTTTTTCTTTGAGAATTCGATGTTGGGACGGGCAGAGGTTGTGCCAGTTAGCGACTACAACCACTATCATTGTGTTGAGGAAGAGGCGAGTCTCGCTTTGTGCTGTGACTGTGGGCACGTGACTCAATATTTGTGCTTCCGTCTGGTTAAACACACCTCCTCTTAAAGGACACAGTCGGTGACGACATGTCTTGTTTAAAAGCGGCGCATCCTGCAGCAAAAACAAAACATGGCAAACAATTAATACAAAAAATATTAGTATTAATAGACTAATAACTAACAATATTGAGTGGATGGAACAGTAAGAGTAATACTAGATGGATTATGGTGTTGGGGTAGCGCGCCTGCATCTCACCCGTAGGTCCCGAATTAGATTCCCGACTCCATGGGGGATTTTAGAAACTGACGTGAGGGCTGGAACGGGCTGCACTCAGCCTCGTGAGGACGATTAAGTAGCTGTCTGACAGATACATAGCTCCGGTCATGAAAACCAAGGGAACCCAACGACCTGCTGGGCACGTTAGGCCCTTCATTGGTTGAGGCGCCGCAGGGTTTGGTTTGGTTTTTATGAAAATGAAGGATGAAATGGGAGAATTACGAATTAGTATTGAGGCTTTAAAACACAGAACAGAAAAAATGAAGAAACTCCAAGATAAACTAAGCACACTACAAACTAAGATCAAATGAACAATGGGAAGAAAGAAGACTGCGATCAGACGAAATGAAGAAGGATTGGGCTGGGCAAAATTCATTTGTTTCTAGTAGAGAAATGAGGAACTTTGTGTTGGCGGAAAATCCCGAGATTAATTTTGCCATTATGAACACGGCCTACTGAACTCAAGTGGGTTCTTTAACATGCCAACAAAGTATGATATGAGTACCGTGATTTTTGGCGCCTTTCAATAATCACTTACCACGGCCAGGAGCGAACCTGCAAGCTTGGGGGTTGGCTGTCCGACATGATAACCACTCACCCATCGAGGCGCTTCTTAGTTGGGCATAACGTTGTAATTTAATTTAATTTAATTTATTTATTAAATACTATTTATGTTACATTATTGTGATATGTCTCACGAATCTGATGACAGTACAGATTATCTGTGAGACATATTAATTATTATTTATAACATATATATAGATTATATTTCAGTACAAGAGTGCATGCATTTTTTTTGTAATGTTAATGATAAAATATTAATGTAAATAATTAAAGATACAAAAAATTACACTATGGTAGTTATATTAATAAATTTATGTTATGAGTTAATGTTTGGTTAAGTAATATTTTTAATGCGACTTATAGCTAGTTGTTTGCTGTTAATGTTTGTCAGTCCAGGTGGTAGTTCATTAAGTAGTGATGGTATAATATAATTTAGTCTCTTGAAACCATAGCTATTTATACATAAAGGTTTAACATGTTTAGTACTTGTTATGGCTCTTGTTTGTATGTTGTGAGAGACCTTATGCCTGAATCTTGGATCATGGTAGTAGAGATTCAGTACAGTAATTTGAAACAACTCTTTAATATTAAAATAAGGGATATCAGTGAAATATTTAAAGAACCTGTTTTGGCTATCTTGAAGATTATTAATTAAAGTTGTGTTTTGATTTCCCCAAGCTGCTATAGCATATCTTAATTTGCTTTCAATCAGAGCACTGTAAATTGTTTTGTAAGTTTTCCTATCTACATAAAATCGGAGATTGTAGAAGATGTAGAGGTTTGCTCTTAGTTTTTTTTATTATGTTTACTGTGTGTGTGTTCATTTTAAATTGTTCATCAAGGGTAATTCCTAGGTATTTTTGTGTCGAAGTACTATTTATGAAGGTGTTACATTTGCAACCTGCCAGGATGTTTTGGTGTATGCATGATAAGCTGTGGTGCGTTAGTTTGTATTTTTCTTGTGTGAAGTGATCAACTCTGAAGTGCATTATTTTAGATTTGGTTGTATTTATATACAAATTATTGTCATGACACCATCTTGTGATGTTATTGAAGTCTTCTTGAAGTCTCTCAAAAGCTGTTTTAGAGTCTTTATGTATGGTATATATAGTGGTGTCATCAGCATAAATAAATATTTTACTGTGTTTAATGGCTTCATTCATGTCGTTTACGAACAGGTTATATAGTGTAGGTGAAATAATGCTGCCTTGAGGGATACCTTGTGTTCCTTCTACTGCGTCACTGATAGTGTTATTGACCATAACTGCCATTTCCCTGTTTTTCAGATAGCTTTCAAATAGTTTGTAAGTCGTGCCTCTTATTCCAATATCGTGTAATTTAGCAAGTAGTTTATTGTGATTTATTGTGTCAAATGCTTTACAAAAGTCAAGAAAAAGTACCATTATGTGATTGTTCTTATTTAAGGCATTATTTATTACATTGGCAAATTCAGCCAGGAGTAGTTAGTACTTTTCCCCTTCCTAAAACCGTATAGGTGTCCCTTTAAAATATCATATTTATTTAGGAAATTCTTCAATCTCTTATCCAAGCATTTTTCCATTATTTTGTGGAGGATTGATAAAATGCATATTGGTCTGTAGTTGCCAAAGTCTAAGTGATCGCCATTCTTATATATTGGTTTAATAATTGTGTATTTCAGATATTTTGGTATTATGCCTGATTCGAATATCTTGTTTATGAGATGTGTTATGATTGGTATAGTTTTTTTGGATGTTGCCTTTATGTCTTTCAAGCGTATATTGTCTACCCCAGGCGATTTGTCTGTTTTTAATTCCTTAATTATGTTTTCTATTTCATATTCATCAGTTTCAAGTAATGTAAAGGAATTCATTAATGTGTTTCTATTTGATTGCCATATGTTGATACTACAGTTATGAGCTAGGCTGTTTATTTTTTCACTAAAGGTATTGATGAATTTATTGACTATCACTTCGTTAGTATAATGTAAAATTAAATGTTTGTTTATGACTTCATTGACAGTTTGTGTTTTCCGACCTGTTATATCATTAATGACTTTCCACATTCCTTTATTATCGTTTTTGGAACTTTGTATCTTATTTTTAAAATATTGATGTTTTGTTTTGTTTATTAGCTTATTTAATTTGTTTCTGAAAGCGTTGTATTCATTTTTTATTGTAATATTATCCTTGTTTCTGAGCATTGTATAATAATAATAATAATAACAAAGTTAAACAACCTCTGATTCTTCTTCTGTGGTGTTCAATCCGAAGATTGGTTTGTAGCAGCTTTCCATGAACTCCGGTCTGTGGCTAGTCTCTTCAAGTCCAAGTAATTATCACAACCTTTGTCGTGAATGATTTGTTTTATGTATCCCAGCCGTGGTCTACCTCTAGAGTACTTTCCTTCCACATAACCTCTGATTAGGCTACTCAATTTGGAAACAATCCCTCAGGTAAATACTTTCAAATCAAACAAAGAGAGAATGTGTAAATTGCAGAAAGCCTATAAAATCATCTGGAACAGATAATCAATATCTCGGAAACCAAAATTAAAACACTACAGCACAGTAATTCAACCTGAACGCATCAGAAACCCTGATCATTGGAGGAAGATCACTAACAAGACATTAGAAAAACAACACAGGGAAACTCTTCAGGAAGATCTTTAGCCCAGTGGAGCATAAAGGAAGTGTGGAAGAAAATATGAAACGCTATTAGAAAAAAAAGATTGAAATTTTATGGATATAATCAAAGAATGGACGAAGTATATTTAATCATGCCTCCTCATTAAAAGCCAAGAATAACTGGATGGTATAAATTGAAAATGGCCTTCAACAAGTCAACGTAACAGATCGTTGGTGAACAAACATTATTTTGCTGCAAACCCCCGGATGCGAGCCGCCACTGCATGGAGTTAGTTAGTTATTGTTGTTTTAAGGGGCGGAACTACGAGGTCATCTGCTCCTCCACTGCATGGACAGCAGAAAGGAAGAAAGATCATAATGAAGAGATTTTGGGAAGAGACGAAAGCTAATGCAAAATCGTCAGTGAAATTGGTTCAATTGTGATCCTTAGTTGGGCATAAGGTCGTAATATTAATAATAATAATAATAATATTAATAGAACAGAAGACTGCTGATGGGACATGGAAGAAGAGGAAAAATGAAGAACTTTACAAGTGTACTGAAAAGATCACAGACGTAATGATGAAGCGGAGGCTAAATTTCTACGGACATTTACTACGAATGGATGAAGGCAGGCTGACCAAAAGGATCTTCAGCTACATCATGGGGTTAAAGGTCACATCTAAATGGGTAGATGAGGTCAAGAGGGATGCAGCGGAAGTTGGAATTACTCCACCGATGGCCCACGATAGAAGAGAGTTCCGCAGTCGAGTTGACGGAGTAAAATCATTTCAAGAGAAACCACCAAGCAGGAGGCCCAAACGGAGCATTTCCGAGGAGGAGAGAAAACAAAGAAGTGACAGGATAAAGAAGTTCTAGGAAGAGAAGAGAAAGAAAGCCAATACGTCTCGAGTTCCTTGCGGTCCATAGTTGGCCAAATTCCACAGTTTAAAAAAATAAAATATTAGAACAAAAATCAAGAAACTAGAAATACAAGAGAGAAAAATACTGAGAAAGGTGTACGGGCCAGATCAGAAAGAGGGAATATGGATAAAGAGATCGACAATAGAGCTTTACAAACAGACAGAGACAATTACAAACAACATCAGGGAAAGAAGGGAAAATTCTATGGATACATACACAGAATGACCGAAGACAGACTGACCAAGAATATTTTAATATAGGCAAGTTATGAATAGTACACTGAAAATCAATTGGATCAAAGAAACCGTGGAAGACCTAAAGAAACTAAACATCTCTACAGAAGACAGGAAAATATACAGATAAAAACTCAGAAAACATACATTTGAGCATACGCCCATAGACAAAAAAGAAACAAAAAGTAGTTCCGTGACGAACTAAAGAGCCTTTTCTTAAAAGTTAAGATGCCGATGATTAATCTATATATACTTATGTAGAATAATGACGAAATTAAGTGGTAATACTGTACCCTTACAGACGTGACTCTTTAGAAGTTTAGTTTAGTTCGAAATATTCCTGCAAGAGTGTAGTCTAATAGAGCACTAGAGTTGGCAGGCCTGGTGACTCTGAATATATACAGAATACACATACAAAATTTGCTTGGAGTCCAAAACATAGTAATGCCGTTACATGCAGTTAGACATTGGATCTATCAGCGCGCGTAAAATCATGTTGGTAACGGTGTCATGTATGTGTCTCACAGAATTAATCTGAAATATTATGATCTATCATTGCGCCAATATTGGATTAAATCCATTTGTTAGTACCGTAAAGAAGTTACATGTATTTAAAAATTGGACCTATCGGCAGGCTCAGAATCATGTTGGCAGCACTGACGTATATTAGTTACTCCAAATTAATGTACAAGGTCATGTACTATAAGTGTGCAAAGTTTAGAAATGTCGCCTTGCATTTCTGATTTATAGATATTACGGTGAAAAAAGAGAGAGAGAGAGAGAGCATTTATTTACAGTTGGCAGCCCTGCTGGTTCTTAAGAATACGCATAGGTATAACAATTATGATACACAAAGCACATTCGGAATTTCTTTGAAATCTAATTGTTAGTATAGAAGTTACTGCATATAACAATATGACCTATTAGCAGCCGTAGAATCATGTTGGCAACACTGTTATGTATGGCCTCCTGGAAATGAAACTGAAATATTATTACCCATATGTGTGCCAAATTTGGAATAGCTCCCATGCATACTTCCTGAGATATTCAACATAGAGCTCAATTTCAATTGCGATTTTTCGGCAGTTGGTAGCACTGACGTCATTTTCAAATATAGCCGTGGGATATTCAGGTATAAATCTGTACACATATCAAATTTGGTTTCAATAGCTGTAGCCGTTTAGGAGCTCATAGGGGGACACACACACAGACACACATTTGCCCGCATCGATCTCATAAGTCTACTTTTCCCTCATTTTTAAAAAAATTGAAAAGTATACTAGAAAACAGTAACGAATTGGACAGAAGAGATAAAGAGGAAACACAGTGAATATATGAGAGGTTTTTGTGAAGAAAGAGGAAAGGTACCAAAAAATAAAAGACATTGAAATTGATTGTTTTTACGCTCTCCTTAAGGGGAAAATTAACGAAAATATTAATAACAATAATAATAATGTTAATAATAATAATCGTTTGGCCTCAATTACATGGCGTGGATCTGCAATGATGGTTACTTCTAGGTGATCTATTCGCCAGTTTTGAACATTTCTGTTTTTTTAATCGTTGTTTTTTCGAGAATCACGCCAAAAAGGAACCCTACGGCGTTGCAAAGATTGATCCAAGTCCATGGTTTGTATTTCCATGTACGGACTAACGCTGTTTAGTAATTCCTGCAGGTTGTGGGTGAGGTGTGCAGACATGAAGTACACGTGACCCGCAAGTCTCAAGCACTTTGGGTCTAGGCCAAGCTGAAAACTCATTTCCTGCATTTATATTCCCAGTCTGCTCAATGAACGAGAACATTCTGTGTTGGCATCAGTCCTAAAGCAAATGTCGCTTTTTTAGAAGAAAAAAATTCTTCACGAAAGATTGACAGAAATCTGTCTTAAAAATAAATGTCTGAAAAATATTCACCTAACGTCTCTTGTGTAGAAACATTGGCTTGTTTGGTTGGCGCGGTGTGTGGTAAGATCTGTTTTGATCTCTTATCTGACCAAGCCTGCCTGTTTGGAATCTCAAATGCAAATGAATGGAAATAATATTCAAAAGATTGCTGAAGCCAAGGACAAGAGTTCAATCTTAAAGTATGACAAGAGTGTCGTAATGGCTTGTTGAAGTTAGTTATTGTTGTTTTAAGGGACGGAACTACTAGGTCATCTGCCCCTCGGTCTGTTTAAGGTGAATGATCGTGTGGCATCCGGAGAGGCCGAGTGCAGATCTTTCTAGTTGACGCCAGCGGGCGACCCGCGCGTCGTAATGAGGATGAAGTGATGATGAAGACAGCACATATACCCAGCCCCTGAGCCTCAGGGATTAATCCCAGGAGATTAAAATCCCTGATGGCTCGGTCAGGAATCGAACCCGGAGCACTTCGGGCCAAAGTCTAGAGTGCTAACCATTTAGCCACGGAGCCGGACGTTTAAGGAAAAATGCATAGACATTAAAAGCCGCCTTGTCGATCACTAGAAAGTAATTAAATGAACACATACAGTACATGTTTAGTTAAATCAATGGTAACTTCGTCAGCGTGAAAAATCTTAGAAACTATCTTAACAAAAACCAAAATGAAAATGGATATCCTTACAAAAAGTCATTAATTAAATGAAAGGTCACAAAAAAGAATTAAATAATTAATTACGGTATTGGGTGTTTTTCAGCAGGCCTATGTTCTGAGGCGAACTTTCCCATGTGCAAAATTTAATGTTGTAGTTTGAGTCTTCAGTCTTTTGACTGGTTTGATGCAGCTCTCCATGCCTCCCTGTACTGAGCTAATAGTTTCATTTCTGCATAGCTACCACACCCTACATCCGAAGCAATCTGTTTAACATATTCTAACCTTGGTCTACCCCTACAGTTCTTGTCCTCGACCCTTCCTTCCATAACTAAGCTTGCTATTCATGGGTGTCTTAGTATGTGTCCTACCAACCTATCTCTTCTCTTCATTAGCAGTCGCCAAAAACAACTCTCCTCTCCCACTCGTCTTAATACCGCTTCGTTTGTAACCCTATCTACCCATCTGATCTTCATCATTCTCCTGTAACACCACATTTCAAACGCTTCAATTCTCCTCTTTTCTGCTGCACCAATAGTCTAAGTTTCACTTCCGTAGAGCGCCACGCTCCTGACCAAGGGTTTTCAAAAATGACTTGCTAATACCTAAATCTTTCCAAAATTATTGAAGTGACTGATATCTCAGTTCGATGTGGTGCAATGTTTTCATTTACGGTTGGAATATCAATGCCCAAGTATTTCACACATCACTCAGCACTCCGAAAGAATGGATTCAGGAAGGTCTGGAGAGACTGACACATCGATGGCAAAAGTGCATAAAGTTACCAGTAGATTGTGTTGAGAAGGTGGACGTAACAACTGATGTGTAATGTACTTCATTTGGGTAGAAAAAAATAAAGTGTAAAACAATATACACCCTTTGTCTGAAAAGTTCGGTGAATGGTCTGTATTACGAACGTATTGTTGGCTTACCTGAAACAGCCGTTACTGTCCTTCGAAGTATTCCCCGTGGATGGTTATGCACTTCTTAGAACGGCTGTACAAGTCCTGGCATAGTCTTCCTGAGGGATAGCCTTCCGTTGGGTCGTCACATTACGTTGGATGTCCGAAATGTCCGAAAACCTCTGCCCCTTCAGGGCTTTTCGGCGACCCTGGACCCCGATACTCCATACTTTGACGCTTGACTTCAAGGTCGTACCTCAGGCACCAGGTCTCATCGCCCATGACGATGGTTTTCAGGACCATTCCATTCCACGGAACATTCACCCTTCTCACTGCCACCCGTCGAACAGGCGTCGACGTTAGGTTGCATACATTCACCCTTCTCACTGCCGCCCGTCTATCAGGTGCGCAAGGCAGGTTGCATAAATTCACCCTTCTCTCTTGCTTCCAATTTAGTGTTTTGACGACCCAAACTGAAGGCTATTCCTAAAGAAGACTATGCCAGCAGTTTCCAGGACTTGTTCAGTCGTTCTCAGAAGTGCATAACCATCCACGGGGATTACTTAGGACAGTAACGGCTGTTTCAGGTAAGCCAACATTCCGTTCGTAATATACCGGGTGTCATTTATGTACTTGAGTACCTTGAAAGGTCGTGTAGAGGATGGGTATAGGATCAGTTTGAGAAAGGGAACCTGGGGTCGTAACGGCCTTCTAATCCCAGAAAACAGGTTTGTTTCAGGCCCTCCGCCCCTGTAAAGTAGGCAAGGGCGCCATGTGTACTCTGAGATCAGGCACTCGTTCGCTGTCAACGATCTTGGCGCGACCACCGCTCAACGCTGCGCTAGCCGATATGCCTTCCTATCTTAAACCATTTACCTATGGAGACTATAGACTATGCCATTGTTCACTCATTCCTTCTTTCTTCCTTTCTTGCCAAACCTTGATAAAGGGACAAGCAGTTGTCTCGAAACGTCGTTTTTTAAATATATATAAGTTTCTGCGTCATGTGACTAAGCCCCCTCATTCCCCTCTAAAAAATAAATAAAAATAAAAAAATTAAGGCATGGCACCCCATGAGAAACGAACCCGGGACCACCGGGGCACAGTGGGTCAAAATTGAAATCTAGGGGGACAACATTATTTTTACGTTTTAATCATGAATTTAGAGTGAAAGCAACGTATATAATTTGTTTACTTCATAATAAACATCAGTTAAAACTTTTTAAGCTACGTCTACACATGCAAGAAATTGTCTATGACTAGGAGTTGGATAGAGCATTCAGTTATCTCTTCAGAACAATTTTCTACCCCTAATTTACTTTTAACAAAGTCACAAAGTTCCACTTTTGACATAATCGTCGAACCCAGTGCTTCAAACAGTTGTAAACGTGTGCGAACTGGTTGCGCGTCATCTTCTAAAACGTAAAAAACTAAGTAAGTTGCAAAAAGATGCAAAAAATCTTATAACAGGCGTAAACTACAAGACTTTATCTACATTTTGACCTTAAATAGCAAGTGACGCAGAGTGACGCGACATACTAAAAATCTAAGTGAAAATATAATTTTAAAAATAATAGTTAAATATTATATAATGCAAATATAGCTAAAATTACGTAACAATTACGCCCACTAATAACTGAAACACGTTACAAAGATCATACCTTCAGCTGCATGTTCCATCTTAAAGCATCACACTAACCACAAAGACAACCAAACCACGGCCACTTACATTCACCCTCCAATTCAGACTGCTCGAACATCCCAGAATAGTGAGCGGCAATTATATGAAAATCTAGGCCCCTTAAAACAACAATTATCATCATCATATTATATGAAAATGCTGTAGATGTAATAAATTTTGATTTTTTAACTATGAAAATAAATAATTTTGTCCTCCTAGATTTCGATTTAGACCCACTGTGCGGGGGATCGCGCCTCGCCGCGATGCTCTCGGCTAACTCATCGTTGAGCGGTGGTCGCGCCAAGATCGTTGACAGCGAAAGAGTGCCTGACCTCAGAGTAACAAATGGCCCGCTTGCCTGCTTAACAGGGGCGAAGGGCCTGAAACAAACCTGTTTTCTGGGGTTAGGAGGCCGTTACGACCCCTGGGTCCCTATCTCAAATTGATCCTATACCCATCCCCTACACGCCCTTTAAGGGTACTCAAGTATATAAATGACACTCTGTAGACCCATTCACCGAACTTTTCAGACAGTGTAGTACGTACGCCCTTTGTAGATAGTGGCGCTTCGCATTTGTTCCATGATTGTTGTGAGGCACCGCCTCAGTGTAACCATGACAACACACCCACCGCTGGCCATTTGTCAGGAACTCTGGCAGGGGGAGGTGAAGATGAGTACAATACTTATTATTGCTAGTTATTGTTGTTTTAAGGGGCGGAACTACGAGGTCATCTGCCCTAGTATAATAATTGATGACAAATAATAATAAGCAACGCGAACTCCCAATTACACTAACGAATGTGAATGTTCCCACACGTAACATACAAACACACAAACTCGAGCGGACGTGGCTCATGGAAAGCAAAAGTAGTCTCTAGCTAATTTTGTATTAGTTTATATATTAGAGCACTCATAATCAGTCCAATTACAGTACGTCATTAGCCCTCTTGTAAATATTATCCGGTGTTTCCCGGTGTACCCCCTTGTGAAATACAACTATGATATTTCGTGTTTGAAGAGTGTTATTGTCGGTAAAGCCAGAGCGGTATTAACCCTTTTGGGATAGTAATCTATTAACCACCTGTCATAGGGACAGTTTATGCTTTCAAAGATGCTGATCGTTGAATCTATAAGCCAAATTTCGGAGAATTTTCATGCCGAAGTGCTAGTATTTTCTAAAAATGAAAGATGATATACGTATCTGCTTGACATAATGTGTTGGATAAAATTTTAAACAATTTGAAACTAAAAACATTTAACTGTAAAAGTGAAATATATATCTAGAAATAAAAATTATAAAAAAACTGTAAAAATCAATTTGAAATTAGTCAAATAAATAATTCAATAAAAATATCAAAATGATATCTATAAGAACATAAATTGAAAATTAATAATAAATATATAAACATTAAAATTTGAGAGACACAAAATAACATTCATTCATTCATTCATTCATTCATTTCGTATAGGCCATCTATGGACCGCGTCATTCCAACTGTCTCCTACAGGCTCTGATGTTTGCCCAGTACGCCCGTATTCGTTCTCGGTGGACTTCCTTCCGTTCCTTGGTCCAAATCATTCCCGTTTTCAGCTTCGGTTTTTCTTGGAAACCTTTGCAAGCTTGAAGTTTTCTTTTGAGTGGGGCGCGCTCTGTTGGTATAATCCCCACTTCTTTCAGATCTTTATCCAGTTCAATGAACCAGGCCCATTTTGTTTTCCTCCTGAAAGTAAGTTATGTTGTGGTTCGTCAGTCTCGCTGGGCTCATTCGTTTCACATGTCCATACAATGTTATCCTTCTCATCCGGATGACGTCACTTATCTTCTGCAAATGAGTATAGGTCATGGTTATGCCGTCTTCTGTATTCCCCATTGTCTTTGATGGGACCCAATATCTTTCTCAAAATTATCCTTTCTTTGGCCTCCAGCTTTTCGACCAAGCCTTTTTTGTTCATCGTGAGGCATTCAGAAGCATACAAGACCTCCGGACGGATGACACTGCATTATTCATAATAATAATAATTTAAAAAATGTAAAAAAAAAACAACATAAAAGTAAAAAAAAAGGTTTTGCCCAATAAATGGTCAAACTTCACAAACATTTATTAAATTTAAATGCAAAATCGTTTAAAAATCGTTTAATTAAAAATGCGTTTTCTATGAGACAGTCTCAAAAGCGTTTCTGATCGCGAGGCCTAGTTTGAAATCATCAGTGTGATAACTTTTGAATGAAGGGGCTTTCACCTTGTTGGTAGGAATAATAATGGAAACTGAAATTTATTTACAAAAATATTGCTCTTTGGTGCATTGCTACGAGGGTGGACCCAAAAGAAACGGGACTGAGAGCGCAGTGCCGTTCGTGGACGTAGTAGAGAATCCCCCGCTAGATGGGGTTAATGAAGACCTTCACGAAACAATTGCCCTAGATGGCGTCAGTTTGTATGTGACCGTTTGATCGCAGTGTTTTTCTTTTATACGGTTCTCGTGTTCCGCCTGCGAAGTCGTTACGGCAGATTTAAAAGAACGCCGAGGTGATAAGCAATACATTCAACACGCCTGCCATAATGACTGCATTATGGCAGGTGTTTTTATCGCCGCATTGCTCAAGTGTTGAAGAGGTTGCCTATCACCACGTTTAAAGCGCCCAAATCACTCGTGTGCGGCACATTGCATCCTCCTCGAAAGCCTGTTGAAGTATTTGGTAAGCTTCTGCAGCCGATTATTCAAACAGGAAACACACTCTGCCATAGCGACTTCGCAGGCTGAACACGAGACAGTAAGAGAAGAACAAAACTGCGATCAAAGAGTCACACACAAGCCGGACGTTTGGCTTAGACCAGGGGTTCCTCTCCGTCTTCTTTCCTTTGTCCTCTCTTGGTCAACTCTTGTTCTCTTCTGACCCCGACGGTATTAGGGTATCCGAGACCTAGGGAGTCTCTTGTAAGTATTTCCACTTTACATTTTTGTAAGTATTTTCAATCTGCCTTAGTTTTCGTTATGGTTTCCATTTCATTGTCATTTTCACTATCACCCAAACCATTAGGAGCGATAACCTAGATGTTGGGTCTCTTAAAACAACAATTAGCAATTTAGGGCCCGGATGTTGATGCCGTAAAAACGTTTAAAATACACTTAAAATTTTCAAAAATGACTGTAATGAATGACCTAAAAATTCGAAAAATGCTGTGTAAAATGGAGGAAATGATCTTATAATAATAAACTCACCAATATTTCAAAAATAAAATCTTAGGCTCAAACTGAAAAGTCAATCAAAATAGATTTCTAGCCCTTAACAAAAGGTTTATGTTCTCTTTAGTCTGAGTTGCACTGCACTGATGTTGTCAAATGTAAATGATCTTCGGTTATCAGCCAACAAGTTTTTATATCTCGAAAAGCTGCGTTCAACATCAACTCATGTGATCGGAGCGTACTTGAAGTGAGGAAGGTCGATTGCTGCTAAATCCTCCCCAATCCCATCCATGCAGTAGTTTTCACCAGAAAAAAAGTCTGAGATTTTGCATAATGTTTTATACCCAGTGTTTTTGTCCAACACTTTTTTCAGTTTTAATGCAATACCCGCAGCAATTTCGCCACGATTGTTGCTAACACTAGTTTCCACCCGGTTGATTAAGGAAATGGAATCAATATTTCAATATTTTAAATTAGCTTGTATCAGCTACTAGCTTCTTCTTAACTCTCCGAGATGTAACTCCCTCATATAAAGCTGTGACATGACTAAATTTAAAAAAATGACCTTAATAGGCCGATTTCTCTAAAATAAGACAAAAAAATCTACCAAACTTTAAAAAAAAATGCTCTTAAAATGGAAAAATAGCAAAAAAATGCAAAAAGATGCAAAATAAAAATGACATATTTGAAGACTGGGTGGCCCGTCCGTAGTTTCTATGTACTTCAGCATTGTTTTAGACAGCTCAGTAAAAAGATGACATGTCATCAACATCCGGGCCCTAATATCATAATCTGCTGCTCCAACAGTCCATGTTTCACTTCCATAGAGCGCCACGCTCCAGACAAAGACTTTCAATCGTGACTTCCTAGTACCTAAATCTATATTGGATTTCAACAGATTCCTTTTCTGTAGAAATGTTTTCCTTGCCTGAGCCAACTTACTTTTTATATCCTCTTTACTTCTTCCATCACTGGTCTTATTTTTCTTCCTAAGTAGCAGAAGTCTCCTTCTTTCTTTACGTTTTCCCCTGGCAATTCAACATCCATAGAGGTTTCTGATTTCTTTCTGCTGCATTTCAATTACCCTTGAAGTAGCACCAACCTCAAAGCTTTCAATGTTATAAAAGGAACGGTAATGCTCGTTGTAGACACTTGGGAAATCGTAATAAAATTTCGTCCCTTCTTTTCTCAACAGTTTCAATGTCGACAGTCAGATCATTTTCTGGGTTTAAACGCTTTTTTTTTTAAAATTTCCCATTAGAGAAACTGGACTCGCACAGACAATGGGAAGAAGTCAAAAGCAATTTCCTGTAATCGGGAGAACTCATTTTGTAGGCAGTTGTTACGCCGCCCCACGGTTTGTATATACAACACACCTCACAGCACTGCCGAGCGGTCTGCATGTCCTCCCCTGCCGTCTCGAGGACAAGTTTCGCATTTGGGTGAGATAAAACTCTCTTGTTTGTAGGACATCGTGTTGATCAGCCCCGTGTACTCACAGCAGTTACCATATTTTCTGCTTACTAAAATGTTGTTTAGAATCAACAGACCTCCCTTGGTCAACCCTTGCTTTCTTCCGATCCCGACGATATCAAGATATAGGCTTGACGGTTAACAGATCTTCAGTCGGCGTTCTTTCAGCTCAATCCCACCCAACTTGTTTTTTTTTTTCAACACATGTCCCTCCTGGTTTAAAGTTACTGTGGTTCGTGCGTCGATTATTTAATCATGTTAGTGTTCATTTGCATGACGAAACCTCAAAACAACTAACAGCATAAACTAAATCCTTCTCATCGTACAAGGTGGTCGTCACCGTGTGACATGGCATCATTGGAGACAAGAGCTGGGCTAAGGATCAATCGCATGCCAACATTGTTGGTACAGTACAGGTTACTATATCTCAGGCCGAGAGGACTCTCACAAGGCCCTAAAGGTTGCAGCTACACCCTCAGGGGCTCACGGATAACGAGTCCGAGGCATTTCTACTTTCCATTGACTTTGGAGCAGGCCCTGAGGTTCATGGCCTTCTTATCTTCCTTGCTTTCTTCCTTCCTTGAATTTAAAAAAAAAATCGAGTTTACCCTCCAGGGTGGTACCTCCCAAGGACTCAGCGAGGGAACTCACCCCTTCCGCCATTACAGGCAGTGTCCTAGAGCTGGGAACATCTGGTCGGAGTGGATACAAATGGTGAGGTGAGATCAGCACCTCGCCCAGGCGGCCTCACCAGCAAAGCGCACAGGGGCCCCATGCGGGAAGGGAACGGAAGATTAGGATGGATAGGCAAGGAAGCGGAAAGGAGGCGGCCGTGGCCTTGCAGTAGGAACCATCCCGGCATTTGCCCGAAGACGAAGTGGGAAACCACGGAAAACCACTTCGAGGATAGCTGAGGTGGGACTCGAACCTCCTCTACTCATTTGGGCCACCCGAGGCTGAGTAGACCCCGTCCTCGTACCACTTTTCAAATTTCGTGGCAGAGCAGGGAATCGAACCCAGGACCTCCGGGGTGGCAGCTAACGATGCTGACCGCTACGCTACGGAGGCGACTTTCTTGAATTGATATTATTTATTATCGGCTGTCTTTTATTTTCGTTGTTCTTTCTGTTTTGTCGTCCTTTTATTCTAGTCAGCAGTTGTTCTCAGTTACCAATTAGGGGCATGTGACCTAGATAAAGCAACAACCATCTTATGTATGGCTACCGTGGCAATATATCTATGATTCGATATTTCTCTCAGTTTAGGGGCTGCGTAGCCCCGTGTACTTTGGGTGTGTGTAGAATCTGTCTTATAACCGGTGTTAATTGTGATGGCTGCATTAGTGTGTGTTATCTGTAATTCAGGTAAGGACTGCAGACGATCAATTTCAAGTAGTTCCTACATTTTCTACCGTCAACGACACCTAGTTGTGAACTTCGCTACTAGATGCCATTACAACCATCACTTGGTGGCTAACGTTGGAACTTAATAGAGCGTTAATCAAATCTAACCCACAAATTTAGCTTCACACAATTGTAGTTATTGGAAGGTTCTTTTACATACCATAAATCTATGACTTGGGCCCGCTGGCTTTACTTCACCACCGAAGGAAGTCATATTGAGGAATTTTAACGCTCTTAAAAAATCCGATGACTTCGTCCGGGTTTGAACCAGCGATCTTGGGCATAGAAGCTCAGCATGCTACCAACTACGCCACCAAAGCCACCTCGAAGGAACTTTAAAACTATAGTCTTTTTTATACACATAATAGGAATAATATATCAGTGGTCACTTGTCCCCATTCCTCAGTTATGTAAGCTGCGAGTATCCCGGGGCGCTGTCTTGTCCGGGCGTTCAACTCTCTCAGCGGGGGTCAACACAACCGGATCCTCCAATGTTCAATTGGGGGCTCTCTGCGCTCTGTGAGACATGATGGTCATCAGTACCATACACTGAGATTAATTGGGGGACCTCTGGGACATGATGGTCAACAGTAGAATACACTGAGATCAATTGGGGTACCTCTGGGACATGATGGTCATCAGTAGAATACACTGAGTTTAATTGGGGACCCTCTGGGACATGATGGTCATCAGTAGCATATACTGAGTTCAATTGGGGGCTCTCTTCGCTCTGTGAGACATGAAGGTCATCAGTAGCATATACTGAGTTTAATTGGGGACCTCTGGGACATGATGGTCATCAGTAGCAAACACTGAGTTCAATTGGGGACCCTCTGGGACATGATGGTCATCACTAGCATACACTGAGATCAATTGGGGGCTCTCCGGGACATGATGGTCATCAGTACCAAGCTGTAACTCATTAGGAAAAGTTTGTAATTTATTTGTGCGAGTCCTGAAATCTGTTTGATGAAAAAATGAAAATCCACAGCCTGCTTCCAGTCTCTGACCGGGTCAGGAATGGAATGAATGAAGCCCCCATCTAGCGGCGAGGATATGAACTGTGCCGGCTGCCGAGGCCTGACGCACTCCTCTGTGGCAATGATTAAATGAATGACAGATGAAATGAAATGATAGTGGAGAGTGTTGCTGGAATGAAATTTTGACAGGGAAAACCGGAGTACCCGGAGAAAAACCTGTCTGCCTCCGTTTTGTCCAGCACAGATCTCACATGGAGTGACCGGGATTTGAACCACGGACCCAGCGGTGAGAGGCCGGCGTGCTGCCGCCTAAGCCACGGTGGCTTCCTGAAATCTGTTTGATAATTTATGTTATTGTGGTGTTTGTATTAGTCGTGCTAAGATTGGTGTTTAGCTGGAGACCACTCCTAGGATGGCATTTGCGACAATAAAGAACTCTCCATCGGGTATGTAATACAAGATAGCCACAGCATATGATGGAGGTTGCCACTCGATCAAAGTTGGACATGGAGATGTGGAAGTTGTAAGATCGTTGCATTTCGTCAGCGAATTCCTACATGTGAGGTTAAGAGGTTCAACCGATCTCAGTGAAATGTTCAAGGAAGACTTATCAACATCTTGTGGACTGGACTGGGTAGTTTCATCTTCAGATATATCAGGATGTCTGGGATAGGGGGTGATTTATACTCCAATGTCTATTATAAGAAATGATTCTGAATTGGGATGTGCTCGATACTCCGTTGTCATGGCAACAGGAATTGCTTAGATATTTACCGAAGTAGGCCGTGACTTTCCCTGTTATCTATTTACTCTGTTACTAAACCAGGCTTCATGGGAAGCTTAGCACATACAGGCCATTACAGTCAACATTTTAAATAGTTCTTTTACGATCTTTATAAAACCATTAAACAGATGAGATAAAGAAATGGTCTCATTTGTAATGTAAGTCTGTAAAGCTCGCAACCTTGGGAGAATATAATTATGTACATCTTCCAAAGACATTATAATAATTTTCACGACTGGTCATCGTCACCAGCTTTAGCGTGCTATTTCAAACATCATCAAAGTCAAATAAACTGCATAAATTTCTTCCTTGTACATATCATTCGAATATTTGATTTATTCGACTACTTGGAATATTCGATTATTAAAAAAATCGAACAGTTAAAATATTTGAATTGTTCCAAGATGATTAGTCCAGTGGACGAGATGTTGGAAGTAGGGGCGAATCCTAGAGGTCGGATGAGGGTTAATCCCTTCCCTATCGAGATCCTTATAAATAAATACCATTCACTTATGTTGGTAGTCATAAATAAAGAAAAGATCCATGTCCAAACGATGCATCTTTATATCAGCGAACAGCCAATCACAAAAGTGGAGGCGCTGAGGAGTATCTGTTGGGTTTAATGCATGGACGACAGACACTTTGTAGGGATGCATTTTCAGGTCCAGTGGACTATTTTTATTTGCAAAATCGGCTACAGTATAAGCAGGTTAGCGAACTACCTCCCTTCCTATGATGTGTTTCTTTGTAACCTGCAACTCTGTTCCCCGGGCACCATTTTAATTGGTCCACCCTGTATAAGAACATATTATTGAAAGTACGAACTCCCAGTAATGGTTGGTTCCTGAGTTTAGGGGCTGCAACAACGCGGTCATGTAGCCCCGTGTACTTCGGCTGTGTGTATAATATGTCTGATAACCGGTGTTAATTGTGATGGCTGTATTAGTGTGTCTTATCTGTAATTCAGGTAAGGACTGCAGACGATCAATTTCAAGTAGTTCCTACTTTTGCTACCAAATGCCACCATCAACGACAACTAGTTGTGAACTTGGTTACTAGATGCCACAGCAATCGCTCCTGGTGACGAACGTTGTAACCTAAGAGCGTTAGTCAAATCGAACCTAATAATTCAGCTTCACACAATTGTAGTTATTGGAAGGTTCTTTTACATGGCATAAATCTATGGCATGGGTCGCCGGCTTTACTTCCCCTCCGAAAGAAGGCACACTGAGGGATTTTTAAGTGCCTGAAGTTAATAAAAGTAGTTCAAAATGTTGAATTTTTCTTATATCATCTCTGAGTGTCATTTTAAAAATTGAAATTCAGAGCTACCAACATAAAATTTTAGTCTCAACACAAAAATCCCTAAAAAGTTACTAAACTCCAATAACTTCGTACCAGCGCGAGTGGTGTAGACCTGTATGGTTACCATGGCAACAAGGCTCTTAAGATGGGCCATTGCTATGGTGTCCGTCCCTTGCATCGCTAGTTGCTGCTCTGGAATGAGTTCCGCTCTGTTTGTGAATCCAGATGGCCGAGTGCAAGTGTTTCCAGAGCCCCCTGTGTGTGAAGGCACTCAAGCGGGATCGGGATCGTGTTCCCATCTTTGGCGCCGACCTAATTAACTCTTCAAGTGTTCGCTCCTTGACGAGGTCTGCTCTACGTAAAGTAGATCCTGTCCACTTCCCACATCGACGTTGGTTGGTTGGTTCCTCAGTTTAGGGGCTGCGACAACGCGGTCATGTAGCTCCGTGTACTTTGGGTGTGTGTAGAATCTATCTGATAACCGGTGTTAATTGTGATGACTCTATTAGTGTGAGTTATCTGTTTTCAATTCAAGTGTGGACCGCAGACATTGAATTTTTTCATATAGTTCCTACTTATGCCTCCAAACGCCACCGTCAACGACTACTAGTTCAGGACTTGATTACCAGATGCCACCGCAGTCGGCTCCTGGCGACGAACGTCGGAACCTAAGAGCGTTTGCCGAATGTTTAACCTATACATAATTTAGCTTCACACAGGTGTAATTAATGGAAGGTTCTTTAACATGCCATAAATCTATGACATGGGACCGCCGGCTTTACTTCCCCTCCGAAGGAAGGCATGCTGAGGGATTTTTAACGCTCTTAAAAATCCGACGATTTCGGCCGGGTTTGAACCCGCAATCTTGGGTTTAGAAGCTCAGCATGCTACCGACTACGCCACCGAAGCTTCTCACATCGACGTTAATAAAGCATTCAGTCTGCTTAATAGTAATAATAATAATAATAATAATAATAACGAGCGGACTCGTGCGATAAATCTCGCATGTTCATAAACCACACTTTCCCAAATAGGTTTATAATGAGAGACTTAAGGGGAGAGGTTATGTTTTTATTTCAACCCAATGATGATACACTATTTACATTTCAGTTAGAATTCCAAGTTCTACGTTCCCTAACTTAAGAAGGCAATCACTGAAAATTGGATCAACATAACACTCACTGTGTTGTTGTTGTTGTTGTTGTTGTTTTTTTTTTTTTTTTTTTTTTTTTTTTTTTTTTTTTTAGCGTATGGCTTTTAGTGCCGGGAGTGTCCGAGGACATGTTCGGCTCGCCAGTTTTGTAGCTGCTTCGAGACGTACACCCAATGGGTGAGCTACAAGTACCGTTTGGGAGGAATGTTGGATGGGAGGGTCGAGGAGTTGGAAGGTAGCGGCTGTGGCCTATAGTTAGGGACCAACCCTGGCATTTGCCTGGAAGGAAGATGGGAAACCACAGAAGACCATCTTCAACGTTGCCGGCGGGGGGGATTCGAACCTCCTCGCCTCCCGGATGTGAGCGACTGCCAACAGTCATTCCGCAACGACCTCGGCTAACTCACTACTCACTGGTTATTCGATATTTATGAAATTATACGATTTGAGTACTCATTCCTTTGATTTACTGTTCCTCAAATTCATTCAAAATGATAAAGGAAATACCTCAGAATATTAAAATGACATGAAACATGAGTCACAGCGGTAAAAAAAAAAGTGAAGCGGACAGCAATTATGGAGCGTATTTTCCTACAGCAACAGTATCTGCAAATCGCACACTTCGTACATTTTTTTAAAATTCATTTTTTAAAGAAATTATAGATATTTATGAAATTAGAGTGAAATTCGTCACTGCTAATGTCTATTCTCTTTCATTTGAATGCTCATTTGTCACGATCGGTCGCTTGTGAGCGCCACAGGAGGGATCTACTGTGTACTACTGAAATAATATGTTTGATAATTAAACCGAAAGAAAAGACCAAATTCATGACGAACGACAAACATGGACCAAAATTCCTTGAAACAGAGATTGGACGAATTGAGAGGGTAAAAAAGTTCAAATACCTCGGCGAAATCATACAAGAGCTGTGGGGGATCTGAGCTTGCGGGCTAACTAAATACATCTACGACAAGAAGTTCGTATCTTGGAACGGCAAGATAAAGCACTGTGGTTAAAACAGAGTGTTTATATGCCAGCGAATGCCTCTCGAGTTGGAGATCCTAGAAAGAAGAATACATCGGAAAAGCATGGGTCCAGTCCAGACTGAAACCGGCTGGAAACTTCGGAGGAACAATGAAGTCTACAAAAATGTGGAGAAGATCTCAGAAACCATGAGATGGAAAATACTAAAGGAAGAGGAAGTTTGAGACGAAGAAGAAATTAAATTGTAGCGTGATGCTCAGTGCAGAGTGAGTGGTTATCGTGTCGGACTACCAACCCCAAGCTTGCCACGGTGAGTGAGTGGTTATCGTGTTGGACTACCAACCCCGAGCTTGCAGGTTCGCTCCTGACCATAGTAAGTGAATTTTGAAAGGCGACAAAAATCACGGCACGCATGTCATACGATGTTGGCATGTTAACGAACCCATTTGAATTCAGTAGACCGTGTTCATAGTGGCAAAATTAATCTCGAGATTTCCCGCTAACACAAAGTTCCTCCTTTCTCTACTAGAAAGCGCTATAGTGTCAAGGAGCTTAGATATCTAACTCCCTTGACTTTCATAGCGCTCCAAGGAACGACAAAATTCGACATGCAAGCTGCCCTCTGGGTGTCAATTAACAAAGCTTGCACCCGACACCCGAGGCCATACGATATTATTCTTATTATTATAATAGTGGTCTAATCGCAAATTCTGAAGAAAAAACAAACAATATCGAAAAGGCTAACACAGACAGACGTCTCTAGGACAGAGAAACATCAACAGATCTGAGAGACTTCAATATCTCGGCGAATGTATTGTACGGAACTTGAGCACTATTCATGAGAGTTATCAAGATGTAACTGGTCTATCCACTGACTCACAACATCTAGAACAAGAAACACCTGTCGCAGTACACAGTTATCATACAACCAGAAGCCCTCTATTCCACTGTCTGTCACTGAACAGGAGAAATGGGAAGTCAGAGAGCAGATTTCTCAACGAGAATAGTCTATAGGGGAGTTCTACCAGGCTCTCCGACTGTCCCAGAAAAAGGACGGTAGCTTTCTATAGTCAAGTGGTGAGTCTCCAAACTGACTGTTCACCTTCTGGCAAAACAAGAAGGTTCGTACCACTTGGCAGACAGAAACCGAGATGGTGATCAAAGGACTAGATATACATGATGATGATAATTGTTGTTTTACGGGGCCTAACATCTAGGTTATCGGCCCCTAAAGGTTTGGTTGAGAGTGAAAATTAAGATGTAATGTAAACTATAACTAAAACCACACTTACAACTAAAACTTAAGTTATATACCAGAAAAAGAAATGGAAAACAAGATGAGAATAAGGCAAATAAAGGACAGGAAGAAAATAAATGCCCTCAGCCCTTGAAGAATGGAGGGACTTGGAAGAAAGGAGAGCCATGAAAGGCAGAGAAGAAAGGGAAAAAGGAGAGGGACCGCCCCAGAGGCAGTGGAAAAGCCGGACCCAGCTCAGGGAACCCTCGAGGTCGCCAACTCCCGAACTCACCAGCCGTGAGCCCTTGAGGGTGTAGCACTATCCAGGGTGAACCATAAGTGGTGGGGCTACACACCCTGCCTCCTTGAGGGCTATGAGCGGAAGGCAAGAGATATCATGAAAAGAAAAAGAAGAGGTCTGACCCCTCGAAGAATGAGGGATCAGGAAAGATGAGACAAGGGCCAACTAAGGCGGGAAAGTAAAGGACTCCCTAGGCCTCGGATACCCTAATACCGACGAGGTTGGAAAAGAACAACAGTTGATCAAGTGAGGTCGATAGGAAATATAGCAGAGAGGAGCCCAGCACAAGTAAGTGGAAGCAATGCTAAACTGTGCTGCGGACCCGTGGTCGCCAAACCACGTCCAACTAGTCGTGATTCCCTGGGGGGGGGCTAGATATGCAGACATACTTTAAAGATAGTCGGTGGATTTTAGGGTGAAACATCTGAGGAAAGGTATCCCTTGGACAGATTAAAAAGCAGTTACTCCGGGAGAAGATGTGACAATACGGGGCAAAAGTAGGCCAATAATGATGATGATGATGATGATGATAAAGCGTGTGCTATCTATTCTAGATATTTACATTTTGCCGTTAAGATATTCTAAGCACCAATTCGGATGGGAAGTCTTTGTCTGCGACTTGTGTTTGATAATCACCAGATGCGATACGGGAGGTCTTTATCATGACGTCATACCACTCATTAATCTACCGTTCTATAAAAAAATCTGTATTCTTGGAAGGAATCTTGGTTGCTGATTCATTTAGGGGCCCTCTGTAGAAATTGTTTGATTACCTGTGTCATTGTGATGGCTGTACTTCCGAGTTGACGTTTCCGTGCTAGGCTAGAGTTTCGTTCGCTAAATCGCGACATCGCGAACTAAACACAATTTGTCGTGATATATCGATTTGAATGGCTCCTTGTGATTGGCTAGTAAAAGTGATTTTCCTTCTGACCGCTACATAACTCTAGGGTATTGCTGAAACGTCAAGTCAGAAGTAATGATGGCTTTACTATAGTTTGTGCATTTGTAACTGGATTTAGAATAAGAAGTGACCGTTGCCTTAAGTTAGAAACAATCCCGGCATTTGCCTGGAATATAAGTGGGAAACCACGATAAACCACTTCCAAGATGGCTGAGACGGTAATCCAAGCCACCCCTTCTCACGAGGTTGAGTGGACCGCCAGAGTCCCATGCTCGAGTTTTGAGCTCCCGGGTGTTGTGGACGTGCCAAGCGAAATGAGTGATGTTGGCTGTAACTACGTTCTTCCGGCGAAAGAGAGAGAGCGGCACTTGTCGTACACTGACCAGCGCAGTCAACGGGTCCGTGAGTAACAACGTCACACAACCTGTTAACAAGGGCTCAATAATGTCAGTTTTATCTGTTCAAATGTCTAGTAATTTGCTTGATCTGAACGGAATACTATGGTTGGTTGGTGGGTTCCTTAGTTTAGGGGATGTGACAACGCGGTCATGTAGCCCCGTGTACTTGGGTATGTGTAGAATTTGTCTGATAACGGGTGTTAATTGTGATGGCTGTATTAGAGTGTGTTATCTGTGATTCAGGTAGAAGGACTGCAGACGACTAATGTTTTCATGTATTTCCTACTTTTGCCACCAAATGCTACCATCCACGACACCTAGTTGCCGACGTGGCTACTAAATACCATCGCAATCACCACCTGGTGGCGAACGTTGGAACTAATATAGCGTTATCAAACTAACCTACAAATTTTAGCTTCACACAAGTGTAGTTAGTGGAATGTCTTTTTCATGCCATAAATCTATGACATGAGCCCACTGGCTTTAGTTCTCCTCGGAAGGAAGGCATACTGAGGAATTCTTAACGCTCTTAAAAAATCCGACTGTACATGGAATAATGTATCCATATTGAAACTGCTGTTAATGTATGTTAGACCTTGTGCTCTGCAAGGAGAAGGATGTTACGTTGCCATTGTTCAGGTAATGTGAGCCCCGCCTCGTTCAATAGAAGGTGTGACACACGTTAATGATCGCAGATCCCCTACTCAACACCTCTTCCGCCACACCTACTCGTCAGATCGCGTCCAGCAACTTCAATTCTTGAAACCGAATGGTACTATGGTTGTTATTTGAGTCTTCAGTCTTTTGACTGGTTTTTATGCAGCTCTCCAAGGCTCCCTGTCCTGAGCTAATCGTTTCATCTGTACATACAGTAGCTACCACACCCTACATCCGAGGCAATCTGTTTAACATATTCTAACCTTGATATAGGTTTGTGCCGTGTCTTGTGTGGAGTTTCGCCTAGGACACCAAGCTGGCTCATCAGTGAGCTCTTGGTGTACCCGCCCGGACCCCACACAAACCTAGAAGAATTGCTGAGTTTTAATTCACTGGCCGTGAAAGCCAATATACCATCTTTTTGGATGCCTTCATAGGGAGCTTTTGGCTCTTGCAGTAAAGAGCCGCAGGTTCGCTTCATAAAAATGGAGGTTGCCCACAGTTCGAGCGAAACCCCATACAAGACACGGCACAAACCTAGAAAAATTGTCGAGTTTTAATTGAAGGGCGGTGAAAACCAATATACCATCTTTTTGTATCGAACATGCTGAAGCGTGCTATTGCTCAGCGCCGACGCCCTCCCAAGAGATCATGGAGGCCACCGTCGAAGAGTGGGATCGCCTGTCTCGAGGACTTGGACAACTTGGTCTGCGGTATGCAACAGCGAGAAAGTGCCCTACTGGACGCCCGTAGTGGCCATTTTCCTTGTTGAAACGTCACAGGATGGCAAGATTACAACACACATCAGTCCCTGTTTAACAGGCCAAATGTCTTCCAGTTGGTAATTTTCTTTTCACACGTGAATAAACTGTGGAGGATTTGTCGGAATGGCGTGTCTTTTGTAATAACCTCGCCCACAATCCCACAAGCGCTCTATGTCATGGCAAACAAGTGTTAGGCCTATGCAAAACCTTTTTAATGTGTTCTGTATATAAGAGCGGAGCAGGTAGTCAGAAGGTGGCAGGTTCATCATGAAGATGGGCCCGGCCAAGTGGAACACGCAATGGGATGGAACAAGAGGGAGCTGCCCTTCCTTCCTGAGACAGGTGCTAGCTATAACCTTGCCCTTGAGCCAGGCTTGCTGAGTAACGCGCGTTACTTTAACCCTCGAAGTGCTATCAATAATGCTCCTGTTTTGTGACGTCATGGTTGTGCAAAGAGATTTGTTTAGCCTGCGCTCAATAATGCTCTTGTTTTGTAACGTTATGATTGTGCAGAGAGATTTGTTTAGCCTGCGCTCAATAATGCTCTTGTTTTGTAACGTCATGATTGTGCAGAGAGATTTGTTTAGCCTGCGCTCAATAGTGCTCCTTTTTGTGACGTCTTGATTGTGCAAAGAGATTTGTTTAGCCTGCGCTCAATAGTGCTCCTGTTTTGTGACTTCATGATTGTGCAAACAGATTTGTTTAGCCTGCGCTCAATAGTGGCAACACCTTCTAATACGAGTTAGTATTAACCCTCGAAGTGCTATCATCTCACTACGAGACGATTCGTAAAATCGACATAACAAATCATAAATTCTATATAACAATCGATTTTACGAATAGTCTCGCTGTGAAATGAAATTCTCTGTCTGGTAGGCAATGCAAGTTGGTTTTTGATCTTCCGAAGAAGAAAAAATGACGACTTTCTACTTATGTGTATGTGATTGAAATTCTGAGAAAAGTGATATGGTTAGAGTTTTTTTTTTATTATTCATTATTCATCAAAGATCCTATTATTATATATCATTGCGCTTGTAATGAAATTTGGCACATTTTGTATATCTTCAAATTTTATTTCAGATAAAGTAGTGATTGTGACCAACCTCTAAAATTGGGATTTCTTTAGTTTTTTTAAAAATCTGACTAATCATCCATTACACTTCTACTGGATACTTGTAAGTTAAAAAACTATTATTATCTTATTCTATAATGTTTCCTGAATACATTGATATATACTGTATAACATACCATATATAGTTACAAATTTGTATTTATTATAATTTTTTAAAACTATATCTGCACGCTGTCTTAAAAATGCTTAGCACTTAAGAGTCAAACGTTCAGCACTTGGAGGGTAAATCATGCTCGTATCTTTTCCAAGATGGAGCGATCAATGTCAGTGTTGTTTCTCCATAGTCCACTCTTCAAACTGTTACTTGTCTGATGTCTGGTTGGATTCTCAAAAAGGATTGCCGTAGGTGATGTGGTGCAAATCCAAAGTACAACATGTGGAGTGAGGTAGTTTATCATTGCTTTCCTCACAAACGCTATAAGTTTTAGAAACTTGTAGCGTTGCGCCAGTGTTTATTGATCATAACAGCTAGAGCCTTGCGGGGCACAGCGGTGATGGAGTACAGTGTTCACTTGAGTGCAGTGTACAGGCCGGGTTCACCAACGCATCTTTAAATGCCTCGTTAATTTTAACATCGGAATTAAACTCGTTGGCGTTTCACCAGCACATTGGCATTAGCAAAGGAATCGGTATGTTTTAAGGGCTGTACAAAACTCATTGAAAAATGATGATTGTGGCAGTATTTGTATATTTTTTGGTGTAATCAAGCAGGCCGTGAACTGCAAAGAGCTTAAAAGCCGGGGACTGAATACTTGTTCTTTGGTTGAAATTAAGAGGAATGATGCTGTGACGTCTAGGTAGTCTTTTATTAAATTAACTACATGTGCTGTCCCGTAAAGCATATTACACATAAATAACAAATGGTGAACATGCGTCTTGTCAGATAGGAATTCCAGGTTAGATTCTACTGTATCATCTGTAGAATATTCACAACCGAAATCTCATAATAAATTCGAGGTCGACGAATATCTAGCATGTCTTCAAGAACATCTTCGTTGAGAATGAAGTAACGCACGTTACATTTTGGATTGGAATGCCACGTATATCGACCGTCAGCCCTTTAGACACAGGAATAAGTCTTAATGAATTGTTATAGTTTGGAGAAACTCAGCAATTTTTCTAGGTTTGTGCCGTGTCTTGTGTGGGGTTTCGCCCAGGACACCAAGCTGGCTCATCAGCGGGCTGTTGGTGTCACCGCCTGGTCCAAAAGCCCGCTGAGTTTTAATTCACTGGCCGTGAAAGCCAATATACCATCTCTTTGGTGAACCACGACATTTCGGTAATCGTCCGTTAACGGCCTTGAATGGTTTGTTAACATTTTGACGAAGTATGGCGGATCCGGCGCTTGCAGAGACATCATGGTCTTCAGGTCCGTGTGTATTTGTAATTTGGGTGGGCATTAAAAAAAGGAGATGGCCGTGGCGTTATGTTTGGAGCCATCCCAGCATTTGCCTGGAATAGGCATGGGGAAAACCATCTGCTGTAGTTCTAGGATGGCTCAATGTATCCCCATTCCAGCCTTCAAATCAACATTTAATCTGTTGTCAAGCCCAGAATTAAGCTCGGACATCACATAATGCAAGAGACAAGATTATGATGATAATTGTTGTTTTAAGGGGCCTAACATCTAGGTTATCGGCCCTAAAGAGACAAGAGGACGAGATGTAGTTATTTGTCCAGGTCAGGTGCACAAAGGAGCAGCAGGCAGTGAAAGTTTGAGGCTGGCAGGTGCGAGTTTTGGTTCTTGAATCACAGAGCAGGTGCTCATGCGTGAATCATCCGCCTTATGGGATTACAATATTCATATAGATATTTTCAAGCTGAAACAAGGTTTTTTTTTTTGGGGGGGGGGGGGGGGGGCAATTTGAATGTAATAACAGATATTTTGGACGAAATATCATATAAACCGCACTCGTTCCAGGTTCCGTATTGACCATGTTTACAAGAAGTACAAGAGAAAAAGTACGATCTGTATTTTTATTTTTGGTTAGGATTTCGATGTCATATGATGTTTCACACCTACATATGGGCTGAAGAAGGAAACATATCAAGTTTCCGAAACATGTACCTATAGTATTTTTAGTAAAGTAAGGCATTGATTTGGCGAGTGACAATTGTGTTATACTTCTTGTTAACGAAATATCACATCTTAAATTAAAATATTGGAGATTCTTGTCGCAGAGTTATTCTGCCCCCACCCCTCCAAGGGGCTTACGACTAGAGGTGACCACGGGGACCCCAACTGAGTTCAGAATGGCATCCACTTGCTTGTACCAAGTTGTTCTCCTTCATTTGTCTTGTCGACTTCCCTTGGTAAACTCTTGATCTCTTCCCACCCCGATGGTGTCAGGGTACGGTATGTTAATTTTAGTATGTCTTTCATTTTCTCGCTTTTATTATCCTTGTCTCATCCTTTGAGGGGTCAGACCTCCTGCCTTCTGTACACAAGGCCCTAAAGGAGGCAGGCTACACCCTCAAGGGCTCACGGCTGGACACCGAGGGATTCTTGAGCTGGGTCCATTATATGCAGTTTTTCCTTGACTACAAACCCACCTCGTGGTGTAGTCACTAAAGCATTCTTGGCTGTCGCTGGAGAAGTCTAGGTTTGGTTCTCACCTTAGCCATGCTATAAGTGGTTTTCTCTTGTATTTAAGTAGGAAGGTACCACCAAAATAAAACCATAAAGAATAAAATCCCACTGGATCTCGCCTAGATCCAAATGGTCAACTAAATATTGCACATACAGTTATTTTAACGGGTAGCTGTTTTAAGTTGTACATCTAAGACAACAATCTCCTCGTATGATAAACAGAATGGCCATCGCCTGCTCTCAGAGTAAATACAACAATACTACAGTGACGTCACGCCGATACGACCTGATTCTGACTTCCATCTCCACTTAGTATAAAACCAAATGCCCGCTTCTTGGATGTCACGGGTAATCTGGAGAACCACTGGATGGATTTTGATGCGGTTTTCACCATTCTGTAAAGGATATCTCGAGGAAGGTTTCTGTAAAAATAAATAAATTTAATAATGGTCAAAGGAAGCCAAGCAGTAACGTTTTCAGTCAAAACGTCGAAAAAAACTGGTCTTTTTAAGCTTAAGCTGGGCAAACCGTTAAAAATATCAATATACTATGAGTGTCAGCATTGTTCAGCATGAAAAGTTCTACAAAAATGTCCGCGAGAGCATATCTCTTATCTTCAATACATCGCCCACTATAAGGGTTTTTACGTTTTCATTTCTTCCGACAATCTCCATTCAATTACTGAGACGACAGTTTACGAGCTAGCTAGCGGGCGAGCCTATCTCCCCATTTACAGCCTAGCTAGCGGGCGAGCCTATTACCCCCAGATACAGCCAGCAGCAAACTGTCGAGTCGTGTTGAGTTAAGACTTCAGAGAAGAGTGGTTGTTTGTGGAGTTTCCCTGGAAGTGCAACATGGCTTTTCTTCATTTCGCCTGTGAACTTTTCGTTCCGCAAAATACACAGTCAGGTTAAGATTGGACGGAAGGGGGATTTGTGATTCATGCACCTCGCCATTCTTAAATTACGTCTGACAAGAATTCGTTGCACATGCATCTCCATGATAATATAATTAATAGTCCAGTCAGTGATCTTAACCCATCATGCCGAGACGGAACACGAATATAGTTCATAGTTCATTGACATCGAAAAAAAAAAAGGCTTATCACGTAATGCATTCATAACTGTTCCCGGACGAAGCCGGGGTGGGTTCCTAGTTACTTTGTAATCCCGCCAACGACCGTTGATGAAAGCTAGTTCCGTCACAAGATCTATTCAATTCTTTAATAAATGGTCTCAAGCCAACTAATGGCATCAAATTTCTTGTGTATAACACGTCATCTTGGTCAAGTGTCGGATCTATTCATTCATTCATTCATTCTGTGAACCTTGGCAGAGAGGAAACCTCAAACCTTTCCATCTCGTTAAGAGTGACCACAGAAATCATACAAATACGTCATTATTGAAGGTTGAATGGACATGATTATTGATTTAGTTCCATTGATGTCCGCAGTGAAGCGGCGCTAGCACGTGTTGATGATGTGTTCTGGTTTTTGTCACAAGCCAAGCATAACCTCCTGCTTCCTGTGCCCGTGCTGGTTATAGGCGGCCATGACACAGTCCTCGAAGGAAGTCGCTCGTTCCTGCTTCATTTGTTTTTCTTGGCTTCAGACCCAAAGCTGACGTCAGTCGCTCGGAATATGGGAAGGCTTACAGTACTTATTGTAGCTAAGGCGCAAGTCATGGAGTCAGACTCCGTAGACCAAAGGGTTCGAAGCCCACCGTCGGTATTTTCAACTCCAAGCTGCTGTCGGGACGGCACGTTCTAACAGGCGACTGGCACTACCTTCCCCAGTTTCATTCGTCTCTTGTTAAGGCTAGCGTCAGGAAGGACATCGGGCCACATGAGATACTCATAACACCTCAACCCCGTCCTGGTAAATGAAAGTGAATTACAATTATTATCATAATTATTATTGTTTGAATCTTCAATCTTTTGACTGGTTTGATGCTGCCCTCCATGCCTCCCTGTCCTGAGCTAATCGTTTCATTTCTACATAGCTACCAGACCCTGCAATCTGTTTAACATACTCTAACCTTGGTCTACCCCTACAGTTCTTGTCCTCGATCCTTCCTTCCATGACTAAGTTCGCTATTTCTGGGTGTCTTATTATGTGCCCTACCAACCTATCTCTTCTCTTCATTACCAGTAGCCAGAAACATCTCTCCTTAATACCACTTCATTTGTTACTCTATCTACCCATCATTCTCCTGTAACACCACATTTCAAATGCTTCAATTCTCCTCTTTTCTGCTGCACCAACAGTCCAAGTTTCACTTCCATAGAGCGCCACGTTCCAGACAAATTGCTTTCAAAATGAATTTCTGATACTTAAATCTTCTTCTTTCGTCGTTATGCCCATTCAAAGAGCGCGTTTGAACTTGTTAGTTGGTTTGATGGTTTTCGCCTTCGTATCCTCCTAAAATGTCTTCATGAATGCACTGTGTTGTATCTTGCGTTCTGTCGACTACTTCCTACCAGTTTTCGTAGGTTTCTCTCTAAATTTATGGTTGGCTACTTTTGTCCTGAAAGCTCCACGATTGTCTATGATGTCGTGTGTGATATTTATTTCTTGGAGGTCTGTCAGTTTCTTCTAGCCATTTTATCTTGACCTTCTTTGAGTTAAGTTTAACAATTTCAACCATTTTATTATTATTATTATTATCAACTATTAAATACTGAAGCTGCTGCTGACGCAATAAAAAATACAAATCAACACCTTGCCCCTCAGTAAATGGACGGTCTAACTTGGCTCGTATGTCCAGGAACTGAGGGGCAAAGCCATGGCGAAGTACTGTTTTGAGAGATAATCTAATTCATATATATATAATTAAGTAATTATATAAATCATATTAAAACAATTAATTACAATCAAACATTGCACCCACTGCCGACATACTTGTTCGGTACGGTGCAAAATAATATTAAAAACAAATGATTAACTTAAAAGCGCACTCAAAAGCAAAACTTCCTTTATATTACGGGGTATAAGGAGCTCACTGAGAGCACCAGGTTCCCATATTCCAAGGCAATTCACACATGCCTACAAGCTTGATTATCTCTTCTTTGAGTTGATTACTTTGAATAATCTCTTAGTTAGTCTGTCGCTGTTCATTCTGTAGATGTGGCCATAAAAATTCAGGCGGCGCTTCCGTACGGCATCAGTGAACCTGTCAGAGACGGAGTAGAGGTCCGCTGTTCTCCTCTTAATCCACATTCCACTCTCGTGGAACCATAAATTTTCCGGAAAATTTCCGTTCATGTTTTTCAATGTCTGAAATTTTTGAGTGGCCACCCAGGCATACGATTTCTGAGACATATAAAGCTTCCGGTTTGTAGTGTCTTGTAGTGTCGTAATTTTGCATTATGCTATATGACACTTTCGTTGTAGTAATTCCATGTCAGTCTGTACGCCTTATGAAGTTTGGTGGTTCTTTCTACATTGGCACTGCTGTCTAGTCCTGATGGTAGTATGATTTCTCCAAGGTAATTGAAGGAGGAAACCTGTGAAATTGTGCCGTTTTTCAACTCTAGCGTAGTTATTTTGCTATTTTGATGTAGATTTTCCATGTACTTGTTTTTTTCGTATGCTATCTGGAGGCCAGGGCCGTATTTCTAAATCGGCTAAGTAGGCTGCAGCCTAGAGCGGCTAAGTTTCAGGGGCGGTAGTTTGGCAATTCATTCAAAAGCTAGAATCAAGTATTTCAGACGTTAATGATATTTTCCGTACGAATTTAAGAATACATGTTACTTAAAACTATGTTTTAGTCCTTCTACAGATTTTCCTGCCTTAGAAGAGTTAATAACTCTCTGTGAACTAGTATGTATTTCTGAAATACGGTTAAACTCATTTTCATTACTTTGCATTGAGGCAAATACAACAAAAACACTTTCATATGAGGACATTATTAATGAGTTTGCCATTAAGAAATCTCGTAAGAAAGCTATGTAAATTTGAACATCAAGATTACGTGGGGTGAGTTGTTTTAGAGAAGTTTGTATATTTTTCAACAAATAAACCAGTAATTAACTACATTTTGTGTAATTTCATTTCATCATGTAGGACAACTTAATTCAAATTAAACACAGTTCTTCAATTATGCAAAAGATAGTAATTAGCATTAAAATATAAGAATTTGTGTAAAATAGTGATCACTGATCTCCAAGAACAAATTAATTAATTAAGTTCGAAACCTATTTCATATTTTAACGAATCTTAAAAGAAGTAAGTAAAAAACAAGTAGATAACTTATTTCAGTGTAACATTTATTATATAAGCCATTAAAATTGTAGTTTTATCTAAACTAAATGAACTTTATGCTTAAAAAAGATGAAAACGCCAACGAATTCTCTCCTTTTGTTGTATAAAACAAACGTATTAAGCAACTATGAACTATAGAGAGGGCGGCAAATGGACTTCAGCCTATAGGCGGCATATTCTTAAACCCGGCCCTGCTGGAGGCCTGCCTTTGATGCTATATTGTGTAGTCTCTGTATGGCATATCTTGTTTCATCCTTGGTCTTAGCAATGATTGCTAGATCATCAGCAAATGCTTAATTTCACATTGATCTTGCTTCCCAAATTTCCGATGTTCATACCCTTGATACCTAAATCTATATTATTTTTATTATTAGTATATTATTATTATCTGATGTGTGTTTCTATTCTGTTTGCAGGTCAGTACTCATCTCATGACAAGGTAATGTGGACACCCTTGTTATAATGTGCCCTTACGGGAAAGTGTAGTGTAGTGTTTTTGCCGCTACACACAGGTGTGCAGGGGACCTTGCCTGGAGCGTGCGTTCACTCTTCATGCAGATAATTGATTGGACCGAGAAGAACAATACAGCCTGTAATTATCACAGGCGCCACTCATCTCTTCGATGACAACTCTTAGCTTTCAAGGACTGCAATCATCTTATTATATTAGCTGCTCCCTTTCACACCACCTCGTGGTGTAGTGGCTAGGGTTCGATCTTAGGCTGTGTTCCAATACTCAAGTTGTCTGCTATTGACTAGCTGCTAGCTACTATGTGCTATGCACTACAGAGATTTGGGACATGTCTGCTTGATCACAGCCTCCTTCATAGACTTGTGTTCTGAAACGCACAGGACTAATTACTTGCTGGTACCAAACCAACACTCAAGATGGCGGTGAGCTGCTACTCCTTGTAAGCTCTTTGCGCTTTCATCAGCTGTTTTAAATAAACAATACATGAACGATACGATCATTGATGCGCCAAGAAGATCACTTTTTAGCCGAGCCCTAATTATGGTTTGTGTTTAGCTAAGTCAAAGACAACCTACAATTTACATAATCTACAATTCCGATAAGCTACAATTTCTATAACTTCCTTGACGTAGTCGACAGTCGACTTTCGTTCACTAGATGCTACCGACTTGATTACTATGTGCTAAGCAGTATAGGGATGTATAGAACTAGCACCGATAGAGCGCACTGCTGTTGTACTGGGTAAGCGCAAGGCGCTCTTCATTTGTCTCCTGTGTTCTCATGCCGCTAATATGTACGAATTTAAGTTGTTTGAACTGTTATTTTCGTGACTATGCCGAGCTATTGCAGTGTTCCTCTTTGCAAAAATCAGGGAAGCCCGTTTTCTTTTCACCAATTTCCACAAAATAATGAAATAAGGAAGAAATGGTTACGTGCTATTAGAAGGAAACATTTCGGTGGGGAAAATCTGACCGAATATATTAAAGTGTGTTCCCATCATTTACTACCCGATGACTTCACGAAAACTGTGTTGAATAAGTATGATTTACAAAGGGAAATAATGCCTATTTTGTTCCTATAAACTGAATAGACATTTCGATAACAACCACTGAGTTTATGCGTTTGTATTTGAAGGTGAGAGAGCAAGATTAAAACCGGGCGCTGTTCCATACGTAGCATTTTCCGTGGACTACGAACACGACATAAATAAGGAAGAGGCCATACACAAGAAAATTGCCGGATTATCACGATAAGCCTACAATATCGGATGCAGAAATCATCTCCATTGAAGGACGGGAAGAAATCGTCAATATAGGCCTAGACGAAGAAGGGAATGTAACATTTCTGACTCCCATTTTCCAAGACATCAATACTCGGACAAGTGGCCTACTTCACGAATAAATGTCGCAACATTAACAGTCACAAACGTATTATGATTGGTTCCTTGAAATCAGAATTAATCGTCAACTTCCATCTACCCGACGGAGAATGTGGTACCGGTAGCGACTGACTTCTACATTCTTGAGATATATTCAGATGAATGGAAACAGTTCGTGGCGCTAAAGCAGGGATTCTCAAACTCTTAAAAAATTGTACCCCCAAGTCCTTTCCCAGGGGTACGGGAACGATTCTCGTTGAGAAATTGACAAAATTACATAAGAACCAAACGTTGCGATGCATTTTCGAGGTATAGGCCTACCGGTACAATACCGGTAGGGTATCAACTTTCTTTGATTATGTTTACCTTAAAACATGACAGTTTCATGTAAGCTATGAACCTCCAAAAAAAGAACAAGGGGAGCAAGTCAATATTTAAATCTCTATTTGTGATTTAAGTCTTATAGAGATATATTTATCAATATAGGCCTACAATACTCAAGTAATTTTAATCTTTAGGAGAAAGCATGCTGACTCATATTCATTATTTGAATAATAAAGCGTGTTAGAATGTTGTTATTACCGCTGTATTAATTCTTCCTTGCTCCCGTTAGTTTTTTTTAGCGCCTCTGGTCCGTAGCTCATTTTGCAGCTGTTTAACGCTTAAACGCTGAAAAACTTCCATAATAGATTAGGAGATGTACCCATAGAATTAATTAATATAGTCTTGGAGTAAAATTAGAGAAGATATAATTTACTTTAGCTTAGAAAACTCAGTCACAATTTATACATTCCTCGCAGCTGACTGGGAGAAACATAAGACGATCGCCTTGCGCTTACCCAGTACTACACGAGCGCTATCTGGTGCGAACTTTCTCCAGCTACATCCCTATTGTATCACGACTTCTGACGTCACATCCGGTAAAGTAGTCGACTATCTAGTTCACTACGGTTGAAATTGTACTATTGGCAACTCAAACTAACACTTGGGGCGCTGCGGTCGGTCTGGATAAGTAGGGTTTAAAATACTCAATAACACGCGTTTGATATGGAACACTTTTTATTTTTCGGTTATAATCAGTAAATGTGGTCTCTAAAGTAATGAGAGTGTTATTTTTAATTGTATATATGTATAACTGTGC
This sequence comes from Meconema thalassinum, assembly GCA_946902985.2. NCBI lineage: Eukaryota > Metazoa > Arthropoda > Insecta > Orthoptera > Tettigoniidae > Meconema > Meconema thalassinum. Next base: position 229,096,057 of record OX336395.1, on the reverse strand, counting down.
GATACACGTGATCTAATTAGTGTGTTCCACTGGATTTTTTGGTGTCATTGCATATTATCAAGCATCAGTTTTTATGGTTGATGTAGATCAGCTGATTCAAATTTACACAGGGCTACACTTCAGACATTATTTCGGTACTATTATGCGCAATATAATGTAAATGTCGATCCTGAGTCAACGCCGAGGACATTCAAATAGAGAAATACGGTACATAAACAAATAAATAACACACCGAAGCTGTGCTACTTTTATCATTCCGAGACTAGCATCCACGCAAACCAGACGCCACTGTTCCAAGCTCCGACTTATATCGTGAATTGATGTCAAACTGATGATCCGCCAGCCTTTCCGCCAAGCCTACACCTCGTAATCGCTAAGTTCTTCGATATTCGAGCTATTCCACTACGAGTCATATAGGCCTAATTTGCCTCCCCGTGGGCACTGTAGAATGAGTGATTCCGCTACCATTCAAATATTCAACATCAAACCCACCTTTTAACTATCCAAATCAAGCAATTCCTGTCGCCCCCCGAGTTTTAATACAAGTTAAACTCATCCCTTCTCCCTACCAAGCAGCCAATAATTAATTATTTAATTAATTATTCAAGTAACTTCAATCTTACCAGCGCGCCCATCGTAACAGCTGTTTTTAAACGGAATAACCTTTGCTGGCTTTACGTCGCAGGTCTTCTGTCTGTCTAGCTCGACAAGTGTTAGATCCTTCCCGGGGTGGAAAGGTATTATTATTAGGTATCATCACATTTCGGCTACTGCTATTTGCATCTTTTGGAAAGTGATGAAAACGTATATCCGCAGCCCTCTTATACATCGACTTACAGCCGTAAACTGAGCAATACACTTTGCTTTTACTAATTTTTCACTCTATCAACGAGTAAAACTTATTACTTATGTATAAAGACACGAACAATTTACCACGATCTGTTTACCAATACAAGAAACCATATACAAACAGTCACCACGTGACAAATGTACCCTACTGGGTAAGTTTCTCATTTTTACCGCTAGATGTAATATCAGATAGCTGGAGTTGCCAATTGGGACACAGCCTCAGCTGAGACCATTCTACAAGTGGTTTTATGTTTCCCATGTATACTCCGGCCAAATGCCGGAATAGTTCCCAACTTGAAGCCACGGCCGCCTGCTTCCCAATTCTCACACTACTACAGACACCAAAACAACCCAATATCGGACAATTTCTACGCATATCGTGACGGCCAACCCATCCCCAAAATCCTACCGGCGCGGTGGCCGAGAGCGCTACAGCGCTACCTCGTGCCTCGCTGGCATCGGGAGAGCGTGAGTTCGATTCCCACCTCGGCCGTCTTGAAAATGGTTTTCGTGGTTTCCCATTTTCATCACCAGGCAAATGCCGGGACGGTTCCTTTCAATAGGTCCACGGCCGATTTCCTTCCAATATATCTTCCCTGACCTGTCCTGAAAAGAAAAGTACATGGCCTTTGGCTGCATTAATAAAATTATTAAATCCAACCGCTCAGTCCCGCCCAAGTGTCGGCTTCCATACTTTGAAACACTTGACGACATACAACATATGGTAGCTCTCTTGTCGTCCAAAAGCTAAAGTTCCTGAGAAACATTATTATTATTATTATTATCATCATCATTATTATACATCTTTCAAAAGAAATAGTTTCATCTATATTACGCCCAGGAATGAGAAATGTATGCTAACATTTCAAGTAGTGTATTCCATGTTTGGCCAACAATGTTCATACACATCTGTTCCATATCAGTACTCCAACTGAATATATTATTATTATTATTATTATTATTATTATTATTATTATCAGGTGCGTTCAAAAAGTAACGAGTCGGAGGCTCTAATGCGCAAACCGGTGACGACATCGGCTAATCATGGCGTGTGTAACGAGGTGTGGTTCCGACCAGAGCGTGGAAGGTCACAGGCGTCGCTAGAGAGCACGCGTGCACGTCACGTGACGATACAAAGTGAGCAGCAGCATGCATCAATCGTCCAACGCTGCCATTCGCATTGCAAACAGTGACATGGAGGCGTCAAACGAAGAGCAAAGAGGTGTTGTTCGGTTTCTGACAGTGAAAGGAGTAGGGGGAACGGACATTCGTCGCCGAATGTCACAAGTGTACGGCGAACACTGCATGTACCTTGCAAGGGTCAAGGCGTGGCCCAAGCGCTTCAGGGAAGGACGGGTGTCGTTAGCCGATGATGCCCGGTCTGGAGCACCCCATGCATTACCGATGACAACGTACAGATGGTTGATGCACTCATTACCCAGGACCGCCGAGTGACAGTGAACGCCATAGCCGCCGTGGTCGGATTGAGCGTTGGAAGTGTGCACACCATCATGAAGGAACGACTGCACTTGCGGAAAGTGTGTGCCGAATGGGTGCCCCACAGTCTTCAACCACACCAGGAAGCATGTCGAATGGCCTACTGTCTTGGTCTTGCTTGGACGATTGATGCATGCTGCTGCTTGCTTTGTATCGTCACGTGACGTGCACGCGTAGCGACGGGCTGTGACTTTCCACGCTCTGGTCGGAACCACACCTCGTTACACAATCCACGATTAGCCGATGTCGTCACCGGTTTGCGCATTGCAGCCTCCGGCTCGTTACTTTTTGAACGCACCTTATATTATTAGGCAACATTTGATGTAATTCATAGTAATGGCCATTATGAGAGTCTTGTTGCTATGGTAACCATATAGGACGCCTACATCACTTGCGCAATTTCGAAGAAATTTGAATTTAGAGTACCGGTACCGAACCTTTTTAGGATGTTGTTGTTGACACTGACCATTTTTTTGTTTGTTTGTTGCTGGCACTGACTTTTAAAACTTAAAAATGACACTCGAAGACGCTAAAAGAAAAAAGAAACGACTTAGGCCTATAGTAACTTTAGGGAATTTCAGTCCAACACTAAATTAAGAGTTGGTACTATCTCGCAACCGATAGACGTACTAACTTTCAATAAGATGTTCTTATAGCAACATATAGATATCTCTACTGAACTTGTTGCCATGGTAACCACCACCAGCCATCATAGGCGCATTATAAGTTGTGTGTGTTACTGTTAAATGAAGATCATAAATGTCGGTAATACCCCGTTTAGACATCCCGGTCGCGAACCAGATTAAGTTGGGACGTCTAAATGCAACAGAATTACATTTTCGCGATCAACTTTACCTCCAATAGGATCAGCCCGATCCTATTCCCACAACTAGGAGAAGTATGTAATGTTGGTTGATATCAGATATACGAAGATTGAGAGAGACATGAAATGATGGATGGAGAACAAACATACCAGTATTTAAACAAGGGGAAAATTCTTAGCGTTGGGGAAAGTCGTTGAAGACGAATAATAAAGTCATAGAATTCTTGCCATAGACATAGAAGGGATTCCGATAGGACCAAATGACTCTGGACGAACAAAGAAGTATATATCCTAGACCTGTGCATAAAAAAATATATATATTAATTTTTCACATCTCCTCAGGATTTGTATAAAACCAAGAATAGGCCTACACATTTGCAGGTTGAATTCTGTAAATGGAATAACTCAAATACTTCAAAAATGGAGGAAACGAACTACTGTAAATTCAATTCAAAAGTTTGCAGGGCTTAGCGATGTCATGCTGTTTTACTCGATTACGCTGTTATTTTATGATGGGACGTCTAAACGCCACCAAACCTCCAATCATTAAAATAATTAACTTGAAAAACACGTTCTTAATTGCCAATTTGATCAACTAACTAATTAACTGTACCAGTCCTCATGAATCCTTATGAAGCAGAATTTGGTTAATCAACGATTGTATTACAAGTGCTAACATTATCAATGAGTTTTATTACATAGGGTCAGGTGGACTGAACACAGTAACTTCCATTGTAACGAGGAATTCTTTTGCTGTCCTTGCTATGTTTCTGCATCAAGACTTGATGCGAGAATGGATTAATGATTAATGATGCAGGAAGGTGAAAAAGGACAACATAATAAGAATGAATGGGAGGACGACGAGAATTATGCACTGGTTCTCCTTGAATGGTGCAAATACTGATTACAACACACTATTGCATCGTTAGATTCCTCTCCTCAATCAGTATGCTTTCAGCCACAGTTTTCTTGTTTCCTAATAAAGAAGGTGACCTCCTCGCTGTTGAGACCAAAGAGGTTGAAAGTAAGCTTGGATATCTGGTGGTTGCCATGACAACAAGTCTTAGTCCTATACGCTCTGGTTCAGTCGAGATATCTATATGCTGCTATTAGAACACGGCTATCTGTCGCGAGATACAGTAGTACCAACTTCTAAAGGCGGCTTCGGTGGCGTATGATGAGCTTCTATGCCCAAGATCGCGGGTTCAAACCCGGCCGAAGTCATCGGATTGTTTAAGAGCGTTAAACATCCCTCAGTATGCCTTCCTTTGGAGGGGAAGTAAAGCCGGCGGTCCCATGTCATAGATTTATGGCATGCAAAAGAACCTGCCACAATTACACTGGTGGATGCAAAAATTTGTAGGTTACGTTTGATCAATACTCTTAAGTTCCAACGTTTGTCACCTGGCGCTGGTTGCAATGGCATCTAGTAATAGCAAAGTTCACAGCTAGGTGTCGTGGATGGTAGCATTCAGTGGCAAAAGTAGGAACTACTTGAAAAAAGTAATCGTCTGCAGTCCTTATCTGATTTTTTTAAAAGACACACACTAATACAGCCATCACAATAACACCGGTTATCAGACAAATTCTACACACACCCAAATTACACGGGGCTACATGACCGCGTTGTCGCAGTCCCTAAACTAAGGAATCAACCAACTTCTAACATTAGACCTAGAGTCCCTAAGTTACAGTACTAAAGTCGTTCAACATTTCGATTTTCTTCTCTTTGTTCTTGTAGCGCCTCAGAGTGTATTTCTTTTTTTAAATCAGTGCTATAAAGATAAAATTTTAGTGTTAACAAGAAATCCCTAAAATATTTTTAAATTTAAGTTTTTCACTAAATCTGACCATCGAAGTTGATACACGAGCAAATAATTCTGTCAAATTGTAAGTGTATTGAGCAATTAACAATTAATATTTTGGCCTTCAGTCGGTCAACATAACAATCATACCAATAAACTTACTGGAATATGTGAAAATAACCTGAAATAAGTTAAGTTACATGTGATTAACCCTCGAAGTCTCGCAGTAAAATCGATATAACAAATAGTAAAATCGATTTTAAAATAATCTCGCTGTGAAATGAAATTCTATATCTGGTAAGCAAAGCAAGTTGGTTTTTGATCTTAGGTTAAAACAAGAAGTTCCGTGACGAACTAAGGAGCCTACTTTTCTTAAAATTTAAGATTCGTGCCAATGATTAATGTATATGGATCTATCTAGAATAATGACGAAATTAAGTTGGTATTATCAAAATTTCTAATTAGTTCGAAATACTGAATGCCTGGCATAATGTAGCCTAATAGAAAACTACAGTTGGCAGCCCTGGTCACTGAATATATTCTTAGTTCCATCTCTTAAGGTTCAGAATACAAAATTTGGTTGAAGTCCAATGGATAGCATGGACGTTACATGCAGTTAAACATTGGATCTAACAGTGCGCGTAAAATCATGTTGGCAACAATGACATACAGGTATAGGTCAGAAATAATCTAAAATCATATGATCTATTGTTGTGTCAATTTTGAATGAAATCCATTAGTTAGTATAGAAGTTACATGCATTTTAAAATTGGACCTATCAGCAGGCTTAGAATCGCGTTGGCAGCACTGGCGGAGGCCTATATTAGTTACTCCAAATTCATCTAGAATGCCAGGTACTATACGTGTGCAAAGTTTAGAGCTATTGGCTTGCATACTTTCTGATATATTGATGTTAGGCTAACAAATATAGAGACAGTATTTATTAACAGTTGGCAGTCCTGGTTACTCTTAATAATCGGCATAGTCATATCTGTTATGGTACACATAGCACATACGAAATTTGGTTGAAATCCAAATGATAGTATAGAAGTTACACGTATTTAAAGTTGGACCTCTCAGCAGGCTTAGAATCATGTTGGTAGCACTGACGTATATAAGTTACTCCAAATTAATATAGAATGTCAGGTACTATACGTGTGCATAGTTTAATGCTGTCGGCTTGCATACTTTCTGATATATGGGTATTTGGATTTAAAAAATTGAGAGCATTTATTAACAGTTGGCAGCCCTGGAGGCTCTTAAGAATATGCTCATTCATATCTGTTTATGTACACATAGCACAAACGAAATTTCGTTGAATTCTAATTGATAGTGTAGAAGTTATATGCATTTAAAAATTGGACCTATCAGCAGGCTTATAATCATTTTGGCAACACTGCCATTTATGGCCTCCTGGAAATTAAAATGCAATATTATTATCTATACGTGTACCAATTTTGAAATAGCTCCCATTCATACCTTCCAAGATATGCAACATGGAGCTCAAATTTCAATTGCGTTTTTTCAGCAGTTGGTAGCACTGACATCATTTTCAAATATGGCCGTGAGATATTCAGGTGTAGATCTTTACTCCTACCAAAATTTGTTTCGATTGCTCCAGCCGTTTAGGAGTTAATAGGGGGGGGGGGGCGGCACACACACAGCCAGACAGACACACACATTTGCCCGGATCGATCTCATAAGTCTGCCTTTTCCTCATTTTTGCAAAATGTGAAAAGTAGGCTAAGAAATGATGACTATTTACTTAGGTAACTGATATAATGTGATGGAAAAACTGTGAAACGTGATTTCGTTAGACTTTTTACCTGTGACTTTTTTATTATTTATTATTCATCAAAGTTTCTATTATTAACTCGCTTGTAATGAAATTTGGCACATTTCGTATATCTTCGAATTTTATTTCAGATAAAGTTGTGCTTGTATCCAACATCTAAAATTTGAATATCTTTTTTTTTTTATCTGACTAATCATCCATTTGTACTTCTACTGGATACTTGTAAGTAAAAACACCTATTATCATCATATTCTCTACATTTTCCTGAATACATTGATATATAATATGCCATATATACAGGGGCGGTTCGACCTTGTACATCTAGGGGGGGTGAGCATTTAAAAAATGCCCACTGGCTGTTTAACATTGCCGACTATTCGCTTCAAAACTGTGCAACGGGAGGGAGAGGGCGGGGGGCGGGGGAAAGTTTTTTTTTTGTCGTGTGGCCTCCTCGGAGGCCGAATGCAGGTCTTTCTATTCGACGCCCGTGGGTGACCTGCGCGTCGGGATGAGACATGGAATGGATGAATGAAACTGGCAAGGATGTGGAAGGAAGTGGCCGTGGCCTATCAGAAGGTAACGTCCCAGCATTTGCCTGGTGTTGAAAATGGGGAAACCACGGAAAACCATTTCAAGGACGGCTGACGGTGGGGCTAGAACCCACGCGTCTACCGAGTCAGCAGAGACCTTGGCCCCATAACCTAACGCTGCTCTTTAGCCAGCGTAGCCACTGCTGTCGGGGGGCGGCAAACAATACACAAGGTAAATATACCTAATTAGCGGCTTTCATTTAAAATGTAATTTATTAGTTCCAGAATTTTGAATCGCAGGAAAATTTGTTAAATGAACAAAATAAGTGTTTAAATATTACAATAATAAAAAAATCTAGTTATTCTTTCTAAATCCCTACTCTACGATGCATTAACAAGGACCACTTCTCCACTATCTCCGTAATTTCATTGTCGTCGACCTTATCTTTCGCTGAAAACAACATAATGAGGGAGTCTAAGCGGTCGTCACCCATCGATGTCCGCAAATGATTGAGAATGAGCTTCAACTTGCTGAAGGACCGTTCGGAAGAAGCAGAAGACACTGGGGATGTTAAAATCAGTCGAACTACTTGATAACCACACGGGATAATCCTCTTTAATTTATCAGCAACTTTTGCGATCTATTTAGGAGATGAGCACTGTTTACTGGCTTCAAGCAAGATTTCATGCTCAGCCAGCACAATTTCTTCATCTTGAAGGATGATTTTCGGGTGTGATTGCTTTATTGATCGGACGCGCTCGATGGTGCAGTTCTTTCTGTCAGCGGGTATCTTGAAAATTACGTGGAATGACTCTAGCAAAGAAATTAGTTTTGCAAGATTGTCTTGCACGCTTGTAGTAAATACATCCACAAGTATTCGGAACTCATTTCTGTAGAATGTACGGAAAGAAATTTCTGCTATCGTTTCAGCGTGCACGTCATACTTCTTTGCAAGTCGCCGGGTCCTGCGGTGCTTTAAGAAGTCTTCCTCCGCATTTACTTGCATACTTTTCGCAAATGACTATGCACTCTTTATCAAAGCGTTCCTCTTGCCATCGTCGTTGATATCTTCAAAAGACTTCAAAGCGCTCTGAATCAGCTGCATCGCGTCTACAACATTCAGCTCTCCAGCTTCTAAAAGCTCGGTTACGTTCTTAACTTTAAACATGATGATTTTGGTAAAGTATATGCCGCAGATAAAATCAAAGTCTAGAAGCTTTTTGTGCAAGCCTGACGCAAAAGTTCGGGTTTTACTGTCAAATTCAGAATCGAATGAGGTTTTCACTGTTTCTAATGATGTGACTATCTCTTCATAAGACGAACAAACAGCTCTCACCGAATCGGCGCGTGCAGTCCACCTTGTTTTTGATAAATTCTTAAGTTGAAGAAAATTTACTATTTTATCCAGCTCTTTCTGCAAGCTTAAATGTCGTTTCGTGCTACCCGGAAAAAAAACGTACAATGCTTCAAGAGTGTCAAAAAACTCTCGGATAAGCGCGCTAGCATTACAAGCTGTCTCTACGAAAATGTTTAACCTGTGAACTTAGTATGGAACGTACGGAATATCTATTTTGCAATTCTCTGATAGCTTTTTAGAGTGCCGTTTGTATATACCAGACATGTTACTAGCAAAGTCGTACGATTGAAACGCTAGTTTATCGAGTGGAAGTAAGTTCTTCTGAATTAAAAATATTTTTTCAGCCCTGTGGTGTTGGGGTTCGATCCCCGGCTCCATCAGGGATTTTAAAACTGACGTGAGGGTTGGAACGGGGTGCACTCAGCCTCGTGAGGACAATTAAGTAGCTGTCTGACAGTGAGACAGCGCCACGATCATGAAAACCAAGATTAACGGCTTAGGGGACCCGACGCGCTGATCACGCGTCACCCCAATATCTGCAGGCCGAATGGCTGGGCAGTGGTCGCTTGGTCGGCCTTAGCCCGTCATGGGCTGTATAGTTCCAGGGGTTGACTTTTTGAACTCCTCTCCAGTCTTTTTTTGTTGTTGTTAAAACAGCGTCTATTTTTAAAAGACGCTCCACAGGAACGAGCTCTTCAACTTTTTCGACGACGTTTCGGATATTCAACGAGAGGCGGTCTTTATGTGACATATCGGGAGTAGTATCTGCTATAACTGAGAACATACCAGCGTTCTTGATCTCTTCTGCAATTATTTCACGAGTTTTCTCTCCAAGTCGATGGATGAATTCATTTTGAGAGTCCTTGCTCATTTACGTAACGTTGTGCTTCAGCGTATTCACTTCTTCCAACCACTTATTCATGACCGGACTATGCCGTGAAAGTAACTTCACAATTTGCGTGAAGTTTCCATTATCTTGAGTGATTCCATCCTCGTGACCTCGGAAAGTCAAACCTTGCCGACAAAAGGTTCTTGCTGTGTTGATAAGTATATGGATAACTTTTTTTGTGGAGCTCCTTTTCTTGTTCTTCCTCAATTCTGATCGTCCGTAAAAGTTTATCAAGGAGAACAAACGTCTTAGTGGCCTTTTCCATTAACAAAGTGGCACAAATCAGCCATCGCTGCTTGATGAGCTTCTGAAGTGAAGTGTTCTTGTAATTTGCCCTTTTTCTTCTATCCGCGACTTTTCAGTTTGTGCCACTGACGTACTCCAGCGTGCGATCATTCTTCACTTTTTTCTTGTTAACACTGAAAATACGCATGTATTTATTGTATTATTATTACTTATGTTTGATGGGTACGCGATGCTCCGTGAAAATGTTCCATGTCGGCGAAAACTCACGTCCCACTGCCACTGTATTTGCACCTAGTTATCACTGTAAAAGTTGCTGGTTCAGGAACGACTGCTTTCTCTCATTTTCGGTGACCACTGCACTGACCTTAGTGAGCACCCCACCCCTTGAGGAACCTTGGAACCATAAACCTGTCAATTTTGTCACAATAGCGCGGATATCTGAGGACTCGCCGAGACAAGCGGTAGCAGGTTATAACATTCCTCCGACAACATCTCAATGAGTTGGCCTGACCTGAAGTTATCAATGCGCTCACCAACACCTTTTGTCTAGCCACATGGCACAGATGCTGGGCTCGCTTCGCTGTGTAGCGAAGTCGCTCTGCATAATCAACGCGGGACGTTACACCCACCCAGGTACGTGCCGATGAGTTCATCCCTTGTCTTTGGTCCCATATTGCTCATCCGTCATTCTTTCTTCAGTTTCCATACAAAGAAACGAAATGCCAAGTGGCAGCCGGTGCACCGAGAACTGGAAGTGACACTTTTAAAATGGTTATTTTACCGACTCTTTCCCTTGCCGCACTGGGCTATTGCCTGGCTGTATAGAATTATTGCAGCGTCCGTTTGTAACGACTGTCGGTAAAATGCCGACTGTCAGTATAATATTTTTATTTTTATTTTTAAATCGGACCAAATCGTATATGGCCATGCCCCGTTTTGCTTTTTAAATGCTGTTTTGGGAAATGTTACGGATCCTTCAGGATTTGCCGACTGCCGACTGATAACGTATTTGCCGACTGAGAAAATACCTGAGGGGGGTGAGACCCCCCCCCCCCCAACCCCCCCACTCGAACCGCCCATGCATATATACAGTAGTTACAAATTTGTATTTATTATATTTTTCTTAAATATATCTGCACGCTGCCTTAAAAATGCTTATCACTTACGAGTAGAACGTTCAGCACTTGGAGGGTTAAGTTACATGTGATTAAGTTTCATATTTATTGAAGAAGAAGAAGACGACGACTCAGGGATAGCATGTTTCGCTCGTCAAGCGAGCATCATCAGATACAAGACAAAGAGCTTTATAAAACACTACTTAGGGGCGTGGTGGCTCAGCGGTCTAGCTGTATGCCTCTCACCAAGGCGATCCGGGTTCGATTCCCGGTCAATGCATGTGAGATTTTCGAAGTGAAATGCCATGTCCTGTGGTTCGGATTCCACGTAAAAAGGAGGTCCCGTGGCTCATAATCACAAGATTCACGGTCACGTAAAACTACAATCTTCCTTCCTTCCTTATAAAACACTACTAAACCTACAGTGACATCCACAGACAATCTCTGCCCTCCAAAAACAAAATACAAGAAATTCCGTCACAAAACTGACCGAATTAAAGCTACGATATTAATTGCTATTAAGGCAACACTGAATGGTTTCAAAGCTATCTTTGACCAATTAGGTTGTAAAATATTGCTTTTCCTTTCAATAAAGTTACAACATTCAGAATGCCGACTTTAACCCCCTTAGTGCCACGCACCGATCAGATCGGTTCTCGCTGCTCGCGCCAAAAGTGCCGGCGCGCTGATTATCTTATATTTGCAGATGTCTGTAGGCATATGTCCGTGATTATTTCATACTGTTGGAAAGGCGAGGTTTCAAGCTTGCCTGTGTGATGTTTACTTTTTTCCTTTGAAGTCCATTACGCGATAGGTTTAAGTTTGTATTCACGCCCTCTCTTAGCGCTCCCCCAATCACGCACGTTCCCGCCAAAATTGCGGTGCAGTTGTTTCTTCTTGTTGAATTTTGTGCCTACAGATGTATCTAAGAACTTTATACTGTTGGAAACGTAGTATTTCTTAGAATATGACTCTTAAGTCACCTTAATTTAGACTAAAAATTGATTTTTTACAAAAAGAAATTGAAAATTTTCAGAATAACCTCCATTATAAAGGTTTAGATGCAGTATTTACTTTTATGAACATAATGTATGAACGAATGGCGTATTGGTTATCATGCAAAGCAAAATTAATGATTCTATCGTTGAAAATGTGGTGTTATTAGATTTCTTTTCGAATAGTCTGCATGATCATTGAAAATGGCTTGGCATTCTTGACAAGTATTTCAGGAAATGGCTTTGCATTATAGGAGGGTTAAGTGCCTTCTTACACTGAAACCATAATAATACTGGAACTATTCACAAAGCAAATTGCTGGAGAGACAGAGGAATATTCCATAGAAACAGTGAACTGTAGTGGAGACGCTCAGGTGAAAGGCAGCAGACACCCTTTCCGGCTTAACGATAAGGGTCTCTTGGGAACAGGTACTGTGTAGATGAGCACTTAAGATATCGCTCTTCCCAGAAACAGCTATTTTGGAGTGTGACAGAACTACAGTCAGTTCCATAAGTAGAGTCCGCGTCACCTTTAATAAGTTACTAATCAGGGCGCTCCTCAACTAACACTTTCGAAGAAATTTGAATTTTTTAACTGTTTAGGTATTCTTTTTGACACTAAAATTTTACGTTTGTAGATGGTATATTGCCTTTCACAGCCAGTGAATTAAAACTCAGCAATTTCTCTAGCTTTGTGCAGTCTCTTGTGTGGGGTTTCGCCTAGGACACTAAGCTGGCTCATCAGCTGGCTCTTGGTGTCCGCACCCAGACACCCCCCACAGGAGTAGTGAACTGCGCGATACCTCCCTTTTTATGAAGCGAACCTCGCCGCTGTACTGCGAGAACTAAAAGCTCAAGCAGCCATAACCTCCCTGTGAAGGCTTCCAAAAAGATGGTATATTGGCTTTCACGGCCAGTGAATTAAAACTCAGCATTTTTCCTAGGTTTGAGCCGTGTCTTGCGTGGGGTTTCGCCTAGGACACCAAGCTGGCTCATCGGCGGGCTCCGAGCGGGGACACCTAGAGCCCGGTGAACTCTCCACAAGACACGGCACAAACCTAGAAAAATTGCTGAGATTTTACGTTGGTAGAGTTGATTTTTCTTTTAAAATATCAATCGAAGACGCTAAAAGAGGAACATATTGAAGTTTTGTACGACCTTTAAGAGCCGATTAACTTTAGGGACTTAACTGTAAGTCCAACACTAGGAGTTGGTACTATCTCACAACCGGTTGGCGTACTTCAGTACGATGTTTTTATAGCAACATACTGTATAGGCCTAGATGTTGTCGGGGATAGCAGTGACGCCTGGCGACGTGGAATGACAATAGGCTACGTAATACCTAGGTAGGTATACATGGAATATAATATACTGTCATTGTACGTTGCTAGGCTTCAATGGTATTCCCGACAGATGCGTCTACTGCAGTGGCGCCGAATCTTTTTTTTTTCAGGTCTAGCAGACACCCACCCCTCTCGTTCTGTGCCCCCCCCCCCTTGTTAAACCGGACCCCTCCCCCAATAATTACGTTTTTACAGCTTATTTCGCACAGTTCTCCCCTTCTCTCTCCCTTCTTTCCTTTCCTATTTTCCTTCTCCTTCCCTTTCCTCCTCTATCCGTAACCCCCCAACGGAACCCACCCCCCAAGGGGACCGGGAGACCCACCCCCTCGTCAGGTCTAGCAGTCGCTAGACCTCGACCATGGATTCGGCGCCCCTGGTCTACTGAACTAGATGACCAACACTTGTTGCCATGCTTACCACGCTAATCACAGATATAGGGCGCCTCTCATGATAATATCCTTGAAGCCAGTATTTTTGCTGGAAAGAGCAATGGATCATGTCGAGGCAATTATCTCCGTGTGGGCTATTGCTGCCACTGCCCTAGCCTATGTTGTTAATTATATGGCCCCCTTAAACGTGCGCTCCGCCCTTTGGCAGGGATTTACCTGACCACACCTGTCTTCCTGGAAGGTTGCAGGTTTCCTGGCGCGTGGTTCCACAATAGGCTGGCTGGATTTATACCTGTTGGTCTAGCCGTTATTTCTGCAGGAACCAATGTCGGCGTCATAAATCCTGAAAGCGTCTATATCCCATGCGGGATGGTGTGTGTCCCTTAACCTCACTGCTGCCAATTTGACGACTTTGTCGCTAGATTTAGCGGCTTCACTGAAAATTTGATGTCAAACATTTTTCATTTTGTATTTTTTAGTTATAATTCTTTATTTATTTAACGCCCACGCCTCGCTAAAAATGTTTTAGTGTTTTTGGCCGCAATCCGAGATGTGTTGCATCTCCCAGAATAGCTTGTCGTTTCCTGACTGCAGTCTTTACGGTTTCATATCAAAAGACGCTTTGAGAAAGTCGCGCATGCGCCAAAATCTCTGTAAATATTTATCCTCTCTGTAATAACAAATGAGGGTCGTGTCGGTTTCTCAAACTTCCGCTGTCGTTCACATGTGCCAGGTCATTGGAGGGCTTACATTCCTTAAAGTCAATATTATAATATTGTATTTTCTTCATTGACTAATAATAATAATAATAATGTTATGCCGGCCCCGTTGTGTTGGGGTAGCGCGCCTGCCTCTCACCTGGAGGCCCCGGGTTCAATTCCTGGCTCTGTCAGGGATTTTAAAACTGACGTGAGGGTTGGAATGGGGTGCACTCAGCCTCGTGAGGACAATTGAGTAGCTGTCTGACAGTGAGGCAGCGCCCCGATCAGGAAAACCAAGATTAACGACCGAGGGGACCCGATGCGCTGATCACGCGTCACCCCAATATCTGCAGGCCAAATGGCTGGGCAGCGGTCGCTTGGTCGGCCTAGGCCCTTCATGGGCTGTATAGTGCCAGGGGTTGACTATAATCAGTGCTTGATTTGTAAAAGAAGAGGTCTGGGTACTGTGGGCTACCGGGTGGTGATGGGTGGGGGGTGTGGGAGACTTTATGGAATATTGAAATATAGAGTTTCTGGACACTTTTAAAAATTAATCAGCAGACAAAATAGTCATCTAATTTTGATTGCAATTTTAAATTAAATTTAGACTACTGTAGCAACATTTTTCTTTTCATAGCCGTTGGCCTATATTAAAATTTAATGCCAACTAGGCTACCATTCAAACAATGTACATTATTTCAGTTTCTTTTTACGTAATTTTAAAAATTAAATACAGTCGGTTTGAAAATACACACATGTTCACCAACAATCATTTATTTCTTGCTTAATAATTTTGCCTTTACAGTTTTCTGAAAAAAAAAAAAAAAACTTAACTTAAACATGTTTTACCTCACAGTTTATAAAATTGTCCAAAGTTTAGAACAGATTTCGTTGCATGTGGCTCCTCTCTCTCTCTCACACACCTTGCTGTTAGTGTCCAGAGCGGAGTGCCGTCCCCGAAGCAGCCAAGATTCCACGTACTTTGAAGTACAGTCCAGTCAAAGACCAAGTTGACCTTGACATACAATTAACGTTGCACAGTTCTAAAAATTTTGTTATATATTCGACGTGTCCCCCGATCAGAGGCTTCGGTACGGCGTACCGGTGCGTACCGTCACAAATCTAGCCCTGACTATAATAATGTTATTTGAATTACGTTCCTTTTAAGTACTGCGGCTTTTAGAAACGCCGGGGTGCAGGAATTTTGCCCCGAAGGGGATCTTTATCGTGCCAGTAAATCTTCTGATACGGGCCCCTCACATTAGCGCACCCTCAAATGCCAACTGACTGCACCAGGATGCGATCCTGCAACCTTGGGATCAGCAGGCGAGAACGTTACCGCTGTGCCGCGCAGTCAGCTACGTTTTCCTTCATTGGTTCTTGTTTCGTTTGAAAGGCTTGGACATCGTGGTCACTTAGCCCCGTGTACTTGGGTGTGTGTGTGTACTTTTGTTTAATAACCATTCTTATTTCCGTCTGCATCTCACTCCGAGCTCCCGGGTTTGATTCCTGGCTCGGTCAAGGATTTTAGAAACTGCACTCAGCCTCGTGATGACAATTGAGTAGCGCCCCGGTCACGAAAGCCGATATTAACGGCTGAGGAGACACGTGATGACCACGTGCCAATGTAGACCAAGACCTTTAATGGCTGTGGTGCCATGAGGGGCGGGCGTTACCTGTGTTATTGTGACGGCTGTATTAGTGCGCGTATTCGACCGTGGCCTTCAGTTAGGAACCATCCCAGCATTCACTTGGAGTAGAAGTGTAGAAACCACGGAAAACCATTTCCAATATGGCTGAGGTAGGATCTGAACCCGGACCGCCGTAGTGTAGGCGAGACAATAATGCCGGATATCGTTCCTGCCGTTAACCATCGAGACATAAATTTGATTACAACGCGGCCCGTTCGACAGTTCCGTACTGACATTTGCGTGGGAAACCATTTCCAGGATGGCCGATATTGGTGTTCGAAACCCATTTAATGCAGAATTAACAAGTAGTTCCGTGAAGAACTATATAGCCTATTTTCATATATCCTACTTATTTTTAATAGCCTCTATCAACATACAAATATTCAGTTTGATTGGTGTAATAGATTCGTACATATTGAGAACCCTTCTAAATATTTCGGATGGTCGCCATGTTGGATTTTTAAATATGTAGGCCATAGAGTTATGTACTATTAGATGACGATTATTGGGCAGATGTATTATTCAAATTGCAATCGCATGATTAGGATACAATACATAAAAACTTAATTTTTAAATTCCGCACAGCCGCCGTCTTGTGGTTATGAAAACAATTGAAGTAAATTAGATGTCAGTAGATTATAATTTGTATAAGCATTTAACGTGCCAAGTTTCACTGCGCTCGTATGGATAAATCGCGAGCAACGTCCATTTAAATATTTAAGTTTCGCGTCACCACCATGTTAGATTAGTGCTTACCAGGTAAACTTAAGTTTATAGCCTTTATCAACATACAAAATTTCAGTTTGATTACTATCATAGATAAATGGATATTGAGAACCATCTAAATATTTCGGATGGTCGCCATGTTGGATTTTTATATATGCAGGCCATAGAGTTATGTACTTGTCGATGATGATTATTGCGTAAGTTCATTATTGAAACGTTCGCTTCAATCGCATGTTTAGGACATAAGAAATAAAAACTAATTTTTAGATTGCGCACAGCCGCCATCTTGAAGTTATGTAAGCAGTTGAACTAAATTAGATGTCAGTGCATTACAATCTGTATAAGTATTTTCTATACCATATTATTTTCGCCGTGATCGGATGGCTAAATTCCGAGAAAATCTATTTACGCCTAAATGTTTCAACGTCGCTTGGTCGCCATGTTCGTTTTGTATTTAACAGATTTTTGAAAGTTTCATAGGCGAACTTTTAGTAGTGCCCTTTATCACTGTACAAAATTTCAGTGTGATATCGGTATTAGTTTCGGAGATATAAAATGCCAGTGAAATATGTCTCACAGCCGCCATGTTGGATTGGTCAGACGTAATAAAATTTGAAGGGCACGGACGGGGTTGGATGAAATAGTAGGCTACTACTGCCTTACCGAGTTTCATTGAAATCGTTCAAACCGTTTAGATTTTATTGGGGGGAGGGGGCACACACACACAGAAACACACACATGGACAAAAAGTGATCTCATAAGCCTATTTTTTATAAATGAAAATAGGCTAAAATTGCTATATTTTGGCTTCTTTTTTTAAGGAGATTTGAACACAAAACGGAACTATTATTTAAAACATGGACAGTAATAATAGGAAACAAGGTCCTAGTTAATAACTGTGTTATGGACCAAGGAAGGTCAGACCTGGAGGGTGCGCCTCGGGAGACGCAGTTTGCGTGTGTGGTGTTGTATGTCTAACTGTCCTAATCTCATCTGTTGTCTTCTGTTTCGCTTGGCCTTCGCTCGCTTTTTACGGTAATGGAGCCGGCACACTTTTCTTTATTCTCTGGACCAGCTGGGCTTTACCCCCAGCACTGAACTGTGAGATCCAA
Source organism: Meconema thalassinum (assembly GCA_946902985.2). Classification (NCBI taxonomy): domain Eukaryota; kingdom Metazoa; phylum Arthropoda; class Insecta; order Orthoptera; family Tettigoniidae; genus Meconema; species Meconema thalassinum. Next base: position 229,078,193 of record OX336395.1, on the reverse strand, counting down.
GTCCCCGTGATCTACTGTAGTGTCATAATTCCCACAATTCCTAGAAAAATACAACTTATAAACAGCGTCAACATTTGATTGTATGGGTTTGTTGTGTGGGAGTCTGTCTAACAACTTGTGTTATTGTGATGTCTATATTTCTAATTGGGACTAGGATATGGGAAGAACACCGACTGTCGCCTTAAGTGCTATTAAATGCATTCGCTTGGAGTAAAAGTGGACCACGGGAAATCTCTTCCAGGATGCCAGAGGTGGGAATCGAACCCATCTATTCTCAGTTTTACTTCATGTGCCCCGTTCCAGCCCTCAGACCAGAATTAAATTCCTTAGCAGAGCCGTGAATCGAACTCGGACTGCAGCGGTGACAACCAACAATGCAAAATTGAAAAAGAGGTGGGTTTGATTCCCACCTCAGGCATCCTAGAAGTGGTTTTCCGTGGGTTTCTCTCTTCTACTCCAGGCAAATGCCGTGATGGTTCCTAACATGAGGCCATAGCCGCCTCCTTCCCAATCCTTACCTGAATTACAAATTCACACGCTAATGCAGACACCACTATAACACAGGTAATCAGACATTAATTTACAAATTTATTTATTCATACACCCATGTACACGGGACTAACGACCAAAGTTGTTTCAAGCTCCTAAGAACAACAAAATTTAGATGTTAGAATCATGTTTTTTATTTATTTTATTTGTTTAGTAACTGCTCGGCAACAAAATGTATAAGAAATTAGTGTTATCGTATCTGTGTATTTGCCCGATTCAGAAAATATGGTTTTAGGAGTCATAGCAATTCTACCGGAAGTATCGCAACATATCTACAAAGCTGACGTCACATATCAGCACTAGGGCCAATAATAATTCTCGTTGGCCGTGGCGGGAACTAAACTTTTGATATCGATAGGAATCGATTATGTTTGTTGTTGTGGTGGGCCATGCAAGTCAGAGCATGTTCCTTGGTGGCGTACATTCCTCGTATCTGTCGTCAGCCGAGCCTCAGTCTGGACCAGTCTTTCTCCGTGCTAACTCGGGCTTTGTGTTAATACCGCAGTTCTTATGGTGCACTACGTCATGTAAGTAGCAATTCTCTCTCTAGCATTATCATAATACAGTACAGTACTACGTTCGCTTGATGAGGTGTGTGTAACAAAAGTGTGACAATTAAGTGTACGATAATTTGTGGGGGTCTGTTCAAAATGTGTACGTTGATCAGTCTCTGTCATGGTTCTGTTGAAGGGGTATGGTGGCGCAGCGGTCAAGCTGTTGGCCTCTCACGAAGGTGGACCGGGTTCGATTCCCTGTCAATGCATGTGAGATTTTCGAAGTGAAATGCCATGTCCTGTGGTTCGGATTCAACGTAAAAAGGAGGTCCCGTGGCTCATGATCGTATGATTAACGGTCACGTAAACCAAAAACTTCCTTCCTTTTTTAAAAAGTGCTGTTGCATGTTGTTTACTGAGGAAAGACTTCTTGTATTATACTTGCGACAGGTGACAGGTTCTTAGCACAAGTCTTACGGGACCAAATTGCTCTGTATGCGTCCTCTGTTGAAAGACGTTCAATATCTTGTGCGGTTTGTGAACTGTTATAGTTTGTAATGTAACAACGGGTTGTTTGTACATAACCTTCAATAATTGTTGCTTCCTCGTTGTCCTCAAAACATGGTTATCATGGATAGAAATACTATTAACCACGAATGTTTCAAAGCATAACCCGGTACTGTAGATCTGCACATCGCGACAAAAAAGAAGAACAGGAAATGCCCAAAATAAAGTTGATTATTCTAAATTTAAATGTGTTAAAATAGTTATTTATTTTGTATGTTAGCTTAAGGGAGGCGGGCGTTAAATTTTATGGCATATTTCCGACGAATTTTATGGATGATCTTAATGTTACTTGTTATTTAGGAACGAGGTGTATTTTGACCGTTATTGCCGTGAATGTGTTATTGCTACTGTCTTAAGACTTCATTGGTTATCAGTCCCGTGCACAGTGATGACTGAAGTAGTCTAATTGTAATTATGTGGATCTTGTATTGAAATCCCAGCATTATCTTTGGGGTGAATGCTGAAAAAAAAGAAGAATAATATAATATAATATACCACATTCAACATGACCGTTGGCAACGCAGGGACTCAAACCTCGGGTCTCTAAGTGCAGCTCCATGGAGCGTGACTAAACTGTCACTTTTATTAATGTTGTAACTTAAAAGTTAGCGACAGGAGCTGATCGTCGTCTGTCTAATGTGGCGTCATTCATGGTCTCCCATATTCATATCGTTAACCAGATAGCAGCAAATTACATAACCTGTAACAACAATACATTTTCACTTCATGATGTTGTTTGAGTCCAGTGGCTTAGCCAGGGGGGTGTTACTGGGGGTTAAGAACCCCCCCCCCCCCCTTTTAGATTTTTTATAAAAAAAAATGAAACAGGAACTGGTATAAAGCTAAACACATTTTTAAATTAAATAATTATATGATGCTGATAAATCTATAATTCTTACTATGTACTGTTGTCGCCTTTCGGCCCGGCTCCTCATTTGAAGCTACACACGTATTCATGACAACGTCCTCTCAGGGTTGCCAATCTTGCTTATCCCCCGCAAAGTATAGCTTATTTCAAGGCGAGCGAGCCTTGTACCAAATAATTTTAAATACCGCCTAGTGGGAAATTATATTTTTTTTTCTTTTTTTCTTTTTTTCTTTCCTTATCAGGAGGGAAATTGCTAAAAGAAATAATTTAGTTTTAATTAAAAATAAAATGTTTCAATAAATACCTAGAAAATTATATGGGACCATTAAAAGTAATTTGGATGATTGATTGTTGTTGCTGTTGTTGTTTTAAGGAGTGGGGTCATCTGCCCCTACTATTTTTGAGATCGTTAACTTCTTGAAGTGATATAGCCGAGCTGCTCCATTTTACAGATATCCAGCAATTCCCCGATTTACGGGTATCCGGCAGTTATAACCCCTCCCATGGTCGATCTTGGCTACGCTACTGTTTGAGTCTTCAATCTTTTGACTGGTTTCATGCAGCCCTCCATGCCTCCCTGTCCTGAGCTACCACACCCTACATCCGAGGCAATTTAACATATTCTAACCTTGGTCTACCCCTACAGTTCTTGTCCTCGACCCTTCCTTCCATAACTAAGTTTGCTATTCCTGGGTGTCTTAGTATGTGTCGTACCAACCTATCTCTTCTCTTCATTAGCAGTTGCCAGAAATATCTCTGTTTAATACCTCTTCGTTACTCTATCTACCCATGATTCTCCTGTAACACCACATTTCAAATGCTTCTATTTTCCTTTTTTCTGCTGCACCAACAGTCCCAAGTTTCACTTCCCATAGAGCGCCACGCTCCAGACATTGGCTTTCAAAAATGACTTCCTAATACCTAAAACTATATTTGATGTCAAAAGATTTCCTTGCCTGAGCCAACCTACTTTTTTATCTGCTCTTTCTTTTGTTCATCACTGGTTATTTTGAGGCGACCGTAGCCTGTCAAATGATACAGTCTCGGTATTTGGCCAGAGTTGAAAACGAGAAACCATTATAAGAATGGCTGACGATGGAGTTCAAACCCATGTCTATGTAGTGCTAGTGCGGGGATAGCTTGTCCACATGATCTGGTGCTGCACCTTAGTGAACGTAGCTACCGCTGTCGGTGAAGTCTTGTTATACAATGCGTTATTTTCCTGGTTGGTGGTCCGGCGCCTCAGCACTTAAAATCCTTGTTACCCTCAGGTCGGCACGGTTCCTTGAGTTAGCTTTGTTGAGAGTCCTGGAAAGGATCTTTTCACTTGCGATACACTTTTATGACATGTCCGTGATTGTGAAAGCTTTCCCCAGTATTTGGGAGTGTCTACGGCGGATTGAATAGTGGTATGCCAAACTCAAATTGTACAGCGTAGACCTCGTGGTCTAGCGGCTAACATTCTCGGAAATTTAATTCTGGTCTGAGGGTTGGACCTTTTGGGGTCCACCCAGCCTAGTGAGGTAAAAGTGTCCCCCCCCCCTCCTTCTACTTCTATTCCAGTCGAATGCTAAGATGGTTCCTAACTGAAGGCCACCGCCGCCCTCCTTCCCAAAGAAAATCACCAAACCCCGTGGCACCACAGCCCATGAAGGACCTTGGCCTACCAAGTGACCGCTGCCCAACCATTTGGCCTACATATATTGGGGTGACGGGTGGTCAGCGCGTCGGGTCCCATCGGCCGTTAATCTAGGTCTCCGTGACTAGGGCGTTGTCTCACTGTCAGACAGCTACTCAAATTGTCCTCACGAGGCTGAGTGCACCCCGTTCCAGTCCTCACGTCAGTTTCTAAAATCCCTGACGCAGCCAGAAACCGAACCCGGGGCCTCCAGGCGCGAGGCCGGCGCGCAAGCTCAACACCACGTTGCCGGCCTCTTTCCAAATCGTTACCTGAATTAAAAATGCATACCCTAATACAGCCATCACAACAACACAGGTTATCAATAAAACAGACACATTCACCCAAGTACATGGGCTAAACGACCAAGATGTCTAAGCCCCTCCAATGAAAGAACAACGACATAACATGATTTAATAAATTGATGTTTCCGGAGTTAAATTACGTCATCGCCATCATAAACTGCGGGACATCCCTGTTTCATTTTTATGAGGGATCCAAACCGCCAATTTGGCATTTCACCTGGAAAATCCCCCATGCATCGAACCCGATCCGCCTACTTGCGATGCTGCTCCATCACGCCGTGGCTTATTAGATGGAGTAGGCTACTTTGTACAGCCCTGCTCGCTGTTAGTTCACCAAGATCCAATTTAGTGTTTTAACATTTTCATATTTGGTGCCGCGGGCGATTAGCGGTGCGCTCTGGCTCAGCCCCCTGTTATTATCACGAGAACAGGTTGTGGCGGGAGAGCACGGCCGCACCATCTGCACTGCAGCAGGCGGCTAGCGTGAGCTGCACCTCATCCAAGCTCTTTGACCTTCCCATCATGCCCAATACTCATAATTCATAAATGTTCGTAATGAAATTTGAGTTCAGCCTGCTGAAACATCAAAATTAGCTCTTAATATTATTATTTTTTCGGGCGGGGGTGAAGAAATGCATTTACACAGTGTCGTGGAAAGACCCAAGGACCACTTCACTTCACAGTTTAACTTCAAACCAGAAACAAATTTAATAACACTGAGCTCTGGGGTAGCACAGCATCTTTTCCTACCCTCATCAAACGCAGTCGTGGAGATAACGAGCCACCTGAATGAACAAACTGCTGGGCGGGGGCAGTACGCTAAGTTGATAACTTATGAATGATATCTGATACCGAGCTCTGGTTTGTTTTAAAAACTATTTCTGACATTAATGAACATTTCTTCTTGCTTAGTCACCGACGTAAAGTCAACAGCAAAAAAGGTTTCTCGCTACCTAAATTTTCTATGATACCACCCTAGACGTTTCAAGTAATATTTAAGAAAACATATATAACTTTCTTATTATGAAACAAATTACTGCCCTGAGAAATAGGATATCTTCTACCAACATCAGGCAATATAAAAATAAATTCTTAATCTGTTGTGATCATTAGTTCATTAGCTATGGCGTGATAAGTTTTATATGTGCATAAATATTGATTCGCACTAAAATATCGTAATTGTGAAAATTGAGCCATGTGCTAATTGATTTTGATCATAAAGAGCGGAAAATTTTCTATAAGACCACGCAAATATTTTCTTTGATTCATCACTTTGCATTATTGGTAAATGGCGACATCACCGGGGTAGAAGAGGACGAAGCTAATTGCAGGACATATGAGTGCAAGTGAGAGGGAAATGCTACATTTAATCCCATACTGTCTTTTAAGGTCGAGACGCTCTGTAGCACATTAACACAGTAGATGCAATATGGTGAATCCACTTTCTCCGTCTTCTTGCGATAGGAACAGAAGTACCCAGTGAGATAATAATCAACCTCACCATATTTCTTCTCTGTCCAAACCTGCATCTGAGGGATCATTCTCTTAGTCCACTGGCTAATAATAATAATAATAATAATAATACCGGTAATACTACTACTAATAATAATAATTATTATTATTATTAACGGACCCGTGCGGGAAGTCCCACCTGTGTATAAACCACCCGCCCGGCTTCACAGTTATTTATGCGGGATCGACGCGACACAGTCTTGGCAGGGGTTTTCGTCTTGTTCATTTTTTTAAACGCACTATATAAACAAATAAAATATATTTCCGTTGACTTTTCAAGAAATGCAGGATTTTTCGTGTACTATTGGGACGATTTAGAAGATTCTGACACTAAACGCACCTTCTAACTCCCTCTTCAGGGCAAGAGAGGTAGTCGACCTATGCTATGATGATTTGGCTGGGTGGATTAATTTCGTGCGGTGTATGTTGACAATCTCTACGAACTTTCTGTATGAAAATTTTACCCCCAGAGGCTCACATCTAGTGGGACGTGGGTTGGTGACCACGGGACCCCAGCTGAGTCCGGCATTGCTTCCACTTACTTGTGCCGGGCTCCTCTCCGTCTTCGTTCCTCTCTTGGCCAACCCTTGTTCTCTTCCGACCCCGATGGTATTAGGGTATCCGAGGCCTCGGGAGTCTCTTCCTTTCCCGTCTTAATTGGGCCCTTGTATCATCTTTCCTGATCCCTTCTTCTAGAGATCAGCCTTCTTTTTATTTTCATTATATTTCCTTTTCTCTCTTAAGATTCCCGCACTGTTTTTATGAAGTGGCTCCCGGTGTATCTAAATAACATTTTGTGAGTTTTTAAATCTCAAACACATTTTGTACGTATTTTCAATCTACATTGCATTTTGTAAGTATTTTAAACTTAACTACATTTGTGAGTCATTTCAATATGAGTTCCATTGTGTAAGTATTTTCAGTCCAGCTTAATTTTCGTTATGTTTCCATTTCATTGTCATTTTCGCAATCACCCAGACCATTAGGGGCCGATAACCTAGATGTTAGGCCCCTTAAAACAACAATCATCATCATCATTATCATAATTTCGTGCGGTGTATGTTGGCAATCTCTATAAGCTTTCTGTATGAAAATGTTTAATTTATTCATCCCGGATAAGACTAAATACCGTATATCCTCAGTTTATTATTGTCTGCTTGTCATTGAGTGACCTCAAAACTACTGGAGCGAATTGAATGAAAATGTTCTGAATTTGTTGTTTCATTTGAGGGGCTTCGACATCGTGGTCATTTAGCCCCGTGTACTTGGGAGTGTGTGTAATTTTGTCGGATAGCCTGTGTTATTGCGGTGTCCGTGGTAGCGGTGTGTATTTGTTATGTAGGTGAGAATTGGGAAGGAGGCGACCGTGGCCTGAAGTTAGGAACTATCCCGTCATTCGCTTGGAGCAAAAGTGGGAAACCACGGAAAACTACTTCCAGGATGGCTGAGGTGGGAATCGATCCCATCTCTTCTCAGTTTGTGGCTCACGAGGCTGAGTGTACCTATTTCTAGCCGAGCCCTAAGACCAGAATTAAATTTCTTGGCAGAGCCGGGAATTGAACTCAGATCCCCGGAGCGCCAGCCAAGAACTCTACACCATCTGCATTTGTATTTCACTAAGACTGAACAGTATAAGAATACAATTTTATAAAGTCTTGTGTGAGTATGGAATGTGATTAACAACTGTAATTGGCTCTAAGACTCCTGTATGTGAAATGGACACTTGGATTGTGAAAGTCTCGCCCTGGAGCATAACTAGACGCGCTCAACTACATGTGTACCAATATTCTTAACACTTGCTGTTATACAATCAAATACTGGAACAAAATTGAGGTTAAATAACGCCAAAAAGTCTTATTTTTTGGGAATTTGGGGAACTTAAAGGAGGGGGTTGTAGCCCCATCAGCAGCACCTCTCTTACCTTCTAGATACGCCCCTGACATTGATATTCAATCAACATTCACATGTCCCTTAACATGTATTGAGCGAGAAAATGAAAATCCAGCAGAAAAGAAAACATAATGACATGCGATACTGTACAGTATTATCGTAATGCACTGATAGTGCGATCCTTGGACTCTTCGCGCGTATTAGCTTGTGCATTGTCGAGGCAGGGCATATCAAACTGTATGCAGATGATACAAATATCTTCTACACTGGGAAAGACATAATTGAAATCATACAAAATGTGCAACAAGATATAAATACTCTCTCACAATGGTTCCAGGCCAATAAATTAACAATGAACCTACAGAAGACCAATTACATAGTAATTTCAAAACAAAGCATGAAAGAAATCACACATGACAAAATATATATAAATAATATTGAAATAAAAGAGGTTAATCAGGCAAAGTATTTAGGTCTAATCATCGACAAACACCTGACCTGGATTGAACACGTTGAACGAATTGCTAAGAAACTCTCACCTGTAGTAGGGATCCTAAGGAAACTTCGGTATCTTATTCCCCTAAACCTTGTAAAACAAATCTACTATTCACTTGTACATAGCAAGCTCCAATATTTAAATGTTATTTGGGCTCACTGCAGGAAATCCACACTGAATGATTTAATGACTATTCAGAATAGGGCCATTAGAAACATATTTAACTTTCCTTACTGCACTCCAGTAAAAGATCTGTACATCAAAAGTAAAATTCTACCCCTCAGCATAAGTGCAGAACTCCGAGCAGCTATGCTAATATACAAGATTAAACACAACACAATACTCTATAGCTCTCCCTACATCTTGAACTCAGACAATCATTCTTATGGAACTAGGCATGCGAAGGACGTAGCCTTATATATCATTCACTCTTCTAAATATGGTAGAAATAGTTTCAAGTTCTCTGCATCACAGTCATATAATAAACTTCCTGATGAAGTAAAAAGTGCACCAACTTTGTCGGTATTTAAGAGGAAAACTATGGAAGTATTGTGGGAAAAATTCGATGCATCTTAATACATCAAATAAGTTAAGTTATGTATAAGATTAAAAATCCTAAGTGCTTATCATTTTAAGGGACCTTGGTCTAAACAATCTTAGATATGGTATCAACCTTATAATAGGCCTATGTCCTTATTCATCAATTTGTGTTACCTTCAGAATTTTCTTCCTTGGTGTGTAAACACACATATTACTGTACAATTCCTCTGTACGAGCCTATGGCTCTTTGGAATTAATTGAATAAAATATCTATCTACTACTTAAGCGAGAATCAGACTGAAGTGTGGAGCGCTCTAGCGAGGAGTCCCTCAACTAGCAAGTGACACGCAGACATGTTGACTGATACTGTACAAGGCGCCGAGCTGACTGTGTTTCTCGTCACGTTTCAAGGGTTGGGAAATGCACTTAAGGGTCCACCCCCCACGACACTTTATAGCCTACTCATTATGAGAAATAACTTAGCTCTTAAACGGTGCCGTTGACATATTTTCAAAATGAGATCACGAACGTTGTTTACAGTATTCTTCTCGAATTGCTCCAAGCCCGTGTCTGTGGACGTATGCTTTTTATTTTACTGAGAAAAGTTTATTGTCCTTACGAACTCAATAGAAGTCGTTGTGTGGTGGCTAGCCTTATTGACGGTATTAGTTTCTTAACTACTGTCGACCAAAGTACTATGTGTACTCGAGTTTGAAGGTTGTTTATGACGTAACCAATAGACCTACTTAAAATCCAATAACATCATCATTTTTTTCGTTCTATTTTACGTGAGTTCATATAGGTTTGGAATTTTTAGTTTATATTTTAATATTTTTGATCGCAGTTGGAACACAAAAAGTGCCCGTACTTAAGCGTGTTTCAACCATGCGTCACATTTGAGAATTATTATCTCAAAACCCCGTCATCAGATTGAATCCAAATTTTAACACAATATACACTGGAATGTCGTACAACAGGTTTATTAATTTCAAAATTTTGCGTGTTCAAGAAACAAAGTTGTTATCATTTTTGAAAGGTAACATTTTCTCGGCTTATGGTGGTTGGAATATGTAGTTCTTGGTCGCGTTGTAATCCTTATACATCAAAATGTTATGCTGTATGACTTTAAAATACGTAAATTAATTCACTTATTTTATATCGGTTTGTGTTTGAACGGGGAAGTAAGACCTCGTCTCGCTCGGCAGTGATGGGCTCCATCTCAGCAACGCTGTACAGCTTACCCCGGAGCGTATTTCCACGAACAAATACAACCCGATATAAAATAAGTGAATTAATTTACGTATTTTACAGTCATACAGCACAACTTCTTGATGTATAAGGATTACAACCCGACCAAGAACTATATTTTCCAACTACCCCGAGCCGAGAAAAAGTTACCTTACAAAAATGATAACAACTTTGTTTCTTGGACACACAAAATTTTGAAATTAATAAACCTGTTAAACAACATTCCAATATATATTGGGTTAAAATTTGCATTTGATCTGATGAGGGGTTTTTGAGATAATAATTCTTAAATGTGACGCATGGTTGAAACGCGCTTAAAAACGGGCACATTTTGTGTTCCAACTGCGATAAAAATATTAAAATATAAATTAAAAATTCCAATCCTGCATGAACTAACGTAAAATAGAACGACGAAAATGATGATGTTATTGGATTTTATGTAGGTCTATTGGTTACTTCACAAGCAACCCTCAAACTCGAGTGCACATAATACTTTGGTCGACAGTAGGTCATGTATTGGGGTAGATTCTCATTTCTAATGGCTGCTTGGATCAGCGGTAACGTTCTAGCTTGCTGTGCCCAAGGTTGCAGGATCGAATCCTGGCGCAGTCAGTTGGCATTTGAGGGTGCGCAAATGCGAGGAGCCGTATCAGTAGATTTACTGGCACGTTAAAAATCCCCTTCGGGGCAAAATTCCGGCACCTCGGCGTCTCTAAAAGCTGCAACAGTTAAAAGAGACGTAAAATCAATAACCTTATTATTATCATTATTTAAGATTCGCATTTCCCCCACTTGCCGGCCCCGTGGTGTAGGGGTAGCGCGCCTGCCTCTCACCCGGAGGCCCCGGGTTCGATCCCCGGCTCCGTCAGGGATTTTAAAACTGACGTGAGGGTTGGAACGGGGTGCACTCAGCCTCGTGAGGACAATTGAGTAGCTGTCTGACAGTGAGACAGCGCCCCGATCACGAAAACCAAGATTAACGGCCGAGGGGACCCGACGCGCTGATCACGCGTCACCCCAATATCTGCAGGCCGAATGGCTGGGCAGCGGTCGCTTGGTCGGCCTTAGCCCGTCATGGGCTGGATAGTGCCAGGGGTTGATTTTTTGTTGTTGTTGATTGATTTCCCCCACTTACGTTAGAATGCTCCGATGGTACCTAACTACTGCTATCTCCTTCTAAATACTATCTTCAGTTACAAATGCACGCACTAATACAGACACCTCAATAACACAAGTTATATACGGGACAGTTGACCAGGATGGTTACTAGCCCGTGAGTTTAAAAAAACTTCACCGTCCACATCGTGGTGTAGTGTATAGCATTCTTGGTTGTCGCCCCAGAGGTCTGGGTTCGATTCCCACCTCTGCCACCCTGGAAGGGGTTTTCTGTGGTTTCCCACCTCTACTCCAGGCAAAGGCCACGGCCGCCTCCTTCCAAATCTTCACCTGAATCATAAATACACACACTACTACAGACGCCACAATAACATAGGTTATCAGACAAACCATCCCTCTGCCCAAGTCCCTCAAAACGAAACAACAAGCAACATAAAACACACCAATAAGTCGCATGGGGCCAGGATATGTCTGGACTGACCGCCGGGCGTCCTTGCAATGGTTTCCGGTAGTTTACCATTGTCAACCCCTGGCAAATGCGGGGACGGCCGCTTGGTGAGTTTATTCCATCTCAACAGGACTTCCATATGGAGCGTAGGTTTGAAAGGTTATGATTTCTAAAGTGGTTCGTGACCAAATAATGACTGCATCTGTGTACAGCTCACAAAAGGCTAATTCTTGTAAGACAGTTGGGATATTGTTTGCGGGACAAAGCCAAGGAAGCACATGAAAGGAAGCGCGCACTATTCAAGACAACATGTCGGCAGTCATTATCCATTTTGTTTGCAAACACAACACACCCCTGTGCGGCTTAAAGTTAGACCACATGGTGGGATTTCATACTTCTTGGAACATTCGCAGTCGAGATACTTGGATCTTGACCTAACTTAGGCGTTTTTAATGCACGTTTGTTGTAATTATCTTCATCACCGTCTTACACTCGAAATATTTCACCCATTCGACGTAACCAAACCAGCTGCAGACTCCGTAGTGTTGGGGCAGATGACCTCGTAGTTCCGCCCCTTAAAACAACAATAACTGACTCCGTAGTGAGATCTCCGAGTCTTCAAGGAAACCACAATCGCCAGCGCTCAATAATGCTCCCGTTTTATGACGTCATGATTGTGCAAAGAAATTTGTTTAGCCTGCGCTCAATAATGCTCCCGTTTTGTGACGTCATGATTGTGCAAAGAGATTTGTTTACCCTGCGCTCAATAATGCTCCCGTTTTGTGACGTCATGATTGTGCAAAGAGATTTGTTTACCCTGCGCTCAATAATGCTCCCGTTTTGTGACGTCATGATTGTGCAAAGAGATTTGTTTACCCTGCGCTCAATAATGCTCCCGTTTTGTGACGTCATGATTGTGCAAAGAGATTTGTTTACCCTGCGCTCAATAATGCTCCCGTTTTGAGACGTCATGATTGTGCAAAGAGATTTGTTTAGCCTGCGTTCAATAATGCTCCGTTTTGAGACGCCATGATTGTGCAAGGAGATTTGTTTAGCCTGCGCTCAATAAAGCTCCCGTTTTGTAACGTCATGATTGTGTAAAGAGATTTGTTTAGCCTGCGCTCAATAAAGCTCCCGTTTTGTAACGTCATGATTGTGTAAAGAGATTTGTTTAGCCTGCGCTCAATAGTGCTCCCGTTTTGAGACGTCATGATTGTGCAAAGAGATTTGTTTAGCCTGCGTTCAATAATCCTCCGTTTTGAGACTTCATGATTGTGTAAAGAGATTTGTTTAGCCTGCGCTCAATAGTGCCAACACCTTCTAATACGAGTTAGTATTAAGGTTTATCACCCACTTCAAACGAAGAAAAGTCTAAAGATTCCTATAACCTTGGGAGATATGAGTGAAACGATGAAGAACAGCACAAAATGAGTACCAAATTTTGAAAAAATGGATACAAATAAGTACGATTACTTTATTTTGAAAATTTTGAACTTTGCTTCTATCAGCGAGATGTGTGTGTGTTTGGTTGGAAATGTCTGTTTTAGAGCCTCAGTCATAATATTAAAATCGTTATTGTTTTGGCTCCTTTGCTCATTGTCACATGACTTATTATTCTCATAGCTATGAAGTGATTTAGGATCCGTCTCCGCCACAAGTTCTGAGCTGGAAAGCACGCCACTGATCCCAGTGACCTTGGGATCAGAGGTGACCGGCTCCTTGTCTTCAGGTCGCTTACCTCCCTCAGTTGTGTTGTATATATGGTAATAAGCAACTCTCATTGTTACCGATCGGCTAGGCTATCTCCGGACTCGTGAAATTACACAGCGCGCAGGTCAGTTCGCGTCCAACGCTTGCAGCAATTCCGGAGATGGAAGGTTCGAATCCCGGTAATGACAGCAGTCATCTTGAGCGTGGTTTTCATCCCGGTCCCTAGGAGGTCACTACAAGAGGGACGCCCGTTGGCGAACCACGGGATCCTCAGCTGAGTCGGGCTGCTCTCTGTCAACCTCTCTTGAACAATTCTTGTTCTACTCCGACCCCGAACACCTCGTAGCGCAGCATTCTTGGCCCCCACCCCTGAAGTCCAGGTTCGCTTCCGGGCGAATGTCGGGATGGTGTCTAGATTAAGGCCACGGTCGGCTCCTTCCCGAATCTTAGTCTCGATTACAACACACCCAAGTACACAGTACTCCGATGGTATTAAGAGCATTCAAGGTGCAGGGTTTCTTTTATTTCCACGCCTTTGAATGATGTGAGGGATAACCTGTGTTATTCTTGTGTTTATAATGGCGTGGCGAGGATTGGCACAGAAGTGGTCGTGGAACCATCCCAGCATTTGCCTGGAGTAGGAGTTGTAAACCTTGTTGTTGTTAATTATTTGAGGGGCATGGGACCATCTTGGTCATCAGCCCCATGTAGTTGGGTGTGTGTTTGATAGTCTGTATTTATTAGATTGTATTAGGTACAGGGATGAGGTAGACGCCCTGGGACTTGAAGTAAGGTGCTATCCCTTCATTTCCCTGGAGGGAGTGTGGGGAAAACCTCTTAGGATAGCCACTTTGAGCGCAGGGATTCGAATCTGCAGCAGCCCTCGCGGCCATGGTGCTACACTGTGGGTAGTAGTACCACTGATACAATAATTGGTCTGAGAGTTAATGTATGTAAGACTACCGGAGCGTTACCAGCAGGTGCGGTGAGTCACTGTGGGAATGTGACGTCAGGCGTAACTTCTAACCCCCCCCCCCCCCCCCAGCAGCTTCTTGTCTTGTAGTCAAATCCTTACTTCATATCAATATACAGGGTGTCACAAAAATATACGGCACAAAATGCAGGACACATTCCCCACACTTAGACGAAGAAATTATGTTATATGAACATTGGTCCGGAAACTCTTCGTTTCCATTTAACACCTCATTGTCTCCAACTCATTAATCACACAAGAACGGAACGTGCCAGCATACCACATGCAGCTCTTTCTCACAGGAGATGTTCGATATGCCCTCCGTGCGCATTGATACATGCATCAACCCGGCGTCGCGTCGTAGTGAATCTCGGATGCGTTGTTGTATTCCTGGAGTATTGCGTATGGTTTCGCAGCCTTCCATAATACGGGCAAGCAGACTCTGAACATCTTGTACAGGGGTTTGATGCACAAGAGCTTTCAAATGTCCCCACTAATAAAAAGTCCAGTGGGTTTAGGTCCCGAGAGCGTGGATGTCAGACAATTGGTCCACCTCTACCTATCCATCTGTCACGGAATCTGTTATTTAGAAGTCGACGGACATTGCCACTAAAATGAGGTCGTACTGAACAATGGAACAGTGTTCATGTTACCGTAAGTCGCATGACAACAGGACCATGTAAAACAAAACACTGGCGGTGCACCTACGGTAATGACTAGGGCTCGGATTTTTAGCCTACTTTTCACATTTTGCAAAAATGAGGAAAAAGTAGACTTATGAGCTGTATGTCTGTCTGTCTGGCTGGCTGCAGAAATCGAAACCAAATTTAGTAGGAGTAAAGATGTATACCGGAATATCTCACGTCCATATTTGAAAATGATGTCAGTGCTACTAACTGCTGAAAAAAAAACGCACTAGAAATTTGAGCTCCATGTTGGATATCTTGGAAGGTATGCATGCAAGCTATTCCAAAATTGGCACACATGTAGATAACACTATTTCAGTTTAATTTCCAGGAAGGCATACATGACAGTGTTGCCAAAATAATTTTAAGCCTTCTGATAGGTTCAATTTTGAAATGCCTATAACTTCTACACTATCAATTGGATTTTAACCAAACTTTGTGTGTGATATGTGTACATAAACAGATATGACTGAGCGTATTCTTAAGAGCCACCAGGGCTGCCAACTGTTAATAATTGCTCTCTCTATTCTTTTATCCAAATACCAATATATCAGAAAGTGTGCAAGCCGACAGCTTTAAACTATGCACACGTATAGTACCTGACATTTTAGATTAATTTTGGAGTAACTTATATACTTCAGTTCTACCAACATGAATCTAAGCCTGCTGATAGGGCCAATTTTTAAATACATGTAACTTCTCTACTATCAGTTGGATTTCAACCAAATTTCGTATGTGCTATGTGTAACATAACAGATATGACTATAAGTATTCTTAAGAGCAATCGGGGCTGCCAACTGTTAATAAATGCTGTCTATATTTTTTTAACCTAATATCAATATATCAGGAAGTATGCAAGCCAACAGCCCTATACTTTGCACATGTATAGCACCTGACATTCTAGATTAATTTAGAATAATTAATATAAGTCAGTGCTGCCAACATGATTCTATGCCTGCTGATAGGTCCAATTTTAAAATGCATGTAACTTCTATACTAACAAATGGATTTCGTCCAAAATTGGCACAACAAGATATCATATTTCAGATTAGGCTATTTCTGACCAGCACACGCATGACATTGTTGCCAACATGCTTTTATGCGTGCTGATAGATCCAATGTCTAACTGCAAGTAACGTCCATTGGACTTCTTCAACCAATTTTATTATTCTGTACCTTAAGAGATGGAACTAAGAATATATTCAGTCACCAGGGCTGCCAACTGTAATGCTCTATTAGGCTACATTATACCAGGTATATTTCGAACTAATTAGACATTTCGATATTACCAACTTAATTTTGTCAATATTTTAGATAGGTTCATATACTCGAGATTAATCATTGGCATGAAACTTAATTTTATGAAAAGTAGGCTCTTTATTTCGTTACGGAACTTCTTGTTAGGTAAATAAATATATTTTTATGTAAATACATAGCATTTTTTCTATAAATACATAAATTCCTGCTTTTCACATATTAGCACATAAAAAGACATAATATTAACATTTTAAAAAATCAATATGCTAGGGTCAGTTTATTGCATTTTTGTTCTGTGTTACTTCAACGGGGAAGAACCTGTGAACTATCTAATCTTCATTACGAGCACCCTCATATCAGTTACCTCTAGATTATGTATCAGCTCTCACTTCCATACAGCAAGGTGTCGCTACACAAACTTCTTTCTTGCAAAATACTGTAGATAGCAGCTGAGAATTCACTGCATTGGCTTTTCTACACCTCGACTCAATTTCCTTCCTTCCTTGTATGGCTCGTGGTGAAGTGATTGACATTGCTGACAACCACCTTTAAGACCCGGGTTCAATTCCCTTCTGTGCCAAAGATATTTTAACCCTAGTATTTTATTTATTTATCGTAAATTATGGCTTTTAGTGCCGGGAGTGTCCGAGGACATTTTCGGCTCGCCAGAGGCTGTAGCTGCTTCAGCGGAGACCCACAGGGTGAGCTACAAGTTCCGTTCAATTTCAAGTAGTCACAACTTTCGCTACCAGATGTCAACGATACCTAGTGGTGAACGTTGGAACTTAGCGTTCCAACTAAATCTAACCTAGAAATTTAGCTTCACAAGTTTAGTCTGTGGAAGGATCTTTTACATGCCATAAATCTATGACATGGGACCACCGGCTTTACTTCCCCTCCAAAGGAAGCATACTGAAAGATTTTAACGCTCTTAAAAAATCCGACGACTTCGGCCGGGTTTGAACCCGCTATCTTGGGCACAGCAGTTCAGCAAGCTACCAAATACGCCACCCTACAATATTAACATCATTCAACTGATGATTAATACTAATAATACGTTAAATTCACGTACATTACGAACTTTGTGCTAAGGCACTAATTAGTTAAATGGTTGGAATTAATATATATTTTGTATGTAACACTATTTATATACACTGAATCCCCTGTGGTCTTTGAAGTTAAATACGCCAAGTTCCATCTTAAATACAACAAATACAGAAGTCGTTTATTTTGACGTTAATAGCAGTACCGTACATAATCTCTCCAGCCTCTTATACTGTCTCTGGTTTTTATGAGGTTGTTTTTATAATCTCTCTGAAGTGATGTGACATATCTACATCAAATTCCCCACCTCTTTGTTATTGCCATGGAGAAACCAATATGTTGTTAAATTCAAGGCAATTCCTTGCCCCATGATTATGCCTCTAGAACTGATTGGCATTAATAACAAAAGCATTGACATCACCACCATAGACCGGTAGAAGCACAGCTGGAAGATGGTAGGGTGGGGACAGATATAGAGGGAATTCTAAGCAGTTAAATTATACACGTGAATTTTACGTATGTTAGTATTGTAGGGTTAATCTAAAATAATAATAACTAGTGTGCGAGCTTTCGCAACGTGAATGTAGGTTGAGACATTGTTGAGAGACTCCTCAGCTAGCAGTACGCCGCGCTCCCGCTAGATGGCTGCTGCCGCCGCACTGCTCTGCGCCCTAGCGGCAGGCTCGTCAGGTTACGGTGCTTTCATTGTAAATGTATATTTTTGAAGGTATTTATTTAATTGTGAGGCATTTAAAGAGGAAGTGAGTGTGTTTCGCGCACACATGGGGTTATGTGGAACCTGTAAGGTACCCCATTTGTGTAGGTTGGTGTTAATTGGACCTTATTTTCGGTAAAAAACCGGAATGGGACCTTAGCAGAATAATATAGGGAGGGATAATATCGTATGGCCTCGGCTGCCGGGTGCAAGCTTTGTTATTTGACACCCAGAGGGTAGCTTGCATGTCGAATTTCGTTGTTGCTTGAAGCACTATGAAAGTCAAGGAGGTTAGATATCTAAGCTCCTTCAACACTATAGCGCTTTCTAGTAGAGAAATGAGGAACTTTGTGTTGGCGAAAACTCTCGAGATTAATTTTGCCATTGTGAAAACGACCTACTGAACTCAAATGGGTTCTTTGACATGCCAACATTGTATGACATGGTGTCACCACGGCCAGGAGCGAACCTGCAAGCTTGGGGTTAGTAGACCGACACGATAACCACTTACCCACCGTGGCAAGCGAGGCACTGGAACGGTATTGTTGACATGTTAAGGCACTCAAGTAGTGAGCTATATGAATTAATTTCATTGTTGTTAATCTAGATTTCAGAAGATCCCTTAAAACAGGCGCCGGGTATGTTGTTTTATAAGATACTGTACCACGCACCCATGTGTGTGATGTTGTTTTGGCGGTGTGTGTACCCGCACCCGGAACAAGTTTCTGGGAGTAGCGTAGTCTGAGGCAAGCAGACTCCAAACAGGTTTCTGTGGACCAAACACTCGTGCTGTAAGAGTCTTCTTTTTGGATAGCAGAGTTCAGCGTCACTTGATCATAATATTGTAATAGCTGTACTGTTTACCGTCATCATTATCTTCGTCAAGTAAAGGGCAGCATCATTTTCTGGAGCCTGGAGTTTCATTTATTCAGGGCTGTTTTCACCAACTCTTTACTAACGATTAGTTACCGGTAGTTAATTCCTATTTAACCTAGAAGACCCTTCCGAGAACTCTCGTTTAATGGGTTGTGTTCGCCCCATGTATACAGACTATCCACTCAGCTGTAGTGCTATCCGGGATGTACGCAACACAGTTCTGCAGGGGCTATCGTCTGTTCATTTGTATAAAAGCACTTCATAAACAAATAAATATTTCCGTTGACTTTTCAAGAAATGCAAGATTTTTCCTGTACTATTGAGACTATTTGTAAGATTTTGGTACAAACCACACCTTCTAACTCCCTCTTATTTAGGAGCTTGAGTTTTGTGAAACATACACCTTAGCGTATTATATAATAAGATAATAAGATAGAAGAGTTAATGCATGATTTTCGTTGATGCATTTTACGAGGCCATTCGGGTACCTAATTTCTCCCCCCCCCCCCCCAGGGGCTCACATCTAGTGGGACATGGGTTGGCAATCACGGGGCCCCAGCTGAGTTCAGCATTGCTTCCACTTACTTGTGCCGGGCTCCTCTCCGTCTTCCTTCCTGTCGACCTCTCTTGGTCAACTCTTGTTATTTTCCTACCCCGACGGTATTAGGGTATCCGAGGCCTAGGGAGTCTCTTCATTTCCCGCCTTAATTGACCCTTGTCTCATCTTTCCTGATACCCTCATTCTTTTTCTTTTCATGTTATCTCCTGCCTTCTGCTCAAGGCCCTCAAGGAGGCAGGGTGTGTGTAGCCCCACCACTTATGGTGCACCCTGGATAATGCTACATCCTCAGGGACTCACGGCTGGTGAGTTCGGGAGTTAGCGATCTCGAGGGATTCCTGAGCTGGGTCCGTTTTTTTCCCCTTTTTCGTTTGACCTTGGGGTGGGCCCTCTCCTCTTTCCCCCCTTTCCTACCTGCCTTTCATGGCTCTTCTTCCTCCCAAGACCCTCAATCCTCATTCTTCGAGGGTTGAGGGCATTTCTTTTCTTCCTGTCCTTTATTTGTTTACCTTTTCTTCTTCTAGTATGTAAGTCTGTAGTTAGTATTAGTTATAGTTTTCATTCTCATCTTATCTTTCAATATCACCCAACCATAAGGCGCCGATAACCTAGGGGTTTCTTAAATATGCTTTACGGGTATCGCGCAAGCGTGGACTCAGTTTCGAACTGGAGAAACATGATGGACAGAGCAAGAAGCGTGTGGCACTGATAGTTGTTTGCGACGCTTCCTTGAGATTTACTGGAACATAATTATAAAGGAAGGGAAACACCGAAGACCTTATTCATGACAAAAACTTGAAATGGTATGAAGAAAGTGTATTTAGGAGAACTGCCAGTTGTGTGTATATATAGGACGCGCTCTCTCAGTTGTCTTCGTAGCGTAAGCAGTTGCATTATACAGAGCTGGAAGGAGTTCGAATCGACTTCGGATATGTTTTTTTTTTTAATTTCCGTATTCTTCTTTCTTGGCATTAAAAGTGTATGATCTTTGATAATTTAATTGTCATAAACGTATTTTCTATTAATATGGATGCAAGTTCATGTGAAACTCGGAAACAAACCGCCATTGAAAGATGCACGAGGTAGAGTTCGACTGCTTCCCTCCACATTAACGATGCTTCAGAGAGTTGAGTGGTCAAATTTTTAGTGGTATGTTAACGAGCGTTTCTGTTTGATGAAATACTCGTGCAAAGTTAAATGACCTTTAATGTAGAAATATATATAATTGTGATGCTCATAAATACGAGAACACTACAATTTTTAGATAGATTTATAAGTGCACGCTTCTTGATTTTACTGATGAAAATTCGTCAATGACACAATCAAAATCAACTTTCTCAGTTCCTTCTCTATCAACACTCAATAGAGCAAGATCAAACAATCGTTGTTGTTCCATTGAAGGATATTACCAATTTTAACTTGCTGAAATATCTCTCACAGCTTGCTATAGTGACATGGTTAGTTCCTCAGTTTAGGGGCTGCGACAACGCGGTCATGTAGCCCCGTGTACTTTGGGTGTGTGTAGAATCTGTCTGATAACCTGCGTTAATTGAGATGGATGTATTAGTCTCTAATTCAGTAAGGACTGCAGTTGGTCATTTTGAAGTAGTTCCTACTTTTGCTAACAAATGCTACCGTCAACGACACTTATCTGTGAATTTGGCTACAAGATGCCACCGTAACTGGCACATGGTGGTGAACGTTGGATGTTAATAGAGCTTTAATCAAATCTAGCCTACAAGTTTAGCTTCATAAGTGGAAGGTTCATCGTCGCCTCCGTAGCGTAGCGGTCAGCATGGTTAGCTGCCGCCCCGGAGGTCCTGGGTTCGATTCCCGGCTCTGCCACGAAATTTGAAATGTGGTGTGAGGACTGGAACGGGGTCTACTCAGCCTCGGGTGATCCAAATGAGTAGAGGGGGGGGGGTTCGATTCCCACCTCAGCCATCCTCGAAGTGGTTTTCCGTGGTTTCCCACTTCGTCTTCGGGCAAATGCCGGGATGGTTCCTACTGTAAGGCCACGGCCGCCTCCTTCCCACTTCCTTGCCTAACCGTCCCACTCTCCCCATCCCTTCATCAGGCTCCCTGTTCGCTTTGCAGGTGAGGCCACCTGGGCGTAGTGCTGGTCACACACCCCAGTTGTATCCCTGACTCAAGAGTCTCAAGCTCCAGGAGACTGCCCTCAGTGGCGGTAAAGGTGGGATCCCTCGCTTAGTCCGTGGGAAAAGCCAAACCTGGAGGGTAAAACGATAGCGAAAAATAAGTGGAAGGTTCTTTTACATGCCATAAATCTATGGCATGGGCCCGCCGGATTTACTTTCCCTCCGAAGGAAGGAACACTGAGAGATTTTAACGCTCTTAAAAACCGACGACTTCGGTCGGGTTTGAACCCGCGATCTTGGCCATAGAAGCTCAGGCAGGCAATAGACACTACAGCGATGAGTTAGTGGCGCCCATGGCTGTCACACTGGCGACCCAATGGTTTAAGAACCCATGCACTGGAGCGAGTTGCAAATGAAGGCCAGACAGTGCATGAGGGCAGACACTCTTGGGAGAGAGACTTCTCACGCCAAAAGCTAGCGTTGCGAGACAGACAGGAAGGAAGGGCCATTACTCTACCGGAACCAGGGGGCGAAGGGCAAGCCAATCAGACAGGATGACGACCCCTACATATTATTCTCCCCTAATTTCAGTAAACAACAACAGGTTCATCATCTGCAGGTGTCTCCTCTTCCTCACCCCCAAAATGCTGGAATATTAACTTTGTAAGTTCCGACGACCACATCTATGAAATAGCTTGCCACGGTGGGTGAGTGGTTATCGTGTCGGACTACCAACCCCCCCCCCCCCAGCTTGCAGGTTCGCTCCTGGCCGTGGTAAGTGTTTTTTTAAGGCGAAAAAAATCACGGCACGCATGTCATACGTTGTTGGCATGTTAAAGAACCCATTTGAATTCAGTAGGTCTTGTTCATAATGACAAAACTAATCTCGGGATTTTCCGCCAACACACAGTTCCTCCATTCTCTACTAGAAAGCGCTATAGTGTCAAGGAGCTTAGATATCTAACCTCCTTGACTTTCATGGCGCTCCGAGGAACGACGAAATTTGACATGGAAGCTACCCTCTGGGCGTCAAATAACAAAGCTTGCACCCGGCACCCGAGGCCATACGATATTATTATTAATATTATTATTATTATTATTATTATTATCTATGAAATGAGCACAACAGCGGCCCAATCCACAAGTCGTTAAGGGCTAGTTTTCCGTGGGTCAATAGCCTTTGAAGTATTTAGGGTTAGGCCACTATTCCGCTCATACACTCAAATATGAGAAATGAACAAAAATTCTCTAAAGTCATATTGTTAGGAAATTGTCTCTGAAAAATTGACATTGTATGTGCTTATTATACACAAATTACGGGAGGGGGGTTACAAGGATGACTTTTCGTTTGCCAGTTGACCATCATCGTATCCAATCAGATATAGATAAGACAGCCAAGTAAGCAAGCACCAAGTAATCGCGGCTCTACCAAGAAAGTTAATTCTGGTCTGAGAGCTGGAACGGGGTGCACTCAGCCTCGTGAGGCAAACATGAGAAGTGTTGGGCTCGATTCCAACAACAGCCATCCTGGAGGTGGTTTACTGTAATATCTCCCCCCAGGGGCTCACATCTAGTGGGACGTGGGCTGGCGACCACGGGGCCCCAGCTGAGTCCGGCATTGCTTCCACTTCTTTCCTGTCGACCTCACTTGGTCAATTCTTGTTCTCTTCCGACCCCGACGGTATTAGGGTATCCGAGGCCTAGGGAGTCTCTTCCTTTCCCGCCTTAATTGGCCCTTGTCTCATCTTTTCTGATTCCCTCCTTCTGCGAGGGGTCAGCCTTCTTTTTCTTTTCATGTTCTCCTGCCTTCTGCTCAAGGCCCTCAAGGAGGCAGGGTGTGTGTAGCCCCACCACTTCTGGTGCACCCTAGATATTGCTACACCCTCAGGGGCTCACGGCTGGTGAGTTCGGGAGTTGGCGAAACCGAGGGATTCCTGAGCTGGGTCCGTTTTCCCCTTTTGTCCCTTACCTTTGGGGCGGACCCTCTCCTCTTTCCCTTTCCTATCTGCCTTTCATGGCTCTCGTTCCTTCCAAGTCCCTCAATCCGCATTCTTCGAGGGTTGAGGGCATTTCTTTTCCTCCTGTCCTTTCTTTGCCTTATTCTCCGTTAGTTTTACATTTCTTCTTCTAGTATGTAGATTAGTAGTTAGTTTTAGTTTTAAACTTGCATTACATTTCATCTTCACGATCACCCAAACCATCAGGGGCCGATAACCTTGATGTTAGGCCCCTTAAAACCATTATCATCACCTGGGTTATGAAAGGAAGGGAGAAGAGCAAAATACAGGCCAGTGAGATGAGATTCTTGAGAAGCAGTATTGGAGCTACAGAGATGGACAGAATAAGAAATGAGAGGACCAGAGAATCAATGAAGGAGGAACCATTACAGGATGGTATAGAAAAATCTAGACTTAGATGGTATGGACATGTAAAACGAATGGAGGAGAAGAGGATCCCCAGGAGGATACACGAGACGAAGTGGGAAGGAAAGAGACAGGTGGCTGAACGGGGTGGAAGAAAGCGTGAAGAAGAGAGGAGAAGACTGGACAAGGTGGAGGCTGAGAGATGGTGGGAAGACAGAAGACGTTGGAGAGGCTTGTGTTCCAAACAGACCCGGCTAGTGGCTGGAAACTGTGCAAGATGATGATGATGATGATGATACTGTAATATCCACTTCTACTCCAGCAGGCAATTGCCGGGATGGTTCGTAAGTTAAGACCACGGCCGCCTCTTTCCCAATCCTCACCTGACTACAAATATACACACTAATACAGCAACCACAATAACACAGGTTATCAGGCAAAGTTACACACACACACACACACACACACACCTCAAAGAAACAACAAGTAGACTTTAGCTATAAGCCCCCGAAAGATAATGTCTGACTGTTCTAAACCCGAACACCTGCATGATCTGAAGAACATTTCTCCAAGTCTACCGCCTTGTTGAGTGGTCCTGGGTTCAATTCTCCACTTGTGCTAACTTTTGGCGCGTAGTCTCGCACCCTCACGATACGCATTTAGTGATCCTTGATCAAGTTATCTGCGGAAATGCCACTCTATGGACATTGCGCCTGGCGCGCTGTGTCATACTACCCGTGTGACGTGCCTGTGTGGAAGGTTGCTTGTCTTACCAGTCATTGAAATTCCCAGAATCATTTTCGTGCTGCATGCGACGATCACACGTTATTTCCACATCATCTAACGTAGTGTTCTCATAGACAAGAGAACTACGTCGGGGAATGCAGATTAATTGTTCTTTCTTCGTTTTGTCCACTTAGGGAGCGCGTTTGAAGAATTTCTCGAGGAAGGTTTCTGTAGAAAAACATTCATTTATGACAAGAGGAAGCAATTTCAGTGAATTGAGTCGAAGAAAAACCTGTCGTCCATGCGCCTTTTAAGCTTAGGCTGGGAAAAACCGTTAAAAATATCAATATACTATGAGTGTAAGAATTGTTCAGCATGAAAAGTTCTGCAGAAATGTCCGAGACAACATATCTCTATCTTCAATAAATAACACTATAAGTGTTTTTACATTTTGATTTCTTCCAACAATCTCCATTCAGTGGAAAATTAAATTACTAGCTTCAGCGCAAGCGATCCTATCAGCCCAGCTTCGGCCAGCATCAAACTGCCGACTGTGCGCCTTTTAACCTTTCACTGGGTAAACCGTTAAAATGCCGGGCGAAGCCGGGGCGGGTTGCTAGTGTATATAAATTATACATAAACTTTTGAACTGCCTGTGCTTTTGGGGCCTGGGAGATGCGAAACGCGAAGATATGCCGACATTTTACGGAAGTCGAAACATGGCGCCCATTGTAATACAGCGTTCTCATGAAATCTACCTAATATGAAACGGGATCTAGAAAGACTGGGAGGTCCTCTTTATCTGTGTGTGGTGTAATTTTGACAGATGACCTAGTTGTTCCACTCCTTAACCCTCCAAGTGCTGAACGTTTCACTCTTAAGTGCTAAGCATTTTTAAGGCAGCGTGCAGATATATTTTAAAAAAATATAATAAATACAAATTTAAATAATTCATGGTTTTTGGGCTAATGCCGTGTGAAATAAAATTAAATACCACCAGACGTTTCGAAACAACCTTGCCTCCTTTTTCAACCGAATTAAACAATGTGGCCAAAGAAAGTGTATCAATGAGGTTACAAAAAACTAGAGAAATTCCTCTGTTCGTCACCAGAGAGCAGCTGCCGGAAATTACTGTAAGGACCATCGTAGAAAAACGCGCTATATTAATAAGAACGGCGGACAGAGTAGTAAGTAAGGAGAAGGTAAAGGGGGCGGGGGAAGCTAAGGAGAAGGGGGTGGGGGGCTGATTTAATTTCACACGGCACCAGCCCAAAAACCATGAATTATTTGAATAGTAATCCGGGCCGTGAAAGCCTTAATCTACATATTAGAATTCTAATTTGTTACTACTGTATATATGGCATATTATATATATCAATGTATTCAGGAAATATTAGAGAATAAGATAATAATAGGTTTGTTTTACTTACAAGTGTCCAGTCGAAGTATAATGTATGATTAAGTCAGATTTTAAACAAAATTCATTAGAAATTCCAATTTTAAAGGTTGGTCACGAGCACTACTTTATCTGAAATAAAATTTGAAGATATACAAAATGTGGCAAATTTCATTACAAGCGCAATGAAACTTTAATGGAAAACGAATAATGAAATATTCACAGGAAAGAAGTCTAACCATATCACTTTTCACAGAATTTCAAGCACATAGCCTATACATAAGTAGAAAGTCGTCATTCTTTTTTCAGAAGATCAAAAACCAACTTGCATTGCCTACCAGATAGAGAATTTAATTTCACAGCGAGACTATAGCATTTCAGTGGGGATCCGAATCGTCTTGTTGTGAGACGATAGCCTTTCGAGGGTTGAAACTCCAACTCTCCAGTGCAATTTTGCCCATTAGCGTAGTAATGAAGAGTATTCTCCGATGTTTTGCTATGAAGAGAGAAGCGACATCATTCATTTTGGGTGACAGTGGATGCTGTTTTTTTTCTTCTCGCCTGGAAGACATGGAAAGTAGTGTTGCAGCGCAGTGGTTGACCCCGAGTGAAAGTGGTCTCGCTGGACGGTGTTGCTCTCTGGTGGCAGAACCAGGTGTTCCCTCCTCTCCGCTATAGTGGACTCGCCTTGCTTCATCAGACTCTGCAAGCAGCAAACTTCCGCCAACTCCGACGACTAGCACCCAAAATAACGGAGCCAGAAGTACTTTCTATTAGGCCAGGGCTGTTTCCTTCGCCCAGTCATTCCGAACCACTGGTCCGATTTACATGAAATTTTACATGGAAGTAGCTGATTTACCTGGTTAACATATAGGGTACTTTTGATTTCGATACTTTGCACTATTTAAAGATGGCGACCACTTTAGTGATGTCACTACACCCATTGCCTTCAAACTTTCGTAAATAAAGTGATAACGCTAAGAAATAGAAAACTGTTGATGTGATATACGAGGTTTAAAATTTAATTTTCTATCCGAAAGGTCCTTATCACGTTTCGTGTATCTCCAACGGTTAGCGAGTAAAACTTGAATTTGTGCAAAAGACACGGTCAACGCCGAGCGGTGTAGTTGGACAAAATGTTTCATCCTAACTCTCCCTCCACGCAGCACCTCGCCTATCCCCTGTTTTAACTGTCACCTTCACATTTCAATTTATTTATGCCCCGCAGCGAACCATTCTGTCAGATACAACACACGAAACACAATTTACAGTATATCAAATTTTGTAGCACAATGGACAATTTATTTTTCATGTTCTCTAGGGTCTTCGAAACACGTTTGTCACTCACAATATTTTTATATGATGTAACTGGGGAAGATTTCAGGGGAGGAAGTTTTGATGTAGAAATGTCTTCCTGTGGATAAACATCGTCTCCTCTTAGAATTTGGCACACGCTGTGAAATGTTGAATAACCAAAACATTTTACAACTTATTGAATACACTTGCACCAGTTTCCCCCAGGCACAGCAATAGAATCTTGCAGTGATGTTTCTAGACGTTTGATGCTTTCTGGAAGCCAGCTGATGAAGGCAATTGAGGAGACCGCTTTAAAGTCACTAAAAGCAGACTGTGATTCACAAATGGATACAGCACTTTCAGGATCAAAAGAAACTACAGTTTTTATAAGATCTAAATGCTCACTATAGCGCTATATGTAATTTAATATAAGAATAATGTAGAGTACCTACAGATATGAAAAAATATGTAAAATGAGGTAGCATAGTGATATGTGAAGATATATCGTTTCCCAGCATTGACATATTGATGTATGCTGAATTTTATGCTTGGTTGGTTCGTCAGTTTAGGAGCTGCGATAACGCAGACCCGTGCACTTTGTGTGTGTGTAGAATCTGTCTGATAACCGGTGTTAATTGTAATGGCTGTATTAGTGTGTGTTACCTGTGATTCCGGTAGAAGGACTGCAGACGATCAGTTTCAAGTAGTTCCTACTTTTGCTACCAAATGCTACCGTCAACGAAACCTAGCTGTTAAATTGGCTACTAGATGCCACCACAACCAGCACCTCTCGGTGAACGTTGGAACTTAATAGAGCGTTTATCAAATCTAACCAACAAATTTAGGTTCACACAATTGTAGTTAGTGGAAGCTTCGTTTGCATGCCATACATTTATGACATGGGCCCACTGGCTTAACGTTTCCTCCGAAGGAAGGCATACTGAGAGATTTTTAACTCTCTTAAAAAATCTGACGACTTCGGCTGGGTTTGAACCTGCGATCTTGGGCATAGATGCTACCAGCCAAGTCACCGAAGCCGCCGAATTTTATGGTTATTCTGTTACTTTCGCACGCATTTAAGATGACGCTTTCCCATGATTCAGAATTGCCTACGTTGCGAGTAAATAACGTTTTTTTTTTCTCTGGGGTAATTTTGCGAGTTCCAAATTTATAAAGCTGAAGCGATCAACTAATTTTCCTGCACCACCAACCAGCACACCGTCAAGCTGTGGCAAAATATTAAATTCAGTTGAAAATTAACGTAAAATAAAGCAATGAAACACAGAGTACAGGTTGTACGGTATGCAAACAGTAAGTCACCTGCTAATATGCCCAAACCACCGAGGGGCTCACATCTAGTGGGGCGTGGGTTGGCGACCACGGGGCGCCAGCTGAGTCCGACATTGCTTCCACTTACTTGTGCCGGGCCCCTCTCCGTCTTCTTTCCTGTCGACCTCACTTGGTCAACTCTTATTCTCTTCCGACCCCGACGGTATTAGGGTATCCGAGGCCTAGGGAGTCTAGTCCTTTCCCGCCTTAATTGGCCCTTTTCTCAGCTTTCCTGATACCCTCTTTCTGCGAGGGGTCAGCCTTCTTTTTCTTTTCATGTTATCTCCTGTCTTCTGCTCAAGGCCCTCAAGGAGGCAGGGTGTATGTAGCCCCACCACTTCTGGTGCACCCTGGATATTGCTACACCCTCAGGGGTGCGTTCAGGAGTTGGCGACCCCCAGTATTCCTGAGCTGTGCCCTGTTTTACCCCTTTTATCCATTACCTCGGGGTCGGACACTCTCCTATATAACTTTCATATCTGCCTTTCGTGGCTCTCCTTCCTTCCAAGTCCCTCAATCCGCATTCTTCGAGGGTTGAGGGCATTTCTTTTCCTCTTGTCCTTTATTTGCCTTATTTTCCTTTTGTTTTCCATTTCTTCCTCTAGTATATAAATTAGTAGTTAGTTTTAGTTATAGTTAACATTTCATTATCATCTTCACGATCACCCAAACCATTAGGGGCCGATAACCTAGATGTAAGGCCAGTATCATCATCATAATATGCCCAAAATTCGATTAGTGACTGTGTTGCGGCAAAGATACATCGTTGGACAACAACAAGAATAACACACACACACCTCCGAACTATTACTTGAGATTAAAGTCAGTACCGGTGGTTGGCCCTCACCTGCCGGCGCTGAATACTCGGAATAATGCATGGAGGAAGTCAGTGTTCTTCCCACGTAACTTACCGCCAGACCGGAACAACCAGCAGATGGCGACTGTAATTTTGGTCATGAGATGAGCATTATGTTGTCTGCACTACATTAAAACTGTCCGCGTGAGTCATCTAATACTTCTCCGAGCAACTGTAAACACCTCTCCTAATGCATCATGAATATTATTACAGTTGCAACATCATGGTCATGTAGTCTCGTATATTTGGATGTGTGTGTAAGTTTTGTGATAACCTGTGTTATTGAGATGGCTGTACTAGTGTGTGCATTTTTAAATTGGGGATAGGATTGGGAAGATAACGGCTGAGGCCATTAGTCAGGATCCATCCCAGCATTTTCCTGGAGTAGAAGGGGGTGGGTGACCACGGAAAACAACTTCCAGATGGCAGTTGAACACAACTCTTGTCAGTTTTGCCTCATGTGGCCGAGTATACCACAGGTTCCAACCCTCGGACCAGAATTAAAATTTCTTGGTAGAACCAGGAATCGAACCCCAGCCAAGAACGCTAGCCACTAGGTGGTCCTGGTGATAAACTAAGTTAGGTTATGGTTCTAATAACTCATGCAGTTGTGTTTCATTTCGGGACTTGGGCATGGTGTTCATCATCCCCCTGTACTTACTGTATGTGTGCGTGCAGAGATTTGTCAGATAACCCATGTTTTGTGGTGTCTGTACTTGTAACTGACGGTAGGATTGGGAAGGAGGCGACTGCTACCTAGTGTTAAGAACCATCCCGGCATTTGCCTAGAGTAGAAATGTGAAAGCACGGAAAAACTCTTCCAGGATGGCTGAGGTGGGAATCGAACCCACACTCTACAGCTCAGTGTACCTCGTTGCAGCTCTCGGACCCGAATTAAATGTATCTTTGGCATTGCGATTGGCTTGCATTTTATTTAATTAACTAAGAACCTACAAGCTGAGGTCTGTAGGTTGCCAGGGAGTAAAGAGTGGTGCTTTGAGGTTACTATTGCACTTACGGTTGTGAAAATGTATATTTCAGGATGGAGCCGCGTCGTGTATCAGTGATAGTTTCCCGACGTTTCGGCTGTCATTGCAACAGCCTTTATCATGGGTACGAGTTTGTTTCTGTACCCCATCCTGAAAGCACTAAACACCAGCCGCGAAAGCCTACGATCTAAATATTTTAATCTTCTAGATTTAAGAAGATATGGAAACACTTATGGCCCAGGAACAATGATCATGCAACTATTCCAAGGCGCATTACAATTTATACGGTACGGGTACCAAGAAAATACGAAGTTAAAATACCGGAAGTTCTACATATTTTTTTCAAACCTGGAACAACATCGCTGATAGGTTCCACCCTATCACTATGCTGACAAATCACATCTTTTTCTGCAGTCGTGTTTCGTGAGAATAGCCAATCAGGAAGCCGTGTCCTTCTCCAATGATAAAAGTTAACTAGAAACTGCAATCTCGCAGCCCGGCACAAGTAAGTGGAAGCAAGGTTGCCAAACCACGCCCGAAGAAGTGATCCCGGCTAGAAACTTCAGATGGGGGATGTATTCCGAATTCCAATCACATAAGCAGTACTTTGGTCTTCATGTGAGCTTTTCTGGGATCACCACTGCTTTACGCAAGTGCAGTGTTTCCAACATCTTATATAGATTTTCATATTCATATTCCCTAGCAATACCATGCTATTTTTCAAGCCACGGGCTACCAACAGGGGGATATTTTGTGACCACCATAATAAATTCCTTTTGTGTGATTTACATTATCCTTTAATCAATATAATATTATATGTTGAACTTTAAATGGCAAAAATATAACTTAATTAACAGCAGTTGCAAACAAAATAAAAAAATAATAATTAACAAGTAGTTCCGTGAAGAACTATACAGCCTACTTTTCATGCCAATGATTATTCTACAGTATATGAACCTATCTAGAATAATGACGAAATTAAGTTGGTAATATCGAAATATCTAGTTAGTTCAAAATATACCTGGTATAATGTAGCCTAATAGAGCACTACAGTTGGCAGCCCTAGTGACTGAATATATTCTTAGTTCCATCTCTTAAGGTACAGAATACAAAATTTGGTTGAAGTCCAATGGACGTTACATGCAGTTAGACACTGGATCTATCAGCACGCGTAAAAGCATATTGCCAACAATACCATGCGTGTGCTGGTCAGAAATAATCTGAAATATGATGATATCTCGTTGTGCCAATTTTGGATGAAATCCATTTGTTAGTATAGAAGTTACATGCATTTTAAAATTGGACATATCAGCAGGCATAGAATCATGTTGGCAGCACTGCCTTGTATAAATTACTCCAAATTAATCTAGAATGTCGGGAGCTATACGTGTGCAAAGTATAGAGCTGTTGGTTTGCATACTTTCTGATATATTGATATTAGGGTAAAACATATAGACAGCATTTATTAACAGTCGGCAGCCCTGATTGCTCTTTACAATACTTATAGTCATATCTGTTATGCTACACATAGAACATACGAAATTTGGTTGAAATCCAACTGATAGTATAGAAGTTACATGTATTTAAAAATTGGTACTATCAGCAGGCTTATAATCATGTTGGTAGAACTGGCGTATATATCTTAATCCAAATTAATTTAAAATGTCAGAATATACGTGTGCATAATTTAAAGGTGTTGGCTTGCATACTTTCTGATATATTGGTATTTTGATAAAAAATAGAGAGAGCAATTATTAACAGTTGGCAGCCCTGGTGGCTCTTAAGAATACGCTCAGTCATATACGTGTATGTACAGATATCACATACAAAATTTGGTTGAAATCCAATTGATAGTGTAGAAGTTATATGCATTTAAACATTGGACCTATCAGAAGGCTTAAAATTATTTTGGCAACACTGTCATGGTTGACCTTCTGGAAATTAAACTGAAATAGTATTATCTACAAGTGTGGCAATTTTGGAATAGCTCTCATGCATACCTTGCAAGATATCCAACATGGAGCTCAAATTTCTAGTGCGTTTTTTCAGCAGTTGGTAGCACTGACATCATTTTCAAATATGCACGTGAGATATTCCGGTGCACATCTTTACTCATACTAAATTTGGTTTTGATTGCTGCAGCCGTTTGGGAGTTGATAGGGGGGGGGGGGGGGGACACACACACAGCCAGACAGACACACATTTTCCCGGATCGATCTCATAAGTCTACTTTTTCCTCATTTTTGCAAAATGTGAAAAGTAGGCTAAAAAGGAAGTTCAGAAAGTAAATTATTCACTGCTCATACTCTTCGCCATCTTTAACACACGTGGAACATTCGACTGTTCTTTGCTGTGTTTCCCGCATGTGTACCTCTTGCAACCAGTACAAATTATGGTGGTTTTGTTGTACTTTTGCCCTTACCACAGTGCACAGTATGACGAGGCACACGGACGACTAACGGGGGTTTTTCCATGCCCACCAAAAGAAAATGGTTAATATCTTATACAAGGTTTTTTTTTTAAGTGAATGTGTGGTTAGGTAACCGGATTCAAAATAGACAATAATTTTCTGTACAGTAAGCGTAGAAAAGGATTACCATGATAAACCGTAAGAAATGGAACTGGTGGGCACGAAATATCCCTGTGTTGGTACTGCTAGGGTATTTGTTGAAAGCAATATCAAGTTACTATAGACAGCTGTGAAGCCAAGTTTCAGTGGTGCCTTATTGATAATATTGATATTACAACTTTTCAATCGGTCCACACAATGTAATTACTGGGGCATATGTAAACATAACCTGAAAAATATTACTGTACATATGATTAAAAACATGGTAGGTATTTGTTTCTCCCACTTCTGTAGTCTATAACAAATAGCCTAGCGGCTTCGGTGGCGTAGTTGATAGCATGCTGAGCTTTTATGCCCAAGAGCGTGGGTTCAAACCCGGCCGAAGCCGTCGGATTTTTTAAGAGCGTTAAAAATCCTCAGTATGCCTTCCTTCTGAGGGGAGGTAAGACCGGCGGTCCCATGTCATAGATTTGTGGCATGAAAAAGAACCTTCCACTAACTACACTTGCGTGAAGCAAAATTTGTAGGTTAGTTGATAACGCTATGTAAGTTCCAACGTTCGCCGTCAGGTGCTGCCTGCGATGGCATTTAGTAGCCACGTCCGCAGTTAGGTGTCGTGGACGGTAGCATTTGGTAACAAAAAAGAAAGAACAACCCCTGGCACTATACAGCACATGAAGGGCTAAGGCCGACCAAGCGACTGCTGCGCAGCCATTTGGCCTGCAGATATTGGGGTGACGCGTGATCAGCGCATCGGGTCCCCTCGGCCTTTAATCTTGGTTTTTGTGATCGGGGCACTGCCTCACTGTCAGACAGCTACTCAATTGTTCTCACGAGGTTGAGTGCACCCCGTTCCAGCCCTCACGTCAGTTTCTAAAATCTCTGACTGAGCCGGGAATCGAACCCGGGGCCCCGAGTGAGAGGCAGGCGCGCTACCCCAACACCACTGGGCCGGTTACTTAAAAAAAATCGTCTCCAGTCCTTCTACCTGAATCACAGATAACACACACAAATACAGCCATCACACCGGTTATCAGTCAGATTCTACACACACCCAAAGTACACGGGGCTACATGCCCACGTTGTCGCAGCCCCTAAACTGACGAACCAACCAACCAACAAATAGCCTATACATTTCACATGTCCCAGTAGTTAAGGTTTTATTGCTTTGACCGACTGAAAGGTTGCAATAAGGGGCAGATGACCTCGCTGTTCCGCCCCTTAAAACCCTAATCATCATCATCATCATCATTTATTGCATGTGACAGGCCATTAAGACCCATAGCAGAAAAACAAGGGTATGCAATTCTTGATTACAATATAAATAGCAAGCATAACATAATATAGGCTATAACATTGTACTTCATAACAGGAAGAATGATTTCAGCTTCTCAAATAATGGTGGCATATATTAGACCAACGATTTCTATCCCTGGCATCTTCCATACTTGCATCTGGATCTACCTGGTTCAGTGCCAACATAACTCGATCTTTCCATCTCGTTCTTGGTCGACCTCTTGGACGTTTTCCCGTTGGCTGAAAATTGAACACACGGTTCGGGCGAGTACCTTCTGCTCTGATAATGTGTCCTAACCATTGTAATCGTCTTCTCTCTATCTCTCTACTGATGTCTGCCTTTTTATAACGTCGATATAATTCCTCTTTACTCCGTCTTTCCCAACTGTCAGTTTCTGGGCAGTATTTTGGGCCATAGATTTTCCTCAGCATTTTTCTTTCAAATGCACATATACGTTCTTCAAAAGTTCTTGGAGTCGCCCACGTTTCACAACCATACATTAAAACAGGTCGTACTAGGGTCATGTATAGGTGGATCTTGTTTTCCTGAGATATTAGACGTGAAGTGAAAATTCGATTCATGCTATAGGAAACATGAGTAGCGTTGGTGATTCTTTGTCTTATTTCCTTTTCTATTTCACTTTTGTTTGACAATATTGATCCTAAATATTTGAATGACTCAACTGTCTCAAATTTGTGTATTCCAACGTCGATAGCGATCGGAATATTCTGTCGCCGTGACATAATCATGTATTTTGTTTTCGATTCATTAACCACCAACCCCATTTTCTTTGCTTCCAGTAGGAATCTAGATGTATCAGTCGTTACCTGATCCAAAGTGTTCCCCATGATCACCACATCATCAGCAAATGCAAGAATTATGTCGGATCCGACCATCTCCATTTCCCTATTCCAACTAGTTCCACGTTTAATCTTTTCCAATGCTATATTGAAAAGGACTGGGGATAGAGGATCTCCTTGTCTTAGTCCACTTTGAACGCTAAAGGATTCTGATTCTTGATTTGCAAACCGCACCTGGCATCTAGAGTCAGAGTAACAGGTCTTGATCAACCTTATGTACTTCATTGGAATGCCCATCTCGTGCATAGCCGTCCATAATACTATACGGTTTATACTGTCATAGGCCTGACGAAAATCAATAAAGATTAAATGCAATTCCTTGTCAAATTCGTAGAATTTCTCCATGAGTTGCCTCAATGTAAAGATGTGGTCGATAGTAGACCGACCAGATACAAAACCACATTGATATGAGTCTATAATATCTCCCAAAAATGGCCTAAGTCGATTCATAAGCAGTGAGGTAAACATTTTATATCCTATCTCGAGTAAGGCAATCCCTCGGTAGTTAGAAGGTTGTGTGGCATCACCTTTCTTAAAAATGGGGCATATCACGGCTCTCTTCCACTCACTTGGAATAACTTCTTTCCTCCAAATATTAACAATTAATTGTTGCAGATTTTCCATTAACACTGCTCCACCATACCTAATCAACTCGGCAGTAATTCCACTTCCTCCCGGAGCTTTGTTGTGCTTTAGAGATTCCACAATATGTCTTATCTCATCAATAGTTGGCTCAGGTACTTGCATTTCCACCGTCATCATTGGCACCTGTGCATTTATAGCATCCATCTCAACATGAACATTTAGTAACTGATCAAAATGTTTTCCAAATAGATCTGCCTGTTCTTCAGGAGGTACAATTTCTCCATCTTCGTCCTTTAGTATTAGTGTATGTTGCTCGTAGATTCCCCTCGCAGGGTTAACCATTCTAAAGAAGGATCTCGATGCTTTCTTGGATTCCTCTATTGCTGTCAGTAGTGCCTTACCATGATCCCGTTTTTTCTGTCGGATGAGTCGATATGTCATACGTCTCACTTCCATATACGCTGCATTATTATCTTCCGATGGATATTTCACCCATTGCAATCTTTTTATTGTTCTGTTTTTCACTGCGACTTGACACTCATTATCAAACCAGGGTTTGTTTTTGGTATTTGGTCGCTGTCCCAAAACTTCATTTGCACTTTGTAGAACTGCTCTCCGCAAAACAGACCACTGCCCTTCCACATATTCTAATGTATTTGATGTAGATAGACACTCCTTGATTCTATCTTGATATTCTTCCCTCACAGACGTAAGGGCCAATTTATCTTTGTCCGGGATGACCATTTATTGCTTTCGCTTTCGCCATTTAGTAGACAGCTTGAGGCGCAATTTCATTACTACTAGAAGATGATCTGAATTCATATCCGCTCCACGGAATGTTCGTACTTGTTCAACACACCCACGATGTGTACCATCTACTATTATGTGATCAATCTGATTCCTCGTATCACCACCTGGTGATATCCATGTTGCTTTATGTATTTCTTTACGTGGAAAATATGTGCTGCTGATGACCATTCTTCTGTCATATGCAAATGTGATCATTTTGATACCATTTTCATTGCTATTGACATGGAGATTATCTGGTCCGATGGTTGGACGATATTCGTCTTCACGTCCAACTTGTGCATTAAAGTCACCCAGTATGAGACGAATAGCATGTTTTGGTAAATGATCTACAGTAGATTCCAATTCTGCATAAAAGTTGTTTTTCACCTCCTCCTCCGCATCTTCTGATGGTGCATGACAATTTACAACACATATCTTATATGGGGATGCTTTCAAGATCAGTGCACAAATTCGATCATTTATGGGCAACCACTTACTTACAGCATAAGATATCTTATTATGTACAACAATTCCAACTCCCGAAGTCCATTCAGGTCGATCTTCGTTACTATTAAACATCATATATTGATTTCCAACATTCATGATCCCTTTCGGTAGTCTTGTCTCTTGGACTGCTGTTAGTATACACCCGTAATTACCCAGCACTGATTCCAGCTGCTTCATTCCTCCTGTCATGATTGACCTAACATTCCATGTACCAATTCGAAAACCAATCAGTCCTTTAATAAAGCCTTTGTCGTCAACCTTGAGATCATTCCTGTATTTTCCTTTATTTCTTTCTTTCTTTCTTTCTTTCTTTCTTTCTTTCTTTCTTTCTTTGATAAGTGTAATTTAAAACTAACAGGATATCAGCCTGATGAGCTCGAGTCCAGTGGTGGGGTTGCCACCTACGGTTTCTGGACCACCGGGTTTGTTATCAAAGTGCCTTCTTCTAGACAGGTTGCTTTCACTGCAGCTTAAAGTGCCCCATCTACACTTACCCCAACCTGGGGTCCAGGTTCTATGCCATTGTCCTTCTGTAGGATCTTCTGCCTTTAGGAACGGTTTCCCCTTCCAAATAAATAAATAAATAACTAAGGCTGCAATATCAAATATAAAGTTGCTTTATGTTTGACAAAACGTACAATAGGAAGCCATGTTCTCGGTTGCTATGGAGACTGTAGTCTATTCTTTACTCTCGGGAAGGCACTGATGATCAACATTGTGTTTTGCTTGTCCCAATAGGGATATCCTGAAGTAGCACCAACAGATACCGCACAGGTACTATATGGGATCAGTTTGTTCTTTAGTTCAAATAACAAACATAATAGGCTGTTACAAACGCTTTAAAATAAAATTGTATCGTATTATCAACTTGTTATTCTTCAAATTCGATGCGTATTGAATGTCAACGGAAGGTAAATCAATGGAGTCCCACATAGAACAGTTATGACATCAGGCGGAGAAGTTTCGCATACGATTGAATAGAAGTCAAGGCAAAGTTAAGAGTCGCTTGGGTGTTAGCAATTAAGGTGGTAGCTTAGTTTGTCCCCTTTGGCCTGGGTTTCCGCTCACATTTCCCTGGATAATTAGATAAGCGTGGTCCCACAATGCTGCGACATCAATTACGAAACAGAGAGAGCACTTCTTATATATCTCTACTTCCGCTCGGCTCAGGCTCAACTATAGCACTGTCCGTCATTACGTAGTGAACAAATGAAGGGTTAGCTCCGCGTCACAATGTGGTACCGCACTGTATTGTTCGTACTTGGTCTGATAGCACCAGGAATTCAACCAACGATTTACGAGTCATGAGATGGACACTCGACCACTAATAATAATAATAATAATAATATCGTATGGCCTCGGATGCCGGGTGCAAGCTTTGTTATTTGACACCCAGAGGGTAGTTTGCATGTCGAATGTTGTTATTCCTTGAAGCACTATGAAATTCAAGGAAGTTAGATATCTAAGCTAATTGGTTGGTTGGTTGGTTCCTCAGTTTAGGGGCTGCGACAACGCGGTCATGTATCCCCGTGTACTGATATCTCGCCAGGAGTTGGCAGTCGGATTTGAACTGCAGAGGTCTTCCCGCTCACTGCGTATCGCGCATTCCAAAAACATTCAGTTGGTCACTACTTGCTTCACTCACTCAGCACATTCCTTATTTCACTGGCTGAGTGTCGCCTGCTGCAATGACAACCATTGGCATGTAGCAAGCCGATATATTTAAGTTTGGAATATGCAGACCGCGCATGCGTACTGCAAGATCCCCCCGCACCCCGTCCCAGCGTGTTCAACTGCCATCTCCTGCCGCGATTACAGTACTTTGGGTGTGTGTAGAATCTGTCTGATAACCGGTGTTAATTGTGATGGCCGTATTAGTGTGTATAACTGTTTTTTTAATTCAAGTAAGGACTGCAACTTTAAATTGTTCAAATAGTTCCTACTTTTGCCGCCAAACGCCACCGTCAACGACTACTAGGCCTAGTTCAGAACTTAGATACTAGACGCCACGGCAGTCGGCTCTTGGCAACAAACGTAGGAACCTAAGAGCGTTGTTTACATTCTTAACCTATACAATTTAGCTTCACACAGGTGTAATTAGTGGAAGGTTCATTAACATGCCATAAATCCAAGACATGGGACCGCCGGCTTTATTTCCCCCTCCGAAGGAAGGCATACTGAGGGATTTTTAATGCTCTTAAAAATCCGACGGCTTCGGCCGGGTTTGAACCCGCTATCTTGGGCATAGAAGCTCAGCATGCTACCGACTACGCCACCGAAGCTGCCAGATATCTAAGCTCCTTGACACTATAGCGCTTTCTAGTAGAGAAATGAGGAACTTTGTGTTGGTGGAAAATCCCGAGATTAATTTTGCCATTATAAACACTGCCTACTGAAACTCAGCAATTCTGCCTACTGAATTCAAATGGGTTCTTTAACATGCCAACATCGTATGAGATGCGTGTCGTATTTTTGCCGCCTTTCAAAAATCACTTACCACGACCAGGAGCGAACCTGCAAGCTTGGTGTTAGTAGACCGACACGTTAACCACTCACCCACCGTGGTAAGCACTCGACCATTGATCCACCGAGGAATCTATATCATAGTAATAATAATAACTCCGGGGTCGACTGTCGCCCAGCTCAAATTAATGGGAGACGCGTGAGGTCCTTAGCTGTATCACCTTGGTTTTAGGTTATGGTGCGCTATTTTTCATATTAATCAGCTACTCGGTTGTCCTCACCAGGCTGATTGCACTCCGTTTCGGCCCACACGTAATAAGGGTTCAAATTCCTGGTGGAGTTGGGAATGTAACCGGGGGCTGCTAGTAGGTAAGAGGTAAGCGTGTGACCCTTATAATGATAATATTAATAACTAGCGGACCCATGCGAGAACTCCGAAAAATGAAAATCCACAGCCTGCTTCCAGTCTCCGACCGGGTCAGGAATGGAATGAATGAAGCCCCCATCTAGCGGCGAGGATATGAACTGTGCCGGCTGCCGAGGCCTGACGAACTCCTCTGGGGCAATGATTAAATGAATGACAGATGAAATGAAATGATAGTGGAGAGTGTTGCTGGAATGAAATTTTGACAGGGAAAACCGGAGTACCCGGAGAAAAACCTGTCTGCCTCCGTTTTGTCCAGCACAGATCTCACATGGAGTGACCGGGATTTGAACCACGTACCCAGCGGTGAGAGGCCGGCGTGCTGCTGCCTAAGCCACGGAGGCTTTGCGAGAACTCTGACATGTGTATAAACCACCCGCCTGGCTTTACTGTTATGCGGGTTTCTATAAATATGTTTTTTGTTTAAACGCACTTTTTAAACAAATTGTCGATACTGTATTTATAAAATCAGAGAGCAATAGGGATGTAGCCTGAGAAAGTTCGCGCCAGATAGCGCTCGTGTAGTACTGGGTAAGCGCAAAGCGATCGTCCTATGTTTCCCCCAGTCAGCTGCGAGGAATGTATAGATTGTGACCGAGTTTTCTAAGCTAAAGTAAATTATATCTTCTCTAATTTTACTCCAAGACTATATTAATTAATTCTATAGGTATATCCTCTAATATATTATGAACGATTTTCAGCGTTTAAGCGTTAAACAGCTGCAAAATGAGCTACGGACTAAGGGTGCTAAAACTAGTGGGAGGAAGGAAGAATTAATAGGCTACAGCGGTAATACCAAAATTCTAACACGCTTTATTATTCAAATAATGAATAGGAGTCAGAATGCGTGAGTATTGTAGGCCTATATTGATAAATATATCTCCATAAGACTTAAATCATAAATCGAGATTTCCCGGTCAATGCATGTGAGTTTTTCAAAGTGAAATGCCATGCCCTGTTGTTCGGATTCCACGTAAAGAGGAGGTCCCGTGGTTCATGATCTCTAGATTAACGGTCACGTAAAACTACAATGTTTCTTTTATAAATAGAGATTTAAATATTCACTTGCTCCCCTTGCTTCGATTCATGTCTTTTTTTTTGGTTGATAGCTTACTGTCATGTTTTAAGGTAAACATAATCAAAGAAAGTTGATACCGGTATTATATACCTCAAAATGCATCGCAACGTTTGGTTCTTATGTAATTTCGTCAATTTCTTAATACGAATCGTTTCCGTACCCCTTGGAAACGACTTACTTAAAAAATTTGAGAATCCCTGCTTTAGGGCCACGAACTGTTTCCATTCATCTGGCTAACTTATGTCTCAAAAATGTAGAAGTCAGTCGCTATCGGTACTACATTCTCCGTCGAGCAGATGGAAGTTGACGATTAATTCTGATTTCTAGAAACCAACCATAATACGTTTTTGACTGTTAATGTTGTGACATTTATTATTGAAGTATTTTTCCGAGTATTGATGCCTTTGAAAATGGGAGTCACAAATGTTACATTCACTTCTTCCTGTATATTGACGATTTTTTCCCGTACCGTACTTCAATGGAGATAATTTATGCAGATCCGATATTGTAGGCTTATCGTGGTAAACCAGCAATTTTCTTATGTATGGCCTCTTCCTTATTTTGGCTGTGTTCGTGGTCCACGGAAAAAGCGATGGAACAGTCCCCAGTTTTAATCTTGCTCTCTCACCTTCAAATACAAACGCATAAATTCAGTGGTTGTTATCGAAATGTCGAATCAGTTTTCGTGAAGTCATCGAGTTGAAAATGATGGGAACACACTTTAATATGTTCGGTCATATTTTCTTCACCGAAATGTTTCCTTCTAATACCATGTAACC
This sequence comes from Meconema thalassinum, assembly GCA_946902985.2. Taxonomy (NCBI): domain Eukaryota; kingdom Metazoa; phylum Arthropoda; class Insecta; order Orthoptera; family Tettigoniidae; genus Meconema; species Meconema thalassinum. Next base: position 229,036,257 of record OX336395.1, on the reverse strand, counting down.
ATTTCTTCCTCATTTCTTTATTTTGTGAAAATTGGTGACACGAAAACGGGCTGCCCTGATTTTTGCAAAGAGGAACACTGCAATAGCTCGGCATAGTCACGAAAATAGCAATTTAAACAACTTAAATTCGTGGATATTAGTGGCATGAGAACACAGTAGACAAATGAAGAGCGCCTTGCGCTTACCCAGTACAACAGCAGTGCGCTCTATCGGTGCTAGTTCTATACATCCCTAAGTGTGCGCCCCATGTGTACAGACTACCCGCCCGGCACTAGTGCTATGCGACACAGTTCTGCCAGGGGCTATCGTCTTGTTTATTTATTTTAAAGCACTTTATAAACAAATAAATATATTTCCGTTGACTTTTCAAGAAATGCAAGATTTTCCCTGTACTATTGAGACGATTTGTAAGATTTTGGTACAAACCACACCTTCTAACTCCCTCTGGTTTAGGAGCTTGAGTTTTGTGAAACATACACCTTAGCGTGTATAATAAGATCTTTTGTAGAAATCGACATGTGGTCAATATTGATAACTATAATCATAATAATATCGTATGGCCTCGGGTGCTGGGAGCAAGCTTTCTTATTTGACATCCAAAGGGTAGCTTGAATTTCGTTATTCTATATATAGATTACCGCAGCACGCCCCTAGCTAGCTCGTAAACTGTCGCTCAGTAATTGAATGGAGATTGTTGCAAGAAATGTAAACATAAAAACACGTATATTGGGCGATGTATTGGAAGATAGAGATATGCTCTCGAGGACTTGTAGAACTTTTCATGCTGGCTCATAGTACAGTATACAGATATTTCAACGGTTTGCCTAGCATAAGCTTAAAAAGCGCATGGATGACAGTTTTTTTTTAACTTTTTGACTTAAATTGTTACTGCTTGGCTTCCTTTGATCATAAATAAATTATTTCCCACAAAAAACCTTCCTCGAGAAATCCTTTGCAGAATGTTTTTTTTTTTCGTGTGGCCTCCTGAGAGGCCGAGTGCAGGTCTTTCTAAGTGACGCCCGTGGGCGACCTGCGCGTCGGGATGAGAGATGGAATTGATGAAGGCGAATGAAACTGGGCAAGGATGTGGAAGGAAGCGGCCGTGGCCTGTCAGTAGGTACCGTCCCAGCATTTGCCTGGTGTTGAAAATGGGAAACCACGGAAAACCATTTCAAGGACGGCCGACGGTGGGGCTCGAACCCACGCGTCTACCGAGTCAGCAGAGAGCTTGGCCCCATGGCCTAACGCTGCGCTTTAGCGCGCGTAGCCACTACTGGTGGAAACCGCATCGAAATCCATCCAGTGGTTCTCGAGATTATCCGTGACATCCAAGAATCGGGGACTTTGTTTTATACTAAGTAGAGATTTATTTAATTAATTAATTACTTAATTATCTATCTGATCCACCAGAGAATTTGTTTAGTGCGACATCTAAAGGAGTATTGCTCGGTAGAGGGGGTGTTTTGAGATGCGAGAGGACGCTATGTAACTTAATGCTGTGGGAGGTGCGTGGCGTGATGCTGACGGACCTGTTGCTAGTTTTTGCTCCTAATGACACATTAGCCACATTCCTGTGTGTGTATGTGGACAAGCACCGCAGTTATGAGAGAACCTCGTAGCAGCAGTTCGATCATCTGTATAGTCTACCCCGCGACACACTTTTCTCTGTAATAATATCGTATGGCCTCGGATGCCAGGTGCAAGCTTTGTTATTTGACACCAGAGGGTAGCTTGCATTTCGAATATCGTTGTTCGTTGAAGCACTATGAAAGTCAAGGAGGTTAGATATTATATATCTAAGCTCCTTGAACACTATAGCTCATTCTAGTACAGAAATGAGGAACTTTGTGCTGGCGGAAACTCCCGAGATTAATTTTGCCATTATGAACACGGCCTACTGAATTCAAATGGGTACTTTGACATGCCAACACCGTGTGGCATGCGTGTCGTATGGATGGATGGATATTGACAACCATGGTCGCGAATCTCGTAGGCGGTAGACAGAGTGGGCGAGGCTGGTCACTTCTTAGAAGCTACCAGCAATTAGCAGCCTGCACTTGTCCAAAACGCACAATCCCTGGCATTGTGCCATGTCGCGTCCCTCGCTACCCCACAGCTACAACGTGACTGACTGTGGGGCCTTGTGACATTATGGTCGTGTGGAGTGCTTTTTTTAACACAATTTAAGGGGTAGGCTACTCTCAGTTGAAGTAGGCAAATCGTTATGATCTGGGTATTTTCGACAATTTGCAGTCCGGTTATTACTTTATGGGCTGTCATGTTAAATGAAAGGTTGCATTGGGTTAATTTATTAAATCATTTAACTTTCAGCTGGAATTAATGGGCATCATCATGGCAGTTGAATTGATTAAACTACAGAATAATTGCACTTTAAATTATGCTATTCTTGTGGACTCAGAGATGCAATCTTTGCTATAGGCTACAGAAAAAATACCCATCCTCTCGCCACTGAAATAAGAGACAAAATTATTGCCCTCAACAAGTCGAACAAGATTAATTTTCAATGGATTAAAGGACACACAGGGGGAATGAGAGAGCTGACTATCTCGCCAGGATTGCTGCCAGCCATAGAACTGCAATAGATCACCACCCCTCAACCAGGCAAAAAAGTACTAACTGAGCATTATGCTAATATATGGAACTCTATATATACCAATTCAGAAGACTCCTGACATACAAAATTATTCCTTCCTAATAAACCATACAGACTTTCCTCATCTCTCTAGCCCGACTTCATAACCACCCAGTTTATCACAAATCATGGTCGCTTCAAATCATATCTTCATAAAATGAACATTGTTGATTCACCAATTTGCAGCTGCCAGGAAAATTCCCACGTACTCAGGAGAACGACCAACTGCGATCATTACCACTGCATACCATTATGAAACACCACTGGAATACTGTCGAAATATCAGAATTTATTTTAAAAAACTTCCACTCACTTCAATAATATTATTCATGTTAATTTTGCATTTAAAACTGTAAATATCCCGTGATATACAGGGTCATCAATTTAAGTCTCGCATCCGATACAGATCACGGCGCGGCAAGCTCTCGCACTGACACCCGCTCGCTGGCCGGTAAAAAGTGCGCGACTTCTCCCCACTACTTCGCGTTAACATACAGTCATTTAATAGCAATTTCTAGTCAAAATAGTTATCTACAAACTTACCTGGTTTTACAAGAAATGTTCAAAGTGCTGTCCGTCAGCTCGCAAGCATGCCTGGCACCTCGTAAACAAGTTTCTAGACACACGGCGAATTTCTTCCTGGATGACGTTGGAGCGGAACTTTTTTACAATATCGCGTATCGTGTGCTTATATGGAGGACGGATACCAGGAAATTTCCGAATGAATCGAAAACGGCACTCTCTAACAGAAGAATACTTCGCATAAGAAAGCACAATGAATACACGTTGTTCTATAGAAAACATCACTTCGCATAACAAAGCACAATGAATACACGTTGTTGTATAGAAAACATCACTTTAAGGCAACACATAAACTGTAAAATTGCCCCGAGACTGCACTGTATGTTAGGTCAAATTAACTAGCACTTCACAACCTTGAATACGCCGGAGATACTGACAGCTTATTGCAACATTGCCGATCGCAGCGCACGTGTTCATTGCGGGGAGAACGCCAAGGCCACCTTGACCGGCCTAGCGGCCGCATCTGCCAAGGCCACCTTCACCGGCCTAGCGGCGCGTACATGCGGGAAATAAAATCATGACCCGGTATCTGAAGGTGAAACACGGATTGTAACTATATTAAATAAATTTAAAAAAAAACTTTCAGCTTTTTCGATGCCTCGGTGGATGTAAAATAGTTCGTTATTTTCTTCATCCTTCAAAACTAACCACACCCAAAATAACAACCTATCTCACCTCCTGCGAGCTTATATGAACAGAACTTCATTTTAACGATTGTTAAGAGTATGCTACATTTTTGCCTAAGCAAGTAAATTTCATCGAATAAGGCAGCAATTACACAAAGCTTTTGTGGAGCAGAAAATAATATGGCCTATTGTTTCGATTATGCTGCTGAGTGCCGAGTTGCCGACCAAAAGAAACTGAGTCGATAGATCGATTTAAATCGAGGATTACTCGAAATCTCCTCCAGCTGTTTAGTACAGTACAGCTGGAACGGTTTTGTTCCACAAACTGTGCTATAGTTGGCTTTTTGTAAATCGTTAGAAAAGCACAAAAAAAGCTTAACTCTAAATTTCGGAATAATTTGTAGTCGGAAAACTCAAAAATAATTTGAAAAGCGTTTTTCTCTGATCTACGTTTAAAAAAAGTTTTTTAAACAACAAACTGCAGAGGACATTGTCAACTACAATTTGTCTCATTGAGGTCATGTCATACGTTTTGAAATGCAGAAGCTAGGTGGCGCCAAAGTTTCCAAAAAAGTGTTTTTTCACAAAAGAGTGAATCAGAAATTTGTTCCTCTAAAAATTGTCTGTAACATTTATTTAAACGTTTGTTTCCTCCGACTTACCGTTCCAAAGTTATAGCGCAGCAAATGCAACACTGCGTAGTCAAGGCTACTATTGTTATTGCGGAGAGAGCGGTGGGCATAGTTTAGACTGGGACCGGAGTCGGACAATTTTCACACTTCGGCAGACTATAACTTTGGAACGGTAAGTCGGAGGAAAAATTGTTTCAATAAATGTTGTAGACAATTTTGAGAGGAACAAATTTCTGATTCGCTCTTTTGTGAACAAAACATTTTTTCTAGGACAAAAAGTGAAAAAAAAAAAACACTTTTTTGGAAACTTTGGCGCCACCTAGCTTCTGCATTTCAAAACGTATGACATGACCTCAATGAGACAAATTGTAGGTGACAATGTCCTCTACATTTTTTGTTTAAAAAACTTTTCTTTAAAATAAGTCGATTCAGAGAAAAACGCTTTTCAATTTTTTTTTTTAGTTTTCCGACAAAATGATCGTGCAAATTATTCTGAAATTTAGAGTTAAGCTGTTCTTGGGCTTTTCTAACGATTTACTAAAAGCCAACCATAGCACGGTTTTTGGAACAAAAGGGGTTTCTTCTGTGCAGCTGTACTGTACTAGTTATGAACAGCGCGTTGACGCCAGCTGATCGATGAACTTTCAAGTCAGAAGTTATATTTGCCGGACTAGATACAAATGTACCAATATTTTTTCTTACACAGTTTTCAAATGTTAAAGGGGGTACGCGTACCCCCACGTTCCCCCTGAAAAAATGCCCTGGTCGTGTGTAATAAATATACAGTAAAACCTTCCTAAGCCGGACTCTCTATATACCGGAAACCTGGACAAACGGAAAACAACATTCAGAACTGAGGTAGGCTACTTACTATGTAAAATGACATTGTAAACCGGAAAACTGCCTAACGTGGAAACGGAAAGAAATTCCGAAACTATAGTCGTAAATAACCTGACTAAGACGGATTTTCTTATCCATCTCTGTTAGGTAGTCAGCCCGAACGCTGGTTGGATCCTCAAAAAGTACCGCCGTTAGGTTATGTGGGTAGGTAGCGCTATATTGAGGCGTACTAGGCAAGCAGAGGAGTGAGGTAGTTTGCCATTGCTTTCCTCACTGAATCAGAACAGCAGTACTAACCCTATGAGTTGAACCTTTCACAGCATCCACAGGCACCATGGTGGCCACTACTCCTGGAAAACCTGGAAATCCTGGATATTTGTTAGGACTGGAAAACTCCTGGAAAATGACGAAAATTTTGAAAACTCCTGGAAAATAGCCACTGTTAATTAATTATAAACATCTTTCCATCTTAAATCATACTCCCGTTGCGGTTTTGGGTGAGCACTCTATCGTTAACGAAAGAAATTTCCTCAGGCTACCGGTTTCTGTGTGGGAAAACACGCGATAGTATTTTTGTAAAACATATTGAGTATAGACAACTTCACCGCAATAAAATTGCAGGCGGCATTATTTTTAAAGCGGATATTTGAGTCACAAAGGTTCTTTTTAAACAATTAAATCATTTTTGTTTATGCTTGCGTATCTGTATTCCAGCGCTTATTTTTAAGTCTGGAAAAATGAGAATTACTCCTGGAGAACTCCTGGAAAATCGTTGACCGATTTGAGTGGCCACCATGACAGGCACTGACTGTGCCCTGAATGTCATTACTAAGCACCACCCATACCTCAGTAGCTTCCATATAATCACAGCCATGAGTGAGACTGAGATATCGGTGAAAAGCCACATTTTACTCTAGCCTGTGCCAAGAGACAAATGCAAATGTACTGCATTCATCAAGAGATGGTAAACAGATCTTATCCATAATACAAAGCTATATACAGTACTAAATTTTGAGCATGACTGTACATGCACCATAGTTCTAGGAAACATTAACGACTGAAGACGTTCAAAGTGCAGCTGATATTGCTGCCGAAATCAGCAGGTGCGAAGTCATGGAAGAAATTGACGACGACAATGAAGGCAATGAAAGGGAGCTAAGAAAACACTTTTGGAAAAGCACTATCTGTTGTGAGAAGCCTTGAAAAATGTGCAGCTTACAGGAATGTTCCAGAACTCCTGAGTTAATGCAGGATACGAAGGAGATCATACAATGTTCTCTTGTAAAGAAGTCGCTTTTGAGGAAAGGATTCATGATGAAAATTAATAAATGTAAAATAAAATATTGGAATGCAGCCGAAATAAATCAGAAACCTCTATGGACATCAAATTAGCAGGTGAAAAACTATAGGAAGTAGAAGACTTCTGTTACTAATTAGGAAGCAAACTAACCAGTGATGGTCGAAGCAAAGAGGATATAAAAAGTAGGTTATCTCAGGCAAGGAAAGCATTTCTACAGAAAAGGAATCTGTTGACATCGAATATAGATTTAGGTATCAAGAAGTCATTTTTGAAAGCCTTTGTCTGGAGCGTGGCGCTCTATGGAAGTGAAACTTGGACTATTGATGCAGCAGAAAAGAGGAGAATTGATGCGTTTGAAATGTGGTGTTACAGGAGATTGATGAAGATCAGATGGGTAGATAGGGTAACAAACGAGGAGGTATTAAGACTAGTGGGAGAGGAGAGATGTTTCTGGCGACTGCTAATGAAGAGACGAGATAGGTTGGTGGGACACGTACTAAGACACCCAGGAATAGCAGGATTAGTTATGGAAGGAAGGGTCGAGGACAAGAACTGTAGGGGTAGACCAAGGTTAGAATATGTTAAACAGATTGCCTCGGATGTAGGGTGTGGTAGCTTTGTAGAGATGAAACGAGCAGCTCAGGACAGGGAGGCATGGAGGGCTGCATCAAACCAGTCAAAAGACTAAAGACTCAAACAACAACAACAACAACAAAGAAGTCGCGACAGTGCATGTGGAAACAAAGAAACGAGCAGAGAATAGTACATTATGCAACGAACCTATAATGGCAGTAATTAAGACACGAGTTTGTTTATAAAACGAGCGAAGCTATGCTTGCTGTTCCCATGATTGCAGAATCGAATTCTGGCGCAGTCAGTTGGCATTTGAGGATGCGCAAATGCGAGGGAGCCGTGTTCAGTAGATCTACTGACACGTTAAAGATCGCCTTCGGGGTAACATTCTGGCACCCCGGCATCTCTAAAATTCGCAGTAGTTAAAAGGGACGTTAAACCAATTAATTATTATTATTGTTTAACATAATCTAAGTCCACCCCTACAATTCTTGTCCTCGACCCTTTCTTCGATAACTAAGTTTACTTTTCCTTGGTGCACTATCAAGAAAAGATAGCTTTTCTCTTCATTAGCACTGTGTACTTGGATGTGAGTGGAATGGTCTGATAACCCGTGTTGTTGTGGTTGCTGTACTAATGAATACCTGGATGGTCGCTGAGAGCGCTGGGATTCGCACCACCGACCTTGGGAGTTATTGAAGCTCCACATGGGCCCGAGTTGTCTAGTACTAGATAGCTATATGTTTTGTAGTTGATTCTTTTAGAGACTTTGCGATATTGTGGTTGGGGTAGATGACGTTGCTGTTCCACCCCTTAAAACAATACATAAATACGACAGTGTGGTCATGTATCCCCGTGTATTTTGGTGTGTGTTTGTAGAAGATGTATGATAACCTGTGTCACTGTGATGTCTGTACTAGTGTGTGCACCTGTAATTGATGTAGGATTTGGGTAGGAAGTGGCCGTGTCCTTAAGTTAGGTACCATCCCAGCATTTGCCTGGAGTAGATGTGGGGAAACCACGGAAAAACACTTCCAGGATGGCTGAGGTAGGAATGGAAACCTCCTCGTCTCAGTGTGTATTACCCATTTAAGATTTGATTGCCGCTGAGTGAGGCTTCGCCAGCATTTGTTGATTATTGTATCAGGAGCCCCGCGGGGCGAAGCGGAGGACACAGTGACGACAGAGTGCAGTTTCACATAAGTCAAGCAGCATTGCGCTCGCTACCTGTCTTTTCAAAAGCGCAGATAAGCGTCACAGGAGCTCATGTCACCACAGACAGTTAAAGGATGACTGAAGCAACTGGAGCTGAGTCATATCCTACTCGCGCAACTGTACCTGTCAACGAAGCAAGCCGACGTGTGACACAAGTAAACAGAGAATAGTTCCCATCTCGACCGCCGGCAATCAATTCGTGAACGGGTAATACCCCGTTCCAGCCCTCAAACCAGAATTAAATTTCTTGGCAGAGCCGGAGATTGAACCCGAGCGTCCGCGGTGACAGCCTATACAGAATCTGTATTTTAGTATTGGTACCCTGAAGTATGGTTGCTAAGCCTTGTGTTTGTCCTCTGCCAAGGGAACGTATTTGGCGGGAAAGGTAAGCAAGCAGAGGGTGTCGAACCTAGACCCGGGTCGTGATGTTGATGGCGGGAACAGTTGGCGGGAGTGAAGATGGAGGGGGCAGGTTCATGGACACCGCGAGTTCTCTTCGCGTCTTCTTGGGCCGACCAGCCAGATTCTCTGTACAGAGGCGCTCACGGCTAATGCAACCAAACAAATCCTGCGCTGCATCGCAACGGTATAGCAGCCTCCGAGAGGCCATAAATGTGACCCACGTGCCCACAATTAGTGAAGGGATGGGGCAGAGAACCGGTAGTAATCATAAACCCGTCACTCTCTACTCAAAGGAGCCAAACATATTACGTTCTGGCCTTCTGTGTCTAATATTGTGGGGTCAGTTGGTGGCTGTCCACAAATTACGTGAACACAAAGGGAGGGTGTTCGAAGCTTATGAATACGTTGCCGTCGTAATCACTTAAATAAAGCTGACCCTAGATCAGGGGTCCTCACTAGGATTTCTTAGAGAGCCAAATAGTTCGTATCAAATTTTCCTCAGGGCCGCAAATACAAACTGTATAATTTTAGATTAATTACAAAATATATTTTTCTTGTTGCAATACTACACTATGAAGTGGCGCTAAATAACTTACAAACTATAAGATTATAACATAAGTTTATTGCATCAATAAAATGAACTGTTTTCCATATTAAAAAAAAACAGGAATACTTGAATTTGTTAATTCTTTGAAGTCGATGGGCGAAATCTTTCACAGCTCTCTAATATGGCATCTAGCATGTTGGGAAGAAATTGAAATTCTCAAAATGTTGTCAACGTTTTCACTCGTTAGCTTGGATCTGTACTTGTTTTCTTATGAACTTCAGCTTACTGAATGTAGATTCACAGACATATGCAGATGCAAAATAATTAAGTAGAGAAAATCAACGACAGATTTTCAATACACGTAATACATATATATATAACATATATTTATAAAATATTGTATATTTTTTTCATTTTTTTTTTCATAATTCTTAAATTTATGTTTTTATTCCTATCCCTAACATTCTTGAGGGCCGCAAAAAATCGTTCCCAGAGCCGCATGCGGCCCGCGGGCCGCGTAGTGAGGATCGCTGCCCTAGATGTTCAATATTATTGTCCAAACTTTTGTGCTTTAGTTGCTGTTTACATCGTGTGAGGTGAACATGTTGTCGGAAGCGGAACTTTGTATTATTGGCATTGCATTGGCTGAGGCTGTGAAAAAGAAAAAAAAATCAAAGAAGCACAAAAGGGCGAAAGATTGGTTTCAGAAGCGAAATGAATACACTCATCAAAACTTATTAAACGAACTGAGATTGAGTGAGCCAACTTATTTTTGAAACTTTTTGCGTTTGGATGGTAATTAATTTGATGAACTTCTAGTAATGGTTACTCCACAAATACAAAAAATATGATACCTTAATGCGAGAAGCTTTTCCTCCAAACCAGCGTTTATCAATAGCTTTACGTTACCTTGCAACAGGAAATACCGTACCTTTGAAGACCTGTAATTTACAAGTGCTGTATCACCGCAGTCAATAATAAGTGAGATTATTATGGGCACCTGTACAACTTTCATACACCCTGAAGGAGTATACAGTCTACAGCTAAGGAAAAACACCGCTTATAATACTCAAGAGTAACTGATCAGATATCCGCGGTTTTGCGATTTGGAGGCGGAGGACGTTCTACTACTGATTCACTGAGGAATAATAATAAAATAATATAAAATACAAACCTTTGATGTAGTAAACAGTTCAAGAAGGAAAACAAATTGGTATCATGAAATAGAAGACGACTTAAAGCAATAAGAGATCAACAAGCAAATGATAGAAGACAGAGAAAATTTCAGAAACAAAATTAAGAACGCCAAATTTTTAGTAAGTGAAAGGAAGAAGATAGGAACATTGTGGACGGAACAAAGGAAACAGGAGCACAGTCAAAGGATGAAGAGATTTTGGGAGGAAGAAGAAGAAGAAGAAGAAGAAGAAGGGAAAGAAGTGAAAATTGTGACATCATGAGATATTTAAGTTCAAACACTGTCCATAAGGGCAAAAATGATGTAATAATAATAAAAAATAAAAAACTGTCTCGAAATGGTTCGAGGAAAGGAAGAGGAAACATAGTGAGATGATGAAGGAACGCTGGAGGAAGAAGGACAGCAAAGGACAAAGCATTGAAATTGGTTCGCAGTCCCTAGACGACCGAAACGAAAATAATAATAATAATAATAAAGTAATATAATAATTGTAATAATAATAATAAAATCATCTCCAGTCCGTATCATTTTCCCGCGAAATTGTGATGAGGATTTTCGATGCGGTCTGAACACTTGGTCGTAAAGCAGAGCTAATTGACCGTTAACACGAATGTTTATTTTTAAAATAACCATAGAGAACCTGCTTCACCTTTGACTTGAGATTATTCACCTGTTTGATGACGAACAGGTTGATAATTGTGACGTCACAAGACACCTTACTTGCAGGTGTTTTAAGTTCCGAGTGGTTGCACCAGTTTATTTATATTCCCCCTCCCTGGGGTTATATAATACGAAACATCGTCACAGAAGAGACAAAACAACCCCGCATTATCATAATCCCCCCTCTATACACCTGTCCCCCACCCCGACGCACTCACGTCGCACTCTGATTGGCTGTAGTAGTTATAGTAGCTTTAGTTCTCACTCCCACCACAGGTAGCGCCAGGTATCTTGGCAGGGTTTGGTTTGTTGTTGTGGTGACTTTGCTCGCTTGATATACACGTCGACTGAAGCGCGTAGGTTTTGCAGTGGCAAATGACGAATTAATTTAATTGTTTAGTTTGTGTTGTGTTGTTTTAAGAAATATAAACATGTGTGAGTGGTAATTACTTAAAAAAAATGAAGGAAAAATATCGCCATCGAAAGCTAGCCCTGTTCCAGATCACTAAGGTAAGGTTATTGTTTTTACCTGTGTATAATGGCGTCACTGCTTTGGCTGCCATGTTGTTTACTTCGGCAGGGGCTTGATCGGTGTTGCTAGGATACATGCGACGTAACACGTTTCATTGAATGATTTGGTGCATGCGTGACATTGTTTTCATTCTGAACTCGTTATGACACTTCCGAGAATGTATTGTCAGCGGAACTTGTTTTAGCTTTTAAACATACTTAGTAGGTGACAGGTTGTTCGGATGACTGGTTTATATGCTTCCTTTGTTGCTCTAGCAGGGGATATTTCTATAGTCAGAATAAAATCAACAATTTCCTGTACGACATTTATTTAAGTTACTCGTATTTATTAATTTATTTAGGATCAGTTAGGGTTTATTTATTTATGTTGATTCATGGGCTTAGACATCGTGATTATAAGCCTCATGTACTTGGCTAATTGTGGAATTTTGACTGATAACCTGTATTATTGCGATGGCTGTAGGAGTGTGTGTATTTATGATTTAGGAAAGGAGGCGGCCGTGGCTTTAAGTTAGGAACCATCACGACATTTTGCCTGGAAGGCGTAGAATTGGGAAACCTTGGAAAACCCCTTCCAAGTTGGCTGAGGTGGGAATCGAGCCCACATCTTCTAGGTTTTGCCATAGAGTCTAAGTGTGCCAGGATTGGCAGAGCCGGGAATCGAAAATGGACCTCCATGACTGCTAATCACAAGGTGGTCTCGTGATCGTCAACCTTGTAGTACATCCCATATACGAAGCAGAAGATTTAGCCTACTGGAGTTTAACTTTTGTTATTGTGGTGTTTGTATGGAATATGTGTACAGATTGGTTCTTTTAATTGGGGATTTGGAAGGAGGTGACCGTGGCCTTGCTTTTGGTACGGTAACATCCCGGCAATTGACTGGAGTAGAAGGGAGAAATCACGGCTACGCAGTTGTCCTTGCGAATATAGCCCATTTCAGCCCTCTTAGGAAAGAGACTTCCTGGCCAACACTGGAATCCTATTCCGCATGTCTTTCCTGCTTTACCTTGTCTGTTATCGTTTCCAAAATCCAATAGCGTGCTCGAACGTTTTAATGTCAAATTCGGAGATGCGACGTTGGCATTTCAGCGTCGACTGCGGCCATCCTCCTGGTGTAGCGGCTAGCATTTGGATTCGATTCCTAGCTCTGCCACCCAAGGAGCGGTTTCCTACTTCTACTCGGGCAAATGTCAGGATGATTGCTAACTTAAGGTTCCGGCTGCCTCCTTCCCAATATATACACTCTAACACAGATACCATAATAACACAGGTTATCAGATAAATTCTATACATTACACACTCAAGTACACGAGGCTGAATGACCACGTTGCCCAAGCCCCTAACAAGAACGCTTTTGTTGATATTTCGTATTAGGGGATTGGGACATTTTGGTCGTCAGCGCCGTGTACTTGGGTGTGAGTCAGGAATAGAGTAGATACTCCTGTGCTTGAAATAAGATACTATAGTACCATTTGCTTGGATGAAAGTGTGGTAAACTCCACGGAGAAAAAAAACCCTACTCAGGATGGCCGCTGTCAATACAGAGATTCAAATCTCACATCTCCGGACTTGCTGCAGTTCACCAATATCGTGATAATTACAGAATCACGCAAATGCAAGAACATGGGGCTGATGACCCAATGCCATAAAATTAATCTATACATTGTTTGAGTAAACCCTTATACGCCATGTCCACCTCGTCAGTTTTAAAAGTTCCCTGTTCGATTCTTGGCTGTGACAAATTAATTCTGGTCTGAGGTCTGGCTAGGATTTGGAAGGAGACTGCCGTGGCCTTGAATTAGGCACCACCCTGGCATGTTAAGCCACGAGAAATCACTTTCAAGATGGCAGAGCCGCGAATCGAACTCAGACCTCTGAGGTGACAGTCAATAGTGCTAGCCGCTGCCCCACGACAGCGTCTGTAAAACGTTAATATTTTTAGAAATGTATGGTATATAAATATACTAGCAGACCCGTGCGAGAACTCTCGCATGTGTATAAACCACCCGCCTGGCTTTACTGTTATGATCGGTTCTATAATTATGTTTATTTGTTTAAACGCACTATTTAAACTAATTGTCGATATTATTTATGAAATCGGAGAGCAATTCATCACTGCTGCTGGTTGCACAATACGTTGTGTGCGCCCCATGTGTACAGACTACCCGCCCGGCTCTAGTGCTATGCGACACAGTTCTGCCAAGGGCTATCGTCTTGTTTATTTGCTTAAAAGCACTTTATAAACAAATAAAAATAGTCCCGTTGACTTTTCAAGAAATGCAAGATTTTTTTCTGTAGACGACTATTGAGACTATATGTTAAGATTTTGGTACAAACCACACTTTCTAACTCCCTCCGGTTTAGAAGCTTGAGTTTTCTGAAACATACACCTTATGTATATATTGATAACTAAAGAACTAATATTATTGGTAAATAAGTCGAGTAAAATGAAGCAATAGATTAAATGATCCACAAACTACAATAACAGTAATAATTGAAGTAACATTTCATTAAAGAGAAAATTAATAAATGATAATAATAAACGAGGATGGCATATTTCCACCTGTTTAAAACTTGAGGAGAGTTCATGATGAAAATCAATGTAAAACAAAAATATTCGAATGCAGCTGAAAGTAACCAGAGACTCCTAAGGACGTCGAATTGGCAGGTGAAGATCTAAAGGAAGTAGGAGAGTTATGTTACTTAGGAAACAAAATAACCAGTGATGGACGAAGCAAAGAGGATATAAAAAGTAAGTTGGCTGAGGCAAGGAAACCATTTTTACAGAAAAGGAATCTGTTGATATCAAATATAGATTTAGATATTAGGAACTCATTTTTGAAAGCCTTGGTCTGGAGCGTGACGCCTATGGAAGTGAAACTTGAGGGTTCCCAGTGACCTAGGAAGTCATGGATTGTCAGGGAGTTACAAAATTGTCAGGGTAGCCTTTTAAAAATTGGTGTGTGTCGGGTGATTCATAGTGATGACAAACTGCAACCTGTAAATCCTTTGAAGCGAGGAAAATTGAACTAAAATTGTCAGAGAGAAAGAAATTCTTGGTTATAAACACGAAAGTTAGAAAATACGGTATTAGTGGCAGTTGTGACAAAACTGTTGGATAAGAGTCCTTTAAAGTAATGTAGAAATTTAGCATTGGGGAGAGACATTTTTCTGTAAGTAGGCCAAGTAATCTGATTACTAGATTATTATAATATATTGTATACAGGTGCGTGTTGGACAGCTAATGGGGGTAGTGAAGACTGTTAAGAATTGCGCAAATGCCAAAATTTTGTCAGGGAAATAGTTTTGACTTTCTGGATGGGAACCCTGAACTTTGACAGTTGGCGCAACAGAAAAGAGGTGAATGGAAACATTTGAAATGTGGTGTTAACAGGAGAATGATGATTAGATGAATAGATAGTGTAGGGTAACAAATGAAGATGTTTCTGGCGTCTGCTGATGAAGAGAAGAGATAATAATATCGTATGGCCTCGGATGCTGGGTGCAAGCTTTGTAATTTGTCGCCCAAAGCGCAGCTTGCATGTCGAATTTTGTTGTTCTTTGGAGCGCTATGACAGTCAAGGAGGTTAGATATTTAAGCTCCTTGACACTATAGCGCTTTCTAGTAGAGAATGGAGGAACTTTTTGTGTTGGCGGAAAATCCCGAGATTAATTTTGCCATTATGAACACGGTCTACTGAATTCAAATTGGTTCTTTAACATGCCAACAACGTATGACTTGCGTGGCGTGAATTTGGTCGCCTTTCAAAAAATCACATACCATGGCCAGGAGCGAACCTGCAAGCTTTGGGTTGGTAATCCGACACGATAACCACTCACTCACCGTGGCAAGCAAGAGAAGAGATATGTTGGTAGAACACATACTAGGGGTAGACCAATGTTAGAATTTGTTAAACAGATTGCCTCGGGTGTAAGGTGTGGTAGCTATGTAGCTCAGGACAGGGAGGCATTGAGAGCTGCATCAAACCAGTCTAAAGACTCAAACACAGTGGTCTCTACTTTTATTTGCTGTACCCTTAACCTCTTGTGTCATTTAAACGACATTAGTGACTCATTGATATTCGCCATTCATTGACGGTGATTGCATTCCAGTCTTTTTATTCATGGACATTACATCGCTGTTGTTGCAATACACAACCTTGTGGAGAACTGAGCGATTATATAAGGCTGGGGAGTCGCCGTCCCACACGGATTGTCGCCACCTTCTCCTCACACTTCTGCTCCAGACGAATGCTGGGATGGTACACCTAAATTAAGACTACGTGTGCCCCCTACACATACACAGCCTAGTACTGACATCACAATGACACCGGTTATCAGACATATTGCACACACTGGATAATCGTAAGCTTTGAGAGTGCTCATAGACCGTCGGATGTCAAAATTTTAGTTTTTCTACTTTACATTTAAATGAAAGACAATACCTTTCTCAATATATCTGTTAAGTTTTATAACTAAATTCAGCGTTTTGGCAGAGATATGGCGTATTACTTGAGACCATGCACCTGTCAATAGAGTGTTTAATATGCAAAGCTAATTTCCCGAAAGTTCGTTGGAAAAACACAATATCTCGTGAACTATGTGGTGAAACTGGATGAAACTCGGCAGATACATTCCAACCTATGATCCCTAGAACCTCATTCTTGAAATTTTCTTAAAAATTACCTAAATATACTTGGAAAATTAAACAAAAAACTGTTCATTTTTTGAAAGGCAAATTTGATATTTAAAAAAATATCGACTACTAAGTTATTTACAATATAACATTCATGGTGGTTCATCCTCGGTATTTATGCGTTTACTTTACATGAACTCCGGCCCCGTGGTGTTGGGATAGCGCGCCTGCCTCTCGATTCCCGGCTCTGTCAGGGATTTTAGAAACTGAGGGCTGGAACGGGGTGCACTCAGCCTCGTGAGGACAATTGAGTAGCTGTCTGACAGTGAGGCAGCGCCCCGATCACGAAAATCAAGATTAACGGCTGAGGGGACCCGATGCGTCACCCCAATATCTGCAGGACAAATGACTTGGTAGGCCTAGGCCCTTCACGGGCTGTAGTGTCAAGGGGTATTATTACTTTACATAAAAATCATCATTCCATTCAGACTGGTATTCTTGTTAAATCGTGTCTTTTGTGATCCACGGATTTTAAAAAAAATCACGAATATGATCCTTTCAATAAATCACGAAATACTTTATACACTGTTCCTCTCTCTAAATTAGATGAAAGCTCTATGTATTTACTATACATATGTCAGTTTTCATAACTCTGTGTTACATAATAGTGAAGCTATGATATGATTCGTAACTGTATACAAAAATTCCCACTGACAGTGTATGAGCCCCCTTGAACTAATAGGAGCCCGGTCCGAGTTCGATTCGCGGTCAATGCATGTGGTATTTTCGAAGTGAAATGACATGTTCTGTGGTTCGGATTCCATGTAAAAAGGAGGTTCCGTGGCTCATGATCGCGAGATTAACGGTCACGTATTACTACAACCTTCCTTCCTTCCGTTGTTTCATTTGAGGGGCTTGGACATCGTTGACATTTATCCACGTTTACTTGGGTGTGTGTGTGTGTGTGGGGGGACACATTTGTCTTATAATCTGTGCTATTGTGGTGTCTGTACTAGTGTGTGTATTTGTAATTCAGGTGAGGATTGGGAATGAGGTGACCGTGGCCTTAAGTTGAATTACACTTTCTGGATGGCTGAGTTTTGCCTCACGAGCCTGAGTGGACCCCGTTCCAGTACTCAGACCAGGATTATATTTCTTGATAGAGCCGAGAATGGAACCCTACATCCGGGGCGACAGCCAAGAATGCTCACTACGCCATTTTTTTCCGTGTTGCTTAAGTAATCGATTAACATAATTGATTTCCAGTCGGTCAACACGATTGGGTGGGTCTTGTGACGTAGCCATGCTCGTTAAATCGTGCACCACGGCCACGAGGGCAGTTGCAGCAAGTCCGTAGTTCTGAGGTCTTGAGTGTGGTTTTTCCACACTCCCGCCAGGCCAAATGCTGGGATAGTACCTTATTTCAAGTCCCGGGGCACCCACAGATTTTCAGCCAAGTTCAACTGGGGAGGAGGCTGATGATGACGATGTCCCGACCCTCTCAAATTAATTGGTTGGAAAGTAACAAGTATTTTATTACTTATTACATGAATTATTTATACATTTTCTGAACGAAATGTAATGTTTTTCAGCCGATCAATACGATTGTACCCAATTGCAATGGGTGGGTCCCTAATCCAGAAAAGAAAAATTACATAAGATTAATACACACACTTGTATGACAAGTTTCGATCGTCAAGCGATCATCATCAGATCCATTACACTTACTGTCGGCGCAGGAATTATGTGCACCCGAGTTTGGAGATAAATAGCAAAATCACCGACAAGCCTACAGAAAAACAAGTAACACCACCAGTTTCCTTGTTTATTTCTGCGTTGATTGATGATAAAGGTAACTTGTAGAAACGTATTTTAATATATTTTATGGCAGGTGTAATGTAAAAAGTACCAGTTTTTGGCGGGTTTCGAGGGAAACGTCGACTTAAGAAATTCACAACTGTCAACGCCGCCGTTGTGCTAAAGTACTGTAACCAAATTTAAATATGTGTTAGCCAGATATGTTGTTTGTATGTATGTGAAGTTTCAAACTTTTATCTCCAACACAAACAACAAAACAATCAATAATGTGAAAGGCTCGCATTTCGAAACTGGACTTCCGTAGAAGTTCGTTCTTGGGTGCGTTGTAATCCGTATATACTAAGCTTTTTCGATATGCAACTATCCGTAATGTAAATGAAATGAAAATCCACAGCCTGCTTCCAGTCTCCGACCGGGTCAGGAATGGAATGAATGAAGCCCCCATCTAGCGGCGAGGATATGAACTGTGCAGGCTGCCGAGGCCTGACGCACTCCTCTGGGGCAATGATTAAATGAATGGCAGATGAAATGAAATGATAGTGGTGAGTGTTGCTGGAATGAAATGTTGACAGGGAAAACCGGAGGTCCCGGAGAAAAACCTGTCTGCCTCCGTTTTGTCCAGCACAGATCTCACATGGAGTGACCGGGATTTGAACCACGGACCCAGCGGTGAGAGGCTGGCGTGCTGCCGCCTAAGCCACGGAGGCTTCCGTAATGTAAATAAATGGGTTTATTTTATATGGATTGATATTTATTATGATTTTGGTGAGAGGGAAAAGCCCGGCTCATGTAAATGTCTGGTGAATTGTTATTCTACTATAAGCAATAATGGTTGATTGGTTCTATTACTGCTTTTCTCCTCAACTGGGAGAGGAATATTGGGAATTTCACATTAGAGGTCTGAACAATTTTACCATAAATGATTAATCCCGTGCCTCGGAGGCCTGACTTATGCATTCAAGGGTTTTAATCTCAAGTATTATTTATTTCAAGATTGGGGAACGAGCCATTACAATCGGGCACAATCGTGTTGACAGACTGTTAATAGAATAATCGTAAGCAATTTGATTTCTTTTATTTACAAACCAAAGGTGTTGTAATGGTGATAGTGATAGATAGGGTCCTCGATTTATGGTGATATAACAGGCTCCAAAGCGGTGAAATAAAATGTTGAAAGTGGTGAAATAAAAGCAGTGAGGGTTGAGTGTGCTAACTGTGTGTACGGTACACGGATTTGGTTAAATAATGAACAATATGCAAAGATTTGGAGGAATAACAAACAATTTTCTGTGGTTAAAACCTAACCTAACATTTATTTCAACAAATACAGTACTCTTCATGACTCCTTTTCTCACTATTTCAGACGCAGATTTGTACGCCTATTTGAGTAGACAGAAAGCTTCTTTCACTGTCTTACCTCATTAAACATTTACAGTTAAGACCTCTTACTTTCTATCACACGACAGATAGTCTAACTATTTCAATTAATTTTAAAGTAGCCGAAATATCTTATTACCACCATTTCGTTAGTATTTCGCATTTTGGGGAGAAAGTAACACATTTCGCAAATTAATTTTATTTCGCGACATTTCGCGAATTCAATATCGAAAAAAAAAACAACAAGCAAACAAGAAGTTCCGTGACGAACTAAAGAGCCTACTTTTCTTAAAATTCAAGATTCATGCCAATGATTAATCTATACGGACCTATCTAGAATAATGACTAAATTAAGTGGGTAATATTGAAATTTCTAATTAGTTCGAAATATACCTGGCTGGCATAATGCACCCTAATATAGCATTACAGTTGGCAACCCTGGTGACTGAATATATTCTTAGTTCCATCTCTTAAGGTACAGAATACAAAATTTGGTTGAAGTCCAATGGATAGCATGGACGTTACATGCAGTTAGACATTGGATCTATCAGCGCACGTAAAATGATGTTGGCAACAATGTCATGCATGAGTTGGTCAGAAATAATCTGAAATATTATGATCTATTGTTGTGCCTATTTTGGATGAAATTCATTTGTTAGTATAGAAGTTACATGTATTTTAAAATTGGACCTATCAGTGGGCTTAGAATCAAGTTGGCAGCACTGACGTATATTAGTTACACCAAATTATTTTAGAATGTCAGGTACTATACGTTCATGCAAACTTTAGAGCGTTTGGCTTCCATACTTTCTGATAAGTTGATATTAGGGTAAAAGAATGGAGACAGAATTTATTAACAGTTGGCAGCCCTGGCTGCTCTTAAGAATACGCCCAGTCATATCTGTTATTGAACACATAGTACATACGAAGTTTGTTTGAAATCCAATTGATAGTGAAGTGTTATAAGCATTTAAAAATTGAACCTATCAGCAGGCTTAGAATCAGTTTGGCAACACTGTCATGTATGGCCTCCTGGAAATTACACTAAAATATTATTATCTAAATGTGTGATAATTTTGGTATAGCTCCCATGCATACCTTCTGAGATATCCAACATGGAGCTCAAATTTCAATTGCGGTTTTTCAGCAGTTGGTAGCACTGACATAATTTTCAAATACGGCCTTGAGATATTGAGGTATAGATCTTTACTCATACCAAATTTGGTTTCGATTGCTGCAGCCGTTTAGGAGTTGATAGGGAGGGGGGGCAGACAGACAAACAGACATACATTTGCCCGGATGGATCTCTTAAGTCTACTTTTTCATAATTTTTGCAAAATTTGAAAAGTAGGCTAAAAATTGCATATACCATTCTGATACGTATAGATGTTTGCTGAAAAAAGTCGCGGTTATTGTTAAATCTAAAGTCCGTGACTCTAGAGATAGGTAATCTACCGCTAGTGACGAGAGTGTGTGTCACCACCAGAGTCTGTAGCCATAAACTCCAACTTGTTTTACAAAACACGGTCTCGTGTTGCTTGCTTCAGACGGCCGATCCTCACGTACAACCAACCACTCACTGTTCAAGGCTGCGCAAGTACACCCTTTGAATTCTTACGATATAATAAATAGGCCTACATTCCAAACATCTTTCCTAAGCATACCGCATAATGAAACTTATAAATAAATTAATTGGAGCTGGAGAAACGCCGATATTTATTTATGACTTTTTTTTCCTCCAGAATTTGCTTGCTGTAGGATGGCTTATTTCACTTGACTTCTATTTTTTTTTTATCACAAGCACAACAATGTACAGGGTGCTGTCTATCAAGTCGCACATTCTAGCGACAGTTTGTCTTAGACGGCCAAAGACCGTTTTCACCAACGTCAATAATTATCTCTTAATTCAACATTAAAGGTTACTGCAGTAGTGCCCGGCTTCGCCCGGTGGATTTATTTGTTTTATGGATGATAATGAATACTACTACAGAACTGGAGTGCTCAAGGATAAGGATCGGAAAGCACCAACGCTTATTGCAGCTGATAACCTCAGTACACTGCACCAACACCATCGCCCTTATACAGAGGCATACTATTGTCATGATGAGAACTGTTTTAAGGGGCCTAAGAAATCTATTTGCACTAATTACTCCCCGTGACTGCAATTTATAAGCAGCTCGCAGTTCTGGACGAGAGCACTGGAAGAGGCGACGTGATGCCGCACGCATTGCATGGCAACAATAGACTTAGGCCTAGGTATTATTGAAGCTGTTCAGGAGCCCTTGTTCTTCCGACTTTCTGAACAAAAATCAATCTTTAAGGTTATCTGAGAGGTGTAGCATAATGCTACATAGCCTAAACTATTCCTCTTGAATCTGTCTATCATATACAAAAATAGCCTAATTTTTCGAATCCGACTGGTAGTTCCAGAGATTAGCGCGTTTAAACACACGAACAAACACACAAACTCTTCAGCTTTATTATATTAGTATAGAAGTATAGATTTAACTTTCCACGACCATTTCATCAAACGGAAACGCTCGTTAACTTACCACTAACAACGATAACATAGATTTAGGCCCCTTAAAACAACAATTATCATCATCATCAACCTCTGCAGGTCACTAATGATGCTGTCTTGTTTTTTGCTTCAGGTGCTGTGGCATCTGGACATCTTCCGGCGCAGTTTCCGCGAACTGTCCGGACATGCTTGTATGGCGGAGTCGTGCATCTTCTGCGCTCTCAAGGTAAGACTGCAAGTTTCAGCATTATTGTTGCATCGAATCACGAACAAATGTATGTTTTGGGCAGTTTAATTCACATTCTTCAATAAGCTGTTCAGCTCATTGTCAGTGCTGTCTTCACGCAGAAATTACATTCTCCTAAATCACTTCCGCGTTCATAAATCATGGCTAGGCCTAGGATTTTAATGCCCTATAAAACAATGAAAAATACACTTTAACCCTTTATGGGGCAGCATATTATTGAAGATCTTTTATTTCTATTTATTTTAATTTAATTTTAATTGTTTTACTCTAAATTAATTATTAAAAATTTAAATTATTGTTTTCTTTAACATTGTAATGCTCTTAAAATTAAGATTATAAAATAATAATTTTTAATTTTATAAGCTTATTTTATTATCATTTATTTAGGCCTAACTTCTTAATTTTATTGTTTGATCCTAATATTATTATTTTTTCTTCAACATTTTAATGTTAAGGATATAAAAGTAGACTATTGTAATTTTTATAAGCTTATTTGTTTTAATTTTTAATTTTAATAGGCCTACCATTTTTAAAACTTTTTGATATTAATTGTTTTGATTTAAAAAAATGTTTTATGTACTTTAGGTCAAGGAGATAAAGCGATAATATTTGGTTATCAGTAGTCTAATACAGTATTAACACTTTCAAAATAAAATGTGTTGGTATTTCGCTGAAAGATTCCACCAACAGCATCATTGACAATAAAAATTGTCCTTATTGTAGGGAGTTAATATAAAGACCACTAACCTATAAAGAGTTAAAAATGACATAAATATCTCCAAAAATGCCATATAAAATTTATAAAATGCCCTTGCAATCGTAAACATTTTACTCTGATATCTGATTTCTGAATATATTCAAAATCATGTAAAATAAAGATAAAGTTTATTTAATGAAGTTGCCGAAGTTAAGAACTAAGCAAAGTAAATAAGTTATTAAGAAATTAAATTTAAAACCAAAAATATCCCTCTTAA
Organism: Meconema thalassinum; assembly: GCA_946902985.2. Taxonomy (NCBI): domain Eukaryota; kingdom Metazoa; phylum Arthropoda; class Insecta; order Orthoptera; family Tettigoniidae; genus Meconema; species Meconema thalassinum. The sequence continues at coordinate 229,012,925 of OX336395.1, read as the reverse complement.
AAAGATGAAACCGGCCGTGGTAGCTATGCGCACTGAGGCACAAGATCATGGGTCCAGGTTGGTTTCAGACTCAATAGACAAATAGGTTCCAACCCTACCGTTGGCTGTTCTTGAAATGGTTTTCCACGATTTCCTATTTTCAGATCAACTCAAATGCCCGGACAAAGCCATTTAATGAATCACGGTCACGTCCATCCAATTCGTCTCATCCGGCTTTAAGAGTGGAAACAGGAATAGTAAGGGGTATACATGAATACCCTTAAAAACTTGACAAAAAGCAAAGTACACCCAAGAAGTGCTTCAAATGCATATAAAATTCAATAAACCCCGTTAAGTATTGAAACATCCATAAAATGCAATAAAACTCCCTAAAACATTCCCTATCCCACAAAATTAGAGAAAACCGCAAAAAATGCCGTAACAAATATGCTTAGTTCAGCACCTCTTGCTCTAAAACACATAAAATGCATTACTGATTGGGGCTTACCAAAATCCCTAATCATGACCATCTCGCTGTTTTTCTTCTCTATACTGTATTCCAGTAGAAATTATTGTCATCAAATTAAATATTATGCATTATTAGTATTACCCATTACAAAGTCTTATCCAACTGTGTGATAGCATTTAATTCCTATTAACATTGGTCTACAATTTCTGTACCCTTTTCGATACCTGGTGACGTGAACTAATGGCGGGGTGGTTGAAGGCCTTGTCTTGTGTCTGTCACGTGGTCTGATGTTCGCGTGTAGGCCTGTGGGAAGAACTACAGGCCGGATATACGTAAGTCACTGCCCCTCGGGCAAGGCCACTTACAACTCCAAGCATTGCCTTTTGGCTACGTCACGAAAAGTCAAAATGTATTATACAACTGTCGTTTGCTACGACATCTGATTGTGCAGTCGCAATTCGTTGGTAGACTAATGTCTTCGACAACAACCATTGTGATCTTTCAAACTATAAAATTACATTATAGAGCATTGTACGTTAATATAGATATTGAGTTCAATAACGATTTACATTAATTATTATCCCACAAGGTAAGTGAATTTTGTTACATCCTTGACATCCGCCATTATCAACGTACTATCAGATGTTCTGCCTCCTCCCTTTTCGATGGATTATGACGTGAACTTTGCGATTCGGAGCATTTTGACAGGCTATGTTACAAAAAGATAATTGTTGTCATCTACGACATCTCAATATACAGTCAAGTCAGAGGCGGCAAAATCATCAACTAATTCCCAAGAGCTTCGCTGATGTCTTTAGGAATGATCCTATGGGGAAGGCTGATACTCGAATACTCCACACACACAACACAATAATCGCATTGAGGGCGGCCGTATTGATGATTAGTGCCCAGCTAAACAATTATTAATAATTAAATATGGTAGTGTAAAGGCTGACTTAATACAGCTTCCTGTATACCCAAGAAATAACCTAAAACATTGTTTGGGTTGTATTAGTACTCTGTTCCTGTGTTTATGCTTTGAATAAATAATTGCAGAACACTCTTAAGTGCAGGTAAAATTGGATGTAGAATTATATGGCGAGTATTATTGAGGTTCAATCGAGTAATTCCATGAAAGACAAGTTATGATTTAAGATCTTAATTTCACTCAACATTAGAAATTTATATTAGTGACTTCTTACAGCTACACAACTTACAGAAACATTAAATATGATAACATCCATGAGCAGGGGCGTATATAAGGGGGGTGCTGAGGGGGCCTCCAGCCCCCCCCCCCCGAAAAAGCCAACTTGGGTAGAAATACAATGTATTTCACAGTACTTTTAAGAAATGCTTATCAATTTGTAAAATTTGCTGAATAAATTAACAAGTAATCCATTTAGATACTTGCCATTCATACTCCACAGGCTATAATAGAACATTCATTAAGTACTCACAATTTTCCAGGATAGTCATCCCCCCCCCCCCCCCCCCCCGAAAAAATTGTATATACGCCCCTGTCCATGAGTAAAGCTCCCTAGGTGCAGATGACCTCACTCTTCCGCCCCTGTAAGCAACAATAAATAACTAAAGTCCCCTACAAGTAAAGAACGTGCTGTGATAACGTGATTAAGTCAGGAACAACATAACCTAACATTGCATAAGATAATAATAATAATAATATCGTATGGCCTCGGTGCCGGGTGCAAACTTTGTTATTTGACACCCAGAGGGCAGCTTGCTTGTCGAATTTTGTTGTTCCTTGAAGCACTATGAATGTCAAGGTGGTTAGATATATACGCTCCTTGGCACTATAGCGCTTTCTAGTAGAGAAATGAGGAACTTTGTGTTGGCGGAAAATCCCGAGATTAATTTTGCCATTATAAACACGGCCTACTGAATTCAAATGGGTTCTTTGACATGCCAACATCGTATGACATGCGTGTCGTAATTTTTGTTGCCTTTCAAAAATCACTTACAACGGCTAGGAGCGAACCTGCAAGCTTGGGGGTTAGTAATCCGCCACGATAACCACTCACCCACCGTGGCAAACTGATTGCGTAAGATAATCACTAGGGAATGTAGGCTACTGAAATGTTTATTAAAATATCTTAAGTCGACATGTTTTTACGATTGGGATACGTAAACACGAAGTAGGCCTACTCACGAAATCAATGACTTATTCGTATACTTTCTGGACCCCAGCAGTCATCGTATCTGTGGCAATCTAGATTCCAAATTGACTCATCACAATCTGAGTCTGTAATGTGTTACATTCGGTTTCGGATGGCTCATCGCTGAGAATTGTAGAAATCGCTGACCACCGGCAATCTTGTGGAAGGGAGGAAGTGTTATTATTTTCTCTCTGGTCTTGTAATAACTGATCGCCAGGAGGGAATGAGAAAGTACAGCGGATGTGAAGGACTTGGAATGGTTTCCCCGGCAGGAGTGATACAGACTTTGGTTATGTAACTTTCAATCGGGAAAATATTTATAAAGTTCTTCGCGGTGTATTCAGATGTTACCTTCTATAAATTATTCATTTTGTTCGTTACCTATTTCCTTTTGTCTTGCCACTTCAGGTTCCAATCTTGAGTTATCAGAGACAGCAAACAGACTAGGTGTTTTGAATTTTCATTTGCTAGATATTTGAATGAAACTGAAGAAGAAGCTCTTTGGTCATTTAGTTATCGTTTCATTTAATTTAGTTCGCTACCAGAAGCTAGTGGACTTGACTGGATGCTGGAGGCAAAGCAGTCTCAATTTTTTGGATGGGAGGACACCATGATTATCAGCCCTGTGTAATTACTACCTGTGCTTGGTTGTTTGATAATCCGTGTTATTGTGTTTATAATATTGGTACTAAACGGCCGAACCATGCGAAAGGCACCATCCTAGCATTTGGTTGGATTTGATTCCCATTTTAAGGATATTGGCAGTAGGCATGCCCCTTCTTTCTTATTTTCCAGTATTGGTTGTCGTATGCCTTGTTATCGTCATGGTAGTTCGACCTATGACCGCGTGGTGCACTGCATTGAAAGTCAGTGGGCGCTGGAGACCGTTATTAATGATCATTACTCTATAGGTGGCTGTGTATCCAAGGAGAACCACACCATGTGTCGAGGTAATAACGGTCCTAGTCTTAAAATCCCACGGATATTATTCAATCTGTCTCGTTTGCAAATCGTGACCAGGTGGCCTCGAATTTAAGCACTTGAAACGTAAGCAGAGATCTGTAGGAGTGGGGGGAAATTCATATCATGTGTTCTCAGTTTCTCCGGCCCTGAAAATTTTCCTAACATCAGGGAAAATGGCGAGCTCGTGAGGTTATTTTGTAGCTTCGAACTCGGTTGGGACAATATGAGCTATTTCCTCGATTTAATGGTTAAAACTTATTGTGCTCTTGCGATTTTAAAAAGTTCGAGTTTAGTCTGATACCTGTGCAATGATTAGGGTGTCGGATTGGAATAGCTTCATATATCGTACCATCGCAGCCTGAACTGAACCTCGAATAGACTTGAAAGAAACCGGGAAAATCACGCTCTTGGAATCAGAGGAGAATCGTCAAAGGTATGGTGCATAGATAGCCTAAATAACATCACTCAAGTGTTCCACACCACATAGCAGAGGACTTACGATTAATTATTTTAAAAAATCAAAAAGAAATCTTTGAAGATGTGTCCTTATTATCAACTGTGCATTGCCACAAAGAAAGATATAGCCTATACTGTGTCGTGCTGGAGGATATGTTCTCTATCTGTTTGCAACACAAGGATTCGAACGCCAGTCCTATTAATGTCCGCTCTGCTTGCAGACACATCCTCTCACATGTTGTGGGGTTTCTTTCCTGCAGATTGATCAACGGAGAGTTGTTGTTTTTTCCTCTTCCTGGGGAGTGAGTGAAAGTGTTTTTATAAAGTCTCTCTCTCTCGGCTCAATCAAGCTCAGTGAAATCAGCTGCTCACTTCTCTTAAGGGAAAAACACATATACACTACCTTTCATTTCGCTGACCCATTGACTGGTTCACACTTCCAACAGAAGGATCCAGAACATGAAATACATCAGCCACGAAGATGTGCGCCAAATAAGGCCGTGAATGGAACATCTGTGTGCTCTGCTTCGTAATGATTCCATCTCCATAACCAATCATTCGTTGGGGGGGGATTATTATGTTCCATATTCTTTGTTCAATAAGAGATTGAGGTAATGCTAATGATAGCATTTAATCACTAAGTATTTATTTATTTATTTTATATTTAATGGCCAACATTGGATCGCTGCAATTTAGTTCTTCTATTTTGCCAATAGGTTTAATCACTATCTTATAATAATAATAATAATAATAATAATGTTATGGGCTTTCAGTTCTTTTATTTCAACAGTTCCGGATATTTGACATGCCACGATTTTATCCTGAAGGGGATTTTGGCAGTAATGTTTTTATTTTTAAACAGACACGTTATCTGCCCCTCAAACGCCTTAAAATGTCAATCGACGGACCTGGGATTCGATCCCGCAACTTTATACACATTTGAGGAGTTGCTGATAGTTCGTTTAGTGTTGACGCATAAATTTATTTATTTATTTATTGAATTTTTTTTAATATTTAATATTTTTAAAATTTATTCTATTTAATGCAATTTATTGATAACATTACTGGAAGGCTCAATTATAACGATCACTACTTGGTTAACAACATTTTAATTAAAAGTTAATTTAGATAATGTACGTTTAATAGAACCTGTTAACAAAAAGATACATCAGGGAAAGTTTAGGTATGATCAGAAATTTCGGTTGGATTTCATTGCCGTAGAACGTCTTGCAACGTTTTCTCAAAGGATGCAGCAAACAGGTTTTCTATATCAAGATGGGAGTCTGCATTAACTCTCGGAATAAAGAATATGTTCCGTAATGGGTTCAATACCTGGAATTTCTCTCGAATTTTATTTTATGGGAGGAAGACAGGTGCTGTGAAATACTTTTCTGGCCTAATGTGCAACCATTTCTATGCCCCTTATACGAGAAGTAAGTTGTTTTGAAGTAATGAGAAGCTACGGGAAACCTGGCCAAGCCCCGTATGCATATGGGCATGAATCGGAACATTACTCCGGTAGCACATTTCCGGCTGCTGATTGTCATCATGCGTGGCCCCCTCAGGAAACACACCATTCATGCCTCACGACCGTGACGCTAATGTTGTGCGTACACTATTAATATATGACGACATTTCCTCATATCACAGTCTCTTCCTCATCTGTGCTCTGAATTGAGAGAATATATCACCTTATCTTTTTTTTTAACGTAAAACGCCGATGCTTTATTAGCGTTGCGGGTGATTAGCGTGGTTACCATGGTAACAAGAGTGTTGGTCATCTAGTTGAGTAAAGACATCTTGGTATAAGAATGGAAGGTCATGCACTATTAAATGAATAAATATGCATGCAAATATGCACTAATTATTGGTCAAATGTGCATCACGTTTCAAAAAATATGCACTATGAAATAACTATGGCAATTAGGATCAATCCGTATTCTTTAGCGTTTCTATTTTGAATATCAAGAAAATATGAACACATGGACATTTAACTACACATTTTCTTAAATATGTCAACTAACAAACAGTTCTAAATTGTAGGAAATGTTATCTTATGGAACTTCAAGCGGTGTTGATCATCAATATTTATTTTATTATGTTCATTTTAAGTGTAATTGATATACAATTTTAATAGCCTTTGTTTTTTTAAATTAAAATAATTTACATTATTTACATAGTGAATGCTGAATAAGAATAATTGATATTGACTTGCAAAAATGACTGAAACGTACTAGGTATTAAAATAATTTCGGTTTATTTATTTATCGATTGGCTTTTAGTGCCGAGGACATGTTCGCCTGAGGCTGTAGCTGCTTCCAGCGGACACCCTTAGTGTGAGCTACAAGTTCCGTTCAATTTCAAGTAGTTACAACTTTCGCTACCAGATATCAATGATACCTAGTGGTGAACGTTGGAACTTTGATAGAGCGTTCCGACGAAATCTAACCAAGCAATTTAGCTTCACAAGTTTAGTCTGTGGAATCTTTTACATGCCATAAATCTATGACCGCTGGCTTTACTTCCCCTCCGAAGGAAGGCTTACTGAAAGATTTTTAATGCTTTAAAAAAATCCGACGACTTGGGCACAGCAGTTCAGCATGCTACCAACTACGCCACCGAAGCCGCTAAATTTCGGTAATATTCTGTGATAGATTCTCGGAGTCCGTATCGAAATATACGATTTTAAGAACATGAAGTAACAAAAAGCGCTTGAAAACAATAGGAAATTGGAATATACGCCCTTCTCAAGCAGAGATATGCACTTAAACAGGCAAAGGAGAAAAATATGATGCATTGTGTCAAAATAACCAAAATATGCATAAATATTCAAAAATATAATTTTGCATGAACTTCCGGGCCTTGTTCCATGTTTCGATGTTTCTCAGTATAGCCGAGGACTTAAACTTTTATTTTTGTGAAATGGAAAGAAGTTTCTTGCCTTATCTAGTTTACAGATGTTCGACTTTTCGTTCTCCTTCATCGAGAGGCTCCAAAACTGGAAAGAAATGTTGGCATTATTTAGTTTCGAATAACAGCTTTTAGCTTTTGGAGGTCATGGAACAAGAGAACACTATTGCTTGTTTCTTTTCAAATGCTGATGTGGAAATAAGACTCCACCTTATTTAATCTCAGTGGTGACTGACACAAGTCAGAGAAGGATGCTCTGGAACCTGAGAGGTTAGCGTGTTGTGGTGTAGATTTGGCAACAGTGTGGTGTTACCTGTGCAGCCCCAAGCTTGGGGCAGGTAGCCAGGGAGAGGGTGCGTGCTATTCAGCTGTCCGTCAGGCTTGCTTGCTCAGGTGTTCTGAGCTCCAAACAAAGTTATACTTTTATTACAGTATACCCCATTTTGGCATAAAATGGCTGCATCCATTAACCATCGTCTACTCCTACACTGGGTAGTACATATTGTGCGATTGCTTGTGAATACGAATATCTGATCGAACACACGACTATTCAGTCAATAATCGAATGATTCGAGGAAGTTGAGACATTCAAATGTTCGAATGAACAAATAGAAAAGGAAGGATAAAGAGAAAGAGGTAACAAGTGACGGTTGCTTTGAAGGATATTTATTTATAAGGATCCATCAGGCTGAATGGATCCCCCAGGGGCTCACAACTTGGGGGACGTGGGATGGTGACCACGGGAACCCGGCAGAGTCCGGCATTGCTTCCACTTACTTGTGCCGGGCTCCTCTCAGTCTTCTTTCCTGTCGACCTCTCTTGGTCAACTCTTGTTCTCGTCTGACCCCGACGGTATTAGGGTATCCGAGGCCTAGGGAGTCTGTTCCTTTTCCCACCTTAATTGGCCCTTGTCTCATATTTCCTGATCCCTCATTCTTCGAGGGATCAGCCTTCTTTTTCTTTTCATTATATTTCCTTTTCTCTTTAAGATTCCCGCACTGTTTTGTGAATTGGTTCCCTGTGTATCTAAATTACATTTTGAAAGTTTTTTTTCAATCTACATTGCATTTTTAAGTATTTTCGATCTAAACGCCATTTTGTAAGTATTTTCAGTCTAAATTGCATTTTGTAAGTATTTTGGAGTGGGGGCTCCGACATATTGTATTTTGAATTTAAATTGCATGTTGTGAGTATTTTGAATCTGATACGACATTTTCAATCTACATTGCATTGTGTATTTTCAATTTCAATTGCATTTTGTAAGTATTTCCACTCTACATTTTGTGGGTCTTTTCAATCTAAGTTCCATTTTTTTGTAAGTATTTTCAATCTACCCTGGTTTTCGTTATGGTTTCCGTTTCATTGTCATTTTCACAATGATGTTAGGCCCCTTAAAACAACAATTATCATCATCATTAGGCTGAATGGGAAAGGGATTAACCCCCATCCGACCCCTCGTATTCGCCCCTCCTCCAACAACCTGACCCTGTTCATATGTCTTTACACAAATTGCTGTAAATTTGCGGGTAGTTTTCACCCTATTTGAATTGTTCGATTTATTTTAATAATCGACTATTCCAAATACTCAGAGTCTTTCCTATGTTCAAACATTCAAATAATCGAATAATTTATTCGAATTTTGAATTGGAGAATATTCGAATTAATCGATCACTCGAATGATATGTACAGCCCTATGCACACGTGGGAAGCGATGAGCAATAGAGTGCCAATTTTATAATTGATCGAAAAGTAGATTAATAATGAATAGTTTGCATTATTAGTTGAATGGTGATTTCTCTTGTTTCTCGATGTGTTTACTTATCAATGTGTCTGATGCGTAGAGTGCTTCTGGTCTGACGACGGTATTGTAGTAACGTAGTTTTGCGTTTTGTGATGTGGATTTTATATTACATTTGTTACAGGTAGGCCTAATTATTATTAATTACTCCCTCCGTTCTAATCGTCAGTTTTTATTCTCAGCGGTATAGGCTAGTTCTCTGTTACGCGGAGCTGATACCTCCGATCACGTACGTGCAACTCCAAGAAACACCAACCAAAGAGATCCAGCGGCGAAGAGAAAATTCTCTTGACCCCCAAACAGGGCCCCCTCCACCAGTTCGCTGTAACGCTACCAAGTCTTCTGGCTTACTGCGGCTATAAAGCGAACTCAGCTCTTCTTATTGTGTCTGGACCACGGACAAAGCCCTCCAACAGTAGTTCACGAAAAAGAAGTCGACCAGAATCATCTGAATGTTTCTCTTGTGGTTGTGATTAAGGCTACTAATTGTCTACCGTACCTCACCCGGATTTCTCAGCACTCTTATCTTGGATAGAAATACAGATTCTTAACAATAATAATAATAAATCCAAGTTCCTCTGCTACAATGAAGATCATCGAATCTTGGATATGCTGTTTATTGCTTGATGACGAACACTGGTGTTTGTAATGTAACTTGAAAGTTGGCCGTCTTGTTTCGCTGTGAGGTCATTCCATGTTTAACAATCTTCACACCGTTAGCCAGATAACAACGCATATCATAACCTATAAAGCAATCCCTATTGAAGAACAGTGATACTTTTGACCAGGGGCGTAAAACACGGGGAGGGCGGGGGAGGCTCAAGTTTTAGGTGCAAGAAAAAAGTTTAAATACCCATAAAAAATAAAAGTACTGTAAGATAACCCGAAACTATTCTATGATTTAATACTAGGTTAGGCGGAAAATCGGAAAAGCCACCTGCCTTGCTTAGTCGTAATTTCTTTATGCTACCGAAAAAAGTCTGCTTTCCCCCCCTCTCCCCCGTTTCCCGCCGAGACGCTTTGAGCTTTGTCCCCTTGCCACGACAATTCGAAAAGGTGCATTTTCAAATTATTATTTCTAAGCGCTGCGCTGGCTTAAAACTGAGGTACTGAGTAAGTCAGTGTTTGGGTCTTTTGCTAGTCGTTGACAAAAAAAGTTTTATGTTTTGTATTCATATACCGATTGTATTTTGAATTTTAATTGGAAATAATGAATAAAATCTGTTATTTCAAGTGTTAAAACCTTAAACTAAAACAAACATTCCCGGGTAGGTAGGTAGGTAACCGCAGTTAATCAATTTGACCCCCCCCCCCCCCTTTCAGGGAGTTTTACGCCCCTGCCTTTGACTCCCACTACACACAAACGTTCCGCTTGCAGTGAACCAGAACTCTCATGGGAGACTTGTGGCAGAGATTTCAATGTGATACGAGAGATCTCTTAGGAGCCGACATTGTGGTTCGTAGAGCCTCCGTGGCTTAGGCGGCAGCACGCCGGCCTCTCACCGCTGGATCCGTGATTCAAATCCCGGTCACTCCAATGTGAGATCTGTGCTGGACAAAACGGAGGCAGACAGGTTTTTCTCCGGGCACTCCGGTTTTCCCTGTCAAAATTTCATTCCAGCAACACTCTCCACTATCATTTCATTTCATTTATTCATTTAAGCATTGCCCCAGAGGAGTGTGACAGGCTTCGCCGCTAGATGGGGGCTTCATTCATTCCATTCCTGACCCGGTCGGAGACTGGAAGCAGGCTGTGGATTTTCATTTCATTGTGGTTCGTACTGTACAATCGAATGTGTAGCCTATATAGCGAGAAACCTCTTGTGCGAAGATGGGCACGTGAAGCTACAAGTAGGCGCCACTCTGGGTTGTGTAGGAGAACTAGCTTGCTGCACTCTGGCGTAGGTGGTGTTTATTATGTAATCACTGCCAGCTAGATCGTGACTACGTGCTTTGCTCACGAGTAACGGTCCGAAACGTAACCACTTCTTGTACTGCCTGGCTATCAGCCAGCGTGAACATGTTGTTTTGTTGCCTTGGTAACCATATAGTTAGTTATTGTAGTTTTAAGGGGCGGAACTACGAGGTCATCTGTAACCATATAGAAGAACTAGATGACGAACACGTCCTGTCATGGTAACTGTTGGAATTATGTCCACGCTATTCACAGTTGATCAACAAGGGGCTTTACCATATCGTGGTCATGCACACGAGTGTCTGTAGAATCTGTTGGATAACCTGTGTCATTGTGATGGTGTTTGCCACGGTGGGTGAGTGGTTATCGTGTCGGACTACCAACCCCAAGCTTGCAGGTTCGCTCTTGGCTGTGGTAAATGATTTTTGAAATGCGCCAAAATCACGGCACGCATGTCATACGTTGTTGGCATGTTAAAGAACCCATTTGAATTAAGTAGGCCGTGTTCATAATGGCAACATTAATCTCCGGATTTTCCGCCAACACAAAAAGTTCCTCCTTCCTCTACTAGAAAGTGCTATAGTGTCAAGGAGCGTAGATATCTAACCTCCTTGGCTTTCACAGCGCTCCAAGGATCGATAAAATTCGACATGCAAGCTGCCCTCTGGGCGTCAATTAACAAAGTTTGCACCCGACATACGAAATTATTATATTATTATTGTGGTGGTTTTAGTACATTCGCCTAGAGTAGAAATGGGGGGAAACACCTCTAAGATGGTTGAGGCTGAAATCCCACCCCCCTCGTCTGAGTTTTTCCTCACGAGGCTGAGAGTACTGTATACTCCTTTCCAGCCCTCAGACAAGAATTATCTTGTCAGTAACGAGAGAAGAACCCCAACATCCTCGGTGACAGTCAAGAATGCTAGTCACTGTGGCCTCGAGGTGGACGAACAAGATGTACCCTGCCCCTAAATGAACACGCATCTATGAGTTGTTTTTTGTTGTTGTAATTTTTGTAATTTTGTAGCGTAAAACCTCGATCATTTTTGACCATTTTCCTTCATTTGGAAGTCCGCTTATTTATTTTTAATTGCGATTGGCAACAACATTTTTTAAAGAAAGAAAGAAAGAAAGAAAGAAAGAAAGAAAGAGTCTGAAAGACTGGACTTAATATCATTTTAAATACTACAAATGCTAGAAAGGCTGGAGGCTTCGAGCGAGCGCGCAGTACTATGACGTCACACACCTCAGTGCATTCTCAGTACATTTCGTGACGTTGCCGTAACGTAATGCCAGAGCTCACCAGTGAACTCAATACAAGCGGTACTATGACGTCACACACTTCAGTGCATTCTCGGTACATTTCGTGAGCGTTGCCTTAACGTAACGACGAAGTCGACTATATCATTTAAAGTGATAAAAAGAAGTGCACTTGAACTGCGAGTGTGATATTCTTGATCTGGCTCCGTAACGTAACGACGAAGTCGACTATATCATTTAAAGTGATAAAAAGAATTGCACTTGAACTGCGAGTGTGATATTCTTGATCTGGCTCCGTAACGTAACGACGAAGTCGACTATGTCATTTAAAGTGATAAAAAGAAGTGCACTTGAACTGCGAATGTGATATTCTTGATCTGGCTCCGTAACGTAACGACGAAGTCGACTATATCATTTAAAGTGATAAAAAGAAGTGCACGTGAACTGCGAATGTGATATTCTTGATCTGGCTCCGTAACGTAACGACGAAGTCGACTATATCATTTAAATTGATAAAAAAGAAGTGCACTTGAACTGCGAATGTGATATTCTTGATCTGGCTCCGTAACGTAACGACGAAGTCGACTATATCATTTAAAGTGATAAAAAGAAGTGCACGTGAACTGCGAATGTGATATTCTTGATCTGGCTCCGTAACGTAACGACGAAGTCGACTATATCATTTAAAGTGATAAAAAGAAGTGCACTTGAACTGCGAGTGTGATATTCTTGATCTGGCTCCGTAACGTAACGACGAAGTCGACTATATCATTTAAAGTGATAAAAAGAAGTGCACGTGAACTGCGAATGTGATATTCTTGATCTGGCTCCGTAACGTAACGACGAAGTCGACTATATCATTTAAAGTGATAAAAAGAAGTGCACTTGAACTGCGAGTGTGATATTCTTGATCTGGCTCCGTAACGTAACGACGAAGTCGACTATATCATTTAAAGTGATAAAAAGAAGTGCACGTGAACTGCGAGTGTGATATTCTTGATCTGGCTCCGTAACGTAACGACGAAGTCGACTATATCATTTAAAGTGATAAAAAGAAGTGCACTTGAACTGCGAGTGTGATATTCTTGATCTGGCTCCGTAACGTAACGACGAAGTCGACTATATCATTTAAAGTGATAAAAAGAAGTGCACTTGAACTGCGAGTGTGATATTCTTGATCTGGCTCCGTAACGTAACGACGAAGTCGACTATATCATTTAAAGTGATAAAAAGAAGTGCACGTGAACTGCGAATGTGATATTCTTGATCTGGCTCCGTAACGTAACGACGAAGTCGACTATATCATTTAAAGTGATAAAAAGAAGTGCACGTGAACTGCGAATGTGATATTCTTGATCTGGCTCCGTAACGTAACGACGAAGTCGACTATATCATTTAAAGTGATAAAAAGAAGTGCACGTGAACTGCGAATGTGATATTCTTGATCTGGCTCCGTAACGTAACGACGAAGTCGACTATATCATTTAAAGTGATAAAAAGAAGTGCACTTGAACTGCGAATGTGATACTCTTGATCTGGCTCCGTAACGTAACGACGAAGTCGACTATATCATTTAAAGTGATAAAAAGAAGTGCACTTGAACTGCGAGTGTGATATTCTTGATCTGGCTCCGTAACGTAACGACGAAGTCGACTATATCATTTAAAGTGATAAAAAGAAGTGCACTTGAACTGCGAATGTGATATTCTTGATCTGGCTCCGTAACGTAACGACGAAGTCGACTATATCATTTAAAGTGATAAAAAGAAGTGCACTTGAACTGCGAGTGTGATATTCTTGATCTGGCTCCGTAACGTAACGACGAAGTCGACTATATCATTTAAAGTGATAAAAAGAAGTGCACGTGAACTGCGAATGTGATATTCTTGATCTGGCTCCGTAACGTAACGACGAAGTCGACTATATCATTTAAAGTGATAAAAAGAAGTGCACGTGAACTGCGAATGTGATATTCTTGATCTGGCTCCGTAACGTAACGACGAAGTCGACTATATCATTTAAAGTGATAAAAAGAAGTGCACGTGAACTGCGAATGTGATATTCTTGATCTGGCTCCGTAACGTAACGACGAAGTCGACTATATCATTTAAAGTGATAAAAAGAAGTGCACGTGAACTGCGAATGTGATATTCTTGATCTGGCTCCGTAACGTAACGACGAAGTCGACTATATCATTTAAAGTGATAAAAAGAAGTGCACGTGAACTGCGAATGTGATATTCTTGATCTGGCTCCGTAACGTAACGACGAAGTCGACTATATCATTTAAAGTGATAAAAAGAAGTGCACGTGAACTGCGAATGTGATATTCTTGATCTGGCTATGAATACTTTGAGTAGGTTGTTCTGATAGGATTATATTTAGATTCTTTTGACTACATAAACAAGTGACAATACTGTAATTGTGGGGTGTGTTACTGTCTTATACAAGCGATGAAGTCTCCCAATATCACAAGCATTGTGCATTCTGCGTGAACCTTCCTTCTTCTTGTTTGTTCATTTGAGTGACGGCTATGCTGCTACATGTGCTGCTATAGAGATGTTTTGATAGGATACACACACTGAAAGTATGGAGGGGTGATGACCAATATGTCCATGCACACAAGCAGCAACTCTATTTTTATCCACTTGTTATTGTAGCCTATTCATGAAGCTGCAGCAAGTGCACTGACAGACAAATAATGTTGGAAGTCCCGGGGCACCAACCCCAAAGTACAGTAGAGTGGGCTGCTGACCTAGGTGTCCCAGGTCCTCGTGGTCGCCATAACTGTGAATGGAGAAAGTATTGCTCGTGTTCCCAGTATCACGACTCCTGTCTGACAAAAGGTCAGTACCGAGCTAGGCGCTCGACTGTGCCCTCAATATGGCGGGATGACGTCACTCCATGGCCGCCGAACAAATGCAAGGAGCAGAGCGCACTCAATACTAGGAGATACAGCTTAAAGTAACAATATTACTTGTACAACACAGTTCCAAGGAAACTCATATGTTTGCTACTTGAAACAAAAATCGAAGTTATTAAAATTCTAATCAAAGATTTTTTATTTTTTTTATATTTTCAAAACCTGCCCTTGTACTGCAGTTTCTTACACATTTCTCAAGTTTATATATATACATTTTTTAACTTTTCCTTTGTACAAGTGTTTGTGGCTTAGCCAAGGCAACATTCGGTCCTCGCTGCTCCGCGTCTTTTAAATCGCTTCAAATAAAGGCTTAATGTTAATTTTAGCCGATTTTGTCCATATGCATTTTCATTTACGTTAGCATATGAAAATAATAGCATATACGTCATTCCATCCTCAAAAGTCAACATTTTCACTGTACCTAAACATCGTGTCCACGTAAGTGTTTAATGTCACCTATTTTCATTTTTCTATCTGTTTTATTAAGGACAGATGACCTTGTAGTTCCGCCATTTAAAACAACAATAACTATCTGTTTTATTACAAACCTCTATCTCATTTCAATTTTATCTTTTTAGAACATGGCATTTCCAACGTCGAGCTGTTTTCAAGAAATATTAATTTGTCCATATCTGGGTATACTTTTTAATACTTAATACATTTTAATAATTTAGATAATAATCTTAGAAATAGTTTTGAACATAACCTATAAATACATGCTGTAAAATTTAGTCTCATTTTCTCAAAACCATAAATTCTGAAGCATTTGTCCCGTTTTCTCAGAAACTATACGAGACATTTTAATGAAAATTTCAGTTTTTAAACACCACTGCATTGTAGCTGTGGATCCTCAGTTATGTTGATTGCACCAGAAATTATGTGTGTTTTTTTTTCACAAACAAATTAGAATGCATGGAAATTAATTTATAAACATATTTTGAATGGCAATGCCACAGCCATTTAGGATCAGTAAGTTGCACAAGGATCTTTTAATTTACAGTGAAATATTACACCATATCCACTTTACAATACAAAAATGTTTTTATACGATGTCTTACACTCTTTGATACATGTTTCGGCTCTGTGAGCCTTCTTCAGTCAAACACACTAATTATTCTCATATGACAGTCTATGTGTTGATCTTGTTAAGACTGTATCATAATCAATACGGGAAAATCAAGAATAATGACAGTGAAATTTTCAGACAAATCTGTTCAATTGTTTCTGTGCAAACGGGGCATTAATTTGCTTAATTTAGGTATTACACAGACTAATAACTGCATTTCCTATTAATTACATTTGCTTACGAAGGTCATAATACGACCGGTACACTGAATCACATGAATAATATTTATTTTCTTTCACTAAAAATGATTTTTCGTTATTAATTTGTATACATTTCAATTAAACGCGACCCCACTTTGTGAGGCTATGCTAATGTGAGCTGGTGGATGTAATTTCCGCTGCACAGAGCCCTAGAAGGGCCCATGTCTGGCGCTGTAGGATCAAGGCCCTCCACTTTCCACATTTGGTTGTGGCGCTGAGTCACGGCACGTGCCCCACAACCAGCCAATGGCAGGCCGTCCCGCCGTGGCTTGGCCTCGCTTCCTACTGGATCATCATCCAGCATCACGATCTGTGTGGCTCATCCCGGCACGGTTACTATATTCAAATGTGCTTCCTTCACAAAGCATTTTCAACACGTTTCAAGGGCCCTTTTGATTCCGTTCAGGTTCACGTCATGACGACTCGACCGACACCCACTGGCGATCTGAAGATGTCACAAATACCCTGTTCCCGAGCACGAGTTTAAGATCGCACAACGCCACCGAGGATCGAGCCCGGGGTTCTTCGGGCCAGAAATAAGTAACCGGACGTTCCAAGAACTGAACTACCACTGCCAGGATGAAAGCGAGTTCGAACCTTCATTAGGCAAAACGTAAATATTGATCTGGAAGAACACGAAAATACGTACAAAACGTTCTTCTGCTACACTGAGAAATATCGAATGGATACGTAATTATTATTATTATTATTGAGACAACATTATTTGATGTAATTCATAGTAATAGCCCATTTTGAGGGCGTTGTTGCCACAGTAACCATACAGCCCCTAGGTAATGATCGTGTGGCCTCCGGAGAGGCCGAGTGCAGGTCTTTGCTACTTGACGCCCGTGGGCGACCTGCGCGTCGTAATGAGGATGAAGTGAGGGTGAAGACGACACATACACCCAGTCCCCGAGCCATGGGAATTAACCCCAGGAGATTAAAATCCCTGATGGCTCGGCCGGGAATCGAACCCGGGGCACTTCGGGCCAAAGCCTAGCGCGCTATCCATTTAGTCACGGAGCCGGACAGCCCTAGGTCACATAATATAACACTTTCGAAGAAATTTTAATTTAGCTAACTTACTTTTTTTTTTGACACTAACATTTTATGTTGGTAGCACTGAATGTTTAAATTTAAAATGACACTAGGAGACACTAGAAGGAAAAAATCGAATTTTTAAAGACTTTTAGTGGCTTCGGTGGCGTAGTTGGTAGCATGCTGAGATTCTATGCCCAAGATCGCGGGTTCAAACCCGGCCAAAGTTGTCTTATTTATAAGTGCGTTAAAAAAAACTCAGTATGCTTTCCTTCGGAGGGGAAGTAAAGCCGGCGGGCCCATGTCATAGATCTATGGCATGAAAAAGAACCTTCCACTAACTAACTACACTTGTGTGAAGCTAAATTTGTTGGTTAGATTTGATTAGCGCTCTGTTAGTTCCAACGTTCATCAGCAGGTGCGGGCTGCGGTGGCATCTAGTAACCAAGTTCACAGCTAGGTGTCGTTGACGGTAGCATCTGGTAGCAAAGGTAGGAACTACTTGAAAATAGATCGTCTGCAGTCGTTACCTTAATTATAGACAACACACACTAATACAGCCATCAGATCACAAATAATACCAGTTATCAGACAGATTCTACACACACCCAAAGTACACGGGGCTATATGACCACGTTGCCGGAGCCCCTAAACTGAGGAACCAACCGAAAGACTTTTATTCACTAACGGACTTCTAGTCAAACACTAGGAGTTGCTACTATCTCGCGACCGATATGCGTAACGTTTAATAATCACGACCTACTAGATGCTTGCTGCGCTCTATTTGAGAGTTTGCATCCAGTCGGCCGTGCAATAATCTTATTATATAATACGCTAAGGCTAAGGTGTATGTTTCACAAAACTCAAGCTCCTAAACCAGAGGGAGTTAGAAGGTATGGTTTGTACAAAAATCTTCCAAATCGTCTCAATAGTACAGGAAAAATCTTGCATTTCTTGAAAAGTCAACGGAAATATATTTATTTGCTTATAAATTGCTTTTAAACAAATAAACAAGATGATAGCCCCTGCGAGAACTCTGTCGCCTACAGCCCGCATAGCACTAGAGACGTGCGGGTAGTCTGTACACATGGGGCGGACACAACCCATCATTCGAGAGTTCTCGCACGGGCACACTGGTATTAATAGAAAAGCGCACGAAAGTGCATACTATAGATTTACACTAGTTCAGTCATTGCCAAAATCGCACAGTGATTTCTGGTTATTTTGACATCGTGTGATGTGATAGAGTATATGTCGCAGAACTGGTCACATAACGAGCACATGCAGGGGACGTGGTAGGACATGTTTTTACTTATTTTATGGTGGTATCCCTGCACTGCTAACTTTATCCCCACATGTCATAGTGTCTGATTGGCATTGGCCCAGTCCGGTTGATCATGGCATCCGTGCTGTAAAATTCTATCGGGATATCTTCTCTCTGCTAGGTGCGCTTCAGCATTTTTTGAGGATGGAAGCTGTAATTTTGTCCTTATTTCTTTGACGATAGATAGCAACATAGATGTCTCTACTGAACTACAGTAGATGATCAACACTTGTTGCCATGGTAACCACGCTAATCACAGATAGACCCCAGCCATATCCATGTTAAAAGCTGTGTAGGAATTATGAATGCCGGGGCCACCAGACCAACACCATCCTTTGATCACATTAATAATACTAATGAGAAGCTGGAGACTTCAATGAGGGGGTGGAAAAGCATTGAAGACTGCAAACACTAGGCGAGAACAGAGTTTATTTCGCCGTCTTCTTGGAATAGTACAGATCATGAGAAGTGTGTCGGACCAATGAATTAACACCTCGCTGCTAACTGAAGCAGGTCACCTCATTTCTGTGTGGCAACTGCTTATCCAAACATCGCCTAGGCCTTTAAACAGAACCTCTATAGTATTGTATTAGTTCTACCTCTCCTCACACGGACTGGGTTCGATTCTAGTTTAATGAGTGTGCGGTGGAAATGTCACGCGCAGATGTTCGGATTCCACGCTACAACTCCGGAGGTCACGTTACTAATAATCTCGTGATTAATGGACAGGTAAAACTACAAGCTTCATTCCTTATTTCCCAATTCCCTTCCTTCATTTCTTCTTGACTGGCTGCGTGGCTCAGCGGTAACGTTCTCGCCTGCTCTTTTCCAAGGTTGCAGGATCGAATCCTGGCGCAGTCAGCTGACATTTTATTGTGCGAAAATGCAAGGGAGCCGTGTCAGTAGATTTACTGGCACGTTAAAGGTCCCCTTCGGAGTAAAATTCCGGCACCCCGGCGTGGCGTCCTAAAAGCCGCAGAGGATTAAAAGGGTCTTAAAACCTATAACATTGATTATCATTTCTTCTTTCCTTGTCTTTTGCCTTCCTTCATTTCTTCTTTATTTTCCTCCCTTCTTTCCTTCATTGCTTCCATTTTTCTTCATTTCTTCCTTTGTTTTCCTTCTTTCCTTCCTTGCTTCCATATTTCTTCATTTCTTGCTTCCATTTTTCTTCATTTCTTCCCACCTTCCATTTTTCTTCATTTCTTCCTTCCTTGCTTCCATTTTTCTTCATTTCTTTCACCTTCCATTTTTCCTTCATTTCTTCCTTGTTTCCTTCCTTGCTTCCATTTTTCCTTCCTTATTATCCTTCATTTCTCTCTTGCTTCCACTTTTTTAAATTTCTTCCTTCTTTCCTTCCTTGCTTCTATGTTTTCTTTATTTATTTCTTCCTTCCTTGTTTGCCTTCTTTCTTTCCTTGCTTCCATTTTTCCTTCCATTGCATTGTCAGAAGATCAAAGCCAGTGGAGGGAAAATATGATCCAAGATACCGTACTTGTTTCTCCGTGGTCCATAGTGGATTAGATCAAACAGAACACTTTGGAAGTGTCTGACGATAGCAATATAGGTCACGAAACCTCATCTGGTGTCGAGCGAGTAAGAGTATTTGCTAATCATATCCAAGCCAGGCACGATCTTGGTGCAGCACAGCGTGGCCGTGCTTTTGTTTCAGTTTACGTCACTAGAAGGTTCCCGGCAAATGCGCACGTGACGTCTGTAGTAGATCTACGTACAGGAGGATCACTCGCCCGCCGTCTGGTGGATCTTTAGATTGTTCCAGGACGTATTTTATGGTGCGCTGGCCTACGTCTTAATTTAGGAAGCTCTGGAGTAGAAATGGAGACACTACAGAAATCCACTTCTCAGTTCAGCCTCACGAGGCTCAGTACCACGTTTCAACCCTCAGATCAGAATGTAATTTCTTGGCAGAGCTGGAAATCGAACTATGACCTCCACGGGGACAGCCAAGAATGCTAGTCACTACGCCACGAATTAATAACTATCTTTTATAGAGGTTCCTTTCAGTAGATTCCAATGTTAGTAAGTACTTTTTCTCTTCAAGGAACTTCAAGTTAATTTACTCCACCATTAAGGCTGTTCATAGGACTTTTCCTATCTTTCTTCAGTGCCCGGGATATGCGTAGTCTCGGGCTTTTATCAAGTCCCTTAAGTTACTAAAATTCGTTTAAGATTTCAATAATTTTTCTTCTAGCGTCTCCGAGTGTCATTGTAAATTTAAAAAAACCAGTGCTACCAACATACAATTTTAGTGTCAACAAAAATCCCTAAAAAAGTTACTAAATTCAAATCTCTTCGAAAGTGTTACTTTAAGTACGTGAGTGATCTAGGCCTATTTGGTTAACAAGGCTCTCAGTATGGGATATTGCTATGAATTGCATCAAATGTTGCCTCATTATTATTATTATTATTATTATTATTATTATAAATAATAATAATAATAATATCGTATGCCTCGGGTGCTGGGTGCAAGCTTTGTTATTTTGACGCCCAGAAGGCAGCTTGCATGTCGAATTTTGTTGATCCTTGGAGCGCTATGAAAGTCAAGGAGGTTAGATATCTAAGCTCCTTGACACTATATCGCTTTCTAGTAGAGAAATGAGGAACTATGTGGCGGAAAATCCCGAGATTAATTTTGCCGTTACTAACACTGCCTACTGAATTCAAATGGGTCTTTTAACATGTCAACAACGTATGACATGCGTGCCGTAATTTTTGTCGCCTTTCCAAAAAACAAAAAAACAAACAAAAAAAACACTTACCATTGCCAGGAGCGAACCTGCAAGCTGGGGGGGGGGGGTTGGTAGTCTGACGCGATAACCACTCACCCACCGTGGCAATAATAATAATTATAATATATTCACTTGGAATGGCCCCCCAGTGATGTGTAGATACATTGTTCACCAAACATCGAATACACCATAGATGTTCTCATTCCTGAGCGTAACATTGATAACAATATTTCTTTTGAAAAAACTATAATAGAATAATGATAATAATCCTCCATGATTCGATGTTTATCATTGTCGTGGAGGAACGTTTTTATTTCAAATATTTGCCAAAATGTTCAAATAAATTAAACTACATAATCCCTCAGTTGAAATGGGGCTCGGAACCGCAAAGTTTAATAACTATCACCAGTCAAAATGTTGGAGTATTCATTATTATTAATATTATTATTATTATTGTTCCATTCACAAGGTGGTGAAATGACTGTATACTTAAGTACAGTAATGCTGTTTTTCGATGACGATGATTCTTGTATCTAGGAGTAGAACATCTTGTGTTGTCCACGATTGTAAATACGATGAGTACATTTTACCAGGAAGCTACAGCATTTTATCCCTGGCGTTGTTTGGGATTAATAAATCTGCACTGATGTTTGCTGTAGTGATGTGTTGTGTGAGTAGGGGGTAGTCCCCTTTGTCTGTACAGCTCATGTACATGCTCGTATGAAGAAAGAGAAAATCTCGGTGGGAAGTATGTCATCCAGCAATCACGAAAGGTAATTCTGCTTAAACAAAAGTGTCTACTTGTTTTGTAACCTTCATACATATTCTACTTGAATTTGTTTCAAGAAAATATTAGTGTTGGTAAATGAGGTAAGGTTACATTGTTAGTAACTTATTTAAGATGGCCATGTTTGTAATGGTAAGATTACATTGTTAGGAACTTATTTAAGATGGCCATGTTTGTAGTGATGGGGGATAAATGGTAAGGTGACATTGTTATTTAATTATTTAAGATGGCCATGTTTGTAGTGATGGGGGACAAATGGTAAGGTTACATTGTTAGTAACCTTTTTAAGGTGGCCATGTTTGTAGCGATGGGGGACCAATGGTAAGGTTACATTGTTAGTAACTTGTTTAAAGCGACCATGTTTGTAGTGATGAGGGAAAAGTGGTAACGTTACATTGGTAGGAACGTATTTAAGTTGGCCATGTTTGTAGTGATGGGGGACAAAATGGTAAGGTTACATTGTTAGTAACCTATTTAAGGTGACCATGTATGTAGCGATGGGGGACCAATGGTAAGGTTACATTGTTAGTAACTTATTTAAGGTGACCATGTTTGTAGTGATGAGGGACAAATGGTAACGTTACATTGTTAGGAACTTATTTAAGATGGCCATGTTTGTAGTGATGGGGGACAGGTAAGGTTACATTGTGAGTTACATAATTATTTAAGATTGAATCCCGGTTCATTTAATTGCCTTTTGTTGGTGGAGGAAGCCGCGTCAGTAGATTTATTGGCACCTTCTGGCATCCTAGCGCCTCTAGTTGCAAGGGACGACATTATTATTATTATTTTGGTCGTCAGACGCTAATGCAACCTTCGTGATCCTTATTGGGGAAGATACGGCGCTATAATGTTTGACGACAAACTCGTCTTGCTCTTGGAGACTACCAGTCATGTTGATGACCCACCTGTATACGGCTCACAGATTACCTTACGGCTTGGTATTGTAAGACGCTAGTTGGTTCGCGTGACGACAGAGCGCAGCACTTCACCGCATTTAATTACTGGGTTCAGAGCAGTTCAGAGCTGAGCTGCTGCCCTCGGGCGCTTTGCGTGGTCAAGGCCAACTCCAAGATGGCGGCGCGGTCCTTTTCCAGAGAGTTCAAGCGGAGAAAGAGAAGAGTCTCCACGCTTGGCAAAGAACACAAGAGTGGTGACTGTGACGTCACGATGCATCTAGTGCAACTGTCGTCATAGCAACAAACATGATGCTACCATTTTGATGTTCTGTGAATTTAAAAAATAGTTCAGTTTTCTAAACCCTAAGATATCAAAACGTGACCGTCTACGGTACTCAAACTCACATTTTTGGTTTCCGGGCAGACGACGTCTAGTTAACTAGTTAGTTATTGTTGCTTTAAGGTGCGGAATAGCGAGGTCATCTGCCCCTATCATATATTTTATTTTAATTATATGAGGGCAACTACACTGCCTTCCTCAGCGCATTTTGGCAGTCCTGAACTAGTGAGTTATTATTTTAAAGAACCTACTCAGGTGACTCAGTGACTAGCGTTTGTAGTTGTCACATTTCAGGTCTGGGTTGGATTCCCGGCTCTGTCAGGAATTTGTAAATGTTGATATGGGACCAGCGGAGTGGGGAACACCCTACCGCTCATAAACTATGGCTCAGGACGTCTGATTAATGATCCCTTGTCATAACCGAGAGCTGTAATGGCTTCTTCTACGACTCTTGTGGCATCCTTATTATTATTATTATTATTATTATTATTATTATTAATGAGGTTCAGTAAAAATCTAGGTTTTTATAGATTGGCAAAAAAAAAGTGACGATCATTTCATCACCCTATTATATAAAGGAAATGTTACATTAACAAATGGCGGGGGTTTGATTGGTTGGCATGTTTCGCTCGTGAAACAAGCATCATCAGATCTAAATACTGTAGTTCTACAAGTGGTCGCTGCCCTCCAATAACAAAACCTCGCTAAAAGCACGGCAAAGGTTAGAAAGTGTGGCAACTATTTCTGAAGCATCCGAAAAGAGAACTATTTATTTTAATATTTACAAAGCAGCAAGACTGAAATATTACAAAAGAAAAATGACCTAATCTCTGAAGGTGCAGCTACTTAAGCACATTGGCGTACACAGGATTTCCGTCTGGGGGAAGTTTCATTAATATAACAGGGTAATTGTGTACATAATTAAAATTATATTTTGATTAATATTCATAAAAAACAATAATAAAATAACCGTTCTCTTTCACGGAAACTATTTTAGGCTTCCTTATTTTTTGACACAATAACAAATGAAAATATGGAAAACAGTAACTAAATATTAAAACTGAAACGATGCAGTGGTATCATCATGTCCATAGTTAGAAGTTGCTTAAAATATTGATATTATATGAGAAAAAAAATAATGTTTTGCTCTCCGTGTTCCTACTGCCATTACTATCGTCTCTCAAAATCTGCCTATCTTGATGACTTTATCTGTATCATTAATATGAATAAATTGCAGAGACTCCTCATGTACCGTACTGAATTATCTTTAACGAAACGGACACACAATTAAAGCAACACGAAGCGACGTGAAAAAGGTTACCGATCTCACACTTCAACAGTAAATCTGATCCATGGTTAGTTTCAACACTGAAGGAGGAGTTTCGCTGCGAGTAGAGTGCAGGACATTTACCAAGTGACGAACGTGATCCATTTAAAATATATACAGGAGTAAGACACCTCACTAGCGGTAGTGTAAAACAGATGGGTCAATATAAAGATTCAAGTAAAGAAATATCTCTGCTCTGGGGATGGGGTTAAACCCTTTAGCCTTACGTTCTTCTGGGGTTTTTATTAGGGCGTGGATGTATGACACACTAAGGGCATTTCGTTGACAGTATGGCACTTCCATACACATACTCTCACCTTGTTCTACACTCCACATCAAGCTCTCTTTCTCTAATGTCAATCCAATTCTCCACATTTTATATCTGCCTCATCTTTCTAAAAAGTACTTCCTCTTTATTTCTTCTCATGTACCAACAAATTTCAACATACATAACTTACATCATTCCTGCTACTGTCAATCTGAACCACTATATCTCTTCTCTGCTCATATTTTTCTACCATCTCATTAGAACATTACAACAGATACCAGACTCTAATACAAAATCTTTCAGCATGGACTCATTTTTCTTTTCACACCCAATAATCATACACAAGGAAGGAACTAACAATCTAAAAAATCACGGAATAAACTAATAAAAAACAAACAAGCATCATAAAAAGAACTTAATATGCTTCACTGGCATGGCCCCCCATCAACCCACTGCCAGAAACTAGATATTTCTACCTTTGGGTAATGGACAGCACTCCCAGCAAGCGCCATTTTCTTAACCTAACATTTGCTAAAATATGTAACCGTATGTTACAACCCTAATCCCCCCCGTCGGCACGCCACTGCGTGAGCAATATGTCCTAAACTACAGTAGAATTGTAAACTAATATGCAGAAATGAACTACGAGAATTTTGCTGTGATGATGGTAACTACAACATATAGGTACAATAGTACATTGTGCAACGAGCCTATAATGGCAATAATTGTCACGACTATGCTTATAAAACGAGCGAGTTTTATAATTTCCATACGAGTGTCTTTAATTACCATTATATGCGAGTTGCATACGACTGTTTATGTTCGAAAATAAATATTCATAAATATATGTCGAGATTTCGCCAGTTTTATGTACTGAACAGAGCGCATGGGACGCAGAGAATACCATGGCCTCCTGGAATACCCCACTATGTCACTAGCCACGCAGTGAAATTTAAAATAGGAGGCCGTGGACGTCAGCGCAGATGCTATGCTATCCTTACCTAATTGGTCACACAACTGTTTCTTGAGCTCTGATTGGTGGGAGAAACTGTTTCATAACGAAAAATAGTGTTATAATGACCCTCATTATTATACAGTTTTCTGATATATAATATTTACATTTCGACATCGTCGAACATAAACTAGTGTTTGTCCACTAATAATTTGTTGATATGGAGACTTATCTGAATTGCGGAATGTCTTCACGCCGCTCTGACAACCACTGTTTTGAAGTTTAAAAAAAGGAACCATTTTGTGTGAAAACAATTGCAAATCAACAATTTATGAAGAAAATATAAAATTGACCATTAGAATGACTAAACAGATGATTACTATACAGGCAACACTGAACAAAGGCTACCCACATAGCAACATGGAAGTAAATAAAAAATAGATCAGGCATTGAGTACCTCCCTTGCTAAGCGATGCAGTCCGTAGGAATTATTTCGAGAAATCTGAACACAACGACCGCTGTTATTATAAGATAAAGAGTTTGTATGTTTACATCTTGACTACATTTGAGTGGCACTTGGCTTGTGACGGCATTGAACTCCAGGCCCCTGCAGTGAAAGGAGGGTAGGACCACGCCCTGGCTATCAAGGTACCGTATATGGGACTCTTACTCTGGTATCAGACGCGTAATATCAGCTTAGCTTAGGTTCCTTCTAGAAATTATTATTGCTAGTGAGCCCGTGCGTAACTCTCCCACTTTACCGTAAGGTGACGTGAGCAGAAATCTCATTAAAAACACGAGCAAGTTCTTATTGGAAACGTATTTATGTGAAATTGAGCACAAAGCAAAACATATTCGCTTCAAACCAAGGTGGGAATCCACAGCTTTGGAAATTATGAATAAGGTCATTTCATAGCCGGAGCACAGCAGGCGGGCGGATGAATTTAGAACTTGCATGTGACTGAAATGCCCTTGTCCAAGTCCAAGAGCTCTCCGATTTGTACATCTTTTTTGTGCAATTTGAATGTCGCTCATTATTTCGCCGATCCATTTTGTATTGTTTGTGTGTACTTTGCCCCTGCTTTCACAGAACTTCACTACCGCGTCAGAGCTTCTATGCCCAAGATAGCGGGTTCAAACCCGGCCGAAGCCGTCGGATTTTTTAAGAGCGTTAAAATCCCTCAGTATGCCTTCCTTCGGAGGGGAAGTAAAGCCGGCGGTCCCATGTCATAGATTTATGGCATGTTAAAGAACCTTCCACTAATTACATCTGTGTGAAGCTAAATTGGATAGGTTAAGAATGTAAACAACGCTCTTAGGTTTCTACGTTCGTTGCCATGAGCCGACTGCAGTGGTGTCTAGTAGCTAAGTTCTGAACTAGGCCTAGTGGTCGTTGACGGTGGCGTTTGGCGGCAAAATGTAGGAACTATTTGAAAAATTCAAAGTTGCAGTCCTTACTTGAATTTAAAAAAAACACAGATACACACACTAATACAGCCATCACAATTAACACCGGTTATCAGACAGATTCTACCCACACCCAAAGTACACGGGGCTACATGACCGCGTTGTCGCAGCCCCTAAACTGAGGACCCAACCAACTATTGCGTCAATGTGTATTGTCTGTTTGCTGGGATTTTCTTTCTGATTTAGCGTTTCCTTTCATTCATTTATTCCAGCGTCCAATCTAGTTGCTAGCCTGTGTTTGCGAACAAGTTGCCTGCCTGATCCCCTATTAGCAGTTAGCACTGCTTCTACACCTCTCACTTTCAAATCGTTCAACTCCTAAGGCTACTTCTGCTTCTCTTACCCTCTACAGCCGAACTCTTACGTAATCTCTCCTTCCCCAATCTCTATCCGCAATGCCAATCCAGTGTGTGCAACTGTTGTTTCAGCAGCTCGTAAGACTTGGCCATACCAGCGGAGACGGCTTTCCCTCATCTCTTCAGTAATTGGCGCTACTGATAACTCACTTCATTGGCTATTGCACTCCTCACCACCATCCTGAGAGAATATACTGTCCAAGTACTTAAAATGTTCCACCTGGTCCAATTTAGTTCCTTCAACCTGACGTTCAATTTCCTTGCGTTTCTTCCCTACCGACATAACATTGGTCTTTGAAATGCTGATCTGTATACCATATTCCATAAATTTGATCTAAATTCTGACGTATTAGCTCGTAAGATTTCGACAGAGCTGTCATTACTAGCAGCCTTTTTTTAAGTTTCCGATGCTTGCAGTACTTCCAAATGCATACAAGTATTCTGGTTTGATGACTGAATTATAATAAACTATTTATTACCTAAAGTCAATATTTAGTACATTGAAACAATATACCAAAAGTTCACAGAGTAAAATTTCAACAACAACAAAAAAAAAAAAAAAAAAAAAAAACAACCAGATCTGTTACAATAAATTTGTTAATAAAGCACAAAATAGTCTTGAAAAAAAAAACAGCGTAGAATTGATGAGATGTGTATGTGAAAATATGTATGTTGAATAAGTTAAGTTATAAAAATGATGCTTGATGTGTATTTGACAGGTAGAGAGATATTGTAGAGAAAAACTTCGGAAATATATGTGACGAAGTTATTATGAAATTTCGTCACACATATTTCCAAAGTTTCTCTCTACAATATCTCTCTACCTGTCAAATACACATCAAGCATCATTTTTATAACCTAAATTATTCAACATACATGTTTTCACATGCACATCTCTTCATTTTTACGCTGTTTTTTCAAGACTTTTTTGTGCCTTATTAACAAATTTATTGGAACAGATCTTTTTTTTTTTTACTCTGTGAACTTTCGGTGCAAAAATATTTATAGTATCCTCTGTTAGGGATTTTTGTTATTAAGTTGTATGCTACTGCACAGTTACCTATCCTATACCACGCTGAAGAAAGTCACAATGTGACCGTTTTCAATGAACTAAATATTAACTTAGGTAATAAATAGTTTAATATAATTAATACATCAATAAGAATCGGGGTATGAAGGTCATTTTTATGTCATCCTATGGCTAGTAAGAATATTTGTGTGCTCGGTAAACCATGGGGCGCTTTCAGCTGCTTATATTTCCAACTGCTGATTTAACCTTTTTAAGTGCTGAATTCTCTCAATTGCATTTTTTGAACATTGCAGAAGTTTTAATTTCTAACTTATGAGGGGGGTTTAAAACGTCTATAGGTATTGGGTCTTAATTAATCTTTATGTACATTCAAAATCCTACGTTTATATTAACTTTTGTATAGAATCGAAATTAAAATTTTTGCGTTCACGCTTACATCATTTCCATACAAAGGGCCCAAAATAATTACGCAAGTAATAGGCCTACTTGTTGCTTTTCACTGGAATAAAAATTGATATTCTTTGATCCGAAAACACAAGGAGGAGTGAAGAATTTGCTTGTAATTCCGCCATGCTTGTTTACATCACAGATGACCTTCAGCTGTAGAGAACAGATGTCTACAAAATGTTCTGTCATTTACTTCCAGAAGCAAACATCCAAACTCAAGCAGTAGTATATAATGCCCAATCGATGACAGAACATGCCAGAGATCGACTCAGCAGTCGAAAACAAGTGGGAAATAGAAAAATAAAACACCGTTTATATACGGGCGAAGCACTCAACGGGTTAAACACTGTTTTCTTTATTTTATTTTTATTTTACTTGTCAACCTTCTTACGTTAATTAAAAGTTAAACACAGTTTCTGTATATTTTAAAAATAAAAGCCAAACGACTGCGGCGAATTGTGGCCCAATTAAAAGAATTTAGTTAATGACAGCTGGTGTTCGACCTTGGGCTCGTTCTGCTGAAACAAAAGTCATTAAATAATTTTGTTTTACCTTCAAGGCTCGAACGAAGCGTAGAAGATTTAATAGGAACTGCAGATTAAACAAAGATGATGCCGCTGTGTCCATAGAATCTAGAGTTTCCAGCCCTAGCGTTGGGGACGTTACTTATTAAAGGAAACAACAACGTTCTTTACTTGATAATACTTTCCCCGTTCTTTGCTGAGTGGATCATGGCTTGGAGTGTTTATTGTAATTATTATCTGCTCCAATGAAAATGTTTGATGCGAAATGGAAAATATTGATGGTTCTTGACTAATAACTGTTGGGTTGTAAACTATTGACACGGCACAAACCTAGAAGAATTGCTGAGTTTTAATTCACTGGCTGTGAAAGCCAATATACCATCTTTTTGGAAGCCTTCATGGGGAGGTTATGCCTGCTTGAGATTTAGTTCTCGCAGTAAAGTGGCGCAGTTGCACTGCATATAAAGGGAGGTAGCGCGCAGTTCGCTACTCCTGTGAGGGGGTCTGGGCGGGGACACCAAGAGCCCGCCGAGGAGCCAGCCTGGTGTCCTAGGCGAAACCCCACACAAGACACGGCACAAACCTAGAATAATTGCTGAGTTTTTATTTTGTATTATCAAATTAAAGTCTTCATTTGTGACAGGTCTGTTTTTAAATATATTTTTTATAAAAAAAAATAACAGGGAAAAACAATTTTAAATGTTGTTTTCAAAAGCTTTGCTCGTAGTTCTCCTCTTCTTTTCTTCTTTGAAAAACTGAAGAATAAATAGTAATTTTTTTTATTGACTAAGGTGTATTAGATTTATTAAATACCTGTGCGTATTTTTTTACATTGAATGTCAATAAGGAAATAAAAATATACGATTTTCATATCATTACGTAACAAAAATACGCCATTTCAAACTACACCCTCTGTCTGAAAAGTTCGGTGAATGGGTCTGTATTACGAACGGATTGTTGGCTTACCTGAAACAGCCGTTACTGTCCTTCGAAGTAATCCCCGTGAATGGTTATGCACTTCTGAGAACGACTGTACAAGTCCTGGCATAGTCTTCCTGAGGGACAGCCTTCAGTTTGGGTCGTCAAAACTCGAAATTGAAAACGAGAGAGAAGCGTGAATTTATGCAACCTGCCTTACACACCTGATAGACGGGCGGCAGTGAGAAGGGTGAATTTATACAACCTAACGTGCACGCCTGTTCGACGGGTGGCAGTGTGAAGGGTGAATGTTCCATGGAATGGAATGATCCTGAAAACCATCGTCACGGGTGACGAGACCTGGTGCCTGAGTTACGACCTCGAAGGCAAGCGTCAAAGTATGGAGTATCGGGGTCCAGGGTCGCCGAAAAGCCCTGAAGGGCCAGAGATTTTCGGACATCCAACGTAATGTGACGACCCAACTGAAGGCTGTCCCTCACGAAGACTATGCCAGGACTTGTACAGCCGTTCTAAGAAGTGCATAACCATCGACGGGGATTACTTCGAAGGACAGTAACGGCTGTTTCAGGTAAGCCAACAATCCGTTCGTAATACAGACCCATTCACCGAACTTTTCAGACACAGGGTGTATATGAACATCTTAAGCAACACGGCGTTGCATCAATGACATACCTTATCTCCAATAATGTGGATCCAATTGTTCAATAGCAGGTTACAAATAAAAATAAAAACTACAATTAGGAAGTATGTCCTGTACCACTCCCAATTAGCTGTAGCAAAAGTGGTTTCACTGACAACAGAATGCGATGCGGCAAAACTGAGCAGCTTTCAGGCTTTGACCGCGTGACGTCACACTCCAACTTTCGTTGCACCCATTATAGCATCTTAATTTATATTCTCACTGCACACGGGGTGCTCATAACATATGAGCATATTCTCTATGACTGTGACGTCACCAGATAAGTAGAAACGGGTTGTGTCGTGTAAGACTTGACCTCTCAAGAGCTGCTTGCTCTCTTGAGTCCCAAAACTCGGAACTGATGAATTATTCAAGACACACCTGAACACGCCGTAGCATCATGTCCACTCCTCTCCATGAACGACAAAGTTATCTGTCGCCTTAAACAGTCTGTGTAGGGCCTAATGCCTGGCATTTAAAATCACAACTCATAAACTAATAAGGATATTATAGTATTCTTTCACCAAAATGAACTACAAGTGCAGGGTTATATTTTTAATCATTTGAAAAACGGAATTTTTCAAGATGTTCATCTGTACCAACCCCCTTAACCCTTTATGGGATAGTGGTCTGTATATTAATCACCTGTCATAAGGACAGTTTATGGTTTCAAAGATGCTGATAGTTGAATCTTTAAGCCAAATTTCGGAGAATTTTCATACCGAAGTGCTAGTATTTCTAAAAATCAAATAAATATACCTACGTTATCTACTTGACGTATTGTGGTGGATAAAACTTAAAAAATAAAAAAATAACAATTAAAGTGTAAAAATAAAATATATAAATATAGAAATAAAAATCATAAAAATAAAATTACAATAATAAAAGAAATATAAAAATAAAAATCAATTCAAAATTAAATAAAATTCAATAAATATATAAACATTAAAATTAGAGGAACAAAAATAGCATTATTAACAATTATAATAATTAAAATAAATGAAAAAGCAAAAAATCATAAAAATAAAAAAAAATAGTTTTGCCCTTTAAAGGGTTAAGATCTAAAATTCACCACAAATCTACGAATTTCCGTAGTTTAGAGTAAAATAAATTCTCTGCAAAGAAGATCACTGGTTGTAAGTTCAACCACTCTTCAGCTGGGCGCTGTCATCGTTCCGGATTCTGGATATCGTGCAGTCCCTTAAAACAACAACCATCACCTAATCATTCTGCTGTTATCGAGACGTGTCATTACCATT
This sequence comes from Meconema thalassinum, assembly GCA_946902985.2. Lineage (NCBI taxonomy): Eukaryota > Metazoa > Arthropoda > Insecta > Orthoptera > Tettigoniidae > Meconema > Meconema thalassinum. The sequence continues at coordinate 228,980,367 of OX336395.1, read as the reverse complement.
AGTCATGTCAGTGACCCGATTAACAGCTGTCATAGAGCGAAACGTTTGACATCTTCCTCAAGGTGCTGGAACAAAAGTGAACTTCACGGTACAGAACTTAGAGAAAGTAACCTCTATCACAGTCTGCGTCACCTTAACCCTTGAGAACTGGCGTGGAAAATTATAACACGAGGACTGGCGCCGGGTCATTTTGACCCATAGTGTGTCGCTCCCTTTTCGTCGTAGTCGTACGGATTTTAATGAAGTAATTTTACACCTATTGTCTTTCTATTCCCAATATAAAATTAGGTTTATTTATATATTTTTTTTTAATTTAACATGCAGAAAAATAACAGTAATTTTCGTAACAGTATCATTGGCCTTGATAGTGGCGGTAAAGCAGTCATCTCAATATTTTTGAACAGAGGAGCTGATAACCAAGGTGTCCCTAGACCCTAAACATAGATCAACAAGAACGTGAGCTATGTGATTGTGCTACACCAAAATATGTGGATTTTCCCCCTTATTTTTTACAGATTGCCCCGACTAACCTCAGCCGAAAATTGTCACGCGAGGACTGGCGCCATGGGTAAATCTCACCCGGCCGTAAATAATATAGAAATAACTTGAGTGTTACAAAAGCTATGGGCATGTTTCTTTTGTAGGGTGAAGTTCAAGGCTAGGAAGGAAGGTACATCAAGCGATAGGAAATACGGGCTGACCAAAACGAAAATATAGAGCATTATTTTTAGCCTCGGGTCAAAAATACCCATGCGCCAGTCCTCGCGGGTTAAATAAGTTATTAACACGCACTAGGCCTCACCGGAGGCTACACTCCTTAACTTTTGAGGGGCAAGGAAATGTTAAATGCATTTTTAAGATGAAAGTCTCCTATCCAAGGATAATTTTGTAAATCCCACTTGTTCCGACGTTGTAGCTGATTGATAAGGTTTCCAAGAACGCTTCACATATCTCATTGACATTTGGTTGAGGAGTGCTCACTCACTCAACCTTGGCTTTCTCCACCATTGCAGTGTTCCGAGAACTGCTGATACTTGGTATAAGACACCGCGCATTGCAATTTCCGTTTCGGCATCATCTATTATACTTAGAATAGCACGTCTCAACTGCGGGCCCTAGTATATTACGAGTGCTGCTTCTTTTTTCTCAAGTTCCAATGGACTGTAAAGAAATAACAGATTGAGATACCAAACTGATTTTACTTTTAAATGTTTGCTTGTTTTATTCTTCTGTCTCGACATAATCGCCAAAACGATCATTCACGACCGCACTGTGCCAACGATACGATCGACTTTTTCATGGAATTCAAGTGTGAAGTTTTGGACCATCTGCCGTTTAGTCCAAACCAGCACTGAATGATCTTCACCTTTTTCGAGAATTGGAGGTATGGTTGGGCGGCAACGCCTCGCCAAAGTGGAAACACTTCAGGAGACTCTCCAGACTTACCCACGTCAGTGGCGGCAGAATATTTTGCCGAGGGCATTGGAAAGCTGGTGTAACGATACGACAAATGTTTCAATCGTTTTGGCGATTATGTTGACACATGAGAAAAAAACAAGCAAACATTTAGTAGTAAAATCAGTTTGGTATGTCAATCTGTTATTTTTATACAGTCCATCGGAACTTGGAAAAAGAACCCCTCGTACTACGGTTCACAGCCTCTCTGCTCACCCCAACAGCCACCAATACCTGGTGAATTTATTTATTTTTATTATTCATCTACTTATCTGGGGGCGTGGTGGTGCAGTGGTCAAGCTGCTTGCCTCTCACCACCGGGTTCGATTTCCGGTGAATGCACGTGAGATTTTTTAAGTGAAATGTCTTGTCCTGTGGTTCGGATTCCAGATAAAAATGTAGGACCCATGGCTCATGATCGCGAGAGCAACGGTCACGTAAAACTACGAGCTTCCTTCCTGCCTCTGCCCCAGTAGTAGGAACACCATGAAGATTACACAATTTCGGTGCACAGATATGAGACTGAAAGATAGTTTTTCCTGTATTACGTGAATGTAAAATAACTACGTGTGGGCACATTCACAACGTTTACTCATTGATGTTGCAATTGCTGCGATGGTGAGGAAGTGTAAAGGCTCGTGTCTTCTCCGCTCGTTGGAGTCTCTGGAACAGGATGTAACTTTCTCTGAGCCGTTAACTCCTGGGAAGTGAGCTTTTGTGCTCTGCTTCTTCTCTGTGATTCACCGAGATGCTTCTTTGCTAAATTTATAGCATTATTTAATTCAGATACTCATATGCAACTTTTTGAGTTCCATGCCGTAGTAAATGATTTGAACTGTTAAAATGCATTTCCATTCTTTCGAAATGAGGAAAGTTAGTGTTGTTTCCGTGCGTTGACGTCTCCAGTTGAGGAAGTGTAAGCTTGTAAGAGGAGGACCCCAGCATTTTCATCATAGTATATGATACTATAAAACTTGTAGCCGTGGATTGTCGACCTTCTTTAGTCAACTGTTTGTTTTCTTCCGGGTCGTCCCCGACGATATATGTGTATCCAAGTCTTTCGTAGCTCTGGCCTTTTCCCGAATTGTTTGAACGCTTCCTGCGTCATTCAAATTACAGTCCAGTCAAGACGAATGGATAACCTCAATGTTTCGACCCTTAAATCTGGAATCACTACGTTAGTCGTTTTACGTGACGGTTACTCTCGCGCTCATGAGCCACGGGATCCCCTTTCACGGTGAATCCGAACCACAGACCGCGAAATTTCACTTCGAAAAATCTCACATACATTTTGCGGGAATTGAACCCGATCTGCTCTGGTAAGAGGCAACACGCTTGACCACTACTCTAGTATTATTGTTAAATTCGACGTTTCCATTGGATTATTTTTCAGACGGTCGAATTCATTCTAGACCGTTGATCGGGATAATTTATTGTACATAATGCCGTGTGAATTTTAATTCCATTATTTTTGATTGCTGGGCCTTACGTCTCTTATAACCCTCATCCCTTTCCAAATATTAGGTCATTCCGTTAGTATCCTAGAGCTTCTGATGGGGGGATAAGTAACGCCCTGTGCGGATGCGGATATTCACAACATTTTTCGCAATGCGGATTGCATGGCTGTGCGGATAGCGGATAAAGTTCAGATTAAATTTACGGATAGTTTTTAGAATACAATGTTGAACTGGATTAAAAAGAAAATTAAGTTTATGCTATGATCTGTGTCTTTTACGTTTCTTGCTATTTCCCTATTTGCTTTCGCTTGGATTGTATGGGAATAATAGAGAAGTGAGATAAATACTCTCAATTAGTGTTGACTTATGCCGATATATATATATACTGCGCTTGCCAGGGTGCGTATATCCGACGACTAAGTAAGTGCTATAATTAGCCACCCGCTGTTTTACTTGTCGTTACTCAGAGGGACAAAACTCAGTCAACATTGGCTTGCGATTTACAGCCTGTGTGTTAGGTAGTCAGACCGAAGGCTGGTTGGATCTTCAAAAAGCACCGCCGTTACGTTATGTGAGTGGATACCCACAAAAACCCAAGGCAGCGCTATTTTGAGGCGTTCTAGGCAAGAAGAGGAGTGAGGTAGTTTGCCATTGCTTTCCTCACTGAGTCAGAACAGTAGTCCTAACCCTATGAGTAGAACCTTTCACAGCATTCACAGGCACTGACTGTGCCCCGAATGCCATTACTAAGCACCACCCATACCTCAGTAGCTTCCATATAATCACAGCCATGAGTGAGACTGAGACATCGGTGAAAAGCCACCTTTTACTCTAGCCTGTGCCAACTGACAAATGCAAATGTACTGTATTCATCAAGAGATGGCAAACAGGCCAATTTACAGCCTAGGGGAACGAATTTCTCCTAAAATGTCTAAATGTGTTGCTTTAATACTTTATGCTTTATCTCATAAATTAAAAATATTATTGTTATGTCAGAGGATGCGGATAATGTTTTGTTTATCCGCGCAAGGCTCTAAGGATAAGTGGAATCAATATCACATTGCGGGTGAAGGCTCGGGCAAAACGTGACACTACGACGTCTCTAAGAGCCTCGGTAGTTAAAAGGGACGTACTATCACTCACTTGAGGATACTAACAGAATGGGAACTGACAATGGTGTACACTGCCACCCCTTTTGCTCATTGAATACGAGCTAACTTTAGGTAACATTAAACATTTCATCCTAATGAAAAATAATTTCATATTAGTAATTGTAAACTTACGCAATCCAATCGTTTGTCATTAGTTAGAAGATTGGTTTTGTTTATTCCAAAAACAACAAATTTAATTTTGTATTATTCGGGCCTTAATCACCCCCCTCGTAGTTACGCTACACCACTGATCCTGGCTGGTGTTGGATTGATCACCTTGACGAACGCCTCCAGATGGTTATTGAGGTTATGTTACGTGGATTGAGCAGGACAAGAGTCTCTTGCTGCTGTGAGTTGCCAGCAAGTACCGCTACTCGGTGCTACAAGCTGGCTCCAAAGTTCGACACCAAGGTGCTCCAACTGACGACATAGTTCCTTCCTCTTCATGGTTTAGGCTTTTAGCCTGTTACAGAGCTCAGTTTAGTTGCCATGTCTTCATGGGTCGGCCAATATCTCTTCCTCCTCTACCTTCACGGGCAAGCTTCCTCATGTACGGTATCCTTAGAACGTGGTTCTTCCAATTTCCTCTGTTTTTGGGAAATGCTGTCTTATTTCTTCGTTGCACTTTCTATCCTTTTGGGAGATTCCTTTCCTTTGTTTCTATGACTTTGTTTTATTTCACCCACGTCTCGTTCCTGTGTATCAAAGTTGGCATAGATTTTTAGAATCTCTTTTCGTACTTTACCCTTCAGTGTTCGTAGAATTGTTACACACATGTTGAAATCAATGAAACTTTCTCTTCACTTCGTCTTGATCATTACAACATAAATCACAACAAAGATAAGACGTCATCCTGAAATTTGATCTTAACTTTTATCTTAACTGTGATAGGGTATTCCCCTTGTCATGCCATAACGTCTGTTTTCGTTATAGAACTCTGTAAATTGTAACTTTTACAATATGGTATTCAATATATAAGTCTATTGATTTATGAAGTTTGTCCTGCAGGATAAATCGATCCGCCCGCCGTTTGTCGATTAGAAGTGTGTATTGGGGCTTCTTGCCTCAAATGTTCTTTGTTCAATTTCCGCCCCAGCGTTCCTAGAAGTGGGTGTCCGTGATCTTCACTTCTTCTGCTCCAGGCAAATGAGGGATCATAGGCCTACCTTAAATTAAGGCTACGATCTTCTTCTACCAAAACTCCAGCCCCTATTATGAATATACACGCTAGCACAACGACATAGGTTATCAGGCAGATTTCATAAACACACTCACCCAAGTACACAGGGCTACATGACCATGATGTCGCAAAGCCCCTAGGCTATTTTAGTCAACACAAATTCAAAATGTACAGTGGTTTCTATAGCAACGCACTCGGCCGACATTCCATATTTCTAGCCGTTCTTATTAGATGTCCCCCAATGATAGTTTAGCAACAGTGTTCTGTCCAGCAGCGTTAAAATTCCCAGTGATGAGGAAATTGGACAAGAGCGTGTCTGCTGACGAAACGTTGGAATATCCTGAAGCGATTCTCGGAAGCGAGACTTCTTACGAACAAGTGGTCTTACCAATAGCGTGTACTGACAAGTGGATTCAAATCTCACGCAGGCACACTCATTCTACTGTACAATATACTTGGAGACATCTATATTATCACCATGTTTGTAGCGATGGGAGACAAATTATAAGGTTAGATTGTTAGTTAAGGTGGGGTGCACTTTTAATCAGTAATCACCATGTTTGTAGCGATGGGGGATAAATGGTAAGGTTACATTGTTAGTAACTTATTTAAGGTGACGTGGACTATATATAATCACCATATTTGTAGTGATGGGGGATATATAGTATGGTTACATTGTTAGTAACTTATTGAAGGTAACGTGGACTATATATAATCACCATGTTTGTAGTAATGGGGTACATATGGTAAGGTTACATTGTTAGTAACTTATTTAAGGTATATATATATAATCACCATGTTTGTAGCGATGGGAGACAAATGGTAAGGTTACATTGTTAGTAACTTATTTAAGGTGACGTGGACTATATATAATCACCATGTTTGTAGTGATGGGGGACAAATGGTAAGGTTACATTGTTAGTAACAAATTTAAGGTGGCTTGAGCTATGTAATCACCAAGTTTGTAATGATGGGGGATAAGTGGTAAGGTTACATTGTTAGTAACTTATTTAAGGTGGCGTGGTCTATAATCACCATATTTGTAGTGACGGGGGACAATAATGGTAAGGTTACATTGTTAGTAACTTATTTAAGGTGGCGTGGTCTATAATCACCATATTTGTAGTGACGGGGGACAATAATGGTAAGGTTAAATTGTTAGTAACTTATTTAAGGTGGCGTGAACGATATATAATCACCATGTTTGTAGTGATGGGGGACATATGGTAAGGTTACATTGTTAGTAACTTATTTAAGGTGACATGGACTATATATAATCACCATGTTTGTAGTGATGGAGGACATATGGTAAGGTTACATTGTTAGTGACTTATTTAAGGTGGCGTGAACTATATATAATCACCAAGTTTGTAATGATGGGGGATAAGTGGTAAGGTTACATTGTTAGTAACTTATTGAAGGTCACGTGGTCTATAATCACTATATTTGTAGTGACGGGGGACAATAATGGTAAGGTTAAATTTTTAGTAACTTATTTAAGGTGGCGTGAACGATATATAATCACCATGTTTGTAATGATGGGGGGTAAATAGTAAGGTTACATTGTTAGTAACTTATTTAAGGTGGCGTGGTCTATGTATAATCACCATTTTTGTAGTGACCCGGGACAATAATGGTAAGATTACATTGTTAGTAACTTATTTAAGGTGACGTGGACTATATAATCACCATGATTATATTGATGGGGGACAAATGGTAAGGTTACATTGTTAGTAACGTATTTAAGGTGGCGTGGTCTATATAATCACCATGTTTGTAGTGACGGGGGACAATAATGGTAAGGTTATAATGTTTGGTAACTTATTTAAGGTGGCGTGAACTATTATATAATCACCATGTTTGTAATGATGGGGGATAAATGGTAATGTTACATTAAGTTCACGATGGTGGAAGTGCTTATCCAATGAGGCAACACATCGTCAAGGGCCGAATACCTAGGTCCTGTGATAAATTGCAAGAAGTCTTGTTCGACTGTATTTAGAAATCAACCCATTAAGTTATATCCTTTTCATAACCTAGCCCTTCTTTTATTTTTCACATTAATCTCTATTTATACATGTTGTTGTATGTTATCTTTTATTATCATCATCACCATCATCTTGTACAGTTTCCAGCCACAGGCTGGGTCTGTTTGGAACATAAGCCTCGCCACTTAGTCCTTTCTTCCCACCACCTCTCTGCTGTCACTCTAGCCCAGTCCTCGCCTCTCTTCTTGACACATTCCTCCACTCCTTTCAGCCATCTATCTCTTGGTATTCCCCTTGGTCGTTTCTTCTGCATCTGCATCTAATGTATATTCTTGGGAATCTTCTGCTCTTCCATTATCTTCAAGTGTCCATACCACCTCAGTCTTGATGTCTCAATCCTACCAGCAAGGGCTCCTCTTTCACTATCTCCCTGACCTTTCCATTCCTCACCCTCTCTCTTCTTGTTATCTGATCGTACTTCGCAGGAACTTCATTTCACTTGCCTGTATTCTGCTTATGTCTCTTTTCTTCATTATCCATGTTTCTGATGCATAGGTCAGTATCGGGATATAGTAGCTTCTGTATAACACTTCCTTGCTTTTTTGTGGGACATCTTTATTCCACACTAAGCTCCTAATGCTTCTCATATAAATGCTTCTGCCTGTCTACCACGTTCCGTAATCTCTTTGTCATTTCTCCCATTTTCCTCCAATATAATTCCCAAGTACTTGAGACTTTCCACCTTCTTCAGCTGTCCACCTCCAAGTGTTATCTCACTCATTGGTCTGTCCTTTTCCCTGGTCGTTAACAAGATCTCACATTTACTGATGTTGAACGTCCACCCGTACTCTCCCACTGTTTCTTCCCAAGCCTTCAGTTGCTCTTGAATTTCCTCCTCCTTGTTTCCCCAGACCATGAGATCATCTGCAAACACCATTGCTTTCATCTTATCTTCTCCTATCTTTCCTGCTACCCGTGTCATTACCTCATCTATAACCACAATAAAGAGAAGGGGTGACAGTGCACTACCCTGTTTCAGGCCACTCATTTGTCTGAACCAGTCTGTTCTTTCCTCTCAAACTTTCACACACAACTCACACTTCCACAATACATCTCCTTCACTCTGCCTACAGTCCCTTTTTTCCACTCTCATGTTTTCCATTGCTTCCCAAACCTTCTTCCTTACACACACCATCATAGGCCTTTTCGATGTCCAGGAAGGCCATCAACAGATCCTCTCCAAATTCGCAGTGGTGTTCCTGTTCCTGGAGCTGTTATGTTCATAAAACACAAATTAACACCTCTCGCAATATTCTCAGGCACGGACATTACAGGATATCATCATCCGTTCCTTAATAATTTTGATATGCTAATTGGGAGGATGCCTCATTTTGTGCTCGCTTGAGCCAACAAACGAGTTAGTTACCGTATTCTTGTTTTAAGGGGCGGAACTACGAGGTCTTCCGCCCCGCCAACAAACGAATTGAAAAGAAAAATGTAGGCCTATCAATCGGGAGATGGCAAGATGTCAGCTGTGATGGGGTATATAATATAATATCTCGCGTCAAAATGGTAAGTGTCTTGGGGTCCACTCATTAGGGAGACATAACGGTCTTGTTGTCTTCGGTCTGGTGGTGGTGCGCATGCGTTATTGTTAATAATGATTTGTGAGGACCAAGCCTAACCTATTAGCACGCACGGCAGCGATTGAGTAATTCCTCTGGCTTGTCCCACATTCTACCGGTGACTCTGTGCGCGGAGAGGCTTGGCCTGGCATTGCCTAGCAGTAGCGTTAGTAATGCGAAAGTGAGACTATCAGTGTTCGCTCTGCATGACGTGTGCCATGGTGATGTGTGATGTGTTCTCGCTGCTATAAAACATGATGTCGCCTCAACCGGAAGTGTCCAACAAATGTGTAAGTTCTGTGCTGGGTTTTTATGGTTTTTACTCTGTGATAAGTGAAGTGTGCTGCTGTTGTGTTGAAGAAGAAATGTTCAGTTAATTCTCCGTCCTCCATTGGATGACAGTGTTTCTTCAAAGCAGTAGGTGACGTATCAATCATGTTTCCTTGTGGAACGACCTATTATCAAACTTTTACTGAATCGATTAACACGCAGGACCATGGATTTGTTTAATTTGGATAGTAACAAATTAACCTGTATCGTACCATGTTCAGTGAAAAGCTGATCATTAAGGCCATGAAGTTCATGCACAATTAAATGAATAAATATGCATGCAAAAATACACGAATTATTGGTAAATATGCATTAATTTTCAAAAGAATATGTACTATGAAATTACTACGGCAATTATGATTACTCTTTAGCTTTTCTATCTTAAATATAATTGAAATATGAACAGACATATAACTACACCTATTTAAAATATCTCAACTAAGAAATAGTTCTAAATAGTAGGAAATTTTATTTTATGGAACTTGAAGCGGTGTTCACCATCAATAATTATTTTATTATGTTTATTTTTAAGTAACTTATAACTGATATACAATATTACTAGCCATATGAAACTACAAGCAAGAGAAACGTTTTGGAAGACATGCATGTTACCCACCATCTTAGCGGTTGAGGAGAAGAAGAAGAAGAGATTTTTAAAATGAAAATAAATTTACAATATTTACATAATGAATGCTGATTAAAAATAATTGATATTAACTTGAAATGTACTAGGTATTAAAATAATTTCAGTATTATTCTGTGATAGACTCCCGGAGTCCGAATCGAAATATACGGCTTCAAGAACATGAAGTATCAAAAATTGCTTCAAAACAATATGAAATTAGAATGCACGTCCTTCTAAAGCAAATGACCTCGTAGTTCCGCCCCTTAAAACAACAATAACTAACTTCTCAAGCAGGGATATGCACTTTAACAGGCAAAGGAGAAAAATATGATACATTGTGCTAAAATAACCAAAATATGATTTTGTATGAACTTCCGGGGTTGTCATGGTAACCATGTTAATAGATAACGAAATCTTAGTTCTCTATGAACCTTCCATCAGAATTGCAGCTGAAGCCTCCGTTATCATAACGATGGCTCATGAGCTCAAGATCAACGGTCATGTAAAACTACAAGTTTCCTTCCTTCCTTTCTTCTTCTTCTTAAATGCAAATAGTTCAAAGGGAGTGCTGATTGACCCGCAAACCCGAGATTTCTACTAAAGTGAGACTTTTGAAATACAGCAGTCATTTTTAGAGTTATTTAAGTATAATTCAGTTTCAACATTTGAGCGTTTCGCGACGGGCTTGGAGGTGTTCTGACATGTTTTCAGACAAATATACTGTCCCGGTTTATGGAATTATAAACCCACAACATTTTACGTTCCATATTGTGTAGCAAACTGTTGATATTATTAGCATATGAATAGATAATTTTCTTGTGAGATTTGAAAATCCACTAGTGCTGTGGAGGTTGAAAGCCCTCGAGATTCATTAGGCTGTATTTGCTGCTTTAGCTCATTCATTCACTAATAAGTGGGCCACGCAGAGCTCGGGGTCGCGCCGTTATACTCCTCAGCTTTTCGCCAACTTGGCTTGAGGTGCTGCTCGCCATTCTTGTATCCAGGATAATGAAGTTGTGGTTACCATGGCAACAATGCTTTCAAAATGGGCCATTGCTCTGAATTACATCAAATGTTGAGGCGTCTCCGGTGGCGCAGTTGGTAGTATGCTGAGTTTCTTTGCCCAAGATCGCGGGTTCAAACTCGGCCGAAGTCGTCGGATTTTTTAAGAGCGTTAAAAATCCCTCAGTACGCCTTCCTTCGAAGGGGAAGTAAAGCCGGCGGGCCCATGGCATAGATTTGTGGCATGTAAAAGAACCTTCCACTAACTACAATTGTGTGAAGCTAAATTTGTAGGTTATCGTAGATTTGATTAACGCTCTATCAAGTTCCAACATTCGCTTCCAGGTATCGGTTGTGGAGGCATCTAGTAGCCAAATTCACAGCTAGGTGTCGTTGACGATAGCATTTGGTAGCAAAAGTAGGAACAGCTGGGAATTGATCGTCTGCATCCCTTACCTGAATTACAGATAACACACACTAATACAGCCATCACAATTAACACCGGTTATCAGACAGATTCTACACACACCCAAAGTACACGGAGCTACATGACCGCGTTGTCGCAGTCGCTAAACTGAGGAACCAACCAACCTGGGCCTACATCAAATGTTGCCTCGTAATAATAATAATAATAATAATATATCCACTTGGAATGGTCCCCTACTGATAGGGATGATGATGATGATAATTGTTGTTTTAAGGGGCCTAACATCTAGGTTATCGGCCCCTAATGGTTTGGGTGATCGTGAAGATGATAATGAAATGTAAACTATAACTAAAACTAACTTATATACTAGAAGAAGAAATGGAAAACAAAAGGAAAATAAGGCAAATATTAATGACAGAGGAAAAGAAATGCCCTCAACCCTCGAAGAATGCGGATTGAGGGACTTGGAAGGAAGGAGAGCCATGAAAGGCAGATAGGAAAGTGAAAGAGGAGAGGGTCCGCCCCAGAGGTAATGGATAAAAGGGGAAAAAACCAGACCCAGCTCAGGAATCCCTCGGGGTCGCCAAATCCCGAACTCACCAGCCGTAAGCCCCTGAGGGTGTAGCATTATCCAGGGTGCACCAGAAGTGGTGGGGATACATACACCCTGCCTCCTTGAGGGCCTTGTGATATGAAAGAGATGTGTAGAAACATTGTTCACCAAACTTCCAATACACCACTTCAAATATTAGCATACATGTTCTTAGAGTAACATTGATAACAATATTTATTTTGAAAGACGTATAATAATAATAATAATAATCTGTCCATGATTCAATGTGTAGCGGAGGAACATGTTTCCACCCGAGTCTTCTGCCACATTCACGTGAGAATCGCTACAGAAACAGATGAAGTTGTCCTCTATCAGATTAACCTAAAAAAAACCAGTTTCTGAAGATCTTAGTGATTCAAGAAATGAAAGATTGTTATGTCTATTTATAATAAATTGGTCAGGCACTGCAAATGTAGGAACGTTCCCATAATTGGGATGTCACTGAGTGTTCTTTGTGTGCTATAATATACAGTAGTTCCAGTTTCCTTGTTATAGCTTGTATTGGCGCCAGCGAGAAAGCTTGTTTGTTGAGTCTTGACAGTTTTAACACGCTCGGATTTGTTCAGTTACAACTGTCAAACTGTTCCTAGCGAACAAGAGTGGAATTGTCCGTCCACACATTTAACACTACCACAATAACCACGAGGTTAATACGCTAAACAAACACTAGGGGGTCGTAAAACATAGCCTGTCTTGTTCATTCCAGTTAGAGTATTCGCTGTTCTTCTTGTTATGTGGTTATGCCTTATGACTGGGAGTGGTTACCATGGCAACAAGACGTGTTTATCATCTAGTTCAGTAGAGATGTTGCTATTAGTACGGCTATCGGTCGCGAGATAGTACCAACTCCTGTGTTGAATTGAACCAGGATTTGTTGCACTGTTGCCCTTCTGTCACTATTGACAATTCGTCTCAGATGTCGCCGGTCACGGTCATCGAGGGTGGCTAGACGACCGGTGACACCCACATTCAACCATTCACCATACACCCTGGTCATGGTTGACTGCGTGAAGCCGAATTCCCGCACCACTGCCGAAATCGCACTTCTCATCCATCGGGCACCGACCACCATACCTCGTTCGAACAGTGTCAGCTCAATATACATGTATAATCTCAGGCAGTGAACAAAAATCCAACCTTTTGGTCGGATGTTTGAGGGGTTGAGTCAGGTTTGAGAAATACTTCTCCATAAAAGGCATTTTTATCACTAAAAGTTGATGCTCCCACGCTTCTCACCACACGTGTTTAATCCGGCGTTTACGACAAGATGGCGGACGCTTTGTTTCTCGGGAGAGGCAATAGATGGCACTTGCATCGACCCGCCCCACCCCCGACTCGTAAAACCCACGAATCCTTTAGTTACTAAAATTCGTACAAAATTTCGTTCATTTCTTCTAGCCACTCCGATTTGCCTATTTTACTCACCGAAATCTTCACTTTCAAATTGGTGCCAGGACGAGCTTCTGCAGACCCCGCTAGATGATTGTGTTCAGCCAAAACTAATAATTAGGCCTCGAAACATGTCCCACTAATGACCACACAGTGATCATATTTAATAAAAGTATTGATCAGGCGGAACTTTTAACCTGTTTATACTAATTAGTTTATCAATACGGAACCAGAATGAACCTTTTAAGTTCAAAAATGTGACTTATAATGAAGCTGCATCTGCTCTTGACAAAAGTGATATTTTGTGTTTCTATTGTTTTTACAAAGTGATTACCGGAAACCTAAGGAATTACAATAACCAACTTGTCCGTTTTTCAATCCTGGATGAGATAAGTATGTAGGGACATTTACACTTTGCTAACTGTACTTCTTTGTTAATTTTTCTACTAATTATGTAACAATAAGGTTATAATTGTTTTATGACTAAATAAGTTTCTCTTTTTTGCGTGTGTTTTTCAAACACAACAAGTAGTTCCGTGAAGAACTATACAGCCTATTTGCATATATCCTACTTATGTTAACTGCCATTATGAACATACAAAATTTCAGTTTGATTGCTATAATAGATTCGTAGATATTGAGAACCGACTAAATATTTCGGATGGTCGCCATGTTGGATTTTATATATGTAGGTCCCCGAGTTATGTACTGTTACATGAAGATTATTGTGTATGTTGAGTACAGCCGTCTCGATCACTCGACAGCCATTTCGATTGCTCGCTCTGCAGCGCTCGACGGGAGACGAGAGAACTTTGGCGTGTTTGGCGCCGAGTTGTTGTTGATGTATGTGTGTGTACAGTCCGTAATGGCAGTAAATGTTCTAGTACAAGACATGTCTTAATCTTATTTACAGTCCACTTATTGGTGCTCTCCTGTTTTTCTGGGGACCCTAATGCACAACTTTATTCATGGTCCTCGCGTACCGGATATTCGCGTTGGAAAGACATGTTCTCTGTACGATATAACAGAACGCGGACAAAGCACATGGTCACCTCGTGGCGAAATGGATTCTTCCAAGTATGAGACGACATCGTGCATACTTCGGACGTGTAAAACACTAATCGTTGGAACACAACTCTTAACGAACGTCTAGAAATGCAACTCGTGTGTTTTACATGTTACATACGTAACATAACCTACAACACATACCACGGCACGTGTTCAGCTGCCGGTCTTATAGCTCCAGTTTGTGTGGTCATGCAGAACATAGACAGTGTATTATTCAGCTCATCATGGATGACAGTGGCGGATCCAAGATTTATCTCTGCATAACAAGTAAGTTGAAACATTCTTAGACTGGCACCTTAGATTATGCTCCCAACCTTGATCCTATTGGTTTATTCTGTCTCCTTGCGCCCGTTATGCTCAAGTACTAAGGATCACATTCTTAGTTAATTATTCTATAAGCTAGCCTTCCTTGTTTTCACCCTTTTCGAACCTTTTGTACTCGTAACGCGTCTGCAGCAATGGAAGAACAAACCAGGAAGCAACTCGTACAGCAACGAGCCGTTGCCAAATCAAGTTTAACACGAATGTCAAAGTATATTACTGAATTCCAGCGTGAGTCAGAAATTCAATTAGTAATTGTTAGACTGAAAGAATTGCCTAACATTAGAGATAAATTTGAAGGTGCTCAAACGCAGTTAGAACTATTTGAGGGTATTGAAAAGCATGCAGCTGAAGGAGAAACCTTTGAATCAGCATACTTTGATCTCGAAGCTGCAATGAATATCGAGATCAATCGTGATAATGATCACAAGGCTGATGGTAGTATTACTCCACCTCACTCACATTCTAGTACACGGAATGCTATTAGATTACCGACACTACAACTTCCCAGCTATGATGGTAATGTGACCGGTTTCAAGCATTATATGGACACCTTTGATAGCCTAGTTGTCAATAATGACCAGTTGGACAATATTCAAAAATTTCACTACTTGCTGTCTACACTCAAAGGTGAAGCTCATAAGTTAATAGCTAATATCCCAGTTTCTAGCAGTAATTTTGAAGTTGCTCTGCAAACTATTCGCAGTCGTTATGATAACATAAGACTGATTACTACGGCACACTTAGGTTACTTATTAAACTTGCCGGTTGCTCACAAAGATTCTGTTAATGAGCTTCGGGCACTAGTTAACCAAACTCTGAGTAACCTAAATGCTATTAAGGCCCTAAATCTAGCAGTGCCATTGGAAGACCTACTGGTTTCGCAGTTGATTTTGGAGAAAGTGCACGTGTCCATTAGGAAAGAATTTGAAGATACTGTAGACTCTGAAATTCTTCCTACTCTTGAAGATCTTATCAAGTTCTTAGAAGGTAAATGTAAGGCTTTAGACATAGTGAACTCAAGCAACCTCCTCAAGCCTTCAAGCAGCTCAGACACTAAAGGTAAAGAACCCTCCAATCGTAAGACAGCACCACATGCTCATCAGACGTATGTTACTACAACTGTAAACTGTGTGTACTGCAACGCTCCACATGCTTTGGCTAGATGTAGAGATTTTAAGCAAGTTCCTACTCTAGAACGTAGAGATTTTGTCAAGCGTAATAATCTCTGTTTCAACTGTCTACATGCTCAACACAGAGTCGCCCAGTGCAAGGCTGGTAACTGCCAAACATGCAGGAAGAAGCATCACACGTTACTGCATATTGATGTGTCCCAGCATTTGTCAAACGTAGATAAGTCGGAAAACGTCCCTAATCAGAACGTGACTCAGGTGCAGCATGGTGCGAGTAGTTACTGTACTCTCAAGATAGAACCACGTCAGTCCATATTGTTGTCCACAGCCTTGGTGAAGGTCAAGGATGCTCAAGGGATCTGGCAGACTTGTAGAGCCCTTTTAGACAGTGGCTCGCAATCTTGCTTTATTTCAGAATCCTGTGTTCAGCGATTAAGGCTGCGCAGATCTCATGATCGTAAACCGATCCAGGGTATTGGGAATACGACGTCAGAAACCAAGCATAGTGTTTTGGTGCAAATAGGCTCGCGTATAAATGATTTCGTGACCTCAGTCGAGTGCTTAGTTCTACCTAAGCTTACTGAAGATCTTCCTGGCGAATACATTGATAGCAAGGAGTGGAACTTACCCAAAAATCTGCCATTTGCTGATCCGAAGTTCAACGAACCGGGTCACATAGACTTGTTAATTGGGTCAGAGGTATGCCCATACATTCAGCTCGCAGGAAATCTAGCTAGGACTAAAGATTATCCTATTCTGCAAGAAACAGAGTTAGGTTGGGTACTTGCAGGTAAATATACAGATTCCAGTAAGCCCCTACATGGACCACGGCGGCCGGTAGTATCTTACTTTGTACAATCTGCAGGCTGCATCCAACAGCAGCTACAGAGGTTCTGGGAAATCGAAGAGCTACACCATACTCCAAGAACTAAGGAAGAAAGGGACTGTGAAGCTCACTTCAAACGGCACGTCTCGCGCAACTCTTCTGGCAGATTTGTAGTGCGTCTTCCCTTCAAAGAAACCCCAGAAAATCTAGGAGACTCCAAGCAGATGGCAACAAAGAGGTTTCATCAGTTGGAAAGGAAGTTGACCAAACATCAAGGACTGAAGGAAGAATATAGTCGATTTCTTCAAGAGTACGAAGATTTGGGTCATATGGATATTGCTGAAGATACCACAGCACGTTGCTACTATATGCCACATCATGCAGTGGTTAAGGCAAGCAGCTCGACCACTAAGACTAGAGTAGTATTTGATTGTTCTGCAGCATCCAGCAACGGAGTATCATTGAATGACCTTCTACTCGTCGGCCCAACCATCCAGCAAGATCTCTACTCTATTATCTTAAGATTCAGAAGTCATGCCATTGCTTTCACTGCGGACATAGCAAAAATGTACCGTCAGATTCTGGTACATCCCCAAGACTGTAGATATCAAAGGATAATATGGAGAGAGAAATTGACAGATCCTGCCAAGGAGTATCAATTGAAGACTGTTACGTATGGCATGTCATGTGCACCATTCTTAGCTATTAGATGCATTCAACAACTGGCCAGTGAGGAAGCTCATGCCTTTCCGAAAGCTCAGAAATCATTGATGGAAGATTTCTATGTTGACGATTGTATCTCGGGATGTGCGACCGTCGAAGAGGCTCTTCAAGTGCAACAAGAGTTGATAAACATACTACAGAAGGGTGGATTCTCACTACGTAAGTGGTGCAGCAATCACCCAGGTATTCTAGAGAATGTCTCACCGGAGCTAAGGGAGGCTCAGTTACCACTACAGCTGGACAAGGGTGAAGTTAAAACGTTAGGATTGGTATGGCACCCAGCTGCTGACCAGTTTCAAGTTATTAGCAGTTTCAAGCCAAAACCCTATCCACATGGTTTCACAAAACGCCTAGTTCTATCCATTGTTTCCAGCATTTTTGACCCTCTAGGCCTCATCAGTCCTATAGTAATTTTATGCAAGATATTTCTTCAGAAGTTATGGCAAGAACGGCTATCTTGGGACCAGCCTTTATCAGAAGAATTGGCTGCAACTTGGACATCACTCTATAATCAGCTCCCATGGATTGATGAAATCTACATTGATCGCAGAATTCTAGGTGACCGCTCAGTAACTGTACAGCTTCATGGGTTCTGTGATTCATCGGAAGCTGCGTTTGGAGGGTGCTTGTATGTACATTCCACAAACAAGGATGGAACCACTTCTGTAAGACTTCTTTGCTCCAAGTCCAGGGTAGCACCATTGAAGAAATTATCTCTTCCACGACTGGAATTATGTGGAGCATTGCTATTATCTCAATTATTGCAAAGGGTAGTCAAGTCCTTGAATCTTACATTTGCGAACATATTCTTGTGGACAGACTCTACTATTGTATTGGCATGGCTTTCGGCACCATCATCAAGATGGAAGACCTTTGTAGCCAACCGAGTAGCTGAAATACAGGAAATTACAGAAGGTGCTACTTGGCGACACGTTTCTTCACAGTTTAACCCCGCTGATCTGATATCACGAGGTGTACATCCTAAGGATCTTAAGGATAATAAGTTATGGTGGAATGGACCAGCTTGGTTGGGTGAAGATTCTAAACACTGGCCTACATTAAACAATCTCCCAGAGCAGCAGGAACCACCAGAGCAGAAGATTAAGCCTGTATGTTACTTAATGACTACTCCCGAGGATGGACTCGTCACAAGATTCTCTAGCTTATCGAGATTGCAACGAGTTGTAGCATACATCTTTAGATTTGTACATAATTGTTCAAAATTGAAGACAGAGCGAGCTACTGGACCTCTTTCTTTAAAGGAATTGCAGAATGCTCTGACAACATGCATTAGGCAGGCTCAGGAGTTAGCATACCACATGGAAATCAAACAGCTGGAATCAGACCAAGAAGTTCATTGTAAGAGTCACTTGAGAAGTCTACATCCTGGTTTAGACCTCAACGGGCTGCTACGAGTTGGTGGACGGTTAGAACGGTCTAATCTGCCATATGAGCAAAAACATCCTGTGATCTTGCCACCTCATCATCACATCACCAGATTGATAATTGAACATGAACACAGTCGTCTCTTGCATGCTGGCTGTCAACTTCTTCTGGCCTCCCTTAGGCAGAAATACTGGATTGTGAATGGTAGAACGACAGTCAGACGGATAATTCATAATTGCTTGACATGTTTCCGACTAAGAGCAAAATCTTCAACTCAATTAATGGGCCAACTACCACGTGTTCGCGTTGAATTAGTTCGACCCTTTTTAAACTGTGGGATAGACTATGCAGGGCCATTTTTTGTAAAAACTGGTTCTCTCAGGTCAAAGACAAGAGATAAATGTTACGTAGCACTATTTGTATGCCTAGCTACCAAAGCTGTACATCTCGAAGTTGTTAGCAGCCTTACGACACGAGCTTTCATGGCAGCATTGAGTAGATTTGTATCACGTCGTGGACGTTGCCAAACTATCTACAGTGATCATGGCACTAACTTCTTGGGAGCCAAGAAGGAACTTCAAGAACTTCTCGACTCAGAAGAAACGAGAACTGAGGTACAGAATTTCACCAGCAGAGAAGGCATCGAGTGGAGCTTCATACCTCCAAGAGCACCTCACTTTGGAGGCCTGTGGGAAGCAGGTGTTAAATCTTTCAAGCATCACCTCAGACGTGTTATGGGTACGTTATGTCCTACCTTTGAGGAATTAACTACTTTAACCTGTCAAATAGAAGCTTGTCTGAACTCCAGACCACTCCTTCCTCTCTCCTCCGATCCTAATGATATTGAAGTTCTCACTCCTGGCCAGTTCCTTATCGGCACTGCCTTATCAAGTTTACCCCAGCCAGATCTAAGTAATGTGAAGCTTAGCTTGTTGTCCAGATGGGAGATTCTGCAGCAACAACTTCAGATATTCTGGTCCAGGTGGTCCAATGAGTATCTACACCACCTGCAGCAGAGGGCTAAATGGTCCAGTTCTTCCCCAAGTGTGAAGCCTGGGACGCTTGTCATTGTGAAGGAAGACAACCTACCTCCTCTGCACTGGAAGATTGCAGTGATCGATCAAGTTCATCCTGGAGATGACGGACTGGTTCGTGTGGCAACCATACGCACTACCAAGGGATTGTTCAAACGACCTATTGTGAAATTGTGTCCTCTGCCTGAAGCAAGTGCAGTGTAATTAATGTACCATAGCACTTCAGTTTTGTTTCTTTTGTTTCAGTGTAACATTGTATTGTATATAGACTTCTTGTTCAAACAGACATGATGGACTATAGTGCAGTGATTGATTCGATGCAATTCGTTTGTTATGTTATTTGTAGTGTTAAGAAAGTAAGTATTTCTTGGCGGCCGGTATGTTGAGTACAGCCGTCTCGATCACTCGACAGCCATTTCGATTGCTCGCTCTGCAGCGCTCGACGGGAGACGAGAGAACTTTGGCGTGTTTGGCGCCGAGTTGTTGTTGATGTATGTGTGTGTACAGTCCGTAATGGCAGTAAATGTTCTAGTACAAGACATGTCTTAATCTTATTTACAGTCCACTTATTGGTGCTCTCCTGTTTTTCTGGGGACCCTAATGCACAACTTTATTCAGTGTACGTGTAGCATTCAAATTTCAATCGCATGATTAGGACACAAGAAGAAGCAAGGAGATTTTAAAAATTCGCACAGCTGCCATCTTGTGGTTATGGAAACAATTGAAATAAATTAGATGCCAGTGGATTAATATTCGTATAAGGATTTACTGTACCAAGTTTCACTGCACTAGGATGGTTAAATTGCGAGACACGTCCATGCGAATATTTATTATTCGCGTCGCCGCCATGTTGGATTTGTGATCACCAGGTTATTTAAAGTCCTATAGGTGAACTTATGTTCATAGCCCCTATGAACATACAGAAATTCACTTTGATTGCTCTAATAGATTCGTAGATATTCAGAGCCGTCTAAATATTTCGGATGGTCGCCATGTAGGATTGTTAAATGTATAGGTCATAGAGTCATGTACCATTAAAGAAAAATTATTGCGTAGGTTCATTATTCAATCTTTCACTTCGATCGCATGATTACGACAAAAGAAATAAAAACTTAATTTTAAAATTCGCACAGCCGCCATTTTGAGGTTATGTAGGTTGGTAGGACAGATACTAAGACACCCAGGAATAGCAAGCTTAGTTATGGAAGGAAGGGTCGAGGACAAGAACTGTAAGGGTAGACCAAGGTTAGAATATGTTAAACAGATTGCCTCGGATGTAGGGTATGGTAGCTATGTAGAGATGAGACGATTAGCTCAGGCAGGGAGGCATGGAAAGCTGCATCAGACCAGTCAAAAGACTGAAAACTCAAACAATAAATTGTTGGTGGAAAAACCTGGTTCGGATTACCCGGGATTTTGGATTTCAGGGGTTTTGCTGTAAATCGATTTAAAGTAGCCTACTAGTCCCTGGTGGAGAATGAGAGCCGGTCGAGTTATCACAGGGTGTGTTTTACACGCAGGCGAGGTAATGAAGTGACAGATAAGGTTGTCATGGCTCGTTACACTCGTGCTATACAATCGCAGGAAGTAGAGGAGCTCTTCCCAGGCCCAAGACAACACCTTCCGCTCCGCTCTGCTCTGTCAAATGGTCTAGGATTTCAGACAAGGAGATACACCACAGAGAGATATTTTTAGGCAAAAGTGCTAAAAAAAATAGGATTCCAAGGGATTAAGGGAAAGAAACCAGTCTCGAAATGGTCCGAGGAAAGGAACAGGAAACATAGTAGTGAGATGATGAAGAAATATTGGAGGTAGAAGAAAGAACAGCAAAGGACATAGCATTGATATTGGTTCGTGGTCCCTAGACGACCGAAACGAAAATAATAATAATAATACTGTAATAATAATAATAATGCAAGAAGCATGCGCCTGTCTTTCCTTTTTCTATATGTCTCTCCCTCAGGGATGCTGAAGAAATAGCTAAGGATTGACCGCTCCCCTGGCATGCTACAACTGCTTGCATGACTCTTGCAGATGAGATACATTTACGTGTGGACAGCATCTTACGTGTTACTAATAAAACAGGGATGTCCAATTATTTTTACTGTACATTAAACATAATGAGCCTCCGTGGCTTAGGCGGCAGCACACCGGCCTCTCACCACTGGGTCCGTGGTTCAAATCCCGGTCACTCCATGTGAGATCTGTGCTGGACAAAACGGAGGCAGACAGGTTTTTCTCCGGGTACTCCGGTTTTCCCTGTCGATATTTCATTCCAGCAACACTCTCCACTATCATTTCATTTCACCTGTCATTCATTTAATCATTGCCCCAGAGGAGTGCGACAGGCTTCGGCAGCCGGCACTGTTCATATCCTCGCCGCTGGATGGGGGCTTCATTCATTCCATTCCTGACCCGGTCGGAGACTGGAAGCAGGCTGTGGATTTTCATTAAACATAATATGGTATGATCGCATTTCTGACTGTCAAAAGTTGTAATGTAAACACTAATATTCCGGTTCATGCAACAGAATTTGAATTGAAGAATGGATCTCAGGGGAGCAACAGGTTGAGAACACGTGATCTAGATCATCTGGTCAAGCTTGCAGGTTCGCTCATGGCCGTGGTAAGTGATTTTTGAAAGGCGACAAAAATCACGACATGGATGTCATACGTTGTTGGCATGGTAAAGAATTCAGTAGGCCGAGTTCAATGGCAAAATAGCAAAAGCGCTATAGTGCCAATGAGCTTTGATATCTAACCTCCTTGACTTCCATAGCGTTCCAAGGAACTACGAAATCCGATATGCAAGCTGCCCTCTGGGTGTCAAATAACAAAACTTGCACCCGAGCCCATACGATATTATTATTATTATTATCTGGTCCTGATGATGAGTACCGAACTAAATTATTAAAAATATTAGAAGCCATTTTACAGTGTTGCCTAAGCTTTTCAGTCGGTCAGCAGGAGTGTGCTCAATTAGATTGGGCGGGGAATTACAACTGGCTCGCCTGCTGTGCCCAAGGTTGCACGATCCGAATACTGGCGCAGTCAGCGTGCGCACAAATGCGAGGGAGCTGTGACAGTAGATTTACTGGCGCATTAAAGATCCCCTTCGGTACAAAATTCCGGCAGCCAGGCGTCTCTAAAAGCCTCAGTAATTCAAAGGGATGTAAAAAGCAATAACATTATACAATTAGGCTAATTTTCCAATGCCTGCAATAATTTACAAGCAGTATTTATGAACAAAAACCTTCTTACACAAATGAACTAAATTGGATGACTAGTTTCGTTTATCAAGTGAATATCGTCAGATATTACCACGGTGGGTGAGTGGATAGCGTGTCGGTCTACTAACCCCAAGCTTGCAGGTTCGCTCCTGGTCGTTGTAAGTGATCTTTGAAAGGCGGCAAAAATGTACGACACGCATTTCATACGATGTTGGCATGTCAAAGAACCCATTTGAATTCAGTAGGCCGTGTTCATAGTGGCAAAATTAATATCGGGAGTTTCCGCCAACACAAAGTTCCTCATTTCACTACTAGAAAGCACTATAGTGTTCAAAGAGCTTAGATATCTACACCTCCTTAACTTTCATAGAGCTTCAAGGAACAACGAAATTCGACATGCAAGCTACTCTCTGGGTGTCAAATAACAAAGCTTGCACCCGGCATCCGAGGCCATACGATATTTTTTTAAAATATCATCAGTTCTAGTGGATATGTTCAACAGTATTTACAATTATTAAGGTACACGAGTCTTTAATTACATTTTGTAACGAGTGAGATGTTTAACCTATTATTTTCTATTCCCTATGTGTTTCAGTCTGTTTCAATTGTTAACTTCTACCCTAGCAATCTTTTGATTGCGTTCTAAACTATTTTGTTAGTAACCGTGGTCTAGTGGCTAGCATTCTTGACTGTCGCACCGGAGGTCCGGATTCGATTCCCGGCTCTGCCAAGAAATTTTAATTCCGGTCTGAGAGCTGGAACTTGGGGTACACTCAGCCTCGTGAGGCAAAATTGAGAAGCGGAAGGTTCAATTTCCGAGGTTCCCCCCGAACTTCTATTCCAGGAAAATGCTGGGATGGTTCCTAAGTTAGGGTCACGGTCGCCTCTTTCCCATTCTTCATCTGAATTAAAAATACACACACCAAAGCAGCCATCACAATAGCACAGGTTATCAGACAAATTCCACGCACACCCAATTACACGGGGATAATGACCATGTTGTGCAAAGCCCCTAAATGAATCGACAACACAACAAAAACTGTAGAACAATCACTTGAAAATATCGATACGTCAGAAGTTAACGATTCAAACAGACTTAAATACATAAAATAGTACTAACAACAAAAAATCGCGAAAAAAAAACAGAAATGATGATGTTGTGAATAGGCTACTGTTGTACTGAAGTGTTAATACACATCCACTGAACTTAAATTAAGTCTAAGTGAGCACGATTCGATGATGTTCACTCGACGAACGAAACTATCGGGTAGTTGAAAAAAATTCAGATTTGCACTACCAATACTTGTGCCTATCACATATAAAAATTTAATTACCTTCAGCCAAGTAGTTTTCCATGTATGTAGTTTTAAGTGAGCGGTTCCAAGAAAAGATGTCAAAAACACGGACAATTTTTCATACAACCACAAATAAATAAATAATTAATAAACTTGAAAATAATTGGCTTATATAGTCTAATGCAGAATTAAACAAGGAAAATATTGGTATAACTCGTTTTTCAATAGGTCTGCTGGTTTGGTTGTAATTAGGGCCTAAACTCGAGTATCCATAATAAAAAATCCTATAGTAGTCATGCAATTTAGCCCCCCCCCCCATTTGTGTGAGATGTGTGGTTTTTTTTAGTGTATAAATAATTCATATAGGCTAATTCTTTTCCTTCATTAGGAAATTAATTGTAATTCCCCACCTAATCTTTGGTACTCAAAGCTTTTAATAATATGAGCAAGTGCTACTAACTACTTTTATTGTGAGTCTTTATTCTTTATCGTGCTGGCAGCCATTTTTCAGTCGGTCAATTATCCGAATTGTAATGGGTGCTCTTCCCTCAACCTGAAAAAAATTACTGTACATGAAATTAGTTATTACACTAGGATGACCAACTGCAAGTCAACTAAATTTCACTCTTGATTCTGTAAATGTATACATGCTGTTGATGGATTTCCTGCACCGTGAAACTCTTGAACGTTGCAGTTCACAAATTCCACACCATTGTCCATACAAATAGCGGACTGTGCATACGCCAATCCAAAGAAAATACAATGCTGCATTCGACCCATGATTCGGACCAGTTTTTACTTATTCCTTGCATACTGATCACGTGACGATAGCGGCTTCGGTGGCGTAGTTGGTAGCATGCTGAACTGCTGTGCCCAAGATAGCGGGTTCAAACCCGGCCGAAGTCGTCGGAATTTTTAAGAGCGTTAAAAATCCTTCAGTATGCCTTCCTTCGGAGGGGAAGTAAAGCCGGCGGTCCCATGTCATAGATTTATGGCATGTAAAAGATCCTTCCACATACTAAACTTGTGTGAAGTTAAATTGTTAGGTTAGATTTCGTCAGAACGCTCTATCTAAGTACCAACGTTCACCACTAGGTATAATTGATATCTGGTAGCGAAAGTTGGAACTACTTGAAATTGAACGGAACGTGTAGCTCACCCTAAGGGTGTCCGCTGGAAGCAGCTACAGACTCAGGCGAGCCGGACATGTCCTCGGACACTCCCGGCACTAAAAGCCATACGATAAATAAATACGTGACAATTATTGTTGAAAAAGATATATCATAAGTTTCTTGTAACGTCAACATTTTGCGTGTCTATAACCGATATGAACCTCGTCTTTCTCTTGAAGAGGCCTGGAGATGGTAGTTACCACAAGGATGAGTCACGCTGTGCCTGGTTCCACATCGCCGAGCGCGCTGGTCAATCGCAAATTAAGACACATCAAACGGTACCTAACATCTGTGAGCTTTCGTGCGCATTCTGGTGGCGGGGTTTGTTGATTTAAGGGACAGAACTTAGAGGTTAAATACCGTACCTCGTAAGAGAAAACATTTTACTTAATTTGGTTGTTATATCATTATCACAAACAAACTCCAGCTCTTACTTGGAAACGAGAGCTACCTGGTAGAGATATTTTCTGGAATTTTACTGCATAATACTGTGATTATCAGAGACAACCTGCAGTCATCAACTCCCATAGTGCAAACTAAGGGAGTCTTGCAGGGTGACCCATCTAGTCCGTTACTATTTAACTTGACTACTGCTGACATGGTGGGAATACTTGAAGGCCATGAGGAACGAGTTTCCTTCTATGCTTATGCAGATGACATGTTGTTAGGGTCTTCAAATTTGGAAGTTCTGCAGGAGTGTTGGCATAAACTGGTACTATGGGCAGAAAAGAACAGTCTACAGTTAAATATGGACAAAACAGTCCACATGATCTTTAGAAAGGGTGGTTGAGTTGCAGCCTGTGACAAAAATATATCATGACGAAGTTCCGTTGAAAATAGTTAATCATTTAAACTATTTAGGAATTACATTTCAGACGTCTGGGAACACATTTACGAAACACACTGAAAATCGAACTTCGGCTGCAATAATAGCAATGAATGATGTCAAGTTTCTCGGAAGGATGTCCATAGAAACGCCATGAAGGTATTCTCTAGCAAGATAATACCCATCGTGACCTACGGAATTGAGTTATTTTGGAATTTGTAGGTTTGGTAGCGTTTTGTAGAGCTATTTGGATCTGATGATGCTCGCTTGACAAACGAAACATGTCATCCCTTTGCTTTCTTCTTCTTGTTCTTCTTTAATAGTCCGTATCAATATACTCGTATAAATAAATCTTAATCACATGTCCTACTGAAAGCTACAATACTATTTTTAAAGTATAACCAGTAAGAAAAAATATGGAGCAGTAAGAGTAATATTAGACCACCTCGTGGCGCAGTAGCTAGCATTGTTGGCTGTCATCCCCGAGGTACTGGGTTCGATCCCCGGCTCACCAAGAATTTAAAAGTCTTGGTAAGGTCTGGTACGAGGTCTCCCAGCATCGTGATGCTAAGTGGGAACCTGCTGGATGCTATGGCAGGAGGAGGAGTGGAAAGTAACTGGCCACCCTACCACACGCAAACTCCGGCTCGGAATGCCTCTAATGCAGGTCGCCTACGTCCCTGGAGGGGATATGACACTCTAATTACTAATTAAGAGTAATATTAGATGGATTACGGAAATTGAGGAAGTGAGGAATTATAAATTACTATTGAGGATTTAGGAATAGAAACAGACAAAATTAAGAAACTCTCAAGATAAACAAACAATAGGAAGGGCGATTTCAGGCGAAGAAAGAAGACTGCGATCCGATAGAACGAACAAGTACTGTGCTGAGAGGAAAAGCATAAATCCTTTGTGTAGAATTGACTGAAGTGGTGCAATGGCACCCTACACATGTGGACTGAATGTTCTCACGCCACAAGTGGTCATTTGTTTATCTGTGCAGGTGGCCGTGGTTGTGACGCCACAGCTTCACGTCTCGTGGGCCGTGAATCAACCCTTGGCATTTCCTGAGGAGATCTCTGGCGCGCACTGTGTGGGTTTCATTCATATCGACAGTGTTACCAACATTGCTAAATACAGGGGGACAGCCAATTCCAATCGTGGCCAGTTAAACGTCACTCATAGCCGCACTGCTGTGGTCTTAAACTGTGCTATTGTACCTAATATTTCTGATTTCGTCACGATGTAACCGCATAAATAAATGAAACCATAAACATCATGTCAGAGACACCAATTACTGTGCAAAATATAACGCTGCAGTTTACTGAGCTGTTTCGGGGCCAAAAAAGAAATAGCACATTCGAACAATTGACGAAAGTCCTACGTTATTTTTCACCATTTTTTCAACCTCTTTACGATCTTAATAGAAGTATTTTTAACAAGGTATGGTTTCTGCTAATTTTTACAAGTAAAACGCATTTTTGTTGATTATGTATTATGTGTACTGCCCTTTCTCACCTACGGTACTCGATTGTTCTCTTGAGGCTGAGTGCACCCCCGGTGGAGATGGGAACTGAACCCAATACCTCTTAGATAAGTCGTAAGTCATGGCATAGTGGGGACACATTTCGTATTTCGATTTTGACGACTTTCTAAGGCCTTCGAGGGAAATTTGATAAATAATAACACATTTCTTTGACTTTTTATAAATATAAATATTTTAGAGTAATTAACTATATGGGTGAGTGGTAAGGGCTATTTATAACGGACCAATCCATTGAGAGCAGAGCGTCACGGTGCGAACTGCCCCAATTATTGAGTTATTTTGGAATTTGTAGGTTTGGTAGCGTTTTGTAGAGCTATTTGGATCTGATGATGCTCGCTTGACAAACGAAACATGTCATCCCTTTGCTTTCTTCTTCTTGTTCTTCTTTAATAGTCCGTATCAATATACTCGTATAAATAAATCTTAATCACATGTCCTACTGAAAGCTACAATACTACTTTTAAAGTATAACCAGTAAGAAAAAATATGGAGCAGTAAGAGTAATATTAGACCACCTCGTGGCGCAGTAGCTAGCATTGTTGGCTGTCATCCCCGAGGTACCGGGTTCGATCCCCGGCTCACCAAGAATTTAAAAGTCTTGGTAAGGTCTGGTACGAGGTCTCCCAGCATTGTGATATCGTGAAGCATATTGTCTTCTGCAACCCAACAAACTTGTGAGATGGTCGTGACATCTTCCCGTATCTAGAGCCCTGCGCGGATAAACAAAACGTTATCCGCATCCGGCCCGCATCCGCACGACGGTTATCTGCATCCGCCCCTACTAGCATTACAATAATATTTTAATTAGATAAACCATAAATTACTAAAGCAACATTGATGAAAAAGTCGTTCCCCTAGGATGTGCATACCATGTGCTAGGTATGTTAAAAATGAATGTTATACAGCCAGAATTGCAACCTTTTCCTGTTCGGAGTGTTAATTATGAATGAGATTAGCTTAAATCATCATCTTACATTTGTCATGAAAAAGACACAACGGAGAAATATGCTTTGTCATAACATCCGGGTCCTAATAATGATGTTAAACAAGTTCGGATTGTATTCTAAAAACTATCCGCAAATTTTCTCCAAACATTATCCGCAGCTTATCCGCTATCCGCACAGCCATGCAAACTATATCCGCATGGCGAAAATACTTGCGGATAACCGCGGGTTTATCCGTGGATATCCGCATCCGCGCAGGGCTTTACCCGCATCACATCCTGCAAAATATTATGAACTCTATTATCGTTCCCGCCATATGGCTATAGACTGTTCGATAAACATGACGTCCTTTCAATCACTTTTTTTTTACTTCAGTCAGTCTTCCATGTGACTATGTAGATATGTCGTGACAAGTGACTACGTATAACTCTTAAAAGTACGATAATTGACATGCTGAATGGATATTCTAATGCGACGTGGTACAGTCTGTTTTAAGTGATCTGCGGGAGATATAATTCATTTGAGTTTCAGATCTTTCGAATAACTAGAATAAATTGTTTGTTATTTCTCCAAATGTTTCTATAGCGTTCATTATTTAACCAGTCCGTGCACCGTACACGAATTATTAAGCACATTCAAATCTCACTTATTTCACAGTTTTGAAGCCTTTTATATTATCACAAATCAGGGTCTCTATTCATAACAGCTTCATATGTCTGTGTAAATACAAATTAGAGAAATATCTGGTCGTAGATGCGCTCTATCGGAATGATTGGTACTATTTTAGCTTGTGAATGGAGTCTTGTAATAGGGTAGGGTTAGTGAATTGGCAGTGCCGACTTGAGGCGGCCATGAATGTGAAATTGCTTGTCATAACCCGAGCCGGTAATGAATCTATCCAGAGAGAAAATGCGTGACGCACGGATATGACCTCCGTA
The DNA here is from genome assembly GCA_946902985.2 of Meconema thalassinum. Taxonomy (NCBI): domain Eukaryota; kingdom Metazoa; phylum Arthropoda; class Insecta; order Orthoptera; family Tettigoniidae; genus Meconema; species Meconema thalassinum. The sequence goes on along the minus strand of OX336395.1, from coordinate 228,950,681 downwards.
CAACCGCAGATTGCTTCTGTAATTTGTCGTTCCTACAATGAGTTACTCAAAGAGTAGTCTTTTCTTAGAGCCTCGCTGCGTCATCTTAGGTAAAGAACGTGTTCTTGGATTTTGCTGAACCTGGGCGGTGCGTGCGAAGTGAATCACCCCATAGATTCGTGTAAATTTGGTATTGTATAGGTATTTGTAGATTTTCAAGTCGGAGTTCACCATTTTCTGTCGTCTATGCCGAGACATTTAGTTTTGGCTTGAGGACTGAAATTAGATTTTCACTCTGCCTCGTGGCACAGAACTGAAAAGAGATGGGATCGAATGCTACCTCACCGATTCTAGAAGTTGGTTTACCCACTCCTACTTCAGGTGAATTCCGGGATGGTACCTAAATAAAGGCCATGGCTGATTCCTACCCAAATCCACACACACCCAAGTACACAGGGTTACATGACCACGATATCGTAAAGCCCTAAAATGAATCGACGCTTTTTCTGCGAATTGGCTGGTCGAAGTAAAGAATCAAAGATAGTCATAAGAGACGACCTCCGTTGTTAAGACATTGTACTCGTGGTACTGCCGTCTCCCAGTATTTGCATTGCGCCGTAGCGTACTACGAGAACTGCAGTCGTGACGTTACCTGGGTGTGGACAGTCCCGCTCGTTGTGTACGCAGTCTGGGGCGTGGAGTAACCTCCACTGCCCACACGATCGTCGCGAGACAACGCCCCTTGCCTTTCATTGTTTTCTCTGTTCTCCGGAGCTACCGGACTCATTGTCCCTCCATGTTTCATTTGGGCACTACCTCAGCTACGCACGGCTGTTTATTTGGTTTAGGGGCTGGGACATCATGACCACCAGCCCCGTGTAATTGGGTGTGTGTTAACCTGTGTTAGTTGGTTAGTTATTGTCGTTTTAAGAAGTGGAACAGCGACGTCATCTGCCTCCTCTTTCGGGACTGTATTAGTGTGTGTAGCTGTAATTATAGAGTCAGGAATGAGGGTAGGTGCCCCGGAATTTGAAATAAAATACCCTGTACTATCCCAGCATTTTCCTAAATACTCACTCTCCTCTCTTTCTGACTACAGGGAACCTATCGAAATACGAACTGTTCATACTTTCAGGGTGATTCTACATACGTTGAAGTACACTGTGCAGGGCTGTACATATTCGAATGAATGATTCGAACATTCCAATTATTCGCATTAGTGAAATAACCCGACTATTACGTCAATAAATCGAATGATTCGACGAACAAGTGGAATCATTCAAATGTTCGAATAAACATAGAAACAAATAAAAAAAGAAAGCATAAAGGAAGAAAAGAAAGAAAGAAAGAGGTAACAAGTGATGCTTGTTTTGAAGGATATTTATTTAAAAGGATCTCAATGGGGAAGGTGTTAACCCCCTTGGATTCGCCCCTGCTTCGAACAACTCGTCCACTGTACATATTTCTTGAAACAAATTGCTGTAATTCTCGGGTAGGCCTACTTATGATATCTATTATTTCAGTAGTAAAGAGGCGCTCGCAAGCAACCGATCGTGACAAATGAGCATTCAAATGAAAGAGAATAGACATTAGCAGTGACGAATTGCACTCTAATTTCATAAATATCTATAATTTCTTTAAAAAATTACTTTAAAAATGTACGAGGTGTGCGATTTGCAGATACTGTTTATGTAGGGAAATACGCTCCATAATTGCTGTCCCCTTCACATATTGGCCGCTGTGACGTCTGTTTCAAGTCATTTTGACATTCTGAGGTCTTTCCTTTATCATTTTGCATGGATATCAGAAACAGTAAACCAAAGGAACGAGTACTCAAATCGTGTAATTTCATAAATATCGAATAACCGGTGAGTGTTATGATGATCCAATATTCAGTGATTGCCCTTTTAAGTTAGGGAACGTAGAACTTTTGAAATCTAACTGAAATGTAAATAATGTTCTATAATCATTTGGTTGAAATAAAACCATAACAACCTTTCTCCTCAAGTCTCTCATTATGAACCTATTGGGGAATGTGTGGTTTATAAACATACGAGATTTCTTGCACGGGTCCGCTAGTCATCTTCAAATAATTCAAATATTTGAACTGTTCGTTTTATTTTAATAATCGACAATTCGAAATAAGCATTGGGACATCCGTATTGTTTGAACATTCGAATAATTTATTCAAATTTCGAATTGGCGATTATTCGAAGTAGTCGAATTAATGGAATATTCGAATGATACGTACAGTCCTACTGATGACCAACATGGAGTAACAAGTCTTGTCATTACCCGTAGTTTCTGGATTCTGGTTACGCCCCTGCATATTTGATCACTGCTGGGAATGCAGCCGAGCTTACTGGCCTGGTACCGTACATCCTCACTGCTGTTAGATGGATGTCAACCGGTTTTTAAAGTGAGTTACTCGTCGCGCAGGTTCTAATTCCCGTTTCCTTTAATTGAGTGAACGTTGACGGCGATATCCTGCAGACTAGCGAATTTTAAACAGCTTCCGTTTAACTGTTGTGGAGTTGCTTTCCTGATGTCCTTAGTTTTGCAGATGACCACAGTTCATTCACAGGTTGAAGAACGTTAATATTGAAGGCGGACCGGGTTAATGCATGGGAGATTATGGAAGTTAGGTCTAGTCTAAATTCCTCATGTCTTATGCTCGAAGTTACGAGGGACGTAAAACTAGATGCTTGCTAATAATTATCAAAGAAAATGTGATTGTTTTTTAAACACACCAACCTGGCACTCAACTTCTAAGAATTTTCCTTCTTTTTAAGGCGGCTTCGGTGGCGTAGCTGGTAGCATGCTGAGCTTCTATGCCCAAGGTCGCGGGTTCAAACCTGGCCGAAGTCGTCGGATTATTTAAGAGCGTTAAAAATCCGTCGGTATGCCTTCCTTCGGAGGGGAAGTAAAGAGGTCCCATGTCTTAGATTTATAGCATGATAAAGAACCTTCCAGATTCCAACGTTCGTCGCCAGGAGGCGACTGTGGTGGCATCTAGTAACACAGTTCATAATAATCGGTCAATGACGGTGGCGTTTGGTAGCAAAAGTTGGAACTACTTGAAAATCGAATGTCTGCAGTCCTTACTTGAATTAAAAACAGCCATAATACAGCCATCACAATTATCACTGGTTTTCAGACAGATTCTACACACACCCAAAGTTCACGGGGCTACATGACCGCATTCTCGCAGTCCCTAAACTAAGGAACCTACCAACCACCCCTTCTTTTTAAAATACATAAAACTATTTTTTTTATTTTTTTTATGGCTATATAGCCTACCTTGATTTGGCAGTTTGGTAACCATATATAATCGATTTATGAAACCATAAACAGTCTTCTTTTTGTGCTACCACATCTCGTCGGCAAACTGAACACGGAATTCCATAGTCGAGGTCGAGAGTTGCTGCTGGAATTGACTGTAGACTATTTTCAGGATTTCCGATTGGTTTCATTATGGCGACTGTTGGAATTTCCTCTGCAGTGCTGATGGGCGCACGGTGAGAACGCTCTCATTGAGAAGGCCTAGCCTGCTCCGGAAATGGCTGGCACGGCCCCCGTGATTTCTAACAATGGACAAGGGGGATCTTCCGGCTCTGGTGTACAAATGGGAAGTCAGCCATCATTATGCTCGCTTTCAGTTTATAGAAAAAATAGTTCGTTTTTATTTGCACCCGATGGTGTTACAGTTAGTTATTGTTGTTTTAAGGGGCGGAACAGCGAGGTCATCGGCCCCTATACACCCGATGGTGTGTTGAATGAATAACACGGATGGAAGTTGCGTAATTGTATGAGCAGAACAGCGAACAGGTACCGGTAATCATAAACATATTTGGTATCTCTCCAGCCAGTATTGATAGTGTAGTATTTTGGGTTTGTAATATGGATAATGGCCTATTCACAATTCGTAGTCGCTAGCTGAAGTCAGACCTGTGCTCTCTTATGGCGTCTTGTACAATGTGTAGTTTAGCAGTCGCCAAATTTATCTTTGACTACCAGCGACCGACTGCAGCCTAACAAACAGATCACAGATTGACGTCACCTTGCCGTTTCATTCTCATGAGAACTATCCCTGTTAGCAACAATATAAATAAGCCCTATCGTCCATATGTATATGAGTGTTTGAAGTTATCGATCACGCCCCCTCGCTTTCTGCCGCACAAAGAATAAAATATGAATTGGGTATTGTTCTTTACGGGGCGGAACAGCGAGATCATCTGCCCCTAACTGTCGCCTCAGTATTTAAATGGAGATTGTTGGAAGAAATGAAAATGTAAAAACATTACATAAGTAAGTACCGTATACATATTGTAAATATTTTCACCCATAGTTTCAGACATAGATTTTGTAGCCTAAGTGTAATGAATCTGATGATGATCGCTTGACGATCGAAACTGGTCATCCTAGTGAATTTATTAATCTCATGTAATTTTTGGGTACAATCGTGTTGGCCGACTGAAAAGCACCAAACTTTTGTTTACTAAAGTAACACTGAAAAATGGCTTCAAACACCATAATATGTACAACATGTCTGTCATCACATATTGTGCTAACACTCCTTCCACCCACACATCACTACAACAGGCCAAAGGGTTGCAGTGCGCATGGTTAGGAAGACACCAGACACACATGGATCCTGTATGCATTTTGTAGCTGTAAATGAAGATGTTCTGTGTATGTGGGTTTGGGTAGTTGCCATAGGAAATAACTTGAAACTTCAGCACTGCTGGGTTAGATGGGATTGAATGGAATTGTCTCCCTATCTAATGTTGCCTTTTGTTTCTTGTTGCAGGATCTGTTCTCACAGCTCCAGTTTAGCCATGAGAGCGCTCTACCACCGGACGCTCTACGCAGAGCGCTGGCCGAGTCCTTCTTCGACCAACAGCGGTTCCAGCTCGGCTTCATGGATGATGCTGCCGAGTGCTTTGTAAGTGTCACTGTGTGTTGTGTGTGTGAGTCCTTGTATTGGCAGGACTGGGGCTTCCAAGCCACATGGGAATTGAGGGAAATGAGTTAGAGGATCAAGCTGCAAAAGAGGCGGTATCACTACCACCTCGACCAATGGAGGCACCCGCTAGAGATATTCGCTCTCAGTTACGCCGACAAGTTCTGGCATTTTGGAATAGTCAGTGGCTAGCTGACCCACTGCCCAGTAAACTGACAGCGATCAAGGGAACTACTCGCGTGTGGCAGAGCTGTTTCCGGTCACAAAGAGAGTCCGTCATTTTGTATAGGCTAAGGATAGGTCATACACTCGTACCTAATGAGAAGGGAAGACCGGAGCCATTTTCACCGAGGCCCACATTTTAACCGAGTGTGTGGATCTTGCTGACTTACGAAGAAACCTTGGTTTGCAGATGTCACTCAAACTTATATTAGCCGATGACGCGGTGACTGCTGATCACGTTATCCGCTTTATAAGTGAGAGTGGGTTAGGGCCAGCAATCTAAATTTTCCAGTGTAAATTGACTCAACGACTTGTTCATTTTTGAATGATAATTTTTTGTTTTTCCGTAATTTTTTTTAAAATTTGATTTTTTGTTTTATTTTATTTTAGGTCTTTTTAAATTTAGGTGTTCACCTCAAAATTTTAAATTCAATTCCAAATTTGTATTCTTTAATCTGTGTTAAGAGGGGCAGATGACCTTGTAGTTCTGCCCCTTAAAATAAAAATAACTAACTAACTTACCAATGTGTTGTGTCTTGCAGGAGAATATCCTGCTGCGGATACACTTCCACATCGCAAGTGGCGAGGCCGAGGACATGTGTAGTGCTCGCCACTGCATCCCGCACCAGAAGTTCGCCATGACCTTGGTGGAGCAGAGCGTGTGTGGTGCGTGCGGAGCCACCTCGGAGCCGCTGCCCTTCACACAGGTTAGTCTTCCTTTTTCCAGTACCGTAGTTTAAGAGGGGTAGATGAATTGGATGTTCCACTCCTTATTTCAATGTTGGATTGACAGATGAACAGACTATAAACTCTGAGTGTGGATGATGTTTACAGATGGTGCACTACGTGTCAGCCTCGGCGCTGACAGCTCAGGCACGCCAGACACAGGCATCGGCTCACCCCGACCTGTTCGGACAGCTGCTCAGGAAGGCCGGCGGCATGGGTGACATTCGCGACTGTCCGGTGAGTTCCACAGTTCTGCCCATCATCTTCCAGTACCATGGTCTACATTATTTTTCTGTTGTTTAGGTGCTCAGTATTTAACCGAGTTAGCTGAAGTTTCTTTCACGATCTTGCTAGTGTTGGAATAAAGAATTAATTATTGTAAAATTGTCATTTTGTACTAACACATGTAAAATAAATTTCAAACATTTTAGAATTCATAAATATTGATGGATTTTGATAACTCTCTTGTTGAGTTCTCTGTAAACAATGTTGTGAAGCACAATATTATTATTATTACTTTTTTCTAACGAAAATTCCAATTTTACAATGACCTCTATCTTGTTTATATTGCAACAGCTTTGGTTCAAACATGGCCTGGTTCATGCTCTTTCATTTGACACATAAATGAACCACCTAGCTCAATTTATACAGAAGTTGTTTGAATTGAACGACAGACAAATATGGGAAAAAAGGGTTTGAAAGTTGGCAGTAGGATTACGGAGTCCTCATTCAAGATCCCTTAAACCCACTATTTTCTCTAGTCGTGTGAACCATACATTCCTGCAAGTAGGGAGTTCGAGCTTGCATGTGGCACCAAGAATCAGGAATGCAAAATTTGGATCCTTAGAAAACAAAGCACACTTTAACTGTTTCATATTGTTTTATTACATCAGTAAGAAGCGAGAGATTTTTCTCACTTTTTTTTTTTTTTTATTCAATGGAGGAAAATGCCACAATTATACAAAACTAGTTATTGCATTGTGCTGGTTTATACAACGACATCTCTTCCTCCTCAGAGCGCCTGTGGAGCCAAGATCCAGATCTGCCGTACGCTAATGAACCGGCCCGAGATCGTGTCTGTGGGTGTGGTCTGGGACTCGGAGCGGCCGACGCTGGAGCACATCATGGACGTGTACGCGACGGTGGGCACTTCACTGCGCCTGGCCGATGTCTTCCACAGTGTGGTCGACCATCGCTGGGCGGCAACCACCGCTCACTCCCTCGTGGGTGTCGTCACATACTACGGGAAGCACTACTCCACCTTCTTCTTCCACACCAAGCTTCGCGTCTGGATTTACTTCGATGACGCCACGGTCAAGGAGATCGGGCCCCGCTGGGAGCAGGTGGTGGAGAAATGTCGTCGTGGTCGATATCAACCACTGCTGCTGTTGTATGCCGTGCAAGGCGGCACTCCGGTGTCCACGGAGGGGGCTCCCAAAACGGTGGTCCCCGTACCGGTGGTAGCCCAGAAACATAACAGGGCATTTCCCTCTCCGACCATCCCCATGCTGCGGCGGTCCGTCACACCCAGTCCGGAGAAGCCCTCTGCTGCTGTGAACGGTAGCAGTACCGCTCCTCGGCGGGCAATAACGCCCAACCCCGAGGTCGCACATCACCTGCTCAATGTGCAGAGACAGCTGAACAAGCCCTACAGCGAGTACCAGAACCTGAACGACATCCAGGATGCAATATTCGGCACAGACAAGGGACAGAGCGTGGACGTGGTGGACGGAGATGTTGGCGGAACGGAGCCGAGCTACATCAGCCGGCGCGCAGTGGAGAGCGTGCTCAGCTTCCAGCAGAAGAAGCTGGTACAGAGGACTTCGAGCGGGGGCAGTGCAGATGGTCTGAGCGTCCCGGAACATCTCAACATCCCCCGGCGACGGGACTCGGGCAACTGGAGTGGCGACCGCAACAGCGCGTCTTCCTCCTCCTCCACGTCAATGGAGAACCCCTACCTGTACATCGTGGGCAAGATGCAGGGTCGCAGTCAGCCCGGCAGCGTGCCGCGCAGTCCCACCAGCTCCAGCAGTGGGGGCGGGCCTTACGACGGAGGATATGACTCCTACTCCCTCTCCTCCACGGACAGCCTGCCACTACAGCAGGGCCTCAAGCACAACCTGCAGGTGAGCCCCAACTTCGCAGTAATCTCTAAATATAGCACCTACAGTCTCTGAACACTAGTTCCTCCTGCTGAATAGTCATACACTGCTTGACATTCACCTCCATGACCAGTTTTGGATCTCAACCAAATTCCTCTGCAATGCATTACAATCATTAATATCCTTAATTTTTCTATAAATGATCCTTCCGGAGATGATAAGTTTACTCCCATATCATTTACATACTGTACAACAAAGGCTCCATTCAAATCTGTTCAGATAATGATCCTCCAACTTATACCCTCTTTCCCATTTCACTAACTCTTGTCCAGACGAAATCCCTTCATCTCCTTGGATAGATCAATGGCTCTGATAGGAGGTAACCGCTAGAAATATTTGCTCTCAGTTACGCCAACAAGTACTGTCATTTTGGGAGAGTCAGTGGCTAGCTGACGCAATACCCAGTAAACTGAGAGCGATTCAGGGAAATAATCGCGTGTGGCGGAGCTCTTTCCACTCATGGAGGGAGTTCGTCATTTTGTGTAGGCTAAGGATTAGGTCATACAAAATCCACCCACTCGTACCTAATGAGAAGGGAAGACCCCCCACTTTGTACCTGTGGAGCCTTTTTCACCATGGCCCACATTTTAACCGAGTGTGTGGATCTTGCTGACTTACGAAGAAACCTTGGTTTGCAGATGACATTCTAACTAATATTAGCCGATGACGCGGTGGCTGCTGATCTCGTCATCCGCTTTATAAGTGAGTGGGTTAGGGCCAACAATCTACATTTTCCAGTGTACATTGACTCAACGACTTGTTCGTTTTTGAATGCTCCATCCCCCCCCCCCCCGTAATTTTTGTTCATTAGTTTTATTTAATAGTTTGGTTTTATTAATTTTCAGTCTTTTCAAATTTATGTGTTTACCTCTAAATTTTAAATTCCATTCCAAATTTGTATACTTTAATCTGTGTTAAGAGAGACAGATGACCTCGCAGTTCTGCCCCTTAAAATAACAATAACTAACTAACTATATCTTGCTGAAAACAAGCTAATTGAGATTCACCTGGTATTGTCTGTGTTTCAGTTGGCGCAGATCCCCGAGGCGGGTGTGTACCAAGCCCGCGTGCCGGGAGCACTGGGGTCGGGCTCGGGGTCTGGGGACGACTGTGAGAGGCTGTGTCTGGAAGCCGACCAGCTACTGGACAAGAGCCGAGCCACGGAAGAGGCCCAGGATCTGGAGACTGCCATGGTGCTGTGTCACGCCGCGGCCGGCAAGGCACGTGCCGCCATGGACGCCCCCTACAACAACCCGCAGACCCTGACCTTCGCCCGCATGAAGCACAACACTTGCGTCATGAGGGTCCGCAGCCTGCATCGTCGCATCATCCAGACTAGGCAGGAACAGCTGCTGGCTGCAGGCGTCCTGGAAAAGGAAGGTCAGTTTTCCTAAACAATCCCTCAGGATTGTACCTCAGTGTGCCCTCATCTCCTGGTTAATGATTGCAAGGTGTTTACTTTCCTGGTACCATAGTTCCCGGACCCTAATAATTGCAGCTACACAGGCACCATAGGAACACAGGTTATCGGACAAAAGATGTCCTAAGTCTCTAATTGAAGCTAAAGCAAAGTAAACTACTGAACCTTTCAAGACAGAATAGAGTAGTGTATGCCCTCTTGGACTCTTGACATTATCTGCCCATATTTTATTAGGAAAGATTGGGTGTTCCTTGTCATGACAATATTGTACGAACATTCTCAGGATCATCATCAGCTAAAAGCCTTATCCTTGCAACCATTTCTTATGGTCTTCAGCATTTCTCTTCATATGGACATACGAGTCACATTCCATTTCCTTGACAATGTTCTTGAGATACGATTGTCTTGGTAGTCCTCTCGGTATTTTCCCCAAAAATTTTCCTTCAAAAATTACCAAGAGGAAAGTGTCATGTCTGTGTCCCATGAATTTTGCTTTCCTCAACATCGATTCTCCTGAATTCGGTTCAGAACAAGCTCATTTGTCTTTCTTTCCATCCAGCTTGTTCGGGTCATTTGTCTCCAAAACCACATTTCAGCTGCCTTAAGTTTTGTTTCTTCTCTTTCCCCAAGTGTCCATGTTTCCAAACAAAAACAAATCCTAAATTTAAAAATGTATTTACTGTCTGAAAAGTGCTATTAAGTTAATTTTAATTTTATTTGCTATTAAATTGCTAATGAATTGCATGTTCACAGACGGTCCGTTGGAGATCCGGCACAGCCGAGAGGGCAGTGGGTGCAGCGCGCGGAGTGCGGGCAGCAAGTCTAGCGGCTCGCACTCCCGCCAGGGTTCCCGAGACAAGTCCTCGTCGTCCCTACACTCGAGACAGAACAGTCGCGAACTGCTGACCCAGCTGCCTACGGACAAGCCGGCCAAGAGCATAGAGATCTACGCCACCCTGCCCAAGAAGAAACTGGGTGGGAGTTCTCGGAGCAACAAACCCAGGACCAGCAGCGACAGCAGCAACATGGTGGAGGACGAGGAGTATAGCAGCTACAAGCGCGGCCTGTTCTCGGGTCGGTTGGGCCGCAAGAAGGACGACGATAAGGCCCGGGAGAAGCGGGCCCGAAGTGAGGAGCGCAACAAGAACACTCGCGACTACTCCCTACTGTCCACCCCAGCCCCACTCAGTCTGCCCAAGGACAAAAAGGAAAAGAAGTCCTCGGATGAGACCAAGAAAAGCGCGACTGCACCGGAGGCCAAGCCCGGCAAGAAGCAGCATAAAGTGCGGAGGAAACTGCTGATGGGCGGTCTCATCCGCCGCAAGAACAGGTCCATGCCCGACCTCCGCGAGGGCCAGGCTCCTGGAGACCCCGTGGCAGACGCGGCAGATCCCAAAGACGTGGCCAAGGCGTCCCAAGACGACAGCAGCGTCGGACTGAAAGGTGCCAACCTCGGCACACTAAGTGGCTACTTATCAGAGGGTCATCTTGAGTATACCGGTGCCGGGAACCCGAACCTAGAGCGCAGTCGCCTCATGAGGAAGAGCTTCCACGGCAGTGCCGGCAAGGTTCTGCACGCAGCCAAAGTGCCCCCACCACCTCCTCTCCGCACCACGTCGCAGCTGACAGTGAAGGCTGCAGCCGAGACTAGCGGCAACCAAGACCAAGCCAACACGGGCCAGGGGACTTTTGAGCGGCCTCAATATCCTCTGCCAACTGATGCTATAATGGATGCCAACAGTTCTTCCATCACCCAGTTCCATCCTGCATACTCTCACCTACAGAGACAGCCGCACACGACCATGGAGGGTCTGAAGGGTGGGCACAACCCCCGGTCGCCATACTACCACTTAGAGCAGCAGTCTCTCCCATACATCCCCTCCTATAATGTGGAGAAGATCCAGCCACAGGAAGATTGCCAGCAGAAGTTCCAGGGCGACGCTGTGACTTATGCCAATGGTGGCTTATTGTATGACAGCCGACTGGCAGCACAGTATGCACATCACAACAAGCTAGTCACGCAAGCGGAAGTGCATCATGAACAAAACGCAAACATATCTCAAAATAACATCAACAGGACACAACAGCATCCTGAGGATGGCGAAGTTCAAGTCCAGTCCTTGCCTCTTCCACCCTATCCCAGCCCTTTGAACTCTGTGTCTCACTCGCGACAAGCCAGCGAGGACTTCCCTCCCCCACCACCACCCCTGGACACCGCACTGGCGACGGAGGCTATAAACCGCCTTGTGTCGCCCTCTCCCCCTGTGCAGGCGGCCTCTCCTGGTAGCCTGTTGGCTCAGCTACAGCAGAAGAGGGAGGAGATTCTCCTGGCGAAGGAAAACAAGGATGGCGAAGCCGATTCTTCGGGCTCCATGTCGGGCAAATCGAGTGAAGAGTGGCTGAAGGAACTGCAGGCCAAGCAAGCCGAGAGGAGACTCAAGAAGATGCAGAACGGTGCAGCGGACTCGTCCGGTAACAAGACGGGACAAGACATGAGTCGAACAGGTGGCGGTGATACTGGCGACAAGAAGCCTTCTTCCGTCAAGGATCTTGCGTCTCGCTTTGAAAACATTCACCTCCACACGGTGCCCCCCAAAGTGCAATCCCCTGTGAATACTGTCGAGTGTGATTCGCGGCTCTCTAAAAGTACATTGAACAATTCCGTCAAGTCCCCGACGTTCCCAGTTCCTATGACGACAGGCGATCCGACTCTGCCTGCCCCATCACAAACTATGAACTATGATAGTGCAAATAGCTTTTTATCCAGCTGCCCACCAAACTTACGTGAGAACCGTTCCGATAATGGGTTCGACACGGGTGTGCTATCTGTAAAGAAGCGTAACAACAGTACGTCCTCCATCGAGTGTCTGGACCAGGACGTCGTGGACGGACACGTGGCAATCGTGAGTCAACTGGACGCTACCAAGACTGATAACGTGAGCATTGGTATCGACGCCAAGGATGTTCGCAGAAAAAGCGGAAAGAAGAAGAATGTGACGTTTTGCGACCAGGTGATCCTCGTGGCGACCGCAGAGGATGAGGAGGAAGACAGCTACATCCCCAATCCCATCCTGGAGAGAGTGCTCCGATCGGCATTCCACAAGCAGGACTCACCTCATTCACCCGAAGTTCAGATAGAGGTGCGGAGTCTGCAGTCGGGAGATTCGGACCAGCCTGAAGCGAGAGAAACCCAGGTCTACCACCATCTCCCACAACAGGTATACCAGAAGCTGGTTCCTCAGCACTCGTACTCTATTGTGGAGGCAAGGAGCGTTCAGGTTCAACCTCAGGAGTCGCGACCACCCAGCATGCCAGGACCGTACCAGCAGCCGCCAGAGCCGCGGCCGTACCACCCTGTACCTGTCCCTCAGTCCTACCCCGAGCAGATCAGGACGGCACAAGCATATCCTCACCAGTCATACCCAGCAACATATCATCACCAGCAGCACATACAGCAGCAACAACAACATCTGCAGCAGCAACAACATCATCTGCAGCAACAACAACAACATCTGCATCTCATGCAGCAGCAACAACATATACAACAACAACAACCAGCACCACCACCCCACTTCCAGCATTACGCCCAACAGCAGCGATCTGTGGTCGGCCATCCTCAGCACGCTTTCCTTCACCAGCAGGCCCACCCTAGCCAGCCGGCGCCGGTACCCTCCCACCCGGTGTACCAGCGTCTCCCTCCACAGCACGCGGACGTGGTGAGAAGTCCATCATGCAATGGTCACGAACAGTCTTACAATGGACAGCAACTGGCCCCTCCCATGTACCCCCCCTACTACCACCCCCCACCACCGCGGCCAGCCGGTACCAACGTGGCCAAACAGATGCAGTACAAACCCCCGGAACAGACAAAGGCTCCTGCCGTAAGACTCCCCACACCGTGTCATCTGTGCCACAAGAAACAGGTGGTCGTGCCAGCGGTGTATTGCACAGACTGCGAGTTCTACATGTCACGATTCCGTCCCCGGACCTGAGCTCTGACGTCGGTGATAAACATGTTATATGGGCAAGTACAGTTGGACAAGACAGGATGATTTACAGAATCACAAAGGTCATAGCTGAAGAGAGAGCAAATGTATGCAGACCTAGTAACAAACTCGAGATGAAAGCAATATTGAGTATTTGTCTCGTGTTGGGACATCTGTCTGTATACACTTGCTATTCTCTGATAATTTAGTTTGAGAACCTTTCCCGAAAGGCCATGTCCAACATTTAGTGTCTCGTAGTTCTCAAGGAATCTTAGTGTGAGAATGAGCAGATGACCTCGTTGTTTTCAAATTGGTTTCAGTACTTAAATCTTAAGTACTGGTAATTTGAGTAAACATTCATGCTGCAGTGCATTACTATATTTACTATATAATGCACTTTTCTCGAGTAAACTACGTCTTGAAAGTCCATAGTGTGCATACAGCTACAACTGACACAAATGATTTTATGTTCCTGGTTCCCGTGTGAATCCGACCCCTCGTGTTTGTTTTGAAACTCCATGTTCTGTTCTTCTGACTGTACTTGCACATTGGCTAGAGCACAGCTACTTAGTCGCCCTTATGGCAAATCTGATGCAAAAGGGAAGTGCTAATATCGCAAACAAGTACAAATTTTGATTTCCTTTGTAAATAACGAAAAGAACCTCCGATCACGTCGTATGTATAATGTTTGTACAGAAAAGTATTTTAGTATCAAACAAATTGATCTCACTAGCTTAGGAGAAATCATAAAATAGGTTTTATACTGTATTTTTGTTATAATTACAATAAGATATTGAAATATTCTTGTGTTTGTGTTCTGTCGTCTTCACTAAACCAAACCTCAACCCTGATCCTAATGACAAGCATCGGTGATCCAATCGATTAAAATTAGCAATACACTAGTGCAATATTCCTGATTGTCTATGAATTAAAAGTTAGCCTTAATATTTTGTAAATATAATGCATGAGAGAAATGCAAGAAAGTTCTATTCTCAATGTATTACACACCAATTTTGACACATGCAGTACGTACTTGGTCCACAACAAAACGCGATGAAAGCCGAATCCAAGCAGCCGAGATGAAGTTTCTTAGAGGAATAATTGGGAAGGCACGGAGGGATGAAGTCAGAAATGTGGACATTAGGGAGAGAACTGGGTTCCCAAAACTGCAAGACAAGATTGAAACTAGTAAGCTGAAGTGGTACAGACATATGATGAGAATGGAAGGATATAGAGTATCAAAAAGAATATTTATGGAGAAAACACCAGGAAGAAGACCACGAGGAAGGCCGAGAAAGAGGTGGATAGATACAGTCAAGGAAGGCATAGAGAGAAGAGGAGTAAAAGAAAAAGAAGTATTGAAAGAAGGAACTGAATGGTGGAGGAATAGACAACTGTGGAGGTCCTTGATGCGCAACCCGACCCAGGGAACTGGAAACGGGAAATGAAGAAGAAGAATGATGAGCAATTTCATATTATTGAGAGAACACTAAATTATTCTTCTTCATTTCCTGGTTCCAGTGATCTGGGTCGGGGTATGAATCAAGGACCTCCATACTTTTCTGTCTCTCCACCACTCTCGTCCCTCTTCCAGTACCTCCTCCACTTTAACTCCTCTTTTCTCAACGCTCTCCCTCACTGCATCCATCCACCTCATCCTCGCCCTTCCCCTTTGGTGCCTTCCCGTGACTCTCTCAGTAAATAATCGCTTCGGGACTCGGTCTTCTCCCATTCGCATCATATGTCCTTAACATTTTAGTTTACTGATCTCGATTTAGTCTTTTAACTTTGGGAATCCTGTTTTCTCCCTAATTTCCTTGTTTCTGATTTTGTCTCTGCTGGTCTTTTCAATTATACATCTAAGGAACTAAATTATGAAAGTAAAATGTGAAGTTTGCAAAAACACACAAACTTGAGTAATGATGAATTGATGGCAGATAGGCTGAAACGAGGATTGAGTAGTAACGCACTGTCACCAGCATAACAAATTACAAAATGCATGCTTTTGTGCTAAACGTTTAACACAATTCATCAAAACCAACAATATTATCGCAAAAAATCGATAGCTCAATGAGTAGCTAGACACAACCTGGCAGCTGATACTCCACAAATCATTGGATCATCCAATTTTAGAAAACTCTAACCTATTCAACAATTGAATCTGTCGGAGCTGAAAAGCATTAAGTCGAAAATGGTCATTTTTAAAACAATTAGTATTCTGTAGTATTGAAACAAGGGCCTTGGAAAGGAATTAAGTCGGCCTTCCCTATAAGCCAGGAACCACTGTTACATGTAGTACGATCAGAGAAGAAAAGCATTAAGTCTTCCTTTCAGCGCCGTATTCCGTATTTATGTTGGCCGCACTGCAAGATTCCCACGTGTTACAATGCTACTGTATATTACATTTGCACGGGGTTCAGGTGTTACAAATCCATTTTAAAATAAAATATCATGAGGAATATTCACTCTGGATGACTTTATGCCGAACTAAACTGACCACGGAGCTGAAAGGCATTAAGTCACGTTTCAAAAATTGATTTTGAAAAATATGTTTATTAAATTGAATTGATATTCCCTTCAAGGGGAAGTAAGGAGGGAAGAGGAAAGATAGAAGTGAACGGAAAAATTCTAGAAGTGGTGAAAAGTTTCAAGTACTTGGGAAGTGTGATCACAGAAGATGGAATGATTACTGAGGAAATTGGAAAGAGAATACAACAAGCGAACAGCTTCTACCAGAGTGTTAGGGGTATTCTGTGGAACCAAGATGTCCCAAAGAAATGTAAGCAGGTATTATATTCAACCTATTATGGACCCGTACTAACATATGCAGCTGGAGCATGGACCACTACAAAAAGAGAGGAGAGTAGAATACAAGCAGCGGAGATGAAATTCCTAAGAGGTATAGAAGGGAAGACCAGAAGAGATAAAATCAGAAACGAGGAGATAAGGAGGAGGACAGGATAGAAACAACCAAGTTAAAGTGGTATGGACATATGATGAGAATGGGAGAGGAGAGTGTGCCAAAGAAAGCTTTTCTGGAAAAGGTTTCGGGGAAGAGACCGCGCGGAAGGCCCCGAAAGAGATGGGCAGATACAGTGTGGGAGTGCGTGGAGAAGAAGGGAGGAAAACCTGAAGATGTACTTAAAGGGGGAGAGGAGTGGTGGAGAGACAGGCAACGTTGGAGGTCCTTGATTCACAACCCGACCCAGGAAGCTGGAAACGGGAAATGAAGAAGAAGATTCCCTTAATGCCTGTTGCTCACGGTAAAATTTTCCTTCAAATTTATTGTACAATAATTTAATTTTATAAAATTTCTGTTGCTCACGGTCAAATTCAAGTTTTATAAAACCTTTGATAAAACTTTCCATAAAATAGGACATGTTCTATTCCGTAAAATTAATTTTGCAAAACGAACCAATCAGGGAAGCTGCCATGACGATGATGCTGGAGCCACGTGGCGAGAAGATTGTGAAGCTCGCTTGTAAACAAACACTTCGAAAATGGCAGGCTCCGGCTGGACTAAGGAAGCTGTTAGTGTTTTACTGGACGAGTACCAGAAATATCCGTGTTTGTATCAGGTTAAAATGCCCATATACCACAATAGAAATGCAAGAAGGGAGGCAGAAATCTGAATCGCCGAATATGTTTCACAAATTCGACCGAACACAAGCCAGGCTGATGTGAAGGCGAAGATAAACGGGCTTCGAACTCGCTTGCAGTCTCATTTCAGGAGTAATGGCTTGCCTCATGTTAGTGTCCTGTCTTATAATTTAGGGACCAACAAGATCTAGGAGTTTTTTTAAAACTGCTTTCCTCCATTCTTAGAAATTTTTTATATGAATTCTGATCTTCTAACCTCAACTCATGTTCGACCAAGGACAGCATTCCTCTACTCTTCTCTTCTTTTTATCCATTCCCGAGTCCAGCATTCCTAGCATTTCTTTTCTTCCTTTTTACCACTGTACGACATAATTGCTAAAGCAGCAATTTTTGCTTTGTTTGTTGGAGCCATACTCTCAAACCAATGTGCGTTGAACAGCTGCTTCTTGGTTCAGAAGTTTTATCGGTAAATGGCGATCCCGATACATCTATGGATTTTATAAAATAATTTTACCGTGGACAACACAGCTTGCTTTCCTCAAATTTTTTATAAAATTAGTTGTAAAATAATTTTCAAGAAACATTTTACCATGAGCAACGGGCTTGACAAATATATAACCTGAATAGTTTCTTCACAATATGGATTACGAATAGGCTATAGTGTATGTGTTAAGTTCTGTTCTGTCAATGACATTTTATCCGTCTCCTGAAGAGCAGTGAAAACTGACTTAAAACTTTTCAGCTCCAGCAGATTCAATTAATAAAAAGAATTGCGGATTTCTTAGCATATAGTAACATTTTTCCTTTGTGGATGTCGTGTGTGCCATCTGTCTGTTAGGTAGTCAGCCCGAAGGCTGGTTGGATCCTCAAAAAGCACCGCCGTTAGGTTATGTGGGTAGACGCCCACAAAAACCCAAGGCAACGCTATATTGAGGCGTACTAGGCAAGATGAGGAGTGAGGTAGTTTGCCATTACTTTCCTCACTGAGTCAGAACAGCAGTACTAACCCTATGAGTAGAACCTTACACAGCATTCACAGGCACTGACTGTGCCCTGGATGTCATTACTAAGCACCACCCATACCTCAGTAGCTTCCATATAATCACAGTCATGAGTGAGACTGAGACAATGCTGAAAAGCCACATTTTACTCTAGCCTGTGCCAACAGACAAATGCAAATGTACTGCATTCATCAAGAGATGGCAAACAGGCCACGTGTGTGCCATCCCGAATGTTAATTACCTAATTGAAAGGTAGTAAAAACAGGGAAATACAGCTCCAATCTTCTTGAGTCGGAGGGGCTCATTGAGTAACAAAACTAAACATGCCACATTTAGAGAAGATAAGCAAAGAAACCCGGGCGACAACAGACATTTTCTGCAAGGAGAACAAGTCCTCAAGAAGGTAAGTTAACTACGAATAAGTGCCGTAAATATATTAAAATAAACGGTCAAAAAAGTAAAATATATGAGAGGAACATGGCCATACTAAAGATGAAACACATCTAAACTCTTTATTAAATTTACTTTGATCTATGCATGATTGATCCATATTATTGATTACAAGATAAGGTTACCTTAGCAATAACAGCATAAATTTTTTATAGTAGATTGCGACCCTGATGTTGGATTAAGGAACATAATTAAGTGTAGAAGTTTAATTTATGCATCATAAGAAAATTTTGATTAAAGGAAAATTTGAAAGGTATGAAAACAATTGAAGTTCTAAGAAAAGAATATATTAGAAAATATAATTTTACCACTGTACGACATAATTGCTAAAGCAGCAATTTTTGCTTTGTTTGTTGGAGCCATACTCTCAAACCAATGTGCGTTGAACAGCTGCTTCTTGGTTCAGAAGTTTTATCGGTAAATGGCGATCCCGATACATCTATGGATTTTATAAAATAATTTTACCGTGGACAACACAGCTTGCTTTCGTCAAATTTTTTATAAAATTAGTTGTAAAATAATTTTCAAGAAACATTTTACCATGAGCAACGGGCTTGACAAATATATAACCTGAATAGTTTCTTCACAATATGGATTACGAATAGGCTATAGTGTATGTGTTAAGTTCTGTTCTGTCAATGACATTTTATCCGTCTCCTGAAGAGCAGTGAAAACTGACTTAAAACTTTTCAGCTCCAGCAGATTCAATTAATAAAAAGAATTGCGGATTTCTTAGCATATAGTAACATTTTTCCTTTGTGGATGTCGTGTGTGCCATCTGTCTGTTAGGTAGTCAGCCCGAAGGCTGGTTGGATCCTCAAAAAGCACCGCCGTTAGGTTATGTGGGTAGACGCCCACAAAAACCCAAGGCAACGCTATATTGAGGCGTACTAGGCAAGATGAGGAGTGAGGTAGTTTGCCATTACTTTCCTCACTGAGTCAGAACAGCAGTACTAACCCTATGAGTAGAACCTTACACAGCATTCACAGGCACTGACTGTGCCCTGGATGTCATTACTAAGCACCACCCATACCTCAGTAGCTTCCATATAATCACAGTCATGAGTGAGACTGAGACAATGCTGAAAAGCCACATTTTACTCTAGCCTGTGCCAACAGACAAATGCAAATGTACTGCATTCATCAAGAGATGGCAAACAGGCCACGTGTGTGCCATCCCGAATGTTAATTACCTAATTGAAAGGTAGTAAAAACAGGGAAATACAGCTCCAATCTTCTTGAGTCGGAGGGGCTCATTGAGTAACAAAACTAAACATGCCACATTTAGAGAAGATAAGCAAAGAAACCCGGGCGACAACAGACATTTTCTGCAAGGAGAACAAGTCCTCAAGAAGGTAAGTTAACTACGAATAAGTGCCGTAAATATATTAAAATAAACGGTCAAAAAAGTAAAATATATGAGAGGAACATGGCCATACTAAAGATGAAACACATCTAAACTCTTTATTAAATTTACTTTGATCTATGCATGATTGATCCATATTATTGATTACAAGATAAGGTTACCTTAGCAATAACAGCATAAATTTTTTATAGTAGATTGCGACCCTGATGTTGGATTAAGGAACATAATTAAGTGTAGAAGTTTAATTTATGCATCATAAGAAAATTTTGATTAAAGGAAAATTTGAAAGGTATGAAAACAATTGAAGTTCTAAGAAAAGAATATATTAGAAAATATAATTTTCATA
Source organism: Meconema thalassinum (assembly GCA_946902985.2). Classification (NCBI taxonomy): domain Eukaryota; kingdom Metazoa; phylum Arthropoda; class Insecta; order Orthoptera; family Tettigoniidae; genus Meconema; species Meconema thalassinum. Next base: position 228,930,460 of record OX336395.1, on the reverse strand, counting down.
GATTTCCCCTTAAGGTTACAGCCACAGTATTCAATTATTGCCATGAATAAGCAATAATATAATAACCATAATTGAAATTCGACATGCAAGCTACCCTCTGGGTGTCAAATTACGAAGCTTGCAGCCGGCAACCGAGGCCATACGATATTATTATTGAAATTATGATGAGAGAAACATTATGGAGAGCTGACATCATCATCATCATCATCGTCATTTCCCCCTATCCAGCCCCTGCCGGGTCGGGGCATTTATGGCACTTCTCCACTTTCCTCTTTCCTTCCACCATTCTTCTTCCACGATCTTGTCCCAGTCCAGATTTCTTTTTCTTATGCCGTTCTTCACTGAATCCATCCACCTTGTTCTAGGTCTTCCTCTTGGTCTCTTACCCTTGCACTTGGCCTCCAGCATCTGTCTTGGTATTCTATTTTCCTCCATCCACTTTACATGTCCAAACCACCTTAGTTTATTCTTCTCAATTCTCTCATTTAGTTTTCCCATCCCAACTTCCTTCCTAACATCTTCATTCCTCACTCTGTCTTTCCTTGTCTTTCCTATCATACTTCTTAGGAATTTCATTTCATTGGCTTGGATTCTACTCTCTTGCCTGCTTGTCAGGGTTCAAGTCTCAGCTGCATAAGTTAATATGGGTACATAGTACACTTTATACATTACCTCCTTGCTTTTCCTTGGTACTTCCTTATCCCAAACAAGTTTTCTTACACTTTGATAGAATGCATTGCTCTGCTGTACCCTCCTGCCAATCTCCATGTCCAACCTACCAGTTTGCATCAATTCACTTCCTAGGTATTTGAACGTGTCCACAATTTCCAAACTCTGACTTCCAATTTTCACAGTGCCCTTTCCTTGTCTTGCCCCTCTTGTCATCACCATGGTCTTACTTTTCTCTATACTGATTTTCAGGCCATACTTCTGAATATTTTCGTTCAGTGCATCTAGTTGTTTTTGCACTTCTTCGGTGTTCCTTCCCCAGACCACAATATCATCTGCAAATAACAGTAACTTCATTTCTTTACGTTCATATGCTTCCTTTGTTTCCTTTACAATTTCATCCATTACCATTATGAATAAAAGAGGTGACAGCACACTCCCCTGTCTTAGTCCAGTCTTGTTCCTAAACCAATCTGTCTTTCCAACTGGGGTCAGTACCCTGCTAACACAGTTGTTGTACATTGCTTGCACCATTTCCAACATTTCTCTTCCCAGTCTCTTCTTAACCATGGTTTCCCATACCTTCTCTCTGGGGACACTATCATATGCCTTTTCTAGATCTATGAAAGTCATGATCAAATCCTCTCCATATTCCCAGTTCTTTTCCATCACCTGCCTCAAGCTAAAGATTGGGTCCACTGTGGATCTTCCACTCCTGAAGCCATACTGTTCCTCTTGCAACTCTCCCTCCACCTTTCTTCTCATTCTTCTTTCTAATATCCTTTCCAGTATTTTTACTATCTGTGATATGAGGGTGATCCCTCTATAGTTATCACACACCTTCTTGTCCCCCTTCTTAAACACTGGTATTATTAGCCCTTTCTTCCAGTCTTCTGGCACACATTTCCATTTCCACACACACTTTAGCAGTCGATACAGCCATTGCATACCAACAGGTCCAGCAGCCTTTATCATTTCTACACTGATTTCATCCACCCCTGTTGCTTTTCCCATCTTCATTTTCTGTACTGCTAATTCCACCTCCAGCATTGTTATATCATCTTCTGTTATAGAGTCGTCAGGTTGTGTCACTTCCATCTCACCAGTACAATTGCTCACATTCAATAGCTTATCGAAATACTCCTTCCATCGTCCCTTTATCTCTTCTGGGTGTGTTAACAACTCTCCATCTTCCTTTTTCACTAGCTTTGTAGTAACTCTTTCTTTCCTCTTACTTCTTAGAAGCCCATACAGCATCCTTTTACTGCCACTTACATCTGTTTCCATTCTTCGTGTAAATTCTTCCCAACTTTTCTTCTCCTACCACTTTCTTACACCTCCGTTTGCTGTCGTGATACTTCCTTTTGCTTTCTTCTGTTTGATCTCGGTTCCATTCTTTCCATGCAGACTTCTTTTCTTTCACTGCTTTCCTCACTTCCTCATTCCACCATGGTGTCTCCTTCTCTTTCACTCTTGTTGACGTCCTACCACAAGCACTCTCTGCTGCACCAACAAATGCCTTTTTAAAGTGAGACCATTCCTCTTCTATGTTTTCCACTTCAGTAACTGGGATTTGTTGCTTCAATCTCTCCTGAAAATCTTCCTGTACAGTTTTGTCTTTCAATTTTCATACTTTTATTTTACTTTCTCTGATCTCCTTTAGGTTTTCCAATTTTTCCCATCTAAATTTTGCCACCACAGCTCTATGGTCCCCATCAAATGCTTCTCCTGGTAAAGCTGTCACATCTATCAGTTTTCTGCGATTAGTCCTTTCCACCAGAAAGTAGTCAATTACTGATTTTGTTCTTCTATCGCCCCAACCATATCTCGTAATTTTCCTGCTGTTTTTCTTCCGAAACCATGAATTACCCACTATCAGTCCATTCCTTTCACAAAAGTTTACAAGTTCCTCTCCTTCCCGGTTCTTTTTCCCATATCCATATGGTCCAATGACTTCTTCCTTTCCTTGTCTCTCGTTTCCGACTTGTGCATTCATATCTCCCATGATCACCACTTCTACATCTGAAATTACTCTTTCTACATCCTCCAGGAATACTTCAATATCTTCTTCTCTGTTTCCAGTCTGTGGTGCATACACTTGTATGAAGTCCATCACGTCATTTTTCATCTTCATTCTAATTTTCATTATTCTGTCACTCACACACTCGACCACTTCAACATACTCCTCCAGTTGTTTCGAGGTTATCAGTCCCACGCCATTTTTGGCCTCTTGGCCACCACTCCAGTATAAAGTATATCCTTTCCTCAATTTCTTCCTTCCTTTACCTTTCCATTTCACTTCACTCAATCCCATCAATCCAACATTCTCCCTCTCCATGAAGTCTACCACCTCCTCCACCTTGCCTGTCAGGGTCATGACATTCATGATTCCCACTTTCATTTCGGTTACTGGTCGCCCATTTCTCACAGTTCCCCCAGTACCAAAAGAACTGCGCGTCGCCTGCAGGGTACGCCCTAACCTTTTCCGAATCATTCGAAGTGCCATTTCCATTTTAGGCTATTATTACGATGGGGTCGCCACTCCCAAAGGCATTTTATGAAGCTACTGCCAGCTATTATACAGGCCACCCCTAACATGGGAAACAGACGCCCTTGCAGCCGCCCCTAACCTGGGAAACAGACGCTGCCGATTGATGCTGTACTCTTACTATTCCCTGAGTACTGGGTTGCCTCTTCCGCAATCTCCACCGTTCCGAAGTCCATCTTCTCCGCTGCAGATTCCGTTGAGGTCTTCGCACGTAACCCTGTGCACGGGGCCTATGTTATACCCCATAGGACTGGGTCCTCACCAGAACTTAGCCGGTACTGTAGTTCCATGGTATATTACAGTACCGTTGCCCACCCCCGCGACGTTGACGCGCCTGGCAAGAGTTATCCATGTAGCCAATTAAAATTGCCTCATGGACCGGGTTAAGGAGCTGTCTAAATCCAGCCTCCAAGGCATGGAGAGCTGACATCTGGTCTAAATGAAAGGTCAGACGCTAGGCAGTCAAAGGAAAGGGAGATAAGATGTGAGAGAGGTAAGTACTAAAGTGAAGATGAAACACTTACACAGTAAGAATAAAGAAACACACTACAGGAATAGTAAGATAAGACTTGCATAAGGAAAGAGACATGAGATTCAAAAGATTCTCGAGTATTCCAGAATGATGGCACAAAATAAATATCGCCTTCCAACAAGATGTATATTGGCTTTGTGAAAGGCTGCTTGAGCCTTTAGCTCTGTGCTTCATAAGAAGGGAGGTAGTGCACAGTTCGCTATTCCTGTGGGGGTCCAGGCACTGATACCAAGAGCCTGCAGATGAGCTTGGGTGCTAAACGGCACCGCAGCAAATTGTTAAGCCCACAGATCAATTCCTCGGGAACAAACGAGGCCGGACGGACATCGCTGAAGATTCATGAGCGTCCTATTAAAGAGGCATGAACAGGGCAATAGGACACTCGCCAGGACCTCCAATCACGAAGAAGATCCACAGACAAGCGAAATGGTGACTACATGTGTCGATAAACTCAGCGGCTTCAGTGACGTAGTTGGTAGCATGCTGAGCTTCTATGCCCAAGGTCGCATGTTCAAACCCGGCCTAAGTGGTTAGATTTAAAAATCCTTCAGTATGTCTTCCTTTAGAGGGGAAGTAAAGCCAGCGGTCCCATGTCATAGATTTATGGGATGAAAAAGAACCTGCCACTAACTTACACTTTTGTGAAGGCAAAATTTGTAGGTTAGACTTGATAACGCTCTATTAGTTCCAACGTTCGCCACCAGGTGCTGACTCCAATGCCATCTGTTAGTGATGCCCGCAAGCTAGGTGTCATGGACGGTTGCATTCGGTAGCAAAAGTAGGAACTATCTGAAATTATTGTCTGCAGTTGTTACTTGAATTAAAACTTAACACACACTAATAAAGCCATCACTATTAACATCGGTTATCACACAGTTTCTACACACACCCTAAGTACACTGGGCTACATGACCTCGTTGTCGCAGCCCCTAAACTGAGAAACAAACAAACTGAAGAGCAGGGAGACCTGCGTTCGAACAAACAAGTAGAAGATAGTGAACATTTCAGTGGCTCACCTTGATGTGTTGTGGCTTACATAAATTAGCACACTCGAACGTGCTATGATGAAAATGAAAATCCACAGCCTGCTTCCAGTCTACGACCGGGTCAGGAATGGAATGAATGAAGCCCCCATCCAGCGGCGAGGATATGAACTGTGCCGGCTGCCGAGGCCTGACGCACTCCTCTGGGGCAATGATTAAATGAATGACAGATGAAAGGAAATGATAGTGGAGAGTGTTGCTGGAATGAAATTTTTGACAGGGAAAACCGGAGTACCCGGAGAAAAACCTGTCTGCCTCCGTTTTGTCCAGCACAGATCTCACATGGAGTGACCGGGATTTGAACCACGGACCCAGGGGTGAGAGGCCGGCGTGCTGCCGCCTAAGCCACGGAGGCTTCACTCGAACGTGCTATGATATAAACGAAAATAACTAAACAGGAAATTCAATTATTGGTATGCAATTCATTTCACGATGATGGTATCATTAACAGGTGTAAGAAGGCTAAGTGCCTCACTTTGTGAGGAGAGGACCTTGCGTAAAAAGATTTTGGTATTACACGACGGTAAATTGAAAAGTAGGAGGTACAATAGTTTTGCCACCACATAGAGCAAGCGGGAAAGAAAGAACCAATCAAAAATACTAATATAAGCAATCATGGCATAAATTAACACATCACTTGACAAAACTTGTCTGCTGTTCCACCAATAAAATAAGTAAGCGGCAAATTGAAAATTTCACATTGTCTGGTCATAAAATGAAAATAGGACATAATGCTTCAATAAAATCGTCCCTCGATGAATCAAGAGAATGGTTCGAACGACGGTTGACGGTAATGTATGGTTACAACACTTAATCTCCTTATGCAAACGGAACCATCCGCTATCTATCTATCGTATGGCTTTTAGTGCCTGGAGTGTCCGAGGACATGTTCGGCTCACCTGAGTCTGTAGCTGCTTCCAGCGGACACCCTTAGGGTGAGCTACAAGTTCCGTTCAATTTCAAGTAGTTCCAACTTTCGCTACCAGATATCAATGATACCTAGTGGTGAACGTTGGAACTTTGATAGAGCGTTCCGACAAAATCTAACCTAACAATTTAGCTTCACACAAGTTTAGTCTGTGGAAGGATCTTTTACATGCCATAAATCTATGACATGGGACCGCTGGCTTTACTCCCCTCCGAAGGAAGGCATACTGAAGGATTTTTAACGCTCTTAAAAAACCCGATGACTTCGGCCGGGTTTGAACCCGCTATCTTGGGCACAGCAGTTCAGCATGCTACCAACTACGCCACCGAAGCCGGCTAACCATGCGCTATTAACATGCAACATCGTCAAAAAAAACAACTATTAATAAGATATTTTATAAGGCACCTAATTGAAGAATTCCCCTGATGTTCTTTCTTGTATGGTCTGCATCTGGCACCAAGCATGGTAAGTATCTCGAGCTTCTGATATATCACTGGCCATGCGATAACTTCATGGGGCTAAAGGAACCTCGGAACATGATCTGTGATGAGTAGGGCTCGGATTTTTAGGTGCTAAAAATCAGGAAAATATTTATTGTTTATGTATTAAAAATACCTGAAATATGTGACAAGAAAGGAAAAATATTTAATTATAATTTAGTTTATTAATGTGAATATAAACAATATGCAATTTATGCTATGGCTCACTGACTGCTGAAGAATTACAATACACAACGAGATACATCTTCAGGTTGTCCATCACAAATGACTGACGATTATCGCGAAACACTTCTTCTGAAGGCGTGAAACTGCGGCAATGGGTTTCTTGCCCTCGAGGTGTTGTGTAACTTGAGATCGCTGTTCAGCCTTGATTGCTCAACCACATGGTTGGCAGAACAGAACGCCCCCATCAGAAGTAAAATTATCCTTAAATTCTGCAACATACTGCTGCAGAAGATAATCCTTAGTTGCTTTTACTTTAGGCATCGTAGAACTGCCTTACACTTCACAGTGCCAGAAATTAACTGCATGTGAATGACACTGATTTCAGGTCGGTAGGGGTAAAGGTCTAGAACGTGGTGCAATATGGCTATGGACAAGGAAATCCCCGGCTTCCACAGTGAGTGGGACGGGGCGACAAGATATGAAAAAAAAAAAACAGCGGCAAGCTGTCATTAGATAGCTAGATAGATTAGATAGCTCACTGGTTCATCACCGTTTAATTAAAACAACAAAAATGCAATAAACTGAAAGATCTAGCATACTGATTTAAAAAAAATTAATTATTAAGTTTAGGTCTTTTTATGTGCTAAAAAGTGAAATTATAGAAAAAAATGTTTAAAATAGGTATTAACATAAAAATACATTTATTTACCTAAAAATCCGAGCCCTTGTGATGACTTAAAGACACTGACTGGTTATAATGTTGCTCCCTTGCGATGCAGCAGTGGGTAGTTGAGAGAAATTCGACCCGGTGGTGAGAGGTTTCAGTTCGGCTTGAATCAACTAGACCAGAGAAACGTCTGGACCTCATTGGGATAAGGTTATACTAGTACAATATGCAACGAGCCTATAATGGCAATAATTAAGACGGGTGTCTTAATTACCATTATAATGGCAATCCATTATAGGCGAGTTGCATACGACTATTTATGTTCTACGATAATTATTATAACTATTTTATGTTCGAACATAAATATTCATAAATATCTGCCGAGATTTCTCCAGTTCTATGTACTGAACAGAGCGCATGAGACGCAGAGAATGCCTTGTATATGACCATGGCCACCTCGATTACTCTACTATGACACTAGGCCAGGCAGTGAAATTTAAATTAGAAGGCCGTGGTACTCAGCGCATCTAATTTGTCAAATAACTGTTTCTTGAGTTCTGATTGGTGGGAGAAACTGTTTCATAATGAAAAATAGTGTTATAATGAGTCTCATTATAGTACAGTTTTCTGACATATAATAGTCAGGGTCGAACATAAAAGTATTTAAGAACTTGTCCAAGTCTGGCTCCAGAAAGAATAACTTTACTTGGCTGTGTCTTGTCCTAGGATAAGATTGCACATGATCGTGAGGAAAGTCGGGGTCCTGAGGAATTCATTTCATCATCATTTCCCCTTATCCAGCTCCTGCCGGGTCGGGGTATTTATGGCAATTCTCCACCTTCCTCTTCCATGATCCTGTCCCAGTCCAGATTTCCTTTTCTCATGCTGTTCTTCACTGAATCAATCCACCTTGTTCTAGGTCTTCCTCTTGCTCTCTTATCCTTGCACTTTGCTCCAGCATCTGTCTTGGTATTCTATTTTCCTCCATCCTCTTTACACATCCAAACCACCTTGGTTTATTTTTCTCAATTCTCTCACTTAGTTTTTCCATCCCAACTTCCTTCCTAACATCTTCATTTCTCACTCTGTATTTCCTTATCTTGAATTCTACTCTCTTGCCTGCTTGTCAGGGTCCAAGTCTCAGCTGCATAAGTTAATATGGGTACATAGTACACTTTATACATTATCTCATTTCTTTTCCTTGGTACTTCCTTATCCCAAGCAAGTTTTCTTACACTTTGATAGAATGCATTGCTCTGCTGTACCCTCCTGCTAATCTCCATGTCCAACCTACCAATTTGCATTAATTCACTTCCTAGGTATTTGAACATTGTCCACAATTTCCAAACTCTGACTTCCAATTTTCACAGTGCCCTTTCTTTGTCTTTCCCCTCTTGTCATCACCATGGTCTTGCTTTTCTCCACACTGATTTTCATGCCATACTTCTGAATATTTTCGTTCAGTGCATCTAGTTGTTCTTGCACTTCTTCCGTGTTCCTTCCCCAGACCACAATATCATCTCCAAATAACAGTAACTTCATTTCTCTATTTCAATAGGCTTCCTTTGTTTCCTTTACAATTTCATCCATTGCTATTATGAACAAAAGAGGTGAGTCGTTAATCATTTTTCAAGAGTATTCTCCTTTTTTATTTTAAAAATGTTTATATAGCTTATTGTTTATTATCAGTTTCATTTTTGTTGTTGTAAGATTTCCAAGGGGGTCTCTACGACCTACTAGCTGGGTTGTGCTGCGCTGACACTCAAATCACCTTTCTGTGGCTTCCAAGCCACATGGGAACTGCAGGAAATGAGTTAGCGGATAAAGCTGCAAAAGAGGCGGTATCACTATGACCTCGACCAAAGGAGATATTCGCTCTCAGTTACGCCGACAAGTACTGGCAATTTAGGAGCGTCAGTGGCTAGCTGACCCAATGCCCAGTAAACTGAGAGCAATCAAGGGAATACTCGCGTGTGGCGGAGCTCGTTCCAGTCACGGAAGGAGACCGTCATTTGGTGTAGGCTAAGGATAGGTCATACCGACTCTTACCTAATGAGAAGGGAACCCCCCATTTTGTACCTGTGGAGCCGTTTTCATCGTGGCCCACATTTTAACCGAGTGTGTGGATCTTGCTGACTTACGAAGAAACCTTGGTTTGCAGATGACACTCGAACTTATATTAGCCAATGACGTGATGGCTGCTGATCTCGTGATCCGCTTTATAAGTGAGAGTGGGTTAGGGCAAGCAATCTAAATTTTCCAGTGTACAGTGAACATCAAGTGAGGAGTAAGAAAAACAGCTATGAGCCAATAAAGGCTGTGGAGAAGGAAGATGAAAACATCACATGGAATGAGAAGGAGATTCGAGATGAGATGGGACAGTATTTCGAAAAAATTATATAATGATCAAAATTCAAATAGCAAACGAGAGAAGACTAAAAAAGAAGAAAATATCCCTGATATGGAGTACCCTCTAACATGGATGGAAGTGGAAAATGCCCTAAAGAACATGAAAAAAGTTAGGGCAACAGGCATTGATGATGTCAGCGCTGACATGATCAAGGCAGCTGGAGTACAAGGATTGCAGAGGTTGTTAGAGTCCTAAACACTATTTGGAAAGAAGAAAAAATACCAACAGACTGGACTAAAGGTGTTATCGTCCCTCTATTTAATAAAGGAGACAGACGGAAACCTAGCAACTACAGGGGAATTACTCTTCTATCTCATGGCCTGAAGATAATGGAACGAATCATAGAACACAGATTAAGAAGTATCAATGAACCACAGCTTGAAGAAGAGCAGTACGGTTTCAGACAGAACAGGGCATCAACAGAACTGATATTTTCTGTCAGGATGATTATGGAGAAGCACTGGGATAAAGGAAAAGACATAATCTTCATTTTTCTAGATATGGAGAAGGCTTACGACAGTGTACGGAGAAATACAATCTGGGAATGACTTCAAAATTGATCAATACCATGTGCTTTAATAAATAAAGTCAAGATGCTATATGAACACTGCCAGAGTAGTGTCCAAATAGGTGAAGGCTATTCAGAGTGGTTCGAGACTAAGCAGGGTGTACAGCAAGGCAGCGCTCTATCACCACTTTTATTCATTACTGTAATGGATTAAATAATGAAGAGAGTTAAGAGACTCAATAAGACCTCTGAGTTTAAAGCTTTAGCAGTTGCAGATGATGTAATATGGGGTGAAAATGAGGCTGAAATACAACAGAAGCTGAATGATTGGAATGCTATATTCAAGCAATTTGGTCTGAATATAAGCAAGTCCAAAACGGTAGTGAAGCCCGTTAGTCGACAAAACATCTGTACTAATATCACTCTGAATGGTACAAAGTTAGAACAAGTACATCAGTTTTGTTACCTTGGCAGTGTAGTGTCCACAGATAACCAACCATCTGCAGAAATCACTAGTAGAGTTCAACATGGAGCACAATTTTATCATCTCGTGAGAGGGCTTCTTTGGGATAAGCAAGTTCCTTTAAGATCAAAACTAATACTCCAAGAGCTTCTTTGTACCTGTTACTACATATAGCTTAGAAACCTGTACCCAATCCAAGAGAAATACCAGCAAACTACAAGCAGTGGAGATGAAGTTTATAAGAACTAAGATTCAGAAGACAGGGAGGGACAGAATAAAAAAATGAAGAGATATGCCATCTTGTTCACGTAGAACAATCTCTTAATGAGATCTGTGTTGAAGCCAGGATGAAATGGTTTGGTCATCTCAAAAGAATGGTCACACAAAGAACAGCTAGAGTGTGGTTTGAGAAAGAACTAAAAGGCAAGAGACCAAGAGGTTGACCAAGGAAGAGATGGATCGACCAGGTTAGAAATGATCTAGCAGGGAGAGGTCTGGATTTGCAGCAGGTCGTGGAGGGGGAAACATTCTTGGAGAGAACTAAATGGAGAGCACTCATTCACCGCACCTGGGAAACTGGAGTCTGTCCATGATGATGATGATAATTATGATGATTTTGTTTTATTAATTTTCGGTCTTTTCAAATTTAGGTGTCCACCTCTAAATTTTAAATTTGTGACCCCCCAAATAATATACCGACCAGGCAAGCACTACCAAATAGACAACCAGATGACAGTGTTGCCACGCTTAGGCTACAGGAATAAGAGGAAACACAAGCAAACTTACCTCTCTCCGGACAGTTCCGCTGGGTGGTACTCTTCTCCTACGCCGATCCTACGAAGTTTGCCCCAAGGAAACAAACCCACAGGACCGAGACAGGAAGAAGGATTCTGGACAGAGCCAGGGGGTGGATGGGGACCCTAAATGAGGTTGTGTTGCGGATAGGAGCCTAGGGATAGTGCGTTATGAAATGAAAGGGAGTCTAGGAAACAACAATGTATTCAGGATAATTTCAATACAATGACCAGAAAGGAACAAATAAAACCTAACCCAAATATGCCCAATTACGGTACATTTACATTTAGAAAAGGGATTTTAGAATTTAGTACAGAATGAAGTTGCCAGGATACAATGATTAATCTTACATGTCGACCCCCAAAGGAGATATTTAGAATGACATCAAAGCAAGGCACAAAACTTAACCTACCCTTCAAAACAAAACAAAACAAAACCTAAAATTATCCCCCCAATTTCCTGGGCGCCCCTTAACACACATTCACACAAAACCCTAAGATACCCTTCCCATGTAGCGCAGAATTACATCAATGAAAAAAAAAAACACAACAACAAATGAAGCCAATCAAGAACCACTAGGCAGAACCAAACCAAACAAATTCCCCCCTCCCAAAATTTAGCAAGAAAAAAGAACAGGAAGTCAAAGTCGCCCAAAGCCCAGCAGGAAAAGGCATGATAGAGGAATGTAGTTTCTCTCCGAGAGGGAACTAAACTAACAACAAAATACCTTTTTCAATATAAAGACTTAAGCTCCGTCAGAAAAAAAGAGACCTGAATCCCTGACCACAAGACACGAGAAAACACACATAAACTTACCCTCACAAATCCTAATTGACACAACAATCCCTCTAGGAGAACAAACAGACCTGAAATAAATTGACCCTAATCAAGATCAATGCCCGACATCAAATTGCAAGGCCGAAGAAAACAACAATAACCCCTGATTCTCAAATGAAAAAATTAAACCCTTGGAGGACCAGAAAATACCCCTAAAATCAACAAAACTTAAATTTAGAGCACAAGGTGGCCCGAAAGTTAAGAACAATTGGGAAAATAAACTTGCTACCTCGTAAAACATACTACGCGGCCAAAAGCCAAACATAACACTAAAATCCGCACCACAAGGCGATCAATAACCCACATTATACATTATATATATACAGAATTTGGCCAATTATAGACCGCTTAGAATCTAAGACAATGGTACATTATTTTTCCTTTTCTTTTCTTCCCGGAACTTTTTCATCTTTTGCCGTTGTTCCACTGACATCACCCTCGTAGGCCGCCGTTACGTGTAACATCTGCTGAATGGACCCGTCGCCGAAATTCCTCCCTGTCCGAGATGATAGTATCCGTGATCTTCAGTTGTTGCAGCTCCCATCGTATCTCCTCCAGCCATCTTGTAGTGTTTTTAAATTTAGAGATGTAATCAAAAAATTTCTGCGAGAGCCGATTAATGTTCATCCTGTAAAGATGTCCATAAAATTTTAGTCTTCTTTGATAGTACTGGTGTGCGGCTTGGGTAGTATGATTAAAACTATAATCAGTTGGCAGTCAAAGTGAAAGGTCGTGTTTTTCCCGAGCTCTCAGGTGTGCTGAAATGGGTTGTTGTCTGGAGTGTTATCGCGCGAGGATCGGACTGTGGTATGCGAAGGGTAGTCGGGATTTCCGGTGTTTGTGTGTGCGTACGGGACCTAGCAACTTGTGGTTCATAGCCCTAGTGATAGCTGCATTGCTAGTTATTGGTGGAGTGGAAGTGAATCCAGGGCCTGTTACTCCAAATGTGAATCAGGCAAATGATCCAGTGGCAGCTTTAAAGTGTTCGACGTGCAGTAAAACATTGAAGAATGGTGTTGAGTGTGGACTATGTGAGAAATGGTTTCACTTCGGCTGTATTAAGGTCAAGGAGGAGGACTGTGATGTCGAAAATTGGTTTTGTAAAGTAGCCTATGTGATACGCCGGACTGTTTGAGGGTGCAAATCAAAGCAAGGGATCAAATAATACAGGAACTTAGAGCAAAGCTTCGTGAATCAGAAGAAACGGTGAAGGATGTGACTGAACGGCTTTCTACTGGGATCAGTGTGGAAGAGGGCATGCAGGAGCAAACTGAGGATGACGTTATCATAATGGGTGATTCTATGATACGATGGAGTGCGAATATCTCGAGGAAATCAGGTGCGAAAGTGCGGTGTTATCCAGGGATTAAAATTGACCAGCTTGCCCAACAAGTGGAAGAAGCAAATATAGAGGACTGTGAAAAAGTTAAAGTGTTGTTGCTCCATGTTGGGACGAACGATTTGAAGAAGAGGGCTACAGCTGATTACATCATGGGGGAGCTCTACGAACTAGGCAGAAAAGCTAAAAGCAAGTTTAGAAATGCAAAAATTATAATGAGTGGCATTGTTCGGCGGGGAGATGTTCCGTTAAGGTGAGTTAAGACTGTAAATGACCGCATGGACTGGGTATGTGCACAACTGGGATTAGTGTACGTAGAAGCTGACTGCTGGATTGGTGGCCGTGACTTCGCCCGAGACGGGCTGCATCTAAATCGACGGGGAGCTTACAATCTAGGGAGCCTACATGACAGGGTCATCGGTTCGTGCCGGCTTTTGTGAGGAGGAGCAGGTCCAGAGGTTGCCAGCCGATGGGAACAGAAGGAGCTAATTCGAGATATTTGCTGCGGAGGTAAGACTCTAAGATTACTGCAGGTTAATTGTCAGAGTTTAGGAAATAAATTAATTGAATTTTGGAATCTTGTAGAGACGTATTCTCCGGACATTGTCATTGCAACTGAATCTTGGTTATATGAGGACATAAATAGTAGCGAAATAATTCAAGGGACCTACGAAATGTACAGAAGGGATCGGGGGAAGCGAGGTGGTGGGCTATTTATTTGTGTGCGCAAAAATATAGCTAGTTTCTTAAAGAGGGCTGATATGGATCATAAAATGTTATGTGTACAAATTTCGGATAAAGGAAATAAATTCCCTCTTCAGGTGATAGGGGCGTATAGAGCACCGAAAGATAACTTTTCTCTCCTCGAAACACTGTATGATAAAACTTGTACGGGTAATGCTATGAAAAAGAGCATAATAATTGCTGGAGATTTAAACCTCCCCAAAGTAGACTGGTCTGGTGAGTCAACTAGCTGTGGTCAAGCTCAGAGCGCTGCAAATAAATTCTTAAGGGAGGGGGGATTTTCCCAAGTAGTTGACTTCCCAACTAGAGACAATAATACCTTAGATGTTTATCTCGTAAGGCCTGTAGAGCTGTATATTAACTGTCTGAAAGTACCAGGAATTAGTGACCATTCTGGGGTTGAATTAAATATTAGATATGGTGACATTACAAAATTAGACTCTGATGTAGCAAAAAAGATCATATTCCAGTATCGCAGGGCGAATCAGGGCAAGTTTCAGGGGTATTTGAATGAGCTATTTGTAGGATGGGCATCGGAAGGAAATCACATTAATATCCTGTGGACTAACTTTTTGAAAATTTTAAATAGCGCTGTTGATAAATTTGTCCCATTTAAATTCCTGAAACAAAACCCAGACCCTGAGTATTACACACGAGAAATTAGGAGTCTAAAACGGAAAATTAGGAAATTATACAAAAAAAGACATGACAGTGACAAGTATATGTTGAAATTTAAGTCCGTATCAAGAGAGCTCGTCTTAAAAAAGAGGGCTGCTCATGACAGTTATATGCAAGGTTTACTTGGTTCGGGAGGTGGTGGGTGGAAAAATTTTTACAGTTATGTTAGGAGAAGAAAGGGAAATTCAAATAATTTGTCGATGATAATGTCCGGTGACGGTAAATTAATAACTGAGAAACAGGCCATTGCTAATGAATTAAATGTCTTTTACGGTAGTGTGTTCAATAAATCCAATAGCTGTGTGTTGGACCTTAACGACAAATTAGGGGCTCCCCTGTTCCAAATAAACCAGTCAGCAATTGTAAAGCTAATACAAAAACTACGTTTCAATGTATCAAAGGGTCCTGATAATATTGTTAGTAAAGTACTTAAACTAGGAGGTAGGGCCGTGGCACGATACTTGGAGGTGATGTTTAATGTGTCCATAAACAATGCGCAAATCCCAGATGACTGGAAAAGAGCTACGGTAGTCCCAATATTTAAGGGAGGGAGCAGACTTGAATTGGGCAACTAAAGGCCGGTTAGCCTTACGTCCATTGTTTGTAAACAGATGGAGCATCTCATTTGCGACTACTTGAGGGAACAGTGGGAAACATTATCATGGTTTAATGATAGGCAATGGATTTCGGAAAGGTTACTCATGCGAGAGTCAGATGCTATCACTTTTTCAAGACATTGGCGAATCGTTAGACCATGGAGTTTCAGTCGACGCCGTGGTTATAGATTTTGCGAAGGCATTTGATGTCGTGCCGCATGACATGCTACTCCATAAATTAGCTTCGACGAAGATTGATAGAAGAGTAATTTTATGGATCCAAGAATTTTTGACGGGTCGTTCCCAGAAAGTGAAAGTCGAAGGCATATTCTCGGATGAAATTACCGTAACGTCGGGTATCCCTCAGGGCAGTGTAATTGGAACTTTGTTATTTTTGGCGTTTATAAATGACTTACCAAATGGAATTCGCAGTGACTGTCGATTGTTTGCGGATGATTGTGTAATATATCGAAAGATACATGACTCACAAGACAATGCAGTGCTTCAAGAGGACCTGAACCTGGTCTATAAGTGGGCGATTGTAAATAAAATGAAAATAAACACAAGAAAATGTAGTCTCTTAAAAATAGGGAAAGTGCGAAGGCAGGATTTTCAATATAACATTGGCTCGGAAATACTTGTAGAAGAAGATTCTTGCAAATATTTGGGCGTTCACGTAAGGAATGATATGAAATGGAGTAGTCATGTAGGATGTGTAGTTTCAAAAGCTTACAAATCCCTGCACTTTGTAATGAGGGTATTAAAAGGAAGTAGTACCTCTGCTAAAGAATTAGGCTATTTGTCACTTGTAAGACCTATTCTGGAATATGCCTCGGCGGTTTGGGATCCATATCAAGTAGGGCTCATCAATGAGTTGGAAATGGTACAAAGAAAGGCCGCTAGATTTGTGTTCAGTGACTTTAATCCCAGGAGCAGTGTGAGCCGTATGTTAAAGAAACTTGGGTGGGAATCACTGGAGGCTAGGAGGATGAAATCTAGACTCTGCGCTATGTACAACACTTATACAAATCAACCAGCATGGGGTGAGCTTAGCAAACGATTGGGAAAGCCCACTTACATGGGTAGGAGCGATCATCCTTTCAAAGTTAAGGGCCGACCACAGCGAACAAATTATGGTAAATATTCTTTTGTAAACCGTGCCATTGATAACTGGAACTCTCTACCTGCCGCAGTCTCAGAGCCTTTTCCCAAACATATAGGTGTGTTTAAGAAAAGACTGACTATTTGTGTAAATACTCCAGTTTAATTGTTGTATAATTGTTATTGAATTGTTATGTATAATTATTTATTTGTTATGTATATCCAATTTGCCACCGGGGGACACTCCCCCCATTGCAAATAAATGAATGAATGAATGTACATAACAATCCTGGAAAAAATTACTTACCGGTATACACAAAAGCTCGTTTATCCAGACTAGGTGAAGTTATCCCAAACACTTTTGTACCCGTTTCTGGGATTGCAACCTGGGACCATGACCAGAGCACCAGAGTCGCTGTAACCTGCGCACTCTGCTCACTTTCAGAATGTTGTAAAATCATATAATACTAGAGCTCGGGTCAGTCGGAAAGGCGGCTGCCTCTCTGGGAACTGCGCATAGAGAGACAGAAAGAGATACATATTGTTCTGTACCCTGAACGGGGGTTGATCGAACAAAGGAATATGGGGGTGAGTGTAGGGGATGGTGTTTAATTATTGTCAGCTTCAACGAAAGTGCTGAAACTCCGAATGTGTGTACGAGGGGGCGTCGGAGCGATCGGGAGGAGCTCTATGTGATCAGGGTCGTAGATTTAGGGGATGCACTATTAGTTATGATCTCTTAGCTTGCGGTGCAGGTACTACTAGTGAGTAATTCACTATCTGCTGAGCGCACAAAGTTACGTTCGGCAGGCACGCGACCAAGTACTTCAAGGGCTATGACAATGAAAAAGGTCTCTACTGCTTGCACAGTGCTTTTATAAATGGACGGCGTTATGCATTAAGCAGCTATCCACCAAAAGCTGATATTGAGAAAAACGTGATTGAAAGTTTTGACATTTAAACTATCACAAATTCTCTCCTGTTAGCCAAGTTTGAGTTTTAAAAGCAAACAAACCCTTACCTATATGCATTGTTGATAGTTATTGCGTTTTAATTACAAAAATACAGCAAACAATTGATTTATTAGCAATTGACACTTAGCTGCTTTATGTTATCTGTGAGTTTAGTTACGCATAAAACTGCTAAGCGCCATTTTTGGTGAATAGCTTGTTGTTAGGTTATTCTATCGAACACGATAGTTATGCGTAAACCGTCTAAGCACCTTTTTTAGTCTTTTAGCCCTTTATACTTTTTTATTTTAATGCCAGTTTCTGGAGACTTTGACGCGTACAATGAGTACTCCTTACCTTACCCCGTGGCACTACAGTCCATGAAGGACCTTGGCCTGCTCCACCACAGTCTTCCAGCTTTCCCTATCCCGTGCATGCCTCCTCCAAGCTATGGCACGTAGCATCCTGAGATCCTCCTCGACATCGTCCAGCCAGCGCTTTTTTCGGTCGCCCCCTTCCTCGCTTTCCAGTTGGCCGCCCATGGAAGACCTGATACACCATCCTTGACTCCGGCATTCGCTCGACATGTCCAAGCCACCGAATCCGGGAACTCTTGACCTCTGCGACGATAGTAGGGTCCCCATACAGATCATAGATCTCCTTGTTGGTGCGGAGGTGCCACACTCCATGATCACACACTGGCCCATAGATCTTACTGAGTACCTACCTCTCCCACCTGTTCAACAAATCCTCATTCCTCCTAGTCAACACCCATGTCTCACACCCATAGGTGACAACAGGTCGGATGACTGTCTTATAGATAGTTTTCTTACAACTGCGTGATAACGTTCTTGATCGCAGCAGATGGGAGAGACTGAAGTAGCTTCGGTTCCCGGAGCGCAGTCTCTCATTGTTTTCTTCGAGACAGTCAGATCCCTCGGTGATAGTCGATCCAAGGTATTTGAAAGTGCTGGTCTTAGCGAAAGTCTTATTATTATCAATAACAAGATCCTGGGGTACCTCATCCTGCCTCACGGTGGTCATATACTTTGTCTTCGTGCTATTCACCCTCAGCCCAGCTCCTGAAGCCATCTGGTCTAATTCAACAAATGCACTCTTCACATCTCCTGATGTCCTTCCCAGCAAAGCAACATCATCCGCATATGCAAGACACTGGATTGGCTTATTGTACAATGAGTACCCGTGTGTCCTTAATTGCAATTTTATTCTCAACAGTCTAATAGAAACACAGATACATTTGAATACCAGAATCAAACTTAAACCAATAATTATACTAAATGAACTAATGCTATAAACATTGGTGTTACATTCTACTTTATGATGTAAATGTTTTTCACACAATAGGAAATTGACACAGTCTAAGGTTTCATCTTGTATCGAGAAATCGAGTTCACTACCAAAACAGTTGATGTCGTCAAAACTGTTTCCATCTGAATGAAGGCCTTCGTAGAACTCCTTGGCATCGGATGGTATCAGATGCATGACACTTTTGAGATCCTGTAATTTTGGCTCTGATATAGCTTTTCCGTTTGGCCATAGAGCATTAAGGCAAAAACTGAGGTTATTCTGGTCACATTGGCGTGCGCTATTTCTCCTCTTCAAATTGATTACTTGGCCGCCTTTGTCATCGAAAGTACGTTTTAAAGTCAACAGCCATGGGCTTTCCTTACTTATTTCAGTTTCCCGTGTTGTTAGCCAGCTTACTCCATTGCCATTGGTATCTTTCTTCCTATTTATTATTTGTTTCTCTACAGATGCCGTGCCCACAAAATCTTCTTTTTTCATTTCTTTCACGACCAGCTTGTTCTTCTTTCGGCAAGTTCTCATTACTTCCTTGTAATCTTCTGGTGTATCTAGTCTTTGTTGAAACTTCAAGGCACTCTCAATATCTCCGAAATCATCATCATTGGGCAAATAGCTGTGCCCGGAAATCAGAAATCGCATTTTTATTGTATTTAGAATTGGATGTGACTCCATGACAGACTTCAGCATTAGGACCATTTTTATGTTCCGATTCTGCTCTCCGCAGGAATCGGACCAAAGCACAAGTTGTTCCGTGCCTTTTTCTAAATGTTCAGTGATGTAATTTCTTAGACAAGAGCCCACTTCTTGGGCTCCACGCCCAGCTTGGCCCTCGAGCCACAGGTAGCCTCTGTTCGATGAAGCGTCATGAATTCCACAGTTATACAGCCATAACTGACGTTTGTAGAATATTATGTTTGTTGGAATTCTCGGCAGGGGCAGTGTCCTCTGCATACCAAAGCTAATCACCGACAGTCCAGTAATTTCGGTTGCTTTTTGAAAGTCACTCTTCATTGTACTTCGAGCATTTTCTGCATCCTCCTGATGAGCAAGCAATTTTACCTTGAGCACATCAGTGTCACCATTTTTATTGTTTTTTTGAGCATTTGTAGAGTCACAAAAGTTGCATGTGTCTTTCTTAAGCGGTTTTCGTCGTAGGTTGAATCTGGAGTAAAATACTTTCTTATAGCGTGAGAGGGAAACTGGCTGAGAATATCCTTTATGTATAACTCGTACATAACTGGAAGTGTGACATGTGACGGGAGAAAGAGAGTGTTTGTTTCTGATCTGCAATAATGTGACTTGTACTTAGGAAATTTATTAATGAGCTCGATAATTTCAGCCAGCTTACTATCAGTTATTCTGTTATAACCTCCTGATTTACCTCTGTTATCCTTAATAATCCCTTGTAGTTCGTTGGCTTTCTTAAGATAATTGTTAATGCGATCCCCTGATATTCTTAGGGTCTGGACAAAGCACATTTACAGACTGGTACTCCTGTCAGAGTGTAACTTCTCGTCAAAGCTCTTCTACCAGACAACCCAACAAAGTGTGAGAGACAATGAAATGTCGCTTGGCTGTTTCTTGCAGAACTCAATATAGCGTTTCGAAGGATAGTTTCGCCTCATAGCCGAATAATGCAAAACTCTTAACCTAAGATAAAGGGAATGGCGCTAAGACTTTTCTATAAAACTAACGGTTAATATTAAGAAAAATTGCATACTTATATAAAAAGAATGTAGTTCCAGACCATACACACTAGATGGTGCTAATAACTCAATTTTCAAAAATTGGCGCTTAGCCGCTTAATGCATAACGCCGTTCAAATAATGACACTGGCAGGTCAAGGTGTAAGGTAGGGAGTTAGGCGGTAAAGACAGTGTTTGTGAATAAATGTTACAATGGATGTGTGGTAATTGTGGTCACTTGTTTATTTGACCAGTAAGTGTTTTGAATGCGTCCCTCTACTTTAGGGATCGTGTAGCACAATGTAAATGTTACAAATAAGTAATCAAGGTGTTCACAAGGGAAGGAGTACACTTGTAAATGTTAGGACTCTGAGATACACACTTACCTCGAGGTGTGAA
Source organism: Meconema thalassinum (assembly GCA_946902985.2). Taxonomy (NCBI): domain Eukaryota; kingdom Metazoa; phylum Arthropoda; class Insecta; order Orthoptera; family Tettigoniidae; genus Meconema; species Meconema thalassinum. The sequence goes on along the minus strand of OX336395.1, from coordinate 228,909,577 downwards.
GTCGCGACACAGTTGGATAGAGCCTCTGGGAGCAACGGATAATTGGTCCTCTGGAGTCGGCCCTCTTAAGCCTTTCGGAACTGCTGACTCGGTATTACCTCACTCTGTTGCTGTTCTAGTTAGCTCCCATGTATTTGTCCATGCGTTGTGTAAGCCGTGATGCAAGAGCTGAAGCCTCCGCTCTGCTGGCTAGGTGTAATTGAAGTGCGTACGGCTGTTGCTGTTGGTTCCAGCCAGAGGGTAGTTTTGGGGTGAAATTGGTGTAGTGGGTTGGACAGATGCGTGGCCGTTTCTTAGGGTTAATTGTATAAGTGTGGCCGTCCGCCGAGTAGTGGATTTAAGGGTGTATGTGACCATCCCTCTCGGGGGTGCATAGGGTCCCCATGGGCCCTAACAATATCCTCTGTTGCAACAGGTCCACCAAGTCTGAGTCCCCAAACCGCAAGTTGCTGCCGTGAGTTCCTGCGGTGTGGCAACACCACCGCTCAGCTCATCGAGCTCGTCTTTCACGCTGCTTTACACTTTTAAATTATTCGTGCACTTTGTAAACTATTTCTCAGGCTTGCTTATGTACAACCTGTCGTTTACTTCCCTCTTCTTCCATAGTACTCACAATGTATACAATCGCTTCCATAATCATCATCATTTCCCCTTATCCAGCTCCTGCCGGGTCGGGGTATTTATGGCACTTCTCCACTTTCCTCTTTCCTTCCACCATTCTTCTTCCACGATCTTGTCCCAGTCCAGATTTCTTTTTCTTAAGCTGTACTTCACTGAATCAATCCACCTTGTTCTAGGTCTTCCTCTTGCTCTCTTACCCTTGCACTTGGCCTCCAGCATCTGTCTTGGTATTCTATTTTCCTCCATCCACTTTACATGTCCAAACCACCTTAGTTTATTCTTCTTAATTCTCTCATTTAGTTTTCCCATCCCAACTTCCTTCCTGACATCTTCATTTCTCACTCTGTCTATCCTATCATACTTCTTAGGAATTTCATTTCACTGGCTTGAATTCTACTCTCTTGCCTGCTTATCAAGGTCCAAGTCTCAGCTGCATAGGTCAATATGGGTACATAGTACACTTTATACATTACCTCTTTGCTTTTCCGTGGTACTTCCTTATCCCAAACAAGTTTTCTTACACTTTGATAGAATGAATTGCTCTGCTGTACCCTCCTGCCAATCTCCACGTCCAACCTACCAGTTTGCATTAATTCACTTCCTAGGTATTTGAACGTGTCCACAATTTCCAAACTCTGACTTCCAATTTTCACAGTGCCCTTTCCTTGTCATCACCATGATCTTGCTCTTCTCCACACTGATTTTCATGCCGTACTTCTGAATATTTTCGTTCAGTGAATCTAGTTGTTCTTGCACTTCTCCGGTGTTCCTTCCCCAGACCACAATATCATCTGCAAATAACAGTAACTTAATTTCTCTATTTCCAAGGGCTTCCTTTGTTTCCTTTACAATGTCATCCATTACCATTATGGATCTTTAAATATTACGATATAATCATTGACAACACACTAGCTAAGATTCTCAAGATGGGATGGAAGTGAGGCATGACGTAATGGTAGCGTTGTGTTCTGCGCACCACCTTCTCGGCTGATTCGAGCTCTAGGCTCGTCCGGACTGTACGTTGCCCCAGCATCGCAGTTCGGCGCATGCGCAGTAGTTGCTGCAAGTCAAGGGGAAGGTAATTACACGCTATTTTGAGATCGCTTTACAGTGCTTGGTTACAATGGGGAAATTGATTGAAAATTCCAATGCTTTTACTGAATGCGAAGAACACTAAACCAGTCGACATTCATCGACAGATTTGTTAGGTATGACGCGTGATTCAACGGTAAGGAGACAAGTCCGACAGTTCAATGAAGGACGCGATCAAGTCCACAAGGACAAATTAATTGGGCTTCCATCGTTGGTTAATAAAGACTTGGTTCGTACAGTTGAAGAACATTGTCACTTCTTCATGAAATAGTTGACGACACAGGCGGCACCGTTTTATGAAGAAAGCATACAAAACCTTGTGCCGCGCTATGACAAGTCTCTCCAAAATTGTGGGAGCTGCGTGGAAACATAGTTTACGATTTCTAGTTTGTTTGCTTTGTATTTACCACGGGAAATTATTATTATTTTTTAAAAGCTATGTATTTTCAAATTGTTTACAAAACAACCTCATCCCATTCAAAATACTCTCCATTACAACTAATAAATTTGTCCCACTGGTGTTGCCACTGTTCGAAACATTTTGTTTGGTCATCTTTACAAATGGCTGACAGCTCCTACCTAGTTTTTTTTTTCATGACCTCTTCAATGTTGTCAAATCGGTGTCGTTTCATGCATGGAAATAAGAAAAAGCCGCACAGAGCCAGGTCAGGCGAGTAAGGTGTGTGGGGTAGTGGAACCATGCCATGTTTAGCCAAAAACAGAGACGGCAGTGTCTGCCGGTACGGTGGAAGAACAAACTTGGCAGCAATCCTTTTCATCCCCAAATCTTCCGTTAAAATTCACTGAATCGAGCTCCAAGATGACCCACTAATCTCTGACAGTTGATCAATTTTAATTGTCATCGACGGTCTGTGAGCACAAGCTCTCAAATTTTTTCAAGATTTTCGTCCATTCGGGCAGTTGATGGGACGTCCGGAATGAGCTTTGTCATCAGTTGACGTCGCCATTTTTAAACCAAGCAAACCACTCGTACACTTGAGTTTTTCCCATAACGTCATCTTGGTAAGCTGTTTTCAACATTAAAACAGTTTCAGCAGCATTATTACCGAGTAGAAAACAAAAATTTTATAGCTGCACGTTGTTCACTTAAACTTGCCATCATAAAAAAACGACACCAGAACAAAACAGCGCTGGGATGAACAGATGAACAGAACAAGCCAGGTGGATAGCTCAGGTGGCACTTAACTGGCAGTGAGTTGTGCTATACAAGCCTAGCGGCAGAAATGTGTACTACACAAGTTATTCCTCGCATTACCAAACAGAACTTATTTTCTGGACGTACTGTACAACGTATAATATACATTTTTCTAAAATTGTGACCTTACTTTCAAATGACAGCTAGAGGAATATCTTTCAACACTGGCATGTTTTGCACAATTTCATGTTGGGAAACTAAACAAACACAAATTTAATAATAACAATTTATTGATATATATATATATATATACATACAGACTCTTGGACTTCAGAAGACAAATGTTTTGCTTCAGTGATCGAGGATGTTGTAAAGAGTTCCTCACACAATACAAATAGACTTCACAAAATCTTGGTACAAAACAAGAATACAAAATGAATCTTTCACTACTTATCACATGGAACAGGAGGACCACTGTTCCTAGCTTGGTAACTGTACCTGTGAACAGGATGTGGTGAACAGAATTAGTGTTATCTCGTTCATCTTGGAAAACAAAGATCAACACACTTATGGAATTTCAAGACGCTGTTGCCTTTGTATAGCCGTCCGCTATGCTCTAATGCCTTCCCATTCAGAGCTCCTTGAGGAAAACTCAGGTTACTAAGGTAACTAACATGTTGTATGCGGATGATGCTGCGTCGCCAACTCTCACACCAGAAGAGCTGCAAGAGTCAGTTAATTGTTACAAAAGTGCATGTGATCGCTTTGGTCTCACCATATGGTGAGTTATGCTATGGCACCAGACCTCATGGTGGTCCTAAGAGGCGCTACAAGGACCAATTTAAGCAGGCCCTGAAATTGACAGGTCTTGATTCACAAACCTGGGACATGCTGGCTGAAGACCGCTCAACTTGACGCCGTACCATCTCGGATACCTACTATAAAGATGTTTGAAAGGGATCGACGCACACATGAAGAGGCCAAGCGTCAAGGTAGGAAACTTCGAGCAGCCCAACCACATCCTCCTCCAGCAATACTATGTGACTTGTGTGGTCGCTTGTTCTATGCCAGGATTGGACTCTTTAGTCACCGTAAACACATCCACAAACTGGACTGAAGGAAGAAGATTTATACTCGGATTCGAGTTAAAGCCGACGATGGTGTGCTAAGCAACGAACATCCCCTACTTGACGATCTTCCCAACAGTAATGCTGCTAGGTTGAACCGTTTGCGAACCTGTCCAAGCGTGCAATTCCGCTTATGTCTCTAATTTTGATATCTGACACCTTTGTTGTTTCTTACACGAGTTGTGTAATGTGTTCACTACTGTCGACCAAAATATTATGTGCACTCGAGTTTGAAGGTTGTTTGTGAAGTAACCAATAGACCTACATAAGATCCAATAACATCATCATTTTCGTCTTTCAATTGTGCGTTAGTTCGATCTGATGATGGGGTTTTGAGATAATAAATCTTAAATGTGACACATGGTTGAAACACGCTTAAAAACGGGCACTTTTTGTGTTTTTGTGTTCTAACTGCGATAAAAAATATAAAAATATAAATTAAAAATTACTTACATTAGTTAGAGCTCTTTCAATCTGACTCCATAATTTTGTCACACCTATGGACTATACAGACAGGTATGTTTATTTATTTTAAATACCAATCTTATGTTGTGCCGACATAATCTGTGGAGTATCAACCTACTAGCGCTGCGTGGTATCTGCTGGCGAATTTTAGTATTTCTGCATGTTCGCTGTTTGGAGTGAAGTGGGGAGGTGTTAGAGCATAGCAGACGGCGGTGGTATGGCTGAGAAACATGGACTCTCTATTGCAAACGGCTTGCGTGTTTTCACAAACACAAGCTGAGATTACTCTTTAACATGAAGTGAGACCAACATTACTGTTCTCGAAAAGCCTCAGAGCATGTCCACGGGTCCAGAATACCTCTCCAGTGAATTTAGCTCTGTTACGAGAGCTTGTGGGATTTTAAGGACCAGTTGACACAAACCATGAAGGGATCAGCAAACCTGGCAGAATACTACCATATTCAGTAAAACCTGCCTAAAGCGAAACACAATTGTTCCGGATTTGCTTTTCCGTTTTACAAAGGATTGAGTTTTAATAAGACTAAATACACTACAAAGAAATACTGTATTATCGCATAGGATTACAATGAAATAATTTGAGTTTTTACCACTTTAAACAACACAATTAATTCTTTAGACCAGCGTTTCCCAAACTGTGGTATGCGGTGATGTTACGAAAAATATAAAAACATTGATATGTTGCCAGAGGACTTAAAGGCCAAAGACAAGGATCAGTTTTATGAATTAAATTGCGATTCAGAACTAAAGCAAACTTCTTCAAAAATGGCTCTTGTGAACTTTTGGGTTGAGAGGCGTGCAGACTATGCAAACTTAGCTGACAAAGCAGTTGGATTTTTACTGCCTTTCACTACTTTGTACTTGTGTGAGACTGCATTTCCTTCACTTGTTTATCTCAAGAATAAATACCGGAATAGGCTCCTTAACGTGAAAATGATCTTCGTTTGAGACTCAGCAATCTTAAACTAGACATTCCTAAGTTGGCTTCTAATCTTCAAGCTCACCCTTCACACTGAAGTTGTTAGTTGAACTTTGGTTTTTATGTTTAACTATTCCGAGTTCTTTTATTAATATTATTTGTACAGAGTCATTTCTGAATGTTTGAATTGAATTCTTATTGTAATAAATAATAAAACAACTGGACACAATTTTTATTATTTGAACTTTAATTCCAACAGTCTAACAGTCTAACTCTAACAAACACAATTTACAATCCATCTTTTGGTCTACTACGTAGTGGGGGTGGTGGTGGGGATTGTAGTTACGGTGATGAGGGTTATAGTTACTATATCTCCCAACCATTAGGTGGTACGCGAGAGATTATCATCGCTTCAAGTGGTACACACACATAAAAGTTTGGGAAACACTGCTTTAGACTGATGTTTGTTTTTCTCGTGTTCTTCAATTACTTTAATTTTCTCCTCCAGTGTGTCTTATATGTTTAGAAGTCATTGTCACTGAATTACAGTACGTAAATAAATGCAGTCCACAGTAAAAATAACACCTTTAAAGATTACTCCAGTTCACTGTTTTCTTCTCTCATTTGTCAGAAGGAAACTGTGTGTATTACAAGAGGGTTGGAGGAAGTAACGATAATGTTGTGAAATGTAACATACCTGCTGCATTCTTGAGGACTTTGGTGCGAGTACAGTCACACTCAAAATTTAGTACCGTACATAGCTTTGTATTACAGATAAGATAATTTGTCTTTCTATCTTCAGCTTCAAATATCTCTGAAGCACCATCTCAAAGGAAAACACTGTTCAGCAAGAAGTACTCAACAGGACACAGAAAGCGTCACCTTTTTACAGTCAAGTGAGAAACCTACTATGGGACAGCAACATACCCCTGAAAGCAAAATTAACCATGTTCAATACTTACTTTGTACCAATTCTGGTGTATGGACTGGAGACATGTACTTACTTAACAAAATCCAAGCAACAGAAATGAAATTCATTAGAACCATGAATCAAAAGACCAGAAAAGACAAGATCAGAAACGAAACAAATATGAAAGGAGCTGAGATACAGGAAACTGTTGCAAATGTTATAGAGAAGCGTAGACTCCAGTGGTATGGACATATGATGCGAATAAGTAACACTAGTTCAGCAAGGGACTACTTCAATAGAGAACTGAAAGGGAAAAGACCGAGGGGTGGACCCAGAAAATGATGGATTGAGACAGTGAAATCAGAAGTGGAGAAAAAAGGGCTGAAATGGGAAGAAGTTGTAGAACGAAAGTTGTACAATGACAGAAAGCAGTGGCGAGCACTTTGTAACCCTATGAGATTACAATGTTTTATATTACTGTTTATTTTTGATCTTTTAGGTTAGAAGCATGGCTACCTTTTGCTCAAGGTCAGTGAAGGCCTTAGCGCCTGAGCTTAGGTATTCATTGCTATAGTGTCTAGCGGTGAGGTGATGGGGCCTTCCCAATGAGGCTGCTTTTCTATATTCCTTTTTATGATGTTGTATTGTTTTTTTTCTTTCTTTTATGTTCTTTTTATGAGTGAGTATCTGTGGAGTTTTATCTATGGAGATTGTAAGAAGATTTGGTTAGATAGTGTTAGGTGTGTTGATTGTTTTGGAAGAGAAAAATGATATTGGCTGGGGAGTTGGTTGTAGAATATGAAAGTGGATTGTTATTGTGCTATGAAGAAGAAAGAGAAAGAGTAGTAAATATATGTTTAAGTAAATATTCCCTTATGGTATTAATAATTAATTCCACCCTCGAATAATAGACATGAAACGTTACATTTGCCGTACCAACGTGGGGCAGTGAATCATAAAACGTTACAACTTGTCTACCGCACCCGGGAAACTGGAGACGGAAAAGGATGATGATGATAATTTGTCTTAGTCAGGTTATTTACGTCTACAGTTCCAGAATTTCTTTCCGTTTCCACGTTAAGCAGCTTTCCGGTTTACAGTGTCATTGTACATAGGAAATACCCCAGTTCCGAATTTTGTTTTTCATTTGTCCAGGTTTCCGGTATAAAAGGGACCGGTTAAGGCAGGTTTTACTGTAACTGCTGCAGCTTGAAGAATGTCACAGAAATGAAGAGGAGAAACTACAGTACACCACATTCTCCTCCATCTACTCGGTGTAATACGTGTCGTCGCATGTTTCATGCAAGACCGGAGACACGTTCATCAACTCTAGTGAGATTGAACCAGAAAATATGAGCAACAGCCGAAGATTCACAGCAAGATATTGGACACTGATCTACAATATTCTGTCATTCAATTGAATTGGTTGGAGCTGGAAGGAATTAAGTCAAAACAGGTCATTTTTTAAACAATTAGTATTCTGAAGTATTGACCCAAGGGCCTTGGAACGGCATAGGAAAGAATTAAGTCAGCCTTCTGTTTAAGCCAGAAACCACTGCTACATGTAGTGCGATCAGAGGATACTTGCTGCCTTTCAGCGCCGTATTCTGTACTTAATGTTGGCCGCACTGCAAGATTCCCGCGTGTTACAGTGCTTTTGTAAATAACATTTGCACAGGGTTTAGGTATAAATCAATTTTAAAATAAAGTATCATGTGAAATATTCATTCTGTATGGCTTTATGCAGCACTAAACTGACCACGGAGCTGAAAGGTGTTAAGTCACTCTTCTAAAATTGATTTTAAAATATGTTTATTAAATTAAAATTGATATCCTGTTAACACAAATATAATCTGAATAGTTGCTTCACAACATAGTTGACTAATATAGTGTGTTTGTTAAGTTCTGTTCTGTCAATGACGTTTTGTATGTCTCCTGCAAAGTAGTGAAAACTGACTTAATACCTTTCAGCTCCGGCCAATTCAATTGCTGTGGGTGAAAATAGAGGCATTTCTCTTGGTTTTAACTGAATCTATTAGTTGCATAAATTATTTCAAGTTCCAAACTGGAAGATAATCCAAGAAATCCACTGAAATTAAATTAGTTCTTTGAGGTGTTTTATCAAGAGTTTGTTGGTTTTCATTCAAGTAACTTCATTTTAAATGCCTCAAAATGCTTAACTTTGAAATCAGGAAAGATTCAGAATTAATTGCAAAATACATTCTAGTATACTGGGATCTTAGTGATTCCCCGCCGCCAATCATCAGGAATGTTAGAAGAATAGTCTCCAACTTCTTTAAATTCTTCAAAAGAAAAAAGGAAAGGATTTTTTTTCCATGTAAATCCGTATTTTTAGTACTTTCTCATAATCCACCCTTTTTTTGCGTTCTGACCATCCCCAAAGGGGTTGTGCTGTAATCGTCTTTTTAGTGAGTTTCCATATTGACGTGAATAAGTAAAAAGAATTTAGTTTTTTGGTCCACTTTGTCGATGCTATGGAAAAACGTTTTAACAAGATTGAGTACGGTATATAGTTTTACTTGTTGTTCATCAGCATCAAACATACAAAGATATAGCAAAACATAATTTGAATTAATAGAAGAGGTTGAATACACATTTGATGTTGAGGTGTGTGTTGTAGAAATGTTCATTAATTCTACAGAACAGGAGAACAAGCCTTGGTAACTTTCAACAAGGTATATTACTGAAAATATTATGGTATTTATGATTGACAAACCTTTCTCGGAGTTGTTGGGAGTCGTTTCACATTCTCAATTGCCACTGCTGCACCGGAAATAATTACTTTTAACGTACATAAAGCATTATTGGTCGTGTTCATATGAACAAGGTCGGCCATTTGACAATCACTCCAGACACGACGTCATACCCAAGTGACACATTGCCAACATGAAAAATTAAATAAAAGGCAAAACCATTGGCCTGGATAAAGATTATTGATGCATGACTTCCCCCACTGTGCGTGACAAAAACCAGGGGTGTTATCTATTAGCTAACGCGGTGGGCCGTGCTATCAATCCTCCATTGGTCTGGACGAAAATATTGGTCTAGTCAAAACCATTGGTACCGAATGCGTGGAGTTGGCATTGTGGACTCCTTCACAAACATTCACAAAGATGGCCGTCAGAGCAGCAATTTCAGCTATATGTCATGCTCCTATTAGGGCGGGATGGTGGGTCAACAGCAGCGGACGAATGAACATCTATTACTATATCATCTCCAGATACCATTACTACAGTTATTTTGGCCAATTTCATTACTTACAATTTTTTAAACACATGTTCTCCTGTTCTGTAGCGCCACCAAATGTTCTTCACCTTTGGACAAAGTGTTTGTTTCTTAGTTTAGTTATTTAATCATTATTATTATTCTGTAATTAATTATAAAACTTACCCCTTGTTGGGCTACCATTGAAACTCTTAATACTTATCACCTCAGGTAGTGGGGCAATATACTTGCTTAAATGACATCCACACAAAGACACAGAACACCAACTTCTTTTAAATATACACATTTATTAATAATAATTATTACCGACAGTAGTGGCTACGCTGGCTAACGCGCAGCATTAGGTCATGGGGCCAAGCTCTCTGCTGACTCGGTAGAAGCGTGGGTTCGAGCCCCACTGTCGGCCGTCCTTGAAATGGTTTTCCGTGGTTTCCCCATTTTCAACACCAGGCAAATGCTGGGACGGTACCTTCTGACAGGCCACGGCCGATTCCTTCCACATCCTTGCCCAGTTTCATTCACCATCATTCATTTCATCTCTCATTAACTCCTCTCCTGAGGTTGGCGTCAGGAAGGGCATCCGGCCGTAATAATCATCGCCACAAAGACTTTCATCACATCTCATCCCCGACCCCGTTGGAAAACGGGAACAATAAGGGGTAGTCATACATACATTAATAATAATTATTATCCACATGTGAGCAGGCCTCCATTATCCTTGCCTGGCATCATACACCAAAAATCAACATCATCACCATGGTTACCTCACCATGTCAGGGAACCTTCCCAATATGTCCAAAGCCACCTGGTCCACCCACTGGCTACCCACCAGCAAAGAATCTCAAGGCACATCTCATAAGATTCTCTGTGGTGGCCTACCAATAAGTGGCCATGGCTGGCAACAAGATAAAATAAAAATAACTAAAAGAAACTAGAAGGAGTCTCTGTAACCTACAAATGTTAGGTTACAATTCATGTACCGACAGCGGCAGCCACGCTTGCTGACGCACAGCCCTAGGCCATGGGGCCAAGCTCTCTTTGGACTAGGCAGACGTAGGTTCGAGCTCCACCGTCGGGCGCCCTTGCAATGGTTTTCCGGAGTTTCCCATTTTAAACTCTAGGCAAATGCTGGCACGGTACCTTCTGACAGGCCACGGCCACTACCTTCCACATCCTCGTCCAGTTTCATTCATCTTCCTCTCATGAGGCACATAAGACTTTCCACATCTCATCCCCGACCCTGTCGGACATGGGAATAATAATGCATCTTCTTCTTCATCTTTTTCTGGTACCTATCCATTCCGGATGCTGGCAACCATCTTGACTGTGCAGTTTCTGTCACCTGCAGCTCAGAATAATTTAGTGCACGTTTTGGAGGTCCAGGCTGTGAGACTTTTTAACCAGGATATTCTTCTTATTGGAAATCGAAGGAAACAGAATTTAGAATGTCCAATTGAGCCATGTTCATTAACAAATTCAGAAATAAAATTTGATAAAATGGTCCGGCTAGCTCAAAACAGTTGCCAGCGTTTTGCCCCAGTGTAACATTGGGCTCTTCAGTTGGTATGGTTATTTATGTTTCCTTCAGCAACAGACGTATCCAATATCAGGTGCGGATTCAGGGGGTCATGATCCCCCCCAAATGGAGACCATTTTTTTTTTGCAAACACAATAACCAGACATATAAAACTTAACGAATTTTAACAGAAAAACAGTTGTTTTTTTCTTTTTCATTTTATTCAATACTGAAAATATCTTTATTGCAATTATTATGTTCTGTTACAACTGTACATATTTACAACTTCATACCTGTTATGTAAAAACGATTATTTATATAACAAAATCAACTCGTCTATTTTGTTTAGCAAACCTTGTGATTACCGAATCGATGTTTATAGTGATGTCATGATGAATGTGCAGCAATGCACGGATAGGAATTTGGGGCTTTTTTCGCACCAAAAATTTTGCCGACGTCCAAACTGCAAGCTTGGTTGGCAATTTAAGCTGTGACTTTCTCCCTTTGTCGGTACCAACTCGACTTGCCGAAACTGTAACGGACCTTGATACTTTTCTCGGAGCTCGATGTTAAAGTCGCAAAACACACCGTTGCAATTTGTACGAATATTTTTGGTGCGCTAGACGCATCAAATTTCTATCCATGCAGCTTGCAAAAAAATTGGTCTGGTTTTGTACGTTTGGTTATTTTGTGATTGCGTTGTTAGTGATACCATTTTTCTTAACAATTTCGATTCTGTGACCTCCCCCAAAGCCAAACTCTAGATCCGCGCCTGTCCAATATGGATCAACAAGATAAGCTAACACTATTTTGGAAGGGAGTTTGACTTCCGTAGTACATTGGTGTTGCTCGTGGCGACATTTTGTGCCTTGCAGCAGCCTTCACAGTTTGTACTAGCCACACATCTTGGTGAGGTGTACCATACTAACTGACGAGCCCAATGGTACACCGGGGCGAAACGCTGGCAACTGTTTTGAGCTAGCCACACCATTTTATCAAATGTCATTTGTGAATTTGTTAAGGATATTTTTCTCCGATCAACACTTCTCTTCCCTGGTATTTTTCCTTGAAGAATAGACTGCAGGAGATGGTACTTGTCGGTATTCATCATGATGTGGCCTAGCTATTGGATTTTTCTTATTCATCATCATCTTGCACAGTTTCCAGCCACTGGCCAGATCTGTTTGGAACACAAGCCTCTCCAACGTCTTCTGTCTTCCCACCATCTCTCAGCCTCCACCCTTGTCCAGTCTTCTCCTCTCTTCTTCACGCTTTCTTCCACCCCCTTCAGCCACCTGTCTCTCGGTCTTCCTCTTGGTCTCTTTCCTTCCCATTTCGTCTCGTATATCCTCCTGGGTATCCTCTTCTCCTCCATTCGTTTTACATGTCCATACCATCTAAGACTAGATTTCTCTATACCATCCTGTAATGGTTCCTCCTTCATTAATTCTCTGGTCCTCTCATTTCTTATTCTGTCCGTCTTTGTAGCTCCAATACTGCTTCTCAAGAACCTCATCTCACTGGCCTGTATTTTGCTCTTCTCCCTTACTTTCATAATAAATAATAATACAACATTATTTATCTCTTTTTATTAGTATTTGTTTATAATATTTTATTATATTTTTATTTACTTATTATTCGTATCTATTTAATTATTATATATATATATATATATACAGTGAAACCTCTCTATAACGGACACCCGTGGGACCGTAAATAATGTTAGCTATAGATGGATGTCTACTATAGAGATGGTTAGAGAAAATGATTGCAATTTGGCACATGTTTGTGCAGTATGTGTACTTACATGAAAACGTAGTGTAATGGGCGGTAAAACAGTCCGGTTTCGTCCGCATTTAAAATGTTTTCTGGCGAATAGCCGTCAGTGATGGAAGGCAATTTTTCGTCTAAGCTTGAAACAACATCCATATCAACAGTGGATGATGCTTTGCAAATTGCTCTAAATCTTATATCGTGGCACTTTCCAAGTGGCGCCATCCATTCGAGGCTTTGAAATTTCCAATACCTAATTCTGCCGCGAAATCCAATGATTTGGCCTGTATCATTGGTCCGGACACAGGGACGTTCTGAATTCTTATTTTGCCGAACCTCTCTAGCACTGCCTATCAATAACAGCACCATTACCATTAAGACGCCATACCTTAATATTATCTCTTCTTGTTTCTTTTTTTACAATATCTGCTGTCTGTGTCTTTCCAATCTTTAACACTTCAGATAGTTTCCGGTCACCACATTTCTCACGTTTGTGATAATCTACGATGTCTACTTTTTCTTTTAACGTTAAACTTTTACGAGGAACCATTTCAGATGCACTCACTTGCTACTGTGAAACCCAAAGGTCCTACAATAGATTTAAGAAGTTTCACGGTAAATCTGACCCGACAGTGAAAGTATGAATTCCCTTATCCCGACCTTTCAAGTTCAAGAGAACAATGAAAGTGATACCGTTAGTCCTAGTTTTATTTTTGGTGCAGAGCATTTATTTATTTATTGTATGGCTTTTAGTGTCGGGAGTGTCCGGGAGCATGTTCGGCTCGCCAGAGGCTGTAGCTGATTCTATGCGGACACCCATGGGGTGAGCTACAAGTACCATTCAATTTCAAGTGGCGAACGTTTCAACAAAATATAACCTAGAAATTTAGCTTCACACAAGTTTAGTTAGTGGAAAGATCTTTTACATACAATAAATCTATGACATGGGCCCGAAGGCTTTACTTCCACTCCAAAGGAAGGCATTCTGAGGGATTTTAACGCTCTTAAAATGTCTGACGACTTTGGCCGGGTTTGAACCCGCAATCTCGGGCACAGCAGTTCAGTATGCTACCAACTACGCCACCGAAGCCGCTGGTGCAGTGCAGAAGATGGGGGATGGGAAGGTCAGCACTAACTGGCTTCCAGGAAACACGGGATGTGTCGAAAGTACATTAACACAACAGAGTATTCATACAAGACCTTCAGAGATGCGATTTCTTTTCAAAACATGTGTCCGCTAACAGAGGTTGGTTGCTTTATCTTAATGCGGTCGGTGTGTCCGTGTCCGTAATAACGAGTGTCCGCTTAAGAGAGATTAATCATTAATATACTTAATAGGGGTTTGGCCACGGATCTAGAAAATTTTCCGTTAAGAGAGGTTTCACTGTATATATAATGCGTTGGGCGGTCTAGGGAGCACATAGAACCATTATTTAGCATTGGTCTTCTTGTGCTTCTTATCTTCCCAAAACTCCTCATCCTTTCGCTATGTGCCTGTCTTCTTTCTTGTGTCCATGCAGCTTTGATTTTCAAATTCCATCCCGTAGAGAACTTGAGTGGAAACTTAAAAGAATTTACTGTCTGTATGCAGTCCGGGTCGTTGTTAGTGGGCCAATGTTGATTTAAGTGTGTAACCGAATTTTGGTTACAGAGCTCACCTATGGTTTCTGTGGGTGTGTATTGGCACCATGGTGTGTGATCTGGGTGAATCAGGTTGCCAGCCATGATCACCTATTGGTCAGGCGCGGTTTCAAGGGGGGGGGGGGGGGTCACGGGGGTCATGACGCCCCCCCCCCCCCCCCAAATGGAAACTTTTTTTTTTGCAAACTCAAAAAACGAAAACACAATAACCAGACAAATAAAACTTAATGAATTTTAACTGAAAAACAGTTTTTTTATTTTATTCAATACTGAAAATATCTTTATTGCAATTATTATGTTCTGTTACAACTGTACATATTTACAACTTCATACCTGTTATATAAAAACGATTATTTATATAGCAAAATCAGCTCGTCTATTTTGTTTAGCAAACCTTGTGATTACCGAATCGATGTTTATAGTGATGTCACGATGAATATGCAGCAACGCACGGATAGGAATTTGGGGCTTTTTTCGCACCAAAAAATTTTGCCGACGTCCAAACTGCAAGCTTGGTTGGCAATTTAAGCTGTGACTCTCCCTTTGTCGGTACCAACTCGACTTGCCGAAACTGTAACGTACCTTGATCCTTTCTCGAAGCTCGATGTAAAAATCGCAAAACACGCTGTTGCAATTTGTACAAATAGTTTTGGTGCGCTAAACGCATCAAATTTCTATCCAAGTAGCTTGCAAAGAAATTGGTCTGGTTTTGTACGTTTGGTTATTTTATGATTGCGTTGTCAGTGATACCATTTTTCTTAACAATTTCGATTCTGTGACCCCTCCAAAGCCAAACTCTAGATCCGCGCCTGCTATTGCTGGAGCTCCACGGATAGTCTAGTGTTTTGTGCCATAGAGATTCTCGGTGGTGGTCCAGCTGTGGGTGACAGGTGGCTTTGAGTTAGGACTATGTTACTATGGTGATGTCATGTTTTAATCAACATTAGATTATGTTCTGTGGTACGGCAATGTGTTGATTTGGAAAATAGAGGGTATGTCTGGATATATGCTGATGTAGAAAGAGAAGTTTAACAAAATGCAACCACAAAAGAAAGGAGCAGAAGAATATTAAACATAGTGAGGAGCCCCTTTCCTCATGAAAATTGTTGTGGATATTGTACAACAGATGCAGGTAAATGGAAGTTTGCTTACATGTTGACAAACAGGTATTGATAGTTTTGATTGCCAGAGTACAACCAGAAAAGAAGAATTTGTAAGTGGAGAAGAATTATTATTGTTAATATGTTTGTGATTTCAACCTTTCTTCAGGGTATTTGCATTTGAACTGTCGTGTTAAGTATAAGGTGCGTTCAAAAAGTATCAAGCCGGAGGCTATAATGCACAAACCGGGGATGACATCGGCTAATCGTGGCGTGTGTAACGAGGTGTGGTTCCGACCAGAGCGTGGAAGGTCACTGCTAGAGGGCACGCGTGCACGTCACGTGATGATACAAAGCGAGCAGCAGCATGAATCAATCGTCCAACCAAGACCAAGACAGTAGGACATTCGACATGCTTCCTGGTGTGGTTGAAGACGGTGGGGCATCCATTGGGCACACACTTTGCGCAAGTGCAGTCGTTCCTTCATGATGGTGGGCACACTTCCAACGCTCAATCCGACCACGGCGGCTATGGCATTCACTGTCACTCGGCGGTCCTGGGTAATGAGTGCATCAACCAGCTGGACGTTGTCATCGGTAATGCAGGGGGGGTGCCCCAGACCGGGCATCATCGGCTAACGACACCCGTCTTTCCCTGAAGCGCTTGTGCCACGCCTTGACCCTTGCAAGGGACAAGCAGTGTTCGCCGTACACTTGTGACATTCGATGATGAATGTCCCTTCCCCCTACTCCTTTCGCTGTCAGAAACCGAACAACACCTCTTTGCCCTTCATTTGACGCCTCCATGTCACTGTTTGCAATGCGACTGGCAGCGTTGGACGATTGATGCATGCTGCTGCTCACTTTGTATCGTCACGTGACGTGCACGCGTGCCCTCTAGCGACGGGCTGTGACCTTCCACGCTCTGGTCAGAACCACACCTCGTTACACATGCCACGATTAGCCGATGTAGTCACCGGTTTGTGCATTATAGCCTCCGGCTCGTTACTTTTTGAACACACCTTATATCTAGTATTAGTTATTAATAAATAAGTGTATATTAGTGAATTCGGTATACTGTACTTTGTGTGATTCATTTAGCGAATACATCGCCCCGCTACCCTGAGGTGGCAAGCTTTGGATATTATATTTATTACAAGTGAGGTCCTTTTGGTGTCTGCGAGCCAGCGTACTTTATTATTATTAGTACTTTCTGAAGATCACGGATGCTATCATCTCGGACAGGGAGTAATTTCTGTGAAGGGTCATTTCAGCAGATGTTACACGTTTCAAAGTCCAACGACGGCCTACGAGGGTGATGTCAGTGGAACAACAGCAAACGATTAGCCGCCTAATGAAAAAGTTCTGCGAAGAAAAGAAAAGGAAAAAAAAATGTACCATTGTCTTAGACTCTAAGCGGTCTATAATTGGCCAAATTCTGTATATATATTAGTGATTTAAGCCCACTAAGGAGTGCTTATGACTTGTGCTTCAGCGACGCTTTCCTTGTTCTCCAATATCTCCTCAGTCCAGCCAATAACTTGTCCTTCCTCTCCTGTGTGAGGGGTGGTCGGGTCTTAATCACTTTAGGTGATTATTATTATTTTCAAATTTATTTTTTAAAATCTATTTATGTACCGTACTTATTTTTCATTCATTCATTCATTCCAGTTATATTTTGGCATATCTTTGCATGTTTGATGCTGATGAAGAACTACTGAAACATGAACTTCATTTAGAAGGTGGATTGTTTAAAAATTAAATTCCTTTTACTAGCAACTAGTGGTAGTAGATACGTTCTGCTCTACTCAGGGGCCAAATAGATCTGAGGGAGTTTGAATTTACTAAGACATGGAACAACTCAATAATCTGCCACCACTTTGTATTTCTTGTAAACAGGAATACGTCAGCTGACCTTGGCTTTACGACTCTCGGTTAACCGGAGGAGCCCGGCAAGGGCAACTCCGGAGCTGGCCGTCACGATGCTGACGAGCGAGACTCCCAAATATCCGGCCATGTCGTGTACCGCCCCGGAGCACAGCGGAGCGACGAGCCTCGCGACGGATGAAATACTGTTGCTGGAGCCGACGACCGACCCTCGCTTGTCCAGTGGCGTCCTCTGGAGCACGCATTCCAGCCCGATAATGCGCAGGAAGGAGCCGGCGACGCTCAGAGGCACAAGCGAGATCACAAACACGCCCAGCGTGGGCGCCGAGCCGACCGCACAGTACGCCAACACGAGCAGTAAGAAGCCGTGTAGCGTCCGCAGCGTGAAGGTGTTATCCGTGGGGTAGAACCGGTCCAGCCAGCCCACCAGGAAGCTGCTAAGCGCGCCGATCATGCCTTGGAAGGAGATGGTGTAGCCGATCCACTTGGGCGTCACCTCAAACTTCTCCTGGATCGCCAGCGAGTAGTTGGTGTAGAAGAACGCCTGTGAGAAACCGAGGAGGAACTTGAGAGCGAAGACATCCCAGTAGACCGACCATTCCACCTCCCATAGCAGCGTCGCCGTGCGTCTCATCTCGCCCCACACAGACCTGGAAGGGGGGCTTGGCTTCTCCGGTGTGTCGGCTCGCACGTCGGGGACGAACACGTACACGATACCTGTAACATAACAGGGGCCACCGTATTATCCCCAGGCTTGAGCATGAGCTGGCTTTTACAGCCAGATGCCCGTCCTAATGCCATCCTCATGAGGAGTTAATGATTGGAAAATTTATCCATTTAGCCCAACTCAGTATTGCCAGCATTTAGTTCCCAGACACCGTCCTTGCGACGGTAGAGGAATGATCCTGTGTGAAGCATAAGAGCAATGTAACGTCATCACCAGGGAAAGTATTTCTATGTAAATACATTTCTGTTTAGCAAGCTAAACTTAAATATATTTTGTGTAATCTTTACGAATCATGACATGTGGAGTATTTATTTTCCATATTTGGATGTTTAAAGGGAGATAACCCTGTAAAAATCTAGTAAGTCCAGGGACTATGAGGAGACAGCCCCTCCACTGGACTATGGCGCAGTGGGCCAAAAACTCACTAGCCCGAGAATTCAAAGTTAAAATAAATCAAAAGGAGGAAACCGGCTTGATTAAATCGTTGGAGGAAAGTAAAACAGCCGAGCAGAGACAGGAAGGCTTGGTGCTCCTTTTGAAAATTTCGACACCAGTGGGTAGAAGAAACTATACAACACGATCATCAGGCCAGTACTGCTATACGGAGCCGAAACATGGAGTGTGACCAAAAGGGAGGAACACCAATTTACAGTCTTCGAAAACAACATATATAGAAAAATTTTCAGCCCCATTTTTGACCAGGAAACACAAAGATGGGTTCTCAGATCAAATCATGAGCTGTACAAGTTAGCCAATCAACCCAGGGTAGTGAACATCATGAAAGCGAAACGGCTGCAATGGGCAGGGCATGTCATAAGAATGGATGCTGCCAGAATAGTTTGCCAGGTGTACGAGGAGAAGATCGAAGGCTCGAGACCCCCTGGAAGACCTAGGAGTAGATGGCAAGATGAGGTGACATCTGACTGCAGACAAATGGGTATTACTGAATGGGAGAATACTGCACAGGATAGGAGGAAATGGAGGCAGATAGTGAGAGCGGCACGGGATCGTCATGTCCCAGAGAAGCCAACGGAGTGAGTGAGTGGGTAGAAGAGGATTCGACTAAGTAAGTATTTGGAAGTTTAGCACATCTGCTCCATATTAAAACCAATATAGTCCATATTTCGGCTAGAAAGTATTAAATTCCAGTAAATTAGCAGTCCTGTCAATAATGGAGAAACAAGATAATGATCTATATTCAAAAATTGAAATCGTAGTATAAGTAAAGTTACAGTTGCAGATGAGGCAAAAATGAAGATGGACACTGTACTTTGAGATAACCCTGGATATGAAGCAATGGGCAAGGTTGCTGCAATTTTGTGTGGAGATTTAAGTGTAAAGTTGTAACTTTATATAAAACTTGCCACCTCAGAGTGGTGGGGCGATATACTCGATAAAAATGAATTCACAAAGACAGTACACCAACTTCTTAATTCACACACAATTTATTAATAAAAGGCAAGCTTCCATTACCTGCATTTCTGGCAAATCAAACTAACAATTCCTTGTTGGTGAACATATAAGCAAGCTTCGCTTATCCTTGCCTGGCATCCCACACAAAATCAACACTTCCAATCATTCATTCCCATTGTCCATCAACTGGCTCTCATTCCACATGGCAATTATCAATAAGCTTCAATTCAAAACAACATTCCCATTCTGCCTAAAAACCAACTACCTTCAATTCTTTTTTTGGCCAATATCAATACCATTCCCATAGCAACCTTGCCCTAAGATCAAAGCACATATGCCATAGCCAAGGCCACCTGGTTCAACCACTGGCTGACCACCATCAAAGAATCTCAAGGCAGAGCACACAAGATTCTCCATGGCGGCCTACCAACAAGTGTCCATGGCTGGCAACCTGATAAATAAAAAATAACTAAAATACCAACAAAACAGAAACTAAAAGCAATGTCTGTAACCTACTACAAAAGTTCGGTTACAAAGTCAACATTGGATTTAACCCCAGCAGACATTGTGAAGTTCAAACATGCCCCCGTGACCTCTTCTGATGTTGAAGCAGCTTCAGTCAATATAAACCTGTCCTTAGAGACAATATGGGGAACTTTCATTTTCCAGCTCTTAAAAGAATATTTTGTAATCCATTGTTTTGGTAACATAGAATAAAAGATTCAGCATTCTTCAAAGATCATATTAAAATGATAAGTGCAACGTTATGTTTCTTTAGCTTCTTTAAATTTGGATATTAAAATAGAAATTATAGTGTTTTGTAATTTTAATATAATTCCTTATTTCTATAAAAATGACTAAATATATACGGTTTGTATATTATTAGTATTGTAACTACTCCTTTATAAAGTTCACAATATGATAGGGGTCGCTTGGTGTTAAGCACACAAGAAAAGGACTGACTGTGGTTCCTACTTGGACATGACACAGGGATATGCTCAAATCTTCAGCAATCACTCCCTCACATTGAAGTGCAATTTGTATCTTTCTTCTACTGCTGAAATGACATATATTTTTTCTTATCTTAAAGACATTACCTTTTCAAAATATTACTTATTTCTTTATTTATCTCACTTATCACATCCACACCTCTTCTTCTCATTCTTTTTCATTTAAAACATAACAACCCAAGTATTCCTTCTTTCATCATCTCCAAAACATAACACCATCTCGGTATTCCTCTCTATATTATTCTGCTAAGGTCCCATTAACACCAACCTACAGGTTCAGCATAACCCAATGTGTAAGCGAAACGCACTCACTTACTCTTTAAATGCCTCACAATTAAATAAATACCTTAAAACCTGTATATTTACAATGAAATAATGAAAGAATGCAACATGGTAACCATGGTAACAGAATCTAACAGGTCCATCTATTTCTGTAAGACGCAATGCAATTCCAATTATTACATTACTGTGAAAGTTTCCAGACGGTTATAAGGTTATCACTGAACCAAATTCAGCTGTAAAATTCATCAATACATACAGTATAATGCGCTTAAGGGGGTCAAGGGGCACTCTAGAATTTTTTCACACAATTTGCACGTGTGAGTGTGGTACGAAAGGTCTTATTCACCCGACTATAAAGGGTCTCCGAAAACCTCATTTAAAGGCCCTTAAATTAACAGTGTCTGTGATATCCCAGAAAACTAACTTCGCTCTGATATACCTATGAAGGAATGACAAACCCCTAACCACTGCACTAGTAGCTGAATTGATAAAGTCTGATTATTCATACCAAGGATAAATCAGTCATAACATTCATGATTGAGATTTTGCTAAGTGTACTCTTTACAACTAGAATATTCGCGGGCGAAGCCGCGACGGGTAATGCTAGCCAACACTATTCTAATATCAAAGCCCCCTTTAACATTATTGCCCAGGTGATATGCGGCTATTTCGAACCCTCAATTAACCGCACAAGGGAAAAACCTGAGGGTGAGCTATGTAAACTGAGCACAAAGCAATGCATATTTTATACATTGAAACTCAGACGTCAAGATCATGAATCAAGCACTATTCACTTATCCAGACATTGTTTATGGATCAGTGTCGACTCACCAATGATGATCCAGAAGTTGAGAGTAACGATGCAGCAGATGTAGAAGAAGCCGTCCACGAACTCGGCCAAATGTCCGCCTAGCACGGGGCCGATCATGAAGCCGAAACTAGAGATAGCGTTCAGTCTTCCGTAGGCCTCGGGCTGGTGCGCATGTGGCACCATGTCGGCCACCAGCGTCTTACACAGTGTCTGCGTCTGTTTGAAGAACCCTGTTGAGGAGAGACGTGTTATCATTGGACAGGAACATAGTGACTCATTTTGGATCTGTATCGACTGTTTAGTCTGCCGAGTCAATACCTTTCTTTCTAGGTTTTTATTACATTAAAGGTTCATGTTTCTAGAGAATATGGAACTTAAACTAGATGGTGAAACCTTACCAAGAGTAACAACATTTAAATATCTAGGTACTGCCATTGCTGAAAATAGCACAATAACCGTCAATATATTCCATAGAGTCACTTCTGGGAGGAACAAATGGCGCGAAGTAACAGGAGTTTTATGTGAACCGAAAATACCCATAAGAACCACAGGTAAGGTTTATAAAATTGCCGTAAGACCAATCCTACTCGATGGTAGTGAAACCTGGGCTACTAAAAAGGTACATGAGCACTGAAATGTGTATGTTACGTTGGGCAGGTGGAGTTACCCTCAAAGATAAAATCCGTAATGAACATGTGCGAGGCAGTTTCAAAGTAGCGCCTATAACTGAGAATTATTTAGAGTCCAGGCTAAGGTGGTATGGATATGTTATGCGAAGACCGAAAAATCATGTAGTGAAGAAGTGCCTTTCCATGGCTACACAAAAGAGGGGGAGCGGCAGACCTCAAACAACATGGATGACGAATGTCCAAAGGGACTTGAGAGTTTTGGGTCTATCTGCTGATGATGCTTTATGATGAAATGACTGGTGCCTCAGGATTAAGAAAGCCGACCCCAAAGAATGGGAAAGGCTAGGAAGAAGAAGAAGAAGAAGTTTCTAGAGAATATATACTCTCTTCTTGAGCCTCACGTTAGAGCCACTTAACCCAACATTTCAAAAAATATTCAGACATTCCTCAAAAACACAATAAAAAGCTTCACTAAAATCGTCAATACTTACAGACAATGTGTGTATCTAAGATTTATACAATAATAATAGGTAGAAGCTGTGGATCACGCGGGATATACTAGAATTAATGGACGAAAGGCAGAAACAGAAGCATTTAAGGGATGAAATGAGGAAAGCAGAATACAGATGTCTAAGAAATGAGGTCAACAAGGAGTGCAAAGAAGCAAAAGAAGAATGGTTGAAAGAGAAATGTGCACGTATAGAAAATTGTCTGAAATTAGGAAAAGTAGATACAGCTTATCAAAGGATTACGGGTACTTTTGGGGAAAGTAAGACCAAGTGCTGTAATATTAAGGACACAGATGTAAAGCCTCTAACAGATAGAGAAGAACAGGTTGAGAGATGGAAAGCTTACATAGAGTGTTTGTATAGGAGAAAGGAGATTGAGAATCATGTAATGGAAAAGGAAGAGGAAATTGATCAGGAATAGAAAGGAGATTTAATATTAGAGCATTGGAAGATTTAATCAGGAACAAACCACTAGGCATACATGATATACCAATTAAGCTGCTACGCTGCATAGGTGATGATGGTCTGATCAGGTTATTTTACTTGGTGTGTAGGATTTATGAGACAGGTGAGGTACCCTCTAATTTCAAGAAGAATGTAATCATCCCAATACCAAAGAAAGTAGGAGCTGACAGATGTGAAGATTACCATACAATCAGCTTGGTCACTTATGATTTAAAAATCCTGACTAGAATAAGTTACAAGAGGATGGAAAGACAGATAGAAACAGAGTTGGGTGAAGACCAGTTTGGCTTCAGGAGAAACGTAGGAACAAGGGAAGCTATACTAAGTCTTAGGTTGATTTTGGAAGCTAGAATAAGGAAGGATAAGAGAGCGTTCATGCCATTTGTAGACTTAGAAAAGGCTTTTGATAACGTTGATTGGAGTAAGTAGTTAGGCATTTTGAAAACGATTGGAATAAAGTACAGGGATAGGAGGGTGATCTACAATCTATACAGAAACCAGACAGCAGCCATTCGAGCTGAAGGACATTAGAGAAAAGCTGGTATTCAGAAAGATGTAAGGCAAGGCTGCAACTTATCACCCATACTTTTCAATCTATACATTGAACAAGCAATGAAGGAAATTGGAGAAAAATTAAAAGTAGGAGTAAAGATTCATGGAAAAATAATTTTAAATCTGAGATTTACTGATGACATTGTCATCTTGGCCGACACGCCAGAGGATTTTAAATGATATGGATTCTGTCTCGAGGAAAGAATTCATGATGAAAATTAATAAATGTAAAACAGAAATATTGGAATGCAGCTGAAAGAAATCAGAAACCTCTATGGACATCAAATTGGCAGGTGAAAAACTAAAGGAAGTAGGAGACTTCTGTTACTTAGGAAGCAAAATAACCAGTGATGGACGAAGCAAAGAGGATATAAAAGGTAGGTTGGCTCAGGCAAGGAAAGCATTCCTACAGAAAAGGAATCTGTTGACATCGAATATAGATTTAGGTATTAGGAAGTCATTTTTGAAAGCCTTTGTCTGGAGTGTGGCGCTCTATGGAAGTGAAACTTGGACTGTTGATGCAGCAGAAAAGAGGAGAATTGAAGCGTTTGGAATGTGGTGGAGAATGATGAAGATCTGATGGGTAGATATGGTTACAAATGAAGAGGTATTAAGACGAGTGGGAGAGGAGAGATGTTTCTGGCAACTGCTAATGAAGAGAAGAGATAGGTTGGTAGGACACATAGTAAGACACCCTGGAATTTGTTTAAACTCACTTTCTTCTTCTTCTTTTACGGCCTCATTGGACCACTTCAATCAATCATTTCTTGGTCCTCTTCTTCAGTAAGTTTCCTTTCCAAGTCGCCCAGTAGCTTTTCATTCGCTCTGATCTTCTTTATAAATATATTTTTGATGAATTTTAAAGAATACGCACCAATTAATGATGATCAGTTAAATGGAACAATTTAACATCATGTCATAAAATCATCAATTAATAATTTTCTACCATTTTGAACATGCAACAGAAAGCCACATTCGACAGGGCTTTAGTAGAAATCAGAAATATTAACTATATCAGTAAAAACAGAGAAAGCCTTGTTTCTTTCGACCATCATTAAATAAGATGCAATGTAATTCAAACTTGTAAAGGACGAAGTTTTCAGAATTTCTTGTACACATGCCCAATATCTCTACTTAGTATAAAACAAAGTCCCCGATTCTTGGATGTCGCGGGTAATCTCGAGAACCACAGGATGGATTTTGATGTGGTTTTCACCATTCTGTAAAGGATATCTCAAGGAAGATTTCAGTAGAAAAACATTCATTTATGACCAAAGGAAGCCGAGCAGTAACGATTTCAGTGAATCGAGTATACACCTGGTCATGCCCTACAAGTGTACTAAAGATGGTTCGAGTCGGTGATCCATGCATCGTATCTTCCCCTTGTGAGTGTAAGAATTGTTCAGCAAGAAGAGTTCTACGAACAAGTCCACAACAGCATATCTCTATCTTTAATACATCGCCCACTATAAGTGGGTTTACTTTTTTATTTCTTACAACAATCTCTATTCAGTGGAAATTTAAATTACAAGCTTCGGAGCGAGCGAATCTATCACCCCAGCTTCAGCCAGCATCAAACTATCGAGTCGTGTCGAGTTAAGACTTCAGAGAAGAGTATATGTGTTTGGAGTTTCGCTGTTGACCTCGGCTTTACTGAATTGCATCTGGGACCTGTTGTCCGTTTTACATTTTACATCCACTCAGGCATCGAAAAAGCTGAAAGTTAATGAATTAATAAATTAACCCAATTCAACCTTTCATTTAACATGTCAGCCCTTAAAGTAATAACTGGACTCTGCAAATTGCAAGATCATGATGTTTTGTCGACTACAACTGAGAGTAACCCTTAAATTTTGTTTAGGAAAAAAAGCACTAGAAGAGAGTATATATTCTCTAGAAACAAGAACCTTTAATATAATAAAAACACAAAAAGAAAGGTTTCGAGTAGTTGGACTGTTTAGTTAAAACCCTCAGAATGGCTGGAAAATTGTCCACATTGAAATTGAAGTATTAGAAGCCAGTTTTGAGTCTTGCTAGAAGCTTTTCAGTCGGACAGCGGCGAGTTACAATTAATTTCCTAGTGCCTGAAATAAATTACATGAATTACACAGGCCTGCGATGAAAAAATACAAGGGAATTGGTATCTGAACTTGATGTATTTTTCGGTGCTGATTTCGAAGACAGTAATTAAAAAGTTATATCACGTCACGTCTTCTTGAAAAATTCAATTGTACTTTGACTTTTATGAACATTTATCTGAGATTAGCGGCTTCGGTGGCGTAGTTGGTAGCATGCTGAACTGCTGTGCCCAAGATAGCGAGTTCAAACCCAGCCGAAGTCGTCGTTTTTTTTAAGAGCGTTAAAAATCCTTCAGTATGCCTTCCTTCGGAGGGGAAGTAAAGCCGGCGGTCCCATGTCACAGATTTATGGCATGTTAAAGATCCTTTCACAGACTAAACTTGTGTAAAGCTAAATTGTTAGGTTAGATTTCATCAGAACGCTCTATCAAAGTTCCAACGTTCACCACTAGGTATCATTGATAAATGGTAGCGAAAGTTGGAACTACTTGAAATTGAACGGAACTTGAAGCTCACCCTAAGGGTGTCCGCTGGAAGCAGCTACAGACTCAGGCGAGCCGAACATGTCCTCGGACACTCCCGGCACTAAAAGCCATACGATAAATAAAATAAATCTGAGATTGAGCCTACTAGAAGAATGTCAAGAAAAGTTTCAAAGAAAAAATTCCTACGTAATTAAACAGCCAACTTTTTTTTGTTTTGTTTTTTGGTGAGTTTAAAATTTGTTTGGAAGGTTCATTTTCCTCTAGGTCAATCGTCTATTTTATGTTAGTTTCTTCTAGCAACTGCACCATAATTTGATATAAAAAGTATAAACACAAGAGAATTTCCTTTTTTTGCTCACGATTTTAACAAAAATATTGACATTGATTTTACAAAAAAATCCTGACGTGATGGAAAGAAAAACCCACACCAAATAACTTAAAAATTAGCAAAAACTTCTCTTGTATTTTTCAAAACCTTACATTTCGCAGGCCTGTGTTATTAATTTAATACTCTTAAGGTATTCATCGACCGTTCCATTAGTCATTTTCAAGAATATTTTCGAATTTTTTTTATTGTTTCATTCGATAGTATGTCCTCTCTAGTTTCCGGAAATATATAGTTTATACTAGTTTTATTGTTGTTTAGCTCATTTATATTCACTTTAATGATCGGTGTGCATGCCTTTCAGCAGCTGTCACTTTATTGTATAGGTGCAGCAGATAAAGCACACATTAATCTGGCTTTTAAACAGTCTACTCCAGAATTAAAACAATACTGGAGATACTCACGGGTCGGAGAATGCAGAAGATTGACCTAAAATCCAAAGAAAAGGCAGTTTTTAGGAGTTGAAAAGGAAGACTCTTTACTCTAAATGTGTACTTCAACTTTAAGTTACGATTTCTCTCAGTTCATTTTTTTTTTCAATATTTGTCTTGACTTGGGAAGTTAAAATGTCCACTTAGAATGCATATATTAGTTTCATTTAAAAACTAAAATATAGACAAATAATGCAGCTATGTTGTAAAGCAGAATGAAGCTGTTAAATTGAAATTAGTTTTTTTATTTTTTCAATCAAAATAACGTAAATAGTAAAACAAAGCTAATATATTTGCCTCAATCAATGATACAAAAACGATTCTGCTATACAACATTCTGAACATACAGCAGATCATTTTGCAACAACTATGACTCAATTAAGTTGAAAAAGAGCAAAGATATCGCGTCCTAAAAATGCATGTTATTTTTGTGATTAATCTTTGAAAAAGACCCCCCAAATTTATTTAATTTTTCTTTTTTTGGCAAAAATCCACTAGTTTATATTCTTGGAATCAGTGATGATGATGATGATGATAATTTGTAATGAAATGTCTCCAGTAGCGACGATGAGTACCTTAATAAATGGGGGGTTAAATTGGAGGAGTAATTCTGTTCATCAAGCGAACATAATCAGAACCTGCTCCTACTTCAGTGGATATGTAAACAACACTTATGAACAACAACTACAGAAGTTTTTAAACAAAACTCCACAGTGCGGAGTAAAGTGAAGCGGACAGGAAATATTTTAGGACAAATAATATTTAGCTTTTGAAAATGTTCCGCTTCATCAATTTTACTTCACATTAATATAATGAACTGTACGTGTTTCGTTCAATTTTTGGCCTTCTTCAGCTTTTTTGACATTTTAATTTAAAATAACTTCATTGATACACCTGTTGGCATAGGAAGGTGTTATAATTGAATCGCTCGTTGTTGAAAGACACTAAGTCCACATTTTTGACAAATCCTTTTAACCGCGATTTTGCGTCCTAGGAAGTAAGATGCATGTTTTGGTGTTGAATGGAACAATAACCTGGCAGCGCTTGTGCTATTACCACAGCCCTCAAGTTAGTTATTTCGTATTGAAAGGAACTTAGTCCAGCAGTTGCTGCGTTTCAACATGAAGAAAATAACAGTTATTACTAGGGCTCAGGTGTTTAGGTAAATAAATATTTTTTTTATGTAAATACATATTTTAAACACATTTTCTTTAAATACATAAATTTCTGCTTTTCACTTATTAGCTCATAAAAAGACATAATATTTACATTTTTAAAAATCAGTAACTTATGCTAGATCCCTCCAGTTTATTGCATTTATATTGTGAGTTACTTCAACGGGGAAGAACCTGTGAGCTATATAATC
The DNA here is from genome assembly GCA_946902985.2 of Meconema thalassinum. NCBI lineage: Eukaryota > Metazoa > Arthropoda > Insecta > Orthoptera > Tettigoniidae > Meconema > Meconema thalassinum. Next base: position 228,880,963 of record OX336395.1, on the reverse strand, counting down.
TTCATGCATATGTCAGCTTGCAACTGTGTTATTCTCAACTTGATGCCCCGTGCCACTCACTGTTGAAGCCGGAGATTTCCTTGTCCATAGTCATATTGCACCACATGCTAGAGCTGCCTGGCACATGCAGTTCATTTCTGGCACTGTGAAGTGTAAGTCAGTTTTTCGATGCCTAAAGTAAAAGCAACTACAAGTTATCATCTGTTGCAGAATTTAAAGATAATTTTACTTCTGATGGGGGCGTTCTGTTCTGCCAACCATGTGGGAAAGCAATCAAGGCTGAACAGCGATCTCAAGTTACACAACACTTCAAGGGGAAGAAACATTGCCGCAGTTTCGCGCCATCATCGCGATCATTTGTGATGGAAACTTGAAGATGTATCACATTGTGTATTGTAATGCTTCAGCAATTAGTGAGACATAGAATAAATTGCATTCGTGAGTACTGCATATTGTTTATATTCACATCAATAAACTAAATTATAATTAAATATTTTTACTTTTTTGTCACATATTTTAAGTATTTTAATACATAAAAAAAATTCCGGATTTTTAGCACCTAAAAATCTGAGCCCTAGTTATTACATTCATGTTACCTTCTTTTCAGACTTCCGGATACATATGTTCAGTTAGAAATAAAGGAAATAAAACCTCGCTCAAAGGTTCTGCTCGTTCCATGTTGAAATGTACTAACAAGAAGAGGTCGCTAAGTGGTTTACTAGAAAAATGTACAAATTTGGTGGGTTTGTTCTTCATAAAAAAATATTTTACCCCTGTTCCAGCGTTTTTGCCAATGGGCCTTAGTGTGCTCAAAATTGAACGTTTAAAATCAATCCTCAAACTTTTGTAGTCTAATTCCCACACAAGTTCCTGGCTCGTCTCCGTGGTGTAGTCGCTAGCGTGTCGGCGTTGGGAATGGAAATTCCCGTGATCGGAACCTACCTTGATCTTTCTTAATTAATTTCCTTATCTTTCTTTGACATTAAATTTGTGGTACAATATTTAAGTTGGCAGATTACATCAAGTACTTTATTATTAGTTGTTGCTTTTTCTATTTACAATATTAATAAACTAATATTTACGTTATTGTTTAGCTTGATGGTGGAGCAGAGTGGAACAGAGACTCGGCACAGTGCAAATGATTGTAGCGTCGCCTGCCACACTGCATTTAAATTCTAACGAATAAAACTTACAACACGTTCAAGCGTCATGGACGAATAATGATGTTAAAATATTGTACATAGCTCTAAAACCAAAGAGATAACAACAAATACATTATAGAAAACACAAAAGACAATAAGGGATGTTTCAGTAAAAGAAAAGAAAATTGCTGACCTTGTTCTGACTTAAACTCAAAACCTTCAATTCCCCATGCCAACGCGTTAGCGACTACGCCACGGAGACGAGCCGGGAATAAGACTACAAAAGTTTGAGGATTGATTTTAAATGTTCAATTTTGAGCATATTAAGGCCCATTGGCAAAGAGCAAACCCTCCAAATTTGAACTCTTTCCTAGTAACCCACATGGCAACCTCTCCTTGTAAGTCAAGTTACGTATTTTGTCAATAAAATTGTTAGAAACACACCGAAAAATGCTTTTTTTTATATATATATCGGCGTTTGTGTGCACTTTCCACATACTACAAACTACGTCTTAAATTTCTGTACAAGAGCGGAAAAACAGTTTTTTTTGGTGTTTATCTCAAAACTTTTTAATGTAGCAATGTTGAAGAAGGCTAAAAAAAATGACCTATAAATGTACATTATATTAATGTGAATTGAAATAAAACCTAATATAATGTACATTGACAAGGTGAAATATTAAAAATAAAAACAAAAAACCTATTTAACATAAAATAATTGTAAGTCAATGGTGAACATAAAAATGACTAGATTAGCGTTTAAGTATAATACAGGAACTTCCGTAAATCAACTAAGTCTATAAAAGCGCATTATCAAATCATTTATATTTAAGTGTTCTTTGAAGTACCGGTAACTAATTACAAAAGCTCATTACTAGGGACTGGATTTTTTGAAAATGCATATGCACATATGCAAATGGATATTTTGAGGGTTTATTGGATGTTTTGCATACTCTGAACATAACAGCATATTTCAGCATAAACAGTTGAAATTGAGTATAATTTAAAACATCTTGAACAAAGTAGGTTTCGCCTGCGTGTTGGACACCCCTTGTAGGCAACTTTCTGAGCAACAGATTAATAACTAATATTTTACGAAACCATGATTTCTGGTTATTTGAAGAAGGGAATGGGGTGGGACAATCCTTTCATCATCTCGACAGCCAATAGCCCGGGGTTAGTTTTGTGAGGAGTTTCTTCAGGTAATGTGTTACTTTATTCTTAGTCTGCACATCCTTAACTCAAAATGCCTAAAGAGAAGAGCAGCAGAAAGTATTTATTAAAACAGTGGGTGTCAGGTAATAGTGATTATTCAACTGATGGCCAGGGTCTGGACATTTGTGCACTGAAAACTATTACAATGGAGGTAATTTGTCTCCTGAAAACATTGAAAAACTTGCAATTATCTATTGTGATGCTTCTTTCTGCAGTGAATGATACATGTATAAAGTGAGTGAATAAGATTGGCTTATTGCTAAGTGCATATTTTTCAAATTTCTAATACATATTTTCTACATTTTTAGTGCATAATTGCATGCATATTTTATAATAATAATAATAATAATAATAATGTTATTGGTTTTACGTCCCTTTTAACTACTGTGGCTTTTAGAGACACAGGGGTGCCGGAATTTTGCCCCGAAGGGGATCTTTAACGTGCCAGTAAATCTACTAACACGGCTCCCTCGCATTTGCGCACCCTCAAATGCCAGCTGACTGCGCCAGGATTCGAACCTGCAACCTAGGGCCCAGCAAGCGAGAACGTTATCGCTGAGCCACGCTGCCAGTCGCATGCATATCTTAATAGTTTTCAGTGCATAAATGTCCGGTCCCTTCATGACATAAGAAATGAGCAGATACACTTGGTGGTAGCCTACTTACCCAGTCCAATCCTAATGAGCAGCATCGCGAGGAAGGCTGAAGATATCCCCATGAGCAAGTAGCAGACAGAGCAGACGGACACAGTGAGGATGAGGATGGGACGACGCCCACGGATATCGCTCCAGCTACCCTGCGGACAATCTCCGATATACATCTCTCCTAGACACAGCTAGACAAACATGAGGAACTAGGACGTGTACTCACGAACAGTGGGCCCGATATCAGCTGAATGGCTGCGTACGCAGAGCCCAGGAAGGCCGTCATGAAGTGGGAATACCCCAGGGAGCGGAGATGAGCCGCGGCCAGGGGAACCACCATACTGACAGCAAACAGGTCCTGAAAGTCACAAGTTAGTCATCAGTCCTACATACTTGTATGGCACAGAGAGTTAATCTCTTGAATAGTCAAGCTGATGCTAAGTTGGGGCCTCGTGAGGACAATTGAGTAGCTGTCTGATCGGAGAGGCGGCACCCCGGTCAAGAAAGGCAAGATTAACGGCCAAGGGAACCCAATGTACTGACCGCGCGTCACCCTGCACTCTTCAGGCCAACAGGACCAGGCAGTGGTCACTTGATAGGCTAGGTGCCTCAAGGTTTTTTGTTGTTGCATCGTATACAGGGTGTTTCAGGAGGAATAGTAAATATTTTAGGAGGTGATAGTATAGATGAATTGCAATTAAAAAATCCATATAACATATATCCGATTTGTATTGCGAACAGAGATACAGCTGGTAGTATTTAACCCAAATAAATGTAAAGCCAAGGTAAATGTGGACGCTCAAAGTTGATTTTCAAAAATTCCACCTCCAACTTCAATGCATTTTGCACTTCTCTTGATAACACCCCGTGTAGCTCTTCGGAGGTCATCTTGGAGTTCTTTGACGAGGGCTGCATAATCCGAACGACCAACTCGGCTCTTCTGTTAACTTTTCCCTTGTAGACCTCGCCTTTCCACCATCCCCACAGCCAAAAATCCAAAGGGGTAAGGTCCGGGGACCTTGGTGGCCAAGAAACGTGCTCATAGCAACCGGTGTGCCAACACACGAAACGACAACTGCCCTGGTTACATACCAACATCTGTATCTCGGTATGCAATACAAATGGGACACATGTTATATGGATTTTTTTTATTGCAATTCATCTATACTACCACCTCCTAAAATATTTACCATTCCTCCTGAAACACCCTGTATATAGCAGTGGCGGCTGCGGCTGGTGGATATTATTGTTCAGGGTGTTGAACTATTTTCATTAAGGGGATGGGGGTGGGGTAAAAGACTGATCAATATCAGAGAAAAATGTATTCAAGTGCACAGTAAAACGAATGTACTTCATTCATCATGAATGCCGCAGTCCAGAGAACATCACATTGTCATCGGATTAAATGGATTATAAGTTAGTCTAGGTGAATGAAAACCTTCACAAGAACAAAACAACATAAGTTATATAAGAGGGCGAGAAAGATCAGCGAGTGTCCCAAGTACGTACAAATTACATTGCAAGACATAGTATCGGCAGTTGACGGAGCATCACGGATGTCTTTGTCCGCACCTCGGCTCCCTTGTTGCAATTAGCGGGCAACGACCAGCCGAGTTAACTGTTGGGATAGGACTTACTCAGTCTAGCATCTCTGCCATACTCTTCATTATTGAGATCTGATCGGTGCTTGGGTCTGGCAACGACCAAACGGACAAGCGCTCCTAGACAATTGGCACACTTCACTTTCTCAGACAGTTCACAGTAACTTACTATAAGATTTTTCTGAATTATTAAAGAACAAAATTATGAATACCTATACATGTAAAAGGAAACTTACAGCTTTTATTACTAAAAATATTACGGTATTAATTGTTTTTCTTAGATTTATCTGGTCGTTGTGTAACACTGCGACCTTATTACCAGCCGCCACTCATATATAGGATGAGGATCGTTCAGTGGAGCCGTCAAAAGACCCTTTGCCCCCTGGATCTGCGCCTGGGGAGCCCAATCCCTAGGCTACTATTAGGATCTTGTGTTAAGTCGATTGTATCACACTTCAATAACTTATGAAACAAAACTATAATTGGTATAGTTTTTACTCTCACCAGAAACATGGGGTTGATAACCAAGATGTCCCTAGCCCCAGAAAAAATAAGGTACCGGTAGCGTATGTTTTAAAATATTTCATTTGGAAGGGAGGATACATTAAGTGTTATTAAGCAAAAATCAGTTCAGAGAAGTGTAGCTGAAAATGTTTGTTAATTAATTAACAGTACAATTATTGTTAAATGACCTAAGTTAATTGAAATTCACATTAATTATTCTAAATAATAATACTAGAAGACTAATGCCATATCGAGCTGAATTTACAATAAAACCATGGTGTCCACAGAATTTTCAATGTCAATTTTCCTGACTTTTCCTGACCATTTTTCTACAAAATTCCTGACTCGTGAAGTCATCGTAACTTCGGAAAAGAGGTTTATTGAGCAAACAAATATATATATTATTTGCAGCCTCCATTATCCCCATAGCTGCCCAACGCTCCCCTCTTTATTAATTTAAAATACAAAATAAAGTGCCAAGTGCTGGGCGATGGGGTCGCCACATCCCTACGCCAACACTAAAAAAGTGTACAAGAAATAGATAAACGAGGTTTTTACTACGGTATGATATTCAGTAAAAATGGAAACTTACCATAATGGCCAGTGAGTTATTGCTTTTTATGTTCAGAGATTAGTTGAACTAGTAACATCAAAATATGGCTGTAAAACACAAAATACTGTATGGTTAATATACAATTCCTGACTTCCTAATACTTTTCGCCATTTTTTCACACTTCTTCCTGACTTTTCCTGACCAAAAACAAAATTCCTGACTTTTCCTGTCTGTGGACAACATGAAAACCTTAAAAAAAATTAGTATATAAGGAATATTACAGCATTTTAAAATATGCAGCGAAAGGGTTAACAGCAGAATCTTAACACTATACTGGCTCATAATGCCTCTTTACTGCTGTCATTGACTCCGAAGTTGCTATCGACAGCAGACCGAGCGCTTGTCAACATGTTTAAGAAATGATGAGTTGTTTTTAAAGCACTGTTTCACTTTCCCGTCGCCTCAGTGCAAAAATAGCCATTCATTTGGATCTTTGGATGATGATTTGAGAGCAGATGGTCTCTTAATAATTTGAGTATCAAGTAGTACACTCGCAAGGGTTTCATTATCGAAGATATGGACCATAACTATGCTGTATCGCTAATATTCCTAGATTTTTAAAATTCTGTAGGAAAACCAACCTATTGTAAATTAGGGGTTATTTCCCAATGTTGGTAAACCTTATAGTGAGTGACAACTTCGAAATGAGAGGCAGTGGGATTAAGTCCGAAGACAAAATGTGGGGCAATTTAATAAAACATTTGCATGATGTATACCGACGAGTGACATTATTATCAACAATCATGATTGATTACTTGATTTCTAAGTTTATTCTGTCGTATAAAACTTACCATAAATGCGACGACACACAGCCATTTTACCGACGTTTTTTCGGTCATTTTAGAAATTCTTTACTCCTGCAGTGTCATTGAAGACAGCTGCTTTAATAATACTGGCATTATCTTATCTTCAATGTTAGTCACTTCAAATAATTTCAGTGGCACCTTGCTTGATTACATTAACCTTCAAATTGAACAGTGCAACCAATGTTATTTTAGTGATTTTATGCGAACTATAGTGGCAATTGTGTTCCAAGCATGGTAGCATTACCACAAGTGCTGGGTTTGTTTTTGTTGAGGTGCGGAGAATTGTGTTTTACAAAAAAGTTTTATAAGTGCTCGAATGAGCAAATGTGCTATTTCTCATGTGTTTAAAAAAGATCATCGATAATGGAATCTCCTCTCTTGCCGTCAGAAATAGCAAGACTCGTTTTAGGTAAGTAATTTGGTGCAGAATATTAATCCTCGTAAGGAAAATCAAGATGCCCGATGGAGAAGTCTCTATTTAAAGGCGGGAAAGCTTATTTGTATTGAAGTGAAATCCGTGTTTACATATATTTTATAGGTTACCTGGAAGAAGAAAAGTGCGAAGAAGCTGCCCAGCGATTTTTAGAACAATCTCCTCACCTCACAGAATGCTTGTCAGTCGCCAAACTAGGCAGGAAATTTAGTACCAGAGTGTTGGGCAATAGTTTGAACGATATTCTTGATGAATATTGTGCTGTTCAATGTTTGGGTAAGTGAGAACAAATTTGTGTTTGTGATTATTGTCCACCTACATTTTTATTTAGAGCACTTTATATGAATATGCATCCTTATATTAGTATACATTCCTCAGCCTTTTGCCTTGACTTTTGGCCCATTTCTCATCCCCATCACTAGGGTTGATTACCTAGCAATTAGTATAATTCAAATGACACTTATCATCTAAGTGATGAAACTGCACACATAATTACGCCTAGAATTTGGACTTTCTCAAAACTTATTGTGTCCGAGTTAAATAGGCCTATTTAATAAAAGTAGCCTATAGGCTATGAGACCGGAACACGACTTTTACACTACTAGCCTATTTTGATAATATGCCTAGAATGATTTTCATACCTTGTATCATAATCAGGGAGTCAATGCAAATTGAAATATCAACAGTGAAGGAGACAATAACCGGAATTTTTCACTTGCACTTTGATAATATATAATTTTCATACCTTTCCAGGGGAAACGGCGAATCGCAATGCCGTTCATTATGACTAGTGTACTGGAAATGTGTGCTAAATTACGTCAATATGTGTGTTTCATCGAACGACGGCACCCATGTTCTTCAACCGCATGTTGTTCAATCAACTCTTATCTATACTCTGAATTACCAATAAAGCTCGCTGACAGCTGTCAAAGCTAGCAGGTGGGGAAATGCTGTGTTACCACTGAGGCAGATCATGACTCATAAACATTCCAAGAGGCCTGCAGGAAGACACAAATACTGTGGAAGTTATGGTGGCCCTGCAGACCGTGAGAATATATGTATAAAAAAAATTGAGTAATGAAATTAGCCTGAGTACCTGCAGTAATGGTATCTGGAGATGATAAATTAATAGATGTTGACTTGTCCGCTGTCATAGACCCACCCAGCCATCCCAAATAGCAACACTACTTATATAGTTGAAATCGAAGTTCTGACCTCCATCTTTCTCACTGAGTCAGTAATGCCAACCCCACACGTTTGGTACTATTTCGCACGTGATTTATGAAATCCCTATACTCGGTGGAAAGTGAACTCAATTACAGTGTTTATTTATGTATTTATGATGTTTTACATACAAAAACAACCCTAACCTGGGGCTTACGCCCCAGACCCCCTTGCTTGTGGTACTAGCAGTAATTTTTGGCCAGGCAGTACCTAACCTAGTAGCGGACATAAATTCTATCTTATTAATGTTTTACATACAAAAACAAACCGAACCTGGGGCTTACGCCCCAGACCCCCTTGCTTGTGGTACTAGCAGTAATTTTCCGCAAGACAGTGCCTAACTTAGTAGCGAAGGCGTGTGTGAATTTCTTTATTGAAGTTGGTAACGTAGTCACATGATCGTCTTTTGGGTGTCACATGACTGTCCAAGATGGCGTCTGTAAGTGAAGGAAAATGCATTATTTCCGTGAAATCACAATTATTGCGGTGTAGCAGTGGCTATTGAGTATGAAGAGATTGTGAAACGACTCCCAACAACTCCCCGAAAGGTATGTATATCATAAATGATATATTTTCAATAAGCTAAGGTGTTAAAAGTGAAATAAGGCATGTTCTCACGGTGTGCAGAATTAGTGAAGTTATTAGCCCCCCCTGCCTGGCGCTCTAATGACAGTGACGAGTGAAGGCACACTGAGTCAAACCATGTGCTTATTGCTGTGTCTGCATACATTGCAACATTGCTCACTGTTGCCATGGAGACCGTTACCCCTCTCGTCTCCACTCCTCACCTCACCTATCAAGCGTGTGACAGCTTTCACCGAGCATCTTTTGCAAATCAGATTATAGGCAGTGTCTGTTGGCACAGGCTAGAGTAAAATGTGGCTTTTCACCGATGTCTCAGTCTCACTCATGGCTGTGATTATATGGAAGCTACTGAGGTATGGGTGGTGCTTAGTAATGACATTCAGGGCACAGTCAGTGCCGGTGGATGCTGTGAAAGGTTCTACTCATAGGGTTAGTACTGCTGTTCTGACTCAGTGAGGAAAGTAATGGCAAACTACCTCACTCCTCATCTTGCCTAGTACGCCTCAATATAGCGTTGCCTTGGGTTTTTGTGGGTATCTACCCACATAACCTAATGACGGTGCTTTTTGAGGATCCAACCAGCCTTCGGGCTGACTACCTAACAGACAGACATTGACGAGACATGTCGTCACACTGATGCCACGGTAGTGTTGCCAACATGTAAGAGATAAAATACACCACCACTAGCAAATCCCATTGGTCTACAGAAAGATTATGCGCGACTATTTCCACTGTGCGTGACAAAAACCAGGGGTGCATAAATGATATCGCGGCCCGCAGGCTAAAACTATTGTCAAAACCCATTGGATTGGACAAAACGAAAGTTAGAATGGTCAGGTTGAGGTGTGGCCTTGGCGTGGGAAGCTAGCGGGACACTTGACACGTTAGGCTATAACCATTGTCAAAACCTCTGTTCTATTCTTTTATAATAAACATTTAATGCAGCCAATGGCCAACTTTTAAATCCCTCACAGAACACTACTTGGACCGCCTATACAATTAGTACCGTATGGGTTGGGTTTGCTTGGGGTTGGCAATACCGAACTTTTACATAATTCATGCTGATAATAGCCGACACAGCTGGAATTTTACTATGTAAGTCGTGATATTAAAAGGGTAGGCGTGAGAGTTATAGTCGGTGGACGAGTGACCTACATCGTTTCCAGACCAATTTTTAATCACTACAAAAGGTATTTATGGCTAATTTCAGTTGTAAAGATTTTTTTTGTAGGTTCTCGTCTCCTCACTGTTACCATTGAAATTAGTATCCATTAACACAACTGCACTTGGAAATATCTTCTAAATTATGGTATTAAATGTGGCTATTTCGTGCTCATTCAACCAAGGCAGCTATGTTTCTATTGAAGTCACATTAGCAGCCACTGTTGCCAACATGTGGGATACAAAATACACCATATAACTTAGGTTGTGTGTAAAGGCATTAATTGGCAAAATGATTGTTCTGGATAAAGATTATTAATGTGTGAGTACTACCACTGTGCGTGACAAAACCCAGTAACTTAACTAGTATATGGTAGCTTGCCACGGTGGGTGAGTGGATAGCGTGTCGGTCTACTAACCCCAAGATTGCAGGTTCGCCCCTGACTGCGGTAAGTGATTTTTGAAATGCGGCAAAAATACGATACGCATGTCATACGATGTTGGCATGTCAAAGAACCCATTTGAATTCAGTAGGCCGTGTTCATAATGGCAAAATTAATCTCGGGAGTTTCCGCCAACACAAAGTTCCTCATTTCTCTACCAGAAAGCGCTATAGTGTTCAAGGAGCTTAGATATCTAACATCTAACCTCCTTGACTTTCATAGTCAAGGAACAACGAAATTTGACATGCAAGCTACCCTCTGGGTGTCAAATAACAAAGCTTGCACCCGGCAACCGAGGCCATACGATATTATTATTATTATTATTTAGTATATGGTCTAGGCAAAAGACACGTTTTCTTTTTGAAAGATGTAGCTACAGTACCATATGTGTGGGGTTGTCTATTTTTCCGTAATTCACCCAGAGCGTGGGGTTGGCAATACTGTACATGATGCCAAAATGGCTGAATCAGCTGGAATTTCGACCATATATGTCGTGTTCATATTTGGGTGGTTCACAGGCAGCGGAGGAGTAAACATCTATTACTACATCTCCAGATATTTTCCCGACTATTAATTCGGGTAATTTAGTTAATTTCAGTACTTAAGAATTTTGTACCGAAAAGTAACTTAAATTACCTCTTCTGAATTTTTACCAATTCTTCTTCATTACAGAAGGTATGGCGGCTTCGGTGGCGCAGTCGGTAGCATGCTGAGCTTCTATGCCCAAGATCACGGGTTCAAATCCGGCCGAAGTCGTCGGATTTTTTAAGAGAGTTAAAAATCCCTCAGTATGCCTTCCTTCGGAGGGGAAGTAAAGCCGGCGGTCCCATGTCATAGATTTATGGCATGTTAAAGAACCTTCCACTAATTACACCTGTATGAAGCTAAATTGTATAGGTTAGGAATGTAAACAACGTTCTTAGGTTTCTACGTTCGTTGCCAAGAGCCGACTGCGGTGGCGTCTGGTAGCTAAGTTCTGACCCAGTAGTCGTTGACGGTGGCGTTTGGCGGCAAAAGTAGGAACTACTTGTAAATTGATCGTCTGCAGTCCTTACTTGAATTGTAACAGATACATACACTAATACAGTCATCACAATTAACACCGGTTATCAGACAGATTCTACACACATCCAGAGTACAGGGGGCTACATGACCGCATTGTTGCAGCCCCTAAACGTAAGAACCAACCAACAGAAGGTATGACCAATTTCAGAAGTGTAGAAAATTTGTTACAACTTTCCTTGACCAGTATCAAAGTAAAAAATTAACTACTGGAATTATCCAAAATACCTGAAGTAATGGTACGGAAAAAATCTGGAGATGATGTAGTAATAGATGTTTACAACTCCGCTGTCTATAACCCACCCGCCATCCCTTTCTTCACGACTTATATAGTAAGAATTGCAACCATTTTCAACATTAAGTATGCACAAGTACAGTATTGCCAACTCCATGCATTCAGTAAAGCAAAAGAGCGCCGTCAAGTTCATGTAAAGTGCACTAAGATTCAGTGTTACAAGCCGGACGTTTGTTTTAGACGATTGCCGTTGACCTTGAAGTTTGCGGGTGAGCCTGTACACAGTCACTCTTATCGCTCTCTCGCTTCACAGTTGTCACCACCGGTCTGATGTAATGGAATTCCAGATTTGAGCATGTGACGACACCACCGTGTAGAAAGGTACAGTCCGCGTCGAAGTATTGTGTGACGCGGAAGTACAGGTTACATAGTTACGAACGGAACGCAATTACATTTGCTAATGACAGTACTTCAGCAGTAGTGTGCGATAGTTTTGTCCATCGGACCAAATGGGGCAGGCGACAACCCGACAACAACACAGGTACTGTAGTAACTCGCCTCCAGGCTTCCATTAAAATTTTTCACTCGTCTAAAGCAAACGTCCGGCCTGTAAGTTAGACATGGATTGTGCGAGTTGCTACTTGACAATCTCGAAATTCAATCAACAATATCATAACGATCGTGACAAGTTGTTGAAACTATTACAACAACACAATTTAATAGCAAAAACATTACTGTGTGCAAGTTTTTGCCTACCCCAACATTTAAATCGAGACTAATGGGTTTTGCCTGGACCAACAATTGTCGTGGGCCGCGTTAGTAAATAATAAACACCCCTTTGTTTTTGTCACCCATCAATAATCTTTGTCCAGGCCAATGGTTTTGGCAATTATTCAATTTTTTCACATAATTATAACGTTACGTGTGTCGTATTTTGTATTGGACATGTTGGCAACAGTGGTGGGACGTGATATGATGTCAATGTGTACGTCTCAAACATGGCTGCCGTCGTTGACAAACAAGAAAAAGAACCATTATTTACGTAATATTACAAATATTTCCAGTGATTATTGATAGTATTCCGGTCTCTTATACTGTTAACAAATACTTTTGCCGTGGGAAGTTAACAATTTGATTGGTGATGTTCCAGTTGGAGAGCGTCTGCGGAAGCTACCGGAAGACTCGGCAGAGCAGCTTCGTCAGTGTGGGGGCCTCATTGACCAGCTGAGGTTCCTGCTGGACTCAACACGGTCGGGCCAAACCGTGCTTGTCAGCATCACCGTTCCTCCTCAGGTAAAGTATAAATGGATCATTTCTTCTAGGCCGGTACAATGGAGTGTCCACACTGTGAGCATCATCATTACCCCAAAGTAACGTGTTGCTCACCGTCTCTAAAAAGCCAATGTCTTGGAACGAGTTGTTTCAGCTTTGTGTAACTGTTATCATTGTATCGACAGGGCGGGACACCTCCCAGCAGCAATGTGTCGTCCGTAGTGTCGGGCCGGGGACGCACCTGGCTGCAGAGTTCCACGGAGCGCAAGCGCTGTTACCAGGACTCCAAGCAGCGCCCCAAGGAGAGAGATGAGAGATTGTCCAATGAAGGTATTGTAATTCTCGGCACACTGGAAGGCGGAGGTTGATTTCACCGGGCAAGGAAGAATATTTCGAATTCACTAAATTTTGCCGATTGTTCTAAAAGTTTGCACTCTAATTTCATAAATATCTATAATTTCTTTAAAAAATGACTTTAAAAAAAATGTACGAAGTGTGCGATTTGCAGATACTGTTGCAGTAGTAAAATACGCTCCATAATTTAATCAGTGTTTTTTGAAAGGGCGTAGGAGAACGAAAGGAAATTGTTGGGAAACTAAATTAAACTTCCCATATGGCTCAATTTTTATGTTAATGGATTTTGTGAATAACATGCTTTTATGGAAAATGTTCCACTCTCTAAAATAATTTTATAAATTTTTGTCTGGAAGATATGCGCAAAAGAAAATCGTGCAACTACGCCCTTTCCAAAAAAATCTAATAAGACACAAAAATGTTCATTAAATTGTTCGAAAATACAATCTATTTTCTAGAGACAGATATTTACCCAAATACATGGCAAAGATGGACACAAAATATAATGGATCATTGTTAAATATCAGTTTAGGACTTAAATTGGATTTTTTTGCAATATTAAGAAATTACTGCAAATCTAAAACACAGACATTGTGTTCAGATGGAATGGATTTGCTACACACAAAATTTGCAACAAATCTGAAGCACAGGGAAACACTTACAACATAAGAAAGTCATTGTTGGTTGGTTCCTTAGTTTAGGGGCTGCGACAACGCGGTCATGTGGTCCCGTGTACTTTGGGTGTGACGCACGTCCGTCCTTTCAAAAGAACTCAATATTTATGAACATGTGTTTTATACGGAAAGAACGCTTGCACAAGCATCCTTTCAATGGAAACAGATGGCTCTATCCAAAAGGAAAACAAAACGCTAAAAAAGTGAAAATGTAAAAAAAAATGTCGACAGCTCCCTTTCGAAAAACCCCGATTCAATTGCTGTCCACTTGACTGGCCGCTGTGACACCTGTTTCATGTCATTTTAACATTCTGAGGTCTTTCCTTTATCATTTTGCATGGATTTCAGAAACAGAAAATCAAAGGAATGAGTACTCAAATTGTATAATTTCATAATATATCGAATAACTGGTGAGTGTTATCATGATCCAATTTTCAGCGATTGCCTTCTTCAGTTAGGGAACGTAGAACTTGGGATTCTAACTGAAATGTAAATAGTGTTCTATAATCATTTGGTTGAAGTAAAAACCTAACAACCTTTCTCCTGAAGTCTCTCATTATAAACCTATTGGGGAAAGTGTGGTTTATGAACATGAGAGATTTCTCGGTCCGCTAGTCTGATAATTATATTATAGTCTACTGCTATTTACCTTGCACCAGCACAATTTCCGATCAGGAGTTGGAGATAACGCTGTCTTTGGCTTAGCTCTTCCCTCATCAACTTGGCATCCTCATCGAGAACATTTTGCTCACATTTTTGGTCATATCAAAAAATCCACAAGACAAAAGTATTAGATATAGAGGACTATTGACAATTTTAAACGGTTTTGATATTCCTCCTAGCTGGCCCCGTGGTGTTGGGGTAGCGTGCCTGCCTCTCACCCGGAGGCCCCGTGTTTGATCCCCGGCTCCGTCAGGGATTTTAAAACTGACGTGAGGGTTGGAACGGGGTGCACTCAGCCTCGTGAGGACAATTGAGTAGCTGCCTGACAGTGAGACAGCGCCCCGATCACGAAAACGAAGATTAACAGCCGAGGGGACCCGATGCGCTGATCACGCGTCACTCCAATATCTGCAGACCGAATGGCTGGGCAGTGGTCGCTTGGTCGGCCTACATGGGCTGGATAGTGCCAGTTTTTTTTAAAATCTTTTTTGTTATTTTTTTAATATTCCTCCTATTAAGGGAGGTATGTTAACCTCCAATTCCATCAATAAGACTTTGAATCTGTTGGCAACAGTTTCAGCACCCGTGGAAATTGGTGTTGCAATATTACAATGCCTGGAATTCACCATATATCGTAGGCCAATGACATCAAAATTCTGATCCAAGGAGCGTGTTAGGTATTCACCTTCACTCAGATAATATATGCGATCGGGGATGTTACCACCCACGCACACAGTCGGTGTCGAGACGGTGGGAACGTAAAGCTCCCACATGTGCGTAGGATGGGGACTGCCCCTCGGAGGGAACCATGGACCCTCAACCAGTGTCGAGTATATTCACATTTAGAATTAGATGGTGACGAATCATGAAATGAAAACACGTTTAAAGTATTGTTTGTAAACTGCTAAATAGCATTTAATGAAAAGAGACATATCAAACGGGGAACGTGAGGAGCGCATGAAATGATATAATGAAGGGTGATGGGGCTGGAATAAGGTACACATACGGTATTATTAGGGACACTCTAATTTCTTGAATGAAATGGTGCTGAATTCTTGAGTAAAAAGAGAAAAAATTATTGAGTAACGAGGGAAAATTCTTGGGTAGGTAATTAAAATTCTTGAGTAGGAAACAAAAATTCTAGGGTAGAAAAGACAAATTCTTAGATAATACGGATCTTAGGGAAATAGAAAGGCAGTCAGTACTTTCAAATATTTATATTGTAACTTGAAAATTATCGGTACAAAAGACTGAAATCGCAAACATTAAAGACAAAAAAGATATTTACAAACTTTACCTCCCTGCTTCCTTTCATGCTTCACATTCATAATGTAGGATGACAGCAATTCCAAATTTGTCATTGTTAGATTAGTTCTGAAATCTGTCAACACACAAGAAAAGTTTGAAAAGAATCTTTCACAATTTATATTTGACACTGGAACCCACAGTGCCCTTAATGCACCATCAACAAAGGGTTGATGATCACCACGCATTGCCTGAAGGGCATCTTCCACCACTATTTCTGCATTCTTCTTCAGAATATCCTGAAGATCCCTATATGCGAGCACTCCTTCATCAACGGGAATACCCTTCAGTGACGGTATTTTGCTGAACAGGGCCTACAGTTTGTCTCTTGCTGTAGACTGCGACAAGATATTCTGCCCGTAGAAGAGCTCAGACACTGGCTCCAAAAATGTACGGGCTGGGTCCCCCAACATCAGGTAGTCCAACTTCGTATGCATATGGCCTGACATCTTCATTTCCTCCATCGCTCTGCCCCTAAGATTACCTTTCAGGGCATCCAGCTCTTCCTGGACATTGTTGCTGAACATTCCTGCAGCAACCACTTGTAAATGCTTCTTCAAATTCTGAAGTTTGGGATACACTTCTGCAGCAATTGGTTTGGAATTTGTCTCCAGTCCGAGCAACAACATCACGCCAGATTAGGCCTATGAGCTCGCGGAATGTGCGCTGGCCGTTCGCGTCGCGGTTCATAGCCCGCAAGCATAAAGACGAGATTCCTTTCTGCTGACAAGATCACGCCAGATTAGGCCTATAAGTTCGCGGATTGTGCGCTGGCCGTTCGCGTCACAGTTCATAGCTCCAAGGCATAAAGACGAGATTCCTTTCTGCTGACAAGATCACGCCAGATTAGGCCTATAAGCTCTTTGAATGTGCGCTTTCCGTTCGCGTCGCGGTTCATAGCCCGCAAGCATAAAGACGAGATTCCTTTCTGCTGACAAGATCACGCCAGATTAGGCCTATAAGCTCGCGGAATATGCGCTGGCCGTTCGCGTCACAGTTCATAGCCAGCAGGCATAAAGACAAGATTACTTTCTGCTGACAAGATCACGACAGATTAGGCCTATAAGCTCGCGGAATGTGCGCTGGCCGTTCGCGTCACAGTTCATAGCCCGCAGGCAAATAGACGAGATCACTTTCTCCTGACAAGATCACGCCAGATTATACGCTCGCGGAATGTGCTAAGTGACGAAGCTTGCCGCTCGCGTCACAGTTCATAGCCCGCAAGCATAGAGACGACATATTTTTCTTCTGACAAAGTCGCGCCAGGTTATAAAGTCGCGGCAGCATGTGCAACTGACTGGCGCACAAATACGAATACGCTATGCGACGATTATGCGATGACATTTTATAAACCTATTTTAGTGTTTGAAAATTGGGGTGCGACGATTACGGGGTAGCGACGATTATGCGAGGAAATACGGTATTTCTCTAGTTGCGATAAATTTCGCGAGTAAACCTAAAAATTCGTATATGGAGCCGAAATGTCAAAATTTCGCGAATAGATAGTGTTCCAAATTACATTTAAATTCGTAACACATGTCCTATAAGCCTTTCTCCCATCATATTTAACACTTTTGAAAAATTCGCGAATTTCGCGAGTCGCGAAATTTGAGTGTCCCTAGGTATTATCAAAAACAAATACAACAACAAAACATATCAAAATAAGAGCTTGACTAAGAGATGAGTCAAGATACCGGAAGGCTGGAGATCTTTCTTAAAATACTCAACTTAAGAAAAGGGGGATAAAGAATAACAAGTTAACAATAGTTTAAATAATACATTCGTTCCACCACAGGCTAACTACATAAATGTAGTTAGAAGGAAAATTCTGAGAGGTTTAAGAAATCACATATCCCAAGAACTGTCTAACCGACCACCCATACTATAACGTATGTCACATCATATGCAAACAACCCAAGAAACAAAACAGTACAAGAACAAACGACATCACACAGAACATAACAAAACGTACCCGAACTTCACTAAAACATGACATGACATACCAACCCCTTATGAAACATAGATCAGTTCAAACATTTACCACGATAAGAAACAAACAAATAACAATCCCAAAATTAATAACCAACAAAAATGATTTCATGAACTTCCAGAATAAGACTTCTTCTCGAACGAAGTATAAGATTCAGATACATAACTTGAGGCGATATGAGCACCAATCACAACCTCCGGACAGATGTAAGAAGCACACATACTACCACCCGAAATAATAACCAATACATGTCATTTAATAACCTAGCTCTCGCGTCGTTTCTTGACTGGACTAAAAGAAACACAAGGAAACATATACAAGGAACCACTATCCAGTCAAGACCCATGTTAAACAAATAATATCTACCCACCCTCAAGGATAGAACACGAGCTTATAATGGAATGTTAAGGAGGAATACGTAGTCTTAAATTAAATACACAAAACACAAATACATGAAACAACAAAATAACCCTCAATTATCATCCAGCGAAACCGACAACAACAACACGTGGAACTAACCCCATGGTAGATCCACGTAAACAGCGAGCTAACCCCATTGTAGAACGCCAAAATAAAACACTAGGCATTCACTCTTAAACATTCCATTATCCAGCATAACAAAACGCAACAACAGGCGAGTGAAAAGGCAAAATTACATAACCCGAAAGATACAAACCCCTTAAAATAAAACCAACGCGATCGCCCACTACGTTTATATAATAACAAGGGAACAATTACACAAGTTAACAACTTAACCTCAAACCAGAAAGATCTCCGAACCTATTTATATAATAAAGGGTCATGCTAACACCAAAGATTGGAGGGTGTTTTTCTTAGTCGGCAACTTCTAATTACATTTTCATGCATGATACTTCAAACGGTAAAGGACTTAGCTTTGATGAGATGACTAGACGTTCTAGGCGACAGTTTCAAAATATATATATCGATGCTCAATCTTGGGGTTGTTTCAAATGAGCACGAAGAACACGGATATCCAAAAGGGGAAGGTTTAAATCGTAACAAGGTAATTCCAAAATTAATTTTAAAACATTTTAATATCTTCTAGACTGTGAACCGGTCATGGTGTTCTCAGTCATCTTCTTGTCGTGACAATCACCGATCTCTATATTGTTGTTGCAAGTTCCTTTGGTCAAGCTAACATTCTCAATGGGGCGCATTTCATATTTACGAGAGATAGCCAGTAAATTAAATCTCTTAGTATTTCAAGCAATTACCGCTAGATGGAAATAGCGTCGAAATTAGTATCATAAAATAGTATTGTATCAATATATAACCCCTCGCATTACAGCCCGTGAAAGGCCTAGGCCTACCAGGCGACCGCTGCCCAGCCATTTGGCCTGCAGATATTGGAGTGATACGTGATCAGCGCATCGGGTCCCCTCGGTCGTTAATCTTGGTTTTCGTAACCGGGGCGCTGCCTCACTGTCAGACAGCTACTCAATTGTTCTCACAAGGCTGAGTGCACCCCGTTCCAGCCCTCACGTCAATTTCTAAAATTCCTGACGGAGCCGGGAATCGAACCTGGGGCTTCCGGGTGAGAGGCAGGCGCGCTACCCCAACACCACGGGGCCGGCATTTCACTCAGATAATGCTCACACAAAATTTTCCAATTCTTGAAAAAAAATAAGTATGGGTAGTATTCGTGTATCATAATCATCTTGAGCAGTTTCCGACCGCTGGTCGGGTCTGCTTGGAACATAAGCCTCTCCATCGTTTCTTGTCCATCCACCATCTCTCGTCTTTCACTGTGTCCCAGCACACTCCTCTTTCCTCCACACTCTTCTTAACTCCCTTCGTTTAACTCCCTTCGTTCAACTGTCCCTTGGTCTTCCCCTTGGCCTCCTTCCCTTCATTTCCATTCCAAACATCCTCTTCGGTATCCTCTCCACACGCATCCTCCTCACATGTCCATACCATTGTAGCCTAGATCGCTCTATTCTATTTTGCAATGGTTCCTCTCTTACCATCTCTCTGACTCTCCCATTCCTTACTATGTCCATTCTTGTTACTCCTCTGGAACTTCATCTCCACTGCTCATATTTTACTCTTGTCCCTTTCCTTCATCACCCATGTTTCTGAACCATACATCAGAATTGGCACAAAGTATTCGTGTATATATGATAATAATCTATATTTGGTCCTTCCAGGAATTATTCTTTTCCTTTGTGCTCGTGAAGGATCACTAAACATTTTGTGTATGCGACTTGATCTGTTGAGTTTCTGTGTTGCTTGTATTGTGACTATGTCGAAAACTGTACAGGGAGTATTCCTCCGCTGGAAGCCACCCCGCTGGAGAGTCTGCCGGGCCTTAGCTTGGGGTTGGACAGCCGCAGCACCCAGACGGCGTCCGCGGCCAAGGCGTCCGAGGAGACCACGGTGTCGTCGTCGGGGCCCGAGCCAGAGTGTACGGGTGATGGGCATGCTGGCGCGAGCGACAGTGACCACAGCGACAAGACGGTCAGACTCACCGAAATTCCCAGCCACGCAACCGCATCGCCCAGAAGGAAGAGGTGCGTGTCTCTACAATCTAATATATTGTACGAATATCTGCGTGGGTACACGTCACGTTATATTAGGTGAGAAATCTACTTGTTAGTAATTATTTCCCCCCCTCCCGGGGGCTCACATCTTGTGGGACGTGGGTTGGCGACCACGGGACCCCAGCTGAGTCCGGCATTGGTTCCACTTACTTGTGCCTGACTCCTCTCTGTCTTCTTTCCTATCGACCTTTCTTAGTCAACTCTTGTTCTCTTCCGACCCTGACAGTATTAGGGTATCCGAGGCCTAGGGAGTCTCTTCCTTTCCCGCCTTAATTGACCCTCGTATCATCTTTCCCTTCCTTCCCAGTCCCTCAATCCGCATTCTTCGAGGGTTGAGGGCATTTCTTTTCCTCCTGTCCTTTATTTGCCTTATTTTCCTTTAGTTTTCCATTTCTTCTTCTAGTATATAGGTTAGTAGTTAGTTTTAGTTTTAAGTTTGCATTTCATTTTCATCTTCACGATCACCCAAACCATCAGGGGCCGATAACCTAGATGTTAGGCCCCTTAAAACAACAATTATAATAATCATCATCTTTCCTGATACCCTCCTTCTTCGAGGGGTCAGATCCTTTTTCTTTTCATATTATCTCCTGCCTTCTGCACAGGGCCTCACGGAGGCAGGGTGTGTGTAGCCCCATCACTTCTCGTGCACCCTGGGTAGTGCTACACCCTCAAGGGCTCATGACTGGTGAGTTTGGGAGTTGGCGACCCCAAGGGATTCCTGAGATGGGTCCGTTTTGTCCCCTATTTCCTCTGACTTTGAGGCGGGCCCTCTCCTCATTCTTCGAGGGTTGAGGGAATTTCTTTTCATCCTCTCCTTTATTTGCCTTATCCTTTATTTGTTTACCATTTCTTCTTCTAGTATGTAAGTCTGTAGTTAGTATTAGTTATAGTTTTCATTCTCATCTCATCTTTCACTATCACCCAAACTGCTAGAGACCGATAACCTAGATGTTAGGCCCCTTGAAACAACAATTATCATGATGATCATCATCATCATAATTATTTGCACAGGTTACAAAGATGGCAAGTTTTGTTGGTCAAGCGAACATAATCAGTCACATATACAAGGTGCAGCTGGTACAAGCCCTTAAACTAGAAGTATAAACAGAAGTAAGGAGTAACCTCCGTCTCTACCGTCCACTGACCGAGTACAGCTCTGCGTATAACCACAACTTGAGGATGGAAAGTTATAGTTCCTCCACTATATTCGACTTGGTGTTTCTTTTTTTAATTACCGTATTTCCTCACATGATAGTCGCATAGCACATTCGTATCGGTGCACCTGCTGCTAGCTTATAATCTGATGGGAAAAAGAGGAGTCTGTCTCTCTCCCTGCAGGCTGTGACTCTCGCTACTAACAAGGAATGCATCAGGTAAGACAGGTCGAAACCTATCTTGAAACTTTGTGGGGGCAATCGTTGTACTATAAGAGGGCAACATGCGGAAAATCAGCCTCTAGTTTGAATTGCAAGGCTCTGAAATCTTGTGGCGAATCTCTCATATAAATTAATGGGAAGTAGCGAGTACCGTACATGTTGGAAGGGACAACCCTGACCGCCCAAGCACTCCAGGGAGGTGGGAAGGAGCTGCACGCTCCAGTCAGCATATACGCCCTACCTCGCTACTTCTCTGAGTGCCACAGGGATGTCCACCTCCGCCAGCCATCATGCCGGAGTACCAGGATGCCTGGTACAATTTTAGGGCCTTGTAGTTCAATCTGGCGGCTGATTTTTCCGCACGTTGTCCTCTTATAGTATAACGATTGCGTCCACAAAGTTTCAAGGTAGGTTTCGACCTGTCTTACCTGATATTTCCCTTGTCAGCGCCAGTCCAAAGGGGTGAAACTTGTATGGACCCATCGCATCCGCGAGTTGTCCTCGGAATGATGACCTTCAATAAGCCGCCGTACAAGGCACTCCTAGCCCCAGTTCGCTAAGTGAAAACGGGCCCGACTGCTATTGGCGGACAGGGACACCCCGCATCGGTCTAGCAGCCACTTCCGTTGGTCATGGTGGGAGAGTGGTCAACGTGTCTGTCTACTAACCGCAAGCTTGGAGGTTCGCTCCTGGCCGTGGTAAGTGATTTTTGAAAGGAGACAAAAATTGCGACACCATGTCATATCATCTTGGCATGTGAAAGAGCCCATTTGAATTCAGTAGGCCGCGTTCATAATGGCAAAATTAATCTCTGGAATTTCCGCAAACACAAAGTTCCTCATTTCTCCACTAGAAAGTGCTATAGTGTTCAAGGAGTTTAGATATCTAACCTCCTTGACTTTCATAGTGCTTCAAGGAACAACGAAATTCGACATGCAAGCTACCCTCTGGGTGTCAAATAACAAAGCTTGCACCCGGCACCCAAGGCCATACGATATTATTATTATTAGCCACTTCCGTGGAGACATAGCTACAGAGACCCGTTCAAGAAGTATACGGTGATATTGATGAAACTGAAATACACGGGATACTGCCAACTAAGCAAATAATGATAATATTAAGAAAACGCACTGGCATGCAACAAATAATTAAACAGTATACTAAAAAAAAAGATCTTCTTTGAACGTTATTATTCTTCGCATAATCGTCGCACCCTGCTTCTATTTTGAAAATTTTAGACTAAAAATGTGTGGCGATATTATGCTCAGGAATGATGTTAATACATATGTCAGTGGCGACTGCTGATGTTTATAATGTGTAGGACTTAAATGATAGGCTTAACTTAAAACAATGATTATAGCTGGGCTAAATTGAGATATTAGACTCAGTCTAACATTAATTATTCAGTCGCACAGAACTATTACGAGCACATTACACAATACAATACCACTCCAAAGATGTGCACGCGCCTAAAACAGACCATCCATTCTGACCGCACAAAATCGTAACCAATAAGCCCGTAGTGTTGGTTTAAATTCAACCAATAGCGAGACTTGAGGATCTCAGTCGACGTCCTCAGAGCGCCATTAAACAGACCAAACCTGCTCCTTTCCCCTCAAGGGCTCCCATACATTTCTAAAGCTATAAACAGGTGCTTTGAGGATGCAAGTCTTCCTTCCTCAGCTTTCTACTCTGGGCGGTGAAGGTCACACTTCATCCATCTAGAGGTAAAATGTAGAACTAGTTACAAGTACAGTAGAACGTCGTTTATCCGGACTAATTGGGACCGAAAGTGTTCCGGATAACGATTTTTCCGGATAATCAAATATGCGTTTATTTCATAGGAAAAAACATGCACAGTTCATTATGGTGATAACCACCAAGCTTCTCATTTAGCTGCAATGCTTTCTCACATAATACAGGTCCAGAAATGGGATCTACCTTACTTCTTGTCTGAATAAACCATAAGTACACCGCTTCTTCCAATTTTTCACCCATGATTATTCTCTTTTTAGACCCTTCTTCACTATCTAACTTCGATGCATAATTCAGAATTTCACCTTTTCAGTTCTTCAAATCATAAATTGTGGATTTTCCAACACCGTAAGTTTCCATTAGACACTGCACACTCTCACCTTTATCCAGTTTATTAATGATCTCCACCTTCGTCTCAATCGGTAAAACATTGCGATTTCATTTTTCCATATTGCCACTCGTAGAAGCCATCTTTACAACGTAATACAGTACACTCACATATTGTTAGTTAGTTATTGTTGTTTTAAGGGGCGGAACTACGAGCTCATCTGCCCCTAACTCACATATTGTAGGCCTCATACGTTGAAACATAATGGAGTAAACAAACGGTAGGAGACAATAATTTAAACGAGAACCGACTCACTACTGTAGGCAGCGTGCAGTAATAAGCGCGGGCTGCTCAATCTTTTTTTTTTTCTCGTCCGGATAATTGACGTTCCGGTTGTTTGACGTCCGGATAAACGACTTTCTACTGTACTGACAGTAAGATCAAGCTTATCGAGAGGGTGCACAAGGTAGCCCATAAGACTATTAACAAAACAATCAACTTAATTCTTTAAAACAGTTACAGGTGAGAGCTGACTGTAGGATGATCCTCATGTCCTACATGGAGGAATCGCCAGTGATATATGTATATACATTTTTGATTTTGCAAATAAGCTTGTACTGCAGAGATGTCAATGTGGATGCAACTTTGTAGTTGAAGGCGTCTTGTTTTTAATCGGTTTGCTATGAAAGTATCAAACCTCTTGTTCACAGTCACTTGGTCAAGAAGAAGCCGCCTACTCCTCTACTCAAGGGACAGTCTCCTAACAGAATGCGGAGGTCTAACTCGGAGGACAGCGAATCCAGCGAGAACGTCGCACTCTCGGTAAGTCGTTGACTTGAAGGGGACAACTCCACTTTGTGGAGAAATGCTCTGAAAGAATAATAATAATAAAGGTTTATAGAAAAACACAAGGGCAGTCTGTGTCGCCTTAAATGAGTTACCGTATTTCCTCTATAATTGTCGCACATTATTAGTAGAGATACGGGAAAATCGCAATTGCAATAAATGCGAATTTTACTTTTTCTCGTTTTTTCAACTACCTGGTAACTAATATGACTAGGTATACCCAAAATTTGCGAAACTGAATGTGCGACAAATTGCGATAACGAAGGGTTCTTGCGAATTATTCCCATAAATGCGAAAAGTGCCGAATTTACCGATTAATGTTGGATATTATGTTTTATTACATTTTCGTGCCGCAACTTTGAAATTTGCGAGTTCTCAGTAATGAAAACATCGGCTAAACAATCGATATTTACGAGTAATAATCGATATGTACGAACATCGATTATTGTCGTGAAAACAATCGATTACGGTAAAAAATCGATTAGAAAATTGCTGGCGTTATTGCTGCATAATATCCACTGTTTATCGCCAGTAAAACGATGTTTTGGGAAAAATTATTTCATAGTTTCATTTGGTTGTGCTAATAAAAGGAATATTCCAATCGTTTATGCCGATTCTTTTTAAAAATTAGAGCAATAAGGTTATGCTTATATAGGTTTATATCGCGCCGGCCCTCATTTTTTGTATTTGACCATTATAATAAAAACTGTAAAGTACGTATCGTGATATGAATAGACAATGTTTGTTAGGCGTTCTCCTTGCTTTGGGGAATGTTGTATAATATGATGAAAGTATTCTCTACAATGTGTGAGTTACATGTCGTCCGGCGATTTCTCCGTGAATTCGGATACTGTTTTACAGATTGTCAGTCGAGTCAAGAGTCTCAAAAAGGTATATCAGTAATTGCGTGTTTGCATATTCTGTTTAACTTAAGAAAACCTTTGCGATTGATAAGATGTGATCATTTATGTCTTTGGAGTAGATATGAAAGGTGCACACTAAAGTTCACAGGATTGTCAGCATTCGTCTATACAAGTTCCATTGGCAGCAGTGTTAAGTCTCCTGTTGTGTGTGTAGTTTTTATTTTTACTAAGGGAGTGTTAAAGTATTAAAATATTAATATCAGTATTAAAGAAATGTAGAAACTTGACATCATACATTTGGCAAGATTGAGTTCAAGTGCTGTCGGTTGGTTGTATGACGTGAGACGAGGGTACATGAGCTATGCTCAAAAGATCCAAAAGTCATGTTCTCATTATGCAATCAACAATATCAGGTGTTTTGCAGCAACTCAAATATTGAAGGCCGGCAGAGAGTTGTATTAGTTCACAGGTACCAAGGTGCCAATTGTTAGAATAAAGCGAGCTGTGGTCAGGCAACAATGCTTGTCTTACGAAGTTTACTGTGTAGCAGGTGGAATGACGACAATACCGGGCTCTCCTGGACTCTGTGGACGAATTGGTTCAAATTCTGTGGATGTCTATGAAATCCATTTTGTGTGATTTTCCTATTAACTCCTTGCCAAGTTCCCATTTCTTTTTATAACCTACAGTAAAACTCGGTTAAGAAGTTTCCGCATAAAACGTTTTTCCGCTTAAGACGTCCGATATTCTCGGTCCCGTGATTCATCCCATAAGATACATGTATATTTTTCCCGTATAAAGTGTTCGTGCATAAGAGGTTTTCCCGGTTAAATAGTTCAGGTTTTGTATTCCCTTAGAGTATAAGACGTTCACTGAGAGACAACTGACTTAGAATCAAAACTCGCCAATCTCCGCGGAAGATACACCCGGTGTTCCGAATGAAAGAATACAAGAGTTCCGAGTGTTCGCGGGTCTCTGAACGGGCCCGGTGTTCCGAATGAAAGAACACAGCCGTTCCGAGTGTTCGCGGGTCACTGACCAGGCGTGCATTTCAAGGCTGAATGACGTCACGCTATGACAACACCCGCTCAAGACCGACTACAATATACAGCATCATGCTTTCATTCGTGTTCATACTGTTCTGTGATTCGTGGCCTCCTATATTCTTTGTTCGTGAATTTTATCGCTGTTCTGTGTGATCTAACTTGTTAGCCAAGCATTGCCAGACTTAGCATAACATTATTGAGATTACGAGAATTGCGTCGTCAGTGAAGTAAAGTTTTCAAATCATTGTGAAAATGAGTGGTTCTCAGATGAAAGGCATCAAAAGAAAGGCACTTTCTATTAAAGATAAAGTGGACATTATAAGAAAAGTAGAGTCGTCTACTCTTTCACGTGTTGCTCTTGCGAAGGAGCTCGGAATGCCGCCGTCTACTTTGAACGGCATCATAGCAAAGAAAGAAGGTATCTTGGCTTCTGCCGGGAATACTTCGGCAAGCTGCAAGAAGATTAAAAGCGGGAAATACGAAGACGTAGAACAAGCTCTGCTCGTGTGGTTTAAACAGCAGCGAAGTTTAAACATTCCTTTGAGCGGAATTATCGTGAAGGAGAAAGCCGAAGAAATCGCGTGTCTATTACAAGTGCCTTTTACTGCGTCGAATGGGTGGCTGGATCGCTTTAAAAATCGGGCTGGCATAGTTTACAAGACCATTACTGGCGAAGCTGCAAGTGTAAGTACAGAGGAAACGGAAGCGTGGAAGGAAACACTGCTGCCGGCAAAAATCAATAATTATAAACATTGTGACGTTTTTAATGTTGACAAATTCGGACTTTTTTATCAGGTTGTTCCGGATAAATCTTTGGTTTTGAAGGGAGAATCTTGCCTAGGAGGCAAATTAAGTAAAGTGCGAGCGACGGTGCTAGTTGGTGCGAATATGGATGGGACAGAAAAGCTGCCACTACTGATCATAGGAAAATCAAGAAAGCCCCGGTGTTTCAAAAACATCAGAACTTTGCCATGTACTTACAGAAGCAAAAAATCAGCATGGATGACAAGCTCCCTATTTGAAGAGTACATTCAAGCACCAGATGCCAAAATGGGGAGCCAAAACAGGAAGATTGTGGTGTTTATGGACCACTGCCCTGCTCATCCCAAACAGTGGCCTCATTTAAGAAACCTTAAAATTGAATTTTTTCCACCAAACACTACATCGGTACTGCAGCCCATGGACCAGGGGGTGATTAAGGTTCTGAAGCAGAGGTACCGAAAAGCAGTAGTGTGTCGTATGCTGTCACGCATGGAAGCAGGTGGACCAATCTACAGGCCATCTCTTTTGGACTCCATGCATTTAATTGCCTCATCTTGGGATTCGATGGAGTCGACCACCATTGTAAATTGCTTCAAGAAAGCTGGTTTTGATGGTGTTACTAGTAGCAGCATTTGTGCGGAAGTCTACGATGAAGAGCCAGGGTGGTGGAAAACCGTGCAGGAGAAGATGGAGATAACCAGCAGTTTCAGCGACTTCACTGCTGTTGATGATCTAGTAATAACTTGCGAGGAGCAGACCATTGACGACATATGCAAGGACATTCAGGCAGGAAATGAGGATGTAGAAGAAGAAGAAGAAGAGGAGAATTCTCCAAGGCCTTCTTGTAGTGAGGCAAGT
Source organism: Meconema thalassinum (assembly GCA_946902985.2). Lineage (NCBI taxonomy): Eukaryota > Metazoa > Arthropoda > Insecta > Orthoptera > Tettigoniidae > Meconema > Meconema thalassinum. Next base: position 228,852,639 of record OX336395.1, on the reverse strand, counting down.
GTCCATCTTGGAAAACTACGGAAATTCATAGAAGGTGCTGCTGGAGTGCCTCACAGCACATGGAAAGCCGTGTGGGAAATGGAGAGATTTATAGAACTAGAAAGCAGTAAAAAGCTCAAACAATCTACACTGGACAACTTCTTTTCAAAGTAGAGGCCTATATTTTTGTGGTGAGAAATACAGCATTTTTGATGGTGTACAGGACAATTGAGGTAAGCCACAAAAAGCCAAATTTTTCAGGACGGGCAAAAAAGTGTTTTCAATTCAGTCTTAGTTGTTGTTTATTTACATTCTAAAATGTGTCTATAATTGTAGTTTGCTGGAATATATGGTGTGTGCTCAAACAGTTATTGAAATTAATTCTATTAATGTGAATTGTGATGGTTATGCCAATTTATTTCTCTTAATCTCTGGTCTGATAGTCAGATTTTAATATTAGGGCTTCTCTTTTTCTGGCTTTTATATAGGCCTATGTACAGTATATTGTAGGATCCTTCACAAACAACAAAAATGTGTGCGTTTCACATGTATTTCAGGCCACTACCCTTTTAAGAAGTTTCCCTGTTAAGAAGTTTTTTTTGAATGGTCCCTTGAAAAACTTCTTAACAGAGTTTTACTGTATCTGATAACAATGCCGCTTATCCACGGCCCTCATTGAAAAGGAAATAATGAGGGAGTAAACATTTTATTATTTAGTTAATTATCCATTGTATGGTATTTACCATAAGTAAATGTATGATTCCCATTATTATAATAAATGCTTATGCCGTTTATCAGAAACACCCATATTTCCAATCCTGCACATGTTTGAATTAGTTTCCGTGCATATTATTTTGAACCTGTTTACTTAAAGTTTTATTGTACCTGGTGCCAAACTTTTAAATGCTACAAAATGCTAATTTTTAAATTTCAAAATTCTCCAAAATGCTATTTTTCAAAATGAAAGTGCTACAAAATCAATTTCAAAATTCTATTTTCTCGTATCTTTAATTATTAGCCTAAAACTCGTGGATAAACGCAGGGTGCGACCATTATGCGAAGAATATTTAAGTTCAAAGAAGAAAACCACAAGTTTTAAATATATTCTGTATAAATTATTTGCTAATTTCAACCCTTGAGATTTGCTGATGACATCGTCATGTTGGCCGACATACCAGAGGATTTGAATGAGTTTTTGAATGGTATGGACTCCGTCTTCATGATGGAAATTAATAAATGTAAAACAAAAATATTGGGATGCATCCGAAAGAAATCGGAAACCCCTATTGGCAGGTGAAAAGCTAAAGAAAGTAGGAGACTTCTGTTACTTAAGAAGCAAAATAACCAGTGATGGACGAAGCAAAGAGGATATAAAAATTAGGTTGGCTCAGGCAAGGAAAGCATTTCTACAGAAAAGGAATCTGTTGACATCGAATATAGGTTTAGGTATTAGGAAGTCATTTTTGAAAGCCTTTGTCTGGAGCGTGGCGCTCTTTGGAGTTAAACTTGGACTATTGGTGCAGCAGAAAAGAGGAGAATTGAAGCATTTCAAATGTGGTGTTACAGGAGAATAATGAAGATCAGCTGGGTAGATAGGGTTACAAATGAAGAGCCAAGTGGGAGAGGAGAGATGTTTCTAGTGACTGCTAATGAAGAGAAGAGATAGGTTGGTAGGAAAGAACGCATACTAAGACACCCAGGAATAGCAAGCCTAGTTATGGAAGGAAGGGTCGAGGACAAGAACTGTAGGGTGTGGTAGCTCAGGACAGGGAGGCAGGGAACCAATCAAAAGACTGAAGACTCAAACAATTATAATTACACAAATGAAGCAAAATATTAATTATTTAGCGTCCAGTAAGTTGGCGAGATGTTTACCTGCTACAAAAACACTAAACTTTGCCTAGCAATTTTAGAATAACCACTTATTTATTGCTTGGCGTCAAACGGGTTGAAGCTCATTTTTCCTTTCGATAAAAGCACAGTAACCTAATGTGAATTGTTCTCTTGGACGGTGTGACCAATTGTAAGGAAAATAAAGGAAAAAAAAGAGCATTGTCAGATATGGGGTATTGCAAGTTCAGCGATGAAATGTATTCTTGTGTACCGTCTATAAATTGACCTACTGTTAAGTTATTGTAGCGTTATTTTACAACTGACTGGCTGCCTGCTGTTCCCAAGGTTGTAGGATCGAATCCTGTTGCAATCAGTTGGCATTTGAGGGCACGCAAATGCGAGGGATTTACTGCCACGTTAAAGATCCCTTTCGAGGAAAATTTCCGGCATCCTGGCGTCTCTAAAAGCTGTAGTAGTTAAAAGGGACGTAAAACCAATAACGTTATTATTATTGATTTTACAACGATTATTCTTCATTTCCCAGTTCCAGTGATCTGGGTCGCGGTGTGAATCGTGGACCTCCATACTGTACTTATCTCTCTCTCTCCACCACTCTTGTCCTTCTTCCTGTATATCTTCCACTTTCACTCGTCTTTTCTCGATGCTTTCCCACGACTTCCTCAGTAAATAATTACTCCGGGACTCCGTCTTCTCCCATTCGCATCATATGCCCATAGCATTTTAGTTTACTGATCTCGATCCTGTCTTGTAACTTCGGGAATCCTTTTTTCTTCCTAATTTCCTTACAATGATTACCGAACTTAATATCTACGTTGGCAGCACTTTCTTTTTTTTTCGTAGGATAAGAAACTTCCTTCATGAGTGGGTCAAGTCAAATAAAATGACGTCACAAGGGAACAGTGGACCAGGAATGGAGGATGATAAACAGGTGGAAGAAGAGATCAAGGAGAAAATAAGAACAGAAAGAAATTGACTGGGGCAATTTTGTGACTTTGTCAGTGTTTCTGTCCTTTTCCTATCGGTATTTGTTTGTTTTTTAACGCTGAAGCAGAACTTGTTTGTTGCATCTTATTCAAGTTATTCTTAGAAAAAGCTGACTCAGTCTGTGAAACACAACGTCAATGCGTGTGTTGTTCTCCCAGCTGCACCGGGCGCTGCTGGACAACAAGGAGCTGCACGCCAAGATCGCGGAGAACATCAACCGCGTGATCCGCATCCCCAACGAGGGCAGCAGTGGCGGCGAGCAGGTGCAGGCCTCGGAGCCGCTGGTGGACTGTGACGGGATGATGCACGAGCTCAACCAGGCCATCAAGACCATTGTGGAGCAGACGGAGCAGGACCCGCTGTTCGAGAGGTTCCTCGACGAGATCATAGGTAAGGTGTTCTACACACACAACTACAGTATATCATCAACAAGATCATCTTTTTCAAAAGATTCACACCTAGAAGAGCTTCCAACAGACGATGTGTGACTGGCGAAATGTCGATACATTTATCCTGAATGGTCTTAGATCATGAATATGGCTGCTTCTGAACCCTAATTGTATGATCTCAATATCTTATTTGTTTATATTTTTGTGGTTGAAAGACTGATTCATTTGAAAATCGTTGCCATTCGTTTGTTCTTCACCACGACTGCTGAAACTGGGGTGAACAATATCTTTGGTTCAATTTTGCATTATTGGAGTTGTGTGGTCTAGCAATAATCATGAGTTATAGTTAGTTAGTTGTTGTTTTAAGGGGGCGGAACTGCAAGGTCATCTGCCCCAATAATCATGAGCTTCGACAGAATGCGATCCCTGCGTCAAAAGGATTTCTTTTAAATTTAGATAATTTGATACTACTTTAAGCATCATGTACTGTATATAATACTAGCTGTCCCCAACCTGCGTTGCAGTGTCAATCAAAAATACTGTTGTAATTTTGTTTGTTGAAGTGCTTTTGGATACACCAATTTTTTTTTTCTTTTCCGTTAACTGTCTCTATAGTATTGTAAAATAGATTTAATATGATGATAAATGTTATTTATAAGGGGCCTAACATCTGGGTTATACGCCCCCAAAATGGATTTACTAATTCAGAAACATTCAAGGGAGCGTGCACAACGACTCACCAAAGTTTCGTCGCAATCAGAGGAATGGTATATGAACGCATAAAGGACACACAGACAGAGAATCACGTAACATCCATTTTTATTTATAGAGATGCTCGTATTTTGATTTAGGTTTGTGCTAACACAATGTAATTACAGGACCATGCAAAAAATAACCTGAAAATCATTACATGTTATTAAAATACAGACTACAGAAGAGGAAGGAAACCAAGGGATGTAGTTCTTAGACAGCTTTAAGGAGTAGAAGCTTGGACTTTAAATTGTCCTCCATTAAAAGGCTTCAAAAGGTTTCAGTACATTGGGCAATCATCTCCAGTGGCCCACCCCCCATCAACAGGCGAGAGAAGTACGCCACTGAAGACGGAGTGGTGACCATTGAAACAAATCTTATTCTTACTAATAATAGTCCGGGTAAACCAACAACAAGCATCCCCACGTTGGGCAATCAATGTAACTAAAATTCTTTATCTTAATAATAATAATCTTTGGGGTCGAGATAGCGTTAAATATGCAAGGAAATAATCTCTAGTAAACATACCTCTGGCTTGGACACATTTCATACATAATACTTGCATCAATTATTTTTCATCCAAAAAAAGGCTCGCTATACATTTTATTATCCTCCCAAAACATAACATTATATTTCAACCAACTAAACATAACCATTCACCAGCCTTCCATCTTATCATCCCCTCAAGTAGAAGCTTGGACTTTAAAATTGTCCTCCATTAAAAGGCTTGAAAAGGTTTCGGTACATTGGGCAATCATCTCCAGTGGCCCACCCCCCATCAACTGGTGAGAGAAGTACGCCACTAAAGACGGAGTGGTGATCATGATAGAAAACCCCCTTACTTTTTTTTTCTTTTCCTATTTTCTTGGGTTTGTTTGCTTTCTGATTTAAAGGTTGGTTCCTCAGTTTAGGGGCTGCAACAACGCGGTCATGTAGCCCCGTGTACTTTGGGTGTGTGTAGAATCTGTCTGATAACCGGTGTTAATTGTGATGCCTTTATTAGTGTTTGTTATCTGTTTTTAATTCAAGTAAGGACTACAGACATTCAATTTTCAAGTAGTTCCTACTTTTGCTACCAAATGCCACCGTCAACGAACAACTAGTTCTGAAATTGGTTACTAGATGCCACCGCAGTCGGCTCCTGGCGACGAACGTTGGAACCTAAGAGCGTTAGTCAAATCTAACATATAATTTAGCTTCACACAAGTGTAATTAGTGGAAGGTTCTTTTACATGCCATAAATCTATGACATGGGACTGCCGGCTTTGATTTAAAGGTTGAGGGTATTTGTCTATTGCAACATCGGAACGTCCGTTGTCCAATGTCGTCATTCTGGTTTTTAAATAATTCCGTGGCGGTCGACCTCTTGGACACGCTTTTGTTCTTTTGTGATTTCTCGGAAAAATTTATTTCTGTTGCAATTTCTTAACTTAATCTGGTTAAACTTGTGGTTTTTGGTCGTCGTGAATTAATTTTATTTGAATTCTGTAAGTTACGTGCTTTCTGTTGTTGGGCCTTGACCACTTGCACGGGGTTTAAAGAGACCCTGTTTGGTAACTTCATTTAATTTTGTGTCGCGTCTTGGTGGACACGTTTCTTTCCTTTCATCATCATCATCAACAAATTATGTAGAATGGTCCGGTATAAACTCAAATATATTTTCAGCGTTTCGCCCCAGTGTACCATTGGGCTCGTCAGTTGGTGTGGTACACCTCACCAAGACTCTGAATAGTGCTCACTGAGCAGGCCAATGCAAGACATCTTGATACTCATTATAATATGTGGTATCGACGTCACGAGCAATGCTGAAAATATTTGATTAATGTGAATATAAACAATATGCAGTACTCAGGATTGCAATTTATTCTATGTCTCACTGACTGCTGAAGCATTACAATACACAATGAGATACATCTTCAGGTTGTCCATCACAAATGACCGACGATTATCGCAAAACACTTCTTCTGAAGGTGCGAAACTGCGGCAATATGTTTCTTGCCCTTGAGGTGTTGTGTAACTTGAGATCGCTGTTCAGCCTTGATTGCTTTCCCACATGGTTGGCAGAACAGAACGCCCCCATCATAAGTAAAATTATCTTTAAATTCTGCAGCAGACGATAACTTGTAGTTGTTTTTACTTTAGGCATCGTAGAAACTGCCTTACACTTCACAGTGCCAGAAATGAACTGCATGTTCCAGTTAGCTGGGGGAGGGGAGGTCTAGCACGTGGTGCAATATGGCTATAAATCCCCAGCTTCCACAGTGAGTGGCATGGGGCGACAAGTTAAGAATAACACAGTTGCAAGCTGATATACGCTCTGCATAAAGATCAGATAGCTCACAGGTTCTTCAGCATTGAAGTAACACAAAACAAAATGCATTAAACTGAGAGATCTAGCATACTGATTAAAAAAAAAATTTTTTTTATGTGCTAATAAGTGAAAAGCAGGAATTTATGTATTTATAGAAAAAATGCTTAAAATATGCATTTACATAAAAAAATATTTATTTACCTAAAAATCCGAGCCCTAGTTATGACTATCAAGTAGCTTTCAAGTTAAATTGTGTCAGGTAATGTTTTTTTTTCTTCTCTTGTTTTCTTTTATCTTAGTTCCGTGCTCTACGCTAGGTATTCTGTTACATTTTGCTGTTCTTGTATTTGTTTTTCTGTTCTTAAATACACCCCATTTGTTTTAACTTGGTTACCTGTTGCTCCCATCCCCCGTTGCAGTAGCTCCTGGGCTGACCCTCTAACCTTAAACCTTCCCTCCACATCCGCTTAGCGGACAAACTGGTACTCCTTCCACCTGTTTCCATCTGGGCGGGTCGCCGGGAGTATCGTCCCTGCCAACTACAAGCAAAACCACTACTTTGTAAATGTTGCATGGTGTCGGGGTTCCAACGTTCGCCGCCAGGTGCTGGTTGCGGTGGCATCTAGTAGCCAAGTTCACAGGTAGGTGTCGTGGACGGTAGCATTTGGTGGCAAAAGCAGGAACTACTTGAAATTATCATCTGCAGTCCTTACTTGAATTAAAAACAGATAACACATACTAATACAACCATCATAATTAACACCGGTTATCAGACAGATTCTATAAACACCCAAATTACACAGGGCTACATGATTGCATTGTCGCAGCCCCTAAACAGGGTAACCAACCATTAATTCATATTGTCAATGTACTGTATAAACTGATCATCCAAATGAATATAAATTGGCTAATTATCCTACAAGATTAAACTAAACGTTTGCAGAAACACTTTCATATGGGAGAATAATTGAGTGGTCTTATGCCAGAATGAATTAAGTGACATTTTTTAAAATTTTGAGCTATTCGCAGTTTTAAAAAGTTGAGATTTCGTTTTGTCTTATGCCAAAACGAACTATCTGACAACTCGGCTGGTATCATTGCTGTAGCAAGGGATTTCATTTCCAAAAGGTTGGTATTATTCGTTTCTTCCTTCATTATTGGATGGCAACACTGGCCAAAATATCCGCATGTACTTGCTATCGATTGTGCAGCGACCATGGTTCATTCTGGCATGATACTAGTCAATTATTGTTGTTGAAAAGAATATGAATGACTGTAAGGGAGGATCTCGGTGCAGGTCCCGCGGAGGACGAGCTGAGCCCCAGTCCGGCAGGAGGAGAGAGCGAGGCGGAGGAGGTGGCGGACGACGAGGTGCCAGAGGAACAGAGTCCAACCAGGGAAGTCCCACTCAAACAGCGACTGAGGAGCAGCTCCAAGCACAAGAGGGAGACCATCAACACCTCGGGTAACACAAACCAGATCTAAGTTTTCAGAGGTTTTACTAATTGAACTCTAAATGCACTCGTGAAGTACATATTGGCGATGTCTGTTACATTATTATATACAGGATGTTTGAAAAAGCACTCCCTAGTTTTATTGTGTCCTAGAATCTGTACAAAGTGACATACACTATTCTAGTTTGTGGTGTGTGATTCATCAACTCTCCAAGTTTTGAATTTATCAGTAGGTTTTAATTCATGTAACAGTTGCAATTTGTAGGGGCACAACCTACGGTAAGTCTTTTACGTACATCATACACAGTACCTTTAGGCACTCGACTTCTTCGATCTCCGAACACATGAAACACGGATCTGTTCAACAACATCTTCAGAAGTTCTCGGTCTACCTGGTGATTTTGCATTTAAAACACTACCGGTTTCCATGAAAGACTTTAGCCAATGACGGATAGTTTTTGCTGTAGGTGGTTCACCAGCATTCTGAGCGTCTAAAATTACATTGCACTGTTATAACTGACTCAGTTTTCACAAGCCAAATAACACACTGCGCTTCCTGTTGCGGAGTACACATTGCTGCTGAGTTGCGCTTCACTGCACTGCACGCACGCCTGGACTGAACTGAAGGAACAGAGGAAACAAAATCTGGGGCCGTCTCAAGATCAAGCAGACCTGCCAGCTGCAGGAGAGCCAAACTTGGAGAGTTGATGAATCACACACCACAGACTAGAATAGTGTACCGTATTTCCTCGCATAATAGTCGCCACCGCATAATCGTCGCACCCCACTTTTCAAACACTAAAATAGATTTATAAAATTTCATCGCATAATCCTCGCATAGCATGTTCGTATTTGTGCGCCAGTCAGTTGCACACGCTGCCGCGACTTTATAACCTGGCGCGACTTTGTCAGACGAAAAATATCTCGTCTTTATGCTTGCGGGCAATGAACTGTGACGCGAGCGGCAAGCTTCGTCACTTAGCACATTCCGCGAGCGTATAATCTGGCGTGATCTTGTCAGGAGAAAGTAATCTTGTCTTTATGAGTGCCGGCTATGAACCACGACGCGAACGGCCAGCACACATTCCGCGAGCGTCAGCAAAAACCAAAAAGTAATCTCGACTTTAGACCTGCGGCCTATAAACTGTGACGCGAGCGCCCAGCGCACATTCCGCGAGCGTATAGGCCTAATCTGGCGTGGTCTTGTCAGGAGAAAGTAACCTCATCTTTAAGCCTGCCGCCTATGAACCGCGACGCGAACGGCCAACGCACATTCCGCGAGCGTATAGGCCTAATCTGGCGTGATCTTGTCAGGAGAAAGTAATATCGTATTTATGCCTGCGGGCTATGAACCGCGACGCGAATGGTCAGCGCACATTTCGCGAGCTTATAGGCCTAATCTGGCGTGATCTTGTCAGCAGAAAGTACTCTCGTATTTATGCCTGCGGGCTATGAACTGTGACGCGAACGACCAGCGCACATTCCGCGAGTTTATAGGCCTAATCTGGCGTGATCTTGTCAGGAGAAAGTAATATCGTATTTATGCCTGTGGGCTATGAACCACGACGTGAATGGCCAGCTTCGTCAGCACATTCCGCGATCGTTAACCAGTCGTGACCTTGTTAGAAGAAAGAACCCTGTCTCTGACTGCGGACTATGTTTCACGCCAGACTCACGATACGCGAATGACTGGCCCGTGCAGCAAATAATGATACAGTATATTCTTTGAAATTAAATATTCTTCCCATAATCGTCGCACCCTGCTTTTTTCCGTGAAAATTTGGCAAAAGAAAGTGCGACGATTATGCGAGGAAATACGGTATGTCACTTTGTACAGATTCTAGGACACATTAAAACTTCTGCTTAGTCAATACTTGTTACGTATTCAAAGAATCACAATTGGTACAGGTTTCAAGGCCTAATTATGTTTTTGGCACCCTTCATCAGCCTTGATTAATGGCACAAAGAAAACTATTGCATTGATGTTGGCTTTAATATATAATTTTCAAAAGAAAATGTATATATTGTCCGTTGAGCCATTATATATTTAAACACAAATTGTGCTAAATGTTCAGGCTTTAAACAAGTAGTTCCGTGAAGAACTAAATAGCCTATTTTCATATATCCTGCTTATGTTAATAGCCTCTATCAACATACAACATTTCAGTTTAATTGCTGTCATAGATTCGTAGGTATTGAGAACTGTCTAAATATTTGGAATAGTCTCCATGTTGAATTTTTATACATAGGCCTTGGAGTTATGTACTATTACATGATGATTATTGTGTAGGTGTATTATTCAACCTTCAATCGCATGATAAGAACACAAGGAATATGAACGAGATTTTAAAATTTCGCTTGTGGTTATCAAAATAATTGTAATAAATTAGATGCCAGTGGATTAAAATTTATATAAGCATATACCGTACAAAGTTTCACTGTGCTCGGATGGTTGAACGAGAGAAACGTTCATTTGAATATTTGAATTTTGCCGTATGTGTTGCCATTCTTCCCGCCTAGGGAAACTATTGCTGCTTCGTAACCCATCGATCAATCATTACCTAATAATAATCCGGTAGTCGTGATTGATGCTTTTGAGCTCTGGTGTTGGAGAAGGATACTGCGTATTCCTTGGGCAGCCAAGAAGACAAATGTATGGGTGATTCAAATAATCAAACCAGATGTGTCTTTTGAAGCGTTGATAACACGATTACAGCTGTCATATTTTAGACACATTATGAGGCGTTCTGATTCGTTGGAAAAGACAATTATGCTTGGAAAGGTGGAAGGGTCTCGGAGACGAGGGCGGCCAGCATTGTGATGGATCGACTCTATCAAATCCAACATGAATATGTCAGTTAAGGATCTGTAGTATATGGCTGAAGACCGAATCATATGGAGACGGTCCATCCATGCGGTCGCTAGGAGTCGACGCCGACTTGATGGCACCTGATCATCCTCATCAGTCGTGTCTTTCGACAAATTTGTAAAAATAACTCATCCGCGGTAAAGAGAATAATTCATAGAATGCAAATACATTTGCCATTGATAGCACAAATGTTTGTAGATATTCGTATTGATAGACGAATTAAAAGTTTAAATTATACGCTAATCAATACTCGCACAAATACAATATATCTATTATACGAGGGCTGTTTTCTAAGTAAGGGCCGTTTTTTATTTTTTAAATAACCAAACATTTTATTTTGAAACCACATTTATTTTTAGGTTTTACATACCTTCCTCTATTTTTTTGTTTATTCAGGCACTTGTCATACCTTAAAACTAAGTTCTGAAATCCCACTGCATAATAATTTGCCGCCTGCTCTGACAACCAAGAATTCACGGCTGTTTTCACTTCTTCAGCGTCGGCGAAGCGCTTCCCACCAAGATGACGAAAGGCTATACGGTGGGTGATCCAAAACTTCCCACCCAAAAGAGTCAATCAGTTCCCGAGTCCGGGCAGCAGTGTGAGGTCTTGCCATGACCTTGCGCTGTGACGGTAATGGGCGAAAATGGGTACGCGAGTTCAAAAGTGGCCGTGAAAATGTTCATTGCATTATCACCATACACCTCACCAAGCTGACTTGTTTCTTGCACTCAATAAACGTATCACAGGTCGTACCTCACGCGGCGGGTGAATCAATAATCTTGAACATTGTAAAGATGCACAGTTCAGCGTACAGGTTAGCTACACAGCTGCAACTGACGCCTGCTTGTTCGCAAAGGATGCCGGGAGGTAGCTCGCACGCTTGTTGCGGCATGCACACTAACTACGGGATTTAAAAAAAGAACGGCCCTTACTTAAAAAACAGAGCTCGTATATCGTACATGTTTCGCCCTGACATTGAGGTCTTCTTCAGCTAAATTAAAATGAAATCGATTAAGAATTTAAAATAAAATACTATATATGTAATTACGTCTAAATTTGTTTGATGTGAAATATTATGATAAAAATTGTAATAAAAAGAATGAAATAAAGTAAAAATCGATATCCTTACAATGTAATATTAATTGTAAATAAATAAAATACATTGTTGATATTCGGCACTTGATTTTCTAAATTATTTAATTGTCAATTTTTTATATCGTATGGCTTGGGGTGCCGGGTGCAAGCTTTGTTAATTGACACCCAGAGGGCAGCTTGCATGTCGAATTTCGTCGTTCCTTTGAACGCTATGAAAGTCAAGGAGGTTCGATATCTAAGCTCCTTGACACTACAGTGCTTTCTAGTAGAGAATGGAGGAACTTTGTGTTGGTGGAAAATCCAGAGATTAATTTTGCCATTGAACACGGCCTACTGAATTAAAATGGGTTCTTTAACATGCCAACAACGCATGACATCCATGTCGTGATTTTTGTCGCCTTTCTAAAATCACTTACCACGGCCAGGGGCGAACCTGCAAGCTTGGGTTGGTAGTCCGACACGTTAACCTCTCACCCACCGTGGCAAGCGAATTTTTAATATAAAGCCCAATATTTTATTTACACACTGTTACAAATTTTCTTATTTTTCTAACTGTATTTTGAAAAAATTAATGTAAAGCTCAATATTATATTTTAACGAACTACAATTCTTATTTTACAACACCAATAAACCCCAACATTTCTTCTTGAAATCAAAACCATTTGCATTTTGATAACTCCAAAACTCTTCACGCTACAACCATAAATGCAAAGCCATGTATGGATCTATACCCCGTATAGAGGTCGGCGCTGAGGGGTTAAACAGATAAAATGACATAAAAAGACATACAGTTAAAACTCGATTAACCGTCATCGTCGGGACCGTGGTCGTGACGGTTGAGTGGATAGACGGATAACAGAAACACTGTATTTTTCCTCCAAAACATGACCTCAATCAATTATATTATAGACAGATATCACTCCCACAGTAATGTATTGTAATATATTTCGGAGCGAAAAGAAATTAAACACGATTGTAATAGGCAGCTGGGGAGGTTGGGAAACAGTGGCTGTACCGTGTGATGAGGGTGATATGGAAGGAGAAAAAGACCCCAGAAGATTGGAAGAAAGGATTAATTGTCCCAATACTTAAGAAAGGAAGCAGAAAGGAGTGCAGAAATTACAGGGGAGTCACACTCATACCTCACTGTGCCAAGATATATGAAAAGATATTAGAAAGTAGAATACGAGCCAAAGTGGAGAGAAAATTGAGAGAGGAGCAGTATGGTTTCAGACCTGGGAGATCAAAAGTGGATCTCATATTTTCAGTGAGACAGCTCCAGGAACACCACTACGAATTTGGAGAGGATCTGTTGATGGCCTTCCTGGACATCGAAAAGGCCTATGATAGTGTGTGTAGGGAGAAGGTTTGGAAAGCAATGGAAAACATGGGAGTGGAAAAAGGGACTGTAGGCAGAGTGAAGGAGATGTATTGTGGAAGTGTGATTTGTGTGAAAGTTGGAGGGGAAAGAACAGACTGGTTCAGACAAATGAGTGGTCTGAAACAGGGTAGTGCGCTGTCACCCCTTCTCTTTGTTGTGGTTATGGACGAGGTAATGACACGGGTAGCAGGAAAGATAGGAGAATATAAGATGAAAGCAATGGTGTTTGCAGATGATCTCATGGTCTGGGGAAACAGGGAGGAGGAAATTCAGGAGCAACTGAAGGCTTGGGAAGAAACAGTGGGAGGGTACGGATGGAAGTTCAACATCAGTAAATGTGAGATCCTGTTAACGACCATGAAAAAGGACAGACCAATGAATGGGATAACACTTGGAGGTGGACAGCTGAAGAAGGTGGAAAGTCTCAAGTACTTGGGAAGTATAGTGGAGGAAAATGGGAGAAATGACAAAGAGATTTCGGAACGTGGCAGACAGGCAGAAGCATTTCTGAGAAGCATTAGGAGCTTAGTGTGGAATAAAGATGTCCCACAAAAAAGCAAGGAAGTGTTATACAGAAGCTACTATATCCCGATACTGACCTATGCTTCAGAAACGTGGACAATGAAGAAAAGATACATAAGCAGAATACAGGCAGGTGAAATGAAGTTCCTGCGAAGTAGGATCGGAGTAACAAGAAGAGACAGGGTGAGGAATGAAAAGGTCAGGGAAATGGTGAAAGAGGAGGCCTTGCAAGGTAGGATTGTGACATCAAGACTGAGGTGGTATGGACACTTAAAGAGAATGGATGAGAAGAAGATTCCCAAGAGGATACATGAGATGCAGATGCAGAAGAAACGACCAAGGGGAAGACCAAGAGATAGATGGCTGAAAGGAGTGGAGGAATGTGTCAAGAAGAGAGGCGAGGACTGGACTAGAGTGGTGGTGGGAAGAAAGGACTAAGTGGCGAGGCTTCTGTTCCAAACAGACCCAGCCTGGGGCTGGAAACTGTACATGATGATGATGATGATGTAATGGGCAGCAAATAATACTATTTATTACATGATAAAAACATCCGTACAGTAGCTACAAATGTGGCAAAATAATGTACAGTAATATAAATTTACAGGTGAAGTAGTTCATGTAGCTTGAAAATAGTCATTTTCTTCTGCCTGTTTGATGCTCGAGCTTTCACTGCGGCAATATTTCGTATTTTTCGGAGCAGTAGTGTCGGCGTTGCAGTGGCCTCTTCTTGACTTTTAAACCATTCTATACACTTGGACAGCATTGTTTCAGCCTCTGAGTGGCTAATAGTTTGTTTTTCGTCATGGTTTGATCACTCGTCTTCATCAGCCCCTTCTTCTTCTTCCTCTTCGGTGGCACTTATGCTGGCAACAATTTCGTCAATCAGCACTACACTCGTCGCAGTTTCATCCTTTCTTAAGAGTTTTATAATTTCAAGTTTTTGGTTAAGTCCTAAAACAACACCTGTACCCTCTTACACTGTAACACACACACCTACACTAAATACGGTAGTGTAAAATCCATACTGTACATATATCTCTACAGTATATTAGTCAACAAAGCTTATTCAAGTGGAAAACGCGTAACAAATGGGGCACTACTTCACAGCCCTCTAGATACACTGCAACATTGACAGCCTTTTTGCCAATGAAGGTTAACAGAAACTGACGGTTTAAAGATTTACGGTTTACTGTACCTTGAGTTTCAGGGAACAAACTCTTCCTTGAATTAGAAGATACACTGACCGGCAAAAAAAAGTGGAACAGTTAAAAAATGTAATATAAATGGTATAAAATTAGCCATGAAAAAGATTTAATGACATTTTAAAAGCTTTTCACGCATTAGAACAAACATCTGAAACATCCGTGAATAGAAATTGATAATATGACATTTCTTAGGGTGGTTTATTACCACCAATTACCCCTGATTTTCGATGAGCCTATCTTAATGGTTTTATGGCGGGAAGCGCACTGTAAGCGTTTACAGTTTATGAGTGATGCCGCTCGCTTATTGTTGTTCTAGGGATAACAACTGGCATTTGTTAAACATGTGTGAACCATTGTCATACATTTTAGCAAGTTATCCATGTGCAGTTCACACTAAAACGTGCCTCTTAGCCATGAAGGAGCTGCACAGGCAGTTGCATTGGTGGAGGATGGCTGCAGCTTCCGTTATGTTGCTGAGGTCAATGGATCATCTCTCGGTAGCATTCACCGTGCAGTGCAACGATACAGAGAACTCCAAACTTATGACAGCAGACGAGGGTCAGGCCGTAGAAGATGCACAAGTGCCGGGGATGACAGATTTCTCACCCTGCAAGTTCTGCGTGATCGCCATACCACAGCAGTCTAGGCACGAAATCAACTGGAAAATGCCAGAAATGTGAGAGTGAGTGAGCGAAAGTAAGAAGAAGGTTTGAAGAAGCTAATCTTTCGTCCAGGAGACCTGCATGTGGACCCGCACTCGAACGACATCACAGAGAGGCGCGTCTTCGCTTCGCAAGGCAGCATCTGGGATGGACCCTCGAGCAGTGGGCCTATGTTCTCTTCACTGACGAGAGTCGCTTTAATCTTAGATCACCTGATGGAAGTGAAAGAGTGTGGAGAAGGTGTGGAGAGACGTACAGCCCTGTTGCTTTCTCCTCCAGGACTCCATTTGGAGGTGGCTCGGTTATAGTGTGGGGTGGCATCAATGTTATGGCCCGCACTGAGTTTTTGTGCATCGATCACGCGACGCTCAATTCCCAAAGGTACATCGAAGAGATCCTGATGAACCATGTGATGCCCTTTGCGCCTTTAATAGGTCAGAATTCCATGCTGATGCAGGATAATGCCCGCCCTCATACTGCTCGCTGTGTTGTACAATATTTGCAGAAACTGGGGATTCAAACCGTGGACTGGCCAGCTCGTAGTCCTGACTTGAACCCCATCGAACATGTATGGGATATGCTTGGAAGGAACGTCAGACAGTGTGACCACACCACCTTGACACAACTGAGAACATCGCTGCTGGAGGAATGGGATCGCATCCCGGCAGATGCCATTCGACGAGTTGTGAACAGCATGCCTGAGCGTTTTCAAGCTGTCATAGACGCTAAGGGTGGAAACACTCGTTTTTAGTGACCATTGTTCTCGTGCAGTGCAGTGCAAACATTAATACTGTTTTGTTTGGCAATACGTTTGATAAAAAAACAGCCCAAAAGAACATTACTAAAAAATAGAAAATTGTAAGATTTGCAAAATGTAACGAAATGTGTGAGTTAAAGCGTGTCGTAAAACATGTTTTGGTATTTTCTGTAGCCAACCATCTAAAATTTACATGAATAATGCAAATATTGGAAAACCGATACATTTTAGTGGAATAAATGAAGAAATTACATAAAAAATTGAAGTGTTCCACTTTTTTTGCCGGTCAGTGTATTTCAAATTAACTGGTTTCCGATTATGATATTTGTGTGTGTTTGTCTCTCGACTGTACAGCAGCAAAGACTGATCTCTGGTGTTTACATTTGCAGGAAGCAGCCCGTTGTCAGCCAAGGACACGAAGGTGGTGGCAATTTCTCTGGAAGATCAGAATGCTGCCGCCATCCAGTACATCGTGGATGCCCTTCCGCAGCACCCGTCGGACGGAGCCAAGCGGCCGTGCTCTGGTGTCGACATTTCGGGTACACGTTCATCCAAGGATAGCGGCGATGCCAACAGAGATCGAAAGAGTTCTAGTCAGTGTGTGAGTACCACCTCGGACAAACAGAGTGACGGCAAGGTGGACTTGTGTGAGAATGATAGACGGACAGATGACAGTGATTTGAATCCTAGTTCTTTGGACAACAGTGTGATGTCCGAGGTGATCACAATAGATTTGGAGCCTGTCGCCAAGATTCCTCCTTCGGATGCGGCTGCCTTCCCTAACGATCCGCCCGCAGTTTTGGCGTCGAATGCGGCTGCCCCCCCCACGAATCCTCCCGCTGTGTTGGCGTCGGATGCGGCCCCCGTCGCCAAGAACTCTCCTGAGGTGCTGATGTCGACCGAGGTGCCCAAGAGCTCTGTGCCGGTGGTCATGGTGACGATACCCAGCTCTCTTGAGCCCCCGCGGCAGCAGCAGCAACAACAACACCACCACCAGCTCAGCGAGCAGGACATCATGTCCATGCCCACTGTCATCGTGTGCGACTCGGACCGCGGAGTGGCTCCCTTCTTCAACCTGACACAGCAGACCCTCTGTGAGTATTGCAGCCAATGGCCATAGTGGGGTATTTTAATTCCACTCACGTGGGCTGTGAGATTGCAACGCAGGGTATTATGATGTGAACCATGCGAACTTAGATAGGTCGAGAGGCAGAGAAGTGATGACAGGTATTGAATTTCCGGCCAGCCGTCAATCCCATTCTGCGAGCATACAGTGTAATCGAATTTTAGGTTTCTGTTAGTATTATTTTTAGTTTTGAGGTTAGGAAATGGCTGCCTCTTGTTGGGACACTTGTTGATGTGTAACATCTTTCCACTCGGTTGCTGGATATTTTTGTGGGAGTGATTTTGAAAAATGGGACGGAAGTGGATCGGATGGAAGTGTGTAAGTACTGCCAGCTGGATCGTATCCCTCCTGGACATTCATCAACACACAAAAAACTTTTTTATTTACACACTAATAATGCATAACTCTCTTTTTTTTCTTCACTGCCTACTTGATATTTCTACTCTCGCACTGCCATCTTGATTGTTCTCGCACTGCCTTCTTGATACTCTGCTGCTAATCATATCAACATGAGTCATTTTAAGAAAATCCATATGGAATTACGTGTTGGTCTGTGAATCAAGAGGTCCGGGAACTGATCTACTGCTGTGCACATTGCATTTACTCGCAAGTTGGCCTATTTATAAGGAATTTAAGGTTATGAGCGGTGTCGCATCTATTAATCTAGTTGATCCATATCGTATTCTTTATTTTAGTTCAGTTTAATTGTGTTTTTACTAGGAAAGTTTTGGGGTAGTTCTGATTTCTTTCATTCTACATGTATTTTGGGATGCTGATCCAAATCTGAGGTTTGCGGACAAAATTTCGTGACGCAACATTGAAAAAATCGCAAATAAAAAGCAAAAAACCTGCTTTTCTTCCTTTTTTTGCCTAAAACTCGAAAACTACTAAATTTTAGTAAATAATTTGTTTACAGAAATTAAAGTACTTAAAATTCTCTACAAATATCACTATTTAGTTTTTTTCAGACCAACCGTTCGGTCTCAAATGCGAGTTGAAAATTGGCAATTTTCAGCGGTCTCTGCAAAGCCCAAATTTTACATTCCAAAACTTTATTTTTTATTAGAATGCTGTTATTTGGTAAATTTCTCCTAGTTTACTGCACAAGTAATTAAAACGAAAAAAAAAGAGGATCGAAATTATTAAAATTCAGTATCAAAAAAGGTAGGACTCTAACAAAATAAAACTTAAAATATCGTTACTTATGATCATATATTAATAATATTACAAATTATAATATGCAAAAATTATATGATCCGTTGTCTTTTAGAAGGTCCTGGCTCAGGTTCTTCGGTGGCGATGGGTCCCGGTACATATTCTGCTTGTTCTGGAAATTGAAAGAGGTGGTGTCATTTCTCAAGGAGAGATGAGGATTGCAAAATAGATTGTGAGATTAAACATACCTTCCGCATCGTGCTGAGGTTCTTCGATGGCATCGGGTCCTGGCTCAGGGTCTGATTGCTCCATCGTCAGCGTTAGGGGTCGTTCTCCTTGTGAGATTCGACATACCTCTGTCTCTTTCTTCAGTCTCTTCTATGTCTATGTCAGAGCTGTCTTCCGGGGGCTCAACGTTGTTGCACAGACCTTTGCATGATGTGCAGATTGGGGAACAATGAAGGGCCGCCTTCCTTCATCCACTAAATTGCGTAGGCAGCCCTTTTTACATTTACATGAAATGTACCGTAGTATGGAGTTTGGTGCAGGGTCCAAAGTGGTTGTCACTGGCACGAGACCACTACTAGTTCTTTTCCACCCCCACTCACTTGGGTCTTTTTGTTGCTCGTCAGGTGTGGCTTGACCGGATAACCACTGCTGCATCTGATAGTAAACTCTCAGTGAATGTTCTCGTGGAGCAGCTTCGGTAGGGTGTAATGAGGCAATGTTGGTCTTATTTTTGTATGATGAGTAGGGACACTCTAATTTCTTGAATGAAATGGTGCTGAATTCTTGAGTAAAAAGAGAAAAAATTATTGAGTAACGAGGGAAAATTCTTGGGTAGGTAATTAAAATTCTTGAGTAGGAAACAAAAATTCTAGGGTAGAAAAGACAAATTCTTAGATAATACGGATCTTAGGGAAATAGAAAGGCAGTCAGTACTTTCAAATATTTATATTGTAACTTGAAAATTATCGGTACAAAAGACTGAAATCGCAAACATTAAAGACAAAAAAGATATTTACAAACTTTACCTCCCTGCTTCCTTTCATGCTTTACATTCATAATGTAGGATGACAGCAATTCCAAATTTGTCATTGTTAGATTAGTTCTGAAATCTGTCAACACACAAGAAAAGTTTGAAAAGAATCTTTCACAATTTATATTTGACACTGGAACCCACAGTGCCCTTAATGCACCATCAACAAAGGGTTGATGATCACCACGCATTGCCTGAAGGGCATCTTCCACCACTATTTCTGCATTCTTCTTCAGAATATCCTGAAGATCCCTATATGCGAGCACTCCTTCATCAACGGGAATACCCTTCAGTGACGGTATTTTGCTGAATAGGGCCTACAGTTTGTCTCTTGCTGTAGATTGCGACAAGATATTCTGCCCGTAGAAGAGCTCAGACACTGGCTCCAAAAATGTACGGGCTGGGTCCCCCAACATCAGGTAGTCCAACTTCGTATGCATATGGCCTGACATCTTCATTTCCTCCATCGCTCTGCCCCTAAGATTACCTTTCAGGGCATCCAGCTCTTCCTGGACTTTGTTGCTGAACATTCCTGCAGCAACCACTTGTAAATGCTTCTTCAAATTCTGAAGTTTGGGTTACACTTCTGCAGCAATTGGTTTGGAATTTGTCTCCAGTCCGAGCAACAAGATCACGCCAGATAAGGCCTATAAGCTCGCGGAATGTGCGCTGTCCGTTCGCGTCCCGTGTCATAGCTCGCAGACATAAAGACGAGATTACATTCTGCTGACAAGATCACGCCAGATTAGGCCTATAAGCTCGCGGAATATGCTAAATTACGAAACTGGCCGCTCGCGTCACAGTTCATAGCCCGCAGGCATAAAGACGAGATTACTTTCTGCTGACAAGATCACGCCAGATTAGGCCTATAAACTCGCGGAATGTGCGCTGGCCGCTCATGTAACAGTTCATAGCCCACAGGCATAAAGACAAGATTACTTTCTGCTGACAAGATCACGCCAGATTAGGCCTATAAGCTCGTGGAATATGCGCTGTCCGTTCGCGTCGCGGTACATAGCCCGCAGGCATAAATACGAGAACACTTTCTCCTAACAAGATCACGCCAGATTAGGCCTATAAGCTCGCGGAATGTGCGCTGTCCGTTCGCGTCGCGGTTCATAGTCCGCAAGCATAAAGACGAGATTCCTTTCTGCTGACAAGATCACGCCAGATTAGGCCGATAAGCTCGCGGAATGTGCGCTGGCCGTTCGCATCACAGTTCATAGCCAGCAGGCATAAAGACGAGATTACTTTCAGCTGACAAGATCACGCCAGATTAGGCCTATAAGTTCGCGGATTGTGCGCTGGCCGTTCGCGTCACAGTTCATAGCCCCAAGGCATAAAGACGAGAATACTTTCTGCTGACAAGATCACGCCAGATTAGGCCCATAAGCTCGTGGAATGTGCGCTTTCCGTTCGCGTCGCGGTTCATAGCCCGCAGGCATAAAGACGAGATTACTTTCTGCTGACAAGATCACGCCAGATTAGGCCTATATGCTCGCGGAATGTGCGCTGGCCGTTCGCGTCACAGTTCATAGCCAGCAGGCATAAAGATGAGATTACTTTCTGCTGACAAGATCACGCCAGATTAGGCCTATAAGTTCGCGGATGGTGCGCTGGCCGTTCGCGTCACAGTTCATAGCCCCAAGGCATAAAGACGAGATCACGCCAGATTAGGCCTATAAGCTCGCGGAATGTGCGCTGGCCGTTCGCGTCGCGGTTCATAGCCCGCAAGCATAAAGACGAGATTCCTTTCTGCTGACAAGATCACCCCAGATTAGGCCGATAAGCTCGCGGAATGTGCGCTGGCCGTTCGCGTCACAGTTCATAGCCAGCAGGCATAAAGACGAGATTACTCTCTGCTGACAAGATCGCGCCAGATTAGGCCTATAAGTTCGCGGATTGTGCGCTGGCCGTTCGTGTCACAGTTCATAGCCCCAAGGCATAAAGACGAGATTTCTTTCTGCTGACAAGATCACGCCAGATTAGGCCTATAAGCTCGTGGATTGTGCGCTTTCCGTTCGCGTCACGGTTCATAGCCCGCAGGCATAAAGACGAGATTACTTTCTGCTGACAAGATCACGCCAGATTAGGCCTATAAGCTCTTTGAATGTGCGCTTTCCGTTCGCGTCGCGGTTCATAGCCCGCAAGCATAAAGACGAGATTCCTTTCTGCTGACAAGATCACGCCAGATTAGGCCTATAAGCTCGCGGAATATGCGCTGGCCGTTCGCGTCACAGTTCATAGCCAGCAGGCATAAAGACAAGATTACTTTCTGCTGACAAGATCACGACAGATTAGGCCTATAAGCTGGCGGAATGTGCGCTGGCCGCTCGCGTCACAGTTCATAGCCCGCAGGCAAATAGACGAGATTACTTTCTCCTGACAAGATCACGCCAGATTATACGCTCGCGGAATGTGCTAAGTGACGAAGCTTGCCGCTCGCGTCACAGTTCATAGCCCGCAAGCATAGAGATGACATATTTTTCTTCTGACAAAGTCGCGCCAGGTTATAAAGTCGCGGCAGCATGTGCAACTGACTGGCGCACAAATACGAATACGCTATGCGACGATTATGCGATGACATTTTATAAACCTATTTTAGTGTTTGAAAATTGGGGTGCGACGATTACGCGGTAGCGACGATTATGCGAGGAAATACGGTATTTCTCTAGTTGCGATAAATTTCGCGAGTAAACCTAAAAATTCGTATATGGAGCCGAAATGTCAAAATTTCGCGAATAGATAGTGTTCCAAATTACATTTAAATTCGTAACACATGTCCTATAAGCCTTTCTCCCATCATATTTAACACTTGAAAAATTCGCGAATTTCGCGAGTCGCGAAATTTGAGTGTCCCTAATGATGAGGTTACGTATTGTCTGTATCTCAAATCGTTCAGACTGGTCTCTTTTTTTTTTCATATAGAGCCATGAGTAACATGTTTCCTGCTGTAACAATCTCATCTTGATGTGCGTTAGGGTCTTTGAAAGCTTCAATGACTGGTTGTAAGTCTTTGTTATTCTGCAGGACTTGAAGAAATTTCAGTTTCCCCTGATTAAACAATGCAGAAGTAGTATTACAACCACTCATCGCATGCAGGAACAATATATGGTCTAACAGGATTTTCTCAGCAGCCAGATGAGGGTTGTAGGGGCTTTGTGAAATCTTTCCTTTTTCTGGTTTCAGAAAAAATTCATTATTTATATCACGGCTACACAGGCCAATCAAAATGACCAGTAGGTCGATATCTTCCCCCACCACTGTCACATGTTCGTTTGACGGGGCCATCTCAAGAGCTGTTGTGATAATTAGGATATCAGCATCCTCCACAGCTTGCTTTGAATCATTTTTTGCATCATGAAGTTTCTCCATTAACATATATATTAACCGGCTCTTGTTTTTTTTAAGTTTGTAAGAAAACTATCCTGCGAGACAGTGGGCACCATCATTTCTGTAAATGATATTGCAGCAGATTGTTTCCTTTGTGCTCTTCTCAATCGTTCTATGCACTTTCTTCAAATAAGCGGTAATCATTTTACATCATTGTAGATTTTACGACATTTTTCATGAACCTCAACTGTAGATTTTTTACTTAGCTGAACATGATGATCATCCTTCCTCTTCTTGCTTGACTCAATAAATGCCTTCAAACCTTTTTCCTGCACCGTCGTCAGCTTTTCAACATCATTATCCAGCACTTTATTACAAATAAAACACACGTCAGAAGCCATTTTTATCACCACACGTAAACATAACTTGTAGAAATCGTATTATTGTTTATAAACAAGGGGGAAAAAAATAACGGGGCCGCGCAAGTAGGTACACATTCGCAGGCGCCGCCGCTCCGAGCCATGCACGCTCACAAACTGACTCGTCTCGGGAGAAGTACTGTGTATGTGTGTGTGTGCGCGTGTGTGTGCAAGGTGCCATCCAGTAACCAATTTATAGTGCGCTAGTGTGTGCTGGTGCTACTGGCTACATACATACTACAGAATGTTAGCAAATTGTTGCCGATTGAAATGTGAATAGCCTTTAAAACTAAGATATATATATATTTTTTTGCAATATAGCTATAGTAGCTGTTCAACAATAAAAAGAATAATCAGAACGTGAATTCTCCGTGTGACTCGGTCTTTATTGAAATCAACTTAAAAACTAGGTGAAATTAACTGAAAGCCTTTCAATAAAAAACTAAAAAGTGGGTTTTGCAGAGAACGCTGAAAATTGCCAATTTTCAACTCTGTTAAGAAGTTTTTCAAGGGACCATTCAAAAAAAACTTCTTAACAGGGAAACTTCTTAAAAGGGTAGTGGCCTGAAATACATGTGAAACGCACACATTTTTGTAGTTTGTGAAGGATCCTACAATATACTGTACATAGGCCTATATAAAAGCCAGAAAAAGAGAAGCCCCAATATTAAAATCTGACTATCAGACCAGAGATTAAGAGAAATAAATTGGCATAACCATCACAATTCACATTAATAGAATTAATTTCAATAACTGTTTGAGCACACACCATATATTCCAGCAAACTACAATTATAGACACATTTTAGAATGTAAATAAACAACAACTAAGACTGAATTGAAAACACTTTTTTGCCCGTCCTGAAAAATTTGGCTTTTTGTGGCTTACGTCAATTGTCCTGTACACCATCAAAAATGCTGTATTTCTCACCACAAAAATATAGGCCTCTACTTTGAAAAGAAGTTGTCCAGTGTAGATTGTTTGAGCTTTTTACTGCTTTCTAGTTCTATAAATCTCTCCATTTCCCACACGGCTTTCCATGTGCTGTGAGGCACTCCAGCAGCACCTTCTATGAATTTCCGTAGTTTTCCAAGATGGACACTTGCCTCACTACAAGAAGGCCTTGGAGAATTCTCCTCTTCTTCTCCTTCTTCATCTTCTTCTTCATCCTCATTTCCTGCCTGAATGTCCTTGCATATGTCGTCAATGGTCTGCTCCTCGCAAGTTATTACCAGATCATCAACAGCAGTGAAGTCGCTGAAACTGCTGGTTATCTCCATCCTCTCCTGCACGGTTTTCCACCACCCTGGCTCTTCATCGCAGACTTCCGCACAAATGCTGCTACTAGTAACACCATCAAAACCAGCTTTCTTGAAGCAATTTACAATGGTGGTCGACTCCATCGAATCCCAAGATGAGGCAATTAAATGCATGGAGTCCAAAAGAGATGGACTGTAGATTGGTCCACCTGCTTCCATGCGCGACAGCATACGACACACTACTGCTTTTCGGTACCTCTGCTTCAGAACCTTAATCACCCCCTTGTCCATGGGCTGCAGTACCGATGTAGTGTTTGGTGGAAAAAATTCAATTTTAATGTTTCTTAAATGAGGCCACTGTTTGGGATGAGCAGGGCAGTGGTCCATAAACACCACAATCTTCCTGTTTTGGCTCCCCATTTTGGAATCTAGTGCTTGAATGTACTCTTCAAATAGGGAGCTTGTCATCCATGCTGATTTATTGCTTCTGTAAGTACATGGCAAAGTTCTGACGTTTTTGAAACACCGGGGCTTTCTTGATTTTCCTATGATCAGTAGTGGCAGCTTTTCTGTCCCATCCATATTCGCACCAACTAGCACCGTCGCTCGCACTTTACTTAATTTGCCTCCTAGGCAAGATTCTCCCTTCAAAACCAAAGATTTATCCGGAACAACCTGATAAAAAAGTCCGAATTCGTCAACATTAAAAACTTCACAATGTTTGTAATTACTGATTTTTGCCGGCAGCAGTGTTTCCTTCCACGCTTCCGTTTCCTCTGTACTTACACTCGCAGCTTCGCCACTAATAGTCTTGTAAACTATGCCAGCCCGATTTTTAAAGCGATCCAGCCACCCATTCGACGCAGTAAAAGGCACTTGTAATTGACACGCGATTTCTTCGGCTTTCTCCTTCACGATAATCCCGCTCAAAGGAATGTTTAAACTTCGCTGCTGTTTAAACCACACGAGCAGAGCTTGTTCTACGTCTTCGTATTTCCCGCTTTTAATCTTCTTGCAGCTTGCCGAAGTATTCCCGGCAGAAGCCAAGATACCTTCTTTCTTTGCTATGATGCCGTTCAAAGTAGACGGCGGCATTCCGAGCTCCTTCGCAAGAGCAACACGTGAAAGAGTAGACGACTCTACTTTTCTTATAATGTCCACTTTACCTTTTATAGAAAGTGCCTTTCATTTGATGCCTTTCATCTGAGAACCACTCATTTTCACAATGATTCGAAAACTTTACTTCACTGACGACGCAATTCTCGTAATCTCAATAATGTTATGCTACATCTGGCAATGCTTGGCTAACAAGTTAGATCACAACGAACAGCGATAAAAGCCACGAACAAAGAATATAGGAGGCCACGAATGAAAGCATGATGCTGTATATTGTAGTCGGTCTTGAGCGGGTGTCGTCATAGCGTGACGTCATTCAGCCTTGAAATGCTCGCCTGGTCAGTGACCCGCAAACACTCGGAACGGCTGTATTCTTTCATTCGGAACACCGGGCCCGATCAGAGACCCGCGAACACTCGGAACTCTTGTATTCTTTCATCGGAACACCGGATGTATCCTCCGCGGAGATTGGCGAGTTTTGATTCTAAGTCAGTTGTCTCTCAGTGAACGTCTTATACTCTAAGGGAATACAAAATCTGAACTATTTAACCGGGAAAACCTCTTATGCACGAACACTTTATACGGGAAAAATATACATGTATCTTATGGCACGAATCACGGGACCGAGAATATCGGACGTCTTAAGTGGAAAAACGTTTTATGCGGGAACTTCTTAACAGAGTTTTACTGTAGTTGACGCTCTCATTGGAGCACTTTGTGTTAATTACATACATACTAGAAGACTGACTGAAGATGGAAGACGAGATTTGGAAATTAGCAGAATACAACTCGGGAGTGCTTTCTACCAACAGGTACAGGGACTAGTATGGAACAAGGATATACCAATTAAGGCTAAAGAAGTTATGTACAAAGCATATTATGTTCCTATAATGACATATGCAGCAGAAACTTGGACAATGACTAAGAGGGATGAGAGCAGAGTACAGGCAGCTGAATTGAGATTCCTGAGAAGTATGGTCCAGAAAACGAGGAGGCACAGAGTGAGAAATGAAGATATACGGAAAGAACTGGGAGTACAGAAACTAAATGACAAACTGGAGCAAAACAGATTGAGATGGTTTGGACATGTCAAACGGATGAAAAGGCTACCAAGACGAGCACTGGAACGACAGATGACAGGGAAGAGAAGACGAGGAAGACCAAGAATGCGTTGGGTGGACTTGGTGGAGAATACTATTAGGAAACGGAACCTGGATTGGAACACTGTGTCGGTGGAGGAATGGTGGAACGACAGAACAAAGTGGAGAGGAACCATATTTGCCCCCACCCGGTGCAGCTGGAAAAGGGGAAATGAAGATGATGATGATTTTCGAATTTTTAGGTCATTTATTACAGTCATTTTTGAAAATGTTAAGTGCATTTTTTAATCTTTTTTACGGCATCAACATCCGGGCCCTAATCATCATCGTCATCATCAGTGTTCTGCCTTATGGCAGTTCAGCAAGCAAACCTTTCTCCTGCTACTCTCTTTGTTGTTTCATACATGATTCTTGAGCCTGATGTAATGTACATTGTGCATAATAATAACATATCCACGATTTGTGGTTTCTCTGTGTAGCTAAGGAAGATGATGTGTTACACAATGTTGTTGTGTTGTAGGTACGACGGCTCAGTTCACGCACATCCAGCAGTGCGACGAGATCAGCTCCAGGTGCAGGGCCATCGCCCCCAAGCCCATGGTGACATCGTCAACTCCATGCGTGACATCACTGCCCAGTAAGTCGTCGCATGCACTAGGGTACTCTGTTGTTGTTGTTGTTCGAGTCTTCAGTCTTTTGACTGGTTTGATGCAGTTCTAACTTTCACTATACTATTTCCGTTTTTTCTATACAATTTGTTATTATTATTATTTTATTTTAAAGTTGGTACATGTTTCGAACGGTCTACTCCGTTCTTCTTCAGCCAATATACAATTAAATAAAACATGGATAAAAACACTTACAAATACACATAGTCCATTAGCCTTAAATATAAAATTGGCACTAACTTAATTATTATTAAAATTGACATTGTTAAAAATAACTTGCTAAATAATTAAAATATGCACTTAGAAACATGTTGAAAACTTGAACCATTTGTCCATTGATTCATATCTGATGATCTACTGTGTCCTCAGGCCCTCTTACTTGTTAATTTAACCTTCTTAGTGCCAAGCCATTTCCTGAAATACTTGCCAAGAATGCCAAGCCATTTCTAATGATCATGTAGGCCATTCGAAAAAAGTCATAAATACCACATTTTCAAGGATGGAATCATTATTTTT
Organism: Meconema thalassinum; assembly: GCA_946902985.2. Lineage (NCBI taxonomy): Eukaryota > Metazoa > Arthropoda > Insecta > Orthoptera > Tettigoniidae > Meconema > Meconema thalassinum. The sequence goes on along the minus strand of OX336395.1, from coordinate 228,824,693 downwards.
TCTTGGTTTTATAACCAATGCCTCATTCTTTCATAAATTATGTTCGTAAAGGTAAATACTGCATCTAAACCTTTTTAATGGAGGTTATTCTGATAATTGTTAAATTCTTCAATTTTATTTTGAAGAAAAAATCAATTTCGAGTCTAAATTAAGGACACCTAAGAGTAATATTCGAAGAAACACTACGTTTCCAGCTGTATGACGTTCTTAGATACATCAGTAGGCAGAAAACTTCAACAAGAAGAAACAACTCCACCGCGATTTTGGCAGGAACATGCGTGATTGGGGGAGCGGTAAGGGAGGGCGTGGATACAAACTCAAACCTATCGCGTAACAGACTTCGAAAGAAAAAAGTAGACACCGCACAGAGAAGCTTGGAACTTCACCTTTCCAACAGTATGAAATAATCACGGACATATGCCTACAGAAATCTACAAATATAACATAAACAGTGCGCCGACTGAATCGGTTTTGGCACTTTTGGGTAAGGCCTGCTTGCCATCTCTTGATGAATGCAGTACATTTGCATTTGTCTGTTGGCACAGGCTAGAGTAAAAGGTGGCTTTTCACCGATGTCTCAGTCTCACTCATGGCTGTGATTATATGGAAGCTACTGAGGTATGGGAGGTGCTTAGTAATGACATTCGGGGCACAGTCAGTGCCTATGATTGCTGTGAAAAGTTCTACTCATAGGGTTAGTACTACCGTTCTGACTCAGTGAGGAAAGCAATGGCAAACTACCTCACTCCTCTTCTTGCCTAGTACGCCTCAATTTAGCTCTGCCTTGGGTTTTTGTGGGTATCTACTCACATAACCTAACGGCGGTACTTTTTGAGGATCCAACCAGCCTTCGGGCTGACTACCTAACAGACAGACAGGCGCGAGCAGCGAGAGCCGATCTGATTGGCGCATTGCACTGAGAGGGTTAAAAACTGTTATAACTTTGCGAATATTCCTTTCTGATGTTATTTCGATGAGACAAACTGTACTTAATAGTGCGCAGAATTCATATGGTTCTATTTTCCCTATTGTAAGACCATATTGTGAGTTGTTTCCATCTGAGTTTCTCTTTGTACGTATTTTCCGTCTCACATAATTTTCGTTCTGGTTTCCATTTCATTCTCATTTTCGCTATCACCCAGATCATTAGGGGCCGATAACCTAGATGTTAGACCCCTTAAAACAACAATTATCATCATCATCATCATCATCAAAATAACTTGCTAAATTAAAATGTACACTTAAAAACATGTTCCAAACTTTGATCCATTTGATTTCTGTTGCTCTGCTGTGCCCTAAGGCACCTCTTTCTTGTTGATTTAAAAATTGTTACGATTTGCGAATATTCCTTTTTGTTGCTGTTTTGATAAGATGGAAACAGTAATTAGTGGTAATTAGAAGAATTCTGCAATATTAGTAGAATATTTAATACGGACCTAATATGGAGAATAATACGGTACTCTTATTGATGCAGTTCTCCATGACATCCTGTCCTTAGCTAATCGTTTCATCTCTACATAGCTACCACACCCTACATTCGAGGCAATCTGTTTAACATATTCCAACCTTGGTCTACTCCTACAGTTCTTGTCCTCAACCCTTGCTCCCATAACTAAGCTTGCTATTCCTGGGTGTCTTAGTATGTGTCCTACCAACCTATCTCTTCTCTTCATTAGGGGCGTGGTGGCGCAGCGGTCAAGCTGTATGCCTCTCACCAAGGTGGACCGGGTTCGATTCCCGGTCAATGCATGTGAGATTTTCGTTGTGAAATGCCATGTCCTGTGGTTCGGATTCCACGTAAAACGGAGGTCCCGTGGCTTATGATCGCGAGATTAACGGCCACGTTAAACTACAAGCTTCCTTCCTTTTTTCTTCTCTTCATTAGCAGTCGCCAGAAACATCTCTCCTCTCCCACTCGTCTTAATACCTCTTCGTTTGTAAGCCTATCTACCCATCTGATCTTCATCATTCTCCTGTAACACCACATTTCAAACGCGTCAATTCTCCTCTTTTCTGCTGCACCAATAGTCCAAGTTTCACTTCCATAGAGCGCCACGCTCCAGACAAAGGCTTTCAAAAATGACTTCCTAATACCTAAATCTATATTCGATGTCGACAGATTCCTTTTCTGTAGAAATGCTTTCCTTGCCTGAGCGAACCTACTTTTTATATCCTCTTTGCTTTGTCCATCACTGGTTATTTTGCTTCCTAAGTAACAGAAGTCTCCTACTTCCTTCTACTTTTCACCTGCCAATTCGATGTCCATAGAGGTTTCTGATTTTTTCGCCTGCATTCCAATATTTTTGTACTCTGGGGACCTTTATTTCGTATACCTCAATGTAAATTGTCATTTCAACGTCCCTTGCCTTTTCAGGGTGTCAACTACTCTGGAAAACAGGGAATACCCAGGGAATTTTAGTTTTACAAGGTCCAACTTTGAATAATTGGAAATTAAGTCTTTAAATTTTGATGGGGGAAAAATAATATTGTGGTGATGATTGTTGTAGATGTATGTTCTTACTGACGTTAAATCAGTAAGCTCTCATTTCTTGCAAGATAGAGCACACAATTACATGTGTAGACTGTGTATTAGTAGATAGATGTGTAACTGTATGATTTTTGAGAACATTACTATTGACGAGCTACTTTCAATACTCACAAGTACAATAGATTTTCTGGATGAAAAATTTAAAAATTGGCATATTTATTATAGCCGCTACTGTTACTCAGGGAATTTTCTGATTCATCCTGGAAAAATCAGGGGAAATGTTAGTTTGTTTTTGGTAAACATCCTGCTTTTGAATGAAATGACGATTTACATTGAGGTGCTCTAAATAAACACAATATGTTTGGAGCAATCGACATTAACAAGATAATTGAACACAACAAGCTGTACCCAGCCGGTGTTGCAATACCAATCAAAGAAGTGTTGGCGTAACTTTGTTTGAAGTGCTTTTGGATAAGCTACACAATATTTTTTTCTTTTTCTGTAAACTGCCTACTATTGTAAAATGGATTTACTAATTCAGGAACCTAATTGAACACAACAAGCTGTATCCGGCCGGTGATGCAATGACAATCAAAGAAAGTGTTGGTGTTGTAACTTTGTTTGAAGGGCTTTTGTATAAGCTCCACAATATTATTTTGTTTTTCCATAAACTGCCTTTAAACTATTGTAAAATGGATTTACTAATTCAGAAACATTTGTGGGTGTTTGCACAACAACTCACCAAAGTTTCATCGCATTTGTATGAATGCATAAAGGACACACACACAGACATTTTTATACAGGGTGTAAGAAAAAGGTATGGCACAAATTGCAGGACACATTCCTGACACGTAGACAAAGAAATTATGTTATATGAACATAGGTCCGGAAACGCTTTGATCCATGCTATACCTCATTGTTTCCAACTCATTTTTCATGGAAAACATACAAGATCAGAATGTACCAGCATACCACCTGCAACTCTTTCTCACAGGAAATGTTCAATATGCCCTACATGCGCATTGATACATTCATCAACCCACCGCCGTAGTGAATCTCGGATGCGCTGATGTATCCCTGGAGTACTGCGTATGGTTTCGTAGCCTTCCATAATACGGGCACGGAGACTCTGAACTTCTTGTACTGGGGTTCGATACACAAGAACTTTCAAATACCCTCACAAATAAAGATCAGTGATTTTAGGTCCGGAGAGCGTAGGGGCTAGGCAATTGATCCACCTCTACCTATCCATTTGTCACCAAATCTGTTATTTAGAAGCCGAAGGATATTAGCACTAAAATGAGGAGTTTGACCCCAAACCTAAAAACAAAACACCACTAGAAAAGGTTATTCCACCAACATATGAGGAAGTGATCAAAGCCGTTAACTTGCTCAAGAACTATAAAGCAGCAGGAGAAAATCAGTTGGTTGCAGAATTATGGAAGAATGCAAATGATCAAACTCTCCGAAACTTACATAAACTTATTATTGACATATGGAACTCTGAAAAGATGCCTGAGGAATGGAACACAGCAATAATCCACCCCTACACAAGAAAGGTGATAGGTCAGATCCCAATAATTATAGAGGAATATCCCTTGTTGATGTCACATATAAGAGCTTTTCAAAAATTCTTCACTCAAGAATACAGGAACAACTGGACCAAGAACTTGGAGAGTACCAAGGAGGATTTCGGCCAGGCAGAAGTTGTCCAGATCAAATCATCAGTCTTAAGTGGATTATGAAGAACCACAGAGCTCGAAGTAAGAACCTAGTCATCACTTTTGTTGACTTCAAAAAAGCTTATGACAGTATTCATCGGAAGTCATTACTGAATGCTCTTCAGGATTTTGGTGTTCACAGGAAGTTGATCAACCTTATTGGAATGTCTCTCAAGAATACTAAAGCAAAAGTTAAATTTAGAGGAGAATTGTCAAAACCATTTACAATCACAACCGGCCTTCGGCAGGGGGATGGTCTCTCACCTATTTTGTTTAATTGTGTACTGGAGAAGGTCATGAGAGAATGGAGAAAGAAATGCCAACCAAACATCAAGATTGGTAGAAATATTAAACTAAACTGCCTGGCATTTGCAGACGATCTTGCACTACTGGCAAATGATGTGGTCCACATTTTAACCGAGTGTGTGGATCTTGCTGACTTACGAAGAAACCTTGGTTAGCAGATGACGCAGTGGCTGCTGATCTCGTCATCCGCTTTATATGTGAGAGTGGGTTAGGGCCAGCAATCTAAATTTTCCAGTGAACATTGACTCAACGACTTGATCGTTTTTGAATGATGATTTTTTTTTCTTTTTCCGTAATTTTTGTTTATTTTTATAGTTATTAGTTCTATTTAATATTTTGTTTTATTAATTTTTCGGTCTTTTCAAATTTAGGTGTCCACCTCTAGATTTCAAATTCCATTCCAAATTTGTATAATTTCATCAGTGTTAAGAGGGGCAGGTGACCTCGTAGTTCCGTCCCTTAAAACAACAATAACCAACTAACATATGCAGCTGGAACATGCAGAGTAGAATAGAAGCAGCGGAAATGAAATTTTAAGGAGGCGTAGAGGGCAAGACCAGAAGAGATTGCATTATAAATGAAGAGATATGAAGAAGGACATGAATCTTGAAGCTGCAGGACAAAGTTAAAGTGGTGTGGTCACATGATGAGGATGGAAGAGGAGAGAGTACCAAAGAAAGCTTTTTCCGGAAAGATTAGATTTTGTTGGAACGCTCTATCACAGTTCCGACGCTCACCACTAGCTATCAGTGACATCTGGTGGCGAAAGTTGGAACTACTTGAAATTGAACGGAACTTGTTGCTCACCCTACGGGTGTTTGGTTGAAGCAGCTACAGCCTCTGGAGAGCCGAATATGTCCTCGGACACTCATCATCATCTTGTACAGTTTCCAGCCCCAGGCTGGGTCTGTTTGGAACAGAAGCCTCGCCACTTAGTCCTTTCTTCCCACCACTACTCTAGTCCAGTCCTCGCCTCTCTTCTTGACACATTCCTCCCCTCCTTTCAGCCATCTATCTCTTGGTCTTCCCCTTGGTCGATTCTTCTGCATCTGCATCTCATGTATCCTCTTGGGAATCTTCTTCTCTTCCATTCTCTTTAAGTGTCCATACCACCTCAGTCTTGATGTCTCAATCCTACCTTGCAAGGGCTCCTCTTTCACTATTTCCCTGACCTTTTCATTCCTCACCCTGTCTCTTCTTGTTACTCCGATCCTACTTCGCAGGAACTTCATTTCACTTGCCTGTATTCTGCTTATGTCTCTTTTCTTCATTATCCATGTTTCTGAAGCATAGGTCAGTATCGAGATATAGTAGCTTCTGTATAACACTTCCTTGCTTTTTTGTGGGTCATCTTTATTCCACACTAAGCTCCTAATGCTTCTGCCTGTCTGCAAAGTTCCGTAATCTCTTTGTCATTTCTCCCATTTTCCTCCACTATACTTCCCAAGTACTTGAGACTTTTCACCTTCTTCAGCTGTCCACCTCCAAGTGTTATCCCACTCATTGGTCTGTCCCTTTTCCTGGTCGTTAACAGGATCTCACATTTACTGATGTTGAACTTCCATCCGTACTCTCCCACTGTTTCTTCCCAAGCCTTCAGTTGCTCCTGAATTTCCTCCTTGTTTCCCCAGACTATGAGATCATCTGCAAACACCATTGCTTTCATCTTATCTTCTCCTATCTTTCCTGCTACCAGTGCCATTACCTCGTCCATAACCACAATAAAGACACTCTTGGCACTAAAAGCCATACGATAAATATGTCCAGAAAGATGACAGGGATGAGACAACGAGGAAGACCCCGAAAGAGGTAGATGGATACAGTCTGGGAGTGCATAGAGAAGAGGGGTAGAAAACCTGAAGATAAAAAAGGAAAGGAGTGGTGGAGAGACAGGCAACGATGGAGGTCTTTAATTCACAACCCGACCCAGGAAGCTAGAAACAGGAAATGAAGATTTCAATAAATACAGATCAAGTGTTCAGCTAAGCAAACAAGCTGAAGGGAAACATTGAGTATTTACAGTGTCAAACAATTTAATATGACGACACAAAAATCATTTCAATTACTGGAGTTCCCCCAGGGGCTCACATCTAGTGGGACGTGGGTTGGCGACCACGAGACCCCAGCTGAGTCCGGCATTGCTTCCACTTACTTGTGCCGGGCTCCTCTCTGTCTTCTTTCCTGTTGACCTCACTTGGTCAACTCTTGTTCTCTTCCGACCCCGACGGTTTTAGGGCATCCGAGGCCTAGGGAGTCTTTTCCTTTCCCGCCTTAATTGGCCCTTGTCTCATCTTACCTGATCCCTCCTTCTTCGAGGGGTCAGAACTCTTGTTTTTTTTTTCATTATATTTCCCTTTCTCTTTAAGATTCCCGCACTGTTTTTGTTAATTGGCTCCCCGTGTATCTAAATTCAATTTTTTCCCCCCCTCCATTTTGTAGGTGTTTTCAATCTCCGTTGCATTTTGTAAGTTTTTTCGATCTAAATTGCATTTTGTGAGTGTTTTCAACCTCAATTGCATTTTGTAAGGACTGACAATCTAAATCGCTTTTTACTAAGTGTTTCAATATAGTGGCGGGGTCTTATGTGAGTATTTTGAATTGCAATTGCATTTTGTATTTTCAATCTAAACCGCTTTTTGCAAGTATTTTCAATCTAAATTGAATTTTGTAGGGTGAGCATTTTGCAAGTATTTTGATTCTCAATTGCATTTTGTGGGTATTTTGAATCTAAATTACATTTTGTAAGTACTTTCAATCTAAATTGCATTTTGTAAGTATTGTCCATCCAATTGAGTAATTTGAATCTACCATACATTTTGTAAGCATTTTCAATTTCGATTGCATTTTGTAAGTATTTTGAATATCAATTGCACTTTGTGCGTATTTTGGATCTGAAATGCGAATTTTTCAATCTGAATTGCATTGTGTATTTTCAATTTCAATTGCATTTTGTAGGTATTTTGAACCTCACTTGCAATTTGTACGTATTTATAATCTCATTTGCATTTTGTAAGTATTTTGAATTTCACTTGCATTTTGTAAGTATTTCGACTGTACATTGCATTTTGTACGTATTTTGAACTTAAACTACATTTTGTGCGTATTTTTCAATCTATTCCTATTGTGAGTTTTTTCGTTCTAACTTCCCTTTTGTAATTATCACTGCTCTCCATTTTGTGCGTCGTTTCCGTCTGAGTTCTGTTTTGTAAGTATTTTCCTTCTCACTTAATTTTCGTTCTGGTTTCCACTTCATTGACATTTTTGCTACCACCCAGACCATTAGGGGCCGATAACCTAGATGTTAGGCCCCTTAAAACAACAATTATCATCATCATCAATTACTGGAGTATGTAAAAAATAACATGAAATAAATTACATGGGATTAGGATTTAAATACCGTGTAATATATCTAATACTTTTACTTCTTTTGTCCAGCCACACGTTGGTGCGTCATTGTAATAAGTATGAATAAGTATAAGTAATAAGTGGTCTGAATCAACCAACAACAACATGCCCCACCGGTGGGCCTTCATTGTAATAAATATAATAATCCAAGCTAGCCACCTCAGGGTAGCGGGGCGATATTCTCGCTAAAAAATCACACAAATTACAGTACACCGACTTCACTAATCATCATCATTTCCCCTTATCCAGCTCCTGCCGGGTCGGGGTATTTATGGCACTTCTCCACTTTCCTCTTTCCTTCCACAATTCTTCTTCCACGATCTTGTCCCAGTCCAGGTTTCTTTTTCTTACGCTGTTCTTCACTGAATCGATCCACCTTGTTCTAGGTCTTCCTCTTGCTCTCCTACCCTTGCACTTTGCCTCCAGAATCTGTCTTGGTATTCTATTTTCTTCCATCCTCTTTACATCTCCAAACCACCTTAGTTTATTCTTCTCAATTCTCTCATTTAGTTTTTCCATCCCAACTTCCTTCCTAACATCTTCATTCCTCACTCTGTCTTTCCTTGTCTTTCCTATCATACTTCTTAGGAATTTCATTTCACTGGCTTGGATTCTACTCTCTTGCCTGCTTGTCAGGGTCCAAGTCTCAGCTGCATAAGTTAATATGGGTACATAGTACACTTCATACATTACCTCCTTGCTTTTCCTTGGTACTTCCTTATCCCAAACAAGTTTTCTTACACTTTGATAGAATGCATTGCTCTGCTGTACCCTCCTGCCAATCTCCATGTCCAACCTACCAGTTTGCATCAATTCACTTCCTAGGTATTTGAACGTGTCCACAATTTCCAAACTCTGACTTCCAATTTTCACAGTGCCTTTTCCTTGTCTTTCCCCTCTTGTCATCACCATGGTCTTGCTTTTCTCTATACTGATTTTCAGGCCATACTTCTGAATATTTTCGTCAATGCATCTAGTTGTTTTTGCACTTCTTCGGTGTTCCTTCCCCAGACCACAATATCATCTGCAAATAACAGTAACTTCATTTCTTTGTGTCCATATGCTTCCTTGGTTTCCTTTACAATTTCATCCATTACCATTATGAACAAAAGAGGTGACAGCACACTCCCCTGTCTTAGTCCAGTCTTGTTCCTAAACCAATCTGTCTTTCCAACTGGGGTCAGTACCCTCCTAACACAGTTGTTGTACATTGCTTGCACCATTATCAACATTTCTCTTCCCAGTCTGTTCGTAACCATGATTTCCCATACCTTCTCTCTGGGGACACTATCATATGCCTTTTCTAGATCTATGAAAGTGGACCCAATCTTTAGCTTGAGGCAGGTGATGGAAAAGAACTGGGAATATGGAGAGGATTTGGTCCACTGTGGATCTTGCACTCCTGAAGCCATACTGTTCCTCTTGCAACTCTCCTTCCACCTTTCTTCTCATTCTTCTTTCTAACATCCTTTCCAGTATTTTTACTATCTGTGATATGAGGGTGATCCCTCTATAGTTATCACACACCTTCTTGTCCCCCTTCTTAAACACTGGTATTATTAGCCCTTTCTCCCAGTCTTCTGGTACACATTTCAGTTTCCACACACACTTTAGCACCATGCTAGGGGCGGCCTGAATAATAGCTGGCAGTAGCTTCATAAAATGCCTTTGGGAGTGGCGACCCCATCGTAAGCCTAAAATGGAAAAAATCGCTTATAGTACCCCTCCTTAATTATTGAGAGTCCTGTCCGACATTGTCTAGCAATGAGCGTGAGCAGCTCCACGTGAATGGGATACGGCCAGCAGTTGGTCAGCCAAACAATCGCAGGGAAAGTGTGATGTCTTTTCAGAGATGGTTGGCAATAATCATGGAATTTACCGTATTTCCTTGCATAATCGTTGCATATTTTTAGCCGAAAATTCGTGATAGAAAAGTGGGTACGAAAATTATGCGAAGAATATTTAAGTTCAAATAAAAGAAATCTAAAACCTCTTTTTTAATATACTGTATCATAATTTTTCTTAATTCATAATTCCAAGTATTTTACTTTCATGAAGATCGACGTATAATTATTTTATTTTCTCATTGTAAACACCACGTTCATAACTTCACGCACATGTCTCTGTTGCGATGTTTCCACGGAACTAGCTGGCGCAGGGTGTCCCTTGCGTAAGATTCCGCCAATAGCAGTTGGGCCTGTTTTCACTGAGATTAGCATTTCCTATGACTGCTTATTGAATCTCGTCATTCCGAGACCAACTCGCACAAGCTGTGGTGGGTCCATACAAGTTTCACTTCCCTGGACTTCCGCTGAGCACGACCGCTGTCTAGCGTGTCGTTTGCCTGTCGCTAGTGTAGCGTGAGTCATAGGCCCTAGGCACAGAGACGAGAGTACCTTGTTCTAAAAAGGCCGCGACAGGTTATAAGCTCGCAATTATTATTTTTTTGTTTGAGACTCAGTATTGCTATGCATTTCATCTTACAGGCAATGTACAAGTATGTTTATATATATTTAAAAAAAAGGACAGCTTGAAAAAAATAACAGTTCAAGTGTTAGTGTTAGCTGCCACTGGCCTCAGTGCAAACATTTGGACCTTGTAGTGTCCAGAAGGAAAGTTGCTCTGCTTTGCTTCTCTCACACACATCAGCCCTGCTTGTTGAAACAGGGTCTTCAGTACGCTGAGTGACCGAGTCACAGAAGAATCCTGTTCGTCAACCTCCACTTTATCTCCTGATGTCATGTTCTCCTTGACAACAATAAACCCCTTGGATTTCAGACCTTCACTACAGGCTCTGAAGAACTCCACAAAGTCACAGTCTGTGAGATGCCCTAACACCCACTGGCACCAGATTACATCATACGTGTTTGCAGGTGGACGGAAATGTTGAAGGCCAATATTGAAAAAGTTGTCCACCTTTTTATTTGGTCCAATGAAAGTTTTAGCTTCTTCCAAGAATGTAGGATTCTGCTCCACCAAGTCTACTTTATCGAAGAACTGGAGGAGGAGGTGCTTGGTGATCCGGCCGATGCCAGCTACACAGTCTATTGCCCGCCCCTTCCCCGGGCTGTCCTTCATCTTGAACAAGTTCTTCAAGAAGGCTTTTGATCACTGGATGTCTGTGTTGGAGATGAACCCAAACCCACCAAGCATGCCATCTACAGTGGGGAGTATTCCAGACCAGTATTCAACGGCTTGGGTATAGAACAGATGTTCCTCCGAGTCATCAGCTTGATCCATTGCATCAGTCTTTTCTGTACGGCTCTCTGTCAGCATTCCAATTTATATATTCTAGGCATTTCTCACCACACTGATATACTGTAATATGCTTATTTTATGCGACCACAACACATCTGCTGCTTGCCGCCTCTTTGCTTTATTATGGCTATGACTTACGCACGCCAGTCTACACTCTGTGGTGTGTTTCGAAACAAAGAACGTGTTTAGGTAGCGATTTTGTATTCAGCCTGCATTTTCTACTGTCCTCGACCATCCACCACTTTATGGTAGTATCTCCCGTCTTTGCAGAGCTCGCTGCGCGGGTGTTGTGGTGTATCATTGCTTATAAACTTCGTTTAATTTGATTAAATATATCATACTGTGTAGCATCAAAATCTTCTTCTTCTAGCCTTTGTCCCGCTGAGCAGGGTCGGCTCTCCTCCACAATTGCCACCATCTTGCACGGTCTGCAGCGTCTTTCTCCTCAACATTGGCTGCTCTCATGTCCTCTTTTATTTGGTCAAGCCACCGCTTCTTGGGCCTTCCTGGTGGTCGCTTGCCTACTACATCTAGTTGTAGTGCTCTTTTTTGCCACTGTGTCCTCGCAACTCCGTAGTACATGTCCGTACCAACGCAGGCGAGCTTCCAGCACCCTGTCGGGGATCGGTTCGACACCAAGGGTGCCTCTTACATGGACATGGTGACATGATCCAATCTTGTTAGGCCAATGGACCAGCGCAGCATTCTCATCTCAATGGAGTGCAGCACTTGTTCACATCTGTTCGTTACTGGCCAACACTCGGTTCCATACAATGCTACAGGTCTGATCACAGTGCGATATATAGTCGAACCTGCCCTAACGGACACCCTTATTCAGCGGACACTTGCCTTATGGACATTTTTCCTTGGAACCGATTTTATTTTACATAAGACAAGTGTTAAATTAGCCTCATTTCAGCGGACACCTTCTAGTCCGGACAGCGGACATTGCCATCTGTCCCGTCCACCTGACTTAAGCGGACACTTCACACGCTGCAGGACATTTTTTACACCGGACCATGTCATCCTTTCTTTTAAAACCATTCTGCAGACATACGGAAATCCCTCTTGAATGTCTCTACTACACCTATTTCGAGTCAAAGGGGAAAGAGAGTGAAATGCAGGCTACATCGCAACGCTGTAATAGCCGTAAAGTTAATTCTTTTGTACGTTCCTCTTTCCAAACCTTTCGTTATGGTGTTCTAACTACTGGTATACATTCCGAGAATTCTAATTGTCCAGGATTGCTGCCAGTGATGTTTACTCACGAGTTACCTGGGGATTTTCTTCCCTGCTTGCATCATTCTATTCATAACTCAGATTGCCACCGATAAAGTTGAGCTCAGGTAGTCAACTTGAGAAGGATACAGTACATGCGCTAATCAGTGAGACAAAAATACCGTAGCATTTCAGTCGTCAAGTAAACATGAGTAACAAGGGACAAACGTGTTTAGACCTCGAAACAAGAAGAAATGTGATTGTAGAAAGTGACAAGGGAGTTTGTGTGTCACGCTGGACCGCGAGTACGGCGATAACACAATGGAACCATTTAACAGACTTTATTTCCTTTTCGAGAATATCGCAGTTAAGAAAACATGTGCTAAATTTACACAGACAAATCTTAATGATTACTTCACGAAGCTGTAATGTTTGTAAATTATGTAACATCACTTGTAATAACTCCTAAGGAAATACTTAAGCAGAAATGACTTAGAATAATCAAAATAAAGATAGTATGTTTATGTTTATGGTGGATGTACTTTGCCGTTAAAATGTTCGATTATTTTTACAAACTTGTTTCAGCGGATGCCTCTCATAACGGACATTTCCCCTCGGAACCGACGGTGTCCGCAGAAGGGGGGTTCGACTGTACTTTTGACTTCAGCTGTACAGGAATCTTACGATCACATAAAACTCAAAATAAAGTAACTTATTTTTACTCTCTCCCTTTCCCAAACTAATGGATTTTTGCGAAGTTCGTGTCTAGTACACCCCCACCTCAATTTCGGAACTAAAAATTTAGGAAAAAAGGGGGTCCTATAGCCGAGTACTGTAAATAATACTTCAATGATCCACAGCAATATTTATAAATCTTAATCACTCGTAATTTTTTTCTGGTTATTTTCACATATTCTAATGATTTTTATGTTGACCAACTCAAAGCTACAAGCCTTATCTCTTCTCTACGAGCACCCTCCTGCCATTGCTCCCATCAGCTCTCACTTCCATACAGCAAGGTCGCTCTATAGGGAGAGTTTCATCACTACACTAACTTCTTTCTTGCAGAGTACTGTCGATCCTTGCATTGCCTTCCCCATACTACCAACCTCAGAGAATATACAGCCTAAGTACGAGGGCTGTTTTTAGCCTACTTTTCACATTTTGTAAAAAATTAGGAAAAAGTAGACTTATGAGATCGATCCGGGCAAATGTGTGTCTGTCTGTGTGTGGTCCCCCCCCCCCCCCCTATCAACTCCTAAATGGCTGCAGCTATCAAAACCAAATTTGGTATGAGTAATGATCTATATCTGAATATCTCAAGGCCATATTTGAAAATGATGTCAGTGCTACCAACTGCTGAAAAATGGCAATTGAAACTTGATCTCCATGTTGGATATCTTGGAATGTATACATGGGAGCTATTCCTAAATTGGCACACATGTAGATAATAATCATCATCATCTTCATTTCCCCTTTTCCAGCTGCACCGGGTGGGGGCAAATATGGTTCCTCTCCACTTTGTTCTGTCGTTCCACCATTCCTCTTCCAACACAGTGTTCCAATCCAGGTTCCGTTTTCTAATACTATTCTCCACCGAGTCCATCCAACGCATTCTTGGTCTTCCTCGTCCTCTCTTCCCTGACATCCATCGTTCCAGTGCTCGTCTTGGTAGCCTTACTTCATTCATCCGTTTGACATGTCCAAACCATCTCAATCTGTTTTGCTCCAGTTTGTCATTTGGTTTCTGTACTCCCAGTTCTTTCCATATATCTTCATTTCTCACTCTGTCCCTCCTCGTTTTCTGGACCATACTTCTCAGGAATCTCATCTCAGCTGCATGTACTCTGCTCTCATCCCTCTTAGTCATTGTCCAAGTTTCTGCTGCATATGTCATTATAGGAACATAATATGCTTTGTACATAACTTCATTAGCCTTAATTGGTATATCCTTGTTCCATACTACTGTCGGGGAAATAAGTATAGATACTCGAGTTTAGAGGTCAATAAAACCTTTACCCTTAGTCTTACATAAGAACAACCTGCACCAAAATTTTCCTTGTTTTATTTGTCGTTTAACGATATAGAGTAAATATTTGCATTGTATCTCGTTAAAATTTTATAGCAGATTGAACAAGAAAAGTACCTTGTGAATTTTGTAAAACATCTTTTTCTCGGGCCTGGGTGGTCATAGCAGTATGAAATATGGCTTGTTAGGAGGCTCATAGCAATGCAAGGCTTAACGTAAAACTACATTTTATCTACTTTTGATAATTGCTTTTATAAAAAAAAAAAAATCCACAGCCTGTTTCCAGTCTCCGACCGGGTCAGGAATGGAATGAATGAAGCCCCCATCTAGCGGCGAGGAATTGAACTGTGCCGGCTGCCGATGCCTGACGCACTCCTGAGGCAATGATTAAATGAATGACAAATGAAATGATAGTGGAGAGTGTTGCTGGAATGAAATTTTGACAGGGAAAACCGGAGTACCCGGAGAAAAACCTGTCTACCTCCGTTTTGTCCAGCACAGATCTCACATGGAGTGACTGGGATTTGAACCATGGACCCAGCGGTGAGAGGCCGGCGTGCTGCCGCCTAAGCCACTGAGGCTTAATTGCTTTTATATCGATTGATATTTAATCAGGTGGTTATGTGAGAAGAATGTATCGTAGCAAGCGACGGGATCAATGCGCTCTTTCGAGGAAACTCGTGCGACGTTGCCCTGTAAAACTTAATACGCGCGCGTTCCAAGCCGCAAGGTCTGTGAATTTCTGTTGTTGTTTTGTAATTTGTGTTAGGACAGTATCACACTACCAAAGAAATGTGTCAAATAAATTTTATCAAATATTTTATAAAACTTAACTTTTATCAAAGTTATACAAAGCAATCATCACACCATTTCACTACATCGAATATTTTATCCTAGTTCAGCAAAATGAATGAAGGACAGTTCCGTGTTCACTTACGGTAACTACAGTATATTATGGTAGTTGAAATTCTGTGGTGGCAATACCGGTATATAAAAGAAACTGAAAGATAAAGTGAATGTCTAGGGGTTAAACAATGGGTCGCTCACGTGACAAGGAAGATATTATTTTATACGAGTAAAATCTTGGTGAAGGAGCTGCAGTACGAGGACTTGAAAAATGACATTAATTAAAATAAATTAAAAACCATAAGTGAAATTGACGAATTATAATACAAATATTATAATATATATTCGCCTCCGTGGTGTAGTGGTCAGTGTGCTTAGCATGCTGAGGATTGGAACGGGGTCTACTCAGCCTCGGGTGCTCCAAATGAGTAGAGGGGGGTTCGATTCCCACATCAGCCATACTTGAAGTGGTTTTCGTGGTTTCCCACTTCGTCTCCAGGCAAATGCCGGGATGATACCTGACGTAAGGCCACAGCCGCCTCATTCCCTCTTCCTTGCCTATCCCTCCCAATCTTCCCATCCCTCATAAGGTCCCTGTTCGCTTTGCAGGTGAGGCCGCCTGGGAGTGGTGCTGGTCACACACCCAAGTTGTATCCCCGATCCCAAAGTTTCAAAATGGAGGCGGCAAATGTGGGATCCATCGCTGAGTCCGAGGGAATAGCCAACCCTGGAGGGTAATATGATTAAGAAAAAAAAACCACTATCATTCACGTCCATTTAACTTAACTATTTAATTCTTCTTTATATCCTGAAATATGCGTCCCTTATGTACAGCGCTAATATACTCTGCTTATTTTACCTACAAATTAGAGAAACGTGTCTTATTTCATTTCCGCAAGAAATTAAACATTTCCCAACACCTTTTTTAATGAGGGCTTTGGACCTCCATTGGCAGGTTTAAAAATGGTGTGTCAGCTGAAAAGCTATTATTATAAGATTAATTGTTTGAAGTAATTTACACTTTGAGATTATAAGATTATAAAACTGCTCCCTTATTAACCGTCTGAAAAATCACAGCCCGATGAATCAGATGAACTGTCATTTAAGTTTATAACAAGTGGCTCAACAACGGGGACGTCTTCTGTTAGCCAATCCTTTTCCCAGTAATGTTTCTCTATTTTTTTGGTGTGTTCGATGCATTTTTTCCATAGCTCCGGTGTTACAGACCTCAAGGCTTCTTTACAGAGATTTCGCATCACCTCCATTGATCTTCCTCTCTCCGCCTGGTTACTCATATCCACTTTAGCTATTTTATTTTTCATGTAGGACCAAACCACCTCTATAGGGTTGAGCTCACAATGAGCAACTGGCAACCAGACGAGGTCGACGTCAGGACGAACATTCTTGATTATCTGTTCCAGCTTCTTTTTAGGTGCCCCGAAGTGAGGTTTGGCGTGAACAATTAGCTCTGCTTTCGTCATACTTTCATACTTTTGGATTCTGGGAGGAAGAGGAATATCTTTCATTGCAGCGGCACATCTCTTCACCGTGGCTATCGACCTTCCAATACACTTGGATACTTTTTGCTAAACCCTCTTATCATTATTACTTTCTCTCTCGCATCTAAAAAAACATATTGCACTTATAATCAAGGCAAATTCTCCCTCCGTTAACTGCGGATTAGCTGGCATCTTGATCGATGTGCAAACAATAGATAATACACAGTGATAGTTGCTGCTTGTTGCTAATGACTCAACGAAGAACAAAGGTCAGAGTTTGGTGTGCGTAGGAACGAGCGCGCAGCGAGTTCGAAATACGGTAGTCAACTGGCAACATTGCCAGGCTGCTAAGGTACTATCGCCGCCCTCAATGGTCCGATTAAATATCAATCCATATAAAATCGATAATCACAAGTAGATAAAATGTAGTTTTACGTTAAGCCTTGCATTGCTATGAGCCTCATAACAAGCCATATTTCTTACTGTTATGACCACCCAGGCCCGAGAAAAAGTTGATTTACAAAATTCACAACAACTATTTTAAGAAACGTCAGATCAGATTAAAACTTCATATACGCGTTAACAATAAGTTCCTTTAAGACGTATTAAAGTTTCGTTACGATCAGATCAATACTTTTAACGTAATGATCTTTCTAAGTGAGCGCTGCGTAAACTAGGTAAGAAAAAACGGTACTTTTTTTGTTCAATCTGCTATAAAATTTTAACTAGATACAATGCAAATATTTACTCTATATCGTTAAACGACAAATAAAACAAGAAAAATTTTGGTGTAGGTTGTTCTTATGTAAGACTAAGGGTAAAGGTTTTATTGACCTCTAAACTCGAGTATCTATACCTATTTCCCCGACAGTAGTCCCTGTACCTGTTGGTAGATAGCACTCTCGAGTTGTATTCTTCTGCTAATTTCCAAATCTAGTCTTCCATCTTCAGTCAGTTCACCTCCCAAGTATTTGAAGTGTTTCACTACTTCCAATTCCTTATCTCCTACTTTGATTACTCCTTTTCCTTCTTTCTTAGTAATACTATAGTTTAATTTCCTGGAGGCCATACATGACAGTGTTGCCAAAATGATTCTAAGCCTGCTGATATGTCCAATTTTTAAATACATATAACTTATGTTCTAACAAATGAATTTCATCCAAAATTGGCACAACAATAGAATATAATATTTCAGATTATTTCTGAGCAACACATGCATGACATTGTTGCCAACATGATTTTACTCGTGCTGATAGATCCAATGTCTAACTGCATGTAACATCCATGCTATCCATTAGACTTCAATGGAACAAAGAATAGATTTACTCACCAGGGCTGCCAACGGTAGTGCTCTATTAGGCTAGACTATGTCAGGTATATTTTGAACTAATTAAAATATCGGTAATACCAACCTAACTTCGTCATTATTCTAGATAGGTCCATATAGATTATAATCATTAGCACGAATCTTCAATTTTGAGAAAAGTAGGCTCTTTAGTTCGTCACGGAACTTTTTTTTTTTTTTTTTTCAAGTTACGATGGTCTGTATAAAAATAACAGATTGACATACCAAACCGATTTTACTACTAAATGTTTGCTTGTTTTACTCTTATGTCTCAACATAATCGCCAAAACGATTGAAACATTTGTCGTATCGTTACACCAGCTTTCAAATGCCCTTGGCAAAAAATTCTGCCGCCACTGAAGTGGGTACGTCAGGACAGTCTCCTGAAGTGTCTCCACTTTGGCTAGGTGTTGCCGCTCAACAACACCTTCTATTCTCGCAAATGGTGAAAATCATTCAGTGCTGGTTTGGACTAAACGGCAGTTGGTCCAAAACTTCACACTTAAATTTTTTTGAAAAAGTCTATCGTAGCGTTGACACAGTGCGGTCGTGAATGATTTCCACCTTTTTCGAGAATTGAAGGTATGGTTGGGTGGCAACGCCTCACCAAAAAGGAAACACTTCAGGAGACTGTCCAGACGTACCCACCTCAGTGGCGGCAGAATCTTTTGCCGAGGGCATTGGAAAGCTGGTGTAACGATACGACCAATGTTTCAATTGTTTTGGCCATTATGTTGAGACATTAGAATAAAACAAGCAAACATTTAGCAGTAAAATCAGTTTGATATGTCAATCTGTTGTTTTTGTACAGTCCATCGGAACTTGAAAGAAGAACAGCCCTCTTACTTAAAATGTTCCACCTGCTTCAATTTAGTTCCATCTGACATTCTAATTTCTTGTGTCTCTTCCCTACCGACATAACAGCAATGTGTCTTTAATTATATTGCTGGTTCTGTTTCAGCCGACATAGTACGACCGATTGTCCTGCACACCATGTCGACCAAACAGCTGGAGACAATATTCACCACCACCTGCACTTCGCCCATCATAGTCACTCCAGCACCTAACATCTCGGCAACCAAGAAGACCACAGAACCTTGTGGTAAACCGTCCGGAAACAGTTCCAAGAAAGTGGTGGTGGACGTCTCCAAGCCAAGCACGTCCAAGCAAGGGTTCGGAGCCGAACAGTACAGACGCAGCCTGAAGCAGCAGTCCGTGCCGGACACTCGCAAGAAGAAAGAAGATCCCAAAAAGGACGCAGCCTCATCCGGAATGCGAACGAGGTCGCAGGATAAGGCTTTAAATAAACAAGCTGAAAGTCCGAATGGACCAGATTGTGTCACTCTCTATTCCTGCGATGATGACGGCATGAGCACCAAGAAGTCGACTGTTAAGAGACAGGACCTTAACTTGCCAAATATTTGCACCGAAGGAAGTCCACTGGATTCCAATAAGTTTGGCTCTCCAACAGAGGACTGCAGAGAGAAGCTTTTGGGAGCCTTGAATTTAAAGCATTCTGGTCGTAAATTAGATAATCCAGAAGAGAAACTTTCTGATTGTGGAACAAAGGCTCTCAGTCCTCACCTGAAATCGCTTGTTGATATCGGCAAAAACAACATCGACAAAGCTGCCTCCATAGAAGTGGCGGTGCCGAATTCTCGAGAGACTCCTCACACATTGAGCGATCGTTCGGTCAAGAATCCTAAACGTCTTAGCCTCAGCACTCCTAGACGCCGCCGGAGCCACATCCGTGCTTTAGATTTCGGAACGCCTCCAAAATCGGGCACAGAAGGTTCGGCCCTGAAGCGGTCCAACACGTCCCCTAAAGTAGCATCCGGCAAGCAGCGTTCACCTCGAGGGTTGAGCAGCACCATCAAGTCTATCCGTCGCGCGTCGTGCTACAAGTCCCCTCTGTCCAATGTCAGGTCGAGCCTGTTTAAATCTCCAGATCCTCCGTGCGGAGGTGACGTCACGAGCAGCAGGACAGAGTGCCCCATCGCCACCAGGAGTCCCATTCCACAACTCAGGGGCGAATGGGACAAGGTGACCGGTGCCGGGCTCATCTTCGGGTCTGGCACCCCGGACGACTTCACCAGCCCCGAGTCCGGCGACCAGCTATCCGGGAACCAGCTGGCACCCAAAACCTTGTTCTTCTCTCCAGAGTCACAGCCGAGCGACTCGGAGACTCCGCAACAGAATCTGTCCCAGTCCGATACGGCCGCGAAACCCGACTCTGCAAACGTCGCAGACAAGGCGGACTCGGTGGTCACCAGCTCGAGTCAGACCTCGAGCAAGGCCAAGTCGCGGGCCTGGGATGCCGACCTCAGAGCACTCCTCAGCAAAGACTTCGACAACTTCGAGGTTAAACCTAAGCCGATCAAATCGAGGCCCAGGAAGAGGGCTTCATGCAGCACAGTAAATAAAGCACCTGCAAAGAGGAGCAAGAAGTCGAGGATCAGTAAAGCTACCAAGGAAGAAGCCAGAAGATTGGAGGCCATGTTGAACAGTAGTGGAGAGACGGAGGAATCCTCCAAGATGAATGAGGTTATATCTCCCACTGCTGAGGTCAGCAGCCAGAATGAGAAATCCAAAGCTCCCTCTGTTTCTGTTGATGATGAGAGTAAAGAGACTGACAAAGCTCCTTCAGAGTGTGCCGTCAGTAAAGGAAATGTTGAAACTATGAACCCACATTCTTGTCCTGAAAGCTGCAGCGATTCTCAGTCTGTCGTCAATACCAATGCGGCTGAAGAGATGATCACCTTTCAGAAACCACCTGTCGTCGACACCAATGCGGCTGAAGAGATGGTCACCTCTCAGAAACCTCCTGTCGTCGATACCAATGCGGCTGAAGAGATGGTCACCTCTCAGAAACCATCTGTCGTCAATACCAATGCGGCTGAAGAGATGGTCACCTCTCAGAAATCACCTGTCGTCAATACCAATTCGGCTGAAGAGATGGTCACCTCTCAGAAACCACCTTTCGTCGATACCAATGCGGCTGAAGAGATGGTCACCTCTCAGAAACCACCTGTCGTCGATACCAATGCGGCTGAAGAGATGGTCACCTCTCAGGAAGAAACTTTTCCTGACAGCAGTAGCGTCTGCGAGTCTAACATTGCCGTCACGAGCTCGGAGAAGACGTTCAGCAACTCGTCCTCCTGTGCGAAGGTCATTCTGTCGCCAACAAAACTGAACGCTTCCAAGAGAACTTATGTACAGAAACCAAAGGGAACTGCTTTGTTTGCACCCGAGGACTTTGAGGAGAATATCGAGACCTTTGTTATATCTGGAGAAACGCCACCTGAAAGCGAGCAGAGCAAGACAGCCAACGAAACTGTCCGCGCTCATGCAAATTATAGCAATTCTTTAAAGACAGAGGTGAGCGGTGCAAGGTCGGATGTTCCTTTTCCGCCTCCTCCTCCGAAGATTGTCATACTCGACACTCCGAGGAAGATCGAAGCAATCGCAGCCGATCTGTCCCGCCTGATACCGCTGACTCCCAGACTTATGAGTCCTCGACATTACCAGGAAGACACTCCGATGACCAAGTTCCTCCGAGACCAACCATGCATCGACCTCTCGTTGATCCAGACGCCGAGTTTTCCCCCCACCCCGCACATGGCTGTAACGCCCAACTCCCAACAGAGTGACGAGAGTCCCGGGTCCTACGCCACGAGGATGACTGACTACTCCTCCTGCTCTTCTTACTACAACCCTTCAACGTACTCTAACACTCCAGGCAAACGTCTGGAGCAAGTCCTCATCGACGAGTGTGAGCGCATTGAAACCTCTGTGCCGAGCTCCTCCAAACAGGGCCTGCTAGATAGCAGTGACATTGAAAAGGAGATGGAAAGAATTCACCAGGCAGCAGAGAAAGCGACTCAAGTTGAGAAAGCACTGGAAAGACTTCATGAAGGGAAACAGCAGGCAGAGGAAGCTATACAAGTCGAGAAAGCACTGGAAAGACTTCACGAAGGGAAACAGCAGGCAGAGGAAGCTACACAAGTCGAGGAAGCACTGGAAAGACTTCACGAAGGGAAACAGCAGGCAGAGGAAGCTACACAAGTCGAGGAAGCACTGGAAAGACTTCACGAAGGGAAGCAGCAGGCAAAGGAAGTTATTCAAGACAAGGAAGCACTGGAAAGACTTCACAAAGGGAAGCAGCAGGCGAAGGAAATGATTCAAGTCGAGAAAGCACTGGAAAGACTTCACGAAGGGAAACAGAATGGAGAGGAAGCTAGTCAAGTCGAGAAAGCACTGGAAAGACTTCACGAAGGGAAACAGCAGGCAGAGGAAGCTACGCAAGTCGAGAAAGCACTGGAAAGACTTCACGAAGGGAAGCAGCAGGCAGAGAAAGCGACTCAAGTCGAGAAAGCACTGGAAAGACTTCACGAAGGGAAACAGAAGGGAGAGGAAGCTACTCAAGTCGAGAAAGTACTGGAAAGACTTCACGAAGGGAAACAGCAGGCAGAGGAAGCTACTGAAGACAAGAAAGCACTGGAAAGACTTCACGAAGGGAAACAGCAGGCAGAGGAAGCTACTCAAGTTGAGAAAGCACTGGAAAGACTTCACGAAGGGAAACAGCAGGCGAAGGAAGTGACTCAAGTCGAGAAAGCACTGGATAGACTTCACGAAGGGAAACAGCAGGCAGAGGAAGCTACTCAAGTCGAGAAAGCACTGGAAAGACTTCATGAAGGGAAACAGCAGGCAGAGGAAGCTATACGAGTCGAGATTGCACTGGAAAGACTTCACGAAGGTAAGCAGCAGGCAGAGGAAGCTACACAAGTCGAGAAAGCACTGGAAAGACTTCATGAAGGGAAGCAGCAGGCAGAGGAAGTTGCTCAAGACAAGAAAGCACTGGAAAGACCTCACGAAGGGAAGCAGCAGGCAGAGGAAGTTGCTCAAGACAAGAAAGCACTGGAAATATTTCACGAAGGGAAGCAGAAGGCAGAGGAAGTTACTCAAGGCAAGAAAACACTGGAAAGACTGCACGAAGGGAAACAGCAGGCAAAGAAAGTGACTCAAGTCGAGAAAGCACTGGAAAGACTTCACGAAAGGAAACAGCAGGGAGAGGAAGCTACTCAAGTCGAGAAAGTACTGGAAACACTTCAAGAAGGGAAACAGCAGTCGAAGAAAGTGACTCAAGACAAGAAAGGATCGGAAAGACTTCTCGAAAGGAAACAGCAGGCGAAGAAAGTAACCCAAGACCAGAAAGCATTGGAAGGACTTCACGAGGGGAAAAAGCAGGTAGAGAAAGCTACACAAGACGAGAAAGCACTGGAAAGACTTCACAAAGGGAAACAGCAGGCGAAGAAAGTAACTCAAGACCAGAAAGCACTGGAAAGACTTCACAAAGGGAAACAGCAGGCGGAGGAAGCTACTCAAGTCGAGAAAGCAGCACTGGGAAGACTTCACAAAGGGAAACAGCAGGCGAAGAAAGTAACCCAAGACCAGAAAGCACTGGAAAGACTTCACGAAGGGAAACAGCAGGCAGAGGAAGCTACACTAGTCGAGAAGGCACTGGAAAGACTTCACAAAGGGAAACAGCAGGCAGAGGAAGCTACTGAAGACGAGAAAGAACTGGAAAGGCTTCACGAAGGGAAACGGCATGCGGTGGATATTGTTAGGGTAGAGAAAGAACTTGAAATACTTCACAAGAATGTCCGCACGATTCTTATCGAAAGAGAATCGGAACAGATCCACAAAGGGAATGAACCGACAGTCACTCGAGCCGAAGTACGTGTCTGCGAAAATGATCCTGGTGAGAGTAGCACAGTGCAGGAGGAAGAGAAGCCAGACAGCACCGAACATCAGCTAGAACCGTGCACAACACAACAGGAAACAAGTTCCAAGCAGCCATCATTGGAAGCGCCAGCAGCCCAGAAGGAGTCTGTCAAGTGTGAGAAGAAACAAGCAAAGCCTGCTGTTAAGGTACAATTGAAAACGCCAAAGAAATCAAAGAACGAAGTGGGCAAAAAATCTGCTGCAGAGAAAAGCGCCGACCTGGAGAAGGAAATAATGCAGAAGTCGTCAGAGGAGCTGATCAAGAATTGTCTGGAGAACGCACACAAAATGCTGTTTGGTCCGTCGGAGGAAGAATGGAATGGTAGCGACTCCAGCAGCAACAGTAGCAGCAGTAGCGGGACCAGCAGTAGTAGCAGCAGTAGCAGTAGCGACACGGACGATTCATCCTCCAGCGAGGCCGCCAGTCCCCCGCGTACAGTTAGGAAGAAAGTGCCGAGGGTCGTCGAGACAGACTCCCAAGAAGAACTGCCTGCAGACAGCCCGGAGAAAGTATTTACAAGTGCTGAGGAAACTCCGACCATTGCTAGCGCTTCTGATAAACCATCAGAAGACCGCTCAAGGATAAGGGAAGAAGTATTTAGAAATGGCAAGGAAATGGAGGATAAAGTTTCTGAAGAACCACCAAACAGCTCTCAAGAGGTGAAAGACTCCTCCGGAAGTAGAGAACACATATCAGGAACAGCTGAGGAAAATCCGACCACTGCTGACACAGAACCAGCAAATAACTCGTGTGAATTTAAATACCGGTCGGGGAGGAGAAAGGAAATATTGAGAAGATCTGAGGAAGGACAAGCCAGTGCTGCTGTTTCCGATCCATTGACTTCGTCGGCCAATACGTATCTTACCGAAGAGCCCGTCGTCGAGTCTAGCGAGGCAACATCACACGCAGCTGCCGTCAATGTTAAACTGAGTAGAACAGAGGTTTCTCTGACGGTAGCAGCCGAAGTTGGCAGTAGCTCCCACCTGATGTCAGCCGATGATGCCTTACATCGCCACACTGAAACTGGGACCTCAGAAGTGCAGAACTGGGCTATTTCATCGATAGGCTCGGATACAGAACAAATCTCGAATTCCTTGAAAAATCTGAAACAAAGTGCTGTGTGGAACCTCAGCTTGGAAGAAGCTGGTAGTACGAAGCCACGCGTGTGTCGGGTCTCGTTCGACAAGACTCTGAGTTCGGAACTGGCCGATAAGAAACGCCGCACTGCGGAGAAATTGAAAGAGGCGGAGAGCAAGAAGAAGCCAGCCAAGGGCAAAGCTAGCTGTCCGGCCACAGCTGCTACCTCAACGCGAAGGAGATTAAGCTCCAACGACGATGATGGTAAGAACGTAACATCTTCGACCCTCCCAGGAGCGCATACAGAAGAGGACAAACCCTCTAGATGTGTTAGTGGTGAAAGCATTCAGGAGCCACAGGTCAGTAGGAGCACGCTACCGGGCAGTAAGAAGAGCCCTAATTTAGGTCGGTCGCCAAGGAAGGGTCTGGAAGCTATTGCAGCTCGGCTACTGCAGGAGAAAAATGACATTTCTCTAATAGCCAAGGACTCCATTACGACTTCAACGAAAGAGAAAGGTCCTGGCTTCGTTGTAACTTCGGCGGAGAAAGTGATGGAGGAAGCAGATGTGCAGGACGAAGTGGAGAGGACAAAGAAGAGGACAGGTATTTGTGCCCGAGATAAAGTGAAGATGATCCACGATGCGTGTAGTCTACTTCCTCTAATGCCAAGTCTCAAGACTGGGGACGATAGAGATCAGAAGACGACCCCAAAGAAAGCTGCTGCATCCAAATTGGAACGGACTCCAAGAAAACCAAAAGTAGACAGCAAAGTGAAAAAGAAGAAGAAAGTAATTGAAGAGAAATCACGACCAAAGACGAAAGTTCTCCCGAAATTATCCAAGAGGCCGATTGAACTGTTGGACAGGGAAACAATTGCCAAAGAGCTCTCACAAGAATCTCATTCATCTTTCCAGAAACAAGAATCTCATGTTTCTGGAAAGATGAAGGACGACAAGGTTGAAGGTGTGGATGAAGTTCCAGCAATCATCGTCAAGGAGAGGGAAGTTCTCCCGAAGTTATCCCAGAGGCCGATCGAACTGTTGGACAGCGAAACAATTGCCAAAGAGCTCTCACAAGAACCTCATGGTTCTGGAGAAATGTACGGTGACAAGGTTGAAGGTGTGGATGAAGTTCCAGTGATCATTGTCAAGGACAGAGTCCTTTTCATTATGACGTACACTGGTTTAGGTCCGCGGCGTCCCGACGTTGCGGTGGAGAACATATCTGACTTCACCGTGGAGTCGGAAGAGCCAGACGTTCCCACGTTGACGGTGTCTCCCTTGCAGGAGCTGTTCCTCGAGGCTCCGAAGGAGAAGACACCTGCGGGCATCCCCAAGTCTCCCAAAAAGAAGAAGCTGGTGTCGCCCCTGAAGATCAAGCTGTATGACACAAGGCCGCTGGCCCAACGACAGCAGGAGATGAACAGTAGTCTGCGGTTTAGGCGCAGGAAGAGCTTGGAGCAGCACAGACAGCAGACCTCGGCGGGTCTTCCTCGGTCCATTGCCAAGAAGTCTATGCAGCACAAATCCCCTCTCGCTCACCTCTACAAGGATTACAAAGTGGACAAGTCTCAGAAGAAGCGTAACAAGTTCTCACCGGCCCGGCACAGGCATCGCAGTAAGGAGCCGCATCGCAGCCCGCGGAGACCGAGAGAATGTCAAGGGAGACGCCACTCTTCCTCGAGAAGCGGGCGTAAGACGCGCCGACCGTCTTTGCCTCGCGACGTGAGGATCGGTTCTAAACGGAAATCGATCTCTCGGCACACCAGCGACAGCGATTCGTCGCCAGAGGTTTGCAGTAAGAAGCCTTCGC
Organism: Meconema thalassinum; assembly: GCA_946902985.2. Classification (NCBI taxonomy): domain Eukaryota; kingdom Metazoa; phylum Arthropoda; class Insecta; order Orthoptera; family Tettigoniidae; genus Meconema; species Meconema thalassinum. The sequence goes on along the minus strand of OX336395.1, from coordinate 228,797,904 downwards.
AACCTTCCTACCCTGATCGTCCCCAACTCCAGGGTGGAGATCTTTCCGATACCAGTGAAGACAAAGGCCATGCGAAGAAGAGGGTAGTCTCCAAAGTTCGAAATACGAGAGGTAAGTGTTCATGTTGACCAACTGAAGAGTTATAGTTTGGCCAGTTGTTGCGCTACTCCACCCATGCTTGAGTCCACACTATAACTGTGCCGGACATTACTTCCAGGAAAGATACTGTATTATTTATTATAACCTAGCTTTTTGCTTGCCAGCTCAGGGTAGCAGGGTGATGTACTCGCTAAAGCTCTACCCACAATGCGCTGTCGGCAGATGGCAGAAGTCGGTAGTTCACAACCTAGCCACCCACAATGCGCTGTCGTTAAAATGCTTGGAGTAAATAATAACTTGACTTTCATTTATTCCTTGAGAAAGTTGTTAATTGTCGATAACCTAACCTAAAATTTGCAAGGATGGACGACTTGGAGCTGTACGGTTTATTTTTATTGCTGCTAACTGGTAGGCCTACAGCATTGTTAAAATTGAGGCAAAATACTCGTACATCCAGTATCCCCTCTTGTAAATAATTAATAACAAATCCAACTCTGAATTAGGCCTACTGATTTTTGAACAGAATTTTTTTTGTGTAGCGGGTCATTTTTGATTGAACGCCCGAAGGCTCCCAACACGTTCAATCTATTACTGCATCATTTCCTAATTTATTTTTCATCATTAGAAAATGTATTTTGGCTAATTTCAGTACCGGTATTCCCTACTTTAGAAAATGTTATCGTACAATGGGCTCTCATTCAGCGTTACCTTCCGCTGCATTACATTTGCTACAAAGGAAAACAATTAATGAACTGTTTCCTTTTAAATACTTGGGCTCACACATGTCATATGTCCAACGGCGTTCCCTCACAGGATCAATGAATATATCTCCTATCCCAAGGTCAGTACATTCAGTCATCATCTTTTTATATACTGTAATTATGCGAAGAATATAGGCCTACCGCGAATACAACTAGTCAAATACACAGCTGATGACTAGCGGGAAAACGACCTAGTGACGTCAGCTTGTGATCTTTTCTGATTGGCTCTTAAATATGCAGTTGGCTGTCAAAGATAAAATTGGCGACAGCTGACCACATGCTGCCATTTGTCAACTATCTACTACCGATATACAACTTCACATTGTGAATGACGCCATAAGAGAGCACTTCAATTGCCGTCTGCCCACTACCGTCTGCCGACTGCGCATTGTGGGTAGAGCTTAATAAATCACACAAAAGTAAAGTAACTAGGCTAAAATATAGTTGATTTATTAATAACTTACAGCCGTGGAGATATTGTGATCTGTAAGAAAAGATCTAACTGTAGCTCTGACATGAATGAGATACTGGTAATACATTCAATTTATAGCAGCAAACAATCACTTTTTGGGAAAAGGGCTCTGGTTTGGGAAACTCCCTGGAAAAAAGTTGAAGTCTCAATCTACATATGTCCCTTCTTCATCAAAATATAATAATGGTTCTTAACCACTTTCAGATCTTTCCTTTCTGGTTGTTATGCCACAATGAATATCATTTTCTTGATCATAATCACTTCTGTGTTTAGCAAGCCTCATTTCATCCTGTTCCTTACATAATTTCTGGCCAACGGCCTGGCCAGGTTGAAACACCGGATCCCATGAGAACTCCGCAGTTAAGCAACATTGGGCGTGGTCGGAACTTGGATGGTGTACCGGTTCTAGGTACTGCGCGCTGTTGGCCAACATGAGGAGGAGCGGAAAGGCCCTGGTCACCCTACCGTACGTAAACTCGGCTGAGGATAGCTTCTTCGGAGGCTCGGACCTGCCTTCGGGCAGAATACCAATTACATTTTTTTAAACATAATTTCTGGCAACTCAATTCCCATCTCTCCATACACGTTAATTTTCTACTACTGTCGTGACAGTCAAAATGTAAATTCCTTCTCGGATAATCTTCCTCAATATTTGATGATCTACTCTGGCAATCGCAAGCACAACTCAAAGTTTTCCTCCTAATTTGTTGGCATTTTGAATCTTTTCTACTTTTTCTAAAACGTCTCATTCTCTTCTTACTAAATGTTCCCTGGGAATCACAACCTCAATACTCGTCTGTCTACTTGGACAATCCAAATCGCAATACTTGATATTCTTCTACTTCTTTCTTTTCTTCTTTTTACTACATCTTCCCCAAGCCTTCTACTAGGTCCATTGTTAGCTCATTGTCAAGGAGATTTGTCAACAACTTGAAACAAATCTTCTAAATAGTAGTGATGGTCGGGGTCAACCAACAACAAGCCCCAAGTTGGGCGATCAATGTAACAAATCTCTTTTTATTAATCGTTGGTTAACCAACAAGCCCCATACGTTGGGCAATCAATGTAACTAATTTTTTTCACTCTAATAATAATCTTCGGGGTCGAGATAGAGTTAAAAACGCAAGGAAATAAGAATCAATCCCTTACAAAACATCCCTCTGGCTTGGACACATTTCCTTTACTTCTGATACCAATCATTTTATTTATTTATCTTCTACTCCATATTCAAAATTAACTCACAGCAGCCAAACTTTAATAAAACCCGAATCACCATACTCCATCAAATCATATTCTGGTTTAGCTGTAGAGGTTTTCCATACTAGGGTAGTAACATCTCTTTTGGAATAGACCTACAATCCAGTTTAAATTGCATTAACTACACTAATTCTCTTTTTCTGTTCATATCATTTTTCAATAAACCTATCTCTACATAATAAAAACATAACTCAAGAAGAAGAAGGAACAAAACAAAACCCTTCTCAACAAGCCTACACAGAATCGCATTCTGGCTCTAACATAGCCATTCCTAATTGAAATATCTACATTTTGAAAAAATATGCCTACTGTTAACTCCTGTCTTTGTGTGATTCATGAAATTCTTTGAACCCCACGTTGGACGCCAATGAAACGAATCTTCTAAATAGTAGTAATGGTCGGGGTCAACCAACAACAACAATCCCCACGTTGGGCGCCATTGTAATAAATATAATATCCAAAGCTTGCCACCTCAGGGTAGCTGGACAATCATCATCATCTTGCACAGTTTCCAGCCACTGGCTGGGTCTGTTTGGAACAAAAGCCTCTCCAACGTCTTCTGTCTTCCCACCATCTCTCAGCCTCCACCTTCGTCCAGTCTTCTCCTCTCTTCTTCATGCTTTCTTCCACCCCCTTCAGCCACCTGTCTCTCGGTCTCCCTCCTTCCCACTTCGTCTTGTGTATCCTCCTGGGTATCCTCTTCTTCTCCATTCGTTCATACCATCTAAGTCTAGATTTCTCTATACCATCCTGTAATGGTTTCCTCCTTCATTAATTCTCTGGTCCTCTCATTTCTTATTCTGTCCATCTTTGTAGCTCCAATACTGCTTCTCAAGAACCTCATCTCACTGGCCTGTATTTTGCTCTTCTCCCTTCCTTTCATAACCCCGGTCTCCGAGGCATACGTCAGGATAGGGACATAGTACGTCCGATATATGATCTTTTTGCTATTCTGAGTGACATCCTTGCTCCATAACATGCTTCTCACACTCCTCCGGAATGCTTCTGCCTGTCTCCCCCGCTCATTTATTTCTCTATCGTTTCTTCCCTTATCTTGTATCAGGCTTCTCAGGTACTTGAAGCTCTCCAATTTCTTCAGCTGTTCCCCACCAATTGTTATTCCCGTTGTGGTTCTTTCCTTCTTCCATGTTGTGATCACCCTCTCACTCTTATTTATGCTAAATTTCATCCCATATCCTTGTATTATTCCTTCCCACACGTCCAACTGTTCCTGTACTTCCTCCGCCTTGTTTCCCCAAATCATCAAATCATCTGCAAACACGATGTACTTGCTAAATGAATCACACAAAGTACAGTACACCGACTTCACTAATATACGCTTATTTATTAGATACATAACTCATTATTTGTCATGTGTCGACAGCTTATCATAACTAACAATACCAGATATCGACGTGTTCTAACCTAAAATTTAGCTTGTGGAGCACCAACAAAACAGCTGACTACACCCTGTATGGTTGTCTTACTGCATTGGCGCTTTTTAAAACACCTTGCGACTTTTGTTAGTGGTTTCTAGTGCATCTTTCTGTTGACGACAGTGGGGAATATCAAATTTATTCACCATGAATTCTTGGCTGGCAGCTCTATTACCATCGTCTTCTGTGTATTTCATCACTTTGAGTTTAAATCCAGCCGTATAACTCCCGCGTTTTTACATAACTCCACAAGGAAACAATCACACAATTGAGGAACAACAATGGAACGTGAAGACAGAATACTTGTCGACAATGCAGCAGATGGGAAAAAAAATACCGTCAAGAAAAGGAAAGCACTGACTCCGAAACGAACAGAAACTTCGTGGGCAAGACGTAAATTGTCCAGTGGGTGGGGGTTCTATCTTAGAAATGCTACACTCACCTTTATGACAGCAGAGGATTCGGTGGCGTAGTTGGTAGCATGCTGAGCTTCTAAGCCCAAGATCACTGGTTCAAACCCGGCCGATGTCGTCGGATTTTTTAAGAGCGTTAAAATCCCTCAGTAGGCCTTCCTTCGGAGCGGAAGTGAAGCCGGCGGTCCCATGTCATAGATCTATGGCATGTAAAAGATCCTTCCACTCACTACAATTGTGTGAAGCTAAATTTGTAGACTAGATTTGATTAATGCTCTATTAAGTTCCAACGTTCGTCGCAAGATGCTGGTTGAATCCCGTTCCAGCCCTCACGTCAGTTTCTAAAATCCCTGACGCAGCCGGGAATCGAACCCGAAGCCTCCGGGTGAGAGGCAGGTACTCTGCCCCAACACCACGGGGCCAGCAGTTTTTCGTGTAGACTATCTTATAATCTATTTAATCCAATGTCAATGTGATGCTCTATGCAGTGGCATTCGTGATGAATGAGGTATATCCGTTTTACCTCGCAATAGAATACAGTTTTCTCTCATATCATGCAGTCTTTTATATCCCCCCTTAATGAAAATAGTGCAACACCCAGAACACTTATCCGCCAGCCACCACTGGTCAGTAGTGTGTCTCCGCTCAGTGGCGTTGCCTCGTCGAACGGCCTGCCACTTCTGGGGCGGTAAGTTTGCGGTCTCAGTTAAGTCTGCATGACGTCATGACTAGATTTTAAAGGGAATACCTTCTTTTTAAATTTAATTGGGAACAAGAAATAATCGATACTATGGGTTAAAACTGTATTTAAAACTCAAGATTGCCGTGTTTTAACTTCCCTTTTTTCCCCTTTTTTTCAGCCCTTAGCCTTTTGAAGTGTTACAAGATATGAATAAATACCGTTAAAATAATCTCATGTGTGTTTACACACCAAAATAAGGAAATTTACGGCTTTACCTTAAAAATTATCTGTTTTATAGACTGGCAGAAGGCCTTCGACAGAGTCAACTGGACAAAATTGATGAACATCCTTAAGGAGATAGGAATCAACTGGACAGACCGGAGACTAATTTTCAATTTTTACCTGGGACAAAGAGTAAAGGTGCGACTGAAATGCGGAGAAACGAACAGCGTGGAAATAGGAAGAAGAGTCAGACAAGGATGTTGCCTATCGCCAAGTCTCTTCAACCTGTATGGTGAATGGCTGGTGAAAGAAGCTTTGAACGGATGCGGACATTTCAGGATAGGAGGACGCCTCATAAACACCATCAAGTATGCAGATGGCCTAGTAGTGCTCGCCAAAAATCGAAGACAACTGCAGCACATGATGAACCGGTTGGTGGAAACTGGAAGGTTATATGGCTTAGAAATCAACATCGGGAAATCAAAAGTGATGCGGATTTCAAAACGGGAGAAACCTTTGAGGATAACTATCGACAATCAAGAATTGGAGAATGTGAAGCAGTTCAAGTACTTGGGAAGCTTGCTGACAAAAGATGCTCAATGCATAAATGAAATTCGTGCCAGAATCGCCATGGCCAAAGCCGCATTTAACAAGGCGAGGACTCTGCTCACCAGCAAGTTGGGTTTAGAACTAAGGAAGAAATTGGTGAAGTGTTACATCTGGAGCATTGCACTGTATGGGGCAGAGACGTGGTCAATGAGAAAAAGAGAAAGAAAATACTTAGAAAGTTTTGAAATGTGGTGCTGGAGGAGAATAGAGAAGTTCAAGTGGACAGATCGGGTAACAAACGATGCTGTACTGAGAAGAGTAGGTGAGAAGAAAACTTTTCTGAGTACAATTCTTCAGAGGAAGGCCAACTGAATCGGGCACATACTTAGACATGAAGGGCTCATGCACGACGTCATTGAAGGTAAGATCGAAGGAACGACAGGACAGGGAAGAAAAAGAATTCAACATCTTGATGATATGAAAGATGGAAGGAGTTACAGCAGACTGAAGAAAGAAGCTGAAGACCGGGAACATTGGCATCAGAAATTCTCTGTACGAAGACATGGACCTGCCACTAGGCAGAATACTGTATAATAATCTGCACTTATTTTCCCTTTTTTTAAGAATATACGGCAAAACCTTAAGAATTTATGTCACTTTGAGGGAAAATACCTGCATAAAATACCGATGTAGCATAAGGGAAGAAAGAATTAACACGAGTTCTATACCGAACTCACCCCAGAGTTGAACTCGCCCACTGCACCGCCTCACCCCACCCGCAGGTGTTGTTAGACTCGTCGCAGTTACAGCCTATTCTCTTTGGTTACAGTAGCTTGCTTGCTTCAGTAGCAGAAACAGAGTCATAGAGAATAACACGCACCGTTAAGTGGCAGCAGTAGCTTGTAATAGTGATGGCGAAGTCGTCTTTTAGCAGTAAAATGCGAAGAGCGGTAAGCAGTTTCAAGGACGATTTAATCGAAACGGATGGTACCGTTATTTGATGTTCTCTATGTGATATTGATATTTAAGTAGATGGAAAACATATAAAGGACAGAATAATTCAGCATCTCAAGTATGCCAAACATGAGAAAAACAAAGCTATTTGTGCGAAAGTTTTTTTACAGGAATCTTTTCAGAAGACCAAACAAAAAAGCAGGGAACGAAATGTTTTTTTCAGTGACCTCACAGTTACCTTTGTTCAGTGTGGAATTCCTTTAAATAAGGTAAATAACCCAGCAATGAAGAGTTTCTTGGAAAAATGCACACAACGCACTGTCCCTGATGAAAGTACACGTGGAAAGAGTTACCTACAACCAATTTATGAAGCTAATGTACAAAAAGTTAAGGAGGTTGTTGGAGACCATCCAGTTTGCTTCATTTTGGATGAAGCAACCGATTTACTTTCAAGAGCTTTTCTAAACATTCTTGGGATGCCATTGACAGGAGATCCATCAAAACCAATGTTGGCTGCCATGTACGAATTGGAAAAAGTAAACTCTACATCTATAATGCAGAGTTTCAATGACTGTTGTTTTAAACTCTGGCCATCAGGAATACAGTACAACAAAGTGTGGCAAGTTGTTATTGACTAAGCATCATGCATGGTCTCAGCATTTGCACAGTGGAAGCCTATGTATTCTAATCTCCACCATACAACTTGTATTGCCCATGCTTTGAATAGGGTATGTGAAGCAATAAGGGTTGAATATATTGTTGCAAATGCCTTCATATGAACTTAAGAAGACATTGATTAAAGCTCCAAGTAGAATACAGCTTTACAAGGAAGTTACAGGCCTACCACTACCTAAGTTTCCCATCATAACTAGATGGGGGACATGGATTTCATGTGCTTTTTTCCCTTGTAAACATTTCACTACGATAAAGGAATTTATACTGTCTTTGGACGATGTTGAATCTGCAGCTGTGGGTCGAGCGAAGGACCTGCTGAGTGACCCGAATTTGGAGACAGAGCTGTAAGCAGTGCATACGTTCAAGTTTCTTCCTGCCGCCATCTTTCAACTGGAAGAACCGTGCTTATCCAAGGAGGTGCAGTGGAGTGTGGTTGAAAGAACTGACAACATGCTTGAGGGATTCGCAAAAGAAAAAACTTAAGGCAAGCTTATCAAAGAATCCAGACATTGAAAAACTAGTGAAGTGCACTGATTTAGAGTTTAGACTAAAAACCAAGTATTCTTCCACTGGTTTCCGTTGATGTTGAGCGCTCATTCTCTTTGTATAAAGATATTTTAAATTCAAAGAGACAAAAATTGACCTTCAAACATATTGAAATGTTAAATGTCATCAGGTTCAATTTGTTCTTAATGCAATAAACAATGTAACACAAGGACACTACATAAAAGAGAGTAGGTATCCTTAACATCCTCAAACGTTGAACATGTAATTGATTAAATCATCATCATCTTGTACAGTTTCCAGCCCCAGGCTGGGTCTGTTTGGAACATAAGCCTCGCCACCTCTCCGCTGTCGCTCTAGTCCAGTCCTCGCCTCTCTTCTTGACACATTCCTCCACTCCTTTCAGCCATCTATCTCTTGGTCTTCCCCTTGGTTGTTACTTCTGCATCTGCATCTCATGTATCCTCTTGGGAATCTTCTTCTCTTCCATTCTCTTTAAGTGTCCATACCACCTCAGTCTTGATGTCTCAATCCTACCCTGCAAGGGCTCCTCTTTCACTATTTCCCTGACCTTTCTATTCCTCACCCTGTCTCTTCTTGTTACTCCGAACCTACTTCGTAGGAACTTCATTTCACTTGCCTGTATTCTGCTTGTGTCTCTTTTCTTCAGTATCCACCTTTCTGATGCATAGATCAGTATCGGGATATAGTAGCTTCTGTATAACACTTCCTTGCTTTTTTGTGGGACATCTTTATTCCACACTAAGCTCCTAATGCTTCTCAGAAATGCTTCTGCCTGTCTGGCACGTTCGGTAATCTCTTTGTCATTTCTCCCATTTTCCTCCACTACCCAAGTACTTGAGACTTTCCTCCTTCTTCAGCTGTCCACCTCCAAGTGTTATCCCACTCATTGGTCTGTCCTTTTTCCTGGTCGTTAACAGGATCTCACATTTACTGATGTTGAACTTCCATGCGTACTCTCCCATTCTTTAATGCACTAAAGTTAAATTAGAACTGATTATCTGATTATGCATACCTTTTTATTTCCTTTAATCTCTTGACCTGTTCCCTTTTCTTAAATAATCCCTTTTTAATGAATATTTTCCCCCATTTTGATCCTTTTTAATGAATATTTTTTCCTTTAAAATCCGGTCTCTAGCCATGATGCACTACTGACAAGGGAACGGATCGCGGTGTAAAATTCTGATCTGTTTGAAATTTAGTACACACTAGTCCTACAAAGTTGTACAATGACGTAGTGAAAACCGCATGGGCCGATTTCAATTTTGAACGCCAATATTGAACCCCGAAAATCTGCCGGACGACGGCATGAGCGAGGAGCTGAGAAGAGATAAAGCTGACCTTCAAGCCTAGCAGCACGCGATGGCTCCCGGCCACTAGGCAGCAACCTGCCGTGCTGCGATGCATTACCCACCTTGTTAAATCTATTCCCCAGAGAACTACTGGAATTATTCAGCCGTTAGATGTGCTTGGTTTCCGGATATGGAAACAATTTGTTCGTTATTTTTATGACCTAATTCCCCACCTCTTCTACCCTCTCAAGGCGGACCGGGTTCGATTCCCGGTCAATGCATGTGAGATTTTCGATGTGAAATGTTATGTCCTGTGGTTCGGCTTCCACGTAAAATGGAGGTCCCGTGGCTCATGATCGCGAGATTATCGGTCACGTTAAACTACACGCTTCTTTCCTTCCTTCTACCCTCTCGATAAGAGTGTATTGTATGTCTACCCCTTATTATTCCCGTTTTCCAACGGGGTCGGGGATGAGATGCGATGGAAGTCTTTGTGGCGATGGTTTTTACGGCCGGATGCCCTTCCTGACGCCAACCTCATGAGAGGAGTTAATGAGAGATGAAATGAATGATGGTGAATGAAACTGGGCAAGGGTGTGGAAGGAAGCGGCCGTGGCCTGTCAGAAGGTACCGTCCCAGCATTTGCCTGGTGTTGAAAATGGGGGAAACCACGGAAAACCATTTCAAGGACGGCCGACGGTGGGGCTCGAACCCAAGCGTCTACCGAGTCAGCAGAGAGCTTGGTCCCATGACCTAATGCTGCGCTTTAGCCAGCGTAGCCACTACTGTCGGTCCTCTCGATAAGAGTATAAAATGCAACATATTGAGTGATGTTTTTCACTTGGCCATACTGTAAATTAATAAAACAACCTTTTTTTTTTTTAATCCTTGCAATAGTGAATGCTTACAAAAAAGTGGTCAATGCAAAGAGATTGCTTGCACCACGCGCACCTTGCAACACTTTCTTTTATCCTACACATATCGCAAGCATTTTGGATAGCATCATCCTTGCAACAAAATTGAACGGGGTTCACAAAGCAAGCAGGCTGTGTTTCAACATAACCAGATTTGTACCAACTATACTTCCACATGTTACGAAACCGCGGGGAAGATAGTTGGTTGTGGGTCAATGATTGGGTTTTTAAAATATTGTTGCGCAAATGAATGTTAATGTCGAAATTGTATAATACAATTAGGTCATAAAAATAACGAACAAATTGTTTCCATATCCGGAAACCAAGCACATCTAACGGCTAAATCATTCCAGTAGTTCTCTGGGGAATAGTTTTAACAATGATAGTTTTGTTGGCGGGTTTTGCTGCTAATATATTTGCTTCACTTTCTGCTGTCCACGAATCCAAGAGTAAAACACTGTCGTCTGGTACAGTTTGAAAATAAACATCTTGTAACCACTTTTGAAGTAACTTTTTAGTTAACTTTCCGGACGGAACGGCAATACAAATAAATGATCTGCTGTAAACAAAGTTCTTTTAACAATAGGGCCAAATTCACCGTCCTTTTCTTTTAACACAACTAACAGTTTAGGTAACAGTTCTCCATTGGCAGATATTACAGGCTGAATTGTATAGCTGTGTGTTAATGAGTTCAACGATTGCGCTTCTGCGAAAATTCTTTTGTCTCCCTTTACATGTAGCGTATGTCCTGCATGGAACCATCGCGTGCTGCTTGGATTGAAGGTCAGCTTTACCTCTCCCCACCTTCTAGCTCATGCCACCGACGGCAGGTTTTTGGCGTTCAAAACTGAAAGTGGCCCGTGCAGTTTTCACTACGTTATTGTACAACTTGTACAACATTGTACTACAAAGTAGCCGCTTGCTTTACGAACCCCGTTCAATTTTGTTTCAAGGATGATGCTATCCAAAATGCTTGCGTTATGTGTACAAAAGAAAGTGTTGCAAGGTGAGCGTGGTGCAAGCAATCTCTTTGTATTGACCATTTTCTTTTGTAAGCATTCACTATTGCAAGCATTACAAAGAGTAAAACAGAAAAAAAAAAGGTTGTTTTATTTATTTACAGTATGGCCAAGTGCAAAACATCACATTATATTGCATTTTATACTCTTATCGAGAGGGTAGAAGAGTGAGGGGAACGTTTAAGGTGGGGAATGCATCGCAGCACGGCAGGTTGCTGCCTAGTGGCCGGGAGCCATCGCGTGCTGCTAGGCTTGAAGGTCATCTTTACCTCTTCTCACCTCCTCGCCGTCGTCCAGCAGATTTTCGGCGTTCAATATTGGCGTTCAAAATTGAAATCGGCCCATGCGGTTTTCACTACGTCATTGTACAACTTTGTAGGAATATTGTGTACTAAATTTCAAACAGATCAGAATTTTACACCGCGATCCGTTCCCTTGTGAGTAAGTTAACATTGCAAAAATAATTTTCTAATGTATGTTAACTTTTGTTTATTATATTGATTTAGTACTACATTGTATTTTTCTAAATCGTATACTTTTTTACTTCCGTAATTCATAAAACCTTTAATACAAAACAACCTAACGTTCAGGGTCATTATCTTTGTGCGCCCCGATAAACACGGCTAGCTAAGCCGGCGTTGACTGGCGCTGATCGCGGGCGCGCGTACACGGTTCAGTTGGTGGTTGGCGCACACTTTTACCAAACATGTTCAGTAATGTGTACTTACAGTGCTCATAGTCGATGCTGAAAATGTCCTCCCTCTCTTCTAACATACACCTGATATTTTCCGATGAAAGAATGGACAACATTCTCAAGGTCTACAGCAGTGCTGGCTTCGATTTCATCTCTTATGTACTGTTTAGGTTCAGTTCACAGTAATCGCAATACTCGCTAAACGTGCAACACGTCTAAGCTTTGCAGATACATGCCCATATGAATGAAAAAACACGTGTGAACTAACGGGTATTGCGAGGTCCACTTGCTGCGCACCTGGCCAACCAAATGAATGGACCGCGTCAAACTATTACGTCATTTGTGGACCTCACAATACCACACTCCACTGTCTCATATCGTATAGTGAGTTGTCTGAAACAAGAAGAAAATTTTAAATCATGTTTCCAGATGACCTGTGCCTAATGCCAGTACAATTAGAAGGCTCGCTAAACGATTCAGGAAAACTGGCTCCGTAAATAATTAAAAAACCGTAACAGACAAAAAAATTAGATGAGGTTGTTGTCCATTCTTTCATCAGAAGATGTAAGGTGGGGGTTACAAGAGAGGGAGGACATTTTCAACATTGACTATGAGCACTGTAAGTACACATTATTGAAGGCGGCTTTGGCGGCGTAGTCGGTAGCATGCTGAGCTTCTATGCCCAAGATAGCGGGTTCAAACCCGGCCGAAGCCGTCGGATTTTTTAAGAGCGTTAAAAATCCCTCATTATGTCTTCCTTCGGAGGGGAAGTAAAGCCGGCGGTCCCATGTCATAGATTTATGGCATGTTAAAGAACCTTCCACTAATTGCACCTGTGTGAAGCTAAATTGGATAGGTTAAGAATGTAAACAACACTCTTAGGTTTCTAGTTTCGTTGCCAAGAGCCGACTGCGGTGGTGTCTAGTAGCTAAGTTCTGAACTTGGCCTAGTAGTCGTTGACGGTGGCGCTTGGCGGCAAAAGTAGGAACTATTTCAAAAATTCTAAGTTGCAGTACTTAAATTAAAAAACAGATAACACACACTAATACAGTCATCACAATTAACACTGGTTATCAGACAGATTCTATACACACCCAAAGTACACGGGGCTACATGACCCTGTTGTCGCAGCCCCTAAACTTAAAAACCAACACATTATTGAACTTGTTTGGTAAAAGCATGACGAATAGAAGGAGAAAGTGAGAAGACTCCTGAAGTTCAAGCGCGCCAGGCCAGGCAGCGCTAGAGTGGGCAAGTTCCACACTGCCGGCGTCAGCTGGTCTTAGGGATGGTGGTAAGGGAAACGAATTACTTTGTAACTAATACTCTTTTAAAAAGTAAATAGCGGTTACAATTAAAATAGCACGGCAGGGCACAATGGAAAATATAATTCATGGAAATAAGAACTACGGTCTTCATTACATGTTACGGAACGCCCATATTCCTGGAGTATACAGACCCAGATAAAAAAAAAACATAGGCTAATCCCCAGCATATTAAAACAAGCATACATAAACTATTTAAAGTAACATTCTACTTACGGTACCAATTCATTTTGTCGGCTACGGTACTGGACTTTCGAAAGCTTGCGTGAACACTTGGCGGATGTTCGAGATTGCAAATCTCGGCGGATTTCTTTCGTTCTGAAGAAGAATCGGCACCCAAAATAAACAAGTCTGGGGATATTATCCATGACACGCTGAAGACAGCAGCAAGCTCTTGAAGGATCAACTGAAATTGTTTCTTTGGAATCGATACAATTATAAATATTTCACTCCACATCGATTTTGAGTTTAATTTTCCGGTAATTACTTTCTCAGCCTGGAAAAGACGAAGGACGTGTTCGATACACTTCATTGTTCATCTTAGGGCACCTTTATTAGTTTCTTTGTTGCTTTCTCTTAGCAACAATTTAGTCGTATTTCCGTTAATTCCTGATGAAGAAAGACATGGTTTCTTTCGAAACGCGTCGAGTTTGGGTAAATAAAAAATGGCATGAGCCCAAAATTCTACATTATGGATAAAATGGTATTAACTTAGTTGCGTTTGACATTAACCATACCGCACATAAAACATCACAATGAATTGGTTGAAAAACTGAATCCAGATAGCTTTAAAACTCATCATTTTGCACCAAATTATACAAAGGTTTGCCGGGGAGTACCCCGGACCCCCTATTCTTTGGGCCTATACCATATCCCCTAACCCCTGCCACCCCACCCCCCCAAATAAAACTCTATATATGCCCCCAGTTCCCATTTCCGGGTTTTTCAGTTTTGAGTGCGAATAGTTCGTTTAATAGTTGTAAAACAGTAAGGAGAGTATGTTTTGTGTAGGTTTTAAGTTGAATTAAAGTTTATGTCGAGCTGAGAAGTGAAATTGGTATACCGTAGCTTAAAGTGTAGTTTTTTTGGTCTGATCTGTTTCCTCTGTATTTGGTTAATTAAAGCTTAATAATTGAGTTTATACGCCGGTTTGGTGACCCATCGTCCCAGGCAAGCCGGTAACACCTGTAACTACTCAGGCAGATAGGTCACTTAGCCGTAATTTGAAGTTATTGTGAAGTTATGAATGCATATGCGGTAGCACTGCCGGAGACGTAATCGGGCTAGGCTATTGCGTTTTAAAATTAGCTCCCGTTTCAGGTTTTTTAGGTTTTGAGTGCGAATAGTTCGTTTAATAGTTGCAAAACAGTATGAAGAGTATGTTTTGTATAGGTTTTAACTTGTATTATGCTTATGTCGAGCTGAGAATTGAATTTGGTTTAGCTTAAAATGTAGTTTTTTGGTCTGTTCTGTAGCCTGGATTTATTAAGTTTATTGTGCTGCTGACGTGATTAAAAGCTGTAGGATTTGATGTAGAGTGCTAGGATTGCTTGGAAGAAGTGTTGGTGAGAGGGAGAGGAGTGAGGGGATGGGTTTATGGAGTTGTTGCTGTTGCTTGTTTTTCAACTGCTGTTTTTTGATGGCGTGCTTGTAGTGCCTACAACCCTGGTACACGTTATTGGGACATTATCGCTTGCAGTGCTTGTAGCGGCGGGACCACAAACTACCGTGCTATAATGGCGGAGTCCTCACACTAGGTCCTTCTATTCGTCATGGTAAAAGTGTAAAAGTGCATGCCTACCACCTGCTGAACCGTGTACGCATGCCCGCGATCTGAGCCAGTCAAAACCGGCTTACCTTGCCGTGTTTACCAGGACGCACAAAGATAATGACTCTGTATAACGAAATTAAAATTGTGAATCGTAAGAAATACTCCAAGACCGGCTACGAAAGCAGCATCGTAATTATTTTTAGTTATAATAGACTATTTATTACCTAAAGTCAATATTTAGTACATTGAAACTGTACCGGTTTATTGTGACCTCCTTCAACGTGGTATAGGATAACAGGGTGTCTACCGGTAATGAAAAAGTAACGAATTTTACAAATGGGTAACGAAAGTAACGAATTTTACATACGGGTAACGAAAATTTTCTGAAGGCGGATTGAATCATTTAAAATCGCGTCTCTAGGCTCAGAGATTGCGATGGAGCGAGTTTCACGCAAGCGGCGCCGATTGCATGAGCTATATTTCTCCATACCCGACCTCGAGGAAATGCATAGCCTACTGAGGATACCCTGAGTGGTATACATCGTTCAGCGTATACTTTCGGCGTCATGATTACTTTTTAGTTTTGTGTGAAATATTTATCTGTGGTATTAGGAAACCTGACTTTTTGCAAGACGTTTATTCGCGAAAATTTATGAAACTAATCAGAAACCTCGCATTTCTCGCATTTATTTGGAGACTATGTCAAATTGAAGTTCAGAAATAACGCGAAATAATTTAATGTCGCAATCTTGCGAAATGTTTCCGTTTTGGAAAAGAATTATGAAAAAGCTTCGAAATACGTAGGCTATAACTTATTTTAAAAATCTCTCTCGTAAATTTCCGACATCCAGTATGGTTAATTCGAAATTCCGTTATACGTCGATTTTTGCTTCGAACTTTGGTTCCATCGGATATATTATAATCTAAACGGTTATTTCGAAAACTTGTATAAATCGTGATTCGCATTTGAAAGAAAACGTGTCCTCTAGTCGTATTATTCGTGCATTCCTCGCAGAATAATTCTTAATATTTGATACCTACTTCGAACATTCATTCGTCAAATGGACCGAGATCGACGTCAGTTGCGTAAAATCATAAAACCCGTCCCCTATTGTGAACTTGTGACCACAAGGACTGCGGGAATCCCGTCAAAGATGATTGGGCACCAATCACGAAACATTCCGAAACCTACTCGCTACTTTTCCCATGACCATATAGGTACTTACAAGCGTACGGGGAGCGAGAAGTGCATCAACCCACTTAGAAATGACAGCCTACGTAGCGTCGCGATACTAATTTCTCCTCGTGATCCACCTTGAACTGACGAACTCCCAACCACAGCATAGGGACAGCAGGAATCACGGCGCCGGCCATACAACTTGTCCATAACTACTCGTGAATTTTAACCATGCCCAACCCTGAGCTTGCATCCACCATTCTGTCAGGACGAATAGACAATCGTTCAACGGCCGGGTGCGGCGCGGTATGAAAAATATCGTGAGGACAACGTGAATCTCGTAAAACGGCCGAGAGCGGCAGCGATTGCGATACATCGCGATATTTCTCCGCATTCAATGACGAGGACAACTGGATTCTTGACAAACGGACAGCAAGTGGCGCCGATTGCGTATTATTGCTATATATTCTCGTGCCCGACCTCAAGGACCATTTTATCAAATTTCTTTGTGAATTTGTTAAACTCAAGGACAATGGAAATCTCGTCGAACGACTAAAAGTGACACCGATTATCTAAATCGCGACATTTATCCGTGTTCTATCGCGAAAACTACGGGAATCTCGACAAACGGGTGAGACCAGCGCCGATCGTGTAACATCTCGAAATTTCTCTGTACTTGACTGCGAAGACAGAATTCGGTTACAATCACATAATGTCCCATAAATTTCTTCGTGATCTACCGCGGGGACAAAGGAAATCTCGCCAAACGGTCAAGAGCAAAGCAACCTCTCGGCAATTATATAAACGCCTTGTGCACAAGACGACATATTAGCTGAAACAACTCATTTGATAATAAATATCTAGTACTAGCAGTAGTACCCGGCTTCGCCCGGTGGTATAGTGATAATGTCTCATAGTATCTCAAAATATAATGGACTTATAATCTAGGTCATTTGTCCCCAAAGACAATGAGGGCATAATATCTAGGTCATTTGCCCTTTTGATAAGGATGATAATGAAAACTACTGTTGAATTGACACGTCAAACTTACAAACTACCGTAATAGAAATACATATTTCAAAATTCACAGGCGAGGAAGACTTACTGTGTGTGGTGATCAATGATGTAATGGACGTAACATCTAGGTCATTTGCCCTTATGATGAGGATGATAAGGGAAACTACTACCTGTATTGAATTGACACTTCAACTTATAATCTACACAATGTACTGTAATAAAAATAAATATTTTAAAAATCACAGTTGAGAAAGTCTTTATGCGGCGTGATTAGAGGTATGATGCGCATAACATCTAGGTCATTTACACTTAAGATGATAATAATAAGGGAATGAAAAAATGACTACTAAACAAACATGGTGTAATTTTAAAACTGATATAGGTAATTCAGATGTCGAGCTTCGATGTCTTCCAAAGTCTCAACCTTATTTTCTGGCTTAGGCCTGTACTCGATGTGTCTAGTGAAAGAGCTTATGGCGTGCTGCCCGGCAAAGAATATGGGTCCAAGCTGCACGAACCTGAGATGATCGCAGATGATGACGAAATATGATGACACACGTTCGGGGTTCCCCGCCGTATTTAGATTGGCCGGAGAATCGCTCACTCTTTTGCAACTCCACAGTGGCTTGTGCAACGGTCCTGTGCTGGCATCAGCATAGACAGCAGATAACACGGCGGGCTCTGGAAAGTCCTCTCATGTCACCTCGCGATGAATCAGCAAGCTATTCTCACAACTGCCTCCCCCCACCCCAGGGTACCACAACTGGGACGTGGGTTGGCGACCACGGGACCCCAGCTGAGTCTGGCATCGCTTCTACTTCCTGGTGCCGGGCTCCTTTCAGTTCTCTTTCCTGTCGGCCTCCCTTTGTCAACTCTTGTTCTCTTCCGACCCCGACTGTATTAGGGTATCCGAGGGCTAGGGAGTCTTTCAATTTCCCGCCTTAATTGGCCGTTGTTTCATCTTTCCTGATGCCCTCATTCTTCGAGGGGTCTGCCTTCTTTTCCTTTTCATAATATCTCCTGTCTTCTGCGCAAGGCCCTCAAAGAGGCAGGGTGTGTGTAGCCCCACCACTTCTGGTACACCCTCAAGGGCTCATGGCTGGTGAGTTAGGAAGCTGGCAAACCCGAGGGATTCCTGAGGTAAATGCAGGGAATGGAATGGTATGTCAGAAATTTCAAGTGAACAGTGTTACTCATCGGGTTCCAAAGGGTAAGTATGTAAAATTTGGTTCAGATCGGTGAAACCGTGTAGATTTGTGCAGGGAATAGATTGGTCTGTCCGAAATGTCATGTCGGCAGTGCTACTCGCCGGGTTCCAAAAGGTAATTATAAACAATTTGGTTCAGATCAGTGAAACGGTGTAGATTTGTCCCAAAGGGCCTAAATGCAGGGAAGGGGGTGGTCTGTCCAAAATTTTAAGTGGACAGTGATACTCGTTGGGTTCCAAAGAGTAAGTATACAAATTTTGGTCCAGATTGGTGAAACGATGTAGATTTGTGCCAAAGGGTCTAAATGCAGGGAATGGAGTGCTCTGTCCGAAAGTTCAAGCAGACAGTCTTACTCGTCGGGTTCCAAAGGGTAAGTAACTTACATAAAGATTGGTTGAGATGGGTGAAAGTATGGTGATTTTTGCCAAAGAGCCTAAATGCAGTAAATTGAATGGTCTATCCGAAATTTCATTTAGACAGTGTTACACGTCAGGTTCCAAAGGGTAAGTATGTACAATTTGGTTCAGATCGGTGAAACAGGGTAGATTTTTGCCAAAGGGCCTAAATGCAGGGAATGGAGTGGTCTGTCCAAAGTTTTAAGTGGACAGTGTTAATCGTCGGGTTCCGAAGGGTAAGTATACAAATTTAAGTTGAGATCGGTGAAACGATGTAGTTTTGTGCCAAAGGGCCAAAAAGTAGGGAATAGTGTGGTCTGTCCGAAATTTAAAGTGAACAGTGTTACTTGTGGGGTTCCAAAGGGTAAGTATGTAAAATTTGGGTCAGATCGGTGAAACGGTGTAGATTTGTGCCAAACGGCCTAAATGCAGGGATTGGAGTGGCCTCTCCGCAATTTCAAGCAGACAGTGTTAGTCGCAGTGTTCCAAAGGGTAAATATACAAATTTTGGTTGAGGTCGGTGAGACAGTGTAGATTTGTGCCAAAGGGCCTAAATTCAGGGGATAGAGTAGCCTCTCCTCAATTTCAAGCAGACAGTGTTAGTCGCAGTGTTCCAAAGGGTAAATATATAAATTTTGGTTGAGATCGGTGAAACGGTGTAGATTTGGGCCAAAGGGCCTAAATGCATGGAATGGAGGGGTATGTCCACCATTTCAAGCAGACAGTGTTACTCGCAGGGTTCCAAAGGGCAAGTATACAAATTTTGGTTCAGATCGGTGAATCGGTGAAGATTTGTGCCAAAGGGCCTAAATGCAGGGAATGGAGTGGTCTGTCCGCAATTTCAAGCAGATAGTGTTACTCGCAGGGTACCAAAGGGTAAGAATACGAATTTTGGTTCTGATCGGTGAAACGGTGTAGATTTGGACCAAAGGGCCTAAATGCAGGGAATGGGGTGGTCTGTGCGAAATTTTAAGTGGACAGTGTTACCCGCAGGGTTTCAAAGGGTAAGTATACAAATTTTGGTTCAGATCGGTGAAACGGTGTAGATTTTAGCAAAAGGGCCTAAATGCAGGGAATGGGGTGGTCTGCCCGAAATTTAAAGTTGACAGGGTTACCCGCAGGGTTCCGAAGGGCAAGTATACAAATTTTGGTTCAGATCGGCGAAACGGTGTAGATTTGTATACATAACAGACAAACAGACAGACAAACTTTGTGCTTTATATATATAGATTTATTTATTATTTTTAATTTTTTTATAACTCCCTAAGTGAATTGTATTTACCGCTTTAAACACAGTTCATTGTAGTTTTTCTTCATCGCGTAATGAGCCCCTACGCTTGCAGACCGCAGACGTATCTTGAATTCAAAGGTAACTAAAATTAACTAAAAGGTAGCTAAAAAGTAACTAATTTTTACTTCATCCTTTCAGTAGACACCCTGGATAAGTAACTGTGTAGTAACATACAACTTGATTTAAAAAAAATCCCTAATAGAGGATACTATCAATATTTTTGTACCAAAAGTTCACAGAGTAAAATTTCAAAATCCAGATCTGTTAAAATAATTTTGTTAATAAAACATAAAAAAAATCTTGATAAAACAGCATAGAATTGAATTCTATGCTGTTCTTTCAAGATTTGTTATGCTTTATTAACAAAATTATTGTAACAGATCTGGATTTTTGAAATTTCACTCTGTGAACTTTTGGTACAAAAATATTTATAGTATCCTCTATTACTGTCGACCAAAGTATTATGTGCATTCGAGTTTGAAGGTTGTTTGTGAAGTTACGAATAGACCTACATAAAATCCAATAACATCATAATTTTCGTCGTTCTATTTTACGTTAGTTCATGTAGGTTTGGAATATTAAATTAATGTTTTAATATTTTTTATCGCAGTTGGAACACAAAAAGGGCCCGTTTTTAAGCGTGTTTCAACCATGCGGCACATTTAGGAATTCTCAAAAACCCGTCATCAGATCAAATCCAAATTTTGACACAATATGCATTGGAATGTTGAATAATTGGTTTATTAATTTCAAAATTTTGTGTGTCCAAGAAACAAAGTTATCATTTTTGTAAGGTAACTTTTTCTCGGCTAGGGGTGGTTGGAAAATGTAGTTCTTGGTCGCGTTGTAATCCTTATACATCAAAAAGTTATGCTGTATGATTGTGAAATACGTCAACTAATTCACTTATTTTATGTCGGTTTGTATTTGTACGGGAAAATAAGATATGGTTCACCAGCTAGCCGCTCCGGGAAAAGCTGTACAACGTTGCCAAGATGGGCTCCATCACGCGTCATGGCGCGCCTCGCTCGGAAGTGATGGGCTCCATATCAGCAACGCAGTACAGCTTTCCCCGGAGCGGCTAGCTGGTGAACCATGTCTTATTTTCCCGTACAAATACAAACCGATATAAAATAAGTGAATTAACTTACGTATTTCACAGTCATACAGAATAACTTTTTGATGTATAAGGATTACAACGCGACCAAGAACTACATTTTCCAACCACCCCGAGCCGAGAATAAGTTGCCTTACAAAAATGATAACAACTTTGTTTCTTGGACAAACAAAATTTTGCAATTAATAAACCAGTTATACAACATTCCAATGTGTATTGTGTTTAAATTTGGATTCGATCTGATGACAGGTCTTTGAGATAATAATTCCTAAATGTGACGAATAGTTGAAACACGCTTAAGAATGGGCACTTTTTGTGTTCCAACTGCGATAAAAAATATCAAAATATAAATTAAATATTCCGAACCTACATGAACTAACGTAAAATAGAACAACGAAAATAATGATGTTATTGGATTTTATGTAGGTCTATTCGTTACTTCACAAACAACCTTCAAACTCGAGTGCACATAATACTTTGGTCGACAGTAGGGATTTTTTAAAAATTAAACAGTTATGTTACTGCTCAGTTACTTATCCTATACCACGCTGTAGAAGGTCACAATGTGACCGAAATCGGTACAGTTTCAATGTACTAAATATTGACTTAAGGTAATCTTATATATTAAAATAGTTTTCAAAAAATTTCACCTTTTACTAAAACTGAAATATCTCGGGAAGTCTTTACGCTACGACGACGTTTGTTGTCTTAAAATGTAATGCCCGTCAAGCACCGTCGAAAATGTAATGCCTGCCAAGCACCGTCGATTGATACCCACCTTACTTGATTATATCATTCGTGTATTAAAATAATTGCGAATATTACTTCCTTCAAGGTCTCACGAAAATAGAATCGAATGACTTGACGGACATATTGTCGCTAGGCGACACCGACTAACACTGTATCATGATATTCAACGCCACCCCAATAATAAATCTAACTTGATATTAACAGAGAGTTCCCGAATTACGGCATGATATCGTTAACTTCTACCTGCTCCACTTGGGCGCTAATGTCGCATATATCCATACAGAATATCGTTAACTTCTACCTGTTCCACTCGGGCGCTAAGGTCCCATGTATCCATACGGTAAGCAGAAGGGGATTCTGTGCACATAATTTAATTAAAACTTCTCAAAGAATGGATTACTTTGAGACTGAAATGCTCATGCACAATCAGCAGTCATTTTGCTAATGACACTGTCATGTCAACATCTCTTTGAATGACAACAAATACTGCATACGAAAGGCAACTCATTTCACGAAGATGCCGCTACTGTCGAATGTTGGAACCGCCATTTTGTATTGTGTATCCGATCTTTCTGTTATATAGTCTTTGGTCTCACCAGCTACAAACTGTCTTCTTTTCGTTTCATCATTCGTCCTTATAGGTTGTGTGCTCAATCAATACAATGAATCATATTATGGTGAATGAGAGGCGGCACTCAATTAAGAATGTTATAAAGATTAAAGGTGACGGTAATCGTCTGTTCAGGTCATTGGCACATTGTGAGTACAACAATCAGAGTGTATTTACACAGGTTAGAAAGCGAATTGTAAAACATATTACAGACAAGTGGAATAATTATTCTTCCTTTATTGTTGGCAACAGCGATATGTACGAAACTGCTATCAATACGAGCAATGATTACTAAATGTATATGTCTATGAATGGTGTTCATGGAGGTCATGTTGAGTTAGTTGTCGCTGCTCAAGTTTGCAAAATGGATATTTATTAGGGGATTTTTACTGTCGTATGGAAGGTGACCGGTTAAAATATATACGTCATCAACAAACAAAGTTACGAGTTGATACATATGCCGGTTTAGCAGACGCCTTGCATGTACGAGCAGAAATTGAAAATCTCAGAGTCGGTCGTTTTGTACCTGTTTTGCCATCTTCTTTTACAGGTAGCCCAAGGAAAATATTGCAAAATTATCAAGATGCGATGGCGATTGTGAGGAAGTTTGGAAAGCCAGATTTGATCATACGTTCACCTATAATGTGGGCTGGCTAGAAATACTTAACAGCATTCATCTCTGGGAAACGGCTAATAATAGGCCTGATATTGAAGTGAGAGTTTTCCATTGCAAAATAAAGGAATTGTTACGATTGATTAATGTTAAGGAAATTTTCGGTAAAAGCATATCTATAGCTTATACAGTGGAATTTCAAAAACGAGGTCTCCCGCACATCCATTTACTCTTAACATTAACGGATGATTGTAAGTTTCGAGAAATTTCTGACATTGACAGTGTGGTGTCAGCCGAAATACCAGATCTCGAGGATGAAGCGCTATACGAGTTGGTAAGGCGTCATATGGAACATGGTCCTCGCGGATCTTTGAATCCTTCTTCAGTCTGTATGAAAGATGGCGTATGTAAGAAAGTTTTCCCTAAACAGTTTCAGGAAGAGACCAAAGATAATGCCAATGGTTATCCTTCGTATAGGAGAAGAAATAATGGACGGATTATTATAAAAACAATTCGAGGCATTGACATTGAAATCGATAGTCGATTCATTGTTCCCTACAATCCATTTCTTTTACTTTACTTGCAAGCTCATATTAATGTTGAAATATGCTCAAGTGTTCGGAGTGTTAAATACATCCTCAAGTATCTTATATATTAAAATCCACAAGTACCGTATATACTCGAATACCACCCGCACATTTTTATACAAATTCGGACGTGAAAAAATGGGGTGCGGGTCTTATTTGAATCATCCAAATTCCAAAGATTTAAATTGCCCGCCACGCGCGATATCGGGCGTTGCGAGTATTCGCTAGATGGTGCTAGCCTTCTTCCGGCTATCACTTTGTTTTACCGTAAGCACGCGGCGCCATACAGTCATGCGCACGTTCTCCGAGTGTAAACATGAATGCTACGAAGCGTTTGCGGTCATTTACTGTGAGTGAGAAATTGAAAGTTGTGAGGGAAGCTGAAGTTATTGGAAATCGTGCCCGGTAGGAAATATGATATTGACGAGTCATGTATTCGTGATTGGGCGGGATGACGTCTATGCTACAACCACTGGATGTCTGCGTGAACCGCCCATTCAAAGCAGCCTTGAAACAGCTGTATACGGAGTGGATGGCGGCCGATAAGCACACACTGACTCCAACTGGTCGTATTCAGCGCCCGGAAGTTCAGCTGCTGTGTTCGTGGATTTTGACGGCATGGAATCGTATCTCGGGAGATCTCATACGGAAGAGCTTCAAGAAATGTAGTATTTCCAATGCTATGGATGGCAGTGATGACGACATTTTGTGGGAAAGTGATGGTGATAAAAGTTCCGAAGTTGGTACTTCTGATGACGATGAATGAAGTGTTTGTGTACTTTTATTTTTAATTGTTTGATGTGTGTTATTTTTGGACGACTTCAAAACTGTTGAAAACTATTTTGGAAAAATGCTATTCTGTTTATTTAGTAAAGATTGTAAATAGTTTTGAGTAAAAAATATTTTTTTTAAATGTTGTTCTTCAAAATCAGGGTGCAGGTCTTATTCAGGGGCAGGTCGTATTCGAGTAAATACGGTATGCTGCATTGTTAAAATATGTCCTGAAGGCGAAACGGTGAACTACGATGAAATTACTTCTTTCCTAAATGCTAGATATGTTGGTCCAACAGAAGCCGCATTCAGGATATTTTCATTTCACATGCATGGACAGTCACATTCTATCGTGCGATTACCAGTTCACTTGCCTAACTTGCAAAATATCTATTTTAAAAATGATAACGCTCCTGATATTTTACTTCAAGCACAGTTGCGCAAAACGGAATTACAAGCGTGGTTCAAGTTAAATCAAGATTCACAAGCCAGTAGTGTATATATATATATATATATATCCTGAAACACCAGTACATTACGTCTGGAATAAGAGCAACTGCCAGTTGCAAAAAAGAAAAGAATGTTTCAAAAACTATAGGCAGAAACAGAAAGGTATTATTTACGCCTGTTATTGCTTCACATCATAGGTGCTACCAGCTTCCAGGATCTACGAACATACAAAGCAGTTGTCTATTCTACTTTTAAAGAAACAGCTAAGGAGCGAGCTATGCTGATTGACGATTCTGAATGGCAGCGTTGTTTGGCAGAAGCGTCACAATTTCAGATGCCTTCTCAGTTACAACTGTTTTCTTACATATGTATCTTTCAGACCCCAATGTAATGTAAGATAGTTATGGGACATTTTCAAGAATTCATTATCAGAAGATAACCTAACATTGCATATCAGTTCACTCTTATACATATTTCTAATACATTAAAGCTCCATGGTCTTCCCATTACTTCTCTCGAATTGCCAGCTATTATTGATAATTTCCCTCAGACAAATTTACCAATGAATTATCCAAAACTTAATGAGGATCAATTAAGTCGAATGATAAACCAAGCAAATGGAAACCAAACGGCTATAATTACAGAAATTTTGGGGTTAGTACAAAACAACAATGAAAGATGAGTAATGCATATTTCATTGACGGTCCAGAGGGCACCAGGAAAATATTTCTTTACCAACGCTTGATCCACAGTTGCACAAATTTGGGGTTAAATGTAGTTTCTGTTGCATGGACTGGTATTGCAGCAATGTTACTACCTCAGGGGTGCACTGTACACAGCCAGTTCAAGTTACCTCTACATTTACATGAAAGTTCTGTATCAGGAATAAAAGTTAACAGCAAGGAAGCTTTTTATATTCGTTCAGCAAAACTTATCATCTGGGATGAAGCCCTTATGGCTAATAAGCACGCGTTGATGTGTGTAAATCGGTTGCTCAAGGACATCATGATTAATGGCGTGCCTTTCGGAGGAAAAATTATCATCTTAGGTGGAGATTTTTGGCAGGTATTGCCTGTTGTGCCTCACGCATCTAAATCAGCATCAGTCCAAATGTCAGTAAGGTCTCTCCTCTGTGGCCATTATTCAAATTTTTTTAACTCTACAAAAATATGCGAGCGGATACAGATCAACGTGACTTTGCAAACTTCTTGATACAAATTGGTAACGGTGAATACCCTCACGTCGATGGAGAAAATTCAGAATTAGTCCAACGCTGAAAAATATTTCACGCTTTTCAAATATAGCGATTTTAGCACCTAAAAATGAACATTGTAAAGAAATCGATGACAAAGTTTTAGACCTAATCCCAGGATCATCTAGAACTTACATCAGTGTGAATAATTTGATTACTGAAGATGAGAGTGAACTTCTACAATTCCCAATAGAAGTTTTAGACAGCATAAGCATAAGTGGATTGCCACCTAATATCCTTCGACTAAAAGAAGGTTCAATTGTGATTTTGTTGAGAAATATTAATGTTACCCAAGGTCTGTTGAACGGTACTAGACTGTTGGTTTGGAAGATGCATGACAATTGCTTACACCTGGAAATTGTCACTGGCGTAAATGTTGGAAACAATGTCCTACTCCCTCGCCTTGACCTTACGCCATCAGATACTTCTATGCCATTTTCCTTCAAAAGGAGGCAGTTTCCAGTACGTTTGGCTTTTTGTATAACTATCAATAAAGCTCAAGGTCAAACACTAGATCAAGTAGGCATTTATTTACCTCAACCGGTGTTTAGCCACGGACAACTTTACTGTATGTCGCACTATCGCGAGCAAAATCCTTTCATGACCTCAAAGTTCAAATAGAACCAAAAGGCAAGCGAACAGCAAATGTCGAATGGAAGGAAGTACTATTAGAACTTTGAAACAAATGTTGCGGAGGAGCACAGACCTCAGCAAAAGGGGCACAGATTAAATAACAATTATACAAGGAATTCCGCATTCCTATTACGATAACTGTCCTGTGTTAATGGTAAAAAAAATACTATTGTCCTACATCGGTGATTACTATCCTACATCCTGTTATTTCATTCCCTCAGTTCTATAACAAAGATATACTCAATGAAATTTACAGCTTAATAAATATTAATTCCTTCCGTGTGAGTTATCTTTTCATTTCTCATCAATCGCCTTTACTTACTATTCTATCTGTAGGGGTGGAGGCGATAGCTGTCTTTACAGAGATGTGCAAATTATTAGATTCGATGTCAGTTTTCCAAAATTGCATTTTTACTTTTCACGGTTTAATGCACTAAGTATGTTCACAAGGCGATGAAATTACTTCAAATGTTTAATTAAGTCTCCTAATTATATTTTCATTTAAGAAACACCGACAGTAGTGGCTACGCTGGCTAAAGCGCAGCATTAGGCCATGGGGCCAAGCTCTCTGCTGACTCGGTAGACGCGTGGGTCCGAACCCCATCGTCGGCCGTCCTTGAAATGGTTTTCCGTGGTTTCCCCATTTTCAACACCAGGCAAATGCTGGGAAGGTGCCTTCTGACAGGACACGGCCGCTTCCTTTCACATCCTTGCCCAATTTCATTCATCTGCATCAATTCCATCTCTCATCCCGAGGCGCAGGTCGCCCACGGGCGTCGCCTAGAAAGACCTGCACTCGGCCTCTCAGGAGGCCACACGATAAAAAAAATATTAAGAAACTCAAATTAAAATGATTTTTTAGAATTTCCACCAACAGAGGAGCCTTGGGAATGCAAAATGCCACACGTTTCGTTTTTATTACTTCACTCTACTTTACGTGTGAATTTAGAGCGGAGGGATTTGGGTTTTTTTAACTGATGAATGCTATTGAACTATTCCAAGATTCATGAACTATGCATTGAAATCACCTGACTTGAATTCTAAAGTCAATGAAAAATAAAAATAGACCCAGCTCAGATATCCCTCGGAATCCAATAATCTGAAAGTTTCCAGACGTGCCTTATGGGAAAAGGTGTAATTCCACGGGAGATGAAACACTACTAAGTAGGACAACAAAAGAAGTTGGTCAATAAAATGATTTTGAATAAAAGTAATTATGACTAATTAAAATTATTTATTTAATTCTGTTAATTTGCACACCTCTATATGTTAACCAAGAGTTGAAAATGAAAATCCACAGCCTGCTTCCAGTCTCCGACCGGGTCAGGAATGGAATGAATGAAGCCCCCATCTAGCGGCGAGGATATGAACTGTGCCGGCTGCCGAGGCCTGACGCACTCCTCTGGGGCAATGATTAAATGAATGACAGATGAAATGAAATGATAGTGGAGAGTGTTGCTGGAATGAAATTTTGACAGGGAAAACCGGAGTACCCGGAGAAAAACCTGTCTGCCTCCGCTTTGTCCAGCACAGATCTCACATGGGGTGACCGGGATTTGAACCACGGACCCAGCGGTGAGAGGCCGGTGTGCTGCCGCCTAAGCCACGGAGGCTTCTCTACATCTCTAAATTCAAATATAAGAGACCCATCTTTTATTTTAAATCTATACCATTGTTCATAAGTAGACAAAACACCAAATTGTACCGCTGTAGCCTTAAATTGTGTGGATATCTCGATCTACTTAGTATAAAACAAAGTTCCCAATTCTTGGATGTAACGGGTAATCTAGAGAGCAACTTGATGGATTTTGATGCTGTTTTCACCATTCTGTAAAGGATTTCTCGATGAAGGATTAGGTAGAAAAACATTTATTTATGATCAAAAGAAGCCGAGCATTTACGATTTCAGTGAATTGAGTTGAAGAAAAACCCAACGTCCATGTGTCTTTAAAAAAAATCGATATTCTCTGAGAATTGTTCAGCATGAAAAGTTCTGCAAGAAAGTCCGCGACAGCTCCCACTTCGACCACTGTAAGTGTTTTTACGTTTCCATTTCTTCCAGCAATCTCCATGCCGTGGAAATTTAAATTACTAGCTTCAGAGTGAGTTTACGAGCTTGCGAGCGACCTATAGCCAGCATCAAACTGCCGAGTCGTGTCGAGTTAGTTCTTCAGAGAAGGGTATAGCTTATGTGTTTGGAGTTAGCTGTTCACCTCGGCTTTTCAGAATTGCGTCTGGAACCTGACGTCCGTGCGCCTTTTAAGCTTACGCAGGGTAAATAGTGGGACACACACACAGAGGACAGGCAGACACCCACACATTTGATCTTATAAGTCTACTTCATCATTTACCCAAAAGCGACGGTACCGTAAATGTCTGTTCAGGTCACTAGCATGAAGACATGCAAATGTCATATGGACAGAAGTGCTGTAGGATTGTTGAAGTGAATGCTGCGGAGCAGCTCGGGTCTTCTAGTAAATAGTTTATTATAATTAATACGTCAATAAGGTATCGGGCTAGCTTGGTCATTTTCATGTCATTTTACTATATTTAGTGTAAATTTAAAACCTGAACACAGTATTCAGGATCTGATGATGGCCACTTGAGGGTCGAAACTTGTAATCCTAAATTGCTCCATTTAATTGTGATAATTAGCTAATACGGAACCAGTAAGAAGTAAGATCTGCTTGGATAATAACATTTTGGAAAGAGAAAACGATTTTAAATACCTTGGTTACAAACTGTCTTTCCTTGAAGAAATGGACATACCCAAGAAAAAGATGGTGTGAAAATTCAAATCTTTTGTGTAGACCGTAACAGTTCTTCTAGCACTAACTCATGAAAGGAGAATGATGATGTAATTTTTTCCAGGAGTGTGTTTACATACAGGGTCTTTATAGTTGCTTGGCTGGGACATTCTCGCTCCGCCAGTGACGGCAAAGTTGCCGGCTGCCGCGCGTGCGTATGTAGGACAGAATACGGTGCTTAAAATCAGTGTAATACATTTTTACTCACCATGTTTACAGTAGATGCTCAAAATGTTCCCCATCCGCTGCCAAACAAAATCGGCATCTCCTTATGAAGTTTCCGGTTACTCCAGATAATTTATCTTCAGTAAAGAAATAACGACCTTTGCGTCTATTTTTATCGTTCACTGAACCTCTACGTTTGAATCTCTTAGCCAGTTGTTTTATTGTGATTGTGTGTAGTGCTGTAATGCCTTATGTGAAATATTCGTTACTTGAACGTGTATATCTGCACAATACGTACATAACGTGCAGGGAATCGTGCGCTAGAACAATACAAAGTTTCGAGTGAAATTTCCAGGGACACCCATTCCTATAAATTAGACAATAAAACAACTGGCTAATTTGAGATTCAAACGTACAGGTTCAGTAAACAATAAAAATAAACGTTAAGGTCGTTATTTCTTTACTGAAGCTAAATTAACCGGAGTAACCGGAAACTTCATAAGGAGATGCCGATTATGTTTGGCAGAGGATGGGGAAAATTTTAAGCATCTACTGTATAAACACAGCACTGAGTAAAAATGTATGATACTGTTTTTAAGCACGGTATTCTGTCGTACATACGCGCGTGCGCCAGCCAGCAACTGAGGCGTCACAGGCAGAGCACGTGAGCGAGAATGTCCCAGCCAAGCAAATATGAAGACCCTATATTTATATCTTCTACAAATGACAACTATGTTGTAAGCCTACAACCAGTATTTTGTGAGCATTATATCACAAAATTAACCTTTTTCCTGTCTCCGTAAGTCTCATTTATTTGGACATCTCCTAACGATCGAGGTTCAACTGTATTTCTTTCCGATTAGTGTGTTTAATATTTGTACTCCCCGCCTGATATAATTGGGCACAATCGTGTTGACCAAATGTAAAGCACTCTATGTCAGACCTTTGTGACTTATCGTATCTCGAATAATGATGTAGTTCAATAGAAGTTTCCCCACCAGGGGCTCACAACTTGTGGGACGTGGGTTGCCGACCACGGGACTTCAGCTGAGTCCGGCATTGCTTCCACTTACTTGTGCTGGGCTCCTCTCTGTTACCTTTCCTCTCAACCTCTCTTGGTCAACTCTTGTTCTTTTCTGACCCCAATAGTATTAGGGTATCCACGGCCTTGGGAGTCGTTCACTTTCCCACCTTAATTGACCCTTATCTCATCTTTCTTGTAATAAATATGATATTTCTCCAAGCTTGCCACCTCAGGATAGTGGGGCTATAATACTAGCTTAAATGACATCACACAAAGACACAGTTCACCGACTTCACTAAAACACACATTTATTCATAAAAGGATGCTTCCATAACCTGGATCTCTCACCCAATATTCACAACAACTCTCTTTCATAGTCTACCCCTTCACAAAGCTTAATATTTCTTCTGCTTTATTCTTTTCTTCTTTCCTGGTTGTTCTCTGACCATCAAAAACTATCAATACTTTTTTTTTTTTTACACATAAAACAGCACTCTTTAATTACCTGCATCTCTTGTTCATTATCCACAACAACCATCACTCCTCTCTCTCAAAACCAACTGCCAGACTCACAAAACAAACATCACATAATTCTCAACTCCCAACACCAATCTCTAGACCAGAGAGCACAACAATTTTCCACATCACATTTTCATCACCAGCCAGCCTCCATTCCAAATATCCATCCCACTGCCCTTCATTCTCCTCATAAAACTATCAATAGATCACCACCATTCCTTTCTTCATAATTTCCCTTCCACTCGAACATGACATTCTTCTCCACTCAAAACATCTACCCAACCATCAGATGACCTCCATCCTGCATGGCATCCTAACTATCAATAATATTCCCATGGAAACCTTGCCCTAAGATCCAAGCCACCTTGCCATTAGCAAGGCCACCTACCAGCAATAGCCAGACCACCACCAAGAATCTCTATGGCACTGAACACATAAGATTCTCCATGGTGCAGCACCAACAGGTGGCCATGGCTGGCAACCTCATAAAACAAAAACAATTACCACCAACAAAACAAACAGAAACAAGGCGAAAACCTGAGGGTGAGCTATTGTAACCACAATTTCGGTTACATTCATAATACTCTCATTCTTAGAGAGGTCAGCCGCCTTGTTTTCTTTTCATGTTATCTCCTGCCTTGTGCTCAAGGCTCTCAAGGAGGCAGGATGTGTGTAGCCCCACCACTTCTGGTGCACCCTGGATTGTGCTACACCCTCAAGGGCTCTCGTCGGGTGAGTTCAGGATTTGGCGACCCCGAGGTCTTCCTGAGCTGGGTCCGGTTTTTCTCCTTCTTCCATTGCCTTTGGGCCGGTCCCTCTCCTCTTTACCTTTCCTCTCTGCCATTCCTGGCTCTCCTTTCTACCAAGTTCCTTAATTCTCATTCTTCGAGGGTTGAGGGCATTTCCTTTTCCCCTGTCTTTTGTTTCCCTTATACTTATTTTTGTTTTCCATTTCCTCTTCTAGTATGTAGTTAGTTATAGGTATCGTTTCATTTCAATAACATTTTTACATCACCCAAACCATTAAGGGCCAATAACCCAAATATTAGGCCCCTTAAAACAACACTTATCATCGTCATCATCATGAATAGAAGTTAAAAGTGAAAACTACCACGTCATTGTGATAACTCGCTTGAACAAGTGTCGGAAGCAGTGTGCTTCAACCCCGAGGATTGATTCAAGGATGCCATAGATAGAGGTGTACACTGATAAATCATTGAACTCACGATGTGCTTTGTGTCCGGTCTACAGGGCCCGAGACGGAGCTGACGGACGACACATTGATGACCTACGCCCTCGTCGGGAGCTACAGGGAGGAGACGACTGGCGAGTCGAGTTCCGTCGGTTCTCCGTACCACACGCCCGGCCAGGACTTTGACATCACCGCCAGGTGAGGATCGCCTCCACATACTCGTACCGACTTTTCTGCATTGTCTTCTCCCCTCGTAAACTTGATGGGTCTCTTCCTTGTGTCCGCAGGAGTGGGGGTGGGTACTGCCTTATGCGCGAGTTCACACGGGGTCCACAAGGTGGCTTATTTGACGACTAAGTCATCATCATCATCATCTTGCACAGTCTCCAGCCACTGGCCGGGTCTGTTTGGAACACAAGCCTCCCCAACGTCTTCTGTCTTCCACCATCTCTCAGCCTCCACCCTTGTCCAGTCTTCTCCTCTCTTCATCACGCTTTCTTCCACCCCCTTCAGCCACCTGTCTCTTGGTCTCCCTCTCGGTCTCTTTCCTTCCCACTTCGTCTCGTGTATCCTCCTGGGTATCCTCTTCTCCTCCAATCGTTTTACATGTCCATACCATCTAAGTCTAGATTTCTCTAGACCATCCTGTAATGGTTCCTCCTTCATTAATTCTCTGGTCTGAATGACGACTAAGTATTAATTTTAATTTTGAAGCCAATATGCCCTCTGTTATATGGATGCGAGTCATGGGCGACCTCACAGACACTGGAAGAGCGCATTTGTGCATTTGGGAGGAAAGTGCTCAGAAAGATATCTTCATCATCAAGTTTCCACTCCAGTTTCCTGGGTGTGGTTTACGAGCGCTCTCCATTTTAGTCGATTCATGTACCACTGTTCCTTCAAGACTTCATCCGAGTTGATTCCCTTGGATGTGATATCTTCCTTCACTTGGTCCAGCCATCTCCTCCTAGGTCTTCCAACAGGTCTCTATCCAGTAATCTCAGTATGTAACCATTGTTTTGCAATTCTTCCTTCTGTCATACGTTTGACGTGACCAAACCATCGTGAACGTGACCTAGTTATGGTCTCCTTCAGGGACTGATTTATTCCAGCTTGGACCTATTTACAATATGGAAGATGGGAAAGGAAGGAAAAAGAAGACTTATACCAACGTTTTGGGAAAGCTGATGGGGATAGGATCATCAGAGGAAGACGACTCCAGTGGATGGGACATATCGTAAGAGCTGTGGAATCTATCCCTAACCGAGTGTTCAATGCTCAGCTGATTGGCAAACGTCTAGGAGGCCGTCCAAGGACGAGATGGAAGGATAGGGTGATGAGAACGTTGCAGCAGGTGGAACCAACATCTGTACTGGATGATGCAATGGATAGAGAAAAATGGAACGACATTTGTAACAAATGCTTGAGATTGTGATAGGGATAATGCCTCCTGTGTGATTGATTAGGATAGTGTTATGTAATATTGTATATTTGATGTGTTTTTTTGTTTCTTTGTTTTCTGTCATGGCCTTAATGGCCTGATACGTACAATAAATGATGATGATAATATGCCATCTTTAGGGAGGTTCTGTTAATTCCTACAGCAAAGAGTTGCTATGCACTTGACATACTGTATTCCCCCGCATAATCTTCGCATTATTTTAGCCTAAAATCTGTGGAAGAAAAGCCAAGCAGTGTGCAATGATTATGCAAAGAATATTAAAATTCAAAGAATAAACACCACAATCTTTTTTTTAATACTAGCGGATGTTCATAAATCACACTTTCCCCAATAGGTTTATAATGAGAGACTGAACAGCAATGATGTCGCGTATTTTTCTACAGCAACAGTATTTGTTACAAAAATCAATATTTATGAAATTAGAATGCAATTTACCACTGCTAATGCCATTTGTGTGCTAAGTCCATTGATTGACAGCTTATCTGTAACACTCACCGGTTATTGGATATTTATGAAATTATACGATTTGAGTACTCATTCCTTTGATTTACTGTTTCTGAAATCCATGCAAAATGATAAAGGAAAGACCTCAGTATGTTAAAATGACATGAAACAGGCGTCACAGGGGCCAAAATGTGAAGTGGACAGCAATTATGGAGCGTATTTTCCTACAGCAACAGTATCTGCAAATCGCACACTTCGTACATTTTTTTTAAAGAAATTTTTTAAATAAATTAGAGATATTTATGTAATTAGAGTGCAATTCATCACTGCTAATGTCTATTCTCTTCCATTTGAATGCTCATTTTCACGATCGGTCGCTTGTGAGCGCTGCAGGAGGGATCTATACTACTGAAATAATGTGATGATATTGCATCACTATTTGCTTAATTTGTAATGCCATGTATTTCAATGCCATGAGGATCACCGTATAATTCTAGTATTTTCTCAAGGTGAACACTATGTGCATAACATTGCACAGGGGTCTCTGTTACGATGTTTCCAAGGAGGTTGCGGATTGTTCGGTGCCTCTCACCAAGGCTTGCCACAGTGGGTGAGTGGTTATTGTGTTCGACTACCAACCCCAAGCTTGCAGGTTCGCTCCTGGCCGTGATTTTTGAAAGGCAGCAAAAATTACGACACGCATGTCATACGTTGTTGGCATGTTAAAGAACCCATTTGAATTCATTAGGCCATGTTCATAATAGCAAAATGAATCTCTGGATTTTCTGCCAACACAAAGTTCCTCATTTCTCTACTAGAAAGCGATATAGTGTCAAGGAGGTTAGATATCTAACCTCCTTGACTTTCATAGTGCTTCAAGGAACAACGAAATTCGACAAGCAAGCTGCCCTCTGGGTGTCAAATAACAAAGCTTGCACCCGGCACCAGAGGCCATACAATATTATTATTATTATTATTATACCAAGGCGGAACATGTTTGATTCCCGGTTAATACATGTGACATTTTTGAAGTGAAATATCATGTCCTGTGGTTCGGATTTCATGTAAAAAATGGTGCTCCCGTGGCTCATGATCGCGGGATTAAAGGCCACGTAAAACTTTAAGGTTCCTTCCCTATTGTCAACGCTCGTTGAGTTGTTGCTTGTCAACGTTTCCTTCTGTGACAAGTTTCTCTGGCCTGTCTGTGTGGCAAACGTTCCTGAGATTTTCAGGATTGTTAACTTTGGGATTGTTAACATTCGACATGGTTCCGTATTGACGAAGTATATACCGTATTTACTCGTCTAAATTTTTAGTTCCGAAATTCAGGGGGGGTACTATAGATGCAAACTTCGCAAAAATCCATTATTTTGGGGGAAAAGAGAGAGTTAAAATAAGCTATTTTACTTTTATGCTACATTGTACAATTTTAATCAAAATATACAAAGTTTACATCTTTAATCAGTCCATTATGAGACTGCCATTTTTTTTTAAATTTATTTTATTTACAGCATGCCCCATTACAATGTAGTAATACTACATGCTTAATTATTACTTATTAATCATTTCAGATTAAAACTATACAATTTATAGTATAAATATTTTATATCTATGGCCTGTTAAATGAAATTTGTGTCACTAAAATGATAAACAGTTAAGAAAATATAAATCAAAATTATCTATTTAGTATTTCAAATGAGATAGAGTTTGCAAAAGTAAAGAATTCCCTAAGGTAGTTTCTAACAATTTCATCTTTCTTTATAGGCCAGTTGCCTGATCTTAAAACATGTGCTATTAATACCGTATATCTCTTTCTTTCCCTAATAACGTACACTCATATAGTAAGAGATCTACAGTCTGGTGACCGATATTGCATATACATGTTGGACTATCTATAATTTTAAATCTGTATAAGTATGATTTAATATTGCCGTGTCCTGTTGTCATAACTGTAAAATTGGGTGTTATGTTCATTTTCAATTTTAGTCTGTCCTGTACACTGGGGAAAAATGATTTTGTAATTTCGCCCTTGGATGTATTGTCCCATTCATTCTACCACTTTCTCAAACTAAACACACTTAATTCTTTTAGCATATTACTTTTTGGAATTCTATCATATCACTCACTTAAACCGCTTTGTGCTGCTTCTTTAGCCAGCTGGTCCGCTAATTCATTTCCCTCATTTCCTTTATGCGCCTTAACCCAACTGAAGACAATCACCCAATTCTGTTTCTCCATTTCAATTGCTTTCCTTCTAATTTCCTCTATGAGAAATGTATGGTTTTTGTAGTTTTTAAGTGCATCTATTGTAATTTGGCTGTCTGTGAAAATGAGTGCGGTTCTCTGCTCCGTGTCAATGGATTCTAGATGTTGCAATGCCTTGACGATAGCTAGCTGTTCTGCTTGATTAT
This sequence comes from Meconema thalassinum, assembly GCA_946902985.2. Classification (NCBI taxonomy): domain Eukaryota; kingdom Metazoa; phylum Arthropoda; class Insecta; order Orthoptera; family Tettigoniidae; genus Meconema; species Meconema thalassinum. The sequence goes on along the minus strand of OX336395.1, from coordinate 228,760,949 downwards.
TAGAACATCGTTTGTCTAGTTTATATTGCAGCTGTTGAATGAACTCGTTTCCATTGTATATGGCAATTCCAGATCCTACTCCATCCTCACTTTTACTTCCATCAGTGTAAACATTGAAAGAATGCATCTGTTCAGAATTTTCGTCAATAATTTTAACAATGTCAGCAGGGTGAGACCATTGATTTACTTCCATGTCCATGTCAATTGAGCGATCTTCTTTACTATTAACTTTAATAAGATCATAGTATGCTACCGTCTCCTCAATTTGAATATTAATTGGAATTAATCCTGTTATCACACAGAGAGCTTCTTTAGATACAGTGCAATAAGCTTTAGCTATTCTGATATTTATCAGCCTTTGGACTCTTATCAATTTTACTCTATAGCAAGTTTTCTCTATAACCTTTCTCCATACCGGTGCTCCATACAAAATGAGAGGTAAGATTTCACCTTTGTATATTACCTTCAGAGCTGTATGCTTTAAACCCCAGTTTAGCTTTGCAAATCTTGAGAGACTAAATATCAGTTTCCTAAATTTTTCAGTCATATAGTTAATGTGGTCTCTAGATGTAAGTTTGTGGTCGCAAATAATTCCAAGATATTTAACTGTGTCCACCTGATCTAAGCTTTTGTAATTAAGATAAATTTTAATCTCTTTTTCTTCTTTTCTTTTTCTTCTCGACAAGACCATAACTTTTGATTTCTGTTCATTAAATCTGATCTTATTGAGTTTAGCCCAAATTGAAATTTTGTCCATTTCTATATTAGTATAATTTTCTGTGTCTTTGATAGATGTTGCTTTAACAAGCAGTAATACGTCATCTGCAAATGCAACTACCTTCGTGCGATTTGTATACTGCAATGTAAGAAGAGAATTATATTGTATATTCCAAAAACCAGGACCACAGCATGAACTTTGCGGACAACCTTTAGTAAGTCTTCTCTCAGTGTTGTTGCTATTAATGGACATGAAAGCTGTTCTTCCTTGGAAATAGTCTTGAGAGAGTTTGTATAGATTTCTATGGCATTCCATATCTTTTAGTCCTTTTAGAATAGCAGGCCACCAAGCGGCGTCAAAGGCACCTTTAACGTCCAAGCTGGTCATAATTATTACGTTCCCTTTTTCTAATTCCGGTTCTATAAATTGCTTCACTTCCATTGCTGCGTCGGTTGTGCTCTTCTGTGGTGTAAATCCAAATTGATTATTATTCATTAATTTATTTTTGTACATATGATGCATTATTCTACTAATCAATAACTTCTCCAGTACCTAGCCCGCTAGATTCAACAAGCTAATTGGTCTAAATTTCGATGGATCTGTACTCTTTTCTTTTCCTGGTTTAAGTATGAGAATTATTTTTGCTCTCTTCCAAATTTTAGGGAATCATCCTCTTTTGAGACATTCATTATATATTGACGTTAAAAACTTAGGAAAATTATTGAAAGTTCGTAGGAGTATTTCCATAGTTATTCCATCTTCGCCTGGTGCTTTCTTTGGATTGAAGCTACTAATGGTTTGACGAATCTCCTCCTCGGTGAAATATCTATCATCGCAAGTATTAATTAATTCATTAATTAACCTCCTTATGTTTTTATGGTGATCTGTATCTTCTTCTTCTCTATCTTCCGGAATAAGATAATCCATAATATATTCTATAGTGTCTTCCATATTTAATGTTGTCGTTCCGTCAGGTTTCTGAAGAGTTGACATAAGAATGTTGTTCCTTATTTTTCCTGAAGCCAGTTTATACACTTCATTCCACGGATTTACAGATGATGTTGTGTTACAGTATTGTTTCCAGGAGTCAAATTTCTCTTTTCTGATAGCTGCTTGGTACTTCCTCTTCTCAACAAAATACGCTTGCTTACGGATCTCTCTGTGTTCGTCATTATTTTTGGTTTTTTGGAATCTCCGTCTTAAGGCTGCCGTTCTTTTCCTAAGTATAGTAAGGGCGTCAGTCCACCATGGAACTGATTTCTTCCTTTCTGACATATTTGGTCCCTTAAGTGTTATAAATGTTTGCCTACAAGTTGACTGTAATATCTCAGCAAATTTGTTAACAATAGATTCTAATTCTACTTCTCTTTCCACACTCTGGGACAGAAACTGATCTAATTACTTCATGTCTCCATTATAATTAGCCTTGTTAAAATTTCTAGAAAGATTTTTGGCGAGGTTATTATCAAATTCTTTATATTTATCGCCTTGCACTTAGAACCTTACACCTTGAAAACTACACTCTTGCTTGTTACGTATCGGTATTTCAGTCCTGATTTCAAATTTTATAATGTTATGATCTGAACAACTCTCGTCTTCGCTAATATTCCATGCCTGCATTACTGCCAGAAGTTGATCATTAACTATAGTAAGATCGTTATTGCTAGAACCTCTGCTGCTTTGAAATGTAGTTCTTTCACTATCTTCATTAATTATATGAAGTGATTTACTAGCAATATATTCTTCTAATATTCTACCTCTTGAATTCGTTAGCACATCGTGCCATGTTGTTGATCTGGCATTACTGTCCATAGCTATAATGACCCCGGCTCTGTTAGTAAATTTTAAAAGCTGATCTATTTTCTTTATTTCTTCTTCTAATGGAAGACTATAATCTAAATATACACTTGCTGTGAAGAACTGAAATTTTCCATATATTATTTGCATGACAACAATATCTTCATCTGATAACTGTTCAATAAGTAAAGCGTCTATTCCCCTATTTGTAATTACTATGCCAGCTCTACTCTTTTCATTACCAGAAGTAAATGTACGATATCTTTTAGAAATACCTGCAGGTTGGTTGTTGTACGTATATGGTTCCTGAATAAATATTATGTCCGATGAATTTATCTCAATGATCTTCATTAAGTTGGCTGTTGCAGCCCTTGAATACTGTAGATTTATCTGAATACAATTTATGCAAGTTCCTCGATTTGATGTCATATATGTTGATATTGTAGAATAAACATTAATAGTCTATATTCATCATGTACCTTGTTAAAACAGCACGCAAACAAGGGCAACTTTTGTGTAAAGAAGAATGCTTCACACATATATTTTCTTTCTTATTATACTTATTATAATTGATGCAGTTAATAAAACGATGTTCATTTTCAGGAGCTGTACAATCTTTTATTGAGACTGCCATAACCTCACTTATCCGCCACTATTCCCTACCCCCGAATGATTTTCACTACTATCCCTTGCTAAGCAAAAATCTTAGTATCAAAGAAATAGAATGGAATGGACAAAGTATCAGATATGGAAATACAAACTTTATTTTTTATTTGAACATGCATTAATTAGGGGACGAGTGATGACCCTGGACAATCACATCTCACTAACATTGGTAAACACAACCGAGTACATATTATTCACATGTTTTACATTAATATACCTATAACTTGTCACACAAATGCCGACAGTTCTTGCAACAAATGAAATGTGTTCCAACTGAGAAAAAGCTGCTACGAACACCATTTCGAAGGGCAATACATCTTTGTATACAAATCAAAGGAAAGCCGGCAAGATATGAAACCATAACTTTCATTGGCAGGATTTTAAATTTGATGCTTCTACTCGGCCAATATTGTGGCATATTCTATTGGATATTGGGTGAAGCCTATTGGCTACACAATTCGATATCCTGTCCAATCGCATACGCAAAATGGCAGTCATATCGTCCGAATAACTAAAATAATGTAACAAGAAAAATATTTTGTCATAAAAGAGTTAGTTAGGATTTTAAAAAGTTTAAGAATTCGTCAATTTCCAATAATTGACTCTCAGTAATTAACCCTTATCGTGTCTTTTCCGGAATATTCCGCGACGTCATTCACACTTTTACGGGTCACATACGAAATATTCCGCAGCTTATTATAAGTTTACATTTAATTACGATGGGTGGTAGGGAGTTACTAAACCACATTAACGAACTCACCTGGAACCGCAAAATACTACGTGAATAATTTCATCTACATATTTCAGGATTGGTTAGATAAATACTTGAGTTTGACAGTATCAGCTGATGTATGATGTAAACAGAGAAATTGGGGGGCGGGGGCTCGTACGATATTTGGACAAATCGGTCAGAGAGATTTAAGACTTTTAAAAAGAGGAAAAAGAGTACACAATATGAATCAGTTCTGTGAATCATGGAATTAGCATCGTAGAAAGCAGGCATACCTTGAAATACCACACTTGCATCTGAAGTGATTTGAATTTAAAGGTCCGAGTGATACCCTGAATCATTTCAACACTGTCGTCAAATCCACTGTAATCTCTGACCGATTTTCTGTACCAACGCTAACTTCTGTACTACGAGACATACCAGGGCTAATAGGAAAGTTTTTAAGACATAAAATTAAAAACAAATCAGCATGGCTTAGAAACTTTCCTTGTAAAATGATCAGTCAAAGATAGTATAACATAGTTCAATGCCACTGGAAGGGTTAAGGAGGGGTACTATAACATGGTGGCCACTGGTCCTGGAAATCCTGGAAAACTCCTGGATTTTTATTAGGTCTGGAAAACTCCTGGAAAATAGCCACTGTTAATTAATTATAAAATTCTTTCCATCCTAAATCATACTCCCGCTGCGGTTTTGGGTGAGCACTCTACAGTTCTCTATTTTTTTATGCAGATATTTCAGTCACAAAGGCTTTTTTTAAAACAACAATTAAATCATTTGTGTGTAGGCTTGTGTATCAATAATGCAATCACCACTAAATTTTGTCAACATCTGTGTAAGTAAACCAAACAAAACTGCTTTATTTTGGTCTGGAAGTAGGCAACCGATAAAGCCCCCGGGACTCGCACTGATTTTTTAGTCTGGAAAAATGAGAATCACTCCTGGAAAATTCCTGGAAAACTCCTGGAAAATCATTGATCGATTTGAGTGGCCACCATGTATAAGCTATTTCGAAGAATTTTGTATTTTGGATGTCGAAAATGAGAGGGGGTACTATAGGCCAGTAAATACGGTAATAGATAAAGAATTATCCTCTTTGGTTCCACCTAGTCAATACTGATTATTTTATTTGAAATGCAATCGTTGATTACATACTATCACAAGTACATGTTTCGGGATCCAACAATATTTGATCCCTTCATCAGCTTGGATTAAGACTACTAAAAATGGACTAAGACATACTAAAAAGACGGATGTTGATGAGATGGTATGGTAGTGAGTGAAATGGTACGTGAGAAAAGATGCAATGATACATATAAACAGCAATACCCTTGCTAAAATATATGCTAAAAACACTGGGAAAAAGAGGGAACACCAAAATATTGTCCAGTCTTAACCTTCAGGACTTAAAGGATTTCGACCACAGTTTAACCATAAATAAACAGGATTATGATTTGGCACGAATTCAAGCAGCAGCAACAGCCATCAAGACGAGAGAATTGAACTTTTTACACAGCATTTTTATACTATTTATTAAGACTGGAAAATGGTAAAGGAATTCCAACAGGTGACGAAAGAGGGTTGGAAGAGGAATGGGCTAGATTTAAGAAGACACCAGTAGGTGCGGTAGAAGCAGTATGTCGGAGGACAAGTAGTAAGAAGAGGTGGAAGGAACACCACGGCGGAATGAGAAGATAAAAGATATAGTAAGGGAAAAGAATAGAGCCTTTAGGAGGTGGTATCAAAAGAGGACGGTAGAGACAAGGGAAGACTGCCAGGAAAGAAAGAAGGAGGCAAAGAGAGTAGTGGCTGAGGAGAGAAGAAAGCTGATGGAAGAGTGGACATAGATGATGGAGGATAGTGAAGGTACAAAAAAGGTCCTGTATGGGATGGTAAAAAATAAGAGGCGGAAGGATCTGATGGATTATGTTAGAATGGTGAACAAAAGTGGACAAAAGATAGAAAATAGGGAAGAACTGAAGAAAATGTGGACAGAATATTTTGAAGAACTTCCGAACCCAAATGGAAACCACGGTGAGGAGGAAGAAATGGGGGAAGAGGAAGATGAACTGCAAACAGAAAAGGACTTAACATGGAAAGAAGTGGAAGATGCAGTGAGGAAGATGAAAGAAGGGAAGGCACCGGTTGTGGATGAGTTGAGTGTGGAGATGGTGAGAGCAGCAGGAGAGGTGGGGATACAATGATTGTACTGAGTGATGACAGCATGGATGGAAAGGAAGACCCTAGAGGACTGGAGAAAGGGAATAATTGTCCCGATCTTCAAGAAAGGTGGTAGAACAGAATGCAGAAACTATCGGGGAATAACACTGATGAGTAGGGATAGGAATTTTTCGGTGATTTCGGAGTGAAGAAAGCGGTATTTTAAAGTGGCAAATTCGGTGGTTTCAAGTGCACTTTTCGGTACTTTCAAAATATTAAATTTTAGGCGGGATTTTTTTAATATCATGGATAACATAACACATTTCAGTCATCCTTCAAAGTATACTTCAGTGAAGAGATCCGAATTCTCTTGTGACAAACGGTGACACATCACTTAATGTGCTAGCGTAAGCTGAAAAACAAAAGTTTACAGTTAGCGTTTGAATAGGGTATCAAAATGGTTTTCAACACAGATTCTGAGAACTTTGGAAATACAAATGTCATTCCTTGCAAAACTCGAACAATGTCTGTCTTGGTCCTGTCGTGCATCTGCTTCTTGATTAAAGTTTGCAGTTCGGTGTATCCTCCTATGACCTCACTTTCTTCCAGTGTTCCACAGAATGGCAACTTCTTAATTTTCTTTGCAAGGTCCTCATTGATGTTCATTGGCACTATTTCTGCTGGATCAAACGCACACATTTGTAAATCTTGTTCCCAGGGTCAATGGATCTCAGGCTGATTAATATTCTAAGAGCATGGGACCCAGCGTTTACTAAAACTGAATGTATTTTCTCTCTTTTTAACACATTTCCACAACCCTCCAACAGCTCCTTAATGCTGGTACCGTAATTTCCAGAAATAGCAAGTTTAAGGACTTGCTGTATTCTCCGTAGAACAGTGAACAGTCTGATAAGACTGGCCTTCTAATAAAGGGATGAGTTCAGTGATGTCTGTGCCAAATTCTTTGAATCTCAAGTATTTCATCATGTGAAACATTGTTCAGGAAATCAACACCATCGTTATCAGTCCCTACTACTTCATTCATAAAATGCACAATATCTTTCAAGTACTCTGACAGGCACACTACAGAATGAAACCAAGAAGACCACCTGGTTAAGACTGGTTCAGGAAACAGTGGCACATTTTGATCTGGATACTTGCCATCTAGATATTAATGTCTGAAAAGCACACTATATGACGCCACGCGTCGAGTAGTTACTAGGATGAAGGGGCAGGTGACCTTGCTGTTCTGGCCCTTAAAACCTCAATATCTTAGTAACTTACCAGGCTGACCGTCCAGATTGATAAAGATCGCTATATGCAGAAAGCGAGGTCCGCTATCTACCGTTAAGTTTCCGATCATTCTGTGTTTTTTGGATGCTCTCCATGCAGTCATGTCATGAAAGAAAATTACCGCTACTACACTCGCACAAAAACAAGCCTTTGTAGTCTTCTGTGACGACGATATTTCAAACGGGCAAGGTGGTCTCACTACGATGACATTAGGGTAAAACCTGGATGAATGCCAAGATGCAGAAGAAAGTGACATTCAGTAGTTAGACTTTGATAAAGACGATCATGGTTTCAGACATGAAAGCGATGAGAATATTGTATGGAAATTGACTGTCGGTGAGGTAAACTGAGATCCAGTACATATCGAGTGCAGGAGTGATGCAACGGAAATCCCGAAAGTTCCCACAGTCAAGCTAGTGGTTCTATAGTCACACTTATCTCTTATATAGAAAATCTAGATGAATTTTCGTTCTCATATATTGTTTTCTTCAAAATTGTACAATCTAAAATAAGAAAAAATAAACAATCTGAGAAACAATAAGTTTTTAATATTGGTATAGGCCTAATCCACGTAAGGTAACTGTACCGGTTTTCGTCACTGATCCAGTCTTCGTCACTCTCGTATATAAGTACAAAAAATAAGCATGTCAACGGGTCTTTCTCAACGCACGAAGTCTTACGAGATGCGTCGTACCTTCCTTGCCGATAAGGAGCAACTTTGCGAAATCATGCGTGCGATGTAATAGGTGATTCCCTGCGTCAAACATCCCCTGTGAGCTAAGCTGTCTTGACGCGCCATTTGCTTCTCGTATGTGCTAAGCACGTGCGCGAGTTAATTATGTGCCTGTGTGTTATGTTCCGACATTTTTAAATGTTACAAGTGCGTGTTATAGTTGGTAATTGTTTCTGTAACATACGTGATTTGTTATTTCGTGCTCACGTGCCTAGTTTTGTTAGAAATGCTGGTGACGAACACTGGATAAAAAAAATGCACTTTACCAATGCTCGTCATTTCTGACGAAAACTGGCACATTGTCATTTCACCTTGCAAGACCTAACTAACAGCGTCAATATACTTATAATGTAGCTCTAAAGTACCCTGTATTAATTAAATTATCATTTGGTCATCGTGTCCAGTAGTCGTCATAGCTGACGAACTTTAGAGCACATTCGTGACGAACACTAGTGCATGATAATGTTAATGTTTCGCAACCAATAAACATTTACAGGGTATTGTTATTATTACGTAGGTCTCTCTTCTTGACGGCCGCACCTCAGTAGGCCTAGTTTTTTTTGGCTAGGCGTGCTACAGAGGATTTTTTTATATTTTTATTGAGATGATAAATGATATATTATTCTAAGACTAAATCTTTGCTTTCAGGCAATATGTTAGATAGTTATTGTTGTTTTAAGGGGCGGAACTACGAGGTCATCTGCCCCAGGCAATATGTCGAAACGCACAGTTCCGAATTATGATATTGAGCAAATGGAAGCTGCTATTAAGGCCGTTGTGGAGGACGGCATGAGTATTAAAAAGGCCGCGGAGAGGAATGGTGTTCCGAGTAACACCCTCTCGGACAAAATTAAAGGAAAATCTCCTAGAGATAGGAAAATGGGGCTAAGTTCCATTTTAACAGAGGAAGCTGAGGCTATGTTAGTTCAATGGGTAATCTCACTACGAAAAGCGGGGTCCCGGTAACAAAGGACGATTTGCAAAAGCGTCAAGTGCCTTACACAAGAATTGAAGAGGGACTTTCCTTTCAAAGATGGCCGCCAGGAAGGAAATGGCGTGAATCTTTCATAAAAAGAAATCCAGGTCTATCTTTTACGAACCCTCAAAATTTGACAGTAAGCCGTGCTGCAATTACAGAACCTCAAAATAAAACCTGGGTTTCAGAAGTCTACAGCTATTCAGTGGAAAACGACTTCCAGTCTATTTTGTCAGACCCTCGGCGACTGTTCAACGCTGATGAGACTGTTTTCTTTCTCAATCCGAAAGGTAACAAAGTGCTGGCGAACAGGGGTTACAAGACAATATATCAGCAAGTGAATTCGGATGAGAAAGAATGCTTGACGGTACTTCTAACAGGCAATGCCCACGGCGATATTTCTCCTTCCCTTGTAGTGTTCAAGTATGAACGTCTGCCGAAAGACATCATTATTGCCTCAATGCCAGCACACTGGGGCATTGGCAAATCGCCAAACGGGTGAATGACGGGGGGGGAAGTGTTTTACGATTTCTCAGCAACATATTTCATCCTGGGTTGGTTGAGAAGGAGATTCCTCTCCCTGACATTATTCATAGACGGGCACTTCTCACACTTGACCATACATACTAGTAAATTTTGTGAGGATCATGGAATTGTTTTGGTCGCTTTACTACCTAATGTCACACACGTACTTCAACCCACGGATGTAGGGGTTTTTAAGCTACTAAAGACTGCCTGGAAGAAAAATGTACATGAGTGGCGAATTCAGAGTGTTTCTATGGCAACAATCGGTGTTAGGCCTCGGCGAATGGTCATTTTCCGGGCTGTTATGCCGTGGTCTCACTTGTTTAGAGCAGAATTATGATATTTTCCTGCTCGTATGTCTTCTACCCACCAATCTCGCTTCCCGTTGCCATCCGTTTTTGTTTTTTAATATTCCATTTTTATTAAAAAACATAATTACTGGTACTGTTTCATTTGTAAATGTTAGCCTCCAAGTCGATAAATCGGTGTATTACGCAACAATTGACAGAAATGCATTATAAACAGCAGACAAGGAAAATTAACAATGCGACGGCAATTGGTGCAAACGGGTGACGAATATAGGAAAAATCCAAATACATCGTGCCGAACACTGGCGCAAAAACACACTTGTAAAAAAAATACGTCATTTTTCCTAAAACGAATATCTTTGATATTTGGTCTTTCCTAGTGTTTGAGTAGAGTTTGAGGTTAGGCACAGTGCTTTTGTTGATTAAATTTACCAAAATGTGTACGGTGTATATGATTTCTTGTCTAAATCTCCCTTAACATGACGACCATTGGTGCATTTACCTTAGTGTCTCTTACAATACTGTGTTATAAAGTAATATAATTATTTTTTTCTGTGTGTTCTGAAAATACATTTCAATATTTTAACCAATAGTTTTCTTTTTGCTAGGCGTAAAAACATTATTGCAGATAATTAACGGCTTTCAAAAATTCGCGGAAAGAAACATCGAAGAAAGCTAAAATTCGCGTTTTCATGTGAAATTCGCGTTTTCACGCAAAATTCGCGTTTCATGCGAAATTCGCGAAAATTCGCGAGCTCAAAAACATTTATTTTCGCCATTTTTAGGGTTATTATACCACATTATCACCTGTGTATTACTTCTTTTAAAAATTCGCGAAATTCGCGATTGCGAATTTTTCCTATCCCTACTGATGAGTCATTGTGCAAAGATGTTTGAGAAAGTTTTGGAAAGGAGAATTAGGACAAGGATAGAAGGAGGGATGAGGGAAGAACAACATGGCTTCAGAGCAGGAAGGTCCACAGTGGATTTGATTTTTGCTGTAAGGCAGTTACAAGAACAGCACTATGAGTATGGAACAGATCTACTGATGGCCTTCCTGGACATTGAGAAAGCATATGACAGTGTATGCAGAAACAAAGTATGGAAGTCCCTGGAGGATAGAGGAGTAGAGAAATGGACTATAAAGAGGATAAAGGAGATGTACGAGGGAAGCGTGAGCTGTGTGAAAGTGGGAGGAGAGAGATCGGACTGGTTGGAACAGAGAAACGGCCTGAAAAAAGGAAGTGCACTGTCACCGTTACTTTTCATTGTGGTGATGGATGACATAATGACCCGAGTGGCACAAGTAATTGGGGAAGGAAAGATGAAAGCAATGGTATTTGCAGATGATTTGATGATTTGGGGGAAACAAGGAGGAGGAGGTACAGGAACAGTTGGACGTGTGGGAAGGAAAAATACAAGGATATGGGATGAAATTTAGCATAAATAAGAGTGAGATAGTAATCACAACAAGGAAGAAGGAAAGAACCACAACGGGAATAACAATTGGTGGGGAACAGCTGAAGAAAGTGGCGAGTTTCAAGTATCTGGGAAGCCTGATACAAGATAATGGAAGAAACGATAGAGAAATAAATGAGCGGGGGAGACAGGCAGAAGCATTCCGGAGGAGTGTAAGACACATGATATGGAGCAAGGATGTCCCTCAGAACAGCAAAACGGTCATGTATCGGACGAACTATGTCCCTATCCTGACGTATGCCTCGGAGAACAGGGTTATGAAAGGAAGGGAGAAGAGCAAAATACAGGCCAGTGAGATGGGCTTCTTGAGAAGCAGTATTGGAGCTACAAAGATGGACAGAATAAGAAATGAGAGAACCAGAGAATTAATGAAGGAGGAACCATTACAGGATGGTATAGAGAAATCTAGACTTAGATGGTATGGACATGTAAAACGAATGGAGGTGAAGAGGATACCCAGGAGGATACACGAGACGAAGTGGAAAGGAAAGAGACCGAGAGACAGGTGGCTGAAGGGGGTAGAAGAAAGCGTGAAGAAGAGAGGAGAAGACTGGACAAGGGTGGAGGCTGAGAGATGGTGGAAGACAGAAGACGCTGGAGAGGCTTGTGTTCCAAACAGACCCGGCTAGTGGCTGGAAACTGTGCAAGATGATGATGATGATTAATACTGGACAATTGGTGTTCCCTTTTTTCCCAGTGGTTTTTAATGTATATTTTAGCAAGGGTATTGTTGTTCATATGTATCATTGCTTCTTTTCTCGCGAACCATTTCACTCACTACCATACCATCTCATCAACATCCGTCTTTTTAGTATGTCTTAGTCTATTTTTAGTAGTCTTTTATATACGTTGGCCTTAACAATTAATCCAAGCAGATGAAGGGATCAAATATTGTTGGATCCTGAAACATGTACTTGTGATAATATGTAATCAACGATTGCATTTCAAATAAAATAATCAGTATTGACTAGGTGGAACCAAAAAGCATAATTCTTTATCTATTATTCCTGAGAGCAAGAAAATTGGACCTGGCCTATAGATTAACTCAGAACAGATATAACAAACGAGCGATATCATACAAAGCATACATTACAGTACAAAGGTAAAGCCAGAGGGTCTGTATGCCTCCGAGTGTCTATCCCTGAACAAAAAAGGAGAGCTGAAGGAACTTGAGATAGGAAAATTCTCGGACTCTGGAAAGATGATGACGGAACATGGAAAAAAGGAAAAATGAAGACCTGTATATGCAGACCGAAACCATTGTGGTCACAATGCGTTAAAGAAGGCTAAAATTTTACGGGCATTTGATGAGAATGGACGGGAACCGGCTGACAAAGAAAATTTTTAATACATCACAGGGTTGAAAGCCACTACAAAATGGGTAGAAGAGGTCAAAAGAGACGCCATTGAAGTTGGACTAACTGAACTTGTCATTTACGATAGGAAAACTTTTCGAAGCCGAGTTGACAATATCAAGACGTTCAAGGAAAAACCACCACAACACAGGCCAAATTTGGTAATAACAGAGGAGCAGAGAAAGATTAGAAGTGAAAGAATGAAGAGGTTCCGGAAAGAAAAGAAGAAAAAATTTACCAGAAAGCCTTAGGTTCCATGCGGTCCACAGTTGGTCAAAGTCTGAAGAAAAAAGAAAAGAAATCCTGAGATTCACGAGTCAGATTTATGCTGCAATGTTGGTGGTGCGCTGTCCAGAGTATCCGTCTGCTGCACCACATTTCGAAGGCAGTAGTGGTCGCCTTCTTTTCTTTTTAACCCTTTATGGGATAGTGGTCTCTACTGTATATTAATCACCTGTCATAAGGACAGTTTATGCTTTCAAAGATGCTGATAGTTGAATCTTTATGCCAAATTTCTGAGAATTTTCCTGCCGAAGTACTAGTATTTCTAAAAATCAAATAGTATATACGTATCTGTTTGACGCACTGTGTTGGATAAAATTTATAAAAATTTAAAACTAAAAACACATTAACAATTAAGGTGTAAAAATAAAATATAATATAGAATTTAAAAAATATGACTTGCAAAACAAAAAATTGAAAAAGAAACTGAAAGACATAAAAATAAGATTTTAAGCAAAAATAGACAACAACATACATTAAAAAGGGTATTTACAGATGAGGAACGCCTGAGGAGATCAGAGCGAATGAAAAGCTACTGGGCAACTCGGAAAGAAAACGTACTGAAGAAGAGGACCAAGAAATGATTGACTGAAGTGGTCCAATGAGGCCGTAAAAGAAGAAGAAGAAGAAATAAAATAATACATTAAATTACAATCATCATCATCATCATCTTCTTGCACAGTTTCCAGCCACTGGCCAGGTTTGTTTGGTACACAAGCCTCTCCAACGTCTTCTGTCTTCCCACCATCTCTCAGCCTCCACCCTTGTCCAGTCTTCTCCTCTCTTCTTCACGCTTTCTTCCACCCCCTTCAGCCACCTGTCTCTCGGTCTCTTTCCTTCCCACTTCGTCTCGTGTACCCTCCTGGGTATCCTCTTCTCCTCGATGCGTTTTACATGTCCATACCATCTAAGTCTCGATTTCTCAATACCATCCTGTAATGGTTCCTCCTTCATTAATTCTCTGGTCCTCTCATTTCTTATTTTGTCCCTCTTTGTAGCTCCAATACTGCTTCTCAAGAACCTCAACTCACTGGCCTGTATTTTGCTCTTCTCCCTTCCTTTCGGAGGTCTCCGAGGCATACGTCAGGATAGGGACATAGTACGTCCGATATATGATCTTTTTGCTGTTCTGAGGGACATCCTTGCTTCATAACATGCTTCTCACACTCCTCCGGAATGCTTCTGCCTGTCTCCCCCGCTCATTTATTTCTCTATCGTTTCTTCCATTATCTTGTATCAGGCTTCCCAGATACTTGAAACTCTCCACTTTCTTCAGCTGTTCCCCACCAATCGTTATTCCAGTTGTGGTTCTTTCCTTCTTCCTTTTTGTGATCACCATCTCACTCTTATTTATGCTAAATTTCATCCCATACCCTTGTTTTATTCCTTCCCACACGTCCAACTGTTCCTGTACCTCCTCCTCCTTGTTTCCCCAAATCATCAAATCATCTGCAAACACCATTGCTTTCATCTTTCCTTCCCCAATTACTTGTGCCACCCGGGTCATTATGTCATCCATCACCACAATGAAAAGTAACGGTGACAGTGCACTTCCTTGTTTCAGGCCGTTTCTCTGTTCCAACCAGTCCGATCTCTCTCCTCCCACTTTCACTCAGCTCACGCATCCCTTATACATCTCCTTTATCCTCCTTATAGTCCATTTTTCTACTCCTCTATCCTTCAGGGACTTCCATACTTTGTTTCTGCATACACTGTCATATGCTTTCTCAATGTCCAGGAAGGCCATCAGTAGATCTGTTCCATACTCATAATGCTGTTCTTGTAGCTGCCTTACAGCAAAGATCAAATCTACTGTGGACCTTCCTGCTCTGAAGCCATGTTGTTCTTCCCTCACCCCTCCTTCTATCCTTGTCCTAATTCTCCTTTCCAAAACTTTCTCAAACATCTTTGCACAATGACTCATCAGTGTTATTCCCCGATAGTTTCTGCATTCTGTTCTACTACCTTACTTGAAGATCGGGACAATTATTCCCTTTTTTCAGTCCTCTGGGGTCTTCCTTTCCTTCCATGCTGTCTTCATCACTCGGTACAACCATTGTATCCCCACCTCTCCTGCTGCTCTCACCATCTCCACACTCAACTCATCCACACCCGGTGCCTTCCCTCCTTTCATCTTCCTCACTGCATCTTCCACTTCTTTCCATGTTAAGTCCTTTTCCGTTTTCAGTTTATCTTCCTCTTCCCCGATTTCTTCCTCCTCGCCGTGGTTTCCATTTGGGTTCAGGAGTTCTTCAAAATATTCTTTCCAAATTTTCTTCAGTTCTTCCCTATTTCATACCTGCCAACCCTTCCGATTTATTCGGAAACTTTCCGAATTTTCACCTCGTCTTCCGATCTTCTTAATTACTATTATTTCTTCCGAATTTTGGGCCCCAGTGATATATTGTAAGATAAAAAGGAACTGCAAATGATTTCCATTCTCAACAGGGTGTCGACCTGTAACGAAAGTAACGAATTTTACAAATGGATAACGAACGTAACGAAAAAGTAACGAATTTTACATACGGGTAACGAAAATTTTTTGAAGGTGGATTGAATCGTTTAAACTCGCGCCTCTAGGCTCAGAGATTGCGATGGAGCGAGTTTCACGCAAGCGGCGCCGTTTGCATAAGCTATTATTTCCCCGTGCCTGAGCTCAAGGAAATGCATACTGAGGATACCTTGAGTGGTATACATCGTTCAGCGTATATTTTCGGCATCAAGAAGACGTTTTAGTTTTGTGTGAAATATTTATCTGTGTTATTAGGAAATCTGACTTTTCGCGAGACGTTTATTCGCGAAAACTTCTGAAACTAATCAGAAACCTCGCATTTCTCGCATTTATTTGGAGACTATGTCAAATTGAAGTCCAGAAATAACGAAAAATAATTTAATGTCGCAATCTTGCGAAATGTTATCGTTTCGAAAAAGAATTTTGAAAAAGCTTCGAAATACGTGGGCTATAACTTATTTTAAAAATCTGTCTCGTAAATTTGCGACATCCAGTATGGTTAATTCGAAATTCCGTTATATGTCGATTTTTCCTTCGAACTTTGGTTCCATCGGATATATTATAATCTAACCGGTTATTTCGAAAACTTGTATAATTCGTGATTGGCATTCAAAAGAATTATTATTCGTGCAATCCTCTCAGAATAATTCTTAATATTTGATATCTACTTCGAACATTCATACTCAAGACGGCCGGCTGACCGCACGACTTGTCTGCGGGAATCTCGTCAAATGGACCGAAATCGACGTCAGTTACGTAAAATCATAAAACCCGTACCCTAGCGTGAACTTCTGACCACGTGGACTGCGGGAATCCCGTCAAAGGTGATCGGGCACCAATCACGAAACATTCCGAAACCTACTCGCTACTTTTCCCATGTCCGTATACTCAAAAGCGTACGGGGAGCGAGAAGCGCATTAACCCACTTAGATATGACAGCCTACGTAGCGTCGCGATACTAATTTCTCCTCGTGATCCACCCTGAACCGATGAACTCCCAACCACAGCATCGGGACAGCGGGAATCACGGCGCCGGCCATACAACTTGTCCATAACTACTCGTGAATTTTAACCATGTCCAACCTTGAGCTTGCCTCCAACATTCTGTCAGGGCGAATAGACAATCGTTCAACAGCCGGGTGCGGCGCGGTATGCACAATATCGCGAGGACAACGTGAATCTCGTAAAACGGCCGAGAGCGGCAGCGTTTGCGGTACATCGCGATATTTATCCGCATTCAATGACGAGGACAACTGGATTATTGTCAAACGGACAGCAAGTGGCGCCGATTGCGTAATAATGCTATATTTTCTCGTGCCCGACCTCAAGGACAATGGAAATCTCGTCGAACGACTAAAAGTGACACCGATTATCTAAATCGCGATGTTTATCCGTTTTCTATCGCGAAAACTACGCGAATCTCGACAAACGGGTGAGACCAGCGCCGATCGTGTAACATCTCGAAATTTCTCCGTACCTGACTGCGAAGACAGAATTCGGTTACAATCATGTAACGTCCCATAAATTTCTTCGTGATTTACCGCGGTGACAAAGGAAATCTCGCCAAATGGTCAAGAGCAGAGCAACCTCTTGGCAATTATAAAAACGCCTTGTGCACAAGACGACATATTATCTGTCTAGTATTTATTTATAATTTTTTTTTATAACTCCCTAAGTGGATTGTATTTACCGCTCTAAACACTGTTCATTGTTGTTTTTCTTCACCGCGTGATGAGCCCCTTTACTTGCAGACCGCAGACGTATCTTGAATTCAAAGGTAACTAAAATTAACTAAAAGTAACTAAAAGGTAGCTAAAAAGTAACTAATTTTTACTTCATCCTTACAGTAGATTCTCTCGTAATTCGTAATTTCTTTTGTGATTTGCGTAACCTTGTTTTTTTGTGCAAGTTTGTGTAAGTTCCTCGCTTGGCTGTGAGCTCCATAGCTGCGATTTCGGAAAGGTGAGTCAGCTGATCGCCGTACCGCATACTGATTGGTGGTAAATTACGGACAAACAGTTGTCAAGCCTACGTGAATATGTGGTAATAAACCAATATAGGCTAGTACAATATATTTCCGTTCGGTATTGATTGACGGAAATATATTGTACTATATTGGTTTATAATCTCTTGTCAATACGGACCATGGCGGAATCTAAAGTAGAATGAATATGTGGTAGCGAATTCGACGTGTAATCCATACGAATGATTGTATGCATTTTCTTTAAACACACAATTATGTTCTCTTACGTTTAAATATTGGCCAAACATACTACTCGATGATTGAAGATTGTTTACATTTTTGTGAATTTTATGCTGAATTCATACTTTGCCAATAAAGACACGCACGTCTTGCGTGTACCCTCATTCGCCCTCGCCACGGTATACTGCGCATGATGAAATCTATAATTTAAAAAATCTTCCTATTTTTGACTTCCGAAGGTTGGCAGGTATGCTATTTTCTATCTCTTGTCCCCTTTTGTTCACCATTCTAACATAATCCGTAGGATTCTTCCGCCTCTTATTCTTTACCATCCCATACAGGACCTTTTTTGTACCTTCACTATCCTCCTTCATCATCTATGACCACTCTTCCATCCACTTTCTTCTCTCCTCAGCCACTGCTCTCTTCGCCTCCTTCTTTCTTTCCTGGTACTCTTCCCTTGTCTCTACCGTCCTATTTTGATACCACCTCCTAAAGGCTCTATTCTTTTCCCTTACTATTTCTTTTGTCTTCTCATTCCACCATGGTGTTTCCTTCCACCTCTTCTTACTACTTGTCCTCCCACATACTGCTTCTGCTGCACCTACTAGTGTCTTCTTAAATCTAGCACATTCCCCTTCCACCCCTCTTTCTTCATCTGTTGGAATTCCTTTACCATTTTGAGGTACTCGACCCTTCTATCTCCTTCTTTCAGTTTCCTTATCCTTATACGTCTTTCCTGGTTCTCAGTCCCTTTCTTCTCCTTAGTCCCTCTCAGGTTCATTACCAACAATTGATGGTCGCTATCCAGGTTCTCCGATGGTATAACCTTGATGTCCGTGATGTTCTTATTTAATTCTTTCTCATACAGTATATAGTCGACCACCGACTTCCTGGTCAAGTCATCACTGTACCATGTGATTGTGTGGCTTTCTCTTTTCTTGAATCAGGAGTTCCCAACTAGCAGGCTGTTCCTTTGGCAGAAGTCCAACAGTCTCTTTCCTTCCTCATTTCTTCCGCCCCAACCCTCTGGTCCCAGCACACACTCATACCCTTGTCTTTCTCTTCCTACATGGGCATTCAGATCCCCCATAACAATCATATTCCTTCCTCCCAGCTGCTTCTGCATTTCCTCTTAAAACTACTCCTTCTCTTCAGAGGCGCTGCCTTCCTGTGGAGCATACGGTATACTTGTACTATTTCCATGGTCTCTCCCCTCAGTGCTACTTTCACTTTCATAATTCTATCACTTATTCTCTTCACTTTCTTTTAAATCATCTCGTACTACTACTCCCACTCCATTCCTCTTTTCCTCTTTATTCCCATTCCAGTACAGTCTATAGCCTTTTCTCAGTTCTCTCCTTCCTTCCCCTTTCCACTTTGTTTCTGCCAATCCCAATAAATCCAACTTCCTTCTTTCCATCATATCCACTATCTCCTCCACCTTCCCCGTCAGCGTTCTTATGTTTAAAGTTCCAAATCTTAGTCCGTGTGTACAGCCGTGTCGTCGTCTATTATATCCATCATGTCCGAGGCTTGTTCCATTCTTGAAAGCATTTGGTTTCATCCACTACTGGCTTGCTGGGCCTATCGTAGCTTTACCAGAGCCCCGTTAGCCGTCACTTTTCAGGGTTCCTGTAGGACCTTCACAGCTACCGTACCGGTCCCGGGGCACACGAAGTCCCCACTGTACTTCGCCCCTACAGGCAATTAAATTACAATGAAAATGAAAATCCACAGCCTGCTTCCAGTCGACCGACCGGGTCAGGGAATGGAATGAATGAAGCCCCCATCTAGCGGCGAGGATATGAACTGAGCCGGCTGCCGAAGCCTGTCGCGCTCCCCTAGGGCAATGATTAAATGAATGACAGATTAAATGTAATGATAGTAGAGACTGTTGCCGGAATGAAATTGTGACGGGGAAAACCAAAGTACCCGGAGAAAAACCTGTCCGCCTCCGCTTTGTCCAGCACAAATCTCACATGGAGTGACCAGGATTTGAACCAAGGACCCAGCGCCGAGAGGCCCCGTTCTGCCGCCTAAGCCACGGAGGCCCATTAAATTACAATAATAAAAGAAATATAAAAATTAAAATAATAAACATAACTATAAACATAATTTGAAAATAATTGTAAAATCAATTGGAAATTGGTTAATTAATTAATTCAATAGAAAAATATCAAAATTTAATCTATAAGAACATAAATTGAAAATTAAATACAAATATATAAACATTAAAATTAGAGAAACAAAAAATAACATTTATAATAGTTATAATAATTAAAATAAATTAAACTGTAAAAACGCTAGCCACCGTGGCTTAGGCGGCAGCACGCCGGCCTCTCACCGCTGGGTCCGTGGTTCAAATCCCGGTCACTCCATGTGAGATTTGTGCTGGACAAAGCGGAGCCAGACAGGTTTTTCTCCGGGTACTCCAATTTTCCCTATCACAGCAACACTCTCCACTATCATTTCATTTCATCTGTCATTCATTTAGTCATTGCCCCAGGGTAGTGCGGCAGGCTTCGGCAGCCGGCACAGTTCATATCCTTGCTGCTAGATGGGGGCTTCATTCATTCCATTCCCTGACCCGGTCGGTTGACTGGACGCAGGCTGTGGATTTTCATTTTCAAACTGTAAAAACACATAAAATTAAAAAATAGTTTTGTCCCATAAAAGGTTAATCCTCTCCTCTTGCGACATTGTAGTCATAGAGGGGTGTGGAATCTGCCTGATAACCCATGTCATTGTGTGTAGTTTTCAAACTTGAGGCTAGGATGTGTAAGGAGATGGTCGGGCCTAGAGTTCGGGAACACTTCTAGAACAGCTCAAATAGGAATTGAACCCAGGACCTTGTACCTCCAGGCGACAAAAGGCGGCTAAAGCAAGTAGTGATTGTGGGTTGATCTGTCTCAGGGTGCCTCCACGCTCCTTGTCCTGTCTCGTGTCGCACGAAGCCAACGAGGCGAGGACGTCTGCCCCGGTCGCCACCAGCGACGAGTCCCGCTCTTTGCCGCCGAAGAAGAGGAAGGCATCCACCGAAGATCCTACCCATCAGGTAAGAGTCTTCTCGAGTAGGATGCAGACCTATCTACCGAGAGAGAGAGAGAGACGGTTTCCTGTAAAGCAGTTTCGCTGTTTGCAGCCCGAGAAGCGAGCCCGCGCAGAGAACCCCCAGAGCTTGCTGAAGAGCGTGGATCTGGACATCTTCCTGACGATGGTTCACGGCAACGAGTCGAGCTAGTGTATAGTAGTTCCCCGGTTTGTATAGTGTTTTATATGTACATATTCTCCCGCCGACAAATAAAGTACAATTTAGTTTTAGTACTTGGACTTCCCAAACCTCACTCATTCTCCTCAACATTTATTTGTTCAATTTTCTCCATTTAAAAAAAAAAATTAGAAACACTACAAATACTTGGGAAGTGAACTGACTGAAGATGGAAGACTAGATTTGGAAATTAGCAGAAGAATACCGTACAACTCGGGAGTGCTTTCTACCAACAGGTACGGGGACTAGTATGGAACAAGGACATACCAATTAAGGCTAAGGAAGTTATGCACAAAGCATATTATGTTCCTATAATGACATATGCAGCAGAAACTTGGACAATGACTAAGAGGGATGAGAGGCAGCTGAGGTGAGATTCCTGAGAAGTATTCTCCAGAAAACGAGGAGATACAGAGTGAGAAATGAAGATATATGGAAAGAACTGGGAGTACAGAAACTAAATGACAAACTGGAGCAACACAGATTGAGATGGTTTGGACATGTCAAACGGATGAAAAGGCTACCAAGACGAGCACAGGAACGACGGATGACAGGGAAGAGAAGACGAGGAAGACCAAGAATGCGTTGGGTGGACTTGGTGGAGAATACTATTAGGAAACGGTACCTGGATTGGAACACCGTGTCTGAAGAGGAATGGTGGAACGACAGAACAAAGTGGAGAGGAACCATATCTGCCCCCACCCAGTGTCACCTGGAAAAGGGAAATTGAAGATGATGAAAGGACTTTTGGTTGTAGTTGTGTGCCGGGCTGCTCCCTTATAAATCCCGTGTCTACGAGCTCGGGAATAAGGTAAGTTGACATTTCTTTGTGGCACACGCCACTGTTCTGCCGGCTTAGAATTTGTAGAATTTTGTCCGTATTTTTCAATCTATTCCTTTAGTGAGTATTTTCCTTCTAAATTACCTTTTGTAAGTATTTCCACTCTACATTTTGTGAGTCATTTCAATCCGAGTTCTATTTTGTAAGTATTTTCAGTCCAGCTTCATTTTCGTTATGGTTTCCTTTTCATTGTCATTTTCACTATCACCCAGATCATTAGGGGCCGATAACCTAGATGTAAGGCCCCTTAGTTATAGTTAGTTGTTGTTGTTTTTAAGGGGCGGAACTACAAGGGCGTTCTTAGGGTTACCGGCGGTAGACCAAAAATATCACATTAAAAATAAATAACACTTTATTACAGTTTCAACAAAGCATTCAAACATTGGTGACTTGCATGCACGTTCTTTAACGAAAGAAATAATGGTTAGTGGGTAGTCAACGTGGCAACACAGTAGAAACCGACCAAGAAAGCGGCAGCCTTACGCCGCTCTCCCCGTCTCTCCGCACCCACCCTTGTTCCGTGCAGGCACAGCTCTCATAGCGAGCGAGTTGCCGCTACAGCCAGCGGTTTCTTTGAAGTTAAAAACTTTTAAAGCAACAAATAGCTTACAATAAATATACATTATCGCGCGCGTGGATGTGAATATGTTTTTGAAGTTGTAGTATTTACGATGTGTGATTTATTTAAGTGTGTGCATGCTGAAGAATCTTTATGTAGTGTTTTGTTTTAACTGTGCCAGTTGTGATTTTGTAAGAAGATTATGGAACCAACACCTGCGGGGGCTTTAAATGCCGTCGTCCATACAGTGAGAAAGTTCATATTATACATATGACAAGGCCTACACCTGAACTGCAATTGTGTGCCAATGTATACTCGTCATTTCACATAAACTACATTTATGCTAGGTGGAGTAGGTTATCTGGCAGTTCTAAACTGTCTAATTTATATTGTTGGCCGTGTTTGTTATTTAGTCTTGAAGTTAATGTATTGTCAAAGGAAGGGCTTTCAAATATGAACGCTTTTCGCACGGCAGTTCAAAAGCATGTTTTGTGTAATATTAAGCTCCGTGGTAGCCCAGATCTTTAGACCAGTATTCGCCACTGCAGAACTACGAGGTCATCTGCCCCTTTAGGCCCCTTAAAACAACAATTATCATCATTGTTATTGGGAAGTGTCAGAATCTATGCTGCTTCAAAACCACCAGGCAAAACCTACAGATTTGGAAATCAATTTATAGTAAAATACAGTGATTCCAAAGAAGCATAAATTAATTTATGAGAATCAATTAACCCTCTTAGTTCCAAGCCATTTCTTAAATACATGCCAAGAATGCCAAGCCATTTTCAATGGTCATGCAGACTATTCGAAAAAGAAAGAAAAACATAAATAACACATTTCCAGCGATAGAATCATTATTTTTGCTTTGTTTTATAACCAATACCTCATTCTTTCATACATTATGTTCATAAAAGTAAATATTACATCTAAACCTTTTTAATTGAGGTTATTCTGGTTTTTTTTTTTTTTGTAAAATAAAATCTGTTATGAGCGTAAATTATGAACACTTAAGAGTCATATTCGATGAAACCAAAAACATAGTTAAAATCTACATTCAATTCTTATGTAACTTATGCTTAGTTTGATGACGTTTGTTACAACCTCACCAAAGCGTTTAGAATAAAAATTCGCTCTTACTCTTCCCCGCATAGAATTTCTTTCTTCGGTGCAGGTGATAATGGTGCTGTTCCTGGTATCACTTCACTTTCACTCTCAGAATCTAGTTCATCTGCTAAAATAGCATCTGTCTCTAAATAAGATACTAATTTATCATCATCTATGCCGGCTGGAAAAACATCTCTACTGCAGCTCGCCATGTTTGACAACAAGCCAGAGAGTGCGAACAACACAGAATATTAGCTCCCTCCCTTTGTGTCAAGGACGTCCTACGTATAAAGTTCATAGATACATCTGTAGGCAGAAAACTTCAACAAGAAGAAAACAACTGCACCGCAATTCAATGTGGACTGCGTGTCTAAGTAGCACTGAATACAAACTCAAACCTATCGCGTAGCGGACTTCGAGGGAAAATAGTAAACACCGCACAGGCAAGCTTGGAACTTCACCTTTCCAGAAGACTCGTGCAAATACTTGGGCATCCATGTAAGGAATGATATGAAATTGAGTTCTCATGTGGGTTGTGTCGTCTCCAAAGCATACAAATCACTTCATTTTGTAATGCGGGTATTAAAAGGCAGTAGCTCTACCGCAAAAGAATTATGATATTTGACACTGGTGAGGCCAATCTTGGAATACGGCTCAGCGATTTGGGACCCATATCAGGTAGGGCTCATCAATGAGCTGGAGATGGTACAAAGGAAGGCTGCTAGGTTTGTGCTTAACGATTTTAATCCTAGAAGTAGTGTAACTCTAATGATAGAAAAACCAAGGTGGGAATCTCTCTATAAGGACAAAATCCAGACTATACACTATGTTTAACATTTACACTAATCGGCCAGCTTGGGGAGAACCAAGCAAACGTCCGGGAAATCCCACTTAACTGAGCAGGGCAGATCATCCACAAAAAGTTAAGTTCCGACCACAGCATACAAATTATGGGAAATATTCTTTCATTAACTGTGGTATTGTTAATTGGAACTCATTACCTGCCTCAGTATTAGAGCCTTTCCACAATCATATTGATGTGTTTAAGAGAAGATTGAAATTTTGTGTGAATACTGCGATGTAATTACTAAAGTTCCTAAATTGCGAATTGTGTTTGATGTTATTGTTGGTAATTTTTCAGTAGTTGTACAATTTGCCACCGGGGAATTACCCCATTTGCAAATATTATATATAATAATAATAACAGTATGAAATAATCACGGACCTATGTCTACAGAAATCTACAAATATAAGATAAACAGCGTGCCGATTCAATCGGCTTCGGCACTTTCGGCGCGTGGCACTAAGAGGGTTAACATCCAGTATTAGGAGATTTGCTGATGATCAGGGCCTGGATAATTATGTGCTTAAATTTTCAGAAATATGTATGTATTTATGTGCTTAAAAGTAGAAAATATGTGATTGAATTTCCAAAATATATTCTTCTACTTCTTAATCTATCCCTTTTGCCTCGACGTCAGGTCTGCCATCCACTTTCTGTATTCACTCCAATTCGCTGGTTTGCTGCAGAGTCCTTCCCTTCTTCTCTGCCACCTCTCCGACATATTGGATCCATTCCTTCCTCTTCTTCTAGTGCCTTCAGGCTTGGCCTCAAACACTTGCTTCGGTTTCCTTTCTTCATCCATCCTTTATTATTTCTACTTCCTTTCCTGTCAGACAAGTTAGATTCCATGTAGCCCAGCCCATCTCAGTGTCCTTTTCACGCAGGGTCGTATCATGTTTATCCGTCCGGCTCTTCTGTTTGTTCTCTGAATTTGAAAAAAAACTTCACCCGACGTGGTAATCACCCCTAAGCGAGCTAGCACAGTGGAGGGACTGCCTCCTCACAGCATCTGTGCCTACTGGACTTTTCTGTCAAGGTTGTTTTCCCTTATCTGAACATATCCCGTTTTAAGGCGCCGGAAACTCGCCCTCACCCCTCCCTTACGGGCTAGGATTTGCTGGTTGCATTGCTAGGCAGAGCGTACCAACTAGGGCATTTCTCAGTATTTACCAGAGACACCTACTCAGCATTGGTGTCCCCACCGAGACCCAATAACCAGACAATCATCCTCCTTTCTCAACCAGGCTTGGGACCGGCTATAGCGGAGTTAAAATATGTTAAACAGCTAAAACTTGAGGGGGCAAGGGCCCCTGCTCCCATATGTTTTAAGCCCCTGGAGTTAGTGTAGCAACATCGGTGGTCGGGAACTGTCCCTGGAGTTGAAACCTGGAAATTGAGGTTTGTTGAGAGCCGACTAGATGGCTGCTTAAAGTCTATCTTGAAATTGTTCCAGTGTGGTGGTGGTTGGATGGCTTCTACCAAAGTGGGTAAGCTGTTGCACTCAATTGGAGTGTCTACATTTGGTATTGCTGGTTCATATGGTCATCATCATCGTCAGCTTCTAAAGGCTAAAAGCCTTGTCGTTGCAGCCATTTCTTACAGTCTTCAGCAGTTCTCTTGATATGGGGCATATGAGTCACATTCCATCTCCTTGACAATGTCCTTGAGATATGATTGTTTTGGTCGTCCTGATGTTTTTTTCCCCCCAAAAAAGTTTCCTTCAAAGATTACCTGGAGGAGAGTGTCACGTCTGAGCATGTGTCCCATGAATTTTGCTTTCCTTTTCTTGATGGTGTTCAACAGGCATCGATTCTCCTGAATTTGGTTCAGAACAAGCTCATTTGTCTTTCTTACCATCCAACTTGTTCGGGTCATTCGTCTCCAAAACCACATTTCAGCTGCCTCAAGTTTTGTTTCTTCTCTTTATGAGTGTCCATGTTTCACAACCGTAGGTCAACACACTCCAAACAAATGTCTTAACCAGTGATGGAGCAAAGAGGATATAAAAGGTAGGTTGGCTCAGGCAAGGAAAGCATTTCTACAAAAAAGGAATCTGTTGACATCGAATATAGATTTAGGTATTAGGAAGTAATTTTTGAAAGCCTTTGTCAGGAGAGTGGTGCTCTATGGAACTGAAACTTTGACTATTGGTGCAGCAGAAAAGAGGAGAATTGAAGCGTTTGAAATGTGGTGTTAACAGGAGAATGATGATCAGATGAACAGATAGGGTTACAAATGAAGAGGTATTAAGACGAGTGGGAGAGGAGAGATGTTTCTGGCGACTGCTAATGAAGAGAAGAGATAGGTTCGTAGGACACATACTAAGACACCCAGGAATAGCAAACTTAGTTATGGGAGGAAGGGTCGAGGACAAGAACTGTAGGGGTAGAGCAAGGTTAGAATATGTGAAACAGATTGTCTCTGATGTAGGGTGTGGTAGCTATGTAGAGATGAAACAGGAGAGTGAGGCATGAAAAGCTGCATCAACCCAGTTAAAAGACTGAAGACTCATATGGTATGATATGTGAAAAAGTTTCCCTACAGATCAGTGGGGACCATTCAATTATTCCAATATTATTATGCTTGCCACGGTGGGTGAGTGGATAGCGTGACGGTCTACTAACCCCAAGATTGCAGGTTCGCTCCTGGCCGTGGTAAGTGATTTTTTTTGAAAGGCGACAAAAATACGACACGCACGTCATACGATGTTGGCATGTCAAATAACCCATTTGAATTCAGTAGGCCGTGTTCATAGTGGCAAAATTAATCTCGGGAGTTTCCACCAGCACAAAGTTCCTCATTTCTCTACTAGAAAGTGCTATAGTATTAAAGGAGCTTAGCTATCTAACCTCCTTGACTTCCATAGTGATTCAAGGAACAACAAAATTCGACATGCAAGCTACCCTCTGGGTGTCAAATAACATCTTGCTCCCGGCACACGAGGCCATACGATATTATGAGAAGAATGGATGATACTAAAGAAGATAAAGAAATGGAAAATGAATTGGATTGGACACTTCATAAGAGGAGATGGTTTGGTGAAAAGTGCATTAGAAGGGACAGTCCAAGGGAAAATCCGAAGAGGAAGAAGGTTGTTTCAGATGCTGGATTCCATCAAGATTGATAAATCTTATGAGCTGATGAAACGTGATGCTGAAGCCAGGATAAGGTGGAGAGTATAAAATCAAAATGTTCTCGAAAGAAAACGTGTATTGTCCATTGAGCCATTATATATTACATTTTGTGTTAATAAGGTGGAGAGACCGACCACGAGGAAACCTGCCATCAGGCAGATACACTGATGATGAGGCAATATTTCACAGTAATGGCCCATCTTGTTGCCATGGCAACTATAATCATAGACCAGGATCACTTGCACTGTTGAAATAACACTTTCGAAGAATTTTGATTTAGTAACTTTTGGGGATTTTTGTTTACTAGAGTCTTATGTTGGTAGCACTGATTCTGAAAGAAAAAAAAACACTGTGATGCTAAGAGAAAAAGAGGAACATGAACGACTTTTACTCCAACACTTGGTAGGCCTATAGCGCGCCTGCCTCGCACTCGGAGGCCCTGGTACGATTCCCAGATCCGTCAGGGATTTTAGAAACTGATGCGAGGGCTCGAACGGGGTGCACTCAACCTCGTGAGGACAATTGAGTTGCTGTGAAATAGCGCCTAAGATGAACGGCCGAGGGTAGCCGACGTGCTGACCACGCGTCACCCCTTAATCAACAGGTCAAATGGCTGAGTAGCAGGCCCTTCATGAACTGTAGCGCCACGGGATTTGGTTTTAGTCAAAAACTACTATTTTGTACTATCTCGCGACCGATAGTCGTATTAGCTTCCTATAGACTATAAAATAATAGTCCGCGTCCCCTCAAATAAGTTACAAGAAAATGCAGCCATATAATTTGTCCCCCATGACTGCAAATATGGTGTTTTATAGTGTAATTTTGTACTGTTGGGTTGAATCAGGATTCCATTCATTGTTGCCATGCTTGTTTCAGGGTCACCACGTTTGCACATCACTTGCAATCACTGGAAGTGCAATTAATAATGTACCGGTAACTTGAATGTTGCAGCCATTTCCTGATCAACTTTCGCTGGGACGTTATTCCGTGTTCACCAATATTCACACCGATATAACCTATAAAACATTAACGCATTGTGACTACGTATTATTGCGTAAGAATGACATGATTATGCTATCTAAGAGTTTAGTGCTTTTCAGTCGGTCAACACGAATGCACCCAAAAGATCTGGGTTATGCCCTAATTCTGAAATAAATTACATGAGATTAATAAATACACTGATGACCAGTTTCGATCGCCAAGCGATCATCATCAGATCCATTACACTTAGGCTATAAAATCTATGTTTGAAAATACAGGTGAAAATATTTACAATATGTACAATTATTTAGTCGCAGTATTGGTACTGCAACTGTCGGTGTCATCCTAGTGTATTTATTAATCTCGTGTAATTTATTTGAGGATTAGGGCATAACCCATCTCTTTTGGGTACATTCGTGTTGACCGACTGAAAAGCACTAAACTCTTGTTTACTAAGGCAACACTGAAAAAATGGCTCCAAACCCCACAATTATGCTATTGGCAACTCAAACTAACACTTGGGGCGCTGCGGTCGGTCTGGATAAGTAGGGTTTAAAATACTCAATAACACGCGTTTGATATGGAACACTTTTTATTTTTCGGTTATAATCAGTAAATATGGTCTCTAAAGTAATGACAGTGTTATTTTTAATTGTATATACGTATAACTGTGCGATACACGTGATCTAATTTGTGTGTTCGACTGGATTTTTTGGTGTCATTTGCATATTATCAAGCATCAGTAGATCAGCTGATTCAAATTTACACAGGGCTACACTTCGGACATTATTTCGGTACTATTATGCGCAATATAATGTAAATGTCAATCCTGAGTCAACGCCGAGGACATTCAAATAGAGAAATACGGTACATAAACAAATAAATAACACACCGAAGCTGT
This sequence comes from Meconema thalassinum, assembly GCA_946902985.2. Classification (NCBI taxonomy): domain Eukaryota; kingdom Metazoa; phylum Arthropoda; class Insecta; order Orthoptera; family Tettigoniidae; genus Meconema; species Meconema thalassinum. Next base: position 228,731,577 of record OX336395.1, on the reverse strand, counting down.
GCTACTTTTATCATTCCGAGCATCCACGCAAACCAGACGCCACTGTTCCAAGCTCCGACTTATATCGTGAATTGATGTCAAACTGATGATCCGCCAGCCTTTCCGCCAAGCCTACACCTCGTAATCGCTAAGTTCTTCGATATTCGAGCTATTCCACTACGAGTCATATAGGCCTAATTTGCCTCCCCGTGGGCACTGTAGAATGAGTGATTCCGCTACCATTCAAATATTCAACACCAAACCCAAGGCTACTAAACTACAGAGGTTGCCTCAATATGGAGCTCTTCGGCGAGGGGATCGCGGAGGGAAGGGAAAGGACGTGACGTCACACGTTTCCTCGTAGCGCGCGAGGCGCGAGATATGCAAGGAAAGTCAACTTTCCCACACATTATATTGTATGGTTTGCAGTGTTTTAAGCCCTTTTGTTTATAATCATGCCAGGCCAAAGATGTGCTGTGGCAGTTTGTCACAGTTATTATAAAGTTGGAAATGACGTGTCGTTTTTCACGATGCCTAAAGACGCATGCCTTCGCAATCAGTGGATTGCTGCATGTAAGCGAAAAGATCATTGCAATCCTCAAACAACTACAGTAGGATATGTTCCCTCCACTTTAAGAGTGAAGACTTCGAATTACACTCCTATGTAGTTGCTAAAGCACTAAACAAAGCTGGCATAGTGTCGGAATCAAAAAACGTGCTTCCAGAACCAACCTTAGGGAGCAATGTGCAACCAGTCCTTCATTGCCAATATCATGGAACAAAGTGAGGAAGATGGCAAGGCTTATGTTGCTTGTTATGTAGCCCACAAGTTCCAAGATAAATTTCCACAAGTTGGGAACTTAACCAATGGAATGCTAACTCAACACGATTAAGCATTACCAATCTGGATTAAACACTTGTCATACGGTGGTATGACCGATCCCTCAGAAACATGGCTAAACCAGTTCCGGCACATTTCAGCAAAATTCGTCACATTTCACGGAAAATACGGATTTCAACGAGGCAAGAACGTTCTAAGAACGACAAATTTTGTATCGAGAGAAGTTCCTGACGTACCGTCTGGTGGGGGTGAGGCAGCTGTGATAACAATTTTTTTCATCAGATTGATACATTCCAATTCTATCTTGCATAAGAAGTGGTTATTGGAAGTCACTAACACCCACGATACTACTACCGAGTCTAGGCGAATTTCCAAGAAATTCAAGAAGATCACAACATAAGTAAGTAGGCTACATTCAGTTATTTTATCACCCATTTACCAATAATTTCATGAGAATAAACTGTTCTTTGCGTCCTCAACAGCTGATGTTGACAGTTTCGTTACGTTCCCCTCATGGCGCGTTTGGTATCTTGTGACGTCATCCGCCTTGTGAGCGCTGATTGGTGAGTGAAAATTGAGGCAACCTCTGTAGTTTATAAGCCTTGCACCAAACCCAAGGCTTATAAACTACAGAGGTTGCCTCAATTTTCACTCACCAATCAGCGCTCACAAGGCGGATGACGTCACAAGATACCAAACGCGCCATATGGGGAACGTAACGAAACTGTCAACATCAGCTGTTGAGGACGCAAAGAAGAGTTTATTCTCATGAAATTATTGGTAAATGGGTGATAAAATAACTGAATGTAGCCTACTTACCTATGTTGTGATCTTCTTGAATTTCTTGGAAATTCGCCTAGACTAGGTAGTAGTATCGTGGGTGTTAGTGACTTCCAATAACCACTTCTTATGCAAGATAGAATTGGAATGTATCAATCTGATGAAGAAAATTGTTATCACAGCTGCCTCACCCCCACCAGACGGTACGTCAGGAACTTCTCTCGACACAAAATTTGTCGTTCTTAGAACGTTCTTGCCTCGTTGAAATCCGTATTTTCCGTGAAATGTGACGAATTTTGCTGAAATGTGCCGGAACTGGTTTAGCCATGTTTCTGAGGGATCGGTCATACCACCGTATGACAAGTGTTTAATCCAGATTGGTAATGCTTAATCGTGTTGAGTTGGCATTCCATAGATTAAGTTCCCAAGTTGTGGAAATTTATCTTGGAACTTGTGGGCTACATAACCAGCAACATAAGCCTTGCCATCTTCCTCACTTTGTTCCATGATACTGGCAATGAAGGACTCAGGTTGCACATTGCTCCCTAAGGTTGGTTCTGGAAGCACGTTACTTGATTCCGACACTATGCGAGCTTTGTTTAGAGCTTTAGCAACTACATATTCATCTGAATATGGATCAGCAGTGTTTGTTTGCTTTTGAACAACTCCTGGATTTTTTTCCTAAAATAATCATCCTCAGTCTGTAAATACAGTCAAGGGGAGACTGATGATCGTGTAAGCCACCACGGGTTCGCAATTGTGAAAAGAGGTTTTCCAGTACATCTTGATTTAGCCTATGTGAGAATGTACTTTGTATTATGCCTACGGGCCATATCTTGGTACAGAAGTCGAAGGGATTTTATTGAAATGATGACTGCTTTCTGGAATATTTGCAAAGATTTTTACCAATGCAAAGAGGATTACTCACGAAATTTTCCATTTTGGCCAAAATCAAAATACCATGCATGGGCGTATATAAGGGGTGGGGGGCTGAGGGGGCTCCAGATCCCCCCGAAAAAAGCCAACTTGGGTACAACATACAATGTATTTCACAGTAGTCTACTTTTAAGAAATAATTATCAATTTGGAAAAGAAAATGAGAGTTTACCTTTCTGCTTAATAAATTAAAAAGTAGCCCATTTAGATATTTTCCATTCATACTCCATAGGCTATAATAGAAAATTCATTAAGTACTCACAATTTTCCACGATAGTCACCCCCCTCCCCCCCCCCCTCGAAAAAAATTGTATATACGCCCCTGATACCATGTACGAAATATGTCAAAAATATTAACAGCTTTAAAATCACCCTAGTAGGTCATCAAAACTTAAAAAGTAGGCCAGCTAGGCTCACTTACCATTTGGTTTTAGATTCCTTGGAAATCTTGGCTTTATATTAAGCAATTCGGCCCTGTAGTCTAATTCGAAGTCTTCACTCTTAAAGTGGAGGGAACATATCCTACTTTTTTGAGGGTTGCAATGATCTTTTCGCTTACATGCAGCAATCCACTGATTGCGAAGACATGCGTCTTTAGGCATCGTGAAAAACGACACGTCATTTCCAACTTTATAATAACTGTGACAAACTGCCACAGCACATCTTTGGCCTGACATGATTATAAACAAAAGGGCTTAAAACACGTGTTTAAACCACTGCAATCCATACAATATAATGTGTGGGAAAGTTGACTTTCCTTGCATATCTCGCGCCTCGCGCGCTACGAGGAATCGTGTGACGTCACGTCCTTTCCCTTCCCTCCGCGATCCCCTCGCCTAAGAGCTCCATATTGAGGCAACCTCTGTAGTTTACTAGCCTTGCACCAAACCCACCTTTTAACCATCCAAATCAAGCAATTCCTGTCGCCCCCCGAGTTTTAATACAAGTTAAACTCATCCCTTCTCCCTACCAAGCAGCCAATAATTAATTATTTAATTAATTATTCAAGTAACTTCAATCTTACCAGCGCGCCCATCGTAACAGCTGTTTTTAAACTGACTAACCTTCGCTGGCTTCACGTCGCAGGTCTTCTGTCTGTCTACCTCGACAAGTGTTAGATCCTTCCCGGGGTGGAAAGGTATTATTATTAGGTATTATTAGGTATCATCACATTTCGGCTATTGCTATTTGCATCTTTTGGAAAGTGATGAAAACGTACATCCGCAGCCCTCTTATACATCGACTTACAGCCGTAAACTGAGCAATACACTTTGCTTTTACTCATTTTTCACTCTATCAACGAGTAAAACTTATTACTTATGTATAAAGACACGAACAATTTACCACGATCTGTTTACCAATACAAGAAACCATATACAAACAGTCACCACGTGACAAATGTACCCTACTTGGTACGTTTCTCATTCTTACCGCTAGATGTCATATCAGATAGCTGGAGTTGCCAATAGGTAATTTACCTATTATGTTATTGCAGCGTAATTTTACTACGGGTACGAAAGTAAATATCTATGGTATGTTGGCAACACTATCTCAGACGAGAAATTTGTTCACTACAGTGATGTGGGCTTTCTGTGTCTAGTAGGCCTAATTTAGTTTAAGTATTGGCAACTCCAGCTATCTGATATGACATCTAGCGGTAAAAGTGAGAAACTTACCAAGTAGGGTACATTTGTCACGTGGTGACTGTTTGTATATGGTTTCTTGTATTGGTAAACAGATCGTGGTAAATTATTCGTGTCTTTATACATAAGTAATAAGTTTTACTCGTTGATAGAGTGAAAAATGAGTAAAAGCAAAGTGTATTGCTCAGTTTACGGCTGTAAGTCGATGTATAAGAGGGCTGCGGATATACGTTTTCATCACTTTCCAAAAGATGCAAATAGCAATAGCCGAAATGTGATGATACCTAATACCTAATAATAATACCTTTCCATCCCGGGAAGGATCTAACACTTGTCGTGGTAGACAGACAGAAGACCTGCGACGTAAAGCCAGCGAAGGTTATTCAGTTTAAAAACAGCTGTTACGATGGGCGCGCTGGTAAGATTGAAGTTACTTGAATAATTAATTAAATAATTAATTATTGGCTGCTTGGTAGGGAGAAGGGATGAGTTTAACTTGTATTAAAACTCGGGGGGCGACAGGAATTGCTTGATTTGGATGGTTAAAAGGTGGGTTTGGTGTTGAATATTTGAATGGTAGCGGAATCACTCATTCTACAGTGCCCACGAGGAGGCAAATTAGGCCTATATGACTCGTAGTGGAATAGCTCGAATATCGAAGAACTTAGCGATTACGAGGTGTAGGCTTGGCGGAAAGGCTGGCGGATCATCAGTTTGACATCAATTCACGATATAAGTCGGAGCTTGGAACAGTGGCGTCTAGTTTGCGTGGATGCTAGTCTCGGAATCATAAAAGTAGCACAGGTTCGGTGTGTTAATTATTTGTTTATGCACCGTATTTCTCTATTTGAATGTCCTCGGCGTTGACTCTGGATCGACATTTACATTATATTGCGCATAATAGTTCCGAAATAATGTCCGAAGTGTAGCCCTGTGTAAATTTGAATCAGCTGATCTACATCAACCATAAAAACTGATGCTTGATAATATGCAAATGACACCAAAAAATCCAGTGGAACACACAAATTAGATCACGTGTATCGCACAGTTAAACATATATACAATTAAAGATAACACTGTCATTACTTTAGAGACCACATTTACTGATTATAACCGAAAAATAAAAAGTGTTCCATATCAAACGCGTGTTATTGAGTAGATAGATAGATAGATTTTTATTAATTCCATTTGATCAAATACATGCATTCAATACATTTTTGATATAGGACACGTCAGAATTTACATGCATAAAATAAAAGAACTAACAGGTATATATTACTAAGATTATAACTATTTATAACTTATTATAATAGCAAATCTTAATAGATACAATCTTATTGCACAACTATTTACACCTCACTCTATTATCATAATATGAAAACTTAATTCTATAAATACAACAACATACAGCTAGGTATTAAAATTAAATTAAAAAAGTAAAATATAGTTATAGATTCCATCACTCCTATACGCTAAAATATTCAACTACTGAGTAAAAACAATGGCACTGCAGATAAGCTTTCAACATTCTATCAAAGGTTTTTATTTTTGGGGCCAGTTTTATATACTGGGGTAGTTTATTGTATAATTTAACTCCAGTGTGAAAAGTTCCTTTTTGATATATGCTTGTGTGTGTGTGTGAAATATGAATGTTTTGATTTTGTCTTGTGTTATGCCTATGAACATCATTGTTTGTTTTAAGAAAAACATCTTTATTCATTAAATTCTTTTTAAAAAACATAATACTTTCAAAGATATATATGCAGGGCAGTGGGAGAATGTTTAAATCTTTAAACAGAGGTCTACATGATTCTCTCGAGTTTACATTTGCCATAATTCTAATCGCTCTCTTTTGTATCCTAAACGTGCTTAGTACATCTGGCGACATACCCCAAAATATGATCCCATATCTTAAGTATGAATGGAAATAAGCAAAATAAGTATTTCTTAATGTGTGCATGCTAGTGCAGGTTTTCAAAATACGTAACGCAAAGCACATCGAGTTCAGTTTAGTATTCAGATATTGTATATGTTTATTCCATTTCAAGTCTTGTTGTATCCATAGTCCTAAAAACTTTGTTTCTGATTTATTTTCTATTTGATGACCATTTAATGTTATATTGGGCATCGCAGGATTCCTATTCTGTATAGTGTGGAAATTTAGACATACTGTCTTTTTATAGTTTATTATGAGGCGATTATCTTGTGACCATTTGGTTAACTCTCCTGTAACGGAGTCAGCAGACTGCTGTATGACCTGTTTAGTTTCACCTTTTATTACGAGTGTTGTATCGTCCGCAAACAAAATTTCCTTATGTGAATGAACGTTCTGTGTTATATCATTGATATATAGAAGAAAGAGTAGTGGGCCCAAAACCGATCCCTGGGGTACTCCAAATTCAATAATTCCCTCATTGGACAATGTTTCATTAAGTAATTTGGTTCCCTCATCCTTGTGTCTCAAGCTTACTATTTGTTTACGCCTTGTTAAGTAAGACTCTATCCATTTATTAGCTAGACCTCTAACACCATATTGATTTAGTTTGGTAAGGAGGATTTTATGGTCAACTACATCAAATGCTTTCGATAAATCCAAGAATAGGCCAGTTACATGTTCCTTATTGTCAATTAATTTCAGTATACTATTACTACATTCGTAAATTGCTGTCTGTGTAGATTTTTCCGTTCTAAATCCATGTTGTGAGTTTGATAATATTTTATTTTTTTCTATGAAACTTATCAGTCTCTTATACATAATTTTTTCCACAATTTTTGCAATACCAGTTGGTAAGGTAATAGGACGATAGTTATCTAATTCATCTTTTGAACCGTTTTTGTGCACTGGAATTACTTTTGATAACTTCAAAATATCCGGGTAAGTTCCTGAGAGAATTGAACTGTTTATTAAGTGCGTAAGTGGATTTATTATATTTTCGGCACATTTCTTTAAAATTGCATCAGGGATGCCATCAATGCCAGCACAGAATTTATTTTTTAGCTCTTTTATAACTATTCTTACCTCTTCACTTGTGACATGATTTATAAATAAAGAATCACTGCATATATTTATTTTATTATTAGAATTTAGTGTATTTACCTGTGATTTATTTAATAATTTTTGCGGAATTTCCAGAAAATAGTCATTAAAAGTGTTTGCTATTTCCTCTGGATTATTAATCACTTTATTATTTCTGGTCAGTGTAATGTTCCTTTGTATTTTAGCATATTTTCCAGTTTCTTTCTTTATTACGGACCACATAGCCCTGTTTTTATTAGATGATTGGGAAATAAAATTATCATTATGCATTTTCTTTGCTAGTCTTATTACCTTATTTAATATGCTAGTGTATTTTTTGTAGTATAAATTGAATTCAGGTGTTGTGTGGTATTGTTTATATAATTTGTGTAGAAATTTCTTTCTTTGACATGAATTTATAATCCCTGTTGTTATCCAATTGCTAGTTTTGTTATTTTTAACAGTTCTTCGTTTAAAGGGGAATGCTATTTCAAAATAGTGTTTTAGGGTACTGTTAAATGCATTAAATTTATCATTTACATTTTCTAGTTCATAAATTTCTGACCATGTTTCCTTATTTAATAAGTCATTGAAATATGTAACATTTGCTTCAGTGAATGACCTGCACTTTGATTTTACTCCATTATCATTATTATTGATTACTTCGGATACTTCAAAACTCAGTATTTGTCCATGGTGGTCACTAAAACCCGGACAATAGACTTCTATTGAATGGTGATATTTATCTGTATTTATAAAAATTTGATCAGGAGTGGTTTTACTAAATTTTGTTATTCTTGTTGGTGTATTTACTGTAGGTTTCAGTCCATAGGAAATTAGTAACTGGTTTAATAATTCACAATTTCTATCAAGTTTTAAGAAATCCACATTTACATCCCCACAAATTATTATATCGAAATTTACTTTGCTCATGTTATTGAGTAACAATTCTAGTTTATCTATAAATAGAGGAAACTTTCCTGACGGAGAACGGTATACGCATACAATTATTAACTTAAACTGCTGAATTTTTACGGCAGAGAATTCAAAATCCTGTTCCATAATTAGATAATCATAAGCTGTTATCTGTTCATGATCTAAATTATTTCTTAAGAAGATGCAAGTACCACCATGGCTAATATTAGATCTAGAGTATTTACTAGCTTGTATAAACCCTGGGAATTGAATTAATTCAAGTTGTTCCTCTTTCAGCCAATGTTCTGAAATACATAGTGCTGAGATGTCTTTAAGTTCATTTTTAAGCATTAGATTTATGTAATCAATTTTATTATAAAGAGACTGGACATTCTGGTGGTAAATTTTAAATTTGTTACTTTTGCAAGCTTGTGTTGGTGATTTATTTACATTATTATTATCATAATTGTTATTATTATTGTTGCTAGACAAATCCGAAATACCATTGTTGCACTCCGTTAAATTTGACTTCAAAAGATGTGAATGCCAAACCTCACGTTTGGCTTCTTCTACCAGTTTCCCTGCTTCCACTCTAATGATATTACTGTCGAATTATTCTTACCATTTGAATTTACAATTTTGCAGATTTCATCACTAAGATACTCTTTTCCTAATCCTAATTTTAAACCCTGCTTATCCAGACCGACCGCAGCGCCCCAAGTGTTAGTTTGAGTTGCCAATAGTATTGTTTAGTGGGCAGCAAGCACAAGAATGAAGTGCAGTATCTTTGAAGTCAGTAAGGATCAGTATAAAAAAAAACAATTGTGTACCGTGTAAATTGTGAATCTTTCCACAACGAATAATAAAGTATGTATTCTAGAGGAGTCTATGTGATTTATTAGAAGTGAACCTAACATTATATGGCGACCGTGACAGGAATCGTTCATAGTAAAAGGCTCCCGCGAAGAAAGAAGATGGAAAGACTCACGAAAGAGAGAACCGTAAAGCGGTGGTTATTTACGCGCTAATGGAGTCGTTAGAAGACGATGAAACTGAAACGGAAAAAGTCCAAGTGCAACTTGAAATCCTTCAAGAAAAGTATGATGATATCTCTAATTTAGACGGGGGCGTGGTGGCACATCGTCAAGCTGTTGGCCTCTCACCAAGGTGGACTGGGTTCGATTCCTGGTCAATTGAGATGGATTAATATTTCAACAGATGATAGACGATGAGTGTGATGATGACGAAATAGAAACGGAATGTGAGTCAGCTGATGATTACAAACAAATTCCTTAGTTGTAGAGCAAAAGCAACACGTTTTATGAATCCCGTTGTTTCCATTACCCCTCCACAAAGTGTAGTGAATGACAATGTTTGTGATAAAAAGAAATATAGACTTCCAAGAATAGAATTTAAGAAGTTTTCTGGTGGAACTAATTGATTGGTTATATTTCTGGAGCCAGTTCCGTAAAATTCACGAGGATGAGGACATTGGAAAGGAAGATAAATTTCAATGTTTAATTCAGGCTATGACAGAAGGTTCCAGAGCATATGAATTAGTTACTAGTTTTCCACCAACTGCCGAGAATTATGACAAAGCTATAGAGTGTCTTCAAGCTCGATTCGGTAGAGAGGACTTGCAGGTGGAAGTTTATATTTGTGAATTACTCAAACTAGTATTGACGAACGCAGTCAATTCCAAAGAAAGGCCAACGCTGAGTAGCTTGTATGATAAATTAGTCGCTTCTCAGATAGCTGGAAAGTTTAGGAGTTACTACAGAGAAATGTAGGCCTACTGCAATGCTGTATCCCCTACTTGAATCATCTTTGCCAGGAGACCTATTAAGAGCGTGGCAGAGGAATACTTCCTTCAGGTGTGATTCCGTATCCATAGATCGTTTGCAGCAGCTCATGGCTTTTCTTCAAAATGAAGTAGTAAGTGAAGAAAGAATTTCATTGGCTATGAAAGAGTTTAGTATTAGCCCATCCCAAGGATCTAAGATTAAGGTAGACAAGAAACCAAGGGATGTAATTGAACCGAATATACCTACTGCTTCTGCTTTGTTCGCTGATGTTTCTAAGAGACAGGAGTGTGTTTTTTTTGTCTTAAACCTCATTCGAGTCCCGAGTGCATTAAAGCTCAAAAGGGGAGAAAAAGGAAACCTTGACTGATAAACACTGTTGCTTCAATTATTTAAAGAGGGGCCATGCAATTAGAGCTTGTAAATCGATTGTCAGATGCATTGTATATGGTGGAAAACGTGTGGTAATAATGTGTTATAAGCTCCGTGACAAAGAAAATGAAAGTGTGTCCAAACAGAATTACGAGGGAGACAGGAATTTGGTTCACCAGGATGGCAATAATGTGGATAAGGCTTTAGCTAATGTGTTTTGTTCTCTGGGGTGTATTTGCAAACCCTGGCAGTTGTCGTTAAAGGAAAGGGTAAACAAAAAACTGTACGAGCTGTCATCGATACTGGGTCTACTAAATCCTACATTGCGCGTGACCTAGCCGAAGAAATGGGGTATCAGTCAATCAGGAAGGAAACGTTAATACATTCCTTGTTTGGTGGCGTACGTTCTCGAGAAGCAAAACACGACTGTTGCAGAATGAGTTTAAAGCGATTGGAGGGAAACTATTCAAAGGAGCTGGAAGTTTTAAGCCAAGAGATCATTTGTGAAGATGTCCCATATATTAGGAATGGTTCTTGGAGTGAGGAGTTAAAGGATCTGAAAATATGTTTAACTGATGTACGAGATCGAGGGCCTGTGCAGATTCTGATTGGGGCCGATAAGGCGGGTGAACTGCTCACTGGGTGGAAACATCAACTAAAATGTGGCCTAGTTTTGGTGGAGACTTCCCTAGGGTGGACACTAATGGGAAAAGTCATAGGTAACAAGGCCCAAAGAGATTCGGCATCATTATTAGTGTCGTCATTGTTTTCCCAACATACAAGAATTTCTGATCTCTGGGACTTAGAAAATCTTGTAATTACTAACCCTGTTGTGAAAGAATCTACCGTCGAGAGGAATGAGCGTGTTAGAAATAACTTCCTTGAGACTGCAGGACTGAATGAAGATAACAGATATGAAGTGTGTTTGCCTTGGAGTGAACAACGTCCAACTCTCCCTGACAACAGAGAAATTGCTCAGCACAGATTAGAGAGCACTACAAAGAAACTACAAGCTGGACAACATTATCAGGAGTACGATAATGTCTTACGAAGTTGGTTGGAGCAAGGAATCATCGAGAGGGTACCTGAAGAAGAACTGAAGAATGGTGGACACTATCTACCTCACCGACCTGTCTTCAAATAAAACAGCACCACCAAGATCAGGCCTGTTTTTGATGCCTCGGCGAAGCAGAAAATCGCTCCACCCCTAAACGACTGTATTGAGAAAGGATCTAACCTTATAGAGTTGATCCCTTGTTCATTATTGAATTTCCGAGAAAATGAGATTGATGTAACTGCAGATGTAGAAAAAGCATTTCTCCAAATAAGTGTTCATCCTAGAGGTCGTGATTTTCTGAGATTCCTTTGGTGGGAGGAGGAAAGTACAGGGAAGATAGAAGTGTTCCGTCACAATAGAGTTGCTTTTGGCCTTGCGTGTTCTCCGTTCCTATTGTCAGCAACCATCAAACTCCACTTGAACGAGTTGAAGAGACAGACAGTCGATAATAGTTCCTACTCAACTTAAACAATAGAAAGATTGGAAGAATGTTTTTATGTGGATAACTGCGTTATTAGTGTTAACAACAGAAATGACATTCATTCATGCAAGAGGCAAGCATAATAATGGATATGGCATCTTTCAATCTCTGAGGGTGGGAGTATTTTCAGGATGGTACAGCTGAAAATCTTACTCATGTGCTGGGGCTCATTTGGAATAAAGAGGAAGATACCATTGAACTGAATATAACTCATGTTAACGATTTCAAATATGATGTAATCACCAAAAGAGCTATACTAGGTGCTGCACATAAGGTGTTGACCCTATTGGCTTCTCATGCCCGGTATTTCTCTGTCCAAAATTAATCTTGCAAAAACTATGGGCCACTGAGTTGGGTTGGGACACCGAAGTAGACGAAACAACAAAGAGAAGATTCATGAAGTGGTTGTCAGAACAACCTCAGCTGTCGGAGATTAAGATTCCTAGATGTTTGATCGGCAGTGTCCAGTCGGTTGAAGATATATATCTTCATGTGTTCTGCGACGCCAGTCAAACTGCGTATGCTGCAGTTATATTCTTGCGAATACAGAGGATTGACCGTATAGAACTACGATTTGTACAAACCAAGACAAGAGTGGCACCCAAGAAGAGTATCACCATACCACTCCTGGAATTATTAGCAGCTACAATAGGGGTTCGACTAGTGACGTCAGTACTGCCAACATTATCCGCAAAAGAAATCGTCACTTATTATTGGAGTGAGTCGTCGACAGTGTTGTCCTGTATAAGTTAGACGAACCTTGGGGGACCTTCGTGTGGAACAGAGTACAAGAAATTCGAAGACTGTCCAGAAAAGACCAGTGGCGGCATGTTCCAGGAACCATGAATCCGGCTGACCTGGCATCAAGGGGATGTATCACAAAACAGTTACTTCAGCAGAGATGGTGGGAAGGGCCAAAATGGCTAAAACAATCCACTACACAATGGCCTAGCCCAGAAATTGCAACAAACGATGATGAAGTCTTCCAAGAAAGAAAAGAGAAAGTTAACACTATGACAGTGTTAGAAGACAAGTCCAATATCCAAGAATGGCACCTTGTTTATTTCTCAAGTTTCCGTAGAACAGTTCATATGATAGGAGGGATCTTGAGGTTTCTGTATTTTTCGTCAGAAAAATAATATGAGAAGAACTGCCGAACTATCTACTGAAGAAACCACAGAGGCAGAAAAAGTCGTGATGAAGTTCATACAAAAGGAGTGTTTTATTGGTGAAAATGATGAAAGATTCAACTCACTCTGTGTTTTAATGGATGATGGATGAGACTGAAAACAAAAACTATATCGCGCAAAGATGATTATGCTTTTCGTTGTCCTGCTATCCTTCCTGCGAAGCATACAACAGTCCACGCTCTCATTAGGGAGAAGCCCAAAGAATTATGTCATGCTGGAACCCGGATTCTGCTCAGCGGGCTCAGACAGATATATTGGATCCTTGGAGGAAGGAGAACGGTGAAGGGTGCAATTAAAACATGTGTTGTCTGCAGAAGGTACCATGGAAAACTTCTTGAAGCAGAACAGACTCATCTCCCCATAGACAGAGTGAGAGAAGCCCCAATTTTTGAAATAACAGGGGTTGGCTTTGCCGGGCCTGTGATTTTGAAACGTGGAGAGAAAGCCTGGGACTGTCTGTTTACATGTGCGGTTTTTCGTGCAGTCCATCTGGAGCTAGTAACATATTTGGCTACTGCAACATTCCTCGAAGCTTTTCGGCGCTTCGTGTCCAGACGTGGAAGGCCATTGATTGTCTATAGTGACAATGGGACAAACTTTCAAGGCACCTGCAATATGTTGGAGACAATTCAGTGGTATAAAATTGCTGAATATAGTTCTGTACACCAAATAAAATGAAAATTCAATCCTCCCACTGCAGCATGGTGGGGAGGATGGTGGGAGAGGCTGATTGGTGTCCTCAAACAAATGCTCAGGAAATTTCTGGGAAATGCATGTCTGACGTACCAAGAAATTATGACTATTCTCTGTGACATTGAATCTGTCATGAATTCACGACCACTTACTTACCTGTCCAATGATGGAGAAGACCTGATGGCTATCACCCCAATGTTCCTACAGGAAGTCAGGGAGATTGGAATGCCCGATATCGACATGATAGAGGACGTCACATTTGACAAAAGATTCAGGTACAGACGGAAAGTAAAGAAAACATTAAGGGTAAGATTCAGGAATGAATATCTTGGACAGCTAATACAGAAGAATCACATTAGGAAAAGTCATCACAAACCCTGCGTAGGTGAAGTAGTACTGGTAGCCAGTGACAACACGAAGAGACTAAATTGGCCGCTAGCAAGAGTGACAAGAGGTCCTCCCTGGCAAAGGTGGTGTCGAGAGAGTTGTCCGCTTGGCGATTACAAAAGGAGAGCTACTGAGGCCAGTACAGAGGGTGTATACACTTGAAGTGACATCTGGAGAAGATCATGCTTTAAGACTGCAAGTTGAGTGGCATGAAAATGAGAAGAGCGAGAAAAATCCAAAGACAGTTAAACCATCTACTAATACTTCTGATCTCATCAAAACCAGCAGTGGGAGAGTGGTGGTTAAACCAAAGAGATATTTTGACTGACATATATTTTTGTGTTAATTTATTTTGAGAAAAAGAAAAAAATGTTATTTTATTGTTTTGTTGAGTTGTTTCCACAACTCAAGGCGGGAGAATGTTGAGTTGGCAGCAAGCACAAGAGTGTAGTGCAGTGTCTTTCACATAGTCTTTGAAGTCAGTGAGGATCAGTATCAAAAAACAATGGTGTGTACCGTGTGAATTGTGAATCTTTCCACAACGAATAATAAAAATATGTATTCTAGAGGAGTCTATGTGATTTACAGTATTAGAAGTGAACCTAACAAGTATATATTCATGTGCCCTCTATTTTCCAGTACATGAACTGTAATCAGTTGGCAAGTGCTTTTAGGTAGATTTCATTAGAAAGCTACCTATTTTTAAATTAAGTGACGAGTGGAACATTATTGTTAGACTGTCAACATTAAGCTGGGAGGCCTATTGTTACTATGCTGAGTGCATCTGTGGACAAAAAGTGAAGGATTCATTATCAAAGGCAGTCTCGAAGTTAGTAAGAATAGTCTTAAATTTATTTTCGGAGCGCGTCAATGACGGCAGTGAGCATAGCAGCAAGAAAAAAACATCAGACATTGGGACATTGTGGTACAGTACTGCCTTTTATTATTACCTTATCGGGAATTTACAGTACATAGCATGATAATATCAGGGTGTCCAGCGATACGGGAAATACGGTAATTATACGGGAATTTTAGAGACCCGGGAAAAATACGGGAAATTCGCACTTGATACGGGAAATCTTGAAAAGTCTCATAATGCCTGACTTCTTAGTCCCCGAACGCTCGGTAGAGTCCTCCCGCTCAGTCTTCTATTTCGCCAGCAGACCGCGCTGCCACCCGCAATTTGCGCCACCGATAGAGTGCTAAGCGGGATGAGAACCCAGCCAACGTCGAGTGCTTGCTTTGCCTGGCCGACCGCGGCCGTACCCTCTCCGCGCGGGGCTACGCGAGCCGCGCTCGTTGCTGACAGTGACATACTGGAATCAGTCCGCATTGTTATTCACAGAGGAGACCTGGGTTTCTCGACAAAATTGTACATTCGTATCCTATGGCTGAAAAAATCAAAGAGAGGTCACCTCTTGCTCTCAAGATGACCCGTGATATTTCCTGCCTGGACCCAATAGGGATCGCTGTGACTCCTAAGTTGGAAGAAGTTAGGATCGTCATTGACCTGGAAATTCTTTGTAATCAGAAGAATTTGCTTTCTGGTGCAATGGCTGACCGCATCAAGAGCTGCTACTCCGCACTTCTGATACTGCCCTCCGTCACTTTGCTTTTGAAGCAGTTCGATGGAAAAGAGCCACGGCTCGAAGTGCTGTGGTCTGAATTAGTGGCTTCAGCACCTTCCTCAGTTCCTGCCAAAAACGATCTCACAAGCTTCGTTAAAATGATACTGATTTTGTATCACAACATGCAGCTCCAGACAGAGGTTTCTCCCTGAACAAGGAGTGCATGATCGTCAATCACAAAGAAGCAAGTCTGATTGGCATGCATACTGTTCAGGACGCTGTGATGGCAGCTGGTGGAGTAGAAAAAATAACCGCGAGCAAGAGTCCATACTGCACGAAACTCCTACGCCGTATTTAAGGAAGCAAAACAGGTGCGAAACGACGGCTAATGTGGCAGTCGAAAGAAAAGCCACGAAAGATCTCCAGGAATTGAAAAAAAAAAAGATATTGAACGACGCCCGTTCTGAAGCAGGGAAAATTGAAGAGAAGATGAGTTCCTTAGGTAAGCCTTAAATTAATAAATCCTTGATTATTGTTTGTTTTATCTTATTTTGTGTGAATAAAGTTTCTAACCACAATCTAGTATTAACAAAGTGACTTCTTTTATTTTGTGTATGACTAGCCTACAGTTCCTATTCAGAAATTAGTACTGTCAAAAGAACTTAATTTTGTGCTATGTATAACTGAAAGTTCCTCGTAACGATCTTGTATTTGTCAGAGTGACTAATTTAATTTCGTTTTGCATTATTTTATTTTCTATTATCTACTTTGATAAAATAAATCTAAATTAAAAAGTATTCGCGGCGTGTCGCGTGTGGAATTTTACTGTTTTTAGCCTTTCCATGGTCGTCTTTCGCAGGGGAGAAGCACATACCAAATTGTTTTAAAGTCCGAGCAAACACTCAATGCAAATGCGTCAAACATGCATACATTTCAAAAACTACAAACAATATCTAACAGCTCTCGACATTGTTCTATAAAACACCCGTCACCAACATGTGGCTACAAAATACACCACACAAGTGACAGAATTCTTCTCGTATGGGCAGGCATTGTTTCAGTCGCTTGTTAACTACTGTCTGCGTCGGATTTCCTTTCATTGCCATTGTTTCGTTACTTTTACTTCGCCGAAGTTTGACCCGAGGACTGGACACATCCCGTACAGCATGTACAGAAAGAAATATTGAAGGTGGTCTGGATATCGCGGTGGATGAAATTATTATTAACCTTGGCAATTCATCAAGCTCTGACGAAGACAATGATGGTGGTGGTGATGATAGGGACAGTGAAGGGATGGAGGGTGTCAAAGAAACCCTTCCCAAGTGACTGAGTATAATTTATTTATTGGTGTCAGTTCGCTTGCGTCAATCGATAATATAGCACAGGCTATTGTTTCCCGTCATAGTGTTCAAAATACCGTCTGTCATTCAATAGCCTACAACTCGACAATATAAAACCACGGCAATAATATCGCCACAAAGTGGCTTGTTTGAGTGCTCAGTGCTAAGTATGTCTTTACCTTAACTTTACTTTTGTGTTATCACGAAAGCTAATATTAACTGTGAAGAGTCGCGATTCAGTGAGTGTGCATGGTGTTATCCGTCGACTACAGTAGTAAGCTGTGAACTACCTCCGCTCAGACTCTTGTTTCATGTTAAAGGATAATCATTGCATGGTGAGTGTTTTTATATTCATTAGCTGTAGAGTGTTTGCCCTCTTTGTCGTATTTATTGAATTGCATACTGATGATAAAGGTATCATAGCTTCGGTGTGTAATTTATTTAGGTATTCATCTAAAAGTATCGTACTTCTCTGTTTGAATGTCCTCGGCGTTGACTCAGGATCGTCTTTAAAATATATTACGTATAATTGTACAGAAATGTCTGAAGTGTAGCGCTGTGTATTATTCGAATCAGTTGAGTTACAACAACACTAAAAACTTTACAACACAGCTCAGCTGTTCCAAGCTCCCGACATATCATTCGCGTTGTTTCCTTCGAAACACAGGGTGTATGTGAGAAGCATGCTCAGAATTCTTGCCGTGTGGCGGTTGGACGTAGGGTCTTGTTATGCGGCGACCTTGGGTTGCGGAGAGGAAAAGCGGGGCAAAGTGACAGGAAGGCTGTCAGTACCGAATGCGCGGGGTTAGCAATACTGTATTTGTCCCATAATTTACGCGTGTAATAGCGGACACACCTCCAATTTTACTATAAGGGTCGTGATCTAAAAAGGGATAGTGGGTGGGTAACATCTATTACTACATGACCCCCAAAATTATTATTCATTATTACAAAGGGTATTTTGACTATTTTCAGTAGTGTAGAAACTTGTATCGCCTTGTTCCGGGCTCCTATAGAGCTTACATTTTCTTTCGATCTTTCATTTGCCATAGGACGCGCCACCGGCGTATGGTTATGCATTACCAGCTTCTGGTTTAGTAGTCAGGTAATGGAAGCAATGGGAACTGTGTACTACAATTTTCCTTGCATGTAACTAAGCAAATTATTGTTGTTAAGAGAACGTAAAATGCACCAAGAATGATATGATCTTCAGCTGTGTGCAGTGAGAAAGCTCTGCATGTGTTCATTCCTTATATATTAATGATGCGAAATGTCAGCTAAAGTTGTACCACATTAGTCTCTAAATGTTGCACATTTCCCCGTAAATTACAGCAGTTTATGTCTGAATTGCTTATAAGATCGTGACAAATAAAGTGTTTCTCCAATTGGATGATTGTATTTAACTGTATGCACGTCGTATAATCTTGGCGAAGTGTATATTTTTCACGGAGCAACATTGCACCACAGTAGGCACGCAGCCTTTTGTATTTAGTTTCTGGCATCTTGTTTTAAATTATTGACTAACATATTTCTAAATGCAGACAATTCATACCTCCAATAGGATTCGGATTCCATAATTCATACAAAATGAGGTTCGTTCGTTTGTGAAATTGAGGTCATAACCTCCCTACCCTTTCAGTGATTACCATATGGTACTGTACGTAGACTAGGGTGAAGATGTAAATGAGCATTAAAAAAATTGTCGCCAGTTGTTTGGTTTATTAACTTACGGTAATATTTTCCATAGGTACTGAAAACTAGGCACGGTTGGATTTTAAGGGGGAACCGCATGTGTTATCAAATATCGCTTTCTTGCAATATCTGGAATATGTATAGAATTATAAAATGATTATTGGTTAAATAAGTGTTACTAGATAGGCTATTATAATTATAATGATTAAATAAATATTAAAGAAGAAGCGATGCGTTGTTAGTAAATATTAGGCCTACCGGTACGGCGAATAGCCTATAACTCGTAGCTTTCGTCACAATTTAGCATTTAAACGGGTCACTTAATGCATAATATACTAACAACCGGATAGCAAATTATAATAATATTACCACGTATAACATACTTAGTTTGGATCAACTTAATTATTGTAGTCTAAGATATGTTAGATCACTGCCGTTTGAAATGTGCAAATCGCACACTTTGTAGGCAAGCTGTTTGTTATGGTCATCTCTGATGCGAAGATTTACTAATTACTCTTTTAGGAGACACTTAACTTTGGAATATTTATGAAAGGCCAACCTTCTAGTTCTTATTTCATAAGTTGAACACCTAAAAACAAAACCACAATCCGAAATAATAACGAAGATAATCACGAACGAACGATTCTCTGCCAATGAAAATCAAATGGAGATTCGCGGACCGGAAGTTCGCTATGCATAAGCTTCGGTGCCACTTTAACTCAAGGAAGCTTTATACGGTTACGGTACCATACAATTCAGTCACTTCTCGTAAACATTTATTATGTGACACTCCTATTCTCTACTCTCTCAACCCTCCTCAGTAAAACAGACATTTATATCAGCTCTCCTCAGGTGAGCGGTATTTTATTTGTGTTCGTAGCATCTCATCCCATCTGCGAGATAGTTCACTCACGCGCGTGCGCTTGGCTCACGCTACGGATTAGGCCTATATCTCGCCATCACCCGTGGGCTGCGGAAGTATGTCCAAAAATGCAGTTACACTTACGCCAGAAAATCTTGATTCGTGCTTTAAGATTCATTTTTCAGCCATTCGGCATGCGAACTCCAGTCTTAGAGAATTCTAAAATATACGGGAATTTGGTGGATTTTCGTACGGGAAATACGGGAATTTGAAAAAAGGTCATCGCTCGACACCCTGTAATATGTATCCTTTATTTATGTGTAGATTTAGCGGACGTTATGTTCTGTTGAATTTTCGGAAACATTTGGTGTCAAAATCTATGGGCTTATGCAGTGTTAGCAATTACCATGTGCTTGCGCTAGGCCACCCAGATGACAGATGGGTGGCGTTGCCAAACTTTATGACACGGCTTGAGAATTGTAGACGGCGATGCTATTCGCGAACTCAATCTAATGTAGGTGGCAGGTCGGTTGCGACAAAATGGTGGACGCAAGGGTGATGGCATCGTCGTCTACATTTCTCAAGCCGTGTCATAAGGTTTGGCAACGCCGCCCATCTGTCATCTGGGAGGCCTAGGGCAAGCACATGGTAATTGCTAACACTGCATAAGCCCATAGATTTTGACACCAAATGCTTCCGAAAATTCAACAGAACATAACGTCTGCTAAATCTACACACAAATATCACAAATAAAGGATACATATTATCATGCTATGTACTGTCAATTCCCGATAAGGCAATAATAAAAGGCTGTACTGTACCTCAATGTCCCAATGTCAGAACTTTTATTTACTTGCTGCTATGCTCACTGCCGTCATTGACGCTCTCAAAAATATATTGTTGCATCCGGGGGATGCACCCCCATCCCCAAATATCTCTGATACATCTATTCCCACATTATAAAATTATAACATACATCTCAGCCTAAAGGCATAGTAACAACCTTCAGTAACCCCGCAGCTTGGACTCCAATAACCCCGGCCAACGCCACACATCCTGTAAAAGTGCAATTCTGCAAACGCGGCACTCAGAAGCCTATAAAACTGGAGGGGTGAGGTACCGCGAGGTCATTCTACCATTCTGCCAGTCCTTCTGTCAGTCAGTCAGTCTGCCTCAGTGCTACTTTGTGCCGGACCGACGCCGAGAACCACGCCGACGCCGAAGGGTAAGTGTCTAAGCGATTCACACTCCTCTAACAGACATTTACACTCTCACCCCTTTGTGCTTGGTTTATAATAAGCATTCGGTTCATTAACTGTTTTGCCACTGCAAGGAGTACTTCAAGTGTGAAGTACCCCATTAAACTCAGTCCTAGTAGAAATCACTGGTCTTTCAGTTTATTGTTTTAATTGTTAAGATCCTGTCCTTCATCCCTCTCCCCGGTAGGATTCAGGTAACAATTAGGTAAGTGCTCCGTGACGCCAGCAGCTAGCCACGCATCTACATCACAGTGTTTGTCTCACTCAAAACAGCGCACACGTTAGCGGTATCCCAAGCCCAGCTCAGCTGTTCCGAGCTCCCAGCACCTAACCCGTTAATTGCACCCCTGAACTACCCGTTCAAATAGTACATTCGGGAGTTCTCCTTTCGAGTGCTCTCACGCCCCCGAACCAGCCCCTAATCAACAGCTCTTACACTCAAGATCCGAGCAGCCCCCAGCTCTTCTTATTTCATCCCCCCGAACAGTACATTGTAGAGGGCACCCTCTCAGGGCCCCTACAATTGGGGAAGCGCCGGGTACCGTGGCGTTGTTTTAGAACAACGCCCTAGGGGTACAAACAACGTATCTCTGCGGTCAAGATCCCAAAATTCTCCTCTTACTAGCCAAGCCAAGCCAAAATCGAGTTTTTTTTTTCAGAATACAGATTAGGTGGTACTTAGTACCCACCCAAGCCCGCCCCAGTATATACAACGTTTCTAACGCCACCCTTATATAGAAGCGAACAATTTGTGACCCCATTGGAATTTACGCCCATCCCATACGGTAACAGGGGGCCACATTATTTAATTACCCGCCCAATCAGATACCTAGTTCGATAGGAAGAATAGCACAGATAGTAATCCATGCGAAGGTTCCAGAAGATCGGTAAGGTCAGACGTGCATTTAAGGACACAGCCCATACCCTCACCGTTACCACCAAACCACTACGCCCTAAAATCCTAGTTAAAAACGCCGATTTTTATCCGAACAAAACGCAGGCAAATTACTTGCCGAGCTTGAGGACGCAGCTCTAGACCTCAGGGTCAGATACCCCAACGTAATCCCTCATCAACCTCCCCTCACCTGAGCACAGGCACAGAACGCTCAACAATCATCCTCAGGTAGCTTCACCTGCGAGCAATTAACTCCCATGTTACCCTACACCATATTACAACAGTTCAGTGACACTCAACAAACCAACAACGGGTTACAGGTCTTTTACAGCAGTTAGGGGAAACTCAACAGAGTTCATCAACCGGCGGGCTAATCGCGGATATCCAAGCTATCGCCTTGACTATAGGAGACAATATTAACAAGGCACTTTCCACGATACAAACGGTCCAAATTAACCATGATTTATCGCTGGATAACATCCAGGGGACTGAACAATTTAACCCCTAGGACGCGCCACAGTCTACCCCTCACCAACCCGGTACTTCGCATGGGGGAAACACCTACATTACACCGGTCGAAGTTCACAATCGATCCCACACCCACGAACGATCTAGCGCTGCATTACTTAACGGCGATCTAGATAGCCCAGTCGAGCGCACCCCCCTTACTACCCTCAACACTTCATACAGCGCGAACATGGCTATGCCAGCAAAGTATCCCATGATACAATCTGCTAAATACTCAGGAGACAAGCAGGACCCCGAGGAATATCTGAAAGCCTTTAATTGAACAGCTAAAATCAACGGCTGGTCCAATGAGGACAAGAAACGCCTCCTACCAGCATACCTCATTAAATCCACCCTAACGTGGTACGAGCTCCACGAAACCACTTTAGCCGACGCCACGTGGGACCAATTTTCAGCATCCATTATTCACACGTTTCAACTCACCCCCGATGAGGAAGATTTGTACGACCCAGGGTCCCACAGAAATCACACAGGCGTATATTTATGCCAAATTATTAATGTGTGATAAATATAATAGGGCGATGCCGGACAGACAGAAAGTGCGTCTCCTTATGCAGGGAATGAGGACTTCTCTGGTAGACAAGCCCTGCACCCTGCACAGTAACACAGTGTTAGACCTCCAGGAGAACATCAAGTTTATCGAGGAGGGTAATAAAATTACGCAGAAAGCGGTGAACCAACACATCCGCACGGATAACGGTGACCTGCATCAGCAAATTCCGATCTGACCAAACAGATGCAGGATATGAAAATCACGGCCATCCACGCTAGCACTACAACCCGCCCACGTAGGGATGACCCCCAAGATAGATGGCGATCGCCACAGGGCGATCAACAGGATCGATAAAGACCCACCCACCCCCGTTGGCGCAATTCACCCCCGGCGAGAGAAGCGAATTATTATTCGCAATACCGGGAGGAAGTGCCACGCCGGAACACCTCACATCCTTTCAGACAGACACAGCCCCCAGTACAGTATAGGGAAGACGCCCGCCCACGCGGCAATCCACCCCCAGATCGCCCAACAAACTATCAGCCCCAATATAGGGACGACCCACCATGGCATCGCGAGCAATACACGGCATATGCACGCCCAGCATACACCACTCCAAACCGCAGGCCGAACACTCCCCCGCAGCATGCGCGACACGATCCTCATTTCGAAAGGCCTCCCCCAGCGTACCCTCAATACGCCCCTGTCCAACGCAAACGGGGACCAGAGGACTACCCACTGCCCGACCACCTTCCCCGGGTATCACGGAGGCATTCTCCCCAACGAGATAGAAGGGTATTCCACCCCGACCCCAAATATCAGCCCCAGCCAGGTAACTGGCAAGGCAATGCGCCCAGGGGGCAGCCTCGCTATCTGGAAAACCGAGGTTATTCGCAGCCAAAAACCTATTAGCGTGGGGAGGGACAACACCCACTAAATCGGAAACCCCTCCCCCGAAAGGCACTAAACACTCCAATCAACCCCATAGCGGGATCTCCACTCATCAGACATCGGGAAGCGCCCGTCAGGATAATCAACCCCCGCAGAACAAATGTCCTACACAGCCCAGTAGGCTAAAGACTCCCCCAACTCCCGCCCGTAAAATCACAGTGCAGAAAATACCTCCCCGGTCGGACCTACAAGCACATACGGTCAAAGGGGATGGAAACTGTTTATTTCGAGCGGTCAGCTTCCTGATCCATCACAATGAGGATCATCACAAGGACCTTCGAGATGAAACGGCCACCTACATTATGTCCCATTGGGATGAGTTCCAATATTACCTTGCGGATGGCAGCGATACATTATTTCCCAACAAATTCGCCTATGGGGAATAAATGTGCAAGGAGGGAACGTATGCCGGGGCCATAGAAGTTACTGCATTAGGCAAACTTTTACAACATAACATCCATGTCTATACAATGGATAAGATGGCGCCCACCCTTTCCACAACAGGTTATGACACACATATTTACCTATTGTTCACGGGAAGTCCGAATGCGGGACATTACAGCCCTCTAACTCTCAGCAGGCCACACACAACTCAACCCTCCACCTCTCAGAGTAATAAAGAGGACAGCACGACAACACTGAAAACAGGCGGCAACGTAACATCCCCTAAGGACGTTAACACGCCGGGCGCAGATAGGCCACACTTGGTAAACCCTCCCACATTAGCTCAGCCCGCGGGTCCAAGCGCGCCATCCACTAAACCGCGCATGGCAGAGCCGGTCACGAGCATCAACACTCTAGTGGCTAAGGTAACTCCACAGACAACTGGCTGCGAACCCACACGCGCTCAGACACATCGACCCTATAGGACGCCTCAACCAAGGCCAGGGTTCCCATCCCGTGACACTAGAAACCGTAGCAAGTATTTTTCAATTCACCGGCAGCTCAAGAGAAAGCTTAGGCCAGTACACATGGCGGTCGAACATGACACAGCTGAATCACGGCTCCCAGTTTTACAGGAGTCAGCAAAGCGTGTCCGGTTCAGCACTCAGCCCGCCGCTCCACGCTCGCTCAACAATAATACCAGGCCGGTGGAGCACACATTCTCGCAGGTCGCAACACAGGGCGATATACATTATTCACCGTCCCGAAATCCCGTAGTACCTCTAATCACTTACGCCCTTAATAATATGCATATAGCACAAGAGGGGAACACTATTACAGCACTATATATCCCCGCCAGCGTTAACGGGCATAAAATCCCCATGTTACTAGATACCGGTTCGGCTATATGTTGTATGAGCAGTAAATACATCACAAATGAACACATATACAGGGTGCCCCATAACACTCGCCTCGTAGCGGCCAACTCACAGAGTCTTCGCTACCTCGGAATGGCCAACATACAAATTCAAATAGGATCATTCGAATCCTACTACCCTATGTTCGTTATACACGACCTATCAGTGCCGGGGATAATCGTTACGAATTTCCTTGCCAAATTTGACGCAAATATCAATTTCGTTACCAATGAAATACGCCTAGTCAACGGGGACCTTATCACTACACATCCCGTAACGTACGCGCGAAATACATATAATCCGCGAGCGCAGTGAGGCACACGCGCGCACCAGGTCTCTACGTTGGTTACAATACCTCCACAGCCCGACTTAGGCGCCACCAAGGCAACGGAGGAACACGATCCCACACATACATTGACCCCAGAGCAGGATCAAAGACTTATAAACCTCTTGCAGGAGTATAAGGACATTTTTGCCCATTCAATTGCCGATATAGAGGTAACAGATTTAATACGGCACCATGTCGAGTTGACCAGTGATGCTCCGGTTCACCAGGCGCCCTATAAAGTTAGCGCTAAAGAAAGACAGACCATAGAAACCCAGATTCAGGAGATGTTAGAAGCCAATATTATCCATCCCATAGTATCTTATTACAGCGCCCCGGTAAATCTCACCTGAAAGGCCGACGGTTCGCACAGATTTTGCACCAATTATCGGCGCCTCAATAGACTAATTAAGAATGATAATTACCCGCTACCGCGCACAGACACTTATTTAGAGACAGCGGAGCTAAGTACTTTTCAATAGTAGATTGCTTTTCGGGGTTTTATTCCATACCGATATACGAGCCTGATAGACACAAGCTGGCATTCGTCACCGAAAGCGGCTAGTACGGTTATAATGTGTTACCGATGGGTTTGAAAAATGCCAGTCAAACATTTCAGAAATTGGTAGATAAGGCATTCGCGGGCCTCAAATACCGGTCGGTCTTAACTTACATAGACGACATTACCATATTTTCGCAAACATTCGAAGAGCATATGGTACATTTAGAAGAAGCTTTTGACAGGATTCGGCACGCTAAATTAAAGCTAAAGACATCCAAATGCCAGTTTGCGAAACAGAAAGTCCACATTTTGGGCCATATTGTTAGCCAAGAAGGCATCACACCTGACCCTGCCAAAATTGCCGCCATCACCGATATTGCCATGCCGGAAAACATTAAACAGCTACGTTCATTTTTGGGCCTCGCTAGCTATTATTGCCGTTTCATTCATAGATTTGCACAGATAGCCAACCCCTTAACCGAGCTCACACACGATAAAACACCTTTTATCATTACAGAAGTACATAGGGAGGCTTTTGACAAACTCAAACACTTGCTCACTACACCGCCACAGCTCAAACACTTTCAGGAGGATAGGCCCACCTTTACCCATGTAGATGCCAGCCAATTCGGCATAGGGGCAGCCCTACTACAGGAGGCCACTGATGGCAAACAGCACCCTACAACTTTCGCGAGCCGTAAACTTACACTGGTCGAAACTAAATATTCCGCGACAGAAAGAGAGATGCTAGCATTCTCATGGGCCGTAAATTACTTCCGAACATATCTATATGGTATCCACTTTACGGTAATTACGGATCACGCCAGCCTTCTTTATTGGGATAAATTCAAGAACCCCAATTCGCGGCTTAATAGATTTATATTCCGATTATATGATTACTCCTTCGATGTCAAACACAAGAAGGGTAGCGCCCACTTTGACGCAGACGGCCTATCGAGACTACCAGTCCTTGACCCGCCTGTAGAGGATATCGATCATGTATGGGATACATTACCCACATTTGCGGTCACACACATTGATATGCGGCAGGAACAATTAAACGATCCCCAGCTAGGACAAATTAGGATTGCGTTACAAAATCGCGACCAGGTAGATAGAAAAACTGCCAGCCTATCCCGCCGATTTTTTCTCGATAAGGATGATATCCTTAGATACAAATCTACGGACACACATGACGTTATCCCCGTTGCCCTTCCAAAAACACTCCAAACTCACATAATGACAGAGTATGACGGCCCAACCCTTAATGGCGCACACTTTGGGGTCCACAAGACATATCTGCGCATTCGGACCAAATATTATTGGGAAAATATGAAAAGCGACATCCTGGAATTCATTAAAACATGTCACACTTGCCAGAGGTATAAACACAGGCCTGGTAAACCACATGGTTTACTCCACCCCATTCCAGTAGGTGAACTATTCCACCGAATAGGCATTGGCGTCAAGGGTCCCATTACCACGTCCGACAAGGGAAACAAATATATACTGGTAGCCACCGAATATCTCACACGTTACATTATCACCAAAGTGGTCCTAAAAGCCAGCGCCCACCAAATCGCGGAGTTCCTGATGGAAATCATTACAAAATAAGGTATTTTTCACACGTTGTTATCCGTCAGAGGAACGGTTTTCATATCTAACGTTATTACACAGTTTCTCACACTGCTTAGAATAAAAGCATACACCACAACTAGTTTCAGCCCTCAGACCAACGGCTTAACGGAGGCTATGAATAAAATTCTCGGAGGTGCTCTGGCTCGATTTACTAACGATGATGGCACCGACTGAGATAATTACCTCCCAGCGGTAGCATTTAGTTACAACACATCCGTGTCGCAGGCGATCAAACACACCCCGCACTTTCTTCTACACGGCTACCATCCGCGTAGTCCCATCGACAACATCTACATCCCGCAGGACACGCTCCCCAGTAACGCTGAACGGTTGCAATATTTATGCACAGCCCGTGACACTGCGCGACATAATATCCGTACTGCACAGAAGAGGCAGAAATCCACATATGATGGGACGCACAAACATCAGGAGTACAAACCGGGTCAGCTGATTCTGATATGGTCTCCTACTCGCATAAAGAACGTGTCGGAATTCCTTATTCCGAAATGGACAGGTCCGTTCAGAATCCAGAGAAAAATATCGGATCTCAACTACCTCGTCAACATCCGGTACAACCACAAAATCATTAAGGACACGGTTCATGTACGGCGCATGAAACCCTACCATTCACGGGAAGCCGCCCCTACACCTCGACCCCCAGTTGCAAAGAAACGCAAACGATAAGCTCTCACACTCACGGACACACAGAGGACACCAGTTCACCTCCCCCTTCTCACATAGATGTAAATAGAGAGTAAGATATGTCGAGGCACGCTACACACGTAGCAGCTCCACGTGTCTCAACATCCCCCCAAGTCCCCAGGGTCATGTCAAACCCAGGACTCTGTGACGAGCAAGAGCGCCAGGCGCGCTATGGCATCTAGTAGCCATATTCATGACTACGTGTCCACACCAGTCCCACACAGTGCCTAGACACAAATCCTAAGTATAAATTGCATGGTTAGCTGTTAAAATGTATTACTATGTACTGTATTATTTTATTATGTCTCTGTATCATATTTGGGTCCGATAACAAACGCCCGAAGCAGAATTGTATGTACAGTGAATCACATCCTTCACACCAGCCGCCAGCTCGGGTCATTCCTACTTAGCGGATACTGTCACACGACACTTCGCATTGACTCAGCAATTGACACGATTCCATAGCAACACATGTACACGGCGAGGCACGTGCCTCGGCACACTCCTCAACAGCCATGCGTACTATAATACATTATCCCGGAGTACCAGCGTCAATGCACAGAAAGGACTACCTATCATAGACTTCCACAAATGCACTGTAGATCACACAGTAGTTTGACGAGGGGCATATCCACCTCACATCTTTCCACTAACGTATGCACCCAGTCACGGTCCATTAGTTGACCGACGAATGATTCAATTACCTTACAGCAGGATCCGTAGGACATCCATGCCGTTACAGAATGATTCTATACACATTCTATACTCCTAACGATATACATGTGGCCTCATAGTATACACATTAGGTAGCGACCGACTGAAGATGCACACACCACAGTACAACAATTAGTTGCACCGCACTACATTGCGACAGCCATTCTATACAGGCCCACACATACTGGAATCACCGCGGAAAATATTACACGTAGCCATACTTCCAATACAATCCCGAGGTGCATGGATTCCGAAAGCGACATATCGCTGAGAAGAGGTTACAACATCCTTCCATTTCATTTTCACCGAGTAAGATAGTATGCTGATAGGATTTATTTCATATACCGTGTTCACATACAATAACGAACGGAGCTTAAAGTTCAATTCATGGACACCACAATAACACAGGTTAGTGGTCTCCAGTACAGACCAAGACTCCTTATTACACGATCACAGGTTAACGGCCTTCAGTATAGGCAAAGACGCAGTATCACAATAGTACAGGTTAGTTGCCACAACCACAGCCAGCCACAAGTTACTACAAATACACAGGTTATCATACCCTACGCATATCAGAATCCACAGGTCATCAGGAACACACACTTGTGGGAAAATTGGATCAGGACATACTTACATAGGTCACATAAATGGCATACACTATACGTCCGTGTTACATTCTCTCGTGCATTTCACTAGCTCCCAACGCACGGGACTGCACACTGATTCTAAGCAGTGATGCGCGGTCCACAGACGCAGCCGGAAGCAGACTTGCAACTGCAGCATCTCGGCATGCAAGGAGCAGGGCATCAAACACAGGCAGGCCACATATGGCGCTGTCACTGTAAACATAGTCCCTTTCATATATTTTTTACCTAGCATGGGATCTTTCATTTTTGTTTTTGTTCAATGGTGGCATTGACCACACAATACCGTCATAGGGACATACATAATAAACAGTTCTCCAACGAGGCGTCATCATTCTTAGCCGACGATCAGGGACTGCATTCAAATTTTAATTCTATCATCCATTCTCTTAGTCTTCGATGGATCGGACTCACGGTTAAGCCGTGGGATTGGGGCATTCCTCTAACGGTCCGACTAGGGTACCATTTTTTCATCCATACGCTATGTTATGAACTGTTCGTTATAGTCGGCCATATGCCGACATAACAGTAAAGAATGGATTAACAAAATAACTTCACAAAAGCCACAAGGCTACCACAGGACCCAAAAGCCCTTCTATCGATCCCATTTAGTTTATATATCCCCATTAGTTACACACTTGTAACCACGATCATTAGTTGGCCAAATTTAACTTTCGCATTTTTCTATTAGGCGCTGATTCAAACCAAATATACATATCACCATATGTATGTACGCGTAGCATTTACGCTCTGGCTCATAATTGTTTTACGTCTTGTGGGGTTAAAGCACTGTAAAGTTTACATTCAAACAATCTTGCCCCCAAAGAAGATATAGGATAAATATCCAGCCATGAGCATATATGTATATATTCAGGCAGCCACTAGGTCCATGGTCCATAAATGTCCTATGTTTTGCGGAATATTATCGTGAGACACGTCAAAGAGTCTTTTCCCAAAAACAATATAGGGTAAATATCAACCATGGGCGAAGGAACGCCCAGTTCTTTAAACAGAGAACGGTAAACGAAGGCCCAATGATTTTATTCCTTCAAAACACTAAGTATGCACTTGGATACACGAACATTTTATACACGTTAGGAGAACATACTCTCCATATCAACACATTGCAGTACAGTGCTACGACATACAGCTGTCACTTCCATACTGCAGGTTGTCCGGTAGCCACAGCCCTTTACAATACCACACGGACATTCCGACATCTGCGTAATAAAGTGTACACTCCCAGGGAACATATTGCTGAATACCATAGAATTTTTGCATTTTCCCGGAGTAAGTGGGATTAGACCACGGAAAGACTTTTTCTACGGGATGACACACCAGGCTTTACACGCGAATAGAGTCGCAACAGGCCTCAGTACACTACCAGTACACTACATACAGTAGGCACAGAAGCCCAGAGTTTTAACTATCATTTGCCCCATTTAATCATGATGTTATAACAGCGTAGTCCCACAAACGTTCCCCATGAGAGGGATATGCTTTGATTTCCCACCACGCATACGAGAACCCATTGTAATTACACCCACGCTATGTCTTACACAGGCAGTCTTTCATGCCGACGGTGCGTACTTGACACACACTCCTGTCACCAGACAACAGATGCGTTTGACAGCCAAATCGCCGGACGTCAACAAACCCGCCATTTTCCTTCAGTAACCCACAGCGCTCCTGTCCAATCAGCACAGCGCGCGAGTAGACAATACTCCCACAGAGCGCTACAGCCAATTAGCACAGCGTACTCAGCCCAGCGATAAAACGCTATCTGACACTCTACATACATACATACATCTTATCTAAGCTCTGACGTCACTCATACTCCACTCCACGTGACTCGCCGAGCAGCCATTATTTTCACACAGCGCCCAGTCCCATACGCACGCGCCATTCAAATGCCATTGCGCCCGGGACACATACTTAATTACGTACACGCGGCATCTTAGGGTGGACCCACATTTTTCATAGCATTCATCCCCTCACACACCCCCTCCCTGACACAGTGAGTGCCTACTTCACGGCCAATGCCCTTATTATCGGTCCTAAACACGGAGCGCACATGTACGTTCATACCGTTATATCTTTGGTCGTTTCTCACAAAACAATTGACCTTCCATACGCCATTATACGGAAACCGCCCTACGCTATAGGCAACCACGGGCATCCCCCACAAACGTCGGAGGATAGACATCCACGCCGATCAGAGATTTTTCTTCGGAGCGTAACAAATGTTTATAATCACACTATATTACTGTCATGGCCGAGAATAATCGTTCACAGCGGTGGCCAAACACTATTCCTGCCACATGCCTCTTACCCCCTCTCGGATTGTTACTTTACACACCTCTATCTCTTGCGATTTATAGATACAGATGACACATGTGTCGCATTTATATTCACACCCCCAATGTTAGGGTGGCAAAACATAATTTCCCTCCCACACACTTCCGCATGGCGGATGATCTATTTATGACCACTATCCCTCCCCCCTTCAGGATGAATTTAGTCCACAGGAGAGGATGATAGATAGAGCCCGCAGAGGCAGCATTATAGTTCCCTCTTCATAGATGATACGATTCGTTCAGAGCCAGACGGTGCACAGAGGTGCAGCCTAATATCTAAGATCTAAATACCCTCCCCCCCCACAGCGACAGTCAGCAGTGCCGATACCAGTAGACCAGGCGCGGACGCGAATTTTCGGATAGCACCCGTTATACTTTAGCATCGGGACTTCACACATACTATTTCTTTTAAGACCACACTCGAGGCGATATGCCACAGGGGAGATTTCAGTCACAGGGTATCCTGACATATCCCCGTGACCCTTCCAGGCATGTCTAGTACAGTGGTACTATGGTACCAGGCTCTTTTTATTCCACTGACCAGTGTTAGCATATAAGTTGTCTAGAAAATAAGTATTGTACGTTGCAGGCAGCAGTGTGTTACGTTGAACGGCCGCAGATGCCATAAAATACAGTACAGTACGTTCATCCAAGCTGAACATTATTCCCCCTCCATAACACATCATTCACACTCTACATCTGATACATAATTCCCCACCTCTTACCCTATTAATGCGAGGCACTTGGTGGCCATGCAGCTGCCAAGGTGAACACCAAGCTTTTTTGCTCTTGGCTACATGCTAGTTAACATGCCGGAATTATAAAGCTAACGGCTAAGCGTACAGACATTACCTGCTAACATTATTATATGCGGTATTATATATTTTTTCTCCCGCATGCCATTTTTACCCTGGTAGGGACATTTAACGTTGCATGCAACAGGATGTCATTACTAGATCATACGTGTCCATACCTACGTCAGTGCGGACTCTTAACACCCGCACTGTAAACCCAGTTCCTGCCCATTTACAATCCTACCCCTTACCGGTAGAGATCTCCTCACATTTAACGTTGATCACACATCCACCTAGCATCCCACTTCCTTGGTCCCACTTAATCGTCCGACCAACCCACTACTAATCAATTTAACATGTCTACAGTCTCCCAATAACAGGAGAACACCTTTCCACGTCCTTAACTCTCCGACTAACATGTGAATATACAAACGCAGCCGGAATTAGCTAGCCATCTGGAAGCCAGGCGAAATGAAGTGCACTGTGCCAAAACGGTACCCCCCCCCCCTACCCAGAATGATTACAACCCCCACACAAACACTCGCTTGACACTTCAAATATATATGGTTGGTGCACAGAGGTGCACTTTGGTGGGTATGACCCTAGTTTCTTGGGAAAATGGGAGATTGGTAGATAATGATGAATGATGGTAAGCAGTGACCTAAACTCAGGGCCACCATAGCCCATGAACTAAACTCAGGGCCACCATAGCCCATGAACTGGACTCAGGGCCACCATACCCCATGAAATGAACTCAGGGCCACCATAGCCCATGACATGGACTCCGACGAACGACGGAAGGTCGAAGCGGCGACGACTTAGTGCGGGCAAGCGCCGAAGCTGACGGGTGTGCCTAGCCTGCCCCCCGAGGTGACGGGGAGCTACACCCATTATGCACTAATGTCGGCAACGTCAGACCTGCGGGTGGACTCTTGAAAGTCCGACGGGAGAAATGACTAACTCAGCGTCGGACGTGATGGACCATTCACCCAGAGACGACCCACTTGACTTGACTTTTAGGTAGCTTTTAAGATAAGTAATGAGCTTGATTGCGCGGAGCTAGGACCTGCAGCGGCAGGTGAAGATGAATGATAATGAATAATGAAATATGAATACTGAATAATAAATATTGAATGATGAATAATGTTGAATATATCATCTCCCGGGCCGAGGTATTGGTCACCGGAGATCTCTTTGGCCATACCCCCGAGGACGATTACTGAAGATGGACGAAATGCCCACGGTTCTCTCCCTGGCCGAGGTATCGATCACCGTTGGTCGCTCTGATCATACCCCAGGGAGGGGAACATATTTGTATTGACTTGCGGATGCCTCCTAGGGATCCTACGGTCCCTAGCATATTTCAGGCGTTCCATTGCGACGTACTTGCGACATATGATATGCGACAAGCGATCGGCCTCGGACTGCTATTTTCGCAGCCGTGTAAGCCCGACAATTAGATACTTCGGTATCAAACACTGTGAGCATCTGCAGTTGTGAGATGCAACTTTAATACTGTATACATGCTTTTTTGAGGCAGCAATTCACCAGGCGACTACAATTAGAAATGCCGAGTGTCCAGAGGCACTATTTCCACAGATACATATACAGAGCGACCATATAGATGATATATGATTATGATTTATACTTATGTTTTTTCTCCCTGTCCACAGATGAATATGCCCATTTTTAATTTTCTGATACAGGTCACCAGGGTGACAACAGAATGATAAATATATGCATTACAGGACAATGCAGCAACCAGCCAGTGGGATGCCTTTCCACCCCCCTATCTCATTTTTCTCTTTTCCCACAGGTGGCGAAATTGTATATAGTCCCATGTATATATCTTCCTCCGCCCTAACACGCGCCAGTCGCACCCTCTACCTTATACACAGAGCCGACACACCCCCGGCTTTCACACTTTTCCCCACAGCTTTATAACAGTACGCGACTGTCATCCGTCCCACGGTTGGTGATAACTGTGGGATATCCACTCCCGCTGGACGGATCCCCAAAAATGACACCTGCAATGTGAGGTGAAATACGGCGGCGAGGGTTGTACTCACATAGGGGACGATCCATAGACATATTGATAGTTTGGCCATGGCCTAGAGTAGATTAGAATTAAGTTAATAGTTTTAGAGGTATAGCGCGCTTTAGTTCTATTTGTCAGATGTCCACATGGGTGGACATGATTATGGATAATTTATAAGTTCAGATGTTGGTGCTACGGCACGAGAGTGAGACAGAGAGAGAGAGACACACATACACAGAGGGAGAGAGAGAGTGCATTTGTTCTTTCGGCCCAGAGTACCAGGCCGACACTGTCGCGAATTGTTTACACTGTTTTTATTTTCCCATGTATAATTGTCATACATGCCACAAGTGGCACCACAATGTTTTATTTCCTTTTCCTTTCGATCCTTCTAAAATCACGTCTGTAAAAATGCCTCCTTTTCTTCCCCACACAATAAATAAATTTTTCTCTTACCCCCTTAACGTACACACCGAGGCATTTCTTTTCTTTCCCTCTTCTATCTGTTCTTTCACTTCATTCTTTATTTGATG
Source organism: Meconema thalassinum (assembly GCA_946902985.2). NCBI lineage: Eukaryota > Metazoa > Arthropoda > Insecta > Orthoptera > Tettigoniidae > Meconema > Meconema thalassinum. The sequence continues at coordinate 228,696,349 of OX336395.1, read as the reverse complement.
TATTTTCGCTACCCAGGGGCACTTTTTCATCCCGTCCAGACTTGAGAGGACGGAGGGTACGTTAGGACCTAACGATGTTTTTGTCCCGTGAGGTGGCCCACAGTGTTGATGATTGATGATGATGTTGCTGATGATTGATGTTAATGATGATTGATGATGATGTTCGATGATGGATAATGATGATGATTGATGATGATGATGATGATTGTTGATGGATAATGATGATGGTTAATGATGATGATGATGATTATGATGTTGATGATTAATGGTTATATAGGGTCCAGGTACCCACCATATCTATGCACAATGAATGTCCCTATGTTTTGTTTTTTGTTATATTTTCTATTGTCCCATGTTTTAATTGATTATGTTTCATATTATTGTGAAGTTGTAATGATGTACAGGTTATATCAATGAATTGTTGCCGCCCCCCCCCCCCAATCCAAAACACCTACACATGATCGCTAGACACGAACCCTAGGCAGACCTACTCTACGAGGCACTATAGACTGACCCACCACATACTTCGATATACGACACTACCCGCCTCTCCATCTACGAAATCTTCACTTCTACGCCTCACCCCACACGGGGATGACCACCCACACCCACCAACGCCACCACCTTCTGTCTGAAGGGCCTACTAGCAGATCAGAAGAAACCAAGAGAAGCAAAGAAGAGAGAAGATATAGAAGAAAGAAACAGATAACCCTTCGCACATACACTCAAGATATACTACCCCTACGGCCTAGTCTCGTCCCGTCATCGAGGACGATGACTAGCTCCGTCGAAGGAGTTGTTGCATCCGGAGGATGCACCCCCATCCCTAAATATCTCTGATACATCTATTCCCACATTATAAAATTATAACATACATCTCAGCCTAAAGGCATAGTAACAACCTTCAGTAACCCCGCAGCATGGACTCCAATAACCCCGGCCAACGCCACACATCCTGTAAAAGTGCAATTCTGCACACGCGGCACTCAGAAGCCTATAAAACTGGAGAGGTGAGGTACCTCGAGGTCATTCTACCATTCTGCCAGTCCTTCTGTCAGTCAGTCAGTCAGTCTGCCTCAGTGCTACTTTGTGCCGGACCGACGCCGAGAACCACGTTGACACTGAAAGGTAAGTGTCTAAGCGATTCACACTCCTCTAGCAGACATTTACACTCTCACCCCTTTGTGCTTGGTTTATAATAAGCATTCGGTTCATTAACTGCTTTGCCACTGCAAGGAGTACTTCAAGTCTGAAGTACCCCATTAAACTCAGTCCTAGTAGAAATCACTGGTCTTTCAGTTTATTGTTTTAATTGTTAAGATCCTGTCCTTCAACCCTCTCCGCGGTAGGATTCAGGTAACAATTCGGTAAGTGCTCCGTGACGCCAGCAGCTAGCCACGCATCTACGTCACAGTGTTTGTCTCGCTCATAACAGCGCACACGTTAGCGGTATCCCAAGCCCAGCTCAGCTGTTCCGAGCTCCCAACACCTAACCCGTTAATTGCACCCCCGAACTACCCGTTCAATTAGTACATTCGGGAGTTCTCATTTCGAGTGCTCTCACGCCCCCGAACCAGCCCCTAATCAACAGCTCTTACACTGAAGATCCGAGCAGCCCCCAGCTCTTCTTATTTCATCCCCCCGAACAGTACATTGTAGAGGGCACCCTCTCAGGGCCCCTGCAATATTTAAGACTATTCTTACTAGCTTGGAGACTGAAAATGAATCCCTCTGTCACAGTTATGGACAGAATTTTAAAATCTATTAAGGAAACTGCAAATGAATCACGAGCTTTGGTATTTGCAGATGACGTGGTCTTATGGAGAGAAACAGAAGTGGAAGTACAGGAGAGACTGACTGCTTGGAACAACAGATTTAAAGAATTTAGCCTGAAGATCAGCAAGGCCAAGACTGTTGAAATGACCATTAGCAGAGAGAGGAAAAGTTCAAACATATATTTGGAGGGAGCAAAACTAGAATCCGTTTCTCACTTCCAGTATCTTGGATGTATGGTCTCCAAGGTTAATACCCTCAAACAAGAAATTCTAAATAGGACACAGAAAGCGTCACATTTCTATAACCAAGTTCGGCACTTACTTTGGGACAAAATATATACCCTTGGCAGCAAAGGCAACGTTGTTTCACACCTACTTTGTTCCAATGCTTACTTGTGGTATGGAAACATGTACATTACTAAGTAAGGATTACAGTAGAATTCAAGCCACAGAAATTAGATTTATTAGGACTATGAGCCAAAGTACTAGGAGAGACAAGATCAGAAATGAGGTACACAGAGCAACAGCTGGCATCAGGGTCCCTGTTATCAACTTTCTGGGGAAACGCAGACTTCAGTGGTATGGCCATGTAATAAGGAAGGATAGCTCTAGAACAGCTAAGAAGTACTTCAACCTGGATGTCAGATGGAAGAGACCAAGAGGAAGACCAAGGAGACGATGGATAGAGACTGTTCGATCAGAGGTGGAGAAGAATGGTTTTAACTGGGACGATGTCCAAGAACAAATAGTGTACGAAGATCGGGCAAGATGGAGAGCGCTTGTTTGCCACACTCGGGAAACTGGAGATGGAAAATAATGATGATGATGATGATGACCTCATCAGATTCAAAATTGAATTCGGTCACCAGCTGCCAAGACAAAATTAATGTGTTCAGGAATATGTAATATGCGTACAGTCGGTACATTGTTTTACATACCGTACTTCAGTAAGTAGATACATTTAAATTTGTAAGATATAGCCTAATACTGTTGAAGTCGGTAAATCAAAGACTGTACAACTTGGCTATAAAGATTTTTAAATTTTTAATAAGCACTTGATTGAAAACGTAGAAGACCTAAGCTTCACAGATTTGAAGGAGCAATGGGGCAAGTTAAAGAAAGACAACCACATGTAGGCCTACGATAAACGACCCCTAAAAGTAAAGTTTGACACATGGGAAGAACAGCTGACAAATCGACGTTGCTATGTCACTTAGTTTGTAGTGCAGGGGAGAATGTGAGGTACTGGATATTGTAAGAAATTCATGAGTATTTATTAATAATTAATTCTCCTTTATAAAATGCCAGCCGGATACGATAAGCCTACTTCGAAATCGGCCTTGCGACGCGAAGTAATCGACTCCATTCTGTCTGAAAAGCTTTCTTTTTGTGAAGGTAATGCATTGTTATCGCAATTGTTGAATTTGATGAGCACAGTGAAACTGAGCAATTATATAAGTCATCTTTTAGCCTCAGTTATTAGGAAAATAACTGAAAAAATGAGAGAAGATTGCACCCATCAACTCAAATCACATGTTATAGCATTTTTTTGTTTGTTTATGTTTCCATCACCCTTACGCTACTTACAGATAACGGCAGCACCGTCGCTTGAGTATTCGAATAGCAACATCTCTAATGAAATAAGTGATAAACCCTTGTTGCCATGGTTTCCACGCCCAGCTATGTTAATAACATGTTGTTATGAAAGTTCCCTGTGGACCATGTTTATTTTTTGGAAACTGTAAAACTTCAATAATTGGGATGGAAAAAGAGGAATATGAATCGAAGATGTCAAATTAACCGCAGACTACCCGTCCCATATAAAACATGGTACCGGTACCAATGGAAACATGCAATTACCGATATGCCGGTCCAGTGGTGTAAAGATAGCGTGACTGTCCCTCGCCCAGGGATTCTAGAAACTGGAACGGGGTTCAGTCAGCCTTGTGAGGACAATTAAGTAGCTGATCAGAGATACAGCATCCCCGGTCAAAAAAACAAGATTTTCCGCCGAGGGACTATATATAACCTTGCAAACAGTAGCCAAATTACTTGAGTAGCGGTCCCTTTGGTACTCTAGTGCCCTTATTAATGGGTTGTAGTACCAAAGGTGTTTAGTTACTGATATACCCTTATGCATCTCTTGATTCATAAGCCATCAAAGAGTATCGAAATCATATCCAAGTATAGTAGTAAACAAAGAGAAGGACGACGGGAAACATAAACTAAAAACGAAACAAAAATCCCCATACGACGTGAAATCAGTAGAGAACGCAAAATAAATATTGCCTTATTCTTATTATGAATAATACATCTTCAACAATTTTATAAATTTACTATATAAGAAGAAAAGAGTCGCCAAATAGACATTTTTCTCTTTCTCTTTTTAGTACGGTATCTCTTGAGTATCATAAAATTTTAAATATCGATGCTACCAATATTAACAAATTCCTGAAACGTTACTAAATTCTAATTTCTTCGAAAGTGCTAACTTATACGAGTGATAGTTTGGAAATATCGTTCACTTGACAGTGTTTATTGATTATTTTAGGGACCTTGCGACATCGTGGGAATGTAGCCCAATGTATTGGGTGTGTGGAAATTTTTTAACCTGTGTTATTGTGAAGGCTGCACTAGTGTGTACATTGGAGTAGGATTGGGAATGAGGTGACCGTGGCCTTAAGTTAGGAACTATCCCGGCATTTGCCTGGAGTAAAAGTGGGAATCCACTTCCGGGATAGCAGAGGTGGGAATCGAGAGCTTCTCTTCTCAGTATGACCTCACAAGGCTGAGCGTACCCCGTTCCAGCTCGTATACCAGAATTATAATTTCTTGGCAGAGGCGTGAATCGAACCCGGGACAACATGTAACGTTTGTGGTAGCCCTGCCTTGCACTTTAAAATACATATATAAGAAGCTCCACAGTTGGGCGGTAAATGTAACGTTTCTTACTGGGGTGATTGATTGATGAACCACAACAAGTCCCACGTTTGAACGGCAAGTGTAACGTTTTCACTATCCCCTCTACTCTGGCTAAGATATATTAATTGAATGGGCGCCAAGGCCTCAACACCAAGTTGAAACCTAAATTTATATTTATCAACACCTAGCTTGGGCAGGACATATTTATAACTCTTCACACTCAGACCGTGATATGATGGTATCATTAACCCAGATAACACTTGCATTGGGAGAAGGAATTTGGTTTATATCTAATGCTACCTACTGAAATCAAAGATTGCATTTTATAAAAAGGAATTTAATAGTATAAAACAAGTTAGTGGCAATTTTAATAATAATAATAATAATAATAATAATAATAATAATAATAACAAATGGAGCTTCAAGATTTAGTATTACCACCAGAAAATTATGTGAAATTGGAGTCAGATGAATTACTGAATTTAAGATTATTACCGAGCTATGAAGTTACTGAAATTGCGATTATAAAAGAATGAAAAGGGAGAGATTGTGTAGATATGTGTCATTAGCGCTCACCCTCAGAGATTGTTTCTCCCACGTACATGTTGTTCCAAGAGAGATTGCTGTAGACTCTTGTGCGGCGTCATCTTCTTCGTTTCATGTCGTAGTCGAATGAATATTGAAGTTAATTACTGTTAGTGGTGGATCAAAATCCGATAGCCACTTACACGGTCTGCCTTTTCACAACAGCTCGTATAATACCCATGACTAATTGGTCAGTGGAGTATACCAGTACGAAGTAGTTCGCCATTGAACACAAGAACTAAGTCCGTAGACTAATGCGAAGAATGTAATGTTCAAAGTAACGGTCCGACCATACCGGAACCAAAGAATTAGTACGTCCACTTCGGACAGGTTACAAAGTAAGAGTTCCTTCTTCACAGCGCGCGAACACTATATGCACTCGCCGTATCCCCTCTCCTGTGCCGTCTCTCAGTGGTCCGGTCTCCTCTGATTGGCTGAGACACCACGCGATACTTCCCGCTATAAAGTTCATTGCAGCCTGTAAATTTTCCGTTCCAGTTCAATTCGCCTTTTCTTGAAACAGCCAGTTGTAAATTTTCCTCGGTTGCATCATCGCTTCACGACAAGATTATTCCTGTAGCCGAAATCCCGATGACTCATCTCTCTCTCCATAAGCCCTTAACTGAATAAAATTCGAAATCTCCGCAATCAAATAATTAACTGTGATAATATCGATCGGAATAATCCGCTTGATAGTGTTTTCTAATACATAGAAAACCTATCTGTATGGTTATAAGATTTAAAAGAAAGCTCCAAAAGAAAATATGACAATAATAATAATAAATTAAATTAAATTAGCTTGGCTGAATAAGTTGCCGCGTTTAAATAATCATTAAATAGCTCCCATCTGACTTATGTCAGTGGCGTAAATACCCTTCGAAAAACAGGTTACAAACATTCAAGAATGCTAACCGCTACACCACGAAGAAGTCTCAGTTGATACAGGACCTTCTATAATACCGGACCTGACACTAGCGGCGGGACAGATGAAAGATGGCTGTCGCTGTTGGTGATTACATGCTTTGTTTATAAGTTGAGTCGTTTTGTTTACGATGTTATAGTGGTATGAATTTCGGTTAGCAATCGTCTCCTTTGATTATCTGTGCTTATTGATTATTGCTTAATGATATTACACGTTCGTGTAAGTAAATGTCTGCATTAGTGCTTCATAAATACGAGATACCGGTGACTTCTGTTACGCTTGTGATACCATCACTATTGCCAATCAGAGGGTAAGTTTGGCCTATATATTATTCTATTTAGGGTTTATAAATTATTAGTAATGGTAATTCATTATGAGCAAGCATAGTAATAATTAACGTATTCCAATTTAAGGCCTATGAAGATCTGAAAATTGATTACCTTACGTATGAACATAACCTACTTTTTAAATTGTCTGCAGTGTTCTCTCATCCAATTATACGCCTGCTAGTTCAAGGATATCAATTTTATCACGTACTTGGTGTGGATCCCGTTTTAATAAACTACCAGTAGGCTTACTCATGCATAGGCTATGCTAAAATTGTGGTAATATGCCTTGAAACTGTTGTGTGACTGGATGCAAATCCAATTATTATAAAGATAAGCCATTGGTGCCTATTTTCTAATTTCCTATCAGGGGAATTCAACCCACACCCAACTTCACGGAGCTGATGACCAAGAAGTCACAAGCCCATAAAATGAATTAACAGCAGACAAAATCACGTCATGATGTTATTTTTTGTGTTGGATTCTGACACACGTCATGCGTTTGACAGAGTGCCGTTTAATCTCATGAATAGGAATGAATGAATACGACTAGCCTACTTGTTGACGGATTTACAGAAGGCAGTCGTGACCTTATGATAGGAATTATCTAGGCATTTATCTTCAGTATGTGTGGGACCCCTTGGTAAACCACTTGCTGAGTGGCTACGCGGAGAATCGAACCCAACATTTACCGGTTTACCTCAAAGGCTGTGTGTACCCCGTTCTTACCCTTAGACTAGAATTAAGATTTTTTGACAGTCAGGAATCAAACTTGGACCCCAGAAGTGATAACCAAGAACTACACCACCTGGTTGGTCACATTTATTTTTAAGGATAATATGTCTGTCGGTTAGGTAGTCAGCCCGAAGGCTGGTTGGATCCTCAAAAGGCACTGCCGTTAGGTTATGTGGGTAGATACCCACAAAAACCCAAGGCAGAGCTATATTGAGGCGTACTAAGCAAGAAGAGGAGTGAGGTAGATTATCATTGCTTTCCTCATTGAGTCAGTACAGCAGTACTAACCCTATGAGTAGAACCTTTCACAGCATCCACAGGCACTTACTGTGCCCTGAATGTCATTGCTAAGCACCACCCATACCTCAGTAGCTTCCATATATTCACAGCCAAGAGTGAGACTGAGACATCGGTGATACTCTAGCCTGTGCCAACACACACTGACTGTGCCCTGAAAGTCATTACTAAGCTCCACCCATACCTCAGTAGCTTCCATACAATCACAGCCATGAGTGAGACTGAGACATTAGTGATACTCTAGCCTGTGCCAACAGACACTGACTGTGCCCTGAATGTCATTACTAAGCACCACCTATATCTCAGTAGCTTCCATATAATCACAGCCATGAGTGAGACTGAGACATTGGTGATACTCTAGCCTGTGCCAACAGACACTGACTGTGCCCTGAATGTCATTACAGCACCACCTATACCTCAGTAGTTTCCATATAATCACAGTCAAGAGTGAGACTGAGACATCGGTGAAAAGCCTCATTTTACTCTAGCCTGTGCCAATAGAAAAATGCAAATGTACTGCATTCATCAAGAGATGGCAAACATGCCCCGAATAATAGGTAACTTACTAAAAAGAGATTGAAATTCCTACAGGAACATATACAACTCCCCCAGGGGCTCACATCTAGTGGGACATGGGTTGGCGACCACAGGGCCCCAGCTGAGTCCGGCATTGCTTCCACTTACTTTTGCCGGGCTCCTCTCCGTCTTCTTTCCTGTCGACTTCACTTGGTCAACACTTGCTCTCTCCCGACCCCGACGGTATTAGGGTATCTGAGGCCTAGGGAGTCTCTTCCTTTCCCGCCTTAATTGGCCCTTGTCTCATCTTTTCTGATACCCTCCTTCTGTGAGGGGTCAGCCTTCTTTTTCTTTTCCTGTTATCTCCTGCCTTCTGCTCAAGGCCCTCAAGGAGGTAGGGTGTATGTAGCCCCACCACTTCTGGTGCACCCTAGATATTGCTACACTCTCAGGGGCTCACGGCTGGTGAGTTCGAGAGTTGGCGACCCCGAGGGATTCCTGAGCTGGGTCCGGTTTTCCCTCTTTTGTCCATTACCTGTGGGGCGGACCCTCTCCTCTTTCCTATCTGCCTTTTATGGCTCTCCTTCCTTCCAAGTCCCTCAATCCGCATTCCTCGAGGGTCGAGGGCATTTCTTTTCCTCCTGTCCTTTATTTGCCTTGTTCTCCTTTTGTTTTCCATTTCTTCTTCTAGTACAGTATATAAGTTAGTAGTTAGTTTTAGTTATAGTTTACATTTCATTATCAGCTTCACCATCACCCAAACCATTAAGGGCCGATAACCTAACTGTTAGGCCCCTTAAGACAACAATTATCATCAACATCATCATTCACAACTTTCCCTGTTCACTCAGCCAAGATATTCTACAGATCTCTCCTGTGGGCCTCAACATTATTTTATTTTATTCCTTTCCTGATGGAACTCCGGTAGTACCTTATTTTAACTCCCGGGGCACCTCCCCATGCCTGTCCCTTACACAGCTACACACACTACTACAATAATCACGTAATTGGAGGAATTCAACCCAAACCCAACTGCACGGGGCTGATGACCAAGATGTCCCAAGCCCATAAAGTGGATTAACAGCAGACAAAATCACGTCATGATGTTATTTTGTGTTGTGTTGGATTCTGACCCACGTTATGCGTTTAATGTCCGACCACCAACTACGGCGGCCATCTTGGATTGCAGTGTCAGGTCCGGTAGTATAGAAGGTCCTGGTTGATAGCATAAAGTCTATATTTTCATCACTAAGGGCGTTGCAAGTTTTGAATTAAACGTCGAATTTCATACGTGGGATCGCTACGCTTTTCGAATTTCGATTTATTTGTGATTCGAAGTAAACAGTTGAATAAAGTGAAGTATTTTGCGTTTCGGGAACAAAACTTTCTTTGAATTAGACGAGATTTCGAATTATTGAAGTTTGCTTTGTATTTATCAACCCGCCATCGGATAATCCTCATCCCCTCGTTTTCGCAAGGTTTTTGGTAACATTGAGCGAGAGCCGAATGTACGATAACATTTTGCTAAACTCCTGAAATTATCCAAAATACCTTTCGTAATGTTGTAATTGTTTGAGTCTTCAGTCTTTTGACTGGTTTGATGCAGCCCTCCATGTTTCCCTGCCCTGAACTAATCGTTTCATCTCTATATAGCTACCACACCATACATCCGAGGTACCGGTAATCTGTTTAACATATTCTTACCTTGGTCTACCCCTACAATTCTTATTCCCGACCCTTCCTTCCATAACTAACTTTGCTATTCCTGGGTGTCTTAGTAAGTGTTCTACCACTGCCATCGTAATGTACAGGCCATCATGCAGCGACTGTAACGATTGATCAGCTGATCGCTAGTGTGGTAGAGATGACGACCATTTTGCTTTGTGGCATGTTGTTTGTAACTTTTATGAATGAGTGTTCGCGTAAAACTTAATACTTGAGAACGCTCCAACTTATCGCATCTAGAATGAGGATTATTTATTTTCTGAAATAAATGTTCATTTTGTAGGTAAGTTATTGTATCTACGCAAATTTTGCGTTGCATGTTTGTCATCACACTGAAGGTTATGTTTTAGTTAGGACCTCTAGATCACTTATTATTTCGACTCATGGTAATAAATTGTTATTAGATCAGGAAACCTCCTTCCCAGGTCGCAGGTATGCCAACAGTTAGTTTATAGCAACTAAGAGCCATCCTTACTTCCGACTTGAAGTTTCAGTGCTACGCTACAGCTATCTAGCGGTCAGAAGTGAAATCACTAACCAGCCAATTACAGGCAGCCATTCAAATTGATATATTGAGACAAATCGAGTTTCGTTGATGATGTTACCAGCTAACATCTTGCGTTCACACATGTTGCTGTCAGCTGTTTGAATTGTGCTTGATTAGTTTCATTGGCGGTCTTTATGTATTCTCGTATTTCTCGTATATTTTTCGTTTTGATATTATTCTAGTTGTTATTTAATAGCATAGTAGTTGTATGTTGTTTGACATAGTATAGTTCGGTATAGTATAATTACGTGTAGTTGCAGGTTAACTTTAGGTCAGTGAGTGTTTGTGTTATTTCTGCCGTGCGTGTGTGTAATAGTGTGTCTAGCACGAGGAAACCAAGCGCGAAGAGTGGAAAGGCCTTAGGACAAGGGACTCCACTAAGGAGTCAAACCCGGGAAATGATTAGTAATGTGCGAGAGTATTTTGAGAAGGAGAAAGACAGCGAGGGAACTCTATTACCTGTTGCCCAGGCAGTACAGAGAACAGCTGATGCGACTAGGGTTCATAGAAGCACAGTAATAGGAATTGGGAAAGAGAAATTCCATGTAGAGGAACAGGCAGCCGGAACATCTAAACTAGAAACGCCAGGCAAGAACAGAAATAGGTATAAGACAGTGACAGATTTAGACGCTTTCCAACAAGACACTATTCGCCGGAAGACATTATTGTCGAAGACTTGGAAAGGCTTGCCATTTCTTTGAGCTCAAGAGATAGTGTTAGTTCAACAGACGGCAATACCGTAGTGACTCCGAAATGAGTGGTGTGTCCCCTTTATAATTTTCATAACTATACATTTTCTCGCACTCTGAACATCTTCGACTCCGGACGCGAGGCGGTAATGGTGAGTAATTTCTTACAATTTTTTTTTCTGCTTCATTATCAGAAAGATTTTAATAAACGCAGTATCTGTGTATTCTGCTAATATGTACTTATTCACGAGTATGATGTAGTGTGTAAACCTGTCTGTTAACATTACGAGTGTTTTGTTAACTTGAGGGCTATGATTCGCGTTAGCGGGCTGGCAACACCGTATCCCCAGCCGGTGAACTGTCAAGTCGGATGTAACGATGGCGGCACTGTAGCCTACAGGTATTATGAATGAAATTATTATGTGCCTTGGTTCTTCTTCCCCACCACGACAATTTAAGAAAGCAATGCATACACAACATTCCTAGAAATTATTTGTACATTACGGGTAATGTGTGTGTTAACATTTCCCTGAAAGTAAGATACTTCGGGAGGGAAGAGTTAATCGCCTTGATGGTAGGTTGTAAGTTAATATGGTTTCAATTATTGTATGAAGTTCCCAAACGTCAGCCTATGCTAGGACTGGAAACATTTCTAATGTGATAATGCTGAGGTTAAGTTACTTACCGTATGTAAATCAGAGAAGCGATATCCAGTGTTCAGTATCTATTGAAGTCAGCCCAAGTTACATTTATTTTTGAGAATGGTCTTTCGATCAAGCTCAAGTGAGCATGATAATATTTTCGTGGTAGCATTTATGTAGGCTAATGTCTTTACATTAATGGGATTGTTAGCATCAGGTGTATGTAGGTTATTGATACCTGGTTTCAAAATTACAACCCGTTGTAAATTCCTGATGCAAGAAACAAGTTAGATTGAGTCATAGAAAATAAGTGTTGTTAGGATAGGCCCTGTTTAAGTCATCTTGAGGGTGGCCTGTGCATTGATTACAGTTAGAGATAGGTTACTTTGTGCTTTGCCATCCACGAGCAGTTTAGAATGTGATCTGTTGAGTAGCCAATAGTGATGTAAGGTTTGCTCAGGCATCTACCATAAACTTTTTCAAAGCGATGAACAACGAGAAAATGGCCAAGAATAGATCTTATTCTCGACGTCAAAATACTGCAATTTAGCCCTGTTTGTGTGTTTCAACGTCGTAGTAAATGTACCGGCAATGTACCATTTTGTTCACTCGCAAAATGCCAGATACATCGGCCAGATTCGAACAAGAGGAGTGATAATTAGGCGTATGTAGTGGTAACGGATGGAAGTATCAATCAGCCCTAAATAGTATTGCTATTTTTCTACGTCTTGAAGGGGGAGAGTAATTTATATTCGGTTTGAAGTGACTTCGTGTGAAGGGAGCTATCTGTCTTGCTGCTGCGATTATAACAACCCTAGGCGTGACGTCATTGTAGGAGCCTTATGACCTGTACATTATGTTGGCAGTTGTTCTACCAGCCTATTTCTTCTCGTCATTAGCAGTCTCCAGAAACATCTCCCCTCTCCCAATCGTCTTAGTACCTCTTCATTTGAAACCCCATCTACCCATCTGATCTTCATCCTTCTCCTGTAACACCACATTTCAAACGCTTCAATTCTCCTCTTGTAATGATAAAAAATAAATCTGGAAATGTAGTAATGGATGTTTACTCCTCCGCTGTCTAAAACCCACCCGCCGCCCCTGTTTAAATCGCGGCTTGAATAGTAAACTTCCTGTTGTATCCACCAGTATACGCGATTGGTTGGTTCCTCAGTTTAGGGGCTGCGACAACGTGGTCATGTAGCCCCGTGTACTTTGGATGTGTGTAGAATCTGATAGCCGGTGTTAATTGTGATGGATATAATAGTGTGTGTTATCTGTTTTGAATTCAAGTAAGGACTGCAGACATTCAATTTTCAAGTACTTCCTATTTTTGCTACCAAACGCCACTGTCCACGACAACTAGTTCTGAACTTGGTTACTAGACTCCACCGCAGTTGGCTCCTGGCGACGAACATTGGAACCTAAGAGCGTTAGTCAAATCTAACCTATAATTTAGCTTCACACAAGTGTAATTAGTGGCAGGTTCTTTTACATGTCATAAATCTATGACATGGGGCCGTCGTCTTTACTTCCCCTCCGAAGGAAGGCATAGTGAGAGATTTTTAACGCTCTTAAACAATCCGACGACTTCGGCCGGGTATGAACCCGCGACCTTGGGCGCCATTATACGCGTGAATAATGGGGCGAATATATTATTGACAAACCCGCTCACACGGTACTACGCATGAATATCCAGACCAAATGCCAATGAATGCTTTTTCACATGATTACAAAGTGTATTTTGTATCCCACATGTTGGTAACAGTAATGTGACGTCAATGTGTGTTGAAGAGACCTCATACGCCTGACAAACTTGGCTGCCGTCGTTGAATGAGCAGGAAATAAAAACACATGTTTACGTAATTTAGCACCAGTGGCGGATCCAGGCCTTGCGGGGCCCTGGGCGATATGATAAGGTGGGGCCCACAGCAATGGGAAATAAAAAATATCAAATCAAATGGAAAGTAGTTTTGTAATAATAATAAAATAAAAAATAGTTACAATATTTTGAATACACTACAGTACATTTTTTTATCATTTTAAATGATCTTGTCGACTTCGTCGTTATGCTGAGGTCTGGCGTTACGTTACGGTGACGGGACGAAATGTACCTAGAATGCACTGAGGTGTGTGACGTCATAGTACGGTGTAGCAGCCGAGTACCGAAAAGGCAGTGCGAGAATAGAGTTTCAAGAAGGCAGTGCGAGAACAATCAAGTAGGCAGTGAAGAAACAAAATAGAATCTTGAAACTGTGTTCTCGTACTGCCTTCTTGGTACTCGGCTGCTAGCTTTTAAAATGATATAAAGTCCAGTCTTTCAGACTATCAGTCTCTTTTTACTAATATGAAAGAAACCTTTAAGTCCCCTTGAAGAACATTATGTAAACTATGAAATGTTAATATATTACTTGCGCCTTTTTTTTCGGCTGAAGTCCTCTATTATTTCACTGAAATCTAAACTTGCTAAACAGTCAAGGGAGGTCATAGCTACCCTGAAAAAAAAAAAAAGAATTATAGATTAGTTTGAAAAGTATAATTAATTAATTAATATAATTTTAAAAATTCCATGGCGCGGGGTCCCCCGGACCGCGGGGCCCTGGGCGGTCGCCCTCCTCGCCCTCCCCTAGATCCGCCCCTGTTTAGCACATATGTTCGGTGCAGTAGCGATACTTCACAGTAATGGCTCCCAGAATATGAAACGAGGTATGAAAATCATCCATTATCCAAGACCTACTTTTAATAGATTTCATTGGCTGTGGGAGTCGGTATTGGGAAATTATATGTAGTGTTTGCACAGTATACGTAGATAAAAATCCCATCGGTTTTACACATACCAACTTAATTGGGAATGTGAACGTGCCGTCATAACATGGTTAAGACAGACAGTTGACAACAGTTTTTCTTGTGAGAAAAGCACAAGGAACAGTGCATCCAAGATGGAGTCTTTTGAATGTTATTTTTGTAATGTGTATGTGTTTTCTTGTAAATAAATATCTTTCACTTTCCCAAATAAGTACGAAGTGACGTTTCTGTTCGTAACAAACGGAGACCAAATTTTGTTGCAAACTCAAAAAACGAAAACACAATTACCAGACAAATAAAACTTAACGAATTTTAACTGAAAAACAGTTTTGTTTCGTTTTATTCAATACTGAATTATCTTTATTGGAATTATTATGTTCTGTTACAACTGTATATATTTACAACTTCAAACCTCTTGTATAAAAACTATTATTTATATAACAAAATCAACTCGTCTATTTTGTTTAGCAAACCTTGTGATTACCGAATCGATGTTTATATGATGACACGATGAATGTGCAGCAATGAACGGATAGGAAACTGGGGCTTTTTTCGCACCAAAAATTTTTGCCGACGTCCAAACTGCAAGCTTGCTTGGCAATTTAAGCTGTGACTTTCTCCCTTTGTCGGTATCAACTCGACTTGCCGAAACTGTAACATACCTTGATCCTTTTCTCGAAGCTCGATGTAAGAGTCGCAAAACACGCCGTTGCAATTTGTACGAATATTTTTGGTGCGCTAAACGCATCAAATTTCTATCCATGAAGCTTGCAAAAAATTGGTCTGGTTTTGTACGTTTGGTTATTTTGTGATTGCGTTTTTAGTGATACCATTTTTCTTGACAATTTCGATTCTCTGACCCCCCCCCCCCAAAGCCAAACTCTAGATCGAATCTCTGACCCCCCCCCCCCAACCAAACTCTAGATCCTCGCCTGCGACCGTGACAGGATATAGAAAGGAAAATGAGCGATATATTAAGTTTGATCAGAAAACGTGGTGTATACCATGCATCGTTCACGAAAATTGTAGCTTCACTTCAAGTTTTGTTGGAGAAAGAAATAAAGGACTTAGTCGCTATCCGAGGAGATTATGCCTTGGTGAAAGAGAAGGCTAACCTCATAAGTAATCTGGACCAGGAGATCTTCCAACACCTCGTGGAAGATGCGGTGTCAGAAGAAGACCTGATCACAGAAGTAGACGGAGTAGATGACTATAAACGCAAGTTTCATATGTTAGCAGCGGCTGTTTCCGATGCACTCGCATGGGAGAGAAAACGTGAAGACGAAGTCCAGTCAACGGTAAGCACCAGTAACACTCATAACCTAAAAAGTAAATATCGCCTTCCAAAGATCGAATTCCGAAAATTTGGTGGAAATCGACGAGATTGGTTAGGTTTCTGGAATCAATTTCAAAAGATTGATGAAGATGAAGAGTTAGATAATACCAACAAATACGAATATCTTATCGAAGCAACATTGCCAAACTCTAAAGCTCGCGACATCGTTGTCGGTTTTCCAGCCACAAGTGGAAATTACCCTAAAGCAATACAGAAACTTAAATCACGTTTTGGCAAAGATTCTTTGTTGGTGGAAGTCTACACTAGAGAACTATTGACAATGATGAATTCTTGTAGTAGTATCGACATCTCATCATTATATGACAGACTCGAAACTCAACTTGGTGCTTTGGAGAGCCTAGGTGTAACTTCCGAGAAATATGCAGCAAAGTTATTTCCTATGATTGAATCATGCTTGTCTATAGATGTGTTACGTGCCTGACTGAGGAGTGGCGGTGAGAAGGAATGTGAACCTAGTGAACGTCTTAAAGGTTTGATGAAATTCCTGGAGAATGAAATAGAGAATGAGGAAAGGATCAATCTGGCCATCCCGAGTAAAGGTAACATCAATGTGAATCCTGACAAGTCAAAAGGTACGAAGAAAATTGACATTTACAGTGAATCACCACCTACCGCAGCTGCGCTTGTGGATTGTAATCTCAAACTAAACTGTATATTTTGTGATAGGTCCCATGCTAGTTCAAACTGCTCCGTGTCAAGGTAGATGGCTTTAAAGCAGAGAGTCTCAATTGTGAAGAATACGAGAGCATGCTTTCTCTGTCTGAAGAAAGGACATGTTTCATAGATGTGCAGAAGTCAGTTAAAATGTGATTCCTGTAGCAATAAAATATAACAGCCTAATGTGTTTAGGCTCAACACATTCTACTGAAGCTACCAATGAGAAACTTCAGTCTCATTCTTTGATTTCAAATGAAGAGCGTAGTGGTATGCAAGGTGTTATTTTGCAAACATTAAAGGTGAAGGTCATTGGAGAATCCTCTGCAATGGAGGTAAGGGCTCTACTGGATACTGGCAGTCAGAGGTCTTATATGCTTGAATCAGTTGCGCAGAAGTTAGGTTACACCAGTAATCGCACAGAAATGCTACGCCACTCATTATTTGGCGGGGTAGTCGCAGAAGAGAGCCAGCATAATTATGTGCTATAGGATGTACTGTCCGTCCAGCTCATGATCTCAGGGGACTGAAGGGGAGCGGAGAGACATTCCAGCTGTGTTGATTGAGTGGACGTGCCGCTGCAGATATTGCCAACTTAGCACCTATGTTATTCACGCTATACTTAATCACTGCTACTTGCGTTTAGTTTCAATTGTGAAATCGTACGGGTCAGTAATGTTATGTCGGAAGTGAAGAAGAAAAGAGTGATACATTCTGAGGGTAGGGAAATAATTAGGAAAGTGATTGAGGGATGTGATGAAGAAGCACCGCACGACTGTTATCCGCATCCGCACGACTGTTATCCGCATCCGCCCCGCACCCGCACGACTGTTATCCCCATCCGCCCCACATCCGCACGACTGTTATCCCCATCCACCCCGCACCCACACGACTGTTATCCCCATCCGCCCCGCATCCGCACGACTGTTATCCCCATCCGCCCACACCCGCACGACTGTTATCCCCATCCGCCCCACATCCGCACGACTGTTATCCCCATCCGCCCCACACCCGCACGACTGTTATTCACATCCGCCCCGCACCCGCACGACTGATATCCCCATCCGCACGACTGATATCCCCATCCGCACGACTGTTATCCGCATCCGCCCCGCACCCGCACGACTGTTATCCCCATCCGCCCCACACCCGCACGACCGTTATCTGCATCCGCCCCACATCCGCACGACTTTTATCTGCATCCGCCCCACATCCGCACGACTTTTATCCGCATCCGCCCCACATCCGCACGACTTTTATCCCAATTCGCACGTTTGTTATCCAAATCTACTGGCATTACAATAATATTTTCGATCCATGTTTAAAATGAATGTTATAGGCCTACAGCCAGAATTGCAACCCTTTTCAGTTCGGAGTGTTAATTGTCCTTGACATAATTTTAATGAGATTAGCGTAAATCATCATCTTACATTTGTAATGAGAAAAAATCATAATGGAAAAATATGATATGTCATAAACATCCGGGTCTTAGTAATGATATTCAACAAGTTCGGATTGTATTCTAAAAACTATCCGCAAATTTACTCCAAACATTATCCGCAGCTTATCCGCTATCCGCACAGCCATGCAAACTATATCCGCATGGCGAAAACTTTTGCGGATATCCGGGGTTTATCCGCGGATATCCGCATCCACACAGGGCTTTAGTTATAACCTAAACTGCATGAACTGAATAACGTTTAAGTTTCACTATTTTCAGCGACCTCTTTGCTTTCAACTTTAATCTAAGCGTGAATACACATTCTAAACTAGTACGATAATGTTACTTAGAAATATCACTGTGCTGTGTCAACACCATCCACATTAAAAAAAAACAACGTGTTTGCCACACAGCCTGTGGTGAGTAGAGCGCATAAGTATCTGAGGTTGGCACCATTGTCGTTCACGCAGAGGGCGGCTGTCTACTGCTGACTCGTTGCATTCCTGCCACGGATCTTAAGCTGGTGGACGGACAGTACATAGAGAGTTTAGGAAAATATTATGCCTACAATTTTGAAGTCTTGGGGCAACAAGTAAATACAGGGCACAATACTATGTTAAAGGGCCCATGGTTGCAAGAACTAAGAGCAAAAGGGACACAGATTTATGATACTGAAGGTCCCATTGAACTATTAATAGGCGCTGATATTGCTGGAAAGTTAATGACTGGACAAACGTGTACACTAAGCAATGGTCTTGTATGTATTGAGACACTGCTGGTGTGGACTGTGATTGGTAAAGTAGTTTCCGGAGATCATTCAAGCATGACCAACCTTGTCACTTCTCTCTTTATCAGAGATGCTTCAGTTGAAAATCTGTGCGAACTGGACGTGTTGGGTATTAGCGATCCGGCCGTAAGGAAAACTAAAACTGAAGAAAACTTTGCAACAATGGTGCACTTTCAGAAAACTGTGTCTATTAATGGAGAATTTAGGTGTGAAGTCCATTTACCCTGGAAAGAAAACAAATCATTTCTTGTATCTAACAGGTTCATGGCTGAGAAGAGGTTAGTCAACACAAGGAAGAAAGTGGAAAATTTTGGACTAGGTGAGACGAATGAAAATATTTTCACCGAGTGGGAAAGGAGTGGTGTTATTGAACCGGTTCAGGAGTATGAAAACTTCAGACACTATCCACCGCATCGAGCTCTTGTGAAGGAAAGTAGTTCAACGACACCTGTTCGACCTGTATTTGACGCCTCAGTGAAGGAAGTGGGAACTACTGCTTTGAACGATTGTTTGTATGATGGCCCCTACCTGATTGAGCTAATCCCTGCTATTCTTCTTAGATTCCGAGAGAGGAAAGTAGGAATTAATTATTGTAGACATTGATAAGGCCTTCCTTCAGATAAGCATACGGAAAGAAGATCGAAAATATATCTGCTTCCTGATGTGGCAGGACGTTAGGAATAATTACAAGATCTTCAAGTATGCCAGGCTGGTTTTCGACTTAACTTGTAGTCCATTTCTCCTGGTGGCTGTCTTGGAGTATCACCTGAAGAAGTACTTGGAAAACCCGCAATTCAGTCCCCTATTCATCAAGAGACTTCTACGGAGCTTCTACGTGGACAACGTTGTCACTAGCCTTGACAGGGAATCGGAGGTGGGCGAGTTTATCAATCAAGCTAGTAGGGTATTATCAGAAGGTAGTTTTAATTTCAGGGGATGGCAGTTCTCTCAGGATGATGCCAGTCTGCTACCCGTTCATCTGTTTTGGGACTGTTATGGGATTGACAGGAGGATACACTTACTTTAAATTTGCATTGGTTTAAGTGGGAGAAGTGACGAAAAGGGCAATTCTGTCACTCGCAAATATAATTTTTGATCCAATTGGTGTGACATGTCCTGCCACCCTTTGTGTCAAACTGTTGATTCAAAGGACCTGGAAGACTCATATAAGATGGGATAGTGCAGTTGATGAGAAGTCCAGAGACGAGTTTCTGGTCTGGGTAAAGGATCTACCTCACCTGGTAGAAATCAAGATTCCTCGATGGTTTGGAAGAAGTGACCAAGTGCAAATTCATGTCTTCTGTGATGCCAGCCAACTTGCATACGCAGCAGTAGTTTTCATAAGGTGTGATTCCAACAATCAAGTGAGTGTACAGTTATGGGATGCAAAATCTCGTGTGGCCCCCCTCATGGAAATGACAATCCCCTGATCGGAATTGCTGGCTGCTACAATTGGTGCACGGTTGCTTAAATGTGTGTTGGAATCTATTTCACTGGACGTTCATGAGTCTTTTCTCTGGCCTGACTCGTCCACAGTTCTAGCATGGATCTGCAGGACTGAGATCTGGTCAATGTTTGTCATCAACCATGTGAATGAGATCAGGAACTTGACCAATTTAAACTGCTGGCGGCATGTTCCAGTTTCATTGAATCAGCTGATTTACCGTCACGTGGCTGTTCTGCTTCGCAATTAGTAGCCTCTCGATGGTGGGAGGGACCTTCCTGGTTGTACGAATCTCCAGATTGTTGGCCTCAAACAAAAGTGGTGTATGACGAAGAGAGTATCGCAAAGGAAATGAAGGAAACCCTGTGAATTCTATGACTATAACCAATGAAGGTCCCCTCTGGTATGCTAGGTATTTCACCAGCTATCACAGAATAGTTCATCTAATCGCATGGATTCTTCGTTTCTGTAAGAATTGTCTTAGACGTGAGAGGATCTCGCAAGAAAATCTGCAAGTTGAAGAGTTAGAAAGGGCTCAAATTAGACTCATTGCTATAATTCACGAGAAAGCTTCCACGCATTAGTTGATAAACGTCTGTCTTCACTACATCCATTCCTGGAAGATGGTGTTCTCAGAGTTAAAACGAGACTACTACTGCGAGAAGATTTGAAGCAATTCAGGTTCCCAATGATTCTCCCGGCGAACCATGTCATCACCTCTCGCTTGATTATGGATGAGCACGTGAAAGAAAATCATATTGTAGTACAACTTCTCCTTAATCATCTGCGACAACGCTTCTGGATCATCGGTGGAAAGAGGACAGTTAGAAAAATTATAAGAAAATGTGTCAAGTGCCGGAGGCATGATGGACAACATGCCGAAATTGCTCAGGCCCCTCTGCCTCTGGACCGCATACGGGAAGCCTGTGTATTTGAAGTGATAGGTGTGGACTTGGCAGGTCCGGTGTTCCTGAGGGATGAAAGTAAAGCTTGGATTATGGTTTTCACATGTGCGCTAATCGCGCTGTGCATCTCGAAATGGTTACTTTTCTCTCCACAGAGGCGTTTGTGCAAGCGTTCCAGCGGTTTGTAGCAAGAAGAGGACGCCCCTCTGTGATTTACCCAGACAATGGTACAAATTTCACGGTTACAGATAACGCGTTTCAAAATCCTGACTGGGAAAATATTTCTACACACTATTCGGTTGAACGTATTATTTGGAGATTTAATCCCCCTAGTGCTCCTTGGTGGGGAGGCTTCTGGAAAAGGTTAATACGTCTAATTAAACAGCTTATGAAACGAGGTTAGGGTAAAGCCTGTCTAACTTACAAAGAAATGATTACCCTTCTCTGCAGTATAGAAGCCACCATAAATGCAAGACCGCTAACATATCTGACCGATGGATGTGAAGATATAAGTCCACTCACCCTTGCCTACTTTCTACAAGAAAATAAGACAACTGGAGTTCCAGAATGTGATGCATTGGATGCTATAACCCTGATCAACCAAATCGTCATCTTCTAAACCTAAGAATGGCATTGAAGAAAAGATTCCAGCAGGAATATCTGGAACTTTTGGCACTCGGTAAACCAAGTTGTAAATCAACTCTTTTGTTCAAGAGAGGGGACATTGTCCTAGTTGGATCAGATGGCACTAAGAGGATAGATTGGCCCCTTGGAAACATTGTGGACTTTTCCCCTGGAACTGATCGTATTACAAGACTTGCAAGGGTTGTTACATCTAAAGGCGAACTCTTGAGACCCATACAGCGACTCTACCCACTAAAAGTACCTGATGAAGACAGCACACCTTTGAGGACTGCCTTGTATAAGAAAACGGTTACCGGTACTGCTTTAGGAGAGCCGACTGGAACTGGTGTTCAACCCCCAAAGACCACACGTTCGGGTAGAACTGTCAATGTGCCTGCAAGATATGTGGAGTAGTTGAGGATATCTTTCCTCAACGGTGGCAGGATGTGACAGACAGTTGGCAACAGTTTTTTTTTGTGAGAAAAGAAAGACAAGGAACAGTGCATCCAAGATGGAGTCTTTTGAGTGTTATTTGTAATGTGTATGTGTTTTCTTGTAAATAAATATCTTTCATTTTCCCAAATAAGTACGAAGTGACGTTTCTGTTCGTAACAATGGTATAATGATGACAGTGGAACGTATATTTTACCACAAATATGCAAATTAATCGGTGGTGAAAATTGCAATCTGCTCGTGAGTTTTCTATCTCTGGCCGTACGAACACCTGGATGAACTATTCAAATTCCCAGGAAGGACAACAAAGCCAACTCGATGTGAAAATTGAATTGCCACATTTAAGCAAATATATCAGCGTTAAAATCACCAAATCAACCTGTAGATCATGTAGTTAATCGGAAACTAGTTTCTTCTTTTCTTTCGCGGATTTTTGGGCCTGAGATAACTCTTCTCCCAGTCTCCAGGTCGGATGTAAATTTTTAAGAACATTTTTCGCATGTGGGCGTGGTTGGAAGTTAAAATCACGTTTGATACACGGACAGTACTAATGCTAACGTTGTGTAAAGGGCCAAAAAAAGAAGAAAGGATAAGAGAGAAAAACAAAAACTCTTAGTTGCCCATAGCTTCACGCCTAGTGACCCACCAAGGCGACTTAGATATGACTGGGAGAGACCGGGTCAAAAGATAAGGGAAGAGAATATGAAATTATAAACGAAATATACAGTCGTCCAAAACGGAAACGATCGCACGTACAATAGGAAATGTCGGCGTGTGAATTGAGCAAGCGATGTTCAAAGGAAAGGTATGGCCGACTTGTAATAAATCTCGATAAAGGTGTAAACGGGGTCGTTCAAGAAGAGGACATTGAAAGAACAGATGTTGGATGATACCGACGGCTTGACCACAGTCGCACCTAACAGTGGCGCGAAGTTTAAATTTAAACAACCTATCCGGGATGAGAGTGTGGTTAAATCGGAGGCGTATAATTGTAGTTATAAGTTGACGCGTGTAAGTACAGGAACCAAACCAAGGCGTGGTAGGGATGTTTTGTCACTGTTCATTTTCGGTAGAAAATGGCCCCCTATTACTGGGGCACTACATGGGGTATAGTTCATTGAGCCTACTAGATTCTTTGTGGTGAACCAACAATAGGTGGCAGGGGGAAATAGGGGGGTAGTGGTGCTTCTAACTCACCCGGCGTTGCTCGGGCGGCATTCATATTAATAATTAATATCTGGTGAACCCATGATTGGATGTTGACAAAAGAGGTGTCGTTGGACTCGAGCTGACGAGGGCTTTGCTATGGACCACTCATTTCCACCCCCAAAAAAACCTACCCCTACTAAGGAGTGAAATTGTAATTTTTTAGTGAAAGTCTCTTTTCAAATGCGACATGTATAAGGTGCGCTGCTAAAATGAACTTAAACGTTGTTGCTCATAAAGCGCATGCGTTTTGCTGGATACCGCTACGAATCAACATTTTTTTTGTTTTTTTACGCATCCGCCTTGAGGATTTTGTAAATAATTATTTATGGATGAGTTTTATTTTAATTTAACCAAAAGATTGAAAACTAATAGGTCATGTGATTTTTAATATCTTGCGAACTAAGAAGGCTATGGACTTGTATGAGGGGTCGTTGGATTTGGGAAGACGCCCGTTTTTGGATGTAGTTTTGATTTTTGTCAAAAGGGCCTAAGTGCTCTTTTGTTAATTTTTTATGAACTAGGAAGGCTACGAACTTGTATGAAGGGTCGTTGGATTAGGGAAGACGCCCCGTTTTTTAATGTAGTTTTGATTTTTGTCAAAAGGGCCTAAGTGCACTTCTGTTAATATTTTGCGAACCAATAAGGCTACGGACTTGTATGAGGGGTCGTTGGATTTGGGAATGTAGTTTTGATTTTTGTCAAAAGGGCCTAAGTGCACTTTTGTTAATATTTTGTGAACTAAGAAGGCTACGGACTTGTAAGAGGGGTCGTTGGATTTGGGAATGTAGTTTTGATTTTTGTAAAACGGGCCTAAGTGCACTTTTGTTAATATTTTGTGAGCTAAGAAGGCTACGAACTTGTATGAGGGGTCGTTGGATTTGGGATGACACTCTGTTACGGAATAGATTTTTTGATTTTTGTCAAAAGGGCCTAACGCTATACTATATGTTGAAAAAAAAATACCTGTTCAATTTTTAATTAAGAGTGGTCGTTGAGAGAGATGGTACTGCTGTTACGTGTCTTAACGAGCCTGTTGTCGAGCACAGTGACCATGCCTGGAAGAAATGAATTGCTATTTTGGTGGGATGGCGGGGCAGTTTATGACGGTTGGTTTTGTGATATTTCCTATGACGGATAGAGGCAAATATTTGAAAATGTGTTACGTGTGCTAGGATTTTTTTTACCCTAAAGGGGATATTTAACATGCTAGTAAACGGTAATAAGCGAGACTGCTGTCTGGCACAGTAAATGGTTTTAGAATAGGGAAACCTATAACATTTGCTCGACCAAGTCATGTGCATGTACGCAAAGAGCCAAAACGGTAAGGTCATTGGCCTGAAATGTTATAAACTAAATATTGAACTGGGTAAAGTCATGTGTTTTAGGGTGAAAGTATGTGGTTAACATGATCATGTATTGAGAATGGCCGCTTGGTAGTAATTATTATTATTACAGTAAAATGTTTTATAATAATAAGACACACACGTTTTCAATGCTAACACACACACACACACACAGTCCAGCTCTCTGGAGACTGAATATTGTACCTAGCCAGAGGACTTGTAAGAGAGACTGCTGATAAGACAAAAAATGTCTACGTCAGCAGGAAGTGTGATATCAGCTTACTTGCCTCGTGGTGGCTAGCAGATGCGACGTTTAAGCAGCCGCCATGTTGGTTCTGAGACAGTAGGACTACCAATGTATAAGAGGCAGCCATATTGGTTCCTCATTAAAAACATAAAACAAGTATAAGTTGCGCGAATCTTATCGCGTTTGAGGAATGTGGAGAGGCGTGGGAACACGTGTGAGAGAGACAACATTTCTAGGTCAAAACGCTAAGAAAATGCTACTCTCTATTGCTAGGCAAACTGATAACGATTGCGTTGGTGATGCACTTGCCATTTTAGCAAACGGACGTATACAGTAGAGCTCTGAACTGAACTTAGGAAGAAAAAAATCCTTTTATTTTTTGGTAAGTACTTATGAATGATTATTTTAATAATGAAATGCTTATGAACCTTAAATTTGTAGTTATTGATTAGGTAATTAATGATGATATGTATTTATTTGTTTGCAGATAACCGGTATACCTTACATCTCTGAGAGAGAAGAAACCATAGCACTTTTGAGCCCACTAGAAGGAAACAGCAACAAGCCACTGCAAGTAAAGGTGAGATTAATTTTTAAACTAACTTGTTTCATTTTTTGTTTCATATTTTATTTTATGAAATGCATGTATTAACCTAAATTTAGGTATTTATAGCGGTTTATTTTATTTATTTTTAGAAACTTGGAAAGAAAAGCCTTACCACTGTAGCAATTGCTGAAAACCCGAGACGCAGTAGAGCGAAACCATTGTTTCCAAGCAGTGAACTATTTAAAACACAGGTGAGCCTAACTTAAAAATGCTATTCCATTTTACCACTAATGAAAAAGCCATAGACAGAAAAATATTCATTACCTGTACATGACTGGGACAATGATTGCTTTCTTGATTAATGGCTATGTATTGGCAAACGGTACAAGGCTATGTTGGATTTTCTAAAAACAAAGATTTAAATTTAATGTATGGGTGGTTCCCTATGGAATCAACGAATATCCACTGGTTTGAACATGATAATGTGAACAAAATGACATGACATTCATTTTTGTTTATATATTGGTTAAAAGGGGAATGTAAATGACTGTAGCTTTATTAAAAAAATGTACATGGGTTACTGTTAGTGCCAATATACAGTTTATTTTTAATTGTGTTTTGATATATTAATGCCAATTAACGTTAACGTTTTATTTACAAGTATTGATTGATTGATTGATTGAGTGAGTGATGGGTTATTTTGTTTGTTTTTAGGTGTCGTCATGCGCCATTAACGTAGTGAACAGACAGTGAACAAGCATGCATTATGCTTTAAAGTACTCTGTGCTCTTGTGCAACGTTAATAACTTACAATAAGAAAAAGTTTTATTATAACACATGGCGTTAGTACCAAATACAACAAGTGAGCAAGTTGGTTTACCACGTTGGTTAAATTTAAAATCAGAACATGATCGTTGGTTAACATTTGAATCCTGGCCTGTAGGCTTTTTGTCAACACATAAACTTGCAAAAGCCGTTTTTAACTTGAATCGAGAAGATGTGGTACGCTGTGTGTTTTGTCGTATTGAACTTTCACACTGGGAAGAAGGGGATGATCCCTTTAGAGACCATTTGCGATGGTCTCCTAATTGTCCTCACATGCTTGGAAAACAAGTGGGTAACCTAACAGTGTATTCATTTTACCGAACCACTAGGCCATTGGCCGCTACTTACGTTGCTGAATCACAAATAAATAATAATAATAATAATAATAATAATAATGATGTATTACCAGCCAACGGTAGTGTCGATATATGTGGTCCATATGCCATAGACAGTGTTGAATTGCCGTGTGCTTTTGAAAAATTGGGAGTTTGCAAGACTAAAGCACTAGCACACCCAGAGTACAGCTCTGTTGAAAACCGTTTAGAATCTTATAAAAATGTTTGTCCATTAATATTAAAACACCTTACCAAACAGCTAAGTGAAGCTGGATTTTTTAAAATTGGTGAAGGGGATAAAACAATATGTTTTTATTGTGGATTTCCTTTAAAGGATTGGCAAATGACTGATGACCCTTTTGTGCAACTCGCTCCTTGGTTACCAAACTGGTAAATACATGGTGTTGCTTAAAGGTCAGGAATTTGTGAACACTATTCGTAAAGAAAACGTGATTGCAGCACAAGACATAAAAGTGCCTTTAGAGTTAGAACACGCGGAGCAAATACATAAGGCTGAAAGAAAAGACTTGTCTTACGAACAGATACAAAAGTGTGACCAACAATTATGTTAAATTTGTTATCAAGATGAACTAGGTGTTGTATTTTTTGCCTTGTGGACACATGATAGCATGTGTCAAGTGTGCATTAGAACTTAACACTTGTGCTATATGCAGAAAAGTAGTATCTGCTACTGTTAGGGCATTTCTTGCATAACTAGTATAATTTATTCGCCATGCATAGTGCAAAATCCCTAATTGCACAATATTATTAAAGCTGTTTTAGAGTGTAATAGATATGCTTTTGTCTTGTTTTGTTTATAGACTGGGGCCGATAACCTAGATGTTAGGCCCCTTAAAACAACAATTATCATCATCATCATGTTTATAGACTACTACAATGAATGTTTTGAATGTTGTGGGACAATCATGTGGCTTAGAGAGAAAGAAGCTCAGCGAATTGCCAACGCATATTCCATTCCGCATTATCAAGATTCGGAAATTGAAAACAGCATATGCTGATCGTGTACTTTGTGTATGTGAAAACTTTGAGACATTTCTGCCTATACGGTTTAATGATATGTCGGAGAGTGTTTTTGATGAAGTCAATAATGCTGTGCAACCTTTACACTTAATTTATGAAGGTTTAAAAAACAATAGGTGCATGGTTCGTTTTAATTAAATAAAAAAACAAATGTGAAATAATAATGGAAAATATAAGTAATGACAATGGACTGAAAAAGAAAGAAAATATGTGTATAGAATAGTAATGTTTGAGTGTTTAATGTTGTCTTTAAAATATTATGATGAAACCAAAAAAACAAGAAATGTATATAAAGTTTGTAAATAAATGCAAAATGATGTTACAATGCTGTTTTATTTTATACAAAGTTAGTATATTTAACAATGCAGAGTATACATGATTATGACAATAAATGCACACTGAATACAAGTCTTTCTCTCTTTACAATAGTCTGTTATAGTTTTAAACACAAGGCTTGTTGTAGATCATTTTATAGCAATGTCCATTCACTGTTGTTTTCGAAAAGTGGGGAAGCCGCAATGGTTGTATAGGCATAAAAACCTTATTGTTATTACTATTTAGTCATTTTGATCCTCTTGCATATCAAGAGCAGATGACCTAGTTGTTCCACTATTTAAAACGACAACAACAACACTACTTCTTGCATAGTTCGTGGTGTTGATGGCTCTTGCGACGTGGAAGATGGATTAAACATAACTTTTAGAACAGGGGTTAAACGTTGCTCATTAAACAATCCACTATTTTGAATAGCAATATGGTTTTCTTGATTTTTTGTCGACGGCAACTGTGTTTCATGCAGTACAATACATTGATGATCACTGACACTTAAAACCACACTATTTTTACTTTTTGGGTCACCACGACAATGTTTGGAACGTTGCTTTGAACAACGCCAAATAACAGTTCCATTTTTATTGGTTCGTTTCACAATATATGAATATCCTTTATAGTATGCGTAAGGCTTACCATACCTAGTCACTGATACTTCCATGTCAAATGCCAAGCATAGACTAAGCTCTAGTAAAGTCAACTTGGTAATACGAATAATAGTTTAATGTGAGAACAAATATGGATCCAAAGAGTTCAGGTAAAAGTGGAAGCAAATAAGCAAATATAAGAACCAAGAGTGGGGGTAAAAGTGGTTGCAAAGTGGTAGACCCTTTACACAATAAATTCAGCACATCGAAGCTCTTGTTCAATTTCTTTGATTTCCCAATCCTGACCGGTATGTCCAGCTTGTTGTAAAGCATGCAAGTGTCGAAGCCGTTGAATTAGCTTACTGGGTTTGTTCCAGTATACAAATTTAACAAATGAATTTTTAGGTGTAAACAAAGCATTACCATTATCATCATCAACATTATCATCATTATCATTATCATGATCATTATTATCATTATCATCATCACCTTCATTACTATTACTATATAGTCCTTTTTGATCCTCTTGCAATACCACTTTATTTATAGTCTATTTCGACTTTGATAGTGTTGAAGGTTTCTTGTACGTTGACAACTGTCTTAACATGACTTTTTGAGGACATGATAAGTCCTTTTGAACGAACACTGCATTATCTTTAGCCGCAATATAGTTTTCTTGAACTTGCTTTAAAGCATTTTGAAAATTGTGTGTAAACAGCAACCGTGGTTCGTTTAGAGCACTACATTGATGAACACTCACACTTAAAACCTTTCCATTTTTTTACTTTTCAGATTGCCTCGACATTTTGTTGACCTTTCTTTTGAGCATCGCCAGAATATTATTCCATTCACATTCTGGCGATTATAGTTATAAGAGTAGCCTTGATAGAGTGCACGTTGCCTACCTTTGTTGGTTGTAATAAGTTCCCTAGTAGTAACTGACCTGTCAGTACGATGTTCACACCACAAAGGTTACAACTGTTTTGCTGATGGAGTGACCTACCATAAGCTTATATATTGGCTTATGTGTAGGCTTTTTGTGTTGGCTTTTTGTGTTAGCTTTTTGTGTTGGCATTTCGTGTTGGCTTTTTGTGTTGGCTTTCCGTGTTGGCTTTTTGTGTTGGCTTTTGTGTTGGCTTTTTGTGTTGGCTTTTCGTGTTGGCTTTTTGTGTTGGCTTTTTGTGTTAGCTTTTTGTGTTGGCATTTCGTGTTGGATTTTTTGTGTTGGCTTCCCGTGTTGGCTTTCCGTGTTGGCTTTTTGTGTTGGCTTTTCGTGTTGGATTTTCGTGTTGGCTTTTTGTGTTGGCTTTCCATGTTGGCTTTCCGTGTTGGCTTTTTGTGTTGGCTTTTGTGTTGGCTTTTTGTGTTGGCTTTAGTATTGGCTTTTGTATTGGCATTTGTATTGGCTTATTTGACAAGTTATTTGTGTCAATGTATTTAGTGGATTTTTTCTTGGTGTTGGAAAGTAGTTGAAAGAGAGGGAATATTTAAAGACTTAACCTCAGCTCTCTAACCTAACCTAACCTAACTTCCCTAACCTAACCTAACTTCACCTAACCTAACCTAACCTTTCAACGCTCAGATGTTAATTAAATTCTGTGCATAGTCGAGTTGGAACCCAAGACCTCAGGGGTAAAAAACAATTATTTTTTGATGGCTTCTTTTGGTAACTTATTTTGATGGCTAACCTAACTTTACCTAACCTAACCTCAGCTCACTTTGGATATTACTAGTAAGTGTTCATATCCTCCGCTAGGTAGCATGCTAGTAGTACAGGTAGTGCTCATATTTACCGCTATGTAGCGGAAACATACTTTGCGTGTTGCAGGTGACACTTGTGAAGTTTAACCACATGTAAGACGTGCTTGTATAAGTTCTCTATTTAAACTCAATATGCAATTAACCACTAAATGTTCAGAACTAACATGTATAGCCATGTTTAGGGTATATAGGAGACCCTTAGCAAGAAAGGCTGTCTAACCCCCTAGTGTACAGCCTTGTCATACGCAGTAAGCACCTGTTGGCAGAAAACAACAACAACAATTTGAGAAAGCCAACAACATATCCATTAATGTTTGAAAAGGAAACAGGAAACGTCCGTTTGCTAAAATGGCAAGTGCATCACTAACGCAATCGTTATCAGTTTGCCTAGCAATAGAGAGAGTAGCATTTTCTTAGCGTTTTGACCTTGAAATGTTGTCTCTCTCACACGTGTTCCCACGCCTCTCCACATTCCTCAAATGCGATAAAATTCGCGTACCTTATACTTGTTTCATGTTTTTAATGAGGAACCAATATGTCTGCCTCTTATACATTGGTAGTCCTACAGTCTCAGAACCAACATGGCGGCTGCTTAAACGTCGCATCTGCTAGCCACCGCGAGGCAAGTAAGCTGATATCACACTTCCTGCTGACGTAGACATTTTTTGTCTTATCAGCAGTCTCTCTCACAAGTCCTCTGGCTAGGTACAATATTCAGTCTCCAGTGAGCTGGACTGTGTGGGTGTGTGTTAGCATTGAAAACGTGTGTGTCTTATTATTATAAAACATTTTACTGTAATAATAATAATTACTACCAAGCGGCCATTCTCAATACATGATCATGTTAACCACATACTTTCACCCTAAAACACATGACTTTACCCAGTTCAATATTTAGTTTATAACATTTCAGGCCAATGACCTTACCGTTTTGGCTCTTTGCGTACATGCACATGACTTGGTCGAGCAAATGTTATAGGTTTCCCTATTCTAAAACCATTTACTGAGCCAGACAGCAGTCTCGCTTATTACCGTTTACTAGCATGTTAAAGATCCCCTTTAAGGTAAAAAAAAAATCCTAGCACACGTAACACATTTTCAAATATTTGCCTCTATCCGTCATAGGAAATATCACAAAACCAACCGTCATAAACTGCCCCGCCATCCCACCAAAATAGCAATTCATTTCTTCCAGGCATGGTCACTGTGCTCGACAAAAGGCTCGTTGAGACACGTAACAGCAGTACCATCTCTCTCAACGACCACTCTTAATTAAAAATTAAACAGTTTTTTTTTCAACATATAGTATAGCGTTAGGCCCTTTTGACAAAAATCAAAAAATCAATTCCGTAACAGAGTGTCATCCCAAATCCAACGACCCCTCATACAAGTTCGTAGCCTTCTTAGCTCACAAAATATTAACAAAAGTGCACTTAGGCCCTTTTGACAAAAATCAAAACTACATTCCCAAATCCAACGACCCCTCTTACAAGTCCGTAGCCTTCTTAGTTCACAAAATATTAACAAAAGTGCACTTAGGCCCTTTTGACAAAAATCAAAACTACATTCCCAAATCCAACGACCCCTCATACAAGTCCGTAGCCTTATTGGTTCGCAAAATATTAACAGAAGTGCACTTAGGCCCTTTTGACAAAAATCAAAACTACATTAAAAACGGGGCGGGGCGTCTTCCCAAATCCAACGACCCCTCATACAATTCCGTAGCCTTCTTAGTTCACAAAATATTAACAAAAGTGCACTTATGCCCTTTTGACAAAAATCAAAACTACATTAAAAAACGGGCGTCTTCCCAAATCCAACGACCCCTCATGCAAGTCCATAGCCTTCTTAGTTCGCAAGATAATAAAGAGCACATGACCTATTAGTTTTCAATCTTTTTTTTTGTTAAATTAAAATGAAACTCATCCATAAATAATTATTTACAAAATCCTCAAGGCGGATGCGTAAAAAACAAAAACAAAAATGTTGATTCGTAGCGGCATCCAGCAAAACGCATGCGCTTTATGAGCAACAACGTTTAAGTTCATTTTAGCACCGCACCTTATACATGTCGCATTTGAAAAGAGACTTTCACTAAAAATTACAATTTCACCCCCTAGTAGTTGTAGGTTTTATTTTGGGGTGGAAATGAGTGGTCCATAGCAAAGCCCTCGTCAGCTCGAGTCCAACGACACCTCATTTGTCAACATCCAATCATGGGTTCACCAGATATTAATTATTTAATATGAACGCCGCCCGAGCAACGCCGGGTGAGTTAGAAGCACCACTACCCCCCTACTGGGGGGCTTTGGTGATAAGAGTGCTCAGATTGCGTTTTGTTGTTTTGTATATAAAAAAAGTTAGATCTGATGATGAAAGAAAAGCAAACTTTAGTGGATCATGTATCGACATATTTTTTATTTATTTTTTTATTTTTGGGACAAATAACAGAAGTAATCATACTCCTTTAATTGTTTAAGTGCTGCACTATTATCTTTCAATACATGGTCCACTAAAGTTTTCTTTTGTTTCAACATCAGATCTAACTTATTTTTCTTATATCCAAAACAACATAACACAATCTGAGCATTCATATAAAAAAGAACTCCTGCCACCTATTGTTGGTTCACCACAAAGAATCCAGTAGGCTTAATGCACTAGACTCCCTGTAGTGCTCCAGCAATAGGCGGCCATTTTCTACCCAAAGTGAACAGTAACAATGTGACTGGAGGCGATAATAATACGTACCCTTGGTGCTAGAGGAAGTATCCCATTGAGCTTGCCAACATTGACGAAAATTTTGTTTAGATTTTAGGAGAAGGTCGCTCGTAGGGAAAGGAATATTAT
This sequence comes from Meconema thalassinum, assembly GCA_946902985.2. Classification (NCBI taxonomy): domain Eukaryota; kingdom Metazoa; phylum Arthropoda; class Insecta; order Orthoptera; family Tettigoniidae; genus Meconema; species Meconema thalassinum. The sequence continues at coordinate 228,663,127 of OX336395.1, read as the reverse complement.
ACTGGGTGGGTCGCGGATTTTGCTAGTGAGTCAGCCTCTTCGTTACCAGGAAAAGGGGCGTGTCCGGGAATCCACACAAATATGATTTCAAAACTGGCCGGAAGTAATTCATAAGACAATTTTTGGATGGCATGTATGTACGAGTGCGGATTATCTCTGGCACTCTACATTGTACTCCCTCAAAGTGGCTACCTGTACTGTGCAGTATTGTTCTTTATCACATCAGGAGACAGCAAGCTCTTTCCCGCTTGTGGCGCAGAATTATGGATAATGAAGTTCTTCCAATCCGCCATGACGTCAATCAACCTTCTACATCCAGGTTGAAATCACGGAAACCAGCCTTCAATACGGCTATGGAACTTACTTCAGCACTGTTCGACCCCTGAAATACATGGGAAGTTGAATGGTCTACTTCTCCACCTCGTGCCCTAATTGAAGTAGGCCTACTTGATCATACCATCAAACTACCTGGATTCCATCTCACTTGAGCTGTCTGGTCCCGTCTCAACAGAATTCGATGTGGCACTGCTCGAACTGGAGCAGCCTTATTTCGGTGGGGTTGGATAGACTCGCCTCGTTGTGAATGTGGATATGACGTGCAAACCATCAAGCACATCGAGCAGTAATGCCCTCTGATATGTACTCTGGGACCATAGAAGAACTTAATGCACCCACCCCACAAGCACTTGAATGGGTTAAATACCTGGCAGCCCATATATGAAGGGTCCTAATGCTGAAAATTGTCTATTGTGTAAAGTTATATATACTGTATTATTATTAACTTTATTGGCCACATTGGACCACTTGAGTCTTCCATGTACACTTTTTCTTTGAAGGTTGTATTGATTGATTCTTCTTATCTGCCCAGTACTTCTTCATTCGTTTTGATCGCAGTGTTCTTAATTCGTCTGAAATCTCTACAGGTCGTCTGTGCATCATTTCTGCTGAAAATTTGTGATTCTTAAGAAGGGTAGTAATTTTATTCTTGTTCTCTGCATCTGTAATTTCGAGTCCAACTGTTTTGAGATCCTCTTGAATTTCTTTGATCCAATGCCCTCCAGTCTTCTTTCCCAGATTTCTCATGACTAGTTGTCATAAATTCCTGTTTTCTGGTAATCGTAGGATGTGAAAGAAATAAGAGATTCTTTTCTCCTTCATCGTGCTGGTAACTGGGTCAATCTCTCGATATACTGTTTCATTGGAGAGGATTCTCCAGACTCCTTCAACCTGGTACTTTTTATTTATGCAGGTTCTGATAATTCTTCTTTCAGTTTTGAGAAGCTGATCAGTTCTTCTTTCATTTTTAATTTGGAACAAGGTTTCGCAAGCATAAGTAGCTTCGGGCAAAGTTACAATTTTGTAGTGTTGGATCTTAGTGCCTATTGACAAGCATTTTTTGTTATAAGTTGAACAGGTTAGATATTGTGCTATTTTCATTTTGTTGGATCTATTTATCTGTATATGTATACAGTATATATATTAATATTACTGTCTTGTATGCATCATGCGCTACATAAATAAACCAGTGCTGTTAGGAATATGAAAATTGTAGAGCAGACAGAACGCTGCGGGCGTCAGATAAGATGATATCTTGCCTAATGGACTGTTGTTTTATGACTTGTAACTTGTAAGACATGATGAATTGCAAAGGTTTCTGCGGTGAAAATAGAGATATCACTCGGTAAAGCTGAGGTTTACTCCAGTAGCGATACCGCTTTCTAGCAGCCGTAATGTGACGGCGAATGACGTCACAAATACGTTCCGCATGGAAACAAAGGCGAGTGGTTTTCTAGGACGCGTAGACTACCACCTTCACATAAAGTTGCGGTGGCGTCATTCATATGATGGTGGTGAGTACGGTAGCAAACAGTTCGTCACCGTTTGTGTACGGTGTGTGCAGAAAGTAGTGAATTATATACAATGACTGACAAGATGATGTATTGGAGTATGGAACAAAAGCAAACATTAATTGATTTCGTAAAGAATGATGAGTCATTGTATAATGTGAAGAGTAACCTTAAAATTACACAGTTTCTGTTCTTTTGTTTCTGTTGTACGGAACTGAAGTTACGTCATCCTTTATGTAATTCAGAATGTCATCCTTTATGTAATTCAGAATGTCATCCTTTATGTAATTCAGAACTTAATCAAATCAAATAACACTGGTGTCAACCGAATATATTCTCTGAATTTAGCTTCATTGCAGTGCAGATGACGACGTACTAACATTTTCATATGCACCTTCTGAAGGACGCCTTTTAAAAATGTCACTTTCCCCCGAACGTTCCGTATCGTCTTTAGATGACTCTTCTTCTTCCAAAAATATTACGAGCGCCATGTCAAGATCTTCCACTTCTTATTTAACTTTATGATAAGAAGCCGTCACGACACACACAGATAATTAGCTCTAACTTGACACCATTGTTCACCGTCAAGACGGTTCCCAGTTTCAATACGTCATTCTAAGTCATATTACGGCCGCTAGAAAGCCGTACCGCTACAGGAATGTCGCAGACTTGGGGCCGGGTTCACCACGGTTCGTTAAAATGTTAACAAACCAATTAAGGCCGTTGACGGACGATTACCGAAATGTTGTGGTTCACCAAACTTTAACAATCCATTAGCTTCCCTAACGAGCCGTCAAAACTAATTGCTCTGTCAACATGGAATTAACGACTTGACGGTTGATTTACGTAGCAATCAAATCCAAAATGGCGTGCGGCGAAAGCCGGAATAGTCGTGCATTAAACTTTATTGTCAACGATGACGATGTTTTTGAAGACATGCTAGATTGTGCTCTGAAAGAAGTTCATTTTCCGTATTGACAGATTCAGTATATAACAAAGGAGAATCTGTTCCGCCTAATTTTATTTATTTATTTACATAGTTTACGCCCACATTGGAGCACTTAAATCAATCCATATACACTACAGTCTTTACAATATTAGAGTTGTAATGGCTTCTCAACTTCCTCTTCTCCCAGAGCTTCTTTAATCTCTCCGACCTGGCCGCCCTCTCTTCATTTGTAATGGTGTACTGTTTTCGTTTGACTGTTTTTAATTTCAATCTTGTATCCCTACTTCTCAGAATCCTCTTCTCTTTTCTCTCTGCAATTTGTTCCATTGTAATATTTAGCTCGTCTAAATCATTCTGGACCTCAACGAACCAGTTGTTCTTGGTTTTACTTTTCCAAAAGAAATTGAATAATTGTTTCAGTAGTCTGGTGTCTGGTAGTCTTACTATGTGGCTGAAAAAAGCAAGTCTCCTTTTTCGCATTGTATCCACAATTGATTCATTTTCCCGATAGACTATTTCATTAGGCAGCAGTCTCCATTGTCCATTTACTTGATGTTTTTTATTGATAATTGTCCTGATGATCCTTCTGTCTATTTTTTGGATTTTATCTGTTGTTGCTTTGGTATTCATCTTAAACAGGGTTTCACTTGCATAAGTTGCTTCAGGTTTAACTACTGAACCATAATGTTTGAATTTGGCATTCATCGAGAGAGATTTCTTCTTATAAGTTGACCATGTGACTCGTTGTGCTTGTCTCAGTTTTGTTGTTCTGTACTCTATTGCGGCTTTCTCATTTAGGTTCCAAGTTATAGTTTCCCCAAGATACTTGAACTTTTTTACAACCTTAATTTGTTTATTATCATTTAGTTGAAGGACAGGAGTGTCCACCTCGAAGGTTGGCATAATCTCTGTCTTTTCAAATGAAATTTGTAATCCCACTTTTTCTGCAATGTTTTCCAGTTGTTCAATTTGGACTTTAGCCTCTTCCACACCATTTGCCAGTAGTGCAAGATCGTCTGCAAATGCCAGGCAGTTTAGTTTAATATTTCTACCAATCTTGATGTTTGGTTGGCATTTCTTTCTCCATTCTCTCATGACCTTCTCCAGTACACAATTAAACAAAATAGGTGAGAGACCATCCCCCTGCCGAAGGTCGGTTGTGATTGTAAATGGTTTTGACAATTCTCCTCTAAATTTAACTTTTGCTTTAGTGTTCTTGAGAGTCATTCCAATAAGGTTGATCAATTTCCTGTGAACACCAAATTCTTGAAGAGTATTTAGTAATGACTTCCGATGAATACTGTCATAAGCTTTTTTGAAGTCAACAAAAGTGATGACTAGGTTCTTACTTCGAGCTCTGTGATGCTTCATAATCCATTTAAGACTGATGATTTGATCTGGACAACTTCTGCCTGGCCGAAATCCTCCTTGGTACTCTCCAAGTTCTTGGTCCAGTTGTTCCTGTATTCTTGAGTGAAGAATTTTTGAAAAGATCTTATATGTGACATCAACAAGGGATATTCCTCTATAATTATTGGGATCTGACCTATCACCTTTCTTGTGTAGGGGGTGGATTATTGCAGTGTTCCATTCCTCTGGCATTTTTTCAGAGTTCCATATGTCAATAATACGTTTATGTAGGTTTCGTAGAGTTTGATCATTTGCATTCTTCCATAATTCTGCAACCAACTGATTTTCTCCTGCTGCTTTATAGTTCTTGAGCAAGTTAACGGCTTTGATCACTTCCTCATATGTTGGTGGAATAACCTTTTCTAGTGGTGTTTTGTTTTTAGGTTTGGGGTCAAATTCCAGATTTTCTCTTGGGTCTTCGCAGTTGAGTAATTTTTTGAAGTAGACTGCCAAGATATTTGCATTGTCTTGGTTGTTATGTGCCATTTTCCCATTTTCATTTCTCAGCATAAGTGTAGGTGGGGTATACTTAGACTGATACTGTTTAAACGACTTGTAATAATCCCTTGTTTTATGTTGCTTGAATGATTCATCTATTGTTCTGAGCATTTCATTCTGATGATTCCTTTTAATTCTTCGAATTTCTTTAGCTGCTTGTCTTCTAGCATTAGTTAGTTCTGTTCTGGATTCGTCGGTTTTCCTTTGTTGATCATTTAACCATGCTTTGTGCCTCGTTTGAATTGCTTTATCGCACTCCTCGTTCCACCAAGCATGTTTCTTCCTCCTTTTAATGGGAGCAAGTTCTTCAGCTACTGATTTCAATTTATTAATTATCACCTCTAAGTCATCACTTAGTTGTGTTTTAGATCTCTCCAAGTATACTTTATTGTTCATTAAATAAGTGGGGTCATAATTTTTCTTCCTATTGGATTGGGCAGGCTTACGCTTTCTCTTAGGTGTTAGCTTTATTTTTATTTTGGATATGTAATGATCTGAATCGATGTCCACTCCACGGAGAACTTTGACATTATAAATTTCCTTATGATAATTTTTATCCATGGCAACATGATCGATTTGGAATTCCCCCAATTTTATGTTAGGACATTTCCAGGTCATTAATTTGTGTGGTCGCCTCTTAAATCTGGTAGTTTCCAAAATAAATCCATGGTCTGTACAAAGTTCAATTAACCTTTGACCATTCCTGTTTGTTAATTTATGAGCTGGCCATTTTCCTACTACTGGGCGGTATCGCCTTTCTCGTCCTATTTTTGCATTAAAATCCCCAAGCAAGATTTTAACATGTGCATCAGGGATGCTTGATATCATATGGTCGAGTTCCTCCCAAAATTTGTCCACTTCTTCTCTATCCTTTCTGTTTTTATCATTTGTTGGTGCGTGTACATTTATCAAGGTGTAGGTTTTGTTTTCAACTTTAATTGTTAAGGTTGCTGTCCTCGCCGTGCTCGAGGAGAAGTCCTCTATTGAGTCTATTATACTAATATGAACCAGAAATCCCACTCCGAATTGCGGGACATTCTTCATTACCCTTTTCCCTGGGGGTCCTTTATATAAACGATATCCTCCTGATTCAATTGGATCCTGATCTGTATTTCGAAGTTCTTGAAGCGCTGTTATTAAGATTTTATGTTGATCCATTATATCTGTTAAGTGTTTCAACTTACCAAGTTTCAGTAGTGAGTTAATATTTAATGTCGCAAAGTATGAAAACTTTCCTTTCTTGTTGAATTTAAGTTTCTTCTGTTGGGCTTTCAGGCGCTCCGACTCGCCTTGATCTTCTACGTGGCACCCCACCGTATTCCGAATGGTGCCTTGCTTGGATCTTCGATGTTGCATGTCCAAGCCGGTGGATTTATTCGTTAGAAGACTCTTCATGTTTGATTGATTGTCTGATCTTGACGATCGAAACAGTTCTGACCGAGGCCAGGGTTTACAATTCCAGATGTGATCTGGAAAGGGTGATTGGTGAGATATGGATTGGTGATTAATGAGATTGTGAAGTTTGTGTTTGGTCCGCGAGAGCTATTTTATTTCACTCAAGTCCGCCGGTATGCCGGTGAGGACCCCCCTATCCGCCACCTGGGACGCGCCACGTCGGAGTATCACCTCTCCGCCTGCTACGACAGCGTAGTAGGTTCGTGGTGTTCCGCCTAATCAATACATTTATTTACAACAAGTTATAAACTTGCTATTACATGGTATATGTTTCGGGGCCTCTAGTACTGATCTCTTCTTCAGCCATAAATTAAGTTGCAAAATCCAGCATAATTAAAGATATCATAATAAAAAATACATAAAATGATGAGTGAAGCCTCCGTGGCTCAGGCGACAGCACGCCGACCTCTCACCGCTGGATCCGTGGTTCAAATCCCGGTCACTCCATGTGAGATCTGTGCTGGACAAAACGGAGGCAGACAGGTTTTTCTCCGGGTACTCCGGTTTTCCCTGTCAAAATTTCATTCCAGCAACACTCTCCACTATCATTTCATTTCATCTGCCATTCATGTAATCATTGCCCCAGAGGAGTGCGTCAGGCGTCGGCAGCCGGCACAGTTCATATCCTCGCCGCTAGATGGGGGCTGCATTCATTCCATTCCTGACCCGGTCGGAGACTGGAAGCAGGCTGTGGATTTAAATTCAAAATGATGAGTGAATGGATGAAGTGAGGCGAAAAAGAACATATTAATCATGAGAAGTAATATGAGTGTGCATCAGTAAAAAGTAACACCATTGGCAGTGCTAAGTTCTTGAGAATACACTTATATAGCACCGTACTAATGTTTGTGCACGTGGAAATCACTTCACTTGGAATTTATGGCCTGTTGTTTACAATGCTGTTGACTGAAACTTGCTGTTCAAGCTGGGGCTTCTGAGCTTATATTCTTGTATTAGAGGGAAAACACCGAATGTCATGTAATGAAATACATCATCATGTTGAGGAGACGTCCAAGCATGGAAAAAACATATTTTACTTACACCAACTAAAACAATTTCCTTTGTTGATCTAATTCACAGAATCTCATGAAGTAATTTGAGATTCTGTGAATTAACGTTCATCCAATGACTAGATTTTTTGAAAAAAAAATCACATACCAGGAAATGAGATTAATAAATACACTTGGATGACCAGTTTCTATCGTTACCATTACACTTAGGCTATTTAATCCATGTCTAAAAGTACGGGTGAAAGTATTTACATTATGTAGCTATACTTATTTAGTTTCAGTATTAGTTGAGATAATGAAACTCATCAATATTTGTTAGTTATAGTCTATCTATGTGATGTTTTGTCAAGATAATGGAAGTGGTGATTGACCTCCAAAATTTGCTTCGTTAGCCTAGAGTGAATATGTGATTGAGAGCAGATAGTGATGAAGTTAACTGCATTCACCAGGACCGCGCAAGACTCAAACCAGATAAGTAGTCTGAACAATACAATCTGAATTGACCATTTAACAACAATCACATATTCATATATTGCAACATTCTAATGCACCTGCCTTACAAGAACATTGAAACCGCTTCTTTTTTTTACATTCGAATTGAGCCTCTATGGACTACGGAGTAACAATCAAAATGAATGTTTCGTTCTAGATCGTCTGCCAGCTTTGATGTCCTGCCAGTAGCCTATCTCTTGAGCCCATCACTCAGCGCCTTCTTCCGATCTTCTGAAAGAGGTCCCCTCCGTATTTTGGGTTCAGCATCTACCTTAAATCCCTGGTAATTTTTGATTACGTGTCTGAATTCACACCTGTTCATAATTTTGCAATCCGGAATACCAATTTATTAGTTTTCTCCTTTCAATTTCTCTTGTAATCATGTTGGGCGGAGCAGCTACGTCTGGAGCGTAAATTGACCAAAGAGTTTCATCATTGTGTACCGTACTCTTTCACAAGACATGTTTGTAAATTTACTCTTCTACCCCTTCTGTAAAGTTTCTGAAGTCTATGGTGCAGTTAGCAAACTCGAATATAGCTTTGAAACGTAACAGCGTCATGATTCGTAATGCAAAAAAACAAATTCGAGCATACAATGAATGCTTGATAATACGTAATTCACAAATAAGACCGCGTGTATCGCACTGTTATGCATAATGTAAGACTGTCAGTAATTTAGGGATCATGTTTACTGATAATAACAGGATAATAAGAAAGTGTTCCATAGCAATGTTTTATTGAGAGTTTTACCGTATCCTTTCTATCCCCGCCATGTTGGACCAACCGCTGCGCCCCAAGTGGTAGTTTGAGTTACCAATTTGGACAATTCGTTGGTACTAAATAATAATAATAATTATTATACGATTAATTATAAAACAGGAAATCTTTTTTCCCCAGAAAATATAGCAGAATTGATGAAAGGAAAGTTGGCCAATTTCCTTCGAAACGTTGAATTTCAATACTATTAAAATCAGGGCTACCATTAGAACAAGAAGTCTGGTCCGCTTCACTAAATTTAGGTTTTTGAATTGCCACGCAGTCTATGCTCTCGATGGATGTAGACTAATATCTAATATTCAGAGAGAGGCTGGAAACTTGTAATGAAGGTAAATTTGGTATGATTACCTGGCAGCCATAGTCGCTTTCGATTTTAAAAAATGACATTATCAGATGTGAATATTGTAGATGTCGTTGTGATCGCACTGCATCCCAAGCACAAATTCTAGACAAAATTTGGTGAACAGAACAAATGTAGCTTATTTTTATTAGTCTCCTCATTCTTAATATAATAACATATTAATTTTATTGAAATGAAATAAGAACTGGCGGTCTGTTGCACTTATAATAATTGTATAGAAGGCCCTGACTTGCGTCTTTTGTTTCCTTTTTTTTGACGAATGTAAAGAGGGCGTTGGTGTAGTTAAATTACGTGCTGAGCTTGCTTATGGCGATTGTCGCCGTATTACATATGAAAAAGTGTTTTAAATATCTTCCATAGCAGTGCGATTACTTTAAGTGGGTTTGTATTATTATTTTATGGGTGCATAATCCAATTTTATCATGGCGTTGTTCCGAATTGTGCTCTAGAACCCGCCATATTCACGTATAAATATCGGCCTTAGGTTGAAGAAGCCTATTTTGGTGGGAAGTAAATAGGCCCCAAAGCTGGCATACAGTGAATTTTTGTGTATGATCTGTGTAAGATTGTTGTTTGAATTATATCTAAAATGGTCTCAACCTGTGGGACAGTTTTAGTTGAGCTGTATGACGCTTTGCTTGTGTTTTGAAACATATTTACATTGCTTTCCTAGCCTCCATTAAGGCGCATAGACGTAACTATTGCATCTTGAGTGTTGTGGTTACTTATTGTCTGTTAGTAGGAAGATACCTTAAGGGAAGAAAATGGGGGGTACAAGGTTTATGGTGCAGTGGGAGGAACATCCCTCACATCTTGCTACTCGCCTTGGCCAGCTCCTGGAGCATCAAACTCTGGTGGATGTAACTTTAATGTGCAACACACATACGCTGAGGGTCCATCGTGCCGTACTTGCAGCCTGTAGTCCATATTTTGAGGTAAGGCAATTTGTTGTTAAATGATTATTTAATTTTCAATATATACATTTAAATGGTTCTCATTATTTCGGTTAGGAAATTACATTTTTTCTTATTTTGGTACAGCTAGTAGTATTAATGGTGTGCTTTATTATCTTAAGAGTGTAACTCATTGTGTTGATTTTAAAAATCTACTTCAGGAATAGGATACTTTGTCTAGAGGTAAATAAGTCGGATCGTACTACTAGCCTATGCCCAGTGATACAATTAATAATTAAGTTAACCTAGCTTGCAGAGCAATCTATTGCTTGAGAATTAATAGCCAGTAAATAACACAGTAACACTTGACGATAGTGGGTCGTTGTGATAAAATTTTCCACACTAGTGAAATTAGCCAAAATACCTTTTGTAATGATTGATAATAATTCTGGGAATGATCTAGTGAGGGACATCTACTCCTTTGCTGTGTATAACCCACCCTCCATCCCTTTTTAGATCACAATCGATATGGATAAACTTCAAGCTACGTCATTATCCGGTTGAATTATGTCGATAAGAAGAATATTGCCAAACCTACACCACACTACTGTAGGCGGTGTTCGCAGCAAGTTGACTAATAAACACTAGACCCGAAGGGCTGCATTCACAAATTATGCACCCCTGGGTTTCATTACACACAGTGGGAGTACCAATGCATCAATAATCTTTTTCCAGACCTATCCCCTATGTCTTTAGCATGTCCTGTGTGGTGTATTTTGTATCCGTCATGTTGGCAACTGTGGGTGCGTGATGTGATGTCAGAAATATTGCTGCCACCATTAACACATGGAAGACGGGCCCCGAGAAATCTCGTAGTACGCTCGCCAGCGGTAGATGACGGGCCCCGAGAAATCTCGGTTTTATACACGTCATTGTTTTCAGTCTTCCTGCGACATCTCTTGGCCATGTATTGAACTATTTCGGTCTAGCACATTGAGAAGGATATTTGTAGATGTATATGTGCCATCTTCCGTCTATTCATGGCCTTCTTTTATTCTTTGATTTTGTTTCGAAACATCGAACGTCCTTCTGTTGGTTCAATCAATGACAAGATGGAGGACTTGTATAATCAGATGATAAGATTTATCGTTTATATTATCGTTCAAATGGCACAAGTTATAGTGAATTAGTGGAAACTGAATGAGAGAGTGATATTCAGGTCTCTAGGCGACGTAATAACAACCAAAGTACATACCGTACTTTGATTGTTGACCAATCTAACCTCAAATATACTCCATCTGCTCTTTCTGTAAGCCGCCACTGCACATTGTGTCATGTTTCCAAATACATCACCCCTTTGAGCACTACTAGGGGTAGGTGTATACTCATATCAACTAGAAAGATAATATCTAGGTTATTTCCACAATTATGTACTTTTTTAGAATATAGTGCACTGGAATATTCTCAGTAGCAAAATATCCGGTCCACAGGAGATGTGACATGTCCAGGTATCCGGTCACCAATGTGTTAAATGAGCGAGAAATTCTACCAAAATGAAAACTCATATTTTCATAAATTAGATAGAATAGAGAAGATTGGCGAGTTGCTGCAAACCAGCCCCAGTGCTGTTAACTTGAGAGAGAGATGTTAATTAACATTGAGTGGCTTCGGTGGTGTAGTCTGTAGCATGCTGAACTGCTATGCCCAAGATCGCGGGTTCAAACCCAGCCGAAGTCGTCTTGATTTTTAACAGCGTTAAGATCCTTCAGTATCCCTTCCTTAAAAGAGGAAGTAAGGCCGACGGGCCCATGTCATAGATTTATGGCATTATAAAGAACCTACCACTACAATTGGTAGTGTGTAGCATAGCTAAATTTGTAGATTATTTGTGAGAAACGCTCTATCGAGTTCCAATGCTCACTGCTGGGTGTTGGCAGTGGCATCTGGTAGCCAAAGTTGGAACTTCTAGAAATTGAACTTTCATTATCTCCTCTCGTGAGGTTGGCGTCAGGAAGGGCATCCGCATACCTGCCAACTGTCCCGATTTTACACGAAAAATTTGAAAACTCCTGGAAAATAGCCACTGTTAATTAATTATAAAAATCTTTCCATCTTAAATTTCCTCAGGCTACCTGTTTCCGTGTGTGAGAACACGCGATAGTATTTTTGTAAAACATATTGAGTATAGATAAATTTACCGCAATAACATTGCAGGCGGTATTCTTTTCTTTTTTTTAAGCGGATATTTGAGTCACAAAGGGTTTTTTAAAACTACAAATAAATCATTTGTGTGTAGGCTTGCATATCAATAACGGAATCGCCACTAATTTTTGTCAACATCTGTGGAAGTAAACCAAACACAACTGCTTTATTTTGGTCTTTAAGTAGGCAACCGATAAAGCCCCCCCGCACTCGCTCTTATTTTTAAATCTGGAAAAATGAGAATTACTCCTGGAAATTTCCTGGAAAACTCCTGGAAAATCGTTGACCTATTTGAGTTGCCACCATGCGAAATTCATGTCAGTAATTATCATTATTAACCCGAGTGCCATGCCCGCCTATAGACGGTGCACGAGACCTATTTTTTTTATTTCTCTTTTTTCACACTTCCCATTCGTTCTCGAGTGCCGAGTCAAATCTCTGGCATGTTCTGCCATCTGTTGGGCATTATCTAGTACTACTTGAGGATGGGTTTTTGGTTCCGACGTAACTACCAGCCGTTTATGGTCTGTTTCCAGAGTAAGAACCTGGCATATTTGGCGGAAATGATAGTAAAATGGCCGCCACGGGCTCCAATTTGATGGATTTTGACAATAAGCAGCACACGTTGCCAGCGCATTGCTCACGATTCAGTAGCTGCTGTCTGAGTTAGTTTCATTGTCATCGTTTCGTTTACTTTTAGCATGGAGTTTTAATATTTTGTTTCCAGTCGCGGCAGTCGATACTAACTTACGAGTAAGCACACGTTACTGTTTCCTGTCATACCGTAGTGTTCAAATTACCGTCTGTCTTTCAATAGCCTACAAATCGACAATGTACAAACACGTCAATAATGACGCTACAGAGCGGCTTGTTTGTGTGCTTGGTTAAATACTTCTCTACCTTAATATTACGTTTGTGGAATGACAAAAGCTATTTGGTATTTACCGTACTGAGTCGTGATACATGATCATGATGTTGTTTCTGTGTTCAACTGCTGTAAACTGTGAATGACCTCCACCCAGAATGTTGTTTCATCTTGAAGGATCATTGCATGGTGAGTGTTGATATATTCATCATCCAATTATTTTTTATTTTGTATTACCGGTAGTGTATAATTGTATAGCTGTTTGGCCTCTTTCTCGTATTTATTGAATAACGGTGATAAAAGCAGCATAGCTTCGGTGTGTTATTTATTTGTTTATGTACCGTATTTCTCTATTTGAATGTCCTCGGCGTTGACTCAGGATCGACATTTACATTATACAGTGGAACTTGTATAATTCGAACCTCAAGGGACCAGTAAAAAAATTCGAATTATCCAAAAATTCGAATTATGAAAGATCTTTGAAAAGGGTAGAGAAAATATATTGTATTACGTTTACATAATGATTTACGTTCAACAAAGGAGATTAACTGACAACGGTACTTTATAAGGGCCGTATCGTGAATAACCTCAAAAGGGTCAAATGATAAAATAAAACCAAAATGTACTCTTCGCCTATTTAACGACGGTAGTAATCCAGCAATCTAGTTTAAGTCTCAGAGAAATCTAGTTTTTCAAAATAGTTTGAGATTTTTACCAGTTTCCTACAATTAAGTCTCTCAGCCATTACAAAAGAATCTAACAAATTTAAGGAACGGAAAGCAGAACTACTCACGTCATTTCTACTTTAAACAAACCGCGAAGTTCTGCGATGTGGTTTGTTGCTTGGGCTGCACTCGGAACAGTTTTTTCGGGAAATGTCCCAACTGTTTGGCTTCCGATCGGCTTTTTACACTAAAAACTTCGAATTATCCAAAATATAATTCGAATTAACCACGAATTGTTAGCATTGATTGTATATAAAATGCTAGGGACCAAGAGAAAAATTCAAATTAAAGAAGATTTCGAATTATGGAAGTTCGAATTAGCCACGTTCCACTGTATTGCGCATAATAGTACCGGTACCGAAATAATATCCGAAGTGTAGCCCTGTGTATATTTGAATCAGCTGATCTACATCAACCATAAAAACTTGGCAACACAGTTCAGCTGTTCCGAGCTCCCGCCATTTCCTTCACGTTCTTTCTTTTGAAATACAGAATATAGTAGACATCTGTCCTCTACAGATAGAGTTCATCTGTGATGTAAGCAATCATGGCTGAACAGGCAACTACTTCTCCCATTGGTGTGATGTAAGATCAAAGAATCCTTCACTTATTAATCACTAGTGAGCAGCGATGTGAATTAGTTGCTTACTGATTTTAGGAATTAATTTTATAGGACCCTTTTATTTTATTTAGGACTCTGTAGGCAGAGTGAAGGAGATGTATTGTGGAAGTGTGAGTTGTGTGAAAGTTGGAGGGGAAAGAACAGACTGGTTCAGACAAATGAGTGGCCTGAAACAGGGTAGTGCACTGTCACCCCTTCTCTTTATTGTGGTTATGGACGAGATAATGACATGGGTAGCAGGAAAGATAGGAGAAGATTGACGTCAGAAAAGTTGGATGGCGCAGCCACGCGGCAGAATGTTGAAGCTGTAACATAGTGACTGGTGAGAAATATTTAGATGGTGAAGCATTGACGTCGTGATGGAAATAGAAAGAAATTTGTCAAATTCGATGAGGTACTGCTCTGTATACGGCTGCAAATCGTATAAAACGGCTACGAAATATCTTCACTACTTTCCTGTACAAAAAGTTCAGAGAGAATGATGAGCTTCGGCGCTGTCAATTGGAAAACTTGTTACATGTTACATGACAGTGTGCAGTGTGCATTTTTGTAAAGACGACTTCTTTCCACCGGTACTGTTGATTATTGATAGTTATTGTCTCTAATTTGTATTCACATGGATTTAGCTACATCAAAAATACTGATAAACTTATAGCCTATTACTTCTGTGCCGTACAAAGAATGTAATCCGCTCTTCGTAAATTTATTTTAGGGGTTCTTCCGATTGACAATAGCCGAATGGTTAGAAAACTTAAGAAAAATGCTGTTCCTAGCCTTAATTTGCCAGAGAATTTATATTCTTGCCTTTGAACAGCAAGTATGTAGGTCATTGAAGTATGATTTGGCTTAAATTGTGTTTTTGGCTATGATCTCCCTACTGTTGAATTTAGTTAATTAAAATAAAATCTTAGTTTTAAGTACCGGTTTGGTGACCCATCATTCCAGGCAGGCCGGCAACACCTATACTACTCAGGCAGATAGGTCACTTAGCTGTAATTTTGAAGTTATAGTGATGTTAAGTATACATATGCGGTAATGTAGCAGGAGACCGGATCGGCCTAGGCTATTCTAACTTTAATTAGTTCCCATTTCAGGGTTTTACAGTTTTGAGTGCGAATAGTTGGTTTGAAAGTTGTACAACAGTAAGGAGAGTATATTTTGTATAGGTTTTAATTGGTATTATGGTTATGTCGAGCCGAGGAGTGAATTTGGTTTGGCTTATAGTGTAGTTTTTGATCTGTTCCGTTTGCTTATGACAAGTTCAAATGGAGACTCCAGCTTTGTTAAATATCTGTATTTTAAATATTTAATTAAATATATTGATAAAGAGGATGCCTCCATTTTAACTTGCCTGTGGCAAGAGATTAATAAATTAACATTCTTGCCTTTGAACAGCAAGTATGTAGGTCAATATTTGCAATATTGAAGTATGATTTGAGCATCCCAAGTAACGCTTCTTTGAACCCAAAACATTCATGCAAATTCAGGGTTGCTTGATTCAATTTATTATCAGGGAGTCGTCCTTTGTGTTATGTGAGATATATATATTGTGAAATTAATAAAAACATCGATACCGCTAGGCTCCCAAGTACAGGCTTCATATATGTAACAGTAGACAGTAAATTAACTATCTGCATGTGGGTAATATTTTTAACTGGTAGTAATTAGGCACTGCATTTAAATTTATTACAAAATTTTTCTATCTATGAAAGGAAATAGCCTATGTAGTATTTTGCCATCATAAATTAGAAGCCATAACAAACGCACACCCAATTACTTCACGTCACTATATCGCCGCCATATTGCAAACAGCTGACCGTAAGCTCCTCCCCCGTTTCGGACGTCAATAAGATGAAAGCAATGGTGTTTGCAGATGATCTCATGGTCTGGGGAAACAAGGAGGAGGAAATTCAGGAGCAACTGAAGGCTTGGGAAGAAACAGTGGGAGAGTACGGATGGAAGTTGAACATCAGTAAATGTGAGATCCTGTTAACGACCAGGAAAAAGGACAGACCAATGAGTGGGATAATATTTGGAGGTGGACAGCTGAAGAAGGTGGATAGTCTCAAGTACTTGGGAAGTATAGTGGAGGAAAATGGGAGAAATGACAAAGAGATTATGGAACGTGGCAGACAGGCAGAAGCATTAGGAGCTTAGTGTGGAATAAAGATGTCCCACAAAAAAGCAAGGAAGTGTTATACAGAAGCTACTATATCCCGATACTGGCCTATGCTTCAGAAACATGGATAATGAAGAAAAGAGACATAAGCAGAATACAGGCAAGTGAAATGAAGTTCTTGCGAAGTAGGATCGGAGTAACAAGAAGAGACAGGGTGAGGAATGAAAAGGTCAGGGAAATAGTGAAAGAGGAGCCCTTGCAAGGTAGGATTGAGAAATCAAGACTGAGGTGGTATGGACACTTAAAGAGAATGGAAGAGAAGAAGATTCCCAAGAGCATGCATGAGATGCAGATGCAGAAGAAACGACCAAGGGGAAGATCAAGAGATAGATGGCTGAAAGGAGTGAAGGAATGTTTCAAGAAGAGAGGCGAGGACTGGACCAGAGTGACAGCGGAGAGGTGGTGGGAAGAAACGACTAAGTGGCGAGGCTTATGTTCCAAACAGACCCAGCCTGGGGCTGGAAGCTGTACACGATGATGATGAGGAGGGCCCTTGATCTAGTATGAAGATGATGCAAGAGTTGGCACAAAAATATTAATGTTCATTTTCTCAAAATAAAGATTAAAGATTTTGAATTTTCATTTAGGTTAATATACAGTAGACCCAAAACCTATAGACAGTTTAAGCCCTTCACCCCCCTGATAAGTTAAAAATTACCGCTTTTACAATTAGCTTTAACAGCGGACTAACAACTCGGCACTTAAAAGGTTAAATACGTTAAAAAGTGTAAATGTGTTAAACTAGTTGGGCACTATCGTTGCTGATAGCCGCAGTGCCCCGGCCGCCACACGGTTCCTACGAGGCCCTGTTCTGTAGGGAAGGCTCTCACTGTATTATCAAAGTGGTAATGTTAAAAGCTTTGTACTGCTGTCGTATAATATTAATTAAAGCACCTAGTCACAGTGTGTTTGCCATCGATGATATGTGACTGGCCTGTGCAAGTCATGTGGCAAACAATGCTATTGGAGTAATGTTTGTGATGCCATTATTTGCGCTGGGTCTGATGCTATTGTTATATAACTTATTGTCGTTTTGGAAGCTATATATTTGATTAAAACTGGATGAGAGGAGAAAGTGCCTTTTGGACATTCACACTTGCTTAATATGGATAATATAGCCTATGACTTTCATACCTTGTTTCATATTACCAATTGAAATCACTGTCCATTATTGCTACCGCACTGGAAATATATGATATATTATTTCAGTAGTATAGATCCCTCCTGCGGCGCTCACAAGCGACTGATCGTGAAAAATGAGCATTCAAATGAAAGAGAATATACATTACCAGTGACGCATTCCACTCTAATTTCATAAATATCTATAACTTCTTTAAAAAATGACTTAAAAAGCTGTACGAAGTGTGTGGTTTGCGGATACCGTTGCTGCAGGAAGATACGCTCCATAATTGCTGTCCACTTCACATTTTGGCCGCCGTGATGCCTGTTTCATGTCATTTTAACATTCTGAGGTCTTTCCTTTAGCATTTTGCATGGATTACAGAACAGTAATTTAAACGAATGAGTACTCAAATCGTGTAATTTCATAAATATCGAATAACCGGTGAGTGTTACGGCTAAGCTGTCAATCAATGGACTCAGCACACAAATGACATTAGCAATGACGAATTGCATTCTAATTTGATAAATATCAATCTTTGTAAGAATTGTTCGATTTGCAAATACTTTTGCTTTAGGAAAATATGCGACATCATTGCTGTTCAGTTCTCATTTTTGCCATGGGGACGCTTGAAACGTAAATAGTGTTCGATAATCATTGGTTTCAAATAAAAATATAACAACCTTTCTCCTTAAGTCTCTTATTATAAACCTATTTGGGAAAGTGTGGCTTATGAACATGCAAGATTTCTCGCGCGGGTCCGCTAGTATGATATAGCTTATTACGTAAATAGAAGTTTCTGTTTCTTGCTCGTTCAATGGCACACCAGGTCTCTGCAACTGTTACCGAGACGCACACATTGTCGTCACATTACTGTTGCCAACATGTGGGACACCAAAACGATTGGTCTGGGTAAAAAGTATTATTTCGTGAATACTCCCACTATGCGTGATAAAAAACCATGGGTGTATTTATCAGCAGGACGGTGCTACCTTGTAAATATTGGTTTAGGCAAAAACCATTTGTCTGGTTGCGTGGGGTTGAAAATGCTGTATTGCCCATGATTCACGCATATAAAGGCCAACAGCTGGAATTGTACTATATAAGTGGTGATGGTAAAAAGGTATGGTGGTTGGCTTATAGACAGTGAAGGTGAAAACTTCTATATTACATCATTTCCAGATTTAATTTGCATCACTACAGAAAGTGTTGTGGCCAATTTCTTTAGTTTAGTACACCGATCATACTAGTTCATGAATGACAAATATGCGTGACAATTAACAGAATATATTACAACCCATTTTAGACTGCAAATAAGAGAAAATAGAATAAGACAATGTATATACAACATCAAACAATAAATTATTAAATGTAAATCAGCTCCAGCACCGTCGTAGAATAAACATGTTTTGCTATTTGTTTTCACATGTTTGCTTTAATGTGTAGGCTGTCTTAAAATCCCCAATTGAGGAAAGTTGTCATTTGTCGGTCACTCAAATTTACGATGGAGTTCAAATCCTATGAAAATCTATTTATTTTGTGATATAGAAATCTTAATAGAATAGTTTGTCTTTGGCTGTAGGGAGGGGGGGGGGCTGAAAAGACTCCCCAAAATTATTTCAAAATACGCCACTGCTGTTCAAATATTCGTATATTACTTTGTTGTTGTTTTAAGGGGCGGAACTACGAGGTCATCTGCCCCTGTATATTACTTTAATTAAAATACACTTTATCCTGGCTGATGTCTGTAGTGTTTGGTCCGTCGGTTAGGTAGTCAACCCAGAGGCTGGTTGGATACTCAAAAAGTACCGTCATGTAGCACTATAATGAGGCATAATAGGCAAGTGTTTGGTAGCTGTGGCAATGTGTAACACTGAGACATCAGCTGAGATGTCTCTTCAGTAAAGTCAGTAACAATGCAAGTTCATTTGTTAGTAAGACGGCTTCGGTGGCGTAGTTGGTAGCATGCTGAGCTTCTATGCCCACGATCGCGGGTTCAAATCCGGCTGAATTCGTCAGATTTTATAAGAGCGTTAAAAATCCCTCAGTATGCCTTCCTCCGGAGGGGAAGTAAAGCCGGCGGTCCCATGTCATAGATTTATGGCATGTTAAAGAACCTTCCACTAATTACACCTGTGTGAATTGTATAGGTTAAGAATGTAAACAACGCTCTTAGGTTCCTACGTTCGTTGCCAAGAGTCTACTGCGGTGGCATCTGGTAGCAATGTTCTGAACAAGCAGTCGCTGACAGTGGCGTTTGGCGGTAAAAGTAGGAACTATTTTAAAAATTCAAAAAGTCTGCAGTCCTTGAATTAAAAAACAGATAACTCTCACTAATACAGTCACCACAATTAACACCGGTTATCAGACATTCT
Source organism: Meconema thalassinum (assembly GCA_946902985.2). Lineage (NCBI taxonomy): Eukaryota > Metazoa > Arthropoda > Insecta > Orthoptera > Tettigoniidae > Meconema > Meconema thalassinum. The sequence continues at coordinate 228,643,347 of OX336395.1, read as the reverse complement.
ACACACACCCAAAGTACACGGAGCTACATGACCGCATTGTTGCAGCCTCTAAACTTAAAAACCAACCATTTGTTAGTAAGATGGGGCTGTAATTTCTGAAGGGTTGAGCGGAACAGATCCGTAGATTCCATGAACGTTCGTGAATCTGTAATGCATTGCAGAAGTTTCTTTACATAAACTACTTACAGATTTGAAGGTTACATAATCCCTTAGGCTACCGAGAATTAACAGAACAACTTTGTAGAAGGCATTTTTTCATTGTTGCCTTGTATTTGCGAGCCAATACACAGTTATTGTTGATGGCAGAACAGCGAGGTCTTCTGCCCCGTGCCAACACATAGATGAGAGCTGAAGTATGTTGGGCAGTAGACTGTCTGGAGTAAGTCTTCAAATGAGTAGAAATCCCGAGTTCTTGTTACATCAAAATTATCCAGGATTTATACCTGCAGGTTAAATAACATAAGTGACAAGCTCTTGAATTCTGCGATGATTTCAATCTAAGGCTAATTTTAACAGAATATAGCATTTCATCAATTTGTTGCTAATAAATATCGTATGGCCTTGGGTGCCGGGTGCAAGCTTTGTTATTTGACACCCAGAGGGTAGGCTTGCATGTCGAATTTCGTTGTTCCTTGAAGCACTATGAAAGTCGAGGAGGTTAGATATATAAGCTCCTTGAACACTATAGGGCTTTCTAGTAGAGAAATGAGGAACTTTGTGTTGGCGGAAACTCCCAAGGTTAATTTTGCCATTATGAACATGGACTACCGAATTCAAATGGATTCTTTGACATGCCAACATCGTATGACATGGTGTCGTTAATTTTTGCCGCCTTTCAAAAATCACTTACTACGGCCAGGATCGAACCTGCAAGCTTGGGGTTCGTAGACAGACACGTTGACCACTCACCCACCGTGACTATTTAGGGACAACATTAACCCTCTGTTGGTCGCATGTGTATCAGAATGGTACATGCACACCTATTACCGTCATTGTTGAGAGAGAATCCTTATCTGCCTGGTCAGTGGCTAGCAAAGCCTTCGTGCAGTAAGGGTGTTTGTTGCTTGGGCGTTTTTATATCATGACATGATTGCATACCTGCCAACTGTCCCGATTTAGGCGGGAGACTCCCGATTTTACACCATTTCTCCCGCCCTCCCGCTTAACGTATTAAATCTCCCGATTTTTCGAGGATCTCGCACGTAAGTTAATTCCGGACTATAAGTGCGAGATGACAAAACTTCAGTCATCCATCGAACAGGTCGAGTTTATGTGTGTTGAGTGTTTTTCGATTCGTATAAAAATTTCATAGATGCCGTTATTCTCCATAACTACGCGTCCCGCTAAGTTGGATTTGAATATCTCTTCGTTTGAAATAGTCGACGGTTAATTCAACGTGAATTCCTAGAAGTTTTCATAATAGCCTGTGGATGAGAGGTAGTTGTAGACTGCGGAATATTGTATCTCTTTAACACGTGAATTTATTTGTGTATAACTTAGATGTTGGCATTAATAGTCAGTTCCTCGGTAATAGGCTATGGCGAAGAAATATGATTAGACTTCGATCGTCTTCTAAACCTCCAGATTTTTCAGTTTGCGAGGTTGGCAGGTATGTGATAGAAAATGTACATATACGGTAAATGAACAAAGCAAGTAAATAATGAAGTTATAATAGGTCCTTCAAAGGAAACTTTGTACGCCATTTAGTCTAAAAATTACGCTGTGAAAATGCTTCAATACTTCAGCTGTGAATTCAAGTCAAAAATTATTTTATCACTTTGATTGCGACCATTTTGTAACAAATGAATGATGGGACCACCCAAGGTAAATGTGTAGGCGCCATGATAAGAGGAAAATTTAAACCAAAACATATTCTATTATCTCCAAGAGTACTCTGAGATTTGCCGATGACATGGTCATCTTGGCCGTTACACCATTTGAATGAGTTTTTGTATGATATGGACTCTGTCTTGAGGAAAGAACTCATGATGAAAATTAATAAATGTAAAGCAAAAATATTGGAATGCAGCCGAAAAAAACCAGAAACCTCTATGGACATCCAATTGGCAGGTGAAAAACTAAAGGAAGTAGGAGACTTCTGTTACTTAGGAAGCAAAATAACCAGTGATGGACGAAGCAAAGAGGATATAAAAAGTGGGTTAGCTCGGGCAAGGAAAGCATTTCAACAGAAAAGGAATCTGTTGACATCGAATATAGATTTAGGTATTAGGAAGTCATTTTTGAAGGCCTTTGTCTGGAGCATGGCGCTCTATGGAAGTGAAACTTGAACTGTTGGTGCAGCAGAAAAGAGGAGAATAGAAGCATTTGAAATCTGGTGTTACAGGAGAACGGTTCCTCAGTTTAGGGGCGCGATAACGCAGTCATGTAGCCCCGTGTACTTGGGGTGTGTGTAGAATCTGTCTGATAAGCGGTGTTAATTGTGATGACTGTATTAGTGTGTAGCCGGCCCCGTGGTGTTGGGGTAGCGTGCCTGCCTCTCACCCGGAGGCCCCGAGTTCGATCCCCGGATTTTAAAACTACCGTGAGGGCTGGAACGGGGTGCACTCAGCCTCGTGAGGACAATTGAGTAGCTGTCTGACGATGAGGCAGTGTCACGAAAACCAAGATTAACGGCCGAGGGGACTTGACGCGATGACCACGCGTCACCCCGATATCTGCAGGCCAATTGGCTGGGCAGCGGTCACTTGGTAGGCCTAGGCCCTTCAAGGGCTGTAGTGCCATGGGGTTAGTTTTCATTAGTGTGTGTTATCTGTTTCTAATTCAAGTAAAAACTGCAGACATTCGATTTTCAAGTAGTTTGAACTTTTGCTACCAAACGCCACCGTCAACGACCAACTAGTTCTGAACTTGGTCACTAGATGCCACCTCAGTCGGCTCCTGGCGACGAACGTTGGAACTTACGAGCATTATTCGAAGAAGAATCCATTCCAGGTTCCGTGTTGACGTTTAGAATTGAATATAACAAGTTGCAAAGTTTCCGCCTAATCAACACATATTTAATTCTAAGTTAGCGTCTCATGGGTACATGTTTCGGAATTTATGCCAATTCCTTCTTCAGCCCTTTACAATAAATATTAGGAAACATCATAGCACAGAACAAAATGACCTCGTCCATGTCGAAATATATAACACTAATATTAAAACACTATAAAAACTATTAAAAAATTAAAACATGACAAACTTATGACCAATTAAAACATTCCTGCTGTTCACAGTCACTTAAATATGTAATCACTAATTATGAACATTTTTGTTTTAGTGTGCGATGGCCAAATGCACAGTCATAAATCACTTGTGTGTCAAGCAAAACAATGAGCCTTTTGCTAGTGTCCATGACCCAAATAGCTTGCAATACTGGTGGGTAAAATGATGAAAACTTTGGTTCCAGTGCTTTCTTTGAATGTGGGCCGGCATGTGACTCTAGATGTGAAATCAGGGAAAAACTCTTCAACTAATTGACTGGAATTTGCATTGACCCACTAAATGGATATGCTGTCTTGTACTACCAGCTCCACGGACCTGAAATGAAATCATTCGGTGTTTTGAAATTTTGAACTATATTTACCAAAAAATAATTAATCTTAAGTACAGCCCTGAAAAATTGGACTTACTTGGGAACGATTTGAAATGCAAAGCGTCTATGTCATGATATGGTGCTGGGTGGGCTCATGCACCTGAAGAGAAAATTTTGAGAAAATTAAGAAATTATTATATTATATAAAAGTGAAGAGTTGCGTGGAGCAAATTATGATTGAATAACTTACCGACGTGAATGCTAGTGCGATGCGATATAGGTAGGTCAAGTGCCACGCTGCTTGTGTTCCGGTGTGTGTACATCTGATCTACTTGTACTGTGAGCAGAGTCAGCTGCTGCCTGACGAGGTTGAGGAGAGTAAGTGGGCGGTGCGGAGGTGGAGGGGTGGAACTGCACGGAGTGAAAATGACCGGGGTGGGGCGGGAATACCGATGTCAATGACCTTACTGTTATCTATGGAGGTTTTAATTTTTTGGAAATGCGGTGGTCTGCTATTGTATCGAACAATACATTGGTATCAAAATTGATTTCATTCTAGTTTTTGTGAGCATTGGACCTTTGGACGTTGATGTGTATGTCTTCCAAAATATTCATCAGACTGCCTTTGGACACGTAATGCAATATTTTAACATCGTTTTCTAAGCTGGTGAAACTGTGTTCACTTTCTTCTATAGAGCATCCAGCGTTTAGAAAAGACTGTGGGTCTTATGGGCTTTTACTTTTAACGGAAATCCCCCCTAAACTGGTTTTGTTGCCTCACCTTTTATCATGAAGGAACTCTGAACATATATATTTTTCGTCATAATAGCTTCCTACAATTATCTGCCAATTGATTACCTTTGTTATTGCATACAAGTATCGCTTATATTACGTCTTAGTAATTTAAAATTTTTCGAGGTTAGTACGCTGGAAAGAAGAGCCTCGTCCTGTGCTGCATGCTCGTCCGAAGTGGAGCACGTGCTCAGTTCCGCTGGCAACATAAGTTCTGAAGCACTATACGTCATTGGTGTTACTGTTGTGTGTCTGTTTTATTTTCTGTTCGATCGAATCATGGCTGCCGACAGTTGGGTTCCAACCCACTATCTCCCGAATGCAAGCTCACAGCTGCGCGCCCCTAACCGCACGGCTAACTCACTACAATATTACAAATATTAATCTAAACCAAACAACAAGAATAAAATTGAAAGAAACTAAATTACAGCCTAACTAATAACTAAAGAGGTGATGATCAACAGTATTGCTGACATAACAATTGTTAACATCGTCTGCATACTTCCGAGAAGGAAGGAAGGATTGTGCTCTCGACATCTGTCAATCAGAAATGCGTCATATCACAACGAAATGAATCTCGGTATTGGTTCTCTTCGCATACAGTATCCTTAATACTGGTCCAATCCGTTAACACCTGCAAAACTGCTCCTTCCTGGGCGTGTTCTATTTCAGGTAGCTGCTGGGGTTGTGGTTGTCTCGCTAACTTATGAAAGCGCAGTACTCGAAGCGGGTGAACATAACGTATGACGTCAGCGCTACCTCTGCCTAGAGTTAGCAACACTGTCGCCATAAGGCTCCACAGTCTTTTCTAAACGCTGGATGCTCTATATGTGGGATGCCATAGCCGAAAATTTGTTATGTTTTATTGCTGAAAAATGCTCCTTATAACGAGTGCGAAAGCTTCTACCTGTTTGGCCCACGTAATTGGCCGGGCAAGAATTACATTTGATTTCATATACGCCCGATTTGGAATATTTGTTGGTGTGATTGATTTTACTTGAATTGAAGAATTTTTTGAAGTTAGAATTGTTGGTTTTGAAGGCAATATTTAAATTGTGTTTCTTTAAGATGTTAGAAACGGTATAAATGCTTCGGTCCACATAAGTGAAGGTTGCGAATTTTTTCTTTTCAGGTTCAATTTTGACCAATGTAGGCCTAGTTTTCGGTTTATTTTTTATTTTATGAATAAGGTTATTGATGTACCGGTAGTTAAAACTATAGCTGTTGATGTTTGCTATTTGATGGATGATCTCTATTTCCTGTTGCAAATCCTTTTGGGACAAAGGTAGACTTAGGGCTCTGTTTATGAGGCTGGTGAATGTTGACTTTTTATGACTTCCAGGGTGGTTGGAGTCATGACGTATAGTTGTGCTCGTTTGAGAAGGTTCCCTGTATATTTTATAATGGAGTCTATTGCTTTTTCTGGTTACCGTTAGATCTAAATAATTAATTTCAAAAAAGAAGATTGTAGTTTTACGTGACCGTGAATCTTATGATTATAAGCCACGGGACCTCCGTTTTACGTGGAATCCGAACCACAGGACATGGCATTTCACTTCGAAAATCTCACATGCATTGACCGGGAATCGAACCCGGACCGCCTTGGTGAGAGGCATACAGCTAGACCGCTGAGCCACCACGCCCCTTAATTAATTTCATTGTTGACTTCAGACTCAACAGTGAACTTGACGTGATTGTCGATGTTGTTCAAGGTCTCTAAGATGTGAGCTATATTTTGACTTTGTTCATTAATGAACAGCCCAGCGTAAGCCTAAAATGCACACGGACGCCATGTGTTTTTTACTTTTTCACTGAAATCGTTACTGCTTGGCTTCCTTTGATCATAAATAAATTATTTTCTACAGAAATCTTCCTCGAGATATCCTTTACAGAACGGTGAAAACCGCATCAAAATCCATCCAGAGGTTCACCCGTGACATCCAAAAACGACAGTAGCAACACTCGAGCGCAGCAACAGAAGAGAGTTAAAACGATATCATCACCTCTCACTGTAACACTTTTGCACGAACATCACTGTCAAAATGAACAACAATTTCATGTCAAAGAACTAAAATGAAATATGTAAGTTGCCTGCCTGTGTCACTTTCAGATGATAAGAAAAGGTGGAGTAGGTGAGCTAGTTAGCAAAGGGAGCGCACAATACACACACACACCTCACAGAGTAGGTTGATACAACAACAAAAAGCTGCTCATATATTTTAGGTATTTTTTCCAAAAAAACTCAAGCATGAATGTTCAAATTTAGGTTCTATGCTAGTTAATACTAGGATGAATGACAGTATTGACTCTAGTTCCTAACGTCTCTGTTTTATTTTATTTCCCTGAATCTGATATGATTCCTGTAAGATCTTGTTTTCCATTCCTCTCCCTTCTAGAAATTTGTTTCAAGTTTTTTTAAATCTTTATTTAACCTAACGTGATTTCTCTTTGGCATTTTCAGAGCTGGATTTCTTCCATGTTTGTGTCAGCTACTAAATAATATGTCATAATGGTACTTACATTTTACTTAATTATTTTATCCTTTTATAAGTAAATAAAAACATGCATTTATGCACTCTCAGAGCCTTTGGATTTCATTCATTAATAAGTAACCTGATAATCCTTCCTTTTATATTTAAGTATGTGCTGATAAGAAGTAGAAACTTCCTGTACAGATATAACCCTTGTATCGGGCTTTGTTTTGTTAGAGAATGAATAAACCTATATTTTGCTTCCATCCATTGGAAGTTGATAGAGCTACAAAAAAAAAACTACATTCAATTTATGAAAGAAAATGTTACATTGTGAAGAATCATTAGGAACTTGATCCCATCTCCAGTCACAGAGGTGGTACCTCAACCTTTCTGTGGGGATAGGCACACTTCGTCAATGAGAGTATGCCCCAGGCTGAATCAGTAGCAGAAGTTGGCGAACCTCGATGTAATTGTCCATCTAGCTCCTGACCATCAGTTCTATAACTTTGATACATTTGAGGTTGTACTATTCAAGATGGGGATATGGTGGTGGGTTTGTAGGTCTCGCCCCTCAAATGGTTGGTGTTCACTCATTTCCATTTCTATAGTTATGTTGATAATGAAGCTATTTCCTGAGCCAGCTGGGATGCTATCATGCCAGTATGCCTTCAGGAGCCATTTACTGCCTAGGTAGAGTCAGTCTAAATTATTGAGAGGCAGTTTACTTGGGTAAAATATACAATTCTTGACTACATTTTAAAAATCTGTTCACTCAAAAACTACCCAGACTTTAACACAGACAATGTTATTCTAACCAGTATTAACTTATTGCCGAGAAAATAATTTGTGATAAGATCAATGTATATAAACAGAAATAATGAAATACAGGCGAAAGAAGTGAAACATAGGAAGCAATTGGAAGAGTACACTCGCCACCACAGAGAAGATGTAGTAAGAGAAAGGAAGCGGGTTGAGGACAGAGATCACAAGAGTTGCTTCAAACGGGAAAGAAAATTTTGATTAACAGTGTAAACAATGATTAAAATTCTACCAATTTCGTAGTGATATCAATATGAAGGGTCTCTAAACTTCTCAAAACAGAGTAGTGTGAGGGAAGGGGTAACCCGTGGCCAATTGCAAGCATTGGCAGCAGTTAAAAATATAATCAAGCTCCTTACTCCATATTTCCATATTTCATGTATTTCAGTGTTTTCATGTATTTTACACTTCAGATGTGTGTTAAGATTTTTAAGCTTCAAGATTATTTAGGAGATGATTGTCTTTCATCTATTTTTCAATTTTATTATACGGATCAGTTGTCTATACATAGTAATCAGGAACTGTGCAGTGTGTGTAAGAAAAACCACAGACAATGGCTCACAGCACTTGAAAGACATTAAGATAATTAATCAATCCTTCGATAAATGCCAATATTGTGTAGGGTGGGTATTTTGTAAGTATTTTTATTCTCAATTGCATTTTGTGACTGTTTTGAATCTAAATTACATTTTGTAAGTATTTTCTAACTAAATTGCATTTTGTAAATATTGTCAATTCAAATAACAGTACAGTAAGTATGTAGTTAGTTTTAGTTGTAAGTAGGTAGTTAGTTTGTCTATTAGATATATGTCATTGTTCTATTAGACTGTGGTGTGTGAGTGTGTCTGGTAGCAGTTGCATTGTTTATTAGTTATAGTTCATTGTTTCAGTAGACTGTGATGTGTGAGGGTGCATGTGAGTGTGCCTGGTGACAGACTGTTTTAGTGGTAGTATTTGTTGTTGGTGGAACTTTAGTATTTTTTTCGTTAGTAGAATTTTGGTATTCAATTGTTAGTACGGTAGAAGGTTAGTATTTTTGTTAGTAGAATTGCTCTTTACTTATTCTGAAAGGGAGTAGCAGCCTTTCAGAATAAATCAATTCTTTACTAGTCTTATTGACGGTTAAGATATTGATAATATAAGCCAAATAATGGCTACACTGCGTCCTGCTGCACGGCTGAAAGCAACGGGAAACTACAGCCGTATGCTATTCCCGAGGATATGCACCTCTCTATGCATAATTACATGTGATGATGGCCTCCTCCCTTGTAAAATTTCAATCCGGAGGTAAACTAGTCCCCCGTTCGGATCTCCGGGTGGGGACTACTCGAGAGGGGGTTAACATCACAGAAGTGACAAAGAGGAAATCTGACATTCTACGGATCGGAGCGTGGAATGTTAGAAGTCTGCTAGGAAGTGGAAGGTTAGAAAACTTAGAAAGGGAAATGGATAGGTTGAGGTTGGATTTGGTTGGGATTAGTGAAATGCGCTGGCAGGAAGAACAGGACTTGTGGTCAGGAGACTATAGGGTCATTAGCACTAAATCAAACAATGGCCAAGCAGGGGTTGGCCTCATATTGAGTAGGTAACTTGGACAGCGGGTGGAATATTATGAACAATATAGTGAACGGATTATTGTAGCAAAAATCAATACTAAACCTACCTGCACCACAGTGGTACAAGTCTATATGCCTACCAGTCAAGCTGATGATGAGGATGTTGAAAAGGTCTACGAAGAAATAGACGAAATTCTGAGGTATATCAAGGGTGATGAGAATGTTATAGTAATGGGAGATTGGAATGCTGTGGTAGGAAAAGGGAGAGAAGGGAAGATAGTAGGAGGTTTTGGATTAGGTGAAAGGAATGATCGAGGAAGCAGGCTGGTAGAATTCTGCACCGAGCATGAGTTGGTCATAGCTAACACCTTATTCAATAACCACAATAGAAGAATATACACATGGATGAGACCAGGAGATACAGGGCGTTACCAAATCGACTTCATTATGGTCAAGCAGAGGTTTCGAAACCAGATTTTGGATTGTAAAACATATCCTGGTGCTGACATAAACTCTGACCACAATCTGGTTGTAATGAAATGCAGATTAAAGTTGAAGAAACTGAAGAAAAGTCAAAAGCCAAAAAGGTGGGCAATAGACAGACTGAAAGAGAAGGATGTAAACGAAAGATTCAAGAAGAGTATAAAGGAAGGACTAATGAAAAACCCTAAACAAACTTCAATTGCAGACGAATGGGCACTTTTGAAGAATGAAATAACAAAATCCGCAGAAGAAAACATTGGTAGGAAAGAAAGAATAGGTAGAAAACCGTGGATCACTCAGGATATACTAGAATTGATGGATGAAAGGCGGAAACACAAGAATGTAAGAGATGAAAAGGGGAAAGCAGAATACAGACGTCTGAGAAATGAGGTTAACAAGAAGTGCAAGGAAGCAAAAGAAGAATGGTTGAAAGAGAAATGTGCAGGTATAGAAAATTGTCTGAAATTAGGAAAAGTAGACACAGCTTATCGAAGGATTAAGAATACTTTTGGGGAAAAGAAGACTAAGTGCTGTAATATTAAGGACAAAAATGGAAAGCCTCTAACAGATAGGGAAGAAAAGGTTGAGAGATGGAAAGCTTACATAGAGAGTTTGTATAAGGGAAAGGAGATTGAGAATCATGTAATGGAAAGGGAGGAGGAAATTGATGAGGATGCGAAAGGAGATTTAATATTGAGATCAGAATTTGATAGAGCTTTGGAAGACTTAAGCAGGAACAAAGCACCAGGCATAGATGATATACCGATTGAGTTGCTACGCTGCATAGGAGATGAAGGTCTGATCAGGTTATTTCACTTGGTGTGTAGGATTTATGAGACAGGTGAGGTACCCCCTGATTTCAAGAAGAATGTAATCATCCCTATACCAAAGAAAGTGGGAGCTGACAGATGTGAAGATTACCGTACAATCAGCTTGATTACTCATGCTTCAAAGATCCTGTCTAGAATAATTTACAAGAGGATTGAAAGCCAGATAGAAACGGAGTTGGGCGAAGACCAATTTGGATTCAGGAGAAATGTAGGAACAAGAGAAGCTGTACTAAGTCTTAGGCTGATTTTGGAAGGTAGAATAAGGAAAGGTAAGAGAACGTTCATGGCTTTTGTAGACTTAGAAAAGGCTTTTGATAACGTTGATTGGACTAAATTGTTTGACATTTTGAAATCCATTGGAATAAAGTACAGGGATAGGAGGGTGATATATAATCTATACAGAAACCAGACAGCAGTCATTCGAGTTGAAGGACATGAGAGAGAAGCTGGTATTCAGAAAGGTGTAAGGCAAGGCTGCAACTTATCACCCATACTTTTCAATCTTTACATTGAACAAGCAATGAAGGAAATTAGAGAAAAATGTAAAGTGGGAGTGAAGATTCAAGGAGAAATAATTTCAACTCTGAGATTTGCTGATGACATCGTCATCTTGGCCGACAAGCCTGAGGATTTGAATGAGTTTTTGAATGGTATGGACTCAGTCTTACGGAAAGAATTCATGATGAAAATTAATAAATGTAAAACAAAAATACTGGAATGCAGCCGAAATAAATCAGAAACCTCTATGGAGATCAAATTGGCAGGTGAAAAGCTGAAGGAAGTAGGAGACTTCTGTTACTTAGGAAGCAGAATAACTAGTGATGGACGAAGCAAAGAGGATATAAAAAGTAGGTTGGCTCAGGCAAAGAAAGCATTTCTACAAAAAAGGAATCTGCTGACATCGAATATAGATTTAGGTATTAGGAAGTCATTTTTGAAAGCCTTTGTCTGGAGTGTGGCACTCTATGGAAGTGAAACTTGGACTATTGGTGCAGCAGAAAAGAGGAGAATTGAAGCATTTGAAATGTGGTGTTACAGGAGAATGATGAAGATCAGATGGGTAGATAGGGTTACAAACGAAGAGGTATTAAGACGAGTGGGAGAGGAGAGATGTTTCTGGCGACTGCTAATGAAGAGAAGAGATAGGTTGGTAGGACACATTCTAAGACACCCAGGAATAGCAAGCTTAGTTATGGAAGGAAGGGTCGAGGACAAGAACTGTAGGGGTAGACCAAGGTTAGAATATGTTAAACAGATTGCCTTGGATGTAGGGTGTGGTAGCTATGTAGAGATGAAACGTTTAGCTCAGAACAGGGAGGCGTGGAGAGCTGCATCAAACCAGTCAAAAGGCTGAAGACTCAAACAACAACAAACATTAATGATGATGAAGACTTCGTCGACATATCTTCCCCAGAATTCAATTCCATCATCATCATCATCATCTTGAGCAGTTTCCAACCGCTGGTCGGGTCTGCTTGGAACATAAGCCTCTCCATCGTTTCCTGTCCATCCACCATCTCTCGTCATTTACTGTGTCCCAGCACACTCCTCTTTCCTCCACACTCTTCTTAACTCCTTTTGCCCATCTGTCCCTTGGTCTTCCCCTTGGCCTCCTTCCCGTCATTTCCATTCCAAACATCTTCTTCGGTATCCTCTCCTCTTGCATCCTCCTCACATGTCCATACCATTGTAGCCTAGATCGCTCTATTCTATTTTGCAATGGTTCCTCTCTTACCATCTCCCTGACTCTCTCATTCCTTACTCTGTCCATTCTTGTCACTCCTACCCTACTCCTCTGGAACTTCATCTCCACTGCTCGTATTTTATTCTTGTCCCTTTCCTTCATCACCCATGTTTCTGAACCATATGTCAAAATTGGCACAAAGTAGGTCTTGTAGATGATTCCTTTACATTTTTGTGGTACATCTTTATTCCATATCATCCCCCTAACACTCTTGAAAAATCCATCTGCGCACCTTCCCCTCTCATTTATTTCCATCCTATTGCCTCCCTTTTCTTCAATTATGCTTCCCAAGTACTTGAAGCATTCTACTTTCTGCAACTGCTGTCCTCCAAGTGTTATGCCCATATCCAGTCTGTTCTTCTTCCTCGTTGTGATGACCACTTCACTCTTTTGTGCTGAGAACTTCATCCCATATGATAACACTACCTTCTCCCACTCATCTAATTGCTCTTGTACTTCTTGCTCATCCTCTCCCCATACCAGAAGGTCATCAGCAAACAACGTTGCCTTCATTTTCCTTTCCCCAATGCTATTTACCACTTTTCGTATGATTTCATCCATCACCACTATAAATAACAGGGGTGAGAGGGCACTTCCCTGTTTCAGACCACTCTCCAGTTGAAACCATTCCGTTCTCTCTCTTCCCACCTTTACACAGCTTTTGCTTCCCTCGTACATTGCTTTCACTCTTGCCACTGTCTCCTTGTTCACTGCTTTTGCTCTCATTGCTTCCCATACCTTGTTTCTATTAATACTATCATATGCTTTCTCAATATCCAAGAAGGTCATCACCAGATCTTTCCCATATTCATAATGGTGTTCTTGTAGCTGTCTTACTGCAAAGATGAGGTCAACTGTTGATCTTCCTGGCCTGAATCCATACTGTTCTTCCCTCAGCCCATCTTCAACTTCTGTCCGAATTCTTCTCTCCAGTACCTTCTCAAATATTTTGGCGCAGTGGCACATGAGTGTAATTCCCCTGTAGTTCTTGCATTCCTTCCTACTTCCCTTTTTAAATATGGGTATTATTATCCCTCTTTTCCAGTCCTCTGGTATTTTCTTCTCCCTCCATATCACTTTCATTACTCGAAAGAGCCACTGGGTTCCTATCACCCCTGCTGCTCTCACCATCTCCACACTCACTTCGTCTATTCCCGGTGCCTTTCCCCCTTTCATCTTCCTTAATGCTTCCTCCACTTCTTTCCATGCCAATTCCTTCTCTGAAATGTCTTGGTCACTGTCTGTTTCTTCCTCCACAATGTCCACTACGCTGGTTTTAGTTGGATTTAGGAGTTCCTTGAAGTATTCTCTCCAGATAACCTTTAGTTCTTCCATATTTTCGACCTCCTTTCCATTCCTGTCCACCATTCTGACATTTTCCCCTGTATCTCTTCTCTTTGCCTTTATCATTCCATACAACACTTTCTTACTGCCATCACAGTCCTCCTCCATCATTTCTGTCCATTTCTCCAGCCATTTCTTTTTCTCTTCCTTCACTACTTCTCCTGCTTCTTTCTTCCGCTCTTGGTATTCTTCTCTTGTTCTGTCTGTCCTCTGTTGGAACCATTTCCTGAATGCTTCATTTTTCTTTTTCACTGCTTCCTTAGTTCTGGGGTTCCACCATGGTGTTTCCTTCCACCTTTTCTTTCCACTAGTTCTGCCACACACGACTTCCGCTGCTTCTACCAACACGTCCTTGAACCTATTCCATTCTTCTTCACCTGTTTTCGGATCATCCTTCGGTAATTTGTTCCTCACTAATATCTGGAACTTCTCCTTATTTCCATCCTCCTTCAGCTTCCATGTCCTTATTCTTCTTTCTTGGTTCTCAGTTCTCCTCTTTTCCTTCAGTCCTCTCACCTTGGCGACCAGCAGACGGTGGTCACTGTCCAGGGCTTCTGAAGGTATTACCCTTATATCCGTGATACTCTTCTTTGTCTCCTTCCCGCATAGAATATAGTCCACCACTGATTTCCTAGTCAAATCCCATCAACGTGGTTAATTACTTTTTCATATTCTAAATGGTCGAGATAAATGTTGGCTGGTATGCCGGAGAGAGGTGATCCCATTGCGAGACCTTCTGACTGTCTGTAAAGTTTACCATTCAACGTGAAGACATTATTATTGGTCACCAAATCTAATATTGAAACTAATTCCTCAATTTCTACTTTAGAAAGTTCTCTATTGTGGGTTAATTGTGTGCGTATGACATGTATGGTTTTTTTCACTGGTATATTAGTGTACATGTCTTTGATGTCTATTGAGTGCATGGTGCTGCTGTCCTTTAGTTTTAAGCCTACTGTTTTTTTGCAGAAATGCATGGTATTCCTGAAAGACATGTTTGCCTTGAACTTATAATGTCGGTTGAGATACTGTTGTGCAAATTTTGCAAGCTTGTAAGTGGGACTATTTTTAAAGTTAACAATTGGTCTGATTGGTATACCTGGTTTATGAATCTTTGGTAACGATCTCAAAGTGGGTAGACTTGGGTTCATACTCGTAAATTTAGTGGCTTGTTTGTAGTCTATAATGAAAATCGTGTTTTTCAAAAGTTTTTTGACTTGCTTTTGGATAGCATTAGTTGGATCTTTTTTGATTTCTTTGAAATTTGTGGTGTTAAGAAAATTGTTGGTCTTTTGGATATAATCATCTTTGTTCATTAAAACAGATGTGTTTCCCTTGTCGGCCTTTGTTATGACTATATTGTTATCATTAATTTTTTTGGCTAAGTTATTTAATTGCGCATTATCGTGAGAATTGTTGCAACTATTTTTGCGTTTGTTTTTATTGGTGTTTATGATTTTTTTGATTTTCTTGTTGGTGTCAAATCTCGTGGCGTTTTGTTCCTCATACGGCAATTTTTTAATTGCTGCTTCGGTTTCGGCTGTTAAATTGATTAATTCGTTGTCATTATAGTTCTGGTCCCAATTATGCTTAGGCCCTTTCTGTAAAATTTCTAACTCTTTTTGATCCAATGCGATGTTGGAAAGATTTTTGATGGGGTTTTGGAAAACATGTGGGTTGTTAATTATTTTTTGGTAAATATAGTTCAAAATTTCAAACCACCGAATGATTTCATTTCAGGTCCGTGGAGCTGTTAGTACAAGACAGCATATCCATTTAATGGGTCAATGCAAATTCCAGTCAATTAGTTGAAGAGTTTTTCCCTGATTTCACATCTATAGTCACATGCCGGCACACTTTCAAAGAAAGCACTGGAACCAAAGTTTTCATCATTTTACCCACCAGTATTGCAAGCTATTTGGGTCATGGACACTAGCAAAAGGCTCATTGTTATGCTTGACACACAAGTGATTTATGACTGTGCATTTGACCATCGCACACTAAAACAAGAATGTTCATAATTAGTGATTACATATTTAAGTGACTGTGAACAGCAGGAATGTTTTAATTGGTCATAAGTTTGTCATGTTTTAATTTTTTAATAGTTTTTATAGTGTTTTAATATTAGTGTTATATGTTTCGACATGGACGAGGTCATTTTGTTCTTTGCTATGATGTTTCCTAATATTTATTGTAAAGGGCTGAAGAAGGAATTGGCATAAATTCCGAAACATGTACCCATGAGACGCTAACTTAGAATTAAATGTGTGTTGATTAGGCGGAAACTTTGCAACTTGTTATATTCAATTACGAGCATTAGTCGAATCTAACCTATAATTTAGCTTCACACAATTGTAGATAGTGGAAGGCTCTTTATCATGCCATAAATCTAAAACATAGCACCGCCGGATTTACTTCCCCTTCGAAGGAAGGCATACTGAGGAATTTTTAACGCTCTTAAAGAATCCGACGACTTGGGCCGGGTTTGAACCTGCTATTGCGCATAGAAGCTCAGTATGCTACCAACTATGCCACCGAAACCACCAAGGTGTTACAGGAGAATGAGGATTCATGAAGAGGCATTAAGAAGAGATGTTTCTGGCGACTGCTAAGGAAAAGAAGATATAGGTTGGTAGGACACATACAAAGACACTCAGGAATATCAAACTTAGTTATGTAGGGCCACAATAACAGTAGGGGTAGACCAAGGTTAGAATATGTTAAACAGATTGCCTCGAATGTAAGGTGTGGTAGTTATTTAGAGATGAAACAATGAGATCAGGACAGGGAGGCATGGAGAGCTGTATCAACCCAGTCAATGGACTGAAGACTCAACAACAGGTTTATTTATGTGTAGCTCGCTGGAATAAGGAGATATCCAGTGCTGGGTTAGATGCTGTTTTGTTATTAAGGTGGTCTTGTTATTTCCTGATACTTGTTTGGGATAAGGAAGTACCAAGGAAAAGCAAGGAGGTAATGTATAAAGTGTACTATGTACCCATATTAACTTAATGCAGCTGAGACTTGGACACTGACAAGCTGACAAGAGAGTAGAATCCAAGCCAGTGAAATGAAATTCCTAAGAAGTATGATAGGAAAGACAGAATGAGGAATGACGATGTTAGGAAGGAAGTTGGGATGGGAAAACTAAATGAGAGAATTGAGAAGAATAAACTAAGATGGTTTGGACATGTAAAGAGGATGGAGGAAAATAGAATACCAAGACAGATGCTGGAGGCTACGTGCAAGGGTAAGTGAGCAAGGGGAAGACCTAGAACAAGGTGGATCGATTCAGTGAAGAACAGCGTGTGAAAAAGAAATCTGGACTGGGACAAGATCGTGGAAGAAGAATTGTGGAAGGAAAGAGGAAAGTGGAGATGTGCCATAAATACCCCGAGCCGGCAGGTGCTGGATAAGGGAAATGATGATGATCAGACCAAACAAAATTCCTAGTTATTGATACAGTTATATAACAGCTTAGGCTTTCACAGCCAGCGTTCATAATTAAGTACAAGTTTTTTGGGCTTGTAGGCCGTGGTCCAGGCAGGATATCTCCCGACGTTTCACCGGAAACTGCGTCCGGCATTTTCACGGGTTACCCTCCTTTCAGCCGACGAAGGAAAGGAGCGAAACCCGTGAAAATGCCGGACGCAGTTTCCGGTGAAACGTCGGGAGATATCCTGTCTGGACTATGGCCTACAAGCCCAAAAAACTTGTACTTAATTATTGATACAGTACCTGCATCCGTAGTTTAAAGGAGTATGTTTCCTTGAGAAAGAGATGAAACATTGCAGTTCACGTTCAATTAAGTCCACTTGATGTAAACAGTTTGTGTCCTAATTCTAAAAATATGAGGCATATCTGAGAGCTCCTCGAAAGTTAATATCTGTTTTCACAGCCTATATATTGCTCCTAGGTTCCTCAGCTACAGAGGAAATCATATCCATGATTACCCAGGAGATGTTCTAATAAGTTACTTGAGGCTGAACTGACCAAAACGTAGTCGCTATGTTGGAAAAGGCAATGCTGCCAACTTGACTGTACCACATGCCACTGTCTGGTCGCTGAGGTTAGACTGCTGTGTGTTCAAGCAAGGAGGTGTGGAGTGTATGCAACAAAAATGCAAAGTGCCTCCGTGATCCCTATAATAAATGATTGTGATTTTCAAGGCAGATTGCATGTGCGATGGCATTCACCCATTAATTAAATGTCTAGCTGTTTTGTACTGCAGTTTCTCTCACAATTGCAAACATCTGACTGGCACTGGGAAATTCCACGGACAGGAAAAGTAAAACGTGATAGCACGTTTCAGCTACACTGTCATTTGTTTTACATTGTCTGTCTGTTAGGTAGTAAGCCTGAAGGCTGGTTGGATCCTCAATTAGTACCGCCGTTGAGTATTATTTATTTATCGTGTCAGAAGAACAAAGTAAACATAGACAAATTAAATAAACAAGAGAAATATTAAACGCTGGTTGACGAATAATTTGCCACGACAAGTGCATTTAAAGTTGCTCTCATTAAGCCTTTAATGGTGCAAGTGTCTGGAGAAGCAGGACACAGTAGAATATGATCATTAGTCTGCTTAGTACCTCACTCGCAGTAAACTGATTCCACAGGAAGGCCCCATTTCTGCTGGTTAGTCTTGCATCTCATGGTACTGGAGCGTAGCCGATTAAGAGCCTTCCATGTTGTCCACTTTTCTGAATGTCCAGGGGGAAGCTCTTCCGTTGGGACCATCCATTCTCTCAAATATTGACATTTTGCCCGCCACATTGAGATTCTTGCTTGCTGTGATGTTCCTTGAAGAGCCTCAGTGGTTTTCAAGAAGCTCTTTCTTGATTTTAGCCTAGGATGTGCTGGCTGACTAGCATACAAAGGGTGAGCTTCCATAGTCATAGCCTTGCTTTTCTCATATATAGCAGCAACCTCACGTCAGATTTCAGGTGGTGCTATACCAGCGAGACAGTAAAGTTTACAAGAAGTATAACTTTAAATTTCCCGCCAAATCAATACTTTACTTACAGAAAAATTCTACGGGTACATGTTTCTGAAAGCTATTTTGTTTCCTTCTTCAGCCCACATTTGGCACAAAACATTATACAACTACATCGAAATCCTCATCAAACAACACAAAACACAATTTATCAGTTAAAATGTTAGAACACATTAAAAATTACAAATTAAGAAACACACAAATTAACACATCAACAAAACTCTGAAATCATGCAATGCTCCATGCATTTTCTGTCACTTTTTCCTGTGTTAGACCTGTGTCATTAGACACATTAAAATGTTGCTTACGGACAAACACTTATTTGTTGAAGTATCTTCAATGTCTTAAAATACGTATAACCATTCTATGGCAATTCCTGTGTTAGGTAATGGACCTCACTGCTTAAAGTGTGGGCTTGTAAAAATCAAATATTTTGTCCAGTATTTACCTTGTGTCATTAGACACAAACTACTTATTGTTAAGATAAGACAAAAATTATTAATGAAGTGTTTCCTGTCTGACACTTGAAACATGCTGTTGCGAAACATTTGTCGCTTCATGAAACAGAACATTTTGACGGCTGGTAAAGGATTGAAGGCAGTCAAATTCAAAGTTTCTAAGGTGATTATAAGCTGACGGTCAGCGGCATCAATTCCAAATTATCGTTATGGTTGTATATGGTACCTGAAACGAGTGATTTACTGGTTAACGTTTTAAAATGCCAAAAGATAAGTAATTCTTTAATAGGAAATAAAGAAACTTATGAGGAACATTGACAAATTTACTCCTTGTCAGTTTCAATGTGGGTTGTTGAATTGCTCCAAGTTGCTCTGTTATGTTCTTCAAAAACTTTTAGGTCTTAAACAGCCCATGATAATACGGCAGGTGTCATTTAATGCCACATCTACAGTATGTTTATGGTATGGCTGGACTTGTGCTACACCGAGCATGCATATTCAGCAGTGGAGTAGCACAGTGCTAGCGCGCTTGTTCTCAGAGTACAAGGATGAGCTCCCCAAGTGGTGCCACTCAGTTTCCGCACTATGTTGTTTCTGGCAGACACTTTTTGCTTCACGTTTAGACAGTGCTTCTTATACGTAAGCGTACGATCCAGAGTTACTCCCAGATATTTTGGAGTCAGACAGTGCTGAAGAGGGATTCCTTCCCAAGTGATATGCAGGGTTTTAGCTGCTTTTTCGTTATTGAGTTATGTGGGTAGATACCCACAAAAATCCAAGGCAGTGTTATAGTGAGGCATACTAGGCAAGAAGAGGAGTGAGGTAGTTTGTCATTGCTTTCCTCACTGAGTCAGAACAGCAGTACTAACCCTATGAGTAGAACCTTTTACAACATCCACAGGCACTGACTGTGCCCTGCATGTCATTACTAAGCATCACCCATACGTCAGTAGCTTCCATATAATCACAGCCATGAGTGAGACTGAGACATCGGTGAAAAGACACATTACTCTAGCCTTTGCCAACAGACAAATGCAAATGTACTGCACTCATCAAGAGATGGCAAACAAGCCCATGGTTTATATCAAAAAATAAAATAAATTTGTTTCAATGATTGTAAAGCAAATGACAGTGTAGCTGAAACATGTGCTACCACTAGCGTAAGAAAAGACTATTGTATTGAAAAGTAAAAAATTCAATACGCACAAATATGACTTATGACAAAGAAATACAGGTATAACTTAACCGTTTCCATTGCTGGGTGGCTTCTAGTTCCTGGGAAGTGTTTGCACCTTTTGGGGCAGTTGTAGACTGTCCTATTCATAAACGCTGGTGTGATTAGTTACCACGAACCACTGGATCAACCAATTAAAGGTTTCCATTATCAGACAGAATTCTGAGTGTGCTCAGAATCAAACCAAATATGAGCGTTAAGGAATATCAGGGAGATATTAGCATATGCAAAACAAGAAAAAGAGAAAGAGCGGGTTGCTTAAACATCTGAATATATTTAATCCTTGAAAAAACATGAACCATATATAAATTTAGAAAATAATTTTTTAACATGTTCTTGACAGTGCCTTGGGTGTGGAACCCAGAACAATACAAACATTTTTTACATTGAGTAGGCTTGGCTCCATTAATATAACAAATGGCAAAGAAGAAATGGTGTAGCTAACTTCCATACATATGGATCACTTTGAGTTCTTAACCCAAGATTGGTTTTAACATGAGAAAGGAAAAAGGTGAAACACCTTCCTATAAAGAAAACCTTTGTGAAAGTTACACAGATCATTTGGTATGAAAGAAAAGAAAAGAAACATAGCCTATAGAAGGAGCTATGACGGTCAGGGACCCAATCCTGCCGCACCTTATGAAAGCAGTTGCATGCTTTAAACAGAAGCAAGCAAATAGATATTCCTAAAAGAAAAATGGCAAAAACGAGCCGTTACGTAATCTTGCCTCAGACAGCATGGAGAAGATTTAAGTAATTATGATCCAGAAAAGGTAGCAAAACATGTAGATTTAGAAATGCCATGATGCTTGTAAAGTACAAATTACACTGGACCTAATAAATAGCTTGTAGAAATACACAGTTTACTTAGCTTTTTAGTTTTGAAGGTTAGCAACCTTAGAAGAATTCCGAACAGCTGACGACATTAGATATGTGTCACACGTGGTACACTTGAGTACGCAGGAAGGTTGAAGCACTTGTATAATGTTGTAGCATTCAAAGAATAGCTTTCTAGAAAAGCCATCGAAGACGAAAACATAGGTAATAAACCTATTCAGCTTGTAGAAGGTGCATAACGAAACAGTTTCTCGTTGCACGATGATGTGAAGTTCACACATGAAGAATATTCATTTTTCAAACATGTCGTTTGAAACACAAAGATTGCGATCAAGTTTAGATCCTGAAGTTAAGATGTCTTAAAGACATTGCGAAGTGTAGTTACGACTTCTTGATACAGAATTTAAGATGATACATTACAATTAGATGAATTTTAAGTCCGGTGGTCAAGACTGGTGAGCAGCTCCAAGTCTGAAAGGAAAATCACAAAGATTCAGCCTAGCGAGCCGTTTAAATAGGCGACCAGCTAATGCTCCAGGACCTTCCATGGCATGCAATTGGAGAAGACTTGCTGTGATTAGCCCAAGCTTGGAGGCCGACCAATGGGAGCGTAGCTATGGTAGCCAGTTCCTGTTCAGCTTTCTTGTCGTGCAGACTGAATGTAATGTTTCACTAAAACACTTGGAGAAATGTCTTAAAAGCGAGCATGGCTTATGAAATAATACGTAAGTAATTTACAATATACTTAATTTGAAATAGAAGAATTATTACAAAATCAAAGATCACGAACACGTGGTGACCGGATAGAGGTTATGAGAAAAAATTAATTCTGTCTGACTGACATAAATTACATAAACTTGAAAATTTATAAATTAATTTATTCGCAAATGCGAAGAAACGCCAAAGCAAATAATACAGAGTCTCTGTTTTAAGATAGTTCATGACTCATCATATAGTGATCTCGCTAGCTGATAAAACTCCAGCAAGTGCGGGGATTTTGTGTTTGCTCGTGTTCACAAGTTTACCTTCATGGCAGTGTAGTTTATGATGCTTTAGTAAAGCGAAGTGTGGAGTAGGATTGAGAGGTGATATGTGGTAACATTGAAGCTAAACCTCGTACTGCCAGGGGGCAAGAGATGCTGTTGTACAATGAGCCTGTGTTTCTAATTTAAATATCTTATATTTTTGAAAGTTGACAAGTTTGTACCATAATTAATAAAGATATGGAGCGCGCGTGTATCTTAGAGCACCTGATATGGTGGGAGCTTGTAGTTGTAAAACGGGCAGGAGTAACCAACTGTTATTTTATGGGAAGGAATATCGAAGTTATCTGCAGGAGTGGCAAGCTGGATAAACATACTTCGCACACTGATGACCACAAAATGTTGCATCCAATCGCCCGACGTTAAATGCAGCTAGCTTAAATACAGTAATTCATTGGTCCTTGCTATGAAAACCAACCTAATTGCCTAACCCAGTTTATGTATTATTATTATTATTATTTGGAAATCAGATATTCTTACCTATCTTGCAATTTTATATGGGTGCTGACTGTTCAAATTTTCCAAATCGCATCACACCCATGAGAAACAAAATCCGTTTTGAAAAAGATGTTTCAGTTTTTGTTTTCAGGCAATACCCCGTTATCGACCTTAGAAAATAACAAGGAAAACATTATGAGTAAATGTTTGAAAGGCCATGGAAAGTTTGGTTAACCTCGCAGGTTATAGAACACTACTAACAAACAAATTAATGTCATTCAATATTGCAAGTATGTTAAAAAAAACAATCACCGCTATTGTAAAAGATAAATACTTACAATTAAACGTAAGTATCCCTGCTTGAATCGTCTGAAATACACAATTAATTGATCTAATTCCGAAGTTCTGTTAAAATGGTGACATCACAGAGCCTACACCGAGTAAACGAACCGTGTCTGCACCTTAGGAAATGTCGCTATGTACACTCTCACTCGATTCGTACAATTGCACTCGGTCGCATTTGGTCGTTGATATCACTTCCAAGTGAGAGTGTGCAAGAGTGTACACTTTGGTTATTTGGCAAACAGCCTGATACTCAATCACTGAAAAGAAGAAGCAGCCTGATACTCCCACACAGTTCCGTTTATACGATATAGTGACTGGATCAAGTGTCTGGCTAAGCCCAACAAAGTAATGTTACTTCGGTTACTCCAAGGGCGGGATAAGCCGCCACAAATCTCACAATATGACAGATGATGGAGTTAAATTGTTGGTCGCTAGGGGGGTGTTTGTAGCCGGGCCTGCTTCTCACCATTATGCCCCGGGTTCAATTCCTGGCTCCGTCAGGAATTTTAGAATCTGACGTGAGGGCTGGAACGTGGTGCGCTCAGCCTCGTGAGGACAATTGAGTAGCTGTCTGGACAGTAAGGCAGCGCCCAGTCACTAAAACCAAGAATAACGACGTAGGGGACCCGATGCGCAGACCATGCGTCACCCCAATATATGCAGGTCGCTTGGTAGGCCTAGGCCCTTCAAGGGCTGTTTTGCCAGGGGTTATTATATATATTTATAGGGGGTGTTTGTGTATTTTTTCAGCAGTGCAAACCTGATTATATCTGGCGCGTGATTGTATTTCCAGCGCTCGGTGTGAATGAAAGAGCCGCTTCTACTGTTGAAAGCGTGGTGCGATGTTAAGGTTTTACATTAAAACCCTGCTGGGGTTTACGCACCAGACCGCTTTGCTTGTAGTCATCATCTTCATTTCCTCTTTTCCAGTTGACACTGGGTGGGGGCAAATATGGTTCCTCTCCACTTTGTTCTGTCGTTCCACCATTCCTCTTCCGACACAGTGTTCCAATCCAGGTTCCGTTTTCTAATACTATTCTCCACCGAGTCCATCCACCGCATTCTTGGTCTTCCTCGTCCTCTCTTCCCTGTCATCCGTCGTTCCAGTGCTCGTCTTAGTAGCCTTACTTCATTCATCTGTTTGACATGTCCAAACCATCTCAATCACTGTTTTGCTCCAGTTTGTCATTTAGTTTCTGTACTCCCAGTTCTTTCCGTATATCTTCATTTCTCATTCTGTCTCTCCTCGTTTTCTGGACCATACTTCTCAGGAATCTCATCTCAGCTGCCTGTACTCTGCTCTCATCCCACTTAGTCATTGTCCAAGTTTCTGCTGCATATGTCATTATAGGAACATAATATGCTTTGTACATAACTTCTTTAGCCTTAATTGGTATATCCTTGTTCCATACTAGTCCCCGTACCTGTTGGTAGAAAGCACTCCTGAGTTGTATTCTTCTGCTAATTTCCAAATCTAGTCTTCCATCTTCAGTCAGTTCGCTTCCCAAGTATTTGAAGTGTTTCACCACTTCCAATTCCTTATCTGTTTGTAGTATAAAAAGTAATTTTATTCCAGACAGTGGTCTAATTCAGTAGTGACCAATAATGGCAGGGGAGTGCAGTGAAGTGGAGTTGGCAGCATTGTGGTTTTGTGTCTCGCTGCTTACTTTGCTATTAGAGGGAGGTAAACCATGGTGTCCACAGGCAGGAAAAGTCAGGAATTTTGATTTTGGTCAGGAAAAGTGTGAAAAAATGGCGTGAGTCAGGAAAAAATGGCGAAAAGTATTAGAAAGTCAGGAATTTTATATTAACCATACAGTATTTTGTGTTTTACAGCCATATTTTGATGTTACTAGTTCAACTAATCTCTGAACATAAAAAGCAATAACTCACTGGACATTGTGGAAAGTTTCCATTTTTACAGTACATCATAGTAAAAACCTCTTTTACCTATTTTTTGTACTTTTTTTTTTTTTCGTTGGCGTAGGGATGTGGCAACCCCGTCACTATAGTTAAGGTTATTAAGTACTTTGATTTATGTATTATTGCATTATAATTTACTTTATTTTGAATGAATAAAGAGGCGAGCGTTGAGCAGCTATGGGGATGGTGGAGGCTGCAAATAAGAGAAATGTATATATTTGCTCAATAAACCATTTTTCCGATGTTACGATGACTTCGCGAGTTAGGAATTTTGTTGTAAAATGGTCAGGAAACTTCAGAAAAATTGACATTTGAAAATTCTGTGGACACCATGTAAACCAAATGGCAGGGAATAACCAATGTTACCACACTTCAAGCTTTTACTTTTCCAACTCTGGCTTTGTTGTATTCTGAGGCTTTTGAAGTAATTGTTATTAATGGTGTGAATGATAAGAAGTAGATCACCGTATAAGAGGAAGGCTCTGTGCGGCTCAACACAATGGCTTTGCATATTTAGTTGTACTTTGAATTGCTGATCACTGAGGGGTGACCAAACTCAAGGCTGTGATGTGTTGATTTCTCATCTGTCCCACGTCCCTCTTTCCTTGTCCCAGCCAAATGGCCATCTACACTTTCTGTTTTGCGTATGCATTTATTGATTTTGTCCTTTTGTTACATAGTTCTATGTGGTAGCGTTCACAGTTTTTGTTGCACAATGAACACTCACACGATTCATTTGGTTTGTGGTAAGCTGTGTTTTTGCAGGTAAGATGGTGAAACCCATGAACTGCCAGTCTGGTTATCACATGTCGTAGTTTGAAATTCTCTTTTGTCCATTCTGGATCTATCATTGGCTCCTGTGCCGTAAAATTCTGTTGGAATGTCTTCTCTCTTCTTTCTGGGTGTTGTTAAAATTTGTTGTGAGGCATAAGCAAGTTGAAGTTTGAAGATCTTTCTCGCGAGCCTTGATCATGTATACTTGGATACTCCAATCACTTTCTTCATGTAGGTCGCCTTTACTTTTTCTAGTTTTTCTAGGTTTAGCTTTGTTATGTGTTCTCCAATTATTTCAGTACCGTATGTTAGTGTTAGTAAATGTGAGATCCTGTTAACGACCAGGAAAAGGGACAGACCAATGAGTGGGATAACACTTGGAGGTGGACAGCTGAAGAAGGTGGAAAGTCTCAAATACTTGGGAAGTATAGTGGAGGAAAATGGGAGAAATGACAAAGAGATTACGGAACGTGGCAGACAGGCAGAAGTATTTCTGAGAAGCATTAGGAGCTTAGTGTGGAATAAAGATGTCCCACAACAAAGCAAGGAAGTATTATACAGAAGCTACTATATCCCGATACTGACGTATGCATCAGAAACGTGGATAATGAAGAAAAGAGACATAAGCAGAAACAGGCAAGTGAGATGAAGTTCCTACGAAGTAGGATCGGAGTAACAAGAAGAGGCAGCGTGAGGAATGAAAAGGTCAGGGAAATAGTGAAAGAGAAGCCCTTGCAAGGTAGGATTGAGACATCAAGACTGAGGTGGTCTGGACACTTAAAGAGAATGGAAGAGAAGAAGATTCCCAAGAGGATACATGAGATGCAGATGCAGAAGAAACGACCAAGGGGAAGACCAAGAGATAGATGTCTGAAAGGAGTGGAGGAATGTGTCAAGAAGAGAGGCGAGGACTGGACTAGAGTGACAGCGGAGAGGTGGTTGGAAGAAAGGACTAAGTGGCGAGGCTTATGTTCCAAACATACCCAGCCTGAGGCTGGAAACTTTACAAGATGATGATGATGTTAGTGTTGGCTGTATTTTTGTTTTAAATAATGCCATTGCTGCTTCTAGACTGAAAAGTTTGATGTGTTTTATGTCATTCACTGCTTGTGTTGCTTCATGTGTACCATTTGCACTGGTTTGTAGATATTTGTAGTCTGGGACAATTTTCAGTATTCTGTATGGAAATTGCTGCTGCTTCTGGAGCTCTCCCGACAACCATTTCTGAATACCATCATCTCAGTCTTTTCATCGTTAATCTCAAATTTGTATTTATTGTACCATTCCACCATGTAATTTCTTAAGGGTACAATATACCCACAATCGGCTTGTTTGGTGTGTTTTTTTTTTATTTACAAATTTTCAATCTTATAGTACTTTCATGCCACAGAAGGATTTGGTCCAATTTTTATTAGAAATGGGTCAAATAACACTTTAAAATTATGTCTGCAGGGGGCGTGCCCAACAGTCAGCTGTCAGAATGCTTCGTCTTACTTTATATTCAGCCAGGAGAAGGAAATCCTGCAACTTCAAAGTTTTGAAAGCCTACATAGGGAGGTAAAGGCTGCCTGAGCTTTTAGCTCTCGCAGTAAAGAGGCGTAGGTGAACTTCATACAAAGGGAGGTAGGACGCAGTTCGCTACCCCCGTGGGGGTCCATGCATGGACGCCAAGAGCCCGCTGATGAGCCAGCATGGTGTTCCTGGGCAACACCCCACACAAGACACCGCATAAACCTAGAAAATTTGCTGAGTTTTAAGATTCCCATTCCTTGTAATATATCCACATAGCAACATTTCTGCAAAGGATGGGATCAATGGCGAATTCAGCCGAGTGTTAGACGCAGCCTGGAGCAAATGCAATTCATGAGAAAACAGTCCAAGGAGATGAAATTGGATGAAGAAGACGCCATAAGAGAAAAGGAAGGGAAACATATGGTTCTGGGGACTTTTAGACAGTGGGTGATGAAGAAAAACTTTCTAATGTTTTAAAATTGTTTTGCTGCACAATTCATTTTTTTGAACTTTACACCAACTATTCAGTAGCAAATATTACCCAATCTCAATAATATTTTTGTAGCAAGTGAATATATCTATCTCCCATAATTCTGTGCATCCATATTAGTTAAAATAGTTATCGTTCATTTTTAAATAATTTTTAACTTCAATTTTTGGAAATAAAAATTAATTTTGTGAAAAATATTTTTTATTTCAGGAACTATTTCATATTTTTCCAAACCCATGCACAGAATTATTAGTCCATGCAATGAGTACATAGTGTAAAAAGATTGTAAAGTTTCAGTAATTTTTAGTGGTAAACAGTTAGTATCAATATTTTTTAGGAAAAGACTATCATTTGGTAATTTCTGCCCATACTGATCAACTGAAAGGAATAATTTTTCACTTTTTGCGTTATGAAAGATGTTGGTCGTATGGAAATAAAATTTGGTGCAGTTTGGATCACTGGGAGCAAAAAGAATTTTTTTGGGTATAGTGTCCCCTTAAAGTCTTTACACCATATACAATGTTGTCCGCATCTTCTTCTTAGCATGTTCCCGTAGGAACAGGGTCCGCTTTTCGGGTCAATTCATGTCTTTTCTTTCGATGAAGCGCTTCCTGTGGGTTTAGGCTTCTTGATCTTAGATCTGAGTTTATAGTGTCTAGCCATCTTAGCTTAGGTCTCCCATGGTGTCTCTGGTCTTCAACAGCGAGATGATAGACTGTGCTGATGACTGAACCCTGCGGTGCTCGTACGACATAGCCATACCAACGAAGTCTCCATTCCTGCATTTTCTCACTGATTGGAAGCAACACCAGCTAGTTGTGTTGTTGATGTGGTTGAGCAGAGAAATGTCCGCATATGCATATGAATTTACTCCTCCTTTCTGCGTTATCTATACTAATATAATAAAGCTGAAGAGTTTGTGTGTTTAAGCGCGCTAATCTCTAGAAATACGAGTCGGATTCGAAATATTCTTTTTATGTGGCTTTTCACCGATGTCTCAGTCTCACTCATGGCTGTGATTATATGGAAGCTACTGAGGTATGGGTGGTGCTTAGTAATGGCATTCAGGGCACAGTCAGTGCCTGTGGATGTTGTGAAAGGTTCTACTCATA
Source organism: Meconema thalassinum (assembly GCA_946902985.2). Taxonomy (NCBI): domain Eukaryota; kingdom Metazoa; phylum Arthropoda; class Insecta; order Orthoptera; family Tettigoniidae; genus Meconema; species Meconema thalassinum. The sequence goes on along the minus strand of OX336395.1, from coordinate 228,614,608 downwards.
GGGTTAGGACTACTGTTCTGACTCAGTGAGGGAAGCAATGGCAAACTACCTCACTCCTCTTCTTGCCTAGAACGCCTCAATATAGCGCTGCCTTGGGTTTTTGTGGGTATCTACTCACATAACGTAACGGCGGTGCTTTTTGAGGATCCAACCAGCCTTCGGGCTGACTTCCTAACAGACATATGATAGCCAGATTCAAAAGGAATAGTTTAGGCTATGTAGCATTATGCTACGCCTCTTAGGTAACCTTAAAGATTGATTTTTGTTCCGTAAGTCGGAAGAACAAGTGCTCCTGAACAGCTTCAATAATATCAAGTCCACTGTTGCCTGGCAATGCGGGCTGCATCACGTCGCCCCTACCATTGTTCTGGTGCAGAATTGCGAGTTACTTATAAATTTCAGTCACGGGGAGTAATTGGTGCAAAAAGATTTCTTAGGCCCCTTAACCCTTAGAGTGCCAGACAACGATATATCGTTGTTCCGTATTTACGCCTGAAGTGCCAACAACAATATATCGTCGTTTGAACAGACCTCTCTTTTATACGTATTTAGTACTGTTGGTGGGTGAGTAGATAGCGTGTCGGTCTACTAACCCCAAGATTGCAGGTTCGCCCCTGACCGTGGTAAGTGATTTTTGAAAGGCGGCAAAAATACGATACGCATGTCATACGATGTTGGCATGTCAAAGAACCCATTTGAATTCAGTAGGTCGAGTTCATAATGGCAAAATTAATCTCGGGAGTTTCCGCCAGCACAAAGTTCCTCATTTCTCTACTAGGAAGCGCTATTGTGTTCAAGGAGATTAGATATCTAACATCTAACCTCCTTGACTTTCATAGTCAAGGAACTACGAAATTCGACATGCAAGCTACCCTCTGGGTGTCAAATAGCAAAGCTTGCACCAGGAACCCGAGGCCATACGAAATTATTATTATTACTGTTGGATTTGCCAGGAGGCGGCACCATACGCGTTGATTCCACAGAGAAAGGATAGTAGTTTTTAACTACGTCGCTAGATGACGCGTAAGTTTCCTATTTCCAGTTCAGTGAATTTGAGAAATCTGTGTTCATCCGTGCCGTGTAACATCTATGACACATTGAGTAAAATGGCGTCGAGCGGGAGAAGTAAGTTTGTTTGTTGACGGCGATGATCTGGCTATGTGCGTAAATAATTTGAGTGAAGAGGAGGAGGATGATTACTCGGATGAGGAATTTAATCCGCCAATAGATGAGAAAGTGGAAAGTGATAGCGGCGGGATTGATGTAAACATCCGACCGCGTGATTTTAGGCCTAAGGTAAACAGCGATAGTTACAGTGATAATGGCCTTCAGAATGACAGTAGTTGCGATGACGACAACAATATCCAGCAGTTTCACGATTTCCGTGAAGTTCAGGTAGGACAAGATGCAAAATACCAATCCTCAGCTGGGAGGTTAGGGGTAAATCCTGAAGCCTATATTTTTATAAATATGTTTTCTGTGTGTTGTGGTTATCTTTAGTGAAGATAACTCCCAAACTATTGTACATAATAAAGTGATATTTTACATGTTTATTCATCGGGAATGGGAGATTACAGAGAAGTAAACATTACTTATCTGTGAGTTGAATTTTTAATTATTTTTTGTTTTATTTCAGTTTTTTATATTTTTCGTGTTTTGAAAATGTTCCAAAAATATTTTTATTTTGAATAAACATGAGCATGATAATGTTGAAGTGTAGTTCAGAAGTGAGTTCTCTAGTTAGCATTTAGGGAAAATTTCAAGCCTTTGTGTTGGTTACTGTGAATTATATAGCCCTGAGAGTGTGAACCTGCAAAATCCTCTAAATCAGTCTGGCACTCTTGACATACTGTGAGCGCGCAGGCCTGGCACTAAGGGGGTTAAAACAGTTATCACCATGACAATAGTATGCCTCTGTGTGAGGGCGATGGTGTTGGTGCAGTATACTGAGGTTATCAGCTGCAATACGCGTTGGTGCTTTCCGATCCTTTTCCTTGAGCGCTACAGTTCTGTAAAACAAATAAATCCACGGGGCGAAGCCGGGCTGCCGCAAGAATAAACAGAAGGGGGCTTAGCTGGTCTCGCTGCAATACCCCTTGACTTTGATGTTGAATGGCTATCTGAAATTTTTATTTCATTCCAGCATGGGATAGATTTTATTATTCTTGTCCATGGTTTTTTCTTTTTCTAGGGTTTCCTCGAGTTTTTCCTTCACTAGTTCCCTGTCAATGTAGTCAAAAGCCTTTGAGAAGTCTATAAATACCATGTAGAACGTCTCCCATCCTTCCAGGGCGTCCCATATGTTCTGTAAAAGTGATCCCATTGCTGTTATTGTTGATTTTCCTTTCTTAAATTATTATATATAAATTGCAGCTGGAAGGTCATAGCACGGTATTTTTGATTGAACACCCGAGGGCTCCCAACAAGTTGAATTTCAAGTAGTTCCAACTTTGGCTACCAGATGCCACTAACACCTAGAGGTGAACGTTGGAACTTGATAGAGTGTTTCTAACCAGCCAAATAAAACCTACAAATTTTGCCACACATTACCAATTGCAGTGGTAGGTTCTTTTACGTGCCATAAATCTGTGACATGGGCCCACCTGCTTTACTTCCCTTTCCTAAAGCCTAGTTGATTTTCAGGTAATTGTTCGTCTATTATTTTAGTTATGTTTGTAATTTAACATACAGGGTTACATTAGACCCATATGGTACATGTTTCGGAGCTTATGCTAGCCCCTTCATCAGCCATACATTGAGCATACCTGCCAACTCTCCCGATTTAGGCGGGAGACTCCCGATTTCAGACCATTTCTCCCGCCCTCCCGCTTAACGTATTAAATCTCCCGATTTTTCAAAAATCCCACGCATAATTTCGGATTGAATGTGCGAGATGACACTCCAGTCGTCTATCGAACGGATAGACTTTACGTGTTTTGAAGTTATATCTCGATACCGCAGTATCGCTCTGTATCGATACCGGTAATCGACAACTGCGTACAAACTCCCGCTTCCCGCGTTGCGTCGTGCTGTTATAAAAAGTTCTCTGAAGTTGGCTTCGAATACGTCCTTGTTTGAAATCGTCGATGGTTAATTCAGGGCTTGGTCCTAGATGTTTGGCATAATCACATGTGGGTGAGAGTTATTGTACGCTACGGAATATTGTATCTGTTTCACACGTGAAATTATATGATTTGCGTATAACTTTGTTAGATGTTGTTGGCGTTAATATGCCTGTAGGCTATTGTGGTTTTTCGATCTGAGTGATTGCATCGGTTCCTCGGTAATATGGCAAAGAAATATGATGTGACATTTTAAAGTTTATATAAAGATGACTTTCCGCATATAACTGAGTCAAGAAGAGGCGCAACATTTGCATTTTGTAGTGTCTGTATGTGTGATTTCAGCATCTCGCATGGTGGAAAGGGGGACTTTTCAAAACATGTGCTCTCAAAGAAACATAAAGACAATGTACAGTGTGTTGGGAAAAACCAGAAACTTGATTATTTCAAGTGTAAGGAGGAAGACACTGACAGTATAACACGTGCAGAAGTATTGTTCACATCGTTTATTTTTGAACATAACCTCCCTGTCAATTGTTCCGATCACGCTGGTCCTTTATTTAGGAAGATGTTCCCAGACTCAAAAATTGCCGGGAGATATGGCTCAGCCAGAACTAAAACGTCGGCCATCCTTGCAGAAATGTGCATTCCCAATTCTGTAACTTCCAACTTAAAGATGTGACATCTCTTGAGGAAGAAGAGAGAATTGATGTGAAGTGGGCACTGGTAGGCCAAATGAAATGTAGTGGTGGGGTACTCAAGTATGACAAATTGTCTAAAGTTATGCTTTCTATTCTGACCATTCCGCATAGATATGCAGAGTGTGAGAGAATGTTCAGTCTTGTCAGAAAAACAAGAACTCCGTTCAGGTCGTCTCTCTCCGACAAGACTTTGGACAAACTTATAACTCTGAAGTCGATTCAGAAAGGGAAGTGTTTCGAGCAAGAATATAGCAAGACCTTTTTGAAGAGGGCAAAATCAGCCACAATCACCTGCAACTACGACCAATTATATGATCTTCGATTCGTCACTACTGTTGTATGCCTGAGTGTGGTCGAAAGAAAGGTATGCTTGTTTGATAGACTACTTACAATTTAAAATTACTTAAGTACATTTGTAAACTGGGATGTCATATCAAATTAGTCATGTACAGGTTAATAGTGTAACTTATATATTTGCTGTAATGTCTTATGTTGCGTTGCACCCCCCCCCCATCGCCGCTTCGTCGATCTCCCGATTTTTCATTTTGAGAGGTTGGCAGGTATGATTGAGAAGCACTTATCAGTATCAATGTATGGCTGATGAAGGGGCTGGCATAAGCTCCAAAACATGTACCATATGGGTCTAATGTAACCCTTTATGTTAAATTAAAAGTATTGATCATGCTGATTCTCTCTTCCTTTTATTATACTTATAACTGCCTCAGAACAAATCGACCCTTGAATGAGTAACTGAAGCTGGCCAGCAGAAGTTCATTGACACTTGATGTCAAACGCCTTTGCTAACAGAGGTTTTCAGAGTTTCAGGAAAGTAATTGGATTAGCGTTTGGGATCACGTAGAGAAAATAGAAAATAAGTATTATGAACGAGAGGGAATGATAGAGGAGAGAATAGAATCGCTCATAATAACTAGTGCAAACAATGACTGCAGCAGTGACTGTTGCAGTGAAAGTGATAGTGAAATGTCTGGAATCAAACCATTAGATGATTAATGACTACCTGGTGATTACTTTTAAGGTGAAGATTGGAAATGCATTGCCATGTGCTTGGTTCATTATTATAATTATAATTATTAATAATTATAATTAATAATGGTTCAAAGGAAGGAAGCTTTTAGTTTTGCGTGACCATTAATCTTGTGATCACGAGCCACGGGACCTCCTTTTTACGTGGAATCCGAACCATAGGACATGGCATTTTACTTCGAAAATCTCACATGCATTGACCGGGAATCGAATCCGGTTAACCTTGGAGAGGCCAAACAGCTTGACCACTGCGGCACCACGCACCCTAATAATTGTTGATTATTTAGAGTACATTACTGAACTATATAGTCATAATATTTTCTTAACTTAACTACAGTATATTGTTCCATTACATGTATTAGTGTCATTTAATTATTCCAATCACCCCAAATACAGTTTATAAGAAGCGAAATAAATAATGGTGGTTTTCGTGTGAGTGAGTGACAGTTGCTGCGGGAACAGAGTGTACTTTTGACGGCTGACGAGTGACGTAGCGGTCACCATCCAGCAGGCTGAGGTAAGCAGACTCTCTCTCTTGAGCTCCCCACTAGATTTTCACAAGGGTCAATTTGTTCTGAGGCAGCTATAACTGACAATCAATACGGAACCATGACAAATACTAATGTTACGTCATTTAGTAGCGTAAATCCATTTTAGTTTAGTTTTTCTATGATTTTTTTTTGTTTTGTAGTTTGGGACACCCAGTCTAAGTCGCCTGCGATGTTTATTGGACTTTGGGCAATCATTAGTCCGATCTCATGTTAAAGGCCAATTTGTTCGGTTGAAAGTATTATCTTACATTTCTCTGTTTCCGTTAAGAGAATGTGATCCAAGTATCTTCTTGCTCTAATTGGTATTACAGTATTTGCTGTGGTCTCATTAGGATAGATACTCCACCTATCGGTCTTCCTCTTTCTCCGTGAGTAGCTTTGAGATGTGTACCGTAAAATCCTGGGTGTTCCCAGTTTTCAGTTAGAAATGTTTGTGTTAGGATTGCAATATCGAAGTCATTTGATTCATGGCGTTCTTAAGGCCTTCTATGTTCCATAACATGATCATTCAGGTTTATCTTCCTTTTTTTAAATTTTGTGGATTTGGTTTATCCTTTTTAGTCAAGTGATGCTCCTTTGTTTCGTTGAAAAAGTAAGTGAAATTTAAATCGTCTGACGAAGTCTTTTTTTGTTGGCCATTCCTCACAGATAACCTTTTTTAAATTCCCTTTTTCACTAGGCATTCTTTTACCGACTCGCATGTTGTCTCCGGTCTAAGTTTCGCCACAAACGACCTCTCTGCTGCTTGAAGTTCTACAATCCTGGGACTTGATCCTTTCCCTGATTTCTGTTGTTGGGTTGTTTTGTACGTTACTTTTCTCCATTAATGTTCCTCTTTTGTGTTGTTATATCCATTAGTCTCCTTAGAGATTGTGGCGTTTGAATGATATTGTGATAAGTTTCTTCTACTTCCAGCCCGAAGTCTTCCTTCTGGGATCTGTTTTCAGATTCTCGTTGAGTAGCCGGTGATAGCCTGGAATATTGCAATTCCTATTCTGTTTCCCAATAATATTGATGCTATTGCCTACTCCAACATAAGCCTTCCAGGGTGTCTAGCAATACGGAATATGCGTGAAATATACGTGAGTTTCACATTTGATCTGGGAAATCTTCCCAAGTCTCATAATGCCAGACTTCTTAGCCTCCGAACGCTCGGTCGATTCTACTGCTCAGCCTTCTGTTACGCCTGCAGACCGCGTCGCCACCCGCATTTTGCGCTACCGCTGGAGCGCGGGGGAGAGCCAAGGTAAAATCCACGAGGCGAGAGTGCCTTGTTCTGGTCTCCTTTACTGTTACCATAAAATTCAATCATTTCCCGTAAGCATTATTACGTGACACTCCTATTCTCCACTCTCTCAGCTCTTCTCAGGTAAACTGTGTTTTATTTGTGTTTGTAGCTTCACGTCCCATCTGCGAGAGAATTCAACTTTCTCGCGTACGCGCATTGCTCACGCTACGGATTTGCCTAAATCTCGCCATCACCCCTGCGGAAGTATCTCCGAACATGCAGTTACACTTATGTTAGAGAAACTCTATTCGTGCTATAAGATTAATTTTTCAGTCATTCGGTATGCGAACTCTAGTCCTAGAAAGTTCTAAAATATACAGGAATTTGGTCGATTTTCGTTCGGGAAATACCAGGAAATATACGGGAATTTAAAAGCAGGTCTCCGCTCGACACCCTGCCCTCTTGCCGTGTTACTATCTGGTTTAGTATATTTTCAAGAAAGTCCATTATATATTCCAATCTGCTTTCTATTATCTTTACATTTTTAGTTATTTTATGGGTTCTGCAATGGTTCCCATTGTGTTAGTTGTGTTTCGAGAGTCTCTGTGTGTTGAAGAATGGATATGTAGTTGTTTGTCTTCTCGTCGGTTGTAGATTGGAGTTGCTTCTGGTGTTCCCCATGGCAACCGTCATTCCCTTTAGTGTCAGTGTCAGGGTGTCTACTACTCTGGAAGACAGGGAATAGGCTACTCGGGGAAATTTTAAATCCTGGAAAACTCGGGGGAATTATCAGGGTATTTTATTGACACTCAAGGAATTTTAGTTTTACGAGGTCCAACCTTGAATAATTGGAAATTAAGCATTTAAATTTTTATGAGGGAAAAGTATATTCTGGAGATGATAGTTGTGGATGTATGTTCGTACTGATGCTAAATCAGTAAGCTCTACGTTCTTGCAAAAAAGAGAACACAAATTACATGTGTAGGCTGTGTATTTGTATATAAATGTGTAACCTTATTACTTTTGAGAGTTTTACTATTGATGAGCTACTTTCCATACTCGCGAGTACAATAGTTTTTCTGGGTGAGAAATTAAGAAATTGGCTAAATATAGAAAAATATATACATAAATATATTTTTGTGCCTTTTAAACTTTGTCATGCTACCCTTTATTGTGCGAGCGCTTTTTGAAATGCCTCTTAAGTACAAACTCTGTTTTATATATTTACTAACAACCTGCCCCGGCTTCGCCCAGGATCAGTTATGAATGCATTACGTGATAAGACCTTTCTTTTTCGATGTCAATGAACTACGCCCTATATCCGTTTTACATCTCGGCATGATGGAGAAATGAAATTGTAAAAACTCTTATATTGGGCGATGTATTGAAGATAGAGATATGCTCTCGCCAACTTTTTTTTTTAGAACATTTCATGCTGAACCATTCTTACACTTATAGTACAGTATATAGATATTTTTAACGGTTTGCCCAGCGTAAGCTTAAGAAGCGCGCGTACACCAGGTTTAATTTCGACTTTTTCACTGAAATCGTTACTGCTTGGCATCCTTTGATCATAAATAAACTATATTCTACAGAAACCTTCCTCGAGATATCCTTTACTTAATGGTGAAAACCGCATCAAAATCCATCCAGTTGTTCTCGAGATTACCCGTGACATCCAAGAATCGGGGACTTGTTTTATCCTAAGTAGATATTATGGCCGCTACTGTTACTCAAGGAATTTTCTGATTTATCCTGTAAAAATCAGGGAATCTGGCGGGAAATCTCTTAGTTGGATTTGGTAGACATCCTGTGTGTATTGTGTAGCAATATTTGCACTGTGTGTTTGCTTGCAGACTATTCTCCAGCGCCAGCTTGGCATGCATCCTCTCATAGTCCTCAAGGACATGCAGTTCTCCGTTCTGAAATCCCTCATCGAGTTCATGTACTGCGGCGAGACCAGCGTCACTGAAGACAACCTGGGAGCACTGCTGCAGGCTGCCAAGTTCTTCCAGGTAATACACACAGATTGGACAACCATAGTTCACTTTATCCGCAGATGTGAATGGTTTTTATTTCAAGAAAAAGTTTTTGGGAATTAATGTTTGTGTCTGCAAGACCTACTCGTACCTGTGGAGCTGTATTCACTGTGGCCCACATTTTGACTGAGTGTGTGGATCTTGATGACTTACGAAGAAACCTTGGTCTACACAATCTTATATTAGCCGATGACATTAAGGCTACTGGTCGCGTTGGGTTCGGGCCAACAATACAGTAGCCTATCATATGACTCAAAGAACTAGTTCTTTTTTTTTTTTTCGGCTTAGAAATTCTGACATTTGTATTCCATGTATATTTAAACAAAAATGTTTAATATTAGGCTGTTTTCTTATTTAGGCATCTACCTCTAAATTTTAACTAACTTAAATTTGTATTACAAGGGGCTGATGATCTATCTGTTGTGGCACTTATAAGAAAATCATCATAATTTTTATGTGTTTGTAACAGATACTGTACCTTATATTGTTACAGGTGAAAGGACTGTCTGCTATGACCAAGGAAGCCCTGGGCCTGGTTCCTAACCCCAAAGCTACAGTTAATGGTAAGAGATAGCTAATGCGCATGGGAAATGTCATTCCGATTCCACATAAAAGTTTCCACTCCAGTTTCCCGGGTGTGGTTTAGGAGCGCGCTCCATTTTAATCTATCCATGTACCACTGCTCCTTCAGGACTTCATCCTAGTTGATTCCCTTGGATGTGATATCTTCCTTCACTTGGTCCAGCCATCTCCTCCTAGGTCTTCCAACAGGTCTCTTTCCAGTAATCTCAGTATGCAACCATTGTTTTGCAATTCTTCTTTCTGTCATACGTTTGACTTGACCAAACCATCACAAACGTGCTCTAGTAATGGTCTCCTTCAGGGACTGATTTATTCCAGCTTGTTCTCAAATCTTCAAATTTCTTTGTCTTTCCTTGTTTTTTGAAGAATGCTTCTCAGAAACTTCATTTATGAAGTCTGTTGTCATCTTTTTTGGTAGTTGTGCATGTTTCCAACCCATAAGTCAGTATAAGGACAAAGTATGTTCAAAACGGAGTTTGTTTTGATCTTAGTGACGCTTGTTTCAGAGTAGATATTGAACTTGCTGATAGAATTGACTTGATTTCTGAATACGGTTATTTAATTCAAGCTGTATTCTGTTGTCACTTGATATTATCCATCCAAGGTACTGATACTTGTTTACTGTTTCCAAGTGTATGCCCTCCAGCATTATATTATCTTTACTTCTCTGTCTGTTAACAGACATTGCAGCAGTTTTTGTAGCACTTTCAGTCCATATTTTTTCAAATGATCATTCCAGACGTTCAGCCTTTCCTGGACTTCCATTTCACTTTCCCCAGATAAGTATCATCAGCAAAAGCAAATGCCTGAAGATCCATATTGGTTTTCTGCTTCACTTCTTTTATGATTTCATCCATGATGGTGATGAATAGTAATGGTGAAAGGGCGATGCCTTGTTGCACTCCTCTAGATGTCTGGAACCAATCTGATATCCATTTCCTACTTGAACACAGCCCAGGGTGTCGAGCGATACGGGAAATCCGGGAATTTTAGTGACCCGGGAAAAATACGGGAAATTCGCACTTGATACGGGAAATCTTAAAAAGTTTCATAATGCCTGACTTCTTAGTCCCCGAACGCTCGGTAGAGTCCTCTCGTTCAGTCTTCTATTTCGCCTGCAGACCGCGGTGCCACCCGCAATTTACGCCACCGATAGAGCGCTAAGCGGTTTGAGAACCCAGCCAACGTCGAATGCATGCTTTGCCTGGCCGGCCGTACCCTCTCCGCGCGGGGCTGCGCGCGCCACGCTCGTTCTGACAATGACATATAAGAATCAGTCCGCATTGTTATTCACAGAGGAGACCTGGGTTTCTCGACAAGAGCAGCCCTTAAAGAAACTAACAGCTCAAGGTCTCAGAAAATTCCAGCCGCGGATGTGTTGCAATTTCTCACCAACTGCCGAGAATTGTACATTTGTATCCTATGGCTGAAAAAATCAGAGAGAGGTCAACTCTTGCTCACAAGATACCCGTGCTATTTCCTGCCTAGACCCTATAGGGGTCGCTGAGACTCCAAAGTTGGAAGAAGTTAGGATCGTCATTGCCCTGGAAATTCTTTGTGATCAGAAGAATTTGCTTTCTGGCGCAATGGCTGACCCTATCAAGAGCAGCTACTCAGCACTTCTGAGACTGCCCTTCGTCACTGAGCGTTTGAAACAGTTCGACGGAAAAGAGCCACGGCTCGACGTGTTGTGGTCTGATTTAGTGGCTTCAGCACCTTCCTCAGCTCCTGCCAAAAACTATCTCACAAGCTTCGTTAAAATGATACTGACTTTATATCACAACAATGCAGCTCTAGTGAGAAGTTTCTCCCTGAACAAGGAGTGCATGATCGTCAATCACAAAGAAGCAAGTCTGATTGACATGCATACTGTTCAGGACGCTGTGATGGCAGCTGGTGGAGTAGAAAAGATAACCGTGAGCAAGAGTCCATACTGCACGAAACTCCTGCGCCGTGTTCTAGGAAGCAAAACATGTGCGAAGCGACGGCTAAGGTGGCAGTCGAGAGAAAAGCCACAAAAGATCTCCAGGAATTGGAAAAAAAAAGTGCTGTCAAAAGAACTGAATTTTGTGCTGTGTATAGCTGAAGTTCCTAGTAACAATCTTGTATTTGTCAAAGTGACTTATTTAATTTCGTTTTGCATTATTTTATTTTCTATTATCTACTTTGATTAAATAAATCTCAATTAAAAAGTATTCGTGGCATGTCGCGTGTGGAATTTTACTGTTTTTAGCCTTTCCATGGACTTCTTTCGCAGGGGAGATGCACATACCAAATTGTTTCAAAGTCCGTTCAAACACTCAATGCAAATGCGTCGCACATGCATAAATTTCAAAAACTACAAACAATATCTCACAGATCTCGACATTTTACTATCGAACACCCGTCACCAACATGTGGCTACAAAATACACCACACAAGTGACAGAATTCTTCTCATATGGGCAGGCATCGTTTCAGTCACTTGTTAACCACTGTCTGTGTTGGATTTCCTTTCATTGTCATTGTTTCGTTACTTTTACTTCGCCGAAGTTCGACCCGAGGACGGGACACATCCCGTACAGCGTGTACGGAAAGAAATACTGAAGGCAGTCTGGATATCGCGGTGGATGAAATAATTATTAACCTTGGCAATTCATCAAGCTCTGACGAAGACAATGGTGGTGGTGATGTTAGGGACAGTGAAGGGATGGAGGGTGTCAAAGAAACCCTTGCCAAGTGACTGAGGATAACTTATTTCTTGGTGTCAGTTCGCTTGTGTCAATCGATAATAGAGCACAGGCTATTGTTTCCCGTCATAGTGTTCAAAATACCGTCCGACATTCAATAACCTACAATTCGACAATATAAAACCACGGCAATAATATCGCCACAGAGGGGCTTTGAGTGCTCAGTGCTAAATATGTCTTTACCTTAACTTTACTTTTGTATTATCACGAAAGCTAATATTAACCGTAGAGAGTCGCGATTCAGTGAGTGTGCATGGTGTTATCTGTCAACTACTGTAGTAAGCTGTGAACGACCTCCACTCAGACTCTTGTTTCATGTTAAAGGATAATCATTGCATGGTGAGTTTTTTAAATATTCATTAGCTGTAGAGTGTTTGCCCTCTTTGTCGTATTTATTGAATTGAATACCTATGATAAAAGTATCATAGCTTCGGTGTGTAATTTATTTATTCATCTAAAAGTATCGTATTTCTCTGTTTGAATGTCCTCGGCATTGACTCAGGATCGTTTTTTTAAATATATTACGTATAATTGTACCGAAATAATGTCTGATGTGTAGCGCTGTGTATTATTCGAAGCAGTTGATTTACAACACTAAAAACTTATCAACACAGCTCAGCTGTTCCAAGCTCCCGACATATCCTTCGCGTTGTTTCCTTCGAAAAGCATGCTGAGAATTCTTGCCGTGTGGCGGTTGGACCTGGGGTCTTGTTATGTGGTGACCGTGGGTTGCGGAGAGGAAAAGCGAAGCAAAGTGACAGGAAGGCTGTCAGTACCGAATGCGCGGGGTGGCCAATACTGTATTTGTCCCATAATTTACGCGTGTAATAGCGGGCATACCTCCAATTTTACTATTACAGTCGTGATCTAAAAAGGGATGGTGGGTGGGTAACATCTATTACTACATGACCCCCAAAATTATTATTCATTATTACAAAGGGAATTTTGACTATTTTCAGTAGTGGAGAAAATTGTATCGCCTTGTTCTGGGCTCCTATAGAGCTTACATTTTCTTTCAATCTTTCATTTGCCATAGGACGCACCACCGGCGTATGGTTATGCATTACCGGCTTCTGGTTTAGTAGTCAGGTAATGGAAGCAATGGGAGCTGTGTACTACAGTTTTCCTTGCATGTAACTAACCAAATTATTGATGTTAAGAGAACGTAAAATGCACCAAGAATTATATGATCTTAAGCTGTGTGCAGTTTGATAGCTCTGCATGTGTTCATTCCTTATGTATTAATGATGCAAAATGGCAGCGAACGTTGTGCCACATACAACACTCGTAGTCTCTAAATGTTCCACATTTTCCTGTTAATTACAGCAGTTTATGTTTGAATTGCTTATAAGATCGTGACAAAGAAAGTGTTCATCCAATTGGATGATTGTATTTAACTGTATGCACGTCGTATAATCTTGGCGAGGTGTATATATATTTTTTTTTTTTTTTTTCACGGAGCAACTTTACACCGTAGTAGGCACGCAGCTTTTTGTATTTAGTTTTCTGGCATCTTGTTTTAAATTATTGAGTAACATATTTCCAAATGCAGACAATCCATACCTCCATTAGGATTCGGGTTCCATAATTCATGCAAAATGAGGTTCGTTCGTTTGTGAAATTGAGGTCATAACCCCTCGACCCTTTCTGTGATTTCGGTATGGTACTTTACGTAGACTAGGATGAAGATGTAAATGAACATTTCAAAAAAAAATTGTCGCCAGTTGTTTGGTTTATTAACTTACGGTAATATTTTCCATAGGTAATGAAAACTGGACACGGTTGGATTTTAAGGTGAAACCGTATGTGCTATCAAATATCTGGAATATGTATAGAATTATAAAATGATTATCGGTTAAATGAGGGTTAATAGATAGGCTATTATAATTATTATGATTAAATAAATATTAAAGAAGAAACGATCAGTTGTTAGTAAATATTAGGCCTACCGGTATGGCGAATAGCCTATAACTCGTAGCATCTGTCACAATTTAGCATTTAAACGGGTCACGTTAATGCATATAACAACCCGATAGCAAATTATAATAATATTCTCACTTATAACATATTTAATTTGCACCAACTTAATTATTGTAGCCTAACAAGGGAACGGATAGCGGTGTAAAATTCTGATCTGTTTGAAATTTAGTACACAATAATCCTACTAAGTTGTACAATGACGTAGTGAAAACCGCATGGGCCGATTTCAATTTTGAACGCCGAAAATCTGCCGGACGACGGCATGAGCGAGGAGGTGAGAAGAGGAAAAGCTGACCTTCAATCCTAGCAGCACGCGATGGCTCCCGGCCACTAGGCAGCAACCTGCCATGCTGCGATGCATTCCCCACGTTCCCCTCACTCTTCTACCCTCTCAAGGCGTACCGGGTTCGATTCACGGTCAATGCATGCGAGATTTTCGATGTGAAATGCCATGTCCTGTGGTTCGGCTTCCAGGTAAAATGGAGGTCCCGTGGCTCATGATCGCGAGATTATCGGTCATGTTTAACTACTCGCTTCCTTCCTTCCTTCCACCCTCTCGATAATAGTATAAAATGCAACATATTGTGATGTTTTGCACTTGGCCATACTCTAAATAAATAAAACAACCTTTTTTGTTTTGTTTTACTCCTTGTAATCCTTGCAATAGTGAATGCTTACAAAAATAGTGGTCAATGCAAAGAGATTGCTTGCACCACGCGCACCATGCAACACTTCCTTTTATACACATATCGCAAGCATATTGGATAGCATCATCCTTGCAACAAAATTGAACGGGGTTCACAAAGCAAGCAGGCTGCGTTTCAACATAACCAGATTTGTACCAACTATACTTCCACATGTTACGAAACCGCGGAGAAGATATTGGGTTGTGGGTCAATGATTTGGTTTTTAAAATATTGTTGCGCAAATGAATGTTAATGTTGAAATTGTATAATACAATTAGGTCATAAAAATAACGAACAAATTATTTCCATATCCGGAAACCAAGCACATCTAACGGCTGAATCATTCCAGTAGTTCTCTGGGGAATAGATTTAACAATGATAGTTTTGTTGGCGGGTTTTGACGCTAATATATTTGCTTCACTTTGTGCTGTCCACGAATCCGAGAGTAAAACACTATCGTCTGGTACAGTTTGAAAATAAACATCTTGTAACCACTTTTGAAGTAACTTTTTAGTTAACTTTCCGGACGGGGACGGCAATACAAATAAATTATCTGCTGTAAACAAAGTTCTTTTAACAATAGGGCCAAATTCACCATCCTTTTCTTTTAACACAACTATCAGTTTAGATAACAGTTCTCCATCGGCAGATATTACAGGCTGAATTGTATAGCTGTGTGTTAAGGAGTTCAATGATTGCGCTTCTGCGACAATTCTTTTGTCGCCCTTTACATGTAGCGTATGTGGATCTCATCAACACCCTCCGAATCATCCTGGAGCAGAGTGTGGAGTGGCGGAATACCCTTTACCTCACATTTGTTGACTTCGAGAAATCTTTCGACTCCGTAAATCAAGGAATCCTGTGGAAGGCCCTCGAGGAATATAAAATTCCAACAAAGATCATCAGAATCATGGAAGAAATGTACGAAGGTTATGAGTGCCAGGTTCTTCACGAAGGCAAATTAACAGAAAAGATAAAGGTCAGTTCCGGAGTGAGACAGGGGTGGGTCCTTTCCCCCACTCTGTTCCTGTTGGTCCTGGATAGTGTGATGAAGAAGGTAATGGGAGGACGGAAGAGGGGTATTCAATGGGGTATAAATGACAGGCTTGAAGATCTGGATTTCGCAGACGACATTTGTCTTATGGCACAACGGTACCGAGACATAGAAGATAAGCTGGGGAGCTTGCAGAGAGAAGCAGAACGTGCAGGACTGATTATCAACACCAACAAGACCAAAGAGATGAGGATAAATTCTGACGTCACGACTAGCTTGACAGTCAACGGAAAGGAAATTGAGCGAGTTGAGTCCTTCCTCTACCTTGGAAGTATAGTCACAAATGATGGGGGAGCAGAGGAAGATGTTCGAAGCCGTATCAGGAAGGCAAATGGTGCCTTTGTCCAGCTCTACCCCATCTGGAGAAATAGAAACATTTCCAGGAAGACCAAGCTCCGCCTTTTCAATAGCAACGTAAAGTCGATTCTTCTCTATGGCTGTGAAACATGGAAAGTCACAAAACCGATCAACAACCAGCTACAGGTGTTCATTAACAGATGTCTGCGTCGCATCATGAATGTGAGGTGGCCGGACATAGTCTCAAATGAAGATCTTTGGACCATCACCAATCAACAACCGATTAGCATCCCGATCAAGGAGAGGAAATGGCGCTGGATTGGTCACACACTAAGAAAGCCGGACGGAGCTGTTGAGAGGGCGGAGCTAGACTGGAATCCTCAAGTCGCCAGGAAACGAGGTCGTCCTAAGAAGACCTGGAAGAGGACGATCGAAAATGAAATTGCAGAGGTGGACAAGAACTGGAGTCAAATGAAGAGAGGCCAGGAACCGTACTGCGTGGAGAAATTTCGCCAAGGCCCTATGCTCCGGAAGGAGCGGCAGGTATTAAGTAAGTACATGTAGCGTATGCATGGAACCATCGCTTGCTGCTTGGATTGAAGGTCAGCTTTACCTCTCCCCACCTCCTCGTTCATGCCACCGCCCAGCAGTTTTTTGGCGTTCAAAACTGAAAGTGGCCCGTGCAGTTTTCACTACGTCATTGTACAAATTGTACTACAAAGTAGCCGCTTGCTTTACGAACCCCGTTCAATTTTGTTTCAAGGATGATGCTATCCAAAATGCTTGCGATATGTGTATAAAAGAAAGTGTTGCAAGGTGCGCGTGGTGCAAGCAATCTCTTTGTATTGACCAATTTTTTGTAAGCATTCACTATTACAAAGAGTAAAACAGAAAAAAAAGGTTATTTTATTTATTTACAGTATGGCCAAGTGCAAAACATCACATTATGTTGCATTTTATACTCTAATCGTGAGGGGAACGTTTAAGGTGGGGAATGAATCGCAGCACGGCAGGTTGCTGCCTAGTGGCCGGGAGCCATCGCGTGCTGCTAGGATTGAAGGTCAGCTTTACCTCTTCTCTCCTCCTCGCTCATCCCGTCGTCCGGCAGATTTTCGGCGTTCAATATTGGCGTTCAAAATTGAAATCGGCCCATGCGGTTTTCACTACGTCAATGTACAACTTTGTAGGATTATTGTGTACTAAATTTCAACCAGATCAGAATTTTACACCACGATCCGTTCCCTTGTAAGATATGTTAAACCACTGCCGTTTGAAATGTGCAAATCGCACACTTTGTAGGCAAGCTGTTTGTTATGGTCGTCTAAGTTGCGAAGTTTTACTAATTACTCTTTTAGGAGACACTTGTCTTTGGAATAATATGAAAGGCCAACCCTCTAGTTCTTATTTCATAAGTTGAACGCTTAAAAACAAAACAACAATCCGAAATAATATGAATGTAATCATGAACGATTCACTGACAATGAAAATCAAATGGAGATTCGCGGACCGGAAGTTCGCTATGCATAAGCTTCGGTGCCACTTTAACTCGTGGAAGCTCTATACGGTTACGGTACCATACAATTCAGTCACTTCCAGTAAATATTTATTATGCGACACTCCTATTCTCTACTCTCTCAACCCTCCTCAGTAAAACAGTCATTTATATCAGCTCTTCTCAGGTAAACGGTATTTTATTTGTGTTCGTAGCATCTCATCCCATCTGCGTGAGAGTTCACTCGCGCGCACTTTGCTCACGCTACGGATTAGGCCTAAATCTCTCCATCACCAAGTGCGGAAGTGTCTCCAAAAATGCAGTTACACTTACGCCAGTAAATCTTGATTCGCGCTTTAAGATTCATTTTTCAGCCATTCGGTATGCGAACTCTATTCTTAGTGGGTTCTAAATTATACGGGAATTTGGTGGATTTTTATACGGGAATTTGAAGAAAGGTCATTGCTCGACACCCTGCAGCCGCAGCAGTCATCATAAAGCATTTTTACTCTCTTAATGAGTTCCATAGACATATTCTTCTTTTTAAGCCCTCCCATATAGCTGTTCAGGGGTCACTATCGAATGCTCTATCGAGGTCTAGAAACACAAATTTCAAGTTACGATCTTTCTCCCAGTGCTTTTCTAATATCATTTTCAGTTGATCTATCTTTCCTAAATCCATATTCTCTTTCTTGCAGTTGGGGTTCAATAATTTTCCTTAATCGTTTCTCAACAATCTTCTCAATTATTTTTAAATCGTGGGACAGTAAAGTAATACCTCTATAGTTGTTGCTTATGATTGCAAAATTACTGGTCATGAAAATGTATAAACCTCGTACTCTCTCCTGTCACCACATACAGTAACATATCGAGGTGGTGTGGGATTGTGAGGTCTCTGGGCTCAAAACGAGTCACCCTCGGAGTTCAGGCTGTGATGATTTCCCTTTAACAGCCCAAACATATTGTTTGTCCGGGAACTGGGGGTTGGACGAATTGGACGAACAAGGGTGTAAAGTGTTGAATTTAGGGGGTGCTGTTCCAAAGGGACGAGTTTCCACGGAGGTGCGGAAACTACGAGTGTGTGTACGTGAAAGAGTGTGGGGGATGGGAGTGAGCTCTAATTGTGTGGGATTGCACCCTAAGGGTTACACGATCGAGAGGGAGCTATTAGCTTTACGGGGAGAACACTGAATGCGAGCTATTTGCCTATTTGCTGAACGCGCAGTCACGCTCGGCAGTCTGACTTCTCCAAGGTTAGCACTCTGAAAGTCACTAACACAGCACTTCTGTACATGGTGGACACAGGCAATTAAGGATGTCAGGTGGGGAAGTGGGAGGTTAAAACAAAGTGTAATAATAAATGTCTGTACTGGTTTCTGATTAATGTAACTGCTGGTCTATGGATACCAGAGTGTTTGAGTTTATTCCTTCAATTGGGAATGTGTAGATAAAGTGTAAAATATAACAAGTATCCAGGTATCAAATGGGGAAGGACTATAAAATACAAGTTTTAGGATGCTGAGTCGCACTTACCCTTGGTAGGACGTCCCAGCTTCAGTCGAACAGAGCCTACGGCTGACAACAGACATTCAGTTTGGTGAGGATGTTCCTTTTATTCTTTCGGAAGTGCTGAGTCTGTGTTACTCCATTCTTGTTGGAGTTCTAGTTAGCACCCGTGTAAATGTGTGTGGATGATGCAAGCCTTGCGCAAGAGCTGAGCTTTAAACTCTGATTGGCTTATGTGTAATAGAATTGTATGCCGGCTGTTGGCTCGGGCCTGGGGATAGTTTTGGGGTGAAACTGGTGTTGAATGTTGGGATAGAAGCGTAGTATTCGTGGAGTGGTTGTCGGGGTATTTGTCGATGTGTGTGGGTCTAGTGGCGTAGGACACTGGGGCCTTAACAATATGAAAATCGCAGGACGTGGCAAATCCATGGTTTTCTCGTGACCACTCCATAAAGGCTTGGTATTTGAGAACCGTCGTGTGATATTGCTGTATATCTGAATGAACAAATTTATTAAAATGGCCGTAATGTGGTGGGGCGAAGTTGCGTAGCTTGAGAAATGGCTTCTGTTATTGGACAGGCAGTATTAATAATTTATTAAATGTCAATAAAATTAAACACTTGTTTTTATACTGACCTGAAATTTTGTAAAAATGAAATTGCGACATTCGAAAGCGAAATGAAGTGATCCTTTAATTTCATCATCATCATTTCCCCTTATCCAGCTCCTGCCGGGTCGGGGTATTTATGGCACTTCTCCACTTTCCTCTTTCCTTCCACAATTCTTCTTCCACGATCTTGTCCCAGTCCAGATTTCTTTTTCTTACGCTGTTCTTCGCTGAATCGATCCTGTGAGGGAGCCGTGTCAGTTGATTTACTGGCACGTTAAAGATCCCCTTCGGGGCAATATTCCGGCACCCTGGCGTCTCTAAAAGCCGCAGTAGTTAAAAGGGACGTAAAACCAATAACATTATTATTGAATCGATCCACCTTGTTCTAGGTCTTCCTCTTGCTCTCTTACCCTTGCACTTTGCCTCCAGCATCTGTCTTGGTATTCTATTTTCCTCCATCCTCTTTACATGTCCAAACCACCTTAGTTTATTCTTCTCAAGTTTCTCATTTAGTTTTCCCATCCCAACTTCCTTCCTAACATCTTCATTCCTCACTCTGTCTTTCCTTGTCTTTCCTATCATACTTCTTAGAAATTTCATTTCACTGGCTTGGTTTCTACTCTCTTGCCTGTTTGTCAGGGTCCAAGTCTCAGCTGCATAAGTTAATATGGGTACATAGTACACTTTAAACATTACCTCCTTGCTCTTCCTTGGTACTTCCTTATCCCAAACAAGTTTTCTTACAGTTTGATAGAATGCATTGCTCTGCTGTACCCTCCTGCCAATCTCCATGTTCAACCTAGCAGTTTGCATCAATTCACTTCCTAGGTATTTCGCACCCCCGCTGGAAGACTGCCACAAGTTAAAAAACATGTATTTGGTACTTATAAGTGCCTATGATCAAGTCTGTGTTCTGTAAAACTGCCACAACTCAGATCCTATAAATATCAATTCTACGGCACTGAATAGAAAACTGCCATAACTGAAAATTATTGTTATTTTTATTAAAACACATAATTATAATCCATGAAAGAACTTTGTATGTTATTGTATAACTTAGTACTAGACAATGTTAGAAGTTAGTAATATGTTACTTTCACTTTAATTATGTAAATATTTATATTTTCCCATTAGCTCAACATCTTTAAATGCTTCTCCTGAAAATGTGTCCTTTTAGGTAGATTTCATTAGAAAGCTAACTATTGCAATGGGTCCCATGTTTCGACTTCCGGAAAATTTCGACATATCTTCGCGTTTCACATCCCCCAGACCCCAAGACCTCCATCAGTTCAAAAGTTTATATATAATTTATGTATGTATATGTTTATATATATGTATATGTATATCAGTTTCTTGTGGACACGATAACTGCCGTAATTTTGCATCAATCACTTTGAATTTTATACCGAATTTGTATACCTATAAAATCTCGGTCGAGTTCGTTACTGGGCTAAATCGGTCGAAGGGGGTGAAAATGGGGGGCTTTTTCGAAAAAGTGAAATATTGCTATAACTCTCTTAATATGTGACATATCAAATCCGTTCAACGTTCATATTATGTGTCGGATAAAGCCCAAAAATTTATGTTTGAAGAGTTTTTTTATAGCACCAACCATTGACCAAAGGGGTGGGAAAAAGTGGGTTTTTCGGGAAACATTAATCATATCTCTCTTAATAGGCACAATATCAAAACCGTAAAAAAATGGACAATATTCCCCTAATAATTACCTAAAACTTTTGTCTGAAAGAATTTTTGATATGACCAACCATTACGCCAAGGGATGAGAAAAATGATTTCGGAATTATAAGAAAATGCCAAGAGCTATCGGAGGTTGCCATGGCAACACTACTAAATTGATGAGGGATGAGCCATCATTGTTGCCATGACAACGCACTTGCACGAGATCAGATTCAGTATTTCCATCCGACTAAGTGGGAAGCGGCTTCGGTGACGTAACTGGTGGCATGCTGAATGTCTATGCCCAAGGTCGCGGTTTCAAAGCCGGCCGAAGTCGTCGGATTTTCTAAGAGCGCTAAAATCCCTCAGTATGCTTTCCTTTGGAGGGGAAGTTCCAACGTTCGTTGCGAGTTGCTGGTTGGGGTGGCATCTAGTAGCCAAGTTCACAGCTAGGTGTCGTTGACGGTAGTACCTGGTAGCAACATTAGGAACTACTGCTTGAAATTGACCGTCTGCAGTCCTTACTTGAATTAAGACAAATACAGCCATTACAATTCACACCGTTTATCAGACAGATTCTACACTCACCCAAAGTACACGGGGTTAGATGACCGCGTTGTCGCAGCCCCTAAACTGAGGAACCAACCAGAGGTAGATTTCATTAGAAAGCTAACTATTGCAATGGGTACCATGTTTCGACTTCCGGAAAATTTCGACATATCTTCGCGTTTCACATCCCCCAGACCCCAAAACCACCGTCAGTTCAAAAGTTTATATATAATTTATGTATAATATATATATCTTCTTCTTCCTAGCGTTGTCCCGCTGGTGCAGGGTCCGCTTTTTTGGTCATTGACCTCCATTTTGTCCGGTTTTGTGCGTCAGCTGGATTTAGGCCGGCAATTTTTAAATCACCATTTTTTGTGTCTTGCCGACGCTGCTTCGGTCGTCCTCTGGGGCGTAGGCCTTCAACCTCAAAGTGAAGGACAGAGTTATTAACAGTATCAGGCGCTGCACGCAGGGCATGGCCATACCATCGGAGCCGTTTCTCTCTCATTTTGTCCACAATTGGGGCGACACCCATTTGCTTCCGAATTGTGTCGTTTCTGACATGGTCAATAAGGGAGATGCCCATTGTCCAACGGAGCATTCTCATTTCCATGGTTCACCAAGGTGGACCGGGTTCGATTCCCGGTCAATGCATGTGAGATTTTCGATGTGAAATGCCATGTCCTGTGGTTCGGATTCCACGTTAAAAGGAGGTCCCGTGGCTCATGATCTCAAGATTAACGGTCACGTTAAACTACAAGCTTCCTTTTTCATTTCCATGGCGTGCAGGCGACGTTCTGAAATTTTGTCGGATGGTCGACATTCAACTCCAAACAGCGCAACTGGCCGTACCACTGTCCGATATATTTTCGATTTGAGACAAAGTGGCATTTTCTTGTCGCAAAGCACACCCGTGACTTCCTTCCACCGCAACCAGGTTGCGTTTACCCTGGCTCTTACTTCATCATTGAAGTTGCCATCACTCTGAAGACGAGATCCAAGGTACCTGAAGCATTCTGTCTTGACTAGATTTTGTCCAGGGACTTGAATAGTACCGTCGCTTGGGTTTAACTCCAGATACTCCGTCTTTTTCACATTCAGACATAGGCCGTACTGGGAGAGGCGGTTATTCCAATCTTCAACTTGACATTGGAGTTTTTCTCGGGTGTCATCTGCAACCATTATATCATCTGCATACAGAAGGGTCCAAGGAACATTCCGTTGCAGGTCACGAGTGATGGTGTCCATCACAAGAACAAAAAGGGACGGTGATAGTGCTGAGCCTTGGTGGACGCCGACATTTACAGGAAAGTTTTCCGAGGTGCCAACAGCTCAACGTACTCTACTGCTTGTGTTCGTGTATAACATCTTGACCACATATATATCACTTTCTTGTGGACACGATAACTGCCGTAATTTTGCACCAATCACTATGAATTTTTTACCGAATATGTATACCTATAAAATTTCGGTCGAGTTCGTTACTGGGCTAAATTGGTCGAAGGGGGTGAAAATGGGGGTTTTTTTCGAAAAAGTGAAATATTGCTATAACTCTCTTAATATGTGACATATCGAATCCGTTCAACGTTCATACTATGTGTCGGATAAAGCCCAAAAATTTATGTTTGAAGAGTTTTTTTTATAGCACCAACCATTGACCAAAGGGGTGGGATAAAGTGGGTTTTTCGGGAAACATTAATCATATCTCTCTTAATAGGCACAATATCAAAACCGTACAAAATGGACAATATTCCCCTAATAATTACCTAAAACTTTTGTCTGAAAGAATTTTTGATATGACCCACCATTACGCCAAGGGATGAGAAAAATGATTTCGGAATTATAAGAAAATGCCAAGAGCTATCAGAGGTTGCCATGGCAACACTACTAAATTGATGAGGGATGAGCCATCAGACGTTCCCAAGATAACGCACTTGCACGAGATCAGATTCAGATTTTCATCTGACTAAGTGTGAAGCGGCTTCGATGACGTAACTGGTAGCATGCTGAATGTCTATGCCCAAGGTCGCGAGTTCAAAGTCGGCCAAAGTCGTCGGATTTTCTAAGAGCGCTAAAAATCCCTCAGTTTGCTTTCCTTTGGAGGGGAAGTTCCAACGTTCGTTGCGAGTTGCTGGTTGCGGTGGCATCTAGTAGCCAAGTTCACAGCTAGGTGTCGTTGATGGTAGTACCTGGTACCAACATTAGGAACTACTGCTTGAAATTGACCGTCTGCAGTCCTTACCTGAATTACCGACTAATACAGCCATCCCTAAGTACACGGGGTTACATGACCGCGTTGTCGCAGCCCTTAAACTGAGCAACCAACCAAAATCTCGGCGAGAGTTATAATTTTGCGTGAAGAAGTAACAGACCGTTACATAGTCACACATCAGTGTCGAAACCTTGCATAAGGACAGTGTGACCACAAGTATAAAAATGGACCCCAAATTACAAGAAGGTTACCGTTCCCATAAGACAATAAAATGTTTAAAATAATAATAAAATCACGAAAAACAAAGTTAATTAAGCTCCAATTATAAAATATCTTCTCGCATTAAATGAGGTCTGATCCTTCTACGAAAACCTGCATATTCTGCCTATTTTCGCCTATCCCCAAGTTTGTCCGGTGAAATCTACCTCCGCCTTCCGGCGTGCCAAGAAGACTTTTTGACTTGTTGCAGTCTTCCAGCAGGGGTGCGATTTGAACGTGTCCACGATTTCCAAACTCTGACTTCCAATTTTCACTGTGCCCTTTCCTTGTCTTTCACCTCTTGTCATCACCATGGTCTTGCTTTTCTCTATACTGATTTTCAGGCCGTACTTCTGAATATTTTCGTTCAGTGCATCTAGTTGTTTTTGCACTTCTTCGGTGTTCCTTTCCCAGACCACAATATCATCTGCAAATAATAGTAACTTCATTTCTTTATGTCCATATGCTTCCTTTGTTTCCTTTACAATTTCATCCATTACCATTATGAACAAAAGAGGTGACAGCACACTCCCCTGTCTTAGTCCAGTCTTGTTCCTAAACCAATCTGTCTTTCCAACTGGGGTCAGTACCCTGCTAACACAGTTGTTGTACATTGCTTGCACCATTTCCAACATTTCTCTTCCCAGTCTCTTCTTAACCATGGTTTCCCATACCTTCTCTCTGGGGACACTATCATATGCCTTTTCTAGATCTATGAAAGTCATGACCAAATCCTCTCCATATTCCCAGTTCTTTTCCATCACCTGCCTCAAGCTAAAGATTGGGTCCACTGTGGATCTTCCACTCCTGAAGCCATACTGTTCCTCTTGCAACTCTCCTTCCACCTTTCTTCTCACTCTTCTTTCCAATATCCTTTCCAGTATTTTTACTATCTGTGATATGAGGGTGATCCCTCTATAGTTATCACACACCTTCTTGTCCCCCTTCTTAAACACTGGTATTATTAGCCCTGTCTCTCAGTCTTCTGGTACACATTTCCGTTTCCTCACTCACTTCAATTTATTTAATGCTTAATTTTTATTATCCCCGCCTGTGGCACCACAGCCCATAGGCCTACCCAGCATTTGTGGGGTGACGCGTGGTCAGCATGGAGGATAACTATTCAATTGTCTCCACGATACTGAGTGCACTCCGTGCCAACCCTTGCTTCAGTTTCTAAAATTACTGATGGAGCCGGGGATCGAACCCGGGGCCTCCGAGTGATAGGCAGGCGCGCTACCCCAACACCATAGGATGTTCCGTATTTTTATGCACAACTCTTCTTTCCCATGATCACCATAAAATAACGAATGCCATGCCTCGGGCTTTGTGTGGTTAGTCATTGTTGCAACACTACTCTGTACCGCACTATTTTAAGTTTACTAGAGGTAAGATATGGCAGGAAAGTGAAGACCAAATTGGTAAATCAGCATTTATGAGTGGCTGAACAGTGATGTGCAAGAACTGGAGGGAGAGCACTCACACATTTCGCTACACCGACCTTTTGACATTCTGATCTGTTAAAAGAAATATACTTTATATTCAAACTGAGAAAGTGTAAACTAAGAGAAATTTGTAACACAGTGGGTTTTGTGCTTGATTGGTATTTTACATGTTTAGTGAATAAAAGTGTAAATTTTACGTAAGGTTATGTTCGGTTGTAATTCCGTGAGTTCAAGTCCACATTAACATGGATAGTCAAGAGTTTTCTGTGTTTATTTTAAAGTTGTTAAGCTAGAACCTTCTCGTTCAAAAAAAAAAGTCAACCCCTGGCACTATACAGCCCATGACGGGCTAAGGCCGACCAAGCGACCGCTGCCCAGCCATTTGGCCTGCAGATATTGGGGTGACGCGTGATCAGCGCGTCGGGTCCCCTCGGCCGTTAATCTTGGTATTCGTGATCGGGGCGCTGTCTCACTGTCAGACAGCTACTCAATTGTCCTCACGAGGCTGAGTGCACCCCGTTCCAACCCTCACGTCAGTTTTAAAATCCCTGACGGAGCCGGGGATCGAACCCGGGGCCTCCGGGTGAGAGGCAGGCGCGCTACCCCAACACCACGGGGCCGGCACCTTCTCGTTCAGCGTGTGTTATGCCAATATTAAATAGAATGCTCCCCTATCTTGTTACAGGTGATGCCGCTGCCAGAAAGGCTTTTGTCGGCAGACCCAAGCGAGTGGGCATCCAGCAGACCTTCGTGACCACAGGCGGCGTGAAGTCTGTAGCCGGAACTCATGCCACCACTTCCCACACCGTCAGTGACGCCGTCCCCACCAAGACCACCTTCCAGACGGTCCCAAAACCAGTTACTGTGGCGACATCCCGGCCAGACACTCAACAGCAAGCGGAGTCTGCGCAGCTTTTACTATCGCTTTCTGGCAGCGAGTTCCCCAAACAGACTTTCCACACGGTCAGCAAGAACGTTCGCTTCCACCACAACGTATCGGCCTCCGGTAGCGGCAGTGCCGTCACGGTGGAGCCCGCCAGGACCCTCTCGGTGGACACGAGTGTCGCCAAGAAGGATACGCAGAAGGAGGATGGAGCGCCGGCCCAGCCTGTGTACATCGCAGAGCCGCCCCGCAAGAGGGGCCGGCCCGTCAAGAGGCAGATGAATGTGGTGTTCCAGGAGAAGGTGATGACCGACGCAGATATGGCGCTGCACAAAGAGGCGGAGGCCAGCCGTAAGGCACTCGAGATGCTCCGCCAGGAGATGCGCTCCGACACCGTCACTGAATCTAACAGCACTGTCCCTACCACTGCAGCCGGCACCACTAACGCTAATCCATCAGAGTTTGTGAGAAAACTTCCTCTGGGTAGACAGACCATCTTATCTGGTGCTTCGAAGATCCACACGACGGTCATCTCCACCGTCCAGACACCCACCATGACAACGACGACGACGTCCCAGTCCCAGCTCACCGTTCCCAAGAAAGTTAATTCCAATATAATCTATAAGGCAGTGGGCGGGTCACTAGTGGAGCAGAAGAGGAAAGTCGTGGAACAAGAAGTCGTGGTGGCGGCTGCCGAGAACGTGGAGTTCAAGCAGGAACCTGTTGTGGAGCAGCCGGAATCGATCCTTCCGGACCATGCGGAAGAGGTGTTCCAGTTGGCCACCGAGGGCACCACGACTGCCACCGAGGAGACGGCTTCTAAGGAAGAGGGCACAGTGGCAGAGGAGAATACTGGTGGTAGTAGTAGCAACATAGTGTACCAGATGGCAGATTCCGGCTCGGTCATGAGCCAGTACATGGAGGTTCTCAAAGAAGCAGGACTTCCCACGGATGTGCCCATCCTGCTGGACAGTGGGGATGGATCCTATGTGACTGTCAACGAAGAGGTGCTCATGAACATCGTCAATGGAGGGGTGTTGCAGTGCCACGTCACAGAGGGTAACTTCGTGGCCGGCGAAGGAATAGAATTCGTCGTGCAGGAGATGTCCGAGGCCGAAGTGGATGCCTCTGGACCGACTCCCGCTGCCGAAGGGAGTGAGGTGCAGAGCGAAGTGGTCGCGGAAGAGAAAGTACCTATAGAGGCCGACACGGAGACTGTCAAGGAGGTGTCCGATGCCGGCGAGATGCAGACTGAAGTGAAACATCTAGAGCACCAAGAACCTCCTCACGAGTATTTGCCCCTCCCAAGTCTAGCGGAGGAAGAGTCTTCCATCAAGACTGTGGAAAATACAGAGACTGTCGTAGAAGAGGAAGAGGTGGACCCGCCTGTCGAGTCCGTGGAAAAGAAGGATATTCTGGAAGAGGAAGTCGAGGCTGAAGGGTTTTTTGCCACCGAAGTGGAAGATGTAATGGATGTCACCGGGGAGGATTCCATCCACACTCTGGAAGGAGAAGAGTCGATGGACGTAGTCGTGGAGGAGACGGAAGCAAACCTGGAACCTACAGACGACGAAGTGATCACGGGTGACCGATATGGGGAGTCTGCCATGGAGGGATTCCCTGTCATGAGACAAGAGGATTCGCAAGAGCCGAGCCTGGACGTGAAGCAAGATGACAGCCTAGGGGCCACTTCGGAAAGTTTGGATGGGCCAGTGGGAAGTTTTGGTGGGCCAACAGAAAGTTTGGATGAGCCAACGGAAATTTTTGATGGGCCAACAGAAAGTTTTGATGAGCCAATGGAAAGTTTGGATGAGCCAACGGGAAGTTTGGATGGGCCAACAGGAAGTTTGGATGGGCCAACGGAGAGTTTGAATGGTCCAACGGGAATCTTGGATGAGCCAACGGAAAGTTTGGATGGGCCAATGGAGAGTTTGGATGGTCCAACGGAAATCTTGGATGGTCCAATGGAAAGTTTGGATGGGCCAATGGAGAGTTTGGATGGTCCATCGGAAATCCTGGATGGTCCAGCGGAAATCTTGGATGAGCCAACGGAAAGTTTGGATGGTCCAACGGAAATCTTGGATGAGCCAACAGAAAGTTTGGATGGTCCAGCGGAAATCTTGGATGAGCCAACGGAAAGTTTGGATGGGCCAACGGGAAGTTTAGATGAGCCAGCGGAGAGTTTGGATGGGCCAATGGGAAGTTTGGATGGGCCAACGGGAAGCTTGGATGATCCAACAGAAAGTTTGGATGGTCCAACAGGAAGCTTGGATAGGCCAACGGAAAGTTTGGATGGTCTAACGGGAAGCTTGGATGGTCGAACCGAAAGCTTGGATGGGCCAATGGGAAGTTTAGACGGACAAACTGGAAGTACAGATGGACCAACGGGAAGTTTAGATGAGCCAGCAGAAAGTTTGGATGAGCCAACGGAAAGTTTGGATGAGCCATCGAGAAGCATGGATGAGCCATCGAGAAGCATGGATGAGCCAACGGGAAGTTTGGATGAGCCAAGGGAAAGTTTGGATGATGCCACGGACAGTAAGCAGGCAACAGTATGTACCACCCCTCAGCATCAGATCGACAATGCATTCATCTTCCAAGAAGAGTTGACGAGCTGTGAAGATAAACAGACTGAGCCCGTCGAGGAGGATCGCGAAGATGAGGAGCAGAAATCTGAGAAATCTATTGATGTTTCGAAATATGTAGATTCGAAGGTCAGGAATAGTGAGAGATCGGTGGAGGAGGTCCTCCAGGAGATGATGGGTGAGGGCAGCGACACCGAAGTGGATGTGTGTGACGGGAACACGGCCACTTCGACTGCCTCGCGGGATGATGGGGACTCCCAGCCTTCGGCCGTGGAAGAGCGCTCCCCCGAGCAGGAAGCGGAGGAACTTCGCCTCGTCCTCAGTCCCGAAGAAGAGCAGGGATCTTCCGACAGAGTGGACATGGAGGAACCGCACGGTTTGGTTGGTAACGATGACAGCTGTGAAGAAGTTGCGTTAGATATCGTTGGGGACGAGTCAGAAAGCGGTATGAGAGAGGCAGAGGATACCTCGGAGTTGAATGAGCAGACAGCTGAAGACACGACGCAGGATAGTGAATATTCTGAGGAAAAAGAGCCACCGAGTTCCCCTAATCAAAGGGTGGCCGATATCACATCCTCTACATCCGAAGAATTAGTGGTTAATGTGTTATCAGAATCGGATAAATCTTCCCAGGATTTAGTTTTGAATGCATCCCAGGAGGAAGTGTTGGAGGGCGATGCCCGGGTGACGGACAGCAGCGAGCTAGATAATGAACCTGGTGCCATCGTGTCCCCTAATAAGGACATTCCTTTTGCTGTCGGGCTTCTGCCTTTGAAGACGGCCCTGGAGAAACTTCAAGCCATGCCGGAATACCACCCCCGAAAGACACGTTCGTCGTCAACGGGCAAGGATTCATCACCGGACACTCCTGCTGCCAGAGTGAAGAGAAAAGCATCCTCAATCGATGGACCTGAAAAGAAACAGAAGACTGGTGAAGATGATGATGTCATCAGCGATCAGCAACCGGCCGACGAGGAGATGGAGACGGACCAAGTGCCTTCGTCGGAAGACACGGCTACAACACCAACAAGGTGTCAAAAGAGGTGGTCGCAGAATGTGGAGGACCTAAAGGATGACGGTGTGGAGCTGGAAGAGACGGAGCCATCCCTGCATTCTATGCCGGAATTACTTACTGAGTCGACGGAGGGATGAACACTCGTGTGTACTGCAGTGCGGCGGTAGTTTCGGGACGAACCCTGTGGAAGGTGACCGAAACGCTGATGGGCACAAGTGTAGATCTGTATAAACCTCTTTTTGTATAACTCCCCTTTTGAAGCGGACCGAGACGTGAACGGTAAGGGGCAATAGCTCTCAACGTGGGGAGAAATGTCATTTCAACAAAGGGTTGGCTGCTCAATTCTTTGCGATGTTACCCCCCACCACCACTCTCTGAGGTGCAAGCCTTCCTCCTTCAGCAGGAAAACAAGCAGTGTTTTACTCAAAACGGTCTATGTTGCAGTAAAACATGGTAAATTCCAAATTCAAGGGACCAAAAAAAATCCATTTTGAATTTGGCATACATCTTGAATTCAAAATTGTAAAATAGGCATTACTGATTATGCAACACTGTCTGACTTGGTTTTAAATCATCATAGAGTGTTTTAATTTGAAGATCACCAACATCTCCGCGTTAATAATTGCCAAGCACATCGGACACTAGTATTCCCGTGAAATGAAGAATTGTAATGTTTGTTTGTTAACTTTAATTACAGTCTGTTCGACGTTATTACCGTTGATCGTATGGTTTTGAGTTCCTGGCAGGCACAGAAAAATATCTGTTACATAATTGGCAACGTTCTTAGCCTCATATTCTAGCTGTCGGACACTAGTATTCCCATGAAATGAAGAATTGTAATGTTTGTTTGTTAACTTTAATTACAGTCTGTTCGACGTTATTACCGTTGATCGTATGGTTTTGAGTTCCTGGCCAGGCACAGAAAAATATCTGTTACATAATTGGCAACGTTCTTAGCCTCATATTCTAGCTGTCCTCGCGGTCTTGTGCTCCTGGAAGAAATATCGCGATGTTCGACGATGGATGCCGTTCTTGACCCATTTGACGAGACTCCTCTTTGGTTTTAAATTTGTGGGTGAGCACAGAAAAGTATCATAGCAATCGGTGCCTTTTGGGCCCATTTAACGAGATTTCCCGCTGCTCTGGTTGCAATTGGAGAGAAAGAAATATCACGACAGACGCCACTTTTCCTAGAGCGCAGCAACTCCAACTGAAACCCCGGAAAAAATGTGAACTACAAGCCTGCTGTACTCTCTGTCACTCGGGCTGGCGGAGTTAGTGCTCACGCTGGGTCACGCTTCAAGTTGCTGAGCTCTAACAGCGTGATGGTCTTCACGATCAGACGGTGGAAAGTTGTGAATAGATTCTGTAATCTGCATTGGACATGATTTCCGCTGATCTAACAGATTCACGCCCAATGTCGTGCGGTCTGCCGGCTGTAATTTAAATGGGTAAACGTTGGCGAAATACTTACAATTATTGGGGGTGAATTATTGCCCTACATTTTTTTTATGAAATCACAAATTCTACAGGAACTATAGAGTTTCGAATTTAACAACATTTTTGAAATGTCAGTCGAGTCCTTTTTGGCATGTTCCAGTTAAGTGCAATGTTGCATAATCTACTAAATGATTTCTGCACTACACAAATTATGATGTTACGAGTTTGACACTTGGCAGGAGGATTAGCGTTACACAACATTTCATCCCCCTGCAATGGCGGATGCTCCTTACTGAAAACAAATGCCAAATGCAACACTGAAAAGATGGCTTCTTTTGGGCAGGGAAATGTTGCTTCTCCCCTGAGAGCTTACCCCCCTCCCTGTCGTGTCGTCCCCTCGTGACATTTACGAGTGAACATTTTGTGTGATCACTAATTGTCGTGTTTTGCCCCCCACACTGATCGTGTTTCATTCCACCGAGCAGTGACTTGGTTGTCATTAACATGTAGTTTATGTACAGATAGTTTATTCACGAACAGGTCGGTATGAAGTATGGTCTCCAGTTCTCGGCTCCATTCTGTTCAGCAATTGTGACAGATCAGGGCTCGTTTCACTCTCGTTTGCTTTTGTGAACCGAGGTCTACATCGCGCGCAACACTGGTTAACAGATGTCAGTTGAATGTGATACACACATGGTGCAGCTGGTTTCTTTAAACAAACAAAATGGTGCTGTTAAGAAAATTGGAAGCCATTTGTTTCAGTGTTGCGTTAACATTATTAGGGTTCAGCTTTCATTTCAAGGTTGTTGTCGTGCCACACTCTTTGTCCAGAATGTATTCACTCGGGTTGAGTGCAAGCACAAGAGGAGTGTGTATTGGTGGTGTTAATACCCTTGTCCCCTTTCCATCATTTAAGGTCTGTAGGGTTGGTTTTTCAGTTTGTTGTTTATTTTTATTTTTATATATGTTATTTCTGGTTACCAATCACAATCCTATTTGAACTCTTATTCCTTGTTTTTCTATCATGTTTAAAACATGCATATAAATACAACAAACCCCTATTGAACGTTTTTGTAATTCAAAGCAGAGGACTGGCTGAAGTTGACATCAGCTGACAGATATATACATCATGGCTTAGAAGGGAAACCTGTAACCGACTCGTTCATGGAGCATTTTTGCGTTTCTAGCTAATGCGAAATAAGAGGTTTCACATCTAGGCCATTGATGTGTATCTTTGTGTAAAGAAATCCTTGTGCCTATGTGTTCCCATGACTCTCCAGTAAATCAGAAATCATTTTTAGTGATCCACAAGCCGACATATAATGTGAATCATTGCCGGCAAACAGAAGGAACACCTCAATATGGCAAGTTTGATTTGTTCTTTGTCAATGCAATATTATTTTCCCATTTTTATTATGTAAAACTTCTTATGGAAGTACGGTTGGCAGCATTCCAACACGGGACCGCTCACCATGTCAGTCTGTTTAACGATACCAGGGATAAAATGTAAATGTTTATTAAGGCTTGCACGGCCCAGAATAATGTTCATGGTATTCTTTTTTGTCTTCTTGAAACTAATTGACATACTAGACGTTTCACGACGAACCTTGCTTGTGTTTTGTATGGAGAAGCTCCTCTGTCCGTCACCAAATGGCTGTATGGAGTTACGCAGACGGGAGCAGAAAGTGTAGTGAGGAGGAGGGTTTGATTTCTCTCCTCGATCTTTAAAATTGCAGTTATATGCTTAATTTTTGATGTAGAAATTGCATTACTTTACCTGTTTCCATTATTAAGTTCAGATATTATTTCATAAAATATGAGCCTTTCTGAACCTCCTCCCCTCTCTGTCCTGCCATATAGTGACGGGCTGAGGAGCATTGCCACACAGCCAAGGATCCTCGCAAAACATCTAGTATATTTGAATTAGTTTTCCTCAAAAGAATATAATGAATAAAATATATGTGAATTGGTGTAATAATTGAAGTAATTCAAATCGTGATACTGTTTCATTGTATGGTCAACCTTTGTAATATTCTCCCTACTCCATTCCTTGCAACGTCCAGTAGCCATCTGTTTTGTACAAACATTTCCTGTTTGGTTTCAAATTAATTTATTGGGTTTATTGTTTCTGTGTATTTTTTCACATTTGAATGTAGTTAAGTGGTAGAATTGTTGTACATAGATTATTAGGAAGATTAACATGTCTTGTTGCTGAATATAATGAACAAGTGTATTATATGTTAAGACTGTACATAATAATGAGTGTTGTGTTCATATTAACACATTATGGTGTCCGATCTCTTCCTCGTCGGTAGTTATTTACATCAGCAGACAGATACCTATATACATCATGGCCTAGAAGTGAAACCTGTAACTGACTCTCGTTCAGGGAGCATTTTTGCCTTTCTAGCTAATGCAAGATATGAGGTTTCACTTCTAGGCCATTGATGTGTATCTTTGTGTAAAGAAATCCTTGTGCCTATGTGTTCCCATGAGTCTCCAGTAAATCAGAAATCATTTTTAGTGGTCCTACCCAAGCCACATGTAATGTGAATGATTGCCGACGAATGGAAGGGACACCTCGATATGGCAAGTTTGATTTGTTCGTTGTCAATGCAATATTATTTTCCCATTTTTATTATGTAAAACTTTCAAACGTGTATTTTTACTCCAAGTGTAATTACAAGGTTTTAAACTGATAAAACTCAACAGTTGTTGGTTTGATGCCCCACTTCCTGAGGTAATGGCCACACCATGTTTATTAGCATCCCTAAGCCAGAGTTTATTTAGTGTGGCCTGGGCTTACGACTGTGTCCTGAAGCCATTTTGCTCTATTGAGTTTCAAGTCCAGTCGGAGGTCTGGTTCGGGGCATCACATCTTGTCTGCAGTAGGTTGAAGTTCTTGTTTTTCTGATGTTCGTTACGACTGGCAGTCAGCTCTGTTGACACCATGCTTCTTGCTAAATGAGGAACACATGGCTTGTCTAACGATACTTCATCTCCGCGTCATGTAAACCGGTGAAATTATGTAGTTATATTACCGGCTATATGCTTGGGTTTCTACACAACTTAGAGGTTAAAAGGGACTTATTCGGCACCGCGGAATATTTGGGGATGTTCAGACGGACACATGCCGAACAAGGGACGAGGGAATCTCGTTGGCGTGTTAGAACTCCACACACGTCATTAAAATACAAGTAATGCACAAAACAATACAGCTTGAAAACAATTCAATCGAAAATATACACATGTTGACCAAAAGAATACT
Organism: Meconema thalassinum; assembly: GCA_946902985.2. NCBI lineage: Eukaryota > Metazoa > Arthropoda > Insecta > Orthoptera > Tettigoniidae > Meconema > Meconema thalassinum. The sequence continues at coordinate 228,579,716 of OX336395.1, read as the reverse complement.
AAAAGCTTATTTTTATGAAGGAATATACTAATAAATATACTATGTAGTCCACTTTAAACTTGAAGAGACAACAAATGCCAGAGATTGGAAGGGACGTGATAGCCTTCCACCAAGGCGAATTAGGTTCGATTCCAAGTTAAGGCAGTGTGGTTCAGAACTGTCCCATGATTGTGAGATTAACAATCGCATAAAACTACAGGCTTTCTTCGTAATTAGGCATGCGTGAATTGAGCTTAGGACATTTTCTCCTAGTGTCTATTATGCTGTTCTGCTCTAGTTCAACACATAAGTAACAATTATAATCGTAAGTCCACTGTTGAAATGTAGTAACAATTATAATCGTAAGTCCACTGTTGAAATGTAGTCCACTAATACAGGAAGTTCTTGGACAATGTGATTCACCGTTTCTGTCGGTGCCGCAATCACACTTAGGAGATAAAAGTGTTTGCCATTTGAACAGACTCCAGACCTAGTCCAGGTGCAGTTTAATTTTGGCCATATCCTACGAGGAAGATCAAATCTAGGAATTTCTGATGTGACTGATGGCATGACTTGAAACTCTGGAGGAGCAAAAACTGTCCAACACAGCTATCTTGTAAAACGAGCAGCAATCACATGGATAAATATACACAATTTGTTTTAGTTCTTTGCATTTTTGTCGCATTTCTGGTTAAGGGAAAATAGGATTGCACTTCTCTTGAGCCACATGTTCTGCTGAATTGTAGTGATTGAAAGTCTATGTGCAATTGAGGGTTGAATAAAGCAACTTCTTATTCTCGCCCATTACAATTGCGTTAAGCTAAGCAATATTTAAGAAAAATAATTTTGTGTGTGTTCAACTTTCATTTCCATGAATATCGTTGTATTGCATTGATCCCTTTGGAGCAGGACACTGCCTCTTACAGATAGCTTAATGGGATCTTTGGAACTGCCGCTTTCATGGTTACGGCAGTTTCCAAGAGTGGGGTGTGTCGGTTCCATGACTGTTAAATATAGTTTTTGGCATTCCTTTGGGCGTGGCCTGCCGGGTATTGCTCCTGGCATTGAGGGGCTTTCAACGTATGTCCAGTCCTATGTTATTCCCAGGTATAAAATGTACACTTGTGTAATATTTTAATGTCGAACTCCACTCTACAGGAGTGCAAAAGGTTAAGATGTTTCGTAATACATTTGGGCCATTATAAGCCACGGTGTTCCGGTTTCACTGCCAGTAGACCAGGTAGCTGAGAGGAGCTTCTGCTGCACAGAGCTGACTATCTTGCTCAGTTTGGTTTCTTGCTGTTTAGTTTTTGATAGCTTCGAATTGTGACGCTGCGATCATGGCCTTGGAAACGAATCATGGGCACGATTTCATTTGTCTCCCAGAATGCCGAGTCTTGACCTGCCATCGCATGTCAGCTTTCCATTGATAGAGTAAGCTTAGGGAACTCTTTCCGGTAACTTTCAATTTACTGTTTCCGGTCACGGAGGGAGTCCGTTGTTTTGTGTAGGCTAAGGATAGGTCATACAAAATCCTCCCACTCGTACCTGATGAGAAGGGAAGACCCCCCCCAATTTTGTACCTGTGGAGACGTTTTCACCGTGGCCCACATTTTAACAGAGTGTGTGGATCTTGCTGACTTACGAAGAAACCTTGGTTCCTTGGTTTGCAGATGACACTCAAACTTATATTAACCGATGACGCAGTGGCTGTTGATCTCGTCATCCGCTTTATAAGTGAGAGTGGGTTAGGGCCAGCAATCTAAATTTTCCAGTGAAAATTGACTCGATGACTTGTTCGTTTTTGAATGATTTTTTGTTTTATTAATATTAGGTCTTTTCAAATTTAAGTGTCCACCTGTAAATTTTAAATTCAATTCCAAATTTGTATTCTTTAATCTGTGTTAAGAGGGGCAGTTAACCTCGTAGTACTGCCCCTTAAAACAACAATAACTAACTAAGCTGAAGATTGCAGGTTTTACTCCCACATGCAGCAGACATGAGCAACGTAATTGTTGAGCCTCCCCTTGGTCATTAAGATTTTTAATCACTTACTTGGCTAATTATCATGTTCATTTGATCTCATGAGAGAAAATCACCAACAAATCCCATCAGCCCCTGTACAAAAATATTGTACCATTATTTTTTCTCTTTTCTAAGTTTTTAAATCATTTGTCGTAGTATTATCGGGGGCAAATGAACGTAATCGCTTGGACATTGTGGATCTTTTGCCGAGTACTGTGACAATAGAATGACATTGTCGTACAATGGCCTGGAAGTTAGCAATTCCGAGTTATGCAAAGAAGAATCGAGAGATGATCTTGTTATATTTGGACTGGGTTTTCTTTCCTTGTTAAATGTTTTAGTCCACCCTCACAAATATTGTACATATTTTATATCTTACCACTTGTGTAAAAACAAATGTAGGAAATAAACATAATTTGTAAAGAACTTTTAAACTGGTCTTGTTTTTCTTATGTTCCCATTTTCTGAATCGTCACTTGTATCCGGTATTTTCCTCCATACCTGTTTGTCCTGTGTTTGGTCCATCTGTCTTCCATATTACTGACGTGATGATTGGGACAATTCTAGATCAGGAACTACTTGTGCTTAAATACCCAGTGTTGGCAACTCTGGCACTGTACATACTCTAATGACAGTTGGTCCCCCTGCTGGAGGGTTGTTGACCCATTAAGAGGAAGGGTCGTTCTCTTACCTGCGTCAAGCAGGACTCACTTTCAAGAAGGTAGCAGTGGCTACCGGACATGGTGTCATAGCACGCATGTAATATCTACTGTACTTGTTCAGTGTTTAATCATGTACATACAGTGTAAAATATATTTCTTTATACAGTCCACCACATCGTATTCTATGTATTCGACATAAGTTTTGGTCCTCCGGGCATGATTATATGGCAAGAAAAACAGTGAAAATTGAACTCGTGTGATCCAAAGACAGCATGGTTTCTCACAAATGGCGTGGGTGGTTACCAGCATGGCGACTACTGGACAACAGAATTCATCATCCTGGTAAGTCACCGATCATCCTTAATTATTCCTTGTGACTAATATGCATTCCTTTCTTTCTTCATTCAAAACTGTTCGTTTGTACTTGCAATGTATTGGTATTGCTAGTGATCACACATGATTTCGCCCGTAAAACTGTATGTTATTTGTACGCAGTTTTCCCGCAACTCTTTGAAACAAAACCAGGAGTTCATCTTTGTATTATGTAAATATGTTAGGTATTTGTCTTTTCGTTTTGTCATTCTTTTACGTATAGGCATTTGGTCTATTGTGATTTTATATCATTCAGCAGTTTATTGGGAATTGCTAGTGAAAAATGGAACAAAAGATAAAATCACTGTGTAGCAAAAGGGGTAGGTTAAAGGCTAGCTTATCTCGCATACAAGGCTTCGTAGAGAAATTAGATTCTCAATCTAAGGACGTAGATCAGTTGGAAGATCGACGGGCTCACTTATCAAAAATCTGGGAAGAATATGAAACAGTTCAATCACAAATAGAGGATTTGAAAGAGGATGAATCAATTCAAGCAGAACAAGAATCTTATCGCTCCGACTTTGAGGAGCAATACTTCAAAACATCTGGTCTTATAAGATCCATAAACAGTGCAATTTCCAAGTCAGCAACTTCGCTAAGTGATTCTATTGGTGAATCAACTACCAGTTCGCAAACACGTTCAGTTAAACTGCCTCAAATAAGTTTACCTACATTCGCAGGTGATTATTTAGAATGGCCCAATTTTGCCGATACTTTTAAGAATCTCATTCATGAAGATGCAAATTTGTCAAAAATACAGAAATTTCATTACCTAAAATCAGTGGTATCAGGCAGGGCGGCAGACGTGTTACAGTCTCTAGAAATATCTGCAGCGAATTACGACATAGCGTGGAACCTGTTAAATGAAAGGTTCAATAACCGGCGAGCAATTGTTTCCTCCCACATTAATTCGGTCCTTCAGATTAACAAAATAGAAGTAGAATCTTCCAAGGCATTAAGAGACTTGTATGACGGCTTCAGAAGGCACATACAGTCGCTATCAGCGCTTGGTCTGTCTTGTGAAGAACAATTAGATGCCATTTTGATACATTTAATAACAAACAGATTTGACGCTGAAACATTAAAAAAATGGGAGACCTCGTTACCAACCTTTGATCTTCCATCGTATCAGACACTGGACAAATTTCTACTCGAAACATGTAATGCATTGGAATCGATCGAAACTAAGAATTGTGATCGCACAAAACAGCTGAAGCAGGTAGGCGTTTCATCTAAACCGAATGCATCTGGTTTCAAACCGAGGCCATTCACGAACCCAGGAAAAAATTGTTTCCTTTCACAGAAAAATCAGAAATGCCCGCTTTGCACGGAGGAACATCCCATTTTTAGATGCAGGACCTTCACTTCTATGGGTGTTTATGACAGATGGCGGGAGATCAAGAAGCATAAGCTCTGTGTTAATTGCCTGTCTGGAAATCACTTCGCTAACGAGTGCACTCGTTCATGTTGTAAGCTGTGCAAGGATAAACATAACACCTTGCTTCACAGGGACCAAGGGTCACCGAACCACAATAATAGTCAAACTTCAAACAAGAGTATTGTGTCCAATAATACTTCATTGTCTCCCCTTAATGAGCAACATAGTAGTAATGCTGTTTCATTGCACAATCACAACAATGATGTTTCCTCTCATGTATTGTTGTCGACAGCAGTAGTGAATGTCAACAATTCAGAGGGAAAAACCCGTCATGCTCGGGTTGTGTTAGACAGCGGCTCGCAACTCAACTTCATAACCAGGGAATTAGCTCATCAATTACGATTGTTAAAGACAATGACTAATATTCCGATACATGGGTTGCATAACACTACCATCAAGGTGGGGTCGGTGGTAAGAACAAAGATTTCTTCGCGGTTCGGTTCCTTTGAACGAATCATGACATTTCACGTAATACCTTCAATTACTGGTCAGTGCTTACCCACTAAAAATATCAACATCACAGATTGGAGTATTCCAGAGTTTATATTAGAAAACCTTGCGGATCCTCAATTTAATGTGTCATCATCCATAGACATTCTCATTGGAGCAGAATTCTTTTATGATCTTATCGGCGCAGAACAATTTCAGCTCGACAGTTTCTCAAACAAACTACCGTTGTTTCGCAACACGGCTCTTGGCTGGGTAGCAGCAGGTAGTGTTGGTTTGTCTGAAAAGCACGCAGATAACAGTTCTTCCTGCCTCTTTGTGTCAGGTAAGATATTCAATGAGCCGGGGAAAGCACTGCTTGGCCAAGGACATTCTGAGCAAGAGATTAGTGAGAGGCTATTTACTGACGGTCACAGAAGGAATTCACAGGGTAGGTTCATAGTCCCGCTACTCCTTAAAGAGGACCCGAGTCAGCTAGGTAGCAATGTTAATGAGGCAATTAGACGGTTTCACAGCCTAGAGAAGCGTTTTGAAAGGCAGCCCCAAGTCAAGTCGGAGTACGTACAGTTTATGAGAGAGTACACTGACCTGGATCATATGGAGGAAATTCCCAGTAATGAGATAAACAAACCATTACAGTACTACCTTCCGCATCATTGTGTATTTAAGGGTAATTCATTGACAACGCGCACTCGCGTGGTATTTGATGGCAGCTCGAAGGGCGATTCTGTATTATCCCTCAATGATTTGTTATTAGTAGGACCGATCGTTCAAGATGATTTATTTTCAATATTGGCTAGATTTCGCATGCATCGCTATGTATTGACCGCTGACATAGAAAAAATGTATCGACAGGTCCTCATAGAACCTGCACATACTGACTTTCAGCGCATCGTGTGGAGGGAGTCCCCTAAGGACGAGCTTAAACATTATCGTCTCAAAACAGTCACATATGGCACGTCATGTGCACCCTTCCTGGCCACAAGATGCCTCTCTCAATTGGCGAATGACACTAAGGAGGAATTTCCTGAAGCTTCGAATGTAATACGGCGGGATTTTTATGTTGACGATTTAATGACAGGTTGTGAATCAACTGACTCCACAATAGCATTAGCATGGATTTCGGGCCATCCACACCAGTGGAAAACATACGTCGCTAATCGAGTGTCGCAGATTCAACAGTTGACAAATATTGATTGTTGGCAGCACGTCTCTACTCATCATAACCCAGCAGATATGATCTCGAGAGGAGTTACCGCGGAGAAGCTGTTAAATTCATCATTTTGGTTATCGGGACCATCTTGGCTTTCAGATAATAAAGACGAATGGCCTTCACAGCAGAGGCATAGCTCTCAAGAATTACCTGAAGTTAGGAAAACTAAAATCGTTCTAGTGTCATCTACAGAATCCCTTGGATCGAATCTGATTAACAGATACTCTTCCTGGAGCAAGCTGATTAGAATAACAGCTCTCGTGCTCAGATTTATCAAAAATCTTAAAACTAAAACAGACAGACAAACAGGTGCTCTTAATCCGGTAGAACTAGAGCAGGCTAAGTATTTATGGTGTAAAATTGCGCAAGGTTCTGAATTTTCACAAGACATAAAGGCTCTCAAACAAAATTTGCCACTACCCAAGGGAAGCAAATTACATGGATTAGCACCGTATTTGGATGAGCAGGGTCTGTTACGGGTAGGAGGCCGTCTGCAAAATACTAAACTATCGGTCAACAGAAGACATCCTATTTTATTACCTGGCAATCATCGCATTACAATAATGTTATTTGATCATTTTCATTTTGTTTTTCTTCATGCTGGAGCTCAGACTTTATTGACAATGATGCGACAGCAATACTGGCCTCTATGTGGGAGGAACGGTGCTCGAAAGGCAGTGTATCGATGTAAGACGTGTTTTCAATTCTCGTCTCGGCCGTATCAACCGATAATGGGATCGCTACCTGAAAGGAGAGTAGTTCCCAGTCGACCATTTGCATCTTCAGGAATAGATTTCTGTGGCCCAGTATATTTACGGCCTTCCTCCAGGAAGGGCGCTCGGATTAAGGCATATGTAGCTATGTTTGTTTGTTTTGCCACAAAGGCTGTACATATTGAACTTGTAAGCGATCTGTCTACAGCTGCTTTTTTAGCATCACTGAAAAGATTCATGGCTAGACGAGGAACTTGCACCCACATATTCACTGACAACGCAACTAATTTCGTAGGTGCATCACGTGAGCTAAAGAAATTCTTTAATGATATGAATACCAAGCAGTCACTCATAAGCTTTGCTACTGAGAAGGGGATTCAGTGGCATTTTAGTCCTCCTGGTTCACCTCACTTCGGAGGGTTGTGGGAGGCTGCAGTTAAATCAGCTAAGTATCACCTTAAGAGAATAGTAGGAAATGCTGCATTGTCGTTTGAAGAAATGACTACAGTGCTTGTACAGATAGAGGCAGTTTTGAATTCGCGCCCCCTCTGCCCACTATCCTCTGATCCCAATGATCCGGAAGTATTAACCCCATCCCACTTCCTGATCGGTGGCTCATTTCATCTTCCTGTGGAAGAAGATGTGTCTCAGACTCCCTTGAATAGACTGAAGCGCTGGCAACTGCTGCAGGCTATGTTCCAGCAATTTTGGCGTCGATGGTCCAAGGAATATCTCGGACAACTCCAACAGCGTTCTAAATGGCGGTCGCCCGGACAATCCCCACAAATCGACACTCTGGTTGTTCTGAAGGAAGAGGGCGTGCCTCCACTTCATTGGAAACTGGGCCGTGTCGCAGCAGTGCATCCAGGAACCGACGGAGTTACGAGGGTTGTTACCATCAAAACACCCAGCGGAGCTCTTTTGAAAAGAGCAGTGTCAAGACTTTGCCCATTGTTGAGTGAAGAGAAGTGAATTGTTTAAATGTTTGTGTACATAGTGTTTATTTCAACTCTTATTCCAGTTAATAGAACAAAGTGACAGTATTTAATTGTTGTTTGAAATATTTGCTATTTCAAGGGGGGGAGTATGTTGGCAACTCTGGCACTGTACATACTCTAATGACAGTTGGTCCCCCTGCTGGAGGGTTGTTGACACATTAAGAGGAAGGGTCGTTCTCTTACCTGCGTCAAGCAGGACTCACTTTCAAGAAGGTAGCAGTGGCTACCGGACATGGTGTCATAGCACGCATGTAATATCTACTGTACTTGTTCAGTGTTTAATCATGTACATACAGTGTAAAATATATTTCTTTATACAGTCCACCACATCGTATTCTATGTATTCGACACCCAGGGTAGGCTGATAATGTTTTCTTGTTTATTTTAGAGGCTGCGACATCATGGTATTGCAGCCCTGTGTACTTAGGTGTGTGTGTGTTGGATTTATGTGATAACCTGTGTTATTGTGATGGTCGTACTAGTATGTGCTAACAATAATGCTAATCCCAATCATTCGGACGTGCGCACCGCTGGCTCACTGGACTTACAATAAAATAATATAAATGGAATCATCAGACAACCATTTGAAGCAAATTGCTTATGTCCGAACATGAAGCATAAAGATAGACTGTAGATCAATGAACGACAACCACCTGCATTTTATGCAGATGAAAGCAACACGTGTCACGTCCTTTATGAAGTATAAATTTGAACCTTAATAAATAGGCTATACGAAATGCAGGAGGTTGCCAACCTTTGACATGGATGACTCTTTATTGCATTGTATTAATTTTGACATACCTTTATTTCAAACTAGCAGTAGTGCCCGGTGTTTTTTTTTTTTTTTTTTATGGATGATAATGAGCCTAGTACTACAGAACTGGCACATGATACTTAAACTAACAGTTTTTTTTTTTTTAAATATAACTTTTTGTGGTAGTGGGGGTGATAAGTAGTACAGTATAATGGACGTAACATTCAGTTCATTTTCCCGTAATGATAATAACGGATAGGGAAATGGCTATTTACTAACTACAGCACTGACACATGTAATTTAAAAAGGAATTAAAGGAAATTATTAGAAAGGGGAGGAAGTGAAATAAAAGACTGCCTAGGGCCAATTTCTCATTGGCTGTTATAAATGTAGAGACCAATAGCGCCATAGGAAAATAATCTGAACACCTTGGAAAACTTCCGCTATCCCGAGCTACTGAGGTAGCAATAGTATCGTTTATTGCCACATAGCGCTCAACGATAAGGTTCGGAATAAATTATGGTAAATTTGAAAGCACCAATGCTTATTGCAGCTGATAACCTCAATGTACTGCACCAACACCATTGCACTTATACAGAGGCATAATATTTTCATGACAACTGTTTTAAAGGGCCTAAGAAATCTTTTTGAACTAATTGCTCCCCGTGACTGCAATTTATAAACGGCGCAAGATGCAACTATTTTCGCAATTCTGCACCAGAACACTGGTAGGGGAGACGTGATGCGGCCCGAACTGCCCGTCAACAATACACTTACTAAAATACTCTTAGAGTTACACTACTACGGACATTAATTGTTCTAGGGCCTTAATACGTGGTTTTCAAGTTCATTTTGTCTGTTATTCTAAATGTAGGGAATGGAGAGCGTTGTCCAAAATATCAAGTGGACCGTGTTACCAGCAGGGTTTCAAAATGTAAGAATACAAAATGTGGTTCATGTCGGTGAAACGGTGTAGATTTGTGCCAAAGGACCTAAATGCAGGGAATGGAGTGGTCGGTCCGAAATTTCAAGCAGACAGTGTTACTCGCAGGGTTCCAAAGGGTAAGTATACAAATTTTGGTTCAGATTGGTGAATAGGTGTAGATTTGTGCCAAAGGGCCTAAATGGAGGGAATGGACTGGTCTGTCATAAATTTCATATAGTCAGTGGTTGGTTCTTAAGTTTAGGGGCTGCGACAACGCGGTCATGTAGCCCCGTGTACTTTGGGTGTGTGTAGAATCTGTCTGATAACCGGTGTTAATTGTGATGACTGTGTGTTATCTGTTTTTTAATTTAAGTACAGACTGCAACTTAGAATTTTTCAAATAGTTCCTACTTTTGCCGTCAACGACTACTAGGCCAAGTTCAGAACTTAGCTACTAGACGCCATCGCAGTCGGCTCTTGGCAACGAACGTAGAAGCCTAAGAGCGTTGTTTACATTCTTAACCTATCCTATTTAGCTTTACACAGGTGTAATTAGTGGAAGGTTCTTTAACATGCCATAAATCTATGACATGGGACCGCCGGCTTTACTTCCCCTCCGAAGGAAGGTATACTGAGGGATTTTTAACGCTCTTAAAAAATCCGACGGCTTCGGCCGGGTCTGAACCCGCTATCTTGGGCATAGAAACTCAGCATGCTACCGACTACGCCACCGAAGCCGCTAAACATGTAGGCAGTGTTACTCGCAGGGTTCCAAAGGGTAAGTATACAAATTTTGGTTCAGAACGGTGTAGATTTGTGCCAAAGGGCCTAAATGCAGGGAATGGAGTGGTCTGTCCGAAATTTCATGCAGACTGTGTTAGTCGCAAGGTTCCAAAGGGTAAGTATACAAATTTTGGTTCAGATCGGTGAAACGGTATAGATTTGTGCCAAAAGGGCCTAAATGCAGGGAATGGTCTGGTCTGTCATAAATTTCATGTAGACAGTGTTACTCGTAGGGTTCCAAAGGGTAAGTATACTCATTTTGGTTCAGATCTGTGAAACGGTGTACGTATCACTAACCATAACGCCAGCGCATGCGGATATAGCTGTTTGGGAGCGCTTGTTCTATCGACTTACTGATCAGAAATCATTCTTTAAGGTTACCTGAGAGGTGTAGCCTAATGCTACATAGCCTAAACCATAACGAATAGAATAAGAAGTGAAATCACTGGCCTAGTACGCCTGGTCCGCCGCAGCGCAGCGCTGGCTCTGATCTGTGATGTAAGTTAGCATTGGCGCTTACGAGACTTATTAAAACCTTGCGACCTGTTTTACATGTTAAAACACCGCAAGATATCCTCATAGGCGCTAATAAGTTCGAAATCTCCACTTACTTTACTGTGCCCAATTATAATTTAATAAGTCGTCTCCTGTAATAGTCCAGTTTCGACAATAAGCGAAGACAGAGAGCAAGTTCAAAATGCAATTACTTTTGCCAGCTATTGGTAAATTTAAAAAAAGAACGGAAAAATTAACCTCGCTATCAGAAAGGATTTCTTCACATTCCCTTAACTGACTTGCAACTCAGCAAAAAAAAAAAAAGGTCGTATGAACGCAACTTTCAACTTTACCGTAGATTACTATAAAATTCAATAATAACCATAAATTTCACTCCACAAACACCAAAATCAGTAAACTACCATCATTTCAGAAGAACTTAACATTAAACAGACATAGAAGGCATAGTCATGACCCCTTCATAGAGTAGGCTATTGCCTAAAACTGATCACGCCTCCTTCAGCATTACGGTACCGTACATATATTTTTTAACTCATTGTCTTTTTATTCTCATCCCTTTCTTCACAGAAGTAGTCTTTAATGGCATCAAGAGCATATTTATTTACACCATACTGGACAAATACTTAAGCAAATTAGGAAATATATGTGGAACAGAATAGTCTTTCATCGCCAGTTGGTTCTTGGGAGAAGTACTACTTCCTTCCCTTCTATCACAAATTTGTCAAATTTAACACTTAAATCTTCTGAAAAGTGAGCATCACAGATGTAGGACTCTTCAGTAAGTTCCCTATCCTTCCCTGGTATGGCCCCTTTGCACTTCATAAAACGTTCCTTATCTTTAGTAGGTTTGAAAAACCGTCTGACCTCTTTACAGTCCCCATAACTAGATCTGCATACTGGTACAAAAGAGCAAGGCATCTTCACTACTCCCATTAAGCACTCATGAATATGTAAGGGCTGAACTGCTGTTTACTTACATTAAATAACAATAAAATTAACACACGAAGATAACGTCAACACACGACAAGAAATTAAATTCCATTTCATTTAATGCTTCCTACAATAGCATTTCAGGTATTAATACTATGAAGTAATAGTGTAAGCACTTGTATATCAATAAACGTTTGCACAGAACACCACCAAAACACTCCGACCGATTAAATACTTAATATATCGCACATGAACACATAAGCATGTGTGGAAATCATCAATCTCAAGTCGACTGAAGCGCTGCGTAGCGGCGAGTGCCAACCCGATCCGTATTCATTACATGCTGTTGAGGGAGAAGAGATCACACTTTATATTCTATTCGTTATGCCTAAACCATTCCTCTTGAATCTGGCTATCATATAAAGAAAACAATTTTTCGAATCGGACTGGTAGTTCCAGAGATTAGCGCGTTTAAACACACTGACTCTTCAGCTTTATTATATTAGTAAAGAAAATATGATCAAATGTCCGGTTTGCTCAAATTATAATTGCCAGCGTTTCGCCACAGTGTACCATTGGGCTCGTCAGTTGGTATGGTACACCTCACCAAGACGCGTAGCTAGCACATACTGAGAAGGCCAGTACAAGACACAAAATATAAGTTATGTAGAATTGACCTCACGAATAATGCCAATGTGCTACGGGAGTCAAACTCCCTTTCTCTAAAACAATCAACCTCACCTTTGGTAATCCAATTTGGTTTGAAATATTCCCGAAGGAAATATGATGTTTCCATTTGAGCGGATGTAATATGATATGATGATTAGTTATAAATTAAATCAATGTTTTTCAAGTTCGACTAGAAGCTGTCATTCGATTGATACTGTGGCTAAAGTTGTATGTCTATTCTGTCCCATGGTATAGTCCATCCAAATAGCTTATAAAGATAATAGCGGAAACTCCTCGCCAAAACATGAGACAGCGCTCCCCAGCACCGCCTAGCGGTCCGAGTTGGCAACGTAAGACCAGCTGATGTACAACCGTGAGATTCAACCGAACAATTATAAGAAATTATTGACCTGTGGATGATCTAATTATCCAATTGTAATGGTTGGTACGGGGAGTATTTGTGCCATATACGGCTGTAATGATTATAAACAACAAAGTGACCCAAAATCTTTCTTCAGGTTCCCAAGAAATAAGGAAATGTAAGTACGAATTTACTGTAAACAAGTAGCCTACCATTACACTGATAGTTCGGGTTTCTTTTAATACAGAATGCTTTTACAATATAATTTAGCATATTTTAGCCTGTTCTTTATTTATTTATAGATGCACGCAGTGGGTTATTCGAAGCCGAAGAGCTGACTTAGGTGACGTATTGAAAAGGAATGGCCCAGAACATTTAAACAGAACTCGTGTTGTATGCTCAGACCACTTCGTGGACAAAGATTTCAAGAACAAAAACTTGTTAAGTCAAGGGATTGTTGATAGGTTGTTAATAGTAGGCCTAATGTTAATATTGAAATAACAGCATAATTATAAAACGTGGTGACTCTACGGTACAGTAGGCCTAACATTTAACAACATGCTTCAATATTTCCGATTGAAAGTGTAAGTAGTTATTTATTGTTGTCATAAGGGGCGGAACAGCGAGGTCAACTGCCTCTAAAGTTTATGTATTGCACTATTAAAGCTAAAGGAGTTTGGTGTAATCTAACAAGTTCAGAAACACAAATTTTTATTTTACTTACTTTATTAGGAAATATATAAGAAGGTAACTGTTTTTTTTAATGTAATTAAGCGTTTTCAACTCGTTTTTAAATACCAGTATGTCAAAAAGGATACCGTAGATTAAAACCAATGTCCTAATATTTCCTTGTAATAGTTAATTTACTTACGAGTGAATGTGCCACACTGGAGGGAGTATGCAAGAACTGTATTTTCTGTTGTTGGCTAGCAGATATTTTGCAGTCTTCATAAAGGCATTTGTGAATAAGACAAATAATTCTTCTGAATCGTATGTAAACATAGGGGTATGTATGGGCATATTCCAGACTTCAGTAACCCACACCAATGCCATGTCATGAATTGTCTGCAGTATTTTTTAGAATTCTATATAAATTGTACAGAACCAAGTATCTTTTGTTTCTTTTAACACTAATATTTACATTATTTGCTGCCTAAATATCAAGCCGAGGCACTTCACAATGCAATTTCGGTCGGTGAGCACTCAAAAATGCTAGCTGTGGGTGGCAAGGAGAGTAATGCTGTCAACTCGCACCAAGAGATGGCACTGCGATCGCTGTCTCCAGGCGAGCGCATGCTTTTACGGCCGAGTTTCCGCTATTATCTTTATAAGCTATTTGGTCCATCTACTGTAAGTTTGCACTTTTTTGACAGCTAGGGTTGCCAACCTTCATTAGGAAAGACTCAATTTATAACCTGTAGTCCATAACAAATTTATACACGTTTTAATCACATGTAAGTTTTTTCAGGTTATTTTTTCGCGTGTCCCAGTAAATGTGAATATGTTGGCAACGTATTCTGTCGATCAGATTGAAAAGTTGCATTATCAAACTGAACTACCACGTGCTCGTGGAATGGGCGTGCGGTTGGTAATGGACGCTTTACTGTGTTCATCCGCCTGAGAAAATAACGGGTTAATTACCGTATATTAAGTAATAATAATAATTATAATTGATAATATTGCGCAGAGTCGTCTGAAAGTATTATTTACATTTGAACGCGCGTTCACTGTTCAGATAAATAAACAGTACATTATAGTGGTTATCTTAAAGTAAATATGTATATAGCCTGAAATGTCTCCAGGTCAGACATCTTTGTTTTGATTATCGAGTCAAAAGCAGATACGGAATTTCTTGTTCAAGATATTTATTTTATTTCTCTCTTTTAAAGGTAAAAGAAAATACATCAGAACTATTGATTTCCCCAAGAACATTGGCCTGGTGAATAATTTGCATATGACATGATTTGTGCAAAACAGTAGGCCTAAAATATGAGTTGTTGTGTAGGGCCTAGGCCTAAAAGTTAACTTACATGGTGAAATGTTTCGTACGTTTTATTTTAATATCAATCCAACAGGTCAAGTAATGATCGTATCTTCTTAAGGACATCTTACACCTACCTTAGTAAGCATTTTCCTCGAGCTGTGAAATGATGGGCCTAAAATAATTCCACTTTCACATTTAAGTTATCAGCTACTGTGTCATAGCCGGTAACAGTGCATCTTAGGTCATGCTTTGTATACAAATTTTTAAAAACTGAAATTACTGTACCTGATTTAATAGTCGGGAGGATATCAGGAGAGGATTGAGTATTAGATGTTCACTGCTCCGCTGTCATAGACCCACCATTCCACCCAAATAGCAACACGGCTTATATACTGTAGTTGAAATCGAAGTTCTGACCTCCATCTTTCTCACTGAGTCAGTAATGCCAACCCCACGCGGTTGGTACTATTTCGCACGTGATATATGAAATCTGGAAAGTGAACTCAATTACAGTGTTTATTTATGTATTTATAATGTTTTACATACAAAAACCTGGGGCTTACGCCCCAGACCCCCTTGCTTGTGGTACTAGCATTAAGTTTCGACCAGGCAGTACCTAACCTAGTAGCGGACATAAATTATATATTATTAATGTTTTACATACAAAAACTAACCTAACCTGGGGCTTACACCCCAGACCCCCTTGCTTGTGGTACTAGCAGTAATTTTCCGCAAGACAGTGCCTAACTTAGTAGCGAAGGCGTGTGGTGAATTTCTTTATTCGAGTTGGTAACGTAGTCACATGATCGTCTTTCGGGTGTCACATGACTGTCCAAGGTGGCGTCCGTAAGTGAAGGAAAATGCATTATTTCCGTGAAATAACAATTATTGCGGTGCAGCCGTGGTTATTGAGTATGAAGAGATTGTGAAACGACTCCCAACAACTCCCAGAAAGATATGTATATCATAAATGATATATTTTCAATAAGCTAAGGTGTTAAAAGTGATGAAAAGGGAGGATGGTCTAAAATGCACAATAAATTCATAGCCAAGGTCTTGCTCATAGCGTGTCCAATGATTTAACATTCTGTCATAGAACGATTATTTGATAAATGTCACAAAGAAATACAAGTTTCCTTAAAAAAAAACGGTCAATGAATTGATATTGCGAGATGAATGTAGGTTTAGGCAACTCATAACAGCTGTTGACACCTTGACGGAATACAGCGGCCATTGCTGGCTTCCATGTGATAGAGGCGGATTGATATGTTCTGTAGGAGTATCGTTCCCGCGATAACTATCAAAAAAGTGCAAACTTACAGTAGATGAACTATATTCCTTAAAAATGACTTCATTCTCTTCAAGCACGAAAAGCTTCTATCACTACACCTATTAGCTGGAAACGGGAACTTGATTGTGGACATTATTGACTAGTAATAGCATGATGGACGGCTCGTTAGCAATCGGCAATTATCGTAACCGATCGGCAAACAAGGCTCCAACACAACTGGCCTAGCCAAGCATTGTGCGCATGCGTCGAGTACGGTAGCGAATTATGATGCCCGCCTTAAGGTTCATCTACCAAGCATTCGGAATGAAGTGGCAAAGGAAGCTCTGACCTAGCTTGTCCTGCGCGATGATCTTGTTACGCGTGCGCCATTTGAGTCGTGTTCAGTGGATGGCTCTCAATTTAAAAGGGGCAGAGCATTCACTAAGCGACTTACTTGAAACCGGGCAATTTGAACGGCTTGGAGGCAAAATACAGTTTGAAACACCATAAATAATGTAAAATGTTCTGTAAAATATTTGTAAGGAGAGAATATTAAATACATAATTTACATTTTTTTAATGTCCAGATACGCTTTGCCTACCCTGAGGAGCCGCTACTGGTATATTTTTATACTGTATACATTAACTTCTTTAAATTAATATGAAGTGGAAAATGGATCAGAGTACTGGTGACTGGCATAAATTATGTATGCATGTTTCTGGTGTGAACTTGTGCAATCATGTTGAGCTGGGGACGGAGACGTGATTACATTCCTGAGAAAATTCGTAGATGTACTTGTATTGGTACCTTATTATCCACACCCTGATTCTGTAACTTAGTTTATTCTGGCCTGAAACATCGGAGTATAATTTCTGTTGAATGTGTCGTGTGCACACTATGTGTTGGTATAGTGCTGGAATATAAGATGGATGCCAGAAAGAATAGAAGAATTATTGTAGGGAGCTTCTTACAGGCCTGACGTTTGTTTTAGACGAGTAAAAAATCTCAAAGGAAGCCTGGAGGCGAGTTACTACAGAACCTGTGTTGTTATCAGCTGTCCCATGCGGACAGATGATGGATAAAACAATCTTACACTACTGCTGAAGTATAGTGTTATACCCTTTAAGGGGGTAGAACTAGCGGATGTGTGTGAAGGGTGGCCTGTATTTAAGGTGTGTGTGAAGGATGATTTAAACTGTCAGTCTCTCCGTGAGGGATAGAGAATCTGAAGGGATCGCGGAGGTGGGCGAAGGTCTACGAATTAGCGATCGTAATAAAAGGGGGATGCCTTCTACACAGAGGTAACGTTTAGCGAGCGAGGAGCAATGACGCGCGTGGCGGTCAAAGTTAGCCGAGTGCTGATAACGCAGTATAACTGAGTGTACGCAAGTGCTTGGCTAAAGGACAATGTCATGGCCAATAGACAAATCGGTAGCGCTTACGCAACGGTTTACAAGGGAGCCAATGAATTATAATGTGTGGAAAGGGGACCAGGCTGTGTTCAATAAAATAATAAACAAGTAGGCAAATTGTGATGGTTTACTGCAGGGCTTGCAATTTGGTGTATTAGCTTCCCTAGATGTAAGGAGAGCTCAACAATGTGAATGTGGTGTTTTACAAATTGAAGAGGTATGGTAATGGGGTAGGAGTTAACAGTATGTGGGACACCTGAGATCACACTCACCTGGTACTCTTGGCGTCGATTGCCAGTCAGGCAGCATCACGGGGTAACAGATAATCTCCCTCTGAGTGGGGATCTATTTAAATGTTATAATGTGCTGAACGTTGCTAAATTGCCACATTGCTGTTCTAGTAAAGAGTTCCTGTGTATTTGTTGATGGATGTAGCAAGCGCTTATGCAAGAGCTGAAGTCCTGACCTCACCCCTTTGGATTATTTTTTTCTGGGGGTACATTAAAAACATTGTGTATGCAGAAAAAAAAAATCGGGATTTGGAGCACCTGCGAGAGCGAATTTCTGCTGCAATCTTGACAGTTACTCCTGAAATGATTGCACGTACCAATCCAGCCATTGGAAAAGCGTGCGTTCAGTGCTGATGTTGGTGGTCGGCCTGGCCTAGATTTTTTCTCTACAGTCACTGTTTCCTTAAACTGATTAAACCATCGAATTACAGTTTTGTAATCAGGTGCAGTTTGTCGGGCGGTGCAGTCATTGGCGCGTGCGCCCCCGGCCGACCTCAGCTACTGCGCATCTACTGTGCGCATAGCAAGGTCATATCCCCTCCAAAACAAAACTTACTTTAACCAGCTGGCGTTCAGTGAAAGAATTACACTCTTAACATATAGGGTTTCGGTGCTATCATTTTTTTTAAAATGTTGGCATTATTTTTCGATGACCCTGAGTAGTGGGATGACAGGGGTTCTGCGGCACTTCTTTTTGAACCCTCCTCGTATCGGCCCCGAACCTGATATCTCGCTAACCAAACATGGGATTAGAACATACAGGGTGTCCTAGCACTCGTAGTGCTCTTTATTTAATTAAAAGACCAAAACTAAAAGGTCATTCGCGAGTAGTGGGGTAGTGTTGGTTTTCTCAAGTCGCGCTCGTGCTTGAATATGTATGCCTATGTTGGGAAAGGGTTAGGTGGTGGGGGAGGAGTAGGGTCGAGTGAGGGGTCGTTTAGATGGTATTTTTTCCGCTCTAGGTGATGGTGAGGTTATTTTTTTTAAATGGATGGAATTTGGAAACGCCATTTGGGGTAAACGTGTGTTTTTTGACATTATGTCGATGAATGTTTTTTTTGTACGCCTGCGCACTTGGGGATTTTGTAAGAGAGCGGGCTTTTTAAATGATTATTTATAAATGAGTTATTTTTAAATATTTATTAAGAACCATAAAACTAATAGGTCATCGGTTTTTTAGTATCTCGCTAACCAATAATCGGATTTAAACATATGGGGTGTCGTAGGACTCGTGGTGAACTCCCCTTTTCTGTGGACGCGGTATATCCACCCCAAAATAAAAACTACCCTTACCCGGGGGATGAATTTTTTTTTTTGTATGCCTACGAACTTGAGAGGTTTTGTAAGAGAGCGGGCTTTCTAAATTATTATTTATAGATGAGTGTTTTTTTAAATATTTATTGAAATAAACCAAAAAACTAATAGGTCATCGGATTTTTAGTATCTCGCTAACCAATAATCGGATTTAAACATATGAGGTGTCGTAGGACTCGTGGTGAACTCCCTTTTCTATGGACGGGATATATCCACCCCAAAATAAAAACTACCCTTACCGGGGGGTAAATAATATTTTTGTATGTGCGCGCACGGACGGCATTAGTCAAAAGGACCTAACTACACGTTTGTTAATATTTTCTGAACCCCTGATGGGATTTTGCCATAGGCAGTAACCTAACCCTGGGGGTGACGCCCCGTTTTTAAATGTATGATTCATTTTTGTCGAAAGGGCCTAACTACACTTTTGTTCATATCTCGCGAACCAATCATGCTAGGGACTTGTATGAGGGGTCCTAGCACTTGGGGCGACGTCCCCCTTTGCGGGGTGAAACTACCCCCCAAAATTGAAAATCCATATCTTGGAAACGAAGAATCCTAAAATTAGGTGTGATAGCTTAAAAAAGGGGGATGATATGGGCTTTTACCTCGATTGGTCATTTCACCCCTAAAACAGTAAATAGTCATTTTACGAGAAAAAAAACTGTTAAACACTTAGAAATGATAAATGACCCTAAGATCTTTTGTTTTTGGTAAAAAAAAATAGCAGGGGGTGGAAACTACCCCCCAAATTGAAAAATCAATATCTCGGAAACGAAGAACCCTAAATTAGGTGTGATAGCTTAAAAAATAGGGGATGATATAGGCTTTTACCTCGATTGATCATTTCACCCCTAAAACAGTAAATAGTCATATTATGGGGTAAAAAGGTGTTAAACACCTAAAAATGATAATTGAACCTAAGATCTTTTGTTTTTGATGAAAAATAGCAGGGGGGTGGAAACTACCCCAAATTGAAAAATCAATATCTTGAAAACGAAGAACCCTATAAATAGGTGTAATGGCTTAAAAATAGGTCATGACATACGCTTTTACCTGGATAGGTCATTTTACCCCTAAAACAGTAAATAGTGATTTTACAGGGGGTTAAAAAGGTGTTAAACGGGTAAAAATGATAATTGAACCTAAGATCTTTTGTTTTTAATGAAAAATAGCAGAGGGGTGGCAACTACCCCCTAAATTGAAAAATCAATATCTTGGAAACGAAGAACCCTAACATTAGGTGTGATAGCTTAAAAAATAGGTCGTGACATATGCTATTACATGGATAGGTCATTTCACCCCTAAAACTGTAAATAGTGATTTTACAGGGGGTAAAAAGGTGATAACGCGTTAAAATGATAATTGAAACTAAGATCTTTTGTTTTTGATGAAATATCGTAGGGGAGTGTAAACAACCCCCAAATTGAAAAAAATCGATATCTTGCAAACTTAAGAACCCTAAAAATTAGGTGTGATCGTTTAAAAATAGGTGATGACATACGCTTTTACCTCGATAGATTATTTCACTCTTAAAACAGGGAATAGTAATGTTACAGGGGAAAAAGGTATCAAACACCTAAAGGCATAAGCGTTTTGTGAAACCATGCTTTAATGGACATGTGTATGGAGGATGATTGTTATTATTATTATTAGGTAATTATGGATTAATGTGTGTATAGATAACTAACCAGTGGGGAGCGTGATGGCGCAGGTGCTTAGCTGCCCGTCTTTACCCGGACGGCCGGGGTTCAAATCCCGGTGACAGCGGGGTGGAATTTTCACCTGAAAAATCACGTGGCGTCAGGAAGGGCATTCGGCCTTAAATCCCCGGCCTAAACCAAATTGAGCCTAGTTGGCTCCGGCGACTCAAAATAATTGGGAAAAGCCGAAGAAAGAAAAAAGAAGAAGAAGCAAAATGGTAACTCACCAGTAATAGTAAACATTTGTTTGAGGTGTTGAAGAAGTCAGGATGGCCAACCCTTTGCCATGGTTCACGAATGGACCCCAAAAAGTTTTACCTGTCAAGACTCAGTGTACCCTGTTCCAGCCTTTAGAAAAAAAATCGAACCCGGGGCCTCTGTGGTGACACTGGAGTTATATTCATGATGTTTTATAAAGAAACATACGCTTGCATACTACCGCTGGGTTGAATCTGCACAGAGACACTGGCTTTTGTTTGAGTAGTGAGCCTTGGTGATAACAGCATGGCGATCTTGTCAGCAAGTTTCATATTACTCGTCTGCTTGATAGTGGACGTGCTCTGCACCGTGTTAACATACAGGACATGACTAGATAGTTGTTAGGTAAGGGTTGACAAAGGCTTAGTTAACCTTATTGCAACCTTAAAATGAATTTCTTGCTATAGTCGGGTTGGAAGGAAATACCTTAGGGTTGACAACCAAGTAGGTTAACCACTACACGGTGAGATGGTCAAATAATAATGTAACAGAACATATAGAAACGTTTTCTATAGTTTAACAAATTGACTAAGAGCCATACCATGAGAGGTGTAGGTAATGGAAATTGAATCCTTAGCTGATGACTATACTACTTGTAATCTATAGCCATGCCCACGTATAAGATATCATGTTAGAAAAAGTTATTGTATGGCTTGTTTTAAACGGAGAATAATTGTGTTTACTGTGAAAGACAAATCTGAATTTAAAATTAGTTTATGTCCTACATGATGTTTGAACTCTTTTTTTATTTATACTTTAGACAAACGCTAACATAGTTGTCATTCAGATGCCATGGCCGCCTCTTTTCCAATCATATACCGTACGCTGAAGTTAAAATGAATAATGATCACGTTACAGACAGCCAGTTTCAAAGCCATGAGAACTAAGTGAACAAAGAATAAAATTCATGAGCCAGTGAGGAATTCAACATGCTGTCCTTTGGACAAAAGAGAAGCGTTCTACAAACTTAACCACCAAGCTGTCCTATCGACCCTCAATGGTTTGGGTCATCGTAAAGATGAAAATTAAATCTAAGCTATAACTAAAACTAACTACACTCTTATATACTAGAAGAAGAAATGGAAAACAAAAGGACAACAGGCCAAATAAAGGACAGAAGGAATAAAAAAATGGCCCTCAACCCTCAAGCATGTGGATTGAGGGAGTTGGAAGGAAGGAGAGCCATGAAAGGCAGATAGAAAAGTAAAATAGGAGAGGCTCTGCCCCAGAGGTAATGGATAAAGAAGAGGAAAACTGGACTCAGCTCAGAAATCCCTTGGAGTCGCCAACTTCCAAACTGATCAGCCGTAATCCCCTTGAGGGTGTAGCCATATGCAGAGTGCACCGCAAGTGGTGGGTATATATCCACCCTACCTTCTTGAGGGGGCTGGAGCAAAAGACAGGAAATAAAATGAAAATAAAAACAAGGCTGCCTCCTCACACTAGTAGGATATCAGAAAAAATAAATAAACAAGGTCCAATTAAGTTGTAAAAGGAAGAGACTCCCTAGGCCTCGGATACCCTAATCATGTTGGGGTTGGTAGAGAACAAGAGTTGAGCAAGTGTGGTCGACAGGAAATAAGACAGAGAGGAGCCTAGCACAAGTTAGTGGAAGCAATGACGGACTCAGCTGGGACTCCATGATCGTCAACTTACGTACACTAGATATGACGCCCAGGGGTGGAATTAAAGACCTCTTTTGTTTTATATCACTGGCTTTTAAGGACGGTAACACATGGCATGCCTTATAATGCAATACTGGTCCTAGGGTATGCAAAATTGTATTAGAAACTCAGCTAATAATAGTGTGCATGACCATGATTATTTTCCCAAGTATAGTACATGGGACTGATAACCATGATTTCCAAGCCCCTAAGTAAGACAAAAACAAATGATTTTCATTTTTCCAATGAGTTGGGGTGAGGTGAGGTGAGATTTCTATACACCAAACTGATGTGGTTTCCCACTTCTACTCCAGGCAAATGCACATTTGATGTTAAGAATAGTGAAATGGTTTGCAACTGTCCAATGCTAGGACCTGATTAGTGGCTTTTAAAATGGAATGGAATGGAGTACACTTCCCCCAAAACCAACAAGAGGAGTGTTCGATCCCCCCCACAACAGCCATTCTTAAAGTCAATATAAATGGCTATGCATTTCAGGTCACGACGGTCTCCTCTCTCCAATCCTATCCCTTGGTGATGAAAGGCACAGTCTAATACAACAATAAGTAACAGGTTATCTGTTAAATACCTAACTATCCCCAGATTTACCTTGAATTTTCCTAAAATCCACTACATTTTCCGCAAATTGACCAAATGACACAAAATTCCAGCAAAATTCAACAAATAACTACCAGATTTATTGAAATTCCATTGATTCACCTAAGAATGGTTCAAACTACCTCAAATTCATATAAAATTAGCTGAATATAGATGAAAATTCACTAAAATTTACCGAATTTAGCCAAGTGGTGTACAAACCATGAAATTTAACCAATTTTTATTAAAATTGACTACATGTACTCGAAAATTCCATAATATTCCCTTTACATGCATGATTTTGTTGTTGTTGTTTCGCTTACCACACTCCCTGCAGACAAATACCTCAACATGACTTTCTCCTAGACTAGGAGCTCCACATTCGACATGATAGCTGAGTTTCATCTCCCATAAACTTGTCTCTGAGGTGGGTGTCAGGAAAAGGCATTCAGCTGTAAAAACCTCACCCTCACCTAGACTTTCATAACCTCTTACGTTGAGGTTCCTAACACTAACGACATTGAATGATTGAACGGTTTCCTTTTCACAATTCCTGTCTATACTTTCCTCTTTAAGGTTGCGAGATTTTGCAAGATTCCTAAAATGCAATTAAACTTAATAAATACCTTAAGATGGTTTGATTTGTTTAATGATAATGGTGTTGATGATTGTTATATACGTGAAGACTAATTTTTTAGGTCTTAACTGGCCTTGCAATAAGAATTGACTAACCAAACATGAGTTACCTATGAGGGAAACATTTTAGCCCAATATGTTGGTTATTGACCAGTGAGTACAGTTTTAGAATGCTGTTTATTATTATTTTTTGAAATCATATACAACAGAGGCTTAAACCTATAGACAAACCGTGTGACCATGTTTGCTAAACATGACATTATACCAGAGACAATTAGGAAATTTATGTAGAGCTTACCAAAAATAATGTTGTGTAACAGTAAATGCTAGTCAACAAACAGTTATGCCATACTAAGAAAATCATCATACAATACCTGAGAGAGCTCTTCTAAAAGTATTAATGCGTAACATGTTTCCACTCGCTTGCTATATATTTTTCTCAAGAAATGAAATGCAAATGGAACTGAAATGCAACACAAACAAACAATGAGCGCGCGCGGTGACTGAGATTGATAACATGACGTACTGTCGGTTATGTAGCTATGTGGAATGTTTATCACATATGGTTTACTTCAAGGTTTGGAGATCCCATTAAAGATATTCCTACAATATATGATCTTGAAATGGTCATTCTTTGGTGTAAAAATATGTATTATATGATATTTCATGAAACCAATTATGATTTATTAAATGTTTATACGTTTACTGTATTCTTTCTTATTTAATGTAAGCACTCGAGGCACTATCGACCAAAATACGGTACTATCAGGAATATATTTTGCATACTTGAAGGTTTGGTGATCCCATTAAAGGCACTCCTACAATAAGTGATTTTCAAGTTGTCGTTCTATGGCGTGAAGATATTTA
The DNA here is from genome assembly GCA_946902985.2 of Meconema thalassinum. Lineage (NCBI taxonomy): Eukaryota > Metazoa > Arthropoda > Insecta > Orthoptera > Tettigoniidae > Meconema > Meconema thalassinum. The sequence goes on along the minus strand of OX336395.1, from coordinate 228,554,936 downwards.
ATATATGATATTTTCTAACAGGATTTACCACTGGAATTATTTTACAAGTACTTATTTTAATGACCAACAGAGTTCACTGTTAAGAAGGTAGAGCCCTATGTGGAATGTAGGATAACATGTAACATGTTATACATGATACGTGACAACTGTAAGGCTTGTGATTTTAAAGATGCCTTTATCCCTATATTAATCACCCAGTTTACAAGACTCATAACTGTAATGTTCCGAATAAATTGAAACAAAACAAAAATCTGCATTGAAAAACCAAAAAGTGATTGAGCAAATATATATACTGGGAAAAAAAGTTTTGTAAACACTAATGTCCAAGAGAAGGAAGAGCTCAAGAGAAGGAAGACTTTGAGGAGGAGCTACAACAGCAGTTGAATGGTCAGAGCATCATTGTCATGGGAGATTTGAATGCACATGTAGGAAGTGAAAGGCAAGGATATGAAGATGTATTGGGAGCAGAAGGATGGGGTAGCAGGAATGAAGAAGGGAGAAAGTTGCTGGATTTTTGCAACAGAAACGGTTTAGTGGTAGGCAACTCCTGGTTCCGGAAGAAAGAAAGCCACAAGGTAACGTGGTACAGCAGTGATTTAACAAAGAAATCTTTGGTAGATTACATGCTGTACGACTGGGAAATGAAGAGAAGTGTCAGAGATATAAAGGTAATACCATCAGAGGCCTTAGATAGCGACCACAGAATACTTGTAATGAACCTGGGAGTTGTTAAGGATAGCAAGAGGACAGAGTACCAGGAAAGGAGAATCAAAGTATGGAAACTCAAGGAAAATGAAGTCAAGGAAGAATTCCAGAAGATAATAAGGGAAAAGATGCCAACAGACAATCCTAAAACAGGGGAAGAGGAATGGAAGCAATTCAAAAACACAATGGTGGAAGCTGCAGTGGCAGTATGTGGAAGAACAAGCAACAGAAAGCGGTGTAAAGAGACACCATGGTGGAATGAGAGAGTAAAAGAAGCTGTGGGAAGGAAGAACAAGGCTTTCAGAGTGTGGTTCCAGGAAAGAACTGATCTGGCAAGGGAAGATTATAAGATAAAGAAGAAAGAAGCAAACAAGATTGTTGCAGAGGAGAGGAAGAAGTGGATGGTAAAGTGGACAGAGATGATGGAGGAAGACAGCAGAGGAAATAAGAAAGTACTTTATGGGATGGTCAAAAGTAAGAGAAGAGGTCTGCGAGAGGATGTGGTAATGATGGACAAAAACGGAACTGAGGTACACAACAAAGAGACACTCAAGACAGTGTGGAAAGAGTACTTTGAGGATTTGCTGAATCCAAATGGTCATAGGGAGGAAGACAATGTATTGGAAGATGGAGAAGACAACACAGGAATGGAAAAGGACCTGACTTGGAGAGAACTGGAAATGGCTATAGACAAGATGAAAGGAGGAAGGGCACCAGGTGTGGATGAAGTGAGTGTTGAAATGGTGAAGGCAGCAGGGGAGGTTGGGAAACAGTGGCTGTACCGTGTGATGAGGGTGATATGGAAGGAGGAAAAGACCCCAGAAGATTGGAAGAAAGGATTAATTGTCCCAATATTTAAGAAAGGAAGCAGAAAGGAGTGCAGAAATTACAGGGGAGTCACACTCATACCTCACTGTGCCAAGATATATGAAAAGATATTAGAAAGTAGAATACGAGCCAAAGTGGAGAGAAAATTGAGAGAGGAACAGTATGGATTCAGACCCGGGAGATCAACAGTGGATCTCATATTTTCAGCGAGACAGCTCCAGGAACACCACTACGAATTTGGAGAGGATCTGTTGATGGCCTTCCTGGACATCGAAAAGGCCTATGATAGTGTGTGTAGGGAGAAGGTTTGGAAAGCAATGGAAAACATGGGAGTGGAAAAAAAGACTGTAGGCAGAGTGAAGGAGATGTATTGTGGAAGTGTGAGTTGTGTGAAAGTTGGAGGGGAAAGAACAGACTGGTTCAGACAAATGAGTGGCCTGAAACAGGGTAGTGCACTGTCACCCCTTCTCTTTATTGTGGTTATGGACGAGGTAATGACACGGATAGCAGGAAAGATAGGAGAAGATAAGATGAAGGCAATGGTGTTTGCAGATGATCTCATGGTCTGGGGAAACAAGGAGGAGGAAATCCAGGAGCAACTGAAGGCTTGGGAAGAAACAGTGGGAGAGTACGGATGGAAGTTCAACATCAGTAAATGTGAGGTCCTGTTAACGACCAGGAAAAAGGACAGACCAATGAGTGGGATAACACTTGGAGGTGGACAGCTGAAGAAGGTGGAAAGTCTCAAGTACTTGGGAAGTATAGTGGAGGAGAATGGGAGAAATGACAAAGAGATTACGGAACGTGGCAGACAGGCAGAAGCATTTCTGAGAAGCATTAGGAGCTTAGTGTGGAATAAAGATGTCCCACAAAAAAAGCAAGGAAGTGTTATACAGAAGCTACTATATCCCGATACTGACCTATGCTTCAGAAACGTGGACAATGAAGAAAAGAGACATAAGCAGAATACAGGCAGGTGAAATGAAGTTCCTGCGAAGTAGGATCGGAGTAACAAGAAGAGACAGGGTGAGGAATGAAAAGGTCAGGGAAATGGTGAAAGAGGAGCCCTTGCAAGTTAGGATTGAGACATCAAGACTGAGGTGGTATGGACACTTAAAGAGAATGGATGAGAAGAAGATTCCCAAGAGGATACATGAGATGCAGATGCAGAAGAAACGACCAAGGGGAAGACCAAGAGATCGATGGCTGAAAGGAGTGGAGGAATGTGTCAAGAAGAGAGGCGAGGACTGGACCAGAGTGACAGCGGAGAGATGGTGGGAAGAAAGAAATAAGTGGCGAGGCTTATGTTCCAAACAGACCCAGCCTGGGGCTGGAAACTGTACAAGATGATGATGATGAATGTCCAACAAGACTAATTAAATCAGTAACTGTCAGGGTGGCCGAGTGGTTAAGGCGTTTGACTTAAGATCAAATTTCCAAATATATAAGGAAGCAAGGGTTCGAACCCCTTCCCTGACATAACTACTGCTTGAACATGCAAGAAAACAAGAAATATACACAAACTATGTTTATCAATTTAATCAATTTTTATTGTTTTATTCTTTTACAAGAGATAGACACATAGAATACAGCTCTTTTTGTTTATCATTTCTTTAAACATAACACTTGTTGAAAATTATTTTTAGTGGATGGGGGTGTTGCTACGTTGACCCATTACACAATAATAGCAGCTTTACGAAGTTCATTTTCTATATTTAATAGCTCTTTCTCATAACCAATATGACCAACCTGTTTACAGGCATGCAAGAGCTGTAGACGTTCGACTAATATATTAGGATCGTTCCATTTGCTATTTTTTATGAATGGTTTCAAAAACGCAGGAACACCTTTATCATGATTATCAACCACATTATTATAATCATTTTCATAATGATGATCATCATCATTAATATCATTACCATTATAATTTCCACCCATGTCCACAGTCTGTTCAATGGTTTGAGTTGCCTTTGAGAGTGTTGGAAGCTCCTTTTTAGATGTGCTAGAGTGCTTTAACATTGTTATGTTATTATTATCACCATTACCTTCCCCCACCAACTTTTTGATGGGGTATATTGTCTCTGATAGAGTTGAGGGCTTTTGAGATGTGAGTACATGTCTGAACATGGGTTTCACAGGAGATGTTAAAGGTTTCTCATTAAACAACTCGCTAACAGCATGAGTGCGTTTTAGTGTATTAAACTTGAAGTTAATATTATCTTGATCAGCACTATATTTTACTTGGACTTGGTTTTTTGCTTTGGATTGAGTTTTCCTCACATTTAGACTAGCGTGATTATTAAGTTTACAATCATGATTGTTTGAAGAAAGTATGTCCAATTGTTTTGTCTTAAGCATTCCTCGACACTGTTTCGATCGTTGCTTTGAACAGCGCCAAATAACAGTTCCATTTTTATTGCTTCGTTTCACAATATATGAATATCCTTTATAGTGTGCATAAGACTTACCATACCTAGTCACTAATACTTCCATATCAACTGTCAAACACAAACTAATCTCTAGTAAAAACAACTTGGTAATGACAACAATAGTTTAATGTGGGAGCATATATACATGCAAAAAGTGGGAGCAATGGTGGGGGGTAAAAAGTGGGAGCAAGAGTGGCAGCAAATGTGGGAGCAAAAACTGTGAGCAAAAAAAAGTGGGAGCAAATATGGGATCAGGTGTGGGAACAAAGCAAATATAAAAAGTGGAAGCAAATATGCTAACAAATATGTCAGCAAAAATAAATACACAAGTCAAGATAGTTTAAAGTGCAAAGAAAATATGGAAGCAAATATGAGAGCAAACGTGGTGTTTTTCTAAAACAACTAGACATAACAAACTTAGTCATAACCTAACCTAACCTCACCTAACCTAACCTCACCTAACCTAACCTAACCTCACCTAACCTAACCTAACCCTACCTCACCTCACCTCACCTAACCTCACCTCACCTAACCTCACCTAACCTAACCTAACCTAACTTCACCTAACCTAACTTGACTGAACTTTACCTAACCTAACCTATTATAACTTCACCTAACCTAACTTTACCTAATTTAACTTCACCTAACCTAACCTTTCAACTCTCAGAGAAAAAATAAATTCTGGGCATAGTTGAGTTGGAACCCAAGACTTCAGGGATAACACTCAAGAATACTAGCCACTACACCACAAGATGGGCAAATTAGCATGCAACACAACATAAAAATAAAGGTTTCCTGTAGTGTAAGTCATTGGCTGACAAACATAGTTGGGAATTCAAACCCAAGACCTCAGGACTTTTGTTTTGAACATTATCAGAAATATTATTTCATTTACATTTTGCTGCTGCTTATAGTTTGAAGGGTTGGCATTAATATAGGGAGTAAAAAAAAGTGGGAGGAAATGTGGGTGCCAATATAGAAGCCAATATGGGAGCAAATGTGGGAGTCAATATGTGGGCAAAAGTGGGAGCAAATATGGGAGCAAATGTGGGAGCCAATATGGGAGCAATGTGGGAGGCAATATGGGGGCAAATATGGGAGCAAATGTGTGAGCAAATCAGCTCACCTCGGATATCACCAGTGAGCACTCATATCCACCGCTAGATAGGGGAAACATACTTTGTGTGTTGTATGTAACTATCTTACAAAGTTTGACTGCATGCAATACGTGCTTGTATAAGCTACGAATATAATTTTAATATACAATTAACACTAAGTGTTCAGAACTAACATGTATAGCCTTGTCTAGGGTATATAGAGGATCCTTAGCAAGAAAGACTGACCAACCCAGGAGTGTACAGCCTTGCCATTAGCAGTAAGCACTTGTTGGCAAAAAATGGTTCCTAATAATAACGGACTTAATGAATATGAAACGTGCTTTGAGTGTCGTCTTAAATCCTATTTTATACATTGTGATACGTGTAAGGATTTAAGACGACACAAACGTCTTTTAGGTGTCGTCTTTTGAGTATCGTCTTAAATCCTTACACGTATCACAATGTATAAAATAGGATTTCAGACGACACTCAAAGCACGTTTCATATTCATTAAGTCCGTTATTATTAGGAACCATTTTCTGCCAACAAGTGCTTACTGCACATGGCAAGGCTTTACACTCCTGGGTTGGTCAGTCTTTCTTGCTAAGGATCCTCTATATACCCTAGACAAGGCTATACATGTTAGTTCTGAACACTTAGTGTTAATTGTATATTAAAATTATATTCGCAGCTTATACAAGCACGTTTTGCATGCAGTCAAACTTTGTAAGATAGTTACATACAACACACAAAGTATGTTTCCCCTATCTAGCGGTGGATTAGAGTACTCACTGGTGATATCCGAGGTGAGCTGATTTGCTCACACATTTGCTCCCATATCTGCCCCCATATTGACTCTCATATTGCCTCCCACATTGCTCCCATATTGGCTCCCACATTTGCTCCCATATTTGCTCCCACTTTTGCCCACATATTGATTCCCACATTTGCTCCCATATTCGCTTCTATATTGGCTCCCACATTTGCTCCCACTTTTTTTTACTCCCTATATTAATGCCAACCCTTCAAACTAAAAGCAGCAGCAAAATGTAAATGAAATAATATTTCTGATAATGTTCAAAACAAAAGTCCTGAGGTCTTGGGTTTGAATTCCCAACTATGGTTGTCAGCCAATGAGTTACGCTACAGGAAACCTTTATTTTTATGTTGTGTTGCATGCTAATTTGCCCATCTTGTGGTGTAGTGGCTAGTATTCTTGAGTGTTATCCCTGAAGTCTTGGGTTCCAACTCAACTATGCCCAGAATTTATTTTTTCTCTGAGAGTTGAAAGGTTAGGTTATGTGAAGTTAGATTAGGTAAAGTTAGGTTAGGTGAAGCTATGATAGGTTAGGTTAGGTAAAGTTCAGTCAAGTTAGGTTAGGTGAAGTTAGGTTAGGTTAGGTTAGGTGAGGTTAGGTGAGGTGAGGTTAGGTGAGGTGAGGTGAGGTAAGGTTAGGTTAGGTTAGGTGAGGTTAGGTGAGGTTGGGTTAGGTGAGGTTAGGTTAGGTTAGGTTATGACTAAGTTTGTTATGTCTAGTTGTTTTAGAAAAACACCACGTTTGCTCTCATATTTGCTTCCATATTTTCTTTGCACTTTAAACTATCTTGACTTGTGTATTTATTTTTGCTGACATATTTGTTAGCATATTTGCTTCCACTTTTTATATTTGCTTTGCTCCCACACCTGATCCCATATTTGCTCCCACTTTTTTTTTTGCTCACAGTTTTTGCTCCCACATTTGCTGCCACTTTTGCTCCCACTTTTTACCCCCCACCATTGCTCCCACTTTTTGCATGTATATATGCTCCCACATTAAACTATTGTTGTCATTACCAAGTTGTTTTTACTAGAGATTAGTTTGTGTTTGACAGTTGATATGGAGGTATTAGTGACTAGGTATGGTAAGTCTTATGCATACTATAAAGGATATTCATATATTGTGAAACGAAGCAATAAAAATGGAACTGTTATTTGGCGCTGTTCAAAGCAACGATCGAAACAGTGTCGAGGAATGCTTAAGACAAAACAATTGGACATACTTTCTTCAAACAATCATGATTGTAAACTTAATAATCACGCTAGTCTAAATGTGAGGAAAACTCAAACCAAAGCAAAAAACCAAGTCCAAGTAAAATATAGTGCTGATCAAGATAATATTAACTTCAAGTTTAATACACTAAAACGCACTCATGCTGTTAGCGAGTTGTTTAATGAGAAACCTTTAACACCTCCTGTGAAACCCATGTTCAGACATGTACTCACATCTCAAAAGCCCTCAACCCTATCAGAGACAATATATCCCATCAAAAAGTTGGTGGGGGAAGGTAATGGTGATAATAATAACATAACAATGTTAAAGCACTCTAGCACATCTAAAAAGGAGCTTCCAACACTCTCAAAGGCAACTCAAACCATTGAACAGACTGTGGACATGGGTGGAAATTATAATGGTAATGATATTAATGATGATGATCATCATTATGAAAATGATTATAATAATGTGGTTGATAATCATGATAAAGGTGTTCCTGTGTTTTTGAAACCATTCATAAAAAATAGCAAATGGAACGATCCTAATATATTAGTCGAACGTCTACAGCTCTTGCATGCCTGTAAGCAGGTTGGTCATATTGGTTATGAGAAAGAGCTATTAAATATAGAAAATGAACTTCGTAAAGCTGCTATTATTGTGTAATGGGTCAACGTAGCAACACCCCCATCCACTAAAAATAATTTTCAACAAGTGTTATGTTTAAAGAAATGATAAACAAAAAGAGCTGTATTCTATGTGTCTATCTCTTGTAAAAGAATAAAACAATAAAAATTGATTAAATTGATAAACATAGTTTGTGTATATTCCTTGTTTTCTTGCATGTTCAAGCAGTAGTTATGTCAGGGAAGGGGTTCGAACCCTTGCTTCCTTATATATTTGGAAATTTGATCTTAAGTCAAACGCCTTAACCACTCGGCCACCCTGACAGTTACTGATTTAATTAGTCTTGTTGGACATTAGTGTTTACAAAACTTTTTTTCCCAGTATATATATTTGCTCAATCACTTTTTGGTTTTTCAATGCAGATTTTTGTTTTGTTTCAATTTATTCGGAACATTACAGTTATGAGTCTTGTAAACTGGGTGATTAATATAGGGATAAAGGCATCTTTAAAATCACAAGCCTTACAGTTGTCACGTATCATGTATAACATGTTACATGTTATCCTACATTCCACATAGGGCCAGTGGCGGATCCAGGGGGGGGGCACCAGGGGCAAGTGCCCCCCCCCTCCGAAAGACCAGTTGTCTGCTACATTGATGTTGCCGATAAAAATGATTGTTTCTGCAAACTGCACTGCAAGTAAAATCTTTGCTCTATTGCCTGCATTCATGAATGTGTTCAATGTTTGTTATCATATAGAATGTAATGGCAACACTGTTAATATAATCGCTAGATCGACATAATTTTTTATGTTTAGGACAGGTAGAAGTAGAAATATATTTCATAATCCTTTGTGCCATGGAGCGCCTTCCTATACTACTTGACTATTTGACTGGCCGTGGCCGGCCTGTCAGCTCTCCTAATATTGCAAGGCAGCCGTGGAATGTACGGGTGAAATGGGTTAAGGGGAAGAAGGGGTACACCAACTACGTCACTGGAGCGGAGGTTTATCCCTTCCACCAGGCTACCTGTTTACAAGTCTCGACAATCCGCAACGGCGCGACATTGTTGAAGCGGACTTGCAGCCTTGTGTGAGTTCTCTACGCCTGTGCTTCGTTTAGACATTTTGTGACGTATTAATTGAAATTATTTCTGGAGAGATTATGGTACGTAATTAGAATTCATATGTATTAGTTCTTTTATTTTGTTTATGCTTACTTAGTTCCTTATTTAATAAAATAAGTTCAGAGCCAGGGATTTCTAGCTACATGTAATGTAAATGAAAATGAAGTAAGTTATATGTTGATAGCGCTAGTGCATGGACCTATAGCCATTTTGATACTTTATCCATAATGTGTATTACTGTATTGTGTGACACGTTTCTTTTTATAGGATTTCCGAAAAAACAAGCGGACGAACATAAATAAGATCGACTCGTACTTTCAACTGATTCCAAAAAAGAGTATACGACATCAATCACAAGACGACAAATATCAGCATCATCATGATGAATGCCTTCATGCTGTCACTAACAAAGGTAATAACGAAAATACAAGTTTGTTTAATTCTATCTTAAGGCTCTGCATTCATAAAACCAGTGAACTCTCACACCACCATAACTTATAGTAATTATTTTCCTTTGACAGTTTAACAAACTGTACATATTTAAACAATGATTAATAATGCAGGGACGCTGTAAGAATTTAAATTAACATTCCAATATGGTCTAACGCCACTCATTTCTAAAAAAATCAAATTTGTACATAATAATTTATTTAATTAATTATTTCTTAGGACCAGTTACGAGTGAAACAGTCCTCTGTGAGCCTTCTACATCTAAGGATCTTACGACAGACAGCAGTTCACACGGTGAGTCCACAACCTTCGAAGCACGTCCAAAGGATGTTCTTACAGAGTCAGCACCAAAGAACCTGAATGATATAGGACTCCATGCTGGGAAAGAAGTAGATGATTTCACCAAGTGTCTGCTCCTTGAAAAGCCATGGCATCCGACGGATAACTATTTCTACCCGTACTCAACACACTCAAAAGGTGAGGGGAAAATTATTAAACGGTATCTTTCTAAATCGCGCATTGATAAACACCATTGGCTGGTATACTCTGATGTCAGTAAAGGTTTATTTTGTAAATACTGTGCTCTTTTCGCACAAGAGAAAATAGGACACAACAAAGGTGTCAAAGTTAACAGACTTGTAACGGAGGCTCTTACAACTTTTAAAGACCTCACAGCAAAATATGGATGCTTAGAAACGCACGAAAGAAGTAACTACCACCAAATTTGTGTTGCATCAGCCAAGGATTTCTTCAGGACATACAAAGCTCCTGAAAAAGAAATTCTAAATCAAATTAGTTCTCAGAGACTACTGTTAGTTGAAGAAAATCGTGCCAGGCTACGCCCAATAATAGAGACGATTATATTTATGGGGCGTCAAAATATCTCTTTTAGAGGTCACAGGGACGATGGGGAACTGTGTTTAGATTCCGAATCGACAGCTGTAAACAACGAAGGTAATTTTAGGTCGTTGCTTAACTTTCGAATTCAGGCTGGGGACACAAAACTAAAGGAACATTTACAGAATGCTTCTTCTCGTGCTACTTACAACAGTAAGACTACACAAATTGTCCTAATTAATTGCTGTGCAGAAGAAATTTCTAATGTGATTATTGAAAGAGTTAAGAATGCTAAGTACTGGTCAATAATTTTTGACGAAACAACAGACAGAGCACATGTCGAGCAAATGACACTTATAGTTAGATATGTATATAACAGCACTGTAAGCGAAGATTTCCTATTCTTTGTAGATGCATTTCAATCATTGCGGAATGCAGATAATCAAGGTCAAGATGTAGTTAGAAAAGAAGTAAGGTTAACAGGAAATGCTTTAGCCCGGATAGTTATTGACTACACAAGGGACCTTGGTCTTGATCTCAACTACTGTGTTGGTGTAGGTACAGACGGATGTGCAGTTATGACTTCCGAGAAATGTGGTGCTGTGTCAGAAATTCTCCGGGTTGCTATGAACGCCAAGCATGTATCGTGCTACAATCATGCATTAAATAATTCTATCTCAAAATCATCAAAGGTTCAGAGTGTAAGGAATGCTACAGCTGTTATGAAAGAAGTTATTGCTTTCTTCAGTCAGTCTGCTAAGAAAAATGCTGTCTTGAAAGCTCATGTAGGCTCCCAACTTATACGCTTGTGTGAAACTCGCTGGGTTGAAAGGCATGATGCTGTTATCTTTTTTTTTATGCCTTGCCAAAAATTGTAGAAGCCTTGGCATAAATCAGCGAGTGGTCCGAATCTGAGTCTGCAAAAAAGCTGTGCTCTATACCAACTCTGTATGCAGCACAGAATTCATTTTTCATTAATTAGCTTGATCGATGTACTTAAGCGTACTCTGCCACTTAGTCGTCATTTACAGTCCCCTTCGCTTGATTTGAGAGGAGCCTCTGTTGCTGTACAGGATACACTGACTACACTGCGTGCACTGAGACAGGATAGTGAGAAATATTTTACAGTATTGCACAAAGATGCCACATGTACAGCTACTCAGCTAGGAGTTGACCTCACAATGCCACGCCTTGCTGCAAGACAAATGCACAGAGCAAACTACGACACCAACAGCACCGAGGAATTCTACAGGAAATCCATTTGCATTCCATTGTTGGACAATGTCATAACTGACCTGGAGCAACGATTCTCACAGAATTCATTACAGTGTTATGATTTGCGCCTTTTTTTTTGCCTATTTTCATATTGAAGAATGGTGACGGTGACTTCGAGACAAGGATAAAAGCTCTTGTTGATTGTTACAGCCCTCTTCTTCAAGAAGGTGTCCAAGATGGCAGAACTGTTACTACTGTTCTAGATGGTGAAATGTGTATTTGGAAGGAAAAGTGGAAGAGAGAGAGAGTAAACAAGGCCACCCATTTCCAGAAAATGTGCTTGATGTGATTGATTCTTGCGACATTGATTTATTTCCAACTATTCGACGCTTCTTGGAAATACTTCTCACTTTGCCTGTCAGTGTTGCAAGTGCAGAGAGATCTTTCAGCAGCCTGCAACTTGTTAAATCATGGCTACGAACGCGAATGACAGAGGAAAGGTTCAATGGCTTGTGTCTGTTATTTGTTCACCGTGATATAAATGTTGACGTTGAAAAAGTTCTAGAACGTTTCTCTAAAGGAGGTAAACGAAGGATCGCCCTGGATTTTATTTTGTAATAGGCAGGTATTTTGCCTACGATGGTCACCAAATAGAATCCCAATCAGTATTCATACAATTGTTTTTCGTATTTATATTTATGTGACTAGTAGTGACTCAGTGACTGACAATGTTGATACTATGTACATATTTTGTAATATTTGTGTAGTAGACTTGTATATTGTCTTCAGATTGTCACTATGATTGCAAATGTTTTAATAGATATTAGACTGTGTAATGTGCATTAAAATGTGGAAATGTACATATTCTGTAGAATTAAAAAGTTTTTTTACGTAATGACAATGACTTGTCTTATTGAAACTGAAACCAATAAACCATTTTAATATAATGAATTTCTTGTAGAATTATAAAATCTGATGGCTGGATGTTATGTGTAGTGTGTGTAGATTAAATACAAATTTAGTAATTTTATTACATATTTTCTCTAGCTACTCTGAAATCTTAGAGTGCCCCCTCCGAGGTGAATCTCTGGATCCGCCACTGCATAGGGCTCTACCTTCTTAACAGTGAACTCTGTTGGTCATTAAAATAACTACTTGTAAAATAATTCCAGTGGTAAATCCTGTTAGCAAATATCATATATTAAATATTTTCACGCCATAGAACGACAACTTGAAAATCACTTATTGTAGGAATACCTTTAATGGGATCACCAAACCTTCAAGTATGCAAAATATATTCCTGATAGTGCCGTATTTTGGTCGATAGTGCCTGGAGTGCTTACATTAAATAAGAATACAGTATACGTATAAACATTTAATAAATCATAATTGTTTTCATGAAATATCATATAATACATATTTTTACACCAAAGAATGACCATTTCAAGATCATATATTGTAGGAATATCTTTAATGGATTCTCCAAACCTTGAAGTAAACCATATGTGATAAACATTCCACATAGCTACATAACCGACAGTACGTCATGTTATCAATCTCAGTCACCGCGCGCGCTCATTGTTTGTTTGTGTTGCATTTCAGTTCCATTTGCATTTCATTTCTTGAGAAAAATATATAGCAAGCGAGTGGAAACATGTTACGCATTAATACTTTTAGAAGAACTCTCTCAGGTATTGTATGATGATTTTTTAGTATGGCATAACTGTTTGTTGACTAGCATTTACTGTTACACAACATTATTTTTGGTAAGCTCTACATAGGTTTCCTAATTGTCTCTGGTATAATGTCATGTTTAACAAACATGGTCACACAGTTTGTCTATAGGTTTAAGCCTCTGTTGTATATGATGACAAAAATAATAATAAACAGCTTTCTAAAACTGTACTCACTGGTCAATAACCAACATAGTGGGCTAAAATGTTTCCCTCATAGGTAACTCATGTTTGGTTAGTCAATTCTTATTGCAAGGCCAGTCAAGACCTAAAAAATTAGTCTTCACGTATATAACAATCATCAACACCATTATTATGAAACAAATCAAACCATCTTAAGGTATTTATTAAGTTTAATTGCATTTTAGGAATCTTGCAAAATCTCGCAACCTTAAAGAGGAAAGTATAGACAGGAATTGTGAAAAGGAAACCGTTCAATCATTCAATGTCGTTAGTGTTAGGAACCTCAACGTAAGAGGTTATGGAAGTCTATGTGAGGGTGTGGTTTTTACAGCTGAATGCCTTTTCCTGACACCCACATCAGAGACAAGTTTATGGGAGATGAAACTCAGCTATCATGTCGAATGTGGAGCTCCTAGTCTAGGAGAAAGTCATGTTGAGGTATTTGTCTGCAGGGAGTGTGGTAAGCGAAACAACAACAACAAAATCATACATGTAAAGGGAATATTATGGAATTTTCGAGTACATGTAGTCAATTTTAATAAAAATTGGTTAAGTTCATGGTTTGTACACCATTTGGCTAAATTCGGTAAATTTTAGTGAATTTTCATCTATATTCAGCTAATTTTATATGAATTTGAGGTAGTTTGAACCATTCTTAGGTGAATCAATGGAATTTCAATAAATCTGGTAGTCATTTGTTGAATTTTGCTGGAATTTTGTGTCATTTGGTCAATTTGCGGAAAATGTAGTGGATTTTAGGAAAATTCAAGGTAAATCTGGGGATAGTTAGGTATTTAACAGATAACCTGTTACTTATTGTTGTATTAGACTGTGCCTTTCATCACCAAGGGGTAGGATTGGAGAGAGGAGACCGTCATGACCTGAAATGCATAGCCATTTATATTGACTTTAAGAATGGTTGTTGTGGGGGGGATCGAACACTCCTCTTGTTGGTTTTGGGGGAAGTGTACTCCATTCCATTCCATTTTAAAAGCCACTAATCAGGTCCTTGCATTGGACAGTTGCAAACCATTTCACTATTCTTAACATCAAATGTGCTTTTGCCTGGAGTAGAAGTGGGAAACCACATCAGTTTGGTGTATAGAAATCTCACCTCACCTCACCCCAACTCATTGGAAAAATGAAAATCATTTGTTTTTGTCTTACTTAGGGGCTTGGAAATCATGGTTATCAGTCCCATGTACTATACTTGGGAAAATAATCATGGTCATGCACACTATTATTAGCTGAGTTTCTAATACAATTTTGCATACCCTAGGACCAGTATTGCATTATAAGGCATGTCATGTGTTACCGTCCTTAAATGCCAGTGATATAAAATAAAAGGTCTTTAATTCCACCCCTGGGCGTCATATCCAGTGTATGTAAGTTGACGATCATGGAGTCCCAGCTGAGTCCGTCATTGCTTCCACTAACTTGTGCTAGGCTCCTCTCTGTCTTATTTCCTGTCGACCACACTTGCTCAACTCTTGTTCTCTACCGACCCCAACATGATTAGGGTATCCGAGGCCTAGGGAGTCTCTTCCTTTTGCAACTTAATTGGACCTTGTTTATTTATTTATTCTGATATCCTACTAGTGTGAGGAGGCAGCCTTGTTTTTATTTTCATTTTATTTCCTGTCTTTTGCTCAAGCCCCCTCAAGAAGGTAGGGTGTATATATCCCCACCACTTGCGGTGCACTCAGCATATGGCTACAACCTCAAGGGGCTTACGGCTGATCAGTTTGGAAGTTGGCGCCTCCAAGGGATTTCTGAGCTGAGTCCAGTTTTCCTCCTCTTTATCCATTACCTCTGGGGCAGAGCCTCTCCTATTTTACTTTTCTATCTGCCTTTCATGGCTCTCCTTCCTTCCAACTCCCTCAATCCACATGCTTGAGGGTTGAGGGCCATTTTAGTTGGCCTATTGTCTTTTTGTTTTCCATTTCTTCTTCTAGTATATAAGAGTGTAGTTAGTTTTAGTTGTAGCTTAGATTTAATTTTCATCTTTACGATGACCCAAACCATTGAGGGTCGATAGGACAGCTTGGTGGTTAAGTTTGTAGAACGCTTCTCTTTTGTCCAAAGGACAGCATGTTGAATTCCTCACTGGCTCATGAATTTTATTCTTTGTTCACTTAGTTCTCATGGCTTTGAAACTGGCTGTCTGTAACGTGATCATTATTCATTTTAGCTTCAGCGTGCGGTATAGGAGTGGAAAAGAGGCGGCCATGGCATCTGAATGACAACTATGTTAGCGTTTGTCTAAAGTATAAATAAAAAAAGAGTTCAAACATCATGTAGGACATAAACTAATTTTAAATTCAGATTTGTGTTTCACAGTAAACACAATTATTCTCCGTTTAAAACAAGTCATACAATAACTTTTTCTAACATGATATCTTATACGTGGGCATGGCTATAGATTACAAGTAGTATAGTCATCAGCTAAGGATTCAATTTCCATTACCTACACCTCTCATGGTATGGCTCTTAGTCAATTTGTTAAACTATAGAAAACGTTTCTATATGTTCTGTTACATTATTATTTGACCATCTCACCGTGTAGTGGTTAACCTACTTGGTTGTCAACCCTAAGGTATTTCCTTCCAACCCGACTATAGCAAGAAATTCATTTTAAGGTTGCAATAAGGTTAACTAAGCCTTTGTCAACCCTTACCTAACAACTATCTAGTCATGTCCTGTATGTTAACACGGTGCAGAGCACGTCCACTATCAAGCAGACGAGTAATATGAAACTTGCTGACAAGATCGCCATGCTGTTATCACCAAGGCTCACTACACAAACAAAAGCCAGTGTCTCTGTGCAGATTCAACCTAGCGGTAGTATGCAAGCGTATGTTTCTTTATAAAACATCATGAATATAACTCCAGTGTCACCACAGAGGCCCCGGGTTCGATTTTTTTTCTAAAGGCTGGAACAGGGTACACTGAGTCTTGACAGGTAAAACCTTTTGGGGTCCATTCGTGAACCATGGCAAAGGGTTGGCCATCCTGACTTCTTCAACATCTCAAACAAATGTTTACTATTACTGGTGAGTTACCATTTTTTTCTTTCTTCGGCTTTTCCCAATTATTTTGAGTCGCCGGAGCCAATCTGGCTCATTTTGGTTTTGGCAGGGGATTTAAGGCCGAATGCCCTTCCTGACGCCTCGTGATTTTTCAGGTGAAAATTCAACCCCGCTGTCACCGGGATTTGAACCCCAGCCGTCCGGGTAAAGACGAGCAGTTAAGCACCTGCGCCATCACGCTCCCCACTGGTTAGTTATCTATACACACATTAATCCATAATTACCTAATAATAATAATAACAATCATCCTCCATACACATGTTCATTAAAGCATGGTTTCACAAAACGCTTATGCCTTTAGGTGTTTGATACCCTTTTCCCCTATAACATTACTATTCCCAGTTTTAAGAGTGAAATAATCTATCGAGGTAAAAGCGTATGTCATCACCTATTTTTAAACGATCACACCTAATTTTTAGGGTTCTTAAGTTTGCAAGATATCGATTTTTTCAATTTGGGGGTTGTTTACACTCCCCTACGATATTTCATCAAAAACAAAAGATCTTAGGTTCAATTATATTTTTTTCCCGTTTAACACCTTTTTACCCCCTGTAAAATCACTATTTACAGTTTTAGCGGTGAAATGACCTATCCATGTAAAAGCATATGTCATGACCTATTTTTAAGCTATCACACCTAATTTTAGGGTTCTTCGTTTCCAAGATATTGATTTTTCTATTTAGGAGGTAGTTTCCACCCCTCCGCTATTTTTCATCAAAAACAAAAGATCTTAGGTTCAATTATCATTTTTACCCGTTTAACACCTTTTTACACCCCTGTAAAATCATTATTTACTGTTTTAGGGGTGAAATGACCTATCCAGGTAAAAGCGTATGTCATGACCTATTTTTAAGCCATTACACCTCTTTTAGGGTTCTTCGTTTTCAAGATATTGATTTTTCAATTTGGGGGTAGGTTCCACCCCCCTGCTATTTTTCATCAAAAACAAAAGATCTTAGGTTCAATTATCATTTTTAAGTGTTTAACACCTTTTTACCCCATAATATGACTATTTACTGTTTTAGGGTTGAAATGATCAATCAAGGTAAAAGCCTATATCATCCCCTATTTTTTAAGCTATCACACCTAATTTTAGGGTTCTTCGTTTACGAGATATTGATTTTTCAATTTGGGGGTAGTTTCCACCCCCTGTTATTTTTTTTACCAAAAACAAAAGATCTTAGGGTCATTTATCATTTCTAAGTGTTTAACAGTTTTTTTTCTCGTAAAATGACTATTTACTGTTTTAGGGGTGAAATGACCAATCGATGTAAAAGCCCATATCATCCCCTATTTTTTAAGCTATCACACCTAATTTTAGGATTCTTCTTTTCCAAGATATGGACTTTCAATTTTGGGGGGTAGTTTCACCCCGCAAAGGGGGGCGTCGCCCCAAATACTAGGACCCCTCATACAAGTCCCTAGCATGATTGGTTCGCGAGATACGAACAAAAGTGTAGTTAGGCCCTTTCGACAAAAATGAATCATACATTCAAAAACGGGGCGTCACCCCCAGGGTTAGGATACTGCCTATGGCAAAATCCCATCAGGGGTTCAGAAAATATTAACAAACGTGTAGTTAGGTCCTTTTGACAAAAGCCGTCCGTGCGCGCACACTAAAAATATTATTTACCCCCAGGGTAAGGGTAGTTTTTATTTTGGGGTGGATATATCCCGTCCATAGAAAAGGGGAGTTCACCACGAGTCCTACGACACCTCATATGTTTAAATCCGATTATTGGTTAGCGAGATACTAAAAATCCGATGACCTATTAGTTTTTTGGTTTATTTCAATAAATATTAAAAAAGACACTCATCTATAAATAATCATTTAAAAAGCCCGCTCTCTTATAAAACCTCTTAAGTTCGTAGCCATATAAAAAAATACTATTTCATCCCCCGGGTAAGGGTAGTTTTTATTTTGGGGTGGATATACCGCGTCCACAGAAAAGGGGAGTTCACCACGAGTCCTACGACACCCCACATGTTTAAATCCGATTATTGGTTAGCGAGATACTAAAAAGCCGATGACCTATTAGTTTTTATGGTTCTTAATAAATATTTAAAAATAACTCATTTATAAATAATCATTTAAAAAGCCCGCTCTCTTACAAAATCCCCAAGTGCGCAGGCGTACAAAAAAAAACATTCATCGACATAATGTCAAAAAAACACACGTTTACCCCAAATGGCGTTTCCAAATTCCATCCATTTAAAAATTTACCTCACCATCACCTAGAGCGGAAAAAATACCATCTAAACGACCCCTCACTCGACCCTACTCCTCCCCCACCACCTAACCCTTTCCCAACATAGGCATACATATTCAAGCACGAGCGCGACTTGAGAAAACCAACACTACCCCACTACTCGCGAATGACCTTTTAGTTTTGGTCTTTTAATTAAATAAAGAGGCTATATGAAAGTAGGGGGCGTCACTATGAGTGCTAGGACACCCTGTATGTTCTAATCCCATGTTTGGTTAGCGAGATATCAGGTTCGGGGCCGATACGAGGAGGGTTCAAAAAGAAGTGCCGCAGAACCCCTGTCATCCCACTACTACCCTGTATTATGTCTCGTCCTCATAAACAATTGGCCGGCCTTCAGATGGGTATTGATGAAGACCAGTCAGGTATGTTTCACGAAGGGAATGCATGTTGTGTCTTTCAATAAGCACACGTCTGTTAGATCATATTTTCCTCCACTGGAAACCTAAGTTTTTAATATTGTCTCAAGACTAGTGGTTTTACCTTCGAAATTGATAGAACCTCTTAATTTATGCAGCAGTCTTCTTGTTGTTGGCGCAGACTTTTCTTCCATGTAGTAATTATAAATAGTACGTCGAATAACACACTTGTCGAAATCATGGCTGCCTGTTATTCTTTTTGGGACATTATGTTCTTTTCCAGGGGTGCCGAAAGACGTTCCTTCATCTGCATGGACTTTCTTTTCCCGTAATACTCTGAAAACAGAAATTTGCGACACTCCAGTACCGGTAGCAACTCTTTCTAGCACTTTTTTTTACTTCTTTGTAGTACTTTGGTTCCCCCTGTGGTTGGGGACGGTAGAATAACAACCTCGGTAACCTCTGCCTGTCGTAAGAGGCAACTAAAAGGGGACCGAGTGGCCACCGGTATAAGTGGCCCCACTCAATGTCACCAACAGCCTCTTCTGAGGGTGGATGAACGAATTGAGGTCAGGGCACTCTCTTGTCCTTGGGCTGAGAAATCGCCCCTAAAGGCGGATGAACCAATGCATCTTGGTCAACGGCATAGAATGGAGAAGGCAACGGGAAACCACTCCATTAAAAATCTTGAGTGATATCCCCGGGAAAAACCATCATGGCTGGTTTCAAGTAAAATGTTCCGGAGTTTCAATTCCCTCATTCGGATCTCCAGGAGGGAATACGACGAAAAGAGCTATGAGAAATATGAATATAGGTACGTGGAATGTGAAATCATTATATCAGTCAGGAAAGTCCAGAACGTGATCCAAGAAATGCAGCGACTCAAGATAAACATATTGGGACTAAGTGAAACAAGATGGCCTAGCTCAGGTGAAATGCATAGTAACAAAATGAAGCTATATTACTCTGGTAATGATGATAATTATCACTGGAATGGAGTTGCTATTATTGTTGACAAAATCACGAGCCAGTGTGTGACAAGTTTTTTGCCAATCTCAGACAGGGTAATTGCTTAACAACTACAAACAAAAAGAGCAAAAGTTAACATTATACAAGTCTATGCTCCAACTGCTGACAAGAGTGCAGAGTTGCAGCAGTTCTATAAAGAAATTGAGCAAATATTGAGTACCACAAAATCTAGAGACATCACAATCATCATGGGCGATTTCAACGCAAAAATTGGCAAGGGACGTGAAGGTGACTTAATAGGAGATTTTGGTCTGGGATCACGAAATGAACGGGGAGAAATCCTGGCACAGTATTGTGAGGACAATGAGTTAGTTGTTACAAACACTTTCTATACGCTACCATGCAGAAATAAGAAGGAAGATACGGTTAGCAAAGGAGATATGGTACACAGAAAGTTGCACAGAGATTGAAGACTTAATTTCAAAAAACGACAATTTCAATATCCATAAGAAAGTCAAAGAACTAACTGGTATCAATAAGACACGGAAAGGGAGTATATTGCTTGACAAAAATGGTGATATCATTATTGGTAATAAAGAAAAACTTGAGAGATGGAAGGAATATATAGAAGAACTGTTTGAAGATGATAGGAAAGAACCTTATGCTAGTGAAGATATAGATGTCGAAAATGGACCAGATATAACAAAAGAAGAAGTAATACATGCTATAAAGTTGTCAAAAAAGAATAAAGCCCCTGGTCCTGATCTCACAACAGCCGACATACTGAAACTCATTAATGTAGAACATTTAGATGTCTTAGTAGATTTGTATAATTCAATCTACAACACAGGAGTCATTCCTCATGAATGGCTACAGTCTATATTTGTTACATTGCCGAAAAAGGCAAATGCCCGTCAATGCAGCGATCATAGAACAATCAGTCTCATGAGTCATACTCTAAAAATATTCCTAAAAGTTATCCATCGAAAGATCTTCAAAAAATTGGAACAGGATATCAGTGAAACACAATTTGGTTTCAGAAATGCACTAGGAACAAGAGAAGCCCTGTTTACCTTCAATGTGCTGGCACAGACATGTTTAGATGTGAATCAATCTATGTATGTCTTCTTTTTGGATTATAATAAAGCTTTGGACAAAGTTCGTCATGATTGCCGCATCCAAATTCTCCAGAAGAAGAACTTCGATGTGAAGGACATTAGAATCATCAGCAATATTTATTACAAACAGACTGCGGTCATAAAGGAAAGTAGGGAGCTATCTGAAGAGGTGGAAATAAAACGTGCAGTTAGACAAGGTTGTGTCTTGTCTCCTATGCTGTTTAATCAATACTCAGAAGAAATATTACAAGCAGCTTTAGAGGAAGAAACAGCAGGAATTAAAGTTAATGGAAAGATAATAAACAACTTAAGATTTGCACATGAAACGTTGTTATTCGCGGAAGGTCTACAAGATTTACAGCGACTGACTAACAAATTCGTGGAG
This sequence comes from Meconema thalassinum, assembly GCA_946902985.2. Classification (NCBI taxonomy): domain Eukaryota; kingdom Metazoa; phylum Arthropoda; class Insecta; order Orthoptera; family Tettigoniidae; genus Meconema; species Meconema thalassinum. The sequence goes on along the minus strand of OX336395.1, from coordinate 228,533,490 downwards.
GCAAGTGAACAATGGGAATTAACACTTAATGTCAGTAAGACACGTTTTATGGTAGTATCACGAACACAACATCAAGAGAGCTTGATAATCAATGGGGAGACAGTACAGCAAGTGACAAAGTACAAGTATTTAGGAACAAATGTGAACTGTTACATTGACTGTACTGAGGAGATAAAGTCCAGGATCGGTCAAGCCAGAAATGCATTCAATAAAATGAGGAGAGTGTTCTGTAGCAGAGACCTTAATTTACATCTAAAAATTAAACTTCAGAGATGTTATATCTTCTCCACCTTGTTCTGTGGAGTTGAGACCTGGACCATAAAGAAATGGACAGATTGGAGGCATTTGAGCTACGGACGTACAGAAGAATACTGAGGCTGAGTTGGAAAGGAAAGGTCACCAACGATGAGGTGATGAGGCGGATGGGAAACAGAAAGGAAATATTAAATACTGTCAAAATTAGAAAACTGCAGTATCTGGGTCATGTGATGAGAGGAGAGAAATATCATCTGCTGCAGCTGGTCATTCAAGGGAAGCTACAAGGCAAAAGAAGACCAGGAAGAAGACGCATTTCTTGGATCGATAATCTGAAAACTTGGTTCAATTGTTCCACCATTGAGCTGCTTCTTGCTGCATCATCTAAAGCAAGAGTCTCTATGATGGTTGCCAACCTCCTGAGAGGAGATGGCACATAAAGAAGAAGTACTTTGGTGAAAATCGGTCCTTAACGTTTGCTTCCTCCTTAATATAATCATGAACATTTGCGGCTATGATCTCCCGAATTTGACTGTGAAGAGTCTTTCCTTTCAATTTTGAAAGTATAGGTGGCATATTAAAACGAATTATTACCGCACCACAATCAGCACCTGATACGTATATTTCCCCGTCATAACAATTATAATTATCGTACAACAATCTGTAACTATGTCACGTGTTTACGCGTCACACAATGCTTCGACGTGGAGTGGACTGTTCTACACGGTGGAGTCGTCATGTGCTTAAGTCTGGAATTCCATTACGTCAGACCGGTGGTGACAACTTTGAAGCGAGAGGTGAGAGAATGGCTGTGTACAGGCTCACCCGCAAGCTTCAAGGTCAAGGGCAATCGTCTAAAACAAACGTCCGGCTTGTAACGAGATGTATACTGTCAAAAATCAAATAGCTACAGGAACATACAGCAGGGTGGAAAATAAAACAAGCCCTCCAGCGGCCAATATAATACTGCTAGAGTGGAGTAAAGACTTGGAGAATATCGCCTTGAGATGGATTGGACAGTGTGAAAGATACAATAAACGGGATGACTATACAGGGTCATTCTCTTTGTGTGCCCCGGTAATCGCGGCAAACTATGGCGTCATTTGGCTGGCCAGGTGCGGAGCGAGTGGACCTCGCAATACCCCGCTCCGCTGACTCATATCGTTAGTTCACACGTGTTTTGTCATTCATATGGACGTGTATCTGCAAAGTTTAGACGTTAGTGTTGCAGTTTAGTGAGTATTGTGATTAGGCCTACTGTGATTGTTGGTCATGCCTAGACACCAATTCACATTGCGCGAGCGTGTGTATATAGTTTAGGTCGCCACCCTCTCTGGTAGGCTGGTGATGCTTGGCGAAGGGGTAGCAGTGTGGTGGGGGTATTAGCCGCGTGAAAGTGTAACTTCCTGAACGGGATGTGCGTGTTGGGGATGGAAGTAGGTTCAGGATGGGTATTCCCTATAGGTTGGTACGCGGGCCATCTGCTGGGGCAATGGCACCCGTCAGGGCTGGCATGCGAAATTAAATTCATGGCTGTGGGGACGAAAATAATTTAATTTCGCCGTAAGCGCGATATTCGGGAGAGAAATGATAATGATTGTCGGCGCGTAATTAAATCAAAGCGAAACTTAATTCGAAACGAAATTAATTTCGTTCCAGACTTTTAATTTCGCTCCCGGCGCGAAATTAATTTAGTTCCAGACTTATAATTTCGCTCCCGGCGCGAAATTAATTTCGTTTCACACTTTTAATTTCGCTCCCGGCGCGAAATTAATTTCGTTCCACACTTTTAATTTCGCTCCAGGCGCGATATTAATTTCGTTCCAGACTTATAATTTCGCTCCCGGCGCAAAATTTATTTAGTTCCAGACTTATAATTTCGCTCCCGGTGCGAAATAAAATTCGTTACAGACTTTTAATTTCGCTCCCGAGGCGAAATAAAATTCCCAAACGGCATTAAGTTTCGCTCTCCGACGTGTATTTAAAATGCATGAAACATTTAAGTTCGTTGTTGAAATTAAAATACAGTATATTCGTTTCGAGAGTTAAATAATGTTCTGTACGATGTTCAAAGTCCTGACGTCTGTCTGTTAGGTAGTCAGCCCGAAGGCTGGTTGGATCCTCAAAAAGTACCGCCGGTAGGTTATGTGGGTAGATACCCACAAAAACTCAAGGCAGCGCTATAGTGAGGCGTACTAGACAAGATGGGGGGTGAGGTAGTTTGCCATTGCTTTCCTCACTGAGTCAGAACAGCAGTACTAACCCTATGAGTAGAACCCTTCACAGCATCCACAGGCACTGACTGCCCCGAATTTCATTACTAAGCACCACCCATACCTCAGTAGCTTCCATATAATCACAGCCATGTGTAAGACTGAGACATCAGTGAAAAGCCACATTTTACTCAAGCCCGTGCCAACAGTCAAATGCAAATGAGTCGTCAAGTTACAAAACTCGTTTAATCAACTTGTGATTAAGGATCATTTTCATGAGAAACGTTTCTCTGGACTTTGCCTCACGTATCTTTTGTGTTTGTTGTTTTCTACTTTTGGTTGGTGTTTTTGTGTTTGCTTTTGAATTTGACTTATTGCTTTTCTTTCTTGGTTTTGTGTTTGTGCTCTGCTTTTTTGAATTTTGCTTTATGTTATTTGTTTTTTGTTTTCTGCTTTTGCTTTTGTTTTTGAATTTTGCTTTTTGCTTCGTCTTTTTTGTTTTTGTTTTGTGTTTGTTTTCTGCTTTTGCTTTTATGAATTTTGCTTTTTGCTTTATGTTTCTTGTTTTCTGATTTTGCTTTTTTTTGTTCTGCTTTTGCTTTCTGCTTCGTCTTTTTTGTTTTGGTTTTGTGTTTGTTTTCTGCTTTTGCTGTTTTTGAATTTTGCTTTTTGGTTTGTGTTTCTTTTTTATTCTGCTTTTGCTTTTGTGTTTGAATTTTGCATTTTACTTCGTGTTTTGTGTTTTTGGTTTTGCATTTGTTTTCTGGGAAATCAAAATAAAACAAAATCAACAAAACAAAATAAAAACAAAAACAAAATAAAACAAATAAAACAAGACAATTTAAAACAAAATAAAACGAAATAAAGTAAAACAAAATAAAGCAAAATAAAATAAAACAAAATAAAATGAGGTAAAATAAATAAAATAATTAAATAAATAATTTTACGACATGATCCTTATTCACAAGTGGATTAAACGATTTTTGCAACTGGACGACTCAAATGTACTGCACGGGGTCGTTGGAATGAGGGAGATGGCTACCTGGGAGGCTTCTCGTAGTATAGTATCTAGTATGTGTGCAGTATATGCATCGACCGTCGTCTGGTTATCCAGTGGGAGATGGTCCGCACGGAGGTGATTGTTGACGTAGGCGCGGTATTCCTGCCAGTTTGCTGTGCAGAATTTCTGGACCATCCTGGGAGGTGGTAGTGGGGGAAGAGGGAAGTTGAGTAAAACGGGGGCATGATCACCTCCTTTGAGTGGCAGGACAGACACGTCAAACAGATGGAGGAGGGAGTTATGAGCAATGACTGCGTCGGGGTGGTATTGGAGGAAGGACGGGTAGATTCTGGGAGAGGGACGAGGGTGGCGTCGATGTGACGTAGGTAGATGTCTAGGCTATGAAGTTCTAGGGCCGAACGGGAATGAAGGTTGAGGTCGGCCATTAGAATTAAATGGGGGAAGACTTCAGACACGTGGGTAATGCAGTCTTTGGGGATGGGGTGGTAGGGACGAATGTAGATGGTGGCTAGGTGTAGGACGCGGGAACAAATAAGGCTTTCGGGGAAGAAAAGAAACAGATTTCATTTCAGAAACAAAATGAAATGTTCCATGCATTTTAATTTCAGGCCGGAAGGGGGACGACGACGACTAAATGCCAGGAACGAAATTGATGGTCGTTAACAAATTTTATTTCGCGCCAGGAGCGAAATTAAAAGTCTGTAATGAATTTAATTTCGCGCCAGGAGCGAAATTAAAAGTCTGTAACGAATTTCATTTCGCGCCGGGAGCTAAATTAAAAGTCCGTAATGAATTTAATTCCGCGCCAGGAGCGAAATTAAAAGTCTGTAACAAATTTCATTTAGCGCCGGGAGCTAAATTAAAAGTCCGTAATGAATTTAATTCCGTGCCAGGAGCGAAATTAAAAGTTTGTAACGAATTTCATTTCGCGCCGGGAGCTAAATTAAAAGTCCGTAATGAATATAATTTCGCGCCAGGAGCGAAATTAAAAGTCTGTAACAAATATCATTTCGCGCCGGGAGCTAAATTAAAAGTCCGTAATGAATATAATTTCGCGCCAGGAGCGAAATTAAAAGTCTGTGACAAATATCATTTCGCGCCAGGAGCGAAATGTTATTCCATTGAACAATTTCATTTCGCGACGCTAAATTAAATTGATAATGCATTTCGTTTCGCATGCCAGCCCTGGCACCCGTATGTGACCTTGTGCCGACAGCTGGCTACCGCTACGTCAGCGGATTGTTCGCAGGCCGGGGTGTAATTGTGGAGAGGGGGCTGGGATTGTAATAACGAGGCAAATGAAAGAGAGATTCCTTAGTTGTAACTTAGGGTTTAATGCAATAAAGCAAGGGGAAAAAATTAGTTAAAAGGGGCATTAAATCCTTAATTCGAATATGAAAAGCAGAAGGTCTTGTTCACAAAAAAGACGAAAATTTCGAATCAAGTTTCCAGAAAGACCTGTGCCTAATGGCAGTACCATTTATTAGGAGGCTCGCTAAACGATTCAAGAAAAATGGCTCCGTAAATAATTTTAAAAAATAGTTAACTGACAACGTTGTGTTCTTAAAGAACAAAAATTAGATGAGATTTTTGTCCATTCTTTCATAGAAGATGTCAGGTATACATTATTGAACAAGTTTGGTAAAAGTGCACGCCAAACACCGACTGAACCGTGTACGCGCGCCCGCGATAGCGCCAGTCAACGCCGGATTATCTTGCCGTGTTTAACGGGATGCACAAAGATAATGACCCTGTAGAAATAATACGTCAGTCACCAACGATGGAGAATGTATCATAATAGACGCCCTTATTTTTTAACTGAGCACTGAAGAAAGTCATGCGAGAATGGAGTGAGCATTGTCCTCCAACCATTAAGATTGGCAGAAATATCAAACTTAATTGCCTAGCATTCACAGATGATCTTGCACTACCAGCAGGCCCCGGGCTATAAACGGGCATACTGGGCATTTGCCCAGGGCGCCAAATTTTAGGGGGCCCCGAAATTTAGGTGACGCTGAATGCAGAAAAAGATTGACCCAACAATCCCAACATTACAAATAAGTATGACATGGAAATCTATAAAATGTAGGATAAAATAACTAATTCACGCGAATATAAAATAAAAGTAATATTAAATATCGCATACATTTGTAGTATTTATGTTTAATCATGATTATATTATAATACAGTATTATAACTCTTTCAGACAGCAAAATAAATTCTCTATTATTGTGTTGTGAAAAAGATGTAACCCTTAGCACAGACTTTTCTGACATCATAAATACATTTGCAAAGTTAAAAGCCAGAAAAACACCTTTGATTTGAAATGTTTCTCTGTATTGTGCTTTTAAAATTTAACTTTTGAATTTCTAATCTTGGGTTTTAGTGTGATTAATATATCAATAAATGGCTACAAAATTGTATGAACGACTTAATTTTCTTATTATTTCCTGTGATACAATATAAGTAACGTAGTTCTTTGAAAAAAAAAGTATTATGCTAGGGTAGATAGGGTTACAAACAAAGAGGTATTAAGACGAGTGGGAGAGGAGAGATGTTTCTGGCAGGGCTGGCATGCGAAATTAAATTCATGGCTGTGGGGACGAAAATAATTTAATTTCGCCGTAAGCGCGATATTCGGGAGCGAAATGATAATGATTGTCGGTGCGTAATTAAATCAAAGCGAAACTTAATTCGAAACGAAATTAATTTCGTTCCAGACTTTTAATTTCGCTCCCGGCGCGAAATTAATTTAGTTCCAGACTTATAATTTCGCTCCCGGCGCGAAATTAATTTCGTTCCACACTTTTAATTTCGCTCCCGGCGCGAAATAAAATTCGTTACAGACTTTTAATTTCGCTCCCGAGGCGAAATAAAATTCCCAAACGGCATTAAGTTTCGCTCTCCGACGTGTATTTAAAATGCATGAAACATTTAAGTTCGTTGTTGAAATTAAAATACAGTATATTCGTTTCGAGAGTTAAATAATGTTCTGTACGATGTTCAAAGTCCTGACGTCTGTCTGTTAGGTAGTCAGCCCGAAGGCTGGTTGGATCCTCAAAAAGTACCGCCGGTAGGTTATGTGGGTAGATACCCACAAAAACTCAAGGCAGCGCTATAGTGAGGCGTACTAGACAAGATGGGGGGTGAGGTAGTTTGCCATTGCTTTCCTCACTGAGTCAGAACAGCAGTACTAACCCTATGAGTAGAACCCTTCACAGCATCCACAGGCACTGACTGCCCCGAATTTCATTACTAAGCACCACCCATACCTCAGTAGCTTCCATATAATCACAGCCATGTGTAAGACTGAGACATCAGTGAAAAGCCACATTTTACTCAAGCCCGTGCCAACAGTCAAATGCAAATGAGTCGTCAAGTTACAAAACTCGTTTAATCAACTTGTGATTAAGGATCATTTTCATGAGAAACGTTTCTCTGGACTTTGCCTCACGTATCTTTTGTGTTTGTTGTTTTCTACTTTTGGTTGGTGTTTTTGTGTTTGCTTTTGAATTTGACTTATTGCTTTTCTTTCTTGGTTTTGTGTTTGTGCTCTGCTTTTTTGAATTTTGCTTTATGTTATTTGTTTTTTGTTTTCTGCTTTTGCTTTTGTTTTTGAATTTTGCTTTTTGCTTCGTCTTTTTTGTTTTTGTTTTGTGTTTGTTTTCTGCTTTTGCTTTTATGAATTTTGCTTTTTGCTTTATGTTTCTTGTTTTCTGATTTTGCTTTTTTTTGTTCTGCTTTTGCTTTCTGCTTCGTCTTTTTTGTTTTGGTTTTGTGTTTGTTTTCTGCTTTTGCTGTTTTTGAATTTTGCTTTTTGGTTTGTGTTTCTTTTTTATTCTGCTTTTGCTTTTGTGTTTGAATTTTGCATTTTACTTCGTGTTTTGTGTTTTTGGTTTTGCATTTGTTTTCTGGGAAATCAAAATAAAACAAAATCAACAAAACAAAATAAAAACAAAAACAAAATAAAACAAATAAAACAAGACAATTTAAAACAAAATAAAACGAAATAAAGTAAAACAAAATAAAGCAAAATAAAATAAAACAAAATAAAATGAGGTAAAATAAATAAAATAATTAAATAAATAATTTTACGACATGATCCTTATTCACAAGTGGATTAAACGATTTTTGCAACTGGACGACTCAAATGTACTGCACGGGGTCGTTGGAATGAGGGAGATGGCTACCTGGGAGGCTTGTCGTAGTATAGTATCTAGTATGTGTGCAGTATATGCATCGACCGTCGTCTGGTTATCCAGTGGGAGATGGTCCGCACGGAGGTGATTGTTGACGTAGGCGCGGTATTCCTGCCAGTTTGCTGTGCAGAATTTCTGGACCATCCTGGGAGGTGGTAGTGGGGGAAGAGGGAAGTTGAGTAAAACGGGGGCATGATCACCTCCTTTGAGTGGCAGGACAGACACGTCAAACAGATGGAGGAGGGAGTTATGAGCAATGACTGCGTCGGGGTGGTATTGGAGGAAGGACGGGTAGATTCTGGGAGAGGGACGAGGGTGGCGTCGATGTGACGTAGGTAGATGTCTAGGCTATGAAGTTCTAGGGCCGAACGGGAATGAAGGTTGAGGTCGGCCATTAGAATTAAATGGGGGAAGACTTCAGACACGTGGGTAATGCAGTCTTTGGGGATGGGGTGGTAGGGACGAATGTAGATGGTGGCTAGGTGTAGGACGCGGGAACAAATAAGGCTTTCGGGGAAGAAAAGAAACAGATTTCATTTCAGAAACAAAATGAAATGTTCCATGCATTTTAATTTCAGGCCGGAAGGGGGACGACGACGACTAAATGCCAGGAACGAAATTGATGGTCGTTAACAAATTTTATTTCGCGCCAGGAGCGAAATTAAAAGTCTGTAATGAATTTAATTTCGCGCCAGGAGCGAAATTAAAAGTCTGTAACGAATTTCATTTCGCGCCGGGAGCTAAATTAAAAGTCCGTAATGAATTTAATTCCGCGCCAGGAGCGAAATTAAAAGTCTGTAACAAATTTCATTTAGCGCCGGGAGCTAAATTAAAAGTCCGTAATGAATTTAATTCCGTGCCAGGAGCGAAATTAAAAGTTTGTAACGAATTTCATTTCGCGCCGGGAGCTAAATTAAAAGTCCGTAATGAATATAATTTCGCGCCAGGAGCGAAATTAAAAGTCTGTAACAAATATCATTTCGCGCCGGGAGCTAAATTAAAAGTCCGTAATGAATATAATTTCGCGCCAGGAGCGAAATTAAAAGTCTGTGACAAATATCATTTCGCGCCAGGAGCGAAATGTTATTCCATTGAACAATTTCATTTCGCGACGCTAAATTAAATTGATAATGCATTTCGTTTCGCATGCCAGCCCTGGCACCCGTATGTGACCTTGTGCCGACAGCTGGCTACCGCTACGTCAGCGGATTGTTCGCAGGCCGGGGTGTAATTGTGGAGAGGGGGCTGGGATTGTAATAACGAGGCAAATGAAAGAGAGATTCCTTAGTTGTAACTTAGGGTTTAATGCAATAAAGCAAGGGGAAAAAATTAGTTAAAAGGGGCATTAAATCCTTAATTCGAATATGAAAAGCAGAAGGTCTTGTTCACAAAAAAGACGAAAATTTCGAATCAAGTTTCCAGAAAGACCTGTGCCTAATGGCAGTACCATTTATTAGGAGGCTCGCTAAACGATTCAAGAAAAATGGCTCCGTAAATAATTTTAAAAAATAGTTAACTGACAACGTTGTGTTCTTAAAGAACAAAAATTAGAGTTTAGTGCTTTTCAGTCGGTCAACACGAATGTACCCAAAAGAGATGGGTTATGCCCTAATCCTGAAATAAATTACATGAGATTAATAAAACACTAGGATGACCAGTTTCGATCGTCAAGCGATCATCATCAGATCCAATACACTTAGGCTATAAAATCTATGTTTGAAATACAGGTGAAAATATTTACAATATGTACAATTATTTAGTTGCAGTATTGGTACTGCAACTGTCAGTGTATGCTAAATGCAGTATATATGTTAGGTGAAATGCTAAATGGTGATGGCTATCCGGAGATTGTACTTTAGAGAGATTATATGGTTGTAAACTATGGTTAAACTATAAAAATTTTAGGCTAACCATAGTTTATAGTTTAACCATAGTTTACAACCATATAATCTCTCTAAAGTACAATCTCCGGATAGCCATCACCATTTAGCATTTCACCTAACATATATACTGCATTTAGCATACACTGACAGTTGCAGTACCAATACTGCAACTAAATAATTGTACATATTGTAAATATTTTCACCTGTATTTCAAACATAGATTTTATAGCCTAAGTGTATTGGATCTGATGATGATCGCTTGACGATCGAAACTGGTCATCCTAGTGTTTTATTAATCTCATGTAATTTATTTCAGGATTAGGGCATAACCCATCTCTTTTGGGTACATTCGTGTTGACCGACTGAAAAGCACTAAACTCTTGTTTACTAAGGCAACACTGAAAATATGGCTTCAAACACCACAACAAAAATTAGATGAGATTTTTGTCCATTCTTTCATAGAAGATGTCAGGTATACATTATTGAACAAGTTTGGTAAAAGTGCACGCCAAACACCGACTGAACCGTGTACGCGCGCCCGCGATAGCGCCAGTCAACGCCGGATTAACTTGCCGTGTTTAACGGGATGCACAAAGATAATGACCCTGTAGAAATAATACGTCAGTCAACAACGATGGAGAATGTATCATAATAGACGCCCTTATTTTTTAACTGAGCACTGAAGAAAGTCATGCGAGAATGGAGTGAGCATTGTCCTCCAACCATTAAGATTGGCAGAAATATCAAACTTAATTGCCTAGCATTCACAGATGATCTTGCACTACCAGCAGGCCCCGGGCTATAAACGGGCATACTGGGCATTTGCCCAGGGCGCCAAATTTTAGGGGGCCCCGAAATTTAGGTGACGCTGAATGCAGAAAAAGATTGACCCAACAATCCCAACATTACAAATAAGTATGACATGGAAATCTATAAAATGTAGGATAAAATAACTAATTCACGCGAATATAAAATAAAAGTAATATTAAATATCGCATACATTTGTAGTATTTATGTTTAATCATGATTATATTATAATACAGTATTATAACTCTTTCAGACAGCAAAATAAATTCTCTATTATTGTGTTGTGAAAAAGATGTAACCCTTAGCACAGACTTTTCTGACATCATAAATACATTTGCAAAGTTAAAAGCCAGAAAAACACCTTTGATTTGAAATGTTTCTCTGTATTGTGCTTTTAAAATTTAACTTTTGAATTTCTAATCTTGGGTTTTAGTGTGATTAATATATCAATAAATGGCTACAAAATTGTATGAACGACTTAATTTTCTTATTATTTCCTGTGATACAATATAAGTAACGTAGTTCTTTGAAAAAAAAAAAGTATTATGCTAGGGTAGATAGGGTTACAAACAAAGAGGTATTAAGACGAGTGGGAGAGGAGAGATGTTTCTGGCAGGGCTGGCATGCGAAATTAAATTCATGGCTGTGGGGACGAAAATAATTTAATTTCGCCGTAAGCGCGATATTCGGGAGCGAAATGATAATGATTGTCGGCGCGTAATTAAATCAAAGCGAAACTTAATTCGAAACGAAATTAATTTCGTTCCAGACTTTTAATTTCGCTCCCGGCGCGAAATTAATTTAGTTCCAGACTTATAATTTCGCTCCCGGCGCGAAATTAATTTCGTTCCACACTTTTAATTTCGCTCCCGGCGCGAAATAAAATTCGTTACAGACTTTTAATTTCGCTCCCGAGGCGAAATAAAATTCCCAAACGGCATTAAGTTTCGCTCTCCGACGTGTATTTAAAATGCATGAAACATTTAAGTTCGTTGTTGAAATTAAAATACAGTATATTCGTTTCGAGAGTTAAATAATGTTCTGTACGATGTTCAAAGTCCTGACGTCTGTCTGTTAGGTAGTCAGCCCGAAGGCTGGTTGGATCCTCAAAAAGTACCGCCGGTAGGTTATGTGGGTAGATACCCACAAAAACTCAAGGCAGCGCTATAGTGAGGCGTACTAGACAAGATGGGGGGTGAGGTAGTTTGCCATTGCTTTCCTCACTGAGTCAGAACAGCAGTACTAACCCTATGAGTAGAACCCTTCACAGCATCCACAGGCACTGACTGCCCCGAATTTCATTACTAAGCACCACCCATACCTCAGTAGCTTCCATATAATCACAGCCATGTGTAAGACTGAGACATCAGTGAAAAGCCACATTTTACTCAAGCCCGTGCCAACAGTCAAATGCAAATGAGTCGTCAAGTTACAAAACTCGTTTAATCAACTTGTGATTAAGGATCATTTTCATGAGAAACGTTTCTCTGGACTTTGCCTCACGTATCTTTTGTGTTTGTTGTTTTCTACTTTTGGTTGGTGTTTTTGTGTTTGCTTTTGAATTTGACTTATTGCTTTTCTTTCTTGGTTTTGTGTTTGTGCTCTGCTTTTTTGAATTTTGCTTTATGTTATTTGTTTTTTGTTTTCTGCTTTTGCTTTTGTTTTTGAATTTTGCTTTTTGCTTCGTCTTTTTTGTTTTTGTTTTGTGTTTGTTTTCTGCTTTTGCTTTTATGAATTTTGCTTTTTGCTTTATGTTTCTTGTTTTCTGATTTTGCTTTTTTTTGTTCTGCTTTTGCTTTCTGCTTCGTCTTTTTTGTTTTGGTTTTGTGTTTGTTTTCTGCTTTTTCTGTTTTTGAATTTTGCTTTTTGGTTTGTGTTTCTTTTTTATTCTGCTTTTGCTTTTGTGTTTGAATTTTGCATTTTACTTCGTGTTTTGTGTTTTTGGTTTTGCATTTGTTTTCTGGGAAATCAAAATAAAACAAAATCAACAAAACAAAATAAAAACAAAAACAAAATAAAACAAATAAAACAAGACAATTTAAAACAAAATAAAACGAAATAAAGTAAAACAAAATAAAGCAAAATAAAATAAAACAAAATAAAATGAGGTAAAATAAATAAAATAATTAAATAAATAATTTTACGACATGATCCTTATTCACAAGTGGATTAAACGATTTTTGCAACTGGACGACTCAAATGTACTGCACGGGGTCGTTGGAATGAGGGAGATGGCTACCTGGGAGGCTTGTCGTAGTATAGTATCTAGTATGTGTGCAGTATATGCATCGACCGTCGTCTGGTTATCCAGTGGGAGATGGTCCGCACGGAGGTGATTGTTGACGTAGGCGCGGTATTCCTGCCAGTTTGCTGTGCAGAATTTCTGGACCATCCTGGGAGGTGGTAGTGGGGGAAGAGGGAAGTTGAGTAAAACGGGGGCATGATCACCTCCTTTGAGTGGCAGGACAGACACGTCAAACAGATGGAGGAGGGAGTTATGAGCAATGACTGCGTCGGGGTGGTATTGGAGGAAGGACGGGTAGATTCTGTGAGAGGGACGAGGGTGGCGTCGATGTGACGTAGGTAGATGTCTAGGCTATGAAGTTCTAGGGCCGAACGGGAATGAAGGTTGAGGTCGGCCATTAGAATTAAATGGGGGAAGACTTCAGACACGTGGGTAATGCAGTCTTTGGGGATGGGGTGGTAGGGACGAATGTAGATGGTGGCTAGGTGTAGGACGCGGGAACAAATAAGGCTTTCGGGGAAGAAAAGAAACAGATTTCATTTCAGAAACAAAATGAAATGTTCCATGCATTTTAATTTCAGGCCGGAAGGGGGACGACGACGACTAAATGCCAGGAACGAAATTGATGGTCGTTAACAAATTTTATTTCGCGCCAGGAGCGAAATTAAAAGTCTGTAATGAATTTAATTTCGCGCCAGGAGCGAAATTAAAAGTCTGTAACGAATTTCATTTCGCGCCGGGAGCTAAATTAAAAGTCCGTAATGAATTTAATTCCGCGCCAGGAGCGAAATTAAAAGTCTGTAACAAATTTCATTTAGCGCCGGGAGCTAAATTAAAAGTCCGTAATGAATTTAATTCCGTGCCAGGAGCGAAATTAAAAGTTTGTAACGAATTTCATTTCGCGCCGGGAGCTAAATTAAAAGTCCGTAATGAATATAATTTCGCGCCAGGAGCGAAATTAAAAGTCTGTAACAAATATCATTTCGCGCCGGGAGCTAAATTAAAAGTCCGTAATGAATATAATTTCGCGCCAGGAGCGAAATTAAAAGTCTGTGACAAATATCATTTCGCGCCAGGAGCGAAATGTTATTCCATTGAACAATTTCATTTCGCGACGCTAAATTAAATTGATAATGCATTTCGTTTCGCATGCCAGCCCTGGCACCCGTATGTGACCTTGTGCCGACAGCTGGCTACCGCTACGTCAGCGGATTGTTCGCAGGCCAGGGTGTAATTGTGGAGAGGGGGCTGGGATTGTAATAACGAGGCAAATGAAAGAGAGATTCCTTAGTTGTAACTTAGGGTTTAATGCAATAAAGCAAGGGGAAAAAATTAGTTAAAAGGGGCATTAAATCCTTAATTCGAATATGAAAAGCAGAAGGTCTTGTTCACAAAAAAGACGAAAATTTCGAATCAAGTTTCCAGAAAGACCTGTGCCTAATGGCAGTACCATTTATTAGGAGGCTCGCTAAACGATTCAAGAAAAATGGCTCCGTAAATAATTTTAAAAAATAGTTAACTGACAACGTTGTGTTCTTAAAGAACAAAAATTAGATGAGATTTTTGTCCATTCTTTCATAGAAGATGTCAGGTATACATTATTGAACAAGTTTGGTAAAAGTGCACGCCAAACACCGACTGAACCGTGTACGCGCGCCCGCGATAGCGCCAGTCAACGCCGGATTAACTTGCCGTGTTTAACGGGATGCACAAAGATAATGACCCTGTAGAAATAATACGTCAGTCAACAACGATGGAGAATGTATCATAATAGACGCCCTTATTTTTTAACTGAGCACTGAAGAAAGTCATGCGAGAATGGAGTGAGCATTGTCCTCCAACCATTAAGATTGGCAGAAATATCAAACTTAATTGCCTAGCATTCACAGATGATCTTGCACTACCAGCAGGCCCCGGGCTATAAACGGGCATACTGGGCATTTGCCCAGGGCGCCAAATTTTAGGGGGCCCCGAAATTTAGGTGACGCTGAATGCAGAAAAAGATTGACCCAACAATCCCAACATTACAAATAAGTATGACATGGAAATCTATAAAATGTAGGATAAAATAACTAATTCACGCGAATATAAAATAAAAGTAATATTAAATATCGCATACATTTGTAGTATTTATGTTTAATCATGATTATATTATAATACAGTATTATAACTCTTTCAGACAGCAAAATAAATTCTCTATTATTGTGTTGTGAAAAAGATGTAACCCTTAGCACAGACTTTTCTGACATCATAAATACATTTGCAAAGTTAAAAGCCAGAAAAACACCTTTGATTTGAAATGTTTCTCTGTATTGTGCTTTTAAAATTTAACTTTTGAATTTCTAATCTTGGGTTTTAGTGTGATTAATATATCAATAAATGGCTACAAAATTGTATGAACGACTTAATTTTCTTATTATTTCCTGTGATACAATATAAGTAACGTAGTTCTTTGAAAAAAAAAGTATTATGCTAGGGTAGATAGGGTTACAAACAAAGAGGTATTAAGACGAGTGGGAGAGGAGAGATGTTTCTGGCAGGGCTGGCATGCGAAATTAAATTCATGGCTGTGGGGACGAAAATAATTTAATTTCGCCGTAAGCGCGATATTCGGGAGCGAAATGATAATGATTGTCGGCGCGTAATTAAATCAAAGCGAAACTTAATTCGAAACGAAATTAATTTCGTTCCAGACTTTTAATTTCGCTCCCGGCGCGAAATTAATTTAGTTCCAGACTTATAATTTCGCTCCCGGCGCGAAATTAATTTCGTTCCACACTTTTAATTTCGCTCCCGGCGCGAAATAAAATTCGTTACAGACTTTTAATTTCGCTCCCGAGGCGAAATAAAATTCCCAAACGGCATTAAGTTTCGCTCTCCGACGTGTATTTAAAATGCATGAAACATTTAAGTTCGTTGTTGAAATTAAAATACAGTATATTCGTTTCGAGAGTTAAATAATGTTCTGTACGATGTTCAAAGTCCTGACGTCTGTCTGTTAGGTAGTCAGCCCGAAGGCTGGTTGGATCCTCAAAAAGTACCGCCGGTAGGTTATGTGGGTAGATACCCACAAAAACTCAAGGCAGCGCTATAGTGAGGCGTACTAGACAAGATGGGGGGTGAGGTAGTTTGCCATTGCTTTCCTCACTGAGTCAGAACAGCAGTACTAACCCTATGAGTAGAACCCTTCACAGCATCCACAGGCACTGACTGCCCCGAATTTCATTACTAAGCACCACCCATACCTCAGTAGCTTCCATATAATCACAGCCATGTGTAAGACTGAGACATCAGTGAAAAGCCACATTTTACTCTAGCCCGTGCCAACAGTCAAATGCAAATGAGTCGTCAAGTTACAAAACTCGTTTAATCAACTTGTGATTAAGGATCATTTTCATGAGAAACGTTTCTCTGGACTTTGCCTCACGTATCTTTTGTGTTTGTTGTTTTCTACTTTTGGTTGGTGTTTTTGTGTTTGCTTTTGAATTTAACTTATTGCTTTTCTTTCTTGGTTTTTTGTTTGTGCTCTGCTTTTTTGAATTTTGCTTTATGTTATTTGTTTTTTGTTTTCTGCTTTTGCTTTTGTTTTTGAATTTTGCTTTTTGCTTTGTCTTTTTTGTTTTTGTTTTGTGTTTGTTTTCTGCTTTTGCTTTTATAAATTTTGCTTTTTGCTTTATGTTTCTTGTTTTCTGATTTTGCTTTTTTTGTTCTGCTTTTGCTTTCTGCTTCGTCTTTTTTGTTTTGGTTTTGTGTTTGTTTTCTCCTTTTGCTGTTTTTGAATTTTGTTTTTTGGTTTGTGTTTCTTTTTTATTCTGCTTTTGCTTTTGTGTTTGAATTTTGCATTTTACTTCGTGTTTTGTGTTTTTGGTTTTGCATTTGTTTTCTGGGAAATCAAAATAAAACAAAATCAACAAAACAAAATAAAAACAAAAACAAAATAAAACAAATAAAACAAGACAATTTAAAACAAAATAAAACGAAATAAAGTAAAACAAAAAAATAAACAAAACAAAATAAAGCAAAATAAAATAAAACAAAATAAAATGAGGTAAAATAAATAAAATAATTAAATAAATAATTTTACGACATGATCCTTATTCACAAGTGGATTAAACGATTTTTGCAACTGGACGACTCAAATGTACTGCACGGGGTCGTTGGAATGAGGGAGATGGCTACCTGGGAGGCTTGTCGTAGTATAGTATCTATGTGTGCAGTATATGCGTCGACCGTCGTCTGGTTATCCAGTGGGAGATGGTCCGCACGGAGGTGATGGTTGACGTAGGCGCGGTATTCCTGCCAGTTTGCTGTGCAGAATTTCTGGACCATCCTGGGAGGTGGTAGTGGGGGAAGAGGGAAGTTGAGTAAAACGGGGGCATGATCACCTCCTTTGAGTGGCAGGACAGACACGTCAAACAGATGGAGGAGGGAGTTATGAGCAATGACTGCGTCGGGGTGGTATTGGAGGAAGGACGGGTAGATTCTGGGAGAGGGACGAGGGTGGCGTCGATGTGACGTAGGTAGATGTCTAGGCTATGAAGTTCTAGGGCCGAACGGGAATGAAGGTTGAGGTCGGCCATTAGAATTAAATGGGGGAAGACTTCAGACACGTGGGTAATGCAGTCTTTGGGGATGGGGTGGTAGGGACGAATGTAGATGGTGGCTAGGTGTAGGACGCGGGAACAAATAAGGCTTTCGGGGAAGAAAAGAAACAGATTTCATTTCAGAAACAAAATGAAATGTTCCATGCATTTTAATTTCAGGCCGGAGAGGGGGGGGGGGGGGAATGTTATTCCATTGAACAATTTCATTTCGCGACGCTAAATTAAATTGATAATGCATTTCGTTTCGCATGCCAGCCCTGGTTTCTGGCGACTGCTAATGAAGAGAAGAGATAGGTTGGTAGGACACATACTAAGACACCCAGGAATAGCAAGCTTAGTTATGGAAGGAAGGGTCGAGGACAAAAACTGTAGGGGTAGACCAAGGTTAGAATATGTTAAACAGATTGCCTCGGATGTAGGGAGTCGGAGCTATGTAGAGATGAAACGATTAGCTCAGGACAGGGGCATGGAGAGCTTTATCAAACCAGTCAAAAGACTGAAGACTCAAACAACAACATAAATGAGAAAATGGGCTCCAGTAGACCATTTGCCCAGGGCGTCTATCACCTTAGCCCGGGGCCTGACTACCAGTAAGTTATGTGGAAGAGGCTAAATTTCAAATCGAAGTACTCGAAAAAATTGATCTACAAATCTCGTTTGAAAAGGCTGAAATGATTGCGACCTTCAGAATTGAAACACCAGCAATTCAACTAAACAATGGTAAACAAATTAAGATTGTGAGTAAGTTCAAATATCTTGGGGAAATTATAACCTGGAACACAAACGAGAAACCATCGATAGACTGCACAACATCCAAACTGAAACAAGCACAACGAATCACCTGGCCAACCTACAAAAAGAAATATCTCTCAATGAATGACAAATTTCGACATTACAAGTCCATTGTTAAACCCGAGGCAACTTATGCTAGTGAAACATTCTTCAAGTTGAACATCATAATCAACAACTGACAAATTGCAGAAAGCAGACAGAAGAATCATTAACAACAACAACAACAACATCAAGTAAATTGCCAATGTAGATTACTGACGAATGAAGTGGTATATGGAGAGAGTGAATCAATGATAGATAGCCTACAATGCGGTAAAGGAGAATCTGCCATATCTCAGCACTACCAGAAACCAGACTAATGAAACAGCTATTTAGTTACTTCTGACAGATTAAAACGAATAACAATTGGTTCAGAGAGATCCACGATGATTCAGAAGAATTAAATTAAACGATTAAAGGTAGAGAAAAGTAAAGTATTCTAAGGAATAAATACTTATGATTCACATTGACAACATTTGAACGGAAAAACCATACCATTACAGATGAACAAAGGGCAGACAGGATGAAGAAATGATGGGTGCAGAAGAAGGTGAAAAGCTATACCAAGTCACTGTGACAGACATAAGTTTTGTATTGTTCTTAATGGAGGAGTTGTGTTTGGAATGTATTCTGAATGATTTTATAATGCTGTACTGTTGCGTGCCCTTTTGTAAATCAGAGCAGGGCAAGTCAGTATACCGAGATACCACCGGACAATTCTCTGTGTGAGAAGTGGTTACGTGCAATTTCCAGAAAAGGTGATAGATAAATAATCTGTAAAAATTTATAACAGGCTACAGCCATCACGATAAGACGGGTTATCAGACAAATTCAACACACACCAAAGTACACGGGGCTATATGTCCACGATGTCGCAAAGCCCCTAAATAAGTCAACATCCCATTTTTCGGGGTCCGGGGGCATTTCTTTCCCCTGTCTTTTATTGCCCTTACTCTTTTCTTTTCATCTCGTCAAGTATGTAAGTTAGATAAGCCAGTTGGAAGTAGTTGTATTTTTATTATCATCTCTATAATTACGGGCAAATGAGCTAGACATTTCGTCCCTTCGTATTTTTGCTTTCCTTTATACTGAAATTTGCTCGTAAGTATGTGTCTGAATACTTTTAGATGATTGAATAACAGAAGAACTAATTTACTTGTTAGTGTTATGTTTTCACGTCCGTCAATCTCGATATTAAGCTTCCAAACTTAACAATCCTTCGTTGCGGGTATCTTCCCCCTTAAAAAAGCCTCAGTGGGTTTGTGCTGCAATCTAGCAGTGAATTAATATATATCTTGTACGCCTGTGAGTGTTGAATTGGCATGCGGTTTAAAGCAGCCAGGAGGGATGCGATCCAGCTGGCAGTGATGTGAAGTAGCTTGCACACACTGTCCTTAACCCACTGAGGTATTTGCATTCCCCAAGGGATTCTTGCCGTCAGTGCAGTGTTAAATGCGTAAGAGTCATTAGCATCTCATTTCAATAATTAAGATTTCTCTGGCACGGCCTTGCACAGCCCACTCAGCAGGAAGCACTTTCAATCTTTATAATGAGTCCTTAGGTAATGTGGTCCATGCTGAGATCTGTTTCCAGCGTCAAGTTTGTTAGTTATTGTAGCGGAGGGTTGCAAAAATAGAAATGCGAAATTCTGTCCCTAGGGTAATGCTTAAATCCGCTAAACTTGACATCTTTTCCTCTAAACTTGGCAACACTAACAATAGGCTAAAATTAATAACATCTTGAAATCTTGTTAAAAAATATATTACAAGCTGTACCCGGCATACGTTGCAATGCCAATCAAAGAAAGTATTGCCGTTGTAATTTTGTTTCTTGAAATCCTTTTGGATACACAGTATCTTTTTCAATTTCCGTTAACTGCCTCTCAACTATCGTAAAATTGATTTACTAATTTAGAAACATTCGTGGGAGAGTGCACAACAACTCACCAAAGTTTCATCGCAATCGAATGAATGGCATAAGAACGCATGCGTTTTTTTTAACGATTCGTGGGCTGTCACACATTTGTTGAATCTACTCGTGCGCTACCAACTGTGAAATGGATTTACTAAGTTAGAAACGTTCACATAAGTGTACACAACAACACATCAAAGTTTCATCCCAATCAATGAATGGTATATGAACGCATACAGGATTTGGATTTTATTGAAACGCTTCGTGCGTCGTTACTCATTTGTTGCATCTACTCGTGCACTACCTATTGTGAAATGGATTTACTAAGTCGAAAACCTTCCCTGGCGTGTACACAACGACTCATCAACGTTTCATCGCAATCGGATGAATGGCTTATGAACGCATACGTTACGAGATTTTTTTTTAACGATTGGTGGGCTGTCATCCATTTGTTGAATCTACTCGTGCGCTATCTACTGTGAAATCGATTTACTAAGTTAGAAACGTTCACATAAGTGTACACAACAACTCTTCAAAGTTTCATCGTAATCGATGAATGGTATATCAACGCATACGGGATTTTGTTTAAACGATTCACGCACCATCACTCATTTATTGAATCTACTCATGTGCTACCTATTGTAAAATGGATTTACTTAGCCTGAAGCCTTCTCTGGGGTGTACTCAACGGCTCACCAAAGCTTTATCGCAATCGGATGAATGGTATATGAACGCATACGTGACTTTGGTAAAACAACTCGCGTGCCATCCCTCATTTGTTGAATCTACTCGTGCGCTACCTATTGTAAAATGGATTTACTAAACCATAAACATTTCCTTGAGTGTACGTACACAACAATTCACCAATGTTTCATCACTATCGGACGAATGGTATATGAACGCACACGGGACTTTGTTAAAACGCTTATCGCGTCGTCGTTCATTTGTTGAATATACTCGTCAGCTACCTATTTTAAATGGATTTACTGATCCAGTAACCTTCCCTGGAGTGAACACAACATCTCCCCCAAGTTTCATCGCTATCGGACGAATTGTATATTAACGCACACGGGACTTGATTGAAACGCTTCGCGCGCCATCGCTCATTTGTTGAATCTACTCGTGCGCTACCTATTGTAGAATAGATTTACTAATCCAGAAACATTTCCTTGAGAGTACACAACAATTCACGAATGTTTCATCACTATCGGACGAATGGTATATGAACGCATACGGGCCTTTGAAACGCTTCGTGCGTCGTCACTCTTTTGTTAAATCTATTCGTTCGCTACCTATTGCAAATGGATTTAATAAGCTAGAAACCTTCCCTGGAGTGTACTCAACATCTCACCTAAGTTTCATCGTGATCGAATTAATGGTATGTGAACGCATACGGGACTTTATTGAAACGCTTCGCGCGTCGTCCCTCATTTGTTGAATCTACACGTGTGCTACCTATTGTAAAATGGATTTACTAAGCCAGAAACATTTCCTTGAGTGTAAACAACAATTCATGAAAGTCTCATTACTATCGGTCGAATGGTATATGAACGCATACGGGACTTTATTAAAACGCTTCGCGCGTCGTCGCTCATTTTGTAACATTTTTAATGAGTCGTTAAACGTGGTGATGACAATTGTAATGGTTCAATTTAACAAACATAATAAGAATAAATAATATACACTGTGGTGTGACCTTACCTGTGATAGTATAATATAATAAGTTGTTGTTGAGCGCCAGATTCCTATTTAAGACACTGAATCGAAATTTGTAAATTAACCTCGGCTATCAGCAGTAGAGTCGAGACCACTTACCCGGGCCGTAGTGAGACAAAGTCATCTAACCAATCCAGTATTTAATCAAGGAGTATGATTGCCTTAAAGTACTAACTACAATGAAAGAAATAGGCATTACGTTGAAGAGAATGAATTTATTTACTCAAGAACAAAATACTAATAGTTACAAAAAAGAATTTAATTTACCAACTGCGGTTTAATTATTTAAAAGAAAATGAACATATAAAATGAATTGAAAGTTAATTGAAGTTAAGTTATAATAGAGACGATAGTTTTATTGAATTGTTTGCTCACCCAGTCGAAGATTCGTCATATTTAATAAATGATCGATGATCTCGATGTTACGTCGCTTATGTTTAAAAAATGATGTGATATCTCAATTACTATGAAATATCCTCATTAAATACGTTGCCATTGTGTTGCCATCTCTAGATTAATTGTAGTATTCAACTATAAGCCATGGTCAGCTTATATATATATTGTCAACATTGTAGTTATTATGTCGAGACATGATGCATGGTAAAGCTTATGAATGATATTTCACAAAGCAGTCGGTGGACCTCTGTCGCTGCTCTGCCACTAATGAGTTGTCATTCACTAATGACTCTGTAGATGCGAGTGTGCGGTTATATCTTCCTTGTCACATGGTAGTAAGCAGCCCCCACTTCATAGTCAAATCACCCCTTCTACCTGGGGCTTGTCCATTCATTGATGCGTACCTTGGCTCCAGTAGTGACGTATTGATTGCACCATACGTGAAATATAATGTTCCATTGCTTCTCGAAGGAACTAGATTGTGCGCACGTGATGGTTACTCATATTGGGTTTCATAGCATCTCGAAAATGACGCAGTTTGCCGTGGTGAAATTATTACTACGTCGTTCAGTTTGTGACGCATTGGGTTGATCCTTATTGGCAATCTTGTTGCAATATATATATTACTTCGTCTCTTTACAAATAATTGTTAATAAAAATATTTCTGACTATAATAATAAAAACCGCTTACAATTATCTGATATAAAAATCATCTCATGGATGTACTAATTAATAATAATAATAACATGATAAATGAATAACCCTTTAAATATAACCGCTATGGGATCGAATCGTTACAATCGCCCCTAAGATAAATAATTTAAATGACATTTCACATTATTTCTCTTACCACATCCAACATTAAAAAAAACTATAAATATAAATATCATAACCCCCAAAAAGACAACATACAATATACTCTTCATCAATACACAAGAATATACAAGAACATACTCTTTTCACTTTACATATTTGTACTATCATTTCTCATTCTTCCAAATGTTCATAATGTTTATTGTTCTTTATATATGTTGTAAAAAAATATACATAAATGTATTCTTCACAAAAAATTCATATTTTAACTTTCATTCATCTCATTCTTCCAAATGTTCATAATGTTTATTCTTCTTTATATATGTATACTGTAAAAAATATATACATATAATGCCCTTCACTTTACATTCTTCGAAGTAATTACTTCGTTGCACACGCATATCACTGCATGCGATGTGGTGATACAATCAACATAATATCCCTTTCGTCTCTATAAAGGGATTACTCAAATGCAGTAAAATTTCAATAATTGAAGAAAAAAATAACTTAGCAAGATACCTAAGGCAATTCCAATTTCAGTGCATATGTCATACATGTAAAAATTTCCCCAAATACATAATGACATCGAAATACCTGAAATACCTTAAAGCATTTATTAAACAGTTCACTTAAATACCCAAGTTACTACTCACCTGCCTTCGTGGCTTAATTCTTTCTTAGGCCACGGCCGCCTCCTTTCAAATTAATACTTCCTAAGTCTCCACGACTTCTTAACTTCTCATAAAAACCATAATTCCTCTTTACTACTTCTCGAAAACAATAACTTGAATTTTCAAAATCACAAATAAACATAAAATCTGACTTCTTGTTCACATTATAAAATTTAACTTAGCGTCAAGATATAACTTTACTGTATTGTCATTCCTTACTTACCACAACAAAATGATTAAGACTAGGACAAAATACTACTCAATACCTGAATTACGTGTATCACTAAACTATTTCACAAAAACACATGACAAATTCCTCGGAATAAATATTTCGTTCCACAAAATATTAATGCTCTTATACTTTCAACTTAGTCTATACATGATTTGACTTCTGGCTGAATACCTAAAAAAAACATAGTTTTCTCTCAAAACTCTTAATTAAGTCCTACAGACATCATTTCCTACTTGTTCTGACCGCCTGGAGTATAGCTTATTCCTACTACACCAGAATCTCTCAGAACTCTCAACAATTCATCGTGACATCACACGTCACATACAAAAAACCTCCCCTATTCGTGGTATAATCCCACATCTTCTTACTGTTACAGGTCACCTCTTACTGACCAATAACACACTAAATTTCAGCTAAAAAATCTTACATGCTTCGACTAATTCCTTGGAATAATAACATCACACTTAGCTTTCCTAATTATTGTCTTCCTAAAATAATGACAGTGTTCCTGTTGATAGTCAATAACACCGACACTCCTAATTAGCAAATATTCTCCCATAATCACTTCATAAAGCAAGTCCTGAGTTATAACACAGTTCAGATATTCTCTGCTCTACCAAATTAAATGCGTAAATTACACCTGCTTTTAATTGAAACTTCATTATTACCCCTTAGGTATACACTTATCTTACTAACTTATTCTTGTCTTCAAAAATATAAACTTCTCTTTACTAACTCCGTATGACATAAATAAAACTTTAATTTCTCGTCTACTAAAAAAATGATTTATCTTTAAATCCTAAAACGTCGAATTTATAACAAATTCCTTTCAATTCTAGAAAATATTATGCCAACCTTTTAATTATAATTATTATCTTTACTTTTACCTGTGTAGGACAACAATCTACCACATAATTAATTCGTTAGTAACTTTTTTACTTAAAGTGGTTTAGCTCAATAACAAGCCTTGTAATATCTTTAAAACGTGCGTAACTGTAACTAAAACTTGGAAGCATCTTACCTTTGTAATCTCTTATTACCTTGTGTGCATACAACCATATATACTTTAAAAACCTCCCAACATTAACTTCACGTAGTCCCTTAGACACCATAAAAAAAACTCATTGCTCAACGGAATATACCTCGCTGACCTACTTCATCTTACCAAAAACTTCCTCCAACTTACTTCATTTGGCATTTTACCAAAAACTTCCTCAATAAACAACTTCATTTGGCATTTTACCAAAACTTAAAACCACATTGCTCAACGGCATTACCTTCGTTGGCCTACTACTTCAAACTCACGTCCATTTACGTGAAAATACACACATACACACACACATATCTGTAACCAAGTACCAGATGTCCTAATCATGTTACTACTCATTTCAACCCGATGTTGGTTAATTCAAACAACGCATTACTATTAACTATTCTAAACCACTTCTAAATTTCTCAAATATATCCACTGATAACCTCGCTGTCCTCAAAATGAAACTTCTTTAAAAATCAATACTTCATTCTTCAACTCTTTCGTTTTATTACCACTGTATCATCTTATCTTCACTCACTTTTGAATTAAATCTTTATTACTACTATATTCATAATTATGGTTGCCATAATAATTATTACTACTTTCGATTACTTACCTATGTAATAACCTTCCTACTTTTTTTTAAATTTAATCCTCACTTCCTCCAACTTACTTGCAGCTTAAGGACCCACATTCAACTTACCTGAATTGCTCAATAGCACGACAACCTCTGTCTTCCAAATGAAATGATTTTAGTCAATCTAAATCAATAAGCGTAGGCACTACGCGCCCCTTACCATCCTAACTTCACGACTGAATTAACATTACACACAGCAGGTTTCTTATCTACCTCTGTTAAATCATATAAAACTTTATTACTTCATATTTAAGTCATACGGAAGAGTAACTATCGTTAATATAAATTTGCATCACTACTTTGGCATATCACAGTTCTTACCATCTACTATTCTGATATTGGCCCCTGCCATTATAATCCTGCTGATTATTATCATAATAATTATTTTCAGGATTATTCTGTAATATGGGCATATCGTATGAATCTTCGAGTGCATCGAATCTGCTTAACAATCCCTCTAATTCCTGTATTGTAGTGATCATTTGTATACAAGCAGCCACGTTTACCTTGGGTGGGAAATGCCTGAGGAGAAGCCTTACCACATCCCCATCTTGATTCATTCCGTCAAGATGTTTACATATGAGTACATACTCTAGAAAGTAATCAGTCATATTACTCCCTTCCCCAGATTGATACTTGCCAGAACTAATAATCTGTCTCATTTGTGACTGGATATCCTCATTCCAATATTTTTCAATAAATTTACTTTTGAAATCTTCAAAATTTATCAAGGTATGTTTGTATACTAAAAACCATCCCTTAGTATCTCCTATAAAAGCCTGGTCCAATAGCTCTACTACCATCTTCCATTCAATTTGACCATCTTTTAGCCTTTCTTTAAATCTATGCTCCACCTGATTTATGAACTGCATAGGACACCCCTGTTTGTTTGAAAACTTAGGCAGTTCAGTCTCTCTCATACTACTTAAATACTTCATTCTATCCTGATTTCCTTCCTCCCTTATCTGCTTCTTTAATCTCGCCTCCATTTCTTGAAAATTACTCTCTTTATCCATTAATTCATTTCTCAATACCTTAATCTTATCCCCAAAATCTTCTCTCATCTGCCTAGTTTCCGCTTCTATCAATTTGCTAAAACCTTTACCTAAAATTTCCTCGGACTCCGATCTACTTTCATCTAAAATCTCCTGAAAGGCTGTCTTTACTGATTCTACTTTCTTATTAACTTCTATCTCAACTTCCTTAATTTGATTTTCTACTGCTTCTAATTGTTTATCTATTTTTTTAACCATATCTTTAGCCTTCTTCTCTACCACTTCCTTAATTTCACCTCTGATCTCCTGTTTTACCCCCTGAATACTTTCCTGTAGCATATCATACTTCTTACTCAATCCTTCATTTACCTTAACCACACTGTCTAGCTTTTTACTATTTTCTTCCAGCTTTTGGTTGATCGTTTTACTATTTCTATGCAATTGTTCAAACTTCTCATTAAATTCCTTCCTACTTTCCTGATTTTGTCTACCCATCTCTTCTCTCATTTCCTGACTATTCTTATCAAGCTTCAAATTCAACTCCTGACAATTCTTTTCTAATTTCTCAAATTTAACATTGAACTCCTGACTATGCTTATTTAATTGTTCACTCATATCTTGATTTAGCCTACCCATCTCTTCTCTCATCTCCTTACTATTTTTATTCATATCTTTATCTAATTTCTCAAATTTATCATTGAATTCCAAATAATTTCTTTTATTCTCTTCACTATTTTTATTCATATCTTTATCTAATTTCTCAAATTTATCATTGAATTCCTTCCTACTTTCCCTACTATTTTTATTCATCTCCCTCAAGATATCAGCTAATGAAATTTCATGGACCTCTAAGGACTTCTGTTTCTCCTGACTACCACTAGTCTCAGGATGTACCTCTGTATTCGTCTCGAGATTTTCCTCTGAATTCGTGTCAGGGTTAACCTCAGGATTACTTTCAGGATTACTCTCAAGATTTACCTCCGACATCTTGGTATTATTCTCTACGCTTTCAACATCGCTACTGCTATCAACCTCCTTATAATTAACTTTCTCGACTTTATTCCTACTTATCAACTGCCTCTGTTCCTCTTCCGACATCTCGAAGTACACCGTATAACAATTGCCCTTCCAAAATTTCACTTCACTTCACTGTCCCCCAAAAGCACTGACAATTTGCACTGAAATTATACACTTCTCTCCTAAATACCGAATGGTTTTCGTGTCCTACTTTGTGGCGCCAAATGTAACATTTTAATGAGTCATTAAACGTGGTGATGACAATTGTAATGGTTCAATTTAACAAAAATAATAAGAATAAATAATATACACTGTGGTGTGACCTTACCTGTGATAGTATAATATAATAAGTTGTTGTTGAGCGCCAGATTCCTATTTAAGACAGTGAATCGAAATTTGTAAATTAACCTCGGCTATCAGCAGTAGAGTCGAGACCACTTACCCGGGCCGTAGTGAGACAAAGTCATCTAACCAATCCAGTATTTAATCAAGGAGTATGATTGCCTTAAAGTACTAACTACAATGAAAGAAATAGGCATTACGTTGAAGAGAATGAATTTATTTACTCAAGAACAAAATACTAATAGTTACAAAAAAGAATTTAATTTACCAACTGCGGTTTAATTATTTAAAAGAAAATGAACATATAAAATGAATTGAAAGTTAATTGAAGTTAAGTTATAATAGAGACGATAGTTTTATTGAATTGTTTGCTCACCCAGTCGAAGATTCGTCATATTTAATAAATGATCGATGATCTCGATGTTACGTCGCTTATGTTTAAAAAAATGATGTGATATCTCAATTACTATGAAATATCCTCATTAAATACGTTGCCATTGTGTTGCCATCTCTAGATTAATTGTAGTATTCAACTATAAGCCATGGTCAGCTTATATATATATTGTCAACATTGTAGTTATTATGTCGAGACATGATGCATGGTAAAGCTTATGAATGATATTTCACAAAGCAGTCGGTGGACCTCTGTCGCTGCTCTGCCACTAATGAGTTGTCATTCACTAATGACTCTGTAGATGCGAGTGTGCGGTTATATCTTCCTTGTCACATGGTAGTAAGCAGCCCCCACTTCATAGTCAAATCACCCCTTCTACCTGGGGCTTGTCCATTCATTGATGCGTACCTTGGCTCCAGTAGTGACGTATTGATTGCACCATACGTGAAATATAATGTTCCATTGCTTCTCGAAGGAACTAGATTGTGCGCACGTGATGGTTACTCATATTGGGTTTCATAGCATCTCGAAAATGACGCAGTTTGCCGTGGTGAAATTATTACTACGTCGTTCAGTTTGTGACGCATTGGGTTGATCCTTATTGGCAATCTTGTTGCAATATATATATTACTTCGTCTCTTTACAAATAATTGTTAATAAAAATATTTCTGACTATAATAATAAAAACCGCTTACAATTATCTGATATAAAAATCATCTCATGGATGTACTAATTAATAATAATAATAACATGATAAATGAATAACCCTTTAAATATAACCGCTATGGGATCGAATCGTTACAATTTGTTGAATCTACTCGTGCGCTACCTATTGTAAAATGAATTTACTAATCCAGAAACCTTCCTTCGAGTGTACTCAACATCTCATCCAAGTTTCATCGTAATCGAATGAATGGTATGTGAACGCATAGGAGACATACACACACACAAACTATCTCGTAACATTGATTTTTGGTATATAGATTCAGACATTCCTTAAACATTTTCAGTATACGGTAAGACTTCGACCGCAATGTGTGCAACGATATTGAATGACGCAGATACTACAGTTTTATGACCGGCAACGTGTGGTTCTTCTTTAATGATCTGAGCTCTTTGCGGCCGTGGAAAAACGAACATCGAGTAGCAGTGCTATGAAAAAATTGATAGGTTTCAGTTGTGCCAGGTTTTGAAAGTATGATGTTAATTTGTTTCTGGTTGAGTGACTAGCATGCTTTGCTGTCAGTCCGGGTTCAATTCCCGACTGTGACAAAAAAAAATCTGTCTGGCCTAAACCCCTCAAATGAACCACAAAGTTAATTTGTTCGTATGATGTGTTTAGTGCCTGATGGTGAAATAGCGTATTCTATGAGATAAGCAAGAGTTCGATGCCCGTGGTGAGTTCTTGAAACAATTTAATAAATGTATCAATTTGTGTGTTCCACGTGGTGTGTCCATTTAACGGGTCTTCATTTTAACGATCATGTTTTGGATTTTATCGTCGCAAGTTTCGAGAGAAATATTTGAATTTAGAACGGTAGGTTTTGTTTTAAATGAAAGCAGACTTCACAACACGCGGCTGTGGAAGAATGGGGTCGATCCCAGTAAGCAATGAGCAGTCTATTCTTACGTTCAGTAATGCTACATTTTTTTTTTAAATTTACTGTTCATACTCTCTGCATGCTCCACTACATAAGTAGTACTACATGCACTTACAATACAGTTTATAAATGAACAAAATAAATTACATTAAATAATTCAATTTCTAGATGACTTAATCTTAACAATATCAAACAATATTATTCATCGTTTTTCCTAAGAGCTTGAAAATCCAGAGCATTAACAAATTTAGAAAATTCCTTTAAATACTTTTTAATAGCACAGATTTCTGAATCGGCCAGTTATCGTCTCTATTAACACTATTAATCAAGAATTGCCTAATATTTTTCACTTCACTGCACACGAAAATTATATGATCTATCGTCTGAGGGCTGCTTTTACAGGAATACTCGGGATTACGTATAATTTTAAGTCTGTATAAGTACGAAGCAATATTTCCATGTCCAGTCAGTATTCTAGTCATATTAGGTGTTAAGATGATTTTGGATTATAATCTACCTGCAACTGTTGGAAAGAATTCTTTTGTAAGTGTGTCTTTTGAAGTTTGTTCCCATTTTTGCTGCCATTCATGAATTGATTCTTCTTTGAGATTTTTTTTAAAGTTGAGATAGGTATTCTATCGAAACAAACCTCACTTAATTTTGTAGCCTTCTTTGCAATTTTATCAGCCAGTTCATTGCCTGCAACGCCTGTATGTGCCTTAACTCATTCAAATTTTATTATCATTTTTTTTTCTTTTTAGAATAGCTGTAGTCCTTCTTATATTCTCAATTAGTTCGTTATGATTTCTGAAGTCCGCAATGGAGTCAATTGCTATTTTACTATCTGTGTAAATAATTACTTTCTTATCTGCATCATCCTCTGTCCTAGTAGTATCTAAGAATTCCAGAGATTTAAGTATGGCTAATTGCTCCGCCTGATTATTCGAACGGGGGCGTGGTGGCTCAGCGGTATGCCTCTCACCAGGGCGGTCCGGGTTCGATTCCCGGTCAATGCATGTGAGATTTTCGAAGTGAAATGCCATGTCCTGTGGTTCGGATTCCACGTAAAAAGGAGGTCCCGTGGCTCATGATCTCGAGATTAACGGTCACGTTAAACTGCAAGCTTCCTTTTGATTATTCCAACAGTTGTCTTGCAGTCTATATTTCAATTGGTCTACTAATTCATGTGATCTGAATATAGCTATGCCAGCTCCCACTCCTTCTTCACGTTTGCTTCCTTCTGTGTAAATTTTCCATAGGATATATTCATTTAATGCTACTCTTGGGTCTTCGGTACCAGGAAAATAGGCTGGATGGAGCCATCTCATAGGTTTTTCTGGGTGGTCAATGGCATAGTTCATAGTAGTTTTTTCCTGACTTGATTTTGTATAGAGTAACAATCTCTTTAGCCATTATATCTATAGGAGTAATTCCTGTAATAATGTGCACAGTGCCTCATGAGATACAGTGCGGTACGATTTTGCTATTCTCAAGAGAATAAGTCTTTGCACTCTCACGTATTTAATCATATTACACTTTTCTTCTAGGGATTCAATCCAGATCGGAGCTGCATATAACAGCATTGGCAATATTGCTCCTTTATATATTGTTTCCAAAGCCTGGTGTTTTAGACCCCATCCTATTCTAGCCGATTTTGATAATGCGTTTATTAATTTAATACATTTTTCACTAACTTTATTGATGTGGTCATTGAACTTAAAGCGAGAGTCTATAGTTATTCCTAGATATTCCATCGTATCTACTTGTACAAGACGTTTCCAATTCATAAAGATATCAATTGTCTTCTTTGCTTTTCTTCTTCTTCTTGATATTAGAATAACTCTTGACTTACTTTCATTAAAACGGGGTTTGTTTTCTGTTGACCACTTAGTAACTTTCCGTAATTCCATATTCACAATATTTTCTGCTTCAATTTCAGTTTCAGCCCTGACTGCAATATAAGGTCATCAGCAAATGCTATAGCTTTGGTGTTTTACCGTATTCAAAACTGAGCAGTGCATTATACTGTACATTCCAGTACCCCGGTCCACAACATGAACCTTGAGGACATCCTTTATTAACTACTGTTTCTACTTGGATACTATTGGAATTCATGAACGTCGTTCTATCCTTGAAGTAGCTCTTAGTCAGGTTGTACAAATTTCTCGGGCATTTAAAGTCTTTTAGGGCCTTTAGGACACCTGGCCACCACGCAGAGTCAAAAGCTCCTTTGACATCAAGACTAACTATAACGGTAATTTTACCATTTTTGAACGCCTCAGTTATAAATTCCTTAAGTGCCATAGCTGCATCAGTAGTAGACTTTTGAACTGTCAAGCCATATTGATTTTCGTCCAGTAGTTTATTGGTATAGAGGTAGTGATTTATTCTATATATTAGAAGTTTCTCTAATACTTTGCCCGCCACATTTACCAGGCTTATTGGTCGGAATTTAGAGGGATCCTGAATCTTGTCTTTCCCTGGTTTTGTGATTGGTATACAGTAAGTCTCGCATTTTTCCATCGCTTCGGGAAATGCTTCATTTATTCTTTTTCCTAGCGGCTTCGGTGGCGTAGTTGGTAGCATGCTGAACTGCTGTGCCCGAGATTTTGGGTTCAAACCCGGCCGAAGTCGTCGGATTTTTTAAGAGCGTTAAAAATCCTTCAGTATGCCTTCCTTGGGAGGGGAAGTAAAGCCGGCGGTCCCATGTCACAGATTTATGGCATGTACTGTAAATGATCCGTTCACAGACTAAACTTGTATAAAGCAAAATTGTTAGGTTAGATTTCGTCGGAACGCTCTATCAAAGTTCCAACGTTCACCACTAGGTATCATTGATATCTGGTAGCAAAAGTTGGAACTATTTGAAATTGAACGGAACTTGTAGCTGCAGGCAGCTACAGACTCAGGCGAGCCGAACATGTCCTCGGACACTCCCGGCATAAAAGCCACACGATAAATAAATAAATATTATTTTTCCTCAACGTAACGCCCCATATCAAGTGACACTTGTCCATTCCTATTTTTCCTTGTTTCTTGTCAGCGTGTTACAGCTTTACAAATGTTAGTTAATTTTTTAATAAAACAACAAAATCTTGGTGTATTGTTTTTTCTGTTCAAGTGATGAGCACGCAGTCATGGAACAACAACAGTATTGTATGCGTCCATAATAATAATAATAATAATAATAATAATAATAATAATAATATCGAATATGTAACGTATTTTTCTTATGGATAATGATGAAAAAAAATCCACAACCTGCTTCCAGTCTCCGACCGGGTCAGGAATGGAATGAATGAAGCCCCCATCAAGCGGCGAGGATATGGCCTGTGCCGGCTGCCGAGGCCTGACGCACTCCTCTGGGGCAATGATTAAATGAATGACAGATGACATGAAATGATAGTGGAGAGTGTTGCTGGAATGAAATGTTGACAGGGAAAACCGGAGTACCCGGAGAAAAACCTGTCTGCCTCCGTTTTGTCCAGCACAGATCTCACATGGAGTGACCGGGATTTGAACCACGGACCCAGCGGTGAGAGGCCGGCGTGCTGCCACCTAAGCCACGGAGGCTTCATGGATAATGATAATAATAATAATAATATTGTATGGCCTCGGGTGCCGGGTGCAAGCTTTGTTATTTGACACCCAAAGGGTAGCTTGCATGTCGAATTTCGTTGTTCCTTGAAGCACTATGAAAGTCAAGGAGGTTAGATATCTTAGCTATGATGTAGTAAATTTCCAACCTTCTTCTATCTTCAGGTGTTGTCAAGGTGTAACGTCTTCTCTTGGGAACTTCGAAACAGGTATGAGTTATTACCATCTCATGTTGCTAACATAATTGCAGTAATCTTTCTCCTCTCACATTGACATCACCCATGCCAAACTTACCAGCATATTTAACATCATTATGAGAGCCAACGGAAGCATTAAAATCACCCACCTCGGTTAGCAGCAAATAAGTTTTACTTTGTGATCAATTTCAATGAAATGCGTTTCCAATAACAACTTGCTCTCTTTGTGTTCATGTTTCAGTTTTCTTACGATAAAAGTACGAAGCTTACAGTTATAGTTCATCTACTGTAAGTTTGCACTTTTTTACAGTTATCGCTGGAACGATACTCCTACAGAATATATCAATCCACCTCTATCACGTACATTCCAGCCAATGAGCTATCACCCACATAGCAGCCAGCAATGGCCGCTGTATTCCGTCAAGGTGTCAACAGCTGTTATGAGTTGCCTAAACCTACATTCATCTCGCAATATCAATTCATTGCCCTTTTTAAAGGAAACGTGTATTCCTTTGTGACATTTATCAAATAATCATTCTAACAGCGCACCTAAAACCCACTGACGGCCCGCTGACAGAATATTACATCATTGGATGCGCTATGACCAAGACCTAGGCTATGGGCTAGACACAGCAGCTGATGTTGTGATTTTTAGATCCATCATTTCACAACTCGAGGAAAATGCTTACTAAGGTAAGGTGTAAGATGACCTTAAGACGATACGATCATTACTTGACCTGTTGGATTGATATTAAAATAAAACCTACGAAACATTTCACCATGTAATTAGGCCTACACAACAACTCATATTTTAGGCCTACTTTTTTGCACAAATCATGCCATATGAAAATTATTCACCAGGCCAATGTACTTGGGGAAATCAATAGTTCTGCTGCCTTTTCTTTTAACTTCAAAAAGAGAGAAATTAAATAAATATCTTGAACAGGAAATTCCGTATCTGCTTCCGACTCGATATTCAAAACAAAGATGTCTGACCTGGAGACATCTCAGGCTACATATTTACTCAACATTTAATTAAGATAACCACTATATATTTATCTGAAAAGTGAACACGCGTTCGTATGGAAATAATACTTTCAGACGACTTTGCGCAATATTATCAATTATAATTATTATTATTTAATATAATTAACACGTTATTTTCTTAGGCGGGTGATCACAGTAAAGCGTCCATTACCAACCGCACGCCCATCCCACGAGCACGTGGTAGTTCAGTTTGATAATGCAACTTTTCAGTCTGGCCGACAGAATATGTTGCCAATATATTCACAATTACTGGAACAAGCGAAAAAATAACCTGAAAAACCTTGCATGTGAATAAAACATGTATATATATGTTATGGACTACAGGTTATAAATTGAGTCTTTCCTTATGAAGATTGGCAACCCTAGCTGTCAAAAAGTGCAATCTTACAGTAGATGAACTATAGCACAGGCACACTAGAGAGAGACAACCCGAACCGCGCCTGGCGTGCTGTTGCTAGAACAGAGTGTGATCCTGGATTACCACGCACTTACCTGTACCTCCAGTGAACCACAGTGTGTTTGGTATGCATGCGTGCTCATACTGTTCTGCTAGGAAGAGAGTTTAATTCCGTCATTGATGTAAATGCTTCAAATCTCTTTCTCATGAAGTTGCCGCCAGGAAGAGCGATACATTGCCAGCACATATTTGACAGTGTCACAATTATCAGAAAGACTTGAGGGGAGAGATTGGGATCACAGAGGTGACAATACAGAAATAAAATAAAAATAAAACGAAAATAGAATGTATCCATATAATTTATATATATTTACAACATTGTAATAAAATATAATATTCTCTTTATTGTAATAATATTGATTATGAGTAATATTTACATGAGATGTACATTGACCCAACCAACCACTTTCTTCTCTCGGCAAGGGAACAAGATCTCGCGAGCGATAGGCGCTGTACGCTCCGCTTCACTGGTTCCTATTCAGGAAGTGCTCCCATGTATGGCCAAGGACAACGTGACTGGCTCTACACACGAGCAAGGGGAAGATAACCTCGCTTTTCCTCCCCTTAAAACTCCAATAACTAACCAGCAAGGGATGGTATCACTTAACCAGAACAGTAGCAGGTCAACATCGTGTTTCATCTCTCCCTAGATGTAGGAGCGCACACCTAATTCCAGATTACGGATTCGATCTCAATCAAATCTAAAAGATGCCACACTATTCGCTCGACCACTCCGTAAATACACCTAAAATGTGCGAGATAAACTCTGAGAGGGTAGTATTCGGGCTCACTCGGTAAATTTCGGAAATCAACGAGCGACGCATGTGTCCAGACAGGTATTAACTGCTAAGTAAGACTTGAAATCGAGACTGCAGTCGAGATTCAAACAAAACTCGCAAGTTGCAAACCGAAAATATCAAGACAATTCTTATTTTCAGTGCTTTTTTTTTTAAGAAATTAAGGGGTACTCTCAGTTGTAGTCGACAAAACATCACGATCTTGCAATCTTTGGTAATTTGCAAAGTCCGATTATTGTTTGTGTTCGAATCATCAATTTTCAGCTTTTTTTTCAGCTTGGTGTTAAATAGTTCGTTATTTTCTTCATTCTTCAAAACTAACCACACGCACAAAATAACAACATACCCTGCCTCCAAACACTAGCCTGAGTGCTTATTAGAACGGAGTGTCGACCAAAAGGAACTGATTCGATATATCGATTTAAATCGAGGATAACTCGAAATCTCCTCCAGCTGTTGTGACGCCAGCTGATCGATGAACTTTAAAGTCGGAAGTTATTTTTGCCGGACTAGATACAAAATGTAGACCAATATTTTCTCTTAAACTGTTTTCAAATGTTAAAGGGGTACGCGTACCCCCGCAATTCCCCATGAAAAAGAAAGGACTACTTATTTTTATCTTTAACCATCCTGAGTGAAAGAAACAGCTTTCTGTTCCTGATTCGGCGCTAAGTCCAGTTATACAGTCTTGTTCCCTGTCGAGCGCTGGTTGGTCGGGGGACGGAACAGATGAGATCGTGCGGCACTTGTTCTGCCAAGGCCACGGGAATCTTAAACTACGCTGCTTTAACAAGGAAATCCCTTTTGATTGTTTCACTCAATGCTTCAGGCTGTGACACACTCCACAAGTTCTTTCTCTTGTTTTACGTAAACAGATTTCTTGCACGGAATAATTTTATCACAAAGCCTCAGGCTAAAAGTCAACATTGTTTATTTATTAACGTGTAACCACGAACAGCGCTGTCTCAGAATATCGTAGAATGCAAGTATGTGTGTTTTTGGAGCATTTCAGGCGAATCAGACATTTCTGACGGAAAATGTTTATGGACATACTCTTGCATTCTAAGATACAGCACACTTCAGTAAGCAACACGTATAAGGAAGCCCAAACCACCTAGCATTGTTCGCCATCGCCCTGGAAGTCAGGGTTCGATTCCCGGCTCTGCTAAGAAATTCAGCGTCGTGAGGAAGTGGTTTCCTCCACTTCTACTCCAGGCAAATGCCGGGATGGTTACTAACTTACGGCCACGGCCGCCTCCTTTCCAATCCTCACCTAAATTACAATTACACGCACTAATAACATAGGTTATCAGACAAAATTCCACCCCAAAGTACACGGGGATAAATGACTACGATGCCCAATTGTATTGTGTGGTCAGTGTTCAACACAGTGCAGAATATATTAACATTAACGTCCCTTAAAGGGTTTCCTATACGTATTGACCGATTAAAGAGCATTTCTTACATAGAATGTAAAAAAGCTTCCAAGTTTTCTACTACAAACAAGCATCTTACATTTGGTAACAATAATTTTGATTGCCATTTTCATTATCGTAGTCTATCCATTTAGAAATAACAGCGACGAGACGAGAGTAATTTGTTAAAACCACATTCGGTACGAAAGCTAGTTCATGATGGCGTCAACAGCGGGATGAAGCTATCCGCCATATTACCTTCTCCAACAAATCTTGTTTTATTTCCCTGACGTCTCCGGGTATGACGACATCACGTTATTCTGAAGAACATCTAACATCCCAGAACTAGAGGGGACCAACTACAATCCTCAGACTTTATCAAAGTTGCCCAACAGTTTGTTTGTTAACGTTCGTTGCTGGGTTGGAATGTTAGACTCGTTTGATGATTGGGATAAACTATCACTCATTTGCAGTTTCTGAGTGTCTTC
The DNA here is from genome assembly GCA_946902985.2 of Meconema thalassinum. Taxonomy (NCBI): domain Eukaryota; kingdom Metazoa; phylum Arthropoda; class Insecta; order Orthoptera; family Tettigoniidae; genus Meconema; species Meconema thalassinum. Next base: position 228,495,676 of record OX336395.1, on the reverse strand, counting down.
AGTGTTCACGTCAATGTACTATGCATCGTGCGCTACCTACACAGCATTGATTTTCAAGACAATAACATAATTAGTAGCTATTACACATCAATTATGTTAAACTTAAAGGAAAATGTAATGACTAGACCAAACCGTTGACGTTATCTTGAACGCTCAGTAACATGTGCCTCCGTAAATCCTTACCAGTCTGGCAGATGATCTAAACTGCCTTAGGGGCAGATGGCCTCGTAGTTCCGCCCCTTAAAACAACAATAACTAACTAATAAACTGCCTTAATATGCGGTTAGATGAGACGTTTCTCCTGTGACAAACAGTGAATTGGACCGTGTTCCGTCTCTGACTCTGACTGCTTGCTATCATTACTTCCGACTTGACGATTCAGTGTTACCCTGGAGTTATCTAGTGGTGTGAAGGAAATAGTACATTATGCAACGAGCCTATAATGACAATAATTAAGACAGGAGTATGTTTATAAAACGAGCGTAAGCGAGTTTTATAATTTCCATACGAGTGTCTTAATTACCATTATACAGGTAGGTGAGTTGCATACGACTGTTTATGTTCGACGATAATTATAACTTTATTATATGTTTTAACATAAATATTCATAAATATCTGTGGGTTTCAGTTAATTCAGTTAGTGAACAGGGCGCGCTGGCTTTGCTGACTGATCAGAGCGCATGCGTGGGTCAAGGCACTCCGAAAGCAGAGACATTCACACTTTGCTTGCCAACACAGAAATATGTTGGATTTTGAGCGCATGCGCGAAGGTATCCTTACCTAATTGGTCACAAAACTGTTTCTTGAGTTCTGATTGGTGGGAGAAACTGTTTCATAATGAAAAATAGTGTTATAATGAGCCTCATTATGATACAGTTTTCTGACACATAATGTTTACATCGCGACATCGCCGAACATAAATCACTTTAACTAACCAATCACATGCAGCCATTCAAATCGATATATCAGGACGAATCGAGTTTCGTTCGCGATGTCGCGATTTAGCGAACGAAACTCTAGCCTAGCACTGAAACGTCAAGTCGGAAGTAATGATGGCTTAACTATAGTTAACTATTGTTAGGCTATCATGTGAGTAATGCGTGCTGGAGTGCCGCGGGCCTGCAGCGCTACAAACTGTAAAAGCGAGTGTTCAAAGGGTTAATCATAACGTCTCGCATTCTCCGTACCGCATGTTGGTTTTTGATTTCATGTTTCAATCTACGAATTCGGTGTCATGTTTTAGCCAAGTTTTGAGACACTTTCCACGAGAGGACTTGCACGAAGCAGCTATTCTCATCGCGGTTTAGTTCCGCACTCACGTCATGCAAGTGCCTGATAACATCTTGGTTCTCGCGAGACTTTTTGCTCTCCCAGTTCCAAATGTGTCAGACGTCGATAATATTCTTTATCTATAATTACTGAGTTAAAATAAAATGCTGAGATCTCGCCAAAATGCTTCAAATTCAACAAGAAAACTAGGCAGACTACTCTAGTTGTCCCCTGTCCCCTCATACATATTATGTTAATGCAGTAAGGTTAATGTATATTTTTCGCAACCTAGTCTTGTGATATATTATATCAGCTCCTTTGGTGAGTTAAAATAACAATATGAAAAGGTCGATCGGACACTTATTGCCGCCATGTTTCTTGTTCAGTTTGAGGATTGTAGTTGGTCTTGTGTTGTGAAGTCATGGTGTAAGTAAGACATTCTTTAGAAGTGAGCAAAGCCAAATTGGGCGTCATGTTGCGATACTAGAATGCTATTCCTCCGCTGTGAAATCTCCCAAATGAACTAGGAAAATTTCGTGAATTTTGAATCAATAGAGAGATGCTAAATATTTTTCTATGTAACATGGCCCCCGACTTGGTTTAATTCGTCTCCTCTGCTGCACACTATTCAGTAATGGGTTTGGCTTCATCGCAGCTTGCAATCCTGAAAGAACACTCTTCACTGAACTCTGTTCATCGTCAGTGAAACATCACACGACAGAGTAATAATGCCAATGTTCGCTGTGATCGTCACATAGCATTGCTACAAGAAGATGAATATTCGTCTGTTAAACGTTCTCAAATATCGCAAGGATGATTGTTGTTTTAAAACATCGAGGTCATGAGTCCTCACTCCCTACACTGTTTTCATAAATACACCAGAACCAATGGTTATTTCACAGCCAAATACGTTAACACTTCTTGGTGTTAGAGGAGCTTGATGTTCTGTCAGTTAAAGAAACAATCATTAAAAAGATTGCTTCTGTTCACAAAGTAAGCCGAAGCATACACTTGTGGGGTTAATGACGCGGACAGTTTTCTTATCACCCCATCGTCTTTAGACGAGAGAGCAGTCTCTGTAAACAACGGTCTGCCAGTGTTTCAATTCGTTGACGATACTGCGCTTGGTCCTTGAAAGCCGCTGTTTCAACCGGTTCATCGTTTTCCACCTCTGCTTGGCGAACACTTGCAGAACTCACGGGACTGTGTGCGTCTAGCTACCGAGATGTCAGCGGGGCTTCGGAGCCCTTCGCCTGCTATCGGCAAACCTCGCGTTGGCTCGGGTTTTCCCTCCATTGCCAGCTAAAAACGTGCTACTGAGCCATGCTTCACCATGCTAGTGGAATGCAATAAATCTGAAGTTCTGTTCTCTGAAGTATATCAAGTTATTCGTGCTACAGTACAGCTTTGTAATTCTTCTATGATTGAATTGTTTAGTTAACGAACTAGCGTGTTGATTGATGTAATGGAAAATTATTATTCATATATTTACAGAATATTATGAATAGTTTTAATGTACATAATTAATAATACTATAGTGTGCTAAACCTACAATAAAGTCTCTGTTTGACTTTCGTTAAGCCTGACGGGAAGGAGTGAGATTATATAAAAACTTCATTAATAGAAACGGCTCACATGTCCCCCCCCCCCCCCCCCCCCCCTATACAGCACACCAAGGACTCACTTTGTCACATAGGTTATTCATTCACGACTTGTCTTATGCACACTAGTGTTAAATTTGTAATTCTTCTGCGATTTAACTGTTTAATTAACGAACTAGTTAATTGATGTAATGGAAAATTATTATTATTCACGTCTTTACAGAATGTTATGAATGTAGTTTTATATGTGCGCCCCGATAAACACGCCAAGCTAAGCCGGCTGTGACAAGTGCAGATCGCGGGCGCGCGTACGCGGTTCAGCCGGTGGTTGGCGTGCTCCTCTGACTCATATCGTTAGTTCACACGTGTTTTGTCATTCATATGGACGTGTATCTGCAAAGCGTAGGCGTTAGTGTTGCACGTTTAGTGAGTATTGTGATTATTGTGATTGATGGTCATGCCTAGACACCAATTCACATTGCGCGAACGTGTGTATATCCATAATTCGTATATGAAAAGCAGAAAATCTTGTACTGAGACAAAAATTTCGAATCAAGTTTCTTGGAAGACCTGTGCCTAATGCCAGTGCAATTAGGAGGCTCACTAGACGATTCAAGGAAACAGTCTCCGTAAATAATAAAAGAGTTGGCAGACATTCTTTCATCAGAAGATGTCAGGTGTGTGTTACAAGAGAGGGAGGACATTTTCAGCATCGCCTATGAGCACTGTAAGTACACATTATTGAACATGTTTGGTAAAAGTGTGAAAGTGTGCGCAATCCACCGGCTGAACCGGGTACGCACGCCCGCGATCTGCGCCAGTAACAGCCGGCTTAGCTAGCCGTGTTTATTCGCACGCACATAGATAATGGCCCTATATAATATAGTGTGCTAAATCTTCAATAAGAAATCCAAGCTCAATGCACAGTTCGACAGCTTGCTGTTTATCTGCACGCTGAGCGCTGAGTACCGAGCTAACGTGAGGTTCGCCGATAGCAGGCGAAGGGCTTCGAAGCCCCGCTGACATCTCGTTAGCTAGACACAAGTTACTTTCTCACTTCCAATCGGAAACGTTGGAGGAAAGCGTGTTCGCCAAGCTGAAATAAAACTCTGGTAGGGAAATATTTGCCAACGATGTACAATTCAAACTGAAATCTCTGATGGCTCCTGGATCAAGTATCGTCAGGGAATTGAAACATTGGTAGAGCATTCAGTTAACACTTGCTACTGATGTGACAATGTGTCTAGGACCCGCACAGACAGTCCGGGCGTCAGATGGACAGGGACGGTCTCTTCTTGCGGTCTGCCTTACTGCCGCCACCGAAGATGTTGCCCAGCACCTTGGAAACGCTGTTCACACCGAGCTTGCGGCGAATGGGCAGTGCTCGCAGCAGTTGGACGGAACGAGCCTCACGCACCAGCGACTGGAAGGCCAGAGACACTCCGGCGTAATTGTCTGCAGCGCTCACCTCGTAGAACTGACAGCCGAACTGCAGAGACAACTCTTGGCCGTCGTCCACGTTGATCTGTCTGTAACACACAACATTCGATTGTCCCCTTGTATCATTATTTTTCGTTCTTTCATTATTATAAAAAAAACACCTGTATTATCTCTAGTTAGTTTAAAACAAAGTCTCCGATTCTTGGATGTCACGGGTAATCTCGATAACTACTGCATGGATTTTGATGCGGTTTTCACAATTCTGTAAAGGATATCTCGAGGATGGTTTGTGTATAAAATAATTATTTATGATTAAAGGAAGTCAAGCAGTAACGATTTAAGTGAAAATGTCAACAAAAAAAAACTGGCGTCCGTGCGCTTTTTAAGCTTACGCTGGGCAATCCGTTAAAAATATCAATATACTATGAGTGTAAGAATTGTTCAGCATGAAAAGTTCTACAAAAAGTCCGCGAGAGCATATCTCTATCTTCAATACATCGCCCACTATAAGTGTTTTTACGTTTCCATTTCTTCCAACAATCTCCATTCAATTACTGAGGTGACATACGAGCAAGGTAGGGACGAGCCTAATACCCCAGTTACAGCCTAGCTAGTGGGTGAGCCTATTACCCCAGATACAGCCAGCAGCAAACAGTCGAGTCGTGTTGAGTTAAGATTTCAGAGAAGAGTGGTTGTGTTTGGAGTTTCCCTGGAAGTGCAACTCGGCTTTTCTTCATTTCGTCTGTGAACTTATCGTTCCGCAAAATACACAGTTAAATTAAGATTGGACGGAAGGGGGCTTGTGTTTCATGTACCTCGCCTTTCTTAAATTACGCTTGACAAGAATTCGTTGCACATGCATCTTCATGATAGTATAATTAATAGTCCAGTCAGTGATTTTAACCCATCATGCCGAGACGTAAAACGGTTATAGGTCGTAGTTCATTGACATAAAAAGGCAATTATCACGTAATGCATTCATAACTGTTCCCGGGCGAAGCCGGGGCGGGTATTTAGTGCTGTGATAAATGAGGAACTCAGGTTCGACAGGTTCAATGTTCATCTCTATTCTTCACACACTGTTTCGCGTAAACTTGCGGTCAATTTCAATCAAAACGTGCTTAGAATAAGGACTCTTACCGTTATCAGAATGTTCATACTTACTGTCGACCAAAATATTATGTGTACTCGAGTTTGAAGGTTGTTTGTGAAGTAACCGATAGACCTACATAAAATCCAATAACATCATCATTTTCGTCGTTCTATTTTACGGTAGTTCATAGAGGTTTGGAATTTTTAATTTATATTTTAATATTTTTTTATCGCAGTTGGAACACAAAAAGTGCCCGTTTTTAAGCGTGTTTCAACCCTGCGTCACATTTAAGAATCATTATCTCGCAAATCCGTCATCAGATCGAATCCAAATTTTAACATAATATACACTGGAATGTTGTATAACTGGTTTATTAATTTCAAAATTTTGTGTGTCCAAGAAACAAAGTTGTTATAATTTTTGTAAGGTAACTTTTTCTCGGCTCGGGGTGGTTGGAAAATGTAGTTCTTGGTTGCGTTGTAATCCTTATACATCAAAAAGGTATGCTGTATGATTGTGAAATACGTAAATTAATTCACTTACTTTATATCGGTTTGTATTTGTACGGGGAATTAAGACATGGTTCTCCAGTTAGCCGCTCCGGTGAAAGCTGTACAGCGTTGCCAAGATGGGCTCCATCACGCGTCATTGCGCGCCTCGCTCGGAATTGATGGGCTCCATATCAACAACGCTGTACAGCTTTCACCGGAGCGGCTAACTGGAGAACCATGTCTTAATTCCCCGTACAAATACAAACCGGTGTAAAATAAGTGAATTAATTTACGTATTTCACAGTCATACAGCATAACGTTTTGATGTATAAGGATTACAATGCGACCAAGAACTACATTTTCCAACGACCCCGAACCGAGAAAAAAATATCTTACAAAAATGATAACAACTTTCTTTCCTGAACGCACAAAATTTTGAAATTAATAACCCAGTTTTACAACATTACAATGTATATTGTGTTAAAATTTGGATTCGATGTGAGGACGGGTTGAGGGATAATAATTCTTAAATTTGACGCATGGTTGAAACACGCTTAAATACGGGCACTTTTTGTGTTTCAACTGCGATAAAAAGAATAATAATATATAAATTACAAATTCCAAACCTACATGACCTACCGTAAAATAGAACGACGAAAATGATGATGTTATTGGATTTTATGTAGGTCTATTGGTTACTTCACAAACAACCTTCAAACTCGAGTGCACATAATATTTTGGTCGACAGTAGGTTTAAGTTCTCTTACATTAAAACGGCTATTGTAGGGATACATGATATTTTCGAAGAGATTCGTGAATATTTTACACCCTCGAATATGGTTGGGGGTGATTTACAGTACGTTTAGGAAGATTTATACAAACAATTAATGTTTTATCTACTAGACAATGTTAGAAGTTAGTAATATGTTACGTTCACTTTAATTGTGTAAATATTTATAGTCTATTTTTCCTATTAGCTCAAAATCTTTAAATGCTTCCCCTGAAAAAGTGTTCATTTTGACTTCTGGCGGTGTTGCACCGGGGGTGCGAAACACTGCCTTGAGCTTTACCTTTAATAATTATACAGAATGAGGCAATTAAAACTGTTTTTCGGAATATTTGGAAAAAATACAAATCGGATTAAAATAAGTTGCAATAAAAGTTCTTCACCTCGAAGAGGGACATCGAATAACATAAAGCTCGACCCCTGAACCACTCCCGGGAGCGGGAGGGGGGTGACTTTGAAATCCCAAGTAGGAATCCCTATTTTTTATTGCAGATTTCGACTCTCCGTGAAAAAATATGTAAGTTTTGTATGAAACTTGTTTTTCGTTTCATGATAGATGGCGTTGTAATCCGCAATCTCCTTGTAACCAAGCACCCCGAGATAGTGAGAGGCAAGGGGACTGACAGTAATCAAGCACCCCGAAGGGGAACAAATTACTACTACGCCCACGTCGTTGTTCCTAGATAACGGTAAAAGTAGTCAGAATGCATTGCGGGAGGGTTGATGGTGTCACATGTTAGCATTTTCAAAAATATTAAAATAAAGAAAACTTTGATTTTCCTAATCTGTTGTGTATTGTTTTGAGATATGACCATTTTTCAACAATTTTCAACTAATTTTCATTTTTGCCGATTAGAGCGCCATCTATCAAGAAATGAAAAAAATGTTTCACACAAAATTTGCATATTTTTTCATGGAGAATCCAGATCTGGAATAAAAAATAGGGGTTCCTATTTAAGATTCCAAATTCATTCCCCCTCCCGCCCCCAGTGGTTTGAAATGACTCACAAAATGTAGAGTGGAAATACTTACAAGAGGTAATTTAGATTGAAAATACTCACAAAAGGAATTTAGATTGAAAAATACGCACGAAATGTAGTTTAGGTTCAAAATAATTACTAAATGCAATGTAGATTCGAAATACTCACAAAATACAATTGAAATTCGAAATACTTACAAAATGCAATTGAAATTGAAAATACGTACAAAGTGCAATTAAGGTTCAAAATACAAAATGCAATTGAAATAGAAAATACACGATTCAATGCCACAAAGTGCAATTGGAATTCAAAACTTACAGAATGCAATTGAAATTGAAAATGCTTTAAAATGTAATTTACAGACACGGAGGGCCTATTCAGAAATACAGGGCGGGAATCTTAAGGAGAAAAGGAAATAAAATGAAAAGAAAAAGAAGACTGATCCCTAGAAGAATGAGGGATCAGGAAATATGAAAGAAGGGCCAATTAAGGCGGGAAAGGAAGATACTCCCTAGGCCTCGGATACCCTAAAACCGTCGGGGTCGGAAGAGAAAAAGAGTTGACAAAGGGAGGTCGACAGGAAAGAAAACGGAGAGGAGCCAGGCACAAGTAAGTGGAAGCAATGTCGAACTCAGCTGGGGTCCCGTGGTCGCCAACCCACGTAGAAGAGGAAGAGCACGGCAGATTGCACGGAAGCACTACAGACAGACACATGGAGATCAGACATGTCACTGGAAGATCTGCACGACTGACGTCCCAAAAAATTGTTTCTTTTTAATCATGGTTGTTAAATGTTATAATAAATAATGTATTAAATAAGCATTGCATAAACAAATACACAAAATTAAAACTAGATATTGCTGACATATCATATAGGCCTATGACACCAGCAGCTTACAAAAAATGCTTTTCATTTGAACGACCCTTTGGAAGCATTTTTTTTTATTTGTAAGTACCTTCTGATAAAATTCATTACAATTTTCGTCATAATTGTAATGTGTGAACAATTCTTGTTTTATCAAACTAATGGAGCTTCTGTTTCTATCATCTCTCCATTTGATATTCATGACAGAGAAAACTCGCTTCGTAAGAGCATTGGAGGGGAAAACGCTGAGATATTCCTTAATTTTGTTGCCCCTAATAAATTTAAAACATCTGCCCATCTATCTGACACAAACATAGAAATCATTTTCTCTTTCAAACTTGCACATGTATCACCAGAAAACAAGCTAGATATTAATCAATTCTGAAGCGGAACATTTGAAAATTGGTGTGAAATTGAATATACATGATTAAAGAACTTAGGCTACCTATCCACGGGAGATGCTGAGAATGTTCTCTTTCAGCTGACAGACAGGCGTTGTACCGTGTAAATAAATTAGTGTTTACACGTTGTAATTCCCTTCTGTTGTGAGGGATATCTGCTGCCGTATATTGTTCTCCAGCTCCACTAGAGTACGGATAATTGATCTGTACACTTTGTATTTTAAATTAACCCACAATTGAACGTCAAACGCGCATAGCTCCGTGCTTCAATTACAAGTCGGACGTTTGTTTTAGACGATTGCCCTTGACCTTGAGGCTTGCGGGTGAGCCTGTACACAGTATCTCTCTCGCCCTCTCGCTTCATAGTTGTCACCACCTTTCTGGTGTAATGGAATTCCAGACTTGAGCAAGTGACGACACCATCGAACAGACCAGTACAGTCGACGTCGAAGTATTGTGTGACGCGGAAGTACACGTTACATAGTTACGAACAGAACGCCATTATATTTGCCGATGACTGTACTTCAGCAGAAGCGTGAGATAGATATGTCAATCATCTGACCGCATGGGACAGGTGACAACAACACAAGTACTGTAGTAACTCGCCTCCGGGCTTCCATTATAATTTTTCACTCGTCTAAAACAAACGTACGGCCTGTAATTACAGTAAACACGCAGGGGGGGGGGGGGGGGGTGGAGGAGTAGTTACATAATGTAACGATGTAGCTCCAAAGTTACTGTCTGTCAGCTGAAGGAGAACATTTTGAGTATCTTCTGTGAAAAGATAAGTTCTAACCTTTAACCGGTCACGTGAGGTCATCCAGATTCCCAAGAAATAAAAAGAACATGTGTGCTTCTTTAATTAAATTTTGCAGCTGTTGTTTATGTTACCTTATTATCTGTGCGCTGACACTACACACCCTCGTTGATGAAAGTTTAGTGACTATGCCTTTAATGACCCTGGTTAGTTCGCCTCCGCCTCACGCAACCCTGCGGGTCGACCTCGGTTGGCTGGCGGAAGGCGCGCGTGCCTGGCAGTCAGCCGCCGGTCCCGCTCCAGAATCACAAAAAAAAAAAAAAAAAAAAAAAAAAAAGGGCGTTCCGTTAAAGATTGAAACGGAACGCGAAACAAAACAAGAAACAAGATGTTCAGCAAAGAACATATAGCCTACTTTGTCCTAAATGCATGGGTATTGTTATAACTCTTTGTCCTTTTCAAGGAGTATAACTGAATGCTGGTTGTAGTAGCTTGTTGAAATACAAAACGTGCTATACGGATATTAAACATGAATATGAGGTGCCCTTTGCTAGTGCTACCACTGTACCAAATTTCGTTCAATTCGGTTTCACCGTGTTTGAAAAGATAGGGAGAATTGACTTGCACACACACATGGCCGCCATCCGCAAATTATTGGGCTGATGACCTTGTTGTTTGGTCAAAAGATTCTTTATACATAAAAGTATAATATTGCAAAATTTGGTAGGGATCAGATGGTTAGGTTGGTCGTAATTTGATTCAAGCTTTTAACATTTGGGTGGCCGCCATTACGTTTTCGCCAAGATGGCGGCGATATAAAACATGACACTGGAGTGCCCTTTGCCAGTGCTACCATTGTACCAAATTTCGTTCAATTAGGTTTCACCGTGTTTGAATAGATAGGGGAAATCGATTTGCACACGTACATGGCGGCCATCCGCAGTGTATTAGGCTGATGACCTTGTAGTTTGGTCAAAAGATTCTTCGTACATAAAGGTATAACTTTGCAAAATTTGGTACAGATCAGATGATTAGATTGGTCGTAATTTGATTTAAGCTGTTAACATTTGGTTGGCTGCCATTACGTTTTCGTCAATATGGCGGCGATATAAAACATGTCACTGAGGTGTCCTTTGCTAGTGCTACCTCTGTACCAAATTTCGTTCAATTCGGTTTTACAGTGCTTGAATTGATAGGGGGAATCGATTTGCACCCATACATAACCGCTATCTGCAAACTATTGGGCTGATGACCTTGTAGTTTAGTCAAAAGACGCTTGCCATATAAGTGTATGTTGTTGCAAAATTTGGTAGAGATCGGATGATTAGGTTAGTCGTAATTTGATTTAAGCTTTGAACATTTGGGTAGCCGCCATTACTTTTCCGTCAAGATGGCGGCGATATAAAACATGACACTGAGGTGCCCTTGGCTAGTTCTACCTAACTTATGTACCAAATTTCGTTCAATTCGGTTTCACCGTGTTGGAATTGATAGGGGAGGGACAGACATTCAGAGTACACACACAGACAGACACACAATTTTTGGCCCTGTGTAGATGTCATAAGTCTACTTTCATTTTTTGCAAAAATCGAAAGTAGGCTAAAAACGGAATTGTTCCGGGTAAAGCGGAACGTCTGCACCTGAGGAAAGGACTGAGATGAATGTTACCTGGAGTGGTCCAGGTCTCGCTTGTTGCCCAGTAGCAGCGCCGTGTAGTAGGACGGGAGTTTGATCTGCGCCAGTTTGCCCAAGAGCTCGTGAGCGTCGTTGAAGCTGGCGCGGTCCACCACGCTGTACACCACCACGAAGGCTTCTCCCCACCGGATATGGTCGTACAGACAGCCCGTCGCCTGCAACACAACCAACCATGGTCACAACCTCACTTCTGTGCTCCTGTAGCTAGGTACATAATGTTGCGTCCTGAAGATCGCTAATTCATAGTGTATTTATTATTTATTATAGCCTATTTGCCAATTTAATTATCTGCTTGTATATACTGTAGTTAGTCTGTTGACTTGTGTAGTAGTGGCTTCCTCCCTCTAGCGGGAGAATTTTGTATCGGAGTTGTTGTTTCAGGCCTCAGCGCCATTGTTAATAAATAATTATACAGTCCACTTTAACGTCAAGAAAAAGCGGCTTCGGTGGCGTAGTTGGTAGCATGCTAAGCTTCTATGCCCAAGATCACGGGTTCAAACCCGGCCGAAGTCGTCGGATTTTTTAAGAGCATTATAAATCCCTCAGTATGCCTTCCTTCGGAGGGGAAGTAAAGCCGGCGGTCCCATAAATCTATGGCATGTTAAAGAACCTTCCACTAATTACGCCTGTGTGAAGCTAAATTATATAAACGTTAAACATTCAACAAACGCTCTTAGGTTCCGACGTTCGTCGCCAGGAGTCGACTGCGGTGGCATCTGTTAATCAAGTTCTGAACTAGTAGACGTTGACGGTGGCGTTTGACGGCAAAAGTAGGAACTAATTTAAAAAAAAGTCTGCAGTCCTCACTTGAATTGAAAACAGATAACACACACTAATACAGCCATCACAATTAACACCGGTTATCAGACAGATTCTACACACACCCAAAGTACACGGGGCTACATGACCGCGTTGTCGCAGCCCCTAAACTGAGGAACCAACCAACCAACCAACGTCAAGAAAATATTATGTGTGTTATTGAAGAACTACCAGGGAGATGTAGCCGACACTACAGCCTACATTTTTGTATATTCGTTCTCAGTTACGCCGTCAAATAGAAAGTCAGTGGGTAGCTGACCCAATAACCGATCAACTGAGAGCGATCAAGGGAACTACTCGCGTGTGGCGGAGTTCTTTCCGGTCACGGAGGGAGTCCGTCATTTTGTGTAGGCTAAGGATAGGTCTACACTCGTACCTGATGAGAAGGGAAGGACCCCCCCACTTTGAACCTGTGGAGCCGTTTTCACCGTGGCTCACATTTTCACCGAGTGTGTGGATCTTGCTGACTTACGAAGAAACCTTGGTTTGCAGATGACACTCAAACTTATATTAGCCGTTGACGCAGTGGCTGCTGATCTCGTCATCCGCTTTATAAGTGAGAGTGGGTTAGGGCCCGCAATCTAAATTTTCCAGAGTACATTGACTCAACGACTTGTTCGTTTTTGTATGCTGAATTTTTGTTTTTCCGTAATTTTTGTTGGTATCGTAATTATTAGATGTTTTTGTTTTCTTTTATTAATGTTCGGTCTTTTCAAATTTAGGTAATAATAATAATATCGTATGACCACGGGTGCCAGGTGCAAGCTTTGTTATTTGACACCCAGAGAGCAGCTTGCATGTCGAATTTGGTCGTTCCTTGAAGCACTATCAAAGTCAAGGAGGTTAGATATCTACTGTAAGCTCCTTGACACTGTAGCGCTTTCTAGTAGAGAAATGTGTAACTTCGTGTTGGCGGAAAATCCCGAGATTAATTTTGCCATTATGAACACGGCCTACTGAATTCAAATGGGTTCTTTAACATGCCAACAACGTATGACATGCGTGCCGAGATTTTTGCCGCTTTTCAAAATTCACTTACCACGGTTAGGAGCGAACCTGCAAGCTTGGGGTTGATAATCCGAGACCCACAGTGGCAAGCTCAAATTTAGGTGTCCACCTCTATATTTTTAATTCCATTCCAAATATAATCTGTGTTAACAGGGGCAGATGACCTCGTAGTTCCGCTCCTTAAAACAACAATAACTAACTTTCTGAAGCTATTGAACTTGAGTTGCGACTCCCACCTCAGCCATCCTGGAAGTGGTTTTCCGTCGATTCTCAATTCTACTCCAGGCAAATGCTGGGATGGTTCCTTATTAAAGGCCATGGCTGCCTACTTCCAAACTATAGTCTCAATTAAAACTACACTCTCTACCACAGCCATCATAATGACACAGGTTATCTGATAGATTCCACATACACGGGGCTACATGAATCAACAACAACCAAGACTGAGATAAATGACTTACGCATCGTTGATAACGGAATAATCTAATAATAATGTTATTGGTTTTACGTCCTAATGCGGCTTTTAGAGACGCACGGAATAATCTGTGAGCAATTCTAATTAGCGATGGTTGTTCGCGGCGGTTATTGGCCCCCTAATTGCCTGGACTTCTACGAACTAAACTATATCGTGTTTGAAAACTTCAATGATTTTTAGAATTGTAGCTGGTGGCTTCGGTGACGTAGTCGGTAGCATGCTGAGCTTCTATGCCCAAGATCGCGGGTTCAAACCCGGTCGAATTCGTCGGATTTTTAAGAGCATTATAAATCCCTCAGTATGCCTCCCTTTGGAGGGGAGTAAAGCCGGCGGGCCCATGTCCTAGATTAATGGCATGTAAAAGAACCTTCCACTAATTACACTTGTCTGAAGCTAAATTATAAATTAGATTTGACTAACGCTCTTAGGTTCCAACGTTCGTCGCCAGGAGCTGACTGCGGTGGCATATAGTAACCAAGTTCAGAACTAGTAGTCGTTGACGGTGGCGTTTGGTAACAAAAGTAGGAACTACTCGAAAATTGAATGTCTGCAGTCCTTACCTTTTTTTTTTAGCGTATGGCTTTTAGTGCCGGGAGTGTCCGAGGACATGTTCGGTTCGCCAGTTTTGTAGCTGCTTCGAGACGGACACCCAATGGGTGAGCTACAAGAACCGTTGGGGGAGGAAAGTGGGAATGAAAGGTCGAGGAGTTGGAAGGTAGCGGCTGTGGCCTATAGTTAGGGACCAACCCCGGCATTTGCCTGGAAGGAAGATGGGAAACCACAGAAGACCATCTTCAAGATTGCCGGCGGGGGGATTCGAACCTCCTCGCCTCCCGGATGTGAGCGACTGCCAGCAGTCATGCCGTAACGACCTCGGCTAACTCACCCGGTAGTCCTTACCTAAATTACAGATAACACACACTAATACAGCCATCACAATTAACACCGGTTATCAGACAGATTCTACAAAAGACCCAAAGTACACGGGGCTACATGACCGCGTTGTCGCAGCCCCTAAACTGAAGAACCAACCAAACCTTCAGATACAAAATAAAACTCACTCAACCCTCTTTTCGTTTGGCTTTATTTAGTCTTTCTATGAAACATTAAAAATATTCTTTTTGCGTTTGGTCAGAATAAAAATCAAATAAAAACGCTTCATTAGTTAATGTGGAAAAATGCGTGAGATGGTGGCTCCGTGTGAAAGAAGCCTTAATTATCCCAGTAGCGGCACATCAAAAATAAATACTTTTGGGAAAGTAATTGTGAGACTAGAACCTCGAGGATTTGTGTGGATGTTTACTAATCGCTGCATTCTGTGCTATTGTACGTTATTAAGCTGCTGTTGTTTTGAGGGGCGGAACAGCGAGGCCATCTTCCCCATGCTGCACTGTTCAAATAGGTTTAGGAAGATTTAATACGGTATTTCACTTGAATAGCAACAGAGGCAGTTGGTGGCGGAGTGAATACACACTCAGTAATTATTATTGACACGTATCTTTCTATGGCATTCCACCGGGAAAGTAAAGAAATAAATAAAAGCGAGTCCCTTCAGATCAAGTACGTACGTACTGTGAAACATAATTCATTTCATAAAAGCAATTTCTTCAGCAAATAGTTTAGCCTGTCCGTGAAAGTATTTGCATTCTGTGGAGAGAAACTCTTCAGTTTCAAACTGTTAGTGTAGATCTATGTTTTATACGCTCCACTGAATACAGGCTTTTATCGTATCCGAGTGAGAAAGTGCATACAACCTTTGATAAACAATGAACTACATCGCACACCACTACCACCAATACGCAGGGTAATGAACCATTGCATTGGTTTGATACTGCGCCATTTCCGTTGGACTCAAGGTATAATTTGCTATAACTGATGATCAAACCCGCATAAGTCCCATTGTTTACCTCGACTGAGCAGAACTCTGCTTGATACACATCTTTAGACTTAATAAACAAGACACAAACTGTAGGCCTATTCGATGCCTCATGACGTGGAACATACGACTCCAGGTGAGCCTCACTGCCATTACGCAAAACGTTTTGCTTCCAATGGACGAAATGACAACTATTAGGTTATGCCAGCTGAGGTATTGTAACTTCCAACCAAAGTAAGGTCTACGCATCAATTAGTACACAGCGTTCGTTCTCGAACAACTTTTGATGCTTGTTCAGGTAAGCTATATGACAAACTATTAGCTGATGTTCAATTCTTACTCGAGATGGTTCCTTAGACAGGCTACATAATATCAGGGTTACACTTTTGGAAAGCAGAGCACCTAAAACATGGGAACAACTTCAATGAGACTTAATACAGACAGCAGAAGAAAACGAAAACAGCCTGGTGGACTGTTGAGTGTGATGAACTAATCTTTAAAAGACAACGAGCTTGGAACATCTGGAATGCAAATAAAAATGAGAATACCAGGAACAGCTTTATAGAAGCCCGAAAACATACATCTAAGGGACTCAAAAGGATAAAAGTGCAACATACGAAAGACCAATTAACATTAATAGAATCGGACTTCAGACAGCACAATACCAAGGACTTCTACAAAACTTTCAGAAGTAGTTTAAGGAAGTATACTCCACCAAGCTTACTTTTCACAGATTCAAAGACACAGAAAACTGCATATAATAACGCTGGAAATTGCAGAATACTTTCGGAATATTTTGAAGAACTCCTCAACTGCGATCCACCAAAGGAGACATTTCATTCTGATAATATTGTTACGGCTGTGAGTTTGTGTCATCGCCCGCCGCATGAGTCACAACTGCCCCTGGGCTGTACCCTGCCTCAGTGTATTGCGTGTGCCTTATGCAGCAGGACTACTAGGACAAAGGGATAGTCCAGAATATTCGTGACTCAGCCAGTGAAGGAAACCTCGAGAAGCCGTGAACCCTGAATGGGTCTAGAAGCATTTATTGAATCACCGGCCTGCTATATAAGAGCGACCTGTCAAGCAGCGTGTGTTGTGTTTTACGAGCTAGTGCGAGCGTTTATCCTGAGCGACAGAAGTGTGGTGACTTGCGAAACCCCTAGTGAAGCCGATTCTCATGACAGCGAGGGAGTGAGGAGCATACAGGGGACTGCCTGTGTTTGGAGCGAGTGTGCTTACCTAGTGCGACAGAGGTCATTGTGGTGAGTTGCAAAACAGTGAGTGACAGACTTAGTGCAGCTATTTCCAGCCAGCGTACGGGACCAGACTCATTAGCAAGAGGATTAACTGCAAGGCCGAGTGAAAGGGGGCAAGAGCTCTCCATAAGGAAGAGACTTGAGGAAACTGGAGTAAGGTAATAATTGCTTGTATTTGCTGTTGAGTGGTGTATCTTTCTGGCCGCAATAAAGTTAATTATTTCTTTAAAGGAACAATCTGTGTTGTGCTTCAACCCACCGTAATCCAGTCAACAAAAGTGCCACTAGGGGGGTGGCACGTAACAATATTCTCCCCATTCCTCCAGACTCGAAACCACCAACAACAAATGAAATTAAAGAAATTATAAACGAACTTAAAAATAACAAAGCATCTGGAGAAGATAGTACAGTAGCTGAATTATGGAAATACTCGAGTGACAACACGATCCTATGTTTAACGGAAATCATAAATGACATATGGAAAACACACAGTTCACCATCAGAATGGACATCTTCCTTGATACATCTACTACATAAGAAAGGGAAGAAAACAGATCCTAACATTTACAGGGGAATCTCCCTCCTGCTAGTGACCTATAAGATCTTATCCAAAGCACTTTTAAAAAGAGCAGAAAAAATACTCGACCCACAATTGGGAGAGTATCAGGCAGGATTTAGGATTAACATTCTGAAGGAACTTGGACTTGATAACAAGACAACTGAAATAATTCAAGCAACACTAACGAACACAACTTCCAAAGTTAAATTTAGAGGGGAACTTTCAAAATCTTTCAAAATAAAGTCAGGTGTGAGACATGGAGATGGTCTGTCACCTCTGCTTTTCAATTGTGCATTGGAAAAGGTATTTCGAGAGTGGAGGAAAGCCATCAATACTAAAGGCGTTCAACTAGGAAGACATCCAAATAAAATTACTGTAAGAAAGATTGTTTAGCTTTTGCGGATGACATTGCATTTCTTACTGACTCACTGGATACTGTCCAAGAACAAATTAGAGAGTTGCAAAAACAGGCAGCCAAAGTCGGACTACAAATATAATTTGAAAAACTAAGTTCATGACAAACATCACCGATGCCCCGACAAGTATCACAATTCATGACAGTTCAGTATTTAAAACAAATTCCTTAAATGCCTAGGAGAGTGGATAATGAACGACTCACAGGAAAAGACAGCAATAGAAACGCGTATGCATAAATTACAAAGGTGTTTTCATATGCCAAAATATATATATATAATAAAAAGAACTTATCCTGGAACACTAAATTAAGGCACTATCAAACAGTGGTCAGACCTGAAACTCTGTATGCGGCAGAAACACTTCAATTAACAAGATTTGGTGATTTAGACAAATTAGAGAAGGCTGAAATACGAATTCTGAGAAAAATACTGGGAGCTAAACGAACGCAGAATATAGGTTACGAACAAATAGAGAGTTATATTTGAAATGTGAAAAATTAACTGATGTAATGAGAAAGAGAAGATTACAGTTTTTTGGGCACATGTATAGAATGGGAAATAGTAGACTAACTAAACAGATCTTCAACTTACTGACTAGTTACAAATCCAAACCCACATGGTTCATTGAAATTGACAAAGATTTGACAAGCGCCAGAATTCAGACAGACACAATAGCAAACAGATCACTCTTCAGGGAAGCTATTCAAAAGGCAAAATTTCAAGGAAGGAAGAAACAAACATCTCGCAGAAAGTGGACTCAAGAGGAGAAAGATCGTCACTCTAGAAGGATGATAGAAATTTGGAAACAAAGGAAATTGAATAGAATGGACAATAGCCAACGTTGATTCATCGTACCCTGGTTGGTTGGTTGGTTGGTTCCTTAGTTTAGGGGCTGCGACAACGCGGTCATGTAGCCCCGTGTACTTTGGGTGTGTGTAGAATGTGTCTGATATCCGGTGTTAATTGTGATGACT
Source organism: Meconema thalassinum (assembly GCA_946902985.2). Classification (NCBI taxonomy): domain Eukaryota; kingdom Metazoa; phylum Arthropoda; class Insecta; order Orthoptera; family Tettigoniidae; genus Meconema; species Meconema thalassinum. The sequence continues at coordinate 228,476,911 of OX336395.1, read as the reverse complement.
ATTAGTGTGTGTATCTGGTTTTTTAAAAATTCAAGTAATGACTGCAACTTTGAATTTTTCAAATAGTTCCTACTTTTGCCGCCAAACGCCACCGTCAACGACTACTAGGCCTAGTTCAGAAATTAGCTACTAGACGCCACCGCACTCGCCTCTTGGCAACGAACGTAGCAACCTAAGAGCATTGTTTACATTCTTAACCTATACAATTTAGTTTCACACAGGTGTAATTAGTGGAAAGTTCTTTAACATGCCATAAATCTATGACATGGGACCGCCGGCTTTACTTCCCCTCCGAAGGAAGGCATACTGAGGGATTTTTAACGCTCTTAAAAAGTCCGACGGCTTCGGCCGGGTTTGAACCCGCTATCTTGGGCATAGAAGCTCAGCATGCTACCAACTACACCACCGAAGCTCATGTTACCCTCCAAATTGGTTACTCGAAAGAAGAAGTAGAAGAACGATTATGTCAACAGGCCCTTGTTACCATAGCAACATGCTCTATTAGCAATAATCGACTGTTTATCGATATGGGCACCCTCTCACTGAATTCTTCTTTCTCTTAGAATACTGTAACCCTTCAAAGTTTCTGTGCATTTATAATTCATCTTTGAATTTACGAGCGTATTAGCACATCGAACTATGATGCGGCAGTACACCTCGAGGTTCAACCCATGAAAAGAGGAAACATCCAATGCATTGTCGAAAAAAAATAATAAAATAGCACAGCCTCCTAAACTCGGGCCAAGTTCTATAATAAAGGAGCAATATTACCCATAAGCAATTGCGGTCAACAGCTGATGATTTGAGTGTGTAACAGCAAAGTTAGCAATATTACCCACCTGATATACTTCGAGGAACTATCACTTTATATAGAAGGGAATGGCTCTTTCTCTAATGTAATGGTGGAAAGCAAATCCCTTGCCCGCGGGTCCTACTGTCATCACATGATCTATGGCCGACTGTAAGAGGGGCGAAAGTTTTGCATAAATCAATTGCGAGATAAACTTGTCGACATGTTAACAAATGCAGGGAGAAAGCACAAGCATACATTTTCCATTCTATTCCAGCGTGAACTAGAACCAAACTTGAGCATTTGCTTATAACTTGGCTAACTCTTCACACTCATGAAGTTGGGAAATTATGGTTGGTTGGCTGCGACAACGCGGTCATGTAGCCCCGTGTACTTTGGGTGTGTGTAGAATTTGTCTGATAACCGGTGTTAATTGTGATGACTGTATTAGTGTGTGTTATCTGTAATTCAGGTGAGGACTGCAGACGGTCAATTTCAAGTAGTTTCTACTTTCGCTACCAAATGCTACCGTCCATGACACCTACTAGATTCCATCGCAGCCAGCACCTGGCTGCGAACGTTGGAACTAATATAGCGTTATAAATTCTAACCTACACATTTTAGCTTCCATAAGTGTGGTTAGTGGAAGGTTCTTTTATATGCCATAAATCTATGACATGGGACCGCCGGTTTTACTTCCCCTCCAAAGGAAGGTACACTGAGGGATTTTATAACGCTCTTAAAAAAATCCAACGACTTTGGCCGGGTTTGAACCCGCGACCTTGGCCGGGTCTGAACCCGCAACCTTGGGCTTAGAAGCTCAGCATGCTACCAACTACGACACCGAAGCCGCCTTGGGGAATTATATTTCGACATAACCTTCCATAGAATATCATGTTATCTATGGAGGCGAAATGGCGTCCTATCTAATATCATGTTATCTATGGAGGTGACATGACATCCTATCTAATATCATGTTATCTATGGAGGTGACATGGCCTCCTATCTAATATCATGTTATCTATGGAGGTGACATGGCATCCTATCTAATATCATGTTATCTATGGAGGCGACATGACATCCTATCTAATATCATGTTATCTATGGAGGCGACATGACCTCCTATCTAATATCATGTTATCTATGGAGGTGACATGACATCCCATCTAATATCATGTTATCTATGGAGGCGACATGGCCTCCTATCTAATATCATGTTATCTATGGAGGTGACATGACATCCTATCTAATTTCATGTTTTCTATGGTGGCGACATGGCCTCCTATCTAATATCATGTTATCTATGGAGGCAACTTGGCCTCCTATCTAATATCATGTTATCTATGGAGGTGACATGACATCCTATCTAATATCATGTTATCAATGGAGGTGACATGACATCCTATCTAATATCATGTTATCTATGGAGGTGACATGGCCTCCTATCTAATATCATGTTATCTATGGAGGTGACATGACATCCTATCTAATATCATGTTATCTATGGAGGTGACATGACATCCTATCTAATATCATGTTATCTATGGAGGCGACTTGGCCTCCTATCTAATATCATGTTATCTATGGAGGTGACATGACATCCTATCTAATATCATGTTATCTATGGTGGCGACTTGGCCTCCTATCTAATATCATGTTATCTATGGAGGTGACATGACATCCTATCTAATATCATGTTATCTATGGAGGCGACTTGGCCTCTATCTAATATCATGTTATCTATGGAGGCGACTTGGCCTCCTATCTAATATCATGTTATCTATGGAGGCGACATGGCCTCCTATGTAACATCATATTATCTATGGAGGCGACTTGGCCTCCTATCTAATATCATGTTATCTATGGAGGCGACATGGCCTCCTATCTAATATCATGTTATCTATGGAGGCGACTTGGCCTCCTATCTAATATCATGTTATCTATGGAGGCGACTTGGCCTCCTATCTATTATCATGCTATCTATGGAGGTGACATGGCCTCCTATCTAATATCATGTTATCTATGGAGGGGACATGACATCCTATCTAATATCATAATATCTATGGAGGCGACATGGCCTCCTATCTAATATCATGTTATCTATGGGGGCGACATGGCCTCCTATCTAATATCATGTTATCTATGGAGGTGACATGGCCTCCTATCTAATATCATGTTATCTATGGAGGTGACATGACATCCTATCTAATATCATGTTATCTATGGAGGTGACATGGCCTCCTATCTAATATCATGTTATCTATGGAGGTGACATGGCCTCCTATCTAATATCATGTTATCTATGGTGGCGACATGGCCTCCTATGTAATATCATGTTATCTATGGAGGTGACATGGCCTCCTATCTAATATCATGTTATCTATGGAGGTGACATGACCTCCTATTTAATATCATGTTATCTATGGAGGTGACATGGCCTCCTATCTAATATCATGTTATCTATGGAGGCGACTTGGCCTCCTATCTATTATCATGTTATCTATGGAGGTGACATGGCCTCCTATCTAATATCATGTTATCTATGGAGGTGACATGACATCCTATCTAATATCAAGTTTTCTATGGAGGCGACTTGGCCTCCTATGTAATATCATGTTATCTATGGAGGTGACATGGCCTCCTATCTAATATCATGTTATCTATGGAGGTTACATGGCCTCCTATCTAATATCATGTTATCTATGGAGGCGACTTGGCCTCCTATCTATTATCATGTTATCTATGGAGGTGACATGACATCCTATCTAATATCAAGTTATCTATGGAGGTGACATGACATCCTATCTAATATCATGTTATCTATGGAGGTGACATGACATCCTATCTAATATCATGTTATCTATGGAGGTGACATGACATCCTATCTAATATCATGTTATCTATGGTGGCGACATGGCCTCCTATCTAATATCATGTTATCTATGGTGGCGACTTGGCCTCCTATCTATTATCATGTTATCTATGGAGGTGACATGACATCCTATCTAATATCATGTTATCTATGGAGGTGACATGACATCCTATCTAATATCATGTTATCTATGGAGGTGACATGCCATCCTATCTAATATCATGTTATCTATGGAGGTGACATGACATCCTATCTAATATCATGTTATCTATGGTGGCGACATGGCCTCCAATCTAATATCATGGTATCTATGGAGGTGACATGGCCTCCTATCTAATATCATGTTATCTATGGTGGCGACTTGGCCTCCTATCTAATATCATGTTATCTATGGTGGCGACTTGGCCTCCTATCTAATATCATGTTATCTATGGAGGTGACATGACCTCCTATCTAATATCATGTTATCTATGGAGGTGACATGGCCTCCTATCTAATATCATGTTATCTATGGAGGTGACATGGCCTCCTATCTAATATCATGTTATCTACGGAGGCGACTTGGCCTCCTATCTATTATCATGTTATCTATGGAGGTGACATGGCCTCCTATCTAATATCATGTTATCTATGGAGGTTACATGGCCTCCTATCTAATATCATGTTATCTATGGAGGCGACTTGGCCTCCTATCTATTATCATGTTATCTATGGAGGTGACATGACATCCTATCTAATATCAAGTTATCTATGGAAGTGACATGACATCCTATCTAATATCATGTTATCTATGGAGGTGACATGACATCCTATCTAATATCATGTTATCTATGGAGGTGACATGACATCCTATCTAATATCATGTTATCTATGGTGGCAACATGGCCTCCTATCTAATATCATGTTATCTATGGTGGCGACTTGGCCTCCTATCTATTATCATGTTATCTATGGAGGTGACATGACATCCTATCTAATATCATGTTATCTATGGAGGTGACATGACATCCTATCTAATATCATGTTATCTATGGAGGTGACATGCCATCCTATCTAATATCATGTTATCTATGGAGGTGACATGACATCCTATCTAATATCATGTTATCTATGGTGGCGACATGGCCTCCAATCTAATATCATGGTATCTATGGAGGTGACATGGCCTCCTATCTAATATCATGTTATCTATGGTGGCGACTTGGCCTCCTATCTAATATCATGTTATCTATGGTGGCGACTTGGCCTCCTATCTAATATCATGTTATCTATGGAGGTGACATGACCTCCTATCTAATATCATGTTATCTATGAAGGTGACATGGCCTCCTATCTAATATCATGTTATCTATGGAGGTGACATGACATCCTATCTAATATCATGTTATCTATGGAGGTGACATGGCCTCCTATCTAATATCATGTTATCTATGGAGGTGACATGACATCCTATCTAATATCATGTTATCTATGGAGGCGACATGGCCTCCTATCTAATATCATGTTATCTGTGGAGGTGACATGTCATCCTATCTAATATCATTTTATCTAAGGAGGTGACATGGCCTCCTATCTAATATCATGTTATAAACGGAGGCGACATGGCCTCCTATCTAATATCATGTTATCTATGGAGGCAACATGGCCTCCTATCTGTCATGATTTTATCTATGGAGGCGACATGACCTCCTATCTAATATCATTTTGTCTATGGAGGCGACATGACCTCCTATCTAATATCATGTTATCTATGGAGGGTACATGGCCTCCTATCTAATATCATTTTATCTAAGAAGGGGACATGGCCTCCTATCTAATATCATGTTATCTATGGAGGCGACATGGCCTCCTATCTAATATCATTTTATCTAAGGAGGGGACATGGCCTCCTATCTAATATCATGTTATCTATGGAGGCGACATGGCCTCCTATGTAATATCATTTTATCTCAGGAGAGGACATGGCCCCCTATCTAATATCATGTTATCTATGGAGGCCAGAATCATCTCCTAGCACAATGACACTGAAGTACACGGGGCTACATGACCACGATGTAACAACTCCTCTAAATCGTCCAACATTATGAACTCACTATTTTTCTATAATTTACAAAAGAGATTTTTAATTCTTTTGAGATTATTTTGCACTTCAGCGCCCAGTCTTGTCTCATGATCCCGTATTACCAGTTAGCACTGCGGTCTCCTCTGTTTCTATACCTCTCGCCTTGAAATCGTTCAACACTGAATCTAACCATCACCTCCTTGGTCTACCTCTGCTTCTCTTACCCTCTATAGCAGATTTCTTTAAAAAAATACGATAAATACAACGAAACTTTAAAAAATTACCTTACCTGACCTTGATTAAAATAAATGGGAAGAAATACCACCTTAAAATGAAACGACATGTTTTGTTGGCTTGAGACACTATGCACGTTACGCATTGTCCGATGGGGTTGATTCTCTATTCTGGGTATGAAATTCTACGGTTTTTACGGCCAGATACCCTTCCTGACACCAACCTCATGAGATGAGTTAATGAGATATGAAATGAATCAAGATGAATGAAACTGGGCAAGATGTAGAAGGAAGCGGCCGTGGCCTGTCCGAAGGTACCGTCCCAGCATTTGTCTGGAGTTTAGAATGGGAAACCACGGAAAACCATTTCCATTAATAATAATAATAATAATAATAATAATAATAATAATAAGGATAATAATAATAATAATAATAATATCGTATGGCCTCGGCCGCCGGGTGCAAGGTTTGTTATTTGACACCCAGAGGGCAGCTTGCATGACGAATTTTGACGTTCCTTGGAGCGCTATTAAATTCAATGAGGTTAGATATCTAAGCTCCTTGACACTATAGCGCTTTCTAGTAGAGAAATGAGGAACTTTGTGTTGACGGAAACTCCCGAGATTAATTTTGCCATTATGATCACGTCCTAATGAATTCAAATGGGTTCTTTAACATGCCAACATGCGTGCCGAGATTTTTGCCGCCTTTCTAAAATCACTTACCATGGCCAGGAGCGACCCTGTAAGCTTGGGGTTGGTAGTCCGACACGATAACCACTCGCACACCGTGGCAAGCCCGATATCCATTGAGGCATGTGAACAGCAAAAGTCGTGTGGAAAGGAGCGCTGTTGTGAGTAATAACTAGAATTTGTTTTGATTTGACTATGAAATACAAAAACCACCCGTAACATAAGAATTGGGTGATTAGCGAAGCGGACATTAGCGGTCAATTCCTTGCCACAACAATGCGGAGAAGAAGAGATATGATCCTCTGGTTTCTTGTGTTGATGATAGAATGTGGTCACGCTATCGACTTACAATTGATGAGAAAAACAGATCGAGCTCGAGTGAGAATCCACCGCAAGTGATCTCGTGAACTATTCAGACATTTCCAGACGTCATCTTTGGACCTGAAACACTTCTTGGCTATCGCCACGGTCTCAGCCTCGTGAGGAAAAAACTGACAAGAAGTGGGTCCGATTCCCACCCAAGAAATGTTTTCCCGTGATTTCGACTCCAGGCAATTGCTGCGATGATTACGGCCACGGCCGCCTCCTTTCAAAACCTCGCCTCAAGAGATCAACACCGCGGTAGCTAACGTCATACGACGATTTACATCATATATATATATAACGCTGCCAGCCCCGTGGTGTTGGGGGTAGCACGTCTGCCTCACACTCGGAGGCCCGTGTTTCGATTCCAGGCTTTGTCAAGGATTTTAGAAATTGACGTGAGGACTGGAACGGGGTGCACTCAGCCTCATAAGGACAATTGAGTAGCTGTCTGACAGCGCCCCGGACTAACGGCCGAGGGGACCCGACGCGCTGACCACGCATCAGTCCATAATCGGCAGGCCAAATGGCTTGGTAGACCTAGGCCCTTCATGGACTGTAGCACCACTGGGTTTCGTTTATAGAGAAAACGCTAAGGTGAAATGAAAACTGAGCATTTTTTCTAGGTTAAAGGCACTGTCCGTGCATATACCATTCATTTGATTGCGATGAATCTTTGGTGAGTTGTTGTGCATGCTCCCACGAATGTTTCTGAATTAGTAAATCCATTTTACAAATGTTTAGAGGCAGTTAACGGTAAAAGAAAAGAAAATATTGTGTATCCAAAAGCACTTAAACAAACAAAGTTACAACGCCAACACTTTATTTGTTTGGCATTGTAACGCACGCCGGGTGAATGTTTCACAAAGCTCAAGCTCTTAAACCAGAGGGAGTTGGAAGGTGTGGTTTGTACCGAAATCTTACCAAATTCGTCTCAATAGTACAGGAAACATCTTGCATTTCTCGAAAAGACAACGGAAATATATTTATCTCTACTTAGTATAAAACAAAGTCCCCGATTCTTGAATGTCATGGGTAATCTCGAGGACCACTGGATGGATTTTAATGCGGTTTTCACCGTTCTGTAAAGGATATCTCGAGGAAGGTTTCTGTAGAAAATAATTTATTTATGATCAAAGGAAGCCAAGCAGTCAAGATTTCAGTGAAAAGGTCGAAAAAAAATCTGGCGTCCGTGCAGTTTTTAAGCTTGCGTTGGGCAAACCGTTAAAAATATCTAAATACTATCAGTGTAAGAATTGTTCAGCATGAAAAGTTCTACAAAAACGCCCGCAATAGCATATCTCTATCTTCAATACAACGCCCATTATAAGTGTTTTTCCGTTTTCATTTCTTCCAACAATCTCCATTCAATTACTGAGGCGACAGTTTACAAGCTAGCTTTCGTGTCAACTGTTGGAAGGAAAACGACTGTCGTATACAAGGAAATCTTATAAGACCTCGGTTAAAAGTAGCCTATCACCTTGCATTCATAACTGTTCCCGGGAGCTTGTCACGGTGGGTGAGTGGATAGCGTGTCGGTCTACTAACCCCAAGATTGCAGGTTCGCTCCTGGCCGTGGTAAGTGTTTTTTTTAAGGCGGCAAAAATACGACACGCATGTCACACGATGTTGGCATGTTAAAGAACCCATTTTAATTCGGTAGGCCGTGTTCATAATGGCAACATTAATCTCGGTAGTTTCCGCCAACACAAAGTTCTTCATTTCTCTACTAGAAAGCGCTATAGGGTTCAAGGAGCTAACATATCTAACCTCCTTGACTTTCATGGTGATTCAAGGAACAACGAAATTCGACATGCAAGCTACCCTCTGGGTGTCAAATTACGAAGCTTGCACCAGGCACCCGAGGCCATACGATATTGTTATGATTATTATTATTACTGTTCCCGGGCGAAGCCAGGACGCGTTGCTAGTTTCATAATAAAGTGCGAACAAATAAATAAGACGATAGCCCCTGTCAGAAGACTATCGCGTCGTACCCGCATAACAGTAAAGCGAGGAGGGTGGTATATGCGTAGAGATCCCCTAGTTATTATTATTTGATGCACGGCCAATGGAAACGATCTGATATGGAGCGATAATAAAAAAAAAGTCCCTATAAAGTGTCCTCTGAGAGCTCAAACCGGTCTCTAGAGACACATTTCAATCCCCTCATTCAGAATATATTCACGGCCCACTGACCCAATTGAGGCCCTTTAAGTGGCCCGTCAATTATTTCGGAAAATAAAATAAACTGGGTGGAGCTAACATTTCAGTGATAAATATAGCCTCTTAGCTTCACCACTCACTGAAACACACCTCGATAATTCAATTAATCGTTAATTGTCTGTTGCTTTAACAAGGGTCCATGCCCTTGGGCGGGGAATTCAACTTGCTGCCTGAAATAATTACACGTGATTAATTATTATTTGCACGGGTTAAAAGGATCAAATGAGCGGCTTCGGTGGCATAGTTTGTAGCATACTGAGCTTCTATGCCCAAGATCGCGGGTTCACACCCGGCCGAAGTCATCGGATTTTTAAGAGCGTTAAAAATCCCTCAGTATGCCTTCCTTCGGAGAGGAAGTAAAGCCGGCGGTCCCATGTTATAGATATATGGCATGTTAAAGAACCTTCCACTAATTACACCTGTGTGAAGCTAAATTAATTATAGGTTAAACGACGCTCTTAGGGTTCCTACGTTCGTCGCCAGGAGCTGACTGCGGTGGCGTCTAGTAGCCATGTTCCGAACTAGTAATTGACGACGGTGACGTTTGGCGGCAAAAGTAGGAACTACTTGAAATTCAATGTCTGCAGTCCTTACTTGAATTAAAAACAGATAACACACACTAATACAGCCATCACAATTAACACCGGTTATCAGACAGATTCTACACACACACAAAGTACACGGGGCTACATGACCGCGTTGTCGCAGCCCCTAAACTAAGGAAGCAACCCAAAAAAAAGATCAAATGTTTTTTTTCTCAAGTGGACATCATCAGATTAAAGTCGAAGAAATCTTTGAATTGAATATTCATGATGACAATAATAATGTTAAAACACAATGGAATACAGCCGGAAGAAATCAGCAATCTGCTACTTAGGAAGCAAAATAACCAGTGATGGACGAAGGAAAGTAGGTGACTATTGGCAAAAGTTGTTGGTTGGTTCCTCAGTTTAGGGGCTGCGACAACGTGGTCATGTGTACTTTGGGTGTGTGTAGAATCAGTCTAATGACCGGTGTTAATTGTGATGGTTGTATTAGTGTGTGTTATCTGTTATTAATTCAAGTAAGGACTGCATACATTGAATTTTGAAGTAGTTCCTACTTTTGCCACCAAACGCCACCGTCAACGACGACTAGTTAAGAACTTGGTTACTAAACGTCACCGCAGTCGGCTCCTGGCGACGAACGTAGTACCTAAGAGTGTTAGTCAATTTTTTTAAACCTATACTTTTAGCTTCACACAAGGTTCTTTAACATGCCATAAATCTATGACATGGGACCGCCGGCTTTACTTCCCCTCCGAAGGAAGGCATACTGAGAGATTTTAACGCTCTTAAAAAATCCGACGACTTTGGTCGGGTTTGAACCCGCGATCTTGGGCATAGAAGCTCAGCATGGTACCAACTACGCCACCGAATCCGCTGCAAAAGATGTTGTTAGTTTATTTTAAGAGCTTGGGACATCTTCGTCATGAGCCCCGTGTAGTTCTCCGATAACCTGTGTGTCCACGTTTCTCGCTGCAAAGAGTTTAGTTGATGTGAATCTCTCTTCCGTGTTGAATGCAATGAGGAAATGTCGATGCACCATCACGTTTTTAATTTACATAGAAATGGTTGAGCTGAGCAGAGATGATCCCCTGCGGTGTAGCAAATAGGTCTGCGAGACAAACTGGAATACCATAATCATGGTTATGTTATGTGGCTAGCGGTGTGACGTAACACGCGACGATCAGTTCATGATGCCAACTTTGAAGTTACATTTCACATGCCCGTCTGTGTCTGTAAACATCAGTGACAATACCCAATACAGGCGCGGATCTAGAGTTTGGTGTTGTGTGTGTGGGGGGGGGGGTCAGAGAATCGAAATTGTTAAGAAAAATTGTATCACTAAAAACGCAATCACAAAATAACCAAACGTACAAAACGAGACCAATTATTTTGCAAGCTTCATGGATAGAAATTTGATGCGTTTAGCGCACCAAAAATATTCGTACAAATTGCAACGGCGTGTTTTGCGACTTTTACATCGAGCTTCGAGAAAAGTATCAAGGTACGTTACAGTTTCGGCAAGTCGAGTTGATACCGACAAAGGGAGAAAGTCACAGCTTAAATTGCCAACCAAGCTTGCAGTTTGGACGTCGGCAAAATTTTTTGGTGCGAAAAAAAAAAAGCCCCAAATTCCTATCCGTGCATTGCTGCACATTCATCGTGACATCACTATAGACATCGATTCGGTTAATCACAAGGTTTGCTAAGCAAAATCGACGAGTTGATTTTGTTATATAAATAATCGTTTTTATATAACAGGTATGAAGTTGTAAATATGTACAGTTGTAACAGAACTTAATAATTCCAATAAAGATATATCAGTATTGAATAAAATGAAAAAAAAACTGTTTTTCAGTAAAAATTCCTTAAGTTTTATTTCTCTGGTTATTGTGTTTTCGTATTTTGAGTTTGCAAAAAAAAAAATTGGTCTCCCTTTGGGGAGAGGGGTCAAGACCCCCGTGACCCTCCCCCCCCCCCCTTGAATCCGCGCTTGACTCAATAAAACCCGTCCCTAATTCAATCTGAAAGCAAGAAATCTCTAGGCCTACTTAGTATAACACAAGGTTGGTTGGTTCCTCAGTTTAGGGGCTGCGACAACGCGGTCATGTAGCCCCAAGTACTTTGGGTCGGCGTAGAATCTGTCTGATAACTGGTGTTAATTGTGATGGCTGTATTAGTGTGTGTTATCTGTTTTCAATTCAAGTAAGGACTGGAGACATTGAATTTTTCAAATAGTTCCTACTTTTCCCACCAAACGCCACCGTCAACGACTACTAGTTTAGAACTTGGTTGCCAGATGCCACCGCAGTCGGCTCCTGGCGACGAACGTTGGAACCTAAGAGCATTCGTCAAATCTAACCTATAATTTAGCTTCACATCAGTGTAATTAGTGGAAGGTTCTTTTACATGACATAAATCTATGACATGGGACCGCCGGCTTTACTTCCCCTCCGAAGGAAGGCATACTGAGGGATTTTTAACGCTCTTAAAAATCCGACGACTTCGGTCAGGTTTGAACCCGCGATCTTGGGCATAGAAGCTCAGCATGCTACCAACTACGCCACCGAAGCCACCAAACAAACGATATACAGGGTGTAACTAAATATGTGGAAAAGCTGGACCTTACAACAAACAAAACATGTTCTATAAACATATGGTGTATGTGCGTTTGTTGTCGTGTTGCAAGAATTCTATGTGGTGTGCATAACACAGACGGCGGTACGCATGATGGAGCACCACTTCATTTGGCTCTTGCTAAAGCATTTTTATATCAGTGATTCCCAAACAAATGGACAGGGCGTCAAAGACCGACACCGTGGCCTGCTCGTTCTCCCGATCTCAACCCATTAGACTTCTACCTATGGGGCCATTTAAAGGCCACCCCTATTCATAACGTGGACATGCTGCGCCAGCGAATAGAGCAAGGATGTCAGCAGATACGATACACACCGGGAATATGGGAGCGGTTGACACGGACATAGATGCATGCATTACAGCTCGTGGTAGCCATTTTGAGCACCTTCTGTAGAGAACTGTAAGTAGTGACGTACACTTTATCAACACAAATAATAATAATAATAATAATAATAATAATAATAATAATAATAATAATAATAATAATAATATGAGCCTCCGTGGCTTAGGCGGCAGCACGCCGGCCTCTCACCGCTGGATCCGTGGTTCAAATCCCGGTCACTCCATGTGAGATCTGTGCTGGACAAAACGGAGGCAGACAGGTTTTTCACCGGATACTCCGGTTTTCCCTGTCAAACTTTCATTCAAGCAGCACTCTCCACTATCATTTCATTTCATGTGTCATTCATTTAATCATTGCCCCATAGGAGTGCGTCAGGCCTCGGCAGCCGGCACAGTTCATATCCTCGCCGCTAGATGGGGGCTTCATTAATTCCATTCCTGACCCGGTCGGGGACTGGAAGCAGGCTGTGGATTTTCATTTTCAATAATAATAATAATAATAATAATAATAATAATAATAATATCGTATGGCCTGGGGTGCCGGAAGCAAGCTTTGTTATTTGACGCCCAAAGGGGAGCTTGCATGTCGAAATTTGTTTTTCCTTGGAACGCTCTGAAAGTCAAGGTGGTTAGGTATCTAAGCTTCTGGACACTATAGCGCATTCTAATAGAGAAAGGAGGCACTTTCTTTCTTGGCGGGAAATCCCAAGATTAATTTTGCCATTATGAACACGGCCTACTGAATTCAAATGGCTTCTTTAACATGCGAACCGTGATTTTTGTCGCCTTTCAAAAATAACTTACTACGGCCAGGAGTGAACCTACAAGCTTGGGGTTGGTAGACCGACACGATAACCACTCAGTCACCGTGGCAAGTATCAACACAAATGACCAACTAGCATCGTGCCGCCGTCTGTGTTATGCACACCACAAACTATGCATGTAACACGACAACGAACGCACATACACCTTAATATGTTTACAGGACATGGTTTGCTTGTTGTCAGGTCCTCTATCGAATCCCAGGACCTCTCCCACATATTTAGTTACACCCTATATCTGCCATTACTCTACAGCCATGCGAGCGTGTTGACGTGAAGGTGATGGAGGACCAATTTAAGTGTCGCCGCCAGAACCAGTTTGGATGTAGGTGTCTGTGTATGACCTTAGCTCACGAACGAGAAAGAAAACAATCAATTTAGTTGTAGAGAAAGTCGTGTTTCACACACACATGCGTGTGTCTGTCTGTCTTTGTCTGGAAGGAGTTTTTTAATTTATTTTTTACTGCGGTGCCGCTCAAACATTTCCTCTCCGTGTTTTATCTACTCGGTCACTTAGCACCGCTTACGTATGGTTTATTATTGTGAAGGTATTTTCAATTGATGACATATTTTAAAATGTGTAGGCGGACATTGAAAAGAACTGGCTGAATTTGTGGAGGATTATCTTATTATATAATACGCTAAGGTGTATGTTTCACAAAACTCAAGCTCCTAAACCAGAGGGAGTTAGAAGGTGTGCTTTGTACCAAAATCTTACAAATCGTCTCGATAGTAAAGGAAAAATCTTGCATTTCTTGAAAAGTCAAAAAATAGAGTTATAAATAGAGCTGGAATTTTTATGTAGGACCAAGGGGCATAATATGTACATAAATATGTAACAAAAAGCACCAAAATATGTAGATTGTGCAAAATATGTAATATCATATAATTACTATAAACTTACCATTTTTTCAGTTACAACACACTAAACACGCTTTATATTACATTTTTTAGCACAGTGAACAATTATGTATTTTATGTTCGACCCTCACTATTACGTGTCATAAAACGGTGTCATAATGATGGTCATTATAACACTTATTTTCATTATGATACAGTTTCTCCAGCCAATCAGAGCTCGTTCATTGACCAATTAGGTAACGATACCTTCGCGCATGCGCTCAAAATCCAACATGTCGGACATAAACATAACATCGAACTATAATAAATTACCGACATGGAATACGCACCGTCCATATGTTCGCGTAAATAAACTGGCGAATATGAAACAAGAAATAGCACTGTACCTTAAAATCGCCAACACTAATTTCTACACAGCGCATTCAAACGACTCCGGTGACAATATTACTGAGGGGCGGCAGATGTAAACATATGGCTTGCGTATGGCATTGCAAGCACACAGCGCATGCGTCGGTCGTTCAAAGATCTTGAAAGACAGAGAGATGTCTCGCGCTCGCTCTCCGATAACAAAATTCTTGTGGCTGACTCTCAACAGATATTTAGGAATATTTATGTTAAAACATATAATAAAATTATAATTATCGTCGAACATAAACAGTCGTATGCAACTCGCCTATAATGGTAATTAAGACACTCGTATGGAAATTATAAAACTCGCATACGCTCGTTTTATAAAAAATACTCGTGTCTTAATTATAGCCATTATAGGCTCGTTGCATAATGTACTATTTCAATGTTCTTTGGAGTCATATTATATGAATATATCACACACATAATTGAGACATGTCAAAGGACGACAGCTCTCAGAACATATTTGGAAATTCCTAAGTACATAACAAAGAGGTCATAAAAATGCGCTTAGAGAAATATTCCTGGAAACTCCAACATGAAAGTGGCTAGTTGTAAAGCAATTAACTCTAAAAGGGATGAAATATTTAAGACTGGCACATGTAAAGTAACATTTTTCCTGCAGCTAATTGGAACCTTTAGAAAAACCTATTTCATCCTCTCAAATACCTGTCACTCATAATTACCTTAATCCCCCTGTTGAGAGGACAGACAACAGTGAAACTTCAAATTCAGCAATTTGTTTCATATGAAAACAGGAAAACGCTGAAGTAAGTAATTTTATGTAATATCACTAAACATATGTAGAATTCCCACAAATATGAAAAAATATGTAAAATGATATTCGGTTATAATAACCCTAACATAGTGTTTTGTGAACACATGACGTTTCTTAGCACCTAAATAGCAAGGAAAAACATATATAATTGCACAGATATCCCAGCTCAATAGTGCTTTTAAACAAATAAACAAGACGATAGCCCCTGGCAGAACTGTTGTGATTACAGCCCGCATAGCATTACATCCGGGCGGGTAATCTATACACATGGGCGCACACAACCCATTAAGCGAGAGTTCTGGCACGAGTTCGCTAGTTATTATTAATCGTATGGTATGGTGCATACTTACATCATATTACAGCTTATATTGAAAGGAAAGAAAAAAAAACCAGATACAGTAGTTTCATAATTTAACATCTAAATTCAAAATATAGTCCTCTGATGCAGGAGTCACTGAGGCAAAATCCATTATGTTACCACCATAGGATCTTAGAGGACAGTCCTCAATGATGTGCTTCGCCGTTTGTCTATCGGCTCCACAGTCACAATTTGGAGAGTCCGCACAAACACTAGAATTCGTCCTGATCCGGTTTAATTTGTACCATATCCGACGAGGAAGATCAACGCCAGGTGTTTTAGATGTGACAGATGGCATGTCTCGGCAAAAATCTTCCATTCATGAGATCACTGCTGGACTGTGACAAACTTCTCATTGATAAGTCTCGTAGCTGTCTTCACAGGCGGCTACCTTGATCGAATTCTGGGTAGACAAGCAGCAGGTATATCAGCATGAATAGGGAGATCCTGATTTTGAAGTATCTTGTGGGATGTTTTGACCTGTGCGGATGGAGTGGAGGAATGCAGCTCAGAACAGGAAGCCATTGAATAGGGGTGCATTTAATGGTGCCAGATATCAACCGCATGGTCTTGTTGATTTCAACATCGATCTTCCCTATGCGAAGGCTGTTTAACCACACAAGGGCACAATATTCAGCTACAGATAGAACGAGGCTAATTGCAGAAGATCGAAGAGTTGAAGCATTAGAGCCCCATGTTGTTCCACATAGTTGTTGAGGATAACAGCTGACGGCCCAAACAGAAGGGACATAACTTATTGCAACTTTCAATATCTAACAGCCTCAGCTTGGAATTGTTGTTGTTGCTGCAATATCGTGGTACTGTATTTGAATGCGTAGATTTTTGTGTGATAACCTGTGCTATCGCCTGTGTGTGTAAATTGGGGATAGGATTGGGAAAGAGGTGGCTGTGGCCTTAAGTTAGGTACTATCCCAGCATTTTCCTTGATTAAAACTGGGAAACCACGGAAAACTACTTCCAGGGTGGGAAACGAACACGCCTCTTCTCAGTTTTACCTCAGCCCTCAGAACAGAATAAAAATTTCCTGGCAGAGCCGGGAATCAAACCCGGACCTCTGGGACGATAGCGCAGAATGCTAGCCGCTACACCACGAGGTGCTGATAATGCCCCAAGTTTTCCAAAGTAGTCCACACTCTGTTCAAGTCTAAAGCAATTCATGTCTTTCACAGGTTTGTAAGTGTGAGTAGATCAGTGTTAAGGCGGCTTCGGTGTTGTATTTGATAGGATGCTGAGCTTCTTCTTTGCCCAAGGTCTCGGGTTCAAACCAGGCTGATTCAGTCGGATTTTAAGAGCGTTAAAATCCCTCAGTATGCGTTCCTTCTGAGCGGAAGTAAAGCCGGCGGTCCCATGTCATAAATTTATGGCATGAAAAAGAACCTTCCACTAATTACACTTGTGTGAAGCTAAATTATAGGTTATATTTGACTAACGCTCGTCAACGTTCGTCGCCAGGAGCCGACTGCGGTGGCATCTAGTAACAAAGTTCAGAACTAGTTGGTCGTTGACGGTGGCGTAGGGTAGCTAAAGTTGGAACTACTTGAATATCTAATGTCTGCAGTTCTTACTTGAATTTAAAATACTAGCGGACCCGTGCGAGGTATCTCGCATGTTCATAAACCACACTTTCCCCAATAGGTTTATAATGAGAGACTTTAGGAGAAAGTTTATGTTTTCATTTGAACCAAATGATTATAGAACACTATTTACGTTTCAGGCGTCCCTACGGCCAAAATGCGAACTGAACAGCAATGCTGTCGCGTATTTTCCTACAGCAACAGTATTTGCAAATCGCACACTTCTTACAAAAATTGATATTTATGAAATTAGAATGCAATTTGTCACTGCTAATGTCATTTGTGTGCTGAGTCCATTGATTGACAGCTTAGCAGTAACACTCGCTGGTTATTTGATATTTATGAAATTATACGATTTGAGTATTCATTCCTTTCATTTACTGTTCCTAAAATCCATGCAAAATGATAAAGGAAAGACCTCGGAATGTTAAAATGACATACAACAGGCGTCACAGCGGCCAAAATGTGAAGTGGACATCAATTATGGAGCGTATCTTCCCGCAGCAACAGTATCTGCAAATTGCACACTTCGTACAGTTTTTGAAAAGTCATTTTTTAAAGAAAGTATAGATATTTATGAAATTAGAGTGCAATGCATCACTGGTAATGTACAGTATACTCCCTTTCATTTGAATGCTCATTTTCACGATCGGTCGCTTGTGAGCGCCGCAGGAGGGATCTATACTACTGAAATAATAGAATATGATAAAAAAACAGATAACACACACTAATACAGTTATCACAATTAACACCGGTTATTAGACAGATTCTACACGCACACAAAGTACACGGGGCTACATGGCGCCGTTGTCGCAGCCCCTAAACTGAGGAACCAACCAACCAACCAACCAGAACAATGATACTCCTTGCACTATTTAATTGGGTACATTAGCACATTGACCGACTGCAAACCAAAGAACTACTGACACGGAAGGCAAGTTGAGTCGCGAAACGCTTAAGAGTATTTTAATTAGGTTTCGACATTTCAGCACGCCAAGACCTCAAAACAACACTCACTTTGTGCCAGGCTTCTCTGTGTCATCATTGCTGTCGACCTCCATTTGTCAACTCTTGTTCTCTTCCGAGCCCGACGGTATTAGGAAGTCGGAGGACAAGGGTGTGTTTCCTTTCCTGATACTCTGACGTGACCAGACGTGTTCTTTCTTTTGAAGTAGGCTATTTTCAGGCTGACTTATGAGCTTACTAGCGAACCTTTAATAATTGAACAGCTCCGGCCATATACAGGAGCCTATCAGGAATTAATGGCTGAACTTAAAGAAAAGCGTGAGGCAATTTGGATGGAATTATACGGAACTGAAGCGATGCTGAATCCAGAATGGAACGGACCAGATTATGAACTGCGTCACATCTGGACACGCATTCCACTTCAGAGTGTGCGTGAAACCAACTTACCACACTCCAGATGAGGAGTGTATTTGTATGATGTGTGCAAAATGTGTTGTGAACGACGGTTATCGTTAAGGAATTAGAGTAGCGACCAAGAAATGTAGATCAGGGTTGTCTCTTGTAAATTTGTGGATAGTCAATTTTATGTTTTACAAGCTGTACCCGGCAGGCGTTGCAATGCCAATTAAAGAAAGTTGTTGTTGTTGTTGTTTGAGCCTTCAGCATTTTTACTGGTTTGATGCAGCTCTCCATGCCTCCCTGTCTTGAACTAATCGTTTCATCTCTACATAGCTACCACACTCTACATCCGAGGCAATCTGTTTAACATACTCTAACCTTGGTCTACCCCCTACAGTTCTTGTCCTCGACCCTTCCTTCCAAAACTAAGCTTGCAACTCCTGGGTGTCTTAGTATGAGTCCTACTAACCTATCTCTTCTCTTCATTAGCAGTCGCCAGAAACATATCTCCTCTTTCACTCGTCTTAATACCTCTTCGTTTGTAACCCTATCTACCCATCTGATCTTCATCATTCTCCTGTAACACCACATTTCAAACGCTTCACTTCTTCTCTTTTCTGCTGCACCAATAGTCCAAGTTTCACTTCCATAGAGTGCGACGCTCCAGACAAAGGTTTTCAAAAATGTCTTCCTAATACCGTGCCTAAATCTATATTCGATGTCAACAGATTCCTTTTCTGTAGAAATGCTTTCCTTGCCAACCTACTTTTTATATCCTCTTTGCTTCGTCCATCACTGGTTATTTTGCTTCCTAAGTAGCAGAAGTCTCCTACAAAGTGTTGACGTAATTTTGTTTGAAGTGTTTTTGGATGCACTTTTTTTTTCTTTTTCCACTGACCGCCTCTAAAGTATTGTAAAATGGATTTACTAATTCAGAAACAGTAGTGGAAGCGTGCACAATAACTCACCCTAGTTCATCGCAATCGGATGGATGATATACAGTATGAACGTAGAATCGATTCGCGCGCAGTCACTCATTTATTGAAACTACTCGTGCGCTTTCTATTGTAAAATTGATTTACTAAGTCAGAAACCTTTGCAGGAGTGTACACAACAACTCATCCAAGTTTCATAGCAATCGGATGAATGGTATATGAACGCAGACAGTACTTTATCGAAACGATTCGCACGCTATCACTCATTTGTTGAAACTACTCATTCCGTGGCTCATAATCACAAGATTCACGGTCACGTAAAACTACAATCTTCCTTTTTGAAACTACTCATGCGCTACCTGTTGTAAAATGGATTTACTAAGTCAGAAACCTTCCCTGAAGTATACACAACAACTCACCCAAGTTTCATCCCAATCGGATGAATGGCATATGAACGCAGACGGAAATTAGTTGAAACGATTCGCGCGCCATCACTAATTTATTGAAACTACTCGTGCGCTATCTATTGTAAAATGGATTTACTGAGTCAGAAACCTTCCCTGGAGTGTACACAACAACTCACCCAAGTTTCATCGTACTCGGATGAATGGTATATGAACGCATAGGAGACATACACACATACAAACTATCACGTAACGGTCATTTTTATATTGAGAGATTCCTTGCACATTGTGCGCAATGAAATTATTATTAATTCCCTGCCTTCAGTGTGGTGGGGTGAGCTTTGCTTCCTTCTTAGTCCCTCAATCCTCAATATTATTGTTTTCATTTACTCCCCATGTCTTCTTTTTGGTGTACGTCAGTGGTTGTGATGATCTAGATGTGACCTGCTCAGCGACATCTTTCACGAGTCTAACTGTGTCTTCGTGTTCTCTTCATTGCGCTCCGATTCTGCAACCACGTTCACAAGGGAGGATGTCTTCAGCCATGGAGTTTGGCGAACATTTACCAAGTTTCATGATGGAGCAAGACGGGCGTGCCCTGGTTGTGTATTACTGAACACAGATAGCATCTTCACCAGTTTAATGCTTTCTCCTCTCCACGGGGAGCCACAACAAACACGCATCAGCTCCTACCAACACTTTCGACCCTTCCAGAAATGAAGGTGTAAGACAGACAAACAGTCCCTCCCCCTAGAAATCCGGTATCACCCCTACATCAAGGAGTAATAAGGAGACGCCCTGCCAGCGCTATAGCATGCGGAGAGTTGAAGCACTGACCACGCCCCCATACTTGCCCGGCTCGAGCGGTAAATGTAGCCTACGACCGTAGACTTACTTATTAGTGGGATTTAAGTATGATTACCAGTAAAATATTCGTGTGCAGGTATAGTACGAAGTTGTAAGGTAGGCCTATATGACGATGGAAATCAAGGAATATTTGTTGATCTTTGCTGGCTAGCGTGAAGTGTAGGCCTACGGCAGTCACAATACTAGACGAATAATTACTGAGATACCAGTAGGTCTGCCATTATATTCACGAATGTGTATTAAATAAATTAAATAAATTTTAAATATTAAGGCATGTGAACTAATTGGGTGGTGGCGTTATTGTTTTTATTGGTCGATGTTTTTATAGAAATAGGCCAGTTCAGTTCCGGTAACAAACTAAACAAGGTCTAGGCTGAGGTTTGAGATTAACACGCTAAAATATGCAAATAAAGGTATATCAATCTTTTAACACCCACGAGCAATAAATCTAGAGCTCGAGCCACGTTAAAAATACAGTAGATTGGGGTAATTATTACAGTAATACCGTTCATTAATTGACAAGCAAAAACTATTTCCAGTAAGAAACGAAGGAAAATATCCGTAATTAATTCCTAGCAATCAAAATACTTATATTGGTGGACACATATGCCAATATTTGAACATTTAACGAATGATACTAGAACAGTTCCGTAAGGTGGCTACTCTAAGGATGAAAACTTAACACAATAAATGACAAATAAAGTGAATTTACTTGTGAAATGACATTACTTTGGCAGGTGCGAGTTCTGTTTGTGCAAACATATGCCCCACATGTCGACATTTCGACCCACACGCGAAATATCACCACTTTTAAGTACGTACGTCACACCATTACATGCTTTTCTTATGGGACTACCGCAATGTTTTGAGCATATGTGAAGGAGTAACTTCTGGCTTCACTTCCTTGCCGTTAGGGCCTCTCCTTATTACTCCTTGCCCTACATGAGCTTTTATTTTCTTTCTTGGTTTTTAAACTTTGCATTCTTTAGACAAGGAGTAAACGTGCGGCTGTCTGTGTTGAAAGTGACGGATCGAGTAGGCTGTGGCAACGGCAGCAAACAAATGAGTTTCAAACAGTTTGATCAGAATTTGCAACATTACACACGGTTCGTGATAGCAACTTCACCGACAACTCACCACAGGACTTGAATGAGTAGGGTCTCAGACTTGAGGAAAGAATTCATGATGAAAATCAATAAATGCTAAACAACACTAATGAAATGCAAGTGGAAGAAATCTGAAACCCCTATTGACATCGAAAGGAAGTAGGAGAATTTTGGGAAGCATTGGAAGCATTTCTGTTGACATGAATTTAGATTTAAGTATCATTAACTAATTTTGAAAGCCTTTGTATGGAGCGTGCCGCTCTATGGAAGTGAAACTTGGGGCAGTTGATGGAGCAAAACATAGAAGAATAGGAATGTGGTGTTCCAGGAGAATGATGAAGATTAAACTTAGTTTTGGAGGAGAACAACTGCAGGAGTACACCATTATGGTGAACAGATTACCTCGGAAGTAGGGTGTGGTGTAACTATTAGCTCAGGACAAGGAGGCAATCGGAAGCAGGGTGTGGTGTAACTATTAGCTCAGGACAAGGAGGCACGGACAGCTGCATCAAACCAGTGTAAAGACGGAAAGGGCGGAACACTGTGTACCTGGTCATCTAGGCAAGTTCTGAAGTTGCCAGCCCTGGTCGGTTCCTCAGTCTAGGGGCTGGGACAACGCGGTCATGAAGCTCCGTGTACTTTGGGTGTGTGTAGAACCTGTCTGATAACCTGTGTTAATTGTGGTGACTGTATTAGTGTGTGTTATCTGTTTTTAATTCAGGTAAGGACTGCGGACGATAATTTCAAGTAGTCCCTACTTTCGCTACCAAATGCTACCGTCCACGACATCTAGCTTTCGGGCTTGGCTACTAGATGGCATCGCAGTCAGCACCTGGTGGCGAACGTTGGAACTAATATAGCGTTATCAAATAATCTAACCTACAAATTTAGCTTCACACAAGTGTAGTTAGTGGAAGGTTCTTTTACATGCCATAAATCTATGACATGGGACCGCCGGCTTTACTTCCCCTCCGAAGGAAGGCATACTGAAGGATTTTTAACGCTTGATCTTGGGCATAGAAGCTCAGCATGCTACCAACTAGGCCATCGAAGGCACTCTTGCCAACCCTACGAAGAGATTGTTGTGTCACTCTCGAGTCGGGTGAAGTGGCTTGGCGCTCAGTAGAGCCAACACTGAGTTTTCTTGGGAGCAGGCAATTTGAAGCATTCTAGAGACTAAATACCCTTTGAAACACTGTAAGTAATCGTAAAGGATGTATCCGCGATTATGTTACAAACTTTTAAGGGTAATGGAGGAAGGCAAATTGATCTAATATTGAGATAAGGACTCCTAGTCTGAAAACGATCGAATCAACAGTTAGTAATAACCGTCCTCAATTCTAGTTCTTAACAGACAACGGGGTGGCGGAATTTCGTCCTACAGGCGTTCCTTAACGTGCCGGAAGCCAATGACATGGGGTCAGGGGCGGAGGCCTGTAAACAATTTTTTTTAGGTGGTGGGTCTGACTATCCTGGAAAATTGTGAGTACTCTCAGGGGATTGTGAGCGCAAAATACCCAGAAATATCAACCAATATCTTAGAGCATATATCTTTTTATAATTATTTTTAGATAATAGTTAATTGTAAAATTCTAAGTGTGTATGGCCTACAATTAGTGGCGATACAAAAGAAGATTTAAAATCCAACACAACACACAAATAAAATATTATACTTAATGAATTTTCTATTATGGCCTATGGAGTATGAATGGTAAATATCTAAATATTTGTCAATTTACTAAGCAGAAAGGTAAACAGTTTTTTTTTTAATCTCAAAAGTACCGTATTGTGGAATTCTCAGTTTTGCCTCACAAGGCTGAATGTACCCCGTTCCAGCCCTCAGACCAGAATTAAAATTTCTTGGCAGAGCCAGGAGTCGAATTCGGACCTCCGGGGCGGCAGCCAAGAATGCTAGCACCTGAACCACGAGGTAGTCTAATTTCAATCCTAATATTGTTTATAACTTAGCCAATAAGTTAAGATCATCCTGAAAATGTGTAACATCATCACGGATACAGCCTGTAGGCCTATATAACATTTTCTGTGTCAAACGCCTACTGTACTAGCGGCTTCGGTTGCGTAGTCGGTAGCATGCTGAGCTTCTATGCCCAAGATAGCGGGTTCAAACACGGCCGAAGTCGTCGGATTTTTAAGAGCGTTAAAAATCCCTCAGTATGCCTTCTTTCGAAGGGGAAGTAAAGCCGGCGGGCCAATGTAATAGATTTATGGCATATTGAAGAACCTTCCACTAATTACACCTGTGTGAATCCAAATTATATAGGTTAAGAATGTAAACAACGCTCTTAGGTTCCTACGTTCGTTGCCAGGAGCCGACTGCGGTGGCGTCCAGTAACTAAGTTCTGAACTAGTAGTCGTTGACGGTGGCGTTTGGCGGTAAAAGTAGGAACTATTTGAAAAATTCAAAGTCTGCAGTCCTTACTTGAATTTAAAACACACACACACTAATATAGTCATCACAATTAACACCGGTTATCAGACAGATTGTACACTCACCCAAAGTACGCGGGACTACATGACCGCGTTGTCGCAGCCCCTAAACTGAGGAACCAACCAACGCACAGTGGGACAAAATCGAAATCTAGGAGGACAAAATTATTTATTTTCATATTAAAAAAAAATCAAAATTTATTACTTCTACACCATTCTCAAATAATTGCCGCACACTATTCTGGGATATACAGTAAACGCATCTTAGAGTAAATCTGTCACAACTGTTCGAGCAGTCAGAATTGGAGGGTGAATGCAAGTGGCTGCGGTTTGGTTGTCTTTGTGCTTAGTGTGATGCTTTAAGATGGAACATAGAGCTGAAGGTATGATCTTTGTAACGTGTTTCAGTTATTAATGGGCGTAATTGTAACGTAATTTTAGCTATATTTGCATTATATAATATTAAAGTATTATTTTTAAAATTATATTTTCACTTAGATTTGTAGTATGTTGCGTCACTCTGCGTCACTTTCTACTTAATGTTAAAATGTAGATAAAGTCTTGTAGTTTACGCCTGTTATAAGATTTTTTGCATCTTTTTGCAACTTAGTTATTTTACGTTTTAGAAGATGCCACGCAACCAGTTCTCACTTGTTTAGAACTGTTTGAAGCACTGGGTTAGACGATTATGTCAAAAGTGGAACTTTGTGACTTTGTTGAAAGTAAATTAGGGGTAGAAAATAGTTCGGAAGAGATAACTGAATGCTCTATCCAACTTCTAGTCATAGACAATTTCTTGCATGTGTAGACGTAGCTTAAAAAAGTTCTTAACTGATGTTTATTAAGAAGTAAACAAATTATATACGTTGCTTTCACTCTAAATTCAGGATTAAAACGTAAACATAATTTTGTCCCCCTAGATTTCGATGTTGACCCACTGTGCAACGCCTACTGTAATGTACTGTATTCTGTGGAGCCGCGTCTGGTTTTCAGACATTCGATTGTTCTGCTCGGTTCTGCTGCACCAAGACCGACTACAATAAATCAGACCATAATGCCACTATCGAAATCGTAGAAAATGGCGGTAATCGTAGGGGATTGTTTACATTTGGTCAACCAACATTTAAGTGGGTCTGCTGCGAGAATTTCGTTCAAATGTCGCACATTTCAAGTGATTTCGAGCTGTTATATATTGTAATAGTGTACCTTAAGTAGTGAAGTGCACTGTGAATAATTATAAATGCCGAAGATACGTAATGTGAGAAGCATTGGCTGTTTATTGTCATTACTGTGTACCTGCCTGTAAATTTAATACTGCTGAAGATACTTCAACTTTTAAATTTCCTAAAGACAAATCTTTGAAAGAGAAGTGGATGAGAAATATTCACCGGGATCATTTTCGAAGTTAAAACAGTTGTATTTGTTAACTTAAACATTTCGAACCTAAATTTGTGGTTATGAAAATTGCCATACTAACCCCTGATACCATTTCGACAATTTTCCCAAATCAACCGTCCTACACAACTCCTGTTTGTTAAAGTAGATGATGGTAGTTTTAATGACATACCAGCAGTGGCAGTGTCTTCTAAAGTGTCAAGTTCTTTAAGTGTAAATATATTCTATAAGAATCATGAATCAATAATCTTTGTGTGCTTGTGGAAAAAATTCAAGTGGGTACTGTAATCTGATGGAAGCAGTGATTTTAAATGCAACAGGTATGTAAATAGAATTATGCTCCTGTTAGTATCATAAGCTAGGGGGCCTGGGGAGTTATCCCCAAATTAGGTTTGTTTTTGTATATACATTTATGTCTGTTACTAGGTTAGGTAGGCCTACTGCCTGGCCGAAAATTACTGTTAGTAGGCTACCACAAGCAAGGGGGACTGGGGCGTTAGTTGCTGGTTAGGTTTGTTTTTGTATTAAAAACATTAATAAGTTAGAATGTATGTCCGTTGGAATTCTATACACATCGAATTTGAAGAATGACAAGTTCATAATACAGTAAATTTTCATTTTAAAGAGTTTGTAACATCAATTGTGTGTTATTGGCAAATGCTATTTGAAATAAAGTACTAATGAGAGTACTTATGCGCCATCTGTTGGAGTTAGTTCAGGATGTCCCGATACAGATAGAAGCGAGTGCGATCTCACAGCTCTCTACGCTCAAAACAAACAACCTACGGCCGTGTTTACCTATACATAGGGTTGGCAATATCTTATTTGTCAAATAAGCCACGCCCACTGGCCGACACAACTGAAATTTCACTATATAGCCCTAAGTCGTGTTATAAATTGGGATGGTGGGTGGGTTATAGACAGCGGAGGAGACTACATCTATTAGCAGATCACTGTTGTTAAAAAAAAGGCAGTCATCGGAACGCGTTAGGCTATAACCATTGTCAAAAACCATTGTTCTGGATGCGTTAAGCTGTAACCATTGTAAAAAACCATTGGATTGGACAAATCGAAGGTTGCGGCTTTGATTGTGCGCAGCTATCGGGGCAGATTGATACAAAACCATTGATCTGGACGTGTTAGGCTGTAACCATTGGATTGGACAAAACGTAGGTTAGAATGGTCGAGTGTTGGTGCGGCTAGTACCGTAATGGTGAGGTTGGCAGTACTGTTCTGACGATGGTTGATGTGAATAATGGCATCCACAGCTGGAAATTCACCTATAGCCTATAATAATAAGGGGTTTATTGCAGCCAATGCCCATGCATATAATGAATAAAATCTAAAATCATACATTAAACTAATTGTTATTCCCTAGGAATATCAAAGATTCATGTCTTAATGTGCAGAATATGGCATGGTATCTTCGGTTGAACTATACCTTCCGATACACCGGTATCTGGGGAATATTTAGGGAGATCAGTGACGTCACCGTGATCTCACGTTTGACGTATACGAACGAAAGGATGACGTACATATGTACGACGAGATACAAGTAAAAGAGGTACTTTTGAACATTTAGGCGAATGGTAAACTAAACTGAACTTACGCCGAAATACATATTTCAAAATATCATAGTAATACTTAAAATGGCTAGGAATATATGCCAACATTAAATATTATATTGCAGCCTGATTGTTCATCATTTTATCCTTCGATCAAAGGCAGCATACACAATAACTAAGTTATAGGCCTACTGGCAAAAAATACAAGTCGTACATACATTAAAATAAAATAAAAATAAGGTTAGGCTGGTAATGACTAACAATAAAGAAGAAAAAGTATGTTAATTGGTATTCAACATTCATATGTGTGTGAATATGCATAAGCCTATAACTAAACAATTAAATAGATGCTTGGTGAACAAAAATACATAGCCTGCTTTATTTATACAAAACAACCACATGTTCAATATTCTTCAAAGCAATGGGGCATGGTGGCGCAGTGGTCAAGCTATTCACCTCTCACCAAGGTGGACCAGGTTTGATTCACGGTCATTGCAAGTGAGATTTTGGAAGTGAAATGCCATGTCCTGTGGTTCGGATTCCACGTAAAATGGAGGTCCCTTGGCTCATGATCACAAGATTAACGGTCACGTAAAAACTACAAGCTTCTTTTTCTTCAAAGCAGGTCGAAACTTCGACCTCACATAAGTCATACAGCAAACGAACAGGTCCTGCAGGGAAGATCCCTTAAGCCGAATTATTTTTATCGTCTCCAAGACTGACATAAAAGTATACTGGAAAATGTGAAATTTTATGCCTATGCTGATGAAGAAAGTAACAGTAAATATTAGGCTACTTGTCGTTCAATAACTCTCGGTCTTTTCTTGGGTGGCTGAAGCCGATGCTGTGGGAAATTGCAATTTGCAGGTACCGCATCATCCTTAAGCAGTGGTTTGTTTCTATTTGAATGAAACAAGTAGCATGTTTATAAAAGTTTTCACAGCTATAACCCATTTCTTTAATAGGCCTACATCTGGGCGTTTCCATGGAAATCTGTAATATAAGCTAGACGTAGGTTATAATTCTGTGACTAACTTAATAACTTATAACCTACAATAGGGCCTACGTGTATTTGTCATACGTGCTATTTAGGCCTATGTCAAAATTTGATGTAAGACATATCCATAAACGCAGAATAGGCTACTTCGAAATAAAGTAGACCGTAAACCTACCGTATTATTGGAAAATACCATACATATAACGTTGCACAGAGGTACGTACGTTCAAATATATGAAAAGAATCACGACATATCAGCTGACATGCAACCTAGAGTTAAATGGTATGACAGTTTTTGGTGTGACTAGTTACGCCTGGCAGTGCACCAGGAAGCAGTTTTCAGCGAGGGTTACCATGGGAGGAGTTGTTCCAATAGTACCGACGGTTCAATGGTCTCAGCTCGCACCCCCCCCCCCCCCCCCCCCCCCACTCTTCCAATCGTCAAAAATCATAGTGTCCGTGGCGCAAAAATCCTACCAATGTTCTTTGGCTCTAGTGTGTCCATGAGTTTTACATATCCTGGAGTAGAAGGTAGCAGCATTTGAAGTCTGAGTTCTTCTACATTATAAACCTCGCTAGTCACCTCTTACACCGGTCTTGAAGGTGTATACTTTGATAAACCCAAGGCCTTCTTTATGTAAGTCGCCTTCATTTTCTCCATATTGTTCCAAATACTTCATATTTAAATGTGTCCAAATGCTCTCCAGTCCATAAGTCACAATACGGGTAACATTTAACCGCAAAAGTTTTAAGGCTGTTTTTATAGATAGCTTAGTCAAATGTTTTATGTCGTTGAAGGCTTTGGTAGTGACGCTGGGTCTATCCTTGATATGCAGTGTGAAAACATTGTCAGTTGACTAATGTAGGACCTAAGTAGGACTACTTGTAATGTGGTACACCCTCAAGCGGTTTTCCTGCAATGTGGAAAATTGCTGGCTTTCCCCCTTTCCTAAAGGTCATAGATTTAGTCTTGTTTCTGTTTAACCTAAGGTCATTGTGTAACACCCATAATTCAAAGGGGTCGAGAGCAGATTGCAATTCGACCTGTGAACTTGAAGCGAGCACCATGTCATCTGCGTATATAAATGAGATTACCCGCTCTGATAATATATCTGTGATATTATCTGCCATAGCAGTGATAAATAACACGAGGGCTTAATGGGTCTCCTTGTAGCAGCATGCCTGTAGTCTGCTCAATTGGGCTTGATGTTGTAATGCCATCGTTAATGACTATATTGTTAGAGCCTAAAATACTTTTGACAAGATGTTTAGTGTAGCTGTTACCTCTCAATAGTCTGTCTAGTTTTTCCAATATTTTCTTCCTGCTAATCGAGTCAAAAGCTTTAGAGAAGTCAATGAATATGGATTGTAACTTTCCCTTCGGTATTGACAGGGTAGACGCAATCTCAGTTTGAAGACTTCGAATTGCCTGGATTGTGCATCTTTCTCTCCTAAAGCCAAATTGTGAGTCACAATGCTATTTGGGATGGCTGGGTGGGTCACATACAGCGGAGGAGGAAGCATCTTTTAAAACATCATTCCCTGATTTATTTCTCGTTGTTTGATAAGGTATTTTGGCTAATTAATGTACTATAGAGAATATTATCGCTCGTTCTACTTTCGTTCAGTGGTACCATTCTGTTTTAGACCACCTCGTTGTGTAGTGCCTAGCATTCTTGGCTGTCGTCCCGGAGGTCCGGGTTTGATTCTCCGGCTCTGCCAAGAAATTTAATTCTCATGTGAGGGCTGGGATGGGGTGCACTCAGCCTCATGAAGCAACTTAGTAGAGGAGGGTTTAATTCCCACCTCAGTCTTTCTGGAAGTGGTTTTCCATGGTTTCCCCACTTCTAATCCAGGCGAATGCCAGGATGGTTCCTAACTTAAGGCCATGGCCGCTTCCTTCCCACTACAATACCCAATTTACAAACACACTAGTTCAGCCATAACAATAACACAGGTTATCACACAAATTCCACACACAAATACATGGGGCTACAAGACCACGATGTCGTAGCCCCTAATATAAGCAACAACCATTTATATTTGCATTTTATATTTGCCTAGGCCCTTCATGGGCTGTATAGTGTCAGGGGTTGACTTTGTTGTTGGTTGACTATTCTTGTAGTTCCATTTAGAAATATTTGCATTTTTTAACATAATGTCTTACCTCTGCTTTATTTATGTCTGTATTTTTAGCTACTGTCTGTTCTCGTTGCTTGTAGCGAAATACGTCAGGGTTTCATATTGAATTTGTGCCTTATTACATAAAAACCTGTAATTTCTGGCGGAATTTAATCAAATATGCGAATGTTTGTCTTCGAATTTGCCGCTATTTCGATGGCGCCATGCCCGCCAGTTGCTACAGCTGTTCCCCTACGATTTCCGCCATCTTGGTTTTGATGTTACGGTCTGAGATATTGTAGTCGGTCTTGGCTGCACTTGAGCCAGGATATAACACTGCAGACGAGGTGCTAAGAGCAGACGCAGACAATTGTAACGGTGAATGCCCGGGCCACGACCTGCGCCCACCAAACACAAGGCTACAGCCTATAATTCCAGTGTAATAGAATTCTCAGCTCGTGCTGAGAACTGCACCTCCCCCATATTCTATACTTCTTTCCGTTCGCTTCGGGTTCGGATTCGATTCCTGGCTCTCTGGAAGGCGGTTCAAATCTATTGCCACCTCAGCCATCCTGGAAGTGGTTTGTTCCACCCCTCCACTTCTGCTCCAAGCGAATGCGAGGATGGTACCTAATCTCAGGCCACTGTCGCGTCGCCTCCTACACAAATCCCAAGTCAAAGCCATCACAATGACACAGTTTATCAGATTTCTTTTTTTTGTTGTCGTGTGGCCTCCTGAGAGGCCGAGTGCAGGTCTTTCTAGTCGACGCCCGTGGGTGACCTGCGCGTCGGGATGAGAGATGGAATTGATGAAGATGAGTGAAACTGGGCAAGGATGTGGAAGGAAGAGGCCGTGGCCTGTCAGAAGGTATCGTACTGGTGTTGAAAATGAGAAACCATGGGGAACCATTTCAAGGACGGCCGACGGTGGGGCTCGAACCCACGCGTCTACCGAGTCAGCAGAGAGTTTGGCCCCATGACATAACGCTGCGCTTTAATGAGCGTAGCCACTGCTGTCGGTAGTTTATCAGATACATTTATCATACACGGGCTACATGGACCACGCTCTCGCAAAGTCCCTAAATGTATCAACAGCAATACAGTGTTCAACGAGAATGTTATTTTTTATTATTATTATTATGTAACTAT
Source organism: Meconema thalassinum (assembly GCA_946902985.2). Lineage (NCBI taxonomy): Eukaryota > Metazoa > Arthropoda > Insecta > Orthoptera > Tettigoniidae > Meconema > Meconema thalassinum. The sequence goes on along the minus strand of OX336395.1, from coordinate 228,444,976 downwards.
TTCACAATTCCCAACTGGCAAAATAAAGAAAAACCGTATGCACGTACGAAATCCAACAACAAACATGTAGCCTATAATAATAATAATAATAATAATAATAATAATAATGTCGCCTCCGTAGCGTAGCGGTCAGCATGGTTAGCAGCCGACCCGGAGGTCCTGGGTTCGATTCGCGGCTCTGCCACGAAAAGTGGTATGAGGACTGGAACGGGGTCTACTCAGCCTCGGGTGGTCGAAATGAGTAGTGGTTTTCCGTGATTTCCCACTTCATCTTCGGGCAAATGCCGGTATGGTACCTACTGTAAGGCCACGGACACCTCCTTCCCCCTTCCTTGCCTATCCATCCTAATCTTCCCTTACTCCCTTCCCTCATGAGGCCCCTGTTCGCTTTGCAGGGGAGGCCAACAGGGCGAAGTGCTGATCACACCTCCCGACCAAGTGTTCCCAGCTCTAGGACACTGCCTGGAAAGGCGGTAGTGGTGAGTTCCCTCGCTGTGTCCGTGGGAACCACCAACCTGGAGGGTAAAATTGACTAAAAATAAAAAATAAAATAGAAAATAAAACAAGTAGTTCCGTGATGAACTATACAGCCTATTTTCATATATCCTACTTATGTTAATTGCCACTATCAACATACACAATTTCTGTTTGATTGCTGTAATAGATTCGTAGATATTAAGAACCGACTAAATATTTCGGATGGTCGCCATGTTGGATTTTATATATGTAGGCCATAGAGTTATGTACTGTTACATGCAGATTATTGTGAACGTGTAGTATTCAAACTTCAATCGCATAATTAGGACACAAGAAAAAACAAGGAGATTTAAAATTTTTTCACAGCTGCCATCTTGAGGTTATGGAAACAATTGAAATAAATTAGATGCCAGTGGATTAACATTCGTATAAGGATTTACTGTACCAAGTTTCACTGCACTCGGATGGTTAAATTGCGAGAAACGTCCATGTGAATATTTATAATTCGCGTCACCTCCATGTTGGATTTGTGATCACCAGGTTATTTAAAGTCCTATAGGTGAACTTAAGTTCATAGCCCCTATGAACATTAAAAAATGCAGTTTGATTGCTAAAATAGATTCGTAGATATTCAGTAACTTATCGTCTAAATATTTCGGATGGTCGCCATGTTGGATTGTTAAATGTATAGGCCATAGAGTCATGTACCATTAAAGGAAAATTATTGCGTAGGTTCATTATTGAAACTTTCACTTCGATCGCATGACTACATCACAAGAAATAAAAACTTAATTTTAAAATTCGCACTGCCGCCATCTTGAGGTTATGTAAACAATTGAACTAAATTATATACCAGTGGTTTACAATGTGTATAAATATTTCCTGTACCAGGTTTCAGTGAGCTTGGAACATTAAATCGCGAGAAAGGTCTATTTGAAATTTTCAAATTCGCTTGGCCGCCATGTTCGTTTTGTAGTTAACCGGTTTTTGAAAGTCTTATAGATGGACTTCCAGTAGTGCCTTTTATCTCCGTACACAATTTTAGGGAGATACCGCTAATAGTTTCAGAGATATAGAATGCCGGCGAAATATTTCGCACATCCGCCATCTTGTGATTATGTAAACAATTGAACGAAGTTAGATGTCGGTGCATTACAATGTATATAAACATATACTGTACCAAGTTTCATTGCGTTTGGTTGGTCAAATCGCGAGAAACGTCTATTTAAAAGTCGCAAATTCGCTTGGCCTCCATGTTGGTTTTGTAGTTACCAGGTTTTCAAAAGTCACATAAGTGAACTTATAGTAGTTCCCTCTATCACCATAGAAAATGTCAGGGTAATATCGGTAATAGTTTCGTAGATATTGAATGCTGGTGAAATATTTCGCACAGCCGCCATGTTGGATTGGTGAGTCGTAACAAAATTTGAAGGGCACGGTCGAGGTCGCCGGGAATAGTGCTATGAACTTTCCGAGTTTCATTGAAATCGCTCCTGCCGTTTAGATTTTATTAGGGGGGGACACACACACGAATCACACACACACACACACACACACACGCACACACACACGGACAAAAGGTGATCTCATAAGCCTATTTTTTCAAAATTGAAAATAGGCTAAAAATAAGACAACACTAATTGAGGCTATTGGCTTCTGTCACTTCTCTATTATTCTCGTACAACACAACCGAAAGCAAACAGGGAAATAACAAGAAACGTGAAAGATGCAAATCTTAGCAAAAAATAAAAATAAATCCAGTTCAACATTGTATTCTAAAAACTATCCGCAGCTTATCCGCTACCCTCGCAGAACTTTATCTATAACTAGTAATTATAATTTGCAGTTGAACTTTGTTATATCGACAGCGGTTTGAGCGACAACTCGGCTATATTCTGCCGTGGGGACGTGCTTCTCAACCTTGCTTAATACGACAAACTCACCTCGCTTATAACGTCATTTCCAGCCTGAGTTTGGAATAAGATTTTCCCAGAACCAACGCACAAGGAAATGTGTCAAATCTGATAATTTCTTTAACCTTTCATTGTGCTTGCTCTTGTATTGCTCGTACAATGTGGGCCAAGTATTGCATTCTCCGAAATTTAACTATTTCTTAGTCATCCCCTGTATTTTCAGAGTTCCTCACCTTTCGAATCCATAATGTGCCAATAGTCACGTAAAACTATGGTTTGACCCTCAAAAACTTGTAACAAAAGCAAATTCTTCTCAATAGTATGTGCCACAGAATATATCCAAAATCCACCAAAATCCATCCACGAGAAATTAGTTAAAATTTACTTTAAGGGGACCGGCTAGTGTAAACGTTAGTTCTCAATAAATCTTGAATATCTCCAAAACTACTTGAGCTACATTTATGAGACTATGAAGGGTTGTTACAATGACTTGAGGGTATATATCGGTTGAAATGCGCGATGATTGATTGAAACGACGAGCAGTGGCGGAAGGTTACATCAAAATAAGGGGCTGCTTTGTTTGTGTATCTTTTTCTTGTGATCCAGAGGACTCAGACCCAGGGCCGTATTTCTAAATAGGCTAAGTAGGCTGCAGCCTAGAGCGGCAAATTTTCAGGGGCGGCAGTTTGGCAATTCATTCAAAAGTTAAAAGGAAGTATTTCAGACGTTAATAATATTTTCCGTACGAATTCAAGAATACATGTTACTTAAAAATATGTTTTAGTCCTTCTATAGTTTTATCTGCCTTAGAAGAGTTAAGAACTATCTGAGAACTAGTATTTCTGAAATACGGTTAAACTCATTACCATTACTTTGTATTGTGGAAAATACAACAAAAACACTTTCATATGAGGACATTATTAACGAGTTTGCCATTAAAAAATCTTGTAAGAAAGCTATGTAAATTTGAACATCAGGATTACGTGGAGTGAGTTATTTAGAGAAGTTTGTATATTTTTCAACAAATAAACCAGTAATTAACTACATTTTGTGTAATTTCATTTCACCATGTACAACAACTTAATTCAAATTGAACACAGTTCTTCAATTACGCAAAACATAGTCATTAGCCTTAAAAATATTTTTTAAAATTAGTGATCTCTGATCTCCTAGAACAAATTAATTAATTAATATCGAAACCCATTTCATTTTTTAATGAATCTTAAAAGAAGTAAGTAAAAAACAAGTAGATAACTAATTTCATTATATATTTTGATTTTATAAGCCATTAAAATTGTAGTTTTATCTAAACTATATGAACTTCACGTTTAAAAAAAGGTGAAAACGCCAATGAACTCTATCATTTGTTGTATAAAACAAATGTATTAAGCAAATTTGAACTATTGAGGGGGCGGCAAATGGACTTTAGCCTATAGACGGCATACTCTTAAATCCGACCCTGCTGTCAGACCCACCAATATTGGAGCATGTACTTACATATTTGTGGCTAACAGCATATAGCAGATTTATATTGATGGGCTTGATGGTTGATTTTTCAAAACAAACCTAATCGAGTAAACTTTTTGAGCATTTTGTAATAGAATTTTATGGTTATACTTCATAATTTATCTCAATAACTATTAATGGTTCCAAAATTATTCTGCTGCAGGCTTGCACCGTATGTGGTAGAAATTTCTTGCCATTGCCCCATCATTAAAACAATGTTCATTTGCCTATTTCAGAAGCTTCAAGCTGACTCGGCACAGAGTTGATGACTGCCAGCAGCCAGGTGGTCTTAACACCGTGTGACGGTGATGAAGCGTTACAACGCACATCTGGAGACTCATTTGAATAATGCGACAAGGTGTGTCCATAGACCCACACAACACATACCGTACACTATCGACAAAGATAAGGAACATGTAAACTACTGGAAACAAACATAAGACTTCACCAAAAATCACAAATGGAGTAACTGGGGAGAGGGTCCGGACAAAACGTACCACTTGATTTTCGAGGACATAACGTACCATCTAGGTCGTTATCTACCCAAGAACGGTTTTCCCGTAATCCCCAAATATTTACGCTAGGACATAACGTACCACTTGATGTCAGACGGGCATTCCAGTTACAGGTTCATTACCACATAAACATCAGTGGCGATCACACTGTGCGGCTTTAATAATTTTGGTATTGTAACAAGGAGCCGTGTACAGCGAATAAGGGCGGTTTATATGCGCACTTCGACGGATGAAGTACGAATTGTACGTTGAAAGTTCAAAGAGAAAGAAGAAATATGTCAAGTATGATGAACGGCTTGACAGAATAATGAATCGATATGAAGAGAATGGAAACTTGAAATCTTGCTTGAGAGCGCTCTCATATTCGCAGATCTTGGAATGATACTTCACATGGCAAACTTGCTATTCGCTAGGATATAAAAACCATTGTGGTGTTTGAAGCCATATTTTCAGTGTTGCCTTAGTAAACAAGAGTTTAGTGCTTTTCAGTCGGTCAACACGAATGTACCCAAAAGAGATGGGTTATGCCCTAATCCTGAAATAAATTACATGAGATTTGACCGACTGAAAAGCACTAAACTCTTATATAAAAACCACATAAAACATGTTAAAATAAATAAAAGCAAAAAAGTAAAGAATACGAAAAATTACCAGAGCTTAACCACAGCTGATTTTAAACACGCCAAAATGTTTATAAACATTTTGCCAGTCCAAAGCCTGGATAAAGTGTGATGGGAATCCAAAAACTTATAATATTTTATATTAGTTTATGTTATGTTATTGCCCACGTATTTATTACCAGGATTAATTGAGCAATACCGAGTAAGTGGCCGTGCGGTTAGGGTTTCATGCACCCTAAATACTTCCCACTCTTTCAAGTGGTACGTTATGTCCTCTCCTAAATATTTTAAGGTCATTAGCTGACTCTTCGCAGGTAATCAGCCGGCGAAGTGGTACGTTATGTCCTATAAACAATGGGGAGAGGGTCGATACATCTTATTGTCACTGATAAATTGATATTTTAATTTTAGAGCTACGTTTTGTTGACCAATAAATAACCAAAAAAATGCCGTAAGAGCAATGCCATTACTACTAGGGCTGGTACTTTACAGTAAATGGATTAATTTCAGTTATCGAATCTATATATTTAAAACGATAAGCTGATTTTTGTTACCGCGACATTGACAAAACGTCTTAACCGATTGACTTCGTAATGCATTCTAACGAGAGTTCTTGACATGTAGATTTGCAGAGTGTCTTTAAAAGGAAAATATATGTTTCGTCCAGGTGCCATTTCGTCCAGCAACAAATTTCCTTGAAAATCGAGCCATTTCGTCCAGCTCGGGTTTACAAATTATTACACAATTTAATGAACGTCATCTCGTCCAGACGAAATGTTAACAAGGGTTGAGGCAGTGCAAGTAGTCGAAGGTCAATGACACCTGTGCTTACGTGCACAACCACAGATTGTGGGATGTATTTTGAACCTGACGTACATTTTGTGCGTATTATTCAATCTATTCCTTTTGTGAGTATTTTCGTTCTAAATTCCGTTTTGTAAGTATTGCCGCTCTCCATTTTGTAAGTAGTTTCAATCTGAGTTCCTTTTTTGTAAGTATTTTCCTTCTCATTTAATTTTCGTTCTGGTTTACACTTCATTGTCATTTTCGCTATCACCCAGACCGTTAGGGGCCGATAACCTAGATGTTAGGCCCCTTAGAACAACAATTATCACCATCATCATCATAATTATCACCTGATTTGTGAAAATATTTGTTTCTATTCTCACTATGTTGTTTACATTATAAGCATTTCATTGTAAAATATAGTTGACTGGTGGCAAACGAGCGGATCGAGTAACGTCCATTATTACAAACATCAAAAAATTACTTATTTCTAACAAGAAACGCAATGAAATGAAACAGTTATTGTAGACCTGTCAAACTGTCAATCTTAGGTACTGTATATGGACGAAATAGCGCCAGTGGGCCGGTAGAGAGTCAACCCACCTGCCTCTGTTCGTGGAATTTGGACGAAATGGCACCTGGACGAAATGGCACGACACCACATTTTTAAATTATTAAAGAAAAATGTAATATTTGTCGCTACCGCGCTTGCGCACAATAGCGCCAGAGAAATGGCGGATCTCGCCGCGTCTTACTGAGATCTTTGTTTATGATAATTAAAAACGGGGGAAATATTGTTGTGGCTCTATGGATCAAACTTTTAGAGTAAGTATATGTGGAGGCAAATCACTTAATGGGCAGAGAGCTATAATTCTTCGACTTGATTTAACATCTTCCGATAAATTTTCCAATTTCCAATTCGGTTGGCGTACTTTATCACAATCAATAAAGCTCAAGGGGAAACTCTGGAAAGTGTAGGTCTCTATTTGCCTCATCAAGGTTTCAGTCATGGCCAGTTATATGTTGCGAAGTCGATCTTTCGACGCCCTTAAAGTTGCAACAGTGTAAATATTTCCTCAATGACCGTCATGTTTTGACGGGTTTCAACTAGTAATTAAGCTTTTGAACTCCATTACCCTTAGCGTATGCTTCCAGCTCCACTCCAAATTATTTTCTGCACTATGAACAGCAGTAGGAAGTGAAAACTGCAAAACAAAATATAATAATGTTCTATTTATTTTTATTTAGTCGATTTACCCTCTAGGTTGGTGATTCCCACGGACTCAGCGAGGGAACTCACCACTACCGCCGCTACGGGCAGTGTCCTGGAGCTTGGAACATCTGGTCGGGGTGGATACAACTGGGGAGGTGTGATCAGCATTTCGCCCAGGCGGCCTCACCTGCAAAGCGAACAGGGGCCTCATGAGGGATGGGAAGGGAGGGGAAGATTAGGATGGAGAGGGAAGGAGGTGGTCGTGGCCTTACAGGCGGCACCATCCCAGCATTTGCCCGAAGATGAAGTGGGAAACCACGGAAAACCACTTCGAGGATGGCTGAGGTGGGAATCGAACCCCCTCTACTCACTTGGACCACCCGAGGCTGAGTAAACCCCGTTCCAGTCCTCATACCTTTTTTCAAATTTCGTGGCAGAGCCGGGAATCGAACCCAGGACCTCCGGGGCGGCAGCTAACCATGCTGACCGCTACGCTACGGAGGCGACTATAATTATGTTCAATGGAATATATTTCCACATCCGTTGTTGGTTCATCATCGTTACTATCACTGTCCACTAACTATTCTAAAATATCCAGTTCCGTGAGCGAAGACAAAGCAGACGCCATGTTAACATTCAATCTATAATTATAATCACAAAACTGTCAAACAATCGAGAATAACGAAGGTTAAAAATTCATTACAATTCCCGCAAACTATAGTAGGCCTAAATAGGGAAAGGTGTTCTCTCGGAGACCACTAGATGGCTGCACAATACTGGAATACAGCACAGAAGTCACACGAGCCCAGTAATTACAAGCTATCGTCATGTCGTGTGGAACTCGACATCCGAGCGGAAATGAAATACAGTATTTTAATGTCGAACCCCACTCGACAGGAGTGCAAAATGTTAATTAATCGAAGCAGAAAAAAATAATCGACATTTAGAAAGATTTAAGCAACTTTAGGGACTATCTCGAGACCGATAAACGTACTAACTTCCAGTAAGATGTTCTTACGGCAACATATAGATGTGTCTACTGAACTTATTGTCTTGGTAACCACCCCCAGCCATCCCGGCACTGCTGGCGGTCATCCTGAACATATGTTTCAAGTTCCGGGGCGTTTAAGCATATCTTAGACTAGAGCATCTGAGGCTGATGCTTACCGCACACTTGGACGTGTCCAGGATCTCCACCTCGGTGGTGACATTGTCGAACGTGATGTTGTGTCGGTACAGGAAGTCTGCAAACAAGAAAACACAATCACAACTATGTAACCAGGGCGGCATTTCACAACATCTCCACATAGTATAAAACAAAGTCCCCGATTCTTGGATGTCACGGGTATTCTCGAGAACCACTGGATGGATTATGATGTGGTTTTCACCATTCTGTGGAGGATTTCTCGAGGAAGGTTTTTGAAGAAAACATTCATTTATGACCAAAGGAAGTCGAGCAGTAACGATTTCAGTGAATCGAGTCGAAGAAAAACCTGCTGTCCGTGCGCCTTTTAAGCTTACGCTGGGCAAACCGTTATAATATCTATACTATGAGTGTAAGAATTGTTCAGCATGAAAAGTTCTGCAAAGAGATACAATCAGTCTGAAAGACTAGACTTTATATCATTTCAAATGACGCATGCTACAAATGCTACACATGTTAAAAAGGCTCAGGAGGGCTTCCCGCTTCGCTCGAAGCCCCAGGACTCTTTGCACTCTGCTGCATGACGTCACGCACCCGCCGTCTTCGTTCGCATAACGCCAGACCCCAGGACTAAACTCAGACTCAACAGACTCCATTACCCTTTAACTTAGGCTTCCCGCGCGAAGGCTGCATGACGTCAAGCACTCGCCGTCTCCGTTCGCATAACGCCAGACGCCAGGAGTAAACTCAGACTCGGTGCATATGCACTGAACAACATGATGACGTCATACACGCCGTAACCGTAACACATAACGGTGGACCCAAGCATAACGTTGAAGTCGACAAGATCATTTGAAACGATAAAAAAGTCCGTCACAGCATATCTCTATCTTAAATACATCGGCCACCAAAGGCCTAAGTGTTTTTACGTTTTCATTTTTCCATCAATCCATAATCAATTTACTAGCTTTGGAGACAGTTTACGATCTAGCTAGCGAGCGAGCCTATCACCCCAGTTTCAGCCTTCATTCCCCAGAATACGGAGTCAAGTTTAGATTGGACGGAAGGGGGATTTGTGTTTCATGCAGCTCGTCATTCTTAAATTGCACATGCTATCTCCATGATAATAATAATAGTCCAGTCAGTGATTTTAACCCATCATGCCGAGACGGTAAACGGATATAGGTCGTAGTTCATTGAAATCGAAAATAATACGCCTTTTAGGCTTAAGATACCGGGTGAAGCCGGGGTGGGTTATGTTTGTTGAATTTTAATCTTAATATTTATTTTTCTTTTTTATTTAGTCAATTTTACCCAGCAGGTTGGTGGCTCCAACGGACTCAGAGAGGGAACTCACCTCTACCGCCTTTCCAGGCAGTGTCCTAGAGCTGGGGACCACTGGTCGGAGTGGATACAACTGGTGAGGTGTGATCAGCACCGCGCGCCCAGGCGCCCTCACCTGCAAAGCGAAAAGGGGCCTCATGAGGGAAGGGAGGAAGGGAAGATTAGGATGGATAGGCAAGGAAGGGGGAATGAGGCGGCCGTGGCCTTATAGTAGGAACCATCCCGGCATCCCACGGAAAACCACTTCGAGGATGGCTGAGGTGGGAATCGAACCCCCTCTACTCATTTGGGCCACCCGAGGCTGAGTAGACCCCGTTCCAGTCGTCATACCACTTTTCAAATTTCGTGGCAGAGCCGGGAATCGAACCTAGGACCTCTGGGGCGGCAGCTAACCATGCTGACCGCTACGCTATGGATAATCTTAATAAAAATACTTTAAATTCAGATATTCTACTTTAAATAAGTATTTTTCCCTTCTCTCATCTCTAAAAATAATTCGGTAGTCTATACATAACTCATCCCTAGCTTAAGTTCTTGACAGTCTCGCACGGTGTATTGGGTAATAGCGAGGGCTGCTCTACAGAACCTTCCGTATTTATGGAGTGAAGAGCCGGGTGGTATAACACTGTCTTCTCTGCTTTGAAAGGATCTTCCTTTCTCTTCAAGGGCCTGAAGAATTGGCTCATAACGTTGCGTTCCATTTCACTTCCTGTTTCTGTCTCTGCCAAACCGGATTACGGGAGACGGGACAACCTCACCCCTTAAACCGGTACTTAGCCATTGGACACAGCTTGTGGAAGTTAAGATTTTACGCAAACGTATATTTACTGTATACATTTTAAGTTGTCTGGTAATAATAATAATATCGTATGGCCTCGGTTGCCGGGTGCAAGCTTTGTTATTTGACACCCAGAGGGTAGCTTGCATGACGAATTTCGTTGTTCTTTGAAGCACTATGAAAGTCAAGGAGGTTAGATATCTAAGCTCCTTGACACTATAGCGCTTTCTAGTAGAGAAATGAGGAAATTTGTGTTGGCGGAAAATCCCGAGATTAATTTTGCCATTATTATTTATTTATTTATTTATTTATTTATTTATTTATTTATCGTATGGCTTTTAATGCAGGGAGTGTCCGAGGACATGTACGGCTCGCCTGAGTCTGTAGCTGCTTTCAGCGGACACCCTTATTAGGGTGAGCTACAAGTTCCGTTCAATTTCAAGTAGTTCCAACTTTCGCCATCAGATATCAATGATACCTAGTGGTGAACGTTGGAACTTTGATAGAGCGTTCTGACGAAATCTAACCTAACAATTTTGCTTTCCGCCGGCTTTACTTCCCCTCCGACGGAAGGCATACTGAGGGATTTTTAACGCTCTTAAAAAATCCGACGACTTTGGCCGGGTTTGAAGCCGCTATCTTGGGCACAGCTTCAGCATGCTAACGACTACGCCACAGAAGCCGTTTGCCATTATGAACACGGCCTACTGAATTGAAATGGGTTCTTTGACATGCCAACATCGTTTGATATGCGTGTCGTATTTTTGCCGCCTTTCAAAAATCACTTACCACGACCAGGAGCGAACCTGCAAGCTTGGGGTTGGTAATCCAACCCGATAACCACTCACCCACCGTGGCAAGCTTGGGGTTGGTAGTCCCACACGATAACCACTCACTCACCGTGACAAGCTTGGGGTTGGTAGTCCCACACGATAACCACTCACTCACCGTGGCAAGCTTGGGGTTGGTAGTCCCACACGATAACCACTCACCCACCGTGGCAAGCTTGGGGTTGGTAGTCCGACACGATAACCACTCACTCACCGTGGCAAGCAGTTGTCTGGTGTTCCACGTACAGTATAAGTGGATTAATAGTTTCTCTGAATGAAGTCTTTAACTTTTGTGGTAGTTAATATTTATTATATTTGATTGCAGCCAATGGCCATAGCTGGGTAGGTTCCCCATTAAGTAGTTCCAACTATGGCTACCAGAGATGTCACTGACACTGACACGTAGCGGCGAACGTTGGAACTTTATAGAGCGTTTCTAACCAAATAACCTACAAATTTACCTACACAGTACCAATTGTAGTGGTAAGTTCTTATACATGCCATAAATCTATGATATGAGCCCGCCGGCTTTAGGCTACTTCCCCTCCGAAGGAAGACATACTGAAGTATTTTAACGCTCTAAGCCCGCGAGGACTGGCGCATGGGTATTTTTGACCCGAGGCTTAAATAATGTTCTATATTTTCGTTTTGGTCAGCCCTTATTTTCTGTCGCTTACTGTACCTTCCTTCCTAGCCTTGAACTTCACCCTGCACAAGTAACTTGCCCATAGCTTTAGGAACACTCAAGTTATTTCTATATTATTTACGGTCGGGTCAGATTTACCCATGGCGCCAGTCCTCGCGTGACAATTTCCGAATTACGTTAGTCGGAACAATCTGTAAAAAATAAGGCGGAAAATCCAACTATTTTGGTGCAGCACAATAACATAGTTCATGTTCTTGTTGATCCATGTTTAGGATCTAGGGACACCTTGGTCATCAACTCCTTCGTTCAAAAAAGCGAGATGACTGTTTTACCGCCGTTATCAAGGCCAATTATACCCTTTACGAAAAAATTATTGTAATTTTTCTGCATGTTAAATTTGAAAAATATAAATAAACCTCATTTCATATTGGGAATAGTTCATAGGAAGACACAATGTGTAAAATTACTGCATTAAAACTCGCACGACTACGACAAACACCGTGACACACTATAGGTCAAAATGACCCGGCGCCAGTCCTCGTGTTATATTTTTACACGCCAGTTCTCAAGGGTTAAAAATACGTCGACTTCGCCGAGTTTGAACCCGCGATCTTGGGCATAGCAAATCAGCATTCTACCGACTACGTCACCGAAGCCGTGTTATGTAATATTTAATATGCTGATTGTAAGCGACATAGGAAAATGAATGAAGTGAAATAGTTATTAACAAATCTATTTTGTTCTAAACATCGGAACACAAAATTAGAAATTAAAACATTAGGACCTCATCAACCAAGCTGATTGATAGATTGGCTTCATCCGAGCACAGGGGTGGAGAATATATTTACAAATAAGGAACCATGTGAGTACATTTATGAAAATGTGTTTCAAATGTTGATGATAATGGCAACAATGAATGTCAATTATGAAACAAGAATAAATTTAATATCATCTAGCCCACTCTAGACAGGAGCTCAGAAGTAGAGGGACGTGGGTTGGCGACCACGGGACCCTATCTGAGTCCATTTACTTGTGTCGGGCTCCTGTCCGTCTTCTTTCCTGTCCTCCTCTCTTGGTCAACTCTTGTTCTCTCCCTTTCCCGCTTTAATTGTCTCATCTTTCCTGATACCCTCCTTCGAGCGATCAGCCTTCTTTTTCTTTTCATGTTATCTCCTGTCTTCTGCTCAAGGCCCTCAAGGAGGCAGGGTGTGTGTAGCCCCACCACTTATGGTGCACCCTGGATATTGCTACACCCCCAAGGGCTCACGGCTGGTGAGCTTGGGAGTTGGCGATCCTGGGGGATTCCTGAGCTAGGTCCCTTTTTCCCCCATTTTCCATTGTCTGTAGGACGGACCCTCTCCTCTTTCCCTTTCCTATCTGCCTTTCATGGCTCTCCTTCCTTCCAAGACCCTCAATCCTCATTCTTCGAGGGTTGAGGGCATTTCTTTCTCCCTGTCCTTTATTTGTTTACCATTTCTTCTTCTAGTATGTAAGTCTGTAGTTAGTATTAGTTATAGTTTTCATTCTCATCTCATCTTTCACTATCACCCAAACCATTGGGGGCCGATAACCTAAATGATTGGTTGGTTCCTCAGTTTAGGGGCTGCGACAACGCGGTCATGTAGCCCCGTGTACTTTGGGTGTGTGTAGAATCTGTCTGATAACCGGTGTTAATGGCTGTATTAGTGTGTATATCTGTTTTGTAATTCAAGTAAGGACTGCAACTTTGAATTTTTCAAATAGCTCCTACTTCTGCCGCCAAACGCCACCGTCAACGACTACTAGGCCTAGTTCAGAACTTAGCTACTAGGCGCCACCGCAGTCGGCTCTTGGCAAAGAACGTAGAAACCTAAGAGCGTTGTTTACATTCCTAACCTATACAATTTAGCTTCACACAGGTGTAATTAGTGGAAGGTGCTTTAACATGCCATAAATCTATGACATGGGACCGCCAGCTTTACTTCCCCTCCGAAGGAAGGCTTACTGCGGGATTTTTAACCCTCTTAAAAAATCCGACGGCTTCGGCCGGGTTCGAAGCCGCTATCTTGGGCATAGAAGCTCAGCATGCTACCGACTACGCCACCAAAGCCGCCATTATATAACCTAGATGTTGGGCCCCTTAAAACAACAATATTATCATCATCATGAAAGTCTGCGTCCTGGATGCACAAACATGGAGGGAGCCGGACTGTGTTTCCTAGCAACAGCATTCCCGGGTAATTTCATAGACCACTACTTCAGGCATCATTACCGATAATGGACATGGCCCACATCGAGCACGAACCTACATACCGCCGCGCAGCATACCTCTCATGTCATCGGCGAGCCAGTTCCGGCCGGCTAGGCTCAGCCAGGCTCGATACCCGGCGATACTTCCCCTAGCTCGAGGCGTCTTGTAGTCAGGTAAAACTATGGTTTGACCTTGAAATAATTGTAACCAAACCAAATCCTTCGTACTTAGTCTCAATAGTATGGGCTACAATATAATTATATCCAAAATCCATCCACGGGAAATTAGTTAAAATTTACTTTAAGGGGAGCGGGTAGTGTAAACGTTAGTGCTCAATAAATCTTGAATACCTCTGAAACTACTTGAGCTACATGTATGAGATTTTTAAGTGTTGTTACAATGACTTGAGGGTATATATCGGTTGAATTTCGTGATAATTGATTGAAACGATGAGCAGTGGCCGAAGGTTACATAAAAAAAAACGGGGCGGCTTTGTTTGTGTACCTCTTTCTTGTGTTCTAGAAGACTCAGACACACCAATATTAGTTAGTTAGTTAGTTATTGTTGTTTTAAGGGGCGGAACTAAGAGGTCATCTGCCCCTGTTAACACGGATTCAAGTATACAAATCTGGAATGGAATTTAAATTTTAGAGGTGGATACCTAAATAATATGAAAAGACCGAAAATTAATAAAACAAAAAATTAAATAGAAATAATAATTATAAAAATGACCAAAATTAAGGTAAAACAAAAAATTATCATTCAAAAACGAACAAGTTGTTGAGTCAATGAACACTGAAAAATTTAGATTGCTGGCCCTAACCCACTCTCACTTATAAAGCGGATAACGCGATCATCAGCCACCGCGTCATCGGCTAATATAAGTTTGAGTGTCATCTGCAAACCAAGGTTTCTTCGTAAGTCAGCAAGATCCACACACTCGGTGAAAATGTGGGGCACGGTGAAAACGGTTCCACAGGTACAAAGTGGGGGTCTTCCCTTCTTATTAGGTACGAGTGGGTGGATTTTGTATGACCTATCCTTAGCCTACACAAAATGACGGACTCCCTCCGTGACCGGAAAGAGCTCCGCCACACGCGAGTAGTTCCCTTGATCGCTTTCAGTTTACTGGGCAGTGGGTCAGCTAGCCACTGACTCTCCCAAAATGCCAGAACTTGTAGGCGTAACAGAGCGAATATCTCTAGCGGGTACCTCCATTGGAGCATGTACTTACATATTTGTGGTTAACAGCATATAGCAGATTTATATTGATGGGCTTGATGGTTGATTTTTAAAAAGAAATCTAATCGAGAAAACGTTTTGAGCATTTTGTGATAGCATTTTTTTGGTTATACTTCATAATTTATCTCAATAACTAGACTACTAATGGTTTCAAAACCATTCTGCTACAAGCTATGTACTGATACTTGCACAGTATGTGGTAGAAATTTCTTGCCATTGCCCCATCATTAAAGCTAATAACTGCATCTGTCTGTCTGTTAGGTAGTCAGCCCGAAGGCTGGTTGGATCCTCAAAAAGCACCGCCGTTACGTTATGTGAGTAGATACCCACAAAAACCCAAGGCAGCGCTATATTGAGGCGTTCTAGGCAAGAAGAGGAGTGAGGTAGTTTGCCATGGCTTTCCTCACTGAGTCAGAACAGTAGTCCTAACCCTATGAGTAGAACCTTTCACAGCATTCACAGGCACTGACTGTGCCTCGAATGCCATTACTAAGCACCACCCATACCTCAGTAGCTTCCATATAATCACAGCCATGAGTGAGACTGAGACATCGGTGAAAAGCCACCTTTTACTCTAGCCTGTGCCAACTGACAAATGCAAATGTACTGTATTCATCAAGAGATGGCAAACAGGCCACTCTCTAGCACCCCAATATTCAATGCAAGCAGCCCAACCAATGGCGTACCGACGGGGGGTTTAGGGTTTAACCCCCCCCCCCCCCCCCCGAGATATTTCCTTAGTTGAATCTTTATATTGTCCCATATATCACCTGTTTTACGCTACGGTACCGCTAGTGAAGCGTCTTAACTCCTGTATATATTTTAAATGGATCACGTTCGTCACTTGGTAAATGACCTGCACTCTACTCTCAGCGTGACTCCTCCTTCAGTGCTGGAGCTAACCATAGATCAGTTTTACTGTTAAAGTGTGCGATCGGTAACCTTTATCACGTCGCCGCTTTAGGGTTGCTTTAATTGTGTGTCCGTTTCGTTAAAGATAATTGAGTTTGAGTACATGAGGAGTTTATGCAATTTATTCCAGTCAATGATACAGATCAAGTCATCAAGATAGATTTTGAGAGACATTAGTAATGTTAGTAGGAACACGGAGAACAAAGCATAATTTTTCTCTCACATAATATCAATATTATAAGCTACCACTATGATTATACCACAGCATCGTTTGAGTTTTAATATTTAGTTACTGTTTCCCATGTTTATTAGATTTTTATTTTCATTTTTTAATGTGTCAAAACATGAGGCCGAAAATAGTTTTCATGCAAAGAGAACGGTTATTAAATTATTGTGTTTTTTTTTTTGAATATTAATCGTTCATTTTAATTATGATGATGAGTGTCGTTTTAAGGGGCGGAACAGCAAGGTCATCTGCCCCTTTAATAATGTACACAATTACCCTAACCTAGCCGGCCCCGTGGTGTAGGGGTAGCGCGCCTGCCTCTCAACCGGAGGCCCCGGGTTCGATCCCTGGCTCCTTCAGGGATTTTAAAACTGACGTGAGGGTTGGAACGGGGTGCACTCAGCCTCGTGAGGACAATTGAGTAGCTGTCTGACAGTGAGACAGCGCCCCGATCACGAAAACCAAGATTAACGGCCGAGGGGACCCGACGCGCTGATCACGCGTCACCCCAATATCTGCAGGCCAAATGGCTGGGCAGCGGTCGCTTGGTCGGCCTTAGCCCGTCATGGGCTGGATAGAGCCAGGGGTTGACTTTTTTTTTTTTTGACTATTACCCTAACCTATTATATTAACGACCCCCCCCCCCCCCACACACTGAGCCCAACAAACACGTCTTTAGGCACGCTATCCCGGATACAAGTATTTAAGCTCTCGTTTGGATTCTGGGTCTTGCCATTGCAGCACTCGAGCATGTGGGTAATTGTTCAAGAGTTGGTTGGTTCGTTCTTAAGTTTAGGGGCTGCGACAACGCGGTCATGTAGCCCCGTGTACTTTGGGTGTGTGTAGAATCTCTCTGATAACCGGTGTTAATTGTGATGACTGTATTAGTGTGTGTTATCTGTTTTTTAATTTAAGTACAGACTGCAACTTAGAATTTTTCAAATAGTTCCTACTTTTGCCGCCAAGTGCCACCGTCAACGACTACTAGGCCAAGTTCAGAACTCAGCTACTAGACGACACCGCAGTCGGCTCTTGGCAACGAACTTAGAAACCTAAGAGCGTTGTTTACATTCTTAACCTATCCAATTTAGCTTCACACAGGTGCAATTAGTGGAAGGTTCTTTAACATGCCATAAATCTATGACATGGGACCGCCGGCTTTACTTCCCCTCCGAAGGAAGGCATACTGTTCAGGAGTGATCCTACACTTGCTCTTGGCTAAAACACAGGGGTAACTCATAAGTAATGTCGCTTTTTAAAGAAACTTTTATTTGGAAAATGTTCTGACGAGAAATTAAAACTATTGTTCAAAGTAGGGACCATCAGATTCTCTGGTGTTGAGCCATCTTTCAGCGAGGGTTCTTATCCCGCGACGGCATCAGTCTTTGGGTTTTGATGTGAAGAATTTTCACTTCCACAACTTCAGTATTTTCGATTCGACGCAAGAAATGGGCCATGGGTCGAAAAAGATGGTACCTGAAGGTGCAAGATCAGTACTGTATACTGGATGTGGTAGCAGTTTGACTCCTCTCAATTCCTGAATTTTTGCCATGGATGTTCGTGCATTACGAGGTCTCCTGCTGCAAGAGTACTCGATTTCGGTTAACTAATGCTGGATATCAGCGTCGCACAATTTCATGAACTCGTTCCAGTTTGGAACAAACTCCCAGTGAGCGGATTTTTAAGAGCGTTAAAAATCCCTTCGGAGGGGAAATAATGCCCGCCGGCCCATGTGATAGATTTATATGGCATGTAAAAGAACCTTCCACTAACTACAATTGTGTGAAGCTAAATTTGTAGGTTAGATTTGATTAACGATCTATTAAGTTCCAACGTTTGTCGCCAGGTGCCTCTTGCAGTGGCATCTAGTAGCCAAGATCACAGCTAAGTGTCGTTGCCAGTAGCATTTGGTAGCAAAAGTAGGAACTATTTGAAATTGATCGTCTGCAGTCCTTACCTGAATCACATATTATTATTATTATTATTATTATTGGCCATTGGTAAATTCCATAAAGGGCAAAGGCCTCCTGCTAGCAGGGTAGCTCTGAGATATTTCATCAGATGAGCTAGGCTGATGAACATTTACCTTAATAGTAACTTAAAACAAATAGTACTGACTATTTACACTCCTATTCATCTTCCTTATGAATGATCGTGTTATGGAAAACATTTTCACTCGTAAAACTTGAACCTAGTTCATATTTGCCTGAAGATTTATCTAAGCTGACCATGAGTCTAGGGATGTTTCAAACAAACTGTTTCGACGACAGTCCTCCACGAATTCCGTTGACCTGCCACTCTCATATAACACAGAGATAGCATACACTAATACAGCCATCACAATTAACACCGGTTATCAGACAGATTCTACACACACCCAAAGTACACGGGGCTACAATACCGCGTTGTCGCAGTCGCTAAATTGAGGAACCAATCAATTTCAATTGGTAATGACTCCCAGAATATCAAATAAGGAATGAAAATCATGAAAATAACATAATTTTAGCTAAGTGCAATAAATTGTAGGATCCTAATAAGTACGGTTTAATGGTAGAAACCGTGAGACCTTCCGCCTAACCTCAAATAAATTAAATAACTATGCTAATCTCCATGGAATCCTGGAACAGCCACGGAGCTAATGAGTTATATTCAGTGGCCTACCGACGGCGGGGATTTTAGGGCATAACCCCCCCAGAGCAGAGATATTTCTTTACTTCAATCTTTATATTGACCCATCTGTTATACACTACCGCTAGTGAGGTGTCTTACTCCTGTATATATTTTAAATGTGATCACGTTCCTTACTTGGTAAATGTCCTGCACTCAACTCGCAATGAGACTCCTCCTTCAGTGTTGGAGTTAGCCATGGATCTGTTTTGCTGTTGAAGTGTGCGATCGGTAATCTTTTTGACGTCGCTACGGATTGTGTGTCTGTTTCGTTAAAGATAATTCAGTACATGAGGAGTTTCTGCAATTTATTCCAATTAATGATACAGATAAAGTCATCAAGATAGACAGATTTTGAGAGTAATGGCAGTAGGAACACGGAGAGCAAAACATTATCTTTCTCTCGCATAATATCAGTATTATAAGCATCCACGTAACTATGGTGATGTTGATACCACTGCATCATTTCAGTTTTAATATTTAGTTACTGTTGTCCATATTTTTTAGCCTATTTTCAATTCTGAAAAAATAGGCTTATGAGATCACCTTTTGTCCGTGTGTGTGTGCGTGTGTGTGTGATTCGTGTGTGTGTCCCCCCCTAATAAAATCTAAACGGCAGGAGCGATTTCAATGAAACTCGGAAAGTTCATAGCACTATTCTCGGCGACCTCGACCGTGCCCTTCAAATTTTGTTACGACTCACCAATCCAACATGGCGGCTGTGCGAAATATTTCACCAGCATTCAATATCTCCGAAACTATTACCGATATTACCCTGACATTTTCTATGGTGATAGAGGGAACTACTATAAGTTCACTTATGTGACGTTTGAAAACCTGGTAACTACAAAACCAACATGGAGGCCAAGCGAATTTGCGACTTTTAAATAGACATTTCTCGCGATTTGACCAACCAAACGCAATGAAACTTGGTACAGTATATGCTTATATACATTGTAATGCACCGACATCTAACTTCGTTCAATTGTTTACATAATCACAAGATGGCGGATGTGCGAAATATTTCACCGGCATTCTATATCTCTGAAACTATTAGCGGTATCTCCCTAAAATTTTGTACGGGGATAAAGGGCACTACTGGAAGTCCATCTATAAGACTTTCAAAAACCGGTTAACTACAAAACGAACATGGCGGCCAAGCGAATTTGAAAATTTTAAATAGACCTTTCTCGCGAGTTAATGTTCCAAGCTCACTGAAACCTGGTACAGGAAATATTTATACACATTGTAATCCACTGGTATCTAATTTAGTTCAATTGTTTACATAACCTCAAGATGGCGGCAGTGCGAATTTTAAAATTAAGTTTTTATTTCTTGTGATGTAGTCATGCGATCGAAGTGAAAGTTTGAATAATGAACCTACGCAATAATTTTCCTTTAATGGTACATGACTCTATGGCCTATACATTTAACAATCCAACATGGCGACCATCCGAAATATTTAGACGATACTGAATATCTACGAATCTATTTTAGCAATCAAACAGCATTTATTTAATGTTCATAGGGGCTATGAACTTAAGTTCACCTATAGGACTTTAAATAACCTGGTGATCACAAATCCAACATGGCGGTGACGCGAATTATAAATATTCACATGGACGTTTCTCGCCACATTTTTTTGAAGCACCCTGTATGTAGGCCCTAGAGTTATGTACTGTTACATGCAGATTATTGTGAACGTGTAGTATTCAAACTTCAATCGCATAATTAGGACACAAGAAAAAACAAGGAGATTTTAAAAATTTTCACAGCTGCCATCTTGAGGTTATGGAAACAATTGAAATAAATTTGATGCCAGTGGATTAACATTCGTATAAGGATTTACTGTACAAAGTTTCACTGCTCTCGGATGGTTAAATTGCGAGAAACGTCCATGTGAATATTTATAATAAAATCCAACATGGCGACCATCCGAAATATTTAGTCGGTTCTTAATATCTACGAATCTATTACAGCAATCAAACAGAAATTGTGTATGTTGATAGTGGCAATAAACATAAGTAGGATATATGAAAATAGGCTGTATAGTTCTTCACGGAACTACTTGTTTTTCCTTTTTTTATGTGTCGAAAAAATTATGAGACTAAAAATAGTTTCCATACCAAGAGAACGGTTATTTAATTATTGATTTTATGAATATTAATCGAAATATCATTTTAATTATGATGATGGCTGTTATTTTAAGGGGCGGAACAGCAAGGTCATCTGCCCCTTAATAATGTACACAATTACCCTGCTATATTAAAGAAACCCCCCCCCCCCCCCCCCCAGAAGGTAATCCTGCGTATGCCACTGGTTATATTGTGGAGTCACAAGGAGGCCATGAAGTGACGGATTGTTCTGGGTTTGCACAGCTGACGTGGCAACACCGCCCTGGCACACGTTCCGGATATTATCGAGGGTCAGTGGTTGGCTCTAATGAAGCTGTGTGTGTGGGAAAACATTCAAATGATACACAACTATAAAAGTTTACGACGCTCGGATCACATTACTATTCCTTGGTTGAAATATATAATTGGCAGTGAATGAGGCCAAAGCACTCAGGACAATAACCACTTAGGTCTCCCTCTCTAGGGATATCAACCCAGAGGGGGGACGAGCACTGGAATGGACTTCGTTATTAATGTGCTGTCTAAAGAGTCTCAATACGAATAATAATAATAATGTGATCTATATTTCTGGTCATCAAACCGGCAAGTCTCTACGCAAGCGAAACATTTACACTCAATAAGAAATATGAACTTGAAGACATCAAGAAAGAAGAAAGAAAAATCATTTGCAAAATACTACGAGCAAGACTCACTCCTGACGGGTACAGACTACAATCAAGACGACTGAAAAATACTCAAACATCGAAGTGGACATCAGAAAAATACGATTGAAATTCTTCAGGCACATAAGTAGACTGCCGAATACTTGACTAACCAAAAGAATACGAGATTACATATCATCACTCAAAAGTACAACACCATAGATGAAAGAAGTACAAAAAGACATGCGAACTGCTAACATAACCGACACATCAGACAGAGACTCCTTCCGTAACAAAGTGAACAACTGGGAAGTCCAACCAGAGCAACCAAAACCTACACCTTACAGACCTCAGTGGTCTGACAAAAGAAAATTGGCATTCTCCAACAGAATGAAACAATACTGGCAAAATAAGAAGAACGTCAAGAATTGAGCCAAAGTGCTTAACGCTTTCCAATATTGGGAAAATACGCTGTAAATAAATAAATAATAATAATGTGATCACATTTATTGGTTTTAAAGTGGCTTACGACTCTTTTGATAGAGCAGTTATGTTCAATATCCTGCAAGAACTCGGACTTGATCGTAAAACACTGATCATCATCAAATGTACACTAACAAGCACCATATCTAAAGTGAAGTTTAGAGGGAAAATCTCTCACCCTTTTGAGATTGAAACAGGAGTCATAATAATAATAATAATAATAATAATAATAATAATAATAATAATAATAATAATAATAATAATAATAATATCGTATGTCCTGGGGTGCCGGGTGCAAGCTTTGTTATTTGACACCTAGAGGGCAGCTTGCATGTCGAATTTTGTTGTTCCTTGAAGCACTATGAAAGTCAAGGAGGTTAGATATCTAAGCTCCTTGACAATATAGCGCTTTCTAGTAGAGAAATGAGGAACTTTGTGTTGGCGGAAAATCCCGAGATTAATTTTGCCATTATGAGCACGGTCTACTGAATTCAAATGCGTTCTTTAACATGCCAACATCGTATGTCATGCGTATCGTGATATTTGCTGCCTTTCAAAAATAACTTACCATGGCCAGGAGCGAACCTGCAAGCTTGGGGTTGGTAGTCCGACACGTTGACCACTCACCCACCGTGGCAAGCAAAACAGGAGTAAGGCAGGGAGATGGAATCTCACCCATATAATTTAACTGTGTATTAGAGAAAATAATCCGAGAATGGAGAAAAACACTCCCTGAAACAGGTCTAAGAGTAATAAACAGGAAACTCAAAATCAATACCCGAGTGGACTGTATCGCTTTCGCAGATGACGTAGCTATGCTAGCAGATTCGGTTGAATCAGCAATAGACCAGGTCAATACTCTCCTATCTACAGCCTCCAAGACTGGCCTTCAGTTGTCTTACGAGAAAA
This sequence comes from Meconema thalassinum, assembly GCA_946902985.2. Classification (NCBI taxonomy): domain Eukaryota; kingdom Metazoa; phylum Arthropoda; class Insecta; order Orthoptera; family Tettigoniidae; genus Meconema; species Meconema thalassinum. The sequence continues at coordinate 228,421,759 of OX336395.1, read as the reverse complement.
CAGTGTTCATGACAAATGAAAAATCTGTACCAGAATACCTTCTTCCCAACAACTAGATCCGTCAAGTCGAAGATTTTAAATATTTGGGGGAATGGAACAGTGAAGACCTCAAGAACAATAAAGCATTTGAAGAAAGGATTCTGAAACTGAATATTGCATACAATCGATGCAGAAAGGTTTACCAGAAGAAATCCATATCCATCAATGCGAAATTAAGGCACTATAACGCTGTAATCAGGCCCGAGGTCCTCTATGCAGCTGAAACCCTAACCATCAAAGGGGCAAAACTGATACAGAAACTAGAGGTCAAGGAAAGAATTATCTTGAGGAAGATCTTAGGCCCAAGGATCATAAATGGTTTTATGTTCGACCCTCACTATTATGTGTTTGAAAACTGTATCATAATGATGGTCATTATAACACCGTTTTTCATTACGATACAGTTTCTCCAGCCAATCAGAGCTCGTTCATTGACCAATTAGGTAACGATAATTTCGCGCATGCGCTCAAAATCCAACATGTCGGACATAAACACAACATCGAACTATAATAAATTACCGACATGGAATACCCACCGTCCATAAGTTCGCGTAAATAAACTGGCGAATATGAGACAAGAAATAGCACAGTACCTTAAAATCACTAACACTAATTTCTACACAGCGCATTGTCTTCAAATGACTGCGGTGACAATATTACTGAGGGACGGCTGATGTAAACATATGGCTGCATATGGCAGAGCGCATGCGTCAGCCGTTCAAAGCTCTTGAAAGACGAAGCTATAACACCCAACGCTCGCTCTGCGATCACAAAATTCCAGTAGCTGACTCTCAACAGATATTTATGAATATTTATGTTAAAACATATAATAAAGTTATAATTATCGTCGAACATAAACAGTCGTATGCAACTCGCCTATAATGGTAATTAAGACACTCGTATGGAAATTATAAAACTCGCATACGCTCGTTTTATAAAAAATACTCGTGTCTTAATTATAGCCATTATAGGCTCGTTGCATAATGTACTATTCTGAAACAGTAAATCAATGGATTGAGTACTCTAACCGGCGTGTGTTACGGCGTCTAAAACCTTAGAACTATTAAACATTAATTCTTTTACAGGTTTTTCTTCTATCATTTCCCATGGTATTCAGAATTACTAAATCAATGGATTGGGTACTGGTATTCAAATCGTATAATTTCATAAATATCGAATAACCGATGAGTGTTTTGATGATCCAATTTACAGTGATTGCCTTCTTAAGTTAGGGAACGTACAACTTGCAATTCTGACTGAAATGTATCGAATAACCGGTGAGTGTTACGGCTAAGCTCTCAATCAATGGACTCAGCACAGAAATGGAATCAACAGTGACGAATTGCATTTTAATTTTATAAATATCAAAGAAAGAAACCAGCCACAGCATGCTCTTATGCTGACGCTCCACTCGGGAAGGCGAAAGCACCCCTGTAGGTAACGTGCAAAGCTGTTTAGCGTTGAGCGCTACACACAGGACAAGGAAAGCACCTCTGTAGGTAACGTGCAAAGGAGTTTAGCGCTGATCGTTGCACTTAGGAACAAGGAAGCCTCACTGTAAGCGGGGCGTGAAGAAGTTTTCCAACGAGGGCTGTCTTGATAAGGGAGAAAGAGGCTCCCCAGCCAACAAGATAAAGCAGGAAATCTTGACCAAGACGCTTTCATAAATATCGAATAACTGGCGAGTGTTATGATGATAGAATTTTTAGTGATTGCCATCTTAAGTTAGAGAAGGTACAGCTTGGAATTCTAACTGAAATGAAAATGGTGTTTTATAATCATTTGGTTGAAATAACAACATAACAACCTTTCTCCTTAAGTCTCTCATTATAAACCTATTGGGGAAATTATGACTTATGAACAGGCGAGATTTCTCGCACGGGTCCGCTAGTCTATACCTAAAGCAAGAACCTCTAATGGACACAATCATCAAGAGACGCCTCCAATTCGACGGACACCTTGAGAGAATGAACGAGTCAAGATTGACCAGTGTAATCCACAGAGCCAGCTCCTGAAGGAAACAACATCACTGTGGTACCAGCAATATTTAAACAAGATCTGCAAACCTTTAACATCTCTGAAGAGAGGCGACTGCTGATTTTTATAATGTGTAGGACGTAATATGATAGGCTTAACTTAAAACAATGATTATAGCTGGGCTAAATTGAGATATTAGACTCAGTCTTCTTCTTCTTTCTTCAATTCGGCCAACTAGGGACCTCGTCAGTTCAACTGTCTCTTCTTCCGAGCTCTAACTACCGCCCAGTGTTCCCGCATTCGTCTCCGGTGTTGTTCTTTTCTCACTAGGGACCACGACTTCCCTGTCTTCAGCTTCGGCTTTTCCTGGAAACCTTTGTGCGTACGTAGTTTTTCCTAAAGTGGAACACGCTCCTGGATATCTTGAGGGGAAATTTCCATTTCACATAGATCTTTCTCAACTTCCGTAAACCATGCCCCTTGGGTTTTCTTATCTTGAAAGTACGTCAATATCCGTTTTGATATCCTGCCTGGGCTCATTTGTGTCACGTGGCTATAAAAGGCAATCCTCCTTTTTCGAATCGTGTCACTGATCTTCTCCACGTGCTTGTATAATTCGTGGTTGTGACGCCTTCTGTACTCGCTGTTTTCTTTGATGGAACCCAGGATTTTCCTCAAAATCTTCCTTTCTTTAGCCTCTAGTTTTTCCATTAGACCTTTCTTGTTCATTATTAGAGTCTCAGCCGCATACAGAGCCTCTGGTCGAATAACAGTGCAGTAATGTCTAATTTTGGCGTTTAAGGATATTGATCTCTTACTGTAGATGTCTTAAGTCAGGTTGTATGCCATTTCCATTTTATTAATGCGTGACATGAAGGCTTCCTTCTCTGATAGGTTAGGCTCTATCCATTCACCGAGGTATATAAACTTTTCTGCCTTCTGAACTTTTTCTAGTCCGACCTCCAGTTCCCTGGGCGCTGATTTTATGTTTGTCATGAATTGTGTCTTCTCAACGGAGATTTGAAGCCCAGCCTTCAGTGCTTGATTTTTCAGCTGGTTACGTTGTTTTTCTGTCATATAAATGGAATCTGAAAAGATCACTAGATCATCTGCAAAGGCTAGACAGTCGTTTGTAAGATTCATATACTTGTACCCTAGCCTTACGCCATTTTCTACCCTTCAATTTTTCATTTCAGTCTAACATTAATTATTCAGTCGCTCAACACTATTACGAACACATTACACAATACAATACAATGCAATCGAATGACACTACAAAGATGTGCTCACGCTGAAAGCAGACTATCCATTCTGACCGCGTGAAATCGCAACCAATAAGCCCGTAGTATTGGTTTAAAATTCAACCAATAGCAAGACTTGAGGAACTCAGTCGACGTCCTCAGAGCGCCATTAAATAGACCGATCCTGCCCTTTCCCCCTCAAGGGCTCCCATACATTTCTAAAGCTATAAACACGTGCTTTGAGGATGCAAGGCTTCCTTCCTCAGCTTTCCACACAGATTACCTTACTACTCCGGGTGGTGAAGGTCACACTTCACCCATCTAGGGATGAAATGTAGAACTAGTTACAAGTACTGAAAGTGACAGTGAGACAGAGCTTACAGAGTAGACGCGCAAGGTAGCCCCAAAGGCTATTTTACAAAACAATCAAGGAGACGGACTTTCACCATTGTTGTTTAATTGTGCATTGGAGAAGGTTATGCGTGAATGGAACAAGAAATGTCAACCAACTATCAAGATCGGTAGAAATATTAAACTCAACTGTCTTGCTTTTGCGGACGATTTAGCATTACTTGCAAATACAATAGAAGAGGCTAAATTTCAAATTGAACAACTAGAAATTATAGCAAAAAAAATAAATTAATGGGATTACAAATTTCATTTGAAAAAAACGGAAATGATGCCAACTTTTAAAGTTGATCTACCAGTCGTTCAACTGAACAATAATAAAGAGATTAAAATTGTTCAGAAATTCAAATATCTTGGGAAAATAATAACATGGAACACAAATGAAAAAGAAGCAATAGAATACAGAACAACTAAATTTAAACAAGCACAAAGACTTACCTGGCCAACCTATAAAAAGAAATCTCTTTCGATAAACGCTAAGCTGAAACACTATAATTCCATAGTTAAACCAGAGGCAACTTATGCTAGTGAAATTTTATTCAAATTGAATGTAAAATCTACAACAGACAAATTACAGAAAACTGACAGAAGAATTATTAGAACAATTATTAACAAAAAACACCAAGTTGATGGACAGTGGAGATTGTTGCCTAACAACATCGTCTATCGTGAATGTGAATCAATAATAACTACAATGCGTAAAAGAAGAATTTCCTTTTTCTGTCACATATCAAGACTGCCAGAATGCAGGATATTGAAACAACTATTTGATTACCTTTTGAAAAATAAAATCAATAATAATTGGTTCAAAGAAGTTCAGGATGATTTGGATGAATTGCGAATAAGTCGGCAACAAATCAAAGACAGAGAAGAGGATTTTGAAGAACAAAAGCATTAGTCTCAAACTAATAACAGTTGAACGGAAACAATATACTATATCGGACCCACATAGGGCTTCCAGGTCGGAGAGGATTAGAAAGTTCTGGGAGGAGAAAAACAAGAAATTTACTCAAATGTATTGATTTAAGTGCTCCAATGTGAGCGTAAAATATGTAAATAAATAAATACTGCAATAATGGTTACAGGTGAGAGCTGACTGTAGGATGATCCTCACGTCCTACATGGAGGAATCGCCACAGTCTCCGTTATACAAGACAGACAAGCTTTCCGGAAAATGTTAAAACAAGACCCACAGATTAAACTTAAGAAAGGGCAGAGACCAAAGAGGTCAGACACAGCTAAACAACTACAGTGAAACTTCTCTAAAAGACCACCCCTCTTAAAGACCGACTTTTCTTGGAATCGATTTAAAACCTCATAAGGTCAATCTATTTGTTACCTCTATTTAAGGACCACCCCTCTCCCTGACCAAAGACCAGGCATTTTCTCAGTCTGACCTCTTTCAAAAGACCACTTCCCGTCTGCCTTCCCATTGGAGATGGTGATGAGGGTGATGATGTAAACAATGGTTCTGTTAGCACAGAACTGCATCAGAATACAATTTAATTAGAAAAACTGTTATGTAACGTATAAAAATACAAAACCGGCTCTCCAAGAAGATTGTTCAAACCCAGAACAAATGAATGGAATTTCGAACTCACTCAGCGATATTCTAGAAAGTGAAATTGTTAAAAAAAAAGTCCTAATCTGGAACAGAGATCAATTCGTGACTTTTAGAAATGACAGAGCTCAGAAAATAGATAATTGTAATTAATTTGTACTAAATGTAAACCAATGCAGATAAATTGTAATCAAGTATGTGTTCCAACTGTACTTCATTAATAATGCAGTATACAATTATTTTAATGCCTACCCCTATTAAGAGACTACCCCTCTAAAAGACCAGTTTTCCATGGAACCGTCACTGGTCTCTTAATAGAGGTTTCACTGTACAAAGTGGGCTAGGAAGAAGACTCTTAAGAACTTGAAACCAATCCCAACTCATCAAACTGAAAACCATTTTGGTTAATCTACGTAGTCCATAGTTGGCTTATTCGAAGAAAGAATAATAATAATAATGTAGGCCTGTCCTCTGAGGGCATATGGAGGGGACTGGATCGACTTCCTGTTGGCGACACCTGACGTGGTCCAATGGATAGACTCATTAGACCTGAGACTGTGAATAGTGTAAATAGTAAATATAATGTACAGTAGATTTTAAAGTGATTTTCTTTGTACTCTGAAATCTTGTATTGATTATATTGCCAAACGATAAATAAATAAATAAATAGATATAAAATTAAGTATCGATATTGCACCTTACAGTCGGTCAATTACTGGAATACGTGAAAAATTTACCTGAAATAAATTGTTGTTGTTGATTTATTTAGGGTGTTTGCAACATCGTGGTCATGCAGCCCCGTGTACTTGGGTGTGTGTGGAGTATGTCAGTCAACCTGTGTAATTGCGATGGCCGTATTAGTGTGTGTATTCGTAATTCAGATGAGGATTTGGAAGAAGGCGGCCGTGGCCTTAATTGAGGACCATCCCGGCATTCGCCTGGAGCAGAAGTGTGAAATTACTGAAAACAACTTCCAGGATTGCTGAGGTAAGAATCAAACCCACCTCTTCTCAGTTTTGCCTCACGAGGCTGAGTGTGCGCCGTTTCAGCTCTCAGACCAGAATTAAATTTCTTGGCAAAGCCGGAAATCGAACTATTCTTCTTAATAACAATCTTAATCACACGTAATTTACTTCGGCGGCTTCGGTGGCGTAGTCGGTAGCATGCTGAGCTTCTATGCCCAAGATCGCGGGTTCAAACCCGGCCGAAGTCGTCGGATTCTTTAAGAGCGTTAAAAATCCCTCAGTATGCCTTCCTTCGGAGGGGAAGTAAAGCCGGCGGTCCCATGTCATAGATTTACGGCATGTTAAAGAACCTTCCACTAATTACACCTGTATGAAACTAAATTGTATAGGTTAAGAATACAAACAACGCTCTTAGGTTGCTACGTTCGTTGCCAAGAGCTGACTGCGGTGGCGTCTGGTAGCTAAGTTCTGAACTAGGCCTTGTAGTCGTTGACGGTGGCGTTTGGCGGCAAAAGTAGGAACTATTTGAAAAATTCAAAGTTGCAGACCTTACTTGAATTAAAAAAAAACACATACACACACTAATACAGTCATCACAATTAACACCGGTTATCAGATAGATTCTACACACACCCAAAGTACACGGGGCTACAAGACCGCGTTGTCGCAGCTCCTAAACTGAGGAACCAACCAACCATCTATCTTAATCACAAGTAATTTACTTCAGGTTATTGTTTTCGCATATTCCAGTAGGCCTAATAATAATAATATCGTATGGCCTCGGATGCCGGGTGCAAGCTTTGTTATTTGACACCCAGAGGGTAGCTTGCATTTCGAATTTCGTTGTTGCTTGAAGCACTATGAAAGTCAAGGAGGTTAGATATATATAAGCTCCTTGAACACTACAGCGCTTTCTAGTAGAGAAATGAGGAACTTTGTGTTGGCGGAAACTCCCGAGATTAATTTTGCCATTATGAACACGGCCTACTGAATTCAAATGGGTTCTTTGACATGCCAACATCGTATGATATGGTGTCGTAATTTTGCTGCCTTTCAAAAAAAAAAAACACTTACGACGGCCAGGAGCGAACCTGAAATCTTGGGGTTTGTAGACCGACACGTTAACCACTCACCCACCGCATATTCCAGTAATTGGAATGTTTTTGTCGACCGACTGAAACTTACAAAGGCAACACAGAAAATGGCTTCATAATTCATCATAAATCAAATAGGTCCTTATTGCCAAATAATCTAATGGTACGAATACACCATTAGTAAATAATTAAAGTCACTAAAAATACCATTAGGTATTTGAGTAAATAATAATAATAACGATTGTACCGTTTCGGTACATTGGGCGTTCATCTCCCGTGGCCCACCCATCAACCGGCAAGAGAGGTACGCCACTGAAGGCGGAATTGCGACAATGAGTTAAAAAACCCTGTATTTATTTGGACGTTCTGGACTTTGGAAATATTAATCAAAATTTGAAAAATAAATATGAGAGAGAAGCTGGTATTCAGAAAGGTGTGAGGCAAGGCTCCAACTTATCACCCATACTTTTCAATCTTTACATTGAACAAGCAATGAAGGAAATTAGAGAGAAATTTAAAGTGGGAGTGAAGATTCAAGGAGAAATAAGTTCAACTCTGATATTTGCTGATGACATTGTCATCTTGGCCGACACGCCTGAGTTTTTGAATGGTATGGACGCCGTCTTGAGGAAACAATTCATGATGAAAACTAATAAATGTAAAACAAAAATATTGAAATGCAGCCGCAATAAATCAGAAACCTCTATGGACATTAAATTGGCAGGTGAAAATCTAAAGGAAGTAGGAGACTTCTGTTACTTAGGAAGCAAAATAACGAGTGATAGACGAAGCAATGAGGATATAAAAAGTAGGTTGGCTCAGGCAAGGAAAGCATTTCTACAGAAAAGGAATCTGTTGGCATCGAATATAGTTTAGGTATTAGGAATATCTTTTTGAAAACCTTTGTCTGGAGCGTGGCGCTCTATGGAAGTGAAACTATTGGTGCAACAGAAAAGAGGAGAATTGAAGCGATTGAAATGTGGTGTTACATGAGAATGACGATGATCAGATGGGTAGATAGGGTTACAAACGAAGAAGTATTAAGACGAGTGGGAAAGGAGAGATGTTTCAGTTGACTGCTAATGAAGAGAAGAGATAGGTTGGTAGGACACAAATTAAGACACCCAGGAATAGCAAGCTTACTTATGGAAGGCAGGGTCGAGGACAATAACTGTAGGGGTAGCCCAAGGTTAGAGTATGTTAAACAGATTGCCTCGGATGTAGGGTGTGGTAGCTATGTAGAGATGAAACGATTAGCTCAGGACAGGGAGGAATGGAGCGCTGCATCAAACCAGTCAAAAGACTGAAGACAAACAACACCAACTTTTATATTTGAGTAAATAATAATAATAATAAGGAGAAGAATAACGATCACAACAGCAAACGTGACCTCGACTCTGAGCGAGTACAATACTCCGGGTAGTCATAAAATCATCAGGAGGTAGTTTTATTGAGGCAAGAACTCTTAACAACAATCTCCTGCGGGCTGAAACTTTAAATACGTTCAACAGGAAGTTCGTACGTATCAAGTATTCATAGACAACCGCTTCATCATCGCGCATCTTCTTGGAGTTGAGGTTAGGGTTGCCTCCTGTCCTGTAGTATTTAGTCGTTGGCCCTTCAAACAAGCTTCTATAATCCTCAATCTTTGATCAAGCTTTGACTTGCCTACAGTTCCTCGCTTGTGCCCCCCGTGGTTATATCGTGAACTATTGTTTCCGGATGTACATCTCCCCCCCCCCCCCCCGGAAGGGCGTCACATCTAGTGGGACGAGGGTTGGTGACCACGGGACCTCCAGCTGAGTCCGGCATTCCTTCTACTTACTTGTGCCGGGCTCCTCTCCGTCTTCTTTCCTGTCGACCTCTCTTGGTCAATTCTTGTTCTCTTCCGAGCCCGACGGTATTAGGGTATCCGAGGCCTAGGGAGGCTCTTCCTTTCCCTGTTTAATTGGCCCTTGTCACATCTTTTCTGATACCCTCCTTCTGGGAAGGGCCAGCCTTCTTTTTCTCTTCATGTTATCTCCATCCTTTTGCACAAGGCCCTCAAGTAGGCAGGATGCATGTAGCAGTACCACTTCTGCTACACCCTCAAGGGCTAACAGTATCTCCTACCTTCTGCTCAAGGAGGCAGGGTGTATGTAGCCCCACCACTTATGGTGCTACCTCAATGGCTCACAGCATCTCCTACCATCTGCATAAGGCCCTCAAGGAGGGAGGGTGTATGTAGCCCCACCACTTCTGCTACATACTCGAGGGTTCACAGTATCTCCTACCTTCTGCTAAAGGAGGCAGGGTGTATGTAGCCCCACCACTTATGGTGCTACCTCAATGGCTCACAGCATCTCCTACCTTCTGCATAAGGCCCTCAAGGAGGGAGGGTGTGTGTAGCCCCACCACTTCTGCTACATCCTCAAGGGCTCACAGTATCTCCTACCTTCTGCTCAAGGCCCTCAAGGAGGCAGGGTGTATGTAGCCCCGCCACTTCTGGTGCTACCTCAATGGCTCACAGTATATCCTACCTTCTGCTCAAGGCCCTCAAGGAGGCAGGGTGTATGTAGCCCCGCCACTTCTGGTGCTACCTCAATGGCTCACAGTATATCCTACCTTCTGCTTAAGGCCCTCAAGGAGGCAGGGTGTATGTAGCCCCACCACTTCTGCTATACCCTCAAGGGCTCACAGTATCTCCTATCTTCTGCTCATGGCCCTCAAGGAGGCAGGGTGTATGTAGCCCCGCCACTTCTGGTGCAACCTCAATGGCTCACAGTATATCCTACCTTCTGCTCAAGGCCCTCAAGGAGGCAGGGTGTATGTGGCCCCACCACTTCTGGTGCTACCTCAATGGCTCACAGTATCTCGTACCTTCTGCTCAAGGCCCTCAAGGAGGCAGGGTGTATGTGGCCCCACCACTTCTGGTGCTACCTCAATGGCTCACAGTATCTCCTACCTTCTGCTCAAGGCCCTCAAGGAGGCAGGGTGTATGTGGCCCCACCACTTCTGGTGCTACCTCAATGGCTCACAGTATCTCTTACCTTCTGCTCAAGGCCCTCAAGGATGCAGGGTGTATGTGGCCCCACCACTTCTGGTGCTACCTCAATGGCTCACAGTATATCCTACCTTCTGCTCATGGCCCTCAAGGAGGCAGGGTGTATGTAGCCCCGCCACTTCTGGTGCTACCTCAATGGCTCACAGTATCTCCTACCTTCTGCTCAAGGCCCTGAAGGAGGCAGGGTGAATGTGGCCCCACCACTTCTGCTATACCCTCAAGGGCTCACAGTATCTCCTACCTTCTGCTCAAGGCCCTCAAGGAGGCAGGGTGTATGTAGCCCCACCACTTCTGCTACACCCTCAAGGGCTCACAGTATCTCCTACCTTCTGCTCAAGGCCCTCAAGGAGCAGGGTGTATGTAGCCCCACCACTTATGGTGCTACCTCAATGGCTCACAGCATCTCCTACCATATGCATAAGGCCCTCAAGGAGGGAGGGTGTGTGTAGCCCCACCACTTCTGCTACATCTTCAAGGGCTCACAGTATCTCCTACCTTCTGCTCAATGCCCTCAAGGAGGCAGGGTGTATGTAGCCCCACCACTTATGGTGCTACCTCAATGGCTCACAGTATCTCCTACCTTCTGCTCAAGGCCCTCAAGGAGGCAGGGTGTATGTAGCCCCGCCACTTCTGGTGCTACCTCAATGGCTCACAGTATATCCTACCTTCTGCTCAAGGCCCTCAAGGAGGCAGGGTGTATGTAGCCCCGCCACTTCTGGTGCTACCTCAATGGCTCACAGTATATCCTACCTTCTGCTTAAGGCCCTCAAGGAGGCAGGGTGTATGTAGCCCCACCACTTCTGCTATACCCTCAAGGGCTCACAGTATCTCCTACCTTCTGCTCATGGTCCTCAAGGAGGCAGGGTGTATGTAGCCCCGCCACTTCTGGTGCTACCTCAATGGCTCACAGTATATCCTACCTTCTGCTCAAGGCCCTCAAGGAGGCAGGGTGTATGTGGCCCCACCACTTCTGGTGCTACCTCAATGGCTCACAGTATCTCCTACCTTCTGCTCAAGGCCCTCAAGGAGGCAGGGTGTATGTGGCCCCACCACTTCTGGTGCTACCTCAATGGCTCACAGTATCTCCTACCTTCTGCTCAAGGCCCTCAAGGAGGCAGGGTGTATGTAGCCCCACCACTTCTTCTATACCCTCAAGGGCTCACAGTATCTCCTACCTTCTGCTCATGGCCCTCAAGGAGGCAGGGTGTATGTAGCCCCGCCACTTCTGGTGCTACCTCAATGACTCACAGTATATCCTACCTTCTGCTCAAGGCCCTCAAGGAGGCAGGGTGTATGTAGCCCCACCACTTATGGTGCTACCTCAATGGCTCACAGCATCTCCTACCATATGCATAAGGCCCTCAAGGAGGGAGGGTGTGTGTAGCCCCACCACTTCTGCTACATCTTCAAGGGCTCACAGTATCTCCTACCTTCTGCTCAATGCCCTCAAGGAGGCAGGGTGTATGTAGCCCCACCACTTATGGTGCTACCTCAATGGCTCACAGTATCTCCTACCTTCTGCTCAAGGCCCTCAAGGAGGCAGGGTGTATGTAGCCCCGCCACTTCTGGTGCTACCTCAATGGCTCACAGTATATCCTACCTTCTGCTCAAGGCCCTCAAGGAGGCAGGGTGTATGTAGCCCCGCCACTTCTGGTGCTACCTCAATGGCTCACAGTATATCCTACCTTCTGCTTAAGGCCCTCAAGGAGGCAGGGTGTATGTAGCCCCACCACTTCTGCTATACCCTCAAGGGCTCACAGTATCTCCTACCTTCTGCTCATGGTCCTCAAGAGGCAGGGTGTATGTAGCCCCGCCACTTCTGGTGCTACCTCAATGGCTCACAGTATATCCTACCTTCTGCTCAAGGCCCTCAAGGAGGCAGGGTGTATGTGGCCCCACCACTTCTGGTGTTACCTCAATGGCTCACAGTATCTCCTACCTTCTGCTCAAGGCCCTCAAGGAGGCAGGTTGTATGTGGCCCCACCACTTCTGGTGCTACCTCAATGGCTCACAGTATCTCCTACCTTCTGCTCAAGGCCCTCAAGGAGGCAGGGTGTATGTAGCCCCACCACTTCTTCTATACCCTCAAGGGCTCACAGTATCTCCTACCTTCTGCTCATGGCCCTCAAGGAGGCAGGGTGTATGTAGCCCCGCCACTTCTGGTGCTACCTCAATGACTCACAGTATATCCTACCTTCTGCTCAAGGCCCTCAAGGAGGCAGGGTGTATGTGGCCCCACCACTTCTGGTGCTACCTCAATGGCTCACAGTATCTCATACCTTCTGCTCAAGGCCCTCAAGGAGGCAGGGTGTATGTGGCCCCACCACTTCTGGTGCTACCTCAATGGCTCACAGTATCTCCTACCTTCTGCTCAAGGCCCTCAAGGAGGCAGGGTGTATGTGGCCCCACCACTTCTGGTGCTACCTCAATGGCTCACAGTATCTCCTACCTTCTGCTCAAGGCCCTCAAGGAGGCAGGGTGTATGTAGCCCCACCACTTCTTCTATACCCTCAAGGGCTCACAGTATCTCCTACCTTCTGCTCATGGCCCTCAAGGAGGCAGGGTGTATGTAGCCCCGCCACTTCTGGTGCTACCTCAATGACTCACAGTATATCCTACCTTCTGCTCAAGGCCCTCAAGGAGGCAGGGTGTATGTGGCCCCACCACTTCTGGTGCTACCTCAATGGCTCACAGTATCTCCTACCTTCTGCTCAAGGCCCTCAAGGAGGCAGGGTGTATGTGGCCCCACCACTTCTGGTGCTACCTCAATGGCTCACAGTATATCCTACCTTCTGCTCAAGGCCCTCAAGGAGGCAGGGTGTATGTAGCCCCGCCACTTCTGGTGCTACCTCAATGGCTCACAGTATCTCCTACCTTCTGCTCAAGGCCCTCAAGGAGGCAGGGTGTATGTGGCCCCACCACTTCTGCTATACCCTCAAGGGCTCACAGTATCTCCTACCTTCTGCTCAAGGCCCTCAAGGAGGCAGGGTGTATGTAGCCCCACCACTTCTGCTACACCCTCAAGGGCTCACAGTATCTCCTACCTTCTGCTCAAGGTCCTCAAGGAGGCAGGGTGTATGTAGCCCCACCACTTGTGGTGCACCTTGGATATTGCTACACCCTCAAGGGCTCACGGCTGGTGAGTTTGGGCGTTGGCGACCCCGAGGGATTCCTGAGCTGGGTCCGGGTTGTTGCCCCCCCCCCCCCCCTTTTTCCATTGCCTCTGGGGCGGTCCCTCTCCTCTTTCCCTTTCTTACCTTTCTAATCTGCCTTTCCTGGCCCTGCTTCCTTCCAAGCCCCTCAATCCTCATTTTTGGAGGATTGAGGGCATTTCTCTTCCTTCTGTGCATTGTTTGGCTTATTCTTTATGTCTTTACCATTTGTTCTTCTAGTATGTAGGACTGTATTTAGTTATAGTTTTCATTATATTTTCATTCTCATCTCATCTTTCACCATCACACAAACCTTTAGGGCCGATAACCTAGATGTTAGGCCCCTTAAAACAACAATTATCATCATCATCATGTACATACTTCATGAACATCACCAAATATTTTCCCAGTGAGGTCTCAGAGGCTAAGATTGGGAAGGAGTCAGCCGCGGTCTGAGGTTATTTTGGACACCCACGAAAAAGCATTTCTATCATGGCCGACACTCGCCGCTCTTCTCAACCTCAGACTAGGATAAAAAAAAAATCATGACAGAACCGGGAATCTTTGTGGAGATCTGTTAGCCATTGCCAATTGATTCTGTTTTTCCATGGTGCAGTGGTCAAGCTGCTCACCTCTCATCAATTCCCGGTTGATGAACATATATGTGACATTTTCGAACTAAAATATCACAAACTGTGGCTCAGATTCCACGTAAATCTGGTGGTCCCGTGGTTCATGATTGTGAGATTAACGGTCACGTGCAACTACAATCTTCCTTGTTTGTTTATTTATTTCACATTAACGGAATCCGTTCAAATCAAGCAAATAATAGATCTGGGTTCGCCACAACTCGTCAAAATGTTAACAAAGTTCGTTAACAGACGATTATCAAAATGTCATAGTTCACCATTAGCATCCCTAACGAGCCATTAAAACGAATTGTAACGGCTGACGATAGCATTCCAATTCTTAATGGAGCGTGTAATATGACGACGCGCACGTGTCACAAGATAATTAACAACGCAATTTGCAAGTATAAACAAAACAAAAGCAACAAACACGAACACAAGAAGACTTGCTACATTTGTCAACCCGTTCATTTTAAATCTCAGGCACACACTGACCAACCGTGAAACTACAAATAATCCATCCTCTTGTTCACTATGATCTCACTATAATTTCTTTCATCCAAAGAAAAATTCGGGCCCTGGTTCTTCTCTTCCCGTTCATCATCTGCCATGAGCTTGCCACGGTGGGTGAGTGGTTATAGTGTCGGACTACCAACCCCAAGATTGCAGGTTCGCCCCTGGTCGTGGTAAGTGATTTTTGAAGGCGACAAAAATCACGACACTCCTGTCATACGTTGTTGGCATGTTAAAGAACCCATTTGAATTCAGTAGGCCGTGTTCAATGGCAAAATTAATCTCGGGATTTTCCGCCAACACAAAGTTCCTCCATTCTCTACTTGAAAGCGCTGTAGTGTCAAGGAGTTTAGATATCTAACCTCCTTGACTTTCATAGCGTTCAAAGGAACGACGAAATTCGACATGCAAGCTACCCTCTGGGTGTCAATTAACAAAGCTTGCACCAGGCACCCGAGGCCATACGATATTATTATTATTTATCTGCCATGTTCGTTTCTAATCAAGAAGCATACTACTTTCCAGGTTTTTACAGTTCACTGCCTGCTTGATAAAACCAAGGAACATATAACTCTAAACTTCTTTCAGCTCACGGCATGCTTGATAAAACCAAGGAACATATAACTTTAAACTTCTTGCACCTCACGGCCTGCCTGATAAAACCAAGGAACATATAACTTTAAGCTTCTTGCACCTCACGGCCTGCCTGATAAAACCAAGGAACATATAACTTTAAACTTCTTGCACCTCACGGCCTGCCTGATAAAACCAAGGAACATATAACTTTAAACTTCTTGCACCTCACGGCCTGCCTGATAAAACCAAGGAACATATAACTTTAAACTTCTTTCACCTCACGGCCTGCTTGATAAAATCAAGGAACATATAACTCTAAACTTCTTGCAGCTCACGGCCTGATTGATAAAACCAAGGAACATATAAGTCTACATTAAACTTCTTGCAGCACACGGCCTCCTTGATAAAACTAAGGAACATAGGCTATAACTCTAAACTTCTTGCAGCTCACGGCCTGGTTGATAAAACCAAGGAACATATAAGTCTACATTAAACTTCTTGCAGCACACGGCCTCCTTGATAAAACTAAGGAACATAGGCTATAACTCTAAACTTCATGCAGCACACGGCCTGCTTGATAAAACCAAGGAATATATAACTTCAAAGCTTTTTGCAGTCCACAGCCTGCTTGGTAAATCCAAAGAATATACAAATACCGCCAAAATCTTCGTCTTACAATGAGTTTTGTACATCCCTTAAAAATAATGATTCGTTTGTTAATGCCAACCGGTGAATGTCCTGGTGAAACGCAAACGAGTTTAATTCTAATGTTGAAATTAAAGAGACATATACTTAAGACTGCGTTGGTATTGTTTGTAGAACCCGATAATTTAAATTAACTTGTGAACTGTTTTGCGTCCTTCGACCAACACAAACTGTTGTTAGATTGTAAAATTTAAAAAAGTAAGCAATTATATTTCTATACAATAGTTCTGTAACTTTACTCAAGCCTGCAAGATATGTTGTGGCAAAACAACTAGCTGTTGAGCAAGAGGTGGACCTTCATAATAGATCCTTTCCGATTCATGGATAATACCGCTTGTCTCACTTATTAACGACATGTTGGCCCAGGAGGGTATCGAGCGTCAGCCGTGGCCAGCGTGCTCTCCAGACTGAAATCATGCCGACACATTGCAGCTAGACCAGCACCACCCATAACCCTTAGCCTCCAACAGCTCATTTGAATCCATGTCACGCGATATTGGAGAACATGGTCCATACTGAAGGACAGTTGCTGTAGTGTTTGGACAGTGGGTCTATCTGGGATTAGCGTGAACATCAAGTTACCATGGCAACAACATATCCATGGTTTGGCCCTGTAACGAGCATATCGCTATGCAACTCGCTGTAATTAATCTGGTATTAACTTAATATGAGTTTTGATATCTCGTCTGCAATGGGGTCTCCGAGTGCGATGTGCACCTGCTGTGAGGAATGCGACTGACTGTCATCAGTGTCGACATGGAGCCTACTGGCGCCACGGACTGGATCACCTTCCGGTGATTCTCCACTCGTTATACAACACGGCCTATTATACTGTATTAGTAACTAGCCCGGGTTACCCAGCGTAAGCTTAAATGGTGTATTTTTTTCAATGTCAATGAACTACGACCTATGGTCTATCCGTTTTCCAACTTAGCATGATGGGTTAAAATCACTGACTGGACTATTAATTATATTATCACTAGCAACCCACCCCGGCTTCGCCTGGGAACAGTTATGAATGCATCACGTGATAAACGCTTTCTTTTTCGATGTCAACGAACTGCGACCTATAACCGTTTTACGTCTCGGCATGGTGGGTTAAAATAACTGACTGGACTATTTATTATATTATCATGGAGATGCATGTGCAACGAATTCTTCTCATATGTAATTTAAGAATGGCGAGGTGATGAAACACAAATCCCCCTCCCGTCCAATCTTAACTCGACGGTATATTTATTGGAACGAAAAGTTCATAGGCGAAATTAAGAAAAGCCGAGTTGCACTTCCAGGGAACTCCTAACACAACCACTCTTCTCTGAAGTCTTAACTCAACACGACTCGACAGTTTGTTGCTGGCTGTATCTGAGGTAATAGGCTCGCCCGCAAGCTAGGCTGTAACTGGGGTGATAGACTCGCCCCTAGCTAGCTCGTAAACTGTCGCATCAGTAATTGAATGGAGATTGTTGGAAGAATGAAACCGTAAAAACACTTTTAGTGGGCGATGTATTGAAGAGAGAGATATGCTCTCGCGGACTTTTTGTAGAACTTTTCATGCTGAACAATTCTTACACTCATAGTATATTGATATTTTTAATGGTTTACCCAGCGTAAGCTTAAAAGGCGCACGGACGGTAGGTCTTTCTTTCGACTCGATCCACTGAACTCGTTACTGCTCGGCTTCCTTTGGTCATAAATGAATGCTTTTCTACAGAAACCTTCCTCGACAAATCATTTACAGAATGGTGACATCCGCATCAAAATCCATCCAGTGGTTCTCGAGATTACCCGTGACATCCAAGAATCGGGGACTTTGTTTTATGGTAGAATTATCACAAGGTATTGATGGAAACTGTACTTATAAAGGCCTAGGCGCTCACGGCCGGCGTTCATATCTAGGGACCGGACATTTATGCACTGAAAACTATTAAAATAGCATGCAATTATGCATTACAAATGTAGAAAATATGCCCTTAACATTAACCCAATCATATTCACTCACTTTATACATGTATCATTCACTGGAAGCATCACAATAGATAGTTGCAAGATTTTCAATGTTTTCTGGAGACAAATTACGTCTATTTTAATCGTTTTCAGTGCACAAATGTCCATCAGTTGAATAATCACTATTACC
This sequence comes from Meconema thalassinum, assembly GCA_946902985.2. Taxonomy (NCBI): domain Eukaryota; kingdom Metazoa; phylum Arthropoda; class Insecta; order Orthoptera; family Tettigoniidae; genus Meconema; species Meconema thalassinum. Next base: position 228,403,719 of record OX336395.1, on the reverse strand, counting down.
TGACACCCACTGTTTTAATAAATACTCCCGTGGCTTATGATCGCGAGATTAACGGTCACGTTAAACTGCAAGCTTCCTTCCTTTTTAATAAATACTTTCTGCCGCTCTTCTCTTTAGGCATTTTGAGTTCAGGATATGCAGACTAAGAATAAAGTAACACATTAACTGAAGAAACTCCTCACAAAACTAACCCCGGGCTACTGGCTGTCAAGATGGTGAAAGGATTGTCCCACACCATTCCCTTCTTCAAATAGCCAAGCAGCATTACGTAAAATATTAGTTGTTAATCTGTTGCTCAGAAAGTTGCCTACAAGGGGTGTCCAACACGCAGGTGAAACCTATTTTGTTCAAGATGTGTTAAATTATACTCAATTTCAACGGTATATGCTAAAATATGCTGTTATGTTCAGAATATGCAAAAAAAAAAAAATATGCATTTGCATATGCATTTTCAAATAATCCAGTCCCTATTCATAACTATGTTGAAGTCTACAAGCCTGGACAACTTGAGCATAGTTATGCACACTGTAGTTAATTAATTGAAGGGGGCACAGCGGTCAATTTGGTTGTTTACCACGTAGGTGGACCGGGTTCCTTTCCCGGCTAATCCATGCAGGCCTTTCAAGGTAAAATGCCACGCCCGTTGTTTGGAGATCCCGTAGCTTATGATGTCGAGATTAACTATAGTACAAGCCTCCTAATTCAGAGATTCAGAACTGCTCCTTCACATCTGCAGCAAGTGCGGCTGGCAGAGACGCTCCTATTGAGTTCTATTCCTGTATAGTGTTAAATCTGGAATATTCCAACGATGGAACACGACTTAACATTACCATGATTCTTAGTTGGTTGGTTGGTTCCTCAGTTTAGGGGCTGCGACAACGCGGTCATGTTGCCCCGTGTACTTTGGATGTGTGTAGAATCTGTCTGATAACTGGTGTTAATTGTGATGACTGTATTAGTGTGTGTTATTTGTTTTTAATTCAAGTAAAGACTGTAGATATTCGATTTCAAGTAGTTCCAACTTTTGCTACCAAACGTCACTGTCAACGACCGACTAGTTCTGAACTTCGTTACTAGATGCCACCACAGTAAGCTCCTGGCGACGAACGTTGGAACCTAAGAGCGTTAGTCAAATATAACCTACAATTTAACTTCACACAAGTGTAATTAGTGGAAGGTTCTTTATCATGCCATAAATCTATGACATGGGACCACCGGCTTTACTTCCCCTTCGAAGGGAGGCATACAAAGGGATTTTTAAAGCTCTTAAAAAAACCGACGACTTCGGCCGGGTTTGAACCCGTGACCTTGGGCATAGAAGCTCAGCATGCTACCGACTACGCCACCGAAGCCGCTACCCAAGATTCTTACATCAGAATATTAATCTAGACATTACAAACATTTGTAACTCATCGATTCTAGCGGAAGTCAAATCCTTTTATTGCCCAATTAGTCTCTATTTTCACCAAGAAGTATATGATTAATATCTTGAGCTCTCATATATGTTGCGCACGCCGTAGGTCTACTGCTCATCGCGCACAACCAATCTCACGAGTAGACTACGTGATACATCGAGCCCAATCAAAAAGCTCCAGTAGTTTGATTAAAAAAAGTGAAGGCACAATCTTCAGTCTCCTTTCACCTGCTTTATCTATCCACGCAACTCGACGGATTTTCATGCTGTTCTTACCATTAAAGCAGGCGTACCATACCAACTACAGGCCGGACGTTTGTTTTAGACGAGTGAAAAATCTTAATGGAAGCCTGGAGGCGAGTTACTGCCGTACCTGTGTTGTTATCAGCTGCCCCAAGCGATCCGATGATTGACACATCTGTTTCACACTTTTGTCTAGGAGTACAGTCATTGGAAAATATAATGACATTCTGTTCGTAACTATGTAACGTGTACTTCCGCGACACACAATACTTAAATGGGGACTGTACTGTCTGCTCAAGTCTGGAATTCCATTACATCAGATCGGTGGTGACAAGTGTGAAGCGATAGGGTGAGAGAGTGAGTGTGTGTAGGCTCACCCACAGGCTTCAAGGTCAAGGGCAATCGTCTAAAACAAACGTCCGGCCTGTACATGGGATATGATAATAGTACAGGCCGGACGTTTGTTTTAGACGAGTGAAAAATCTTAATGGAAGCCTGGAGGCGAGTTACTACAGTACCTATGTTGTTATCACCTGCCTCAAGCGGTCCGATGATTGACAAAGCTGTTTCACACTTCTGCTAGGAGTACAGTCATTGGCAAATATAATGACATTCCGTTCGTAACTATGTAACGTGTACTTCCGCGACACACAATACTTAAATGGGGACTGTACTGTCTGCTCAAGTCTGGAATTCCATTACATCAGATCGGTGGTGACAAGTGTGAAGCGATAGGACGAGAGAGTGAGTGTGTGTAGGCTCACCCGCAGGCTTCAAGGTCAAGGGCAATCGTCTAAAACAAACGTCCAGCCTGTAATAGTAATGCAACAGCATGCACTTATCTTTTTTTTCTCCCCGCCCCAGGGGCTCACAACTAGTGAAACGTGGATTGGCGATCACGGGACCCTAGCTGAATCTGACATTGTTTCCACTTACTTGTTCTGGGCTCCTCTCTGTTATGTTTCCTGTCGACCTCCTTTGGTCAACTCTTATTAATTTCCTACCCCGACGGTATATTAGGGTTTCCGAGGCCTAGGGAGTCTTTGACCTTTCCGCCTTAATTGGCCCTTCTCTCATCTTTCCTGATCCCTCATTCTTCGAGGGGTCAGCCTTCTTGTTTTGTTTCCGTTGTATCTCCTGCCTTCTGCACAAGGTCCTCAAGGAGGCAGGGTGTGTGTAGCCCCACCACTTATGGTAATAATAATAATAATAATAATAATAATAATAATAATAATAATAATAATCATATCGTATGGCCTCGGATGCCGGGTGCAAGCTTTGTAATTTGTCACCCAGAGGGTAGCTTGCATGTCGAATTTCGTTGTTCCTTGAATCACTATGAAAGTCAAGGAGGTTAGATATCTAATCTCCTTGAACACCATAGCGCTTTCTAGTAGAGAAATGAGGAACTTTGTGTTGGCGGAAACTCCCGAGATTAATTTTGCCATTATGAACACGACCTACTGAATTCAAATGGGTTCTTTGACATGCCAACATCGTATGACATGCGTATCGTATTTTTGCCGCCTTTCAAAAAAAAACACTTACCACGGCCAGGAGCGAACCTGCAAGCTTGGGGTTAGTAGACCGACACGCTATCCACTCACCCACCGTGGCAAGCTACCACTTATGGTGCACCCTCAAGGGCTCACGTCTGGTGAGTTCGGGCGTTGGCGACCCCGAGGTCTTCCTGAGCTGGGTATGGTTTTTCTCCTTCTTCCATTGTCTTTGCGGCGGTGCCTCCCCTCTTTCCCTTCCGTATCTGCCTTTTATGGCCCTCCTGTCTTCCATGTCCCTTAATTCTCATTCTTCGAGGGTTGAGGGCACTTCCTTTCCTCCTGTCTTTTGTTTCCCTTATTCTTATTATTGTTTTCCATTTCCTCTTCTACGATGTAGTTTTAGGTAAAGTTTCATTTCATTAAAATTTTCACAATACCCAGACCATTAGGGGCCGATAACCCAGGTGTTAGGCTCCTTAAAACAACAATTATCATCATCATATTTTCTTTTCCTATCTCTCTCCCCTTCTAATGTGCTCAAATAGCTAGGGAATCACCACTCACCAGGCATGCTGCAACTGCTTCCATGACTCGTGCAGATAAGAATCTTTTACGTGTGGAAAGTCGAGTTCAATCAGCATCTTTCGTGTTATTCATAAAACAGGGATGTCCAATTATGATTACTGTAGGTTATTTATTATTTAGCGTTTGGCTATCATCACATCATGGAACAATAAAAAAAACAAGATATATATGTTCGACGATGTCGAAATGTAAATATTATACGTCAGAAAACTGTATCATAATGATGGTCATTATAGTACTGTTTTTCATTATGAGACAGTTTCTCCAGCTAATCAGAGCTCATTCATTGACCAATTAGGTAAGAATACCTTCGCGCATGCGCTCAAAATCCAAAATGTCGGACATGAATTACATGATTTGAAAGTTCAAATTGGATATCGATTCAACCATTGTAGTAACAATCCCAAACACAAACACAAAATCAGCACGAACCTTTACGGTAACAAGAAAATACTATGACATAATATGTAAGAAATTTATGAATCTACGTCTAGAAGTTAGCAACACAGCATCCTTCTATATAAATTACTGGCATGGAAAGTGCAACGTCCCATATGTTCGCGTAAATAAACTGGCGAATATGAGACAAGAAATAGCACTATACCTTAATATCTCCAACTCCAATTTATACACAGCGCATTGCTTTCAAACTACTTCGGCGACAATATTAGTGAATGCTAGTCTTGATCGGCACTAGGCATCATGCAGGCTGTAAACAATAGCATTGCCAAGCAAAGCAAATGGTCTTTGCTTCCGAAGATCTTTGACCCACGCATGCGCTCTGTTCAGTCAGCAAGTTCACTAACTGAAGTGAATGAATCGCACAGATTGTATGAATATGTATGTTAGATAATAAAGTTATTGTTATCGTCGAACATAAACAGTCGTATGCAACTCGCCTATACCTATGGTAATTAAGACACTCGTATGGAAATTATAAAACTCGCTACGCTCGTTTTATAAACATACTCGTGACCTAATTATTGGCATTATAGGCTCGTTGCATAATGTACTATTACAATACACTATACATAAATAGGTCATAATGAAACTTTCAATGTCCGTAGATAGTCAACAACTCGATCAGTCGCCAACAGGAACTCAGAAGGGTCTCCGGGGAAGGCTGTCATTTGACAAGATTGGATGATATTGATACGTGTTACCCCTAGTAGCACGTTCGTTAATTGGATTACAGAGGGTAAAGCACAGCACAAGTGGTCCTTTAAAAATATAGCTTTATTGCAGGTCTAGAAAGTTACACTACACAATAAACATTTAGAAACCTATTAGCAGTCTCAGTCAAGTTTCTCCCTTACGGAGTACACTCACCCTTTTGTTCTCACTCACAGAAGTTAATCCCACACTAATGAGGTAGACCCGTGTCCTGGCTAGAAATAACTGCACTCTTCCTCTTGTAAACAAGCCACAGTCTGTCACTCACTGTTCCTGAATACCGTACTACACAATGTTTCGCAATTCACACGTCACCGCATTACCTCTGTCGCACAGGCATAAACACACACTCCTCAAAAACACAGTCCGTCCCTCGCTGGCCAGGTCGCTCTTATAGCCTATAGCGGGGGCTGATGACTCAATAGATGTTTCTAGAGTAGACCAGGGTTTACACCTTCTCGTGATTTCCAGTACTAGGCGGACCAAGAACCTTCTGGACTATGTCTTGCAACCCCGTTGCGTAAGGCGCTGGTAACACTCAGTCAGGAATAGCCTGGGGCGGCCTGAGTCACGCGCGGACGACGAAAATGCCTAGCATTCGTAACAATATGTTGAACTGTTTGCCTTTCTGCACCGCAATCACATTTTGGAGATTGAACTTTGTCCCATTTATGCATCAAATCTGCACATCTGCCACAGCCAGTCCTTACTCTGTTCAAGGAAGACCAAATTTTCCGATTCAGTTCAAATCCTGGTGGTTTGGTCGTAATACACGGCATGCTAAGCTGCTCTGTAGGAGCAGATGAATTCCACGTTGCTTTCCAACGATCAAGCAACACTCATCGAGTGTTCGAGCAGTCTTCAACGGTGGATGACGAGAGCGAAGTCTGTTTCTGTGGATGGCAGGAAAGTCGGCATGCACAGGAAGAAGAGGGTTGTTGGATATACAGGGTCTTTATTTTTGCTTGGCAAGGGAATTCCGCTCGACCTTCGCCGGCTGTTACAGGTTGGCGCGCGCGGTCTCCGGCCGTATTCCCACGCTCTTGCTGCGTTAGACGTGTGAGTTCTGAGCTAATTGGGTGTTTTATAAAGCTACTGTGTACTGTATTGTATAGTGTTTTATTGTGATTGTGTATAGTGCTGTAATGCCTTATATGAATTATTCGTTACGTGAACGTGTATATCTGCACAATACGTAGACAAAGTGCAGGAAATCGTGCACTGGAACAAGACAAAAGTTTCGAGTGAAATTTCCAGGGAGACCCATTCCTAAAAATTGGACAATAAAACAACTGGCTGAGAGATTCAAACCTACAGGTTCAGTAAACAATAAAAATAGACGTCATTGTTTTCTTACCGAAGCTAAATTAACCGGAGTAACCGGAAACTTCATAAGGAGATGCCGACTACGTTCGGCAGCGGATGGGGAACATTTTCAGCATCTACTGTAAACATGGTGAGTAAAATTGCATCTTACTGATTTTAAGCACCGTATTCTGCCGCTCATATGCGCGCGCGGTCGCCGGCAACTGAGCTGTCACTGGCGGAGCGCGTGAGCGAGAATGTCCTTGCCATGCAAATATAAAGACCCTGTATTACTGTAGGAGAAAAATACTATTTCACAAAACGATAACATTTCTGGCTGTCAAACCTTGCAATGACAACACTATTACTTTCGTCTCATACAACAGAATTTGAATTGAAGAATGGATTTCGAGGAAGCGTGAGTTCGTCTCACGGAAGCACCAAATTTCACTTAAGCCTTGAGAACTGGCGAAATAAAATATAACACGAGGACTGGCGCCGGCTTCGGTGGCATACGGTAATTGGTAGCATGATGCACCTTGCAAATAATAATACTTTTTTTCGAAACTCCCCGCCACCGCTGCTTCAATTTATATCTCTCTCTCTCTCTGTGTTTTCTCTCTCTCTCTCTCTCTCTCTCAATAAATTCCTATATTGTGCCCATTTAGCATGAAATATGCAAATCAAAGTATGCCAGCAATGCTCAAATCGGGATTTTCGGGGTTATGGTATGTTCTTCCACTCTGTGACTTACACATTTTGGATTAAATAGAGGATACACTTCCAAAATAATCAACAAATCAACTCCTACAATAAAACATTTAATTACTCCAATAAATGGCGCTACAACAAAATAAACAAATAAAATACTGACCAATACTTCTAACTTGTTCAGAGTGAACAAGGAATACATAAATAAACAAAGGTTAAATCATAATAAATGGTTTCCTATAAACCAACAAACTTACATTTCTTTTCACTTCCATAAAGTATCCCTTTAAAATTCCATAAAATCAAGAGCTCCAAATGGCTCGATACCTTTTTATATTCTCTGTGTTATTCTTTTACAACACCTCACTTCCTATTATATGAGTATCTTATAATTAAAACAATATATACTTCTCCTTAAAGTACTGTTATTCATTTACTTAAATTTTGGGCTTTCACATGTTCATGGGTTACCATCTCTCTCAGTCAACAATTCACTACTGTGATTGGGAAAACATCTGCGTACTCCCGAGTTATAGAAGACTACTTGAACATGTCAAAAATTAAGATCAGTCCCGAAATCTAATTGTCTTCACTGAACTCGTGAATTCCTACATTATATTACATTAGGGACTTATCGTTATTTGTCTTAAAAAGACCATTATCTCATAATAAAGCAACGATCTGAACTTGCAAGCGGTAATCTTCAACTAAAGGAACTTCGGTTCGAAGACCGGGTCGTTAAAACCAACTCTAAACCCTCTGTGGATTATAACTTCAAAACAGACGGCTATTCAAACCTACCACAACATCAATGGCGAGGGGTCTGGCCGGGCCACTTAGCGCGATTTATTGCAGGGGAGGCAGACATTACGGTCCTCGCCCACACGGGACGAACGATTCTTAGCTTTACACAGCTGTTTCATTATGTAGTTCTTTGAACAAGCATGGCTCTCATTATACTATTTTTATTGAGGTTCACAAGACCTTATTCTCTTAAACTCGGCATTTATTAATTATGAAGTATCCTCATTGGTGGGTAAGAATAATTCAATACAACAACAAATATTTAAGGGCTTCAATAATAGACGAACCTGGGTTCGATTCCTTTCACTGCCTCGGGAACCATATCCCATACTGGAGGACTTACACATTCGCGACTTAGGGCGACCTTTGTCTATCACCTGCGCTCATAATACAACAAATATTTCACACCCTTCTACAATATAACACACACATGGCCTCGTGATCAGAGGACTTACCATAGCTCAATTACCGCGACCAACTGCCCCTCATAATTAAATTTACCGAGTATTCAAACGCATTCCTAGCGTGACAAAACTCTTTAATGCGCTTCACAGCGCTTACATGTTACTGAGCCAAGTTGCCTTCAAAGACCTGATAGATTCAACAATACACATTTGATCTACATCTCAATTTTATATTAATCCTCTCCCGTGCCAATAATCGCTTTATCTCAAAACAATGTGTTCACCACAAGTATTAATTCTTTTTAAAAGAGCTCACAAACTCTTATTTTCATATAATTCATTATAAGCTTTATTAATTCATATAATTGTTATTATTATTATTACGCTTGCTTTCACATATTCAAATCATTTATCAACTACACTGATATTTTATTTCCTACATTACCCCAAATGTATTTATTTATTTCACATAATTATTTTATACTTTCTCATTTTTAATCGTTCAGATCGCGCTATTATTCTGTTATTTGTTATTCAACAACATCCCTATTTTCTCATTCTCAGGTGGATTGTACGCAAATATTCCCCAACACATAACATAATGAAATGGTTACTCACATGATATGTCGGTCACCGACCGAACTTCCAACGATGTTTCATTTTGCCCACTTGAATGTGTTTAAGTCATCTTCCCTAATTCCATTTCACACATTGACACTTCTTGATACACAAACATATTATTTACCTTCAACACTGGTAACATATTGAATACAATTTTGTATTCTTTTATCATACACAAATACATTCACTAAAAATTATAACACTTAAACGGATTTAACTATATTTACATTACACTGCTTTTAATCACTAAGGCTTTGCTTTTTGTCTTTACACACGTGATTCCTTCTTTCCCGTTTCCAAGGGTTGACACTCTTAGACGTTGGCTTCCTATCTGGCAAGATGATGAAAGTCTCAATCAATCTACCCTCCCTGGAACGGCTATTCCTCAAATCCGGTTTCCTGACGATCGGCTTCTATTTTTATTAGCTCGAAATCGCTTCTTTCTAGACACTATTTATTGGTCTAGCTACAGTCTGTTCTGTTACGGTCTTTCGAATATTTTATCGGTGACCTATGATTCCCTAGCACTTACGGCTATTCCTTTAATTAGTTTCGTAGCTTAATGCTTTTACTGTTCGTTTGTCTCCTGTTAGACAATGTCTTGGATTAAATTTTCCCTTCTTATTTTCTTCGGCGCTCTAGTTCCTATTTTTTTTATACACTTGGCGTTACTATTTTTGTCCGACCCTGATCGGATTCCTTAACTGTTATATAACTGTTTGTTTCTCTATCGTTGGTACTTCAAACGTTACGATACTTTCTGTCGTTTTACTGAACTGTTATTTGAAGACCTATCGCCTGTTCTTTAAGTTCGCAGCCTACTTTGACTGTAATTCGGAACTTTCACTATAAAGACTGATGCTGGCTGAACTAAATCCTGTACTAGGATTTTCCTAAGTCTTCACACGGCGATACTATGATGATACTTCTCGGCCACTCCCTACGGGTGCTCGTTGGTGATACAGAGTATCACGAACTCTCGAGGTCTAGTAAGTACTACATGATTTGCCTGGCACGGCCAGGGCTTTTATACAAAACGGCGACAAAACGATCAAATCCTTGTCTTTTTCATAACCAACTTTTGAAGCAATGGTCGCACACTTTTAAAAATTATATCTCTGGAAAGCTTGTTTTCTAAACGTAAACTGATTTCTTTGCACGTGAAAATCGATCGTACAATTCTGAGATATTAAATGAAATTTACTCTTAAGATACGTGGGTGTTGTAGTTGATTTTTAATCCCCACCACCGCGGGTCTCGGGGAACTTTTATTGACGTAATGCCACGTTTGCACTTCTTTCCTAGGCAATTTTTACAACATCTTTCCCCACACAAAAATCTCTATTCCGAAATGATTCACAATGATGTATTTCTTTTGTTAATTTTATACTCGCAAGTGGCTTAAATCTAATTATTCTCCTTCTTGCATAACAGCGCGGTTGCCGTTTTACTGCAACGCAAGCTCAATTTCCGAAACCGTCTCTCTGTCACTCTGAAAGGAAAGTTCCTCTCGTTCTAACCATAGCCATGATCGCTCCTTATCAGTGCGTCATGCATGATATCATTTCCTGGCCACCTGGGCTCATATTCTTGCACAAGATTAAACCAGTCCTCTTGTATAAAATATTTCCAAGTCATTCTAAAGACTGTATATTTCCTTCCTTCTTTTTACCATAATACATGGATTCGACCCCTTGAACCAATGGTACATGGGTTCAATATGGAATCTTAGTTTTTTTTAAATCTCCGTCCTTTTGAAAATCTGCAACAAAAAATACAAAAAATGAAGGCGGGTTCAAACCCGGCCGAAGTAGTCGGATTTTTTAAGAGCGTAAAATCCTTCAGTATGCCTTCCTTCGGAGGGGAAGTGCGTAATAATAATAATAATAATAATAATAATAATAATAATAATACCGTATGGCCTCGGGTGCCGGGTGCAAGCTCTGTAATTTGACACCCAGAGGTGTTGTTCCTTGAATCACTATGAAAGTCAAGGAGGTTGGATATCTAAGCTCCTTCAACACTATAGCGCTTTCTAGTAGAGAAATGAGGAAACTCCCGAGATTAATTTTGCCATTATGAACTCGGCCTACTGAATTCAAATGGGTTCTTTAACATGCCACCTTTCAAAAATCACTTACCACGGCCAGGAGCGAACCTGCAATCTTGGGGTTAGTAGATCGACACGCTATCCACTCACCCACCATGGTAAGCTGGAGGGGAAATAAAGCCGTCGGTCCCATGTCATAGATTTATGGCATGTAAAAGATCCTTCCACAGACTTAACTTGTGTGAAGCTAAATTTCTAGGTTAGATTTCACTGGAAAGCTCTATCAGAGCTCCAACGTTCACCACTATGTATCATTGACATCTGGTAGTGAAAGTTATAACTACTTGAAATTGAACGGAACTTGTAGCTCACCCTATGGGTGTCCGCTAGAAGCAGCTACAGCCTCTGGCGAGCCGAACATGTCCTCGCACACTCCCGGAACAAAACGCGATACGATAAATAAATAAATAATTTTGACCCATAATGTGTCGCTCCCTGTTTGTCGTAGTCGTACAGATTTTAATGAAGTAGTTTTACACCTGGTGTCTTCCTTTGAACTATTCCCAATATAAAATGAGATTTATTTATATTTTTCAAATTTAACATTCAGAAAAATGGCAATAATTTTCGTAACAGCTTAGCATTGGCCTTGATAGTGGCGATAAAAATCTCATCGCAGTTCTAGTGAACAAAGGAGCTGATGACCAAGGTTTCCCTAGACCCTACGCATCGATCAATAAGAACGTGAGCCATGCAATTGAACTGAACCAAAGTAGGTAGATTTTCCCCCTTAATTTTTACAGATTGTCTCGACTAAGGTTGGTTGATACCCTAGTTTAGGGGATGCGACAACGCGGTCATGTAGCCCCGGGTACTTTGGGTGTGTATAGAATTTGTTTGATAACCGGTGTTAATTGTGATGGCTGTATTAGTGTGTGTTATCTGTGATTAAGGTAGAAGGACTGCGGACGATTTTTTTTCAAGTAGTTCCAACTTTTGCTACCAAATGCTACCGTCCACGACACCTAGCTGTGGACGTGGCTAATAAATGCCATCGCAGTCAGCATCTGACGGTGAACGTTGGACTAATATAGCGTTATCAAACTAACCTACAAATTTTAGCTACCACAAGTGTAGTTAGCGGAAGGTTCTTTTTCATGCCATAAATCTATGACATGGGATCACCGGCTTTACTTCCCCTCCGAAGGAAGGCATACTGAGGGAATTTCAACGCTCTTAAAAATCCGACGACTTGGCCGGATTTGAACCCGCGATCTTGGGCATAGGAGCTCAGCATGCTACCAACTACGCCACCGAAGCCACTAGTACCGACTAACGTAAGCCGAAAATTGTCACGGGAGGACTGGCGCCTTGGGTAAATCTGACCCGACCATAAATACAGTAATATAGAAATAACTCGAGTGTTCAAAAAGATAAGGACATGTTTCTTTTGCAGGGTGGAGTTAGTTATTGTTGTTTTAAGGGGCGGAACTACGAGGTCATCTGCCCCTTTGCAGGATGGAGTTCAATGCTAGGAAGGAAGGTACGGTACCGTAAGCGACAGGAAATATGGACCGACCAGGTTGAGTTCGGCTGCTATAAAACATTCTTCCACAAAGGTTCGTGTAAGGAAATATTCATCTATCACCAAAGGAAACCGAAAAAAACAATGTACGATAAGTTTCTTTTTAGTGTATGGCTTTTAGTGCCGGGAGTGTCCGAGGACATGTTCGGCTCGCCAGATTTTTGCAGCTGCTTCTACGCGGACACCCATGGGGTGAGCTACATGTACCGCCGCTTGTGGAGTGTTGTTTGGGGAGGCAAGTGTGAATGTAAGGACGAGGAATTGGAAGGTAGTGGCTGTGGCCTATAGTTAGGGACCAACCCCGGCATTTGCCTGGAATCAGGGGCGGATATAGGGTTTTATTTCGGGGGGTGCCCAACCAAGGGTTAAGGGGTATGTTATAGGCCCCAAATTATAGGGGGTCCGGGGTTCTCCCCGGGAAACTTTTGTATAATTTGGTGCAAAATGATGAATTTTAAGGCTATCTGGCATCACTTTCACTACCAATTTGTTGTGATGTTTTAAGTTTGGTTAATGTCAAACACAACTACGGTATTATATAAAGTCAAGGTTTCTTGAAGCATTACTAAATCCGTTTATAACTTCATCGTTAGTGAGATGTATGTTTCTGTGAATAGATAACAAAACTAGACCGTTTAGTCTGTTTTCAGGAGTAGAATTTCTTAAGGATGTTTTCAAACTCCGTTCGGCAGTACCGGTACCTACAGATAGAGGGTAATTTGCCAAAAGTTTGATAAAGGTATAAAAGTTAGGGAAAAAAACTTTTGTCAAGCGCTACATGGGCACTTGTTGCTGTTCTTGGTTCGTTCATAAGAGCGAAGGCACTGGAGAGTAATAAGAGGTTATGTTGTTACACATAAGATCAGAGCAAACTGATTGTCACACTGTTTACATCCCTCTACCATCGCCTTGCTTTGCAACGTTGCCATACGTCGCTTAGTAACAATAGTACCTTCGCCTCGCTTTGCAACGTTGCCATACGTCACTTAGTAACAATAGTACTTTCGCCTTGCTTTGCAACGTTGCCATACGTCGCTTAGTAACAATAGTACCTTCGCCTCGCTTTGCAACGTTGCCATACGTCGCTTAGTAACAATAGTACCTTCGCCTTGCTTTGCAACGTTGCCATACGTCGCTTAGTAACAATAGTACCTTCGCCTCGCTTTGCAACGTTGCCATACGTCGCTTAGTAACAATAGTACCTTCGCCTTGCTTTGCAACGTTGCCATACGTCGCTTAGTAACAATAGTACCTTCGCCTCGCTTTGCAACGTTGCCATACGTCACTTAGTAACAATAGTACCTTCGCCTTGCTTTGCAACGTTGCCATACGTCGCTTAGTAACAATAGTACCTTCGCGTCGCTTTGCAACGTTGCCATACGTCGCTTAGTAACAATAGTACCTTCGCCTTGCTTTGCAACGTTGCCATACGTCGCTAAGTAACAATAGTACCATCGCCTCGCTTTGCAACGTTGCCATACGTCGCTTAGTAACAATAGTACCTTCGCCTCGCTTTGCAACGTTGCCATACGTCGCTTAGTAACAATAGTACCTTCGCCTCGCTTTGCAACGTTGCCATACGTCGCTTAGTAACAATAGTACCTTCGCCTTGCTTTGCAACGTTGCCATACGTCGCTTAGTAACAATAGTACCTTCGCCTCGCTTTGCAACGTTGCCATACGTCGCTTAGTATCAATAGTACGTTCGCCTTGCTTTGCAACGTTGCCATACGTCGCTTAGTAACAATAGTACCTTCGCCTCGCTTTGCAACGTTGCCATACGTCGCTTAGTAACAATAGTACCTTCGCCTTGCTTTGCAACGTTGCCATACGTCGCTTAGTAACAATAGTACCATCGCCTCGCTTTGCAACGTTGCCATACGTCGCTTAGTAACAATAGTACCTTCGCCTCGCTTTGCAACGTTGCCATACGTCGCTTAGTAACAATAGTACCTTCGCCTTGCTTTGCAACGTTGCCATACGTTGCTTAGTAACAATAGTACCTTCGCCTCGCTTTGCAACGTTGCCATACGTCGCTTAGTAACAATAGGACCTTCGCCTTGCTTTGCAACGTTGCCATACGTCGCTTAGTAACAATAGTACCTTCGCCTCGCTTTGCAACGTTGCCATACGTCGCTTAGTAACAATAGTACCTTCGCCTTGCTTTGCAACGTTGCCATACGTCGCTTAGTAACAATAGTACCATCGCCTCGCTTTGCAACGTTGCCATACGTCGCTTAGTAACAATAGTACCTTCGCCTCGCTTTGCAACGTTGCCATACGTCGCTTAGTAACAATAGTACCTTCGCCTCGCTTTGCAACGTTGCCATACGTCGCTTAGTAACAATAGTACCTTCGCCTTGCTTTGCAACGTTGCCATACGTCGCTTAGTAACAATAGTACCTTCGCCTCGCTTTGCAACGTTGCCATACGTCGCTTAGTATCAATAGTACGTTCGCCTTGCTTTGCAACGTTGCCATACGTCGCTTAGTAACAATAGTACCTTCGCCTCGCTTTGCAACGTTGCCATACGTCGCTTAGTAACAATAGTACCTTCGCCTTGCTTTGCAACGTTGCCATACGTCGCTTAGTAACAATAGTACCATCGCCTCGCTTTGCAACGTTGCCATACGTCGCTTAGTAACAATAGTACCTTCGCCTCGCTTTGCAACGTTGCCATACGTCGCTTAGTAACAATAGTACCTTCGCCTCGCTTTGCAACGTTGCCATACGTCGCTTAGTAACAATAGTACCTTCGCCTTGTTTTGCAACGTTGCCATACGTCGCTTAGTAACAATAGTACCTTCGCCTCGCTTTGCAACGTTGCCATACGTCGCTTAGTAACAATAGTACCTTCGCCTCGCTTTGCAACGTTGCCATACGTCGCTTAGTAACAATAGTACCTTCGCCTTGCTTTGCAACGTTGCCATACGTCGCTTAGTAACAATAGTACCTTCGCCTCGCTTTGCAACGTTGCCATACGTCGCTTAGTAACAATAGTACCTTCGCCTCGCTTTGCAACGTTGCCATACGTCGCTTAGTAACAATAGTACCTTCGCCTCGCTTTGCAACGTTGCCATACGTCGCTTAGTAACAATAGTACCTTCGCCTTGCTTTGCAACGTTGCCATACGTCGCTTAGTAACAATAGTACCTTCGCCTCGCTTTGCAACGTTGCTATACGTCGCTTAGTAACAATAGGACCTTCGCCTTGCTTTGCAACGTTGCCATACGTCGCTTAGTAACAATAGTACCTTCGCCTCGCTTTGCAACGTTGCCATACGTCGCTTAGTAACAATAGTACCTTCGCCTTGCTTTGCAACGTTGCCATACGTCGCTTAGTAACAATAGTACCATCGCCTCGCTTTGCAACGTTGCCATACGTCGCTTAGTAACAATAGTACCTTCGCCTCGCTTTGCAACGTTGCCATACGTCGCTTAGTAACAATAGTACCTTCGCCTCGCTTTGCAACGATGCCATACGTCGCTTAGTAACAATAGTACCTTCGCCTTGCTTTGCAACTTTTCCATACGTCGCTTAGTAACAATAGTACCTTCGCCTCGCTTTGCAACGTTGCCATACGTCGCTTAGTAACAATAGGACCTTCGCCTTGCTTTGCAACGTTGCCATACGTCGCTTAGTAACAATAGTACCTTCGCCTCGCTTTGCAACGTTGCCATACGTCGCTTAGTAACAATAGTACCTTCGCCTTGCTTTGCAACGTTGCCATACGTCGCTTAGTAACAATAGTACCATCGCCTCGCTTTGCAACGTTGCCATACGTCGCTTAGTAACAATAGTACCTTCGCCTCGCTTTGCAACGTTGCCATACGTCGCTTAGTAACAATAGTACCTTCGCCTCGCTTTGCAACGTTGCCATACGTCGCTTAGTAACAATAGTACCTTCGCCTTGCTTTGCAACGTTGCCATACGTCGCTTAGTAACAATAGTACCTTCGCCTCGCTTTGCAACGTTGCCATACGTCGCTTAGTAACAATAGTACCTTCGCCTCGCTTTGCAACGTTGCCATACGTCACTTAGTAACAATAGTACCTTCGTATTGCTTTGCAACGTTGCCATACGTCGCTTAGTAACAATAGTACCTTCGCCTCGCTTTGCAACGTTGCCATACGTCGCTTAGTAACAATAGTACCTTCGCCTTGCTTTGCAACGTTGCCATACGTCGCTTAGTAACAATAGTACCTTCGCCTCGCTTTGCAACGTTGCCATACGTCGCTTAGTAACAATAGTACCTTCGCCTCGCTTTGCAACGTTGCCATACGTCGCTTAGTAACAATAGTACCTTCGCCTCGCTTTGCAACGTTGCCATACGTCGCTTAGTAACAATAGTACCTTCGCCTCGCTTTGCAACGTTGCCATACGTCGCTTAGTAACAATAGTACCTTCGCCTCGCTTTGCAACGTTGCCATACGTCGCTTAGTAACAATAGTACCTTCGCCTCGCTTTGCAACGTTGCCATACGTCGCTTAGTAACAATAGTACCTTCGCCTTGCTTTGCAACGTTGCCATACGTCGCTTAGTAACAATAGTACCTTCGCCTCGCTTTGCAACGTTGCTATACGTCGCTTAGTAACAATAGGACCTTCGCCTTGCTTTGCAACGTTGCCATACGTCGCTTAGTAACAATAGTACCTTCGCCTCGCTTTGCAACGTTGCCATACGTCGCTTAGTAACAATAGTACCTTCGCCTTGCTTTGCAACGTTGCCATACGTCGCTTAGTAACAATAGTACCATCGCCTCGCTTTGTAACGTTGCCATACGTCGCTTAGTAACAATAGTACCTTCGCCTCGCTTTGCAACGTTGCCATACGTCGCTTAG
Source organism: Meconema thalassinum (assembly GCA_946902985.2). Taxonomy (NCBI): domain Eukaryota; kingdom Metazoa; phylum Arthropoda; class Insecta; order Orthoptera; family Tettigoniidae; genus Meconema; species Meconema thalassinum. Next base: position 228,386,485 of record OX336395.1, on the reverse strand, counting down.
TAACAATAGTACCTTCGCCTCGCTTTGCAACGTTGCCATACGTCGCTTAGTAACAATAGTACCTTCGCCTTGCTTTGCAACTTTTCCATACGTCGCTTAGTAACAATAGTACCTTCGCCTCGGTTTGCAACGTTGCCATACGTCGCTAAGTAACAATAGGACCTTCGCCTTGCTTTGCAACGTTGCCATACGTCGCTTAGTAACAATAGTACCTTCGCCTCGCTTTGCAACGTTGCCATACGTCGCTTAGTAACAATAGTACCCTCGCCTTGCTTTGCAACGTTGCCATACGTCGCTTAGTAACAATAGTACCATCGCCTCGCTTTGCAACGTTGCCATACGTCGCTTAGTAACAATAGTACCTTCGCCTCGCTTTGCAACGTTGCCATACGTCGCTTAGTAACAATAGTACCTTCGCCTCGCTTTGCAACGTTGCCATACGTCGCTTAGTAACAATAGTACCTTCGCCTTGCTTTGCAACGTTGCCATACGTCGCTTAGTAACAATAGTACCTTCGCCTCGCTTTGCAACGTTGCCATACGTCGCTTAGTAACAATAGTACCTTCGCCTCGCTTTGCAACGTTGCCATACGTCACTTAGTAACAATAGTACCTTTGCCTTGCTTTGCAACGTTGCCATACGTCGCTTAGTAACAATAGTACCTTCGCCTCGCTTTGCAACGTTGCCATACGTCGCTTAGTAACAATAGTACCTTCGCCTTGCTTTGCAACGTTGCCATACGTCGCTTAGTAACAATAGTACCTTCGCCTCGCTTTGCAACGTTGCCATACGTCGCTTAGTAACAATAGTACCTTCGCCTCGCTTTGCAACGTTGCCATACGTCGCTTAGTAACAATAGTACCTTCGCCTCGCTTTGCAACGTTGCCATACGTCGCTTAGTAACAATAGTACCTTCGCCTCGCTTTGCAACGTTGCCATACGTCGCTTAGTAACAATAGTACCTTCGCCTCGCTTTGCAACGTTGCCATACGTCGCTTAGTAACAATAGTACCTTCGCCTCGCTTTGCAACGTTGCCATACGTCGCTTAGTAACAATAGTACCTTCGCCTCGCTTTGCAACGTTGCCATACGTCGCTTAGTAACAATAGTACCTTCGCCTCGCTTTGCAACGTTGCCATAAGTCGCTTAGTAACAATAGTACCTTCGCCTCGCTTTGCAACGTTGCCATACGTCGCTTAGTAACAATAGTCCCTTCGCCTTGCTTTGCAACGTTGCCATACGTCGCTTAGTAACAATAGTACCTTCGCCTCGCTTTGCAACGTTGCCATACGTCGCTTAGTAACAATAGGACCTTCGCCTTGCTTTGCAACGTTGCCATACGTCGCTTAGTAACAATAGTACCTTCGCCTCGCTTTGCAACGTTGCCATACGTCGCTTAGTAACAATAGTACCTTCGCCTCGCTTTGCAACGTTGCCATACGTCGCTTAGTAACAATAGTACCTTCGCCTCGCTTTGCAACGTTGCCATACGTCGCTTAGTAACAATAGTACCTTCCCCTCGCTTTGCAACGTTGCCATACGTCGCTTAGTAACAATAGTACCTTCGCCTCGCTTTGCAACGTTGCCATACGTCGCTTAGTAACAATAGTACCTTCGCCTCGCTTTGCAACGTTGCCATACGTCGCTTAGTAACAATAGTACCTTCGCCTCGCTTTGCAACGTTGCCATACGTCGCTTAGTAACAATAGTACCTTCGCCTCGCTTTGCAACGTTGCCATACGTCGCTTAGTAACAATAGGACCTTCGCCTCGCTTTGCAACGTTGCCATTCGTCGCTTAGTAACAATAGTACCTTCGCCTCGCTTTGCAACGTTGCCATACGTCGCTTAGTAACAATAGTACCTTCGCCTCGCTTTGCAACGTTGCCATACGTCGCTTAGTAACAATAGTACCTTCGCCTCGCTTTGCAACGTTGCCATACGTCGCTTAGTAACAATAGTACCTTCGCCTTGTTTTGCAACGTTGCCATACGTCGCTTAGTAACAATAGTACCTTCGCCTCGCTTTGCAACGTTGCCATACGTCGCTTAGTAACAATAGTACCTTCGCCTCGCTTTGCAACGTTGCCATACGTCGCTTAGTAACAATAGTACCTTCGCCTTGCTTTGCAACGTTGCCATACGTCGCTTAGTAACAATAGTACCTTCGCCTCGCTTTGCAACGTTGCCATACGTCGCTTAGTAACAATAGTACCTTCGCCTCGCTTTGCAACGTTGCCATACGTCGCTTAGTAACAATAGTACCTTCGCCTCGCTTTGCAACGTTGCCATACGTCGCTTAGTAACAATAGTACCTTCGCCTTGCTTTGCAACGTTGCCATACGTCGCTTAGTAACAATAGTACCTTCGCCTCGCTTTGCAACGTTGCTATACGTCGCTTAGTAACAATAGGACCTTCGCCTTGCTTTGCAACGTTGCCATACGTCGCTTAGTAACAATAGTACCTTCGCCTCGCTTTGCAACGTTGCCATACGTCGCTTAGTAACAATAGTACCTTCGCCTTGCTTTGCAACGTTGCCATACGTCGCTTAGTAACAATAGTACCATCGCCTCGCTTTGCAACGTTGCCATACGTCGCTTAGTAACAATAGTACCTTCGCCTCGCTTTGCAACGTTGCCATACGTCGCTTAGTAACAATAGTACCTTCGCCTCGCTTTGCAACGATGCCATACGTCGCTTAGTAACAATAGTACCTTCGCCTTGCTTTGCAACGTTTCCATACGTCGCTTAGTAACAATAGTACCTTCGCCTCGCTTTGCAACGTTGCCATACGTCGCTTAGTAACAATAGGACCTTCGCCTTGCTTTGCAACGTTGCCATACGTCGCTTAGTAACAATAGTACCTTCGCCTCGCTTTGCAACGTTGCCATACGTCGCTTAGTAACAATAGTACCTTCGCCTTGCTTTGCAACGTTGCCATACGTCGCTTAGTAACAATAGTACCATCGCCTCGCTTTGCAACGTTGCCATACGTCGCTTAGTAACAATAGTACCTTCGCCTCGCTTTGCAACGTTGCCATACGTCGCTTAGTAACAATAGTACCTTCGCCTCGCTTTGCAACGTTGCCATACGTCGCTTAGTAACAATAGTACCTTCGCCTTGCTTTGCAACGTTGCCATACGTCGCTTAGTAACAATAGTACCTTCGCCTCGCTTTGCAACGTTGCCATACGTCGCTTAGTAACAATAGTACCTTCGCCTCGCTTTGCAACGTTGCCATACGTCACTTAGTAACAATAGTACCTTCGTATTGCTTTGCAACGTTGCCATACGTCGCTTAGTAACAATAGTACCTTCGCCTCGCTTTGCAACGTTGCCATACGTCGCTTAGTAACAATAGTACCTTCGCCTTGCTTTGCAACGTTGCCATACGTCGCTTAGTAACAATAGTACCTTCGCCTCGCTTTGCAACGTTGCCATACGTCGCTTAGTAACAATAGTACCTTCGCCTCGCTTTGCAACGTTGCCATACGTCGCTTAGTAACAATAGTACCTTCGCCTCGCTTTGCAACGTTGCCATACGTCGCTTAGTAACAATAGTACCTTCGCCTCGCTTTGCAACGTTGCCATACGTCGCTTAGTAACAATAGTACCTTCGCCTCGCTTTGCAACGTTGCCATACGTCGCTTAGTAACAATAGTACCTTCGCCTCGCTTTGCAACGTTGCCATACGTCGCTTAGTAACAATAGTACCTTCGCCTTGCTTTGCAACGTTGCCATACGTCGCTTAGTAACAATAGTACCTTCGCCTCGCTTTGCAACGTTGCTATACGTCGCTTAGTAACAATAGGACCTTCGCCTTGCTTTGCAACGTTGCCATACGTCGCTTAGTAACAATAGTACCTTCGCCTCGCTTTGCAACGTTGCCATACGTCGCTTAGTAACAATAGTACCTTCGCCTTGCTTTGCAACGTTGCCATACGTCGCTTAGTAACAATAGTACCATCGCCTCGCTTTGTAACGTTGCCATACGTCGCTTAGTAACAATAGTACCTTCGCCTCGCTTTGCAACGTTGCCATACGTCGCTTAGTAACAATAGTACCTTCGCCTCGCTTTGCAACGTTGCCATACGTCGCTTAGTAACAATAGTACCTTCGCCTTGCTTTGCAACTTTTCCATACGTCGCTTAGTAACAATAGTACCTTCGCCTCGGTTTGCAACGTTGCCATACGTCGCTAAGTAACAATAGGACCTTCGCCTTGCTTTGCAACGTTGCCATACGTCGCTTAGTAACAATAGTACCTTCGCCTCGCTTTGCAACGTTGCCATACGTCGCTTAGTAACAATAGTACCCTCGCCTTGCTTTGCAACGTTGCCATACGTCGCTTAGTAACAATAGTACCATCGCCTCGCTTTGCAACGTTGCCATACGTCGCTTAGTAACAATAGTACCTTCGCCTCGCTTTGCAACGTTGCCATACGTCGCTTAGTAACAATAGTACCTTCGCCTCGCTTTGCAACGTTGCCATACGTCGCTTAGTAACAATAGTACCTTCGCCTTGCTTTGCAACGTTGCCATACGTCGCTTAGTAACAATAGTACCTTCGCCTCGCTTTGCAACGTTGCCATACGTCGCTTAGTAACAATAGTACCTTCGCCTCGCTTTGCAACGTTGCCATACGTCACTTAGTAACAATAGTACCTTTGCCTTGCTTTGCAACGTTGCCATACGTCGCTTAGTAACAATAGTACCTTCGCCTCGCTTTGCAACGTTGCCATACGTCGCTTAGTAACAATAGTACCTTCGCCTTGCTTTGCAACGTTGCCATACGTCGCTTAGTAACAATAGTACCTTCGCCTCGCTTTGCAACGTTGCCATACGTCGCTTAGTAACAATAGTACCTTCGCCTCGCTTTGCAACGTTGCCATACGTCGCTTAGTAACAATAGTACCTTCGCCTCGCTTTGCAACGTTGCCATACGTCGCTTAGTAACAATAGTACCTTCGCCTCGCTTTGCAACGTTGCCATACGTCGCTTAGTAACAATAGTACCTTCGCCTCGCTTTGCAACGTTGCCATACGTCGCTTAGTAACAATAGTACCTTCGCCTCGCTTTGCAACGTTGCCATACGTCGCTTAGTAACAATAGTACCTTCGCCTCGCTTTGCAACGTTGCCATACGTCGCTTAGTAACAATAGTACCTTCGCCTCGCTTTGCAACGTTGCCATAAGTCGCTTAGTAACAATAGTACCTTCGCCTCGCTTTGCAACGTTGCCATACGTCGCTTAGTAACAATAGTCCCTTCGCCTTGCTTTGCAACGTTGCCATACGTCGCTTAGTAACAATAGTACCTTCGCCTCGCTTTGCAACGTTGCCATACGTCGCTTAGTAACAATAGGACCTTCGCCTTGCTTTGCAACGTTGCCATACGTCGCTTAGTAACAATAGTACCTTCGCCTCGCTTTGCAACGTTGCCATACGTCGCTTAGTAACAATAGTACCTTCGCCTCGCTTTGCAACGTTGCCATACGTCGCTTAGTAACAATAGTACCTTCGCCTCGCTTTGCAACGTTGCCATACGTCGCTTAGTAACAATAGTACCTTCCCCTCGCTTTGCAACGTTGCCATACGTCGCTTAGTAACAATAGTACCTTCGCCTCGCTTTGCAACGTTGCCATACGTCGCTTAGTAACAATAGTACCTTCGCCTCGCTTTGCAACGTTGCCATACGTCGCTTAGTAACAATAGTACCTTCGCCTCGCTTTGCAACGTTGCCATACGTCGCTTAGTAACAATAGTACCTTCGCCTCGCTTTGCAACGTTGCCATACGTCGCTTAGTAACAATAGGACCTTCGCCTCGCTTTGCAACGTTGCCATTCGTCGCTTAGTAACAATAGTACCTTCGCCTCGCTTTGCAACGTTGCCATACGTCGCTTAGTAACAATAGTACCTTCGCCTCGCTTTGCAACGTTGCCATACGTCGCTTAGTAACAATAGTACCTTCGCCTCGCTTTGCAACGTTGCCATACGTCGCTTAGTAACAATAGTACCTTCGCCTCGCTTTGCAACGTTGCCATACGTCGCTTAGTAACAATAGTACCTACGCCTTGCTTTGCAACGTTGCCATACGTCGCTTAGTAACAATAGTACCTTCGCCTCGCTTTGCAACGTTGCCATACGTCGCTTAGTAACAATAGTACCTTCGCCTTGCTTTGCAACGTTGCCATACGTCGCTTAGTAACAATAGTACCTTCGCCTTGCTTTGCAACGTTGCCATACGTCGCTTAGTAACAATAGTACCTTCGCCTCGCTTTGCAACGTTGCCATACGTCGCTTAGTAACAATAGTACCTTCGCCTCGCTTTGCAACGTTGCCATACGTCGCTTAGTAACAATAGTACCTTCGCCTCGCTTTGCAACGTTGCCATACGTCGCTTAGTAACAATAGTACCTTCGCCTCGCTTTGCAACGTTGCCATACGTCGCTTAGTAACAATAGTACCTTCACCTTGCTTTGCAACGTTGCCATACGTCGCTTAGTAACAATAGTACCTTCGCCTCGCTTTGCAACGTTGCCATACGTCGCTTAGTAACAATAGTACCTTCGCCTCGCTTTGCAACGTTGCCATACGTCGCTTAGTAACAATAGTACCTTCGCCTCGCTTTGCAACGTTGCCATACGTCGCTTAGTAACAATAGTACCTGCACCTTGCTTTGCAACGTTGCCATACGTCGCTTAGTAACAATAGTACCTTCGCCTCGCTTTGCAACGTTGCCATACGTCGCTTAGTAACAATAGTACCTTCGCCTCGCTTTGCAACGTTGCCATACGTCGCTTAGTAACAATAGTACCTTCGCCTCGCTTTGCAACGTTGCCATACGTCGCTTAGTAACAATAGTACCTTCGCCTCGCTTTGCAACGTTGCCATACGTCGCTTAGTAACAATAGTACCTTCACCTTGCTTTGCAACGTTGCCATACGTCGCTTAGTAACAATAGTACCTTCGCCTCGCTTTGCAACGTTGCCATACGTCGCTTAGTAACAATAGTACCTTCGCCTTGCTTTGCAACGTTGCCATACGTCGCTTAGTAACAATAGTACCTTCGCCTTGCTTTGCAACGTTGCCATACGTCGCTTAGTAACAATAGTACCTTCGCCTTGCTTTGCAACGTTGCCATACGTCGCTTAGTAACAATAGTACCTTCGCCTTGCTTTGCAACGTTGCCATACGTCGCTTAGTAACAATAGTACCTTCGCCTTGCTTTGCAACGTTGCCATACGTCGCTTAGTAACAATAGTACCTTCGCCTTGCTTTGCAACGTTGCCATACGTCGCTTAGTAACAATAGTACCTTCGCCTTGCTTTGCAACGTTGCCATACGTCGCTTAGTAACAATAGTACCTTCGCCTCGCTTTGCAACGTTGCCATACGTCGCTTAGTAACAATAGTACCTTCGCCTCGCTTTGCAACGTTGCCATACGTCGCTTAGTAACAATAGTACCATCGCCTCGCTTTGCAACGTTGCCATACGTCGCTTAGTAACAATAGTACCTTCGCCTTGCTTTGCAACGTTGCCATACGTCGCTTAGTAACAATAGTACCTTCCCCTCGCTTTGCAACGTTGCCATACGTCGCTTAGTAACAATAGTACCTTCGCCTTGCTTTGCAACGTTGCCATACGTCGCTTAGTAACAATAGTACCTTCGCCTCGCTTTGCAACGTTGCCATACGTCGCTTAGTAACAATAGTACCTTCGCCTCGCTTTGCAACGTTGCCATACGTCGCTTAGTAACAATAGTACCTTCGCCTCGCTTTGCAACGTTGCCATACGTCGCTTAGTAACAATAGTACCTTCGCCTCGCTTTGCAACGTTGCCATACGTCGCTTAGTAACAATAGTACCTTCGCCTCGCTTTGCAACGTTGCCATACGTCGCTTAGTAACAATAGTACCTTCGCCTCGCTTTGCAACGTTGCCATACGTCGCTTAGTAACAATAGTACCTTCGCCTCGCTTTGCAACGTTGCCATACGTCGCTTAGTAACAATAGTACCTTCGCCTCGCTTTGCAACGTTGCCATAAGTCGCTTAGTAACAATAGTACCTTCGCCTCGCTTTGCAACGTTGCCATACGTCGCTTAGTAACAATAGTCCCTTCGCCTTGCTTTGCAACGTTGCCATACGTCGCTTAGTAACAATAGTACCTTCGCCTCGCTTTGCAACGTTGCCATACGTCGCTTAGTAACAATAGGACCTTCGCCTTGCTTTGCAACGTTGCCATACGTCGCTTAGTAACAATAGTACCTTCGCCTCGCTTTGCAACGTTGCCATACGTCGCTTAGTAACAATAGTACCTTCGCCTCGCTTTGCAACGTTGCCATACGTCGCTTAGTAACAATAGTACCTTCGCCTCGCTTTGCAACGTTGCCATACGTCGCTTAGTAACAATAGTACCTTCGCCTCGCTTTGCAACGTTGCCATACGTCGCTTAGTAACAATAGTACCTTCGCCTCGCTTTGCAACGTTGCCATACGTCGCTTAGTAACAATAGTACCTTCGCCTCGCTTTGCAACGTTGCCATACGTCGCTTAGTAACAATAGTACCTTCGCCTCGCTTTGCAACGTTGCCATACGTCGCTTAGTAACAATAGTACCTTCGCCTCGCTTTGCAACGTTGCCATACGTCGCTTAGTAACAATAGGACCTTCGCCTCGCTTTGCAACGTTGCCATTCGTCGCTTAGTAACAATAGTACCTTCGCCTCGCTTTGCAACGTTGCCATACGTCGCTTAGTAACAATAGTACCTTCGCCTCGCTTTGCAACGTTGCCATACGTCGCTTAGTAACAATAGTACCTTCGCCTCGCTTTGCAACGTTGCCATACGTCGCTTAGTAACAATAGTACCTTCGCCTCGCTTTGCAACGTTGCCATACGTCGCTTAGTAACAATAGTACCTACGCCTTGCTTTGCAACGTTGCCATACGTCGCTTAGTAACAATAGTACCTTCGCCTCGCTTTGCAACGTTGCCATACGTCGCTTAGTAACAATAGTACCTTCGCCTTGCTTTGCAACGTTGCCATACGTCGCTTAGTAACAATAGTACCTTCGCCTCGCTTTGCAACGTTGCCATACGTCGGTTAGTAACAATAGGACCTTCGCCTCGCTTTGCAACGTTGCCATACGTCGCTTAGTAACAATAGTACCTTCGCCTCGCTTTGCAACGTTGCCATACGTCGCTTAGTAACAATAGTACCTTCGCCTCGCTTTGCAACGTTGCCATACGTCGCTTAGTAACAATAGTACCTTCGCCTCGCTTTGCAACGTTGCCATACGTCGCTTAGTAACAATAGTACCATCGCCTCGCTTTGCAACGTTGCCATACGTCGCTTAGTAACAATAGTACCTTCGCCTCGCTTTGCAACGTTGCCATACGTCGCTTAGTAACAATAGTACCTTCGCCTCGCTTTGCAACGTTGCCATACGTCGCTTAGTAACAATAGTACCTTCGCCTCGCTTTGCAACGTTGCCATACGTCGCTTAGTAACAATAGGACCTTCGCCTCGCTTTGCAACGTTGCCATTCGTCGCTTAGTAACAATAGTACCTTCGCCTCGCTTTGCAACGTTGCCATACGTCGCTTAGTAACAATAGTACCTTCGCCTTGCTTTGCAACGTTGCCATACGTCGCTTAGTAACAATAGTACCTTCGCCTCGCTTTGCAACGTTGCCATAAGTCGCTTAGTAACAATAGTACCTTCGCCTCGCTTTGCAACGTTGCCATTCGTCGCTTAGTAACAATAGTACCTTCGCCTCGCTTTGCAACGTTGCCATACGTCGCTTAGTAACAATAGTACCTTCGCCTCGCTTTGCAACGTTGCCATACGTCGCTTAGTAACAATAGTACCTTCGCCTCGCTTTGCAACGTTGCCATACGTCGCTTAGTAACAATAGTACCTTCGCCTCGCTTTGCAACGTTGCCATACGTCGCTTAGTAACAATAGTACCTTCGCCTCGCTTTGCAACGTTGCCATACGTCGCTTAGTAACAATAGTACCTTCGCCTTGCTTTGCAACGTTGCCATACGTCGCTTAGTAACAATAGTACCTTCGCCTCGCTTTGCAACGTTGCTATACGTCGCTTAGTAACAATAGTACCTTCGCCTTGCTTTGCAACGTTGCCATACGTCGCTTAGTAACAATAGTACCTTCGCCTCGCTTTGCAACGTTGCCATACGTCGCTTAGTAACAATAGTACCTTCGCCTCGCTTTGCAACGTTGCCATACGTCGCTTAGTAACAATAGTACCATCGCCTCGCTTTGCAACGTTGCCATACGTCGCTTAGTAACAATAGTACCTTCGCCTTGCTTTGCAACGTTGCCATACGTCGCTTAGTAACAATAGTACCTTCCCCTCGCTTTGCAACGTTGCCATACGTCGCTTAGTAACAATAGTACCTTCGCCTCGCTTTGCAACGTTGCCATACGTCGGTTAGTAACAATAGGACCTTCGCCTCGCTTTGCAACGTTGCCATACGTCGCTTAGTAACAATAGTACCTTCGCCTCGCTTTGCAACGTTGCCATACGTCGCTTAGTAACAATAGTACCTTCGCCTCGCTTTGCAACGTTGCCATACGTCGCTTAGTAACAATAGTACCTTCGCCTCGCTTTGCAACGTTGCCATACGTCGCTTAGTAACAATAGTACCATCGCCTCGCTTTGCAACGTTGCCATACGTCGCTTAGTAACAATAGTACCTTCGCCTCGCTTTGCAACGTTGCCATACGTCGCTTAGTAACAATAGTACCTTCGCCTCGCTTTGCAACGTTGCCATACGTCGCTTAGTAACAATAGTACCTTCGCCTCGCTTTGCAACGTTGCCATACGTCGCTTAGTAACAATAGTACCATCGCCTCGCTTTGCAACGTTGCCATACGTCGCTTAGTAACAATAGTACCTTCGCCTCGCTTTGCAACGTTGCCATACGTCGCTTAGTAACAATAGTACCATCGCCTCGCTTTGCAACGTTGCCATACGTCGCTTAGTAACAATAGTACCTTCGCCTCGCTTTGCAACGTTGCCATACGTCGCTTAGTAATAATAGTACCTTCGCCTCGCTTTGCAACGTTGCCATACGTCGCTTAGTAACAATAGTACCATCGCCTCGCTTTGCAACGTTGCCATACGTCGCTTAGTAACAATAGTACCTTCCCCTCGCTTTGCAACGTTGCCATACGTCGCTTAGTAACAATAGTACCTTCGCCTCGCTTTGCAACGTTGCCATACGTCGGTTAGTAACAATAGGACCTTCGCCTCGCTTTGCAACGTTGCCATACGTCGCTTAGTAACAATAGTACCTTCGCCTCGCTTTGCAACGTTGCCATACGTCGCTTAGTAACAATAGTACCTTCGCCTCGCTTTGCAACGTTGCCATACGTCGCTTAGTAACAATAGTACCTTCGCCTCGCTTTGCAACGTTGCCATACGTCGCTTAGTAACAATAGTACCATCGCCTCGCTTTGCAACGTTGCCATACGTCGCTTAGTAACAATAGTACCTTCGCCTCGCTTTGCAACGTTGCCATACGTCGCTTAGTAACAATAGTACCTTCGCCTCGCTTTGCAACGTTGCCATACGTCGCTTAGTAACAATAGTACCTTCGCCTCGCTTTGCAACGTTGCCATACGTCGCTTAGTAACAATAGGACCTTCGCCTCGCTTTGCAACGTTGCCATTCGTCGCTTAGTAACAATAGTACCTTCGCCTCGCTTTGCAACGTTGCCATACGTCGCTTAGTAACAATAGTACCTTCGCCTTGCTTTGCAACGTTGCCATACGTCGCTTAGTAACAATAGTACCTTCGCCTCGCTTTGCAACGTTGCCATAAGTCGCTTAGTAACAATAGTACCTTCGCCTCGCTTTGCAACGTTGCCATTCGTCGCTTAGTAACAATAGTACCTTCGCCTCGCTTTGCAACGTTGCCATACGTCGCTTAGTAACAATAGTACCTTCGCCTCGCTTTGCAACGTTGCCATACGTCGCTTAGTAACAATAGTACCTTCGCCTCGCTTTGCAACGTTGCCATACGTCGCTTAGTAACAATAGTACCTTCGCCTCGCTTTGCAACGTTGCCATACGTCGCTTAGTAACAATAGTACCTTCGCCTCGCTTTGCAACGTTGCCATACGTCGCTTAGTAACAATAGTACCTTCGCCTTGCTTTGCAACGTTGCCATACGTCGCTTAGTAACAATAGTACCTTCGCCTCGCTTTGCAACGTTGCCATACGTCGCTTAGTAACAATAGTACCATCGCCTCGCTTTGCAACGTTGCCATACGTCGCTTAGTAACAATAGTACCTTCGCCTCGCTTTGCAACGTTGCCATACGTCGCTTAGTAATAATAGTACCTTCGCCTCGCTTTGCAACGTTGCCATACGTCGCTTAGTAACAATAGTACCTTCGCCTTGCTTTGCAACGTTGCCATACGTCGCTTAGTAACAATAGTACCTTCGCCTCGCTTTGCAACGTTGCCATACGTCGCTTAGTAACAATAGTACCTTCGCCTCGCTTTGCAACGTTGCCATACGTCGCTTAGTAACAATAGTACCTTCGCCTTGCTTTGCAACGTTGCCATACGTCGCTTAGTAACAATAGTACCTTCGCCTCGCTTTGCAACGTTGCCATACGTCGCTTAGTAACAATAGGACCTTCGCCTCGCTTTGCAACGTTGCCATTCGTCGCTTAGTAACAATAGTACCTTCGCCTCGCTTTGCAACGTTGCCATACGTCGCTTAGTAACAATAGTACCTTCGCCTCGCTTTGCAACGTTGCCATACGTCGCTTAGTAACAATAGTACCTGATAAGTACGAGTATCTTTGTTTTTAATGATTTAATTCATAAACAAATAATATGTGTGACAAAAAATTCGGAGGTGGGAGATCCGGGCCCCCGGTCCCCCCCCCCCCCCCCTCTTATGTACGCCCCTGTCTGGAAGGAAGATGGGAAACCACAGAAGACCATCTTCAAGGTTGCCGGCGGGGGGATTCGAACCTCCTCGCCTCCCGGATGTGAGCGACTGCCTGCAGCCACGTCGTAACGACCACGGCTAACTCACCCGGTACGATAAGTGAAACAAGTCGAAGAAAAACCAACGTCCGTGTGCTTGTTCAGCGTGAAACATGACCTCTATGTTGTGTATGGAGTAGATCTCCCGAGTTGGATCCGTTCTTCCAAGTGCTCATTCTTTGAGGGTCGAGGGCAATGATTCTTGTTTCCTTTTTTGTTTATGCCTTATTATTTAAATTATAATGGTTATAATTAGCGGCTGATAGCCTTGTTGTTGCGCTCTTTAAAACAAGCAGGTGGATCAGCTGACCGACACACTGACTGACTGAATGAATAATGTAACATGGTAATTAAGTCTAATAATAGCCCGTCCCATATGAGACAGGTCCTGAAATAACGTGGACACCTAAACGGGGACACATTCATTCATACATCCCGGAGCCGAGCCGACGACATTCCTGGCCGCGATGCTGTGGTGTGGGGGAGGAGCCTGATTCTTACAATGCCCGGTTAGCGACAGGATTCTCCTCCCGTAAACTGCTTACTGCCAGACGATATTTCCATATCCTTTAAATTATTTACAGGTCTACAAACTGATGATGATGATAATTGTTGTTTTAAGAGACCCAACATCTATGTTATCGGCCCCTAATGGTCTGGGTGATAGCGAAAATGACAATGGAATGGAAACATAACGAAAATTAAGCTGGACTGAAAATACTTACAAAAGGAATATAGGTTGAATAATACGCACAAAATGCAGTTTAGGTTCAAAATACATACAAAAAGCAATTGAAATTGAAAATGCACAATGCAAGTTAGATTGAAAAAGGCCGGTTCCGATTCAAAATTCTCACAAAGTGCAATTGGAATTCAAACTAAGTTACTAACAAAATGTAATTGAAATTGAAAATGCTTACATTTATTTACTTATTTATCGTATGGCTTTTAGTGCTGGGAGTGTCCGAGGACATGTTCGGCTCACCAGAGGCTGTAGCTGCTTCCAGTGGACACCCTTAGGGTGAGCTACGAGTTCCGTTCAATTTCAAGTAGTTCCAACTTTCGCTACCAGATATCAATGATACCTAGCGGTGAACGTTGGAACTTTGCTAGAGCGTTCTGACGAAATATAACCTAACAATTTAGCTTCACACAAGTTTAGTCTGTGAAAGGATCTTTTACATGCCATAAATCTATGACATGGGACCGCCGGCTTTACTTCCCCTCCGAAGGAAGGAATACTGAAGGATTTTTAACGCTCTTAAAAAATCCGACGATTTCGGCCGGGTTTGAACCCGCTATATTGGGCACAGCAGTTCAGCATGCTACCAACTACGCCACCGAAGCCGCTAATTCTTACAAAATATGGTAGATTCAAAATACTCGCAAAATGTAATTTAGCGACACGGGGATCCAATTCATAAAAACAGTGCGGGAATCTTAAAGAGAAAAGGAACTATAATGAAAAGGAAAAGAAGACTGATCCCTAGAAGAATGTGGGATCAGGAAAGATGAGAGAAGGGCCAATTAAGGCGGGAAAGTAAGAGAGACTCCCTAGGCCTCGGATACACTAATACCGTCGGGGTCGGAAGAGAACAAGAGTTGGCCAAGAGAGGTCAACAGGAAAGAAGACGGAGAGGAGCCCGGCACAAGAAATTGGAATAAATGCCGGACTCAGCTGGGGTCCCGTGATCTCCAACCCACGTCCCACTAGTTGTGAGCCCCTGGGGGGGACTTCTCGTTCCCGACTACTGACCTCTTCTAGATGAAGACTTCCTCTTCTCACGAAGAGAAATGATTCTGCCTTTTCTTCTTCACCTCTTTATTAATCTCATTTGGAGATAATTGCCCAGATTCCATTTCAATGTTTCTCTTTATAAACGTAAACACGTGAATAATGAAAATAAACAGATTGCACCAACAAATAGATTAAGGAAGTTAAAATATATACAGTATATAATTTATTTACTCCCTGACGCACATGCCAACGCTAATCTGAAAATGTCTAACCGTAAACATTAACAGGAACATGGTAACATTACTCCGACCGTAAAGTCAAATGTCACTTAACTGGAGATTGTAAGACCGTAGTGCAGAACAATGCAATTCTTTAACCTGTTTTCCTTGATGTTAGGGATGAAAGCTATGATTTGTAATCTTATAATAATGGTTAAAATTGTAAAGCAAACTCATTTTATTACATGCAACTGGTTTAAATCTTATAACTAGGGCTCGGATCGATATGCTCGATAAAATCTCCAGATATGCTCGAAGACCATCTGTTTTATACTCGATAGATATGCTCGAAAAACCCATTATATGCTCGAAAAAACCATTATAAACCCATTATATGCTCGATAGATATGCTCGAAACCCCCATTATATGCAGTTAAATATGCAGAATATGCTCGAAAAACACCGTTAAAAACTATAGAAAGGAAAGTGAAACGAAAAAAACCAATAACATACCTTTAAATACGAGCTTTATTTTCTAATTGTATGTATGATACACTGCAATATACTCGCATTCAAGTTTTTCAAGTATATATAAGAGAAGTGCTCTTATAAAAGATACAGTTTAAAAGTTCATTTACAAAATGTTCAGAATTAGGCGAGTCAATGAAGTAGATCTGCATTGGTCTGTACAACAAGAAATTTTCTATGTTTTCAGTTTTGAATGATTTTCTTAAATCAGCCAATAAAAGTTTCAATGACCAGAACGACCTCACTAAAGGTTAAAACCTGCGGTTCTATTATTCGCACCAGATAGGCTTTTCAATAATTATTTCTGTTTTCGAACCTTAAGGGTTGTCAGGGCCCGAATTCGGGGGAGAATTCGAAGAAAAACAAAATATTTAGACGAAAACCACAAGAATATGCATTTATATGCTTCTATTCTGAAAACCGCGGTTTTATGCATTTATAAGCTCAATAAATTTAAATTCTTTTGGTCCCAGAGAGGTGAAAATGCCACCGAAAGGCTTCTTTCAATGTGTACTATTCAGGAAAAAATATGCAAATATGCTCGAATCCGAGCCCTACTTATAACTATTTGAATTTGTCAACTTTGTACGCATTTCATATACAGTACGTACTCTTTAATTTTATTTTTTACTTTTTTATTTAGCCTATGGCTTTTAGTGCCGGGAGTGTCCGGGGACATGTTCGGCTCGCCAGAGTTTGTAGCTGCTGGGGTGAGCTACAAATACCGTTCAATTTCAAGGTGTTCCAACTTTTGCTAGCAGTTATCACTGACACCTAGTAGCGAACGTTGGAACTTGATAGAGCGTTTCTAACTAACCAAATAACCTATAAATTTGGCTACATACCACCAATTATAGTGGTAGGTTCTTTATCATGCCATAAATCTATGACAAGGGCCTGCCGGCTTTACTTCCCCGCCGAAGTAAGGCATACTGAGGAATTTTTAACGCTTTTAAAAAATCCGACGACTTCGGCCGGGTACACGGGCCTACATGACCGCGTTGTCGCAGCCCCTAAACTAAGGAACCAACCAACAGCAACAACACTAATAATAATAATGAGAAGAAGAAGGGTTAAGTATGAGCAGGAAATAATCCGCTGAGTTTAAATACATCCTTAAAAAATCCAGAAATATGGAAACTCAAAATGTACTAAGTTACCAACATGTAAATCAAATTTAATAATTATTATTAAATGACAACGGTGAGCCTCCGTGGCTTAGGCGGCAGCACGCCGGCCTCTCACCGCTGGGTCCGTGGTTCAAATCCCGGTCACTCCATGTGAGATCTGTGCTGGACAAAACGGAGGCAGACAGGTTTTTCTCCGGGTACTCCGGTTTTCCCTGTCAACATTTCATTCCAGCAACACTCTCCACTATCATTTCATTTCATCTGTCATTCATTTAATCATTGCCCCAGAGGAGTGCGTCAGGCCTCGGCAGCCGGCACAGTTCATATCCTCGCCGCTAGATGGGGGCTTCATTCATTCCATTCCTGACCCGGTCGGAGACTGGAAGCAGGCTGTGGATTTTCATTTTCATTAAATGACAAGCTGTACCCAGCATGCGTTGCAATGCCAATCAAAGAAAGTGTTGGCGTTGAAATTCTGTTTCTTGAAGTGCTTTTGGATACACAACATGTTTACTGCCTCTAAGCTATCGTAAAATGGATTTTCTAATTTAGAACCATTCGTGGAAGCGTGCACAACAACTTTCAAAAGTTTCATCGCTGTCACTCATTTGTTGAATCTACTCGTACGCTACCTGTTGTGAAATGGATTTACTAAGTCGAAACCCTTCCCTGGCGTGTACACAATAACTCATCAATGATTCATCGCAATCGGATGAATTGTATATGCACGTATACGGGGTTTTGTTTAAACGATTCGTGCGCTGTCACTCATTTGTTGAATCTACTCGTGCGCTACCTATTGAGAAATGTATTACTAAGTCGAAGCCCTTCCCTGGCGTGTACACAATAACTCATCAAGGTTTCATCGCAATCGAAGAATGTTATATGAATGCAATAGGGGACTTTGTTGAAACGCTTCGCGCGTCGTCACCCATTTGTTGCATCTACTCTTGCGCTACTTATTGTGAAATGGATTTACTAAGTCCCCTTCCCTGGCGGGTACACAATAACTGATCAATGTTTCATCGCAATCGGATGAATAGTATATGAACGCATACCTGATTTTGTTTAAACGATTCGCGCGTCGTCCCTCATTTGTTGAATCAACTTGTGCGCTGCATATTGTATAGTGGATTTACTAAGCCAGAAATTTTCCATGACGTGTACACAACATCTCACCCAAGTTTCATAGCTACGGACGAATGGTACATGAATGCATACGGGACTTGGTTGAAACGCTTCGCGTGTCGTCGCTCATTTGTTGATTCTACTCTTGCGCTACATATTGTAATATGGATGTACTCAGCCAGAAACCTTCCCTGGAGTGTACACAACATCTCACCCAAGTTTCATCGCAATCGGATGAATTGTATGTGAACGTATACGGGACGTTGTCGAAACGCTTCGCGCGTAGTCACTCATTTGTTGAATATAAACGTGCGCTTCGTATTGTAAAATGGATTTACTTAGCCAGAAACCTTTCCTGGAGTGTACACAACAATTCACCAAACATTTATCACTATCAGACTGGTATATGACTTTATACGGGACTTTGTTGAAACGCTTCGCGTGTCATCGCTCATTTGTTGAATCTACTGGTGCGATACCTATTGCAAAATGTATGTACTAAGCCAGAAACCTTCCCTGGAGTGTACACAACATCTCACCCAAGTTTCATCGCTATCGGATGAATGGTATATGAAATTATATGGCACTTTGTTGAAACGCTTCGCGCGCCGTTGCTCATTTGTTGATTCTACTCGTGCTCTACCTATTTTTAAAGGGATTTACTAAGCTAGAAACCTTCCCTGGAGTGCACACAAAATCTCAGCCTAGTTTCATCGCTATCGGACGAATGGTATATGAACGCAAACGTGACTTTGTTGAAATGCTTCGCGCGTCGTAGCTCATTTGTTGAATCTACTCGTGCGCTGCCTATTGTAAAGTGGATGTACTAAGCCAGAAAATTTCCCTGCAGTGTACACAACATTTTACGCAAGTTTCATAGCTATCGGACGAATGCTATATGAATGCATACGGGACTTTGTTGAAACGCGTTGCGTGTCGTCGCTCATTTGTTGAATCTACTTGTGCGCTATCTACTGTGAAATGTATTCACTAATTTTGAAACCTTCACGTAAGTGTACACAACATCTCACCCAAGTTTCATCGCTATCGGACGAATGGTATATGAACACATACGGGACTTTGTTGAAATGCTTCGCGCATCGTCGCTCATTTGTTGAATCTACGCGTGCGCTACCTATTGTAAAATGGATTTACTAAGTCAGAAACCTTCCTTGGAGTGTACTCAACATCTCACCCAAGTTTCATCGCAATCGGACGAATGGTATATGAACGCATAGGAGACATACATACCCACAGACAAACTATCACGTTACATTGATTTTTATATATATAGACAACAGTCTCATCTCTGGAGATTTACGACTCGTAAATGAATTGCTTAGGGACCGTGACTTTCCCAGTGAGCCCACTGATGACCACGGTGTCCATGGACTCTAGTTGTGGGCCACAATCTCTTACTGAGTTACGAGCCGTGAGTAATTGTGGGAATTGGTGGCGAGGCGACCCTCAACACATCCGTCAAGCATCGATAGCATCTGCTACCTGCTGCAGCATGCTTCACATCTCCCTATCTCTGTAACTATCGACGTTTGTTAAATCTTTACTCTGCGCCCCTTGTGCTCTCCCCCAAACAAAGATAGTAGGGCAGCTCTAATTGTTGCGGTGAAAATATAATCAATATATCAATTCATTAATTTAACCTCATATTCTTGTCTAATTCTCCAGCCAAAACTCAAAGGAATGCGTAGTATGTATACTTACAATTCCTATAAAGATTCTCGTGTTGGGTAATTTTCATACCAAAGAAAATCTCCAAGAATTATGCAGAGTTACCCAAACAAAGAATTCACACAGCTTTATTCGAGATGATAATAATAATAATAATAATAATAATAATAATATCGTATTGCCTCGGTGCCGGGTGCAAGCTTTGTTAATTGACACCCAGAGGGCAGCTTGCATGTCGAATTTCGTCGTTGCTTTGAACGCTATGAAACTCAAGGAAGTTAGATTTCTAATCTCCTTGACACTACAGCGCTTCCTAGTAGAGAATGGAGGAACTTTATGTTGGCGGAAAATCGCGAGATTAATTTTTCCATTGAACACGGCCTACTGAATTCAAATGGGTTCTTTAACATGCCAACATCGTATGACATCCATGTCGTGATTTTTGTCGCCTATCAAAAATCACTTACCACGGCCAGGAGCGAAACTGCAAGCTTGGGGTTGGTAATCCGGCACGTTAACCACTCACCCAACGTGGCAATACTACTACTACTACTACTACTAATAATAATAATAATGGCGTGCTATCTCCGTAGAGATCTCCTGCTGACGCCCGTGATGGACCTGCGCAGTGGCATGGATGAGATCGTTGGTTCCTTAATTTAGGGGTTGCGACAACGCGGTCATGTAGCCCCGTGTACTTTGGGTGTGTATAATAACCGGTGTTAATTATGATGGCTGTATTAGTGTGTGTTGTCAGTCCATGTTTTGCCAGTTTGACGTAACATCAAATAAATTGTTGGAATACAGTGACGTTCGTGAAAAAGTGTTACAGTGAAAGGTGATGATATCGTATTATCTCTCTTCTGCTGCAACGCTCTCTCTCTCTTCTGTTGGTGCCCTCGAGTGTCGCTACTGTCGTTATTGGATATCACAGGTAAACCTCTCAATGGATTTTGATGCGGTTTTCACCATTCTGTAAAGGATATCTTGAGAAAGATTTCTGTATATAATAATTAATTTATGATCAAAGGATGCCGAGCAGTAACGCTTTCAGTGAAAACGTCGAAGAAAAAACACATTGCGACCGTGCGCTTTTTAATTCAAGTAAGGACTGCATACATTCAGTTTTGAAGTAGTTCCTATTTTAGCTATCAAACTCCACCGTCGACGACAACTAGTTCTGAACTTGGTTACTAGATGCCACCACAGTCGGCTCCTGGCGACGAGCGTTGGAACCTAAGAGCGTTAGTAAAATCCAACCTACAAATTTTATCTTCACACACTTGTAGTTAGTGGAAGGTTCTTTTACATGTAATAAATCAATTACATGGGACCGCCGGCTTTAATTACCCTCCGAAGGAAGGCATACTGAAAGTGTCAGTGTTCACTTTTCTTGTTATGTGACAGTAAGCTGTGCTGTTCCATTCTTGGTTCCAAGCAAATGACGTGACGGTACCTGTTTAATAGGCCACGACCGCCTCCTTCGAACTCTCTGCCCAGTTCACTCATTCCATCTTTCGTGTTCTTCTCAATGCATGACGCAGCAGTAACGTTCTCGCCTGCTGTACCCAAGGTTGCAGGATCGTATCCTGGCGCAGTCAGTTGCATTTGAGAATATTAAATGCGAGGGAACCGCGTCAGTAGATTTAATGGCACGTTAAAGATTCTATTCAGGGCAAAATTCCGCCACCCTGACATCTCTAAAAGCCAAAGTCGTTAAAAGCGTCCGATGATCCTGGCATCGAGCTACTTGATCCCCGACTGGACATACTAGGATTGTGTAAGATCGCAATGGCAGTGAATGCTAGCTTCAGATGGCCCAGGAAGAGCATCAAGCCACCTGATCGCCGACTGGACATACGAGGATTGTGTAAGATCGCAATGGCAGTGAATGCTAGCTTCAGATGGCCCAGGAAGAGCATCGAGCCACCTGATTCCCGACTGGACATACGAGGATTGTGTAAGATCGCAATGGCAGTGAATGCTAGCTTCAGATGGCCCAGGAAGAGCATCAAGGCACCTGATCGCCGACTGGACATACGAGGATTGTGTAAGATCGCAATGGCAGTGAATGCTAGCTTCAGATGGCCCAGGAAGAGCATCAAGCCACCTGATCGCCGACTGGACATACTAGGATTGTGTAAGATCGCAATGGCAGTGAATGCTAGCTTCAGATGGCCCAGGAAGAGCATCAAGCCACCTGATCGCCGACTGGACATACGAGGATTGTGTAAGATCGCAATGGCAGTGAATGCTAGCTTCAGATGGCCCAGGAAGAGCATCAAGCCACCTGATCGCCGACTGGACATACGAGGATTGTGTAAGATCGCAATGGTAGTGAATGCTAGCTTCAGATGGCCCAGGAAGAGCATCGAGCCACCTGATCCCCGTCTGGGCATACGAGGATTGTGCAAGATCGCAATGGCAGTGAATGCTGGCTTCAGATGGCTCAGGAAGAGCATCGAGCCACCTGATCGCCGACTGGACATACGAGGATTGTGCAAGATCGCAATGGCAGTGAATGCTGGCTTCAGATGGCCCAGGAAGAGCATCAAGCCACCTGATCGCCGACTGGACATACTAGGATTGTGTAAGATCGCAATGGCAGTGAATTTTGGCTTCAGAAGGCCCAGGAAGAGCATCGAGCCACCAGATCCCCGACTGGTCATACGAAGATTGTGCAAGATCGCAATGGCAGTGAATGCTAGCTTCAGATGGCCCAGGAAGAGCATCGAGCCACCTGATCGCCGACTGGACACACGAGGATTGTGTAAGATCGCAATGGCAGTGAATGTTGGCTTCAGATGGCCCAGGAAGAGCATCGAGCTACTTGATCTCCGACTGGACATACGGAAACTGTGTAGGATCGCAATGGCAGTGAATGCTGGCCTCACGTGGCCCAGGAAGAGAATCGAGCCACTTGATCCCCGACTAGGCATACGAGGATTGTGTAAGATCGCAATGGCAGTGAATGCTGGCATCAGATGGTCATGCTACAATAGTAATGTAATGGTCCATTGTTTGTGAAAGAAGATAGCATCTTTATGTATTCTTACAAGCAACTCACTTCCTGTAACAGACTCTACAACCAGTTAGGGAAGCAATGTCAAATGTAATAATAATAATAATACTAATGAGAAATGGTTTATGAGCATCAGAAAGGATCTGCAAGAAATTAACATCAGAGAACAAGACAGAGCCACATCTGGAGCCAGAAACAGCGACCAAGGAGATAACACATTGGACACAAGAACAGAGAGAAGCTACAATCAAGAGAATGAAGGAATATTGGCTCCAAAGAAAAATGAAGTCGTGAAGAGGTATTTACGTTGTCCATAGTTAGCCAAAATCAATTCAATAATAATAATAATAATAATGATCTGGAAAATTAATCGGGCGTTCCATCTGACGAAAAACATAACGAGAAGGCGGTGAATATGGGCGCAAAGCTTGGGTATTGTAGCACTGTTCGGATGCTTTGTAGGGACAACCCGATCAATAGTTAAAACTAGAACGAATGATATTACGAAAGATTTTTGGTAACAGAGGCAGGTACGATTGTTCTTCTGTCCATCCTGAATTCTGGCGTGTAGGTTACTCGACAGATTAGTGTTCTACAGTAAATGGCAGTGGCGAAGCTGGAGGGGAATCTTTGAGTCTTGGAATACCTATTTCATTGTCAAGGAATATGCACATCCTCCCTATATTATTCTGCTAAGGTCCCATTCTGGTTTTGTATCGAAAATAAAGTCCTGTTAACACCAACCTACACATATGGGGTACCTACAGGTTCCGCATAACCCCATGTGTGCCCGAAACGCACTCACTTCCTCTTTAAATGCCTCACAATTAAATAAATACCTTAAAATAGGTACATTTACAATGGGAGAACCGTAACCTGGCGAGCCTGCCGCTAGAGCGCAGGGCAGCACGGCGGCGGCAGCCATCTGGCGGGAGCGCGGCGTACTGCTAGCTGAGGAGTCTCTCAGCAGATGGCTTATGTGTGGTCTCGCCAAGACTTTCTCTAGGGTTCAATCCTTTGCAAATGTAAAAATTGCGGTAGAACAAACTCCCGAGCAAACAATAACCGATGAATTCGTTGTAACATCGAATATTGTCTACAAAGAGGTGCAGTGACAAGTACAAAACACTGTTCTACATAATTCTTTGTGTTCTTCTCATGTACGGATGCCGTTTAACAACAATAAATACATTTCTTCAGTATTTAAAACTTCGTTCTCCCGCATTCTTCCCTACTACCCCCATAAACCTACATTCACGTTGCGAAAGCTCGCACGGGCTCACTAGTTTAAATTAAATCTTAATTTTCGGTATTACTCTCTGTAGCAACGGTGGGATTGACGCCAGCTTCTCAGAGCAGCCAGTGAGTCTCCTTTGAAACAGGCCAAGTATCTGTAGCTATAGAAGGCAATTGCGCATGCACCAATGCGTCACTAGAGAGCCTAGGCTCCAAGCAGTGCATTCGTGAGACGCGCGCATGTTCATTTGTGAGTTTTAAAACATGGATCAGTGGAGTGAATTAATAGTGTATTTAAAATCGGCACCATTTTCTTCGTTGCCTTATGAAGAGAAATGTGCAGTGAAAGAGAGACGACCAAAACTCCATCTAAATATTGTACAGAGTCATAAAACATCAGTCACGCAAATTCCAGTCTCAGTGGTATAAATGGTTAAGAGTTAGTGTAACGACGGGCTCGATGCGTTGTTAAGTTTGTATTCAGTTTGGTGGCGATAG
Source organism: Meconema thalassinum (assembly GCA_946902985.2). Lineage (NCBI taxonomy): Eukaryota > Metazoa > Arthropoda > Insecta > Orthoptera > Tettigoniidae > Meconema > Meconema thalassinum. Next base: position 228,362,277 of record OX336395.1, on the reverse strand, counting down.
TAAAGAATGGAGTGACACTGGGATTGCGTGTTTTAAAAATTTTCATCGTAGAGCACGAAAGCGTCATACAAGAGGTGTTCAAATGAAAAGGTACGAAACGATACTGTGGGTACAATGTATTCGTTATTGAAAAGCAATCACCACAGGCCTGTGCACAGGTGTCCCATTGCTTCACTAGCCGCAGGATTCCCTGTTCCCAGAAGTGTTGTGGTTGCGACAGGAGCCAATCCTGTACGGTGTTCTTTAGTTCGTCATCCGATTGGAAACGTTTTCCCTTGAGACGAACCATTAACAGTGACGTGTATTGTGCGACACTCAGTAGCCTACGCAAGTCCATCAAGAACAAACGGCCTGGACTGCTCACGAAGGGAGTGATTCTGCTCCATGATAACGCTCGCCCAGACGTCTCTAACGTCACTCAAGGTGTATTGGCCACGTTTAAGTGGGAGCAACTTGAGCATTCGCCCTACAGCCCAGACTTGTCACCCTGCGACTTCCATCTGTTTGGGCCGTTAAAAAATCATCTCAAGGAAAAACAACTAAAACAAAAAAATCAATCTCTTTTTTCTGATGGACCCTGTGATTTTAACCTATTTTCATTTATGAAAAATAAAATAAAAATAGGCTTATGAGATCACCTTTTGTCCGTGTGTGTGTGTGTGTGTGTGTGTGTGTGTGTGTGTGTGTCCCTATTAACTTCCAAACGGCTGGAGCGATTTCAATGAAACTCGGTAAGGTCATAGTACTATTTTGGCCGACCCCGACCGTGCCCTTCACATTTTATTACGTCTCACCAATCCAAAATGGCGGCTGTGCGAAATATTTCACCGGCATTCTATATCTCTGAAATCATTACTGATATCACTCTGAAATTTGTACGGTGATACAGTGCACTACTAGAAGTTCACCTATGTGACTTTCAAAAACCTGTTAACTACAAAACGAACATGGCGGCCAAGCGAAGTTGAAACATTTAAATAGACTTTTTCTCGTGATTTAACGATCTGAGCGCAGTGAAATATAGTACAGTAAATGTTTATACACATTGTAATGCACTGGCATCTAATTTAGCTCAATTGTTCACATAACCTCATGACGGCGGCTGTGCGCAATTTTAAAATCAAGTTTTTATTTATTTTGTATTAATCATGCGATCAAAGTGAACGTTTGAATAATGAACCTACGCAAAAATTGTCATCTAATAGTACATAACTCCATGGCATATATAGACTATATAACAAGCCAACATGGCGACCATCCGAAATATTTAGACGGTTCTCAATATCTACGAATCTATTACAGCAAACAAACTGAAATTCTGTATGTTCATAGAGACAATTAACATAAGTAGGGACTTTGTTTTAAAATACCTTGATAGATTATTATCATTATCATGATGAAGCAGTGACGGTACTGGTGACCTTGAATCAGCCTTGCCATGAAAAAAGGGCCAGGTGGATAAGGGCAGGTGAATTGTGCGGCAGGTCAGATGGAGCGCTGTTGCCATATCGCGTGCGTGACTCAGGCCAATGAACGATGTCTGGCTGGGTCTTGCTTGTGTTTACATGAGTCCTGCCTGTTGACAGTCATACAGATTCAAAGATGGTGGATTTCATTGTCGGGGTTTTTGAAAGGAACGTCAAAGGTAAAGAATACAACAACCGAACTGTAATTGGGCTACTATTATGATGATAGTCTAATAATTGTTGTCTTAAGGGGCCTAACATCTAGGTTATCGGCCCCTAATGGTCTGGGTGATAGTGAAAATGACAATGAAATGGAAACCAGCGGCTTCGGTGGCGCAGTAGCGGGTTCAAACCCGGCCGAAGCCGTCGGATTTTTTAAGAGCGTTAAAAATCCCTCAGTATGCCTTCCTTCGGAGGGGAAGTAAAGCCGGTGGTCCCATGCCATAGATTTATGGCATGTTAAAGAACCTTCCACTAATTACACCTGTGTGAAGCTAAATTGTATAGGTTAAGACTGTAAACAACACTCTAAGGTCCTACGTTCGTTGCTAAGAGCCGACTGCGGTGGCGTCTAGTAGCTAAGTTCTGAACTAGGCCTAGTAGTCGTTGACGGTGGCGTTTGGCGGCAAAACTAGGAACTATTTAAAAATTCAAAGTTGCAGTGCTTACTTAAATTAAAAAACAGTTCCCCACTTTAATACAGCCATCACAATTAACACCGGTTATCAGACAGATTCTACACACACCCAAAGTACACGGGGCTACATGACCGCGTTGTCGCAGCCCCTAAACTGAGGAACCAACCAACCGAAATGGAAACCATAACGAAGATTAAGCTGGACTGAAAATACTCACAAAATGGAACTCAGATTGAAACGAATCACAAAATGGAGAGCGGTAATACTTACAAAAGGGAATTTAGGAGGAAAATACTCACAAAAAGGATAGATTGTAAAAATGCGCACAAAATGTAGTTTTGGTTCAAAATACGTACAAAATACTACCGTCAACGACTAGCTGTGAACGTGGCTACTAGATGCCACCCCAGCCAGTGCCTGGCGATGAACGATGGAACTTAATAGAGCGTTAATCGAATCTAACTTACAAATTTAGCTTCACACAATTGTAGTTAGTGGAAGGTTCTTTTACATGTCATAAATCTATGACATGGGACTGCGGCTTTACTTTCCCTCCGAAGGAAGGCAAACTGAGGGATTTTTAACGTTGTTACCTTGGGCATAGAAGCTCAGCATGCTACCAACTACGCCAGCGATGTCGCGCAATAACCGGGAATTGAACCCCGTCCGCCTTGGTGAGAGGTATAGGTTACCGGACATAGTTAGGCAGTGTTCGCGCACAACTGTATGTGCGGGTTGCCAATATTACTGTGATCCTTAGTACTACTTACAAAATTCAATTGAAATTCAAAATAATAACAAAATGCAAATGAGAATCAAAATACTTGCAAAATGCAACTGAGGTTCAAAATAATTACACAATGCAATTTAGATTGAAAAAACGAACATTTCAGATCCAAAACACTCAAAAAGTGCAATTGAAATTCAAAATGCACAAAAATGCAATTTAAAATGCTTACAAAATGTATGGTAGATTCAAATTAACTCATTCGGTTGGACAATACTAAAAAAAAAAAGCAATTTAGATTGAAAATACTTACAAAATGTAATTTAGATTCAAAATACACACAAAATGCAAATGAGAATCAAAATACTTGCAAAATGCCCACCATACAAAATGCAATTTAGATTGAAAATACTTGCAAAAAGCGGCTTAGGTTGAAAATACTTACAAAATGCAATTGAAATTCAAAATACAAAATTCCCAGCCCCTATATTGAAAGACTTACTAAAAAGCAATTAAGATTGTCAATCCTTACAAAAGGCACTTGAGGTTGAAAATACTCGCAAAATGCAATTTAGATAGAAAAGACTTACAAAATGCAACCTTCAAAATGGAGTGTAGATGCAAAAAATTCGCTAAAGGGAATTTAGATACACGGGGAGCCAATTATCAAAAACAGTGCGGGAATCTTAAAGAGGAAAGGAAATATAATGATAGGAAAACAAGAGGTTTGACCCCTTGAAGAAGGAGGGATCAGGAAAGATCAGACAAGGGCCAATTAAGGCGGGAAAGTGAAAGATTCCCTAGGCCTCGGATAATATCGTCAGGGTCAGAAAAGAACAAGAGTTGACCAAGGGAGGTCAACAGGAAAGAAGACAGAGAGGAGCCCCGCACAAGTAAGTGAAAGCAATGCAGACTCAGCTGGGGTCCCGTAGTCGCCAACCGACGTCCCTCTAGATATGAGACCCTGGGGGAAGGCTAGTATTATTCACATCGTCTAAGGAGCGTTGATCTCGTCTTCCCAAAATCTCTTCATCTTCTCGCTATGGCACTTTGGGCGGTCTGGAAATTGATGATTGTCAACTACTGTACCTAGTTCCGTGTCCAGTACCACATCACTTGAGATGTCTATTTCCTGACGGCCTTTTTCAATTTCAAGCAGTCAGTTGTTCTCAGCTTTCATTGTGAGAGCACCGGGTGAGTTAGCCGTGGTCGTTACGGCATGACTGCTGGCAGTCGCTCACATCCGGGAGGCGAGGAGGTTCGAATCCCCCCGCCGACAACCTTGAAGATGGTCTTCTGTGGTATCCCATCTTCCTTCCAGACAAATGCCAGGGTTGGTCCCTAACTATAGGCCACAGCCGCTACCTTCCAACTCCTCGTCCTTACATTCCAACTTCCCTCCTTCCCTCCCCAACGGTACTTGTAACTCACCCATTGGGTGTCCGTCTCGAAGCAGCTACAAAACTGGTGAGCCGAACATCTCCTCGGACACTCCTGGCACTAAAAGCCATACGCTTAAAAAAAAAAAAAAAAAGTGAGAGACAGTAAGATTTAGAATTATTTTAGTTAGCCTGTGATTACTCATTCTCAGAATTTACCCCTATAATAATAATAATAATAATTATTATTATTATTATTACTGTCGCCACCTCCGTAGCGTAGCAGTCAGCGTGGTTAGCTGCCGCCCCAGAGGTCCGCGGTTCGATTCCCGGCTCTGCCACGAAATTTGAAAAGTGGTCTGAGGACTGCAACGGGGTCTACTCAGCCTCGGGTGGTCCAAATGAGTAGAGAAGACCTTAGCTATCCTCAAAGTGGTTTTCCGTGGTTTCCCCACTTCGTCTCCGGGAAATGCCGGGATGATACCTACCGTAAGGACACGGCCGCCTCCTTCCCTCTTCCTTGCCTATCCCTCCCAATCTTCCCATCCCATCCCTCATGAGGCCCCTGTTCGCTTTGCAAGTGAGGATGCCTGGGTGAAGTGCTGATCACACCTCCCCAGTTGTATACACTCCGACCAAGTGTTCCCCGCACTAGGACACTGCCTGGAAAGGCGGTAGTGGTGAGTTCCCTCGCTGAGTCCGTGGAAACCACCAACCTTGAGGGTAAAATTTACTATAAAAAGAAAAGAAAAAAAAAGCTAACATTTTGACGTTACGTCAAATAAATTGTTGGAATACAGTGACGTTAGTGAAAAAGTGTTACAGTGAAAGGTGATGATATCGTTGTATCTCTCTTCTGTTGCTGCGCTCTAGTGTCGCTACTGTCGTGTTTGGATGTCACGGGTGAACCTTTACATGGATTTTGATGCTGTTTTCACCATTCTGTAAAGGATATCTTGAGGAAGATTTCTGTAGAAGAGAATTTATTTATGATCAAAGAAAGCCAAGCAGTAACGATTTCAATGAAAAAGTCACAAAAAATCACCTGGTGTCTATGCACTCTTTAAGCTTACACTGGACAAACCGATAAAAATATCAATATACTCTAAGTTGAAGAATTGTTCAGCATGAAAAGTTCTACAAAAACGTCCGTAAGAGCATATCTCTATCTTCAATACATCGCCCATTATAAGTGATTTTACGTTTTCATTTCTTCCAACAATCTCCATTCAAATGCTCAGGCGACAGTTGACGAGATAGCTAGGGGTGAGCCTATCACCCCAATTACAGCCTCGCTAGCGGGCGAACATATTACCCCAGATACAGCCAGCAGCAAACTGTCGAGTCGTGTTGAGTTACGACTTCAGAGAAAAGTGGTTGTGTTTGGAGTTTCCCTGGAAGTGCAACTCGGCTTTACTTCATTTCGCCTGTGAACTTTCCGTTCCGCAAAATACATGATTAAAATATATACTAAGCCTAAATTTCGCAAGAGCGACAGTTTAAACATATCAGTCCGACAATACGTTGTCACACTCATCGTAGTTGCACACAGGGGCATATATACGATTTATTTTCTGCGGGGGGGGGGGGGGGGGTGACTATCCGGGAAATTGTGAGTATTCTCAGGGGATTGTCACCGACAAATACCCCAGAAATATCAAAAGCATATTACTTTGTGTAATTGTTTTAGATAACAGTTAATTGTAAATTTGTAAGTTTATATAGCCTACATTAGTGGCAATACAAAGAAAGGTTGGAAAATACAACACAACACAAAATTAAATTTTATACATTTTGAATATTCTATTATGGCCTATGGAGCAGTGGCGGATCCAGGCCTTGCGGGTCCCTGGGCGATAATGATAAATAAGGTGGGGCCCACAAAAATAGGAAATTTTAAAAAATCAAATCAAATGGAAAATAGTTTTGTAATAATAATAAATTAAAGAATAACAATAGTTTGAATACACTACAATACATTTTTAATGATATGAAAGAAACCTTAAAGTCCCTTTGAAGAAGATTATGTAAACTATAAAATATTAAAATACTACTTTGCGACTTTTTTCACGGCTGAAGTCTTCCATCATTTCACTGAAATCTAAACTTGCTAAACGGGCACGGGATCATAGCTGCACTGAAAAAAGGAATATGAATTATAAATTAGTTTGAAAAGTGTAATTGACTAATTAATTAAATTTAAAAAATCCATGGCGCGGACCGCGGGGCCCTGGGCGGTCGCCCTCTCCTAGATCCGCCCCTGCTATGGAGTATGAATGACAAATATCTAAATATCTGTCAATTCATTAAGCAGAAGGATAAACCAGTTTTTTTTAGTTTTTATTTTAGTTGTTTTTTTTACAAATTGATAATTTATTTCTCAAAAGTACCGTACTGTGGAATTCACAGTTTTGCCTCACAAGGCTGAGTTTACCCCGTTCCAGCCCTCACAGCAGAATTAAAATTTCTTGGCAGAGCCAGGAATCAAATTCGGACCTGCAAGGGGCGGCAGCCAAGAATGCTAGCAACTGACACCACGAGGTAGTCTAATTCATTCTTATTATTGCTTATAAGTTGAGATTAGGGTACAACCAAATTTACAATTATTTGATGCTATTACCAAAGGACTTAATTTTTATTGTCTTTTTTCTGGGTGGGTGCTGGAGCTCCCCCCCCCCCCCCCTATATACGCCCCTGGTTGAACACACCCAATACGCAGTTTGATGTCCACAGTCCCTAAGAAGCGGTCAAAGGAAGCCGACCTGTGAACTCTCCTCCCCGGAAATGATGTCTGCACTGTTGAGTTGAGAGAACATAAATCACGCCACCAGACATCTTAATGCCAGTACAATTAGCAGGCTTGGCAAATTACTAGGGGGATTGAAATATGGACCATATATTGTACTCGACTGACAAGTGGAACTGGGTCAGCTGCGGGGAGGATTACTGGACGTGGGTGGTGAAAGTCGGCCATCCACCCAGACGTGCGAGCCCAAATAATATGCCATTTAGATACCAAACATGGTTCATATTAGGGATAGGAATTTACAGCCCTACATAAAACAATAAAAAAAAGGCAATTATGACCTAAACATATCCAAAAAATGCCCTATAAAATGTATAACAAGTAGTTCCGTGAAGAACTAAAGCCTATTTTCATATAACCGGTTTTTGAAAGTCTCATAGATGAACTTCCAGTAGTGTCCTTGATCTCCGTACAAATTTTCAGGGTGATACCGGTAATAGTTTCAGAGATATAGAATGCCGGTGAAATATTTCGCACAGCCGCAATCTGGAGGTTATGTAAACAATTGAACGAAGTTAGATGTTGGTGCATTACAATGTGTATAAACATATACCGTACCAAGTTTTATTGTGTTTGGTTGGTTAAATCGCGAGAAACGTCTAGTTAAAAGTCGCAACTTCGCTTGGCATCCATGTTGGTTTTGTAGTTACCAGCCTTTCAAAAGTCACACAAGTGAACTTCTAATAGTTCCATTTATCACCGTACAAAATCCCAAGGTGATATCGGTAATAGTTTCGGAGATATTGAATGCTGGTGAAATATTTCGCACAGCCACCATGGATTGGTGAGAGGTAACAAAATTTGAAGGGCACGGTCGGGGTCGTTCGGGATATTGCTATGAACTTACCGAGTTTCATTGACATCGCTCCAGCCGTTTAGATTTTATTAGGGACACACACACACACGAGGAATCACACACATACGCACACACGGACAAAAGGTGATCTTATAAGCCTATTTTTTTTTCATAAATGAAAAAAGGCTAAAAATGCCTTTAAAATGGTAAACATTTTACTTTGTTATCTTGGTTTCTGAATTCATTCATATTCTAAAGGCTAATGCCTTGTCGATGCAACCACACTCTTCTGTCGTTGGCGGTTTGTTTCAGTTCCATGTAATTGTCACATCCCATTCTATTCTTTATGTCTTCCAAATACTTCGTCCTAGGCCGTCCTCTTCCTTTCTTTCCCATCATTTTCCCTTCAAGAATGTTAACGATGAAAGTGTTGTGTCTGATGACATGTCCAATATTTCTTTCCCATTTCCTTCATTAATCTTCTGTCTTCTTTGACTTCCAGGTTGGTTTTTCATTCCATCCGGCTCGTTCTTGTCATTTTCCGCCAGATCCACATTTCAGCAGCTTCAAGTCGATTCTTTTCCAATTCACCCCGAGTCCAACTTTCACTTCCATAGAGCAGTGTACTCCATACAAATGATTTAGCAAAGGATTTTCTTACACCTATATTCATATATTTGCTGGATCAAATGTTTTTCTTAGTCATAAATGCCTGTTTTGCCAATGCAATCCTACTCTTCACTCCCATTAAGCATCTATTGTCTTCTGTGATTATACTACCGAGATAACAAAATTGTTTCACTTGTTCAATTCTCAAGTCATCAATTTTTATATAAATTCAAAATTACATAGAAATTAAGAAATTAAATTTTAAACTGATAATATCCCTCTTAAAAAGATGAAACCGGCCGTCCTGAGGCACAAGGCCATGGGTTCAGGTTGCTCCGACTCAGTAGACAAATACATCCGAACCCTACCGTTGCCCGTCCTTGAAATGGCTTTCCACCATTTCGCATTTTCTGATCAACTGAAATACCAGGACGAAACCTTCTAATAAACCACGGCTACGTCTTCCCAACTCCTCGTCCAGTTCCTCTCACAAGGTTGACATCAGGAAGGGTATCCGCCACATATAAATTAATCGCATCCCATCCGCAATCCCGTAGAAACAGGAATAATAACGGGTATCGTATACATGAATACCCTTGAAAACTTGACAAAAAGTAAAGTACACCCAAGAAAAAATCAGCAATTTTTCTAGGTTTGTGCCGTGTCTTGTGTGGGGTTTCGCATAGGAACACCAAGCTGGCTCATCAGAGGACTCTTGGTGACCCCCCCACAGGAGTAGCGAACTGCGTCATCGAAATCCTAGCCCCAGTTATTATAATTATATAGTCTGCGTCACCTTAAATATCTTACTAACAATGTAACCTAGGACTGCCCATCCCTGGATACGTCCCTGCCTTACCCCATATAGGTTGGTTGGTTGGTTCTTAAGTTTAGGGGCTGCGACAACGCGGTCATGTAGCCCCGTGTACTTTGGGTGTGTGTAGAATCTGTCTGATAATCGGTGTTAATTGTGATGACTGTATTAGTGTGTGTATCTGTTTTAATTCAAATAAGGACTGCAGACGATCAATTTTCAAGTATTTCCTACTTTTGCCGCCAAACGCCACCGTCAACGACTACTAGTTCAGAACTTAGATACCAGACGTCACCGCAGTCGGCTCTTGGCAACGAACGTAGAAACCTAAGAGCGTTGTTTACATTCTTAACCTATACAATTTAGCTTCACACAGGTGTAATTAGTGGAAGGTTCAAACATGCGATAACTCTATGACCGCCGGCTTTACTTCCCCTCCAGTATGTTAACCACGTACCATAATGACAATTTATATTATCAAGGATGCAGATGGTTGAATCTTTCACTCATATTTCAACTAATTCTTGTGGAAGTGTTAATGTTTCTGTAAACCAAATAGGCTATTATTAGTTTATCTCCTTGACCTAAGGTGCTAGATAAATGTTTTAATAAAAACAATTAAAATAAAAAGTAAAAAAAATAATATAACAAGAAGTTCCGTGAAGAACTATACAGCCTACTTTTCATGCCAATGATTATTCTACAGTATATGAACCTATCCAGAATAATGACTAAATTAAGTTGGTAATATCGACATATCTAGTTAGTTCAAAATATACCTGGTATAATGTAGCCTAATAGAGCACTACAGTTGGCAGCCCTGAAGACTGAATATATTCTTAGTTCCATCTCTTAAGGTACAGAATACAACATTTGATTGAAGTCCAATGGACGTTACATGCAGTTAGACACTGGATCTATCAGCACGCGTAAAAGCATGTTACCAACAATACCATGCGTGTGCTAGTCAGAAATAATCTGAAATATGATGATATCTTGTTGTGCCAATTTTGGATGAAATCCATTTGTTAGTATAGAAGTTACATGCATTTTAAAATTGGACATATCAGCAGGCATAGAATCATGTTGGCAACACTGCATTGTATTAATTACTCCAAATTAATCTAGAATGTCAGGTGCTATACGTGTGCAAAGTATAGAGCTGTTGGCGTGCATACTTTCTGGTATATTGATATTAGGGTAAAAAAAAATATATACAGCATTTATTAACAGTTGGCAGCCCTGATTGCTCTTTACAATACTTATAGTCATATCTGTTATGCTACACATAGAACATACGAAATTTGGTTTAAATCCAACTGATAGTATAGAAGTTACATGTATTTAAAAATTGGTACTATCAGCAGGCTTATAATCATGTTGGTAAAACTGGCGTATATATCTTACTCCAAATTAATCTAAAATGTCAGAATATACGTGCGCATAGTTTAAAGCTGTTGGCTTGCATACTTTCTGATATATTGGTATTTTGATTTAAAAAAAAATAGAGAGAGCAATTATTAACAGTTGGCAGCCCTGGTGGCTCTTAAGAATACGCTCAGTCATATATGTTTATGTACAGATATTACATACAAAATTTGGTTGAAATCCAATTGATAGTGTAGAAGTTATATACATTTAAACATTGGACCTATCAGAAGGCTTACAATTATTTTGGCAACACTGTCATGGTTGACCTTCTGGAAATTAAACTGAAATAGTATTATCTACATGTGTGCTAATTTTGGAATAAGTCTCATGCATACCTTGCAAGATATCCAACATGGAGCTCAAATTTCTAGTGCGTTTTTTCAGCAGTTGGTAGCACTGACATCATTTTCAAATATGGACGTGAGATATTCCGGTGCACAACTTTACTCATACTAAATTTGGTTTTGATTGCTGCAGCCATTTGGGAGTTGATAGGGGGGGGGGGGACACACACACACACAGCCAGCCAGACGGACAGACAGAAGGACAGACAGACAGACAGACAGACAGACACACATTTTCCCGGATCGATCTCATAAGTCTACTTTTTCCTCATTTTTGCAAAATGTGAAAAGTAGGCTAAAAATGGTAATAAAAATAATGCATTTTTAATTTTAATTTTTATAGTTTGCTATTTTTAATTGTTTAATAATGCTTAATATGCCCCTAAAGTTTGAAAATAAATAAGCTTATAAAAATGAAATTTCTAATAATTCTACCATCTTAATTTTAAAATTATAAAAGTATTTTTTTATATTTATTTAGTCGATTTACTCAGCGAAGGAACTCACCACTACCGCCTCTACGGGCAGTGTCCTGGAGCTTGGAACATCTGGTCGGAGGGGATACAACTGGTGAGGTGTGATCAGCACTTCGCCCAGGCGGCCTCACCTGCAAAGCGAACAGGGGCCTCATGAGGGATGGGAACGGATGGAAGATTGGGATGGATAGGCTAGGAAGAGGGAAGGAGGTGGCCGTGGCCTTACAGTAGGTACCATCCCAGCATTTGCCCGAAGACGAAGTGGGAAACCACGGAAAACCACTTCGAGGATGGCTGAGGGGGAATCGAACCCCCTCTACTGATTTGGACTACCCGAGGCTGAGTAGACCCCGTTCCAGTCCTCATACCACTTTTCAAATTTCGTGGCAGAGCCGGGAATCGAACCCAGGACCTCCGGGTCGGCAGCTAACCATGCTGACCACTACGCTACGGAGGCGACTAAAAGTAATTTTGAGCATTAAAATGTTAAAGAAAACAAAAAAGTAAAATTAATAATAATTATAATTAGGGTAAAATAATTAAATGTAATTTAATACAAATAAAATATATTTACTATTCTGGCCCATAAAGGGTTAAATCATGATAAAGATAGTTGGTTTTTGTTATTTGAAGGAGTGGGATGGCGAGATTTTTGCCATGCGGATAATGTTTGCATGGCTGTGCGGTTAGCAGATAAGCTGCGGATAATGTTTGCATGGCTGTGCGGTTAGCAGATAAGCTGCGGATAATGTTTGCATGGCTGTGCGGTTAGCAGATAAGCTGCGGATAATGTTTGGAGAAAATTTGCGGATAGTTTTTAGAATACTTGTTTAACATCATTAATAGGACCCGGATGTTAATGTCATACCGGTATCATATTTTTCCGTGATATTTTTGTTTTCATGACAAATGTAAGATGATGCTTTAAGCTAATCTCATTCAAATTATGTCATTAAGCATAATTAACACTCTGAACAGGAAAGGGTTGCAATTCTGGCTGTGTAGCATTCATTTTAAACATAACACATGACATACGAAGCCTAAGGGAACGACTTTTTCCTCACATGATGTTGATTTATTAATTTATGCCTTGTCTAATTAAAAATTAGTATTGTAATGCCAGTAGATTCGGATAACAAACGTGGAAATACGGGAAAATGTCCTGCGGATGCGGGGCGGATTCTGATAATAACCTAGAAGCAAGGAGTGCCAATGTTGTACTCACCACTGTTGGAGCTGTATTCCCCTATGTATCGCTTGGTGAGGTAGCGGACAGTCACAGCTGAAACAAACAACATTAGCATTGTAAATATGGCACTTCTATCATAACACACTATAGAAGAACAGGGAGTGATGAACCAAGTACAAAGCTACTTAAATTAGCCGAAATAGGCTACTTATATCTTGTGTAGTGATGAATAATAATTGTGGAAATGATGTCCTAATAGATGTTTTCTCCTCTGCTGTCTATAACCCACCCTCATCCCCTTTTTGGTGAGTTAGCCGTGGTCGTTACGGCATGACTGCTGGCAGTCGCTCACATCCGGGGGGCAAGTGGTTCGAATCCCCCCGCCGGCAACCTTGAAGATGGTCTTCTGTGGTTTCCCATCTTCCTTCCAGGCAAATGCCGGGGTTGGTCCCTAACTATAGGCCACAGCCGCTACCTTCCAACTCCTCGTCCTTACCTTCCAACTTCCCTCCCCAACGGCACTTGTAGCTCACCCACTGGGTGTCCGTCTCGAAGCAGCTACAAAACTGGCGAGCCGAACATGTCCTCGGACACTCCCGGCATAAAAGCCATACGCTAAAAAAAAAAAAAACTTTTTATAACACGAGTTATATAGTGAAAATTCAGTTGTGTCGGTGAGATTTACAGGATAAATAAAATGTTGCCAACCTCACGCATACAGTACTGTGTTAGTTTTATGCTTCGCTCGCTTCATTGTGTTTCTAAGGTTTAAAGGATGCATACATGTTAAATTCTATGTGTTAATAAGGTTTCACATACGGGTCATCAGTCGGCGCTCTTTGATCCCCACAATCCAGCCGCTCAGTCATGCCCAACTAGTTATGAGGGTTCCTTTCTCTCGACTACAGTTGTCCCTCGTGGTTTGAAGGTACTGTGGCTATTGCCAATAACATAGTTGTCACTCGTTGCGTCGATTGTTTAAACATGTTAGTGTTCAATATATCACATTGTAACATGGCAACATTGTCTTGAAGAGTAGCCCTCTGTATCAATCGCATGCCGAAATGTTTGTAGGCCCAGCGAGGTTGTCGCCCCCACTAGGAAGTGTATCGGCAGGTGCGATAATATCTGCAGATTATAGAGCAACTAACACATAACGGGCTCAGCTCCGTTACAAGTCATTCGCTCCACCTGCTGTCATTCTCATGGCTCGACAGTAGCCTATTTCTGAGGACCAGAGGTTCAAATCACGATGCCCACTGTGACATTTTTTTAGTGTGGTCTATTTTTTAATGTCGGGAAACTACCTTATTTTATTCCCGATAACGTTACACACACACACCGACTACTACAGCCACCACAGTACCACAGATTATCAGACACATTCAAAACTCATACAAGTACACGGGGCTACTTGACCATGATGTCGCATAGTCATTAGATGAATCAAAAACAATATAGGAGGCTTAGTAAACGAGCACTTGTTGTCATGGTAACCATACAGGAGGCTTAGAATACGAACACTTGCTGTCATGGTAACAATATAGGATGCTTACAATACGAACACTTGTTGTCATGGTAACCTTATAGGAGGCTTAGAATACGAACAGTTGTTGTCATGGTAACAACATAGGAGGCTTAGAATACGAACACTTGTTGACATGGTAACCACATAGGAGGGTTAGAATACGAACACTTGTTGCCATGGTAACCATATAGGAGGCTTAGAATACGAACACTTGTTGTCATGGTAACAATATAGGAGGCTTAGAATACGAACACTTGTTGACATGGTAACCACATAGGAGGGTTAGAATACGAACACTTGTTGCCATGGTAACCATATAGGAGGCTTAGAATACGAACACTTGTTGTCATGGTAACAATATAGGATGTTTAGAATACGAACACTTGTTTTCATGGTAACCACATAGGAGGGTTAGAATACGAACAGTTGTTGTCATGGTAACAATATCGGAGGCTTAGAATACGAACATTTGTTGTCATGGTAACCATATAGGAGGCTTAGAATACGAACAGTTGTTGTCATGGTAACAATATAGGAGGCTTAGAATACGAACACTTGTTGACATGGTAACCATATAGGAGGCTTAGAATACGAACATGTGTTGTCACGGTAACCATATAGGAGGCTTAGAATACGAACACTTGTTGTCATGGTAACAATATAGGAGCCTTAGAATACGAACACTTGTTGACACGGTAACCATATAGGAGGCTTAGAATACGAACATGTGTTGTCACGGTAACCATATAGGAGGCTTAGAATACGAACACTTGTTGTCATGGTAACAATATAGGAGGCTTAGAATACGAACACTTGTTGTCACGGTAACCATATAGGAGGCCTAGAATACGAACACTTGTTGTCATGGTAACCACATAGGAGGCTTAGAATACGAACACTTGTTGTCATGGTAATCACATAGGAGGCTTAGAATACGAACACTTGTTGTCATGGTAACAATATAGGGGCTTAGAATACGAACACTTGTTGTCATGGTAACCATATAGGAGGCTTTGAATACGAACACTTGTTGTCATGGTAACCTTATAGGAGGCTTAGAATACGAACACTTGTTGTCATGGTAACCATATAGGAGGCTTAGAATACGAACACTTGTTGTCATGGTAACCTTAGAGAAGGCTTAATTAAGGTGCCTGTACACTGGAGAGTGATTTTCATAGAGCAAGTTTAGCTAGACCGCTCTAGCTAAACTGAGTGCGTGTACACTGTAGAGTAATTTTCCCTAGGTAGAGCATTGGTAGAGTGGAGATAGACAAATCTAACTAGAGCACTCTCTGAACCTGTGTACACTGTTAAACGTAAATGCACTAGGTAGAGCAGTGCTAAAACATTCTGAGAGCAGTGTGTCTGGGTTTCTTGCGCTGTCTTGTGAAGTTAAAATGTCTTCAAGAGGGCTTTTAGCATCTGTGGTGGTTGTGTGTGCCTTGTTAAAAAGAAAACTATGAAGAGGAAAAGAAGGTTGTGGGTGAGGAATTGGATATCAGAAAGAGAATACGAGGGAATGCACGCTAAATTATTGCAAGAGTTATGTTCAGAAGATTCTGAAGCGTACAATAACTTTTTAAGAATGAACAAAAATGACTATGATTATATTTTGGCCAAAATTACCCCCCAGGATCAGCAGAGGGATCACCCGAAACGACTGTGCCTTCAAATTTCTGTGTATTCTTTCCGAGTACAATTCAAAGTTTCTGGATGAGTTTCAATATTTTCAATTCAGCCATATTCGAACACTATAATTAACAACAAACTAATAACCCCAACAATCCACCACTGACTCTACGTAGAGCACTTTCCAATATTCAACCGAACGAATAGAGCTAGACTGGTCTAGCTAGGGCACCCAAATACTGTTTACACCGTAGGGTCGGCCGGTCCTAGCTAGAGCTTAGAGTGGTCTCCGCTAGGGTTCTCTACCACCTGTGTACACTGGAGAGGTGCTTAGAGTGCCCTAGCTAGAGCTACTCTACGCTCCAGCTAGGGCAGAAGCTCTCCAGTGTACAGGCACCTCTAGAATAGGAACACATGTTGTCATGGTAACCTTATAGGAGCCTTAGAATACGAACACTTGTTGTCATGGTAACAATATATGAAGCTTAGAATACGAACACTTGTTGTCATGGTAACCATATAGGAGGCTTAGAATACGAACACTTGTTGTCATGGTAACCTTATAGGAGGCTTAGAATACGAACACTTGTTGTCATGGTAACAATATATGAAGCTTAGAATACGAACACTTGTTGTCATGGTAACCTTATGGGGGGCTTAGAATACGAACACTTGTTGTCATGGTAACAATATATGAAGCTTAGAATACGAACACTTGTTGTCATGGTAACCTTATAGGAGGCTTAGAATACGAACACTTGTTGTCATGGTAACAATATATGAAGCTTAGAATACGAACACTTGTTGTCATGGTAACCATATAGGAGGCTTAGAATACGAACACTTGTTGTCATGGTAATCTTATAGGAGGCTTAGAATACGAACACTTGTTGTCATGGTGACCTTATAGGAGCCTTAAAATGCGAACACTTGTTGTCATGGTAACCTCATAGGAGCCTTAGAATGCGAACACTTGTTGTCATGGTAACCATATAGGAGGCCTAGAAAACGAACACTTGTTGTCATGGTAACCTTATAGGAGGCTTAGAATACGAACACTTGTTGTCATGGTAAGCTTATAGGAGGCTTAGAATACGAACACTTGTTGTCATGGTAAACTTATATGAGGCTTAGAATACGAACACTTGTTGTCATGGTAACAGTATATGAGGCTTAGAATACGAACACTTGTTGTAATGGTAACCATATAGGAGGCTTAGAATACGAACACTTGTTGTCATGGTAACAATATATGAAGCTTTGAATACGAACACTTGTTGTCATGGTAACCTTATAGGAGGCTTAGAATACGAACACTTGTTGTCATGGTAACAATATATGAAGCTTAGAATACGAACACTTGTTGTCATGGTAACCATATAGGAGGCTTAGAATACGAACTCTTGTTGCCATGGTAACCATATAGGAGGCTTAGAATACGAACACTTGTTGTCATGGTAAAAATATATGAAGCTTAGAATACGAACACTTGTTATCATGGTAACCACACAGGAGCCTTAGAATGCGAACACTTGTTGTCATGGTAATAGTATATGAAGCTTAGAACACGAACACTTGTTGTCATGGTAACCTTATAGGAGGCTTAGAATACGAACACTTGTTGTCATGGTAACCTTATAGGAGCCTTAAAATGTGAACACTTGTTGTCATGGTAACCTTATAGGAGCCTTAGAATGCGAACACTTGTTGTCATGGTAACCATATATGAAGCTTAGAATACGAACACTTGTTGTCATGGTAACCTTATAGGAGGCTTAGAATACGAACACTTGTTGTCATGGTAACCATATAGGAGGCTTAGAATACGAACACTTGTTGTCATGGTAACCATATAGGAGGCTTAGAATACGAACACTTGTTGTAATGGTAACCATATAGGAGGCTTAGAATACGAACACTTGTTGTCATGGTAACAATATATGAAGCTTAGAATACGAACACTTGTTGTCATGGTAACCTTATAGGAGGCTTAGAATACGAACACTTGTTGTCATGGTAACAATATATGAAGCTTAGAATACGAACACTTGTTGTCATGGTAACCATATAGGAGGCCTAGAATACGAACACTTGTTGTCATGGTAACCATATAGGAGGCTTAGAATACGAACACTTATGTCATGGTAACAATATATGAAGCTTAGAATACGAACACTTGTTATCATGGTAACCATACAGGAGCCTTAGAATGCGAACACTTGTTGTCATGGTAACAATATATGAAGCTTAGAACACGAACACTTGTTGTCATGGTAACCATATAGGAGGCTTAGAAAACGAACACTTGTTGTCATGGTAACCTTATAGGAGGCTTAGAATACGAACACTTGTTGTCATGGTAAGCTTATAGGAGGCTTAGAATACGAACATTTGTTGTCATGGTAAACTTATATGAGGCTTAGAATACGAACACTTGTTGTCATGGTAATAATATATGAGGCTTAGAATACGAACACTTGTTGTCATGGTAACCTTATAGGAGGCTTAGAATACGAACACTTGTTGTCATGGTAACCATATAGGAGGCTTATAATACGAACACTTGTTGTCATGGTAACCACAGAAAAGCTTCGAAGTTCCTTTCTTCATTTCTTTAGCGGCTTCTGTAGCGTAGTTGGCAGTATGCCGAAAGTCACGGGTTCAAACCCGGCCGAAGTGTCGGATTCCTTAAGAGCGTTAAAAATCCCTCAGTATGCCTTCCTTTGGCGGGGAAGTAAAGCCGGCGGTCCCATGTCATACATTTATGGCATGTAAAAGAACCTTCCACTAATTAAACTTGTGTGAAGCTAAATTGTAGGTTAGAATTTTCTAAGGCTCTTAGGTCCCAACGTTCGTCGCCAGGAGCCGGCTGCTGTGGCATCTAGTAACCAAGTTCAGAACTAGTTGTCGTTGATGGTGGCGTTTGGTATTGAAAGTAGGAACTACTTGAAAATTGAATGTCTGCAGTCCTTACTTGAATTACAGATAAGACACACTAATACTGTCATCACAATTAACACCGGTTATCAGACAGATCCTACACACACCCGAAGTACACGGGTCTACATGACCCCTAAGCTGAGGAACCAACCATCATTTCTTTGTTTGGCCAATGAGTTGGAAGGAGGCGTCCTTGGCCTGTAAGAGGTACGTCCCGGCATTTACTTGAACTTGAAAGTAGGAAATCACGAAAAGAGAACGGCCGACGGTTTGGTTCAAATCTACTCGTCTTGGAAGCCTTTTCCATGCAAGTACACGGAGCTAATGATCAACGTGTCCCTAGTCCCGTGAGTGAAGTAACACAATGACGCATGAAGGGGCTTGCTGGTCACTGCGGCGCCGGACATTGCCTGAAGCACATGCGATGTCCACTCCTCTACAATTATCGAATTAATATAATTTATAGCTTGATGTTGCCTCATTCAGCCCTGGGGACAGCACGGTCATCAGTAATCCTGAAGTTAGCTAAAGCCCGAATTAAAGCACAGTTGCCAGACACTCTTGGCTGTCCGAGTTCGATTCCCGCCTCTGCCAAGAACCCTAATTCTAGTCTGAAAGTTGAAACAGGGTACACTCAGCCTCGTGAAGTAAAACTGAGAAGAGGTGGGTTCGACACCCACCTCAAACGTCTTGGAGGAGGTTTTCCATGGTTTCGCACTTCTACTCCAGGTAAATGCCAGGATGATTCCTAACTTGAGGCCACACCGCCTCCTTCCCAATCTTCACCTCTATTACAAAAAAGGCCATCAATAACACATGTTATCAGACTTTCGCACTGCAAAAGATACGCACTTTCCCACTCATTTGTTCTGTAAGTATAACGTCACCGATCTTCGCTTTTCTTTAAATTGGAATTATTGAATGAGGCATTCCTCCAAGCAGTTTTGTTGTTATACACCCTCTGTCTGAAAAGTTCAGCGAATGGTTCGATATTACGAACTGATTGTTGGCTTACCTGAAACGAGCCGTAACTGTCCTTCGAAGTAGTGGATGGTTATGCACTTCCGAGAATGGCGGTACAAGTCTTGGAAACTCCTGGCATAGTCTTCCTTAGGGATAACCTTCAGTTGGGTCGTCAAAACTCTAAATTGAAAGCGAAAATTTAGCAGAATTTATGTAACCTGCCATATACACCTGTTGGACGTGCGGCAGTGAGAAGGGTGAATGTTCCGTGGAATGGTCCTGAAAACCATCGTCACGGGTGACGAGACCTGGTGCCTTAGGTACGATCCCGAAGGCACGCGTCAAAGTAAGGAGTGGTGGGGTCCAGGGTCGCTGAAAAGCCCCGAAGGGCCAGATGTTTTCGGTCATTTCGAAAAACCAACCTAATGTGACGATCCAACTGAATGCTGTCCCTAAACAAAGACTATGCCAGGAGTTTCCATGATTTGTACAACCGTTCTAAGAAGTGCATAACCATCCACGGGGATTACTTCGAAGGATAGTAACAGCTGTCTCAGGTAAACCAACAATCCGTTCGTAATATAGAACCATTCACCCAGTGGCGTAGTCAGGGGGGTGTTAGGTGTGTGTGTGGGGGGGGGGGGGTTAGAACCCCTCCCATTGGAAAATTGGCAGGTTGTGATTTGTGTCTGTGGTGATGTACTGTTGTCGCCTTTCGGCCCCGGTCCCCATTTGTGGCTACACACGTCTTCATCACAACGTATAACCACTGTCTACCTACAGATCCAGAAGCTTGGCTCATATTTTTCTACTGCGAGACAATACTGTAATGCTCTCATGCAGCCAGCGAGAATATGCGCTGTGTTGGTGTATGTTATTGTTGCTGGATTTACTGTATGTGTAAAGGTAATAGCATGACGAATAGAAGGACCTAGTGTGAGGACTCCGCCATTATAGAACGGTAGTTCGTGGTCCGGCCGCTACAAGCACTGCAAGCGATTATGTCCAACACGTGTCCTGTTGTTCCGTCGAACTGGGTCATAGAGAAGTGCGGGGGAAGCTAGTGTGAGATATTTGTGAGAATTAAATTGAATCTTCTTTGCTTTCAGTTCTTAAATTCAGTTCATTGTGTACAGGGGGGGGGGGCTCAGCGGTCTAGCTGTATACCTCTCACCAAGGCGGTCCGGGTTCGATTCCCGATCAGTGCATGTGAGATTTTCGAAGTGAAATGCCATGTCCTGTGGTTCGGATTCCACGTAAAAAGGAGGTCCCGGGGCTCATAATCACAAGATTCACGGTCACGTAAAACTACAATCTTCCTTTTTTTCTTGTGTACATCAGCGTTCTATGTTTTGTGTAGGCATACTTCAAACATAGGCTATTTCTTTGTTAATATTTGTCTACTGTTTTGTGCTTGTCCCTCAGCGAACGGACGGTCTACCTTGACTCATATGTTCAGGAACTGAGGGGCAAAGCCATGGCGAATTACTGTTGAGAGATAATCTTTTTCATATATATATAATTAAATTATATATATCATTTCAAACAAATATATCCAATCAATCATTGCACCCACTGCCGACCTATGAAATCGGTACGGTGTAAAATCACTTAAAACAACAAGTTTCACCTAAAACAATACATTAAAATCAAAAATGTCACTATGTAAAGGGGCGTAAGGAGCTCATTGAGAGCACCAGGTTCCCATTCTATTAGGCAATGTACTCATGCCTACAAGCTTGATTATCTCATTCCGAGTCCAGCATCCAAGCAACTGCACGCCACTGCTCCAAGCTCCGTCTTCTAACGCCAATTGATGAAATCCATGATTTGCCAGCCTTTCAACCAAGCCTAGGCCTCGTTATCGCCTTGACTTCGATATTTCAAGCCATTCCACTACGTTCATATAGGCTTAATTTGCATCCCCTTTGGTAACAGTGCAGATTAAGTCACTCCTCTACCATTCAAATATCCAACACCATACCCACCCTGTAAGCATCCTAGTCAAGCAACTCCTGTCTCCCTCGAGTTTTAATACAAGTAAAGCTCATCCCCTCCCCCTACCAAGCAGCCAATAATTAATTATTTAATTAATTATTTCAAGTAACTTCGAATTTCATCAGCGCAATCAACGTCACAGCTCCAACTGTATTTAAACTGGATAACTTTGAGTGACTGGTAAATTTGTTTTTCTCTTTCCTTATTCTCTGGTCGACCAAGGTATTTGACCACTATCTCTCATCACCTCTTACTCATTACACGCACTTATAGTCTACGCTCACGAACACAAACATGTCGCGCACTGACACTAAACCTCGAACATTAACGTACCAGGGCATAACATTCCTGATAACTCAGGACCCTGATGACCCTAAAAGCCCAAATTATGCCCCTGTTAATCCAAAAACACTAATTCCGAGTGGGCCTACCCACAAAGGAGATGGTACACTCGTTCCACTTAAACCAGCTTCACCAAAATCCGATTCCTCACTCTCTAGCTCACCTCCTCCCTCACCGGGCCACGTCTCATTCCCGACATTTGATTTCGAGAAAGAGCTGTGGTACGCTTCACCCAATGGCAGTAACCTTCAGACCACGATGGTCCTTATCCACCCACCTATTGGTATTAGCCTTTGTAAATCAGTCAGGCAAACAGTAATTAACGCGCTCAATCCCATAGCCCAATTTATTTTCCTCATTGAGGAATTAGGTAATCAGCAGATAGGCATCACTCCCTCTGAGAATAGCCATCTCAACTCTGTCACTAGTGTTCTCAAGAGTCGCTCTGGGGATTTTCATTAATTAGATTCAGACCACAAATTCACCTTCTTTAGTCTCTCAATCTGAGGAAACTAAATTGCCACAACAAGAAACAACAAAAGTAACAGTCTGTATAGCCTACTTCAGGAATCTGTGCTTTCCGTAACATGTAATGGAGACCGTAGTACTTATTTCCATGAATTATATTTTCCATTGTGCCCTGCCGTGTTATTTTAATTGTAATCGCTAATTACGTTTTAAAAGAGTATCAGTTACAAAGTAATTCGTTTCCCTTGGTATTATCCCTATGACCAGCTGACCGGCAGCGTGGAACTTGCCCACACTAGCGCTGCGGGGCGGGGCGCGCTTGAACTTGAGGAATCCTCTCACTTTCTCTTTCATTCGTCATGGTAATAGCATGACGAATAGAAGGAACTAGTGTGAGGACTCCGCCATTATAGCACGGTAGTTTGTGGTCCCGCCGCTACAAGCACTGCAAGCGATAATCTCCATCAACCTCTACCAGGGTTGTAGGCACTACAAGCACGCCATCAAAAAACAGCAGTTGAAAAACAAGCAACAACTCCATAAACCCATCCCCTCACTCCTCTCCCTCTCACCAACACTTCCCCCACGCAATCCTAGCACTCTACATCAAATCCTACAGCTTTTAATCACGCCAGCAGCACAATAAACTTAATAAATCCAGGCTACAGAACAGACCAAAAAACTACACTTTAAGCTAAACCAAATTCACTTCTCAGCTCGACATAACCCATAATACAAGTTAAAACCTATTCAAAACATACTCTCCCTACTGTTTTACAACTATTAAACTAACTATTCGCACTCAAAACCTAAAATCCCTGAAACGGGAGCTAATTTAAAAACGCAATAGCCTAGCCCGATTACGTCTCCGGCAGTGCTACCGCATATGCATTTCAGAGTGTATGGTAGCCCCACCACTTCTGGTGCACCCTAGATAATGCTACACCCTCAGGGGCTCCCGGCTGGTGAGTTCGGGAGTTGGCGACCCCGAGGGATTCCTGAGCTGGGTCCGTTTTCCCCTTTTGTCCCTTCCCTTTGGGGCGGACCCTCTCCCCTCCCCTCTCCTCATAATCCTCTCCTCTTTTCCTTATATTTCCTTTTCTCTTTCAGATTCCCGCACTGTTTTTGTTACTTTGTTCCCCGTGTATCTAAATTCCCTTTTAGGATTTTTTTGGGTAGGTATTTTTAATCTACGTTGCATTTTGTAAGTCTTTTCGATCTAGATTGCATTTCGTGTGTGTTTTTCAATCTCAATTGCATTTTGTAAGGATTGACAATCTAAATTGCTTTTTAGTATGTCTTTCAATATCCGGGCCGGGGCTTTTGTTAGTTTTTTGAATTTCAATTGCATTTTGTATTTTCAACCTACCCCACTTTGTTCAAGTAGTTAAGTCTCAATTGCAATTTTGTGGGTATTTTGAATCTAAATTACATTTTGTAATTAATTTCAATCTAAATTGCATTTTGTAAGTATTGTCCATCCTAATGAGAAGTTTGAATCTACCATACATTTTGTAAGCAATTTCAATTGCATTTTGTATTTTCAACCTACCCCGCTTTGTTCAAGTAGTTAAGTCTCAATTGCAATTTTGTGGGTATTTTGAATCTCCATTACATTTTGTGCGTATTTTCAATCTCATTTGCATTTTGTAAGTATTTTGATTTTACTTGCATTTTGTAGGTATTTCGACTGTACGTTGCATTTTGTACGTATTTTGGACTTAACCTACATTTTGTGCGTATGTTTCAATCTATTCCTTTTCGAGTATTTTCGTTCAAAATTCCCTTATGTACGTATTACCGCTCTCCATTTGGTGAGTAGTTTCAACCTGAGTTCCTTTTTGTAAGTATTTTCTCTGCTACATAAGGCATAGTTGTTGGGGCTCACTGTCTTTTTTATCTAAACCATTTTCGTTTCATCCATAGCAGTGAGCTGTTTTTTATTTTCATCCTTTCATTTCACGCCATTTCATTTCATCAGGGGCCGATAACCTCGATGTTAGTCCCCTTAAAACAACAATTATCATCATCATCATCGCAAATGCATTCATAACTTCACAATAACTTCCAAATTACGACTAAGTGAGCTATCTGCCTGAGTAGTTACAGGTGTTACCGGCTTGCCTGGGACGATGGGTCACCAAACCGGTATTTAAACTCAATTATTAAGCTTTAATTAACCAAATTGAGAGGAAACAGATCAGACCAAAAAACGTACACTTTAAGCTATACCAAATTCACTTCTCAGCTCGACATAAACTTTAATTCAACTCAAAACCTACACAAAACATACTCTCCTTACTGTTTTACAACTATTAAACGAACTATTCGCACTTAAAACCTAAAAACCCTGAAACGGGAGCTAATTTAAAAACGCAATAGCCTAGCCCGATTACGTCTCCGGCAGTGCTACCGCAAATGCATTCATAACTTCACAATAACTTTTGTATAATTTGGTGCAAAATGATGGGTTTTAAAGCTATCTGGATTCAGTTTTTCCACCAATTTATTGTGATGTTTTATGTACGGTATGGTTAATGTCAAACGCAACTAATACCATTTTATCCATAATTTAGAATCTTGGGCTTATGCCGTGTTTTATTTATTCAAACTCGACGCGTTTCGAAAGAAACCATGTCTTTCTTCATCAGGAATAAACGGAAATACGACTAAATTGTTGCTAAGAGAAAGCAACAAAGAAACTAAAAATGGTGCCCTAAGATGAACAATGAAGCGTATATAACACGTCCTTCGAGAAGTGTATGTGGCATTCTTTTCCAGGCCGAGAAAATAATTACCGGAAAATTAAACTCAAAATGGATGTGGAGCGAAATATTTATGATTGTATCAATTCCAAAGGAACAATTTCAGTTGATCATTCAGGAGCTGGCTGCTGTCTTCAGCGTGTCATGGATATTATCCCTAGACCTGTTTATTTTGGGTGCCGATTCATCTTCAGAACGAAGGAAATCCGCCGAGATTTGCAATCTCGAACATCCGCCAAGTCTTCACGCAATCTTTCGAAAGTTCAGTACCGTAGCCGACAAAATGAATTGGTAAGTAGAGAGTTACTTTAAATAGTTTATGTGTGCTTGTTTTAATATGCTGGGGATTAGCCGTGGTTTTTATCTTTTTATGTATACTCCAGGAATCTGTGCGTTCCGTAACATGCAATGAAGACCGTAGTTCTTATTTCCATGAATTATATTTTCCATTGTGCCCTGCCGTGCTATTTTAATTGTAACCGCTAATTACTTTTTAAAAGAGTACTAGTTACAAAGTCATTCGTTTCTCTTAGCACCATCCCTAAGACCAGCTGACCCCGCCAGCGTGGAACTAACCCACTCTAGCGCTGCCTGGCGGGGCGCGCTTGAACTTCAGGAGTCTTCTCACTTTCTCCTTCTATTCGTCATGGTAATAGGGATGTAGCCTGAGAAAGTTCGCGCCAGATAGCGCTCGTGTAGTACTGGGTAAGCGCAAGGCGATCGTCCTATGTTTCCCCCAGTCAGCTACGAGGAATGTATACATTGTGACAGAGTTTTCTAAGCTAAAGTAAATTATATCTTCTCTAATTTTACTCCAAGACTATATTAATTAATTCTATAGGTATATCCTCTAATATATTATGATCGATTTTCAGCGTTTAAGCGTTAAACAGCTGTAAAATGAGCTACGGACTAGAGGCGCTAAAACTAGTGGGAGGAGGGAAGAATTAGTAGGCTACAGCGGTAATAACAACATTCTAACACGCTTTATTATTCAAATTATGAATAGGAGTCAGCATGCTTGAGTATTGTAGGCCTATATTGATAAATAGCCTATATCTCCATAAGAATTAAATCATAAATAGAGATTTCCCGGTCAATGCATGTGAGATTTTCAAAGTGAAATGCCATGTCCTGTGGTTCGGATTCCACGTAAAAAGGAGGTCCCGTGGCTCATAATCACAAGATTCACGGTCACGTAAAACTACAATCTTCCTTCCTTCCTTTACAAATGAAGAGCGTCTTGCGCTTACCCAGTACAACAGCAGTGCGCTCTATCGGTGCTAGTTTTATACATCCCTATTTCTTTAATTTAACATGTGCTTTACAAGAGGAGATGTGCAGTTCAACAAATAGATCTAATGATAGAAGCAATATTCCAGTGTTGCTTTTCAGTCGGTCTACACGAGTGTACGGTACCCAATTAGATTAGGTGGGCAGTGGCAATTTATCTCCTAATGCCTGAAATAAATATACATGAATAGTTTATACGCTTAATAAAACTCTTCTCACATAACGGAGGAGTTTGTATGAGAAGCGTTTTATTAAATGTATAAATAATTATTGTATTATGAATCACACAGGGAAATTAATTGTTACTCCTCGCCCAATCGAATTGTGTGTATTCGTGTTGACCGACTGGGAAGTCAGACTGTTCAAGTAGCAAGACGACACCCGAGTTTCCAAAGGACTCTAAAAGGTAAGATTTGAGTTATGGATTTTAGGCTAGTATTATAAAGCTTTTCAAGGGGAGCGTGATGGTGCACTGGCTTAGCTGCTCGTCAATCACCGGGACAGCTGGAGTTCCAATCCCGGTGACAGTGGGGTGGAATTTTCACCTGAAAAATTACGTGGTTTTGGCGTCAGGAAGGGCATCCGGCCTTAAATCCACGGCCAAACCAAAATGAGCCTGATTGGCTCCAGTGACCCCAATTAATTGGGATACGCAGTAAAAAGCATTATAAATCTTTTCAATCAAACAACGGAACTAGGTTTTTAACTGGTTATAAATCAATAATAATGTTATTGGATTTATATCCCTTTTAACTACTGTGGCTTTTAGAGACACCGGCGTGCCGGAATTTTGCTCTGAAGGGGATCTTGAACGTGCCAGTAAGTCTACAGACACGGTTCCCTCGCATTTATGCACCCTTAAATGGCAGCTGACTGCGCCAGGATTAGATGCTGCAACCTTGGGCACAGCAGGCGAGAACGTCACCGCTGAGCCTCGCAGCCAGTCGGTTATAAATCAGAAGCATGTCCCGGTAGGATATCTATGCATGGCTTCGGTGGTGTAGTCGGTAGCATGCTGAACTGCTATACCCAAGATCGCGGGTTCAAACCCAGTCGAAGTCGGCGGGCCCATGACATAGATTTATGGCAAGTAAAAGAACTTACAACTACACTTGGTAGTGTGTAGCCAAAATCTGTAGGCTATTGGGTTAAACTGCGGTTTCCTCCTGCAGCGATACCGCTTTCTAGCAGCCGTAATATGACGGTGAATGACGCCGCAAAAACGTTCCGCATAGAAACAAAGGTGAGTGGTTGACTACCACCGTCACATAAAATAGCGGTGGCGTCATTCATATGACGGTGGTGAGTGCGTTAGCAAACAGTTCGCCAACGTTTTTGTACGGTGTACGGTGTGTGCTGAAAGTAATGAATTATATACAAAGACTGATAAGATGATATATTGGAGTATGGAAAAAGAAGCAGGCGCGGATCTAGAGTTTGGTTTTGGGGGGGGGGGGGGGGTGTCAGAGAATCGATAAGAGTTTGGCTTGGGCGGGAAGGGGGGGGGGTGGGGGGGGGGGGAGGGTCAGAGAATCGAAATTGTTAAGAAAAATGGTATCACTAAAAACGCAATCACAAAATAACCAAACGTAAAAAACCAGACCAATTATTTTGCAAGCTTCATGGATAGAAATTTGATGCGTTTAGCGCACCAAAAATATTCGTACAAATTGCAACGTGTTTTGCGACTTTTACATCGAGTTTCGAGAAAAGGATCAAGGTACGTTACAGTTTCGGCAAGTCGAGTTGGTACCGACAAAGGGAGAAAGCCACAGCTTATATTGCCAACCAAGCTTGCAGTTTGGAAGTCGGCAAACATTTTTGGTGCGAAAAAAGCCCCAGTTTCCTATCCGTGCATTACTGCACATTCATCGTGACATCACTATAAACATCGATTCGGTAATCACAAGGTTTGCTAAACAAAATAGACGAGTTGATTTTGTTGTATAACTAATAGTTTTTATACAAGAGGTTAGAAGTTGTAAATATGTACAGTTGTAACAGAACATAATAATTCCAATAAAGATAATTCAGTATTGAATTAAAAGAAAATAAACTGTTTTTGAGTTAAATTCGTTTTATTTGTCTGGTAATTGTGTTTTCGTTTTTTTGAGTTTGCAAAAATATTTGGTCTCCGTTTGGGGGGGGGGGGGGGTCATGACCCCCGTGACCCTCCCCTTGAATCCGCGCCTGAAAAGAAGACACATTAATAGATTTCGTAAAGAATCATGAGACATTGTATAATGTAAAGAGTAACCTTCAAAATACAGAGTTTCTGTTCAGGAGATAGGCCTATTGGTATCTTGTTTCTGTGGTATGGCACTGAGTTATGTCATCCTATATGTAATTTAGAACATAATCAAATAACACTGCTGTCAACCGAAAATATTCTCTGATTTTATCTTCATCACGACGCACTAAAATTTCATTTGTACCTTCTGTAGGACGCCTTTTAAAAATGTCAGTTCCCCCCGAACGTTCCATATTATCTTCGGATGACTCCTCGTCTTCCAAAAATATTACGAGCACCATGTTAAGATCACCCATTTCTTATTTAACTTTATGACAGCATGCCGTCACAACACACACTGATAATTAACTCTAACTTTACACCATTGTTCACCGTCAAGACGGTTCCCAGTTTCTATACGTCACTCGCCGTCACATTACGGCTTCTAGAAAGCGGTACCACTACTGGAGGAAACCGTAGCTTTAGACACGCTCTATCAAGTTCAAACGTTCGCCGTTGGGTTTCAGTTCTGGTAGCTTAGGTTGGAACTACTTGACATTGAAATTGGGGAACCAACGGGCGTTCATGTGAAATGCCCTGCTAGGGCCAATGGCTGCAAATCAAATATGAATATCTATGCATTTTGAAAATTAGGACATACGGTAGTTAGCCTACCGTAAACGTAAAAGATGGCATCTAAAACGCGTGCCGACATTTTAATTTTCAGATGTAGAAAATGACTCTTCAATAGTCAGAGAGCTGATTTTATGAATAAAGATTTTGCACAATAATATAAACTTATTCTTGAATCCTTTGGGAGCGAGCCAATTTATGTCGTCAGGATAATGCTCACAAACTTAGATGTGGTACACTGTTTGTTAATTCTCTTATGAAATGCCTGGTCTCCCACATGGCTGCTGTGAAGGTATGGTACACAATTGTTATTGCCGATATTTTGTAAAATTGGCATTGTATTATTTTGTCAAATTCAGGAATGAATGGTTTCAAACCCACAGAAAAAATACGAAGTACCTACAATTGAGCCAATTAAGACCTTAAGTTTTATTTTATACTTTTCGTTTCACAAATCACACTGGTATTTTTACTAATTAACTATAATGTTACTCAATTTTACTGAATAACTAGCTTTTGATATGGTTAAGAATTTGATATTATATTATACCCATACTATCAACCCGCCCGGATTCGCCTGGTATCTTAAAGAGGTTACTCAGCGTAAGCTTAAAAGGCGCACGGACGGTAGGTCTCAGACGCAATTCAGAAAAGCCGAGGTGAACAGCGAAACTCCAACACTTATAGTCTACTCTTCTCTGAAGTCTTAACTCGACACGACTTGACAGTTAATGCTGGTCGAAGCTGAGGTGATGGGCTCGCTCGCTAACTCGTAAACTCGCTCCGAAGCTAGTAATTTAAATTTCCACTGAATGGAGATTGTTGGAAGAAATTAAAAAGTAAAATCACTTATAGTTGGCATTGTATTAAAGATAAAGATATGCTGTCACGGACTTCTTTGTAGAACTTTTCATGCTGACCAATTCTTACACTCATAGTATATAATTATTTTTTATGGTTTACCCAGCGTAAGCATAAAAGGCGCACGGACGGTAGGTTTTCCTTCGACACGATTCACTGAAATCGTTACAGCTCGGCTTCCTTTGGTCATAAGTGAATGTATTCCTACAGAAACCTTCCTCGATAAATTCTTTACTGAATGGTGAAAACCACATCAAAATCCATTCAGTGGATTTAGAGATTACCCGTTACATCCAGGAATCGTGGACTTGGTTTTATGTAGAGATGCCAGCGACTATCATTAAAACAAATACATGAATTTATAACTAGTATGGACTATGAATTCTACGTAAGACTCATTAAATACGTCATACAACTGTACATAGGGATACTTATAGAGGACTGAACTAATAAAAACGGAGCATTTCTTTTATGTTTCTGTGAGTTTTAGTGTACAGTATATCAACATTGTGGCTTGCTGGCCGCTGCGAGCACTAGTGTCGCTTCACCTACATAGAGGATGCAATTACGTAACGCAGCGAGCTTCGCGACTGTGTATTTTAGACTGTGGTAATACAACTCCGTCCTCCCAGGGTTGTCAATCTAACTTGTTTCAAACTGAGGCTAGCGTCAAATAATTTTGAATCCCGCACAGCGGGATAATATTAGCTTTTTTTTCTTTTCTTGGCGGGAGAGAAGTTATAGCCTATGTAAATTAATCTAGATTTGATCAAAAATAACGCGCTTTTAATAAAGACTTAGATCAGAAACCTCTATGGACATCAAATTGGCAGGTGAAAAGCTGAAGGAAGTAGGAAACTTCTGTTACTTAGGGAGCAAAATAACCAGTGATGGACGAAGCAAAGAGGATATAAAAAGTAGGTTGGCTCAGGCAAGAAAAGCATTTCTACAAAAAAGGAATCTGTTGACATCGAATATAGATTTAGGTATTAAGAAGTCATTTTTGAAAGCCTTTGTCTGGAGCGTGGCGCTCTATGGAAGTGAAACTTGGACTATTGGTGCAGCAGAAAAGAGGAGAATTGAAGCATTTGAAATGTGGTGTTACAGGAGAATTATGAAGATCAGATGGGTAGATAGGGTTACAAACGAATAGGTATTAAGACGAGTGGGAGAGGGGAGATGTTTCTGGCGACTGATAATGAAGAGAAGAGATAGGTTGGTAGGACACATACTAAGACACCCAGGAATAGCAAACTTAGTTATGGAAGGAAGGGTCGAGGACAAGAACTGTAGGGGTAGACCAAGGTTAGAATATGTTAAACAGATTGCCTCGGATGTAGGGTGTGGTAGCTATGTAGAGATGAAACGATTAGCTCAGGACAGGGAGACATGGAGGGCTGCATCAAACCAGTCAAAAGACTGAAGACTCAAACAACAACAGAAAAGTTTATGGGTACATTAACACTAATTTTGGGATCATTATTAATATCTTGAGCATGAGATAACCGTCAGCCGAGTTGTTTCATATTACGTAAATATTATGTCCAGCAATTCCCCGAATTACGGTTATCTCCCAGTTACGAATGGGTGAAATCTGTCGCCTGAGTAGTATAAGCAATTAAACCTTTTTCCGGCTGCATGTAGCATTTGTATTCGTAAGGTAAGAAGGACCTTGAACAAAAATCTTCGAAAATGATACTTTAGGCATTCAGGACTAATTGCAATATAAAGCACAGGATCTTGTTGGAAAAACTGAATAAAAATAAAAATGTGTACCGGTATTGAATTACTGTATCTTAAATCAACATGATACATCGAGAGAGGACATGCCCACTTTTGCTGACACCTCTGTAAATAATTTCTCTTGTTGAGAGATACTCAGTCTTCATGTTGGTAGCATAGATACAGTATATTTGAGTTTATTTTGTTCCTGTCAGGGGATCAGGAATTTTCTAGATTTACCTTTGAGATCAGAAATTTAAGTCAAAAATTAACTTAATTTTTTAAAGAACTGATTTGTTTTTGTCTTTTGAGTATATTGTATTACTCGAAAAATTCGGGATCAAAATACATGAAACTTTTCTTGTGTAATAATATCTCATAGAGAAATGGAAATACTTGTAGAGTTGTTGTTAATTATTTGAGGGGCTTGAGACACCTTGGTCATCAGACCCATGTAGTTGGGAGTGTGTTGAAGCTGTCCGGCAACCTGTATTGGTGTGATGATTGCGTGTGTAAATGTATCTGGGACAGGGATGGAGTAGACGCTCCGGGACTTGAGCAAGGCACTATTCCGGAAATTTCCTGTAGGGAGTGTGGTAAAACCTGGGGAAAAACACACTCGGGATAACCGCTGTCAGCACCGGGATTCGAACCTACGATATCCGTACTGCCCTCGCGACCATGGTGCATGTTTGACGAACGAAATGCTTGTAGAATTTGGCTTGAGTACCTATAACCCCTCCCATTGGTCGACCCTGGCTACGCTACTGCATTCACCGAACTGTTTTGGACAGAGTTCAATGGCGAGGAGTAGGCGCTAAAGTGGACGTAATTTGCTGTGCTGCAACAGACGAACTGTTACTTTCAACACGTTCCCGTTAGATGTCGCGCCTGTCGCTGGCGCCAAGGCAGTTCACTGTTGCTTGAGGCGACAGGCGAGGCACGTGGTAAACAATCCTCCTGCTGTTATGGAACAAGATTTATTATCATTGGTGTTTGAGTCTTCAGTCACTTGCATGTTTCCCTGTCCTGTGCTAATCGTATCTCCACACAGCTACCACACCCTACATCCGACGATCCGAAGCAACCTATTTAACATATTCTAACCTTGGTCGGCTCTCGTGTAGCATCCGTCGCCCGTTTCGAAATTGCGTTATTTTACTTAGTAGCGCTCTGAAAATGGTTTGTAATTACTCTGCCACGTTATTAAAGCCATTTGTCACTATCAAACACCGCGTAAACACTTCCAAAATAAGGAAATTGTCAACATTAATTTTCAAGTAATAAACTTATCAAAAAGCACGTCGCCATGTTTGATTTCGTAATGCTGCCAACTTACTGATTGTACTACTAGGCAAAACCATTGGCCTGGATAAAGATTATTGATGCGTGACTACCCTTACTGTGCGTGACAAAAACCAGGGGTGTTTATATTAGCCTAACGGCGGGCCGCGCTACCTAGCCTTTATTGGCCTAGACGAAAACCATTGGTCTGGATGAAAATATTGGTCTGGAAACCATAATGTTGGCACTCTGAAAAAAGTACAGTAACACACTCTAGCGACAAAATATGCAACTCCTGTATATTACTAACATTGGCCATTTCTATAGAAAATTTTTCGGACTTTAATGGCGCCGGGCAACGTATACTACACGAGTTCCCCTTGGTCTACCCCCTACAGTTCTTGTCCTTCCATAACTAAGTTGCTATTCCAGGATTTCTTAGTACGTATCCTACTAACTCATCTCTGCACTTTCAAAATGAAATGCCATGTCCTGTGGTTCGGATTCCACGTAAAATAGAGGTCCCGTGGCTCATGATCTCGAGATTAACAGTCACGTAAAGTACAATCGTCCTCCTTATCTCTTACCTTCATTAGCAGTCTCCAGAAACATCTCTCCACTCCCTCCTCTGCATTTGTTACTCTATCTACCTATCAAAAGCTCTGCGCGGAATTCCGAGCATAATAAGCTGCTGACAGGAATACAGGGCGGGGACACCCAAGACCCGCTGATGTGCCTAGGTGAAACCCCACACAAGACACGGCACAAACCTAGAAAAATTGCTGCGTTTTAACAATTGCCATGTTTGTTTGGCGCATGAGGTCTCTTCAATTGTTACCGATGCTCAATGCGCACACGTTGCTGTTACCAACATATGAAATACA
Organism: Meconema thalassinum; assembly: GCA_946902985.2. Taxonomy (NCBI): domain Eukaryota; kingdom Metazoa; phylum Arthropoda; class Insecta; order Orthoptera; family Tettigoniidae; genus Meconema; species Meconema thalassinum. The sequence continues at coordinate 228,328,059 of OX336395.1, read as the reverse complement.
AAATACACGTTGTAATTATGTGAAAAAGCATTAATTGGCAAAACCATTGGTATGGATAAAGACCCAATTGCGCGGGGTTGGTAATATTGTATTTGTCCCATAATTCACGCATATTATGCCGGACACAAAGTTGACGTGATCTAAGAAGGAGATGGTGGGCGGGTTATAGACCACAATTTTATTATTCATCGTCACAAAAGGTATTTCGGATGATTTAATAATATTATCCAACTGAGCACCAATTAGGGTGACCACCTCAGTTTAGGGGCTGTGACAACGCGGTCTTGTAGCCCCGTGTACTTTGGGTGTGTGTAGAATCTGTCTGATAACCGGTGTTAATTGTGACGGCTGTATTAGTGTGTGTTATCTGTTTTCTAATTCAAGTAAGGACTGCAGACTTTTGAATTTTTCAATTAGTTCCTACTTTTGCCGCCAAACGCCACCGTCAACGACTACTAATTCAGAACTTAGCTACCAGACGCCATCGCAGTCGGCTCTTGGCAACGAACGTAGTTACCTAAGAGCATTGTTTACATTCTTTACCTACGGTGTACAATTTAGCTTCACACAGGTGTAATTAGTGAAAGGTTCTTTAACATGCCATAAATCTATGACATGGGACCGCCGCCTTTACTTCCCCTCCGAAGGAAGGCATACTGAGGGATTTTTAACGCTCTTAAAATTCCGACGACTTCGGCCGGGTTTGAACCCGCGATCTTGGGCATAGAAGCTCAGCATGCTACCAACTACGCCACCGAAGCCGCCCTGAATGATTTTACTTGACGAAATAATACGGGAGAAATTCATCCAAAGAGACAGAAAATACGGGAGAATTGGTCACCCTAGCACTAAGGTCCCGTTAATACTAAGGTGATATAAGATATGCGATGTCGTAAGGAATATATTGGGACGATCTATTGCTAGGAAGGTTCACACAGCGGGCGATAAATCGGCGAGACCTGGGCGATACAAATTCTCACTGCTTCCGTTACAAATATGAGCTCAAATTAGGAAGACATTGTAGTGGCTTATTGGTTCAGGCGTAGAATGAGGAAAATAAGAAGGAAATACTGTGTACATCCCTACAATCTCACCAACGTGCACCATAGCTAACCCGGTGTTTCTCGAGAGCTGTCCCAACACGAATCAAAATTTAGGGAGTTATATCAAAAGAATCCTGAAAACTTTCATTTCCTGAAAAGCCTCGTATCACGAGGAATTAATGTAAGGCATTACAGAATTGTCCTCTTTTCTTCCCGTCATCATGTTTACAGCTCGAACTATCGTACGATACTAATCGCAAGCGCTACTTCGAGAGATATGTCACTTGCGATATGTTGTGCTATCGCGCGGCTGTGAACCTTTTTTATCGCCTCCTTTACATTTCACGTATCTGTCTGTGCGTGTGGCGTATATCGTGTATATCGTTTACGACACATCGCATTAGTATGAACGGGGCCTTAGTCAACATGGCCGTTGTGTTGTTGTGTGAACTGATTGCGGTTAGTAACGTGGCCAATCACGATTGAACTACTAATCGCGATTAAGGAGGGTAGTGCGCACGGCCAACCAGGGGGCAAGGACCTGGTAGGAAAGTGGAACATCAATTCGCGGAGATGGAATAGAAACTTGTCTCAACAGATGCTCGTGACGAATCCTCCAAGCGTGTGATGATGGGTCTGGATCATATTAGCACCACTTCTTGTGTAACATTTCACACGTTGGCGCGCCAATTTTGCTTTCTACAAGATAACAGGAAACGGGATGAAGTCCCAAGGGTATGCTTTATGTAACCGGACTGCACAATTAGGCAGAGTTTGAGTGTCAAGTGCTTGCTAATGACAGTCCTTTCCCAACCAGTCGGTGAAAGTGCGGCCTTTCCATGGTTGAAGGTCCCGTCTCTTGATTGTCCAGGTCGGTAAGGTGCTAAAAATATATGATGATAATTGTTGTTTTAAGGTGCCTAACATCTAGGTTATCGGCCCCTAATGGTCTGGGAGATAGAGAAACTGACAATGAAATGGAAACCATTATGGGTTTTTTTTTGTTTCGAAATAGTGGTGATTGACCTTCAATATCTTGACTAATTGTGTTAATTTAATTACTACTACAACTAAATAAGTGTACATATTGTAAATATCATAACCCATGCATGTAGACATAGATTAAGTTTAAAGGACCTGATGATGATCGTTTGTCGTTCGAAACTGGTCATCCAAGTTGATTTATTAATCTCATGTAGTTTCTTTTTCAGGATTAGGGAACCACCTATTACAATTGAGTACAATTGAGTTGACCGACTAAAAACATTAAATTTTGATTACAAAGGCGACACTGAAAAATGGTTTGGAACACGATGATGTTCAATATTATTAATGTTATTCTCTGGGATGGGGAACACACCTGCTGCCCGGTGTCTCACATGATGCTACCCTTCTTTTCCTACTTAATAAATGTGTTTATTAATCTATCTACATGTTTATTTAATTAATGAATTTGATTCGTTATTTATTTATATATACCGGTAATTATTTATTAATATTTGCTTTTTCATTTGTTTATTTATTTATATTTGTTTATTTATTTATAATTGTGTAACTATATTAATATTTGTTTATTTATATTTGGTTATGTTTGTATTTTTATTTATAATTGAGTATTTATATTTTTATTTATTTCTATTTATTTTTTATTGTTTATCTATATTTATATAATTGTTTATTTATTTATATTTATTTATAATTGTTTATTTTGACTATTTTTATATTTGTTTACTTACAGAATTGTTTATTAGTAATTGTTTATTTTTATTTTCTTATTTATTTATATTTATTTATAATTGGTTATTTATATGTATTTATAATTGTTAATTGTTATTTGTTTATTTATTTATAATTGTTTATTTAGACTTTTTATATTTGTTTATTTACAGGATTTTTTTAGTCTATTTATTTATAATTGTTTATTTTTATTTACTTAAGTATTTATATTTATTTATAATTGTTTATTTATATTTATTTATAATAGTTTATTTTTATTTACTAAAGTATTTATATTTATTTATAATTGTTGATTTATATTTATTTACATTTGTGTATTTATATTATTTACAATTGTTTATTTATATTTGTTTATAATTATTGATTTATAGTAATTTATATTGGTTTATTTATATTATTTACAATTGTTTATTTATATTTATTTATATTTGTTTATTTATGTTATTTACAATTGTTTTTTTAATGTATTTTATATTTATTTGTATATTTTGTTTATTTATATATGTTTATATTTTTTATTCATTTCTTTTTTTACCAGTGTATACATTATTTTATATTTTTTTGTTCATTCATTCGTTTATTTAGTTATTAATTTATTGTATATTTACTTATTTATATACTTATTTTCAGTAAGAATAATGTTGGGGATTTGCTTAAGCATGTGAGTGAGAGGAGAGAGACAGAGACAATGGGGCGTGTTGGCGAATTGATCCGGAAATGGTATGGTAATGGAGTCCATATAGGATGGGCGGCAACACTAACAACACAAATCATGGTTCGGCTATTCCCATTCCCCGTTTATCCGTTCGACATATAGCCTAGGCTGAATAACGGCTTGTGCTTCGAATTCTCCGTAATAGGGATTTCCCGTGGATTATGCTCCGCGACGGGCGCTGCTAACCTATCCTGCCCACACTCCCACAAGGCAAATGCCGGGATAGTGCCTTGTTTCAAGTCTGGTTGGTTGGTTGGTTCCTCAGTTTAGGGGCTGCGACAACGCTGCCATGTAGCCCCATGTACTTTGGGTGTGTGTAGGATCAATCTGATAACCGGTGTTAATTGTGATGGCTGTATTAGTGTGTGTTTCTGTTTTCAATTCAAGTAAGGACTGCAGACTTTTTTTTTAATTAGTTCCTACTTTTGCCGCCAAACGCCACCGTCAACGACTACTAGTTCAGAACTTGGTTACCAGACGCCACCGCAGTCGGCACCTGGCGACGAACGTAGGAACCTAAGAGCGTTTGTCAAATGTTTAACTATAATTGAGCTTCACACACGTGTAATTAGTGGAAGGTACTTTAACATGCCATAAATCTATGACATGGGACCGCCGGCTTTACTTTCCCTCCGAAGGAAGGCATACTGAGGGATTTTAACGCTCTTAAATAATCCAACGATTCGGCCGGGTTTAAGAACCCACGATCTTTGGCATATAATTGTTTCAAGTCTCTCACATTCCCATCTCTAATGGTTGTCGTTGTTGTTTCATTTGAGGGGTTTGGACATCGTTGTCATAAAACCCCGTGTACCGGTAATTCAATTTGTCTGATGAGGATAAACTATGTTTTTGTAGTAACTATACTAGTAAATGCAACTGTAATATTATTACGGTCTGCGTCGTGGTGTAGTGGCTAGCATACCTGGCTGCCACCCATGAGACCAGGCTTCGATTCCCGGCTCTGTCAAGAAATATAATCAGGTGTGAGGGCTGGAACGGGATAAACTCAGCCTCGTGAGGCAAACCTGAGAAGAAATGGGTTTAATTCCCACCTCAGTGGTTCTCCCAATTCTACTCCAGGAAAATCCCAATAACACAGGTTATCACACACACCCTAGTACACGGGGCTATATGAATACGATGTCACAAAGTCCCTAAATAATAAAAATAAATAAATAAAAATAAACAATTATAAATAAATAATTACGGTGGTTTTCGAAAAAACAGATCCTGCATTGAGCAGATCTGGAATCTGAAAACTATTCTACAAATAAGGCAACAGAGAAACAAAGCAACAACTATTACTTTTATTGACTTCAAGAAAGCTTATGATTCAATTAATAGAGATTCCCTCATCAATGTTTTAAAAGAATTCGACTTAGATTCGAAAACCACAAACATTATACAAGATACGAGGGCAGATCAACAAATAAGTTGCACTTCCCAGTTATGGCCGTTTATTACACCACCTATACATCAGCAAGCCGGCCCCGTGGTGTTGGGGGTAGCACGCCTGCCTCTCACCCGGAGGCTCCGGGTTCGATCCCCGGCTCCGTCAGGGATTTTAAAAACTGACGTGAGGGTTGGAACGGGGTGCACTCAGCCTCGTGAGGACAATTGAGTAGCTGTCTGACAGTGAGACAGTGCCCCGGTCACGAAAACCAAGATTAACGGCCGAGGGGACCCGACGCGCTGACCACGCGTCACCCCAAAATCTGCAGGCCAATTGGCTGGGCAGCGGTCGCTTGGTAGGCCTAGGCCCTTCAAGGGCTGTAGTGCCACAGGGTTAGTTTTTATACATCAGCAACACGGATATAACGACATACAATGTAACGTCACTTTTCCACATAGTTTCCAAGAGACTCCAAACATTTCTGCGAACGCACAAACCAACTTACTTGTCGATGCGGATGCATAGAAAGTCCCTCCAGCGTTCTGCAACCACACGGAGACAGCGGCCTTCACATACACATCGGTCTGGAAACGTCGACCACCGAGCTCCGTTTTGAGCTTACCGAACAGATGAAAGTCACATGGCGCTAGGTCGGGACTGTAGGGTGGATTTTGCCAGACCTCCCACTTGAAACGCTGCAGCAGTTCGCTCGTTTGGCGGGACTTGTGAGGTGTTGCGTTATCGTGCAAAAAAAGAAAACACCGGCGCTTCTCTTTAATCGTACAATTCTTCCTTTTGGCCCATAGGAATCGGATTGTCGCACGCACCTCATATTTGGAGTGAACGTCCAGTCGACGCGCCATTGCATTTGGCCGCTATTCACACCATACAAGATGAGGCACCACAGCGACCTGCCTAACAGACGTGTGGGCAGTGTCTGTCCCTTTCTCCGCCGATAACCTAGATGTTAGGCCCCTTAAAACAACAATTATCATCATCATCATCACCTTTCTCCGCTGTGCCCACGTTTGCGACACACAGCGCGCTGCTGCAGCGCGTTAGTGCAACTAACTTTTTGATCCTCCTTCGTACATTAAAAAAATACCCCATCTAAAGTTAGATTCAATGGAGAATGCTCTAGAACTTTTCAAATTAAAACAGGTGTCAGACAGGGAGATGGGTTGTCAACCTTTGCTTTTTAATTGTGCTCTGGAGAAGGTGATTAGAGAATGGAGAAAATCAGACACGAAAGGTATACATTTGGGAAATAAAAAAGATAATATCAATTTAGATTGCTTGGCTTTAGCGGATGACATTGCTCTGATCACGTACACACCAGAAAATGCAAAGATCCAAGAAGAAAACGTCTTAGAGGATTAAGCGAGTGTGGGCAGAGAGAAAAAAGACATGTGGCAAGATTTGAAGTATTGATTTTACGTGCTCTGTAATAGTGCTATTTGATTAAATAAATAAATAAATAAATAAATAAAATACAAATAAACAATTACAAATAAATATGAATAAATAAATATAAATAAACAAATGCAAATAAACAATTACAAATAAATATAAATAAACAAACAAATGTAAATAAACAATTACAAATAAATATAAATAAACAAACAAATATAAATAAATAATTACAAATAAATATAAATAAACAAACAAATATAAATAAACAATTACAAATAAATATAAATAAACAAACAAATATAAATAAACAAATACAAATAAATATAAATAAACAAACAAATATAAATAAACAATTACAAATAAATATAAACAAATATAAATAAACAATTACAAATAAATATAAATAAACAAATATAAATAAACAATTACAAATAAATATAAATAAACAAACAAATAATATAAATAAACAATTACAAATAAATATAAATAAACAATTACAAATAAATATAAATAAACAAACGTATATAAATAAACAATTACAAATAAATATAAACAAACAAATATAAATAAACAAACAAATATAAATAAATAACGAAACTAATAGATTAGATAAATAAACAGATAGATTGATAAACACAGTTTGTTATAGTTAGTTATTGTTGTTTAAAGGGGCGTAACTACGAGGTCATCTGCCCCTGATAAACACAAGTAGGTCTATTAAATAGGAAAATAATGGTAGCATCATGTAGCGTGACCTCCCAACTGTGAGAATATGACTACGATGTCGCCAAGTCTTTAAATAAGAAAAACAACAGATAGAACTCAGTCTTAAAATATTGATGAGAGTTCTTTCTTTTTCTTATGTTGTTTTAGTCTACTGCAAATGTTAATCTTGTGTCTGTATGTTAGGTAGTCAGCCCGGAAGCTGGTTGGATCCTCAAAAAGCACCGCCGTTAGGGTATGTGGGTAGATACCCACAAAAACTCAAGGCAGCGCTATATTGAGGCGTACTAGACAAGATGAGGAGTGAGGTAGTTTGCCATTGTTTCCCTCACTTAGAACAGCAGTACTAACCCTATGAGTAGAACCTTTCACAGCACCCACAGGCACTGACTGTGCCCAGAATGTCATTAGCTTCCATATGATATAATCACAGCCATGAGTGAGACTGAGACAGCGGTGAAAAGCCACATTTTACTCTAGCCTGTGCCAACAGACAAATGCAAATGTACTGCATTCATCAAGAGATTGCAAACAGGCCATAATCTTGTGTAGTGTGTCTGATATCGCGGAACGGTTCACAAATATTTTACTTTCTTTACCTTTTACGATCTTCACGGTCCTGCAAGAGTAATGAATACTCTCGAAAAGGAATTAATCGTGAGGATAGGGAAATGTGTTCAATAAAATGGAGACATTATGTAATAGCACAACCAATCCATCAGTTGAAGTGACCGGCCAAGGCACGTCCATTACATCAATCCGTTTCATTCAGAGCACATTGTCAAACCGTTACCTCTTCGAGATCACTACGCAACAAATTGGCAACGCGTCAGGAGTTCCACAGCTGCCGCAGTGTGACGCCATGATAAGTCTATCTACGGCACTAAAGGGAACAATATGGTCAATCCCATCATAATTCATACCTGCCAACCTCTCAAACTGAAAATTCGGGAGATTTTGAGGACGATCGATGTCTAATCATATTTCTCGCCATATTACCGAGGAACCAACAAAATCACTCAGATCGAAAAGTCAAAATAGCCTATCGGCATATTAATGCCAACAACATCTAAGTTACACACAAGTAATTTCACGTGTTAAACAGATACAATATTCCGCAGTTTACAACTACCTCTCAGCCTCAGGCTAACTTCTAGGAATACACGGTGAATTAACCATCGACTATTTCAAACAAAGAGATATTCAAATCAAACTAAGCGGTACGAGTAGTTATGGAGAATTATCTATTCGAAGCGAAACTGCGGTATCGAAACACACTACACGTAAAATCTGTCTGTTCGATGGATGACTGGAGTTTGTCATCTCGCACTTTTAGTCCGAAATTTCGCGTGGGATTTATGAAAAATCGGGAGATTTAATTCGTTAAGCGGGAGGGCGGGAGAAGTGGTGTAAAATCGCGAGTCTCCCACCTAAATCGTGAAAGTTGGCACGTTTGATAATTCATGTTTTTGCTCTTGTTTGATTCTTCAGTCGTTTGACTTGTTTGATGCAGCCCTGCACGACTACCTGTTCTGAGCCACCAAACCTATTCTGTTTATCCTTGGTCTACCCCTACAGTTCTTGCCCTCGAACCTTCCTTCCATAACTTAGCTTGCTATTCCTGGGTGTCTTAGTATGTGTCCTGCCAACCTTTCTCTTCATTAGCAGTCACCAGAAACACCATCTCTCTTTAATACCTCTTCATTTGTTACGCCACCTACCCATCATTCTCCTGTAACACCACATTTCAAACGCTTCAATTCTCCTCTTTTCTGCTGCTCTAACAGTCCAAGTTTCACTTCCATAGAGCGCAACGCTCCAGACAAAGGCTTTCAAAAATGACTTCATAATACCTACATCTATAGGCCTATTCGATGTCTCAACATATTCCTTTTCTGTAGAAATGCTTTCCTTGCCTGTGCTAACCTACTTTTTATATCCTCTTTACTAGTGCACATCAATCACTGGTTATTTTGCTTCCTAAGCAAAAGGAAGAATTCTTCTCCTTCCTGTAGCTTTTCACCTGCCATCTCGACGTTCATAGGAATTAATGATTTTTTTCGGCTGCATCCCAGTATTTTTGTTTTACATTTATTAATTTTCATCATAAATTCTCTCCTCGAGACAGAATCCATACCATTAACTCATTCAAATCCTTTGGTGTGTCGGCTAAGATCACGATGTCATCAGCAAATCTCCGAGTTGAAAGTGTTTATACAATATAAGATAAGAACTGAGTCAAAGCCTCCGTGGCTTACACGGCAGCACGCCGGCCTCTCACCGCTGGGTCTGTGGTTCAAATCCCGGTCACTCCATGTGCGATCTGTGCTGGACAAAGCGGAGGCAGACAGGTTTTTCTCCGGGTACTCCGGTTTTCCCTGTCACAATTTCATTCCAGCAACACTCTCCACTATAATTTCATTTCATCTGTAATTCATTTAATCATTGCCCCTGGGGAGTGCGACAGGCTTCGGAAGCCGGCACAGTTCAGATCCTCGCCGCTAGATGGGGGCTTCGTTCATTCCATCCCCCGACCCGGTCAGTCGAGTGGAAGCAGGTTGTGGATTTTCATTTCTTTTCAAGTACTGAGAGATTTAGCCCAGGAAGCTTACAATCCATGCATTGCCCGCCATGTGTGGAATGCACCTCATTGTAGCCAATCAGTCTTCTCGTCCTCGGTCACGGTCATCACAACGAAAGTGAGCTCATTAGTGGCAACAGTTCACCGTTAACTTCGTAGAATATCCGTTTATTTTTAGTTCGTCAGTAAATAGCGTAGCCTGTAGCATGTTCGTGAGTTCAAGAAAAACATCGCACGAAGAACTGCTTATTTATTTAGTTGTCCATGTTCGTGGATACAATCGGCTATTTTTAAGGTGGTCAACACGATTTTACTTAATTGTAAAGGGTGTTATGTCCTAAACCTGAAAGAAACTAGTTTCGATCGTCAAGTGATCATCATCAGATCTCTTACACTCAGGCTATGTGGGTTAAGTAACTTGTAAAGATTGTCAGTTTGGTGTTATTTTTGTTATGTTATTGCAGATTTGCTTGTTTAGTGAGATAATCTGTAGTGGCCAGGTTAGTGTTTGTAACTTGGAATGTGTTAAAGAACTTACCTGGTTATTTGAGCGATGCTTGCCACGGTGGGTGAGTGGTTATCGTGTCGGACTACCCCCCCCCCCCCAGCTTGCAGGTTCGCTCCTGGCCGTTGCAAGTGATTTTTTGAAAGGCGACAAAAATCTCGCCACGCATGTCATACGTTGTTGGCATGTTAAAGAACCCATTTTAATTCAGTAGGCCGTGTTCATAATGACAGAATTAGTCTCGAGATTATCCGCCAACACAAAGTTCCTCCTTTATCTACTAGAAAGCTCTGTAGTGTCAATGAGCTTAGATGTCTAACCTCCTTGACTTTCATAGCGTTCCAAGGAACAACAAAATTCGGCATGCAAGCTGCCCTCGGGGCGTCAAATAACAAAAGTTGCACTGGCACCCGAGGCCATACGTTATTATTATTATTATTATTATTATTATTATTATTATTATTAGTCTATTATTTGAGCGAGGGGGGGGGGGTTCTTGTGCAGCTGCTGATAAGGGAGCAACAAAGGGAAACATGTTTTGGAATAAGATGTACTTTGTACCATATCTTCAATAAACCAAGGCCGTCATTATAATAAAATAGAATACCCTCTGTTCTGGTTTTACGGTTAGCCAGAGAGCAATCATCACCTGATAATTACAGTGAATAGCCTAATACAATAATCCTTCTCAGAAAGATTAATAAATCACAACATGAATTTAAAAAAATAGTCACATAAGCTACAAATAATGTACACGGTATTAAATGTTATAAACAATTATCAAAACACTAATAATGGGTATTAATTATGTACTATCTTAATTGCTACAGAGAGGCTATCCTGGACTTAAACTTACGGCAGTGTTAAAGAGTTCAAGACGTTCCCAACAGATCGTTTGCGTTTAAATATAGCTGTTTAGATTATGTACATTCCCCGTTAATCCATGTGTTTGCTTTTCTTGTACGGATTTTACGCAAGAAGGAGTTCCCGTGGGTTATGATCGCTAGCTTGCCAACATTGAAGTTCACTGTGCTGCATCCTTTTGTCTAGTCAACGATTATTCTTAGAGTTTCTACATGCAATATCAGCTAAGCCAAGAGAGGCCTACATGAAATACATCATGACCACTTGACATTACGTGCGCTCCTAGCTGTCAAACACTGAAACAAGAGCGGACAGTTAACAACAATGAGATAGCAGGTCTGTTACTATCAAGCCCCGGATTTTTAGGTTCTATCAGTATATTAGCTTATTTCCTTAGACCATAAATCCAATAGATGGCTGATGACGTCACATGGTTGAGACCAACATCTCGATCAGCTGACTGAAGGGAACTGCGGATAGTGATGATAGAATTATCCAATATGGAGCTCCTTTTGTATTCCTTGACGTTGCTTAGCATTCGCCATTAGCCATTACCCTTCAGTCAGCTGATCGAGATGTTGGTTTCACGTCACAGTACAGGCACAGTGTGGCAATGCGCCCTCTGTTGTATTTATACTCTGAGAGGATTTCATAGGATCTTATAGCCTATGTTCAATTTATTTTTAGGAGTTTTGGAATATTTGTAAAAATCAGTGGGCATGTATGATAACTGTTGGAACTCCCCATAATAACGCCATTAAATATGTGCCTCTGACAACCACATTCAACAATAGCCTAAGTTAGTAAACTGAAGGCGGGCCTTTTAATTACAGTCTATTATTGTAAGGATTATGACAGATTATTACAGGATATTAATCATTTAACATTTTCCTCATTCGAACGATCTTCTTTTGCTGTAAAAATATTTTTATGTAAATAAATATAGCTTATTTGCTTAACCCATTATAGACTAATTTTTACTGTATTTTTTTTTTAATTTAAATTTTCATTTCAGCTCCAATGTTTATTTTTATTTGTAATATTCAATTTTTTTTTACATTTTAAACATTACCTATTTATTTATTATTATTATTTTTTTTTTTTTTTTTTAGGGGAGCGTGATGGCGCAGTGGCTTAGCTGCTCGTCTTTCACCCGGACGGCCGGGGTTCGAATCCCGGTGACAGCGGGGTGGAATTTTCACCTGAAAAATCACGTGGCGTCAGGAAGGGCATCCGGTCTTAAATCCCCGGCCAAAACAAAAAAATAAGCCTGGTTGGCTCCGGCGACCCCAATTAATTGGGAAAAGCCGAAGAAAGTTTAAAAAGTTTTTATTTAATATTTTTAGTTTTATAATCTTAATTTTATTTTATTATAGTGTGCTTTATTTTAATTGTTATTTTTGTTTTGTTTTAATTTGTATATTTATGTTTTATTGTTTAATTATAACATTTTTCATTATATTTACTAGTTGAAATTTTATCCAGCACCATAAAACTAGACAGATATAATATATAGATAGGCTTGCCATACGTCCCGGTATTTTTCTCTTGTCCCGGTGTCCCGCCCGGTTTTATCAATGTCCCGGAAAACAGATGTAAAATGTAAAAAGCAATGAATTTATGTGTTTAAGAATATTTTATGAATCGGTTACTTACCAACAATCAACATCGTTTTTTTTTTTGTAATTGTATTTGTAGTTAGACAAAAAGTTGTAGTTTTTCAAAAAATAATAAGACTTAGTGATTGTTCAATTAAACAATTTTATGAATTTTATGAAATTGTATTTTATTAACGTTTCTTTCTAGATAATAGACCAGAAAAAATTATCATAAAAAGGAAAAATCATATATTTTTATGTAGCAAAAAATCCTTTTTTTTTTTTTTAAAAGGTGTGTAGAACTAACAATTTAGGGTGCCAGATTCCCCCTTCCCGTCACTTGCGAGGCTTTTAAAAAAGGATTGAAACTCATCATTTTGCTTCTAATTTTAAAAAATCCGAACCCCCCCCCCACCCCTCAACTCAATACTATTAATTATTAATGTGTCCCGGTTTCGGTCATCAGAAATATGGCAAGCCTATATATAGACCACTATCCTATAAAGGTTTAAATAACAGAATTAGGTATTTTTAGGTTATAACACGAAAAACAGGTCATATTAGGTCTTCGCGTGAAATTAGGTCAATTTAGGCTCTATAAAAATTGAAGTACATTATTCGTTGGTTCCTACGACAATAAAATAAACTGAGATTTGGGCGGCTTCGGTGGCGTAGTTGGTAGCATGCTGACCTTCTACGCCCAAGATCGCGGGTTCAAATTCGGCCGAAGTCGTCGGATTTTTTAAAAACGGAGGGCGTTGAAAATCCTTCAGCATGCCTTCCTTCGGAGGGGAAGTAAAGCCGGCGGTCCTATGTCTTGGATTTATGGCATGTTAAAGAACCTTCCACTAATTACACTTGTGTGAAGCTAAATTATAGGTTATCTTTGACTAATGCTCTTAGGTTACGACGTTCGTCGCCAGGAGCCGACTACGATGACATCTGGTAACTAAGTTCTGAACCAGTAGTCGTTGACTGTGGCGTTTGGCGGCAAAAGCAGGAACTACTTGAAATTCAATGTCTGAAGTCCTTACTCGAATTGAAAACAGATAACACACACTAATACAATCATCACAATTAACACCGGTTATCAGACACACCCAAAGTACACGGGGCTACATGACCGCGTTGTCGCAGCCGCTAAACTGAGGAACCAACCAACTAACCAACTTTTTTTTGTGTGTATGGCTTTTAGTGCCGGGAGTGTCCGAGGACATGTTCGGCTCGCCAGTTTTGTAGCTGCTTCGAGACGGACACCCCATGGTTGAGCTACAAGTACCGTTGGGGAGGAAAGTGGGAATGCAAGGACGAGGAGTTGGAAGGTAGCGGCTGTGGCCTATAGTTAGGGACCAACCCCGGCATTTGCCTGGAAGGAAGATGGGAAACCACAGAAGACTATCTTCAAGGTTGCCGGCTGGGGGATTCGAACCTCCTCGCCTCCCGGATGTGAGCGACTGCCAGCAGTCATGCCGTAACGACCACGGTTAACTCACCCGGTAACCAACCAACTAACCAACTGAGATTTGGAGAGTAATAAGAGGTCAGGGATAAATTAGGTCAGAACCTAAGAATCCGGGGCTTGAACATTGTACCGTACGTTCAGTCGTCTCTCTAGGTTGTTATGATCGAATAACGCAGGAACAGTTTCAGGAGATAAACGATGGGCCGAGTCGAATGTTGAGTTCCACTCTGTCGCCGAGTGATATTTCCTTGTCGAGACATTGGTGACGCTGACATTGACATAGAGGACTAAGGTGAGGGTGAATTCCAATGCGTGGACTCAACATGGCTGGGACATGTCGCGGAGACAACCGACATCCATCAGTGTGTTTGTAGGCTTAGCCCTTTAGAGGCCTTCAACTGCTTCTTGCAGTAAGTCCTCGATTGTGTCTGTTTAGCCGTGCTTATCTCCAGAACCACTGAACGGCTTCCATCAATCTATAAATAGAGCCTTGTGCGGATAAACAAAACTTGATCCACATCCGCACGTTTGTAATTCGAATCCGCTGACATTGCAATAAAAAATGTAATCTATACTTCTATACTAATATAATAAAGCTGAAGATATGATGATAATTGTTTTAAGGGGCCTAAGATCTAGGTTATTGGCCCCTAGTGTTTTTTTTAACGTATGGCTTTTAGTGCCGAGAGTGTCCGAGGACATGTTCGGCTCGCCAGTTTTTTGTAGCTGCTTCGAGGTGGACACCCAATGGGTGAGCTACAAGTACCGTCGCGTGTGGAGTGTTGTCTGGGGAGGAAAGTTTGAATGTAAGGACGAGGAGTTGGAGGGTAGCGGTTGTGGCCTATAGTTAGGGACCAACCCCAGCATTTGACTGGAAGGAAGATGGGAAACCACAGAAGACCATCTTCAAGGTTGCCGACGGGGGGATTCGAACCTCCTCGCCTCCCGGATGTGAGCGACTGCCAGCAGTCATGCCGTAACGACCACGGCTAACTCACCCGGTAGTGGTTTGTGTGATTGTGAAGGATGAGATGAGAATGAAAACTATAACTAATACGAACTACAAACTTACATACTAGAAGAAGAAATGGAAAACAAAAGGAGAATAAGGCAAACAAAGGACAGGAGGAAAAGAATTGCCCTAAACCTTCGAAGAATGAGGATTGAGGGAAGGAAGGAGAGCCATGAAAGGCAGATAGGAAAGCGAAAGAGGAGAGGGCTCGCCTCAAGGTCAGAGGAAAAAGAGGACAAAAGCTCAGGAATCCCTCGGGGTCGCCAACTCCCAAACTCACCAGCCCTTGAGGGTGTAGCACTATCCAGGGTGCACCAGAAGTGGTAGTGCTACATACACCCTGCCTACTTAAGGGCCTTGTGCAGAAGGCAGGAGATAACATGAAAAGAAAAAGAAGGCTGACCCCTCGAAGAATGAGGGTATCAGGAAAGATGAGACAGGGGCCAATTAAGGCGGGAAAGTGAAAGTATCCCTAGGCCTCGGATACCCTAATACCGTCGGGGTCGGAAGAGAACAAGAGTTGACAAAGAGAGGTCGACAGGAAGACGAAGAGGAGCCCAGCACAAGTACGTGGGAGCCATGACGGACTCGGCTGGGGCCCCGTGGTCGCCAACCCACGTCCCACTAGATGTGAGCCCCTGGGGGTAAAGCTGAAGAGTTTGTTTGTTTGTGTGTTTAAACGCGCTTATCTCTGGAACTACCAGTCGGATTCGAAAAATTCTTTTTGTACTGGGTATATGATAGCCAGATTCAAGAGGAATAGTTTAGGCTATGTATCATCAAGCTACACCTCTCAGGTAAGCTTAAAGATTATTTTTGTTCAGTAAGTCGGAAGAACAAGCGCTCACGAACAGCTTCAATAATACCTAACGTAAGTCTATTGTTGCCTGGCAATGCGGGCTGCATCATGTCGCCCCTACCAGTGTTCTATGCAGAATTCCGAGCTGCTTATAAATTGCAGTCACGGGGAGTAATTAGTGCAAAAAGATTTCTTAGGCCCCTTGAAACAGTTATCATCATGACAATAGTATAAGGGCGATGGTGTTGGTGCAATATACTGCGGTTATCAGCTGCAATAAGCGTTGGTGCTTTCCGATCCATAAAACAAATAAATCCACCGGGCGAAGCCGGGCACTACCGCTAGTTTATTAGATAAGGCATAAAGTATTAAAGCAACACATTTAATTTCATATTTATTTATCCGGCCCCGTGGTGTTTCCGTAGCGCACCTGCCTCTCACCCGGAGGCCCCGGTTTCGATCCCCTGCTCCATCAGGGATTTTAGAAACTGACGTGAGGCCTGGAACGGAATGCACTCAGCCTCGGGAGGACAATTGAGTAGCTGTCTGACAGTGAGGCAGCGCCCCGGTCACGAAAACCAAGATTAACAGTCGAGGGGCCCGACGCGCTGACCACGCGTCTCCCCAATATCTGCAGGCCAAATGGCTGGGCAACGGTCGCTTGGTAGGCCTAGGCCCTCATGGGCAGTAGTGTCACGGGGTTAGGTTAGGTTAGGCCTATATACAGTACACTGAAGAAAGTCTCTGAAAAGAGCAAAGCCCCACTGCGCATTTGAGATGCGTCAGAAACCCCACAGTTAGGTATTTGTGGAGAAAGTCGTTCCCTTGGGCTATGGATGTCATGTGCAATATTTAAAATGAGTGTAACACAGCCAGAATTGCAACCCTTTTCAGTTCAGTGTAAATTATGCTTAATGACATAATTTGAATGAGATTAGCTTAAATCATCATCGTATGTTATGAAAAAAAACATAACGGAAAAAATATAATATGTCATAAAAATCCGGGTCCTAGTAATGATATTCTAGAAGTTCGGATTGTATTCTAAAAACTATCCGCAAAGCCATGCAAACTATATCCGCGTAATGAAGATTTTTGCGGATATCCGTGGGTTTATCCGCAGATATCCGCATCCGCACAGGGCTTTATCTATAAAACATTTTTCTACAAAGGTTTATATATACAACCTGTGACAATAAAGTTCCGTGAATAGTCCTGTACTATCAACAGAGATGAACAATGCACGACAGTGACCCTATTGTCCTTCGAAATAGTCCCCTCCCGTAACTATGCAATGCTGAGATCGGCGATACATGTCCTGGAAACTTGGCAAGAAGGCGTCCTTTGGGACGGTGTTCAAAAGCCTCGTCACGTTGCGTTCTGACCGAAAAGTTCGGTGAATGGGTCTATATTAAGAATGGATTGTTGGCTTACCTGAAACATCAGTTACTGTCCTTCAAAGTAATCCCCGTGGATGGTTATGCACTTCTGAGAATGTCTGTACAAGTCCTGGAAACTCTTTAGGGATAACTTTCAGTTGGGTCGTCACATTACGTTGGATGTCCGAAATGTTCGAACAACTCGGGCCCTTCAGGGCTTTTCGGTGACACTGGACCCCGACACTCCATACTTTGACGCTTGACTTTGGGGTCTTACCTCAGACACTAGGTCTCGTGGCCTGTGATGATGGTTTATAGTGCCATTCCATTCCACAGAATATTCACTCTTCTCACTGCCACCCGACAAACAGGTGTGCATGGTAGGTTGCATAAATTCATCCTTCTCACTGCCACCCGCCGAAGAGGTGTGCATGGTAGGTTGCAAACAGGTCTTACACGTTGCGTTGTATGTCGCCAATGTTGCCAGGCCGACAGTTCTGACTTTATTCACCGAACGCAACGTGACGAGGCTTTTGAACACCGTCCCAAAGGACGCCTTCTTGCAAAGTTTCCAGGACATGTATCGCTGATCTCAGCATTGCATAGTTACGGGAGGGGACTATTTCGAAGGAGAGTGGGGTCACTGTCGTGCATTGTTCATCTATGTTGATAGTACAGGACTATATTCACCAAACTTGATTGTTACAGGTTGTATTTAAATATTCATTTATCAGCAAAGCAAGCCGAGAAAAACTATTTAAGTGAAGCAAGTCGTGCGTCTTTTCTGCTAAACTATTACTGTATCACTATTATTGTTCAGAATAGAAAGTTCCAAAAGACAGTAGGCTATCATCCCTCCCTATATTATTCTGCTGTTCCATTCCAGTTTTGTACCGAAAATAAGGTCCCATTAACACCAACCTACACATATGGGGTACCTACAGGTTCAGCGTAACCCAATGCGTAAGCGAAACGCACTCACTTACTCTTTAAATGCCTGACAATTAAATAAATACCGTAAAACATGTATATTTACAATGAAATAATGAAAGAATGCAACACGGTAACCATGGTAACAGAATCTCACAGGTCCATCTATTTCTGTACGACGCAATGCAATTTCAATTATTACATTACTGTGAAAGTTTCCAGACGGTTATCACTGAGCGAAATTAAGCTGTAAAATTCATCAATACATACAGTATAATGCTCTTAAGGGGGTCAAGGGGCACTCTAGAATTTTTTCACGCAATTTTCACGTGTGAGTGTGGTACGAAAGGTATTTTTCACCCAACTATAAAGGGTCTCCGAAAACCACATTTAAAGGCCCTTAAATTAACAGTGTCTCTGATATTCCCAGAAAACTAACTTCGCTCTGATATACCTATGAAGGAATGACAAACCCCTAACCACTGCACCAGTAGCTGAATTGATAAAGTCTGATTATTCATACCAAGGATAAATCAGTCATAGCATTCATGATTGAGATTTTGCTAAGTGTACTCTTTACAACTAGAATATTCGCGGGCGAAGCCACGACAGGTAATGCTAGTTTATCTTAAATGCACAGCCCTCTATAAGTGTTTGAATTGGATGAAATGTTTCGACCATTATGCGATCATCGTCAGGTCTTGTTCACTTAGTTCCGGTGGATGTGCAACAATATTTACAATGATTAAATTACATTTTTTTAAATGCCGTAATTTTGTACAAAACATGGGTTTATTAAGTAATAGATTATTAATGTAATAATTCTTAGAGGTTAGGGTCTTTAAATATTTGTACTTCCCGCCTCACAATCGTGTTGACCGACCGCCTATCCTGGAAAAGTGTGAGTATTCTCAGGGGATTGTCACCGCAAAATACCCAGAAATATCAACCAGAGCATATAACTTTGTGTAACTATTTTAGAGAAGAGTTAATTGTAAAATTCTAAGTTCATATAGCCTACAATTAGTGGGAATACAACACAGCACACAAATAAAATGTTATACTTAATGAATTTTCTATTATGATCTATGGAGTATGAATGGAAGGAAGCTTGTAGTTTAACGTGACCGTTAATCTCTAGATCATGAGCCACGGGGCCTCCTTTTTTACGTGGAATCCGAACCACAGGACATGGCATTTCACTTCGAAAATCTCACATGCATTGACCGGGAATCGAACCCCGACCGCCTTGGTGAGAGGCATACAGCTAGACCGCTGAGCCACCACGCCCCTAGGAGTATGAATGGCAAATATCTAAATATTTGGCAATTTATTAAGCAGAAAGGTAAACAAGTTTTTTTTATTTATTTATTGCTGTATGGCTCTGAAACATGGCCTGCACGCAAAACGCACACACACAGGCTTGACGTCACGGAAATGAAAATGCTCAGGTGGATGAGTGGAGTGACTAAGCGTGATAGAGTGGAAAATGTCAAAATAAGAGGAACATTGAAGATTGTGGAAATATCTAAGAAGATACAAGAAAAGCGACTTCAATGGTACGGGCATGTGAGAAGAAGGGAGGAATCCTACGTGGGGAGGAAGATGCTAGACATGCAAATACAGGGAGTGAGAATGCGAGGCAGACCTAAACGAAGATGGATGGATTGTGTACAGGAGGACCTCAGAGAAAAACAGTTGTCAGAAGAGGATGTGCATGACCGGGCTAAATGGAGGAGAGCTGTCAGAAACATCGACCCCACATAGGAGTGGGAATGATGTAAAGAGAAAGAAGAAAGATTTTTTTAACAATTAATTATTTATTTCTCAGAAGTACCGTACTGTGGAACTCTCAGTTTAGCCTCACAAGGCTGAGTGTACCCCGTTCCAACCCTCGGACCAGAATTAAAATTTCTTGGCAGAGCCAGGAATCGAATTCGGACCTCCGGGGCGGCAGCCAAGAATGCTAGCCACAGCTCCCCCTTATATACGCCCCTGTGTGTTGGTGCTAGTACAAGATATCCCTATGAAACATCTGTCATCTGTATGGAGAAACATTTCACACCTAGAATCTGCCGAAAGCTCAACACCCGAAGATTTGAGGATTATCCTTTGATCAAATTATGGCTCCAATATATAGTTCTTCTTTGACTTGGGAGGTCATGGAGTAACGATCTATGTTTCGACCAGATGGCCTCCTATCTAATATCATGTTATCATGTTCTATCTGTAGCTGAATATTGTGCCACTGTGTGGTTAAACAGCCCTTACATAGGGAAGATCGATGTTGAATTCAACAAGACCATGCGATTGATATCTGGAACAATTAAATGCACCCCCATTCAATGGCTTCCTGTTCTGAGCTACATTCCTCCACCCCATCTCCGCTGGTGTAATATCCTGGTCAAAACATACCACAAGATTCAAAATCAGGATCTCCCTATTCATGCTGATATACCTGCTGCTTGTCTACCCAGACTTCGCTCAAGGCAGCCCCCTGGGAAGACAGCTACGAGACTTATCAATGAGAACTTTGACATAGTCCAGCAGGAGTGCCGAGACATGCCATCTATCACTTCTAAAGTACCTGGCTTTAATCTTCCTCGTCGGATATGGTCGAAATTAAACCGTATCAGGACCAATTCTGGTGTTTGTGCGGACTCTTTGTTCAAGTGGAACATGTTACAGTGTGACTGTGGAGCCGATAGACAAACGGCGAAGCACATCATTCAGGACTGTCCTCTAAGAGCCTATGGTGGTAACATAATGGATTTTCTCTCAGTGACTCCTGCATCGGTGGACTACATTTTGAATTTAGATATTAAATTATGAGACTATCTGTTCTCTTTCTTTTTCCTTTCTATTTTCATTAAGATGTAAGTGTGTACGGTACCATACAATACGATAAATAAATATGGAGACGATATCACATTGTTAGCTCATTTCTTCACTGTAACCTTGACGACGGGACATCGCGATCTAACAGCCCCAAAGCTACTGTAAATCATAGAAATGCCCACGTTTAACACAAACACTGAATAACGTTTGAACCACATGACGCCCACAGCTAGTTTTGCGATGAACTCCCGACATTTATAACGCGGAATATGGCGCCTCTGGCTTCATGCTTGTAGCGCAAAAAGCAGGATAATGATGCTAGAATTCAATTGAGAACGTGTCGTAGAACCGGTCCTCATCACGATAAGGACATGTGTCTATTTCACTGGCTCATCCCGCATTCTGAACATCTTCTCCACTCCAATGCACGCAACATAACGTAACTATTATGTCGAGTATGTAGAGCTGACGTTGCGGTCTCACATGTGGAGGAAATTCTATATCTAGCCTATTTCTTCTCCGCGAGAATCACAACAAGGTTCAAGGAACATCTTCTTTGCCAACCAGAGAAGTCAACATGCAATTTATTGATGAAACCTGTCAAGTTGGTTGGTTCCTTAGTTTAGGGGCTGCGACAACGCGGTCATGTCTGTCTGATAACCGGTGTTAATTGTGTTGACTATAAGACACGGGGCTGATGACCAAGATGCTCCAAACCATTTAAATTAATTATTAACATGCAATAATATGGAATTTCACTAAAATTAAATTTAAAAAAAGAACAACCAAATAGAGATTGTTCCAAGAATGTAAGAAAGGCCTGATACGAATGGGTGCCGTACGACAGATGTGAAAGCTATCAGGGTTTTAAAGTGAAAACTAAACCCATGGAGCATCTCTGAAAGCACTGATCATGCTAGGCTCAGAGTCTGGGAAATGAGGTAGTTTGTCATTGCTTTCCTCACTGGTCATATAATTAACACATGCTCTGGCATTACTCATGCTTCAGTAGCTTCCTCTAGCCTAGGGACACTCAACCTGAAAGCTTTGGGGATCTACCTTACTATCTTTACAATAATCATGATTGCCAAGACAATTTGTTTAGAAACCTTAACATGATAGTCTAAGAAGCATTTAAGGTACTGTAGAATTAATACCTCTAGAGGCAATATATTACAAATTGACCTAATGAATTATGAATAACTAGCGGACCCGTGTGAGAAATCTCGCATGTTCATAAACCACACTTTCCCCAATAGGTTTATAATGAGAAGGAGAAAGGTTGTTAGTTTTAAGGTTTTAGACGACAACTCATAATTGCAGCATGTTAGAGCAACAGTATTTGCAAATCGCACACTTCTTGCAAAAATCAATACTTCTGAAATTAGAATGCAATTCGTCACTCTAATGTCATATGTGTGCTGAGTCAATGCAAAATGTTAAAGGAAAGACCTCAGAATGATAAAATGACATGAAACAGGCGTCACAGCGGCCAAAATGTGAAGTGGACAGCAATTATGGAGCGTATTTTCCTACAGCAACAGTATCTGAAAATCGCACACGTCGTACATTTCTTATAGTCATTTTTTAAATAAATTATAGATATTTATGAAATTAGGGTGCAATTCGTCACTGCTATGTCTATTCTCTTTCATTTGAATGCTCATTTTCACGAGCGGTCGCTTGTGAGCGCCGCAGGAGGGATCTATACTACTGAAATAATATATTCACTTACACGATATGACATTTTGCAGGAATAATAATTGCTTTCATATGTGATAAACTATAACAGCGAAAAGCGAGATACAATTTCCGTTGTCAGAATTTGGCAAAGCCGATTCAAATCTCTGAATAAGGAATAGTTTCATTAAATAATGTTCGCAATATATTGGTATCGCGGGCCCCTGCTCTATTCAACAGACGGAAATTTACAGTTTTTTTCCCCCAGGGAAATCACACTAATAGTGGAGTTTACCAGAACCGGAACTAAACTAGAACTTAATAGATTATTGAACATATCATTCACATACCTTTTTGGGAGTCATTAGGAATTGAAAACACTGTCAAATATCACTAATATCGCTTAAATGAAGGTTTTTATTTGTAGCTTGTTCAACGACAGCAGATGTTTATTGACGTCATATTGCGTTGCCAACATGTACGATACAAAATACACCACACGACACACGTAAATCTGTAATTATCTGAAGAAAGAAATAATTGGCAAAACCATTGCCCTGGATAAAGATTATTGATGCGTGACTTCCCGCTAAGTGCGTGACAAAAACCAGGGTTTTTTATAATTATTAGCTAACTATTATTTGTCTAGGCGAAAACCATTGGTCTGCCCGATGCGATATAGTACCGAATGCGTGGGGTTGGCAATACTGTACATGATGTTAAAAATGGCGGAGTCAGCTGGAATTTCATCTATATAAGTCGTGAACCTATTTGGGATGGCTGGGCGGATGAGTAAACATCTATTACTATTATCATCTCCAGATACCATTACTAAAGGTATTTTGGCTAATTTCAGTAGATTACGAATTTTTTACTTCGGTTCAGGTAAACTCCACTCTTTCCCTTCATTGGGGATGCGTGCTCTCTCAAATTCCCCGGCTAAGCTGGGCACGTCACGTCTTCGACAAGTCCTGGAGCCACTCTGGAGCTGGTTCTTAACCCCACTTGGGAGTATAATTGAGTCTCTGAAGCTCTTTAATAAGGTAGACACGAAGCGCTTACAAAGCACTTCACAGTCCCGAGTTCGAACACGAACAGACCGTTAACGTCAGCTAATAACCATCATCAGTTAGAGTTCCTTGAATTATCACCGACAGTATTCCGGGATGTCAAACTGATTAATTTTATTATCTCGGATGTTATTGTTATTATTTTATTCGTCAGGTCAGCCTATCGTTTCTTTGTTGCGGGATGTAACCTAACCTGTCCTATTCGTGGCAGGGCCAGGCATTACCATCAAAAGATATTTATTTATTTATTTATTTTAATTTATAGAATGCAAATACATTTACCATTGATAGCACAAATGTTTGTAGATATCCGTATTGATTATATTGTATTATATTATTTCAGTAGTATAGATCCCTCCTACGGCACTCACAAGCGACCGATCGTGAAAATGAGCGTTCAAATGAAAGAGAATAGACATTTGCAGTAACGAATTGCACTCTAATTCCATAAATATCTATAATTTCTTTAAAAAATGACTTTTAAAAAATGTACGAAGTGTGCGATTTGCAGATACTGTTGATGTATGAAAATACGCTCCATAATTTCTGTCCACTTCACATTTTGGCCGCTGTGACGCCCGTTTCATGTCATTTTAACATTCTGAGGTCTCTCCTTAATCATTTTGCATGGATTTCAGAAACAGTAAATCAAAGGAATGAGTACTCAAATCGTATAATTTCATAAATATCGAATAACCGGTGAGTGTTACAGCACACAAATGACATTATCAGTGACAAATTGCATTCTAATTTTTTAAATATCCAATTTTTGTAAGAAGTGTTCGATTTGCAAAACCTATTGGGGAAAGTGTGGTTTATGAACATGCGAGATTTCTCGCACGGGTACGCTAGTTATTATTAATATTACAATGTAAGGATATCCATTTTTATTATTTTGTTTCATTCTTTTAATTACAATTGATCTCATAAACATTTTTCACATCAAAATACATTAGACTTAAGTACAGGGAGCGGCAAAAAGATCTGACGGTTTTTAAATCACAACAACACAAACATTTTAAATGATACAAACTCTTTTATTACTTATAACAGCAAGGTGTACATGTCAATTAATGGAAAACATGAAAGAACAATAGATTTTAACTTTTAAGATTTGAAGATAACGTCTTTCAAATGATGCCCATCTTTTGCCATGCATTCTTCCAGTCTTGCACTGAAGCTTTGCATAGTCACTAGGCTTCAACTGTTGGACAGTAACCATTTTATACGGATGAAAATGCAAATCGAAACGCAATATTCGTCTCACTGTTCGATCAGACATTTGCAAAGCAGCAGCTTGTTTACGAGCCGGCCGCCGTGGACTGGTTTCCACAGCTTGTCTCACTCGCTCAACATTTTCTGGTGTCCTGGCTGCCCGAGGACGTGTCGACGTACGTTTTAAGGCTGAACCTGTAGCTCTAAAATTACTCACCCATAACAAAATTGTGTTACGAGATGGAACGCGTCCTCTTCGACTCGCTCAGCCGTACAACATAAACCGTCAGATGTTTTTGCCGCATGGCAAAAGATGGGCATCATTTGAAAGACGTTATCTTCAAATCTTAAAAGTTAAAATCTATTGTTCTTTCATGTTTTCCATTAATTGACATGTACACCTTGCTGTTATAAGTAATAAAAGAGTTTGTATCATTTAAAATGTTTGTGTTGTTGTGATTTAAAAACCGTCAGGACTTTTTGCCGCTCCCTGTACATGTATTATATTTTATTCTTAATTGATTGCAATCTTAATTGAGCTGAAGAAGATCTCAATGGCAGGTAGAAACATGTACATTATATAATCGATATATTTGTGTAAGTATTGATTGGCGTATACAGTAATTTAATATAATATTATTTTACTTTAATTTTAATGGTTTCACCCTAATAATTTTTGGTTTAAATAGGAATCTCTGTTTCGCGGGCTTATAGGCCGTGTTCTAAGGACATTTTGTTGTCCTGAATTTTCGCTGAAAACTGCGTTCAGCCTGTTCACAGGTTACATTCAGCGAGATAAAACAAGTAAACAGAAGATATATAAATAGTCAACAACCCACACATAGAGGCTACCATAGCAACGGCGTACCACATAAAAGTAATGCATCAAGGACATGGCTGCTCGTCTGTTGCATCTTCTCGTCTACGACGGTCAATGAGGGCAGGACTGGAAGCCAAGCTCTGTTCACACGTTCTGCTTCCTCCTTAAGATTGAAGCTGTTAGTATGCTTCAGGATTTCAATGGCCTCCCTTTGTAGCCTGGCATGATAAGCCACCGTGGTGGATAGAACTTCGTTGTCTCCATATCTTATGTCGTGACCTGCGAGTAGAGAGTGTGCTGCAACAGTGGATTTATCTGTTTGTCCCAACCGGCTGTGTCGTTCGTGTTCCTTGAGGCGAGTGGCAATACTTCTTTTCGTTGTTCCAATATATACTTGGCCACAATCACACGGGAGTTTATAAACCCTGCCGCGGTATGAGGATGTCGCTTATCTTTAGCGGACCTAAACATGTCCTTAATTTTTCTCGTAGGTCTGCTGAACGCAGTTTTCAGCGAAACGTCAGGATAACAAAATGTGCTTAGAACACGGCCTATAAGCCCGCGAAACAGAGATTCCTATTTCAACGTCGGTCGTGAAAGTCGGAATTTTTACTTAATTTTCGGTTTATTTAACGTTTTAATGTTCTAAAAATTAAAGACATTAAACTATTATAATTATAATTTTGAAGAGCGTATTTATTTTTAATTATAATTTTATTAGACCTACTATTTTTAAAACTTTTTAATTTTAGTGGGTGAGTGGTTAACGTGTCGGTCTACTAACCCCAAGATTGCAGGTTTGCTCCTGGCCGTGGTACGTGATTTTTGAAAGGCGGCAAAAATACGACACCATGTCATACGATGTTGGCATGTCAAAGAACCCATTTGAATTCAGTAGGCCGTGTTCATAATGGCAAAACTAATCTCGGGAGTTTCCGCCAACACGAAGTTCCTCATTTCTCTACTAGAAAGTGTTATAGTGTTCAAGGAGTTTAGATATCTATCCTCCTTGACTTTCATAGTGATTCAATGAACAACGAAATTCGACATGCAAGCTACCCTTCGGGTGCCAAATAACAAAGCTTGCACCCGGCACCCGAGGCCATACGATAATAATAAATAAAAAACCTAATATTAATTATTATTAATTTTAAATTTTTGGTTTCTTAAACGTTTTAATGTTCTAAAAATTAAAGTCATTAAACTATTATAATTTTAATTTTGATGAGCGTATTTATTTTTATTATAATTTTATTAAGCCTACCATTTTTAAAACTTTTTAATTTTAGTTGTTTTTATTTAAAAAAAGAGTGATAGTCAGTCTGAAAGACTAGACTTTATATCATTTTAAATGCTACAAATGCTGAAAAATGCTGGGTGAAAGCCTCATGATCATGCAGCGAACTGCGTCCATTAGCAAGTGCAAACCAAGGTCAAAGGAGGTAGCTGGCTGGATGACGTCACGCTCACCGGAGCGCGCGGGGAAAGGAGGAAGCTCAATTGGTACTATGACGTCACACACCTCAGTGCATTCCTGGTACATTTCGTCCCGTCGCCGTAACGTAACGCCAGACCTCAGCGTAACGGTGAAGTCGACAAGATCATTTAAAATAATAAAAATTGTTTCAGTCGCCTTCGTAGCGTAGCGGTCAGCATGGTTAGCTGCCGCCCCGGAGGTCCTGGGTTCGATTCCCGGCTCTGCCACGAAATTTGAAAAGTGGTACGAGGACTGGAACGGGGTCTACTCAGCCTCGGGTGGTCCAAATGAGTAGAGGGGGTTCGATTCCCACCTCAGCCATCCTCGAAGTGGTTTTCCGTGGTTTCCCACTTCGTCTTCGGGCAAATGCCGGGATGGTACCTTCTTCAAGGCCACGGCCGCCT
Organism: Meconema thalassinum; assembly: GCA_946902985.2. NCBI lineage: Eukaryota > Metazoa > Arthropoda > Insecta > Orthoptera > Tettigoniidae > Meconema > Meconema thalassinum. The sequence continues at coordinate 228,300,398 of OX336395.1, read as the reverse complement.
CCTTCCCTCTTCCTTGCCTATCCATCCTGACCATCCATTACCTTCCCTCGTGAGGCCCCTGTTCGCTTTGCAGGTGAGGCCGCCTGGGCGAGGTGCCAATCACACCTCACCAGTTGTATCCACTCCGATTAGATGTTCCCAGCTCTAGGACACTGCCCGTAGAGGCGGTAGTGGTGAGTTCCCTCACTGAGTCCGTGGGTTCCACCAACCTGGAGGGTAAACGACTAAGAAAAGATGTTTCATGTACTTTAAGTCAAGGAGATAAAGAGATATTTCAATTTGGTTTTCAGTAATGTTAACACTTGCAAAATAAAATGTGTTGGTATTTGGCGGAAAGATTCAACCATCAGCATCTTTGACAATATAAACTGTCCTTCTTACATATATACCACTAAACTATAAAGTATTACGGTGACGCGGACTGTAGATCGCACAAGAATAAGTTAATACTGTAATGATAACTGGAAGCAAGCCCACGAGGGTGGACAGAAAGCTGTTAGTTATGGAGCTGTATGAGCCAAGCACGCAAAAAAGCAGTCGACATTTACATAGCCTGTCCCTGCGCTTTCCCTGGACACTTTCACTGTCATATGTTCCTACTCGTGCCCGTCGTTAACGGCTGGCCGACAAAATCACTATGGATACGAAACGAAGCTTTTAGTTTAACGTGATCGTTAATAATGCGATCATGAGCCACGGCACTTCCATTTTACATGGAATCCGAACCACAGGACATGGCATTTCACTTCGAAAATCGCACGTGCATTGACCGGGAATCGAACCCAGTCCACCTTGGTGAGAGGCCAACAGCTTGACCGCTGCGCCACCACGCCCTAGAACTATGGGTACGATACTCGAGTTTAGACCTCAATAGGAAAATATGATGATGATAATTGTTGTTTTAAGGGGTCTAACATCTAGGTTATCGGCCTCTAATAGTTTAGGTGATAGTGAAAGATGAGATGAGAATGTAATGAAAACTATAACTAATACTAACTACTGTCTTACAAACTAGAAGAAGAAATGGTAAACAAATAAAGAATAAGGCAAACAATGGACAGAAAGAAAAGAAATGCCCTCAACCCTCGATGAATGAGGATTGAGGGACATGGAAAGAAGGAGAGCCATGAAAGGCAGATAGGAAAGGGAAAGAGGAGAGGGCCCGCCTCAGAGGCAATGGAAAAAGGGGAAAAAACCGGACCCAGCTCAGGAATCTCTCCGGGTCACCAACTCCCGAACTCACCAGCCGTGAGCCCTTGAGGGTGTAGCAATATCCAGGGTGCACCAGATGTGGTGGGGCTACATACACCCTGCCTCCTTAAGGGCCATAAGCATAAGGCAGGAAGGAAGAGAACAGAAGAGGTCTGACCACTCGAAGGATGAGGGATAAGGAAAGATGAGACAAGGGCCAATTAAGGCGGGAAAGTGAAAGACTCCCTAGGCCTCGGATACCCTAATACCGTCGGGGTCGAAAAAGAACAAGAGTTGACCAAGGGAGGTCGATAGGAAAGGTGACAGAGAGGAGCCCGGCACAAGTAAGTGGAAGCAATGCCCCACTCAGCTGGGGTCCCGTGGTCACCAACCCACAATAGAAAATGAAGTAATCCGCTGGTAGGTACACTGTGCCCAACTCTAGGAATGGGTATTCCAAGATTCAGACACCTAGATATGAAGGGAAAGGCTGTAGCCGCTTTTGAAAGTTGAGATATTTGAATATCGCGCTACATTGCTTCTCGAAGCAATTGGAAAGAATTTACCGATACTTGCTTGTCAAGTGACGTAGCGAGTAATAGCAGAGGTAGAGGCTATTTATTGATTAAATAGTTAACTATGGAGTAGAGACTTGAGACTGGGATCAGATTACTGGCACTGCCAAATGAAAGAGAATGCAATTAGTATCAAGTAAATCGGACCAGGAATACCAGAGATATGAGGATTTCTAGATATCAGCTGATGCGGCGTGACCCTGACAGTTTTGAATAAAAGCCGGCTGGCCGAAGCATCGATAGCTCATTTCAACACAAGCACTTGCCGAGCAAGTTGCTGCGACGCTGAGCCAAGGCACATGGTTGCCGGATCTACGCAGAAGTTCTTGTCAAAGTCGTGACAGTCACGAAAGTGCTGCGCTACGAGGTGGAACTTAGTAAGTTTCCGGCGAGGAGAATCACTGAGGTGATTGATTTTTCTACAGACATTGGTGGAAATATTTATATTTCTACATGGACATATGCTAGACTTTGTCTAGAATTAGAATTTTGTCACAGTCCAGTAATAACATAATACTTGGATATTTAAATCCATTTCAGTCAGTTTTCATTATTTGTAACTAGTTAACCACTTCGATCTATCAGTACACTGAAGACTAGTCTATAACGGTGGCGTTCATTAGTCTACGCAAGGGAAACTACAAGTTGCTTAGCGCATGGTAGATGGTGATAAATCATGCCCAGGGAACGATCTTCAGAACAGCCGTTGATTGGTTAGACTGTCAGTGTTTTTCTTGTACTGATAAGATTACCGTGAGTTATGTTACAACTGACATATCTAAGAAGAGATCACTTAGATATGACCCTATTTAAACAAACTGTTATGGCTTTGATAGAAGCCCATATTAAAATGGAACAACAGTTAATTCAAACGTCAAAAGATACTACCACTATGTCTGACTAGACGGATTGTGGGTATATAATGGCGGCCGATACAAGGATTATACATGCTTGTCCAATAGGGCATGTCGATGGATAAATCTGGTACAGACCAGGTTTACTACACTTCAAGACCATCAAGAAATGTAAGCCACATTTGAATTATATTATGCCTAGCTAATTGGAACAAACTATTTTTCTGCAGATGACCAACACATTTTTTTTTCTTCGTATTTAAATCTTGCAATGATTTACGCAAGACTTATTAGAGTTATTCTGAACATTTTCAACACTCAGAACAGTTTAGGATCGATGACCGAGCATAACGAAGATTTATTTGAATATTTCATATTTTAGGGAAACCACGGAAAACCGTCGATGTAAAGGTTGAGTTAAATTATTTTTGTGGAGGAATGGATATTTTTTCCATATTCGAAGGTTCGAACATGTGGATTCTCACATAATGAGATGATAATTAAACATATTTAAAATGATATAAATAATAATAATAATAATAATAATAATAATAATAATAATAATAATAATAATAATCCACTAATAATAATAATAATAATAATAATAATAATCCACTAATAATAATAATAATAATAATTTTCATAATTTTTCTAAATAATTCTTGGATATTATATTTTATAATAATCATATGTATTGAGAGAGAGCCTATGAAGTAGTTTAATCATTTCTAGTTTGGAACAGGAGATTTTCCGAAGGAGAGTGGTTAACGCAAGCCCGCATTCAACCAACATTTCAGTTCTGGTTGAACAGTTGATATTTGCATTGAGCAAAGTATATTTTTCAGATAACACGGAGAGGCATGAAACGGGAAGCAAATGATATTTGTATCAAATAGGATATTTTGTTTTTATATAAAATCATGACGTAAATACACTCGAAAGTGAAATAAAGATTTTCATAAGTATGGTAAATTCACGGGTTGAACTGAATGGTAAAATAAAATAAACTTGTCAGTTTATTAATCTTCCATTGTTGATAACAAGCAGAGGCTTGATTTATTGTATAAATTTTGGGAAGAAAATTTATATGTGTGGAGTAGTTGAAATGCCATTCCCAGGTGCGCATGTTTAAGTCGCAGGAATGAAGAGGTTTTTTTCGAACATCAATCAAATAGCAGGTTCGATGGCTCAGGTTTATAGAAGGAGTATTGGAACTACACATTTCGTCGGATGAATGACCCGAAGGTTATTTCTTGAAACCATCAGTTCTTATTTCAACCTTGTTTACGAATTCCATTTAGACTTTGATTTTGCTAGAACCCGGATTTGTCATGATAGTAGTTTATTCTTCTACAGAGGAAGACCTTTGCCGTTGTTGTTGTAATATTGTGTTCTTACACAAATAATAGAATGGGCCACTGCCAATTTAAATATAATTCTTTAACCACGAATAATTTGAAGGATGTTTTCAATCCTAGTGCCATGAACTAAATGAATTTATTATGAAGCTACAATTCTTATTTCCGCATTCGGTCGAAGAATTGCAAGTTGTAAAAGTTACTAAAAATGGCCATAAATATAAATATTTTTATAATAATGATTCCAAGTGGAAAATTGAATAGTTGAATGGTTCAATAATTTATTGATCAAGTTGATGATTCAGAAATCATGTATTTTGTTAGAAACTTGAAGTTCATAATCGAGTCACTTCTCGAATGTTTAATGTCAGAAGAACAATTAATTTTTGTTGTGCTTCGCACAGTTCTTCGATGCTATGCTCAAGGTCAAATACTTTTCAGATGTCATTAATATGTGTAAATAATGTGTGTTGATTCAATGATAATAATATTTTCGACGATATATTTTTGAAACTGGAAAATAAGTGAAAGTTTAAAATTCTATGAACATTTATTCTACGAGTGTTAATATCATGTAAATATTCAAACAGTGATCTACGATATTTCCAGTAGAGACAATTAACTTTGAACTGGAATTAATCATGAATAATTTTGGAACACAGTCTACAGGACTATTAATCGGACTTGTGTTTCCAAAAAGATTGTCAAATGTGTTTGGAAAATGTCTGTATATTGTGTAAATAAGAGTGTGGATCGCCACACGTGGATGATGCTGCTTTGAGCATCTTTGCAGTCAATTTTAACTTCAAAATAAACTGAGATAATTTTACCAGATGTGTTATACCCAATTAAATCTCCTTCTATCCTTATTGTTGCATTGCGCCAAAAATCAGTAAAGCATTTTTTTCATTTGATGTCGTTTTTGCGATTTGCTTTAACCCATCTGGCGCCCCGGGATATTTTGATTCTCGTGCTGACTGATAATTGGTAAAATGCATATGTGGTCGTGCGGACTTCGGTCTAAACGGGCACATAAAATAAGATAGAGAGAGAAATGGCTTCGAACGTGGGTCTCGATTTAGACATGGTCAATCGCATGCCGATTTAAATTGTGATAATTTTTATAGAAATATTTTGGGAGTTGAGAGATGTCTGGTATGGATGAATAAATTAGTAGGAAACCCAATTAGTGGGGAAAATTAAAAATTTAACTTGGTTAATAATTAGAATGGGTTTGATTATTTTTGATAATGGCTTAACCATTAGGGCGTCAAGTAAATTCAGTAGTAAACGTTCGATGACTGGACATACACATTATTAGAATCCAGGTGGAGGATATTTGAGAACTTGCATATTTTTCTTGTGATATTGTGGTAAATGTAATTCGTAAAAGTAGAGAATTTTGTTTTTCCATCACGTCGACATTAGGACAAATCTCATTTTATTAGAGTGTTCCAATTAGCTATTCATATTTCTTGTTCTATTTATAAGCTTGTGTTTGCCAATATTGTATACCCCTAAGTTTTGAATAATAATTGAAATTATGGAAGAAATGATGAGGATGATGAGGAGTTTGGAGGAGAGTTCAAAAGAAGCTGGACTGCGTGTAGCAGCCATTATGAAAGAAAATACTGAGGCTTTGGAAAGGAAACTTAAAGAAAATACTGATAAACTTAAAGAAAGTTTAAACGATAAACTTAAAGAAAATTCTGATTCTTTAGAAAATAAACTTAAAGAAAATTCTGATTCTTTAGAAAATAAACTTAAAGAAAATTCTGATTCTTTAGAAAATAAACTTAAAGAAAGTTTGAAGGATAAACTTAAAGAAAATTCTGATTCTTTGGAAAATAAACTTAAAGAAAATTCTGATTCTTTAGAAAGCAGGTTAAAAGGTAACTTGAAAGAAAATGTAAATAGTAAATTTAATTCAATGGAAAGTAAATTTAAAGAGAATTCTGAAATTTTGAAAATGTCACTTGAGAGTAAAATGAATAAATTATGCGAAAAAACACATGAGCTCGAAACTTCATTAGCTATTAACGCAAGTTTAATGGACGAAAAATTTCGCGATGCCGATCTTCGATCTCAAAGCTTAGCTGATAGGATAGAACATGGTCTTAGGAAAGTTGGTGAAGACATGATCGACCTAGAAGTCAGAGTGAAGAAGGAGAGTAATGAGATGGGAATTCTAGTTATTCAACGTTTAACGGAACAATTCAAAGAACTTGTCATGGGAGAAATAAGAGAAGGTGTGATTAATGAATTGCAAACTGAAATCAAAACCACAGTTGTCAATGAAATTAAAGACACACTCAAGCTGGAGAATCAAGAAGGAATCAAGGAGATTAGGGAATCTTTGTCATCCCATATTGAAGTAATTGCCAAAGATATCCAAGCAACTCAGAAGGACATATCAGATATGACAGGGTCATTGAAAAGTCATGAGGCTGTTATGAACCAGATATCCATTGATGTTAAGGAGAATTGTAAAGAAACTGAAGCAATTAAGAAAATGGCAGAAGAAAACCAGAAGGAACTTGAGGCTATGAAAACTCAAATCAAGGATGAGAAACAGTCTGATCATCTGTTAAAAATGCAAAATGTAAGGGGAAAGGAACAGATACAGATAAATCTAGGAGGAGCTAGAGACACGGATAGTCAAAGACAGGATGAGGTCAGGACAGTATTTCAATCCAACCCCATAACTGTATTTAAGAATGTAGAAGATAAGCCTTCTAAATTTTCAGGGCGAGATTCTGTGACACCCGTGGAATTTTTGAGAGAAGCAGGGGATTACCTGAAAGATTCCAAGATCCCTAAAGAAAGACAGATCCGAGTGATAGGGAAGTTTTTGGAAGGTCCTGCACTTCTTTGGTTTAGAGCCTTTAGATCCACTCTAACCACTTTTGAGGAGTTTCTCGTGGGCTATTGAAAAAGTTTTGGTCCCCGGAAACCCAACAGCAAGTCAGAGCAGAGTTATATTCGAAGAGATTCTCGACGTCACAACCTACTCGATACTCTACGTACTTTTCTGGACAGCTGTCTAAACTTCAACATTTAGATCCGCCGATGCCAGATAACGAATTGATTACTGCATTGATACGTCAGTTTCCAGCAGACGTCCAGAGGACTTTGATCGCTGCTGATATCTATAATATGGAACAATTTGATGAAGTATTACAGAAGCTGGATCATACGAACGCTCAATTCTTCCATCAGAAGGGAGGAAAGAATAACAACGCTGTGTATGCTGTTATGGCTGATAGTTATTCTCAAACACCTCGAGAGATTCGAGAAGGGCGAGAAGAGAAAACGCCAAGGGAAGATCCAAACAAGAGAGGATGGAACCAGTACAGTAGCAGATACAGTTACAAGCCATATGCGAGACCGGATGGTGGAAATCGATACAATACTCGATGGAGAAGGCCACGAGATAGTCAAGGAAGGTACCAGGAAAGAAGATATTATGGTCGAAACAACTACAATAACAGAGGGAATGTGGATACTCGTCAGTCCAATGAAGAGTTCAACAAGGAGACGAGGAAAAATTTGGAAGCAAGACACCAAGATAACTTGCAATTTTTGGAGCAGAGGCCCAATGAACCAGGTCCATCGGGAACACAACAATCCCGGGGGAATGGTAATGAAAAAAAACTTCGAATTCACAGTAGAAGATAGAATTTTGAACACTTTCTCTTCCAGAATTATTCGGTATGCCTGTCGATACTTTGATTGATACTGGGGCTATGCTTTGTCTTGTGAGTGAGAAGCTTTATATTCTGTGGAAGCTCAAAGAGAATTTAGAGGAGATTCCAGTATCAGGAATTAAGATCCAAGGAATAATACCCAATAAAATATCTCTGTGTAAAACACAATTATACTTATGTATTACGATTGGAGGACATGATTTCCGACATGTATTTGTTGTAATGAAGGACATGGCTTTTGACATGATATTGGGAGCAGATTTCATTCAGAAATATCAAGCAGTGATAGACATGAAGACAGAGACGATCAGATTCAAGAATACCGAAGAGATTAACTTCGAGGGAAAAGAAGAGGAAGACATCGAGGGAGATGCTCAATGGTCTCTGATTTTTCATGAAGCTGAAGGAAGAGAAGTCTACACTGAGGAGTCCCCAGAGCTAGGGAAAATTTTGGAAGAGTATCACGATATTTTTGATATTAAACCTGGTGAAATTAAAGATTTTGAATATCATATTCGAGTAAATGATAATGCACCTTTTCATGCTAAATTGTATCCAGTAGCAGAAAAGCATCGAGAAAGAGTAAAAGTGCTTATCAAGGAGATGGAAAGCAACAATGTGATTGAAAAGTACACTACATCTTATGTCAATCCATTAGCAGTAGTATCTAAGCAAGATGGAAGTCTGAGACTATGTTTAGACGCGCGAAATTTGAATTCAAGATTACTGCCAGAGTATGACAGACCACCAATCATTAGGGAACTGTTAAGGAAATTCCAAGGCAAGGTCTGGTTCTCTAATATTGATCTCACTTCGACCTACCATCATATTAGGCTTAGTGAAGATTCCAAGAAGTTTACAGGATTTATGTTTGACCAGCAGACATATGTATTCCACCGTCTACCATTTGGAGTCAAAACATCTGGATCCGTTTTGATCAGAGCACTGGAACAAAATTTGAGTCCTGAAGTAAAAGAGATAGCAATTCGTTATATAGATGATATCTTAATTGCATCTGAGACTAAGGAGGAACATTTGTTACATCTTCAGATGTTATTCGCAGATTTGAGAAAAGCGAACTTCAAAGTAAACCTTCGAAAATGTCAGTTCTTTCGAAAGGAAATAAAATTTTTGGGTCACATTTTGGATGGAGAAGGATACCGTCCCAATGAGACGAAGATACAGGCAATTGCAAATTTCCCTAGACCTACTAGAGTGAAGAATGTCCGCAGTTTTCTCGGGACATGCCAATTCTTTGCAGGGCATTGTCCAAACTTCACCAAGACGGTTGCGCCATTGCAGGAATTGTTAAAGAAAGGAAACAAATGGAAATGGGATGAAGATTGTGAACAATCATTTCAAGATGCCAAGAGGTTATTGGTAAACAGTGTGAAATTGGAGTATCCTGACTTTACCAAGAATTTCATCATAGAATCTGATGCATCCACCGTAGGGATTGGAGCTATTCTTCTTCAAGAAGATGAAGACCACAAGAGACGTTACCTGGCGTTCATTAGCAGGAAACTTCGTCCATCAGAAAGAAATTATTACACCACAGAGTTAGAAGCACTTGCTGTAATATTCGCGTTGGAGTCGTGGAAGAAAATGTTAATTGGACATTCAGTCATTGTGAGGACTGATCACCACGCATTGGAGTTTATCTTGAGAACAAACTTTGCCAGTGATAGAATAACTAGATGGTCACTTTTTATTCAGCAATTCAACCTAGTTATTGAACACACTCCTGGAAAGTTGAACGTGGGAGCTGATTTATTGAGTAGAGCAGTGGAGTCTACATCTAAGGTTTTTCAAGTTAACCTAACGCAGGAGGATGAAGATACCTTGAGAAGGTTAAGGTTGTTGCATTTATCCCAGAGGAGAGATCGACGTCTTAGAAACATTTTTCGTTTTCTACAGGGAAACATGGATCCAAATGATGATGATTTTGTGGAAACTGAAAGAATTTCAAGAGATTTTATGATGTTAGATGGATTAATCTACAAGTTTGCAGATCCCGACCATACGAAGCTGAGAGTAGTGATACCTCCACGATTGCAAAAACCCATTATTTGGATGGCACATCGAATCGCAGGTCATGCTGGAGTAGATAAGACGGCCAACATGATTCAAGAGAGATTTTCGTGGGAGCGAATGCGACAAACTGTCAGAAACACTATTCGAGAATGCGACTTATGCCAAAGGAGTAAACATAATTCTAGATTATTGAAATAATTACGAAGGCCTATTATTCCTTCTAAGTCTTGCGAAATCTTAGCGACTGATTTATATGGTCCTCTCCCAAAGTCTAAAAGAGGTAACCGATATATTTTGGTGACTATGGATGTTTTCAGCAAATACACCATGTTACATCCAATTCAGAAGGCAAACGCAAAATATTGTGCGAAGAGAATTAGAGACAGCGTAATTCCGGAAGCAGGCAAACCGGAATTCCTTTTATCAGATCGTGGACCTCAATTTACATCTTTAGAATTTCGAACCATCATGAATAATCTTGGGATTAGACAATTGTTTTGTTCTATTAGACATCCAGAGAGCAATCCAGCGGAACGCGTGATGGCTGAGATAGCAAAATTTTGCCGCCTCTATTGTCCAAATGAGCATTGGAAATGGATGGATGTTCTCTCTTTAGCATCCGAATCCATCAACTCTACGATTCATGAGAGTACTGGACAGATTCCCATGTTGCTTCATCATGGAATTAAACCAACAAGATTATGGGATCGAATCATCTCTATTCCACCTGAGATTGAACCAAGTCGTCAGATGAGGGAAACTCTAGCTTTAGACAAGTTAAGGAGCCAAGCTGAGAAAAGAGAGCGCAGAGTGAGAGGAAAGCGTTTTCGCAGACCCTTGCGCGTAGGAACTCTTGTTTTAGTGAAAAGACCTACACCCTCTGACGTGCAAAATCGAGTGTACTCGAAATTTGCAAGCCTTTACGCTGGACCCTATCGTATTGTGGAAGTAAACAATAATGGAAGCTATGAAGTCGACAATACACGAACTGGTAACATCGTGGGAACTTATAATGCATCGAATTTGAAGATGTATTATTCAAGAAACAGATGATTTAATGTGTAGATAGGAAAAATAAAACTTTTTCAATTTTTATTTTTTGCTAGGTGTGGGGTGGATGTGCCCAACTCTAGGAATGGGTATTCCAAGATTCAGACACCTAGATATGAAGGGAAAGGCTGTAGCCGCTTTTGAAAGTTGAGATATTTGAATATCGCGCTACATTGCTTCTCGAAGCAATTGGAAAGAATTTACCGATACTTGCTTGTCAAGTGACGTAGCGAGTAATAGCAGAGGTAGAGGCTATTTATTGATTAAATAGTTAACTATGGAGTAGAGACTTGAGACTGGGATCAGATTACTGGCACTGCCAAATGAAAGAGAATGCAATTAGTATCAAGTAAATCGGACCAGGGATACCAGAGATATGAGGATTTCTAGATATCAGCTGATGCGGCGTGACCCTGACAGTTTTGAATAAAAGCCGGCTGGCCGAAGCATCGATAGCTCATTTCAACACAAGCACTTGCCGAGCAAGTTGCTGCGACGCTGAGCCAAGGCACATGGTTGCCGGATCTACGCAGAAGTTCTTGTCAAAGTCGTGATAGTCACGAAAGTGCTGCGCTACGAGGTGGAACTTAGTAAGTTTCCGGCGAGGAGAATCACTGAGGTGATTGATTTTTCTACAGACATTGGTGGAAATATTTATATTTCTACATGGATATATGCTAGACTTTGTCTAGAATTAGAATTTTGTCACAGTCCAGTAATAACATAATACTTGGATATTTAAATCCATTTCAGTCAGTTTTCATTATTTGTAACTAGTTAACCACTTCGATCTATCAGTACACTGAAGACTAGTCTATAACGGTGGCGTTCATTAGTCTACGCAAGGGAAACTACAAGTTGCTTAGCGCATGGTAGATGGTGATAAATCATGCCCAGGGAACGATCTTCAGAACAGCCGTTGATTGGTTAGACTGTCAGTGTTTTTCTTGTACTGATAAGATTACCGTGAGTTATGTTACAACTGACATATCTAAGAAGAGATCACTTAGATATGACCCTATTTAAACAAACTGTTATGGCTTTGATAGAAGCCCATATTAAAATGGAACAACAGTTAATTCAAACGTCAAAATATACTACCACTATGTCTGACTAGACGGATTGTGGGTATATAATGGCGGCCGATACAAGGATTATACATGCTTGTCCAATAGGGCATGTCGATGGATAAATCTGGTACAGACCAGGTTTACTACACTTCAAGACCATCAAGAAATGTAAGCCACATTTGAATTATATTATGCCTAGCTAATTGGAACAAACTATTTTTCTGCAGATGACCAACACATTTTCTTTTCTTCGTATTTAAATCTTGCAATGATTTACGCAAGACTTAGAGTTATTCTGAACATTTTCAACACTCAGAACAGTTTAGGATCGATGACCGAGCATAACGAAGATTTATTTGAATATTTCATATTTTAGGGAAACCACGGAAAACCGTCGATGTAAAGGTTGAGTTAAATTATTTTTGTGGAGGAATGGATATTTTTTCCATATTCGAAGGTTCGAACATGTGGATTCTCACATAATGAGATGATAATTAAACATATTTAAAATGATATAAATAATAATAATAATAATAATAATAATAATAATAATAATAATAATAATAATAATAATAATAATAATCCACTAATAATAATAATAATAATAATAATTTTCATAATTTTTCTAAATAATTCTTGGATATTATATTTTATAATAATCATATGTATTGAGAGAGAGCCTATGAAGTAGTTTAATCATTTCTAGTTTGGAACAGGAGATTTTCCGAAGGAGAGTGGTTAACGCAAGCCCGCATTCAACCAACATTTCAGTTCTGGTTGAACAGTTGATATTTGCATTGAGCAAAGTATATTTTTCAGATAACACGGAGAGGCATGAAACGGGAAGCAAATGATATTTGTATCAAATAGGATATTTTGTATTTATATAAAATCATGACGTAAATACACTCGAAAGTGAAATAAAGATTTTCATAAGTATGGTAAATTCACGGGTTGAACTGAATGGTAAAATAAAATAAACTTGTCAGTTTATTAATATTCCATTGTTGATAACAAGCAGAGGCTTGATTTATTGTATAAATTTTGGGAAGAAAATTTATATGTGTGGAGTAGTTGAAATGCCATTCCCAGGTGCGCATGTTTAAGTCGCAGGAATGAAGTGGTTTTTTTCGAGCATCAATCAAATAGCAGGTTCGATGGCTCAGGTTTATAGTAGGAGTATTGGAACTACACATTTCGTCGGATGAATGACCCGAAGGTTATTTCTTGAAACCATCAGTTCTTATTTCAACCTTGTTTACGAATTCCATTTAGACTTTGATTTTGCTAGAACCCGGATTTGTCATGATAGTAGTTTATTCTTCTACAGAGGAAGACCTTTGCCGTTGTTGTTGTAATATTGTGTTCTTACACAAATAATAGAATGGGCCACTGCCAATTAAAAATAATTCTTTAACCACGAATAATTTGAAGGATGTTTTCAATCCTAGTGCCATGAACTAAATGAATTTATTATGAAGCTACAATTCTTATTTCCGCATTCGGTCGAAGAATTGCAAGTTGTAAAAGTTACTAAAAATGGCCATAAATATAAATATTTTTATAATAATGATTCCAAGTGGAAAATTGAATAGTTGAATGGTTCAATAATTTATTGATCAAGTTGATGATTCAGAAATCATGTATTTTGTTAGAAACTTGAAGTTCATAATCGAGTCACTTCTCGAATGTTTAATGTCAGAAGAACAATTAATTTTTGTTGTGCTTCGCACAGTTCTTCGATGCTATGCTCAAGGTCAAATACTTTTCAGATGTCATTAATATGTGTAAATAATGTGTGTTGATTCAATGATAATAATATTTTCGACGATATATTTTTGAAACTGGAAAATAAGTGAAAGTTTAAAATTCTATGAACATTTATTCTACGAGTGTTAATATCATGTAAATATTCAAACAGTGATCTACGATATTTCCAGTAGAGACAATTAACTTTGAACTGGAATTAATCATGAATAATTTTGGAACACGGTCTACAGGACTATTAATCGGACTTGTGTTTCCAAAAAGATTGTCAAATGTGTTTGGAAAATGTCTGTATATTGTGTAAATAAGAGTGTGGATCGCCACACGTGGATGATGCTGCTTTGAGCATCTTTGCAGTCAATTTTAACTTCAAAATAAACTGAGATAATTTTACCAGATGTGTTATACCCAATTAAATCTCCTTCTATCCTTATTGTTGCATTGAGCCAAAAATCAGTAAAGCATTTTTTTCATTTGATGTCGTTTTTGCGATTTGCTTTAACCCATCTGGCGCCCCGGGATATTTTGATTCTCGTGCTGACTGATAATTGGTAAAATGCATATGTGGTCGTGCGGACTCCGGTCAAAACGGGCACAACACGAACCACAGTGTTTAAAGGAATTTCAATGGTTTAAGGAACAATTTGCTGAGAAAGGTTGGTTCATCAGTTAAGTGGCTGCGACAACGTGGTCATGTAGCCCCGTGTACTTTAGGTGAGTGTAGAATCTGTCTGATAACCGGTGTTAATTGTGATGGCTGTATTAGTGTGTGTTATCTGTTTTATAATTCAAGTAAGGACTGCAGACATTCAATTTTCAAGTAATTCCTACTTTTGCTACCAAACGCCACCGTGAATAAATTGCCTTAGTTTGGGAAAAACCTCAAGATGGCGACTTGAAAAGAATTGAAAAAGTCAAGACATTGTTCATGAAACTATTATTAGGAGTCGCAAAAACAGCGTCATCACGACTAGTTTATGAAATAATGTGCGAGACCTTCTTCATGTAGGATGTTAGTCTACAACACTGGCTGCCAACTATAGGACCCTACCAGGATCTGGTTTACATTGGAGAAAAAAAGAAAATGGAGATAGAAATTGAGTTCTACACAACCTCAGCCAGGATGGATGACGGATGGAAGAAGGAATGCAAATCGCCTATCTTGAGTTGTTCCCAAACTAGTGCAATGCCATATGTAACGACTGGTGTCATTGCCGTTTTAAATGGCGGCTTCGGTGGGGTAGTCGGTAGCATGTTGAGCTTCTATGCCCATGATCGAGGGTTCAAACCCGGCCGAAGTCGCCGGATTTTTTAAGAGTATTAAAAATCCCTCAGTATGCCTTCCTTCGGAGGGGAAGTAAAACCGGCGAGCCCATGTCATAGATTTATGGCATGTAAAAGAACCATTCACTAACTACACTTGTGGAAGCTAAAATTCGTAGGTTAGTTTGATAATGCGATATTAGTTCCAACGTTCGCCGCTGGGTGCTGACTGCGATGGCATTTAGTAACCATGTCAACGTCCGGCTTCGTGGCTAAATGCTTAGCGCGCTAGGCTTTGGCCCAAAGTGCCCCGGGTTCGATTCCCGGCCGAGCCATCAGGGATTTTAATCTCCTGGGGTTAATTCCCGTGGCTCGGAGACTGGATGTATGTGCCGTGTTCATCATCACTTCATCCTCATTACGACGCGCAGGTCACCCACGGGCTCAACTAGAAAGACCTGCACTCGGCCTCTCCGGAGGCCACACGATCATTATTACCACGTCAACAGCTAGTGGGAACTATTTGGAAAAATGAATCGTCTGCAGTCCTTACCTGAATCACAGATAACATACACTAATACAGCCATCACAATTAACACCGGTTATCAGACAGATTCTACACACACCCAAAGTACGCGGGGCTACATGACTACGTTGTCGCAGCCCCTAAACTGAGGAACATACCAACCATCTGTTGTCATGCGCACAGAGCTTATTGTGAATAAATAAATATGTATCTTGTGCCTCAAGGGTCAGAATTACCGTCAAATCTACGTGCTTGAAAGAGTTATGGATATTTTTTTTTTTGTTGACACTAACATTTTATGTTGGTAGCACTGGTTTATACAATTTTAAATGACACTTCGATACGCTAGAAGGAAAATCGAAATTTTGAACGATTTTTAGTAACTTTAGGGACTTTCAGCCACTACGAGTTTGTACTATCTCGCAACGAATCAGCGTGTTAACTAGCTTGCCACGGTGGGTGAGTGGATAGGGTGTCGGTCTACTAACCCCAAGATTGGAGGTTTGCTCCTGACCGTGGTAAGTTATTTTTGAAAGGCGGCAAAAATACGACACGCATGTCATACGATGTTGGCATGTCAAAGAGCCCATTTGAATTCAGTAGGCCGAGTTCATAATGGCAAAATTAATCTCGGGAGTTTCCGCCAAAACAAAGTTCCTCATTTCTCTACTAGAAAGCGCTATAGTGTTCAAGGAGCTTACATATCTAACATCTAACCTCCATGACTTTCGTAGTCAAGGAACAACGAAATTCGACATGCAAGCTACCCTCTGGGTGCCAAATAACAAAGCTTGCACCAGGCACCCGAGGCCATACGATATTATTATTATTATTATTATTATTATTATTATTATTATAGCATGTTAACTTTCTTGTACCGTCACTGAAATAAGCAAACAGCGCTCACGTGAAGTAACATGCAGTACTGTATAAACCCGGAAACTGTTGTGTTGAGCAATTAAAAACGTTTCGCACATCAAATGGGGCATGACCACGACCAGTCTTCCTGCTCACAGCCCACACGACACAAGGCAAGAGCTTTCGCCACGGCCGCAGTATTCATATGGTGCAGTAGGAAGGAGACTCGTAACATGATAAACGAGAAGACATATCAAGAAAGAAAAAATAAAACACAAGGACAATTACGACGGGAAAATGCGTCTGTGTTACCCTATTATCGTCAGGGCCCGAAGAGAACATGTGGAAGCAAGGTCGGACTCCATGATATACTGTTGGGGAAAAAAGTATACTGTTTATACTCGAGTTTAAACGTCAATAAAAAAAAACGTTACCTGCAGTCTTACATAAAAAAAGCAATACCAAACTTTTCCTTATTTTATTCTGCGTTTAGTTATGTATAGTAAACATTTGTATTGTAACCCGTTAAAATTGTATAGCTGTTTAAACAAAGAGAGTGCCTTCTTTACCAAGTCTAACGGAGCGCTCACTTAGAAAGATCATTAAGTTACATTAAAAGTACTGTATTAATCAGATCGTAATGGTCTGCAGTAGACATGGCGAAAACCAGACATCAATAGAGTTAACAAATGAAAAGATATGAATGAGTTTAATTATCTGGGAAGTAAAATAATGAATGCTGGAAGAAGCAGCAGAGAGATATTAAGTAGGATTGCCCAAGCCAAGAACGCTTTCTATAAAAAGAAGAACCTATTTACTGCAAGGAACATAAGTCTTGATGTGAGGAAACAAATGTTGAAGACCTATGTATGGAGCATCGCGCTATATGGCAGCGAATCTTGGACACTAGGAGAGAGAGAGGAAAAGACTACTAGCATTTGAAACCTGGTGCTATAGAAGGATTATGAAAATCAGTTGGAAAGAAATGGTCACAAATGAGGAAGTCTTTAGAAGAGTGGGAGAGAGAAGATGCTTCCTTAAATATTTAAAAAGAAGAAGGAATCACCTCGTGGGCCACATACTGCGACACAATGGACTGATTAAGGTTATAATCGAGGGAACAGTAGACGGCAAGAATTGTAGAGGAAGACCCAGACTGGAGTACATGAGTCAAATACTGCAAGATATGGGTTGTGACTCATACTGTGAACTGAAGAGGAAGACTGAGAGACGGGAAGAATGGCGAGCTGCTGCCAACCAGCCTCACGGCTGTTAACCACAGAGAGAGAGAGAATGAAACTTTAATACATCTTGAAGGAACTTATTGTTAACGTGTGTACGGAGTTTTAATGTCATCTGACGGTTCTGAAAATTGTTGTTGTTAATTACATAAACCAACTTTTTCTCGAGCCTGGGTGGTCGTAGCAATATGAAATATGGCTTGTTATGTGGCTCTTAGCAATGCAAGGCTAATCGAAAAACTAAGTTTTATCTACACGTGATTGGTGATTTTATATGGATTGATATTTAATCGGGTGGTTATGTGGGAGGAAAGTGTCGTAGCTAGCTAGGCTATTAATTACTGGGTAGTGGTAACGTTCTCGCTTGCTGGGCCCAAGGTTGCAGGTTCGTATCCTGGCGCAGTCAGCTGGCATTTGAGGGTGCGTAAATGCGAGGGAGCCGTGTCAGTAGATTTACTGGAACGTTTAAGATCCCCTTCGGGACAAAATTCCGACAACCCCGGCGTCTCTAAAAGCCGCAGTAACTTAGTTAAAATGGACGTAAAAAGAATAACATTATTATTATTACTCAGCAATTCCTCTAGGTTTGTGCCGTGTCTTGTGTGGGGTTTCGCCTAGGACACCAAACTGGCTCATCGGCGGGCTCTTGGTGTCCCCGCCCGGACGCATAATTTTTTTTCAGCCCGAGCCTAGCCACAGTATGTATTTCCGAGCCTCTCATTGGCTGTTATGTCATGCCATTCTCCTGGTTCCGAATCGAGACGGTAGATAGTAGCAGGGGTCACATCCGATCAAACATGGTGGAAGGTTATCGAGTGAGATGTGGATAATATTCGATGTTGAATTGCATTATTAGCGTGAAACAGGCATGAAACGTGCTTTAGATCAAGTTTAAAACAACCCACGCAGCAAATGAATGCGTTCCAATCAACATTTTAAAGTCTAAGTGAAATCATTCGACATTTAACCACATGTATTAAGACACCAAATACGAGAGCGCACATGTGTACAACTGGTATCGTACGAGCTTGGTGACTTTGTGTCCCGGGTTCAAGACTGCCCTAGGGCAGTCGAATGATTTCACTTAGACTTTAAAATGTTGATTGGAACGCATTCATTTGCTGCGTGGGTTGTTTTAAACTTGATCTAAAGCACGTTTCATGCCTGTTTCACGCTAATAATGCAATTCAACATCGAATATTATCCACATCTCACTCGATAACCTTCCTCCATGTTTGATCGGATGTGACCCCTGCTACTATCTATCGTCTCGATTCGGAACCAGAAGAATGGCATGACATAACAGCCAATGAGAGGCTCGGAAATACATACTGTGGCTAGGCTCGGGCTGAAAAAAAAATTATGCCGCCCGGACCCCCACAGCAGTATCGAACTGCGCGATACCTCCCTTTATATAGAGTGCAACTGCACTCCTTGACTGCGAGAACCAAAAGCTCAAGCAGCCTTAACCTCCATATGGAGGCTTCCAAAAAGATGGTATATTGCCTTTCACGGCCGGTGAATAAAAACTCAGCAATTCTTCTAGGTTTGTGCCGTGTCTTTTTGGAAGCCTTCCTAGGGAGGTTGAGGCTGCTTGAGCTTTTGGTTCTCGCAGTCAAGGAGTGCAGTTGCACTCTATATAAAGGGAGGTATCGCGCAGTTCGATACTCCTGTGGGGGTCCGGGCGGGGACACCAAGAGCCCACCGATGAGCCAGCTTGGTGCCCTAGGCGAAACCCCACACAAGACACGGCACAAACCTAGAAGAATTTCTGAGTTTTAATTCACCGGCCATGAAAGCCAATATACCATTATTATTATTATTATTATACCGGGTGAGTTAGCCGTGATCGTTACGGCATGACTAATGGCAGTCGCTCACATCCGGGAGGCGAGGAGGTTTGAATCCCCCCGCCGGCAACCTTGAAGATGGTCTTCTGTGCTTTCCCATCTTCCTTCCAGGCAAATGCCGGGGTTGGTCCCTAACTATAGGCCACAGCCGCTACCTTCCAACTCCTCGCCCTTCCCTTCCAACTTTCCTCCCCAACGGTACTTGTAGCTCACCCATTGGGTGTCCGTCTCGAAGCAGCTACAAAACTGGCGAGCCGAACATGTCCTCGGACACTCCCGGCACTAAAAGCCATACGCTAAAAATATTATCATTACGGGGTACACTGATTGTGAGTCTCGTGAAGCATCTCCCATCTCAAATCATGCTGGAAGTGGTTTGGTTTCCCATTTCTACTCCCGGCAAGGCCACGGCCGCTTCCTACCCAATCCTCACCTTCATTACTAATATAGCCATCACAATAAGACTCTGTGTACTTTCATCTTCAACACAATTCCGTGGTTTTGCTACACTTTCACTGCACTCGCGTGGCCCCCAGTCTGTCTAATGGTTGGATCCTACCGCCTAATGGACCGGTTTCACTAGTACGGGCACTGCAGTGACACAGGTTGCACATACGCGATGTCCACCAGTTTCAGGGCTTGGCAAACCACTGAGGAAATAATGCGGCCCATGCCTACTGTATACATTTAGCCGGCCCCGTGGTGTTGGGGTAGCGCGCCTGCCTCTCACCCGGAGGCTCCGGGTTCGATTCCCGGCTTCGTTAGGGATTTTAAAACTGACGTGAGGGTTGCAACGGGGTGCACTCAGCCTCGTGAGGACAACTGAGTAGCTGTCTGACAGTGAGGCTGCGTCCCGATCACGGGACGGGACCCGATGCGCTGATCACGCGTCACCCCAATATCTGCAGGCCAAATGGCTGGGCAGCGGTCGCTTGGTCGGCTAGGCCCATCATGGGCTGTATAGTGCCAGGGGTTGTTGACCTACAAATTTGTTCATTGACTGCAGCATGGCTAAAATGGAGGCAAGTCAGTTCAGGGGCTGCGACAACGCGGTCGTGTAGCCCCGTGTCCTTTGGGTGTGTGTAGAATCTGTCTGATAACCGATGTTAATTGTGATGGCTGTATTAGCGTGTGTCATCTGTAATTCAGGTAAGGACTGCAGACAATCTATTTCAAGTAGTTACTACTTTTGCTACCAAATGCTACCGTGCACGACACCTAGCTCTGAACTTAGCTACTAGATGGCATCGCAGTCAGCATCTGGCGGCGAAAGTTGGAACTAATAGAGCGTTATCAATGAAGACCTCCCCGGAATAAGAATGTAACCAACATATTTGTAATTGTTCAGGAGATGGCATCACAGCATAGGGATGTGATGGTACGCCGTAATTCAACTGAAATCTCACTTTTGAAATATTTGTTGGTTATATCCTTATTCCGGGGAGGTCTTCTTTAACCTACAAATTTTGGGTCCACACAATTGTAGTTAGTGGAAGGTTCCTTTACATGCCATAAATCTATGACATGGGCCCGACGGCTTTACTTCCCCTCCGAAGGAAGGCACACTGAGGTATTTTTAACGCTCTTAAAAAATCTCACGACTTCGGCCGGGTTTGAAACCGCCCCCTCGGGCATAGAAGCTCAGCATGCTACCAACTACGCCACCGAGGCCGCTACTGAAGAGTTTGTATTGGCAGCACTGAATGAATGGTTTCAATACTTGACATAATAGTTGAATGGCGCCAAGGGTGACCGTTATTACATTTGTGGCGAGACGACAGAACTGGGTCTGAGGTCCCGCTGCTCAGACACAAAGTCAACCGGCACAGTCGTCCTGTTCTAATAAATTGTGGATCATAGCACTGGTTTGAGGTCACAAGGCCGGGCTAACTCCAGGCTAATGCGGAGATGGTACCTTCCAACTCCATGCCCAGTTTCATTCATCTCAACTCTCAAAGTCCGCTTCATTTCATCCCCACCACGCCTCTGCGTTGGCTCCATTTATAATAGTCGCGTGGAGTGTTGATATCGCATTGTATAGCACAAATAATTCCCACAGCGATAAATACCTGGCACAGCTCATCAGTAGGTTTACGACGTGGTACAATGTTTGCCCACAGTTAGAGAGAAACATTCAAGCACTGTTTTCACAGCCCGGAATTCTAGTCACGTGTTCTATTGTTCCTTTGCGGGCGATTTATTGTACTGTGGTATATTTCTCTTGAAAATAATCCTTTTCAGTCGGTACAAATAAAATAATCTGGGTACAATCGTGTTGACTGAACGAAAACCATTCGTTTCTATTACCAAAGCAATACTGAAAAAAATAGTGATTCCTTCTCTCGACAACAACAACAACAACAACAACAACAACAACAACAACAACAACAACAACAACAACAACAACAACAACAACAACAACCACCACCACCACCACAACAACAACAACAACAACAAAGCATCGTCATGTCTATAATCTTCAGCAGCATTGTTACTTTCTGTTATCGTCCGGATGATGCTGATGGAAGTAACTTATTCCAGACCAGGTTCTCCGTGAAGCCATTTCGTTGGTTGGTTCCTCAGTTTAGTGCCTGCGAGAACGCGGTCATGTAGCCCCGTGTACTTTGGGTGTGTGTACAATTTGTCTGATAACCGGTGTTAATTGTGATGACTGTATTAATGTGTGTTATCTGTTTTAAGTCAGGTAAGTACTGCAGACGATCAATTTCAAGTAGTTCCTACTTTCGCTACCAAATGCTACCGTCAACGACACCTACCTGTGAACTTGGCTTCTAGATGTCTCCACAACCGGCACCTGGCAACGAACGTTGAAACTTAAGAGCATTAATCAAACCTATCCTACAAATTTCGCTTCACACAAGTTTAGTCAGTGGAAGGATCCTTTACATGCCATAAATCTATGACATGAGCCCGCCGGCTTTACTTCCCCTCCAAAGGAAGAAATACTGAGGGATTTTTAACGCTCTTAAAAAATCCGACGACTTCGGCCGGGTTTGAACCCGCGACCTTGGGAATAGAAGCTAAGCATGCTACCAAGTATGCCACCGAAGCCGCCGAAGCCATTTCAAGTTTCCCCATGTTTTATGTGTTGACGGTTGCCATGGGAACTGCTGTTGACTGGTCAGTATTGGAGACTTGATTGTTGACGGTTGCCATGGGAACTGCTGTTGACTGGTCAGTGATGGAGACATGATCCGTGGTAATGAGTTAGGACGCCCCATGGCCTTACCCAAGGACATCTCGCTACAGAAGCAATTAACATGTATTATTCGTTTAGCGATGCAATCACTCAGAGGTGAACGAACCCATTCTGCGCCTTAATCTCCATGTGATTACCAACCTCAAGTAGACCGACGCTAGTCCTGGTAACAATATAGGCTGGCGGTGGTTACCATGGCAACAAGTGTACAGAGTTGTTGTGGCTTCATTTGGCCATGTAAAGTTTGTAAACTGTTATTTTTAGCCTACTTTTCACATTTTTCAAAAATGAGGAAAAAGTAGACTTATGAGATCGATCCGGGCAAATGTGTGTGTGTCTGTCTGTCTGTCAGTCCTGTCTGTCTGTCTGTGTGTGTGTGTGTCCCAATCAACTCCTAAACGGCTGCAACAATCGAAACAAAATTTGGTAGGAGTAAAGATCTATACCTGAATACCTCAATGCCGTATTTGAAAATGATGTCAGTACTACCAACTGCTGAAAAATCGCAATTGAAATTTGAGCTCCATGTTGGATATCTTGGAAGGAATGAATGGGAGCTATTTCAAAATTGGCACACGTATAGATAATAATATTTCAGTTTAATTTCTAAGAGGCCATACATTGCAGTGTTGCCGAAATTATTATAAGCCTGCACATAAGTCCAATTTTAAATGCATATAACTTCTACACTATCAATTGGAATTCAACCAAATTTCGTATGTGCTATGTGTACCTAAACAGATATGACTGAACGTATTCTTAAGAGCCACCAGGGCTGCCAACTGTTAATAAATGCTCTCAATTCATTTTATCCAAATACCAATATATCCGAAAGTATGCAAGCCGACAGCTTTAAACTATGCACACGTATAGTACCTGGCATTCTATATTAATTTGGAGTAACTTATATATGTCAGTGCTACCAACATGATTCTAAGCCTGCAGAGAATTCCAACTTTAAATACATGTAACTTCTATACTATAATTTGGATTTCAACCAAATTTCGTATGTGCTATGTGTAGCATAACAGATATGACTATGCATATTCGTAAGAGCAACCGGGGCGGCCAACCGTTAATAAATCCTGTCTCTATTTTGTTACCCTAATGTCAATATATCAGAAAGTACAGTATGTAAGCCAATAAGCTCTAAACTTTGCACACGTATTGTACCTGGCATTCTAGATTAATTTGGAGTAACTAATATACGTCAGTGCTACCAACATGATTCTAAGCCTGCTGATAGGTCCAATTTTAAAATGCATGTAACTTCTATACTAACCAACGGATTTCATTCAAAATTGGGACAACAATGGATCAGATTATTTCTGACCAATACACGCATGACGTTGTTGCCAACATGATTTTACGCGCGCTGTTAGATCCAATGCGTAACTATAATACATGCAAAGTCCATGCTATCAATTGGACTTCAACGAAATTTTGTATTCTGTACCTTAAGAAATGGAACTTAGAATATATTCAGTCACCAGGGCTGCCAACTGTAGTGCTCTATTAGGCTACATTATGCCAGGTATACAGTATTTCGAACTATTTAGAAATTTCGATATTACCAACTTAATTTCATCATTAGTCTAGATAGAGCCATATAGATTAATCAGTCAGTGTCAGTGACTGGCCATGTAAAGTTTGTAAACTGTTATTTTTAACTCTTCAGTCGGTCTGTGACTGGGCAATGTATATACAGTAAAACTTCGTTTAATCGTCACTCTTTAAACCGTCAGTTTCTGTTAACCATCATTGCTGTAATAGCTTAATAATACTATAATAACAAAGTGTTTTAAGGTGCAGTGACGTGTTCGCTTTGTTTATTTACTCTATTTTAGTGGGAAGTGAGTGTATCTGCCCACCATAGTGTTCAAACCATGACAAAAAACAAACAATTAGCCACTCAGAGGCTGAAACAATGCTGTCCAAGTGTATAGAATGGTTTAAAAGTCAAGAAGAGACCAATGCAACGCAGACACTACTGCTCCGAAAAATATGAAATATTGCCGCGGTGAAAGCTTGAGCATCAAAGATGCAGAAGAAAATGACTTGACTATTTTGAAGCTACATGAACTATTTCACCTGTAAGTTTATATTACTGTACTGTACATTACTTGCCACATTTGTAGCCACTGTACGGATGTTTTTATCATGTAATAAATAGTTTTATTTGCTATTACAATCGTGTTTAATTTCTTTTCGCTCCGAAATATATTACAATACATTACTGTGAGAGTGATTGATAGCTGTTGATAGCTGTTGTACGGAAGACAATCAGATAAGTAGTTAGCCTAAAATTTTATAGTTTAACCATAGTTTACAACCATATAATCTCTCTAAAGTACAATCTACGGATAGCTATCACCATTTAGCATTTCACCTAACATATATACTGCATTTAGCATACACTGACAGTTGCAGTGTACTAAATAATTGTACATATTGTAAATATTTTCACCTGTATTTCAAACATAGATTTTGTAGCCTAAGTATAATGGATCTGATGATGATCGCTTGACGATCGAAACTGGTCATCCTAGTGTTTTATTAATCTCATGTAATTTATTTCAGGATTAGGGCATAACCCATCTCTTTTGGGTACATTCGTGTTGACCGACTGAAAAGCACTAAACTCTTGTTTACTAAGGCAACACTGAAAATATGGCTTCAAAACCACAATGATATCTCCCTATAATATAATTGATTGAGGTCATGTTTTGGAGGAATAATAGAGTGTTTCTGTTATCCGTCTATCCGCTCAACCGTCACGATCACGGTCCCGACGATGACGGTTAATCGAGCTATTACTGTACTGTAGTATGTAAATGAGAAGCTTGGTATCAAAGTTGGACAAGTCTTTTGCTTTTTTAACAGGAGGGGTGAACGACTAAATCCACAATATGGTTGTCAGTATCATGGCGATTTTAAAAAAAATTCATTCTTATAGGCCACATAAACATTTTTTCATACTCATTATTAAAATTAAATGGACTAGCGGACCCGTCCGCATGTTCTTAAGCCACACTTTCCCCAATAAGTTTATAATAAGAGACTTAAGGAGAAAGGTTGTTATGTTTTCATTTGAACCAAATGATTATAGATAGAACACTATTTACGTTTCAGGCGTCCCTACGACCAAAATGCGAACTGAATAGCAATGATGTCGCGTATTTTCCTACAGCAACAGTATTTGCAAATCGCATACTTCTTACAAAAATTGATATTTATGAAATGAGTCGTCCAGTTGCAAAACTCGTTTAATCCACTTGTGAGTAAGGATCGTGTCGTAAAATTAATTATTTAATTATTTAATTTATTTTACTTTATTTTATTTGGTTTTGTTTTATTTTGATTTTCCATAAAACAAGCACAAAACCAAAACCCAAAAATACGAATCAAAAAGCAAAATTCAAACACAAAAGCAGAAAACAAAACAAAAAAAACAAAGCAAAAAGCAACATTCAAAAACAGCAAACGCAGAAAACAAACACAAAATCCAAAAAAAAGGACAATGCAAAAAGGAAATTTCAAACACAAAAGCAAAAGCAGAAAACTTAAAAAAGAAACATAAATCAAAATTCAAAAAACCAAAAGCATAAAACAAACTCAAAAACAAGAAAGAAAAGCAAAAAGTAAAATTCAAATGCAAAAGCACAAAGCTAACACAAAACCAAAAACCAAAAAACACAAAGCAAAAAGAAGAAAACAACAAACACAAAGAAAGCGTGAGGCAAAGTCCAGAGAAACGTTTCTCATGAAAATGATCCTTATTCACAAGTGGATTAAACGAGTTTTGCAACTGGAGGACTCAAATTAGAATGCAATTCGTCACTGCTAATGTCATATGTGTGCTGAGTCCATTTATTGACAGCTTAGCCGCAACACTCGCCGATTATTCGAAATTTATGAAATTATACGAATTGAGTACTCATTCCTTTAAATTACTGTTTCTGAAATCCATGCAAAATGATAAAGGAAAGACCTCAGAATGTTCAAAATGACATGAAACAGGCGTCACAACGGCCAAAATGTGAAGTGGACAGCAATTATGGAGCGTATCTTCCTGCAGCAACAGTATCTGCAAATCGCACACTTCGTTGAGTTTTTAAACGTCATTTTTACAGAAAGTATAGCTATTTATGAAATTAGAGTACAATGCGTCACTGGTAATGTATATTCTATTTCATTTGAAGGCTCATTTTTCACAATCGGTCGCTTGTGAGCGCCGCAGGAGGGATGTATACTGCCAAAGGGAGCCATTTTGTAATTGAATCTATTCTTTTTTGAAACCAAATAATTATGAAATCGATATCAATGAATTTACTTTATTTTCTTCATCTACACTTCTAATGACTTAAGGTGTTTTAAAATAATGTAATTATGTCTAATGTATCAAAATAAAATCATAAAATCGGTCTTATAATGAACAAATTGTACTGAGACGGCTTTTGACAAAACTGAAATCCTTAAGTATTTCTTACACATTAGAAGGAACTAGTTCATCAAAATCTGCACTCTCCAACTCATTACACTCACAATGTCCGCTGTTTAGAATATTACCAGCGTCGTTACAGGTTAAACATTCAGCCATGATGGATTTGCAGTGCATGTTGGGAGCAGATTGCATGAATGGAAGCTTCTCATTGGGTACTGACGGAGTCGTCATTTTTTTGAAACGAAGCTATGGTGGAATTGTCCATGTTTGGTTCTGAAGTGAGCAAATACATGCTATTCTCCCTACGTTCTGTCCTTTTTTGAAGCAGAACAATTGAATCACTCGTTGTTGAAAGGCACTAAGTCCACAGTTTTGACAAATCATTTTTACCGCAATTTTGCATCCTAGGAAGCAAGATACATGTTTTGGCGTTGAATGGAACATTGTCCTGGCAGCTATCACTACAGCCGTCAAGTTAGTTATTTCGTGTTGAAAGGAACTTAGTCCAGCAGTTAGTGCGTTTCAACACAAAGAAAATAACAGTTATTACATTCATCTCACCTTTCTTTTTCAGATTTCCGGATACATATATTCATTTAGAAATAAAGGAAATACACTGCGAATGTGAATGATATTCCTCTCTCAAAGGTTCTGCTCGTTCCATGTTGAAATGGACTAAGTCCAGTGACGTATTTCAACAATAAAATTGTTAGTAACATATGGAACAATGCTTTTTGTTTTTTTATATCGGCGTTTGTATGCATTTTCCACATACAAAAAATTACGTTTCATATTAAATACAAGAACGGAAAAATAGTTTTTTGTTTTATCACAAAGCTTTCAAAATTGACTTTCAACAACGAGCGGTACAATTGAATCGGTCATTGTTAGAAGGCACTAAGTCAATTCTTGTCGAAATTGAGATTTCCATGGATACGCATCTAGCTATGTTAAAAGGAACTAAGTCTGCCCGTTCAGTATGCTGTATCACTACTTGCTGAAATTAACGTTCAGTGAGAACTAATTCCAGACTTTTTTGCTTCTATTTGACCACTACTGTATTGCTAGCATTGAAAATATAGTTATCTGCTATACGGGGTCTATACATCTGTATATTCGTCATAAAAATGAACTACCTACTTTTTAAAGATCTGATTCATTGTTAAAGGGAACTAAGTCATAAATTTCTTTTTCTATTTTCTCCCTTTTTAAAGGGATAAATCCGTTCAAATAGACCTCTCTAGAACAGTATTATTGCGGGCAATGATACTTACACGTGACAGCAACTATGCTTTACAATTAAGTGAGAGAAACGGTTTCTGTCAATGATCTCAATTCTTACAAAAATGACTTAGTGCCTTCTAACAATGACCGATTCAATTGTGGTTTCGTATTCAGCATAGAAAGTCACATAAGAATGAACCATAACCTCAAAACTGACACAAATGGAGCTGTCCAACTTTGATACCAAGCTCCTCAAATAACACTCCTGGTTTGTTTTGTCTTAAGGGGAGTTCACAAAACCTTTAAGACAAAACTAACCAACCGTACAACGATATTCAAATTGCGAAACAGATTATAAACACAAAAAACATGCTAATTGTAGTTAAAATACATTAGTGCACCTGAACACAGATATCAGTAAGGTTCGGAAGTTAAGGAAAAGTCATATTTTTTATGAGCCTGTTTTGCCCGAAAATAAAAAATAATTGCGAATGAAAGGTCCCTGACCTCGTTTAACCCTCCGTCGGGCGCAATGCATCTGAGAGATGCACACGCGTTGTGATCTTCTGCTGTTTCATAGTGGGGGGTGGGGGGCAGAAAGCTTCATCGTCCATGTGTCTTACTAGCTCTCATCTCCCCGCTAGGCATTGTGCTGATAAGCAAGAATGGGTGAAGTTGTGTTCCATTGTTGACTGATTGCATCTCTCAGATGTATTGCGCCCTATTGTGTCACATTCCAATCCGAGTGTGGTGCGAAGATTTCATAGAAATTTGTGAAGCTAGGAGTCCCGTTTAGACTTCTCAAACCCAGCAGTTATTGCTGAAATGTACATGATTAATCTCATGTATTTTTTTTTTCAGGATTAGGGAATAACCCATCTCATTTGGGTACAATCGTGTGGACCGACTGAAAAGCACCAAACTTTCGCTTAGTGCCATAAATACCATAATTGTTATTACAAATAGTCATATTATGATTGGTTTTCACTTAATGTCTCTTACTTTTTGTTACTTTCAAATTACGGTACTGTGATTAAATGATCAGTGACAAGTTTGTGTGTGTTTCAATTTAAATTGTATTTAAACAATGCCTATAGTTGTTAAATATAAATAAAATATTCAAAAACATCAAAGTCAACAAAAAATAACAAAAACGAAAGAAATAAAATTTCAAAATGGCTGAATGGTCATCAAAAATTTCTGCATCTCACAGATGCATTCCGCCCGTCCGTGTATCGAAACACATTGCGCCTGACGGAGGGTTAAAGAAAGTTTATTTTGACTACAAATGCATATTTCGGCCATTTTTATGGCTTTTATCATATTTTGCTCTTTTTTTAATGATATAAAGTCAATATTTGTTTGTATTTTGAGCATTTTTGTTTACATTTTGACAAGGTGCATGTTAACGGGGTGCAGTTCCAACCACGGGATTTCTGAAAATGGTGCGGTAGATATATTTTTCTCTGTATTCCCGGAACAGGCAGATAACAGGTTTAGAAGACTTGATTCCGAGAAAAAGCTACCGTACGGATGTCTCATCGAGTAAGATACCACCCCAGTAGTCAAATTAGCTCAGAGTAATTAGTAAACAAGGAAACTCGAAGTTTTCTCACACCCAGTTCAGCTTTGATGGGTCCGGTAGCTCTGCGGTATCATCGCTTTTTGATGTGTAACATCTTTCCACTCGGTTGCTGGATATTTTTGTGGGAGTGATTTTGAAAAATGCGATGGAAGCAGTGGCGGATCCAGAGGGGGCACCAGGGGCAAGTGCCCCCCCCCCCCGAAAAAACAGTTGTCTGCCACTTTGATATTGCCGATAAAAATGATTGTTTCTGAAAACTGCACTGCAAGTAAAATCTTTGCTGTATTGCCTGCATTCATGAATGTGGTCAATGTTTGTTATCATATAGTATGTAATGGCAACACTGTTAATATAATCGCTACATCGACATACATTTTTTATGTTTAGGACAGGTAGAAGTTGAAATATATTTAATAATCCTTTGTGCCATGGAGCGCCTTCCTATACTACTTGACTATTTGACAGGCCGTGGCCGGTATTTTTATTTATGTGACTTGTTGTGAGTCAGTGACTGGCAATGTTGGTACTATGTACATATTTTGTAACATTTGTGTAGTAGACTTGTATATTGTCTTCAGATAGTCACTATGATTGCATATGTTTTAATACATATTTGACTGTGTAATGTGCATTAAAATGTGGAAATGTACATATTCTGTAGAATTAAAAAGTTTTCTTTTTTTACATAATGACAATGACTTCTGTTATTGAAACTGAAACCAATAAACCATTTTAATATAATGAATTTCTTGTAGAATTATAAAATCTGGTGGGTGAATGTTATGTGTAGTGTGAGTAGATTAAATACAAATTTAGTAATTGTATTACATATTTTCTCTAGCTACTCTGAAATCCTAGAGTGCCCCCTCCGAGGAGAACCTCTGGATCCGCCACTGGACGGAAGTGGATCGGATGGAAGTGTGTAAGACGCACTGCCAGCTGGATCGTATCCCTCCTGGACATTCATCAACACACAAAGATCGTTTTTATATACACACTAATAATACATAACAATTCCAAGACTCTCTTTTTTTTCTTCACTGCCTACTTGATATTTCTATTCTCGCACTGCCCTCTTGATTGTTCTCGCACTGCCTCCTTGATACTCTGCTGCTAATCATATCAATATGACTCATTTTAACAGAATCCATATGAAATTACGTGTAGGCCTCCGTGGCTTAGGCGGCAGCACGCCGGCCTCTCACCGCTGGGTCCGTAGTTCAAATCCCGGTCACTCCATGTGAGATCTGTGCTGGACAAAACGGAGGCAGACTGGTTTTTCTCCGGGTACTCCGGTTTTCCCTGTCAAAATTTCATTCCAGCAACACTCTCCACTATCATTTCATTTCATCTGTCATTCATTTAATCATTGCCCCAGAGGAGTGCGTCAGGCCTCGGCAGCCGGCACAGTTCTTCTCCTCGTCGCCAGATGGGGGCTTCATTCATTCCATTCCTGACCCGGTCGGAGACTGGAAGCAGGTTGTGGATTTTCATTTTCATATGAAATTACGTGTTGGACTGCTAATCAAGAGGTCCGGGAACTGGGCAAGCCTTTCATGATCTACTGCTGTGCACATTGCATTTACTCGCAAGTTGGCCTATTGATAAGGAATTTAAAGTTATGAGCGGTGTCGCGTCTATTAATCTAGTTGATCCATATCGTATTCTTTATTTAGGCTAGTGCTGGTGGAAGTTACAAATCATCTAATGAAATGAGTTCCGTATTATAAACTACACTATCTGTAAAACACTCCCTTTAACAATAGATTGATATTTGTGCCAATAATATTATAAAATACCGGTGTATCAACAATTTCACGTGAGGTTTCTTCTATGTCAGATGTTACACATCATATGCGACTACTGTAAGGCTCGTAAAGTTTTTATGTTAGTACTACTCCAATACATGCTGGACATCCCTAAAATGCATAGGTCATATATTCTCGTTTTTTAGGGCATATTCAGCTAGTTCTTAGGGCATATTTGCTTGAATATTTTGCACTTTTTAAAAGGTCTTAAACATCCGAACCCAGTGATCAGGACCTGACGATGGCCGCTTGGGGGTCGAAACGCGTACTCCTTATTCTTCTTTTGTCTTCCATTACATCTTCTATTATATAAGTTGTTTTAGTTATAGTTTACATTTCATTATCATGCTTGTCACGGTGGGTGAGTGGTCAACGTGTCGGTCTACTAACCCCAAGATTGCAGGTTCGCTCCTGGCCGTGGTAAGTGATTTTTGAAAGGCGGCAAAAATAAGACACGTATGTCATACGATGTTGGCATGTCAAAGAACCCATTTGAATTCAGTAGGCCGTTTTCATAATGGAAAAATTAATCCTTGGAGATTCCGCCAACACAAAGTTCCTCATTTCTCTACTAGAAAGCGCTATAGTGTTCAAGGAGCGTAGATATCTAACCTCCTTGACTCTCATAGTGGTTCAAGGAACAACGTAATTCGACATGCAAGCTACCCTTTGGATGTCAAATTATTATTATTATTATTATTATTATTATATTATCATCTTCACTATCACCCGAACCATTAGGGGCCGATAACCTAGATGTTAGGCCTCTTAAAACAACACTTATCATCATCATCAAGTATCAACACATTAGAAGTTGACAAAGTAGTTACAGCTTTTAATCATCACACCAGAGTACTTGTAGTTCAATTCCACATAACCTATTAGTTTACAATTCTACTGTAGTTTAGCAATAGCACATCAGAAGAGGCCTCTCATGCAGCAATGTCAAGATATGGATCGTCAACCTCCGTTCGGAGACGACGTCTTAAGAAGAATAGGAAGAAGAAGATGAAGTGTTATTTTAAGTGCGTGCCTGTACGGTTACCATGGCTACAAAGCTCTCAATATGGGCCATTATTATGAAATAAGCGGCTTCAGTGGCGTAGGCCTAGTCGGTAGCATGCTGAACTTCTGTGCCAAAGATAGCCGGTTCAAACCCGGCCGAAGCCGTCGGATTTTTTAAGAGCGTTAAAAATCCCTCAGTATGCCTTCCTGCGGAGGGGATGTAAAGCTGGCGGTCCCATGTCATAGATTTATGGCATGTTTAAGAACCTTTCACTAATTGCACCTGTGTGAAGCTAAATTGGATAGGTTAAGAATGTAAACAACGCTCTTAAGTTTCTACGTTCGTTGCCAAGAGTCGACTGCGGTGGCGTCTGGTAGCTAAGTTCTGAACTTGGCCTAGTAGTCGTTGACGGTGGCGCTTGGTGGCAAAAGTAGGAACTATTTGAAAAATTCTAAGTTGCAGTACTTAAATTTAAAAAAAAACAGATAACACACACTAATACAGTCATCACAATTATCACCGGTTATCAGACAGATTCTACACACACCCAAAGTACACGGGGATACATGACCGCGTTGTCGCAGCCCCTAAACTTAAGAACCAACCAACCAACCTAGGTTTCAGTTTGTTGTAGCTTGTGGTTATAGTAATATTTATAGAAATACTTAAATATTCTATTGAAATAATTCTTATTTTCAGGTACCATTTTCTCAAAACCTTTTTGGTCAATCTAGATAATACTTGGTGTGATGCTTTAAAGCTTTGTTTTGTATGTGTGGTAGGAAAAGTAAAGGTTAGAGCCAAGTGGCGCACGAACAAGAGCCCAGCGAAATGCTACAATGCGCTCACACGGTTTATCTTTTCACTTTCCACGTCCAACCAATTAAAACCCACACCTCAACAGTTTCTCCACGGCTGTAACATCATCTCCGAGCAGAGCAGTGATAACCGTGCTGTGGTCAACGACCTCACATATGTTGTGAGTCGCTAAACGTCGTGTAATCTCCACACTTCCTCCGCTACGTGAGAGACGCGGCTTCGGTGGCGCAATTTAGCAGGCTGAGCTTCTATGCCCAAGATAGCGTGTTCAAACCCGGCCGAAGTCGTCGGATTTTTAAACAGCGTAAAAATCCCTAAGTATGCCTTCCTTTGGAGGGCAAGTAAAGCCGGTGGGCCCATGTCATAGATTTATAGCATGTAAAAGAACCTTCCACTAACTACAATCGTGTGAAGGTAAATTTTTAGGTTTGATTTGATTAACGCTCTATTAAGTTCCAACGACCGGGTGAGTTAGCCGTGGTCGTTACGGCAGGACTGCTGGCAGTCACTCACATCCGGGAGGCGAGGAGGTTCGAATCCCCCCGCCGACAACCTTGAAGATGGTCTTCTGTGGTTTCCCATCTTCCTTCCAGGCAAATGCCGAGGTTGGTCCCTCACTATAGGCCACAGCCGCTACCTCCCAACTCCTCATCCTTACATTCCAACTTTCCTCCCCAACGGTACTTATAGCTCACCCTTTGGGTGTCCGTCTCGAAGCAGCTACAAAACTGGCGAGCCGAACATGTCCTCGGACACTCCCGGCACCAAAAGCCATAAGCAAAAAAAAAAAAAAGTTCCAACGTTCGCCGCAAGGTGCCGGTTGCGGTGGCATCAAGAAGCCAAGTTCACAGCTATGTGTCGTTGACGGTATCAAAATTCGGAACTACTTGAAATTGATCGTCTGCAGTCCATACTTGATTTACAGATAACACACGCTAATACAGCCAACACCGGTTACCAGACACATACACCCAAAGTACACGGGGCTACATGACCGCGTTGTCGCAGCCCCTAAAATGAGGAACTAACCATCACTCGCGCACTGAAAATAACACTTTCAAAGAAATCCGATATTTAGCAACCTTTTAGCGATTTTTTGTTGATCCTAACATTTTTATTTTGGTAGCACTGATTGACAGCTGTGACAAGAAATTTAATTCTGGTGTGAAGACTCGAACAGCCTCGTGAGGCAGAACTGAAACGAAATGGGTTCGAAACTTACATCAGGTGATAGTGAAAATGAAACATGATCAAATGAAACCCATAAGTAAAAGCTTCCTCCGTTCTCTCTTACAAACTAGAAGAGGAAATAGGAATCAAAAAGAAGAAGAACGTAAATAAAAAACAGGAGGAAAGGAAATGCCCTCAACCCTCTAAGAATAAGAATTAAAGGACTTGTAAGTAAGGAGAGCCAACAAAGACAGAGATGAAAGGGGAAAGAGGAGAGGGTCCGCCCCAAAGGCAATGAATAAATGGGGAAAACTTGACCCAGCTCAGGAATCCCTCGGGGTCGTCAACACCCTAGCTCACCAGCCGTGAGCCCTTGAGGGTGTAGCACTATCCAGGGTGCACGAGAATTGGCGGGGCTACACACACCCTGCTCCTTGAGAGCCTTGTACAGAAGGCAGGAGATATCAGGAAAAGTAAAACAAGAGGTCTGAATTAGGGATCAGGACAGATGTGACAAGGGCCAATTAAGGCGGGAAAGGAAGAGACTCCCTAAGCCTCGGATTCCCTGATACCGGAAAAGACCAAGAGTTGTCCAAGGGAGGTCTAGACCTAGAGGAAAGAAGACGGAGAGGAGCCCGGCACAAGTATGTGGAAGCAATGCCGGACTCAGCTGGGGTCCCGTGGTCGCCAATCCACGTCTCACTGGATGTGATCCCCTGGGGGAGGGGGCAATACGTTGTATATCCCATATTAACAGAGATCTAAAAACGAAGTTTATTTGCAAAGTGACGTAACTCCAACGTGTATTTATTTCCAATGTGTCTTGACCAATCCGATGGCTCTCTGGATATCACGTGATAAATCAAAGCCATGGCTAACTTTCAAGAATATGTAGAGCATCAGTTTGTGTTTGTTGTGTTTAAACCATTTAAATGTTCATAAACGCCACTCAAAGCGTATGTCAATATATGATTTACCTCCAAAACGTCCCAACTCCAACTTACAGGAGACAATTACCACGATTTCCAATGATAGGAGATTTTTAAAACACAGTGTCAGTATGTGCATAAAAGTAAAGAATTAAATCACATTATATTCATAATCATATCTGAATTTAATTATACGAAGAAACAAAAACGCGATTTTTGGATTTCTGCATTTCATGGATTTACGTCACTTTGGAACCAACCAACCAACCAACCAACCAACGGTTCCCTCGCAATTGCGCATCCCCAAATGCCAATTTACTGCGCCAGGATTAGATCCCGCCACCTTGGGTACAGCAGGCGAGAACGAAGTATGATGAACCCGGCTCTAAGGAGACTCACGGAAGACCGTTGTGAGACGTGCTAATGTCTGTGCTGCGCGGCGCGACGCGGTGCGGCGCGACGCGGTGCGGCGCTAATGTGAAACACATTAGCATGGCCTCCTGTCTGCTCACGCTAATTACAGTAGGTCGCCTCAGGCAGGCTGCTTCTCATCTCCAACACTTTCCTTATCCTCTCTTACTGAACAGTTGGTTGGTTGGTTCCTCAGTTTAGGGGCTGCGACAACGCGGTCATGTATCCCCGTGTACTTTGGGTGTGTGTAGAATCTGTCTGATAACCGGCGTTAATTGTGATGACTGTATTAGTGTGTGTAATCTGTAATTCAGGTAGAAGGACTTCACGCGATCAATTTCAAGTAGTTCCTACTTTTGCTACCAAATGCTACCGCCAACGACACCTAGCTGTGAACTTGGCTATTAGATGCCACCACAACCGGCACCTGGCAGTGAACATTGGAACTAATAGAGCGTTAACAATAATTCTAACCTGCAAATTTTGGCTTCACTCAATTGTAGTTAGTGGAAGGTTCTTTTACATGCCATTAAGTTATGACATGGGATCGCCGGCTTTACTTCCCCTCCAAAAGAAGGTATACTGAGGGATTTTTAACGCTCTTAAAAAATCCGACAACTTCGGCCGGGTTTGAACCCGTAGTCTATTCTTGGGCATAGAAGCTCACATTGAACAGTTGCGTAGTGGCTAAGATTCTTTGCTGTCACCGCAGAGGTCAGGGGCTGGAATGGGGTACACTCAGCCTCCTGAGGCAAAACTAAGAATAGGCGGGTTCGATTCATGCCTCAGCCATCCTGGAAGTGGTTTTTTGGTGGATTCCCCATCTTCTACTGAAGGCAAATGCAGCGACGGAACGTTACGTAAGGCCACGGCCGCTTCCTACCTCAATTACAAGTAGTACAGCCACCACAGTAATACAAGTTATCAGACAAATTCTACCCACACCCAAGTACACAGGGGTACAAATGTCACAAAGCCCGTAAACGAATCAACAACAACATCTTACTGAACATACCTCCACTTACTTGTGCCTCTCTGTGAGTACGGACGTTATGTGGTGAACCTTCAAGGTCGCGGCGGGGAACCCGAGCGCTGGAGGAGACATCCCTCACGTCATATAACTCAGGTCAGCCGAGCTCAAGACGAGTGACTACTGTGCCACCACTGAACTCTGAGCGGTCAGCTTGATCTTGAAGCCTCACCTCCAAACCACCACAGCACATGTTCAAATCTCCCGCATTATCGACGCCACTGACTAGAGTAGAGCGTGTTCCGATTCAACACGGAACTGTGAAATGGGTTGCCTACCCACCCGCAATCGGCTTGATATCTGCTCGCAGCGCTCTAGCGACGGGGCTGAGTTCGATTTCACTGATTGCAATGCTGCATAAGATGGCGGCAAAGTCCTGCATTTCTTCATTTGGGGCTACGTCAGGTCGAGAGTATTTTTAAGATCACCAATAACACCCGAAGAAATGGAGCTCGCTTTTGCGGAAATTACGCCTCAGATGTTGTCGAACGCAAGAGAGAACTTCATGCGACGAGTGGCCCTCTGCTTGGGAAATGATGGACGCCACTTCGAACACCTTATGTAAATGTTCATTTGCAGTAGATGTAACGTCTGTGATAAATTAACTTTTTTAGTCGCATCGAAGACAGATTACACTTTTGTAACAAATCATTTCCAAATTGTATCTCGTTTTGTGGTATTGGGTTAAAAAGCAATACATTGTGTTGTAAATAATATACAACACTAAAATGCATTGTGTTTTAATAAACTATTCTGTAAAATAATATTTTATTTCATAGAAATGCTCTGCAAAAGCCATTAACAGAAGCGTAAAATAACAAGTTCTGAAACAGAAATCGTTCAAACGTATTGAAGCCTGTGTAAATATATTTTCAAAGAGCAAAATACTTTGCAATTCTGCATAAGAAGGAGGCGACAATCAGTGAAATCGAACTCAGCCCCGTCGCTAGCGCGCTGCGAGCAGATATCAAGCCGATTGCGGGTGGGTAGGCAACCCATTTCACAGTTCCGTGTTGAATCGGAACAGGCTGAAGGCACGTCAATGAACGATCATTTGATGTCCCATATCTAGAGCCCTGCGCGGATCAACAAAACGTTATCCGCATTCGCCCCGCATCCGCACGACTGTTATCCGCATTCGCATGACTTTTATCCAAATCCATTGATATTTCAATGAAAATCCACAGCCTGCTTCCAGTCTCCGACCGGGTCAGGAATGGAATGAATGAAGCCCCCATCTAGCGGCGAGGATATGAACTGTGCCGGCTGCCGAGGCCTGACGCACTCCTCTGAGGCAATGATTAAATGAATGACAGATGAAATGAAATGATAGTGGAGAGTGTTGCTGGAATGAAATTTTGACAGGGAAAACCGGAGTACCCGGAGAAAAACCTGTCTGCCTCCGTTTTGTCCAGCACAGATCTCACATGGAGTGACCCGGGATTTGAACCACGGACCCAGCGGTGAGAGGCCGGCGTGCTGCCGCCTAAGCCACGGAGGCTCTGATATTTCAGTATTATTTTTAATTTATTAGATAAAGCATAAGATGTTAAACCAACACATTTAGACATTTGAGGAGAAAGTCGTTCCCCTATGCTATGTTTAAAATGAATGTTATACAGCCACAATTGCAACCCTTTTCAGTTCGGACTGTTAATTATGCTTAATGACTTAATATGAAAGAGATTAGCTTAAACCATCATCTTACATTCGCTATGGAAAAAATATAACGGAAAAATATGATGCCATAAATATCCTGGTCCTAGTAATGATATTCGACAATTTCGGATGCTAGAACTACTTTTTATTTTCACATAATATAAAAATATACATATCGCACTAAACCTTTTTGTTTTGTAAGCTATATACGATTTCTAATTTATTATTTTCCAGGAATGCACGTGTTCCGCAGGAAGTTTGATGTGCCTGATTTGTGTCCTGAGTATGAATACACGTTTTTACAGGTAAAACATCCTACTATATCGTTCACCTTTTCGTTTCCATTGAAAATGTAACCAAATGTCTGCCATATCGTTGACTTGAGCATTGATTCACGCTCTAAAGAATATTCGCCTTAATTTATTTTAGTAGATATTTTATCCATGTTGGTGAAATGATGTTCAAACTCCCGGTCGCGGTAACATCCACTAAGTGACTTATCTTTACGCTTGGAGAAAGGGATTGACATTTGGTCGGAAATTCCAAGTCAGTCATCATCCTTCTGCCTCTTGATCCATCCATGTTCGCATAGTTGATGTCATAATTCTCTCCGTTGCAATATCACAGCCCACGTTTTTCAGTGCCAAGTTGGAAATAAATCTACAGATCTTCCAGGATAGCTTAGACTGCGAAGCATAGCTGACTTGAGGAATGTTAATGATGTCACCACGATGAACTAACAAGCTCATTGACAGCATGATATCTCGTACATGTAGTAATAATGGCAGTGAGAATTGATAAGATGTAAAGACCATCTACTACAAACATACGGTACTTTAAAAAATGTACTTGAAAGCATGTGGGTAAAATAATCTTCTCGTGTATAAGTGCAAACCGTGCCTGAATATTTCGTACGCATTATAGGAGTATTCCTCTTTTAAGCAAGACGCTGTAGATTGCCATATCAAATATGTGATATTATCCTAAGTTCCACATTGTATTCTAAAAACTATCCGCAAATTTACTCCAAACATTATCCGCAGCGTATCCGCTATCCGCACAGCCATGCAAATTACTTCCGCGTGGCGAAATATTTTGCGGATTGTAAGACGATTTCGTGGAAGAAGATATGTGTCACTGCACAAAACATGTGGTTTCAACTCGATGGTGCACCACCTCATTTTTCGCTTGCGGTCCGAGATCATCTGATTTGGGACCGGGTGAGTAGCTGTGGTCGTTACGGCATGGCTGCTGGCAGTCGCTCACATCCGGGAGGCGAGGAGGTTTGAATCCCCCCGCCGGCAACCTTGAAGATGGTCTTCCGTGGTTTCCCATCTTCCTTCCAGGCAAATGCCGGGGTTGGTCCCTAACAATTGGCCACAGCCGCTACCTTCCAACTCCTCGTCCTTACATTCAAACTTTCGTCCTCAGACAACACTCCACACTCGACGGTACTTGTAGCTCACCCATTGGGTGTCCGCCTAGAAGCAGCTCCAAACTGGCGAGCCGAACATGTCCTCGGACACTCCCGGCACTAAAAAGCCATACGCTAAAAAAATAAATAATTTGGGCAACAGTGGTGGCCCGATTGCTTGGCCTCCACGTTCACCCGGCTTGACACCACTAGACTACTACCTGTGGGGTCACATGAAACCCTTGATTTACGAGACCCCTGTGGAATCCGAGGATGATCTACTGGCTGCGGAGGATGTTGAGGACCAGGGATTGGTGATCGTGTGTACTTAGTGATGTGGGCTGGGCAAATGCCCAGTGGGCAGGACATCTATAAATGGCATTTGCCCAAAGCAGTTTTAAGCGCCCAAAATCTGGGCATTTAAAAATACATTTTTTTAATACTTTTTACTACTTGTGATTGTCACTAGAGCTTCTAAAACATAATAAAAACCATTAATCAAAGGTACATTTCATGGATAAACTAGTAATGCCTGAATATTGCTAATAATAATTTAATTATCCCGTGTCAATGTTGTCAATAACATATAAATGGGAATTATGTATATCTGGTTTGAATAAAACATTGTATTACTGAGTTAGGCCTGCTGGCCTAATTTCATATTTAAATATAATATGTACCTCATGTCCTCATTTGTTTCATTTTTAACGTATACAGTAATAATGTAATAGCATACATTATGTATTCAGTATTAGCCAGTTGTCAGTAAAATATCAAACTCATTTAAGAATTATAATAAAGATGTGTTGATGTGTTAAGTGAATTTGTTTCCCCAATTACACAATCGACATTCATAGGCATACGCATAATAATTGTGTATAAAAATTCACTTGAGTTGAGAGGCTATAGAAAAATATTAGGAATTATTAACTACTTTTCCTTCAATATAAATTAAATAATTTTGTATATTAAATATGTATACTGTGATAACTATAGAGGGATCACCCTCATATCACAGACAGTAAAAATACTGGAAAGGATATTAGAAAGAAGAATGAGAAGAAATGTGGAAGGAGAGTTGCAAGAGGAACAGTATGGCTTCAGGAGTGGAAGATCCACAGTGGACCCAATATTTAGCTTGAGGCAGGTGATGGAAAAGAACTGGGAATATGGAGAGGATTTGATCATGACTTTCATAGATCTAGAAAAGGCATATGATAGTGTCCCCAGAGAGAAAGTATGGGAATCCATGGTTAAGAAGAGACTGGGAAGAGAAATGTTGGAAATGGTGCAAGCAATGTACAACAACTGTGTTAGCAGGGTACTGACCCCAGTTGGAAAGACAGATTGGTTTAGGAACAAGACTGGACTAAGACAGGGGAGTGTGCTGTCACCTCTCTTGTTCATAATGGTAATGGATGAAATTGTAAAGGAAACAAAGGAAGCATATGGACATAAAGAAATGAAGTTACTGTTATTTGCAGATGATATTGTGGTCTGGGGAAGAAACACCAAAGAAGTGCAAAAACAACTAGATGCACTGAACGAAAATATTCAGAAGTACGGCCTGAAAATCAGTATAGAGAAAAGCAAGACCATGGTGATGACAAGAGGGGAAAGACAAGGCAAGGGCACTGTGAAAATTGGAAGTCAGAGTTTGGAAATTGTGGACACGTTCAAGTACCTAGGAAGTGAATTGATGGAAACTGGTAGGTTGGACATGGAGA
Organism: Meconema thalassinum; assembly: GCA_946902985.2. Taxonomy (NCBI): domain Eukaryota; kingdom Metazoa; phylum Arthropoda; class Insecta; order Orthoptera; family Tettigoniidae; genus Meconema; species Meconema thalassinum. The sequence continues at coordinate 228,258,608 of OX336395.1, read as the reverse complement.
TTGTCAGGAGGGTACAGCAGAGCAATGCATTCTATCAAAGTGTAAGAAAACTTGTTTGGGATAAGGAAGTACCAAGGAAAAGCAAGGAGGTAATGTATAAAGTGTACTATGTTCCCATATTAACTTATGCAGCTGAGACTTGGACCCTGACAAGCAGGCAAGAGAGTAGAATCCAAGCCAGTGAAATGAAATTCTTAAGAAGTATGATAGGAAAGACAAGGAAATACAGAGTGAGGAATGAAGATGTTAGGAAGGAAGTTGGGATGGGAAAACTAAATGAGAGAATTGAGAAGAATAAACTAAGGTGGTTTGGAGATGTAAAGAGGATGGAGGAAAATAGAATACCAAGACAGATGCTGGAGGCAAAGTGCAAGGGTAAGAGAGCAAGAGGAAGACCTAGAACAAGGTGGATTGATTCAGTGAAGAACAGCATAAGAAAAATAAATCTGGACTGGGACAAGATCGTGGAAGAAGAATGGTGGAAGGAAAGAGGAAAGTGGAGAAGTGCCATAAATACCCCCGACCCGGCAGGAGCTGGATAAGGGGAAATGATGATGATGATGACTGTATATATATACGGTATATCTGTTTGTATGGATAAATATATAGAATACATGTATGTAGACACATATATGGCTAAAACAATATTTATATAAGCATTGCACTATGAATATGTTTTAAAAGAGGTAAATGCCCAAAAGGCCTGGGCATTTATGTGTTTTGGGCATTTGTCTGGGCATTTATACTGGGCATTTGCCCCGGCTTATAAATGCCCAGACATTTTACATCACTATGTGTACTAGAACATGGTATGGAGGTACCGGTACCTTGTCTGTGTCATCACATCGAGCCCCACCTGTAATTGGACCCACACGACAAGAGGAGGAGTCGGACAGAGCGGCGAAAATGCGAGAGCTGTGGTGGTTTTCTCGCGGATAGCGGGAAGACGGTACGTTTCCGGACACAAGTTCCTAGGCTAAACTTCACCGTGTTGGTCTCCACTACAAAGTCTGTAAGGGGAATTTAGAAGCACCCTGTGTATAGCCTATTTGTTATGGATTACAGAAGAGTTAGGGTGACATGTTACGCTCGTCAAGTGACCATCATCAGATCCCAATATACAAGACAAAACCCACAAGTGGTCTCAGCCCTCCGAAAGCAAAACTCATGGCAAAAACTTAGAAAGTGTACCAAGTATTACTGATAAATACTAAAGCATTAAGCATCCGAAAAATTAACTATTTATTTCAATATCTGCAATGTTGCAAGACTGTTGTTGTTTGAGTCTTCAGTCTTTTGACTGGTTTGATGCAGCTTTCCATGCCTCCCTGTCCTGAGCTAAACGTTTCATCTCTACATAGCTACCACACCCTACGTCCGAGGCAATCTGTTTAACATATTCTAACCTTGGTCTACCCCTACAGTTCTTGTCCTCGACCCTTCCTTCCATAACTAAGCTTGCTATTCCTGGGTGTCTTAGTATGTGTCCTACTAACCTATCTCTTCTCTTCATTAGCAGTCGCCAGAAACATCTCTGCTCTCCCACTCGACTTAATACCTCTTCGTTTGTAACCCTATCTATCCATCTGATCTTCATCAGTCTCCTGTAACACCATATTTCAAATGCTTCAATTGTCCTCTTTTCCGCTGCACCAATAGTCCAAGTTTCACTTCCATAGAGCGCCACGCTCCAGACAAAGGCTTTCAAAAATGACTTCCTAATACCTAAATCTATATTCGATGTCAACAGATTCCTTTTCTGTAGAAATGAGTTTCCTTCCCTGAGCTAACCTACTTTTCATATCCTCTTTGCTTCGTCCATCACTGGTTATTTTGCTTCCTAACTAACATAAGTCTCCTACTTCCTTTAGTTTTTCACCTGCCAATTTGATGTCCATAGAGGTTTCTGATTTATTTCGGCTGCATTCCAATATCTTTGTTTTACATTTATTAATTTTCATCATGAATTCTTTCCTCAAGACGGAGTCCATACCATTCAAAAACTCATTCAAATCCTCAGGCATGACGGCCAAGATGACGATATCATCGACAAATCTCAGAGTTGAAATTATTTCTCCTTGAATCTTCACCCCCACATTAAACTTTTCTCCAATTTCCTTCATTGCTTGCTCAATGTAAAGATTGAAAAGTATGGGTGATAAGTTGCAGCCTTGCCTTACATCTTTCTGATACCAGCTTCTCTCACATGTCCTTCAGCTCGAATGACTGCTGTCTAATTTCTGTATAGATTGCCCTTCAAAAGCAAAAAAGCATGGCAAAAACTTAGAAAGTTTACCAACTATTACTGATAAATACTAAAGCATTAAGCATCCGAAAAATTAACTATTTATTTCAATATCTGCAATGTTGCAAGGCTGTCGATCCCATAATATGCCAAGAATCATTCAGATGTTCATTGAAACCACCATCTTGTTTGTTGTGCTCTGAATTCCACTGCACAGGAACAGGAACTCCTTTGAGACCAGGCAGAAGAAACAGGTAGAGATTGACTTGGAATTCTAACTGAACGAATGCCATGACAAATCCACACTGGCCTGGACCAAATAACGAATTGATGAGCTCAATAAATAAGCTGCGCAGTGTGTGTGTGCGTGTTGTGTAACCGTTTATGTCCTACGAGAACATTGGGGCCGATAACCTAGATGTTAGGCCCCTTAAAACAACAATTATCATCATCATCACCTACGAGAACACAATCGTTATTAGATTATTGTGAATCTTAAATGCACATTTGTTCGCAGTGCCTTTCAGTTATATACTGGGTGATTCAGCTAAGATGACCACCTCAAATATCTCCGGAGTCTGGAACCGTTTAAGATATCGTGATCTGTTTTCAAATTCTTAACTCGTATTGAGGGGCTCATACAACATGGTTCATTTTGCTCCCAGCACATACGTATTTACCGAGAAACCGGCAGAAACGTTGGTTTTTGATGTGTAACATCTTTCCACTCGGTTGCTGGATATTTTTGTGGGAGTGATTTTGAAAAATGGGACGGAAGTGGATCGGACGGAAGTGTGTAAGAGGCACTGCCAGTTAGCAGCCAGGAGGGATGCGATCCAACTGGCAGTGGTACCATGTGGAATGTTTATAACATACGGATTACTTTGTAACAGCAGAGTATCAAGAAGGCAGTGCGAGAGTAGCAATATCAAGTAGGCAGTGAAGGAAAAAAAAAGTCAGTCTCTGTTAACGAAAATTAGTTACTGGCAGGAGAGTGATGTAACAGCAGAGTATCAAGAAGGCAGTGTGAGAGTAGAAATATCAAGTAGGCAGTGAAGAAAAAGAAAGAGATTCTTGGAATTGTTATGTATTGAAAAAAATCCACAGCCTGCTTCCAGTCTCCGACCGGGTCAGGAATAGAATGAATGAAGCCCCCATCTAGTGGCGGCGAGGATATTAACTGCGCCAGCTGCCGAAGCCTGTCGCACTCCTCTGGGGGAATGATTAAATGAATGACAGATGAAATGAAATGACAGTGGAGAGTGTTGCTGGAATTAAATCTTGACAGGGAAAACCGGAGTACCCGGAGAAAAACTTGTCTGCCTCCGGTTTGTCCAGCACAGATCTCACACGGAGTGACCGGGATTTGAACCACGGACCCAGCGGTGAGAGGCCGGCGTGCTGCTGCCTAAGCCACGGAGGCGCTAATTGTTATGTATTATAATAATAAATTTTATTTCAGCCAATGGCCATAATAATAGGAATACCATACAAGCTCATTCGGTACAAAATTTTGTAAGAGACATCTGACGTTCACTGCATGTTAATACATGATATCTCTCACATGATCTCTTACATAAAATACACACGCAGTTTTTTATGTATTATGAGAGTGTAAAAAATAAAATGATTTTTTGTGTGTTGATGAATGTCAAGGTTAATAAAAACGGTAACAACTTCAAGGTAGGATAACATGTCAGATCTTACACATCATATGCGACTACTGTAAGGCTCGTATCTTTTTTAAAAAATGGGACTATAGTAATTTCACTCCACTAGAACAACTAAGAATCAAGTGAAAAGTTCAGTGATGTGCTTATTTTGCAAATCCAACGAGTACTTTTGGAGATATTAAAGGATTCCATATATGTCGGCATTAGACAGAAAGCTCTGCGACAGCCGCTGGAATGTGGAGTGCATGATTGTCTTGCGTGACCCACTCCTTGTTGGCAAACTCACATACCGAATGTATTCCAATCATCATCATCATCATCATCATCATCATCATCATCATGTTTTTCAGTCAAAAAACTGGTCTGCCCCTACAATAAGTCTTTTCCACGTTGTTCGGTCTTGTGCTGTCCCTTTGACCATTTCATAACTTCGTAGGCCAGAGCTATTTAGGAAGGATCTCATGAAAGTGTTCCGTGGCCTCCCGCGAGGGCGTTTTCCAGGTATTTTGCCTTCTAGTATGTCGATCATCAGGCCACCATGTCGTAACCTGTGGCCAAGCCAGGTGGATCTCCTTCTATATATCTGGCGGATCATTTGCCGTTTTTCCTTTATTCGATCCAGCACCGTTATGTTGGTCATTTTCTCTACCCAGCTGATCTTTTCCATTCGGCGCCAACACCACATCTCAATCGCTTCTAGTCGTTTAATGTCACCTCTATTCATTGACGAGGTCTCACTGCAGTACATTGCAACTGGCCATATGTAGGTCTTAACCATTTGTTTTCTAAGGCTGAGGGACATCGAGCGTTGACAAATTAGAGAATGCTTTTCACGGAATGCCTGCTTAGCCAAGGCTGTACGGCTCGTGATTTCAACTTCACATCGTAAGTCTTCTGTGAAGATCTGACCAAGGTATTTAAATCGACTGACCTGTTGTACTGGTTCTTTATTTAATTCCATTCATAGCATACTGTAATGTGTACATAATCAAAATCAAGTCTCTTATGTAAGTGGGCCTTTTTCCCTCTCCACTCCGTCCCGAATCCTTGCGGAAATATCTGAAAACACCTCAATGAAAAGGATAAATAAAGTACGGAATTTTGTAGTGCTGCGACAGTGACTTAATGCACATAATTATTAAAATCAGAAATGTAACAAAACTCGCTCATTTACTTCATTGCATGTTAAAGAACCTTCCACTAATTGCACCTGTGTGAAACTAAATTGGATAGGTTAAGAGAGTAAACAACGCTCTTAGCATCCTACGTTCGTTGCCAAGAGCCGACTGCGGTGGCGTCTAGTAGCTAAGTTCTGAACTTGGCCTAGTAGTCGTTGACAGTGGCGCTTGGTGGCAAAAGTAGGAACTATTTGAAAAATTCTAAGTTGCAGTACTTAAATTAAAAAACAGATACACACACTAATGCAGCCATCACAATTAACATCGGTTATCAGACAGATTCTACACACACCCAAAGTACACGGGGCTACATGACCGCGTTGTCGCAGGCTCTAAACTGAGGAACCAACCAATGTGTAAGCGCATGCGCACAATAAAAAATAATAACACATCATTGCTACTGTTTGAAGGAGTGATGTTAGAAAGTAGAGGTGAGGAAATGGAACATTGACACGTTCTCCATTGTTACACACTGCGCGCGCGCGTGCCTTAGCTATCGAACTCGTGACTTTCACCCATCTCCCTTGGCCCTTCAAATACAGTATTTAAACAAGAAGTTCCGTGACGAACTAAAGAGCCTACTTTTCTTAAAATTTAAGAATCATGCCAACGATTAATCTATATGGATCTATCTAGAATAATGACGAAATTAAGTTGGTAATATCGAAATTTCTAATTAGTTCGAAATACTGTATACCTGGCATAATGTAGCCTAATAGAGAACTACAATTGACAGCCCTGGTGACTGAATATATTCTTAGTTCCATCTCTTAAGGTACAGAATACAAAATTTGGTTGAAGTCCAATGGATAGCATGGACGTTACATGCAGTTAAACATTGGATCTAACAGCGCGCGTAAAATCATGTTGGCAACAATGATATACATGTAATGGTCAGAAATAATCTGAAATAATATGATCTTTTGTTGTGTCAATTTTGAATGAAATACATTAGTTAGTATAGCAGTGACATGCTTTTTAAAATTGGACCTATCGGCAGGCTTAGAATCATGTTGGCAGCACTGACGTGGGCCTATATTAGTTACTCCAAATTAATCTAGAATGCCAGGTACTATATGTGTGCAAAGTTTAGAGCTATTGGCTTGCATACTTTCTGATATATTGATATTAGGGTAACAAAAATAGAGACAGCATTCATTAACAGCTGGCAGCCCTGGTTACTCTTAAGAATCGGCATAGTCATATCTGTTATGGTACACATAGCACACACGAAATTTGGTTGAAATCCAAATGATAGTATAGAAGTTACATGTATTTAAATTTGGACCTCTCAGCAGGCTTAGAATCATGCTGGTAGCACTGACGTATATAAGTTACTCCAAATTAATATAGAACGTCAGGCACTATACGTGTGCATAGTTTTAAGCTTGCATACTTTCTGATATATGGGTATTTGGATTTAAAAAATGAGAGCATTTATTAACAGCTGGCAGCCCTGGTGGCTCTCAAGAATACGCTCAGTCATATCCGTTTATGTACACATAGCACATTCGAAATTTGGTTGAATTCTAATTGATAGTGTAGAAGTTATATGCATTTAAAAATTGGACACATCAGCAGCCTTATAATCATTTTGGCAACACTGCCATGTATGGCCTCCTAGAAATTAAACTGCAATATTATTATCTATACGTGTGCCAATTTTGAAATAGCTCCCATTCATACCTTCCAAGATATCCAACATGGAGCTCAAATTTCAATTGCGATTTTTCAGCAGTTGGTAGCACTGACATCATTTTCAAATATGGCCGTGAGATATTCAGGTATAGATCTTCCCTCCTACCAAATTTTGTTTCGATTGCTGCAGCCGTTTGGGAGTTGATAGGGGGGGGGGGGGGGGGGGACACACACAGCCAGACATACAGAAGGACAGACAGACACACATTTGCCCGAACTCATAAGTCATTTTTGCAAAATGTGAATAGTAGGCTAAAATTAATCCTGGTGATCAGCCTCGTGTACTGCTCGGGTCCAAGCTCTGTGAACTCGCGGGGTGAGGGGAAGGGGCAGGGAAGGGGCAGGTGAGAGAAGAAGGGCCTTTCAACAGCCCGCCGTGTTATCTGGAATTCCTGTCTATTCCAATACTACTAACATAGGGCCGTTGATCAAAACCACTGCGGTGTTGCGAATGTGTGAGTGAGTCACCGACCTATGTATTTGGTTCTGTTACTACGCACGGACCGGGAAACCAGCACGTCTGTCATCATTATATCGTCATCGTCTGCGATCCACATTCTTTTCAGGTTCACGGAGCTTGGCGGCTTCGGTGGCGTAGTCGGTAGCATGCTGAGCTTCTGTGCCCAAGATCGCGGGTTCAAATCCGGCCGAAGTCATCGGAATTTTTAAGAGCGTTAAAAATCCCTCACTATGCCTTCATTCGGAGAGGAAGTAAAGCCAGCGGTCCCATGTCTTAGATTTATGGCATGTTAAAGGACCTTCCACTAATTACACCTGTGTGAAGCTAAATTGTATAGGTTAAGAATGTAAAGAACGCTCTTAGGTTGCTACGTTCGTTGCCAAGAGCCGACTGCGGTGGCGTCTGGTAGCTAAGTTCTGAACTAGTAGTCGTTGACGGTGGCGTTTGGCGGCAAAAGTAGGAACTGTTTGAAAAATTCAAAAGTCTGCAGTCCTTACTTGAATTAAAAACAGATAACACACACTAATACAGTCATCACAATTATCACCGGTTATCAGACAGATTGTACACACACCCAAAGTACACGGGGCTACATGCCCGCGTTGTCGCAGCCCCTAATCTGAGGAACCAACCAACCAACCAACCAACCAACACGGAGCTTGGACCCGAGCAGTAGTTGGGTGTGTGTAATAACCTGTGTTTCTGTGATGACTGTACTAGGTATTACGGGGGAGTGTGGAAAAGACTTGGGGAAAACAAGTCAGGATGGCCGGTATCAGTTCCGGGATACGAATCTTCGATCTGCAGCTGCCCTCGCGGCCGTGGTGCGAGTAATAAACGCTGAACCCAGCAGGGTATTGGGGCCCCGACACCATTATGCTCTCGAAGCGGGACATCAACAATGGAGAGCTTATCCGTTTCAATGTATCTTGTGGGTTGTATTATTTTCCGAGGACAGGGACAGTGAAGATAACATAACAAAAAATTGGGGAGGGGATTGTTGTTTTAACGTCTAGGTCATCTGACACTGTACATGAAAAGACATTCGCATTGTTTGAACATTCGAATTATTTTCCGGTACTCGAAAATCGAATATTCCAATTGATATGTACAACCCTAGACAGGGCCACCGAGAGGATTTAAGGGCTCCTATGCAATATGGGCCCCGCTTGAAATACTTTTAATTATCACTATCCACTACTAACTATTCCGAAAACACAATGTCATTTTGAGAAAAGCATCTGATGCTTAGTCAACATACAAATCTTATTTCATAGAAAATAGTTTGGTGTTTATTTTGTGAACTGCACAAAACAATTTGGGATTGTTAATACAGTTGGTTCCTCAGTTTAGGGGCTGCGACAACACGGTCATGTAGGTAGCCCCGTGTACTTTGGGTGCGTGTATAATCTGTCTGATAACCCGTGTTAATTGTGATGACTGTATTAGTGTGTGTTATCTGTAATTCAAGTAGAATGACTGCAGGCGATCATTTTCAAGCAGTTCCTACTTTTACTACCAAATGCTACCGTCAACGACACCTAGCCGTGAACTTGGCTACTAGATACCACCACAACTGTACCTTGCGGTGAACGTTGGAACTAATATGACGTTGTCAAATAACCTAGCTTACAAATTTTAGCTTAACACAATTGTAGTTAGTGGAAGGTTCTTTTTCATGCCATAAATCTGTGGCATGGGACCACCGGCTTTACTTCCCCTCCGAAGGAAGGCATACTGAGGGATTTCTAACGTTGTTAAAAATCCGACGACTTTGATCGGGTTTTACCCCGCGAGCTTGGGAATAGAAGCTCATCAACTACGCCAACGAAGCCGCCTTAATAAGTTAATATGCATATTGTGTGAGTCTTCCCTTTAATTACCAGTATTAATAAAAAGTATGTATAAGCCTCCGTGGCTTAGGCGGCAGCACGCCGGCCTCTCACCGCTGGGTCCGTGGTTCAAATCCCGGTCACTCCATGTGAGATCTGTGCTGGACAAAACGGAGGCAGACAGGTTTTTCTCCGGGTACTCCGGTTTTCCCTGTCAAAAATTTCATTCCAGCAACACTCTCCACTATCATTTCATTTCATCTGTCATTCATTTAATCATTGCCCCAGAGGAGTGCGTCAGGCCACGGCAGCCGGCACAGTCCATATCCTCGCCGCTAGATGGGGGCTTCATTCATTCCATTCCTGACCCGGTCGGAGACTGGAAGCAGGCTGTGGATTTTCATTTTCAATAAAAAGTATGTAACGAAAAAAGGAGCATTTTAAAACTCCCCATTAGTTTGATAGCAGATTCAACACTAAATTGTAGTAGATTATTATTCCTAACTCACAGTCATATATATGTATAAAATTTAATACTCTTCTGAGTAGAATAATGTAGGCTACATTAATTTCTTTTTTTCTTGTTTTCAGAATCGAGGATCTTCTTTTACAAATGAACGGGTTCTACTAATTCTTTCGCACCGTCATATACAGTATGCCTCTGGAGTGTTTTTATGCCTCATTTCTCTCGACAGTTAAAAGATGTAATGATGATGATGATAATTGTTGTTTTAAGGGGCCTAACATCTAGGTTATCGGCCCCTAATGGTCTGGGTGATAGCGAAAATGACAATGAAATGGAAACCATAACAAAAATTAAGTGAGACGGAAAATACTTACAAAAAGGAACTCAGATTGAAACAACTCACAAAATGGAGAGCGGTAATACTTACAAAAGGGAATTTAGAACGAAAATACTCACAAAAGGAATAGAATGAAAAATACGCACAAAATATAGGCTAGGTTCAAAATACGTACAAAATGTAGGCTAGGTTCAAACTACGCACAAAATGTAGGCTAGGTTCAAAATACGTACAAAATGCAATTTAGAATCGAAATACTTACAAAATGCAATTGGATTTCAGAATACTCACTAAAATGTCCTGCTCCTACGATGAAAGATTTGCTAAAAAGCAATTTAGATTGTCAATCTTTACAAAATGCAATTGAGTTAAAAGATAATAACATGAGATATTGTTATGTCCCGGTGTCGGTTCAAGGCGAAACCGTACCTGACATTCAACCTCAGTTCAACATGGTCAGCAATATTGATTTTCATCTGATTTCTCAGCAGGTGCTCTCAAGTACCGGCTCAAAAATCAGGTGAGAAGCAATATTTCTATTTCCTTTCAGGATTGAATTATCCATTCAATAAGATGGTATGGTCCGGGCGGGGACACCAAGAGCCCGCTGATGAGCCAGCTTGGTGTCCTAGGCGAAACCCCACACAAGACACGGCACAAACCTAGAAAAATTGCTGAGTTTTATCCATTCAATCCTTGTATCCATGTGGCGGATTCCTCTACTCCCTTAAGGAATAAACTGGGAGTTAAGCATTCAATCTCTTTTATTGGGGAGCATTCCCTGATTCTTGAATCTCCTCCCCTTCCCATTTCCTTGTACAGTGCGCCCGAGAATGTTCTCCGTAGTGGGTACGTGCAGCTGTGAGAGGTTGAGCCATAAGTTTAGTTGACTGCACTGTGTCCTTGAAAGGGGGACTCCCGCGTGTGGGCTGTCAGTGCGTATTGCGATAAGCGAGCGAGCCTGTATGTCTTCAGTGTGTATGGCGTAAGCGAGAGTTCAGATAGATTATTGGAAGAGTGCAACAGTATACAGGCGGTACGGTAATGTTTACTACTGAAGAGAGAGAGTTTTTTTTTTTTTTGGTGGAATACGTTTTTCGCGAAGGCGATCGGTTTACAGAAAATGAAAAATTAAGATTTCAGGCGCGGTTTCTTAATTCAAAGTGTCCAAACCGTGATACCGTTCGGGATTTGGTAAGTACATTTCGTGTGACTGGCTCAGTTCACGATGTACCGGGAACAGGCAGGCCTATGCTTTTAACAGACGATAAACTTGATGAAATCTCCGATATAATGCTGCGTAGTCCAAGTAAATCAACACGAAAATTAGCTCAACAAACAGGAATGTCTATGTCGACAGCACATAAAGCTGTAAGAGACAAGCTTCAGTTGTTCCCTTATAAAGTTACCGTGGTTCATGAATTAAAACAAACTGATTACGGAAAAAGAGTGATGTATTGTGAATTGTTCCAGCATCTGTTATGAATGGCTGTGGTGAGTACAAAGCTTACTGTTTGTTTGTTATGATGCAAGCGGCGCTGCGGAGAACATTTCCGGACTCACTGTATAATAGGGGTGTGCTGTAATCGCTATCACAGGCTACCGGAAGGACACGGTAACAATCCTCGTACTTGATCTTGGAGAACCCCTGTTCGGCCTATGGCTTAAGTCCATGCCATCAGGTGGGGACACAACAATATCTTTTGTAGAGAAATACAAAAGTAGCTACCATAGACGGGCCCTCATTGCTTACGGGCCCCAAAGCATTTGCCCCCTTAGCCCGTCCCTGTCGGTGACCCTGACCCGAGTAAAGGTACGCCGTGTATCCACAAGAACTCCACCGCCGCTGCAATAGATAATTTAAAGCCACCTTCTTTCTTTCAGTTTTTGTAGATATATTTCGTGGCTGTCCTTATTCTATTTCGCACCAACACAGCTAGGATCAAGAAGTGGCAGCAGTCCTCAGGCGGCGGTTCCAAATTGTAGTGCAATTCACTCCACTCAGAGGGCGAGGCTGTCCTCCACTTCTCATCCATAGCACCTGCTTTGGTGACCTACCTTCCTTTACTCTGTGAAATGAGATGAAAGCTAGTCGAGGCTACTTTAACGAATAAGTATACTATTTTCAAGAGAACAAAACCCCTTTTATTTGGAGGTAAAAAGAAAACGCTGAGGAATGATGACAGTAGAAGAAACCGGTCTGTCTGCATGTCAGTGGTTTACTGACAAGACACACACAATTACATCACCTGAGCTCAGCGTAACTCGAGCCGTTTCCGCTTCCTGCAAAATACACGTGTTCTGCGTCTCGCCTGCATTACAGCGTCAGCACGTGGGTTCGATTCCCAGTCAATGCGTGCGTGCGATTTTTACTTCAATTTGTAATGCGGGTATTAAAAGGCAGTAGCTCTACCGCAAAAGAGTTAGGATATTTGACCCTGGTGAGGCCAATCTTGGAATACGGCTCAGCGGTTTGGGACCCATATCAGGTATGGCCCATCAATGAGCTGGAGATGGTACAAAGGAAGGCTGCTAGGTTTGTGCTTAACGATTTTAATCCTAGAAGTAGTGTAACTCCAATGATAGAAAAACTAGAATGGGATAGAAGGATGAAATCCAGACTATACGCTATGTTTAACACTTACACTAATCGGCCAACCGGGTGAGTTAGCCGTGGTCGTTACGGCATGACTGCTGGCAGTCGCTCACATCCGGGAGGCGAGGAGGTTCGAATCCCCCCACCGGCAATCTTGAAGATGGTCTTCCGTGGTTCCCCATCTTCCTTCCAGGCTAATGCCGGGGTTGGTCCCTAACTATAGGCCACAGCCGCTACCTTCCAACTCCTCGTCCTTGCATTCCCACTTCCCTCCCCAACGGTACTTGTAGCTCACCCATTGGGTGTCCGTCTCGAAGCAGCTACAAAACTGGCGAGCCGAACATGTCCTCGGACACTCCCGGCACTACAAAGCCATACGCTTTAAAAAAAAAACTAATCGGCCAGCATGGGGTTAACTGAGCAGACGTCTGGGAAATCCCACATACCGACCACAGTGTACAAATTATGGGAAATATTCTTTCATTAACCGTGGTATTGATAATTGGAACGCATTACCTGCCTCAGTCTTAGAGCGTTTCCCCAATCATACTGATGTGTTTAAGAGATGATCGAAATTTTGGGTAAATACCACGATGTAATTGCTTCTTCTTCTTCTTCTTCTTCTTCTTCTTCTTAAAACACCGTCTCCAAACGAAGGTTGGCGATCCACGTACCCAGCTCTGATTTTGACATTGCAGTATGAAATGCTTCCTCTGATGAACATCTGTGCCATCTTCTAATATCCTTCAACCATGAATGTCTGCGTCTCCCAACGGATCTTTTTCCTAAATTGCGAATTGTGTATATTGTGTTTGATGTTATTGTTGGTGATTTTCTGTATTTGTACAATTTGCCACCAGGGAATTACCGTACCTTCATTTGCAAATATTATATAATAATAATAATAATAATAATAATAATAATAATAATAATAATAATAATAATAATAATAATAATAATAATAATAATAATAATAATAATCATTCGCAAAAGAAGACTCTCCTGTTATGGCCATTTAACACGAATGAACTCCGGAAGATTGTCCAATCGAATCTGTGCCTACTTTGTGGGAAAGAAAACCAAAGGGATCTGGTTTACAGAGGTGGAAAAAGACCTACAAGAACTGGGGATATCACATGAGGACATCTTGGAACGTGACTCTTTGAAGAAGAAACTTGGGGAGATACAGAGTTTTCAGCCAAAACCTATATTGAAAACCGGCAAGAAGTGGACCGAAGAACGAAGGGAAGCTCACCGAAGAAGAATGCGCGAATACTGGGCCAATGTGAAAGAACGAGGGAAAAGGCAGTTGAAATAACGTGGTCCATAGACGACCGAAACGATAAAAAAAAAAAAAAAATAATAATAATAATAATAATAATAATAATATCGTATGGCCTCGGATGACGGGTGCAAGCTTTGTTATTTGACACCCAGAGGGTAGCTTGCATGTCGAATTTCGTTGTTCCTTGACTATGAAAGTCAAGGAGGTTAGATGTTAGATATCTAAGCTCCTTGAACACTAGGCCTATAGCGCTTTCTAGTAGAGAAATGAGGAACTTTGTGTCGGCGGAAACTCCCGAGATTAATTTTGCCATTATGAACTCGGCCTACTGAATTCAAATGGGTTCTTTAACATGCCAACAACGTATGACATGCGAATCGTATTTTTGTCGCCTTTCAAAAAAAAAAACACTTACCACGGCCAGGAGCGAACCTGCAATCTTGGGGTTAGTAGACCGACACGCTATCTACTCACCCACCGTGGCAAGCATTATATAATAATAATAATAGACTAATAGGGTAAAGGAAACCGTGGAAGACCTCAAGAAACTAAACATCTCTAGAGACGACATCGCAGACAGGAGCACATACAGAGAAAAACTTAGACAACAGAAGTTTGAGCAAACTCCCAAAGAGAGACAACCGGGAAAGAAGTGGACGGAGGAGAGAAAGAGGAAGCATAGTGTGTATATGAGAGGTTTTTGGGGAAGAAGAAGAAAGTTCCAGAATGAAACATGAAAATTGATTGTGTTGTAACGCTCTCGTTATGGGGAATTAACGAATAAATAAATAAGAATAGACTAATAATGTCCTGTAGTTCGAATTTTACGTGAAAGGAGGTCCCGTGGCTCATGGTCAAAAGTAGGGATTTGCGAGAGAGCTCTGCTGTCGTCTGTTACTATGGTAACAGCTTTATGTTCCTTGCTGTGTATGTCATCTGTGGAAATGTAGTGCGTGTGACACTGGCTTGTTGTAACTAAGAGTGCTTGATGTGTTTCTACCCCCTATTATTCCAGTTTACAACGGGGTCGGGGTTGAGATGCGATGAAAGTCTATCTTGTTGGTGTTTTTTTACGGACGGATGCCCTTCCTGACGCCAACCTCATGAGTGGAGTTAATGAGAGATGAAATGAATGATGGTGAATGAAACTGAACAACGATGTAGAACAGGGGTTACCAACCTGGGGGGCGCGCCCTCCTAGGGGGGGTCTTTATCAAAGGGGGCGTGAAGTGATTTCTGAATTAAGTTATTTTTAACTCGAATATTACAATTTTGTATAATAAACATTTTTCGAAGCTCTCCAAGTGATTGTCGCGCCAAGTCAATCGTTCGAAACACTGGTAATTACCAACTGTCGGCACAAACTTATACGGAGCCGCGAGGTTGCAGGTCAAATAAGGAATTCGCTGTATTGTAAGGAGCATAATCAATTCCAATATTATGCTAATGATGCCATCAGAGCTTTCCTGGAAAAAGTACAGTTTTGGAAACGCCGGCTTCAGTTGAACAAATTCTCTTCCTTTCGCCGCCTTAATGAAAGTTTGAACGTTAATAAATTTAAGGTGCAAATTCAGTCACATTTGGATTCCCTGGCACAAGAATTCAACTTCTACTTTCCTGATATCTCGACGGATGAATGGTTCTGGATGTTAACAAGAAATCCGTTTGCCATTGGCATTGAAACACTGCCTCACAACTTCAAGAAAAAGCCATAGATTTGAAGTGTGAATCAAAGCTAAAAGATGATTCCAAAATATTAGGACTGGGTGACTTTTGGGTAAACGGTCTTGCAGTGTATCCTGAAATAGCCCAAGTTGCATTGCGTGTCATTGTCCCATTTTCAACATCATATTTATGCGAGTCAGGATTGTCAACGCTGAGTGCCATGAAAACAAAGCAGCGCTGTCGGCTTGATGTTGCAAGTGACCTCCGCTGTGCTCTGTCAAATATCAAACCAAACATACCGAATCTTCCCAACAGTAAACAGTGTCAACCCTCTCACTGATATTTGTTGACTAATTTAAGGATTTATTCCAAAAGTGTGTTCTTTGTTAGTATGTAATAGATATCAAGCGCGTACTTTATACTATTTTTTTTTTCAGAAATAATGATTCCATTATGTAGTGTTATTACTTATTAGGTTAGGTCTATATCCTCCGCATCAGTTTATTGGAGAGGTTATAAAAGTGTCGAGTGGAGGAGAGAGGGGGAGGGTGGTGGTGGTGGGGGGAGAGGGCCTTGTGAAAAGGGGGGCGTCAGCTGGCAAAGGTTGGGAACCACTGATTTAGAAGGAGGCGTCCGTGGCCTGCCAGAAGGTACCGTCCCAGGATTTGCCTGGAGTTGAAAATGGGAAACCACGGAAAACCATTTCAAGGATGGCCGACGGTGGGGCTCGAACCCACGTCTACCGAGCCAGCAGCGAGCTTGGCCAAGTCCTAGCACTGTGCCAACGTTACGATAGACATTTTCAAAGATTCAAGTGTGAAGTTTTGGATCATCTGCCGTTTAGTCCAAACCAGCACTGAATGATTTTCACCTTTTTCGAGAATTGTAGTATTACTGAAGTCTCCCCCCGCGTCTTTCTGTTCAATGGCAACGCCCCGGGTGGCAATAAGCATCAACAACGAGTTTTGGTAGGAATCTAAACGATTCGAAGAATTTGATTTTTATTTCACCGCTGTCTCAGTCGCACTCATGGCTGTGATTATATGGAAGCTACTGAGGTGGTGTTGAGTAATGACATGCAGGGCACAGTCAGTGCCTGTGGATGCTATGAAAGGTTCTACTCATAGGGTTAGTACTGCTGTTCTGACTCAGTGAGGGAAGCAATGGCAAACTACCTCACTCCTCATCTTGCCTAGTACGCCTCAATATATCGCTGCCTTGGGTTTTTGTGGGTATCTAACGGCGGTATTTTTGAGGATCCAACCAGCCTTCTGGCTGACTACCTAACAGACAGACTATAGAAATGTAAGCTCTAAGCTGTTATATGGAATTTAGAGAATTGCAATGTCAAATCCCAGCGCAGCGGGGCTCAAATCCGCGATACATGTTTAAAAAATAAATAAACAAGTAAATAAATGTATAGAAGACGAATGTTGCTCGACCTGTAGAGTGTCTGTGACTGTACAAGGGCTTGTCGACCACGCCCCACTTTTTGCAGGGAGTGTCTTTCCGCGTATCCGTACCGGTAACATAGATCCAGCTTCCGGTTGTATCACCAACCCAGCGGAGATCCGATCCTGGGCCGAGGTGTTTGTGTTGATTACAGTAAAAACTCGATTAACCGTCATCGTCGGGACCGTGGTCGTGACGGTTGAGCGAATAGACGGATAACGGGAACACTGTATTATTCCACCAAAACATGACCTCAATCAATTATAATATAGGCAGATATCAATCACCCTCACAGTAATGTAATATATTTCGGAGCGAAAAGAAATTAAACATGATTGTAATAGCAAATAAAACTATTTTTACATGATAAAAACATCCATATAGTACCTACAAAAGTGGCAAAATAATGTACAGTACAGTAATATAAACTTACAGGTGAAATAGTTCATGTAGCTTCAAAATAGTCAGTCATTTTCTTCTGCATCTTTGATGCTCGAGCTTTCACTGCGGCAATATTTCATATTTTTCGGAGCAGTAGTGTCAGCGTTGCATTAGTCTCTTCTTTCTTGACTTTCAAACTATTCTATACACTTGGACAGCATTGTTTCAGCCTCTAAATGGTTAATAGTTTGTTTTTCGAACACTCACTTCCCACTAAAATAGAGTAAGTAACCACAGCGGACGTGTCACTGCACCTTAAAGTACTTTGTTATTGCAATATTATTATGCTATTACAGCAATGACGGTTAACAGAAACTGACGGTTTAAAGAGTGACGGTTAAACGAAGTTTTACTGTACATTTCAATCTCAGAGTTCCGGTTTTACTGCCACATGGCAGTAGATCACTTCTATAAGGCTCCAACACAAGTTACTGAGGATTATTATTAGTAGTAATAATTACTAGTAGAGTGAAACCTGCCTAAACCGGACTCTTCATATACAGGAAACCTGGACAAACGGAAAACAAAATTCGGAACAGAGGTATTTCCTATGTAAAATGACACTGTAAACCGGAAAACTGCCAGTAGTGATTATTGGACAGTTCTATATCCTCCTACGGCTTTCCTCCTACAAGATGGCGGCCCTTTGTCAAAATTTCAAAAATAGATTCAAAAAGCCCGAATCCTACAATACCTCACACAAGTCCCAAGCCTTATTGGTTCGCGAGATATGCACAAAAGTGTCGATTGGCCCATTGTCAAAATTTTAAAAATAGATTAAAAAAGGGGGGCATCTGCCCGAGTCCAACGATATCTCGCAGGTTAAAATCCCATCATGGGTTCAGGAAATATCAACAAAAGTGTTGTTAGGCCCTTTGTCAAAGGTTAAGTTAAGCTATGCCCACCATCTTGTTAGGTTAGGCTAGGTTAAGTTAACCTACATCCGCCATTTGAAAAGCGCGCCATGCAAGTCATCGCGCGCCGCCGTCATCTTGTAGGAGGAAAGCCGTAGGAGGATACAGAACTGTCCAATAATCACTACAGTACTACCATGACGAATGAAAGAGAAAGTGAGAAGACTCCTCAAGTTCAAGCGCGCCCCGCCCGGCAGCGCTAGAGTGGGCAAGTTCCACGCTGCCGGTCAGCTGGTCTTAGGGATAATGCCAAGGGAAACGAATTACTTTGTAACTGATACTCTTTTAAAAAGTAATTAGCAATTACAATTAAAATAACACGGCAGGTCACAATGGAAAATATAATTCACGGAAATGCGTACTACGGTCTCCATTACATGTTACGGAAAGCACAGATTCCTGGAGTAGGCTATACAGACTGTTATTTTTGTTGTTTCTTGTTGAGGCAATTTAGTTTCCTCAGATTGAGAGACTAAAGAATGTGAATTTGTGGGTCTGAATCTAATTAATGAAAATGGGGGAATGGCAGAGCGGCTCTTGAGAGCATTAGTGACAGAGTTAAGATGGCTATCTCAGAGGGAGTGATGCCTATGTGGTGATTACCTAATTCCTCAATGAGGGAAATAAATTGGGCTATGGGATTGAGCGCATTAATTACTGCTTGTCTGGCGAATACCAATAGGTGGGTGGATTAGGACAATCGAGGTCTGAAGGTTACTGCCATTGGGTGAAGCGTACCACAGCTCTTTCTCGAAATCAAATGTCGGGAATGAGACGTGGCCCGGTGAGGGAAGAGGTGAGCTAGGGTGAGGAATCTGATTTTGGTGAAGCTGGTTTAAGTGGAACGAGTGTACCATCTCGTTTATGGGTAGCCCCATTCGGAATTAGTGTTTTTGGATTGACAGGGGTATAATTTGGGCTTTTAGGGTCATCAGGGTCCTGAGTTGTCAGGAATGTTATGCCCTGGTACGTTAATGTGCGAGGTTTAGTGTCAGTGCGCGACATGTTTGTGTTCGTGAGTGTATGAGTGCGTGTAATGAGTAAGAGGTGATGAGAGATAGTGGTCAAATACCTTGGTCGACCAGAGAATAAGGAAAGAGAAAAACAAATTTACCAGTCACTCAAAGTTATCCAGTTTAAATACAGTTGGAGCTGTGACGTTGAGTGCGCTGGTGAAATTTGAAGTTACTTGAAATAATTAATTAAATAATTAATTATTGGCTGCTTGCTAGGGCGAGGGGATGAGCTAAACTTGTATTACAACTCGAGGGAGATAGGAGTTGCTTGAATAGGATGGTTATAGGGTGGGTATGTTGTTGGATATTTGAATGGTAGAGGAGTGACTTAATCTGCACTGTTACTACGAGGCATGCAAATTAAGCCGATAGGAACGTAGTGGAATGGCTTGAAATATCGAAGTCGAGGCGATAGCGAGGACTAGGCTTAGTAGAAAGGCTGGCGGATCATCGATTTCGTCAATTGGCGTTAGAAGACGGAGCCTTAAGCAGTGACGTGCAGTTTGCTTGGATGCTGGACTCGGAATGATGATGGCACAAAACAGTAATATTAACAAAGAAATATGTTTGAAGTAGGCCTACATAAAACATAAAGCGCTGATGTACACAAGACACAATGAACTGAATTTAAGAACTGAAAGAAAAGAAAATTCAATTAAATTCACACAAATATCTCACACAGTAGCTTCCCCCGCACTTTTCTATGACCCGGTTCGACGGAACAACAGGACACGTGTTGGACATAATCGCTTGCAGTGCTTGTAGCGGCGGGACCACGAACTACCGTTCTATAATGGCGGAGTCCTCACACTAGGTCCTTCTATTCGTCATGGTACTACTGCCGAACGCGGAAACGGAAAGAAATTCCGGAATCTCTAGATGTAAATAACCTGACCAAGACGGATTATCTTATCCATAATACAAAGTTATGCACTAAATTTTGAGCGCGACTGTACTTGCACCAAAGTCCTCAAGGATGCAGCAGATATGCTTCATTTCACAACACCTGTACCGTTACTTCCTCCAACCCTCTTGTGATACACACAGTTTCCTTCTGACAAATGAGAGTAGAAGTACGAGTAGAACAGTGAACTTGAGGGATCTTTAAAGATGTTCTTTTTACGGTGTACTGCATGTATTTACGTACTGTAATTCAGTGACAATTACTTCTAAACATAAGACACTTACACTGGAGGAGAAAATTAAAGTTATTGAACAACACAAGAAATTAAAACGTCCGGCTAAAGAATTGTGTCATTCAAAGTGGGAAAAACTCAAATTATTTCATAGTAATCCTATGCCATAATAACCCCTTGCACTACAGCCCATGAAGGGCCTAGGCCTACCAAGCGACCGATGCCCAGCCATTTGTCGTCCAGATATTGGGGTGACGCGTGGTCTGCGCGTCGGGTCCCCTCGGCCGTTCATCTTGGTTTTCGTGACCGGGGAGCTGCCTCACTGTCAGGCAGTTGCTCAATTGTCCTCACTAGGCTGAGTGCACCCCGTTCCAGCCCTCGCGTCAGATTCTAAAATCCCTGACGGAGCCGGGAATCGAACCAAGAGCCTCTGGGTGAGAGGCAGACGCGCTACCCCAACACCACATGGCCGGCCCTATGCCATAATACAATACGGTAATTCTTTCTAGTGTATTTTGTCCTATTGAAACTCAACCCTTTGTAAAACAGAAACCTGCGAAAACGGAAAAATAAATCCGGAACGATTGCTTTCCGCTTTACGCAGGGTTTACTGTACAGGGTCATCGAAAAATAATGCCAACATTTCAAAAAAATATAGCACCGAAACCCTTCATGTTAAACGTGTAATTCTTTCACTTAACGCCAGCTGGTTAAAGTAAGTTTTGTTTTGGAGGGGACGTGACCTTGCTATGCGCACACTAGATGCGCAGTAGCCAAGGTCGGCCGGGGGCGCGCGCGCCAATGACTGCACCTGATTACAAAGCTGTCATTCGATGGTTTAATCAGTTTAAGGAAACAGAGACTGTAGAGTAAAAATCTAGGCCAGTCCGACCACCAACATCAGCATTGAACGCACGCTTTCCCAATGGCTGGATTGGTACGTGCAATCGTTTCAGGAGTAACTGTCAAAATGGCGGCATAAATTCGCTCCCGCAGGTGATCCAAATCCCGATTTTTTCTGCATACACAATGTTTTTAATGTACCCCCTGAAAAAAAAATCCAAAGGGGTGAGGTCAGGACTTCATTGGCGCGCGCGCCCCCGGCCGACCTTGGCTACTGCGCATCTAGTGTGCGCATAGCAAGGTCACGTCCCCTCCAAAACAAAACTTACTTTAACCAGCTGGCGTTCAGTGAAAGAATTACACGTTTAACATAAAGGGTTTCGGTGCTATAATTTTTTGAAATGTTGGCATTCGATGACCCTGTATTATGATTATTTTGGACCGAGTCTAGGAAGGGGGTACACTCAACCATCCTATACCCCGTGGCACCACAGCCCATGAAGCGCTTAGGGCTACCGAGCGACCACTGCCCAGCCATTTGGCCTGCACATTATAGGGTGTCACGTGTTGAGCGCATCGGGTCCCCTCAGTCGTTAATCTTGGTCTCCGTGACCGGCCCGCTGTCTTACAGCTACTCAGTTCTCCTCAGAAGAGGGAGTGCATCCCGTTCCAGCCCTTAACTCAGTTTCTTAATTCCCTGACGGAGCAGATCATCTAACCCGGGGCCTCCGATTGCGAAGCAGGCCGGCTCAACCACCCTATAGAACAGCGTTTCCCAAACTGTGGTACGCGTACCACTGGTGGTACGCGGTGACGTTACGAAAAAATATAAAAAAAATACATACGTCACAAAGAATATAAAAATATAAAAACATTGATATGTTGCCGGAGGACTTTAAGGCCAAAGATAAGGAGCAGTTTTATGAATTGAATTTTGATTCAGAACTAAGGCAAACTTTTTCAAAAATGACTCTTGTGAACTTTTGGGTTGAGAGGCGTGCAGACTATGCACACATAGCTGACAAAGCAGTTAGATTTTTACTGCCTTTCACTACTTCGTACTTGCGTGAGACTGCATTTTCTTCACTTGTTTATCTCAAGAATAAATGCCGGAATAGGCTCCTTACAGTGGAAAACGACCTTTGTTTGAGACTCAGCAATCATAAACCAGACATTCCTAGTTGGCTTCTCAGCTTCAAGCTCACCCTTCACATTGAAGTTGTTTGTTGAACTTTGGTTTTTAAGTTTAATTATTAAGAGTTTTGTATTAATATTAGTTGTACAGAGTCATTTCTCAATGTTTGAATTGAATTCTTATTGTAATAAATAATAAAACAACTGGACACAATTTTTATTATTTGAACTTTAATTCCAACAGTCTAACTCTAACAAACACAATTTACAATCCATCTTTTGGTCTGCTACGTAGTGGGGGTGGTGGTGGGGATTGTAGTTACGGTGGTGGGGGTTATAGTTACTATATCTCCCGACCATTAGGTGGTACGCGAGAGATTATCATTTCTTAAAGTGGTACACACACAAAAACGTTTGGGAAACACTGCTATAGAAGTAATTTTTCGTCGTCTACTACAGGCGAATGTCCGGATGGTACCTAACTTAAGACCGTGGCCGTCTCCTGCAGTTATTGTACCCCCATCACACAAACACACCCAGGTACACGTGGCTACATAAGCATGATGAACGCAAAGCCCATAAATCAATCAACAAAAACAATACCCTTGACCAGCTTCACAAGTCATTGAATCTTCTCGTGAGACTGCCGTCAGGAGAGGCATCACGCGGTGGAAAAAAAACACCTATAAAAGAAATCCATTGCATCTGATCCCCGATTCAGGGGTAGATAGACTATTATCATCATCTGACAGTGGCCATCGCGAGGTTTTCCATCGAAGCGAATGCCGAGATCACCCAACATCACTGTTCCCTTCAAATGGTAGCCTATTCTTCTTAGACTTGTGGGCTGTTCTGAGTGCTTTTGCGATCACACTACATTGTTGTCAGATTGTAAAATAAAATAAATAAGCTTGTATAAAAGTTCATTGAGGAAGCCGTACTAACATTTAAACAAATGACCAAAGGAGTTAAAATTAATGGACAAGAAATCCATTGTATAACATTTGCTGATGACATTGCATTAATTCCAGATTCAGAGAGGGAACTAAGTAAAAGAATCAAAATTGAAACTCAACAGTTCGAAAACAAAATTATTAGTTGTCAGGGAATCAAATGAAGAAATATCAACAAACATCAAGATAAATGTTATAATAATAAAAATAATAATAACAATAATAATAATAATAACAATAATATCGTATGGCCTCGGGTCCCGGGTGCAAGCTTTGTTATTTGACGCCCAGAGAGCAGCTTGCATGTCGAATCTTGTCGTTCCTTGGAACGCTATGAAAGTCAAGGAGGTTAGATATCTAAGCCCCTTGACACTATAGCACTTTCTAGTAGAGAAAGGAGGAACTTTGTGTTGGCGAAAAATCTCGCGATATGAACACGGCCTACTGAATTCAAATGGGTTCTTTAACATGTCAACAACGTATGACATGCGTGCCGTGATTTTTGTCGCCTTAAAAACCTTACCACGGCCAGGAGCGAACCTGCAAGTTTCGGGTTGGTAGTCTGACACGATAACCACTCACCCACCGTGGCAAGCTTGCCGTTAGGATATGATGATGTATAAAAGTAAGACCATTGGAAGTGTGACAAACGCTGTTATCCACGAACAAGCAACTTCAGTGTTTTGAAACTCAAAATGAATGAACCCTGTTTATCTGTAAGGAGGTTAACATGACTGCGTGCGTGGGTTCTCAGTTCGAAGCTGGCCAAGGCCATACTTGTTTTAAACAAAACATTTGTCAAATAAGTGTTTGTTGACCTATTGAACTGAAGAACACACAAACACAGCCTGTGGTGAAATGCTCCTTGGACGAGGATGAGACAATGCTTGCTTTCAGCCACCCTCTGCAATTGATTCCCATTTATTGCGCTTCTAATCAACATGTTTCTAATAAGAAGCACATGTACATCTCTGTTAAATACGTATATTAATATTAACTACATCCTCCGTGGTTTAGGCGGCAGCACGCCGGCCTCTCACCACTGGGTCCACGGTTCAAATCCCGGTCACTCCATGTGAGATTTGTGCTGGACAAAGCGGAGGCAGACAGGTTTTTCTCCGGGTACTCCGGTTTTCCCTGTCACAAATTTCATTCCAGCAACGCTCTCCACTTGCATTTCATCTGTCATTCATTTAATCATTCCCCTAGGGGAGTGCGACAGGCTTCGGCAGGCGGCACAGTTCATATTCTCGCCGGTGGATGGGGACTTCATTCATTCCATTCCCTGACCCGGTCGGCCGACTGGAAGCAGGCTGTGGATTTTCATTAATATTAACTAGTTGATACCCGTCAAAACATGACGGTCCTTGGAAAAATATTTACTGAAGGATTCTCTTATACAGTATGCATTTTTTGAACGATTACTCTTTGACACTGTTGCAACTTTAAGGGCGTCGAAAGATCGACTTCGCAACATATAACTGGCCATGACTCAAACCTTGATGAGGCAAATAGAGACCTACACATTCCAGAGTTTCCCCTTGAGCTTCATTGATTGTGATAAAGTACGCCAAGTGAATTGGAAATTGGAAAATTGAAGTGTCTTATCGGAAGATGTTAAGTCAAGTCGAAGGATTATAGCTCTCTGCCCATTAAGTGATTTGCCTCCACATATACTTACTCTAAAAGTTTGATCCATAGAGCCACAGCAATATTTCCCTCCTTTTTAATTATCATAATCAAAGATATCAGTAAGACGCGGCGGGATCCGCCATTTCTCTGGTGGAATAGAGCCATTGTGCGCAAGCGCGGGAGAGACAAATATTACATTATTCTTTAATAATTTAAAAATATACCCAACATATATTTTCCTTTTAAAGACACACTGCAAATCTACATACCAAGAGCTCTCGTTAGAATGCATTACGAAGTCAATTGGTTAAGACATTATCTCAATCTCGCGGTAACAAAAATCAGCTTAGTGTTTTAAATATTTAGATTATTTATTTTAAGCTAATTCTCCCAATAAATGGAAGACGTTAAGCAAATAACTCATAGGTTCATCTTGCTGTTCCAATAGGCTTTCATTCTTTCCGAGAAGGCTTTTTTTACGACCACTTAGGTCTGTACTGTTTTTTTGATTTTATTGCTATGATGTAACTTCCAATTTGTTTACTTTGTGTCTGAAGGTGTCCCTTTCTGAAATGTCTGAACGTTTTTAAGGTTCTTCCGAAGTTCTTCTAGCCAAGGTGTTGAGTTCTTGAGTGAAGTTACAAATCAATTATCCTGTTCGTCAAGCGAATTTCTGGTAGTCTAGTGAGATGAGCAAAGAATTTAATTCGACTTTTCCTAATATCAATGTCGAAGTTTGAATACTGTTGTGTTGTTTTGATTGATTGTAGCCTGTAACCAACTTGCTCCTAACGATCTTCCTCTCTACTGTTTTGATTTCTTCAAGTTCATATTTTGTGCCGGGCTCCTCTCTGTTATCCTTCCTGTCGACCTCTCATGGTCAACTCTTGTTCTCTTCCGACCCCGATGGTATTACGGTATCCAAGGCCGAGGGATCAGTCTTCTTTTTCTTTTCATAATAGTTCCTTTTCCTTTTGAGACTCCCGCACTGTTTTTTATGAATTGTCTCCCCGTGTCTCTAAATTACATTTTGTGAGTATTTTGAATCTCAACCACATTTTTAAAGTATTTTCAATCAAAATTGCATTTTGTAAGTACAGTATTTTGAATTGTGAGTATTTTTTAAGTACATTTTGTAAGTATTTTCAATTTCAATTGCATTTGGAGAGTATTTTGAATTTCAATTGTATTTTGAGAGTATTTTAAATCTGGTAAGACATTTTCAATCTACATTCCAGAGTGTATTTTCAACTTCAATTGCATTTTGTAAGCATTTTAAACATAAACTACATTTTGTGCGTATTTTTCAATCTAAATTTATTTTGTAAGTATTTCACTCTACATTTTGTGAGTCATTTCAATCTGAGTTCCATTTTGTAAGTATTTTCAGTCCAACATAATTTTCGTTATGTTTTCCATTTCATTGCCATTTTCGCTAACACCCAGACCATTAGGGGCAACAGCTACAACTTTAAGATGCTCTTCCTTAGGTCTTGTCTACTCTGCTGCTGAATATTGCGCCCCAGTATGGCTTAATAGCCCTCATGTGAGGAAAATTGATGTTCAGCTACATACAGCAATGAGGACAATAACAGGATGCATCAGATCTACTCCCCTACAATGGCTACGGCCTTTAAGTCAAATTGCTCCACCAGATTTGCGAAGACAGAATGCCCTTCTCAAGGAATATGAAAAATTGATTAAAAATCCACAGCTCCCAATTCACTCTGACGTTCCTATGCTTAAAAGAAGTAGATTAAAATCCAGGCGGCCATCCATAATATTGGCAGAATCGTTACAAGAAATGGGCTTTAACATGAACAAGAAGTGGTCGGAAATGTGGAGTAGAACTAATAACGTCGAACATCAGACTCTAATAAGAACCACCACAAAGCCACCAGGCATGGAACTCCCGCGACATGCATGGAAGACAATTAACAGGATTAGAACGGGCCATGGCATCTGCGCAGACAGTCTTAAAGGTCCCATCTCCCCAATGTGATTGTGGAAATGAACATCAGACCATCCAACACATAATATCAAGTTGCAGCCGTCGAGCGTACCCTGGAAATCTTAACGATTTCTATGAAGTGACAGAGGCAGCCCTTCAGTGGATAGAGAATTTAGATATTAAATTATAAATGTAATGACTTACTGTCGACCAAAGTATTATGTGCACTCGAGTTTGAAGGTTGTTTGTGAAGTAACCAATAGACCTATATAAAATCCAATAAGATCATCATTTTCGTCGTTCTATTGCACGTTAACTCATGTAGGTTTGGAATTTTTAGTTTACATTTTGACATTTTTTGTCGCAGTTGGTGCACAAAAAGTGCACGTTTTTAAGCGTGTTTCAACCATGCGTCACATTTAAGAATTATTATCTCAAAAATCCGTCATCAGATCGAATCCAAATTTTAACACAATATACATTGGAATGTTGTATAACTGGTTTATTAATTCCAAAATTTTGCGTGTCCAAGAAAAAAAAGTTGTTATCATTTTTGTAAGGTAACTTTTTCTCTGCTCGGGGTTGTCGGAAAATGTAGTTCTTGGTTGCGATGTAATCCTTATACATCAAAATGTTATGCTGTATGACTGTGAAATACGTAAATTAACTCACTTATTTTATATCGGTTTGTATTTGTAGGCGGAAATAACACATCGTTCACCAGCTACCCGCTTCCGGAAAAGCTGCACAGCGTTGCCAAAATGAGGCCATCACGCATCATGGCGTGCCTCGCTCGGAAGTGATGGGCTCCATCACAGGAACGCTGTACAGCTTTCACGGAGCGGGTAGCTGGTGAACGAAGTGTTATTTTCGCCTACAAATACAAACCGATATAAAATAAGTGAGTTAATTTACGTATTTCACAGTCATACAGCATAACCTTTTTGATGTATAAGGATTACATCGCAACAAAGAACTACATTTTCCAACCACCCCGAGCCGAGAAAAAGTTACCTTACAAAAATGATAACAACTTTTTTTCTTTGACACGCAAAATTTTGAAATTATTAAACCAGTTATACAGCATTCCAATGCATATTGTGTTAAAATTTTGATTCGATCTGATGACGGGTTTTTGAGATAATAATTCTTAAATGTGACGCATGGTTGAAACACGCTTAAAAAGTGCACTTTTTGTGTTCCAACTGCGACAACAAATATTAAAATATAAATTCAAAATTCCAAACCTACATGAGCTAACGTAAAATAGAAAGACGAAAATGATGATGTTATTGGATTTTATGTAGGTCTATTGGTTACTTCACAAACAACCTTCAAACTCGAGTACACATAATACTTTGGTCGACAGTAGTTAAATTAATTTAAGCCTCCGTGGCTTAGGCGGCAGCACGCCGGCCTCTCACCGCTGGATCCGTGGTTCAAATCCCGGTCACTCCATGTGAGATCTGTGCTGGACAAAACGGAGGCAGACAGGTTTTTCTCCGGGTACTCCGGTTTTCCCTGTCAAAATTTCATTCCAGCAACACTCTCCACTATCATTTCATTTCATCTGTCATTCATTTAATCATTGCCCCAGAGGAGTGCGTCAGGCCTCGGCAGCCGGCAGAGTTCATATCCTCGCCGCTAGATGGGGGCTTCATTCATTCCATTCCTGACCCGGTCGGAGACTGGAAGCAGGCTGTGGATTTTATAATGTTGTAATTGAGTTTTGTTATTGCCATACGCTAAATAAATAAATAAATAGGGGCCGATAACCTAGATGTTAGGCCCCTTGAAACAACAATTATCATCATCATGATCGTTTACAAACGAACACTTTAACAATTCATGTAAACTTATGGTAGGAAAAGTCATACCAAATTTTGAAAATTCAATTTAAAAGGGAAAAAAGCTCACCATAAAATTTTGAAAATGTAGAAGTTTGCTTCTGGTAGCGAAAATGTTTGTGTTTCCTTGGTAAACAACTTGCAATTTGACAGTCGATACACTGAACATGAGAAACAAGTAGTTCCGATAAAAACTAAATAGCCGATTTTCATATATCCTACTTACGTTAATTGCCTCTATCAATATACAAAATTTCAGTTTGATTGCTGTAATAGATTCGTAGATATTGAGAACCAACTAAATATTTCGGATGATCACCATGTTGGATCATGGCCATATTGGGTAGGTTCATTATTCAAACTTTCACTTCGATCGCATGATTAGGGCACAAGAAATAGAAACTTAATTTTAAAATTACGCACAGCCACCATCTGGAGGTTATGTAAACAATTGATCTAAATTAGATGTCAGTGCATTACCAAGTTTCACTGCGCTGGGATGGTTAAATCGCGAGAAACGTCTATTTAAATGTTTCAACTTCGCTTGGCCGCCATGTTCGTTTTGTAGTTTACAGGTTTTTGAAAGTCATACAGGTGAATTTCTAGTAGTGCTCTTTATCACCGTACAAAATTTCAGCGTGATATCAGTAATAGTTTCGGAGATATTGAATGCCGGTGAAATATTTCGCACAGCCGCCACGTAATAAAATTTGAAAGGCACGGTCTGGGTTGGACGAAATACACAGGTGGCCAATTTATTGTGGTAAAGCTAAACAGAAACAAATTATTTATTGTCAATTGGTTCACAGAATCTTTAACAATGTATCGATTTCCTGTATCCTGATGCAAAGGCGGTGTTTTTGTGGCATCCTGACCTGATCAGTCTTGGCCGCCAATTGAGCTAACTCGGCTGGAAATGAATCAAGTTTACTATTTTTAATCGATGATTTGCTGTAAAGTAATTCCGTATGCTATACACAACTCGTAACAAAAGAAGAAACGGCGACAGAGTTAATTTTAGGACACAGTAAGTTCCTACAGCAGATGTTTTGCTTTCTTCAAGATTGGTCGTTTAATGTCTATTGTGGGGCAGATGACCTCGTCGTTCCGCCCCTTAAAATAACAATAACTAACTAATGTCTATTGTCTAATAGTTAATAAATAAGATAAAAGCACTTCAAAGTTAAATGCATAAATTTATACAGGGTGGGGCGTGGAAACTTCCTGATTCAAACGTGCAATAAAACACAGTACATGTTTCATTCAACTTTATTGTTATTTTCCGCCTACCACACAACATTGGAACTTTACATTTACACAGTTTTAAACACAATGTCTGTTAAATGTCGCCCTCCATTGTCAATACACTGATTCAGTTGACGGCGAAAGGTTTGCGTCACCTTTTCGAGCATATCGACCGGGATATTCGCAATTTCGGCTCGGATGTTGTTTCGTAGGTCGTCCAGGGTGTGGGGACGATCTTTGTAAACCAGGGACTTGAGATACCCCACAGGAAGTAATCAGGAGGGGCTAAATCAGGCGAACAAGCAGGCCAGTGTATGTCCCCTCGCAGAGAGATCAGTCGTTCATGGAAGGCTTCCCTCAAAACACCCATGGAAATTCTGTGGCCCATCTTGTTGAAACCAAACGTTATCCAGATCCATTTCTTGGATCGCAGGTAAGAAGAATTGTTGGATCATTGTCACATAACGGTCGGAATTGACGGAAACAGTACGACCGTTTTCTTCAAAAAATGTATGGCCCAATGATCCCTACACTTGCTACACAGCACACCATACCGTGACACGATCTGAATGAAGGGGCCTCTCATGAAGCTCTTTGGGGTTTGCTGAACTCCAATACCGCATGTTCTGTTTATTCACACAGCCACTGAGGTGAAAATGTGCCTCGTCAGAGAAGAACCCAACTGCGTCATTCGGCACGGTATCAAGCAGCTGCTCACAGGATGTTTGTCAGTTTATATAATCCTGCTCCGAAAGTTGTTGGACCACACAAAGTTTGTATGGGGGGAAATGGAGCTCAAAGTGAAGAATGCGACGAAGAGAACGGGACGACATCCCAAGAGCAACTGCATGTTTATGCGCAGAACGCTTGGGTGACCGTTCAATGGACGCACAAACTCTTTCCACATTTTCAGGTGTTCGAACGGTCTTCTGAGGTCCTTTCCTTTCTTTGGCGACATTCCCCATTCCTCTGAAGGCATCCACCCACATTAAAACACTTTTCCGATCAGGAACAGGACCTCGTGGAGGAATATCGAAGTGGCGGCGATAGGCACGTTGCACGGCAATCACTGACCGAGCGATAGAGAAATACGCCTCCTCGGCAAAAGCACGCTGCTATTTCCACCAAAGCATGTTTACGACTAAGACGGGCGGGAACACAAATATCCCACTCGTTCCCTTCCACTGAACTCACCCCCACTCCCCTGCCCGCCCCAAAACAGTCACTGCAACATGTATAAATAAGGAAGTTCCCACGCCCCACCCTGTACAATATTAGTTCGTAAAATATCTCGTGTAGCACATTTGGTGAGGGGGGCATGGTGGCTCAGCGGTCTAGCCGTATGCCTCTCACCAAGGCGGTCCGGGTTCGATTCCCTGTCATTGCATGTGAGATTTTCGAAGTGAAATGTCATGTCCTGTGGTTCGGATTCCACGTAAAAAGGAGGTCCCGTGGCTCATGATCTCAAGATTAACGGTCACGTTAAACTACAAGCTTCCTTCCTTACATTTGGTGAAGAGCCTACATGACAAAATACAACAAAAACATAGGTATTTTAATGGAGACTCGGCTCAAATAAAATTTTCCATTTCAATGCATTGGATCTTAATTTGCAATAAAGAATTTGGTTCTAATCAGCTTTGTCATTATAATTTGGCCACCTCTGTAGTACTATGACCTCACTGAGCTTCATTGAAATCGCTCCTGCCGTTTAGATTTTATTAGGCACACACACACACACACACACATACGCACACGCTCGGACAAAAGGTGATCTCATAAGCCTATTTGTTTTGGTCATCATCATCAATGAAAATAGGCTAAAAATAACTTGGTTTGAGTTGAAATCTAAAATTTTTCAAATTCCGTTTTATGGCGAATAACACCAAAAAAAAAAGCCAAATTCGTGAGTCATAGATTTTTGCGAGTGTTCCGCGAGTTGAAACGTGTAATTATGATATTTTTAAATTTAAAACATGTTCTAAACCAATGGTTTTTTTTTCTTCATGAATCACGAATTTTGACTGTCTCTAGAATGACACACGACCACGATATCGCAAAGCTGGTTTGTCAAAGCATGTAGTATTTTCAAGTCACGCATGAAGGTCCGGTCCGTACTGTCGAGTAGGAAGCCATGCAAAGTGGAAGTATTACGAGCAATCACATCATAACCAGTCTGAAAGCTGTGTCCCACTTTGTGCTCTGAGAGCTTTCTGCGAGACTCGGGAACGACCCTTCTATACACCAGCCAGCAATAAAACTGCCGAGGTCTGCAAATTATTAGAAACAAATCATCATATATATTATTTCAGTAGTATAGATCCCTCCTGCGCCGCTCACAAGCGACCGATCGTGACAAATGAGCATTCAAATGATAGAGACTAGACATTAGCAGTGACGAATTGCACTCTAATTTCATAAATATATATAATTTGTTTAAAAAATGACTTTAAAAAATGTACGAAGTGTGCGATTTGCAGATACTGTTGCTGTAGAGAAATACGCTCCATAATTGCTGTCCACTTCACATTTTGGCCGCTGTGACGCCTGATTCATGTCATTTTAACATTCTGAGGTCTTTCCTTTATCATTTTGCATGGATTTCAGAAGCAGTAAATCAAAGAAATGATTACTCAAAGCGTATAATTTCATAAATATCGAATAACCAGTGAGTGTTATGATGATCCAATTTTCAGTGATTGCCTTCTTTAACTTAGGGAACGTAGAACTTGAAATTCTAACTGAAATGTAAATAGTGTTCTTTAATCATTTGGTTGAAATAAAAACATAACAACCTTTCTCCTTAAGTCTCTCATTATAAACCTAAGTGTGGTTTATGAACATGCGAGATAACTCGCACGGGTCCACTAGTATAGAATTTAAATCAGTCAGAATGTTATTCAGAATCATTTTATTGCACAACGGATGACTTCTTTTTATCACCCTACGTATAGTTCTAATACTTAAAGTTGGTGTCTGACACTTATTAGAGGGAGGTCCTTTTACTGCCTGCCGGGGTGGGATAAACAGAGGCGGGGGTATGGTTGTCATGGTAACGGGGGTGAGGCGACTTATCTCCATGGCAACCACAGTCGCCCCAGCCCCGTTACCATGACAACCATACCCCCCTTTCTTTATCCCACTCCGGCAGGCAGTAAAAGGACCTCCCTCTAAGAAGTGCCAGACGCCAACTTTAAGTATTAGAACCATAGTGAAGTTTTCTCCCTAGTAGACTTATAACTTTTCCCATAAGGAATTGTGACTAAAGAGTTTTAGAATTAGGTATTTCGAAGGATATCTGAGATTGGTCTATTTTCTCTTGTTTCATTGACTCTGAAATGTGCCCTCTAAATCAGGTGATTTCAATCCATGGTCCACGAATCTTTGTATGAAGAGCGGATGATCAGTTGGTTGGTTGGTTCCTCAGTTTAGGGGCTGCCACAACGCGGTCATGTAGCCCCGTGTACTTTGGGTGTGTGTAGAATCTGTTTGATAACCGGTGTTAATTGTGATGAGAGTGCATTAGTGTGTGTTATCTGTTTTTAATTCAGGTAAGGACTGCAGACGATAATTTCAAGTAGTTCCTACTTTTGCTACCAAATGCTACCGTCAACGACACCTTGCTGTGAACTTGGCTACTACTAGATGTCATCGCAACCAGCGCCTGGTGACGAAAGTTGGAACTTCAGAGCATTAATCAAACCAAACCTACAAATTTTGCTTCACACAAGTTTAGTTAGTGGATATACATTTATGACATGAGCCCGTCGGCTTTACTTCCCCTCCGAAGGAAGGCATACTGAGGGATTTTTAACGCTCTTAAAAATCCGACGACTTCGGCCGGGTTTGAACCCGTGACATTGGGCATAGAAGCTCAGCATGCTACCGACTACGTCAGCGAGGCCGACATACGTAGGCACATATGCCATTATTCGAATATTTAACGAATCTAGAACAGTAAGATGGCTACCAATAAATGGGAAGTAAAGTGCACTAACTTGTCAAATGACATTCCTTTTGGCAGGTGGGAGTGGGAGTTGTGTTTGTGCAAACATATGCCACATACGTCGGCATTTCGACCCACACGCGAAATGTCATCACTCGTCACACCTGGGCCTAACGCAATGTTTTGAACACTAGCATGGGAGTTACTTGTAGCTTCACTTCCTGGTCGTTAGGGCCTCTATTTGTTCCAAACACAGTATAGTATAATAATAATAATATTAATTGTGCAATCACACATAATCACAGAGAGATACTCTAACATCGAGTCAGATTTCCGCAAGCGACGACTGAGATTCTACGACCACATTATGAGACTGAATGACGACCGGCTAACAAAGAGAATATTGACTTACTTACGGAAACTTAAAGTGACAACAGTCTGGGTTACCCGAGTCCAAATTGATCTCGAAAGTGCCAACATCATACCAATAGACATAGACGATCGAATGACATTCCGACATAAGATCCACAGTTGGGAAGTCACACATGAAGATCGACCAAGGAGACCAGGGAAAGGATGAACGTCGGTCCGACACAGTGTGATGATGGTTTTTTGGAAGTACAAGAAGAACAGCGCCAGAACATAATTTGCTTAATGTGATCCTTTGGGTCTAAACAATGTAAATAAATAAATAATAATATCGTATGGCCTCGGGTGCCGGGTACAAGCTTTGTTATTTGACACCCAGAGGGCAGCTTGCATGTCGAATTTTCTTGTTCCTTGGAACGCTATGAAAGTCAAGGAGGTTAGATATCTAAGCTCCTTGACACTATAGCGCTTTCTAGTGGAGAAAGGAGGAACTTCGTGTTGGCGGAAAATCTCGAGATTAATTTTGCCATTATGAACACGACGTATTGAATTAAAATGGGTTCTTTAACATGCCAACATCGTATGACATGCATGCTGTGATTTTTGTAGCCTTTCTAAAATCACGTTCCACGGCCAGGAGCGAACCTGCAAGCTTGGGGGTTGGTAGTCCGACACGATAACCACTCACCCACCGTGCCAAGCTACACAGTATAGTTATCAAACAGTATAGACACTTAACAATTAATTTTATATTTCACGTCACGGCTTTGAAACCACCGGAAGCAGGCGTTAGTTGAGTTTGTATCCTCCAGAGAACAGCCTGTCGGTTTTGTCTATATTGTGAAGAAAATCGTGTGGAATTATTAAACAAGTAGTTCTGAGACGAACAAAATAGCATATTTTCATATATCCTACTTACGTTAACTGCCTGTATCAACATGCGAAATTTCAGTTTGATTGATGTAATAGATTCGTAAATATTGAGAACCATCTAAGTATTTCGGATGGTCGCCATGTTGGATTATTATATACGTAGGCCATAGATGTATGTACTATTACATGAAGATTATTCCCTAGGTTCATTGTTCAAACTTTCACTTCAATCGCATGATTAGGGCACAAGAAATAACATCTTAATCTTAAAATTTCCCACAGCCACCATCTTGAGGTTATGTAAACAATTGAACTAAATTAGATGTCAGTGCATTACCAAGTTTCACTGAGTTCGGATGGTTAAATCGCGAGAAAAATCTATTTAAATGTTTCAACTTCGCTTGGCCGCCATGTTTGTTTTGTACTTAGCAGGTTTTTGAAAGTCATACAGGAGAACTTCTAGTAGTGCCCTTTATCACCGTACAAAATTTCAGGGTGATATCAGTAATAGTTTCGGAGATATAGAATGCCGGTGAAATATTTAGCACAGGCGCTATGTTGGATTGGTGCAACGTAATAAAATTTGAAGGGCACGGTCGGTGTTGGACGAAATAGTACTATGACCTTACCGAGTTTCATTGAAATCGCTCCAGCTGTTTAGATTATTAGTGGGGGAGGGGGCGCACACATACTTACGGACAAAAGGTGATCTCATGAGCCTATTTTTTTTTCATAAATGAAAATAGGCTAAAATATACCCAACACGATGCAATAATTTAACCAGTTCTCTCGAGACGTAATTGACTTGACTTTCAACGTCTTGGAAATGTTCAAGTTGCCATGACAACTTAATATCAGGTGTATATCTCAGCACATGATCATTTTTATGAGAGGCATTTTTAGCCTACTTTCGATTTTTTTCAAAAACTGAAAGTAGACTAATGCGATCTACACAGGGCCAAAAATTGTGTGTCTGTCTGTGTGTGTGTGTGTGTGTGTGTGAGAGAGAGAGAGAGAGTGAGTGTGTGTGTGTACTCTGAATGTCTGTCCCGCCCTATCAATTCGAACACGGTGAAACCGAATTGAACGAAATTTGGTACAGAGGTAGCACTTGTAAAAGGCAACTCAGTATCATGTTTTATATCGTCGCCATCTTAACGAAAACGTAATGATGGCCACCCAAATGTAAAAAGCTTAAATCAAATTACGACCAACCTAATCATCTGATCTCTACCAAATTTTGCAACAACATGCCTTTATGTGAAAAGCATTCTTTGACAAATCTACAAGGTCATCAGTCTAATAGTTTGCATATGGCGGCCATGTATGTGTGCAAATCGATTCCCCCCATCAATTCAAACACGGTCAAACCGAATTCAACGAAATTCGGTACAGAGGTAGCACTAGCAAAGGGCACCTCAGTGTCATATTTTATATCGCCGCCATCTTTACGGAAACGGAATGGCGGCCACCCAAATATTAAAAGCTTAAATCAAATTACGACCAACCTAATCATTAGATCTCTACCAAATTTTGCAACAACATACCTTTTTGTGGGAAGCATCTTTTGACTCAACAGTTTGCAGATAGCGGCCATGTATGTGTGCAAATCGATTCCCCATATAAATTCAAACACGGTGAAACCGCATTGAATGAAATTTTGTACAGAGGTAGCACTACTAAAGGGCACCTAATATTCATGTTTAATATACGTATAACACGTTGTATTTCAACAAGCTACTACAAGTCTACAACCAACATTCAATTGTACTCCTTGAAAAGGACAAAGAATTATAACAATACCCATGCAATTTAGGAGAAAGTAGGCTATATGTTCTTTACTGAACATCTTGTTGAAGTATAAATCTCCCCTGAATATTTCATTAAGATCAGTGGGACATTTTAGGGACCAATCACGGTTAAATTAATAAACAGAAACAAACGACCTTTACATTGAACAAGCAATGAAGGAAATTGGAGAAAAATTCAAAGTAGGAGTAAAGATTCAAGGAGAAATAATTTCAACTCTGAGATTTGCTGATGACATCATCACTTAGCCGATACACCAGAGGATGTGAATGAGTTTTTAAATGGTATGGACTCCGTCTTACGGAAAGAATTCATGACGAAAATCAATAAATGTGAAACAAAAATATTGGAATGCAGCCGAAAGAAAACAGTAACCTCTATGGATGTCAAATTGGCAGGTGAAACGCTAAAGGAAGTAGGAGACTTATGTTACTTAGGAAGCGAAATAACCAGTGAAGGACGAAGCACAGAGGATAGAAAAAGTAGGTTGGCTCAGACAAGGAAAGCATTTCTACAGAAAAGGAATCTGTTGACATCGAATATATCTATATTCGATGTATTAGGAAGTCATTTTTGAAAGCCTTTGTCTGGAGCGTGGCACTCTATGGAAGTGAAACTTGGACTGCTGGAGCAGCAGAAAAGAGGAGAATTGAAGTGTTTGAAATGTGGTGTTACAGGAGACTGATGAAGATCAGATGGGTAGATAGGGTAACAAATGAAGAGATATTAAGACGAGTGGGAGAGGAGAGATGTTTCTGGCGACTGCTAATGAAGAGAAGAGATAGGTTGGTAGGACACATACTAAGACACCCAGGAATAACAAGCTTAGTTATGGAGGGATGGATCGAAGGCAAGAACTGTAGGGGTAGACCAAGGTTAGAATATGTTAACCAGATTGCCTCGGATATAGGGTGTGGTAGCTATGCAGAGATGAAACGATTAGCTCTGGACAGGGAGGCATGGAGGG
Source organism: Meconema thalassinum (assembly GCA_946902985.2). Taxonomy (NCBI): domain Eukaryota; kingdom Metazoa; phylum Arthropoda; class Insecta; order Orthoptera; family Tettigoniidae; genus Meconema; species Meconema thalassinum. The sequence goes on along the minus strand of OX336395.1, from coordinate 228,220,645 downwards.
CTGCATTATACCAGTCAAAAGACTGAAGACTTAAACAACAACAACAAACGATCTTGTGAGATTCAAGGTTTCCAGTAAATGGCTGGATTAGACATACTTGATTTCCATTAATTTATTCTCTACACAACTCGAAGTTGGTTTCATTTGGGCGTGCACTCGCTAATAACTTCTCGCTATAACCACACTAATAACGTTGCATTTCCAGGAAGGATTATAATTACAGGACTGCATTGTAGCTGGATGCTAGAAGATGTATCTCTGGCACGCTAAAAATACCGTGATTAGGCGAAAGTAAAAAATAGGTTATTAGATAAGCCTTCTTCTTGGAACGTGAAACCATGCGAAACATCGTTTCCATGTAAAGAAACAAACTCTCTCGGTGATTACAAAGCAATCTGTTGGCTTTAAAGCGATGCTATCCAATTAAACCGACCTGAACATAATTTAGCATAGCGCGATACCGCAAACGTTCGCAGTTGTGTTGACATGGGCATCCTTCAATTTTTCTTGACGTTGATCACGCTAGCGTTGCCGCACACTCTTGTTACTTGTTCACAATTTCGTTTCATTTCATATTTATTTATCAGTGCCTTAGACTATATTTACTGTACCGTACTGAGGGGAGTCTCTTAAAAGAGGAAAGCCCCACTTCGCATTCGGGATGCGTCAGAGCCACCACTACATACTGTTTATACTGGGTTATATTAACATATGTACACAAGATGGCAATTAATGAGAATCGAGCAATGATTACATTATTTACAGTATAGATTGATGAGGATGATCAGGTGCCATCAAGTCGGCGTCGACTCCTAGCGACCGCATGGATGGACTGTCTCCATATGATTCGGTCTTCAGCCATATACTTCAGATCCTTCTGTGACATATTCATGTTGGATTTGATGGAGTCGATCCATCTCAATGCTGGCCGCCCTCGTCTCCGAGAACCTTTCACCTTTCCAAGCATAATTGTCTTTTCCAACGAATCAGAACGCCTCATAATGTGTCCAAATATGACAGCTGTAATCGTGTTATTAATGCTTCAAGAGACAGATCTGGTTTGATTTTTTGAATCACCCATACATTTGTCTTATTGGCTGTCCAAGGAATACGCAGTATCCTTCTCCAACACCAGACCTCAAAAGCATCAATATACTTCCTATCTCGTTTCCTTATGGTCCAGCTTTCGCAACTATATGTAGCTAAGGTAAAGACTAGTGCCTTAACCATTCTAATTTTAGTAGGCAAAGATACATCTGAACACTTGAAGATCTTATTAATGATATTTATTGCAACCAATGGTCAAATGCAATAATAATTAAAATTGCGCACAATGACGTCATGTACAGAATTCTGTTAATGTTGAAGATCTTATCCAGGCTTTTAAAAGCTGCTCTTCCTAGGGCAAGTCTTCGGCGAATCTCTTGACTGCTTGAGTCACTACTACTAATGGTTATCCCAACAAACAGAAACTATTCACCTCTGTGATTATCTTATTATCTATCATAATAATAATAATAATATCGTATGGCCTCGGGTGCCTGGTGCAAGCTTTGTTAATTGACACCCAGAGGGTAGCTTGCATGTCGAATTTCGTCGTTCCATTGAACGCTATGAAAGTCAAGGAGGTTAGATATCTAAACTCCTTGACACTACAGCGCTTTCAAGTAGAGAATGGAGGAACTTTGTGTTGGCGGAAAATCCCGAGATTAATTTTGCCATTGAACACGGCCTACTGAATTCAAATGGGTTCTTTAACATACCAACAACGTATGACATGAGTGTCGTGATTTTTGTCGCCTTCAAAAATCACTTACCACGACCAGGGGCGAACCTGCAATCTTGGGGTTGGTAGTCCGACACTATAACCACTCACCCACCGTGGCAAGCTTATCTATCGTAATGTTTGATGGTAAATATGTAGTCATTAGTTTTGTCTTGTTGATATTCAAGTACAAGCCCATGATTTCACTCTGTTCTTTAACAGTATAGATTAGGGGAATGGAAAATGCACATTTACATGGGATAAGGGAAAGACAAGAGAATAGATTAAATAAATATTGGAAATAGACATTCACAGGAAACACTAACACAACAATGTGACATAGATATCTACCTAACTGCTGTTGACTATAATTGGATCAATCATTATTGGAGATACGGCACATCATGGGATACATAAGCACAATACGACGTACAAACTGAGGTGGGAATCGAACCACCTTAAATTGCATAACTTGATCAAATGTCAAGCATGCCGTCCGCTAGGCTAGACTACCATTACACCGTATAATACGACCTATTTCATTTAACTTCGTAGCGTGTATAAACCTGCGATGGGTACCGCCTGGCGGATGAAAGTAGAAGTTCGCTAACTTTCAATACTTAATTTATGTCAGTTTTATTAATACTTGTAGTCATGAAATGTTGAATGAATAGTTTTGCGGAACGCCCTGTTTTCTGACTCTTTTAACACGCGAGGACTGGCGCATGGGTATTTTTGACCCGGGGCTTAAATAATGCTCTATATTTTCGTTTTGGTCAGCCTTTATTTCCTATCGCTTACTGGACCTTCCTTCCTAGCCTTGAACTTCACCCTGCAAAAGTAACATGTCCATAGCTTTAGGAACACTCAAGTTATTTCTATATTATTTACGGTCGGGTCAGATTTACCCATGGCGCCAGTCCTCACGTGACAATTTTCGGCTTATGTTAGACGGGACAATCTGTAAAAAAAAAAAAAATAAATAAAAAAAAAAAAAAAAAAAAAAAGAAGGAAGGGGGGGACTATTTTGGTGTAGCACAATCACATAGCTCACGTTCTTGTTGATTCATGTTTATGGTCTAGGGTCACCTTGGTCATCAATTCCTTTGTTAAAGAAAATAAAGATGACTGCTTTACCACCATTATCAAGGTCAATTATACTGCTAGGAAAATTATTGCCATTTTTATGAATGTTAAAGTTGAAAAATATAAATAAACGACATTTTATATTGGGAATAGTTCATAGGAAGACACCAGGTGTAAAATTACTTCATTAAAATCCGTACTACTACGACAAAAAGTGAGTAACACACTATGAGTCAAAATGACCCGGCGCCAGTCCTCATGTTATATTTTTCCACGGCAGTTCTCAAGGGATAATGAGTGCTCATTGCGTTATGTTGTTTGAGTCTTCAGTCTTTTGACTGGTTTGATGCAGCTGTCCATACCTCCCTGTCCTGAGCTAATCGTTTCATCTCTACATAGCCACCACACCCTACATCCGAGGCAATCTGTTTAACATATCCTTACCTTGGTCTACCCATACAGTTCTTGTCCTCGACCCTTCCTTCCATAACTAAGCTTGCTATTCCTGGGTGTCTTAGTATGTGTCCTACCAACCTATCTCTTCTCTTCATTAGCAGTCACCGGAAACATCTCTCCTCTTCCACTAGTCTTAATACCACTTCATTTGTAACCTTATCTACCCATCTAATCTACATCATTCTCCTGTAACACCACATTTCAAACGCTTCAATTCTCCTCTTTTCAGCTGCTGCAACAGTCCAAGTTTCACTTCCATAGAGCGCCACACTCCAGACAAAGGCTTTCAAAATCGACTTCCTAATACATAAATCTATATTCGATGTCAACAGATTCCTTTTCTGTAGAAATGCTTTCCTTGCCTGTGCTAACCTGCTTTTTATATCCTCTTTGCTTCGTCCATCACCGGTTATTTTGCTTCCTAAGTAACAGAAATCGCCTACTTCCTTTAGCTTTTCACCTACCAATTCGACGTCGTTAGGGGATTCTGATTTCTTTCGGCTGCATTCGAATACTTTTGTTTTACATTTATTAATTTTCATCATGAATTCTTTCCTCAAGACAGAATCCATACCATTTAAAAACTCATTCACATCCTCCGGCAAGCCTCCGTGGCTTAGGCGGCAGCACGCCGGCCTCTCACCGCTGGGTCCGTGATTCAAATCCCGGTTACTCCATGTGAGATCTGTGCTGGACAGAACGGAGGCAGACAGGTTTTTCTCCGGGCACTCCGGTTTTCCCTGTCAAATTTCATTCCAGCAACACTCTCCACTATCATTTCATTTCATCTGTCATTCATTTAATCATTGCCCCAGAGGAGTGCGTCAGGCCTCGGCAGCCGGCACAATTCATATCCTCCCCGCTAGATGGGGGCTTCATTCATTCCATTCCTGACCCGGTCGGAGACTGGAAGCAGGCTGTGGATTTTCATTTTCACATCCTCCGGCGTGTCAGCTCTCCGCTAGTTTAAATATGTTCGTAGCTGTGCTGGGCCCACTAGAACTAACCTCGGTTGACCAGTTCGAGTTAGACAATGCAATGCTGAGGCGCGCAGGTTAGGGTCAACAGCACAATGTAGCACACATGAGATGAGTCGTGCCACTTCCTCAAACAAAACCTTGATTGGCTTTCAGAACAATCTGCGCTTAATTAGAGAAAGCTAGCGAAATAAATCATATTCGGCGCGACCTCTCGCTGTAGGCACAATAGTTGGTGACGTCGTGGTCAAGCCCTGTGTATTATAAGACCGGCCATGTCGCCATCGCGTGAGCGAGTCTACACAATATCACGGGACTTTCCCTGGATAGTCTTCCCCTCTCAGCTGGGTTTGACAGGATTGCCACCTCACAATCTTCAATTAAAGTAAGAAAGACCCTTCTAGGGACAAAAAAAAATGTGTTTGGCGTTTCTAGTTATTTACAATGTAGAGAACAGGAATTTGTCAAAAAATAGTCGAAAAAATATGAAAAATGGTCATTTTATAAAATATAAATGACTATGCTGCACCATGAAAGACAACGCCCACTTTTATAGAGATTTATGTTTGTGCGTATAACTTCTGAACTTGTAGATTTCTGAACTCACTTCCTGTCTGCTCTATTGAGCGCAGACTTTGTGTTGGTAACAATGACAACTTCCGGCAATGTTTATGTTACGAGTGGTTACTGAACATCGTCATAATATTATAATTACTGTGATTTTGCTCTGAACTATTGAAGAAAAATTGTTGTTTCAAGAGGCTGAACAGGGAGGTCATCTCCCACAATGATTAATAATTGAATCGGTGATTTGAAGAGGGAAACAAGTCCACTTATTTGCAAACAGATAAGTTGAAAAACGCATTCATTTATTTATATTGATTTTATTTACTTATTTATTTGTTTATTTATTTAAAAGCTAAATGAAGTAGGAGACTTAGGAAGCAAAATAACCAGTGATGGACGTTATGGGGCAGGAATGTTCTAAGAATTGTCAGAGGTAACAAAATGAAATGAAAAACTTCAACCTCATTTTTCTCAGTTTAACATTTTTCACTACTTTGGTACCATTTGTAAGTAAACTAATGAAGATAGGTCCATTAAATGTTTTGATGTTCCAACTTCATCCTAATGAACAGTAATAAGAAGGAATATCCCTTTAAATAATATACAAAATGAAATATAAATATTTTTCGACATTATTTTGGTTTAAAAAATCGTACCTTAAACAAAATTCATATTGGCAAAAATATTTCTTTTTTGTCAATAATCCTTCTCTGTATTGCAGATAATGCAATGATCCAAACAGTAATCCCTGAAAATTTCAATTGGCTAACCCAAACAGATTTTGAGTAAAGTGCATTAAAAATGTGAAGATTTAACAAGGGCGAGATAGGCAAGTCTTTCTTACCTTAAAGGTAGGATCGGTGGTCATAATGTTGCGAAATATCAACCAACCGCGTCTTCGTAACGGCACACGGCTAGCGGGAAAAAACATTAATGAATAACGTGATCAAAGCAACCATTCTAAAGGGAAAGTATAAAGGAGAAGACGTTTTGATACCATGCATCCCAATGATTCTCACTGACATACCATTTGAATGTAAACGACTGCAGTTTCCAGTGCGGCTTGTTATCGCTATGACCATAAATGAATCCCACAAACTCTGTAATCGAACAAAAAATATCGTTTACCGTAAAGCATTATAATGAAAATATCATTTAACAAAAGAATTTTCTTTGGAACTTGTCAGTATTATTACATGTGCAAGAATTATTTCATTATGTGGCAGTAAATTATTAGCCACGCCCAAAATTGTGATCATGTGAGGAACACTCTTACGCCATTGAAAACAGCAGTATTTTTTGACGGAATTTTATCTTCATAGTGTTGACTGGAATCAGTGATTTTTATGATAATTATTTGACCCGAAGAAAGATTACGTTTTGGCACATTATCTTCACGGCATCAACTTATCAAATTACTCGATTTGCAACGGGGGATAATTATGGCTCGGTGAGGGATTTGAAGACCTGCCAAACAGTTTCCATCTACGCAACAGTCAGGGTTATTTCTGGGTAGTGTTATGCTGATATCATTGCGAGCATTTCCTTAGTTACTGTGAAGATATTAATAGTGCAGCTACTGAAAAGACATACTTTCTTAGTAACTTTTGGTAGCAGTAGAAAATTTACTCATTTCATGCTGATGATGTAGTGATTTGCATTATTCTGATTTTTGCGTGCAGTACAGACTGAATTGGAGTTCAACACGTCATTTATTTTGACAGAACGACATACCAGCTCTTAGTCTCCAAAGATTGAAATCACGACATCCACCTCTTTGTGGTGCTGCTCTGAAGAAATCCACCAACTTCGATGCTTTGGAGGAATGGAAAGGCCGCTGGAATAACTCCACTGACTTGCCCCTACATAACATATTCAGAGGGGAAAAAATTGCTAACGGATTCCAACTACCGCGTGTAACTTGGTCCAGACTGAACAGGATCAGGACAGGTCATGGAAGGTCCAGGGATTCTGTCTACAAGTGGAACTTTGTACCATCTCCAGAATGTGATTGTGGAGCCCCTCGCCAGACCATTCCCCACATTTTAAACGAGTGTCAACTACGGGCTTATCCAGGTAGATTGGAAGACTTTCTATCACCAACAGCGGAGGCACTGCAGTGGGTTCAAAAGTTGGATATTCAGCTATAATGGATAACACTAATGCCTGAAGTGAATCAATGTTTTTTTGTTATTGTGTATATATTGTATATATTATGTATACCGGGTGAGTTAGCCGTGGTGGTTACGGCATGACTGATGGCAGTCGCTCACATCCGGGAGGCGCGGAGGTTCGAATCCCCCCGCCGGCAACCTTGAAGATGGTCTTCTGTGGTTTCTCATCTTCCTTCCAGGCAAATGCCGGGGTTGGTCCCTAACTATAGGCCACAGCCGCTACCTTCCAACTCCTCGTCCTTACATTCCAACTTCCCTCCTTCCCTCCCCAACGGTACTTGTAGCTCACCCATTGGGTGTCCGTCTCGAAGCAGCTACAAAACTGGCGAGCCGAACATGTCCTCGGACACTCCCGGCACTAAAAGCCATACGCTAAAAAAAAATAAAAATATATATATATATATATATATATATTATGTATATAATTTCCTTGCCATACGCTAATAATAATAATAATAATGACGTCTGTCGGATCATCTAGTAACAAATAAAAAGGAAGTGAACTGAAAAAAAAAATGAATAATTTTATTTATGAATCCAGTATTTTAATGTATATTTTGCAGGCTCTAAATGTAACAAAATGTAGTGTTTAGTGCAGAGGTGGTCAGCTGGGCGCCCGTTTACCCTGGCCCAGAGCAGCCGGGCAGGCGTGACGTCACAGTGTAGCGAGACGAAGCGAGTTGAACCGGGCAGGCATTCAATCTAATACTGTTTTATTATTGACAATGTGTTTACATCACATTACAAAAATGCAGGCATGCATGTGTGCACATTATGGTAGGGGAGCCCAAGAGGCTAAATGGGGATTTACTCGAGCGTCGCGGGGACCTTTTGGATTGTGAAGATTAGATGCTAAAAGGAAAAAAAAATGGTGTTATGATGTATGCCCTTTCACTGGGGTGGGGGGACGTGTACAGATTTTCAAAAATGAAAAAAAGAATAGTCACAAAGAAATACTTGGGTTCTTCAGATATGAATAGTGTAAGCGCCCCACGTGTTTCTGATAACGGATGAATATTAATCTGCCGGTTTGCATGGTGGGGGTGGCCGTACGAAGGGGTTGAAAATGGCGGGAAAAAATATTCGAGCGCGCCATATATTCAAAAGGGATGTTAAGTAAACCCTAAATTAGCTCCTATTCAAAAGACTGACAAATTGAACGCGACCAAAACTCATGGCCGATTTTTGAAATGCAAAAACAAAACAAACAAAAAACGTGATATTGAAATACTCGAGCGCGTCAGATTAATATACAGACGGTTTAGCTTAATGTCCTTATCGTGCTAACCCATAATCTGACAATTATGTGGAGGAATTTCCTTAATCTGAAGGTCTGAAACAAAAATTATATATAATATAATATATACAGAAAAAGTTATGCGTCAATAGAATAAGGTTTGTCCACCGAATGTTAAGATTGGAAAAAAATATTCGACTAAATTGTCTGGCCTTTGCAGATGATCTGGCATTATTAGCAACTAGTATCGAAGAAGCTAAATTTCAGGTAGAGGAATTGGAACGATTAGCAGCAAAGGTTGGGTTGAAAATTTCTTTTGAGAAAACAGAAATGATGCCATCTTTTCAAGTTGGCACATCACATATTGTTCTGCGTAATGCCCAGAAAATAAAGATTGTGAAAAATTTAAATATCTTGGTGAGATCATCACTTGGAATGCCAATGAAATAGCATCAATAGATAGTAGAACACTAAAATTGCGACGAGCACAACAGATTACCTGGCCAACATATAAGAAACAGTCTCTTTCGATTAATGCTAAACGTCGACATTATTTCTCCATCGTTAAGCCAGAAGCAACATATGCAAGTGAAACTTTATTTAAACTAAACACCCGATCAACAACTGACAAACTACAGAAGGTTGATAGACGGATTCTTCGGACAATATTCAATAAAAACACCAGGTTGAGGGCCAGTGGAGACTTTTGCCCAGTTCAATACTTTACAAGGAAAATGAATCTATCATTGACACGATGCGAAAACGAAGGATCGCGTATTTTTGGACACTTATCCCGCGTGCCAAATACTAGACTCCTGAAACAACTTTTTGACTTCTTTTGGAACAGTAAAACAAAAATCACACGGTGTAAAGAAATACAAATGGATTTAGACGAATTGAAAATAACTCAACATCAAATTGAACATAGAGAGGAGAAACGGCTTCTGAATAACAAATTCACTCGACTAACATTCAAAATTTCACAGCGTAAGAAATATGTTATATCAGCAGAAGAACGAGCTGCAAGATCTTCCAGAATGAAGAAGTATTGGGAAAGGAAAAAAATATCAAGAATTAAGAACTGAACTTATTATTTGAAATATTGGAAGACTTTGTATATAAGGTTTGATTTTGGTGCTCCAATGTGGGCGTAAACAGTGTAAATAAATAAACAGAAGAAAATGGTATAATAATAATAAAAAAAAGAGTGAGAAGGGACGAGAGGCGCGGAGAGGGAAATACATAGTTCTCAGCAGCTGTACGCACCGCACTTTATTGACGAGTTTAACTACTTTGGCTTGTGGAAATCGGCAGTTTATATTATCCCGTGATCCTTGAATCATTTCCTTCAAAATAAAAACCAAATCAACCGCGCTCGAGAATGTCCAGGTGACGTTTCTTTTTGCAACTTTGTGACTCTCCTATTTGCTTATGTCACGCGCAAATTGTCAGGTTATTGAAATGCACACTTTTCTGTAAGTAATTAACTCACCTTGCCTTAATCTGACGCTCTTGAGTTTTTCTAGATCGATTTTTTTGTACTATTCTGATCGGCTGCCCTAAACGCACGACGCTATATAGAGGGTTCATGTATGATGGGGGTACTTAACAGGGTGCAAGGTTTCCCCCCATTTGTTATTCTGCGCGCTTGAGTAAATCACAAAATCCCCGCTTGGGGATGTATATGCCCCACGTTTAGCTTTAAGCTAGGGAATATCTGAACTGGTGTGAGTCGAAGAACCTGTCACTTGTGATTGATTTCTCGATTTCCAAAGCTTTAAAGCGGTCACAATGTTTTGAATTGTAGTGTCTCTCAGCGTTATATATATATATATATATATTAGCTATCACAGAATATCCACATTTAGCACGTTCTCCAATTGGCACAAAGAGTCACTGCCCTGCCCATTGGGATTTTTGTTGCGCGCTATTTGCACTAGAACTTGGTCTCTTCTCAGCTGACTCCATATTCGTAGCACTGTAGCAAGGCAATCAGTTGGTTTACGCTGCCAAGACAGAACGCAACTACTCTGCCCGCTCGCCGCCCGTGTTCGTCCCACTTGGCAAAATGCCCGGTTTGAGCAAGCCTGGTTTAGTGGTTAAATTCAATCTTCTGTGCATATTTTGCAAAATATATTACTAGCAACCCGCCCCGGCTTCGCCTGGTATCTTTAACTGTTTACCCAGCGTAAGCTTAAAAGGCGCACGGACGGCAGGTCCCAGACGCAATTCAGAAAAGCCGAGGTGAACAGCGAAACTCCAAACACATAGCGTATACTCTTCTCTGAAGTCTTAACTCGACAAGACTCGTCAGTTTGATATTGGCCGAAGCTGGGGTGATAGGCTTCCTCGCTAGCTCGTAAACTCGCTCCGAAGCTAGTACGGTAATTTAAATTCCCACTGAATGGAGATTGTTGGAGGAATCGAAAACGTAAAACACTTGTAGTGGGCGATGTATTAAAGATAGAGATATGCTGCCGCGGACTTTTTTGTAGAACTTTTCATGTTGATCAATTCTTACACTCATAGTACAGAGATATTTTTAACGGTTTACCCAGCGAAAGCTTAAAATGCGCACGGACGGCAGGTTTATCTTCGACTTGATTCACTGAACTCGTTACTGCTCGGTTTCCTTTGGTCACAAATGAATGTATTTCTACAGAAACCTTCCTCGAGAAATTCTTTACAGAATGGTGAAAACTGCATCAAAATCCATTCAATGGTTCTCGAGATTACTCGTTACATCCAAGAATCGGGGACATTTTTTAATACTTAGTAGAGATATACGCACATATTTTAACACGATTTAGTTCATATCAATCCTGTCCCTGCTCGGAAGCTGAATGAACGCTTGAGATTCGCCAAATGAGCCAAGAGACTCTATTGACAATGACCTGTTCCAACTGGAGTATTACATAACCTAGAGAGACGAACAGTTCCGTTACCAGCCACATTGTTGTGTTGTGTTGTGCTAGTCAATGTTTGTCTGGCTAACAGGAGAAAGTGCATCATGTGGGACGGTCATTTCACAAGAGTAACAACTAGGTTATTGGCCGCCAACGACTACTGCAACAACCTAAAGGCTTACGTAATAGAAAATTAAAAATATATAAAAAAATATGGGAATTAAAGACAGGGGTTGGAAAAGAATTGACCTCAACCCTCGAATAATGACGATTGTGCAAACTACCAAGGAAGCCGAGGCAGATGGAAAAAGAAAGAAAAAGGAGAGAATCCGCCCCAATGTCAATGCATAAAGTTAAAGCATCGTAGCTTCACTGATAAATATCGCCTCATGAATATTATTGTTATTGTTATTATTATTATTATTATTATGAATAAGAGGCACGGGGGAGGGGGGGGCAGATACCCTCGTAGTTCCGCCCCTTAAAACAACAATAAATAACTATGAATGAGAACATGTATCCTACCTAATATTTGAAGTGGTGTGTTCGATGTTTGATGAACAATGTTCCTACACATCTCTTCCATATCAGTGTGTGGGGGGGATTTCAAGTGAATATAGTATCTTATTATACAGGGTGTCTTTTATGTACCTTTGGAGAATGATGGTGAAATGAATCTTGCCAAGAGTTAAAGGATTGAAAAAGGTAATCGAGGCTTGGGTCGGTTGCCCAACTGACAGGGTGGAGGGCCTGAATCAACCCTTATTTTAGGGATTAAGGAGACCGCTCCGACCCCAAGTTCCCTATCTCAAATTACTTCTATACCCGTCCCCAACACGACCTATCATTCTCCAAAGTTCACAAAACTCAAGCTCCTAAACCAGAGGGAGTTAGAAGGTGTGGTTTGTACCAAAATCTTACAAATAGTCTCAATAGTATAGGAAAAAATTTGCATTTCTTGAAAAGTCAACAGAAATACATTTATTTGTTTATAAAGTGCTTTTAAACAAATAAACAAGACGATAGCCCCTGCAGAATTGTGTCGCATACTGAGGGACTTTTTAATGCTCTTAAAAAAACCGACGACTTCGGTCGGGTTTGAACCAGCGACCTTGGGCATAGAAGCTCAGTATGCTACCAACTACGCCACCGAAGCCATCATTTTTGTTCCGTTAGTTTATTACACGATTCGCTCGTCTCCACCATATTATTTGTAGACATAATATAAATTAGGATTTGCTGGCGAGAGTAGATATTCGCTCGATGCCATCTTCGTAGACACATGTAAATTAGGACCTGCTAGCGAAAGTAGATATTCGCTGGTCGCCATCTTCGTAGGACCATATACAACAGAATATAACTTTTATCACGATAAGTGTCAAGACAGTTAATTTCACGTGAAATAAGCAGAAAGATCTTTGTCAACAGTCGGCTGGTGTCTCGCCATGTCCGATGGTGATAGAAACACCATGGATGATGCGATTAGTGCAGTCCTTTGCTCAATAAAATACCATCGTGACTTGACGCCACATGTAACGAAAGGTCAACAGATGATGTCGCGATGAAACCACCGCAGTTACTATTGTTGGTGGTTGGTTGGTTCCTCAGTTTAGGGGCTACGACAACGCGGTCATGTAGCCCCTTGTACTTTGGGTGTGTGTAGAATCTGTCTGATAACCGGTGTTAATTGTGATGGCTGTATTAGTGTGTGCTATCTGTAATTCAGGTAAGGACTGCAGGCAATCAATTTCAAGTAGTTCCTACTTTTGCTACCAAATGCTACAGTCACCGACACCTAGCTGTGAACCTGGCTACTAAATGCCACCGCAACTGGTTTTGGAACTGATAAAACGTTAATCAATCTAACATACAAATTTAGTTTCACACACAATTGTAGTTAGTGAAGGGTTCTTTTACATGCCATAAATAGCTTGCCACGATGGGTGGGTGGAAAGCGTGTCGGTCTACTAACCCCAAGATTGCAGGTTCGCTCCTGGTCGTGGTAAGGGATTTTTGAAAGGCGGCAAAAATACAACACGCATGTCATACGATGTTGGCATGTCAAAGAACCCATTTGAATTCGGTAGGCCGTGTTCATAATGGAAAAATTAATCTCGGGAGTTTCCGCCAACACAAAGTTCCTCATTTCTCTACTAGAAAGCGCTATAGTGTTCAAGGAGCTTAGATATCTAACCTTCTTGACTTTCATAGTGATTCAAGGAACAACGAAATTCGACATGCAAGCTACCCTCTGGGTGTCAAATTACAAATCTTGCACCCGGCACCCGAGGCCATACGATATTATTATTATTATTATTATTATTATTATTATTATTATGCCATTAATCATTGACATGTGCCCGCCGGCTCTACCCCTCCGAAGGAAGGCATACAGAGGGATTTTTAACGCTCTTAAAAATCCGATGACTTCGGCTGGGTTTGACCCGCGATCTTGGGCCTAGAAGCTCTTCATGCTACCAACTACGTCACCGAAGGCGCTAGTTACCATTGTTCTGCAAGGAAATGTAAGAGGTCGTTGACGTCATCGAACACTCGCGCCGAATAATGGTTCCAGATGTATTATACTGTTCAATGTTTTCACTTTAGCATCTTTTTGGCGATAACATGCTTGTTTTAAATGTAGCATTGTTTGGGTATGGTTTTAGCGTCCCCAAAAGCATCGAAAGCAGTGGCCATTTTCATGATGATATATGAACTTCACAGCATTTGTACACAGTAATGGATCAATATTTAATTGATATAAAACTGAATTAAGACGCTAATGCTAATTTTAACAAACCTGTTACCAACATTGAAGTAATAATAATAATAATAATAATAATAATAATAATAATAATATCGTATGGCCTCGGGTGCCAGGTGCCAGCTTTGTTATTTTACACCCAGAGGGTAGGTTGCATATCGAATTTCGTTGTTCCTTGAAGCACTATGAAAGTCAAGGAGGTTAGATACCTAAGCTCCTTGAACACTATAGCGCTTTCTAGTAGAGAAATGAGGAACTTTGTGTTGGCGGAAACTCCCGAGATTAATTTTGCCATTATGAACTCGGCCTACTGAATTGAAATGGGTTCTTTGACATTCAAAAACCACTTACCGCGGCCAGGAGCGAACCTGCAAGCTTGGGGGTTAGTAGACCGACACGTTAGCCACTCACCCACCGTGGCAAGCTATTGAAGTAATAATTAATTGTCATGTTTCCTCTTAAGACCACCAAGTATTTGCAAATTATTCCATTGAAGACGCATACATATTAGAATAATTTCAATTTTTGCAACGAATACGGTTGGGTTTCGTGCGATATTCAGAAGTAAACATGCATATGGCATTTCTCTCTTTGTGTTGGCAGAATTGCCTGAGGCAATCACTAGTGACCGGATTTTTAGTTTTTTTTAATGGTCATTTTGGGTTTTTCAGAAACATAAAATAGGTTTCTGTTAGGTTTGTATGTTTAAAGTGTAGCAAAAGTCGACATAATCTGCTCAAAGCTTAAAATTAATGCCTAAATGTTTGTAGAAAACATCTGATTGCAACGAAAGTGTAAATATTTTACATAATGATACGCCTTTTATCAAATTATCACCGAGAACTGCACATTTTAGGCAATGTTTGCTCTCCTTAATATGTTAATTATTGAAAATCAATAAACCAAGGATGTCAGAGGGGATTTTCACACTCAAGCCCGTTTAATTATCATTGTTCCTATTAGGAATGTAGCGGGAGAAAGTTCGCGCCAGATAGCGCGCGTGTAGTACTGGGTAAGCGCAAGGCGATCGTCTTATGTTTCTCCCAGTCAGCTGCGAGGAATGTATAGATTGTGACCGATTTTTCTGAGCTAAAGTAAATTATATCTTCTGTAATTTTACTCCAAGTCTATACTAATTAATTCTATAGGCATTTCCCCTAGTATATTGTTACGTGCCACCCCCCTAGTGGCACTTTTGTTAACAGGATTACGGTGGGTACAAAGCACAACACCAATTACTGCTTAAAGAAATAATTAACTTTATTGTGGCCAGAAAGATACACTACTCATCAGCAAATACAAGCAATTAGGACCTTACTCCAGTTTCCTCACGTCTCTTCCTTATGGAGCGCTCTTGCCTCCTTTCACTTGTCAACAGACCACAGTTAATCCTCTGCTAATGAGTCCGGTCCCGTACTCTAGCTGGAAATAGCTGCACTAAGTCTGACACTGTACTACACACTGTTTCACAATGCACCACAATCACCTCTGTCGCTCGGTGAAATCACACTCGCTCAAAACACAGGCAGTCCCCTGTAAGCTCCTCACTCCCTTCGCTGTCAAGAGAATCGGCTTCACTAGGGGTTTCGCAAGTCACCACACTTCTGTCGCTCAGAATAATCGCTCGCACTAGCTCGTAAAACACAACAACCCCCACTGCTTGACAGGTCGCACTTATATAGCAGGCCGGTGACTCAATAAATGCTTCTAGATCCATCCAGGGTTCACGGCTTCCCGAGGTTTCCATCGCTGGCTCAGTCACGAATATTCTGGACCATCCCTTTGTCCTAGTAGCCCTGTTGCATAAGGCGTACGCACAGCCCAGCCCTGGGGCAGTTGTGACTCATGCGGCGAGCGATGACACAAACTCACAGCCGTAACAATATTATGGACGATTTTCAGCGTTTAAGCGTTAAACATCTCCAAAATGAGCTAAGGACCAGAGGCGCTAAAACTAGCGGGAGGAAGGAAGAATTAATACGGCGGTAATTACAAAATTCTAACACGCTTTATTGTCCAAATAATGAATAGGAGTCAGCATGCTAACTCCTAAAGATTACAATTGCTTAAGTATTGTACATTGATAAATATACCTCCATAAGACTTAAATCATGAATAGTGATTTAAATATCCACTTGCTCCCCTTGCTTATAGACTTCGATTTATGTCATTTTTTTAGGTTGATGGCTTACATGAAACTGCAGATACAGCCTTGTCTACCACCAAAGGCATGTGAGTTTCTTGAGTTTTCCTGTGCCAGTTCATTCGAAGATTTGACCATCAGCCACAAGGCGAAGATCAGTATCACAAATGTGCATTTGATGGATTATTTTGTATTTCAAAAATCGGAAATAGATGGAGCACCTGTTTCCAACTACAAATCGTTGTGTGATGCTGGATACAGAATTTTCACTGAAAAGTTTTGTTTTGTTTATAAAATGTTTATTTCAATCGGGTGAAATTCTGGTATGCAGTGCTGTGAAATCCGAGTACACAAAACATAAGACCTATAATGTGAAGCTTATTTTAGGAGTACCTGGTGACATTATAGGAGGGGAATGTGAATGTGTTGCTGAAGCAGGCCCCAAGGCATGTTGTAAGCATATTGCAGCTGTAAGCTATGTATTAGAGCACTTCTCCAAGACTGTCATTATTCAGTGTTCAGAAACATGCACCCAAAATTTACAAACTTTTCACCATCCCCCTACCAAACGGTTGAGGCCAGTTAGCCCTATGAAAGTGGAATGTTTGCCCTTGGAACAAGTTTTTCAGGAACCCTGCCATGATGTTAGGCCATTTTCAGGAGTTAATCAGCCTGGATATCAGCAATATGTTGAAGATATTGTGAAAAGTTCCCAACATAAGCTTGCTTTTTCTTTCGCTCTAAAAAAAGCACAGGCCAGCTGCTTTGATGTCATTCATGACCACCATTTCGGTGTGGATCCATGTGCGACTCAAGCTGAAAATCTTGTAAGAGTAAATGATGAGGAAAGGAAGAAAATTGAGGAAAATACTAGGCAACAATCCCAGCAAAGTCTATGGTTCAAAGAGGGGAAATATCGTTTGACAGCAAGTAATTTTGGGAAAATCTGTCACTCAAAAACTCCAAAAGCCATAGCAAAAGCGTTAATCAAGGGAAGTTTGTTTTGCTCCAGGCATATGAAATGGGGACTTCAAATGGAAGACTCAGCAAGGGACAGGTATTCTGAGCTAATAGGCCATGTAGTCCAAAAATCTGGCCTCATTATTCACCCTACCAGACATTACCTGGCAGCATCTTGTGATGGACTTAAGAGCTTAAAGGGCTGCCAAGTCATGAAAATGAAGCAATTTCAATTAAATGTGTTCCATACTTGGGAGAGAGCAGTGGTGCAGTGACACTGAAGAAAAATCACAACCATTACTTTCAAGTGCAAGGTCAGCTGTTTGTTACAGGCAGACATTATTGTAGTTTTGTTGTGTACACTGCTGTTGACATGTTAGTGTTGGAGATAGAGAGAGATGACATTTTCATTCGTGAAATGGTGGCAAAATTAGACAAGTTTTACCATGAATATTTTGTTCCAGTCATCCTAACCTGACATAATGGTTTTCCTGAAATTGCATAACATAAAACATACAAATATTATCCTCCCTGAAAGACGAATTTTACTGACATACAATTTTGAATGCAGTATTTTGTATGTTTTAGCAAGTCCTATAGCCCGTTCTATGTGTATTCTTTTAGAGGCTATCCTCCTGTCTGATATTGCCCCACCATATGCATCAGATATGAAACATATAAAACCAGATGGATTTATACCTATTAATACCTTAGTTGTGTTTGCATTTTTGTATGTAGAAAATGTAGCTTGCTGTGCTGTAGGGTTCTTGGGTTTTGCCATTATAATCTCAGTTGCATCAATTATAACTCTAGTTGAGGGGTATTTCTGTCTAAAAGGAAGGGGGCTGTTTTCGAGGACAGTTTCTCGATCAGGCCAAATGTTCAACTCTTTAAATTGGCAGTACATGAAATTAATCCAAACATTAAATATTCTCCCAACAGTAGTTTTATGTATTCCGAAGTTTAGGCCTAGTTCCTGATCAGATTTGTTGGTCCTTAGCTTCATAACTGTCAAGAGAAAATACAGTCTGGGTTCAAGAGGGAATACCTGTAAATTGTATCTGTTTTCTCCCAGAACAGCAAACACCAAATTAAAATGTTCGACGTCTACAAACCCTGTATAAAGCAATATGGCATCAGGGTTATCCATTATTTGCTCAACAACCAAATTACCTGTAGCATTTGTCTGAGTACTGATGTCTTTGAAAATGGGAGTCACAAATGTTTCATTCACTTCCTCGGGAATATTGACGATTTCTTCCCGTAGGCCTAGGAGTTAATGAGAGTGTATGGCCTCTTCCTTATTTATTTTTTTGTGTTCGTGGTCCACGAAAAAAGCGATGGAACAGCGCCCGGTTTTAATCTTGTTCTCTCACCTTCAAATACAAACGCATACATTCAGTGGTTGTTGTCGAAATGTGTAATCAGATTATAGGTACAAAATAAGGATTATTTCCCTTTGTAAATCACACTTACCCAGCACAGTTTTCGTGAAGTCATCGGGTTGAAAATGATGTGAACACACTTTAATATTTTCGGTCAGATTTTTCTCACTGAAATTTTTTCTTCTAATAGCATGTAACCATTTCTTCCTCATTTCTATATTTTGTGGAAATTGGTGAAACGAAAACGGGCTTCCCTGATTTTTTCAAAGAGGGACACTGCAATAGCTCGGCATAGTCACAAAAATAACAATTTAAACAACTTAAATTTGTGGATATTAGCGGCATGAGAACACAGGAGACAAATGAAGAGCGCCTTGCGCTTACCCAGTACAACAGCAGTGCACTCTATCGGTGCTAGTTCTATACATCCCTTTACGGAGCTTGGAAACAATTGTATGTCTACCCCTTATTATTCCCGTTTTCCAACGGGGTCGGGGATGAGATGCGAGGGAAGTCTTTGTGGCGATGGTTTTTACGGCCGGATGCCCTTCCTGACGCCAACCTCATGAGAGGAGTTAATGAGAGATGAAATGAATGATGGTGAATGAAACTGAGCAAGGATGTGGAAAGAAGGGGCCGTGGCCTGTCAGAAGGTACCGGTGTTGAAAATGGGAAACCACGGAAAACCATTTCAAGGACGACCGACGGTGGGGGCTCGAACCCACGCGTCTACCGAGTCAGCAGAGAGCTTGGCCCCATGACCTAATGCTGTGCTTTAGCCAGCGTAGCCACTACTGTCGGTGGAGCTTGGAAACAATAAGAGATTTATTCCCACTTTCCTGATAGGAAATAACCAAACAATAAGATATAACCTGGAGAGTACTCAAACTATTTGAATTTTCTGGCAGGGAGGATTTCTCTCGATCAACTAGAGCTAGGAATAAAAGCTGTTTTGTAGTTTACTTTTAATACGGACTAAACATTCAAATATACTACAATAAACGGAACAAAACTGCAATTAGGTATTTTTAGGTAACTTACTCGCAAATGTTGAAGACCTATATGTGGAGCGTCGCGCTATATGGCAGCGAATCTTGGAAAATAGGAGAGAGAGAGAGAGAGAGAGAGAGAGAGAGAGAGGGGGGGGGGGGGAAAGACTACTAGCATTTGTAACTTGGTGCTATAGGCGGATTATGAAAATCTGCTGGAAAGAAATGGTCACAAATGAGGAAGTCTTTAGAAGAGTGGGAGAGAGAAGATGCTTCCTTAAATATTTAAAAAGAAGAAGAAATCACCTCGTGGGCCACATACTGCGACACAATGGACTGATTGAGCTAATAATCGAGGGAACAGTAGACGGCAAGAATTATAGAGGAAAACCCAGACTGGAGTACATGAGTCAAATACTGCAAGATATGAGTTGTGGCTCATACTGTGAACTGAAGAGGAAGGCGGAGAGACGGGAAGAAGGGCGAGCTGCTGCCAACCAGCCTCACGGCTGTTAACCACAGAGAGAGGCTCGCATATCATTTATTTTTCGGAAAAGTATTAAAGCCTCTCTGTATTTAGAAGTAAGGAAATAAATAGGTAAAAACTTAAGAATCCGCTCCCTAGTTATAACCAAGAGTGACGCAGGGGCGTATATAAGGGGGGAGCTGCAGGGTCTCAAGGACCCCCCCCCCGAAAAAAAGCCAATACAAATTAAGAAAATGTTGCTTTGGTAAAAGCAGAAAATAATTGTAAATTTGGTTGTACCCTAATCTTAACTTATTGGCTAAGTTATAAACAATATTAAGATTGAAAATAGACTACCTCATGGTGTAGTGGCTAGTGTTCTTGGCTGCCACCCCGGAGGTCCGAATTCGATTCCCGGCTCTGCCAAGAAATTGCCTTGTTAGGCAAAACTGAGAATTCCACAGTACGGTACTTTTGAGAAATAAATTATCAATTTGTAAAATATATATATAAATAAAAAAACTGTTTACCTTTCTGCTTAATAAATTGACAAATATTTAGATATTTGCCATTCATACTCCATAGGCCATAATAAAAAATCATTAAGTATAAACTGATATTTGTGTGTTGTATTTTACAACTTATTTTTATTGCCACTAATTGTAGGCTATATAAACTTAGAATTTTACAATTAACTCTTATCTAAAATAATTACACAAAGTTATATGCTCTAAGATATTGGTTGATATTTCTGGGTATTTTGCGGTGACAATCCTCTGAGAATACTCACAATTTTCCAGAATAGTCAGTCCCCCCCCCCCCCCCTAAAAATTGTATATACGTCCCTGGAGTGACGGACCTAATATTTCCATGATACTTGCATGTGAGCCCTTGTAGGTGTCTTAAACAGGCGACTCTGTGTTTTAAGAAGACTGTCCTATCATGAGGTGTTACTGAATGCGTGTTGTACGCGGTATCGGAAACTCTGGGTACAGACCTTGCCCCACTTGAATGGGAGCTGTCCGGCGCCTTTCATGATGGTCATCAGCGTGACACACTTCCACGGTAGACACCTCTCTCGCGGCTGGAATTAGACACCCTCTAATAAACCCTCCTCTAGCCTACGGTTTCAATACACTAGAAATGTTGTTTTGAAAATTTCAAACTGAATGCAGGAAATTATACTTATGAACATTCAAACAAAAACAAAAGTTTGGTGTTTTTCAGTCGGTCAACACGAATGTACCCAAATAGAGCTGGGTTATGCCCTAATCCTGAAATAAATTTCATAATATTAATAAATACACTAGGATGACCAGTTTCAATCGTCAAGCGATCATCATCAGATCCATTACACTTAGGCTATAACATCTATGTTGAAGACTACAGGTGAAAATTATATACCATATGTATAATTATTTAGTTGCAGTGTTGGTAATGCAACAGTCGGTGTATGCTAAATGTGGTATATCTAGTGTTAGGTGAACTTCTAAAATAGTGATAAAAATCCGGAATTTGTCTGTTAGGGGTGATTATATGGTTATACAAAATCAACTATGGTTATACTGTAATAATACAGGCTTATACTTATCGGGCTGTCTCCTTAACTGGAACTTGAAGCAGTTGCATGTTTCCTTAGGCACCAGTTATAGTCGACTACCCCGGGTGTTAACTGGGCGGAACTGGTTTTCCCCTACCTCCCCCTTTGGTTGCTATGTTCTTTCTGAGGTCAGTGCCATGTTTATTTGTGTGACGTTGCCAAACCTAGATAAGAATATATGCTATTGAATACAAGAGTCAGCAACTATTAAAGACCGTGGAACTATCTTCGCCACGCGTGGACTAAAAAAGCCATTTAAACTAAGCGGTACACGGTCTATTGAAGACGTCCCGGCACCTTTAATACTGCCGCGCATATCGGCCTAGGTTTATTGCAGAAAAAAGTACATAGTACCCTGATCCAAATAACATTTACCTGAAAAGCACCAAACTTTTGTTTACTTAGGCAACACTGAAAAATAGCTTCAAACCTCACAATGAACATTCGAAATTCAAAAGGAAAACTATTAACAAATTAATACCTTTCATCATCATAATCGACTTTGGCAAACTAAGGACCACGTAAATAACTCTTCATGATTTCAGTTGTCTTTGGCGCCAGTATTCCTTCATTCTCTTGCTCACAGCTTCTATCTTTTCAGCTGTCCAATGTTGTTTCTTCTTGGTCGCTGTTTCTGGCTCTAGGAACCTCTCAAATGTGTGTATCTTATTTCTGAGAGTTGTTCTGTTGCGGATATCTTGATCAGTGATGTTCATTTCTTGTACATCCTTCTTGGTGTTAGCAAACCATTTTTTTTATAGCAGTTGCCTTTTTTCTATTGGGCTTGTTGAACTGGTTAAGGGAACCGGGACATGTGATAGGCTCAAAAATGTCAATTTTTATTTTTCAGCTTAAAAAAATCTCCCATCTTTCCTGAAGAATTTGGAGTATCAATTATTGTGCTGAAGCGATATTTGATGCAATAAAATTAGGTTTAAACATAATGTTTTAAGGCTCTACTGTAGCTACAAATCAAACATTCTGTTTGTGTTTACCGTAAGTCATGTTTGGAAACTTCATGTACCATTTTCTCAGAAACCATCTCATCAATATATTTGAAACTTGGTAGTCTCTAAGAAACTATATACACACATCAAAAAAAGTTTTGCATCACCTCGGTTCCAAGAGTTCCGGAACCGTTAAATACAAAGGGAATAGAGATCAACACAAACAACATTTCAGCTCGTTTTATTGCTCATGAGACCCACACATTGCATGTTGTACCATCATACAGCTAGACTTTCAGCATTTGTGGTCCAGATTGCAGTACACACCACTACCTCTAATACCCAGTAGCAGGTCCTCTTGCATTGATGCATGCCTGTATTCGCCGTGGCATACTATCCACAAGTTCATCAAGACACTGTTGGTCCAAATTGTCCCACTCCTCAACGACAATTCGGCGTAAATCTCTCAGAGTGGTTGGTGGGTCAAGACGTCCATAAACAGCCCTTTTCAACATATCCCAGGCATGTTCGATAGGGTTCATGTCTGGCGAACATGCTGGCCACTGTAGTCGAGCGATGTCGTTATCTTGAAGGAACGCATTCACAAGATGTGCACGATGAGGTCGAGAATTGTCGTCCATGAAGACAAATGCCTCTCCAATATTCTGCCGATATGGTTGCACTATGGGTCGGAGGATGTCATTCAGGTATCGTAAAGCCGTTTCGGAGCCTTCCATGACCACCAGTGGCGTACGTCGGCCCCACATAATGCCACCCCAAAACATCAGGGAACCACCACCTTGCTGCACTCGCTGGACAGTGTGTCTAAGACGTTCAGCCTGACCAGGGTGCCTCCAAACACGTCTCCGACGATTGTCTGGTTGAAGGCATATGCGACACTCATCGGTGAAGAGAACGTGATGCCAATTCCGTGGGGTCCATTCAGCATGTTGTTGGGCCCATCTGTACCGCGCTGCATGGTGTCGGGGTTGCAAAGCTGGACCTCGCCATGGACGTCGGGAGTGAAGTTGCGCATCATGCAGCCTATTGCGCACAGTTTGAGTTGAAACACGACGTCCTGTGGCTGAACGAAACGCATTATTCAACATGGTGGCATTGCTGTCAGGGTTCCTCCGAGCGGCAATCCGTAAGTAGCGGTCATCCACTACAGTAGTAGCCCTTGGGCGGCCTGAGCGAGGCCTGTCATCGACAGTTCCTGTATCTCTGTACCTCCTCCATGTCCGAACAACATCGCTTTGGTTCACTCTGAGACGCCTGGAAACTTCCCTTGTTGAGAGCCCTTCTTGACACAAAGTAACAATGCGGACGCGATCGAACTGCGGTATTGACCTTCTAGGCATGGTAGAACTACAGACAACATGAGCAGCGTACCTTCGTCCTGGTGGAATGACTGGAACTGATCGGCTGTCGTACCCCCTCCGTCTAATAGGCCCTGCTCATGCATGGTTGTTTACATCTTTGAGCAGTTTTAGTGACATCTATGAACAGTCAAAGGGACTGTATCTTTGATACAATATACACAGTCAACGTCTATATGCCGGAGATCTGGGAACCGAGGTGATGCAAAACTTTTTTTGATGTGTGTAGATCTACTAGTGGAAGTATCTTGATTAGCTCAATAAGCCCAGCTTGAAAAGCACTGACAATTTTAAAGAAAATGTCAGTTTTCAAAAAGGATGTAAGAAAAACAGATAACCCAGCTCCTGTAAACGATAGGGCAATACTTTTACTTCAGAAGCTCGATAATGGTTGAAATGCAAAGTTTGATGGGTCTGGTTTGAGTATTTGCTCAGAAAAAGGGACATGAGTTAAGGGAATTTATAACAATATATTGTTTTAACATTGTTTTTGTAATGCTCTCTCTGACACAAAATATTCAACATAGAAGTTTAGAATTCTACACAAATAATGATGAATGTACTCTGAATACACCAAAAGAACATTCAGGATATAACTATTGTAGTTTCTGAGATATGTAACTAAACTAAACATCGGTATTAGATAAATATTATTCTGTAGATTCACACGTCCCGGTTCCCTCTTTTTTTTTTTTTTTTTGTATTGGGCTTGTTGAAGTGGTTAAAAATTTTCTTAGTGAGTCTGTCGTCAGCAATCTTTGAAACATGTCAAAAGAATTTAACTCTTCGTTTTCGTATGGTATCTGAAATTCTGTTGATTGTTTTATATACTTCTTTGTTACTGCATAATCGGTGTCAGCACTTTTTTTTTGGTCCGAGAATTTTTCTTAAAATCTTCCGTTCCTTTTTTTTTTTAATTTCTTCAATATCTTTTTTAGTTCTTAGTCCTAGGCATTCCGAAGTATACAGGCACTCTGGTTGAATTACTGTTTGATAGTGTCGTAGTTTAGTCCTAATACAAATCGCTTTCTTGTTGTATGTGTTTTCGTAAGGTGGAAAGCAAGCTCCATTTTCCTGGCTCTCACATGACTTCCTTCTTTGTCGAGTCCGTTAGGTTGAATTATCTCACTAAGGTACTTGAAATTTACAACTTTACTTATCTTATCCTCTTTTGTTGTCATTATTGATCTCGGGGCTTCTTTAATGTTTTTTTTAATTTACTGTTTATACTCTCTGCATGCTCCACTTCATAAGTAGTACTACATGCACTTACAATACATTTGATCATCAACATCCAAGTCCCACTCCAGTCATCCGGGTGTGGTTTACAAGCCTCCTCCACCCCTTTCAGTCCTTCCATTTTTCCTGTTCCATCACTTCTGCCACATCCAATCCAGCTTCTCCAATGTCCTTCAAAATTTGGTCCAACCACCCTCTTCTCGGTCTTCCAACTGGTCTCTTTCCCTTGAATTCTTTTTCTAATTCCCTTCTTGCTACTCTTTCCTTACCCATTCTTTTTACATGTCCGAACCAACGTAACCTTCCTTTCTGTATCTTCTGATTTAATGGTTCCATATTTAACTCTTCTCTGATTTTAATATTTTGAATTCTATCCCTTCTTGTCTTTTTAACTGAAGTTCTTAAAAAATTCATTTCTACTGCTTGTATCTTACTATTTTGCCTTTTATTCGTTACCAGTGTTTCCAGTCCATATGTTACAATTGGTATGAAATAATGTTTATATAATGTTAATTTCGTTCTCTGTGTACTTTGTCATCCCATAAAAGTTCTCTGACTTGGTGATAAAATGTGGTACCTTTACTTAGTCTGTTATTAATTTCAATGTTGATGTCATTACTTCCATTTATAGTGCTACCTAGATATGTAAACTGATCTACATTCTCTAACCGTACCCCATCTATGTTCACTTGACTTTTCTTTTTCTCCTTTCCACAGTACATGACTACAGTTTTCTTTTTACTAATTACCATTCCAAACTCCTTCAAATTTGCATTCCAAATGTCCAAAAATGAATAAAATAAATTACATTCTTCTTCTTCTTCTTTTTTCCGATGAGGCCTGGTAGGGACGACGTGCCAATTTCAATTCTTCACACTTTGTTGTTTTCTCTTCCGTTCCCTCCAGCACTCCTTCATCCGTTCACTATGCTGCTTCTTTCTGTCCTCGGACCACTTCGCACCAGGTTTCTTTGGCAATCTTCCTTGGAATCCTTTCATACTTAATACCCTTTTTCTAAAGATCCTTTTCACCGTTTCTTCTTCACTTATATTATTTCTTTTTAAATCTTTCTTTACTTCTTGAATCCAGCTAGTTGTTGCCCTTTTCTCCCAAAGGTACTTGAATATCCTTTTTGTTAATCTAGAATCATCCATTCTGTAAATATGTCCAAAAAATTGCAATCTCCTTTTTCTTATCGTTTCTGTTATATTTTCTATGTTCCTGTATATTTCATCATTAGATCTTAATTTCCATACTTACATTACATTATAATAATTCAATTTCAAGATGACTTAATCTTAACAATATCAAACAATATTATTCTTCGTTTTTTCCTAAGAGCTTGAAAATCCAGAGCATTAACAAATTTAGAAAATTCCTTCAAATATTTTTTTAATAGCACAGATTTCTGAATTGGCCAGTTTTCGTCTCTATTAACACTATTAATCAAGAATTGCCTAATATTTTTCACTTCACTGCACACGAAAATTATATGATCTTTAGTCTGAGGGCTGCTTTTACAGGAACACTCGGGATTACGTATAATTTTAAGCCTGTGTCAGTACGAAGCAATATTTCCATGTCCAGTCAGTATTGTAGTCATATTAGGTGTTAAGGTGATTTTGGATTTTAATCTACCTGCAACTGTTGGAAAGAATTCTTTTGTAAGTGTGCCTTTTGAATTTTGTTCCCATTTTTGCTGCCATTCATTCTGAGATGGGTATTTTATCGAAACAAACCTCACTTAATTTTGTAGCCTCCTTTGCAATTTGATCAGCCAGTTCATTGTTCTTTAATGTTGGTCATGAAATGGGTCTTTTCAAATGATAAAAAAAGAAATTAATTTAAAAAATACTTTTTTATTTAATCTTACCATATTTTTTTAAACTCCATCTCGTTTCTGAACACGCATTTAAAGGATCTTGACGTACTATCATTGTGTTCTGTAAACTCAGTGTAAATAATTCTATAAGAAGCAAACGCCGAGGGAAATACACAAAGGCTTAGAACTAGGTTCAATGACAGTTGGTGTATTCTGTCCGTCAATTTAAATGCCACTGAGTTCAAACCAATGTCTGCCTAATCGGACACCAACATAAATATCAAACTGGCGCCTTCTTGTGTAGAAATATAACTTTTACACTTTATAACTGTTGACCCTTTTGCAACTTGTACGGATCGAGGAGTAATAAGGAGACGTCCTGTCAGCGCTATAGCATGCAAAGAGTTGAAGCTCTGACCACACCCCCATACTAGCTCGACTCCAGGGGTAAATGAAGCCTACCCTAGACTTATTTATTAAAGGGATTTAACTATGACTAGCGGACCGGTGCGAGAAATCTCGCATGTTCATAAACCACACTTTCCCCAATAGGTTTATAATGAAATTATACGGTTTGAGTATTCATTCCTTAGATTTACTGTTTCTGAAATCCATGCAAAATGATAAAGGAAAGACCTCAGAATGTTAAAATGACATGAAACAGGCGTCACAGCGGCCAAAATGTAAAGTGGACAGAAATTATGGAGTGTATTTTCCTACAGCATCAGTATATGCAAATCGCACACTTCGTACATTATTTTAAAGTCATTTATTTAAGAAATAATATCGTATGGCCTTGGATGCCGGGTGCAAGCTTTGTAATTTGACACCCAGAGGGTAGCTTGCATGTCGAATTTCGTTGTTCCTTGAATCACTATGAAAGTCAAGGAGGTTGGATATCTAAGCTCCTTGAACACTATAGCGCTTCTAGTAGAGAAATGAGGAACTTTGTGTTGGAGGAAACTCCCGAGATTAATTTTGTCATTATAAACACGGCCTACTGAATTCAAATAGATTCTTTGACATGCCAACATCGCATGACATGCGTGTCGTATTTTTGCCGCCTTTCAAAAAAAAATCACTCACCACGGCCAGGAGCGAACCTGAAATCTTGGGGTTAGTAGACCAACACGCTATCCACTCACCCACCGTGGCAAGCTTATTTAAGAAATTATAGATGTTTATGAAATTAAAGTGCTATTCGTCACTGCTAATGTCTATTCTCTTTCATTTGAATGCTCATTTGTCACGATCGATCGCTTGTGAGCGCCGCAGGAGGGATCTATACTACTGAAATAATATATATGAAGATTACCCGTAAAAGAATCGTGAGCACGTGTAGTACAAAGTTGTAAGGCATATGTCGATGGAAATCAAGGAATATTTGTTGTTCTTTGCTGGCTAGCAAAAATAATGTACGAAGTGTGCGATTTGCATATATAGATGCTGTAGGAAAATACACTCGAAAATTATGTTAACTGACGTAAAACGTTTAATTTTGCAACATAAACTAAAGCAATATGATCTAAAAAATAGTATAGTACTTGGGAATTGAATGAATTATACCGGTATGAGTTTTTATAGCATGTAATTATTGTGGGATTACATACCACTGTATTCTTAACTTATCTCCGATTAGTATAAAACAAAGTCTCCGATTCTTGGATGTCACGGATAATCTCGAGAACCACTGGATGGATTTTGGTGCGGTTTTCACCATTCTGTAAAGGATATCTCGAGAACGGTTTCTGTAGAAAAATAATTTATTTATGATCAAAGGAAGCCAAGCAGTAACGATTTCAGTGAAAAAGTCGGAAAGAACTGGCGTCCGTGCGCTTTTCAAGCTGACGCTGCGCAAACCGTTAAAAATATCAATGTACTATGAGCGTAAGAATTGTTCAGCATGAAAAGTTTTACAAAAAAGTCCGGGAGAGCATATCTCTATCTTCAATACATCGCCCACTATAAGTGTTTTTAGGTTGGACTGAAGGGGGATTTGTGTTTCATGCACCTCGCCAATCTTAAATTACGTCTGACAAAAATTCGTTGCACATGCATCTCCATGATAATTTAATTAATAGTCCAGTCAGTGATTTTAACCTATCGTGCCGAGACGTAAAATGGATATAGGTCGTAGTTCATTGACATCGAAAATAAAGCGTTTATCACGTAATGCATTCATAACTGTTCCCGGGCGAAGCCGTGGCGGGTTGCTAGTACCAAATATTAGGCAATGCTGAGATACCAGTAGGCCTTCCATTATATGCACGAATGTGTATAAAATAAATTAAAAAATTTAAAATATTAAGGCATGTGAAGTGAGTGGGTGGTGGCGTTATTGTTTTTATTGCACGATGCTTTGAAAATAGGCCAGTTCAGTTTGGGTAACAAAATAAACTTGGCCTAGGCTGAGGTTTGAAATTAACACGCTAATATATTCAAATAATGGCATATGAATTTTTTAACACCCACGAGCAATAAATCTAGAGCTCAAATCACGTTAAAAATAGATTGGGATAATTAGGTTAACACCGTTCATTAATTGACAAGCAGAAACTATTTCCATTAACAAACGAAGGAAAATGTCCGTAATTAATTCCTTATAATCAAAATACTTACGGTATATTCGTAGGCACATAAGCCACTATTTGAACATTTAACGAATGATACTACAACAGTAAGGTGGCTACTCTAAAGTTGAATAAATAATAAATGGTAAAGAAAGTGAATTGACATTCCTTTTGGCAGGTGGGAGTTGTGTTTGTGCAACAATATGCCACACACGTCGGTATTTCGACCCACACGCGAAATATCACCACCATGTCACACCATCCCATGTTATTCTTATGAGCCTAACGCAATGTTTCGAGCACTAGTGCGGGAGTTACATCACTTCCTGGCCGTTAGGGCCTCTCCTTGCTACGGATTAAGTTTAAATGATGCATCATAATCCCAAGTAGCTGTCCAATGTTCCGGCATGCCGACGAACCCGTTAGATATTGTCTGGCGTTTCGAATGGTCCTTTCTACTTCTTATTGATCTTATTGATCACTAAGGCCCGAAAGTTCACGCAAAATCATATTTTTGCATATTTATGCATATTTTGGTTATTTATTTTCTCCTTTTCCCATTTAAGTGCATATCTCTGCTTGTGAAGGGCGTATATCCTAATTTCCTGTTGTTTTGAAACACTTTTTATTACTTAATGTTACTTAAATTCGTATATTTTGATTCGGACTCTTGAGAGTCCATCACAGAATAATACTGAAATTATTTTAATAACTAGTACGTTTCAGTCCTTTTTGAAAGTCAATAGCAATTATTTGTATTCAGCATTCATTATGTAAATATTGTAAATTATTTTCATTTTTTAAAATTCAATGTATATTAAAATTATACTTAAAATTAACATAATAAAATAATTATTGATACTCAACACCGCTTGAAGTTCCTTAAAACAACATTTCCTACTATTTAGAACTGTTTGTTAGTTGATATATTTTAAAAAGGTGTATTTTTGTTTCCATCTGTTCATATTTTCTTTATATTCAAAATAGAAACGCTAAGGAATACGGAGTGATCGTATTGTCGTAGTTATATCATAGTGCATATTTCTTGAAACGTGGTGCATATTTGCATGCATATTTATTCATTTAATAGTGCATGAACTTACTGATTTTTATTTATTTATTTATGCTTATGGCATTGTACACAAAATCGATATACTATTTACATATATACATATATATACAAAAAAGGGAGAAAGCCATTAAAACAATCAACTTAGCCCTACAGATTTCACAGCTGTATGTCCAGTTCGTCTAGCCACTGTATGGCCTGAGTAGATGTCACCATAAGGTCGTTCATTGATCGAGAGTACGCCCTCTTCGGACATTCTGCTACAATATGGTGGATGATTTGATTCACTGCACCACAGTCACAGCTGGGAGAAGTTCGCAATGCCCCACTTATGAAGCAGAATGATAAATAGAACTTACTGATCACTGAACCACACTGTCTGGAACATAGCATCCCTTACAGGTCCGATGGTGCGAGTGCAGACACAGAGGTCACCAAGTACGAAGATTCCTTAGTTGACTTATGCTACAGACTATCTCGACTGCCGTATTTGGCTCAGTGACCTAACATATCCGTGTCTTCCTCATTGTCACGTCTGGAGGTTCATCACGACGAGATAAACAGTCACGTTAAATTAACACCTTCAGTCCGTCCTTCCTTATACAATGAGAGCCTTCTCTAAACGGAGTTTCGGATGTACCGTGTGACGGCCGGGGCACTGTGGCTAGCCACGTGTCGAGCCAGGCACTGCCGCAAGCAGCAGCGTAGCGCCCAACTAGTTCAACACATTTACAAGGACGTTTTGGTACACTCGCTGTAATTCATCCTCACGGCTATTTCGTTCTCAAGAGCCTCCAGAGTACGGGGATTGTTTCTGTATACCTTTTGTTTGAGGTAAAAATCGCACGGCGCTGGAACTTACGAACACATTTACTGGAAAACGTATTCTTGAAAAGATAAGTTTTCACTTGGTAAATTCCTTTCAATAGGTCCACGACCGATTTCCTTACAATAATCCATTATAGAACTTCTCTTAGCATTGATCAGGCGGATTTTCAATTTATCAATTCTATCAATCAATAGAAATAATTCATCATGAAAATTAATAAATGTAAAACAAAAATACTGGAATGCAGCCGAAATTAATCAGAAACCTCTATGGACATCAAATTGGAAGGTGAAAAAGAGTGACAGTCAGTCTGAAAGACTAGACTTTGTATCATTTTAAATGCTACAAATGCTGAAAAATGCTGGGCGAAAGCCTCATGATCATGAAGCGAACTGCGTGAACTCAAAGTCCATTAGCAAGTGCAAACCAAGGTCAAAGGAGGTAGCTGGCTGGATGACGTCACGCTCACCGGAGCGCGCGGGGACAGGAGGGAGCTTAAGCGGTACTATGACGTCTCACACCTCAGTGCATTCTCGGTACATTTCGTCCCGTCGCCGTAACGTAACGCCAGACCTCAGTGTAACGACGAAGTCGACAAGATCAATTAAAATGATAAAACTAAAGAAAATAGGAGACTTGTGTTACTTAGGAAGCAAAATAACCAGTGATGGACGAACGAAAGAGAATATAAAAAGTAGGTTGGCTCAGGCAAGGAAAGCATTTCTACAAACAAGGAATCTGTTGACATCGAATATAGATTTAGGTGTTAGGAAGTCATTTTTGAAAGCCTTTGTCTGGAGCGTGGCGCTCTATGGAAGTGAAACTTGGACTGTTAGTGCAGCAGAAAAGAGGAGAATTGAAGCGTCTGAAATGTGGTGTTACAGGAGATTGATGACGATCAAATGGGTAGATAGGGTAACAAACGAAGAGGTATTAAGACTAGTGGGAGAGGAGAGAAGTTTCTGGCGATTGCTGATGAAGAGAAGAGATAGGTTGGTAGGACACATACTAAGACACCTGGGTAGATTATTGGCTGAGGAATAACCCACCCACCAAGGGAAGATGATTAAGAAAAGGAAGTGGGTTTCGGACTGGAGAAAAAGGATAGAGAAATAGGATGAGAGTTCCACAAAAGTTATAAATTTAACCTTTAATGCACTTAGAGTCGGTTTCCACTGAAAATCCGTTCTCTGATACCTAAAATGGGTAAGAGCTTGGTCTAAGCTGACGGGAAATACAGCTAGGACTTGGGCGGTTTGCAAGAGAGTGGCCTTAGTATATTCCCTCTCAAGCAGGCACAAGACTACTATAGGGAAGGGTGTTGGTCTGGCAAGACTGAGAGTAACAGATTTGTTGTATGTCTGTTCAAAGAAATTCGTTTTTGCAAAGTAATTCGAAGGATGCCAATAATTTGAATCAGGTTTGGTATTTCCAGTTTTCGAAGTTATAGAGTTCCTGAAAAAGCGACCAAGTGCTTCCAGGAAGGATAATGACAAAAAATTATACCTTGGGGAGTAATTTTGGGAAGTGGACCAATGGTTGCATTTGGAAATGGCTAAGCTTTTACTCAGCGAGAGGCCGGCTAAAAGTTTAGGCAAAGAAAAACACTTATCTTTTGGAAAACTGACCATAAGTTTTCGGAGAGGATCTCCACAAGCAGGTAGCTGGCGTAGCGAGCTTTACTTGCCTTACTGGCCAGTTAGAATTAGCTATTAAAGCTAAGAGAAACTTTAACGAGATTACCACTAAGAGTTCTTGCTCAAATGCAACGAGTGGTGAAAGCCCTATCAATAGATTTAATAGCATCGAGTAGGGAGAGCCAAGGAGGACAGGATCTTGCCTAACCGTTGTACTAGAAAAAATGAAAAGGCAAAAAGAAACGCTTAATTTATTTAACAATTCAAAAGAAGTTGATAACTTTAATAAATAAATATTTTCAATTTGGTTAACAAATTTGGGGTCACAGACCTCAGAAAACATTAAACGTTTGCTCCAGGCACTTAACAATTCTTTAGGTTTCAAACCTTATATATGTACTAAAATCTTTAAGATTTAAAAAAGACAAATGAAGTAATTAAAGTTTAAACATTCAATTGAGTACAAGGAGTGTACTTTAAGAAATTTCCAGGTAACTATTTTAGAAAAAAGTTACAACTTCGAAAATAACAATAAGAAAAGCATGAAGAATAAGATAGAAGTTCCTACAACTTCTTATATTTATACAGAATTAATGTTGGTTAATATACAAATATGGGCAGGTCACTTACTGTGAACCCTGAAGAGAAAATCAAAAGGAAGGTTCTCGACCTCCTATGTTTTAAGTAGGAATTACGAGCCAAATGGGGCAGTTTCCATTTCGTGAGACCTAGAAATAACTCACTCGAGAGTTGAAAGAATTGTTTTTCCTTATTATAAGGTAGAAACAATGTAAGTTTGAACCGTGTATAAAACACGTAGTTATACAGAAATTAAGTAATGCTAAACAAACAAGATGGAAGGGCACTTCGTTATAGTGACACCTTATAGAAAAGTTACAATTTTATTAATATGGTGTGTTAGTAGAAGGTTTAGGGAAGATCAATTGGGATTGAGGAGAAATGTTCATGGCCTTATTTAATGTAAACGGACGTTCGCGACGCGGAAGAAATACTGAAAGCACTGTTTCTCACTATAGTCTTTTGAATAGATGAAAAATTCACTGTAGCAACACGAAAGTTTATGGGAAAGAAAGTTATTGCAATGATGAAAAAGGACTGGTTGCACTAGATAGGCGAGAGTCTATTTCTTGAGAAGTTTGTGAATTACAATTAAATGCGCCATAGAACATTCCAGCGGTGGAAGAAAATTCGCTATTGTAGTAATTTAGAAGTAAGATTCTTCAATTTTAAATAGTATTCTCACAAGTGAGTGAAAAATACATGACGACAGGACTTGTAGATAAAGTTCAGGATCTGGAAGGTTCCAGAACGATCTTAATAGAAGAATGGAGCCAAAGTTAATCCAGCGGAGGAACTAGCTTGGTGAATTATAGACAGCGGGTATTAGATATTATCCCACGTGGTGAGAAGAAAAGCTACTTTCTATTAAGGTTGGCTTAGACAGACAAAAGCTCAACATGGCAAATCCCGCGAAGAATAATTGTTGCCCCAAATAAGTAATCTCACGCTGTCTATAAATTATCGTTAAAGCATGTAGAAGTTAAAACCGATGAAGATGAAGTTAAAACTTTAAAGCTGTACTTATCTTGGTTGCATGTCGAAGGTGAAGTTCCCTTTGACGGATGCCTAGAGTGCTAACATGGCGTAGAGAGTAGAGAGTGCCTCTTGGTTTGAGGAGACTGGCTCTAGTTGAGCCCTGACTGATCGAGTCAACTGCCGATTTACAAGTGAGACCTGCTCAGCAAAGCGCGGAGGGTCCAAGGAAGGGAAAGAGTGGGGGTAGGAGACAAAAGGAATACATATCAGAATAACCAACATAAGAAATTAAATTCTCTTGAGGAGATGGTCTTCAAAGAGTTGATAGCAGGCGATACTAGCACAGCATGGTGAGTGAAAAAGTAAACGACGTTCTCTTGCTCATGGAGATAATAGCTGGCGATGGTAGCAAAATCTGGTGGCCAGATGGATAAGTAAATCCTCTTGCACCAGGAAGAATTGAGGAGCTTCAGAGATCCGCTGCTAGATGACGCTAGGTGGGTCATGGAAGATATATCTCTAGAACAGACTCATAAAAGATATAAGCGACATGATCACCAAAGAGAAAATAGAAGATCACTGTTGGTGTTTGACAACGAGGAAGGAATGAACAAGCAAAGAGCATTAAACTTTATATTCTCTCGTACCGTGTATTCCAAGAATACACCAACACCCAGGAATAGCAAGCTTAGTTAAGGAAGGAAGGGTCGAGGACAAGAACTGTAGGGGTAGACCAGGTTAAAATATGTTAAACAGATTGCCTCGGACGTAGGGTGTGGTATCTATGTAGAGATGAAACGATTAGCTCACGACAGGGAGAAATGGAGTGCTGCATCAAACCAGTCAAAAGACTGAAGATTCAAACACATCAATCAATACGGATGTATCTATTTACCATGTTTTTAATGGTTAATGTGTACGCATTGTATTTACAATATTCCTTCCCTGATCCGTCCTGAGAAGAAAACTACATGGTCATTGGCTGCATTACTAAGAAAACTATCCATGTTCACGGGATACGAAATAGTCTACAGTGCTTCACCACAAGTCGCAATTAGCACAACTAAGATAGCTTGTCAGCTCCGTATGAAATAAATACAATGAGCATTCGGGGCCAGTCAACTGGCAGTGACTAATCTATGGAGTAGGCTCTCACTGTATAAGGTCGTATTGACGCCAATCGCCTTGTTGGTGTTCCCAGAACTAATAATAATGGAAGTCCTTACGCTACACTGAGGCGGTTTCGGTGGCGTAATAGATAGCATGCTGAGATTATATGCCCAAGATCGCGGGGTCAAACCCGGCCGAAGTCGTCGGATTTTTTAAGAACGTTAAAAATCTCTCAGTAGGCCTATGCCTTCGAAGGGGAAGTAAACCCGGCGGGCCCATGTCATACATTTATGGCATGTAAAAGAACCTTCCACTAACTACAAAGCTAAATTTGTAGGTTACATCTAATTAACGCTCTTTTCCAACGCTCGCAGTGTAGCGGAGGTTGGTTGGTTCTTTAATTTAGGGGCTGCGACAACGCGGTCATGTAGCCCCGTGTAGACTACTTTGAGTGTGTGTAGAATCTGTCTGATAACCGGTGTTAATTGTGATACAACAAAAACATAGGTATTTTAATGGAGACTCGGCTCAAATAAAATTTTCCATTTCAATGCATTGGATCTTAATTTGCAATAAAGAATTTGGTTCTAATCAGCTTTGTCATTATAATTTGGCCACCTCTGTAGTACTATGACCTCACTGAGCTTCATTGAAATCGCTCCTGCCGTTTAGATTTTATTAGGCACACACACACACACACACACATACGCACACGCTCGGACAAAAGGTGATCTCATAAGCCTATTTGTTTTGGTCATCATCATCAATGAAAATAGGCTAAAAATAACTTGGTTTGAGTTGAAATCTAAAATTTTTCAAATTCCGTTTTATGGCGAATAACACCAAAAAAAAAGCCAAATTCGTGAGTCATAGATTTTTGCGAGTGTTCCGCGAGTTGAAACGTGTAATTATGATATTTTTAAATTTAAAACATGTTCTAAACCAATGGTTTTTTTTTCTTCATGAATCACGAATTTTGACTGTCTCTAGAATGACACACGACCACGATATCGCAAAGCTGGTTTGTCAAAGCATGTAGTATTTTCAAGTCACGCATGAAGGTCCGGTCCGTACTGTCGAGTAGGAAGCCATGCAAAGTGGAAGTATTACGAGCAATCACATCATAACCAGTCTGAAAGCTGTGTCCCACTTTGTGCTCTGAGAGCTTTCTGCGAGACTCGGGAACGACCCTTCTATACACCAGCCAGCAATAAAACTGCCGAGGTCTGCAAATTATTAGAAACAAATCATCATATATATTATTTCAGTAGTATAGATCCCTCCTGCGCCGCTCACAAGCGACCGATCGTGACAAATGAGCATTCAAATGATAGAGACTAGACATTAGCAGTGACGAATTGCACTCTAATTTCATAAATATATATAATTTGTTTAAAAAATGACTTTAAAAAATGTACGAAGTGTGCGATTTGCAGATACTGTTGCTGTAGAGAAATACGCTCCATAATTGCTGTCCACTTCACATTTTGGCCGCTGTGACGCCTGATTCATGTCATTTTAACATTCTGAGGTCTTTCCTTTATCATTTTGCATGGATTTCAGAAGCAGTAAATCAAAGAAATGATTACTCAAAGCGTATAATTTCATAAATATCGAATAACCAGTGAGTGTTATGATGATCCAATTTTCAGTGATTGCCTTCTTTAACTTAGGGAACGTAGAACTTGAAATTCTAACTGAAATGTAAATAGTGTTCTTTAATCATTTGGTTGAAATAAAAACATAACAACCTTTCTCCTTAAGTCTCTCATTATAAACCTAAGTGTGGTTTATGAACATGCGAGATAACTCGCACGGGTCCACTAGTATAGAATTTAAATCAGTCAGAATGTTATTCAGAATCATTTTATTGCACAACGGATGACTTCTTTTTATCACCCTACGTATAGTTCTAATACTTAAAGTTGGTGTCTGACACTTATTAGAGGGAGGTCCTTTTACTGCCTGCCGGGGTGGGATAAACAGAGGCGGGGGTATGGTTGTCATGGTAACGGGGGTGAGGCGACTTATCTCCATGGCAACCACAGTCGCCCCAGCCCCGTTACCATGACAACCATACCCCCCTTTCTTTATCCCACCCCGGCAGGCAGTAAAAGGACCTCCCTCTAAGAAGTGCCAGACGCCAACTTTAAGTATTAGAACCATAGTGAAGTTTTCTCCCTAGTAGACTTATAACTTTTCCCATAAGGAATTGTGACTAAAGAGTTTTAGAATTAGGTATTTCGAAGGATATCTGAGATTGGTCTATTTTCTCTTGTTTCATTGACTCTGAAATGTGCCCTCTAAATCAGGTGATTTCAATCCATGGTCCACGAATCTTTGTATGAAGAGCGGATGATCAGTTGGTTGGTTGGTTCCTCAGTTTAGGGGCTGCCACAACGCGGTCATGTAGCCCCGTGTACTTTGGGTGTGTGTAGAATCTGTTTGATAACCGGTGTTAATTGTGATGAGAGTGCATTAGTGTGTGTTATCTGTTTTTAATTCAGGTAAGGACTGCAGACGATAATTTCAAGTAGTTCCTACTTTTGCTACCAAATGCTACCGTCAACGACACCTTGCTGTGAACTTGGCTACTACTAGATGTCATCGCAACCAGCGCCTGGTGACGAAAGTTGGAACTTCAGAGCATTAATCAAACCAAACCTACAAATTTTGCTTCACACAAGTTTAGTTAGTGGATATACATTTATGACATGAGCCCGTCGGCTTTACTTCCCCTCCGAAGGAAGGCATACTGAGGGATTTTTAACGCTCTTAAAAATCCGACGACTTCGGCCGGGTTTGAACCCGTGACATTGGGCATAGAAGCTCAGCATGCTACCGACTACGTCAGCGAGGCCGACATACGTAGGCACATATGCCATTATTCGAATATTTAACGAATCTAGAACAGTAAGATGGCTACCAATAAATGGGAAGTAAAGTGCACTAACTTGTCAAATGACATTCCTTTTGGCAGGTGGGAGTGGGAGTTGTGTTTGTGCAAACATATGCCACATACGTCGGCATTTCGACCCACACGCGAAATGTCATCACTCGTCACACCTGGGCCTAACGCAATGTTTTGAACACTAGCATGGGAGTTACTTGTAGCTTCACTTCCTGGTCGTTAGGGCCTCTATTTGTTCCAAACACAGTATAGTATAATAATAATAATATTAATTGTGCAATCACACATAATCACAGAGAGATACTCTAACATCGAGTCAGATTTCCGCAAGCGACGACTGAGATTCTACGACCACATTATGAGACTGAATGACGACCGGCTAACAAAGAGAATATTGACTTACTTACGGAAACTTAAAGTGACAACAGTCTGGGTTACCCGAGTCCAAATTGATCTCGAAAGTGCCAACATCATACCAATAGACATAGACGATCGAATGACATTCCGACATAAGATCCACAGTTGGGAAGTCACACATGAAGATCGACCAAGGAGACCAGGGAAAGGATGAACGTCGGTCCGACACAGTGTGATGATGGTTTTTTGGAAGTACAAGAAGAACAGCGCCAGAACATAATTTGCTTAATGTGATCCTTTGGGTCTAAACAATGTAAATAAATAAATAATAATATCGTATGGCCTCGGGTGCCGGGTACAAGCTTTGTTATTTGACACCCAGAGGGCAGCTTGCATGTCGAATTTTCTTGTTCCTTGGAACGCTATGAAAGTCAAGGAGGTTAGATATCTAAGCTCCTTGACACTATAGCGCTTTCTAGTGGAGAAAGGAGGAACTTTGTGTTGGCGGAAAATCTCGAGATTAATTTTGCCATTATGAACACGACGTATTGAATTAAAATGGGTTCTTTAACATGCCAACATCGTATGACATGCATGCTGTGATTTTTGTAGCCTTTCTAAAATCACGTTCCACGGCCAGGAGCGAACCTGCAAGCTTGGGGGTTGGTAGTCCGACACGATAACCACTCACCCACCGTGCCAAGCTACACAGTATAGTTATCAAACAGTATAGACACTTAACAATTAATTTTATATTTCACGTCACGGCTTTGAAACCACCGGAAGCAGGCGTTAGTTGAGTTTGTATCCTCCAGAGAACAGCCTGTCGGTTTTG
Organism: Meconema thalassinum; assembly: GCA_946902985.2. Taxonomy (NCBI): domain Eukaryota; kingdom Metazoa; phylum Arthropoda; class Insecta; order Orthoptera; family Tettigoniidae; genus Meconema; species Meconema thalassinum. Next base: position 228,180,908 of record OX336395.1, on the reverse strand, counting down.
TCTATATTGTGAAGAAAATCGTGTGGAATTATTAAACAAGTAGTTCTGAGACGAACAAAATAGCATATTTTCATATATCCTACTTACGTTAACTGCCTGTATCAACATGCGAAATTTCAGTTTGATTGATGTAATAGATTCGTAAATATTGAGAACCATCTAAGTATTTCGGATGGTCGCCATGTTGGATTATTATATACGTAGGCCATAGATGTATGTACTATTACATGAAGATTATTCCCTAGGTTCATTGTTCAAACTTTCACTTCAATCGCATGATTAGGGCACAAGAAATAACATCTTAATCTTAAAATTTCCCACAGCCACCATCTTGAGGTTATGTAAACAATTGAACTAAATTAGATGTCAGTGCATTACCAAGTTTCACTGAGTTCGGATGGTTAAATCGCGAGAAAAATCTATTTAAATGTTTCAACTTCGCTTGGCCGCCATGTTTGTTTTGTACTTAGCAGGTTTTTGAAAGTCATACAGGAGAACTTCTAGTAGTGCCCTTTATCACCGTACAAAATTTCAGGGTGATATCAGTAATAGTTTCGGAGATATAGAATGCCGGTGAAATATTTAGCACAGGCGCTATGTTGGATTGGTGCAACGTAATAAAATTTGAAGGGCACGGTCGGTGTTGGACGAAATAGTACTATGACCTTACCGAGTTTCATTGAAATCGCTCCAGCTGTTTAGATTATTAGTGGGGGAGGGGGCGCACACATACTTACGGACAAAAGGTGATCTCATGAGCCTATTTTTTTTTCATAAATGAAAATAGGCTAAAATATACCCAACACGATGCAATAATTTAACCAGTTCTCTCGAGACGTAATTGACTTGACTTTCAACGTCTTGGAAATGTTCAAGTTGCCATGACAACTTAATATCAGGTGTATATCTCAGCACATGATCATTTTTATGAGAGGCATTTTTAGCCTACTTTCGATTTTTTTCAAAAACTGAAAGTAGACTAATGCGATCTACACAGGGCCAAAAATTGTGTGTCTGTCTGTGTGTGTGTGTGTGTGTGTGTGTGAGAGAGAGAGAGAGAGAGTGAGTGTGTGTGTGTACTCTGAATGTCTGTCCCGCCCTATCAATTCGAACACGGTGAAACCGAATTGAACGAAATTTGGTACAGAGGTAGCACTTGTAAAAGGCAACTCAGTATCATGTTTTATATCGTCGCCATCTTAACGAAAACGTAATGATGGCCACCCAAATGTAAAAAGCTTAAATCAAATTACGACCAACCTAATCATCTGATCTCTACCAAATTTTGCAACAACATGCCTTTATGTGAAAAGCATTCTTTGACAAATCTACAAGGTCATCAGTCTAATAGTTTGCATATGGCGGCCATGTATGTGTGCAAATCGATTCCCCCCATCAATTCAAACACGGTCAAACCGAATTCAACGAAATTCGGTACAGAGGTAGCACTAGCAAAGGGCACCTCAGTGTCATATTTTATATCGCCGCCATCTTTACGGAAACGGAATGGCGGCCACCCAAATATTAAAAGCTTAAATCAAATTACGACCAACCTAATCATTAGATCTCTACCAAATTTTGCAACAACATACCTTTTTGTGGGAAGCATCTTTTGACTCAACAGTTTGCAGATAGCGGCCATGTATGTGTGCAAATCGATTCCCCATATAAATTCAAACACGGTGAAACCGCATTGAATGAAATTTTGTACAGAGGTAGCACTACTAAAGGGCACCTAATATTCATGTTTAATATACGTATAACACGTTGTATTTCAACAAGCTACTACAAGTCTACAACCAACATTCAATTGTACTCCTTGAAAAGGACAAAGAATTATAACAATACCCATGCAATTTAGGAGAAAGTAGGCTATATGTTCTTTACTGAACATCTTGTTGAAGTATAAATCTCCCCTGAATATTTCATTAAGATCAGTGGGACATTTTAGGGACCAATCACGGTTAAATTAATAAACAGAAACAAACGACCTTTACATTGAACAAGCAATGAAGGAAATTGGAGAAAAATTCAAAGTAGGAGTAAAGATTCAAGGAGAAATAATTTCAACTCTGAGATTTGCTGATGACATCATCACTTAGCCGATACACCAGAGGATGTGAATGAGTTTTTAAATGGTATGGACTCCGTCTTACGGAAAGAATTCATGACGAAAATCAATAAATGTGAAACAAAAATATTGGAATGCAGCCGAAAGAAAACAGTAACCTCTATGGATGTCAAATTGGCAGGTGAAACGCTAAAGGAAGTAGGAGACTTATGTTACTTAGGAAGCGAAATAACCAGTGAAGGACGAAGCACAGAGGATAGAAAAAGTAGGTTGGCTCAGACAAGGAAAGCATTTCTACAGAAAAGGAATCTGTTGACATCGAATATATCTATATTCGATGTATTAGGAAGTCATTTTTGAAAGCCTTTGTCTGGAGCGTGGCACTCTATGGAAGTGAAACTTGGACTGCTGGAGCAGCAGAAAAGAGGAGAATTGAAGTGTTTGAAATGTGGTGTTACAGGAGACTGATGAAGATCAGATGGGTAGATAGGGTAACAAATGAAGAGATATTAAGACGAGTGGGAGAGGAGAGATGTTTCTGGCGACTGCTAATGAAGAGAAGAGATAGGTTGGTAGGACACATACTAAGACACCCAGGAATAACAAGCTTAGTTATGGAGGGATGGATCGAAGGCAAGAACTGTAGGGGTAGACCAAGGTTAGAATATGTTAACCAGATTGCCTCGGATATAGGGTGTGGTAGCTATGCAGAGATGAAACGATTAGCTCTGGACAGGGAGGCATGGAGGGCTGCATTATACCAGTCAAAAGACTGAAGACTTAAACAACAACAACAAACGATCTTGTGAGATTCAAGGTTTCCAGTAAATGGCTGGATTAGACATACTTGATTTCCATTAATTTATTCTCTACACAACTCGAAGTTGGTTTCATTTGGGCGTGCACTCGCTAATAACTTCTCGCTATAACCACACTAATAACGTTGCATTTCCAGGAAGGATTATAATTACAGGACTGCATTGTAGCTGGATGCTAGAAGATGTATCTCTGGCACGCTAAAAATACCGTGATTAGGCGAAAGTAAAAAATAGGTTATTAGATAAGCCTTCTTCTTGGAACGTGAAACCATGCGAAACATCGTTTCCATGTAAAGAAACAAACTCTCTCGGTGATTACAAAGCAATCTGTTGGCTTTAAAGCGATGCTATCCAATTAAACCGACCTGAACATAATTTAGCATAGCGCGATACCGCAAACGTTCGCAGTTGTGTTGACATGGGCATCCTTCAATTTTTCTTGACGTTGATCACGCTAGCGTTGCCGCACACTCTTGTTACTTGTTCACAATTTCGTTTCATTTCATATTTATTTATCAGTGCCTTAGACTATATTTACTGTACCGTACTGAGGGGAGTCTCTTAAAAGAGGAAAGCCCCACTTCGCATTCGGGATGCGTCAGAGCCACCACTACATACTGTTTATACTGGGTTATATTAACATATGTACACAAGATGGCAATTAATGAGAATCGAGCAATGATTACATTATTTACAGTATAGATTGATGAGGATGATCAGGTGCCATCAAGTCGGCGTCGACTCCTAGCGACCGCATGGATGGACTGTCTCCATATGATTCGGTCTTCAGCCATATACTTCAGATCCTTCTGTGACATATTCATGTTGGATTTGATGGAGTCGATCCATCTCAATGCTGGCCGCCCTCGTCTCCGAGAACCTTTCACCTTTCCAAGCATAATTGTCTTTTCCAACGAATCAGAACGCCTCATAATGTGTCCAAATATGACAGCTGTAATCGTGTTATTAATGCTTCAAGAGACAGATCTGGTTTGATTTTTTGAATCACCCATACATTTGTCTTATTGGCTGTCCAAGGAATACGCAGTATCCTTCTCCAACACCAGACCTCAAAAGCATCAATATACTTCCTATCTCGTTTCCTTATGGTCCAGCTTTCGCAACTATATGTAGCTAAGGTAAAGACTAGTGCCTTAACCATTCTAATTTTAGTAGGCAAAGATACATCTGAACACTTGAAGATCTTATTAATGATATTTATTGCAACCAATGGTCAAATGCAATAATAATTAAAATTGCGCACAATGACGTCATGTACAGAATTCTGTTAATGTTGAAGATCTTATCCAGGCTTTTAAAAGCTGCTCTTCCTAGGGCAAGTCTTCGGCGAATCTCTTGACTGCTTGAGTCACTACTACTAATGGTTATCCCAACAAACAGAAACTATTCACCTCTGTGATTATCTTATTATCTATCATAATAATAATAATAATATCGTATGGCCTCGGGTGCCTGGTGCAAGCTTTGTTAATTGACACCCAGAGGGTAGCTTGCATGTCGAATTTCGTCGTTCCATTGAACGCTATGAAAGTCAAGGAGGTTAGATATCTAAACTCCTTGACACTACAGCGCTTTCAAGTAGAGAATGGAGGAACTTTGTGTTGGCGGAAAATCCCGAGATTAATTTTGCCATTGAACACGGCCTACTGAATTCAAATGGGTTCTTTAACATACCAACAACGTATGACATGAGTGTCGTGATTTTTGTCGCCTTCAAAAATCACTTACCACGACCAGGGGCGAACCTGCAATCTTGGGGTTGGTAGTCCGACACTATAACCACTCACCCACCGTGGCAAGCTTATCTATCGTAATGTTTGATGGTAAATATGTAGTCATTAGTTTTGTCTTGTTGATATTCAAGTACAAGCCCATGATTTCACTCTGTTCTTTAACAGTATAGATTAGGGGAATGGAAAATGCACATTTACATGGGATAAGGGAAAGACAAGAGAATAGATTAAATAAATATTGGAAATAGACATTCACAGGAAACACTAACACAACAATGTGACATAGATATCTACCTAACTGCTGTTGACTATAATTGGATCAATCATTATTGGAGATACGGCACATCATGGGATACATAAGCACAATACGACGTACAAACTGAGGTGGGAATCGAACCACCTTAAATTGCATAACTTGATCAAATGTCAAGCATGCCGTCCGCTAGGCTAGACTACCATTACACCGTATAATACGACCTATTTCATTTAACTTCGTAGCGTGTATAAACCTGCGATGGGTACCGCCTGGCGGATGAAAGTAGAAGTTCGCTAACTTTCAATACTTAATTTATGTCAGTTTTATTAATACTTGTAGTCATGAAATGTTGAATGAATAGTTTTGCGGAACGCCCTGTTTTCTGACTCTTTTAACACGCGAGGACTGGCGCATGGGTATTTTTGACCCGGGGCTTAAATAATGCTCTATATTTTCGTTTTGGTCAGCCTTTATTTCCTATCGCTTACTGGACCTTCCTTCCTAGCCTTGAACTTCACCCTGCAAAAGTAACATGTCCATAGCTTTAGGAACACTCAAGTTATTTCTATATTATTTACGGTCGGGTCAGATTTACCCATGGCGCCAGTCCTCACGTGACAATTTTCGGCTTATGTTAGACGGGACAATCTGTAAAAAAAAAAAAAAAAAAAAAAAAAAAAAAAAAAAAAAAAAGAAGGAAGGGGGGGACTATTTTGGTGTAGCACAATCACATAGCTCACGTTCTTGTTGATTCATGTTTATGGTCTAGGGTCACCTTGGTCATCAATTCCTTTGTTAAAGAAAATAAAGATGACTGCTTTACCACCATTATCAAGGTCAATTATACTGCTAGGAAAATTATTGCCATTTTTATGAATGTTAAAGTTGAAAAATATAAATAAACGACATTTTATATTGGGAATAGTTCATAGGAAGACACCAGGTGTAAAATTACTTCATTAAAATCCGTACTACTACGACAAAAAGTGAGTAACACACTATGAGTCAAAATGACCCGGCGCCAGTCCTCATGTTATATTTTTCCACGGCAGTTCTCAAGGGATAATGAGTGCTCATTGCGTTATGTTGTTTGAGTCTTCAGTCTTTTGACTGGTTTGATGCAGCTGTCCATACCTCCCTGTCCTGAGCTAATCGTTTCATCTCTACATAGCCACCACACCCTACATCCGAGGCAATCTGTTTAACATATCCTTACCTTGGTCTACCCATACAGTTCTTGTCCTCGACCCTTCCTTCCATAACTAAGCTTGCTATTCCTGGGTGTCTTAGTATGTGTCCTACCAACCTATCTCTTCTCTTCATTAGCAGTCACCGGAAACATCTCTCCTCTTCCACTAGTCTTAATACCACTTCATTTGTAACCTTATCTACCCATCTAATCTACATCATTCTCCTGTAACACCACATTTCAAACGCTTCAATTCTCCTCTTTTCAGCTGCTGCAACAGTCCAAGTTTCACTTCCATAGAGCGCCACACTCCAGACAAAGGCTTTCAAAATCGACTTCCTAATACATAAATCTATATTCGATGTCAACAGATTCCTTTTCTGTAGAAATGCTTTCCTTGCCTGTGCTAACCTGCTTTTTATATCCTCTTTGCTTCGTCCATCACCGGTTATTTTGCTTCCTAAGTAACAGAAATCGCCTACTTCCTTTAGCTTTTCACCTACCAATTCGACGTCGTTAGGGGATTCTGATTTCTTTCGGCTGCATTCGAATACTTTTGTTTTACATTTATTAATTTTCATCATGAATTCTTTCCTCAAGACAGAATCCATACCATTTAAAAACTCATTCACATCCTCCGGCAAGCCTCCGTGGCTTAGGCGGCAGCACGCCGGCCTCTCACCGCTGGGTCCGTGATTCAAATCCCGGTTACTCCATGTGAGATCTGTGCTGGACAGAACGGAGGCAGACAGGTTTTTCTCCGGGCACTCCGGTTTTCCCTGTCAAATTTCATTCCAGCAACACTCTCCACTATCATTTCATTTCATCTGTCATTCATTTAATCATTGCCCCAGAGGAGTGCGTCAGGCCTCGGCAGCCGGCACAATTCATATCCTCCCCGCTAGATGGGGGCTTCATTCATTCCATTCCTGACCCGGTCGGAGACTGGAAGCAGGCTGTGGATTTTCATTTTCACATCCTCCGGCGTGTCAGCTCTCCGCTAGTTTAAATATGTTCGTAGCTGTGCTGGGCCCACTAGAACTAACCTCGGTTGACCAGTTCGAGTTAGACAATGCAATGCTGAGGCGCGCAGGTTAGGGTCAACAGCACAATGTAGCACACATGAGATGAGTCGTGCCACTTCCTCAAACAAAACCTTGATTGGCTTTCAGAACAATCTGCGCTTAATTAGAGAAAGCTAGCGAAATAAATCATATTCGGCGCGACCTCTCGCTGTAGGCACAATAGTTGGTGACGTCGTGGTCAAGCCCTGTGTATTATAAGACCGGCCATGTCGCCATCGCGTGAGCGAGTCTACACAATATCACGGGACTTTCCCTGGATAGTCTTCCCCTCTCAGCTGGGTTTGACAGGATTGCCACCTCACAATCTTCAATTAAAGTAAGAAAGACCCTTCTAGGGACAAAAAAAAATGTGTTTGGCGTTTCTAGTTATTTACAATGTAGAGAACAGGAATTTGTCAAAAAATAGTCGAAAAAATATGAAAAATGGTCATTTTATAAAATATAAATGACTATGCTGCACCATGAAAGACAACGCCCACTTTTATAGAGATTTATGTTTGTGCGTATAACTTCTGAACTTGTAGATTTCTGAACTCACTTCCTGTCTGCTCTATTGAGCGCAGACTTTGTGTTGGTAACAATGACAACTTCCGGCAATGTTTATGTTACGAGTGGTTACTGAACATCGTCATAATATTATAATTACTGTGATTTTGCTCTGAACTATTGAAGAAAAATTGTTGTTTCAAGAGGCTGAACAGGGAGGTCATCTCCCACAATGATTAATAATTGAATCGGTGATTTGAAGAGGGAAACAAGTCCACTTATTTGCAAACAGATAAGTTGAAAAACGCATTCATTTATTTATATTGATTTTATTTACTTATTTATTTGTTTATTTATTTAAAAGCTAAATGAAGTAGGAGACTTAGGAAGCAAAATAACCAGTGATGGACGTTATGGGGCAGGAATGTTCTAAGAATTGTCAGAGGTAACAAAATGAAATGAAAAACTTCAACCTCATTTTTCTCAGTTTAACATTTTTCACTACTTTGGTACCATTTGTAAGTAAACTAATGAAGATAGGTCCATTAAATGTTTTGATGTTCCAACTTCATCCTAATGAACAGTAATAAGAAGGAATATCCCTTTAAATAATATACAAAATGAAATATAAATATTTTTCGACATTATTTTGGTTTAAAAAATCGTACCTTAAACAAAATTCATATTGGCAAAAATATTTCTTTTTTGTCAATAATCCTTCTCTGTATTGCAGATAATGCAATGATCCAAACAGTAATCCCTGAAAATTTCAATTGGCTAACCCAAACAGATTTTGAGTAAAGTGCATTAAAAATGTGAAGATTTAACAAGGGCGAGATAGGCAAGTCTTTCTTACCTTAAAGGTAGGATCGGTGGTCATAATGTTGCGAAATATCAACCAACCGCGTCTTCGTAACGGCACACGGCTAGCGGGAAAAAACATTAATGAATAACGTGATCAAAGCAACCATTCTAAAGGGAAAGTATAAAGGAGAAGACGTTTTGATACCATGCATCCCAATGATTCTCACTGACATACCATTTGAATGTAAACGACTGCAGTTTCCAGTGCGGCTTGTTATCGCTATGACCATAAATGAATCCCACAAACTCTGTAATCGAACAAAAAATATCGTTTACCGTAAAGCATTATAATGAAAATATCATTTAACAAAAGAATTTTCTTTGGAACTTGTCAGTATTATTACATGTGCAAGAATTATTTCATTATGTGGCAGTAAATTATTAGCCACGCCCAAAATTGTGATCATGTGAGGAACACTCTTACGCCATTGAAAACAGCAGTATTTTTTGACGGAATTTTATCTTCATAGTGTTGACTGGAATCAGTGATTTTTATGATAATTATTTGACCCGAAGAAAGATTACGTTTTGGCACATTATCTTCACGGCATCAACTTATCAAATTACTCGATTTGCAACGGGGGATAATTATGGCTCGGTGAGGGATTTGAAGACCTGCCAAACAGTTTCCATCTACGCAACAGTCAGGGTTATTTCTGGGTAGTGTTATGCTGATATCATTGCGAGCATTTCCTTAGTTACTGTGAAGATATTAATAGTGCAGCTACTGAAAAGACATACTTTCTTAGTAACTTTTGGTAGCAGTAGAAAATTTACTCATTTCATGCTGATGATGTAGTGATTTGCATTATTCTGATTTTTGCGTGCAGTACAGACTGAATTGGAGTTCAACACGTCATTTATTTTGACAGAACGACATACCAGCTCTTAGTCTCCAAAGATTGAAATCACGACATCCACCTCTTTGTGGTGCTGCTCTGAAGAAATCCACCAACTTCGATGCTTTGGAGGAATGGAAAGGCCGCTGGAATAACTCCACTGACTTGCCCCTACATAACATATTCAGAGGGGAAAAAATTGCTAACGGATTCCAACTACCGCGTGTAACTTGGTCCAGACTGAACAGGATCAGGACAGGTCATGGAAGGTCCAGGGATTCTGTCTACAAGTGGAACTTTGTACCATCTCCAGAATGTGATTGTGGAGCCCCTCGCCAGACCATTCCCCACATTTTAAACGAGTGTCAACTACGGGCTTATCCAGGTAGATTGGAAGACTTTCTATCACCAACAGCGGAGGCACTGCAGTGGGTTCAAAAGTTGGATATTCAGCTATAATGGATAACACTAATGCCTGAAGTGAATCAATGTTTTTTTGTTATTGTGTATATATTGTATATATTATGTATACCGGGTGAGTTAGCCGTGGTGGTTACGGCATGACTGATGGCAGTCGCTCACATCCGGGAGGCGCGGAGGTTCGAATCCCCCCGCCGGCAACCTTGAAGATGGTCTTCTGTGGTTTCTCATCTTCCTTCCAGGCAAATGCCGGGGTTGGTCCCTAACTATAGGCCACAGCCGCTACCTTCCAACTCCTCGTCCTTACATTCCAACTTCCCTCCTTCCCTCCCCAACGGTACTTGTAGCTCACCCATTGGGTGTCCGTCTCGAAGCAGCTACAAAACTGGCGAGCCGAACATGTCCTCGGACACTCCCGGCACTAAAAGCCATACGCTAAAAAAAAATAAAAAAATATATATATATATATATATATTATGTATATAATTTCCTTGCCATACGCTAATAATAATAATAATAATGACGTCTGTCGGATCATCTAGTAACAAATAAAAAGGAAGTGAACTGAAAAAAAAAATGAATAATTTTATTTATGAATCCAGTATTTTAATGTATATTTTGCAGGCTCTAAATGTAACAAAATGTAGTGTTTAGTGCAGAGGTGGTCAGCTGGGCGCCCGTTTACCCTGGCCCAGAGCAGCCGGGCAGGCGTGACGTCACAGTGTAGCGAGACGAAGCGAGTTGAACCGGGCAGGCATTCAATCTAATACTGTTTTATTATTGACAATGTGTTTACATCACATTACAAAAATGCAGGCATGCATGTGTGCACATTATGGTAGGGGAGCCCAAGAGGCTAAATGGGGATTTACTCGAGCGTCGCGGGGACCTTTTGGATTGTGAAGATTAGATGCTAAAAGGAAAAAAAAATGGTGTTATGATGTATGCCCTTTCACTGGGGTGGGGGGACGTGTACAGATTTTCAAAAATGAAAAAAAGAATAGTCACAAAGAAATACTTGGGTTCTTCAGATATGAATAGTGTAAGCGCCCCACGTGTTTCTGATAACGGATGAATATTAATCTGCCGGTTTGCATGGTGGGGGTGGCCGTACGAAGGGGTTGAAAATGGCGGGAAAAAATATTCGAGCGCGCCATATATTCAAAAGGGATGTTAAGTAAACCCTAAATTAGCTCCTATTCAAAAGACTGACAAATTGAACGCGACCAAAACTCATGGCCGATTTTTGAAATGCAAAAACAAAACAAACAAAAAACGTGATATTGAAATACTCGAGCGCGTCAGATTAATATACAGACGGTTTAGCTTAATGTCCTTATCGTGCTAACCCATAATCTGACAATTATGTGGAGGAATTTCCTTAATCTGAAGGTCTGAAACAAAAATTATATATAATATAATATATACAGAAAAAGTTATGCGTCAATAGAATAAGGTTTGTCCACCGAATGTTAAGATTGGAAAAAAATATTCGACTAAATTGTCTGGCCTTTGCAGATGATCTGGCATTATTAGCAACTAGTATCGAAGAAGCTAAATTTCAGGTAGAGGAATTGGAACGATTAGCAGCAAAGGTTGGGTTGAAAATTTCTTTTGAGAAAACAGAAATGATGCCATCTTTTCAAGTTGGCACATCACATATTGTTCTGCGTAATGCCCAGAAAATAAAGATTGTGAAAAATTTAAATATCTTGGTGAGATCATCACTTGGAATGCCAATGAAATAGCATCAATAGATAGTAGAACACTAAAATTGCGACGAGCACAACAGATTACCTGGCCAACATATAAGAAACAGTCTCTTTCGATTAATGCTAAACGTCGACATTATTTCTCCATCGTTAAGCCAGAAGCAACATATGCAAGTGAAACTTTATTTAAACTAAACACCCGATCAACAACTGACAAACTACAGAAGGTTGATAGACGGATTCTTCGGACAATATTCAATAAAAACACCAGGTTGAGGGCCAGTGGAGACTTTTGCCCAGTTCAATACTTTACAAGGAAAATGAATCTATCATTGACACGATGCGAAAACGAAGGATCGCGTATTTTTGGACACTTATCCCGCGTGCCAAATACTAGACTCCTGAAACAACTTTTTGACTTCTTTTGGAACAGTAAAACAAAAATCACACGGTGTAAAGAAATACAAATGGATTTAGACGAATTGAAAATAACTCAACATCAAATTGAACATAGAGAGGAGAAACGGCTTCTGAATAACAAATTCACTCGACTAACATTCAAAATTTCACAGCGTAAGAAATATGTTATATCAGCAGAAGAACGAGCTGCAAGATCTTCCAGAATGAAGAAGTATTGGGAAAGGAAAAAAATATCAAGAATTAAGAACTGAACTTATTATTTGAAATATTGGAAGACTTTGTATATAAGGTTTGATTTTGGTGCTCCAATGTGGGCGTAAACAGTGTAAATAAATAAACAGAAGAAAATGGTATAATAATAATAAAAAAAAGAGTGAGAAGGGACGAGAGGCGCGGAGAGGGAAATACATAGTTCTCAGCAGCTGTACGCACCGCACTTTATTGACGAGTTTAACTACTTTGGCTTGTGGAAATCGGCAGTTTATATTATCCCGTGATCCTTGAATCATTTCCTTCAAAATAAAAACCAAATCAACCGCGCTCGAGAATGTCCAGGTGACGTTTCTTTTTGCAACTTTGTGACTCTCCTATTTGCTTATGTCACGCGCAAATTGTCAGGTTATTGAAATGCACACTTTTCTGTAAGTAATTAACTCACCTTGCCTTAATCTGACGCTCTTGAGTTTTTCTAGATCGATTTTTTTGTACTATTCTGATCGGCTGCCCTAAACGCACGACGCTATATAGAGGGTTCATGTATGATGGGGGTACTTAACAGGGTGCAAGGTTTCCCCCCATTTGTTATTCTGCGCGCTTGAGTAAATCACAAAATCCCCGCTTGGGGATGTATATGCCCCACGTTTAGCTTTAAGCTAGGGAATATCTGAACTGGTGTGAGTCGAAGAACCTGTCACTTGTGATTGATTTCTCGATTTCCAAAGCTTTAAAGCGGTCACAATGTTTTGAATTGTAGTGTCTCTCAGCGTTATATATATATATATATATATTAGCTATCACAGAATATCCACATTTAGCACGTTCTCCAATTGGCACAAAGAGTCACTGCCCTGCCCATTGGGATTTTTGTTGCGCGCTATTTGCACTAGAACTTGGTCTCTTCTCAGCTGACTCCATATTCGTAGCACTGTAGCAAGGCAATCAGTTGGTTTACGCTGCCAAGACAGAACGCAACTACTCTGCCCGCTCGCCGCCCGTGTTCGTCCCACTTGGCAAAATGCCCGGTTTGAGCAAGCCTGGTTTAGTGGTTAAATTCAATCTTCTGTGCATATTTTGCAAAATATATTACTAGCAACCCGCCCCGGCTTCGCCTGGTATCTTTAACTGTTTACCCAGCGTAAGCTTAAAAGGCGCACGGACGGCAGGTCCCAGACGCAATTCAGAAAAGCCGAGGTGAACAGCGAAACTCCAAACACATAGCCTATACTCTTCTCTGAAGTCTTAACTCGACAAGACTCGTCAGTTTGATATTGGCCGAAGCTGGGGTGATAGGCTTCCTCGCTAGCTCGTAAACTCGCTCCGAAGCTAGTACGGTAATTTAAATTCCCACTGAATGGAGATTGTTGGAGGAATCGAAAACGTAAAACACTTGTAGTGGGCGATGTATTAAAGATAGAGATATGCTGCCGCGGACTTTTTTGTAGAACTTTTCATGTTGATCAATTCTTACACTCATAGTACAGAGATATTTTTAACGGTTTACCCAGCGAAAGCTTAAAATGCGCACGGACGGCAGGTTTATCTTCGACTTGATTCACTGAACTCGTTACTGCTCGGTTTCCTTTGGTCACAAATGAATGTATTTCTACAGAAACCTTCCTCGAGAAATTCTTTACAGAATGGTGAAAACTGCATCAAAATCCATTCAATGGTTCTCGAGATTACTCGTTACATCCAAGAATCGGGGACATTTTTTAATACTTAGTAGAGATATACGCACATATTTTAACACGATTTAGTTCATATCAATCCTGTCCCTGCTCGGAAGCTGAATGAACGCTTGAGATTCGCCAAATGAGCCAAGAGACTCTATTGACAATGACCTGTTCCAACTGGAGTATTACATAACCTAGAGAGACGAACAGTTCCGTTACCAGCCACATTGTTGTGTTGTGTTGTGCTAGTCAATGTTTGTCTGGCTAACAGGAGAAAGTGCATCATGTGGGACGGTCATTTCACAAGAGTAACAACTAGGTTATTGGCCGCCAACGACTACTGCAACAACCTAAAGGCTTACGTAATAGAAAATTAAAAATATATAAAAAAATATGGGAATTAAAGACAGGGGTTGGAAAAGAATTGACCTCAACCCTCGAATAATGACGATTGTGCAAACTACCAAGGAAGCCGAGGCAGATGGAAAAAGAAAGAAAAAGGAGAGAATCCGCCCCAATGTCAATGCATAAAGTTAAAGCATCGTAGCTTCACTGATAAATATCGCCTCATGAATATTATTGTTATTGTTATTATTATTATTATTATTATTATGAATAAGAGGCACGGGGGAGGGGGGGGCAGATACCCTCGTAGTTCCGCCCCTTAAAACAACAATAAATAACTATGAATGAGAACATGTATCCTACCTAATATTTGAAGTGGTGTGTTCGATGTTTGATGAACAATGTTCCTACACATCTCTTCCATATCAGTGTGTGGGGGGGATTTCAAGTGAATATAGTATCTTATTATACAGGGTGTCTTTTATGTACCTTTGGAGAATGATGGTGAAATGAATCTTGCCAAGAGTTAAAGGATTGAAAAAGGTAATCGAGGCTTGGGTCGGTTGCCCAACTGACAGGGTGGAGGGCCTGAATCAACCCTTATTTTAGGGATTAAGGAGACCGCTCCGACCCCAAGTTCCCTATCTCAAATTACTTCTATACCCGTCCCCAACACGACCTATCATTCTCCAAAGTTCACAAAACTCAAGCTCCTAAACCAGAGGGAGTTAGAAGGTGTGGTTTGTACCAAAATCTTACAAATAGTCTCAATAGTATAGGAAAAAATTTGCATTTCTTGAAAAGTCAACAGAAATACATTTATTTGTTTATAAAGTGCTTTTAAACAAATAAACAAGACGATAGCCCCTGCAGAATTGTGTCGCATACTGAGGGACTTTTTAATGCTCTTAAAAAAACCGACGACTTCGGTCGGGTTTGAACCAGCGACCTTGGGCATAGAAGCTCAGTATGCTACCAACTACGCCACCGAAGCCATCATTTTTGTTCCGTTAGTTTATTACACGATTCGCTCGTCTCCACCATATTATTTGTAGACATAATATAAATTAGGATTTGCTGGCGAGAGTAGATATTCGCTCGATGCCATCTTCGTAGACACATGTAAATTAGGACCTGCTAGCGAAAGTAGATATTCGCTGGTCGCCATCTTCGTAGGACCATATACAACAGAATATAACTTTTATCACGATAAGTGTCAAGACAGTTAATTTCACGTGAAATAAGCAGAAAGATCTTTGTCAACAGTCGGCTGGTGTCTCGCCATGTCCGATGGTGATAGAAACACCATGGATGATGCGATTAGTGCAGTCCTTTGCTCAATAAAATACCATCGTGACTTGACGCCACATGTAACGAAAGGTCAACAGATGATGTCGCGATGAAACCACCGCAGTTACTATTGTTGGTGGTTGGTTGGTTCCTCAGTTTAGGGGCTACGACAACGCGGTCATGTAGCCCCTTGTACTTTGGGTGTGTGTAGAATCTGTCTGATAACCGGTGTTAATTGTGATGGCTGTATTAGTGTGTGCTATCTGTAATTCAGGTAAGGACTGCAGGCAATCAATTTCAAGTAGTTCCTACTTTTGCTACCAAATGCTACAGTCACCGACACCTAGCTGTGAACCTGGCTACTAAATGCCACCGCAACTGGTTTTGGAACTGATAAAACGTTAATCAATCTAACATACAAATTTAGTTTCACACACAATTGTAGTTAGTGAAGGGTTCTTTTACATGCCATAAATAGCTTGCCACGATGGGTGGGTGGAAAGCGTGTCGGTCTACTAACCCCAAGATTGCAGGTTCGCTCCTGGTCGTGGTAAGGGATTTTTGAAAGGCGGCAAAAATACAACACGCATGTCATACGATGTTGGCATGTCAAAGAACCCATTTGAATTCGGTAGGCCGTGTTCATAATGGAAAAATTAATCTCGGGAGTTTCCGCCAACACAAAGTTCCTCATTTCTCTACTAGAAAGCGCTATAGTGTTCAAGGAGCTTAGATATCTAACCTTCTTGACTTTCATAGTGATTCAAGGAACAACGAAATTCGACATGCAAGCTACCCTCTGGGTGTCAAATTACAAATCTTGCACCCGGCACCCGAGGCCATACGATATTATTATTATTATTATTATTATTATTATTATTATTATTATGCCATTAATCATTGACATGTGCCCGCCGGCTCTACCCCTCCGAAGGAAGGCATACAGAGGGATTTTTAACGCTCTTAAAAATCCGATGACTTCGGCTGGGTTTGACCCGCGATCTTGGGCCTAGAAGCTCTTCATGCTACCAACTACGTCACCGAAGGCGCTAGTTACCATTGTTCTGCAAGGAAATGTAAGAGGTCGTTGACGTCATCGAACACTCGCGCCGAATAATGGTTCCAGATGTATTATACTGTTCAATGTTTTCACTTTAGCATCTTTTTGGCGATAACATGCTTGTTTTAAATGTAGCATTGTTTGGGTATGGTTTTAGCGTCCCCAAAAGCATCGAAAGCAGTGGCCATTTTCATGATGATATATGAACTTCACAGCATTTGTACACAGTAATGGATCAATATTTAATTGATATAAAACTGAATTAAGACGCTAATGCTAATTTTAACAAACCTGTTACCAACATTGAAGTAATAATAATAATAATAATAATAATAATAATATCGTATGGCCTCGGGTGCCAGGTGCCAGCTTTGTTATTTTACACCCAGAGGGTAGGTTGCATATCGAATTTCGTTGTTCCTTGAAGCACTATGAAAGTCAAGGAGGTTAGATACCTAAGCTCCTTGAACACTATAGCGCTTTCTAGTAGAGAAATGAGGAACTTTGTGTTGGCGGAAACTCCCGAGATTAATTTTGCCATTATGAACTCGGCCTACTGAATTGAAATGGGTTCTTTGACATTCAAAAACCACTTACCGCGGCCAGGAGCGAACCTGCAAGCTTGGGGGTTAGTAGACCGACACGTTAGCCACTCACCCACCGTGGCAAGCTATTGAAGTAATAATTAATTGTCATGTTTCCTCTTAAGACCACCAAGTATTTGCAAATTATTCCATTGAAGACGCATACATATTAGAATAATTTCAATTTTTGCAACGAATACGGTTGGGTTTCGTGCGATATTCAGAAGTAAACATGCATATGGCATTTCTCTCTTTGTGTTGGCAGAATTGCCTGAGGCAATCACTAGTGACCGGATTTTTAGTTTTTTTTAATGGTCATTTTGGGTTTTTCAGAAACATAAAATAGGTTTCTGTTAGGTTTGTATGTTTAAAGTGTAGCAAAAGTCGACATAATCTGCTCAAAGCTTAAAATTAATGCCTAAATGTTTGTAGAAAACATCTGATTGCAACGAAAGTGTAAATATTTTACATAATGATACGCCTTTTATCAAATTATCACCGAGAACTGCACATTTTAGGCAATGTTTGCTCTCCTTAATATGTTAATTATTGAAAATCAATAAACCAAGGATGTCAGAGGGGATTTTCACACTCAAGCCCGTTTAATTATCATTGTTCCTATTAGGAATGTAGCGGGAGAAAGTTCGCGCCAGATAGCGCGCGTGTAGTACTGGGTAAGCGCAAGGCGATCGTCTTATGTTTCTCCCAGTCAGCTGCGAGGAATGTATAGATTGTGACCGATTTTTCTGAGCTAAAGTAAATTATATCTTCTGTAATTTTACTCCAAGTCTATACTAATTAATTCTATAGGCATTTCCCCTAGTATATTGTTACGTGCCACCCCCCTAGTGGCACTTTTGTTAACAGGATTACGGTGGGTACAAAGCACAACACCAATTACTGCTTAAAGAAATAATTAACTTTATTGTGGCCAGAAAGATACACTACTCATCAGCAAATACAAGCAATTAGGACCTTACTCCAGTTTCCTCACGTCTCTTCCTTATGGAGCGCTCTTGCCTCCTTTCACTTGTCAACAGACCACAGTTAATCCTCTGCTAATGAGTCCGGTCCCGTACTCTAGCTGGAAATAGCTGCACTAAGTCTGACACTGTACTACACACTGTTTCACAATGCACCACAATCACCTCTGTCGCTCGGTGAAATCACACTCGCTCAAAACACAGGCAGTCCCCTGTAAGCTCCTCACTCCCTTCGCTGTCAAGAGAATCGGCTTCACTAGGGGTTTCGCAAGTCACCACACTTCTGTCGCTCAGAATAATCGCTCGCACTAGCTCGTAAAACACAACAACCCCCACTGCTTGACAGGTCGCACTTATATAGCAGGCCGGTGACTCAATAAATGCTTCTAGATCCATCCAGGGTTCACGGCTTCCCGAGGTTTCCATCGCTGGCTCAGTCACGAATATTCTGGACCATCCCTTTGTCCTAGTAGCCCTGTTGCATAAGGCGTACGCACAGCCCAGCCCTGGGGCAGTTGTGACTCATGCGGCGAGCGATGACACAAACTCACAGCCGTAACAATATTATGGACGATTTTCAGCGTTTAAGCGTTAAACATCTCCAAAATGAGCTAAGGACCAGAGGCGCTAAAACTAGCGGGAGGAAGGAAGAATTAATACGGCGGTAATTACAAAATTCTAACACGCTTTATTGTCCAAATAATGAATAGGAGTCAGCATGCTAACTCCTAAAGATTACAATTGCTTAAGTATTGTACATTGATAAATATACCTCCATAAGACTTAAATCATGAATAGTGATTTAAATATCCACTTGCTCCCCTTGCTTATAGACTTCGATTTATGTCATTTTTTTAGGTTGATGGCTTACATGAAACTGCAGATACAGCCTTGTCTACCACCAAAGGCATGTGAGTTTCTTGAGTTTTCCTGTGCCAGTTCATTCGAAGATTTGACCATCAGCCACAAGGCGAAGATCAGTATCACAAATGTGCATTTGATGGATTATTTTGTATTTCAAAAATCGGAAATAGATGGAGCACCTGTTTCCAACTACAAATCGTTGTGTGATGCTGGATACAGAATTTTCACTGAAAAGTTTTGTTTTGTTTATAAAATGTTTATTTCAATCGGGTGAAATTCTGGTATGCAGTGCTGTGAAATCCGAGTACACAAAACATAAGACCTATAATGTGAAGCTTATTTTAGGAGTACCTGGTGACATTATAGGAGGGGAATGTGAATGTGTTGCTGAAGCAGGCCCCAAGGCATGTTGTAAGCATATTGCAGCTGTAAGCTATGTATTAGAGCACTTCTCCAAGACTGTCATTATTCAGTGTTCAGAAACATGCACCCAAAATTTACAAACTTTTCACCATCCCCCTACCAAACGGTTGAGGCCAGTTAGCCCTATGAAAGTGGAATGTTTGCCCTTGGAACAAGTTTTTCAGGAACCCTGCCATGATGTTAGGCCATTTTCAGGAGTTAATCAGCCTGGATATCAGCAATATGTTGAAGATATTGTGAAAAGTTCCCAACATAAGCTTGCTTTTTCTTTCGCTCTAAAAAAAGCACAGGCCAGCTGCTTTGATGTCATTCATGACCACCATTTCGGTGTGGATCCATGTGCGACTCAAGCTGAAAATCTTGTAAGAGTAAATGATGAGGAAAGGAAGAAAATTGAGGAAAATACTAGGCAACAATCCCAGCAAAGTCTATGGTTCAAAGAGGGGAAATATCGTTTGACAGCAAGTAATTTTGGGAAAATCTGTCACTCAAAAACTCCAAAAGCCATAGCAAAAGCGTTAATCAAGGGAAGTTTGTTTTGCTCCAGGCATATGAAATGGGGACTTCAAATGGAAGACTCAGCAAGGGACAGGTATTCTGAGCTAATAGGCCATGTAGTCCAAAAATCTGGCCTCATTATTCACCCTACCAGACATTACCTGGCAGCATCTTGTGATGGACTTAAGAGCTTAAAGGGCTGCCAAGTCATGAAAATGAAGCAATTTCAATTAAATGTGTTCCATACTTGGGAGAGAGCAGTGGTGCAGTGACACTGAAGAAAAATCACAACCATTACTTTCAAGTGCAAGGTCAGCTGTTTGTTACAGGCAGACATTATTGTAGTTTTGTTGTGTACACTGCTGTTGACATGTTAGTGTTGGAGATAGAGAGAGATGACATTTTCATTCGTGAAATGGTGGCAAAATTAGACAAGTTTTACCATGAATATTTTGTTCCAGTCATCCTAACCTGACATAATGGTTTTCCTGAAATTGCATAACATAAAACATACAAATATTATCCTCCCTGAAAGACGAATTTTACTGACATACAATTTTGAATGCAGTATTTTGTATGTTTTAGCAAGTCCTATAGCCCGTTCTATGTGTATTCTTTTAGAGGCTATCCTCCTGTCTGATATTGCCCCACCATATGCATCAGATATGAAACATATAAAACCAGATGGATTTATACCTATTAATACCTTAGTTGTGTTTGCATTTTTGTATGTAGAAAATGTAGCTTGCTGTGCTGTAGGGTTCTTGGGTTTTGCCATTATAATCTCAGTTGCATCAATTATAACTCTAGTTGAGGGGTATTTCTGTCTAAAAGGAAGGGGGCTGTTTTCGAGGACAGTTTCTCGATCAGGCCAAATGTTCAACTCTTTAAATTGGCAGTACATGAAATTAATCCAAACATTAAATATTCTCCCAACAGTAGTTTTATGTATTCCGAAGTTTAGGCCTAGTTCCTGATCAGATTTGTTGGTCCTTAGCTTCATAACTGTCAAGAGAAAATACAGTCTGGGTTCAAGAGGGAATACCTGTAAATTGTATCTGTTTTCTCCCAGAACAGCAAACACCAAATTAAAATGTTCGACGTCTACAAACCCTGTATAAAGCAATATGGCATCAGGGTTATCCATTATTTGCTCAACAACCAAATTACCTGTAGCATTTGTCTGAGTACTGATGTCTTTGAAAATGGGAGTCACAAATGTTTCATTCACTTCCTCGGGAATATTGACGATTTCTTCCCGTAGGCCTAGGAGTTAATGAGAGTGTATGGCCTCTTCCTTATTTATTTTTTTGTGTTCGTGGTCCACGAAAAAAGCGATGGAACAGCGCCCGGTTTTAATCTTGTTCTCTCACCTTCAAATACAAACGCATACATTCAGTGGTTGTTGTCGAAATGTGTAATCAGATTATAGGTACAAAATAAGGATTATTTCCCTTTGTAAATCACACTTACCCAGCACAGTTTTCGTGAAGTCATCGGGTTGAAAATGATGTGAACACACTTTAATATTTTCGGTCAGATTTTTCTCACTGAAATTTTTTCTTCTAATAGCATGTAACCATTTCTTCCTCATTTCTATATTTTGTGGAAATTGGTGAAACGAAAACGGGCTTCCCTGATTTTTTCAAAGAGGGACACTGCAATAGCTCGGCATAGTCACAAAAATAACAATTTAAACAACTTAAATTTGTGGATATTAGCGGCATGAGAACACAGGAGACAAATGAAGAGCGCCTTGCGCTTACCCAGTACAACAGCAGTGCACTCTATCGGTGCTAGTTCTATACATCCCTTTACGGAGCTTGGAAACAATTGTATGTCTACCCCTTATTATTCCCGTTTTCCAACGGGGTCGGGGATGAGATGCGAGGGAAGTCTTTGTGGCGATGGTTTTTACGGCCGGATGCCCTTCCTGACGCCAACCTCATGAGAGGAGTTAATGAGAGATGAAATGAATGATGGTGAATGAAACTGAGCAAGGATGTGGAAAGAAGGGGCCGTGGCCTGTCAGAAGGTACCGGTGTTGAAAATGGGAAACCACGGAAAACCATTTCAAGGACGACCGACGGTGGGGGCTCGAACCCACGCGTCTACCGAGTCAGCAGAGAGCTTGGCCCCATGACCTAATGCTGTGCTTTAGCCAGCGTAGCCACTACTGTCGGTGGAGCTTGGAAACAATAAGAGATTTATTCCCACTTTCCTGATAGGAAATAACCAAACAATAAGATATAACCTGGAGAGTACTCAAACTATTTGAATTTTCTGGCAGGGAGGATTTCTCTCGATCAACTAGAGCTAGGAATAAAAGCTGTTTTGTAGTTTACTTTTAATACGGACTAAACATTCAAATATACTACAATAAACGGAACAAAACTGCAATTAGGTATTTTTAGGTAACTTACTCGCAAATGTTGAAGACCTATATGTGGAGCGTCGCGCTATATGGCAGCGAATCTTGGAAAATAGGAGAGAGAGAGAGAGAGAGAGAGAGAGAGAGAGAGAGGGGGGGGGGAAAGACTACTAGCATTTGTAACTTGGTGCTATAGGCGGATTATGAAAATCTGCTGGAAAGAAATGGTCACAAATGAGGAAGTCTTTAGAAGAGTGGGAGAGAGAAGATGCTTCCTTAAATATTTAAAAAGAAGAAGAAATCACCTCGTGGGCCACATACTGCGACACAATGGACTGATTGAGCTAATAATCGAGGGAACAGTAGACGGCAAGAATTATAGAGGAAAACCCAGACTGGAGTACATGAGTCAAATACTGCAAGATATGAGTTGTGGCTCATACTGTGAACTGAAGAGGAAGGCGGAGAGACGGGAAGAAGGGCGAGCTGCTGCCAACCAGCCTCACGGCTGTTAACCACAGAGAGAGGCTCGCATATCATTTATTTTTCGGAAAAGTATTAAAGCCTCTCTGTATTTAGAAGTAAGGAAATAAATAGGTAAAAACTTAAGAATCCGCTCCCTAGTTATAACCAAGAGTGACGCAGGGGCGTATATAAGGGGGGAGCTGCAGGGTCTCAAGGACCCCCCCCCCCGAAAAAAAGCCAATACAAATTAAGAAAATGTTGCTTTGGTAAAAGCAGAAAATAATTGTAAATTTGGTTGTACCCTAATCTTAACTTATTGGCTAAGTTATAAACAATATTAAGATTGAAAATAGACTACCTCATGGTGTAGTGGCTAGTGTTCTTGGCTGCCACCCCGGAGGTCCGAATTCGATTCCCGGCTCTGCCAAGAAATTGCCTTGTTAGGCAAAACTGAGAATTCCACAGTACGGTACTTTTGAGAAATAAATTATCAATTTGTAAAATATATATATAAATAAAAAAACTGTTTACCTTTCTGCTTAATAAATTGACAAATATTTAGATATTTGCCATTCATACTCCATAGGCCATAATAAAAAATCATTAAGTATAAACTGATATTTGTGTGTTGTATTTTACAACTTATTTTTATTGCCACTAATTGTAGGCTATATAAACTTAGAATTTTACAATTAACTCTTATCTAAAATAATTACACAAAGTTATATGCTCTAAGATATTGGTTGATATTTCTGGGTATTTTGCGGTGACAATCCTCTGAGAATACTCACAATTTTCCAGAATAGTCAGTCCCCCCCCCCCCCTAAAAATTGTATATACGTCCCTGGAGTGACGGACCTAATATTTCCATGATACTTGCATGTGAGCCCTTGTAGGTGTCTTAAACAGGCGACTCTGTGTTTTAAGAAGACTGTCCTATCATGAGGTGTTACTGAATGCGTGTTGTACGCGGTATCGGAAACTCTGGGTACAGACCTTGCCCCACTTGAACGGGAGCTGTCCGGCGCCTTTCATGATGGTCATCAGCGTGACACACTTCCACGGTAGACACCTCTCTCGCGGCTGGAATTAGACACCCTCTAATAAACCCTCCTCTAGCCTACGGTTTCAATACACTAGAAATGTTGTTTTGAAAATTTCAAACTGAATGCAGGAAATTATACTTATGAACATTCAAACAAAAACAAAAGTTTGGTGTTTTTCAGTCGGTCAACACGAATGTACCCAAATAGAGCTGGGTTATGCCCTAATCCTGAAATAAATTTCATAATATTAATAAATACACTAGGATGACCAGTTTCAATCGTCAAGCGATCATCATCAGATCCATTACACTTAGGCTATAACATCTATGTTGAAGACTACAGGTGAAAATTATATACCATATGTATAATTATTTAGTTGCAGTGTTGGTAATGCAACAGTCGGTGTATGCTAAATGTGGTATATCTAGTGTTAGGTGAACTTCTAAAATAGTGATAAAAATCCGGAATTTGTCTGTTAGGGGTGATTATATGGTTATACAAAATCAACTATGGTTATACTGTAATAATACAGGCTTATACTTATCGGGCTGTCTCCTTAACTGGAACTTGAAGCAGTTGCATGTTTCCTTAGGCACCAGTTATAGTCGACTACCCCGGGTGTTAACTGGGCGGAACTGGTTTTCCCCTACCTCCCCCTTTGGTTGCTATGTTCTTTCTGAGGTCAGTGCCATGTTTATTTGTGTGACGTTGCCAAACCTAGATAAGAATATATGCTATTGAATACAAGAGTCAGCAACTATTAAAGACCGTGGAACTATCTTCGCCACGCGTGGACTAAAAAAGCCATTTAAACTAAGCGGTACACGGTCTATTGAAGACGTCCCGGCACCTTTAATACTGCCGCGCATATCGGCCTAGGTTTATTGCAGAAAAAAGTACATAGTACCCTGATCCAAATAACATTTACCTGAAAAGCACCAAACTTTTGTTTACTTAGGCAACACTGAAAAATAGCTTCAAACCTCACAATGAACATTCGAAATTCAAAAGGAAAACTATTAACAAATTAATACCTTTCATCATCATAATCGACTTTGGCAAACTAAGGACCACGTAAATAACTCTTCATGATTTCAGTTGTCTTTGGCGCCAGTATTCCTTCATTCTCTTGCTCACAGCTTCTATCTTTTCAGCTGTCCAATGTTGTTTCTTCTTGGTCGCTGTTTCTGGCTCTAGGAACCTCTCAAATGTGTGTATCTTATTTCTGAGAGTTGTTCTGTTGCGGATATCTTGATCAGTGATGTTCATTTCTTGTACATCCTTCTTGGTGTTAGCAAACCATTTTTTTTATAGCAGTTGCCTTTTTTCTATTGGGCTTGTTGAACTGGTTAAGGGAACCGGGACATGTGATAGGCTCAAAAATGTCAATTTTTATTTTTCAGCTTAAAAAAATCTCCCATCTTTCCTGAAGAATTTGGAGTATCAATTATTGTGCTGAAGCGATATTTGATGCAATAAAATTAGGTTTAAACATAATGTTTTAAGGCTCTACTGTAGCTACAAATCAAACATTCTGTTTGTGTTTACCGTAAGTCATGTTTGGAAACTTCATGTACCATTTTCTCAGAAACCATCTCATCAATATATTTGAAACTTGGTAGTCTCTAAGAAACTATATACACACATCAAAAAAAGTTTTGCATCACCTCGGTTCCAAGAGTTCCGGAACCGTTAAATACAAAGGGAATAGAGATCAACACAAACAACATTTCAGCTCGTTTTATTGCTCATGAGACCCACACATTGCATGTTGTACCATCATACAGCTAGACTTTCAGCATTTGTGGTCCAGATTGCAGTACACACCACTACCTCTAATACCCAGTAGCAGGTCCTCTTGCATTGATGCATGCCTGTATTCGCCGTGGCATACTATCCACAAGTTCATCAAGACACTGTTGGTCCAAATTGTCCCACTCCTCAACGACAATTCGGCGTAAATCTCTCAGAGTGGTTGGTGGGTCAAGACGTCCATAAACAGCCCTTTTCAACATATCCCAGGCATGTTCGATAGGGTTCATGTCTGGCGAACATGCTGGCCACTGTAGTCGAGCGATGTCGTTATCTTGAAGGAACGCATTCACAAGATGTGCACGATGAGGTCGAGAATTGTCGTCCATGAAGACAAATGCCTCTCCAATATTCTGCCGATATGGTTGCACTATGGGTCGGAGGATGTCATTCAGGTATCGTAAAGCCGTTTCGGAGCCTTCCATGACCACCAGTGGCGTACGTCGGCCCCACATAATGCCACCCCAAAACATCAGGGAACCACCACCTTGCTGCACTCGCTGGACAGTGTGTCTAAGACGTTCAGCCTGACCAGGGTGCCTCCAAACACGTCTCCGACGATTGTCTGGTTGAAGGCATATGCGACACTCATCGGTGAAGAGAACGTGATGCCAATTCCGTGGGGTCCATTCAGCATGTTGTTGGGCCCATCTGTACCGCGCTGCATGGTGTCGGGGTTGCAAAGCTGGACCTCGCCATGGACGTCGGGAGTGAAGTTGCGCATCATGCAGCCTATTGCGCACAGTTTGAGTTGAAACACGACGTCCTGTGGCTGAACGAAACGCATTATTCAACATGGTGGCATTGCTGTCAGGGTTCCTCCGAGCGGCAATCCGTAAGTAGCGGTCATCCACTACAGTAGTAGCCCTTGGGCGGCCTGAGCGAGGCCTGTCATCGACAGTTCCTGTATCTCTGTACCTCCTCCATGTCCGAACAACATCGCTTTGGTTCACTCTGAGACGCCTGGAAACTTCCCTTGTTGAGAGCCCTTCTTGACACAAAGTAACAATGCGGACGCGATCGAACTGCGGTATTGACCTTCTAGGCATGGTAGAACTACAGACAACATGAGCAGCGTACCTTCGTCCTGGTGGAATGACTGGAACTGATCGGCTGTCGTACCCCCTCCGTCTAATAGGCCCTGCTCATGCATGGTTGTTTACATCTTTGAGCAGTTTTAGTGACATCTATGAACAGTCAAAGGGACTGTATCTTTGATACAATATACACAGTCAACGTCTATATGCCGGAGATCTGGGAACCGAGGTGATGCAAAACTTTTTTTGATGTGTGTAGATCTACTAGTGGAAGTATCTTGATTAGCTCAATAAGCCCAGCTTGAAAAGCACTGACAATTTTAAAGAAAATGTCAGTTTTCAAAAAGGATGTAAGAAAAACAGATAACCCAGCTCCTGTAAACGATAGGGCAATACTTTTACTTCAGAAGCTCGATAATGGTTGAAATGCAAAGTTTGATGGGTCTGGTTTGAGTATTTGCTCAGAAAAAGGGACATGAGTTAAGGGAATTTATAACAATATATTGTTTTAACATTGTTTTTGTAATGCTCTCTCTGACACAAAATATTCAACATAGAAGTTTAGAATTCTACACAAATAATGATGAATGTACTCTGAATACACCAAAAGAACATTCAGGATATAACTATTGTAGTTTCTGAGATATGTAACTAAACTAAACATCGGTATTAGATAAATATTATTCTGTAGATTCACACGTCCCGGTTCCCTCTTTTTTTTTTTTTTTTTGTATTGGGCTTGTTGAAGTGGTTAAAAATTTTCTTAGTGAGTCTGTCGTCAGCAATCTTTGAAACATGTCAAAAGAATTTAACTCTTCGTTTTCGTATGGTATCTGAAATTCTGTTGATTGTTTTATATACTTCTTTGTTACTGCATAATCGGTGTCAGCACTTTTTTTTTGGTCCGAGAATTTTTCTTAAAATCTTCCGTTCCTTTTTTTTTTTAATTTCTTCAATATCTTTTTTAGTTCTTAGTCCTAGGCATTCCGAAGTATACAGGCACTCTGGTTGAATTACTGTTTGATAGTGTCGTAGTTTAGTCCTAATACAAATCGCTTTCTTGTTGTATGTGTTTTCGTAAGGTGGAAAGCAAGCTCCATTTTCCTGGCTCTCACATGACTTCCTTCTTTGTCGAGTCCGTTAGGTTGAATTATCTCACTAAGGTACTTGAAATTTACAACTTTACTTATCTTATCCTCTTTTGTTGTCATTATTGATCTCGGGGCTTCTTTAATGTTTTTTTTAATTTACTGTTTATACTCTCTGCATGCTCCACTTCATAAGTAGTACTACATGCACTTACAATACATTTGATCATCAACATCCAAGTCCCACTCCAGTCATCCGGGTGTGGTTTACAAGCCTCCTCCACCCCTTTCAGTCCTTCCATTTTTCCTGTTCCATCACTTCTGCCACATCCAATCCAGCTTCTCCAATGTCCTTCAAAATTTGGTCCAACCACCCTCTTCTCGGTCTTCCAACTGGTCTCTTTCCCTTGAATTCTTTTTCTAATTCCCTTCTTGCTACTCTTTCCTTACCCATTCTTTTTACATGTCCGAACCAACGTAACCTTCCTTTCTGTATCTTCTGATTTAATGGTTCCATATTTAACTCTTCTCTGATTTTAATATTTTGAATTCTATCCCTTCTTGTCTTTTTAACTGAAGTTCTTAAAAAATTCATTTCTACTGCTTGTATCTTACTATTTTGCCTTTTATTCGTTACCAGTGTTTCCAGTCCATATGTTACAATTGGTATGAAATAATGTTTATATAATGTTAATTTCGTTCTCTGTGTACTTTGTCATCCCATAAAAGTTCTCTGACTTGGTGATAAAATGTGGTACCTTTACTTAGTCTGTTATTAATTTCAATGTTGATGTCATTACTTCCATTTATAGTGCTACCTAGATATGTAAACTGATCTACATTCTCTAACCGTACCCCATCTATGTTCACTTGACTTTTCTTTTTCTCCTTTCCACAGTACATGACTACAGTTTTCTTTTTACTAATTACCATTCCAAACTCCTTCAAATTTGCATTCCAAATGTCCAAAAATGAATAAAATAAATTACATTCTTCTTCTTCTTCTTTTTTCCGATGAGGCCTGGTAGGGACGACGTGCCAATTTCAATTCTTCACACTTTGTTGTTTTCTCTTCCGTTCCCTCCAGCACTCCTTCATCCGTTCACTATGCTGCTTCTTTCTGTCCTCGGACCACTTCGCACCAGGTTTCTTTGGCAATCTTCCTTGGAATCCTTTCATACTTAATACCCTTTTTCTAAAGATCCTTTTCACCGTTTCTTCTTCACTTATATTATTTCTTTTTAAATCTTTCTTTACTTCTTGAATCCAGCTAGTTGTTGCCCTTTTCTCCCAAAGGTACTTGAATATCCTTTTTGTTAATCTAGAATCATCCATTCTGTAAATATGTCCAAAAAATTGCAATCTCCTTTTTCTTATCGTTTCTGTTATATTTTCTATGTTCCTGTATATTTCATCATTAGATCTTAATTTCCATACTTACATTACATTATAATAATTCAATTTCAAGATGACTTAATCTTAACAATATCAAACAATATTATTCTTCGTTTTTTCCTAAGAGCTTGAAAATCCAGAGCATTAACAAATTTAGAAAATTCCTTCAAATATTTTTTTAATAGCACAGATTTCTGAATTGGCCAGTTTTCGTCTCTATTAACACTATTAATCAAGAATTGCCTAATATTTTTCACTTCACTGCACACGAAAATTATATGATCTTTAGTCTGAGGGCTGCTTTTACAGGAACACTCGGGATTACGTATAATTTTAAGCCTGTGTCAGTACGAAGCAATATTTCCATGTCCAGTCAGTATTGTAGTCATATTAGGTGTTAAGGTGATTTTGGATTTTAATCTACCTGCAACTGTTGGAAAGAATTCTTTTGTAAGTGTGCCTTTTGAATTTTGTTCCCATTTTTGCTGCCATTCATTCTGAGATGGGTATTTTATCGAAACAAACCTCACTTAATTTTGTAGCCTCCTTTGCAATTTGATCAGCCAGTTCATTGTTCTTTAATGTTGGTCATGAAATGGGTCTTTTCAAATGATAAAAAAAGAAATTAATTTAAAAAATACTTTTTTATTTAATCTTACCATATTTTTTTAAACTCCATCTCGTTTCTGAACACGCATTTAAAGGATCTTGACGTACTATCATTGTGTTCTGTAAACTCAGTGTAAATAATTCTATAAGAAGCAAACGCCGAGGGAAATACACAAAGGCTTAGAACTAGGTTCAATGACAGTTGGTGTATTCTGTCCGTCAATTTAAATGCCACTGAGTTCAAACCAATGTCTGCCTAATCGGACACCAACATAAATATCAAACTGGCGCCTTCTTGTGTAGAAATATAACTTTTACACTTTATAACTGTTGACCCTTTTGCAACTTGTACGGATCGAGGAGTAATAAGGAGACGTCCTGTCAGCGCTATAGCATGCAAAGAGTTGAAGCTCTGACCACACCCCCATACTAGCTCGACTCCAGGGGTAAATGAAGCCTACCCTAGACTTATTTATTAAAGGGATTTAACTATGACTAGCGGACCGGTGCGAGAAATCTCGCATGTTCATAAACCACACTTTCCCCAATAGGTTTATAATGAAATTATACGGTTTGAGTATTCATTCCTTAGATTTACTGTTTCTGAAATCCATGCAAAATGATAAAGGAAAGACCTCAGAATGTTAAAATGACATGAAACAGGCGTCACAGCGGCCAAAATGTAAAGTGGACAGAAATTATGGAGTGTATTTTCCTACAGCATCAGTATATGCAAATCGCACACTTCGTACATTATTTTAAAGTCATTTATTTAAGAAATAATATCGTATGGCCTTGGATGCCGGGTGCAAGCTTTGTAATTTGACACCCAGAGGGTAGCTTGCATGTCGAATTTCGTTGTTCCTTGAATCACTATGAAAGTCAAGGAGGTTGGATATCTAAGCTCCTTGAACACTATAGCGCTTCTAGTAGAGAAATGAGGAACTTTGTGTTGGAGGAAACTCCCGAGATTAATTTTGTCATTATAAACACGGCCTACTGAATTCAAATAGATTCTTTGACATGCCAACATCGCATGACATGCGTGTCGTATTTTTGCCGCCTTTCAAAAAAAAATCACTCACCACGGCCAGGAGCGAACCTGAAATCTTGGGGTTAGTAGACCAACACGCTATCCACTCACCCACCGTGGCAAGCTTATTTAAGAAATTATAGATGTTTATGAAATTAAAGTGCTATTCGTCACTGCTAATGTCTATTCTCTTTCATTTGAATGCTCATTTGTCACGATCGATCGCTTGTGAGCGCCGCAGGAGGGATCTATACTACTGAAATAATATATATGAAGATTACCCGTAAAAGAATCGTGAGCACGTGTAGTACAAAGTTGTAAGGCATATGTCGATGGAAATCAAGGAATATTTGTTGTTCTTTGCTGGCTAGCAAAAATAATGTACGAAGTGTGCGATTTGCATATATAGATGCTGTAGGAAAATACACTCGAAAATTATGTTAACTGACGTAAAACGTTTAATTTTGCAACATAAACTAAAGCAATATGATCTAAAAAATAGTATAGTACTTGGGAATTGAATGAATTATACCGGTATGAGTTTTTATAGCATGTAATTATTGTGGGATTACATACCACTGTATTCTTAACTTATCTCCGATTAGTATAAAACAAAGTCTCCGATTCTTGGATGTCACGGATAATCTCGAGAACCACTGGATGGATTTTGGTGCGGTTTTCACCATTCTGTAAAGGATATCTCGAGAACGGTTTCTGTAGAAAAATAATTTATTTATGATCAAAGGAAGCCAAGCAGTAACGATTTCAGTGAAAAAGTCGGAAAGAACTGGCGTCCGTGCGCTTTTCAAGCTGACGCTGCGCAAACCGTTAAAAATATCAATGTACTATGAGCGTAAGAATTGTTCAGCATGAAAAGTTTTACAAAAAAGTCCGGGAGAGCATATCTCTATCTTCAATACATCGCCCACTATAAGTGTTTTTAGGTTGGACTGAAGGGGGATTTGTGTTTCATGCACCTCGCCAATCTTAAATTACGTCTGACAAAAATTCGTTGCACATGCATCTCCATGATAATTTAATTAATAGTCCAGTCAGTGATTTTAACCTATCGTGCCGAGACGTAAAATGGATATAGGTCGTAGTTCATTGACATCGAAAATAAAGCGTTTATCACGTAATGCATTCATAACTGTTCCCGGGCGAAGCCGTGGCGGGTTGCTAGTACCAAATATTAGGCAATGCTGAGATACCAGTAGGCCTTCCATTATATGCACGAATGTGTATAAAATAAATTAAAAAATTTAAAATATTAAGGCATGTGAAGTGAGTGGGTGGTGGCGTTATTGTTTTTATTGCACGATGCTTTGAAAATAGGCCAGTTCAGTTTGGGTAACAAAATAAACTTGGCCTAGGCTGAGGTTTGAAATTAACACGCTAATATATTCAAATAATGGCATATGAATTTTTTAACACCCACGAGCAATAAATCTAGAGCTCAAATCACGTTAAAAATAGATTGGGATAATTAGGTTAACACCGTTCATTAATTGACAAGCAGAAACTATTTCCATTAACAAACGAAGGAAAATGTCCGTAATTAATTCCTTATAATCAAAATACTTACGGTATATTCGTAGGCACATAAGCCACTATTTGAACATTTAACGAATGATACTACAACAGTAAGGTGGCTACTCTAAAGTTGAATAAATAATAAATGGTAAAGAAAGTGAATTGACATTCCTTTTGGCAGGTGGGAGTTGTGTTTGTGCAACAATATGCCACACACGTCGGTATTTCGACCCACACGCGAAATATCACCACCATGTCACACCATCCCATGTTATTCTTATGAGCCTAACGCAATGTTTCGAGCACTAGTGCGGGAGTTACATCACTTCCTGGCCGTTAGGGCCTCTCCTTGCTACGGATTAAGTTTAAATGATGCATCATAATCCCAAGTAGCTGTCCAATGTTCCGGCATGCCGACGAACCCGTTAGATATTGTCTGGCGTTTCGAATGGTCCTTTCTACTTCTTATTGATCTTATTGATCACTAAGGCCCGAAAGTTCACGCAAAATCATATTTTTGCATATTTATGCATATTTTGGTTATTTATTTTCTCCTTTTCCCATTTAAGTGCATATCTCTGCTTGTGAAGGGCGTATATCCTAATTTCCTGTTGTTTTGAAACACTTTTTATTACTTAATGTTACTTAAATTCGTATATTTTGATTCGGACTCTTGAGAGTCCATCACAGAATAATACTGAAATTATTTTAATAACTAGTACGTTTCAGTCCTTTTTGAAAGTCAATAGCAATTATTTGTATTCAGCATTCATTATGTAAATATTGTAAATTATTTTCATTTTTTAAAATTCAATGTCTATTAAAATTATACTTAAAATTAACATAATAAAATAATTATTGATACTCAACACCGCTTGAAGTTCCTTAAAACAACATTTCCTACTATTTAGAACTGTTTGTTAGTTGATATATTTTAAAAAGGTGTATTTTTGTTTCCATCTGTTCATATTTTCTTTATATTCAAAATAGAAACGCTAAGGAATACGGAGTGATCGTATTGTCGTAGTTATATCATAGTGCATATTTCTTGAAACGTGGTGCATATTTGCATGCATATTTATTCATTTAATAGTGCATGAACTTACTGATTTTTACTTATTTATTTATGCTTATGGCATTGTACACAAAATCGATATACTATTTACATATATACATATATATACAAAAAAGGGAGAAAGCCATTAAAACAATCAACTTAGCCCTACAGATTTCACAGCTGTATGTCCAGTTCGTCTAGCCACTGTATGGCCTGAGTAGATGTCACCATAAGGTCGTTCATTGATCGAGAGTACGCCCTCTTCGGACATTCTGCTACAATATGGTGGATGATTTGATTCACTGCACCACAGTCACAGCTGGGAGAAGTTCGCAATGCCCCACTTATGAAGCAGAATGATAAATAGAACTTACTGATCACTGAACCACACTGTCTGGAACATAGCATCCCTTACAGGTCCGATGGTGCGAGTGCAGACACAGAGGTCACCAAGTACGAAGATTCCTTAGTTGACTTATGCTACAGACTATCTCGACTGCCGTATTTGGCTCAGTGACCTAACATATCCGTGTCTTCCTCATTGTCACGTCTGGAGGTTCATCACGACGAGATAAACAGTCACGTTAAATTAACACCTTCAGTCCGTCCTTCCTTATACAATGAGAGCCTTCTCTAAACGGAGTTTCGGATGTACCGTGTGACGGCCGGGGCACTGTGGCTAGCCACGTGTCGAGCCAGGCACTGCCGCAAGCAGCAGCGTAGCGCCCAACTAGTTCAACACATTCACAAGGACGTTTTGGTACACTCGCTGTAATTCATCCTCACGGCTATTTCGTTCTCAAGAGCCTCCAGAGTACGGGGATTGTTTCTGTATACCTTTTGTTTGAGGTAAAAATCGCACGGCGCTGGAACTTACGAACACATTTACTGGAAAACGTATTCTTGAAAAGATAAGTTTTCACTTGGTAAATTCCTTTCAATAGGTCCACGACCGATTTCCTTACAATAATCCATTATAGAACTTCTCTTAGCATTGATCAGGCGGATTTTCAATTTATCAATTCTATCAATCAATAGAAATAATTCATCATGAAAATTAATAAATGTAAAACAAAAATACTGGAATGCAGCCGAAATTAATCAGAAACCTCTATGGACATCAAATTGGAAGGTGAAAAAGAGTGACAGTCAGTCTGAAAGACTAGACTTTGTATCATTTTAAATGCTACAAATGCTGAAAAATGCTGGGCGAAAGCCTCATGATCATGAAGCGAACTGCGTGAACTCAAAGTCCATTAGCAAGTGCAAACCAAGGTCAAAGGAGGTAGCTGGCTGGATGACGTCACGCTCACCGGAGCGCGCGGGGACAGGAGGGAGCTTAAGCGGTACTATGACGTCTCACACCTCAGTGCATTCTCGGTACATTTCGTCCCGTCGCCGTAACGTAACGCCAGACCTCAGTGTAACGACGAAGTCGACAAGATCAATTAAAATGATAAAACTAAAGAAAATAGGAGACTTGTGTTACTTAGGAAGCAAAATAACCAGTGATGGACGAACGAAAGAGAATATAAAAAGTAGGTTGGCTCAGGCAAGGAAAGCATTTCTACAAACAAGGAATCTGTTGACATCGAATATAGATTTAGGTGTTAGGAAGTCATTTTTGAAAGCCTTTGTCTGGAGCGTGGCGCTCTATGGAAGTGAAACTTGGACTGTTAGTGCAGCAGAAAAGAGGAGAATTGAAGCGTCTGAAATGTGGTGTTACAGGAGATTGATGACGATCAAATGGGTAGATAGGGTAACAAACGAAGAGGTATTAAGACTAGTGGGAGAGGAGAGAAGTTTCTGGCGATTGCTGATGAAGAGAAGAGATAGGTTGGTAGGACACATACTAAGACACCTGGGTAGATTATTGGCTGAGGAATAACCCACCCACCAAGGGAAGATGATTAAGAAAAGGAAGTGGGTTTCGGACTGGAGAAAAAGGATAGAGAAATAGGATGAGAGTTCCACAAAAGTTATAAATTTAACCTTTAATGCACTTAGAGTCGGTTTCCACTGAAAATCCGTTCTCTGATACCTAAAATGGGTAAGAGCTTGGTCTAAGCTGACGGGAAATACAGCTAGGACTTGGGCGGTTTGCAAGAGAGTGGCCTTAGTATATTCCCTCTCAAGCAGGCACAAGACTACTATAGGGAAGGGTGTTGGTCTGGCAAGACTGAGAGTAACAGATTTGTTGTATGTCTGTTCAAAGAAATTCGTTTTTGCAAAGTAATTCGAAGGATGCCAATAATTTGAATCAGGTTTGGTATTTCCAGTTTTCGAAGTTATAG
This sequence comes from Meconema thalassinum, assembly GCA_946902985.2. Classification (NCBI taxonomy): domain Eukaryota; kingdom Metazoa; phylum Arthropoda; class Insecta; order Orthoptera; family Tettigoniidae; genus Meconema; species Meconema thalassinum. The sequence continues at coordinate 228,145,315 of OX336395.1, read as the reverse complement.
AGTTCCTGAAAAAGCGACCAAGTGCTTCCAGGAAGGATAATGACAAAAAATTATACCTTGGGGAGTAATTTTGGGAAGTGGACCAATGGTTGCATTTGGAAATGGCTAAGCTTTTACTCAGCGAGAGGCCGGCTAAAAGTTTAGGCAAAGAAAAACACTTATCTTTTGGAAAACTGACCATAAGTTTTCGGAGAGGATCTCCACAAGCAGGTAGCTGGCGTAGCGAGCTTTACTTGCCTTACTGGCCAGTTAGAATTAGCTATTAAAGCTAAGAGAAACTTTAACGAGATTACCACTAAGAGTTCTTGCTCAAATGCAACGAGTGGTGAAAGCCCTATCAATAGATTTAATAGCATCGAGTAGGGAGAGCCAAGGAGGACAGGATCTTGCCTAACCGTTGTACTAGAAAAAATGAAAAGGCAAAAAGAAACGCTTAATTTATTTAACAATTCAAAAGAAGTTGATAACTTTAATAAATAAATATTTTCAATTTGGTTAACAAATTTGGGGTCACAGACCTCAGAAAACATTAAACGTTTGCTCCAGGCACTTAACAATTCTTTAGGTTTCAAACCTTATATATGTACTAAAATCTTTAAGATTTAAAAAAGACAAATGAAGTAATTAAAGTTTAAACATTCAATTGAGTACAAGGAGTGTACTTTAAGAAATTTCCAGGTAACTATTTTAGAAAAAAGTTACAACTTCGAAAATAACAATAAGAAAAGCATGAAGAATAAGATAGAAGTTCCTACAACTTCTTATATTTATACAGAATTAATGTTGGTTAATATACAAATATGGGCAGGTCACTTACTGTGAACCCTGAAGAGAAAATCAAAAGGAAGGTTCTCGACCTCCTATGTTTTAAGTAGGAATTACGAGCCAAATGGGGCAGTTTCCATTTCGTGAGACCTAGAAATAACTCACTCGAGAGTTGAAAGAATTGTTTTTCCTTATTATAAGGTAGAAACAATGTAAGTTTGAACCGTGTATAAAACACGTAGTTATACAGAAATTAAGTAATGCTAAACAAACAAGATGGAAGGGCACTTCGTTATAGTGACACCTTATAGAAAAGTTACAATTTTATTAATATGGTGTGTTAGTAGAAGGTTTAGGGAAGATCAATTGGGATTGAGGAGAAATGTTCATGGCCTTATTTAATGTAAACGGACGTTCGCGACGCGGAAGAAATACTGAAAGCACTGTTTCTCACTATAGTCTTTTGAATAGATGAAAAATTCACTGTAGCAACACGAAAGTTTATGGGAAAGAAAGTTATTGCAATGATGAAAAAGGACTGGTTGCACTAGATAGGCGAGAGTCTATTTCTTGAGAAGTTTGTGAATTACAATTAAATGCGCCATAGAACATTCCAGCGGTGGAAGAAAATTCGCTATTGTAGTAATTTAGAAGTAAGATTCTTCAATTTTAAATAGTATTCTCACAAGTGAGTGAAAAATACATGACGACAGGACTTGTAGATAAAGTTCAGGATCTGGAAGGTTCCAGAACGATCTTAATAGAAGAATGGAGCCAAAGTTAATCCAGCGGAGGAACTAGCTTGGTGAATTATAGACAGCGGGTATTAGATATTATCCCACGTGGTGAGAAGAAAAGCTACTTTCTATTAAGGTTGGCTTAGACAGACAAAAGCTCAACATGGCAAATCCCGCGAAGAATAATTGTTGCCCCAAATAAGTAATCTCACGCTGTCTATAAATTATCGTTAAAGCATGTAGAAGTTAAAACCGATGAAGATGAAGTTAAAACTTTAAAGCTGTACTTATCTTGGTTGCATGTCGAAGGTGAAGTTCCCTTTGACGGATGCCTAGAGTGCTAACATGGCGTAGAGAGTAGAGAGTGCCTCTTGGTTTGAGGAGACTGGCTCTAGTTGAGCCCTGACTGATCGAGTCAACTGCCGATTTACAAGTGAGACCTGCTCAGCAAAGCGCGGAGGGTCCAAGGAAGGGAAAGAGTGGGGGTAGGAGACAAAAGGAATACATATCAGAATAACCAACATAAGAAATTAAATTCTCTTGAGGAGATGGTCTTCAAAGAGTTGATAGCAGGCGATACTAGCACAGCATGGTGAGTGAAAAAGTAAACGACGTTCTCTTGCTCATGGAGATAATAGCTGGCGATGGTAGCAAAATCTGGTGGCCAGATGGATAAGTAAATCCTCTTGCACCAGGAAGAATTGAGGAGCTTCAGAGATCCGCTGCTAGATGACGCTAGGTGGGTCATGGAAGATATATCTCTAGAACAGACTCATAAAAGATATAAGCGACATGATCACCAAAGAGAAAATAGAAGATCACTGTTGGTGTTTGACAACGAGGAAGGAATGAACAAGCAAAGAGCATTAAACTTTATATTCTCTCGTACCGTGTATTCCAAGAATACACCAACACCCAGGAATAGCAAGCTTAGTTAAGGAAGGAAGGGTCGAGGACAAGAACTGTAGGGGTAGACCAGGTTAAAATATGTTAAACAGATTGCCTCGGACGTAGGGTGTGGTATCTATGTAGAGATGAAACGATTAGCTCACGACAGGGAGAAATGGAGTGCTGCATCAAACCAGTCAAAAGACTGAAGATTCAAACACATCAATCAATACGGATGTATCTATTTACCATGTTTTTAATGGTTAATGTGTACGCATTGTATTTACAATATTCCTTCCCTGATCCGTCCTGAGAAGAAAACTACATGGTCATTGGCTGCATTACTAAGAAAACTATCCATGTTCACGGGATACGAAATAGTCTACAGTGCTTCACCACAAGTCGCAATTAGCACAACTAAGATAGCTTGTCAGCTCCGTATGAAATAAATACAATGAGCATTCGGGGCCAGTCAACTGGCAGTGACTAATCTATGGAGTAGGCTCTCACTGTATAAGGTCGTATTGACGCCAATCGCCTTGTTGGTGTTCCCAAAACTAATAATAATGGAAGTCCTTACGCTACACTGAGGCGGTTTCGGTGGCGTAATAGATAGCATGCTGAGATTATATGCCCAAGATCGCGGGGTCAAACCCGGCCGAAGTCGTCGGATTTTTTAAGAACGTTAAAAATCTCTCAGTAGGCCTATGCCTTCGAAGGGGAAGTAAACCCGGCGGGCCCATGTCATACATTTATGGCATGTAAAAGAACCTTCCACTAACTACAAAGCTAAATTTGTAGGTTACATCTAATTAACGCTCTTTTCCAACGCTCGCAGTGTAGCGGAGGTTGGTTGGTTCTTTAATTTAGGGGCTGCGACAACGCGGTCATGTAGCCCCGTGTAGACTACTTTGAGTGTGTGTAGAATCTGTCTGATAACCGGTGTTAATTGTGATGGCTGTATTAGTGTGTGTTATCTGTTTTATCATGTTAAATGATCTTGTAGACTTCGTCGTTACGCTGGGGTCTGGCGTTACGTTACGGTGACGGGACGAAATGTACCCAGATGCACTGAGGTGTGTGACGTCATAGTACTGCTTGGTGCATGTGTTGCCCGACAATCTCTACTTCGTTAGTATAAGACAAAAATTGCCGATTCTTGGATGTCAGGGGTAATCTCGAGAACCACTGGATGGATTTTAATGCTGTTTTCACTATTCTGTAAAGGTTATCTCGAGGAAAGATTCTGTAGAAAATAATTTATGTATGATCAAAGTCAAGAGTCTTTGGCTTCGAGCGAATCAGCCTTTCTAGCATTTCTCAGCATTAGTAGCATTTAAAATGATACAAAGTCTAGTCTTTCAGACTGACTGTCACTTTTTTTTTAGATAAATATAAGTACATTTTTATTGATCGTTCCACATCCGTCCTCTAGATGTTATGACTCCACACGTTTTACGATCGCTGTGAATATCAGCAAGTATGGAAAGGAACGGCCTTGAGTCGCTCGGGAATGACCTTACAATGCCTCTCTTATTAGTAGGGGTGGAACAGCGAGGTCATCTGCCCCTTAATTCCTCTCTTACTTGATCTCCTTCCTTAAACTGTCCGTTCCCATACAGTACAAATGGTGTCTCAACATAAGTAAGACGATATTCGGCTTCCCCAGAATCGATCTTGATCGGTTTATTTCATATAGCCTAGACATTTTAGGAGTGTTGCTTTCCAGTCAGACAATTAGATTGGGTGGCAATTTATAATCAATATCCTAGTCTGGAATAAAATACATGAACTATTTATAAATCCCGGTCACTCCATGTGAGATCTGTGCTGGACAGAACGGAGGCAGACAGGTTTTTCTCCGGGTACTCCGGTTTTCCCTGTCAAAATTTCATTCCAGCAACACTCTCCACTATCATTTCATTTCATCTATCATTCATGTAATAATTGCCCCAGAGGAGTGCGTCAGGCCTCGGCAGCCGGCACAGTTCATATCCTCGCCGCTAGATAGGGGCTTCATTCATTCCATTCCTGACCCGGTCGGAGACTGGAAGCAGGCTGTGGATTTTCATTTTCAACTATTTATACACTTAATCATATTATGTTAAATCATTTTCAAAATAGATGAACTCTTTGGACTTTACAGCAATGAAACAGAGTCCAGAATGAGCAAATAATATATAGCAAAAGATTGTATTTTATAACTACACAATCATTATACATTATTTCAGTAGTATAGATCACTCCTGAGGCGCTTACAAGCGACTGATCGTGACAAATGAGCATTCAAATGAAAGAGAAGAGACATTAGCAGTGACGAATTGCACTCTAATTTCGTAAATATCTATAATTTCTTTAAAAATGACGTTAAAAAATGTCCGATGTGTGCGATTTGCAGATACTGTTGATGTATGAAAATACGCTCCATAATTGCTGTCCACTTCACAAATTGGCCGCTGTGACGACTGTTTCATGTCATTTTAACATTCTGAGATCTTTCCTTTATCATTTTGCACCGATTTTAGAAACAGTAAATCAAAGGAATGAGTAGGCCTACTCAAATCGTATAATTTCATAAATATCGAATAACCGGTGAGTGTTATGATGATCCAATTTTCAGTGATTGCCTTCTTAAGTTGGGAACGTAGAACTTGGAATTCTAACTGAAATGGCCGATAACCTCGATGTTAGGCCCCTTAAAACAACAACAACAATCTAACTGAAATGTAAATAGTGTTCTATAATCATTTGGTTGAAATAAAAACATAACAACCTTTCTCCTCAAGTCTCTCATTATAAAACTATTGGGGAAAGTGTGGTTTATGAACATGCGAGATTTCTGGCACGGGTCTGCTAGTATATATAGACTAGTGTCCAAAAGTTAAGCATAAGTTACGAATAAGCAGGGCAACAGGAAATAGACCGCAAATCGCATGACAAATGCACTTACCAACTTTACGTGTTCGCTATGTATAGGAAAGGATTAATCCCTGCTTTGACGAGCGGCGTAACCGCAAGGTAAACACAGCCAGTGCCTGCACCCTATATTCCCTCAGTCGTGTTTGCCCCTTCAGAAACAAAACCTTGTTACGCCACTGTGTAGCCCCATATACTTGTGTGTGTGTATAATTTGTCTGATAACCGGTGTTATTGTGTTGACTGTGTATATTTGTAATTGAAATTAGGAGACCACCGTGGCCTTGATTTAGGTGCCCACCCAGCATTTACCTGAACTAGGAGTGGAGGAAATCACTAAATATATACTAATATAATAAAGCTGAAGAGTTTCTGTGTTTGTGTGTTTATGTGTTTAAACGCGCTAATCTCTGGAACTACCAGTCGGATTCGAAAAATTCTTTTTTTTATATGATAGCCTGATTCAAGAGGAATAGTTTAGGCTATGGATCATTAGGCTATACCTCTCAGGTGACCTTCAAGGATGATTTTTGTTCAGTAAGTCGATAGAACAAGCGCTCCCGATCAGCTCTATCCTCATGAGCTGGCGTTATGGTTAGTGATACGTACACCGTTTCACCTATCTGAACCAAAATTTGTATACTTACCCTTTGGAACCCTGATGGTAACACTGTCTACATGAAATTTCGGACAGAACACTCCATTCCCTGCATTTAGGCCCTTGGACACAAATCTACACCGTTTCACCGATCTGGACCAAAATTTGTTTACTTACCCTTTGGAACCCTGCGAGTAACACTGCCTACATGAAATTTATGACAGACCAGTCCATTCCCTGCATTTAGGCCCTTTGGCACAAATCTACACCCTTTCACCAATCTGAACCAAAAGTTGTATACTTATCCTTTGGAACCCTACGAGTAACACTGTTTACATGAAATTTCGGACAGACCACTCCATTCCCTGCATTTAGGCTCTTTGGCACAAATCTATACCGTTTCACCAATCTGAACGGCAATTTGTATACTTACCCTTTGGAACCCTACGAGTAACACTGTTTACATGAAATTTCGGACAGACCACTCCATTCCCTGCATTTAGGCCCTTTGGCACAAATCTACACCCTTACACCAATCTGAACCAAAATGTGTATACTTACCCTTTGGAACCCTACGAGTAACACTGTTTACATGAAATTTCGGACAGACCACTCCATTCCCTGCATTTAGGCCCTTTGGCACAAATCTACACCCTTACACCAATCTGAACCAAAAGTTGTATACTTAGCCTTTGGAACCCTACGAGTAACACTGTTTACATGAAATTTCGGACAGACCACTCCATTCCCTGCATTTAGGCCCTTTGGCACAAATCTACACCCTTACACCAATCTGAACCAAAAGTTGTATACTTACCCTTTGGAACCCTGCGAGTAACACTGTTTACATGAAATTTCGGACAGACCAGTCCATTCCCTGGATTTAGGCCCTTTGGCACACATCTATACCGTTTCACCGATCTGAACGGCAATTTGTATACTTACCCTTTGGAACCCTGCGAGTAACACTGACTGCATGAAATTATGGACAGACCCCTCCATTCCCTGCATTTAGGCCCTTCATCACAAATCCACACCGTTTCTCTTAATTGCACCAAATTTTACATACACTTTGAAGCCCTGATGGTAACACTGTCCACTTGATATTTTGGACAACGCTCCCCATTCCCTACATTTAGAATAACAGACAAAATGAACTTGAAAACCACGTATTAAGGCCCTAGAACCATTCATGTCCGTAGTAGTGTAACTGTAAGAGTATTTTAATAAGTCTGTTGTTGACGGGCAGTTCGGGCTGAATCACGTGTTCTGGTGCAGAATTGCGAAAATAGTTGAATCTTGCGCTGCTTATAAATTGCAGTCACGGGGGGTAATTAGTGCAAAAAGATTCCTTAGGCCCCTTTAAACAGTTATCATCATGAAAATATTTTGCCTCTGTATAAGTGCATTGGTGTTGGTGTAGTACATTAACTTTATCAGTTGCAATAAGCGTTGGTGCTTTCAAATTTACCTTAATTTATTCTGAAACTTATCGTTAAGCGCTTTGTGGCGATAAATGATACTATTGCTACCCCAGTAGTTCGGGACAGCCGAAGTTTGCCAAAAAGTTCTGATTATTTTCCTACGGCGCTATCCGACAAAAGACGACACTATTGGTCTCTACATTTCTAACAGCCAATGAGATATAGGCCCTAGGCAGTGTCTATTGTTTCACTTACTGTTCTTCCTATGTTTTTTGTAAATTTGTTTGTAAATTACATGAGTCAGTGCTGTAGTTAGTAAATAGCTGTTTCCCTATTCATAATTATCATTACGGGAAAATGACCTGAATGTTACGTCCATTATACTGTACTACTTATCACCCCCTTTACAACCACCACCACCACCACCACCACCACCACCACAAAAATATATGTTATATTTTTTAATATAGTTTTCTGTTAGTTTAAGTATTATGTGCCAGTTCTGTAGCAGTATTCATTATCACCCATAAAACAAATAAATCCACCGGGCGAAGCCGGGCACTACCGCTAGTTAATAATAATCTTATTGGTTTTACGTCCCTTTTAACAACTGCGGCTTTTAGAGACGCCGGGGTGCCAGGATTTTGCCCCGAAGGGGATCTTAAACGTGCCAGTAAATTTACTGACACGGCTCCGTAGCATTTTCTTACACTTAAATGACAGCTGGGTGCACCATGATTCGATCCTGCAACTTTGGACAGCCAGCCAAAATCAGAAGAAACCACCATTTCTAGGATGGTAGAGCTGGGACGATATCATTGACCTGGTCGCTAACCTTGCAGTTTTAAGGTCGATTGTTTTGAGTCGCAAGTCGCATTGCGTCTCCGCTCGGTCTCACATTTCATATCCTGTCTGATACGTAAGGTCATTCCTAGACGACTCAAGGACGTTCCTTTCCATATTAATTGATAGGTATAGCAATCGTAAAATGTTGACTTTTAATGACCAAAGGACGGATGTTGGAGAAATATTACATATTTTTCCCACAATAAAAGCTTGGTAATACTACAGCAGGCCCCTTCAAACTAAACGATTGAATACTCTGCTGAAATTAGCCGAAATGCCTTGTGTAATGATGAATAATTGAGGTTTTTTTTAGTAAAAGCGTAAGTTGTCCAAAATACTGAATTGCGAGAAACACGAAAGTACTGTACAGCATCAACAGTTATTGGTATTCAGTTTTGGTAATTTTTATGAACATTGGCCTTAGTTAGGCTATTAGATTATGTACAGCATGTTGTTTGCACAAAGTGCATAATATTTTGCATAATGGGAGCAAAAATTCATTTCGACAGCTGACCTTTTTACTTGAAAAGTTCCAAATGTATGAAAGAAACCAGCTAGCGTTGTAGTGCAAATATCTGGCATCATGTATAAGATCATTATTACTCCGATATACAATGAACAAAATGTTTGCGTTGCTAGCATCTGCTAAATAAATCATAGCCTATTATTATGGACAACGGACCTTCTTACAGGAAAGGCTGTGGACTACTGCCGTTTTCACAGAAACACTATGTTTTTTCAGCAGCCATTCGACAAGGGACTATTGACGTTGTTACAGAACCAAATGCTTGAGAGACACCGAATGGCAGCTCTAACTAAAATTACCCGATTTTGGACAGTTGACGATCTTACTAAAAAAAACTCAATTGTGGAAATGATGCCTTTATAGATGTTTTCTCCTCCGCTGTCTATAACCCACCCACCATCCACTTTTTAGATCACCACTTATACAGGGTCATTATCTATGTGCACCCCGATAAACACGGCAAGCTAAGCAGGCTGTGACTGGCGCAGATCGCGGGCGCGCGTACCCGGTTCAGCCGGTGGTGGCGCGCTCCGCTGACTCATATCGTTAGTTCACACGTGTTTTGTCATTCATATGGACATGTATCTGCAAAGCTAAGAGGTTAGTGTTGCATGTTTAGTGACTATTGTGATTACTGTGATTGTTGGTCATGCCTAGACACCAATTCACATTGCACGAACGTGTGTATATCCATAATTTGTATTTGAAAAGCAGAACATCTTGTTCTGAAACGAGACGAAACTAATTGCGTTTTTGGTTTTGTGTTTATTTTATGCTTTTGTTTTTCAATTTTGCTTTTTGTTATAATTTTTTTGTTTGTTTTGTGCTTGTTTTCCGCTTTTGATTTTCGAATTTTGATTTTTGCTTTGTGTTTCTTGGTTTTGTGTTGTTTTCTGCTTTTGTTTTTGAATTTTACTTTTTGTTATATGTTATTATTATTATTATTATTATTATTATTATTATTATTATTATTATTATTATTATTATTAGCAAATGGGGGTAATTCACCGGTGACAAATTGTACAAATACAGAAAATCACCAACAATAACATCAAACCCAATATACACAATTCACAATTTAGGAACTATAGTAATTACATCGTAGTATTTACACAAAATTTCATTCTTCTCTTAAACACATCAATATGTTTGGGGAAAGGCTCCAAGACTGAGGCAGGTTATGAGTTCCAATTATCAATGCCACGGTTAATGAAATAATAATATTAATAACCCCTGGCACTACAGCTCATGAAGGGCCTAGGCCTACCAAGCGACCGCTGCCCAGCCATTAGGCCTGCAGATATTGGGGTGACGCATGTGCAGCGCATCGGGTCCCCTCGGCCGTTAATCTTGGTTTTCGTGATCGGGGCGCAGCCTCACTGTGAGACAGCTACTCAATTGTCCTAACGAGGCTGAGTGCACCCCGTTCCAGCCGTCACGTCAGTTTCTAAAATCCCTGACGGAACCGGGAATCGAACCAGGGGCTTCCGGGTGAGAGGCAGGCGCGCTGCCCTGCTCAGGTAGGTGGGATCCCAGACGTTTGCTTAGTTCTCCTCGATTAGTGTGAGTGTTAAACATAGCGTAGAGTCTGGATTTCGTCCTTCTATCTTCCAGAGATTCCTACCCTCACCAGGGTCAAATTTGGTTAGGGTTTTGTGTTGTTTTCTGTTTGTTTGTTTTTTAATTTTTAATTTTGCTTTTTGTTATGTTTTTTGTTTGTTTTGGTTTTGTGTTGTTTTCTGCTTTTGTTTTTGAATTTTGCTTTTTGTTATGTTTTTGTGTTGTTTTCTGCTTTTGTTTTTGAATTTGCTTTTTGTTATGTTTTTGTGTTGTTTTCTGCTTTTGTTTTTGAATTTTGCTTTTTGTTATGTTTTTGTGTTGTTTTCTGCTTTTGATTTTGAATTTTGCTTTTTGTTGTGTTATTTTCTTTTTGTTATGTTTTTTGTGTTGTTTTCTGCTTTTGTTTTTGAATTTTGCTTTTTGTTATGTTGTTGTGTTGTTTTCTGCTTTTGTTTTTGAATTTTGCTTTTTGTTATGTTTTTGTGTTGTTTTCTGCTTTTGTTTTTGAATTTTGCTTTTTGTTATGTTTTTGTGTTGTTTTCTGCTTTTGTTTTTGAATTTTGCTTTTTGTTGTGTTATTTTCTTTTTGTTATGTTTTTTGTGTTGTTTTCTGCTTTTGTTTTTGAATTTTGCTTTTTGTTATGTTGTTGTGTTGTTTTCTGCTTTTGTTTTTGAATTTTGCTTTTTGTTATGTTTTTGTGTTGTTTTCTGCTTTTGTTTTTGAATTTTGCTTTTTGTTGTGTTATTTTCTTTTTGTTATGTTTTTTGTGTTGTTTTCTGCTTTTGTTTTTGAATTTTGCTTTTTGTTATGTTTTTGTGTTGTTTTCTGCTTTAGTTTTTGAATTTTGCTTTTTGTTATGTTTTTGTGTTGTTTACTGCTTTTGTTTTTGAATTTTGCTTTTTGTTATGTTATTTTCTTTTTGATATGTTTTTTTGTGTTGTTTTCTGCTTTTGTTTTTGAATTTTGCTTTTTGTTATGTTTTTGTGTTGTTTTCTGCTTTTGTTTTTGAATTTTGCTTTTTGTTATGTGTTTTTTTTGGTATTGTGTTGTTTTCTGCTTTTACTTTTCGAATTTTGCTTCTTGCTTTGTGTGTGGGGCAAAATAAGACAATCAATGAATGCAAACCTACAAGTTGTCATGTTTGATCTCCATAGCATTTGCACCCTTTAAAAGCTCGGAAATGAACTGCTTTGTCGGTATAACACTAAATGAATCGGTCCATACTGAAAGGGCCTCCGTTACAATTTTGGTGAAAATGAATTATTGCCCGAATCACATTACTTGGGACTTACCTTACATGCTATAACAAAGGGACCTCAGTCCCGTGCTCAGAAAGCAGAGAAATCGATGCATGCGTTTCATAATTCCACAGAGAAAGGGTCTCAGTCCATTCCTGAGGCCCTTTCTGTAGGCTATATATTACTGGCAACACTGAGAACAGTTGCTGCGCGAATTACTTCCCCTCTTCCCGCGGTTCCTTATCTAATACGCTGCCGAAGTGACGCGCCTAGCAACCGCATGGGCGCAGCCACATTGGACCCAAACAACTGGTTGCTAGGTTTTTTATACATAGGAAGCTGCATTATCGCTGCGCAGCGTCTTGAATTTTGTGGATAAAAATGTGTAATACGCGTGATATAAGGCAAACGCCTCCCGTGAAGATCATCTACAGTGATGGAGCTACAAAATAGAAGTGAAATTTTATGGATAAAGTACGAGAATTTTGCGAGATAGTATGAATAAAGTTGACCTCACTCCTGAGGCAAGAATTTCATGGCGGGTACTACAAATTATACATATTTATCATTTAGTGGATAGAGTATATCTAATATAGAGAGATAATTAGGACATATATGTCACATAAAGGGATTTTGGGTTCATATGGGGAGTGTAGTTGTAATTAAATATGGTTTGTACTATAAGTATTATAAACGACAACCTACATAACCTTACAGCTGATTCACAAACACCAATAAATTTTATCCTACAACTTTTCTGAGTGGTGATTTTTCACTTAATTTATTTAAGCAGTGAATTGTGTTTCCAAATAACAATTAGGCCTATCCCAGACTGAAAATTTCTGCCTAAATATTTTATTTTTTGCACTTTCAGAAAACAATTATAATGTAGGCCTACCAGTAGCCTAGGCCTACACCCTGCAACAAAGTTACAGTACCGTATAGTGACATTATTCAAGCCAATGAATACTGCGTATTTCTGAAGTGATGGAGTGGCAAGTCTTGTTGTGATTATATTTAGAGCTAGGATACGAAAAGTGCCCCATTATTTAGAATGACGTAGGACGATAGGCCTTAATTGTAGACATCTCTAACCTGTAAGTGAGCACACAGGTTAGGCTTTGTTAATTGATTCGTTTTCAGACAAACGCGGCGTTGTGGCAAACACACAAATTGTATTGAAATGCAGTCTTTGTTTCTTCTATAGCTGTTGATGAGATTTGGCCTAAACTCTCATCCAAATATTTTAAACTGTTCCCTTATGCATTGATAGACCTTAAGTTCATTTTATTCGTCACTTACTGGTAGGGCCTACGGTACTTCATTTTCCGTAGTATTGGTCATTCATACGGGACGTGATTCACAATATCCAAAAATGTTATATTTTCATGTTTTCACTTAATTTAAGGTAAATATCGTAGGCCACATCTCTATGACTTACGTTCTAAGACTTAATGTGCATCTCGTACGCAATATTTTACAACTTTACTGGACAACTATGTTAAATTATTGTAGAAAATATACTTTTCTATGCTTTCTTGCCTCTGGACATCCATGCATGTACAGTTTTATACGATACAAATAGGAAATAATGACGGCTCAAAGACTGAAGCAAGCTACAAGGGAGCCATGTTGTATTGCTCCAGTTGCTTAGCAACGGAGCGGAAGTGACGTTGACTTCGGCAGCGTATAGGCAACAACTGAGCGACTAAGTGTTCTTCCACAAGACTTAAAAGGATCTGTTGACCGTGTGAATATAAGAATGACATACTGAGAATGTCTTATGACGAAGTTTGTATTTTTATCTCTAATATATGATAATCACTGCTTGATTTGTAAAAAAAAAAAGGAGGTTCCGGTACTGTGGGCTACCGGTTGGTGGTGGGAAGGGGGTGAGTGGGGGTATTTTCGGAATATTGAAATATAGAGATCTAAAAATGATATTTTTACGCTTTTCTGATCACCTTTAAAAAATCGGCGATCTAATTTTGATTGCAATTTTAAATTAAATTGAGAATGCTGTAGCAACATTTTTCTTACCATAAAAATTGTAATGTAGGCTAACTAGGCTACCATTTAAACAATACACATTATTTCAGTTTAATTCTTTACGTAATAAAAAAAAATCGGTCTGAAATTACACACATGTTAACCAATAATCTTTATTTCTTGTTCTATAATTTTGTCTTAACAGTTTTCTGAAATAATTATCCAGCCAAAGACCAAGTTGACCTTGACTTTCAACTAACGTTCCACAGTTTTAAAAATAATGTTATATATTCGACTTTTCCCCCGATCAGAGGTGCGTACCGTCACAAATCTAGCCCTGATTATAATACATGGCATTAATATTTTGTACATTGTGAATGTGTAAGGTCTAACTCTTCTGGATCTCGCTGGTCCATCTCTGTATTCTGGCATAAAATAAAGGAAAAATGGTATCAAAATATAATATCATATCGTGCAGAAAGGGCCTCAGTCCATCGTCTTTATTTCATCACACACACACTAGGTAAACATTTGAATGTCAAGTTTTGTTATGAAATTATATTCAGCATAATGGTGCATAATATGATACTGGATGGCTTTTCAAAACTAAAGATACAACTTAAGTGAATTGAGCGTTTTTTTGTTTTTGTTTTGTTTCTTGTTTTCATTTTACTCAAAACCGACTCAACTGGACTGAGGCCCTTTCAGTATCGACCGATTCATTATTCTACACAAGTAAAGAGAAATATCTCAAATTATAAACGCACATAATGAATGAATTTTCTTCTGTTAATCTGTTTTAATTATCGAATTGGCCCATCCGTTTTAACTAGTTCAGCATTTCCGCGCTGGAGTGCCGCAATTTCGCCCTGAAGGGAATCTTTAACATGCCAGCCGGCTCCATCGCATTTAAGCACCCTTAAATGCCAACTGACTGTGGAAACTTGAATATAGGAGTTTATTTATTTACCGTATGGCTTTTAATGCCCGGAGTGTCCGATGACATGTTCGGCTCGCCAGAGGCTGTAGCTGCTTCCAGTGGGGTGAGCTACAAGTTCCGTTGAATTTCAAGTAGTTCCAACTTTCACTACCAGGCGCCACTGACACCTAGTGGTGAACGTTGGAACTTTGATAGAGCGCTACAACGAAATCTAACCTAGAAATTTAGCTTCACACAATTGTAGTTAGTGGAAAGTTCTTTTACATGCCATAAATCTATGACATGGGCCCGATGGCTTTACTTCCCCTCCGAAGGAAGGCATACTGAGGGATTTTTAACAATCTTAAAAAAATCTGACGACTTCGGCCGGGTTGACCCGCGATCTTGGGCGCAGCAGTTCAGCATGCTACCCACTATGCCACCGAAGCCACTAATATTGGGGTTATTGGTCCCTATTATCACTAAATAATAATAATAATAATAATAATAATATCGTATGGCCTCGGGTGCCGGGTGCAAGCTTTCTTATTTGACATCCAGAGGGCAGCTTGCATGTCAAACATCGTTATTCCTTGGAACGCTATGAAAGTCAAGGAGGTTAGATATCTAAGCTCCTTGACACTAGAACGCTTTCTAGTAGAGAATAGAGGAACTTTGTGTTGGCGGAAAATCCCGAGATTAATTTTGCCATTATGAACACGGGCTACTGAATTCAAATGGGTTCTTTAACATGCCAACAACGTATGACTTGCATGTCGTGATTTTTGTCGCCTTTCAAAAATCACTTACCACGGTTATGAGCGAACCTGCAAGCTTTGGGTTGGTAGTCCGACACGTTAACCACTCACCCATCGCGGCAAGCCCTATTATCCCTGAGAAATGCAGATATTGTCATGCAAATGAGCAGGAGAGTAATGAACGCTGCATTATCTGATAAGAGTGGGCAATGACAAAGGAGTGGCCAGCACGTGCACAAACGTGTCGCTGTGAGAAGGCGGCAGAACATATCAACGAGAAACTGATATAAGAAAGAAAAAGTGAACGCTAGTGGGCCGATTCACATAAACTCTTGATTTTTTTTTCCAAAGTTAAATTTTAACAAAGAAATATTTTTAGTATAACTTTGCGTCAATTTTAAGATTAATAATTTTGAGTTATGTCATTTTTAAGAACATTTTATTTGGACAGCCTGCTACGGAGGATGAGTAGTTATCGTGTTGGATTACCAACCCCGAGCTTGCAGGTTCGCTCCTGGCCATGGCAAGTGATTTTCGATATGCGGCAAAAATCACGACATGCATGTGATACGTTGTTGGCATGTAAAAGAACCCATTTGAATTCAGTAGGCCGTGTTCATAATGGCAAAATTAATCTCGGGATTTTCCGCCAACACAAAGTTCCTCCATTCTCCACTAGAAAGCGTTCTAGTGTCAAGGAGCTTAGATATCTAACCTCCTTGACTTTCATAGTGCTTCAAGGAACAACAAAATTCGACATGCAACCTGCCCTCTGGGTGTCAAATAACAAAGCTTGTACCCGGCACCTGAGGGCATACGATATTATTATTTGGACAGGTTTCTGTCAAAAATTAAACTATTCTTCAAAGTAGAGAACATCAGATTCTATGGAAGGGCCATCCAGTCATTGCGCTCCGGGAGAGCGCACAGTGGGTAAAAATTGATATCTAGGAGGACAAAATGATTTATTTTCATAATTATAAAATAAAATTTATTATTTCTACAGCATTCTCATATAATTGCCGCTCACTATTCTGGGATATAAACGCATCTTAGTGTAAATCTGTCACCACTGATCGAACAGTCTGAATTGGAGGGTGAATGTAAGTGGCTGTGGTTTGGTTGTCTTCGTGGTTAGTGTGATGCTTTAAGATGGAACATACAGCTAAAGGTGTGATCTTTGTAACGTGTTTCAGTTATTAATGGGAGTAATTGCTACGTAATTTTAGCTATATTTGCATTATATAATATTTAACTATTATTTTTTAAATTATATTTTCACTTAGATTTTTAGTATGTCGCGTCACTCTGCGTCACTTTCTACTTATTGTTAAAATGTAGATAAAGTCTTATAGTTTACGCCTGTTATAAGATTTTTTGCATCTTTTTGCAACTTACTTAGTTATTTTACGTTTTAGAAGATGCCGCGCAACCAGTTCTCACACGTTTAGAACTGTTTGAAGCAATGGGTTCGACGATTATGTCAAAAGTGGAACTTTGTGACTTTGTTAAAAGTAAATTAGGGGTAGAAAATTGTTCTGAATGCTGTATCCAACACCTACTCATAGACAATTTCTTGCATATGTAGACGTAGCTTAAAAAAGGTCTTAACTGATGTTTATTATGAAGTAAACAAATTATATACGTTGCTTTCACTCTAAATTCATGATTAAAACGTAAAAATAATTTTGTCCCCCTAGATTTCGATTTTGACCCACTGTGGAGCGGCGCGCTCGGGGAGCACTGGGCATTCAGACCAGGGCTCTTTCCCCTACCACCACTACACTGTGGCATCGAGGAGATGGACGATGTTCGGACCACGCTGACTAGATACATACGTACAGTCGTGCGGCCGACGGCTCTTGTGGAATTGTTGACATATTACTGTTTTGCCATTACAAATATACCGCTTATACAAATCGAATGGTACTCCGATGTATGGAATGTGCAGGAAACGAACACAAGTGTTAAGTAAAGAATATTGTGATTTATTCCAAACATATAAGAGAGGAAAATTCAACAACAAATTGTGTTCTTATTAACACAATACATCTCTTTTGCACACTAAACATTTGGCACGCCCCTTATAAGCTGTACAGAAAAATGAAATTTCCCATTCTGCTTTAAAGACTGCTGCTTCACAACTCCTTTGTTGTATGCTGTTCAGTAATGACCACTGCGAAACTGATTTACTTACACGCTGTCAACAAAGCACATTGGACTAGACTAGGGACTGATGGATCGGCTGCACACTTCAGCGCACTCAGCCAGCCAAGCTCCCCCCACCACTTCTGAAACTACCTTCCAACAAAGCGCTCGGAGCACTGCCTTAGAGCGCGGCGGGAACGCTGTCTGGATGGCTTTGTTCTATGATCTTGAGCCATCTTTCAGCGAGGTTTCTTATCCCACGACGGTACCGGTCTCTGGGTTTTGATGCGAAGAATTCGGCGAGACCCACTTCCACAGCTTCAATGTTTACGATTTTTTAGCCTATTTTCAATTTTGAAAAAATAGGCTTATGAGATCACCTTTTGTCCGTGTGTGTGTGCGCGCGCGCGCGCGTGTGTGTGTGTGATTCGTGTGTGTGTCCCCCCCTAATAAAATCTAAACGGCAGGAGCGATTTCAATGAAACTCGGAAAGTTCATAGCACTATTCCCAGCGACCTCGACCGTGCCCTTCAAATTTTGTTACGACTCACCAATCCAACATGGCGGCTGTGCGAAATATTTCACCAGCATTCAATATCTCCGAAACCATTACCGATATTACCCTGACATTTTCTATGGTGATAGAGGGAACTACTATAAGTTCACTTATGTGACCTTTGAAGACCTGGTAACTACAAAACCAACATGGAGGCCAAGCGAATTTGCGACATTTAAATAGACGTTTCTCGTGATTTGACCAACCAAACACAATGAAACTTGGTACAGTATATGTTTATATACATTGTAATGCACCGACATCTAACTTCGTTCAATTGTTTACATAATCACAAGATGGCGGATGTGCGAAATATTTCACCGGCATTCTATATCTCTGAAACTATTAGCGGTATCTCCCTAAAATTTTGTACGGAGATAAAGGGCACTACTGGAAGTCCATATATAAGACTTTCAAAAACCGGTTGACTACAAAACGAACATGGCGGCCAAGCGAATTTGAAAATTTTAAATAGACCTTTCTCGCGATTTAATGTTCCAAGCGCACTGAAACCAGGTACAGGAAATATTTATACACATTGTAATCCTCTGGTATCTAATTTAGTTCAATTGTTTACATAACCTCAAGATGGCGGCTGTGCGAATTTTAAAATTAAGTTTTATATTCTTGTGTAGTAATCATGCGATCGAAGTGAAAGTTTGAATAATGAAACTACGCAATAATTTTCCTTTAATGGTACATGACTCTATGGCCTATACATTTAACAATCCAACATGGCGACCATCCGAAATATTTAGACGATACTGAATATCTACGAATCTATTTTAGCATTCAAACTGCATTTTTTAATGTTCATAGGGGCTATGAACTTAAGTTCACCTATAGGACTTTAAATAACCTGGTGATCACAAATCCAACATGGCGGTGACGCGAATTATAAATATTCACATGGACGTTTCTCGCAATTTAACCATCCGAGTGCAGTGAAACTTGGTACAGTAAATCCTTATACGAATGTTAATCCACTGGCATCTAATTTATTTCAATTGTTTCCATAACCTCAAGATGGCAGCTGTGAAAATTTTTTAAATCTCCTTGTTTTTTCTTGTGTCCTAATTATGCGATTGAAATTTGAATACTACACGTTCACAATAATCTGCATGTAACAGTACATAACTATAGGACCTACATATATAAAATCCAACATGGCGACCATCCGAAATATTTAGTCGGTTCTTAATATCTACGAATCTATTACAGCAATCAAACAGAAATTGTATATGTTGATAGTGGCAGTTAACATAAGTAGGATATATGAAAATAGGCTGTATAGTTCTTCACGGAACTACTTGTTTCACGCAAGATCAGGGCTGTATGCTGGATGTGGTAGCGATACGACTCCTCCCAATTCCTGAATTTGTGCCATGGTTGTTTGTGCGGTATGAGGTCTCGCATTGACCTGCTGTAAGAGAACTCTATTTGGGTTAACTAATGCTGGGTATATCTGTCACAAATGTCTGAATCTCGTTCCAGTTGTAGAGAATAGAGATTCGTATTGACTGCACGTTCGTTTCGAACAAACTGCCAGTGAATCCCTCCTTCAAAATTCCACCAGACACACCACCACCTTGGGGCCGGAACGACCCATTTTAACGATGACTTTGGCAGGTTGACGGGGACAAAGCCATTTTTTCGAGGCGTCAGCGTTGCGGTAATGGACCTATTCTCCTGATAAATCTATCATCCATGGGGTTACCGATAAGCTCTAAGTTGCGCCTGTTCATGAGGTAGAGATCTACAGCATCTGTTTGATTTTCCAAGTTTCTTAATGTGGCGATGTATGGTACCTTTTGATGCACCAAGTTCCTCCGACAGCCTACGAGTACTTCTTTGTGGATTTTCTTCTAAAACTCTGCGTGTATTCTCAATATCCCATAGTTTAGGTCTTCCAGAACGCGGTAATTCTGTAGGGTTTTCTTCACCAGTGTTGAAACGTTGGAACCATCATTCTGCCACACGCTCAATAACGACACCTCCTTTTACTTCAAATATTCTTCGAGCCGCGGCAGCAGCTTTGTAATCTTCTTTCCAGTAGTGTTTTAGGAGGACCCTAACCTCCAACCATTTGTGATTGTGTATCACCGACTGACGACTGATACCTTCTCGCAATTCTAGTCACGACTTCCCGTAAATAGCTTTGGCGAACCTAAAAAACGACGATACTTATGAGACTTCCTAATAAACAGTTAATATTATTTTATTATATACTGTACTACAAGTAAATAAAATTATTTTCTTCCATGTTTTGATTTAAAAACTCAAGTGAAATATTAAAAACACTGCTGAAGAAGGCCTGGATATTTAAAACATTTAGTACATAATTTGTAAAAATGTTTATCTATACCGGTACTAATATATAAAAAGGGGTGGTGTGTGTCTATGTGTCTGTGTATTACTCAATCACGCAACAACCACTGGTCCGATTTACATTAAATTTTACATGGAAGTAGCTGACTTACATGGTTAACATATAGGCTACTTTTGATTTCGATCATTTGCACTATTTAAAGATGGCGGCATATTTGGTGACATCACTACACCCTTTGATTTCAAACTTTCATATTTCCATTTCAAATAAAGAGAGAACGCTAAGAAATAGCAAACTTTTGATGGCATATACTAGGTTTAAAATTTAATTTTCTATCCGAAAGGTCCTTATCACTTTTCGTGTATCTCCAACGGTTAGCGAGTAAAACCTAAATTTGTGCTATAAAACACGGTCAACGCCGAGCGGTGTAGTTGGACAAAATATTCCATCCTTAATCTCCCTCCGCGCTGCACCTCGCCTACCCCCTGTTTGAACTGTCACCTTCACATTTTAATTTATTTATGACCTGTAGCGAAGCACAGGTACTTCAGCTAGTATATTTATAAAATTAATACAGTAGTTGTTACTGTACTTATAAAAATCTACATTTGCATTCTCGTCATCTCGATTTAAGTTATTACTTCTCTGCACGGCAAACACGTATTTGGGTCAAAATACTGTTTGGATAAAAAAGAAAACATAACCTCCTTCACTAAAAAGATGCTTGGTTCCTTAGTTTAGGGGCTGCGACAACGCAGTCATGTAGCCCCGTGTACTTTGGGTGTGTGTAGAATCTGTCCGATAACCGGTGTTAATTGTGATGGCTGTATTAGTGTGTGTTATCTGTAATTCATGTAAGGACTGCAGACGATCAATTTCAAGTAGTTCCTACTTTCGCTACCAAATACTGCCGCCAACGACACCTAGCTGCGAACTTGGCTACTAGATACCACCGCAACCAGCACCATGTGGGGAACGTTGGAAATAATATACAGTTATCAATCTAACCTACAAATTTAGCTTCACACAATTGTAATTAGTGGTAGGTTCTTTTACATGCCATAAATCTATGACTTGGGCCCGCCGGCTTTACTTCCCCTCCAAAGGAAGGCATACTGAGGGATTTTAACGCTCTTAAAAATTCGACGACTTCGGGCGGGTTTGAACCCGCGATCTTGGGCATAGAAGTTCAGCATCCTACCCACTACGCCACCGAAGCTGCTGCACTAAAATGAGAAACATTCAATCATGGATGTGTTTTATATTTTGGCCTTGGTAACCATATAGGCCTACATTAATCGCGCACATAAAATAACACTTTAGAAGAAATTTAAATTTAGTAACTTTTCAGTGATTTTTTGGAGGCACTCAAATGTTATGTTGGTAGAAGTGATTTTTAAAATTTAAAACAACTCTCGGAGAATCTAGAAGTGCGGTGCTATCTCGTGTACTAACTTTCAATAAGATATACGTCTCATTGCAATCATCTACTTTCATCATTATCCCCAAAAGCGAGGCTTATTATTATTATTATCATCAAGTTTTTATTTTTAAATAAACAAACCTACTACAGGTCTATCCATCGTTTCATACTACCAAACGCCAACCCACTAGAGGTCTGTCTTCCTTCCTAAAGCTTAAAGTCATAACTTCAAAACTATTATTATTATAACTATTACCATCAAGCTGAAGCAGCTGCTGACGTCGCGCCATGGCCGCGAGGGCATGTGGCGGTCGATTGAACTGAACACAGATTGCAGTTTCCAATAACACCCTTACATAACGTCAAATCAAATCATAACTAGAATCAACTTAATATCAAAATATTAAACACTTCAAACTTCAATCACTACGCAAGCTTAAAGCCAACAACTTTATACTACGCCAGGGGTCTCCGGGGAGGCCGTCGGTCGCTGCCCCGCCAGGCACCTCTATTTTTTTTAGCCTAAACCTTATTTCATCAAATCAATTTTATAAATTTATTTTTAAACCCCTTTTCAAGTTATACACCAGGCTAAGGAGCGCTTAGACGCACCGCGTACCTAGCCCACACGCCGCTGGCTCGCTCGCTTCGCTCGCGCAGCCAGCGGCTAATTAAAATGGTTAGAAGTTCTTATAGCAACATATAGATGTCTCTACTGAACTAGAAGACCCACACTTGTTGCCATGGTAACAACAGATAGAACACCAACATGGCATATCCATGTCTTTTAAAAATCAGAGAATTAGGTTGGTTTTTTGGTTGGTTGGCTCCTCAGTTTAGGGGCTGTGACAATGTGGTCACGTAGCCCCGTGTATTTTGGGTGTGTGTAGAATCTGTCTGATAACCGGTGTTAATTGTGATGGCTGTATTAGTTTGTATCATCCGTTTTTAATTCAAGTAAGGACTGCAGATATTTAATGTTCAAGTAGTTCCAACTTTTGCTACCAAACGCCACCGTCAACGACCAACTAATTCTGACTTGGTTACTAGATGCCACCGCAGTCGGCTCCTGGCGACGAACGTTGGAACCTAAGAGTGTTAGTCCAATCTAACCTACAATTTAGCTTCACACAATAATTGTAGTTAGTGGAAGGTTCTTTTTCATACCAAACATCTATGACATGGGCCCGCCGGATTTACTTCCCCTCCGAAGGAAGACATAGCCTACTGAGCACAGCAGTTCAGCATGCTACCAACTACGCCACCGAAGCCGGTACAAAAAAAAAACTAACCTTCTACTTCTCACGGTGGGTGAGTGGATAGCGTGTCGATCTACTAACCCCAAGATTGCAGGTTCGCTCCTGGCCGTGGTAAGTGATTTTTTTTTGAAAGGCGGCAAAAATACGAAACGCATGTCATACGATGTTGGCATGTCAAAGAACCCATTTGAATTCAGTAGGCCGTGTTCATAATGGCAAAATTAATCTCGGGAGTTTCCGCCAACACAAAGTTCCTCATATCTCTACTAGAAAGCGCTATAGTGTTCAAGAAGCTTAGATATCTAACATCTAACCTCCTTGACTTTCATAGTGATTCAAGGAACATCGAAATTCGACATGCAAGCTACCCTCTGGGTGTCAAATTACAAAGCTTGCACCCGGCACCTTCTACTAACAACTAAATACCAAAATTCTACTAACGAAAAATTCCTAAGTTCTACCAACAACAAAATACTACCACAAAAATAGTCTGTCACTAGGCACGCTCACATAGATCCTCCCAGTGTGTTTGTTAAAATTGTTTGTGTCTGTAGAATTTGCATGATAACCTGTGCTATTGTAAATAGTGATGTGGGCTGGGTAAATACCCAGTGGGAAGGTAAATATAAATTGGGTATTTACCCGGGTATATACCTAGTGGTCATTTAAATACCCAAAATGAGGGTATTTTCAGTTTTTTGAGCTTTGTACAACACTTTATGATGTGTTGATGATGAATTGTTGGACAAACAAGGACTGAATCACAAGTATTTCATGCCTTAAATTGAAATCAGGAACAATATTGAGCCTTAAAAAAAAAAAAAAAAGGCAATGGACGTCCAGGTATTTTTGGGTATTTATATGTTTTGGCACTGTAACCTTATCTTTAAGTGTGTTTATTCCATAAACTAAAGTAAAATATTGGATAAATCCTTTTGGTTGTTTTGTGTTTTAAATTTTTAATAAATACCAAGATATTGAGAAGGTCGAGTTTTATTACGGTACTGGAAATGAGCAACAAAGATGTGGAAGGGAAAAGCTACTTTTGTAGTAATAAGAGTAGGCTATATGCATATTAATTGAAATATGTGTATGCCTAAACTCAAAAGGTAATACAATATATTCAATAGAAGGACATTAAAAAAAGCTTAGTAAAAGTGCTTTAAGTTATTTTTGATCAATTTTAAATATTATATATATACTAGCAGGTACCCGCGGCTTCGCTCGCGATCAAGACAATGGGGACGATGCATTATTGCTGATAATTGGTTTATTCTATTACAGCAATCGCGGCTACAGGTGGGTAGATTCAAATTCTGAGAATTCTGATACATACAGTATATAGATATGAGCAGCAAAGTGGGAATTTTATAGAGTTGTGAACACATTTGAAAATTTTAGTTTTGGTTTTGCCATCTTCTGCTGGGACATAACGATTTTGTTGGCCGGATACTCGCCAGCACGCCACATACAGTTGTCCATGGGAAAAAATGGTTTTGTCTAAACGTACACCTGGAATGGCAAATCTATCTGAATATGGGGAATTAGAAGTATTTTTCCTTAAGGTATTCTGGGTATAATTTTGCCACACTTATTGATGATTTGAACGTCAACATGTCGCTATTAATATACCTATAGTAAAATATCTCTCACCTTGGTCGCTGATGTACATTATGCAGTCACTTCCAGTGTTACATCCCAGGGATTGAAATTCTCCAACAACCCTTTTGCCTCACATGCCTCTCTAAGTAATTAAAATTCCCCATTGTTGTTGTTTGAGTCTTTAGTTTTTTGACTGGTTTGATGCAGCCATCCATGCCTCGCTCTCCTGGGCTAATCGTTTCATCACTTCATAGCTACCACACCCTACATCCGAGGCAATCTGTATAACCCTGGTCTACCCCTACAGTTCTTGTCCTTGACCCTCCCATCCATAACTAAGCTTGCTATTCCTGGGTATCTTAATATGTGTCGTACCAACCTATCTCTTCTCTTCATTAGCAGTCGCCAGAAACATCTCTCCTCTCCCACTCGTCTTAATAGCTCTTCATTTGATACCCTATCTAACCATCTGATCTTCATCATTCTCCCGTAACTCTACATTTCAAACGCTTCAATTCTCCTCTTTATTGCTGCACCATTATTCCAAGTTTCACTTCCTTATAGTGACTCAAAGCTTTCAAAAATGACATCCTAATACCTAAATGTATATTCGATGTCAAGAGATTCCTTTTTGTGTAGAAATGCTTTCCTTGCCTGAGCCAACCTGCTTTTTATATCCTCTTTGCTTCGTCCATTACTGGTTATTTTGCTTCCTAAGTACCGGTAACAGAAGTCTCCTACTTCCCGTAGCGTTTCACCTGCCAATTTGATGTCCATAGAGGTTTCTGATTTATTTCGGCTGCATTCCAATAATTTTGTTTTACATTTATTGATTTTCATCATGAATTCATTCGTCAAGACGGAGTCCATACCATTCAAAAACTCGTTCAAATCTTCTGGCGTATTGGCCAAGATGACGATGTCATCAGCAAATCTCAGAGATGAAATTATTTCTCCTTGAACCTTCACTCCGACTTTACATTGTTCTCCAATTTCCTGATTATTGTGCTTTTAGAGATCTTTGAAATGCGTTGCCCTCGCACATGGTGTAGATGCATTGTCAAAGGAAAACATTCCATGTTACGAATATGGGCCGCATAACCAGTACCGAAAGCCTATTCTGGACAGCAGTTCCTTGAACTCAGATTTGCCAACATTTTATTGTATCTTTCCATGTGGTATGTCTCTGGAGGGCGTGGTGGCTCAGCGGTCTAGCTGTATGCCTCTCACCAAGGCGGTCCAGGTTCGTTTCCCGGTCAGTGCATGTGAGATTTTCGAAGTGAAATGCCATGTCCTGTGGTTCGGATTCCACGTAAAACGGAGGTCCCGTGGCTCATGATCTCAAGATTAACGGTCACGTTAAACTAGAAGCTTCCTTTTTGGTATGTCTCTGTACCTCAACATACAGAAGAGTGCTTTAAAAATCATGTCTTGTGTAAATTTTGGAAAATGTAGTGAGTGTGGTTTTTGCCGGAGTGGATACTCGCTAGTAGAAATTCTTTTCAGTAAAATAGACTGGTTCACAATTTGGTAAGTGCACATTGAGGTATATGACGGCGGGATGCCTTAAGTGTTAAGGAAACGGCAATAGCCGCCTCAGAGCTTCGTTGCTATTGAAATTATGACCAGACCGATATTTGTACTTAACTATACGGGATTTGTGAGCCCAGTTTTTATGAAGTTGAACGTAGCTATATCGCTACCTTTATTTAAGGGACACTGGGACTGAAATTTTCAAATTCTATATAAACTGAGGTACAGCTTTGAAATTTTATATGGTTATGAATAGTCATATTATAAACCACTGTGGGAAACGTAAGCATTGTAAATTGATTAGTTCTCCAGATATTAATTATTTTGTACATTTATTGTGCTAATTATTCAAGTTTTATAAAGGTCAGCCGCGTTAAAAAAAACAAGATAGTGTAACTTTTATGTAATATTCTATTGCACTATAACATTTGGAAGAAACCTACGGATCCGATTTTGAATTGCATTAATGAGTGTCAAGAAATTAATTTTTTTTCATATCCAATTTTTTTCTACAAAAAAATCGTATTTTTTCCAGTTTGAATTTTTTTTGCAGCCAAACCAAAAGTGCAATCTAAAAAACGATCCGCAGGTTTATAGTCATTGCAATGAAGATAATAAATTCCCATTTTGAAAGCAATATCATAAGATTTATGACGCGAGTAACATTTTGAATGCCTGAAAAAGTGAATCCGAGAAAACAGCAATTTTCTAAAATGATGCACAATTTACAAGGTTTCAGCTTACCAATGACATTAGGACTGTCCTACAGCATAGGTGACACCCTCCTTCTTCTGTTTTGCAGCCTCCTCCTTCATTTCTGTCAGTTTCACCTTCCGTCGACATGCCTTTCGCTTCTCCAATTATGACCGCGGACTTACATACTTCCTGCGACTGTCATATCTTTCAAGTGTTTGTGCTGTGACATGAGATACTGAAGTTAGTCTTATTCCTGATTTCAACTCTGTTGTTGCACTACACCCCATGTTGAATTCTGCTACAGAATTCCAAACAGCAATTTCAAGTATCTTCCGTGAAATAAAAATCTCTTTTGGGCACTTCCTCCAGATAACAGAATGCAGAGACTCATTCTGATTTTCAGTAGCACCACGGATGCATCTGGATAGTAGCTCATCTGATGCCAGCCTTTGATAAACAGGCACAATCTTGACAACTAAGGGTTCTTAAAGTTCTACAGCCATTTTGTCATGACTATGTGGTGGTTTACCAGCTGCGATACTTCGATTGTAGAAACACCAAGACTCAGAACCTTCAGGACACTTACTGTGCTGGGGCGTTTAAAGGGCACACCGTGCATTTTAAAGCTACGCCAGGGCTTTAAAAATGGCGGAATTCGGATAAAACACTTCTATATGATCCGCAGGGGATAGGGGTGTATTAATATGGAAAAAACCGAAAACCGACATTTTCCACAAATTTCACTAAAATTTCAGTCCCAGTGTCCCTTAATAGCCGCTACTGTAGTGTTTAAAAATTAAAGGTGGTATTAGAAGGCGCTTCCCCTAATATTTTTTACCCCTGGCACTACAGCCCATGAAGGGCCTAGGCCTATCATGCGACCGCTTCCCAGCCATTTGGCCTGTAGATATTGTGGTGACGCGTGGTCAGTGCATAGTGTCCCCTCAGCCGTTAATCTTGTTCTTCGTGACCGGCGCGCTGCCTCACAGCTACTCAATTTTCCTCACGAATCTGAGTTCAGCCCGTTGCAGCCCTCACGTCAGTGTCTAAAATCTCTGACGGAGCCGGGAATCGAACCCGGGGCCTCCGGACGGGAGGCAGGCACGCTACACTGTTCTTATTGTGTTTATATATATCTTGAAAAAGGTAATAAATGAATTGGCATTGCCTCCTAGAGGGATATATAGAAAATCGGATGTCATACCTTGAGGTAGTGTTGCCATGGAAACGGACTGGCGATTAGTTCATCAATCAGAGCGAAGATAGTTTTCTGCGAATATCTTTGAAACTGTTGGTTTTAGAGCCTTAAAATGTAGTTTTCGGTGTCCCGTAGGGACCCATCGAGTATTGTTTCTTGCATCGAGGGGAGTAAAATGAGCTTTGTCCGGTCTTTATGCGACAACTTCGATATTTTGTCCTGGTTGAGTATTTTTGGTGACTTTTCAGTTATGTTGCCCATTCCACGGGAACAATGATTTATTTCCGGACGAAAGGCAGCCTATATGTTATCCCAAGGTATAAGCTGTCTCCATTTCAAATTTCATCAAATCCGTCCAGCCGTTTTAGTGTCAAGAGGTAACAAACTAACACACACACTCACACACACACACACACACACACACACGGACACACAGATTTTCACAATTATAATATATATATATAGGGATATATATATATATATATATCATATTGTAAACAATATAAATGCATGTCAGGAATTTTTTGTAGTATGGGTGAAGATGTATGCCAGCAAGTATATAGGTTGGCAACACTGCTCAGCTCATCCTACCCAGAATTCAAACTGACACTGTACTTCCCTCCATTTTCTATTCTTTGTTTGATGCCCACTGTACTAAACCTAACTTGTTCGGTGTAGTTGAGTTGTTAGTTTATAGTGGCAACAGATTTTCATTTCAGTCTTTTATCTGAACTCAAGAGATCTTTAACTTAAGTTGATGTCTTATGTCAAAACACTTGATAACATCATTTTTGTGAACAGCAGTATTAGTGTTTTTAAGTCCCAACTGTAATTAAATTTAATTTTATTAACTATCTAAGCCTCCGTGGCTTAGGCGGCAGCACGCCGGCCTCTCACCGCTGGATCCGTGGTTCAAATCCCGGTCACTCCATGTGAGATCTGTGCTGGACAAAACGGAGGCAGACAGGTTTTTCTCCGGGTACTCCGGTTTTCCCTGTCAAAATTTCATTCCAGCAACACTCTCCACTATCATTTCATTTCATCTGTCATTCATTTAATCATTGCCCCAGAGGAGTGCGTCAGGCCTCGGCAGCCGGCACATTTCATATCCTCGCCGCTAGATGGGGGCTTCATTCATTCCATTCCTGACCCGGTCGGAGACTGGAAGCAGGCTCTGGATTTTCATTTTCAACTATCTAATGTTGTTACATTTCTAAAAAATTAATGTAGAATAGTTTGCATACCGGTACCCTTTTTTAAGGTTCAACTTACCACGAAACAGGATTTCTAATGAAAAATCTAAAATACCCTGGTTTTTACCCATATTGGGTATTTACCCGAGTCTATTCCCTGGGTATCTACCCCGATTTATAAATACCTGGGTATTTTACATCACTGATTGTAAATAACATTAGGAATGAGGAGGAGGCGGTGGGGAGCCATGGATAATGTACTCACCAGACTTGCCAACTCTGGAGCTGCCCAGCACCACAACCCTGATGCGGTTCAGGTTGGTCATGGCGCCACCCACTCTGTTCCCCGTGCCACCTGCAAACAACAACACACATATTAATTTCTCCCAAGCAATATTTAATCGTATTTAAATGTCTTTCAGATGGAATTACACAGGGCCACCGAGAGGATTTAAGGGCCCCTATGCTTTATTTTTTCTCGGGCCCCTCTTGAAACACCTTCAATTATTTCTATCCACTACTACTGTAACTATTACGAAAACATAATATCCTTTTGAGAAAAGCTCTGATGCAGTCAAATTTTCAAAAAAGAACATATTTTCATAGAAAATATTTTAGCATTTTAAGGGGCAGATGACCTTGGTGTTCCACCCCTTAAAACCTCAATAACTAACTAACTTTTAGTATTTATTTTCTGAAACATATTTTGCATAGTGCACAAAACAGTTCGGGATTGTCAATACAGTTAACTCGCATATTCTGTAAGTCTTCACTTTAATTATCAGTGCGTAATGAAACAGTGCCCAAGACCTACGCCAACATAAAAAGTTTACTGCTTAGCCGGAATCTCCCCACCAGATATCAGACGTGAAGTGGCAGTCAGAGTTGAAATAACAAAGGCATACAACTCAGAAAACCATCCTCTATATGGGTACACACCATCAAATCAAAGGCTCAAGTCAAGGAAACGCTTCCTCCATTCAGCAAAAAGCCTCACGGAACCGCCCGGAAAAATTAGATTAACATCATGGAAAAGGAGAGTTAAAGACCTTGAAGACTGGATTATCCCTCATGAAAGTTTACCTCCGGGATATGACAAGGGATGGGTTTCGTGGAGAACACTGAACAGGTTGCGAAGTGGGGTAGGTAGGTCCAAGGTGAATTTGAAGAAATGGGGATACACTTCCGACACCACCATGTGCGAGTGCGGGGAAGAACAAACCATCTTGTATGCAGATTATCTCTTGCTAAGTGTACGATGAAGGACTTGATGGAGGCAACACCTGAAGCACGTGATGTGGCAAAATACTGGTCACATAGTAACATATAGTAGTATATAGTTTCACTGACTGTTTTGATGAGATTGTATATAGTACCAGCTAAATACCATGTATGATGTACTTTTTTGAGACTGATGTTGCTTCTGACACGATTAAATAAAGTTTGATAGCAGATTCAACACTAAATGGCAATACATTATTCATAATGTCGATTATTCTTTCAAATAAATTATTCTGAACTCAGAGAATTTAATACCCTTCTGGGGTAGAATAAGGTACATTACAGCGTGATTTTTATAATATTCAGAATCGAGGAACTTCTTTTACCGAATGAATGGTTTCTGCCAATACTTTCGCACTGTCATTGCCTCTGGAGTGTTTTCTGCCTCATTTCTCTTGAAAGTTAAAATATGGTAAAATGAGATATTTTCCGCAGAGCAAAGCCTCGGACAGGTTGTAAGTTATAGATAACATTTAAAAAGATACAAAAGTAGCTGTGATAAACTGAAACTAACGTGCACCAGTAACAGGCCCTCATTGCTTTCACGCCCCAATACATTTTCCACCTCGATCCCGTCCCCCTCGGCGGCCCTGCGAATTACGGGAGATTTTGGTAATGACCGAGCATTCAATTGATAGTAGAGTACCCGCAAGAAGAGCTTGCTGAAACTCAACGATGCGCAGAGACCAATATCAATCAGCGTGGTTTAATGCTCATTGCGGGGCTCCTGTGTGACCTCCGAATGCTGATTACAGGGCTCACTGCATTCTTGAACCCTGCGGGCTGGCTGCGAGACGCGGTCTACAGCTGTAATTCAAGCGTAGAGTGCAAGGAAGCAGCAAACAATATTGGCTAATTAGGGTATAGGTTACTGTGTCCTGGCTCAGGTAATAACTACTGTGTAAGGCATTACATACACGCGCTGAGATCTCACTTGAACCCCAGTCACAGTTTAGCATGCCAAGCCTCCGGCTGGGCAGACGGTCCGTTCAGAACTGCAGCCAGCGAGCTACTGAAGCGAAGTGGGAGGGGCGTGTTCTGCCACTACCGAGCCCACCCGAACATTGCCGAAGATCTGCGCAGGATTCTGTGGCAAGCTCTTCTTGCGCGTATTCTAGTAGCCTTTCGAGATACGAGTGCCGGCTGGTGGTCGAGGTGGGAACTATATTTTGATTACTTGTGTTAGCCTCAACTAATTTATTACCGTACTCTTCATAAGTTTCAGTGTTCGCCCCCCGCTAGGTGTCTGTAGTGTTTTACTTAGGACACAGCTGGAACTTTAATACAAATCGTGGTCTAAACAGGGGTTGGTGTGTGGGTTGTAGACAGCTCAGAAGAAAACATCTATCACTATCATTTCCACAATTATCATTCATCTTAACAAACGGTATTTCGGCAAATTTCAGTAGATTATCAGATTTTATCGTGTGTTCGAATCCCGTGGACTGTTACATAAGATATAATCATCATATACATTATTTCAGTAGTATAGATCCCTCCTGCGGCGCTCACAAGCGACCGATTGTGACAAATGAGCATTCGAATGAAAGAGAATAGACATTAGCAGCGACGAATTGCACTCTATTTTCATAAATATCTACAATTTCTTAAAAAAATTGTACGAAGTGTGCGATTTGCATATACTGTTGCTGTAGGAAAATACGCACCATAATTGCTGCCCACTTCACATTTTGGCAGCTGCGACGCCTGATGCATGTCATTTTAACATTCCTTTATCATTTTGCATGGATTTCAGAAACAGTAAATCAAAGGAATGAGTACTCAAATCGTATAATTTCATAAATATCGAATAATCAGTGAGTGTTATGTTGATCGAATTTTCAGTGATTGCCTTCTTAAGTTAGGGAACGTAGAACTTGGAATTCTAACTGAAATGTAAATAGTGTTCTATACTCATTTGGTTGAAATAAAAACATAACCTTTCTCCTTAAGTCTGTCATTATAAACCTATTGGGGAAAGTGTGGTTTATGAACATGCGAGATTTCTCGCACGGGTCCGCTAATGAACTTTATTCTTAAACATTTCACGTCATCTTAGCCCACACACCAGAGGATTTGAATGAGTCTTTAAATGGTATGGATTCTGTCTTGAGGAAATAATTCACGATGAAAATTAATAAATAAATACGGTAAAAAATGGAATGCAGCGAAAAGAAATCAGGAACCCCCTATGGACGTCGAATTGGCAGGTGAAAAGCTAAAGGAAGCAGGAGACTTCTGTTGCTTAGGAAGCAAAATAACCAGTGAAAGACGAAGCAAAGATGATATAGCGCACGTCATCGCTGTGCACCGTGCTGTTATAAACAACAAACGCAGACGTATCTTGAAAGGATAATATTGGAGGAATGAGGAAGGAAGGTGTTGTATCCTTGAGAGGATCGCGTGCAGCAACCGGAACAAGCAAGCTCTTATGTAGCAAGCAATCTCCAGCAGGTTTGAGTCTAGGAGCTGACAGCTGACAAATGCCGGGCTGGTCCCCTTATTTCAAGTCACCCCCCCCCCCCCCCCACACACACACACTCAAGTGCACGGGGCTAATGACCAACATGTCCAAAGAGCGTAAAAGTAAATTAGAAACACTGGCGGCTTTGGTGGCTTAGTTGGCAGCATGCTGAACTTCTATGCCCAAGGTTGCGGGTTCAAACCCGGCGGAAGTCGTCGGATTTTTTAAAGAGCGTTAAACACCCCTCAGTATGCCTTCCTTCGGAGGGGAAGTAAAGCTGACGGGCCCATGTCATAGATTTATGGCATGTAAAAGAACCTTCCACTAATTACACTTGTGAGAAGCTAAATTATAGGTTAGATTTGACTAACGCTCTTACTGTAAGTTACGAAGTTCGTCGCCAGGAGCCGACTGCGGTGGCATCTAGTAACCACATTCAGAACTACTTGTCGTTGACGGTAGCATTTCGTAGCAAAAGTTAGGAACTACTTGATAATTGAATGTCTGCAGTCCTTACTTGAATTACAGATAACACACACTAATACAGCCATCACAATTAACACCGATTATCAGACAGATTCTACACAAACCCAAAGTACACAGGGCTACGCAGCCCCTAAACTGAGGAACCAACCAACCAAATTAGAAACAAATAATCCGACTATTGAGTCAACAATCGAATAATTCGACAAACAAGTTGAATCATTCAAATGTTGCAATAATTATAATAAACATAGAAACAAAGAGAGAAGGAAGAAAGAAAGATAGATAGAAAGAAGGAAAGAAAGAAAGACAGAAAGAAAGACAGAAAGAAAGAAACGTGAATCGCTGCCCTGCTAGGAACTTCTTCAGCGGACCAAGACAATGTGAGACCACATGTGGCAACCAGAACTGTCAACAAGCTCCGGTCATTTCACAGAGAGAGTCCGGACCACCCACCAAACAGTCCAGACCTCGCCCCTAGTGATTTCCACATTTTTGTTCCACTGAAGAAGTTCATGGCAGGACAGCGATTCACGTGCAACGATGACGCCAAACCAGCAGTCCGACGATGGTTCCATAGTCAGCCGGCTGAAGTCTACCACAGGGGCATCTCAAATTTAGTGCTGCGATAGGTCAAATGTCTGAACAAATGTGGAAACTATGTGGAAAAATAGTGTAAGTAAGTATTTCTTTTTGGCTAAAAAATAGAGGCAAATACTTTCCGATTCGCCCTCGTAATTCACACAAGGCCTACACAAGCATGCTATTTCGAGGACGTAAAAACGGTCCTTCTTGTTGTAGAATTTTGCCGCAGGAGCAATCTCATGTACACAAGGCCTTGGCTGAGAGTAGGAACACGCTAATTCAAGTAATATCCGCTGTCCATTTCCAGTGAGGCGGCTTCGGTTGCTTAGTTGGTCTCATGCTGAGCTTCTATGCCAAAGGCCGCGAGTTCAAACCCGGCCGAAGTCGTTGGATTTTTTAAGAGCGTTAAACATCTCTCAGTATGCCTTCCATCGCAGGGGAAGTACAGCCGGCGGGCCCAATGCCATGTGCAAGCACTTTCCACTAACTAAAATTGTGTAAAGTCAAAATGTGTAGGTTAGAATTGATAACGCTTTATGAGTTCCAACGTTCGCCGCCAGGTGCTGACTGCGATACCATATAGTAGCCAAGTCCGCAAGCTAGGTGTCGTGGACGGTAGTATTTGGTAGGAACTACTAGAAACTAATCGTCTGCAGTCCTTACCTTAATTACACACACTAATACAGCCATCACAATTAACACCAGTTATCAGATAGATTCTACACACACGCAAAGTGCACGGGGCTACATGACCGCGTTGTCGCAGGCCATAAACTGAAGAACCAACCAACCATTTCCAGTGACGAAATCGTTCAAACTTATTGTGAAGCCTGTGTAAATATATTTTGAAAGAGCAAAATAATTTGCAATGAGTAGGTAATATAGGCCGAAGCTGGGGCAGGGGCTAATGGGCAAGATGGCCGCCGCGCGCAATCACTCTATGTTATTTTTATGGAGGGGTCAGTCAGAGCTGGGGCAGGGGCTAATGGGAAAGATGGCCGCCATGTCCTGAGACCGTGGATGATGTCACAGGGGGAGTTCGGCCGTGTGGTTGCTAAATGGAATATGTATTGTTATTATTATTATTATTATTATTATTAGGTAATCATGCATTGATCATGTACAATCAAGACCAGCCTTATATTGTCCACTTTTTGGTGTAGTGGCTAGCATTCTTAGCTGTTACTGTAGAGGCCCGGGTTCGAGTCCTGGCTCTGTCAAGAAATTTAATTCTGGGCTGAGGGTTGAGATGAGGTACACTCAGACTTGTGAGGCAAAAAAAACTCAGAGCAGCTGGGTTTAATTCATACCTCAGCCATTCTACCTAACCTAACCTAACCTAACTTTAAAGTGCAAAAAAAAAGTGAGAGAAAAAAGTGTAATAAAAAAAAGTAAGAGCAAATGTAAGAGCACAAATAATAAACTTAGTTACAACCTACCCTAACCTAACCTAACCTAACCAAGCATTTCCTCACCTAATTTCACCTAACCTAACTTCAAAGTGAGTGCAAATATAAGAGCAAAAAGTGACAGCAAAAAGGTAGTGAGCAAAAAAGTGTCAGCAAAAAAAGTGAGAGCAAATGAGAGAGCACAAATACTAAACTTAGTTATAACCTAACCTAACCTAACCCACAGAAACCTCATTTAAAGATTTTAGATTTTATTTTAACATTTTACATTTTAACATTTTAGATTTTAGATTTTTTCATTTTACTATTTTTAGATTTTACATTTTTGATTTTTTGTATTTTAGATTTTAGTTTCTTTTAGATTTTACATTTTAAATTTAATATTTTTTGATTTTAGATTTTACAATTTACATTTTCCGAAAAGAGTAAACTACAAGGTCACATACCTAACTTTACCAAACTTAACCAAGCTAATCCAAAGGCTAATGCACATACACAAAGTATATAAGGGCACATGCAATTATCCTTATGCTAGTCTTATAGGCTACTGTACAACATGATCACTACTCCAACCGGGTAATTTTTTAATTTTGTTGTTTACACATTTGTCAATTTTCCAATTTCCCATTTTCAGTTTTTTTAAAGTCAGTTTTAAGTCTTTCAATTTCATAATATGGAAACATGGATTTTACATTTTGTTGTTTACACATTTGTCAATTTTCCAATTTCCCATTTTCAGTTTCTTTATGTCAGTTTTAAGTTTTTCAATTTCATAATATGGAAACATGGATTTTGCATTTTGTTGTTTACACATTTGTCAATTTACCAAATTCCCATTTACAGTTTTTAAAATTTCAGTTTATTGTTTTTCTATTTTGTCAATATGGAAACATAGATTTTCCAATTTGTGTTTTACATGTTCATTTTGCATTAGGAGAGGAGAGAGGTGGGTAGTAATTAAAAATGTACAAGCAGTGTCCATA
This sequence comes from Meconema thalassinum, assembly GCA_946902985.2. Taxonomy (NCBI): domain Eukaryota; kingdom Metazoa; phylum Arthropoda; class Insecta; order Orthoptera; family Tettigoniidae; genus Meconema; species Meconema thalassinum. The sequence goes on along the minus strand of OX336395.1, from coordinate 228,109,008 downwards.
CAATATTTTTTATTTTAAATACATGTACACTATTTACACATAAAACATTTTATATATAGTCTATTCTTTTTTTTCTTATAAATTGTACAGTTGTTTTTATTTTGTTTTCTATTTTATTTATTTTTGATTATGAATACCATTTTTTATGTTTGTAGTGCCATGGTTTTATTTACTAAATTGTTTTGTTTTATGTATTTACTAGTTGCAGGCAGAAGATTTTGATATTCATAACTTAACTCTTTAAGCATGGTTAATGATTGAGTAATGACCATAGGCATGTGTACCTATACCATTAGCATCAATCACTCTTTTATCATCGCCAGGTCACAAAGCAATTTTGTTTAGTCTTATAAATGATATGTCATGTTGTTTAGAAGCGATAATGTTCATTGGTATTCTTTTTACATTGTTTTTTAATGACACAATCCTTATAATCTTGAAATCTTATACAATTTTTGAACACCTGTGTTAATACCTTTAATTTGCTTTACCATTTGTGTCTAAAGCGTACATTTTAGCTCTAAGTCCAACAAATGCTTTTATAATTTGTCCACAAGCCTCGTCTTTAAATTTTCCCAACGTTTTCTTGTTTAATGTAGAGTAACATATGTGATTAGTAGGATAATATGGTGTGTCCAGGTGTTCTAGGAAATCCAACTTGTCTTGATATACATCTTGGGTGTTAACCAAATAAATGAACGAGTCGGTATCCATATACATGAGTTTAAGATTGTTCATTCCATAATAGGGTAGCAGGACATCATAGTGGTGGGAATACATTAGAGTTTTTGAAATATCCAGTATACGCATTCCAATATATATAGGCTTATTGAATACATTGTTACGTTTAGCCATGTGGAAAGCAGCTAGGTTAGAACCATAAATTGTTCTGTCGATGAATGTTGGTTTAGCTATTAGCTTTTCTGCCTTTTTGCTGTCAGTCACAAGACGTATGTCTATTCTTTTACGGATATTTTCCATTGTTTTCCCAAAAATGGCATTGTTGAATAATTTGTACAGATTTTTCTCAAAATCATTTTTAGCTTGTTTTCGAAGGTTGTTATTAAAATCAACGTATGCCTTTAACCAAGGTCTTTGTTTAAACTTTAACACACGATGAATTTTTATCAATTTTATTCCATGATCTAAAGCCTGTTTTAATGCCATTTAGTGAACAACATATCGCCTTCGATTTCCAAGATGAGGAATTAGTATTTTCAGAGACGAATCCTTAGGTTGTGTATACTCTGGTAGGAAAGATAAATCGTTGTGTAGATCATGAAGGCCAGATGGGTAATCAACATCAACGTCTAGAATGTATCCCACAGGATCGTCTTCCTTTAGTTTTTCTAGATCAACATTATCTGGAGAAACCCACTGAAATCCGCCATAAGGAAGGGAGTGGCACATAGCCCACCCGTATTGGTTGTTGGCATCATAGGTAATAAACTGCAATGGTTTCTCAGAATCATAGGTTTCCATGTATTTATTGTTAGCTTCAGCATACCGATGAGACACCTGGCATATGCCTCCACGTATTCCAGACTCGATTAGAAGAATCTGATCGTAATCCTGTAGCAATTCCAGTTCAATGCCTGTGTAAAGGAGCATAGCCTCGAAACTTAAACCAGGCGAAGTAAAAAAGTGTGCAGCATCCACTCGGTGTGTTTCCGTTGTTTTGTTTCTAAAGTTTCAAAGCTGTCTGCAAGAAGGAGTACATCTGAAGTTAGGTAGAGGTCACTATACCCCCCTAGAGTTTTAATGTTGAACTGATTCCAGACATTTTTGGCATGTTCATAGTCTTCTTGAATAACATCTTCTTGACTTAATTTGTTAAAGAATGCCTCTTTTGGAGGTAAACACGTTTCACCTAACTTTTCCCATGAGTCAATGTAGTCATAACAAAATACCCCTTTACGAGTCATGAGCATTGCATTTTCTTTTCCAAAGTACTTGTCTGTTTCAGGGTATAATGTTAAGTTGGAAACTAAGTTTTCCAAACTACTCGGCATTAACCGAAACGTGTCCACAAATCGAAGCTTAACATTTCCTACATATTTGGTAAAGGAAATGTACTTTTCTTTGGAGTTAGCGATAACATCCACTCTCTCAGTAGTAGGCCTACATCCCAATTGCTTTACAATGAAATTTGCGTCGTAGCCACTCATATTATGTAGAAACACAGGAACGGTGTCACGTGTTTTACACCTCAAATTACAGTTATTGTGAGCACTTCCACGGTACTCCCCTGTAATGTGGCAGAGGTCTCGAACTTTCCAGTCCTCTTTGGTAAATGGTTTTTGACACAAATAACAGGTTTCAGAACATTGGAACTCTGATTCTTGATCCTGAGTTAAGGCCTTTGGAACATTTAAGCTGTAAATTCGATCAATTTCATTAGCTATTGAGATCAAACAGTCCATAAACTTTTCTGCAGCGTCAGGTCCACGATAAATAACAGGTTGGCTTGGAAGGTTTGTCTTTATGTGTTCCACAGCAGGTGAGGGTTTAACGTATATACCAAAGCTCATAGGAACATGACTCTGGTATGGCACTGTATAACTTGCTTCCGGAATGGGTAAACATGTTTGATATGGTAAGAGTATACTTTCAAAATCTGCATAGATAACGTAAGGTATTCTCAGAATTTTTTCAACATTTAAGAATTTGACAATGGGGCTTTTAATAGGCATTTCAACCCTAGCAATGTCATGCTGGACACACAAAGCTCTATGTTCTTTCAATTTTTCCATTCCTTGTTGACCATATCGATTATCGAAATGAGTAAAACACCGTTTACACGTATATGTCTTATGTCCATGGTGAGTAATCTGATGTCCTACTAGTTTATCAAAATCTTTGATAAAGAAGTAGTGGTTCTGGCCGGATGATGAACTTAGCAGAAGGAGGTCACGATGGTCTTGCAGCTCTTGATCCACAACCTTTAGAGGAAACAATTTATTGTCTTTTTCCAGTCCAAATACATTTATGGATATGTCGTTGGCTTTCTCAAATTTGGGAATGTCAGCTAGCGATGTAGGAAATGATATTACTGAAAGATCATACTTGTTTTCCAGATCCTTGTATTTACTAACGCGTTTAGCATCAGTTTTAACCAGTTTTGCTAAAATGGCATACATAAAACACCTCTCGTCCTTAAAGTTTTGAGGATTAATGCAGGCTTTTCTTGCTTGTACAGCTGCTGGTAATGGAATATATGTGCTTCCACGCAAAGGATTGTACTTATTTATTTTCAATCGTACTCCTTCCACTGCTAACCAAGCCCAATTACTGCCTTTTAGCTCAGATTCTTCCATTTCAGTAGTTAACTTTGAAAATTGTGTTTCTAGAAACTACTTAAGTCTGTTTCCAAAAATAAAGCCTGATTTCGTGTTTTAAAAGCCCGATCCGTAATTTCGTTGATGGACGTATGAATGAATCTACATTCAGCCACTAGATTAACTTTGATCGACTTGTGCATTGCTAGTTCTTTTTGCATAGCTTGTATTATTTGCTGTTTGGACTCCTTAAGGTATGAATTTAAATCCTTACACGTATCGAATGAAATAGGATTTAAGTCGACCTTGAAAAGATGTCTCATATTCAATAAGTCCATTTTTGTCAGGGACCAATGACAGTAGGTAATGTTTTGTAGGCTCAGATTTTTGTATTTTAGCTGCCGACACAACATTACAACAATCTTCATGACGACGTCCATTGTAGGCATTGTTGAATTTATAGCCACACGTTTTACACTCATGAAATTCCCCACACGAAACTTCATGACGCTTCCTATGATAGCCCGAAGAAAAGTTTTTCAACACTCTTTGCACATATAGCTAGGAATGGGTTCTTCCATTACGAATGTTGATTTCTGCAAACAGCTGCTTACTGCGTATCACAGGGCTAGAGGTTGGTCGGTCTTTCACGATGTGAACACTGTAACAAGTATTAGTCAACTGATTATATACTTTCTGAGGGTTCTCTAATATATCATAGTCAAGACCAACAGCTACTTACTGTGTAGTACAAGCCTGTACAATAGTTGTTTTGACAGTCTTTCACGATGTGTTCACTGTGAGTGGTAGTAGTCAACTGGTTATATTCTTGTTAAGGGTCCTCTAATATACCCCTAGTTAAGGGTAACAGCTGCTTGCTGCATATGACAAGACTAAAGACTGGTTGTTTCAACGGTCTTTCACAATGTAAACACTGTGACAGGTAGTAGTCAACTGAAAATATTCTTATAGCCTACTCAAGGTTATCAGGTACTTACTGCATATCAAAAGGCTGTACACTCATGTGTGTTAGGCACTCTTTCTCGCTAAGGACCCCAATATTCCCTACACAAGACTATACATGTTAGTTCTAAATACTTAGTGGTTAATTGTATAATAAATTTTTATACAAAGCTTATACAAGCACGTTTTTCATGAGGTAAAACTTTGTTAAAAACTGCATGCGACACGCAAAGTATGTTTCCGCTATCTAGCGGTGACTATGAGAACTACTTGAACGACCAGCATGCTACCTAGCGCTCCATTTCAACACTCGCTGACTGAACGACCAGCATGCTATCTAGCTGTCGATATCAATACTCACTCAACTACCAGCCTGCTACCTATCGGTCAATATAACAACTCACTCAACTACCAGCATGCTACATGGCTTTTTTGTCAGTTTTTTGTTGGTTTTTTTGTTGGCTTTTTGTTGGCTTTTTGTTGGCTTTTGTTGGCTTTTGTTGGCTTTTTTGTTGGCTTTTGTTGGCTTTTTTGTTGGCTTTTGTTGGCTTTTGTATTAGCTCTTTCATATTTGCTCTTGCTTGTTGGGGCTTATTTGGTCTTGGAAAGTATGTCAGTCCTTTTTTATGGCTGCATAATGCTTATAGCCATGATTGTAAGCAGCAACAACAACGTACAAAATTCCTAAAAAATCCAAAGTACTCTAAGGTTTATCAATGACTCTCAACTCTTACACTTACCTCTATCCCATGCCTAGTCAAAAAAATAGTGTATTTTTCAAATTTTTCAAAAAATATTTGGAAAGTAGGCTATATCATTAATCTAAAAATCCTAGAAAGACATATGTTAACTCCATCACCTACCACTTTACCACTCTCAGTCCAAAAATAGTGTATTTTTCAAATTTTCCAAAACATTTTTCTGAAATGGGTTATATTTCCAAAATTAAAAAGTTTACAAAAAAGTTTGTTTGACATAAATGAATGGCCTTTACCACCCTCTAACGCAGTACCAAGTCCCAGGTCTCTAGGTCAACAAAAATAAAATTTTGAAAATGGGCTATATTTCCAAAATTAGGAATTTTACAAACACGTTTGTCTGACGTAAATCAATGGTCTTTACCCCCTCTATTCCCATACCAAGTATCAGGTCTCTAGGTAAAAAAAAAATTGAAAAATGGTCACTATTTTGGTAACTAGGAATTCTACAAATAAGTTTGTTTAACATAAATGAAAGGTCTCTATCCCCTCTACCTGTAAACCAAGTTCCAGGTCTGTATGACAAAAATGAAAAACGTTCAATTGGGAAAGTAGGCGATTTTTCATAAAACCAAACATTCTAAAAAGTGTTCTATGGGCTTAAAAGAATGATCCCTATGTACTTTATTTTTTATAATAAAACGTTTTTATTTTTAACGTTTTTTTGAAAAAAGTTCTTATTTGAAACTTTTATATTTTGGAAACTAAAGAGTTTACAAAAAATGTTGTTTGACTTAAATGAATGGCCTTAATCCCATCTACCACCAAAATAAATTTCAGGTCGCTAGGACAAAAAATAACAGTAGTGGAGTAGTGGTGCTTCTAACGTACCCGGTGGCGCTCGGCTACGCTGACTTTGTGGATATCTTTGCGAACCAATTATCGAGATAGCGTCTGCCTGAATAATTTGATATGTTGCATGTCAAATTCCGATCATGGGTTCGCGAGATATCCACTTATTAACATGAACGCCGCCCGAGCAACGCCGGGTGTGTTAGAAGCACCACTACTCCACTACTGTTATTTTTTGTCCTAGCGACTTGAAATTTATTTTGGCGGTAGATGGGGTTAGGGCCATTCATTTATGTCAAAAAACATTTTTTTGTAAACTCTTTAGTTTCCAAAATATAAAAATTTCAAAATTGAACTTTTTTCAAAAAATGTTAAAAATAAAAACGTTTTATTATAAAAAATAAAGGACATCGGGGTCATTCTTTTAAGCCCATAGAACACTTTTTAGAATGTTTGGTTTTATGAAAAATCGCCTACTTTCCCAATTGAACTTTTTTTCATTTTTGTCATACAGACCTGGAGGGGATAGAGACCATTCATTTCTTCTTCTTGTTTCGAATGGGCCTACTTTGGACCACGCTTGTTCAACTGTTGAGCTTTGATCTTTGCCCAGTGTTGTCGCATTTTCTGCCGGTGTAACTCCTTCCTTTCATCTGTCCAAGGGGTACCTTTTTTCCGGGGTTTTTCCTGAAATCCATGGACTTCCTTCAGGGCATGTCTCACAGATTGCCTGTCTTGAAGATCTGATATTCCCAGTTCATTAATGTCTTTCTCAGTTTCTGTCAGCCAAGTGGTACGAACCTTCTTGTTCTGCCAGAAAGTGAACAGCCTATTGGTCAGTCTTTTGGGAGGCAATCTTGCCACATGACCATAGAATGCTACTCTCCTTTTCCTAGCACAGTCAGAGAGCCTTTCCATATGTTCGTAGAGCTCGGAATTGTGCCGCCTACGGTATTCCTCATCTTCCTTTACCGGACCTAGGATCTTCCTGAGAATTCTCCTCTCTCTGACTTCCATTTTCTCCATCAGACCACTTCGGTTCAATGAGAGACACTCCATGGCATACAGGGCTTCTGGTCGTATGACTGAGGTGTAGTGCTTCAGTTTCAGGTTGCGTGACAGGCATTTCTTGTTGTAGATGTTCTTTGTCAGTCGATAAGCCAGTTCCAGCTTGTTGACTCTCATGGATAATGATGCTCTTTCTGATAAGTTGGGTTCAATCCATTCGCCGAGATACTTAAATTTCTCAATCCTCTTGATTTTTCCCTGTTCTAGTAGCATCTCTCTGTTAGCTTCTTTGATGTTGGTGAAGAATTCTGTTTTTTCCAGCGACACTTGAAGACCCACTTTGGCTGCCTGTCTTCTGAGGCAATTGACCTGCATTGTTGCTGTATCCAGAGAATCGGCAATAAGTGCCATGTCGTCAGCAAAGGCCAGGCAATCTACAACCAGTCCTTCCTTCCTACGCCCCAGGTATATCCCACTCTGGACACCCATATTGGTCAGTTCCTTGCGCCATTCTCTCACAACCTTTTCAAGGACACAGTTGAAAAGAAGTGGAGAAAGTCCATCCCCTTGTCTCACCCCTGTTTTTATCTCGAAGCTTGCTGAGACCTCGCCTCTAAATTTAACCTTGGAATGGGTATTGGTCAAGGTTTCTAGAATGAGTTTGCGGGTTTTGTTGTCTAACCCTAGTTCTTGGAGAATTCTATTAAGTGTTTCCCTATCAACAGAGTCGTAGGCCTTCCTAAAATCAACAAAGGTGACAACCACCTTGCGGTTTCTCAATTTGGAGTATGCAAGTACAGTTTTCAGGTTGAGGATCTGTTCAGCACAGGATCGGCCCTTCCTGAAGCCTCCCTGATATTCTCCGAGTTGACTGTCCAGTTGACTTTCTGCCCGTGTTAGTAATGCCTTGGAGAAAATCTTGTATGTTACCGGGACGAGAGAAATCCCACGGTAGTTGTTTAGGTCAGTAAAATCTCCTTTCTTGTGGAGGGGATGGATCAGAGCTGAGGTCCAGTCAGGTGGTAATTTCTCTGTTTCCCAGATGTTCTGTATGATCTCGGTGAGTTTGCACACAGCATTGCTTCCAGCACATTTCCAGAGTTCACCAACAATGGAGTCCTCTCCAGCTGCCTTGTTGTTCTTAAGAAGTTGAATGATTTCACGAACTTCTTCCAGTGAAGGAGGCAGCGAGTCCGGGTTTGGTGTTGTTTGTATGTAGTCAAAGTCTTCGCTGGGTGGATCACAGTTGAGCAAGTTCTTAAAGTACTGAGCTAAGAGGCGACAGTTGTCCTTGTCGTTAAAAGCCAGTTTGCCCTGTGAGTCTTTGAAGTGGAGACTTGGTGGAGTGTATTTTCCGAGTGACTGCTTGAATGTTTTGTAAAAGTCTCTGGTGTTATTTTTAGCGAAGTTCTCTTCGATTTGGGTTAGTTGGTTGCGTGTGAAGGCCCGTTTGGTTCCTCGGATTATCTTGGTTGTAAGCTTCCTTTGTTCCAAGTAGTTCTCCCAATTTTTAGAGTTCCATTTCATCCAGGCTGTCTGTCTTTGAGCTATTGTGTTGTCACAGTCTTCAGTCCACCACGGATGTTTCTTTCTTCTAGTGAGGGGAGCAAGTTCACTAGCCGTCTTGACAAGAGCTTCTTTCAGTTGGTCCCAGTTGTTAAGATCTGCACTGTTCAGTCTTCGACTGACTTCTTGATTGTTCTTAAGTCGCTCTATATCAAATCTGACCATCTTGGAGGTTCTGTGTAATCTATTGTTTCTAGGTTGGAGTCGCAGTTTGATCTTTGAGAGGTAGTGGTCTGAGTCCAGATTGGCGCTTCTTAATACCTTCACGTTTTGTATTTCCTTTTGGGATTTTCTTGAGATGGCCACATGATCTATCTGGAATTCACCCAGGTTGATGTTAGGAGAGATCCAAGTCTTTTGCTTTCTTGGCAGATGTTTAAATGCTGTAGACTTCATAACCAAGTCGAAAGCCCTGCACAGTTCCACCAATCGTTCTCCATTGCGATTAGTTCGTTTATGCGCTGGATAGTTGCCCACTATGTTTCTGTATTTTTTCTCCCTTCCTAACTGGGCATTGAAGTCACCAAGCAGTATGGTGGTATGTCGGTCTGGGATTTTAGAGAGAATATCTTCTAGGTCTTCCCAGAATTTGTCAGTTCTGTCTGGGTTGCGCTTGTTGTCCTGGTTGGTTGGGGCGTGTACATTGACTAAAGTGTAGCCCTTGTTAGCACATTTGAGAGAGAGGATAGATACACGACTGCTTGGAGAACTAAAGTCAATGACTGAATCCAGTATCTTATGGCTGATTATAAATCCTGTACCTAAGTGGGGTACGTTCTTCATTACTCGCTGACCGACTTTTCCTTTGAGGATTCTGTACCCTTGGGATTCAAGGGCATGGTCATCAGTGAATCTGGTTTCCTGTACTGCTGTCAGTACTATGTTATGTCGTGTTAGTGAGTCTGTCAGATGTTTCAGTTTACCCACTTTGAGCAGTGAATTGGCGTTAAATGTTGCGAAGAAACTTTGCCGTCTTGATCTGAGTTTACGTCCAGGAATTTCAGGATGCTCCGACTCATCCTTAAAGCATGTTAGTGCGGACTCCCCAGAATCCGAAGGTCCGCTAACGTTGCCATGGGCAACGGTGGATTGGTTACCACCTGGGGTAGTGCATTTAGCGAAATTTTCCTCCATGCTCAGTTGAAGATCATTCTTCATGGGGCAGCGACGAGTCACTGTCCAAGGTACTGCTCAAGTTGTTAGCTTGAGAGGCTTATTATTCGGGGTTGTCACCCCTAGACAGGTTGCCTTCACTGTGGCTAAGGAGCCCTGTCTACCCCACCCTTGCCAGGGACTACCCTCCGGGCCAGAGGGACCTGGGGCTGCTTGGGCAGGGGCGCCACTCCCTGAGTGGAGCTATCCATTAGGAGTCTCCACTAGCTACCCTTGAGACCATTCATTTATGTTAAACAAACTTTTTTGTAGAATTCCTAGTTTCCAAAATAGTGACCATTTTTCCAAAATTTTATTTTTTGACCTAGAGACCTGAGACTTGGTATGGGAATAGAGGGGGTAAAGACCATTGATTTACGTCAGACAAACTTTTTGTAGAATTCCTAATTTTGGAAATATAGCCCATTTTCAAAATTTTATTTTTTTGAACTAGAGACCTGAGACTTGGTATGGGGATAGAGGGGGTAAAGACCATTGATTTACGTCAGACAAACGTTTTTGTAAAATTCCTAATTTTGGAAATATAAGCCCATTTTTATTTATTTTTATTTTTGTTGTCCTAGAGACCTGGGACTTGGTACGGCGATAGAGGGTGGTAAAGGCCATTCATTTATTTCAAACAAACTTTTTTGTCAACTTTTTAATTTTGGAAATATAACCCATTTCGGAAATATGTTTTGGAAAATTTGAAAAAATACACTATTTTTGGACTGAGAGTGGTATAGTGGTAGGTGATGGAGTTAACATATGTCTTTTTAGGATTTTTAGATTAATAACATAGCCTACTTTCCAAATAATTTTTGAAAAATTTGAAGAATACACTATTTTTTTGACTAGGCATGGGATAGAGGTAAGTGTAAGAGTTGAGAGTAATTGATTAACCTTAGAGTACTTTGGATTTTTTAGGAATTTTGTATGTTGTTGTTGTTGCAGCTTACAATCATGGCTGTAAGCATTATGCAGCCATAAAAAAGGACTGTCATACTTTCCAAGACCAAATAAGCCCCAACAAAGCAAGAGCAAATATGAAACAGCTAATACAAAAGCCAACAAAAGCCAACAAAAAAGCCAACAAAAGCCAAAAAAAAAAGCCAACAAAAGCCAACAAAAAACTGACAAAAAAGTCATGTAGCATGCTGGTAGTTGAGTGAGTTGTTATATTGACCGATAGGTAGCAGGCTGGTAGTTGAGTGAGTATTGATATCGACCGCTAGATAGCATGCTGGTCGTTCAGTCAGCGAGTGTTGAAATGGAGCGCTAGGTAGCATGCTGGTCGTTCAAGTAGTTCTCATAGTCACCGCTAGATAGTGGAAACATACTTTGCGTATCGCACGCAGCTATTTAACGAATTTTTACCTCATGAAAAACGTGCTTGTATAAGCTTTGTATAAAAATTTATTATACAATTAACCACTAAGTGTTTAGAACTAACATGTATAGCCTTGTGTAGGGAATATTGGGGTCCTTAGCAAGAAAGAGTGCCTAACACACATGAGTGTACAACCTTTTGATATGCAGTAAGTAACTGATAACCTTGAGTAGGCTATAAGAATATTTTCAGTTGACTACTACCTGTCACAGTGTTTACATTGTGAAAGACCGTTGAAACAACCAGTCTTTAGTCTTGTCATATGCAGCAAGCAGCTGTTACCCTTAACTAGGGGTATACTAGAGGACCCTTAACAAGAATATCACCAGTTGACTACTACCACTCACAGTGATCACATCGTGAAAGACTGTCAAAACAAGTATTGTACAGGCTTGTACTACACAGTAAGTAGCTGCTGGTCTTGACTATGATATATTAGAGAACCCTCAGAAAGTATATAATCAGTTGACTAATACTTGTTACAGTGTTCACATCGTGAAAGACCGTCTCACCGACCGACCAACCTCTAGCCCTGTGATACGCAGTAAGCAGCTGTTTGCAGAAATCAACATTCGTAATGGAAGAACCCATTCCTAGCTATATGTGCAAAGAGTGTGGAAAAACTTTTCTTCGGGACTATCATAGGAAGCGTCATGAAGTTTCGTGTGGGGAATTTCAGGAGTGTAAAACGTGTGGCTATAAATTCAACAATGCCTACAATGGACGTCGTCATGAAGATTGTTGTAATGTTGTGTCGGCAGCTAAAAGACAACAATCTGAGCCTACAAAACATTACCTACTGTCATTGGTCCCTGACAAAAATGGACTTATTGAATATGAGACATCTTTTCAAGGTCGACTTAAATCCTATTTCATTCGATACGTGTAAGGATTTAAATTCATACCTTAAGGAGTCCAAACAGCAAATAATACAAGCTATGCAAAAAGAACTAGCAATGCACAAGTCGATCAAAGTTAATCTAGTGGCTGAATGTAGATTCATTCATACGTCCATCAACGAAATTACGGATCGGGCTTTTAAAACACGAAATCAGGCTTTATTTTTGGAAACAGACTTAAGTAGTTTCTAGAAACACAATTTACAAAGTTAATTACTGAAATGGAAGAATCTGAGCTAAAAGGCAGTAATTGGGCTTGGTTAGCAGTGGAAGGAGTACGATTGAAAATAAATAAGTACAATCCTTTGCGTGGAAGCACATATATTCCATTACCAGTGTAACGTAATCTTGATTACGGTACAAATTATTATTATTATTATTATTATTATTTTTAAAGTCATTGTGTAATTATTATTATTATTATTATCGAAATATCAAAGTTATATCGTTTTATTCACCCATTAATATCAAGGGAGGGGCCATACCATATTCACGTCATTACCATAGTCATATATAATATTGTCAAGTGCTTAGATTAAGAAACAGGGTTTTTATAGAGGTCTAGGGCTGTTTTATTAGTTAAATTGTAAAGACAGGACGGGCATGGTTGGAAGAAGTTACGGACGGTGAAGCAACATATTGCAAGAAAATGTATTTCTGGAACGAAGCCACGCTGACTGGAGACAAGGGCTTGGAGAAAGATTTCGGCGGAATATATATATGCGCAACGAGAGGAATAGCGGGTTCTGAGTGGAATATTTGAAGTACGCGGGCCTGTATTCCCGCTCGGAGAAGTTTTAGCGTCGCTTGAGGACTGAGAAATGCTTTGCTATAATTGGACTGATGGGTCGCGGGCAAATTTATGCCGCGAAACATCGGGACCATTCAGAGTGTATAAAAGCCCAGCGCGACTTCAGCACTGGCTATTCTATAGATTCTATTCTGTCATTCACATATTCGATCACGCACTCACTCATTGACTTTGTGAGTCGTAGACTCCGTCAGTCGCTCAGTAAGATGGGACTTAGTGAATTCAATTAGCCTGGTTTGTTCAAATTTGCTTACCATGGTGATCAAACTCAGAAACAAGCAGCAACAACAACAACAACAACAACAACAACAAGAAAACATATGTTTTCAAAGGTCAATAAACGTGTGTTGGCGTAAGATCTCAAATTAGACTGCAAGCAGACCAACGAGATGGACTTTGAACCACAAGGCACCAGGTATGTGGACCGAGTTATTATCAACACAGATCAGCGCTAGCGAGAAGACAGTCAATATTGCCCCGCAATTAGGGAATATTAATGCACATATTGTACACAGCTCGAAACCTCAGATCAAATGTTAATAATTTTGTTGTAAATAAACCAGTATTAGTTAAAATGTCTTGTTCATTGGGAGTTGAATATATAGGATAGTTGGAATGCAAAGAGTATCTCATAGAGCAAGTTTATTGCCCTACGCTCCGATGATAGATCTTGGCTCAAGGAAGGGAGCGGCCGTGGCTAAATAAAATTTTAATGTGTTATCTCTACGATAACTGGCGCCCAGTAAATCTAAATTAATAAAGTGTATGTCGTCTGTCTAGACAGGCCAATGCTAAATAAGAACGATGAGGTGGTTTTAAGGAGTCTTGAGTGTAATATCTGTAGAAACGTTATAAATGATCGCCCAACTTGTAGAGCGATATCCAACGACAAAGGTAGCCGTTACACCAGCAGCTATACAAGCAAGAAAAGCCTGCATTAATCCTCAAAACTTTAAGGACGAGAGGTGTTTTATGTATGCCATTTTAGCAAAACTGGTTAAAACTGATGCTAAACGCGTTAGTAAATACAAGGATCTGGAAAACAAGTATGATCTTTCAGTAATATCATTTCCTACATCGCTAGCTGACATTCCCAAATTTGAGAAAGCCAACGACATATCCATAAATGTATTTGGACTGGAAAAAGACAATTAATTGTTTCCTCTAAAGGTTGTGGATCAAGAGCTGCAAGACCATCGTGACCTCCTCCTGCTAAGTTCATCATCCGGCCAGAACCACTACTTCTTTATCAAAGATTTTGATAAACTAGTAGGACATCAGATTACTCAACATGGACATAAGACATATACGTGTAAACGGTGTTTTACTCACTTCGATAATCGATATGGTCAACAAGGAATGGAAAAATTGAAAGAACATAGAGCTTTGTGTGTCCAGCATGACATTACTAGGGTTGAAATGCCTATTAAAAGCCCCATTGTCAAATTCTTAAATGTTGAAAAATTTCTGAGAATACCTTACGTTATCTATGCAGATTTTGAAAGTATACTCTTACCATATCAAACATGTGTACCCAATCCGGAAACAAGTTATACAGTACCATACCAGAGTCATGTTCCTATGAGCTTTGGTATATACGTTAAACCCTCACCTGCTGTGGAACACATAAAGACAAACCTTCCAAGCCAACCTGTTATTTATCGTGGACCTGACGCTGCAGAAAAGTTTATGGACTGTTTGATCTCAATAGCTAATGAAATTGATCGATTTTACAGCTTAAATGTTCCAAAGGCCTTAACTCAGGATCAAGAATCAGAGTTCCAATGTTCTGAAACCTGTTATTTGTGTCAAAAACCATTTACCAAAGAGGACTGGAAAGTTCGAGACCACGACGAAGTTCGTCGCCAGGAGCCGACTGCGGTGGCATCTAGTAACCACATTCAGAACTACTTGTCGTTGACGGTAGCATTTCGTAGCAAAAGTTAGGAACTACTTGATAATTGAATGTCTGCAGTCCTTACTTGAATTACAGATAACACACACTAATACAGCCATCACAATTAACACCGATTATCAGACAGATTCTACACAAACCCAAAGTACACAGGGCTACGCAGCCCCTAAACTGAGGAACCAACCAACCAAATTAGAAACAAATAATCCGACTATTGAGTCAACAATCGAATAATTCGACAAACAAGTTGAATCATTCAAATGTTGCAATAATTATAATAAACATAGAAACAAAGAGAGAAGGAAGAAAGAAAGATAGATAGAAAGAAGGAAAGAAAGAAAGACAGAAAGAAAGACAGAAAGAAAGAAACGTGAATCGCTGCCCTGCTAGGAACTTCTTCAGCGGACCAAGACAATGTGAGACCACATGTGGCAACCAGAACTGTCAACAAGCTCCGGTCATTTCACAGAGAGAGTCCGGACCACCCACCAAACAGTCCAGACCTCGCCCCTAGTGATTTCCACATTTTTGTTCCACTGAAGAAGTTCATGGCAGGACAGCGATTCACGTGCAACGATGACGCCAAGACAGCAGTCCGACGATGGTTCCATAGTCAGCCGGCTGAAGTCTACCACAGGGGCATCTCAAATTTAGTGCTGCGATGGGTCAAATGTCTGAACAAATGTGGAAACTATGTGGAAAAATAGTGTAAGTAAGTATTTCTTTTTGGCTAAAAAATAGAGGCAAATACTTTCCGATTCGCCCTCGTAATTCACACAAGGCCTACACAAGCATGCTATTTCGAGGACGTAAAAACGGTCCTTCTTGTTGTAGAATTTTGCCGCAGGAGCAATCTCATGTACACAAGGCCTTGGCTGAGAGTAGGAACACGCTAATTCAAGTAATATCCGCTGTCCATTTCCAGTGAGGCGGCTTCGGTTGCTTAGTTGGTCTCATGCTGAGCTTCTATGCCAAAGGCCGCGAGTTCAAACCCGGCCGAAGTCGTTGGATTTTTTAAGAGCGTTAAACATCTCTCAGTATGCCTTCCATCGCAGGGGAAGTACAGCCGGCGGGCCCAATGCCATGTGCAAGCACTTTCCACTAACTAAAATTGTGTGAAGTCAAAATGTGTAGGTTAGAATTGATAACGCTTTATGAGTTCCAACGTTCGCCGCCAGGTGCTGACTGCGATACCATATAGTAGCCAAGTCCGCAAGCTAGGTGTCGTGGACGGTAGTATTTGGTAGGAACTACTAGAAACTAATCGTCTGCAGTCCTTACCTTAATTACACACACTAATACAGCCATCACAATTAACACCAGTTATCAGATAGATTCTACACACACGCAAAGTGCACGGGGCTACATGACCGCGTTGTCGCAGGCCATAAACTGAAGAACCAACCAACCATTTCCAGTGACGAAATCGTTCAAACTTATTGTGAAGCCTGTGTAAATATATTTTGAAAGAGCAAAATAATTTGCAATGAGTAGGTAATATAGGCCGAAGCTGGGGCAGGGGCTAATGGGCAAGATGGCCGCCGCGCGCAATCACTCTATGTTATTTTTATGGAGGGGTCAGTCAGAGCTGGGGCAGGGGCTAATGGGCAAGATGGCCGCCATGTCCTGAGACCGTGGATGATGTCACATGGGGAGTTCGGCCGTGTGGTTGCTAAATGGAATATTTATTGTTATTATTATTATTATTATTATTATTATTAGGTAATCATGCATTGATCATGTACAATCAAGACCAGCCTTATATTGTCCACTTTTTGGTGTAGTGGCTAGCATTCTTAGCTGTTACTGTAGAGGCCCGGGTTCGAGTCCTGGCTCTGTCAAGAAATTTAATTCTGGGCTGAGGGTTGAGATGAGGTACACTCAGACTTGTGAGGCAAAAAAAACTCAGAGCAGCTGGGTTTAATTCATACCTCAGCCATTCTACCTAACCTAACCTAACCTAACTTTAAAGTGCAAAAAAAAAGTGAGAGAAAAAAGTGTAATAAAAAAAAGTAAGAGCAAATGTAAGAGCACAAATAATAAACTTAGTTACAACCTACCCTAACCTAACCTAACCTAACCAAGCATTTCCTCACCTAATTTCACCTAACCTAACTTCAAAGTGAGTGCAAATATAAGAGCAAAAAGTGACAGCAAAAAGGTAGTGAGCAAAAAAGTGTCAGCAAAAAAAGTGAGAGCAAATGAGAGAGCACAAATACTAAACTTAGTTATAACCTAACCTAACCTAACCCACAGTAACCTCATTTAAAGATTTTAGATTTTATTTTAACATTTTACATTTTAACATTTTAGATTTTAGATTTTTTCATTTTACTATTTTTAGATTTTACATTTTTGATTTTTTGTATTTTAGATTTTAGTTTTTTTTTAGATTTTACATTTTAAATTTAATATTTTTTGATTTTAGATTTTACAATTTACATTTTCCAAAAAGAGTAAACTACAAGGTCACATACCTAACTTGACCAAACTTAACCAAGCTAATCCAAAGGCTAATGCACATACACAAAGTATATAAGGGCACATGCAATTATCCTTATGCTAGTCTTATAGGCTACTGTACAACATGATCACTACCCCAACCACGTAATTTTTTAATTTTGTTGTTTACACATTTGTCAATTTTCCAATTTCCCATTTTCAGTTTTTTTAAAGTCAGTTTTAAGTTTTTCAATTTCATAATATGGAAACATGGATTTTGCATTTTGTTGTTTACACATTTGTCAATTTTCCAATTTCCCATTTTCAGTTTTTTTTATGTCAGTTTTAAGTTTCTCAATTTCATAATATGGAAACATGGATTTTGCATTTTGTTGTTTACACATTTGTCAATTTACCAAATTCCCATTTGAAATGAAAATCCACAGCCTGCTTCCAGTCTCCGACCGGGTCAGGAATGGAATGAATGAAGCCCCCATCTAGCGGCGAGGATATGAACTGTGCCGGCTGCCGAGGCCTGACGCACTCCTCTGGGGCAATGATTAAATGAATGACAGATGAATTGATAGTGGAGAGTGTTGCTGGAATGAAATGTTGACAGGGAAAACCGGAGTACCCGGAGAAAAACCTGTCTGCCTCCGTTTAGTCCAGCACAGATCTCACATGGAGTGACCGGGATTTGAACCACGGACCCAGCGGTGAGAGGCCGGCGTGCTGCCGCCTAAGCCACGGAGGCTACCAAATTCCCATTTACAGTTTTTAAAATTTCAGTTTATTGTTTTTCTATTTTGTCAATATGGAAACATAGATTTTCCAATTTGTGTTTTACATGTTCATTTTGCATTAGGAGTGGAGAGAGGTGGGTAGTAATTAAAAATGTACAAGCAGTGTCCATACAATATTTTTTATTTTAAATACATGTACACTATTTACACATAATACATTTTATATATAGTTTATTCTTTTTTTTTGTTATAAATTGTACAGTTGTTTTTATTTTGTTTTCTATTTTATTTATTTTTGATTATGAATACCATTTGTTATGTTTGTAGTGCCATGGTTTTATTTACTAAATTGTTTTGTTTTATGTATTTGCTAGTTGCAGGCAGAAGATTATGATATTCATAACTTAACTCTTTAAGCATGGTTAATGATTGAGTAATGACCATAGGCATGTGTACCTATACCATTAGCATCAATCACTCTTTTATCATCACCAGGACACAAAGCAATTTTGTTTAGTCTTATAGATGACTAGCTGAAGTACCCGTGCTTCGCTACGGGTCGTAAATAAATCAAAATGTGAAGGTGACAGTTAAAACAGGGGATAGGCGAGGTGCTGCGCAGAGGGAGATTAAGGATGGAACATTTTGTCCAACTACACCGCTCTGCCTTGACCGTGTTTTATAGCACACATTTAGGTTTTACTCGCTAACGGTTGGAGATACATTTCGGATAGAAAATGCAATTTTTAACCTCGTACATGCCATCAAAAGTTTGCTATTTCTTAGCGTTCTCTTTTTATTTGAAATGGAAATATGAAAGTTTAAAACCAAAGGGTAGAGTGACGTCACTAAAATGGTCGCCATCTTTAAAAGTGCAAAGTATTGAAATCAAAAGTAACCTGTATGTTAACCAGGTAAATCTGCTACTTCCATGTAAAATTCATGTAAATCGGACCAGTGGTACTTGCGTGATTGAGTAATACACAGACACACACACACCATCTCATTTTTAGTCTCGCTTCGCTCGCGTCATAGTCGTGTCATATTGTTATTCAATGAAATGCAGGTTTAACCCCATTAACACCCCTTTAGAACCTGAATATCCAAAAATCCCTCCTTAGTAGATCTTTTCGACACACGACAAACATATCCTCAAAATATCACTCTTCTAACATTAATAGTTTTGTTTGGTCGATGAGAGCGAACATCCAAAAATCCTTCCTTAGTGGACGTTTTTCTTCCAGAATTTCACCCCTCCCCATAGGCCCCTTAAATTGGATTTTTGAAAAGACGGTCGAACACCTATTTATTTTATTTATTTATTTATTTATTTATTTATTTATTTATTTATTTATTTATTTATTTATTTATTTATTTATTTTTAAGCTGATTGATTTCCTCCGAGTTTCAAACTCCTCGCCTATGTCGTTTAAGAGATACACGCTCCATTAAGAATCTTTCAACCCCCACTTTTCACCCCTTTACTCTTAATATACATTACATCGAAAAACCATTAGACATGTGTCAGCTTATTTTTAATGATTAGTATATATGCCAAGTATCAATCCCCAAATGAAACCACTCGTGAGATATTGTTATTCAATGAAATGCACGTTTACCCCCTTAACACCTATTTAGAACCTGAATATTCAAAACTCTTACCTTAGTGGATGTTTTCGACATAAAACGAACATATCCCCAAAATTTCATGTTTCCAACTTCAATAATTTTGGCTGGGCGATGATGAGTGAGTGAGTTAGTCAGGACATTTTATTTCATTTATATATGATAATTTCACCCCTCCACATGAACCCCTTAAATTGGATTTATGAAACAAATGGTCGAACACCTATTTACTTATTTAAAGCGGATTTCCCCCTGAGTTTGATGAGTGAGTAAGTGAGTCAATCAGTTAGGACACTTTCTTTCCTGTTTTATCACCCCAGAATTTCACCCCTCTCCAAGGGCCCCTTAAATTGGATTTATGAAAAAACGGTCGAACACATATTTACTTGTATTTTAAGCTGTTTTATCCCGCCGAATTTCAAACTTCTCGCCTATGTCGTTTAAGAGATACACGCTCCGTTAAGAATCCCTCAATCCCCAATTTTCACCCCTTTCACCTCATAATATACACGACATCGATAAACCTTTAGATATATGTCTGATTATTTTTAATGATTAGTTTATATACCGAATATCACATCCCCAAAGAAACAACTCATGAGATATCGTTATTCAATGAAATGCACGTTTACCCCCTTAACATCTCTTTAAAACCCGAATAAATAAAAATCATTCTTTAGTTGACGTTTTGACATACAGCGAACATATTCCCAAAATTTCATTTTTCCAACATTAATAGTTTTCGCTGGGCGCGATGAGTGAGTGAGTCAGACAGGACATTTTCTTTCAATTATTTTTACCAGAATTACACCCCTCCCCATGGGCCCCTTAAATTGGATTGATGAAAAAACGCTTGAACACCTATTAAGTTATTTTTTTAGCTGTCTGTTTCCCCTGAGTTTGATGAGTGAGTTAGTCAGTCAGTCAGGACACTTTCTCTCCTTTTCCCCCCCAGAATTTCACCCCACCCCATTGGACCTTTAAATTAATTTATGAAAAAACGGTCGAACACCGATTTACTTAATTTTTTAGCTGATTTTTTTTCGCTGAGTTTCAAATTTCTCGCCTATGTCGTTTAAGAGATAGGCCTACACGCTCCGTTAGGAATCCTTCAACCCCCAATTTTCACCCCTTTCACCTCATAATAATACACCACATCGAAAAACCCTTAGACACATGTCTGCTTATTTTTAATGATTAGTTTATATGCCGAGTATCACATCCACAGATGAAACCACTCGTGAGATATTGTTATTCAATGAAATGCAGGTTTAACCCCCTTAAGACCCCTTTAGAGCCTGAATATCCAAAAATCCTCCCTTAGTGTACGGTTTTGAGATACAACGAACATATCCCCAGAATGCCATGGTTCCAACTTCAATATTTTTGACTGGGCGATCATGAGTGAATGAGTCAGGACATTTTCTTTCATTTTTTCCTTCAGAATTTCATCCCTCCCGATGAACCCCTTCAATATGATTGATCAAAAAAACTGTCGAACAGCTATTAACTTACTTTAAAGCAGTTCCCCCTCCCCCCTGAGTTTGATGAGTGAGTCAGTCAGTCAATCAGTTAGGACACTTTATTTCCTGTTTCCCCCCCTCCCCCCAGAATTTCACCCCTCCCCATGGGCCCCTTAAATTGGATTTATGAAAAAACGGTCAAACACATATTTACTTTTTTTTTTTTTGCTGATTTTTTCCGCTGAGTTTCAAACTCCTCGCCTATGTCGTTTAAGAGATACACGCTCCGTTAGGAATCTTTCAATTCTTACTTTTCACCCCTTTCACCTTATAATATACACCACATCGAAAACCCCTCAGAGACGTGTCTTCTTCCTTTTTAATGATGAGTTTATATGTCGTGTATCATATCCCCCAATGAAACCAATCGGGAGATATTGTTATTCAATGGAATGCAGGTTTAACCCCCTTAAGACCCCTTCAGAACCTGAATATCCGAAAATCCTCCCTTAGTAGACGGTTTTGACATACAATGAACATATCCCCAAACTGTCATGTTTCTAACTTCAATAATTTTGGCTGGGCGATGATGAGTGTGTGAGTGAGTGAGTGAGTGAGTCAGGCAGGACATTATCTTTCAATTTTCTTTTTTCAGAATTTCACCCCTCCCCATGAACCCCTTAAATTTGATTTAATAAAAAAAACTGTCGAACAGCTATTCACTTACTTTAAAGCAGTTTTTCCCCCCTGAGTTTGATGAGTGAGTGAGTCAGTCAATCAGTTAGGACACTTTCTTCCTGTCCCCCCCCCCCCCAGAATTTCACCCCTCCCCATGGGCCCCTTAAATTGGATTTATGAATAAACGGTCAAACACATATTTACGTATTTTGTATGCTGATTGTTTTCCGCTGAGTTTCAAACTCCTCACCTATGTCGTTTAAGAGATACACGCTCCGTTAGGAATCTTTCCATCCCCACTTTTCACCCCTTTCACCTCATAATATACACCACATCGAAAAAC
The DNA here is from genome assembly GCA_946902985.2 of Meconema thalassinum. Taxonomy (NCBI): domain Eukaryota; kingdom Metazoa; phylum Arthropoda; class Insecta; order Orthoptera; family Tettigoniidae; genus Meconema; species Meconema thalassinum. Next base: position 228,087,181 of record OX336395.1, on the reverse strand, counting down.
CCTCAGACTCGTGTCTTCTTATTTTTAATGATGAGTTTACGTGCCGAGTATCACATCCCCCAATGAAACCAATCGGGAGATATTGAAATTCAATGAAATGCAGGTCAACCCCCTTAACACCCCTTTAGAACCTGAATATCCAAAAATCCTATCTTAGGGGGCATTTGCGGCCCTTTGGGAAGCTGCATACCAAATTTCATTCCAATCCGTCGGTGGTTTCTGAGATTTCGTGATGAATGAATGAGTGAGTGGTATTTCACAAATATATATAGTAGATGATAGTGTCAAGTCTTTGTTATGCTAAACTCGGTTGACAGTGCTGTGTGAGTAGGTGAGTAACTAACGGGATTTCAAGTAAAGATCCTCTTTTTCTATACCGGTAGTGCAGAGCAGAACTGGCATCCAGTCGGCCGTGTCTCGACTTGAGCTATGTTGCCATGGAAACTATCTGGCTTGCCATTCCTTCATGAGTATATTTTATGATTTGATTAGCCTGTGCTTGAGTGCAAAAGGGCCGAAATCAGAAGAATGAGAAAGACTATCGAAAATTCATGTAGCCAGCGGTTCCTTCTGGATCCTAAACTATATGTATGCAAAATTTGGTTGAGATTGGTGGTACGGTGTAGATTTGTATACGGAACAGACCCACATACATACATACATACCCACATACAGACTTTCACTTTTATATATAAGATTTGGTTGAGATTGGTGGTACGGTGTAGATTTGTATACGGAACAGACCCACATACATACATACATACCCACATACAGACTTTCACTTTTATATATAAGATATGTCATGTTGTTTAGAAGCGATAATGTTCATTGGTATTCTTTTTACATTGTTTTTCATGACACAATCCTTATAATCTTGAAATCTTATACAATTTTTGACAACACCTCTGTTAATACCTTTAATTTTCTTTACCATTTATGTCTAAAGCGTACAATCTAGCTCTAAGTCCAACAAATGCTTTTATAATTTGTCCACAAGCCTTGTCTTTAAATTTCCCCAACGTTTTCTTGTTTGATGTAGAGTAACATATGTGATTAGTAGGATAATCTGATGTGTCCAGGTGTTCTAGGAAATCCAACTTGTCTTGATATACATCTTGGGTGTTAACCAAATAAATGAACGAGTCGGTATCCATATACATGAGTTTAAGATTGTTTATTCCATAATAGGGTAGCAGGACATCATAGTGGTGGGAATACATTAGAGTTTTTGAAATATCCAGTATACGCATTCCAATATATATAGGCTTATTGAATACATTGTTACGTTTAGCCATGTGGAAAGCAGCTAGGTTAGGACCATAAATTGTTCTGTCGATGAATGTTGGTTTAGCTATTAGCTTTTCTGCCTTTTTGCTGTCAGTCACAAGACGTATGTCTATTCTTTTACGGATATTTTCCATTGTTTTCCCAAAAATGGCATTGTTGAATAATTTGTACAGATTAACCTCAAAATCATTTTTGGCTTGTTTTCGAAGGTTGTTATTAAAATCAACGCATGCCTTTAACCAAGGTCTTTGTTTAAACTTTAACACACGATGAATTGTTATCAATTTTATTCCATGATCTAAAGCCTGTTTTAATGCCATGTAGTGAACTACATATCGCCTTCGATTTCCAAGATGAGGAATTAGTTTTTTCAGAGACGAATCCTTAGGTTGTGTACACTCTGGTAGGAAAGGTAAATCGTTGTGTAGATCATGAAGGTCAGAAGGGTAATCAACATCAACGTCTGGAATGTATCCCACAGGATCGTCTTCCTTTAGTCTTTCTAGATCAACAGTATCTGGAGAAACCCACTGAAATCTACCATAAGGAAGGGAGTGGCACATAGCCCACCCGTATCGGTTGTTGGCATCATCATAGGTAATAAACTGCGATGGTTTCTCAGAATCATAAGTTTGCATGTATTTATTGTTAGCTTCAGCATACCGATGAGACACCTGGCATATGCCTCCACGTATTCCAGACTCGATTAGAAGAATCTGATCGTAATCCTGTAGCAATTCCAGTTCAATGCCTGTGTAAAGGAGCATAGCCTCGAAACTTAAAGCAGACGAAGTAAAAAAGTGTGCAGCATCCACTCGGTGTGTTTCTGTTGTTTTGTTTCTAAACGTTTCAAAGCTGTCTGCAAGAAGGAGTACATCTGAAGTTAGGTAGAGGTCACTATATTCCCCTAGAGTTTTAATGTTGAACTGATTCCAGACATTTTTGGCATGTTCATAGTCTTCTTCAATAACATCTTCTTGACTTAATTTGTTAAAGAATGCCTCTTTTGGTGGTAAACACGTTTCACTTAACTTTTCCCATGAGTCAATGTAGTCATAACAAAATACCCCTTTACGAGTCATGAGCATTGCATTTTCTTTTCCAAAGTACTTGTCTGTTGCAGGGTACAATGTTAAGTTGGAAACTAAGTTTTCCAAACTACTCGGCATTAACCGAAACGTGTTCACAAATCGAAGCTGAACATTTCCTACATATTTGGTAAAGGAAATGTACTTTTCTTTGGAGTTAGCGATAACATCCACTCTCTCAGTAGTACATCCCAATTGCTTTACAATGAAATTTGCGTCGTAGCCACTCATATTATGTAGAAACACAGGAACGGACTTACGTGTTTTACACCTCAAATTACAGTTATTGTGATCACTTCCACGGTACTCCCCTGTAATGTGGCAGTGGTCTCGAACTTTTCAGTCCTCTTTGGTAAATGGTTTTTGACACAAATGACAGGTTTCAGAACATTGGAACTCTGATTCTTGATCCTGAGTTAAGGCCTTTGGAACATTTAAGCTGTAAAGTCGATCAATTTCACTAGCTATTGAGATCAAACAGTCCATAAACTTTTCTGCAGCGTCAGGTCCAAGATAAATAACAGGTTGGCTTGGAAAGTTTGTCTTTATGTGTTCCACAGCAGGTGAGGGTTTAACGTATATACCAAAGCTCATAGGAACATGACTCTGGTATGGCACTGTGTAACTTGCTTCCGGATTGGGTAAACTTGTTTGATATGGTAAGAGTATACTTTCAAAATCTGCATAGATAACGTAAGGTATTCTCAGAATTTTTTCAACATTTAAGAATTTGACAATGGGGTTTTAATAGGCATTTCAACCCTAGCAATGTCATGATGGACACACAAAGCTCTATGTTCTTTCAATGTTTCCATTCCTTGTTGACCATATCGATTATCGAAGTGAGTAAAACACCGTTTACACGTATATATCTTATGTCCATGGTGAGTAATCTGATGTCCTACTAGTTTATCAAAATCTTTGATAAAGACGTAGTGGTTCTGGCCGGATGATGAACTTAGCAGAAGGAGGTCACGATGGTCTTGCAGCTCTTGATCCACAACCTTTAGAGGAAACAATTTATTGTCTTTTTCCAGTCCAAATACATTTATGGATATGTCGTTGGCTTTCTCAGATTTGGGAATGTCAGCTAGTAATGTAGGTAATGATATTACTGAAAAATCATACTTGTTTTCCAGATCCTTGCATTTACTAATGCGTTGAGCATCCTTTTTAACCAGTCTTGCTAAAATGGCATACATAAAACACTTTTCATCTTTCAAATTTTCAGGATTAATGCAGGCTTTTCTTGCTTGTATAGCTGCTGGTAATAGAATATATGTGCTACCACGTAAGGGATTATACTTATTTATTTTCAATCGTACTCCTTCCACTGCTAACAAAGCCCAATTACTGACTTTTAGCTCAGATTCTTCCATTTCAGTAGTTAACTTTGTAAATTGTGTTTCCAAGAAACTACTTAAGTCTGTTTCCAAAAATAGAGCCTGATTTCGTGTTTTAAAAGCCCGATCCGTAATTTCGTTGGTGGATGTATGAATGAATCTACATTCAGCCACTAGATTAACTTTGATCGACTTGTGCATTGCTAGTTCTTTTTGCATAGCTTGTATTATTTGCTGTTTGGACTCTTTAAGGTATGCATTTAAATCCTTACACGTATCGCAACGAATGAAATAGGATTTAAGTCGACCTTGTAAAGATGTCTCATATTCAATAAGTCCATTTTTATCAAGGACCAATGACAGAAGGTAATGTTTTGTAGGCTCAGATTTTTTGTCTTTTAGCTGCCGACACAACATTACAACATTCTTCATGACGACGTCCATTGTGGGCATTGTTGAATTTATTGCCACACGTTTTACACTCATGAAATTCCCCACACGAAACTTCATGACGCTTCTTATGATAGTCCCGAAGAAAAGTTTTTCCACACTCTTTGGACATATAGCTAGGAATGGGTTCTTCCATTACGAATGTTGATTTCTGCAAACAGCTGCTTACAGGGCTAGAGGTATGTCGGTGAGACGGTCTTTCACGATGTGAACACTGTAACAAGTAGTAAGTCAACTGATTATATACTTGCTAAGTGTTCTCTAATATATCATAGTCAAGACCAACAGCTACTTGCTGTGTAGTACAAGGCTGTACAATAGTTGTTTTGACAGTCTTTCACGATGTGGTCACTGTGAGTGGTAGTAGTCAACTGGTGATATTCTTGTTAAGGGTCCTCTAATATACCCCTAGTTAAGGGTGACAGCTGCTCGTGTGCATATGACAAGACTAAAGACTGGTTGTTTCAACGGACTTTCGCAATGTAATCACTGTGACAGGTAGTAGTCAACTGAAAATATTCTTATAGCCTACTCAAGGTTATCAGGTACTTACTGCATATCAAAAGGCTGTACACTCATGTGTGTTAGGCACTCTTTCTTGCTAAGGACCCCAATATTCCCTACACAAGGCTATACATGTTAGTTCTAAACACTTAGTGGTTAATTGTATAATACATTTTTATACAAAGCTTATACAAGCACGTGTTTCATGAGGTAAAACTTTGTTAAATAGCTGCATGTGACACGCAAATATGTTTTAGCTATCTGGCGGTGACTATGAGAACTACTTGAACGACCAGCATGCTACCTAGCGCTCCATTTCAACACTCGCTCACTGAACGACTAGCATGCTATCTAGCGGTCGATATCAATACTCACTCAACTACCAGCCTGCTACCTTTCGGTCAATATAACAACTCACTCAACTACCAGCATGCTACATGGCTTTTTTGTCAGTTTTTTGTTGGCTTTTTGTTGGCTTTTTTGTTGGCTTTTGTTGGCTTATGTTGGCTTTTTGTTGGCTTTTGTTGGCTTTTTTGTTGGCTTTTGTTGGCTTTTGTATTAGCTCTTTCATATTTGCTCTTGCTTGTTGGGTCTTATTTGGTCTTGGAAAGTATGTCAGTCCTTTTTTATGGCTGCATAATACTTACAGCCATGATTGTAAGCAGCAACAACCATAACACACAAAATTCCTAAAAAATCCAAAGTACTCTAAGGTTTATCAATGACTCTCAACTCTTACACTTACCTCTATACCATGCCTAGTCAAAAAAATAGTGTATTTTTCAAATTTTTCAAAAAATATTTGAAAAGTAGGCTATGTCATTAATCTAAAAATCCTAAAAAGACACATGTTAACTCCATCACCTACCACTATACCACTCTCAGTCCAAAAATAGTGTATTTTTCAAATTTTCCAAAACATATTTCCGAAATGGGTTATATTTCCAAAATTAAAAAGTTTACAAAAACGTTTGTTTGACATAAATGAATGGCCTTTACCACCCTCTAACGCCGTACCAAGTCCCAGGTCTCTAGGACAACAAACATAAAAAAATGGGCTTATATTTCCAAAATTAGGAATTTTACAAAAACGTTTGTCTGACGTAAATCAATGGTCTTTACCCCCTCTATCCCCATACTAAGTCTCAGGTCTCTAGATCAACAAAAATAAAATTTTGAAAATGGACTATATTTCCAAAATTAGGAATTCTACAAAGACGTTTGTCTGACGTAAATCAATGGTTTTTACCCCCTCTATTCCCTTACCAAGTCTCAGGTCTCTAGGTCAATTTTTTTTTGAAAAAATGGTCACTATTTTGGAAACTAGGAATTCTACAAATAAGTTTGTTTAACATAAATAAAAGGTCTCTATCCCCTCTACCTGTAAACCAAGTTCCAGGTCTCTATGACAAAAATGGAAAACGTTCAATTGGGAAAGTAGGCGATTTTTCATAAAACCAAACATTCTAAAAAGTGTTCTATGGGATTAAAAGAATGACCCCTATGTCTTTTATTTTTTATAATAAAACGTTTTTTTTTACGTTTTTTTGAAAAAAGTTCAATTTTGAATTTTTTATATTTTGGAAACTAAAGAGTTTACAAAAAAATGTTATTTGACATAAATGAATGGCCCTAATCCCATCTACCACCAAAATAAATTTCAGGTCGCTATGACAAAAAATAACAGTAGTGGAGTAGTGGTGCTTCTAACGTACCCGGTGGCGCTCGGCTACGCTGATTTTGTGGATATCTTTGGGAACCGATTATCGAGAGAGCGTCAGCCTGAATAATTTGATATGTTGCATGTCCAATTCTGATCATGGGTTCGCGAGATATCCACTTATTAACGCCGCCCGAGCAACGCCGGGTGCGTTAGAAGCACCACTACTCCACTACTGTTATTTTTTGTCCTAGCGACTTGAAATTTATTTTGGTGGTAGATGGGGTTAGGGCCATTCATTTATGTCAAACAACATTTTTTTGTAAACTCTTTAGTTTCCAAAATATAAAAAATTCAAAATTGAACTTTTTCAAAAAAATGTTAAAAATAAAAACGTTTTATTATAAAAAATAGAGGGAATTGGGGTCATTCTTTTATGCTCATAGAACACTGTTTAGATTGTTTGGTTTTATGAAAAATCGCCTACTTTCCCAATTGAACTTTTTTCATTTTTGTCACACAGACCTGGAACTTGGTTTACGGGTAGAGGAGATAGAGACCTTTCATTTATGTAAAACAAACTTCTTTGTAGAATTCCTAGTTTCCAAAATAGTGACCATTTTTTCAAAATTTTATTTTTTGACCTAGAGACCTGAGACTTGGTATGGGAATAGAGGTGGTAAAGACCATTGATTTACGTCAGACAAACATTTTTATAGAATTCCTAATTTTGGAAATATAGCCCATTTTCAAAATTTTTATTTTTGTTGTCCTAGAGACCTGGGACTTGGTACGGCGTTAGAGGGTTGTAAAGGCCATTCATTTATGTCAAACAAACTTTTTTGTAAACTTTTTAATTTTGGAAATATAACCCATTTCGGAAATATGTTTTGTAAAATTTGAAAAAATACGCTATTTTTGGACTGAGAGTGGTATAGTGGTAGGTGATGGAGTTAATATATGTCTTTTTAGGATTTTTAGATTAATGACATAGCCTACTTTCCAAATATTTTTTGAAAAATTTGAAAAATACACTATTTTTTTGACTAGGCATGGGATAGAGGTAAGTGTAAGAGTGGAGAGTAATTGATAAACCGTAGAGTACTTTGGATATTTTAGGAATTTTGTGTGTTGTTGTTGTTGCTGCTTACAATCATGGCTGTAAGCATTATGCAGCCATAAAAAGGACTGACATACTTTCCAAGACCAAATAAGCCCCAACAAGCAAGAGCAAATATGAAAGAGCTAATACAAAAGCCAACAAAAGCCAACAAAAAACTGACAAAAAAGTCATGTAGCATACTGGTAGTTGAGTGAGTTGTTATATTGACCGATAGGTAGCAGGCTGGTAGTTGAGTGAGTATTGATATCGACCGCTAGATAGCATGCTGGTCGTTCAGTGAGCGAGTGTTGAAATGGAGCGCTAGCTAGAATGCTGGTCGTTCAAGTAGTTCTCATAGTCACCGCTAGATAGCGGAAACATACTTTGCGTGTCGCATGCAGCTATTTAACAAAGTTTTACCTCATGAAAAACTTGCTTGTATAATCTTTGTATAAAAAATTATTATACAATTAACCACTAAGTGTTTAGAACTAACATTTATAGCCTTGTGTAGGGAATATTGGGGTCCTTAGCAAGAAAGAGTGCCTAACACACATGAGTGTACAGCCTTTTGATATGCAGTAAGTACCTGATAACCTTGAGTAGGCTATAAGAATATTTTCAGTTGACTACTACCTGTCACAGTGATTACATTGCGAAAGACCTTTGAAACAACCAGTCTTTAGTCTTGTCATATGCAGCAAGCAGCTGTTACCCTTAACTAGGGGTATATTAGAGGACCCTTAACAAGAATATCACCAGTTGACTACTACCACTCACAGTGACCACATCGTGAAAGACTGTCAAAACAACTATTGTACAGCCTTGTACTACACAGTAAGTCGCTGTTGGTCTTGACTATGATATATTAGAGAACCCTTAGCAAGTATATAATCAGTTTACTACTACTTGTTACAGTGTTCACATCGTGAAAGACCGTCTCACCGACATACCTCTAGCCCTGTAAGCAGCTGTTTGCAGAAATCAACATTCGTAATGGAAGAACCCATTCCTAGCTATATGTGCAAAGAGTGTGGAAAAACTTTTCTTCGGGACTATCTTAGGAAGCGTCATGAAGTTTCGTGTGGGGAATTTCATGAGTGTAAAACGTGTGGCAATAAATTCAACAATGCCTACAATGGACGTCGTCATGAAGAATGTTGTAATGTTGTGTCGGCAGCTAAAAGACAAAAATCTGAGCCAACAAAACATTACCTACTGTCATTGGTCCCTGACAAAAATGGACTTATTGAATATATGAGACATCTTTTCAAGGTCGACTTAAATCCTATTTCATTCGTTGCGATACGTGTAAGGATTTAAATTCATACATTAAAGAGTCCAAACAGCAAATAATACAAGCTATGCAAAAAGAAGTAGCAATGCACAAGTCAATCAAAGTTAATCTAGTGGCTGAATGTAGATTCATTCATACGTCCACCAACGAAATTACGGATCGGGCTTTTAAACACGAAATCAGGCTCTATTTTTGGAAACATACATAAGTAGTTTCTAGAAACACAATTTACAAAGTTAATTACTGAAATGGAAGATTCTGAGCTAAAAGTCAGTAATTGGGCTTTGTTAGCAGTGGAAGGAGTACGATTGAAAATAAATAAATACAATCCCTTGCGTGGAAGTACATATATTCCATTACCAGCAGCTATACAAGCAAGAAAAGCCTGCATTAATCCTGAAAATTTGAAAGATGAAAAGTGTTTTATGTATGCCATTTTAGCAAAACTGGTTAAAACTGATGCTAAACGCGTTAGTAAATACAAGGATATGGAAAACAAGTATGATTTTTCAGTAATATCATTTCCTACATCGCTAGCTGACATTCCCAAATTTGAGAAAGCCAACGACATATCCATAAATGTATTTGGACTGCAAAAAGACAATAAATTGTTTCCTCTAAAGGTTGTGGATCAAGAGCTACAAGACCATCGTGACCTCCTTCTGCTAAGTTCATCATCCGGCCAGAACCACAACGTATTTATCAAAGATTTTGATAAACTAGTAGGACATCAGATTACTCACCATGGACATAAGATATATACGTGTAAACGGTGTTTTACTCACTTCGATAATCGATATGGTCAACAAGGAATGGAAAAATTGAAAGAACATAGAGCTTTGTGTGTCCAGCATGACATTGCTAGGGTTGAAATGCCTATTAAAAACCACATTGTCAAATTCTTAAATGTTGAAAAAATTCTGAGAATACCTTACGTTATCTATGCAGATTTTGAAAGTATACTCTTACCATATCAAACATGTTTACCCAATCCGGAAGCAAGTTATACAGTGCCATACCAGAGTCATGTTCCTATGAGCTTTGGTATATACGTTAAACCCTCACCTGCTGTGGAACACATAAAGACAAACCTTCCAAGCCAACCTGTTATTTATCGTGGACCTGACGCTGCAGAAAAGTTTATGGACTGTTTGATCTCAATAGCTAATGAAATTGATCGACTTTACAGCTTAAATGTTCCAAAGGCCTTAACTCAGGATCAAGAATCAGAGTTCCAATGTTCTGAAACCTGTCATTTGTGTCAAAAACCATTTACCAAAGAGGACTGGAAAGTTCGAGACCACTGCCCCATTACAGGAGAGAACCGTGGAAGTGCTCACAATAACTGTAATTTGAGGTGTAAAACACGTAACTCATTTCCTGTGTTTCTACATAATATGAGTGGCTACGAAGCAAATTTCATTGTAAAGCAATTGGGATGTACTACTGAGAGAGTAGATGTTATCGCTAACTCCAAAGAAAAGTACATTTCCTTTACCAAATATGTAGGAAATGTTAAGCTTCGATTTGTGGACACGTTTCGGTTAATGCCGAGTAGTTTGGAAAGCTTAGTTTCCAACTTAACATTATACCCTGCAACAGACAAGTACTTTGGAAAAGAAAATGTAATGCTCATGACTCGTAAAGGGGTATTTTGTTATGACTACATTAACTCATGGGAAAAGTTAAGTGAAACGTCTTTACCTCCAAACGAGGCATTCTTTAACAAATTAAGTCAAGAATATGTTATTGAAGAAGACTATGAACATGCCAAAAATGTCTGGAATCAGTTCAACATTAAAACTCTAGGGGAATATAGTGACCTCTACCTAACTTCAGATGTACTCCTTCTTGCAGACAGCTTTGAAACGTTTAGAAACAAAACAACAGAAACACACCGAGTGGATGCTGCACACTTTTTTACTTCGCCTGCTTTAAGTTTCGAGGCTATGCTCCTTTACACAGGCATTGAACTGGAATTGCTACAGGATTACGATCAGATTCTTCTAATCGAGTCTGGAATACGTGGAGGCATATGCCAGGTGTCTCATCGGTATGCTGAAGCTAACAATAAATACATGGAAACCTATGATTCTGAGAAACCATCGCAGTTTATTACCTATTATGATGCCAACAACCGATACGGGTGGGCTATGTGCCACTCCCTTCCTTATGGTAGATTTCAGTGGGTTTCTCCAGATACTGTTGATCTAGAAAGACTAAAGGAAGACGATCCTGTGGGATACATTCCAGACGTTGATGTTGATTACCCATCTGACCTTCATGAACTACACAACGATTTACCTTTCCTACCAGAGTGTACACAACCGAAGGATTCGTCTCTGAAAAAACTAATTCCTTATCTTGGAAATCGAAGGCGATATGTTGTTCACTACATGGCATTAAAACAGGCTTTAGATCATGGAATAAAATTGATAAAAATTAATCGTGTGTTAAAGTTTAATCAAAGACCTTGGTTAAAGGCATAAGTTGATTTTAATAACATCCTTCGAAAACAAGCCAAAAATGATTTTGAGAAAAATCTGTAAAATTATTCAACAATGCCATTTTTTGGAAAACAATGGAAAATATCCGTAAAAGAATAGACATACGTCTTGTGACTGACAGCAAAAAGGCAGAAAAGCTAATAGCTAAACCAACATTCATCGACAGAACAATTTATGGTCCTAACCTAGCTGCTTTCCACATGGCTAAACGTAACATTGTCTTCGATAAGCCTATATATTGGAATGCGTATACAGGATATTTCAAAAACTCTAATATATTCCCACCACTATGATGTCCTGCTACCCTAATTTGGAATGAACAATCTTAATAGTACATTATGCAACGAGCCTATAATGGCTATAATTAAGACACGAGTATTTTTATAAAACGAACGCATGCAAGTTTTATAATTTCCATACGAGTGTCTTAATTACCATTATAGGCGAGTTGCATACGACTGTTTATGTTCGACGATAATTATAACTTTATATATATATATATACACCGCGGACAGGCCAACAAGGACCACGCAAATATCACTTCTTTATAGGTCTAGTTTCCTTCTTTCTCTTCCAGAAGTCTTTCATCCTGGTCGACTGTGCAGCTCTTCTTTCAGCAGTCCATTCTCCTCTGTTGAGATTTTTCTTCTCCCCGACAAGAATTTTGAGACCAAAAATTTTTTTTCTGTACTCTATTCGATTTAGACAATCTTCTTCAGTAATTTTGAATTTTTGAAGTTCTTCTTTCATTTGTTTTACATAGCCTCCTTGTCCTTTATAGTTCCAGATTTTATCAAAAATTTGTTTGTTTAACCTTGAGCAATCCATGCGGACCATATGTCCGTAGAACTGAAGTCGCCGTTTTCTGATCATCACTTCAAGGTTGTCGATTTTACTATAAATTTCTGCATTCGATCTCAGTCTATAACCTTCCTGTGTTTTCCTAGGACCATAAATCCTTCTTAAAATTCTTCTTTCTATCTTGAGCAAATTCTCCATTCCGGTTATATTTGTTATAACTTTATTATATGTTTTAACATAAATATTCATAAATATCTGATGAGAGTCAGCTACGGTACTTGAATTTTGTGATCGCAGAGCGAGCGTTGGGTGTTATATCTCTGTCTTTCAAGATCTTTGAACGACCGACGCAAGCGCTCTGTGTGCTTGCAATGCCATATGCAGCCATATGTTTACATCAGCCGTCCCTCAGTAATATTGTCACCGGTATCATTTGAAGACAATGCGCTGTGCAGAAATTAGCGTTGGTGATTTTAAGGTACAGTGCTATTGCTTGTCTCATATTCGCCAGTTTATTTACGCGAACATATGGACGGTGCGTATTCCATGTCGGTAATTTATTATAGTTCGATGTTGTGTTTATGTCCGACATGTTGGATTTTGAGCGCATGCGCGAAGGTATCGTTACCTAATTGGTCAATGAACGAGCTCTGATTGGCTGGAGAAACTGTATCATAATGGAAAACAGTGTTATAATGACCATCATTATGATACAGTTATCTGACACGTAATAGTGAGGGTCGAACATAAACTCATGTATATGGATACCGACTCGTTCATTTATTTGGTTAACACCCAAGATGTACATCAAGACAAGTTGGATTTCCTAGAACACCTGGACACATCAGACTATCCTACTAATCACGTATGTTACTCTACATCAAACAAGAAAACGTTGGGGAAATTTAAAGACGAGGCTTGTGGACAAATTATAAAAGCATTTGTTGGACTTGGAGCTAAAATGTACGCTTTAGACATAAATGGTAAAGAAAATTAAAGGTATTAACAGAGGTGTTGTCAAAAATTGTATAAGATTTCAAGATTATAAGGATTGTGTCATGAAAAACAATGTAAAAAGAATACCAATGAACATTATCGCTTCTAAACAACATGACATATCATCTATAAGACTAAACAAAATTGCTTTGTGTCCTGGTGATGATAAAAGAGTGATTGATGCTAATGGTATAGGTACACATGCCTATGGTCATTACTCAATCATTAACCATGCTTAAAGAGTTAAGTTATGAATATCAAAATCTTCTGCCTGCAACTAGCAAATACATAAAACAAAACAATTTAGTAAATAAAACCATGGCACTACAAACATAACAAATGGTATTCATAATCAAAAATAAATAAAATAGAAAACAAAATAAAAACAACTGTACAATTTATAACAAAAAAAAAGAATAGACTATATATAAAATGTATTATGTGTAAATAGTGTACATGTATTTAAAATAAAAAATATTGTATGGACACTGCTTGTACATTTTTAATTACTACCCACCTCTCTCCACTCCTAATGCAAAATGAACATGTAAAACATAAATTGGAAAATCTATGTTTCCATATTGACAAAATAGAAAAAACAATAAACTGAAATTTTAAAAACTGTAAATGGGAATTTGGTAAATTGACAAATGTGTAAACAACAAAATGCAAAATCCATATTTCCATATTATGAAATTGAAAAACTTAAAACTGACATAAAAAACTGAAAATGGGAAATTGGAAAATTGACAAATGTGTAAACAACAAAATGTAAAATCCATGTTTCCATATTATGAAATTTGAAAACTTAAAACTGACTTAAAAAAACTGAAAATGGGAAATTGGAAAATTGACAAATGTGTAAACAACAAAATGAAAAAATTACGTGGTTGGGGTAGTGATCATGTTGTACAGTAGCCTATAAGACTAGCATAAGGATAATTGCATGTGCCCTTATATACTTTGTGTATGTGCATTAGCCTTTGGATTAGCTTGGTAAAGTTTGGTCAAGTTAGGTATGTGACCTTGTAGTTTACTCTTTTCGGAAAATGCAAATTGTAAAATCTAAAATCAAAAATATTAAATTTAAAATGTAAAATCTAAAAAAAAAACTAAAATCTAAAATACAAAAAATCAAAAATGTAAAATCTAAAAATAGTAAAATGAAAAAATCTAAAATCTAAAATGTTAAAATGTAAAATGTTAAAATAAAATCTAAAATCTTTAAATGAGGTTTCTGTGGGTTAGGTTAGGTTAGGTTATAACTAAGTTTATTATTTGTGCTCTCTCATTTGCTCTCACTTTTTTTGCTGACACTTTTTTGCTCACTACCTTTTTGCTGTCACTTTTTGCTCTTATATTTGCACTCACTTTGAAGTTAGGTTAGGTGAAATTAGGTGAGGAAATGCTTGGTTAGGTTAGGTTAGGTTAGGGTAGGTTGTAACTAAGTTTATTATTTGTGCTCTTACATTTGCTCTTACTTTTTTTTATTACACTTTTTTCTCTCACTTTTTTTTTGCACTTTAAAGTTAGGTTAGGTTAGGTTAGGTAGAATGGCTGAGGTATGAATTAAACCCAGCTGCTCTGAGTTTTTTTTGCCTCACAAGTCTGAGTGTACCTCATCTCAACCCTCAGCCCAGAATTAAATTTCTTGACAGAGCCAGGACTCGAACCCGGGCCTCTACAGTAACAGCTAAGAATGCTAGCCACTACACCAAAAAGTGGACAATATAAGGCTGGTCTTGATTGTACATGATCAATGCATGATTACCTAATAATAATAATAATAATAATAATAATAATAATAATAACAATAAATATTCCATTTAGCAACCACACGGCCGAACTCCCCATGTGACATCATCCACGGTCTCAGGACATGGCGGCCATCTTGCCCATTAGCCCCTGCCCCAGCTCTGACTGCAAGGCTAGTAGTAACTACAGAGGTTGCCTCAATATGGAGCTCTTAGGCGAGGGGAACGCGGAGGGAAGGGAAAGGACGTGACGTCACACGTTTCCTCGTAGCGCGCGAGGCGCGATATATGCAAGGAAAGTCAACTTTCTCACACATTATATTGTATGGATTGCAGTGGTTTAAACACGTGTTTTAAGCCCTTTTGTTTATAATCATGCCAGGCCAAAGATGTGCCGAGGTAGTTTGTCACAGTTATTATAAAGTTGGAAATGACGTGTCGTTTTTCACGATGCCTAAAGACGCATGCCTTCGCAATCAGTGGACTGCTGCATGTAAGCGAAAAGATCATTGAACCCTCAAACAAGTAGGATATGTTCCCTCCACTTTAAGAGTAAAGACTTCGAATTAGACTACAGGGCCGAATTGCTTAATATAAAGCCAAGATTTTCAAGGAATCTAAAATCAAATGGTAAGTAAGCCTAGCTACTCGTAAGTTTTGATGACCTGTTAGGATGATTTTAAAGATGTTAATATTTTTGACATATTTCGTACATGGTATCAGGGGTGTATATACATTTTTTTCGAGGGGGGGGGGGGGGCTGACTATCGTGGAAAATTGTGAGTACTTAATGAATTTTCTATTATAGCCTATATGGAGTATGAATGTAAAATATCTAAATGGGCTACTTGTCAATTTATAAAGCAGAAAGGTAAACACTCATTTTCTTTTACAAATTGATAATTATTTCTTAAAAGTAGACTACTGTGAAATACATTGTATGTTGTACGCAAGTTGGCTTTTTTCGGGGGGATCTGGAGCCACCTCAGCCCCCCCCCCCCCCGCCCTTATATACGCCCATGCATGGTATTTTGTTTTTGGACAAGATGGAAAATTTCATGAGTAATTCTCTTTGCATTGGTAAAAATTCTTTGCAAATATTCCAAAAAGCAGTCATCATTTCAATAAAATCCCTTCGACTTCTGTACCAAGATATGGCCCGTAGGCAGAATTACATGATCATCCTTCTTCCCTTGACTGCATTTACAGACTGAGGATGATTATTTTAGGAAAATATCTAGGAGTTGTTCAAAAGCAAACAGACACTGCTGATCCAGATTCAGATGAATGTTTAGTTGCTAAAGCACTAAACAAAGCTGGCATAGTGTCTGAATCAAGTAACGTGCTTCCAGAACCAACCTTAGGGAGCAATGTGCAACCAGAGTCCTTCATTGCCAATATCATGGAACAAAGTGAGGAAGATGGCAAGGCTTATGTTGCAGGTTATGTAGCCCACCAGTTCCAAAATAAATTTCCACAACTTGGGAACTTAACCTATGGAATGCAAACTCAACAAGAATATGCATTACCAACCTGGATTAAACACTTGTCATACGGTGGTATGACCGATCCCTCAGAAACTTGGCTAAACCAGTTCCGGCACATTTCAGCAACATTCATCACATTTCACGGAAAATA
The DNA here is from genome assembly GCA_946902985.2 of Meconema thalassinum. Classification (NCBI taxonomy): domain Eukaryota; kingdom Metazoa; phylum Arthropoda; class Insecta; order Orthoptera; family Tettigoniidae; genus Meconema; species Meconema thalassinum. The sequence continues at coordinate 228,070,754 of OX336395.1, read as the reverse complement.
CGGATTTCAACGAGGCAAGAACGTTCTAAGAAGAACGACAGATTGTGTGTCGAGAGAAGTTCCTGACGTACTGTCTGGTGGGGTTGAGGCAGCTGTGATAACAGATTGAAACATTCCAATTCCATCTTGCATAAGAAGTGGTTATTGGAAGTCACTAACACCCACGATACTGCTACCGAGTCAAGGCGAATTTCCAAGAAATTCAAGAAGATCACAACATTAAATGTAAGTAGGCTACATTCAGTTATTTTATCACCCATTTACCAATAATTTCATGCGAATAAACTGTTATTTGCGTACTCAACAGCTGATGTTGACAGTTTCGTTACGTTCCCCACATGGCGCGTTTGGTATCTTGTGACGTCATCCGCCTTGTGAGCGCTGATTGGTGAGTGAAAATTGAGGCAACCTCTGTAGTTTATAAGCCTTGCTCTGACTGACCCCTCCATAAGAATAACATAGAGTGATTGCGCGCGGCGGCCATCTTGCCCATTAGCCCCTGCCCCAGCTTCGGCCTATATTACCTACTGCAATGCTGCATAAGAAGGTGGCAAACAGTGAAATCGAACTCAGCCCCGTCGCTAGTGCGCTACGAGCAGATTTCAAGCCGATTGCGGGTGGGTAGGGAACCCATTTTACTGTTCCGTGTTGAATCCGAACACGGCAGTGGCTGTACGTTCAACAGGCACAACTCTACGCACCCCTTGCGAGCAGTCCTGCAATCACGCGCACAGCTGTGTTTATTTCTACTGTCTCGATTCGGCAAACAGACTTTAGTGTCATCGACAATATGCTGGTTGCAGGCTACTGCGCGGATTTACACACGTGCAATCAGGATTGATTGTGAAGTCCAGTCGAAACTCGGGAAACACAAGAAGGTTGGCAGGCAGGCAGGCAGGCGCTGGAGGCTAATGGGCTGGCGCCTGAGAGCCAAGGGTAACGGCACATAATGGCGCTAATAAGTCGCTTATCTCGTGGCCATCTCACCTCTGCTCCGTGGCGTAATAAGCAACATTAACTCGTACCAACACCCATATATTGGCGCTGGAATATAAAATCCACAATTATTTATATCTATTTCACAGCATAGGCCTATCAGCTCACGGTTTGTGCGTGGTCACAATTCTGGAGCACTAATATAGCCACTGGTTCTAAATGTTACAAATGGCAGATGCAGTATGATTATTTATCTCTCTAAATCATTTATTTATTTAATTATTGATTTATTTCTTTTATTTATTTATTTATTTCATTTACGGTATTTATTTTATTTATTTATTTATTTATTTATTTATTTTAGTTTATCTATTTATTTACTTATTCATTTGTTTATTTAGTTTAGTATATTTAACTATTGATTTATTTATTTATTTATTTATTTATTTTCGTTTATTTATTTATTTATTTATTTAATTATTGTTTTATTTGTTCTTTTATTTATTTATTTATTTATTTATTTTAGTTTTTTTATTTGCTTATTTTACGTACCGTATACATTTTAACTTATTTATTTTAGGTTAATTATTTTAATTATTGTTTTATTTATTTCTTTTAGTTTATTCATTTCTTTATTAATGTATTTATTTATTTGGGTTTATTTAGTTATTAATTTATTTCTTTTAGTTTATTTATTTATTTATTTATTTATTTATTTATTTATTTATTTGGGTTTATTTAGTTGTTAATTAATTTTTTTAGTTAATTATTTATTTATTTGGGTTCATTTAGTTATTAATTTATTTATTTATTTTAGTTTATTGATTTAATTATTATTTATTTATTTATTTATTTAATCTTTTATTTATGTATTTATTTATTTTTTATTTAATTGTTTATTTTACGTACCGGTACGTATTTTACCTTATTTGTTTTAAGTTAATTATTTTATATATTAAATTATTGTTTTAATTATTTAGTTTAGTTTATTTGATTATTTATTAATTTATTTATTTAATGTCTTTGGCAGTGGCGTTCTTAGGGGATCAAGCAACATGGTAGGCTACATATTGAACAATTTTATGAAATACAATAAAGGCTAGTTCATGATGACACAGAATTTTGTCTTTAATTTTCCTGTAATTACATTGGTTCCATTACGTTGGTTCCTTTTGGGTATTGAGACGTCTTAGTAATCACTCACGTTTACTTGGTTGTCTTTTGATTTTGTCTTATAACTTGTAGCAACTATTGTAGTTTCAAAGAAAAAGCGTCGCACCGTGAGCATCTGCTTAGGAGGAATCGCGAACATTTCAAGTACAATAGTTTACGATATTAACCGAGCATTCCGTATGCTTATTGATGTATCAATTCTTAAACACAGTACTTCTGAATTATGATTTTGAGTGCCACAAAACATTAAATACATAAATGCCAGGAATGATTGTAGGCTTTCGGTTTGAAAACTTCATTCCTTCAGGTTTCTCCGTAACTTTATAATTCAAACACGACAATAATATTGCGTGATTATCCTTATAGACGCTATATTTTCAAGGCTGAGAAGCAATCAGCCCTGAAAACCAAACTTCGCTATAGGACACAGTAATTACGATACTAGTTTCCGGTGAACTTCCTAGGTAAGTTGCAATCTTGGCTTCGCCACGTGAGGTCGGAGATTCCAGTTATTAAACTTGGCAAAGTATACAGCAAGAATATGATGATGATGATAATTGTTGTTTTAAGGGGCCTAACATCTAGGTTATCGGCCCCTGATGGTTTCGGTGATCGTGAAGGTGAAAAATGAAAAGCGAACTTAAAACTAAAACTAACTAATAACCTATATACTAGAAGAAGAAATGGAAAACTAAAGGAGAATAAGGCAAATAAAGGACAGGAGGAAAAGAAATGCCCTCAACCCTGGAAGAAGGCGGATTGAGGGACTTGGAAGGAAGGAGAGCCATGAAAGGCAGATAGGAAAGTGAAAGAGGAGAGGGTCCGTCCCAAAGGTAAGGGACAAAAAGGGAAAACGGACCCAGCTCAGGAATCCCTCGGGGTCGCCAACTCCCGAACTCACCAGCCGTGAGCCCCTGAGGGTGTAGCATTATCTAGGGTGCACCAGATGTGGTCGGGCTACATACACCCTGCCTCCTTAAGGGCCTTGAGCACAAGGCAGGAGGTAAAAGGAAAAGAAAAAGAAGGCTGACCCCTCACAGAAGGAGGGGGTCAGGAAAGATGAGACAAGGGCCAATTAAGGCGGGAAAGGAAGAGACTCCCTAGGCCTCGGATACCCTAATACCGTTGGGGTCGGAAGAGAACAAGAGTTGACCAAGTGAGGTCGACAGGAAAGAAGACGGAGAGGAACCCGGCACAAGTAAGTGGAAGCAATGCCGGACTCAGCTGGGGCCCCGTGGTCGCCAACCCACGCCCACTAGAAGTGAGCCCCTGGGGGGAGCAAGAATATCCATAGTTACTTTGCTTAACTCTTTATAGTGCAGAACTATTATTAAAATATTTCTTTTGTATTCATTTAAATTTCATTATTTTAGCCAAATTTTAATTTAATTATTTTATTTTGTGTTACCTTTTCAATTTTTACGTTGAAATGTTTTGATGATTTTATTTTTTTATTGTTTTTATGGTCTTATTAGCCTATTTTCAATTTTGAAAAAATAGGCTTATGAGATCACCTTTTGTCCGTGTGTGTGTGCGTGTGTGTGTGTGTGTGTGTGTGATTCGTGTGTGTGTCCCCCCCTAATAAAATCTAAACGGCAGGAGCGATTTCAATGAAACTCGGAAAGTTCATAGCACTATTCCCGGCGACCTCGACCGTGCCCTTCAAATTTTGTTATGACTCACCAATCCAACATGGCGGCTGTGCGAAATATTTCACCAGCATTCAATATCTCCGAAACTATTACCGATATTACCCTGACATTTTGTATGGTAATAAAGGAAACTACTATAAGTTCACTTACGTGACCTTTGAAAACCTGGTAACTACAAAACCAACATGGCGGCCAAGCGAATTTGCGACTTTAAAATAGACGTTTCTCCTAATTTAACCAACCAAACTCAATGAAACTTGGTACAGTATATGTTTATATACATTGTAATGCACCGACATCTAACTTCGTTCAATTGTTCACATAATCACAAGATGGCGGATGTGCGAAATATTTCACCGGCATTCTATATCTCTGAAACTGTTAGCGGTATCTCCCTAAAATTTTGTACGGAGATAAAGGGCACTACTGGAAGTCCATCTATAAGACTTTCAAAAACCGGTTAACTACAAAACGAACATGGCGGCCAAGCGAATTTGAAAATTTTAAATAGACCTTTCTCGCGATTTAATGTTCCAAGCGCACTGAAACCTGGTACAGGAAATGTTTATACACATTGTAATCCACTGGTATCTAATTTAGTTCAATTGTTTACATAACCTCAAGATGGCGGCAGTGCGAATTTTAAAATTAAGTTTTTATTTCTTGTGATGTAGTCATGCGATCGAAGTGAAAGTTTGAATAATGAACCTACGCAATAATTTTCCTTTAATGGTACATGACTCTATGGCCTATACATTTAAGAATCCAACATGACGACCATCCGAAATATTTAGACGGCTCTGAATATCTACGAATCTATTATAGCAATCAAACTGATTTTTTTATGTTCATAGGGGCTATGAACTTAAGTTCACCTATAGGACTTTAAATAACCTGGTGATCACAAACCCAACATGGCGGCGACGCGAAGTATAAATATTCACATGGACGTTTCTCGCAATTTAACCATCCGAGTGCAGTGAAACTTGATACAGTAAATCCTTATACGAATGTCAATCCACTGGCATCTAATTTATTTCAATTGTTTCCATAACCACAAGATGGCAGCTGTGCGAAATTTTAAAATCTCCTTGTTACTTCTTGTGTCCTAATCATGCGATTGAAGTTTGAATGCTACACGCACACATTAATCTGCATGTAACAGTACATAACTCTAGGACCTACATATATAAAATCCAACATGGCGACCATCCGAAATATTTAGTCGGTTCTCAATATCTACGAATCTATTACAGCAATCAAACAGAAATTGTGTATGTTGATAGAGGCAATTAACATAAGCAGGATATATGAAAATAGGCTGTATAGTTCTTCACGGAACTACATGTTTTTTATTCTATTTTATATACTTATTTATTTTTAAGTGTAAAAGCTTTTTTAAATTCTAATAGTAATTTTATAAGCTTGTTAATTTTTACAATTTATTAATTTTCAATTTTAATTTCTTTCTTATTTTATTATTTACGTGTTAATTGTTTTTGTTAAAAAAAAGAAATTTCATCAAGAATCTCAGGTCAAGAAGATGAGAAAATATTATTTGGTTTTAAGAAATGTTAACATTTTCAAAAGAAAATTCATTGACATAGCAGGTGGTTAACATACAGACCACTAACTTACGTAAAAAGGGTTATGTTAAGTAGCAATATTAAAATGATACAGCACAGCACCTAAGTTGATCTTACTGTGTGCACTGTGATCAAGAAACTTGCTTATTATTTTAGGAATAGCCCCGTATATTTGGCTGTGTGTGGAGTGGAATTTGTGTAAAAATGGAAGGAAGCTTGTAGTCTTACGTGATCGTTAATTATGCAATCATGAACCACGGGACCTCCTTTTACATGGAATCCGAACCACAGGACAATGGCATTTCACTTGGAAAATCTCACATGCATTGACCGAGAATCGAACCCGTTCCACCACGGTGAGAGGCAAACAGCTTGACCGCTGCGCCACCACGTCCCCCTGGAATTAATGTGATAACCTGTATGCGTATTTGTAAATTGGTGATATGTTTGGGACGGAGGCGGCCGAGGCCTTGAGTTAGGAACCATCGCAGCTTTGCCTGGATTAAACGTGGGGAGGGGAAACCACGGAAACAACTTCCAGGATGGCTTAGGTGGGAATCGAACCGCCTATTCTCAGTTTTACCTTACGAGCCTGAGTGTACCCCGTTCCAGCCCTCCGACCAGAATTCTACATTTATTGGCAGAGCTAATAATAGAACCCAGACCTCCGAGGTGGCAACCAAGGACGGTAACCGTTGCGCCACGATTTAATCGACTGTACCGCCTTGCACACGCTTCAACGAGTAGGAATTAAGACAATGCGTTTCGCACGTGTTGCCATGGTAACCACGTTAATCCCAGATAGAATATTATTTTAACGTCCTTGACTGCACCAGGATATTGGGGTTCGAATCCCGACTCAACAGATATGACTAGGGACCAGATTTTTCAAAATACATATGCGCATATGCAAATGCATATTTTGAGGTTTTATTGTTGTTGTTTTTGCATATTCTGAACATGAGAAACCACAGCCTGCTTCCAGTCGACCGACCGGATCAGGGAATGGAATGAAGCCCCCATCTAGCGGCGAGGATATGAACTGTGCCGGCTGCCGAAGTCTGTCCCACTGCCCTGGGGTAATGATTAAATGAATGACGGATGAAATGAAATGACAGTGGATAGTGTTACTGGAATGGAATTTGTGACAGGGAAAACCAGAGTACCCGGAGAAAAACCTGTCTGCCTCCGCTTTGTCCAGCACAAACCCCTCATGGAGTGACCGGAATTTGAACCACGGACCCAGCGGTGAGAGGCCGGCGTACTGCCGCAGCCACGGAGGGTCCATATTCTGAACATAACAACATATTTTAGCATATACAATTGAAATTAAGTATACCGTATTTTAAAACATCTTGAACAAAATAGGATTCGCCTGCTTGTTGGACATCCCTTGTACGCAACTTTCTGAGTAACAGTTTAATAACTAATACACACATCAAAAAAAGTTTTGCATCACCTCGGTTCCAAGAGTTCCGGAACCGTTAAATACAAAGGGAATAGAGATCAACACAAACAACATTTCAGCTCGTTTTATTGCTCATGAGACCCACACATTGCATGTTGTACCATCATACAGCTAGACTTTCAGCATTTGTGGTCCAGATTGCAGTACACACCACTACCTCTAATACCCAGTAGCACGTCCTCTTGCATTGATGCAAGCCTGTATTCGCCGTGGCATACTATCCACAAGTTCATCAAGACACTGTTGGTCCAAATTGTCCCACTCCTCAACGACAATTCGGCGTAAATCTCTCAGAGTGGTTGGTGGGACAAGACGTCCATAAACAGCCCTTTTCAACATATCCCAGGCATGTTCGATAGGGTTCATGTCTGGCGAACATGCTGGCCACTGTAGTCGAGCGATGTCGTTATCTTGAAGGAACGCATTCACAAGATGTGCACGATGAGGTCGAGAATTGTCGTCCATGAAGACAAATGCCTCTCCAATATTCTGCCGATATGGTTGCACTATGGGTCGGAGGATGTCATTCAGGTATCGTAAAGCCGTTTCGGAGCCTTCCATGACCACCAGTGGCGTACGTCGGCCCCACATAATGCCACCCCAAAACATCAGGGAACCACCACCTTGCTGCACTCGCTGGACAGTGTGTCTAAGACGTTCAGCCTGACCAGGGTGCCTCCAAACACGTCTCCGACGATTGTCTGGTTGAAGGCATATGTGACACTCATCGGTGAAGAGAACGTGATGCCAATTCCGTGGGGTCCATTCAGCATGTTGTTGGGCCCATCTGTACCGCGCTGCATGGTGTCGGGGTTGCAAAGCTGGACCTCGCCATGGACGTCGGGAGTGAAGTTGCGCATCATGCAGCCTATTGCGCACAGTTTGAGTTGAAACACGACGTCCTGTGGCTGAACGAAACGCATTATTCAACATGGTGGCATTGCTGTCAGGGTTCCTCCGAGCGGCAATCCGTAAGTAGCGGTCATCCACTACAGTAGTAGCCCTTGGGCGGCCTGAGCGAGGCCTGTCATCGACAGTTCCTGTATCTCTGTACCTCCTCCATGTCCGAACAACATCGCTTTGGTTCACTCTGAGACGCCTGGAAACTTCCCTTGTTGAGAGCCCTTCTTGACACAAAGTAACAATGCGGACGCGATCGAACTGCGGTATTGACCTTCTAGGCATGGTAGAACTACAGACAACATGAGCAGCGTACCTTCGTCCTGGTGGAATGACTGGAACTGATCGGCTGTCGTACCCCCTCCGTCTAATAGGCCCTGCTCATGCATGGTTGTTTACATCTTTGAGCAGTTTTAGTGACATCTATGAACAGTCAAAGGGACTGTATCTTGGATACAATATACACAGTCAACGTCTATATGCCGGAGATCTGGGAACCGAGGTGATGCAAAACTTTTTTTGATGTGTGTATTTTACGCAAGCATGTTGCCTGGTTATTTGAAGAAGGGAATGGAGTGGGACATTTCTTTCAACATCTGGGCAGTATCCCTTGTAAGAAACTTTCTGAGAAACAGATAACGAAATGACAGTACTCGTACCTAACGCAATGCTGCCTGACTATTTGAAGAAGGGAATGGGGTGGGACATTCCTTCCATCATCTGGGCAGTATCCCTTGTAAGCTGAGTGAAACTTTATAGGGTGTTTTGGTACCAACGCTAGCTTGCCTTGTAGTAGTACCTGCTGACAACGTTAAAAACGCTAGCTGTCATCGCGTACGACGATCTAGTTGAGTTGTACTTCTACAGAGGGCAGGAAAATCGGAAAATTAGTGAGTGTTCTTGTTAATGTTGTATATTTAATTAACATTTGAATATATTATATCAATAGTAAATACATGTTGCAGTGCAGGAATACAATCGGTTTCGAACAATATTATACGAAGAAATTGAATTATATTGAATCACACATCGAATTTAGTCGATACACTGCGCTCGAAAGCGATATCAGATACTATCGATATAATTCAAACTAAGAGCTGGTTGTTCCAACGCTTCCCGTAATTCAAACGTGATATTTCTTAATTCGATTGATAGGAAGTACCGCACGGACAATTAAATAATACTGGTGTGTGATAAGTGCAGCTGTAATTTTGTCATACAATTCATTTTTAATATTGTAGTATAGCAGCCTACTCTTTCTATTTGTACATATCTGTGGGGTAGGCCTATGTCATGCCATGTGCTTTGTGGAAACATCCACAACTATTCTGATAGAGCCTATGTTTTCTTCTCTACTTGATATCACAGGGGGAAGAAATCGCCTATTATTAGACCAATTACTAAAATATGAAAGAAAGAAAGGAATATAAAGTAGGGGTGGGGGATAGAGTAGGGGAAAGGGAGGGGTAGGTACGGGCCGGTAGGGGAGAGGAGCGAGTAGGCCAGGTCGGGGACGGATCGCGCTCGAGAGTGCATCTTCGCGCCATCTCATATTGTCAGTTGGAACTACTTGCGTCGAGCAATAGGTTGGTGTCAAAATTTTGCATTAAGTTGCAGCTCTACCCATATATCCTCCTTGTAAGCAACTTTCTGAAAAATAGATAACGAGATGAATCAGATGATAGTACTCGTACTTTACGCAATGCTGCCTGACTATTTGAAGAAGGGAATGGAGTGGGACGTTCCTTTCACCATCTCGACAGCCAGTAGCCCGGGGTTAGTTTTTGTGAGGAGCTTCTTCAGTTAATGTGGTACTTTATTCTGCATATCCTTAACTCAAAATGTCTAAACAGAAGAGCAGCAGAAAGTATTTATTAAAACAGTGGGTGTCAGATAATAGTGAGCAAACAGCTGGTGGCTTGGGACCCGACATTTATGCACTGTAAACGATTACAATAGACGTAATTTGTCTCCTGAAATCGAAACACTTGCAATTATCTATTGTGATGCTTCTTTCTGCAGTGAATGATACACGTACAAAGTGAGTGAATAAGATTGGAATATTGTTAAGTGCATATTTTTTCCATTTTAATGCATATTATTTACAATTTTAGTGCATAATTGCTTGCATATTGAAGTGTAACATCTTTCCACTCGGTTGCTGTATATTTTTGGTGGGGGTGATTTTGGAGAAGGGGTGGAAATGGGACGGAACAATGAGCGCGCGCGGTGGTGGAAATTGGTACAACGACGTACTGTCGGCCATGTGGCTATGTTGAATGTATATCGCATACGGTTTACTTCAAGGTTTGGAGGCCCCATTAAAGATATTTCTACAATTAATCATCTTCAAGTTGTCGTTCTTTGGTGTGAAAATATTCATTATAGCATATTTGCTGAAAACAATCATGATTTATTAAATCTTCATACTTTTGCTGTATTCTTATTTAATGTAAGCATTCGATGTATTGTTGGCCAAAATACAGCACTATGTGGAATGTATATCGCATACGGTTTACTTCAAGGTTTGGAGGCCCCATTAAAGATATACCTACAATAAATCATCTTCAAGTTGTCGTTCTTTGGTGTGAAAATATTCATTATATCATATTTGCTGAAAGAATTTGGCACTGGAGTTTTACAAGTACCGTAGTTATTTCAATGACCAACAGAGTTCACTGTTAACAAGGGATTTGCGCTCCCGGCAGACACATAGTAGGATGTGGAATATATATCGCATACGGTTTACTTCAAGGTTTGGAGGCCCCATTGAAGATATTTCTACAATAAATCATCTTCAAGTTGTCGTTCTTTGGTGTGAAAATATTCATTATATCATATTTACTGAAAGGATTTAGCACTGGAGTTTCATAAGTAGTCACTTCAATGACCAACAGAGTTCACTGTTAACAAGGAATTTGTGCTCTCGGCAGACACGTAGGATAACATGTCACACGTTACACATCATATGCGACTACTGTAAGGCTCGTAATTTCTTTCATTTTAATAGTTTTCAGTGCATAAATGTCCGGTCCCTAGATATGACCGCTGAAAGGTGTTCGGTGTCACGTCACAGTTTCACTTGGAACTGAGCCCAGGTGAAAGATACTTCACACTAATTACTCCGTTAAATGTGAGGGAAAGCATCGCCTCAGCCTTGCGCTACACTTCCCGTCGCCATGCCTCGCAATGTCTTTCCACAGTTTCATTATTTGACACATCAACTAGACTGCTGGGTAGAGATACTGTATAATAGGCTACAATAACAATGAACGAATGCGTATCGGGACATCTGTTATCAAGGTTAGAATCAATGAGTTAACAATGACAAGTCACCTCCATAGATTATATGACATTAGATACGAGGCCGTGTCGAAACATAAATACCTACTCCATGACCTCCTAAGTCAAAGAGCATGGTCTTATCAAAGAATAACCAACACCTCTATTCAAGATTTTAGGGTATTTGGCTACGTCATACGGTTACGTAACATATTTTCCAAAAGGTATTCATCGACCCTTCCATTAGTTATTTTCAAGAAAATTTTCGATTTTTTTATTGTCTCATTCGATAGTATGTCCTCTCTAGTTCCCAGAAATATATAGTTTATACTAGTTTTATTGTTGTTTAGCTCATTTATATTCACTTTAATGATCGGTGTGCACGCTTTTCAACAGCTGTCACTTTGACGCATAGGTGCAGCAGATAAAGCAAATATTAATCTGGCTTTGAAACAGTCTACTCCAGAACAATGTAGGAGATGCTCAAGGGTCGGAGAATGCAGGAGATTGATCTAAAATCCAATGAAAATGCAGTTTTTTTAGGAGTTGAAAAGTAAGACTCTTTTACTCTAAATGTGTAAACTTACCTCAAATTTAAGTTACGATTTCTCTCACTTCATTTTTTTTTCAATATTTGTCTCGAATTGGGCAGTTAAAATGTCCACTTAGAATGCAGATATTAGTTTCATTTAAAAACTAAAATATAGACAAATAATGCAACTATGTTGTAAAGCAGAATGAAGCTGTTAATTTGAAATTATGGGTAGCACCCCCCACATTTTTTTTTTCAATCAAAATAACGTAAATTGTAAAACAAAGCTAATATATTTGCCTAAATCAATGATACAAAAACGATTCTGCTATACAACATCCTGAACATTCTGCAACAAGAATGATGATGATGATGATGATGATAATTGTTGTTTTAAGGGGCCTAACATCTAGGTTATCGGCCCCTGATGGTTTGGGTGATCGTGAAGATGAAAATGAAAAGCGAACTTAAAACTAAAACTAACTAACAATCTACATACTAGAAGAAGAAATGGAAAACTAAAGGAGAATAAGGCAAATAAAAGGACAGAAGGAAAAGAAATGCCCTCGACCCTCGGAGAAGGTGGATTGAGGGACTTGGAAGGAAGGAGAGCCATGTAAGGCATATAGGAAAGTGAAAGAGGAGAGGGTCCGCCCCAAAGGTAAGGGACAAAAGGGAAAAACGGACCCAGCTCAGGAATCCCTCGGGGTCGCCAACTCCCGAACTCACCAGCCGTGAGCCCCTGAGGGTGTAGCATTATCTAGGGTGCACCAGAAGTGGTGGGGCTACATACACCCTCCCTCCTTAAGGGCCTAGAGCACAAGGCAGGAGGTAAAAGGAAGAGAAAAAGAAGGCTGACCCCTCGCAGAAGGAGGGTATCAGAAAAGATGAGACAAGGGCCAATTAAGGCGGGAAAGGAAGAGACTCCCTAGGCCTCGGATATCCTAATATCGTCGGGGTCAGAAGAGAACAAGAGTTGACCAAGTGAGGTCGACAGGAAAGAAGACGGAGAGGAGCCCGGCACAAGTAAGTGGAAGCAATGCCGGACTCAGCTGGGGCCCCGTGGTCGCCAACCCACGCCCACAAGATGTGAGCCCCTGGGGGACAACAAGAATGACTCAATTAAGTTGAAAAAGAGCAAAGATATCGCGTCCTAAAAGTGCACGTTATTTTTGTGATTAATCTTTGAAAAATACCCCCCCCCCCCCACTCACAAATTTATTTAATTTGTTTTTTGGCAAAAATCCACTAGTTTATATTCTTGGAATCAGTGATATCAATTTCAAGAAAATAAGATAACTTGTAATGAAATGTCTTCAGTACTGTCGATGAGTACCTTAGCGAGCTGTTTCTTTTGGCTATCCATTCGAAGTAAATCATGATAATGTTTTTATATCACTAAATAGCAATCATACCCGGCTTAGCCCGGGTGATCCATGGAAATGTCTCTTCATTACAAAATCCAAAGGTAATAATAGTCTATAAGTTTGGTTGGTTGGTTGGTTCCTCAGTTTAGGGGCTGCGACAACGCGGTGTGTGTATAATCTGTCTGATAATCGGTGTTAATTGTGATGGCTGTATTAGTGTATGTTATCTGTAATTCAGGTAAGGACTGCAGACGATCAATTTCAAGTAGTTCCTAGTTTTGCTACCAAATGCTACCGTCAACGACACCTAGCTGCGAACTTGGCTACTAGATGCCACCGCAACCGGCACCTGGTGGCCAACGTTGGAATTTAACAGAGCGTTAATCAAATCTAACCTACAAATTTTGCTTCACACAATTGTAGTTAGTGGAAGGTTCCTTTACATGCCATAAATCTATGACATGGGCCCGCCGGCTTTACTTCCCCTCCAAAGGAAGGCATACTGAGGGATTTTAACGCTCTTAAAAATCCGACGACTTCGGCCGGATTTGAATCCGCGATTTTGGGCATAGAAGCTCAGCATGCTACCAACTACACCACTAAAGCCGCCTAATAAAAGTTTCAAAAGTGTTGTCATGGTAACTGTCGAACACGAGCATTTGACGCTAACAGGCTTACTTGATGCGTAACCCTCGAGGACTGGCGTGAAACAAGTAGTTCCGTTAAGAACTATACAGCCTATTTTCATATATTCTGCTTATGTTAATTGCCTCTATCAACATACGAAATTTCAGTTTGATTGCTGTGATAGGTTCGTAGATATTGAGAACCGTCTGATATTTCGGAGGTCGCCATGTTGGATTTTTATATATGTAGGCCTTAGAGTTACGCACTATTACATGAAGATTATAGTGTACGTGTAGTATTCAAACTTCAATAGCATGATTAGGACACGATAAGTAAAAACAAGATTTTAAAATTTCGCACAGCTGCCATCTTGCTGTTATGAAAACAATTGAAATAAATTAGATGCTAGTGGATTAAAATATGTATAAGCATTTACCGTACCAAGTTTCAATGTACTCGGATGGTTAAATCGCGAGAAACGTCCATTTAAATATTTATACATCGCGTCACCGCCATGTTGGATTCGTGGTCACCAGGTTATTGAAGGTCCTGTAACTCTATGAAAAAAAAAACTTTCAGTTTGATTGCTGTAAAAGATTCGTAGATATTGTGAACCGTCTAAATATTTCGGATGTTGCCATGTTGGATTCTTATATGATTTTATAGGCCATAGAGTCATGTACCATTAAAGGAAAATTATTGCGTAGGTTCATTATTCTAACTTTCACTTCGATGATTACGACACAAGAAATAGAAACTTAATTTCAAAATGTCGCACAGCCGCCATCTTGAGGTTATGTAAACAATTGAACAAAATTAGATGCCAGTGCATTACAATATGTATAAACATTTACTGTACCTTATTTCACTGCGCTCAGATGTTTAAATCGCGAGAAAAGTCTATTAAAATGTTTCAAATTCGCTTGGCCGCCATGTTCGTTTTGTACTTTACAGGTTTTTGAGACTTACACATATAAACTTGTATTAGTGCCGTATATCACCGTACACAATTTACGGGTGATATCGGTATTAGTTTCGGAGATATAGAATGCCGGTGAAATATTTCGCACAGCTGCCATGTTGGATTGGTGAGACGTAATAAAATTTGAAGGGCACGGTCGGGGTAGGCCAAAATAGTACTATGACCTTATCGAGTTTCATTGAAATCGCTCTAGCCGTTTAGAAGTTATTAGGGGGACAGACACAGACAGACAGACAGACAGACCCACATACGCGCACACACACACACACACACGCGCGCGGACAAACGGTGATCTCATAAGCCTTTTTTTTTTTTCATAAAATGAAAATAGACTAAAAATATAACACGAAGACTGGCGTCGGGTAATTTTGACCCATAGTGTGTTACGCCCTCAATATTCAAGTCGTACGTATTTCAATGAAGTAATTTTACACCTGGTGTCTTCCTATATTTCCAATATAAAATGAGGTTTACAGTTCTTCTATGCCCAAGATCGCGGGTTCAAATACATTCGAAGTCGTCGGATTTTTTATGAGCGTTAAAAATCCCTCAGTGTGCCTTCCTTCGGAGGGGAAGTAAAGCCGGCGGTCCCATGTCATAGATTTATGGCATGTTAAAGAACCTTCCATCAATTACACCTGTGTGAAGCTAAATTGTATAGGTTAAGAATGTAAACAATGCTCTTAGGTTCCTTCGTTCGTTGCCAAGAGCCGACTGCGGTGGCGTTTGGTAGCTAAGTTCCGAACTAGTAGTCGTTGACGGTTGCGTTTGGCGGCAAAAGTAGGAACTATTTGAAAAATTCAAAAGTCTGCAGTACTTACTTGAAATTAAAAAACAGATAACACACATTAATACAGTCATCACAATTAACACCGGTTATCAGACAGATTCTACACACACCCAAAGTACTCGGGGCTACATGACCGCGTTGTCGCAGCCCCTAAACTGAGGAACCAACCAACCGAGATTTACAGTATTTACATTTTAAATTTCACATGCAGAAAAATGACAATAAATTTCGTAACAGTATAATAGTCCTTCATCTTAATATTTTTGAACAAAGGAGCTGATGACCAACGTATCCATAAACCCTAAACATGGACCAACAGGAACGTGAGCTATGTGATTGTGCTGCACCAAAATAGGTGGATTTTCCTTGTTTTTTACAGATTGTCCTGACTAACATAAGCCGAAAATTGTCACGCGAGGACTGGCGCCATGGGTAAATCTGACCCGACCATAAATAATATAGAAATAACTTGGGTATTCACAAAGTAATGGACATGTTACTTTTGCAGGGTGAAGTTCTTTCTTTCTTTCTTTCTTTCTTTCTTTCTTTCTTTCTTTCTTTCTTATTTCTTTCTTATTCTTTTTTCGTTCTTCCTTACTTATTTTTCTTTCTTTCTTTCTTTCTTATTCTTTTTTCTTTCTACCTTATTTCTTTTTCTTTCTTATTCTTTTTTGTTCTTCCTTATTTCTTTTTCTTTCTTTTAGGGGGCGTGGTGGCTCAGCGGTCTAGCTGTATGCCTCTCACCAAGGCGGTCCGGGTTCGATTCCCGGTCAATGCATGTGAGATTTTCGAAATGAAATGCCATGTCCTGTGGTTCGGATTCCACGTAAAAAGGAGGTCCCGTGGCTCATGATCTCAAGATTAACGGTCACGTTAAACTACAAGCTTCCTTCCTTCCTTCTTTTTCTTTCTTTCTTTCTTTCTTTCTTTCTTCCTTTCTTATTCTTTTTCTTTCTTCCTTACTTCTTTTTTCTTACTTTCTTTCTTTCTTTCTTTCTTTCCTATTTCTTTCTTATTCTTTTTTCGTGCTTCCTTACTTCTTTTTTCTTACTTCTTTCTTTCTTTCTTTCTTTCTTTCTTTCTTTCTTTCTTTCTTATTTTTTTCTTGTTCTTTTTTCTTTCTTCCTTATTTCTTTTTTCTTACTTCTTTTTCCTTTCTTCCTTATTTCTTTTTCTTTCTTTCTTTTTTCCTTATTTCTTTCTTATTCTTTCTTCTTTGTATCTTTTCTGTTTGTTTCTATGTTTATTAGTTACAATTATTGGAACACTTAAATGACAGGAAATGAGGGGTGAGCAAAACGAAAATATAGAGCATTATTTACGCCTCGGGTCATAAATACCCATGTGCCAGTCCCGCGGGTTAATTGCGCGCAAGTCAGGGGGGCCAGAAGAGGGAACCAAAATGGCTCTCGGGTATACTTAGGGTGAACATAGGCGCCAGGAATGTGTATGATCAAGCAGTAGAATGCATATCACTTTCACCTGGCGTACATTCCACAGAAATTCCTACCTCGAGGAGAGATCGCCCGCGACTTCCTGGCCATCACGTTCCTCATATATACCACGGGCGCCGTAATAAATCGTCTCCGTCATATTTTAATTTGATTATCACGGTTATTCTTCTCTTGTAGCAGTGACCACTTAGTCGAGTAACGTTGCAGCAAGCCTGGGGATTGATTGTTCGATAGCGGTCATTTTATTTATTTATTGACCGGCCCCGTGGCTAAATGGTTAGCGTGCTAGGCTTTGGCCCGAAGTGCCCTGGGTTCGATTCCCGGCAGAGCCATCAGGGATTTTAATCTCCTGGGGTTAATTCCCTCGACTCGGGGATTGGGTGTTTGTGCCGTCTTCATCATCACTTCATCCTCATTACGAAGCGCAGGTCGCCCACGGGCGTCAACTAGAAAGAGCTGCACTCGGCCTCTCCGGAGTCCACACGATCATTTATTTATTTATTTATTTATTTATTTATTTATTTATTTATCGTATGGCTTTTAGTGCCGGGAGTGTCTGAGGACATGTTCGGCTCGCCAGAGTCTGTGGCTGCTTCAACCGAACACTCATAGGGTGAGCTACAAGTTCCGTTCAATTTCAAGTAGTTCCAACTTTCGCCACCAGATATCAATGATACCTAGTGGTGAACGTTGGAACTTTGATAGAGCGTTCCAACGAAATTTAGCTTCACACAAGGATCTTTTACATGCCATAAATCTATGACATGGGACCGCCGCCATTACTTCCCCTCCGAAGAAAGGCATACTGAAGTTTGTTAACGCTCTTAAAATATCCGAGGACTTCGACCGGGTTTGAATCCACGATCTTGGGCACAGCACATGTTACCAACCATGCCACCGAAGCGGTCATCATACAGGCCAACTCGGAGGGGAAAATGACTGCTTGGTACTCAACAACTCATACAATGCGGATGTCCGACTACTTCGACTGTTTCAAATAGTCGAGTGTTTTCTATTGTTCCATTTATTTCGAACGTTCAGAATAGTCGATTGTTTCGAACAGTCGATTACTGAAATAAATGGAACAGTAGAAATATTTGAATTGTTCGATTATGATAGTTAGTATTTGATGTTTGAACCCTTTATGAAGAGGTTCTGGAAAGGAAAGAAGAAAAAATTGACCAAAAAGCCATCCATATGGCTGTACAATCCTAGCACCGTCTTCCATACGGCTGTACAATCCTAGCACCGCCTTCCATACGACTGCACAAACCTAGCACCACCTTCCATATGGCTGTACAATCCTAGCACCGCCATCCATATGGCTGTACAATCCTAGCACCACCTTCCATCCGGTCCCCAGTTGACCAAAGTCGGAAACAAAACAACAATTCATAAGTGTTTTTTTTAGAATATTTTGATTTTGTACATCTTTAACAGAATTCAGAATTATAATGTTTGATTCATTTCTTATTATTTTTTATTTAATGTTTGAAGGAAGGAAGGAAGTTTGTAGTTTTACGTGACTTTTAATCTCGCGATCAGGAGCCACATGACTTATTTTTAACGTATGGAATCCGAACCACAGGACATTTCATTTCACTTTGAAAATCGGTCATGGATTCGCCGGGAATCGAACCTGGACCGCCGTGGTGAGAGGCCAACAGCTTGGCCACTGCGCCACCATGTCCCTTAATTTAATGTTTTGTAAGGATATTTATTTATTTAATTAATTGGTTAGTTAGTTAGTTAGTTAGCTTTTGAACCTGACTATACAGTAGATTTATGAATATGTTTACTCAAGTTTTGATTAGAATAGATTTTGCCTTAGATACAAGCTGAAGAAAACTCCATCGAAGGGTCGAAGCATGTACTTTGATGATATATATATACGTTATTTCATAAGCGTAGTTCCTCCTACTCGAAGCCAATCACGAACACAGTAAGTGTAACATTTCCAAAAGGCGTAGAGAGAATGTGTTAACTAACCTTGTGTCAGCAATTAGACAGCTGGTTAGCCCACACGTGCAATGAGACCTCTCAAGGCCAGCTGTGTAGCGAGTGATATCGATGCAGGTATAGCACGCTATCCTCGATAACTGGGTTAGTCTTGCTTCCGGGGGGCATCTAGGCCAGTAATAATAGGCTAATAATTACTGTAAGAGGCCAACATAAACTACCTGAACCGTCCGTCGCGAAGAGGCCAACATAAACTACCTGAACCGTCCGTCGCTTTACTATCAACATATTCCTGACGGTGTCCTGGAGAGCGATAATCTGGAACCAAACCTAAGTCATTGAGGGCCAACCTTGATAAACTGGGGACTACACTACAAAATGCATACCAGTATGCAGAAAGGCGAATGCCGTTCCTCAACCTACCAACTCCACTCCATCTTGCAACGATTGCCGACGAAATGCGAACATAATAATAATAGCGATGATGATGATGATGATACTAATAAATAATAATTATTATTTATTTATCGTATGGCTTTTAGTGCCGGGAGTGTCCGAGGACATGTTCGGCTCCCCAGAGTCTGTAGCTGCTTCGAACTACAAATTCCGTTCATTTCAATTAGTTGCAACTTTCGCCACCAGATGTCACTGATACCTAGTGGTGAACGTTGCAACTTTGATAGAGCGTTCCAACGAAATCTAACCTAGAAATTTAGCTTCACACAAGTTTAGTCTGTGGAAGGATCTTTTACATGCCATAAATCTATGACATGGGACTGCCGGCTTTACTTCCCCTCCGAAGGAAGGCATACTGAGGGATTTTAAACGTTCTTGAACATCCGAAGACTTCGGCCGGGTTTGAACCCGCTATCTTGGGCACAGCAGTTCAGCATGCTACTAACTACGCCACCGAAGCCGCTACATGAATAATGATAATCCATAACAATATATAACAATAATATCGTAGTTCTGTCTGTTAGGTAGTCAGCCCGAAGGCTGGTTGGATCCTCAAAAAGCACCGCCGTTACGTAGTTCAGTAATAATGAAATATGGATGTACCTTCCACTGGATCAACTTGATATTACATACCGACATTTGACTAGCTTCGCAGTTCATGACGACAATTAATAGGTCATCTCCCCGTCTCCAAATAACAGTAAGAAAAGTGCTATGGCAGTTAAGTTGAGGAAAACCGTAGTAAAAGGGATGTGAAACCGATAACATTATTTATTCTCGACCCTGGCGAAATGTAAATATTATATGTCAGAAAACTGTACTATAATGAGGCTCATTATAGTACAAGTTTTCATTATGATACAGTTTCTCCCACCAATCAGAGCTCAAGAAACAGTTGTGTGACCAATTAGGTGAGGATAGCATCGCACCTGCGCTCACTTCCATGGTCCCCTATTTTAAATTTCACTGCGTGGCTTACAGTGTCATAGTGGAGTATTCGAGGAGGCCATGGTATTCTCAGCATCCCATGCGCTCTGTTCAGTACATAAAACTGCCGAAATGTCGACATACAGTATATCTATGTTCGATCATAAAATAGTTATAATTATCGTCGAACGCAAACAGTCGTATGCACTATATTATTATTACTTAATTTTAAGTTAGGATCTAATAAGATCCTTTTTCTTTTGTGATAGAACCTAAAAATACCCAATTCTGTTATTTAAACAAATAGAATTCTTCTTTATTTCTTTCTTTCTTTCTTTCTCCGTCAGGGTCTTCTGAGGACCACGGACCAATTTCAATGTTTAGTCCTTTATTGTTCTTTCAAATAGACTTCATTTATTTATATAAACATATTTTCAAAGAGAAAGGAGACCGTTCGAATAGACTTTAATTAAAAGGTCCGCCTTCGGTTTACTAAATTGGGCTATTGTAGAATGTGGTTGTCAGAGGCACACATTTTATAGCGCTATTGAATATCTTTCATTATTGGGAGTTCCAACAATCAACATACATGCCCACTGATTTTTTAAAAAATATAACCTGTACCCGGCATACGTTGCAATGCCAATCAAAGAAAGTGTTAGCGTTCTAATTTTGTTTGTTGAAGTGCTTTTGGATACACAATATGTTTCTTCTTTTTCCGTTAACAGCCTCTAAACTATTGTAAAAATGGGTTTACTAGGTAAGTCAAAATCATTCGTGAGAGCGTACACAACAACTCACCGAAATTCTATCGCAATCGGATGCATGAACGCATAGAGAACACACACACATACAAACTATCACATAACATTCATTTTTATAAATAAGAGATATATTCATGGCAGTGTGTGATTCGTTCGCTCACAACAGGTAGGTACAGTCTCCGAATAAAATGATCAAATCCTATAGATTTCCCTACCAGGACAATGAAAGGCTGATGGAATCGATGAGAAAACGGAGACTTAAATTCTGTGGGCATTTATTTGGAATGGATGAGTGGAGACTTATTACGAAGTGGATTTTTAGAACACTCGACAGTAGACCTAACGTGTCTGCCAAAAGGTTCAGTGAGGTGCGATATGATCTTCATCAGGTTGGACTAAAGTCGGAAGACATTTCAAACCAAGCTAAATTTAGGTCAGTTATCGACAAATGGTTCAGGGAGGTGCGGAAGGATCTTCATCAAGTTGGAATAGAGTCGGAAGACATTTCAAACACCGCTAAGTTTAGGTCAGTTATCGACAAATTCAAAGGATTCCACGACAAACCAAAAATGAACATGGGTTGTAGGGAAAGAGAAAGAATGCGAAGATTTTGGCCGGCGAAGAAGGTTTCCAATAATGTGTAATTGTTGTTTAACGTGGTCTTTAAAGGCTGTACATGAATATATAGGCTATATATACAGTATAAACGATCCTATAAACCCCTAATATAGGTACTGATAGAGAGAACCTAATTTTAACTTTTTAGAACCTAAACATTCAGGGCTTGACCATTGCATACCTCATCCAGAGTAAATACCACATTCTTACAGAGTCAGATGACCTCGCTATTCCTCCCCTTCATGCCACAACAATCAATCAATCAATCAATCAATCAATCATTCAACTTGTTCAGACAGCTTACATTACTATTTCTAGTGCAGCGTGTGTTTTTGAAAGCGAATCATCATTTCACGCATAGCGATTTGGATTGTACTAAGCCAGGTACAAGGAACGTCTGTCGCTGTCAAGGTCACTCTGTCCTCAGCTCGTGCGGGGGCGTCGTGTCGCGTTTCAATAGCCATCAGATCTAACATGTTCATGTCTGCAAAAATATATTTGCATTTCTTTGCTGAAGAATAAAGGAAGGAAGCTTGATGTTTTGCGTCTTACAATCCTAGCACCGCCTTCCATCTGGATGTACAATCCTAGCACCACCTTCCTCATGGTTGTACAATCCTAGCACCGCCTTCCATATGGCTGTACAATCCTAGCACTGCCTTCCATATGGCTGTACAATTCTAGCACTGCCTACCATATGGCTGTATAATCCTAGAACACCTTCCATATGGCTGTATAATCCTAGCACTGCCTTCCATATGGCTGTACTGTACAATCCTAGAACCACCTACCATATGGCTGTACAATGCTAGCACTGCCTTCCATATGGCTGTACAATCCTAGCACCGCCTTCCATATGGCTGTAAAATCCTAGCACCGCCTTCCATTTGGCTGTACAATCCTAGCACCGTCTTCCATATGGCTGTACAATCCTAGCACCGCCTTCCGTAGGGCTGTACAATCCTAGCACCGTCTTCCATTTGGCTGTACAATCCTAGCACCGCCTTCCATACGGCTGTACAATCCTAGCACCGCCTTCCATATGGCTGTACAATCCTAGCACCGCCTTCCATATGGCTGTACAATCCTAGCACCGCCTTCCATATGGCTGTACAATCCTAGCACCGCCTTCCATATGGCTGTACAATCCTAGCACCGCCTTCCACATGGCTGTACAATCCTAGCACCACCTTCCATATGGCTGTACAATCCTAGCACCGCCTTCCATATGGCTGTACAATAATAGCACTGCCTTCCATAGGGCTGTACAATCCTAGCACCACCTCCCATATGGCTGTGCAATCCTAGCACCATATTCCGTATGGCTGTACAATCCTAATGCTCTATCCGCGTCAGTACAAATCTGAAATCGCAGTATTGTCACGGAGATTATGGTAATTGTATTTTCCATGGCCGTTTGGGTAGCGGCGCCAGAGAGTAAAGAATACAATTACAGGGGGCTGCCCATAGCAACCGTGAATATGGCTACTTGTAAATCACAAACTAAGATGATTATTATTATGTTGTTTA
Source organism: Meconema thalassinum (assembly GCA_946902985.2). Classification (NCBI taxonomy): domain Eukaryota; kingdom Metazoa; phylum Arthropoda; class Insecta; order Orthoptera; family Tettigoniidae; genus Meconema; species Meconema thalassinum. Next base: position 228,047,751 of record OX336395.1, on the reverse strand, counting down.
AAGGAACGCAACAGCGAGACCATCCACGAAGGAATAATAATAATGATAATAATAATAATAATAATAATAATAATGATAATAATAATAATAATAATAATAATAATAATAATGTCATTTATTTTACGTCCCTTTCAACTACTGCGGCTTTTAGAAACGAGGTGCCGGAATTTTTCCCCGATGGGGATCTTGAACGTGCCAGTAAATCTACTGACACGTCTCCCTCGCATTTGATCACACTCAAATGCCAACTGACTGCGCCAGGATTCGATCCTGCAACCTGGGGACAGCAAGCGAGAACGTTGCCGCTGAGCCACGCAACAGCCTACGAAGGAAAAGGAAGGAAACGTGTTTAACGCGACTGTTAATCTCGTGATCATGAAACATGGGACCTCGTTTTTTACATGGAACCCGGTCCGCCTTGGTGAGAGACAAACAGATTTACCGCTGCGCCACCAAGGGGAGCTAAGGGCCTCACATATGAACCACAACGATTTTAATAGGAATTTATGTAGGCCTATTATTAATAGAATTGCTTTTAGTCGGTAAACAATTCTCACACAAATGGGGTGGGGGTATTAGGATTGCGAGTTGAATGAGAAGTGTTTGATTAAGTGTATAAATAATTATTGAATTATTGTCATATTCATAATTATAACAAGCTAAGGTGTATGTTTCACAAAACTTAAGCACCTAAACCAGAGGGAGTTAGAAGTTGTGGTCTGTACCAAAATCCTACGAATACTCTCAATAGAACAGGAAAAATCTTGCATTTCTTGAGAAGTCAACAAAAGTATATTTATTTGTTTATAATGTGCGTTTAAAGAAATAAGCAAGACGATAGCCCCTGGCAGAACTGTGTCGCGTATAGCCCGCATAACACTAGGACCGGGTGGGTGGTTTAAACACTTGCGAGAGCTCTCGCATGGGTCCGATAGTAGTTATTATTATTGTTATTATTGCCAACGTTCCAACTTGTGGTGTTGTTAATAGCGCTGTTGGTTGTCACCGTGGATGTCCGAGTTCGATTACCAGCTCTGGCAAGAAATTTAATTTCTGGCTAGACCTCGGTTCAATCAGAATCCTTAGGCAAAATCTTGAAGAGGTGGGTTCGATTCCTTTTCCCGTGGTTTCGTCACTTCCACTTGAGAAGTAAATAGCTCCTAGCTTCAGTTACACACCCAAGTACACGGAGCTACACGACACAATGAGAGCAGTCACCACACTTTCTTCTGTCATGCGGAAACCTCGAGCAACGGAAGTACTTGTATCACCGTCAAGTGTGCTACAGCACGTTCTGGATTGTCCTCGTTTTACCTCACTCCCTGCGGCAATGCACAGCCATGTACGACACTTTTGAAAGTTAGGCAACACATTTCAGCGATGGTTCAACATGTTGACGACCAACAGTCTAAACAATAGTACATTTAAAACTCAGCGATTTTTCTATGTTTGTGCTGAGCCTTGTGTGAGGTTTCGCCTAGGACCCAAGCTGGCTCATCAGCGGGCTCTTTGTGTCCCCGCCCGGACCCCCACAGGAGTAGCGAACTGCGTGCTACCTCTCTTTTTATGAAGCGCACCTGCACCTCTTTACTGCGAGAACTAAGAGCTCAATCAGCCATAACCTCCCTATAAAGGCTTCCAAAAAGATGTATATTGGCTTTCACGGCCAGTGAATTAAAACTCAGCAAGTTTTCTAGGTTTGTGCCGTGCCTTGTGTGGGTTTTCGCCTAGGACTACTCCTGTGGGGGGTCCGGGCGGGGACAACTAAGAGCCCGCTGATGAGCCAGCTTGGTGTCCTAGGCGAAACCCCACACAAGACTCAGCACAAACATAGAAAAATTGCTGAGTTTTAATTCACTGGCCGTGAAAGCCAATATACCATCTTAATAGTGAAAATGAAAATCCACAGCCTGCTTCCAGTCTCCGACCGGGTCAGGAATGGAATGAATGAAGCCCCCCATCTAGCGGCGAGGATATGAACTGTGCCGGCTGCCGAGGCCTGACGCACTCCTCTGGGGCAATGATTAAATGAATGACAGATGAAATGAAATGATAGTGAATTTGATTGATCGATTTGAGTTGCTGGAATAAAATTTTGACAGGGAAAACCGGAGTACCCGGCGGTGAGAGGCCGGCGTGCAGCCGCCTAAGTCACGGAACCATCTTAACAGTACATTTGTTAATCTTCTTAACCGCCATGGCTAGTAGAAGATTGAGGATGTCCAGAAAGGGGAGAATATACGAGGGACGTACTAGCCTATACTGTTTTACACTTCATTTTCTTCTACCCAAATGAAGTACAGTACACATCAATTGTTACGTCCACCTTCTCAACATAATCTCCTTGTAACTTTATGCACTTTTGCCATCGATGTGTCAGTCTCTCCAGACCTTTCTGAAACCATTTTTTCGGAGTGCTACATGCCCATGCCTTGACAGCTGTGTCCAGTTCTGCAAAATCCGCCAAACGGCGACCATGCAGTGGAAGCATAGGGACAGTCCACCGCTAAAGAAATGTCGAACAGTGCCGTCAATTGGCAAGCGAATGGCGACAGTGTTCTGAGACACAAAGGGCATCATCCTCATTGACTGGCTGGGATTGGGGGCCACGATTAACAGTGCAGCAAATGTGGCAACCCTTCAGCACCTACGTCGTGCCATTCAAACTACGCGGCCAGGAAAATGGGCTAAAGGTGTGCTTCTTCAACATGACAATGCCCGCCCCCACACTAGCCGAGAGACCACCACTGCCATTGATCAAATGGGATTCATGGTGCTGCCACATCCACCATACTCTCCCGACTTGGCACCAAGTGATTATCAACTGTTCGGGAACATGAAGAAACCTCTGGATACAGCTGTCAAGGCTTAGGTACGCAGCACTCCGAAATAATAGTTTTAGGAAGGTCTGGAGAGACTGACTCATCAGGGCAAAAGTTTATAAAGTTACAAGGGGATTATGTTGAGAAGGTGGACGTAACAACTGATGTGTAATGTAGGCCTACTTCATTTGGGTAAAAGAAAATAAAGTTTAAAACAATATAGTACGCACTCGTAAAAGACACACCATATCATGGATATGCTTTCCTTATCAAACGTCAAGGAACTTGTTAGAATACTCAACTCAACAGTAGCTTGCACTTGTTGCCATGGTAACCACGCCGTGGGCATGTTAAAATGCGTCATTCGTGCCTCGCCGAAATAACAGATCAAACCACCAGTGGTAAACACTAACCATTTATTTATTTATTTATTTATTTATTTATTTATTTAGCGTATGGCTTTAGAGATACAATACGTACACAATTTACAAACTATATATTTACATCTAGACTATTTATATAGGTAATTGTCTCTGGTGATCCATGAGAGAAATCAGTGACGCTGCCTCTGTACTTTCTTTTTGGGCAGTTGGTGATGATATGCTGGATGAACTTAGGGTCACCACAATCCCAGTTCGGTGAAGAAATAATTTTCCATTTCTATAATGGAAGTCTGCACAGTTGCCATGACCCGTACGAATCCTGTTGAGAGTTGACCCTGTTTTCCGAGGAAACTCAAATCCAGGTGGCAGCGATGATCCAATGCGTGGTAATGTTGATCCAGGCCTAGTATCCTGTCTTCCCTGCCATTCTTTAGTTAAGTTGAATTTGGTATTCTCCAAGTCTATTGCAGTCCTTGTTGATGGATTTTGAGATCTTAGACGATTCAGGCGAACATCAGCAATGTCACAGTGTATTGGAAGTTGTGGGTTACCCATTATTTTCTTGAACTCCCTGAGGAGAGCGTTTTTACGTCGAAGATCTGGTGGAGGGATGTGGCTGAGGATAGGTAGACAATGTGTGGGTGTAGACTTTATTGGCGCATGGTGGTGTTGAGCTGGTATCTGAGGTTAGTGTGAGGGCTATTCAATCAAACTGGGGCAGAGTACTCTGCAGCTACTACTACTAGAAGTTTGGGACCTTCTGTCCGTATCTGCCAACTGAATATATATATAGAACACTAACCATTAACCACTGAGACAAAGAGGGGAACTATTCTCCCAGTGTCTCGCCTACAGATTAACTTTGCTACGCCCCCACATCTAATGGGACGTGGTTGGCAACAATGGGACCCCAGCTGAGTCCGGCATTGCTTCCACTTACTTGTGCCGGGCTCCTCTCCGTCTTCTTTCCTGCCGACCTCTCTTGGTCAACTCTTGTTCTCTTTCGACCCCGACGGTATTAGAATACCCGGGCCTAGGGAGTTTGTTCCTTTCCCGCCTTCTCTCATCTTTCCTGATACCGTTCTACGAGGCATCAGCCTTCTTTTTCTCTTCATGTTATCTCCTGGTGCACCCTGGATATTGCTACACTCTCAGGGGCTCACGGCTGCTGAGTTCGGGAGTTGGCGATCCCGAGGGATTCCTGAGCTGGGTATGGTTTGTCTCCTTCTTCCATTGCCTTTGGTGCGGGCCATCTCTTCTTTCCCCTTTCCTATCTGCCTTTCATGGCTCTCATTCCTTCCAAGTCCCTCAATCCTCATTCTTCTAGGGTTGAGGGCATTTCTCTTCTTCCCGTCCTTTATTTGCCTTGTCCTTTATTTGTTCACCATTTCTTCTTCTAGTATGTAAGTCTGTAGTTAGTATTAGTTATAGTTTTCATTCTCATCTCATCTTTTACTATCACCCAAACCATTAGGGGCCGATAACCTAGATGTTAGGCCCCTTAAAACAACAATTATCATCATCATCATCATCATCATCATTCTCTAACCTCATTGACACACATTATTAAATCATAATATTCTATTGACCACCGTAGCGAAACGTATAGTATATATATATATTAGTTTCCACGTGGCAAAAGATCAAAAGCTTTCGATAATAATAATAATAATAATAATAATAATAATAATAATAATATCGTATGGCCTCGGATGCAGAGTGCAAGCTTTGTTATTTGACACCCAGAGGGTAGTCTGCATGTCGAATTTCGTTGTTCCTTGACTATGAAAGTCACGGAGGTTAGATGTTAGATATCTAACCTCCTTGAACACTATAGCGCTTTCTAGTGGAGAAATGAGGAACTTTGTGTTGGCGGAAACTCCCGAGATTAATTTTGCCATTATGAACACGGCCTACTGAATTCAAATGGGTTCTTTGACATGCCAACATCGTATGACATGCGTATCGTATTTTTGCCGCCTTTCAAAAATTACTTACCACGGCCAGGAGCGAACCTGCAATCTTGGGGTTAGTAGACCGACACTATATCCACTCACCCACCGTGGCAAGCTAAAAAGGCTTTCGATGTATTAAGGGGACTGGGCAGTCATCCGATCCATATTTCATTCATTTTACATGGTATATAATGTAAATATTTAGCCTAATTCTCTCCTTTCCTAATGATCAGAAGTCAATGGACTGCACATCACACATCATGCAGGTTCTTTTGACTAATTTAACATTTATAGTCTACCTTTCTCACGCAAACTTTTATGTAAGAAATAATTTTGACAGACCAACTGCCAACTTGGGTAACACACAAAACCTAATTTCACCTGAGCAGCCAATTTTAACACGTCTCTCAACAATTACGAAGAAATCTTAAATCTATATCGCTCACCAGAATAGCTCAAATAGTTTCAAAGAAGTTGTTGTTTGAGTCTTCAGTCTTTTGACTGGTTTGATGCAGCCCTCCATGGCTACTTGTCCTGAGCTAATCGTTTCATCTCTACTTAACTACCACACCTTACATCCGAGGCAATCTGTTTAACATATTCTAAGCTTGGTCAACCCCTACAGTTCTTATCCTCGACCCTTCCTTCCATAAGTAACTTTGCTATTACTGGGTATCTTAGTATGTGTCCTACCAGCCTATCTCTTCTCTTCATTAGCAGTCGCCAGAAACATCTCTCCTCTCCCACTCGTCTTAATACCTCTTCGTTTGTAACCCTATCTACCCATCTCATCTTCATCATCCTCTTGTAACACTACATTTCAAACGCTTCAATTATCCTCTTTTCTGCTGCACCAATAGTCCAAGTTTCACTTCCATAGAGCGCTACGCTCCAGACAAAGGCTTTCCAAAATGTCTTCCTAAAATACCTAAATCCATATTCGATGTCAACAGATTCCTTTCCTGTAGAAATGCTTTCCTTGCATGAGCCAACCTACTTTTTATATCCACTTTGTTTCGTCCATCACTGGTTACTTTGCTTCCTAAGTAACAGAAGTCTCCTTTAGTTTTTGGCAGAAGAATGTACCTAAATGTTTAAAACCAAAGTTACAGTGAACTAAAAAGCAAAAAAAAAAAAAAAAAAAACCAACAACAACAAGAAAGCTAGAGTAGGGCATTCACCATCGTTAAATGTCCAAAGTGAAAAAATGAAAATCCACAGCCTGCTTCCAGTCTCCGACCGGGTCAGGAATGAATGAAGACCCCATCTAGCGGCGAGGATACGGACTGTGCCGGCTGCCGAGGCCTGACGCACTCCTCTGTGGCAATGATTAAGTGAATGACAGATGAAATGAAATGATAGTGGAGAGTGTTGCTGAAATGAATTTTTTGACAGGGAAAATCGGAGTACCCGGAGAAAAACCTGTCTGCCTCCGTTTTGTCCAGCACAGATCTCACATGGAGTGACCGGGATTTGAACCATGGACCCAGCGGTGAGAGGCCGGCGTGCTGCCGCCTAAGCCACGGAGGCTTTCTGTTAAATGTCCAAAGTGAGGGATTTAAAATGCAGGTCATATTTGGTAAGCCCATTCAAGAAGGAGTCCAAAACTAGCAAAAACAAAAAATTGATATGTTCACAGAATTACACTACACAGTCCCCTGAAACCATCAAGAAGATATTAGGAATATACACATTGTTCAGATCTTAACGTGTCTGCTGCTGTGGACAGAATACAGTACTACGATAACCATTTGAGACCCGGATTCGTTTGATCACAAGCTGCAAGTGTGAGGTTTCCAGGAAGATCGTCTCCACGATGCCGCATATGGGACTGTAAGAAATAGCCTATTGAGGCTACACCACAAAGAACAGTAGCCAATCGAGTTTCACCTTGACTGATATCCACCACTCCTTATAGAGATATCGGCCTAGACCCGTGACATTACAGGTCTAACAATAACAGCTGTTACACAGCCATTCCCTACGAGAGAGCAGCTGAAGCAAGTAAGGAGATCGTAGGTTCGTTACCCGGTATTGACAGCTGCTATCCTGAGTGCAGTTCTTCAACACTCTCTCCAGGCAAATGCCGGGGCACCCATCCCATCCCTGTCCCTGATACAGTTACACACACTACTACAGTCATCACAGGAATGCAGGTTATCAGACAGACACTCAACTACACGGGGCTGATGATAAAGATCTCTCAAGCTCCTAAAGTGAATTAACAGCGACAATCTTATAACTTATATTACCTGTACATTCGAAGATTGAGTTTCACGGACAACTAATTAACTCCGGTAGAAGTCGCCTCCGTAGCGTAGCGGTCAGCATGGTTAGCTGCCATCCCGGAGGTCCTGGGTTCGATTCCCGGCTCTGCCACGAAATTTGAAAAGTGGTACGAGGACTGGAACGGGGTCTACTCAGCCTCGGGTGGCCCAAATGAGTAGAGGGGGTTCGATTCCCCCTCAGCCATCCTCGAAGTGGTTTTCCGTGGTTTCCCACTTCGTCTTTGGGCAAATGCCGGGATGGTACCTTCTTCAAGGCCACGGCCGCCTCCTTCCCTCTTCCTTGTCTATCCATCCTCACCATCCCTTACCTTCCCTCATGAGGCCCCTGTTCCCTTTGCAGGTGAGGCCGCCTGGGCGAGGTGCCAATCCCACCTCACCAGTTGTATCCCTTCCGATTCGATGTTCCCAGCTCTAGGACACTGCCCGTAGAGGCGGTAGTGGTGAGTTCCCTCGCTATAGTCCGTGGGTTCCACCAACCTGGAGGTTAAACGACTAAAAAAAACAAGAAAAAAAACAAGTAGATGAAGCCTCCGTGGCTTAGGCGGCAGCACGCTGGCCTCTCACCGCTGGGTCCGTGGTTCAAATCCCGGCCACTCCATGTGAGATCTGTGCTGGACAAAACGGAGGCAGACAGGTTTTTCTCCGGGTACTCCGGTTTTCCCTGTCAAAATTTCATTCCAGCAACACTCTCCACTATCATTTCATTTGTCATTCATTTAATCATTGCCCCAGAGGAGTGCGTCAGGCGTCGGCAGCCGGCACAGTTCATATCCTCGCCGCTAGATGGGGGCTTCATTCATTCCATTCCTGACCCGGTCGGAGACTGGAAGCAGGCTGTGGATTTTCATTTTTCACATCAAGTAGATACAGCCTGGAAACCACCACACTAACCAGGAAGGACAACTCGAAACTCCAGGCAGCAGAAATGAAGTTCCTGCGTACTATAATCCAGAAATTATAGCAATATTCTCCAGAAAGCCAGGAAAGACAAGATCAGGAATGAAGAAATCAGAGGAGGTGAAAATAGAAGACTCTAGACTACAAAATATCCAGAAGGCTAGAATGAAGTGTTTTGGCCACGTGAAGAGAATGAGTGCCAAGAAGGGAGTACTGCTCGGGTCTAAGAAGCGTGAACCTGAGAGGAATGTGCATCACGGTCTATGAAAATTGGTGTTGACATTGGTCGGTGACTCACTCATTCGTAACACCACAATGGTTTCAGAAAAGACCCTATGTTAGCAGTATTGGAATAGACGAGAATGTCAGGTAACACGTCGGGCTGTCGACAGGTTTCTCAATTCTCGTCTGCTCCTTCCCTGCCTCTGCCCTTCGTCCCGCAAGTTCACAGAGCTTAGACCTGAGTAGTATGCAAGAGACCTATAGGAGGGAGGCGACCAGTTGGCAGACCTGGAAAACAATGTACAGATCAGGTGAAGAAGAACGTACATGAGAGAGGCTAGGATTGGGAGAGGATTGTGAACGAAGAATGGTTGATGGATCGACCGAGATTGAGGGGATCGTATACCACATCCGGGAAACTGTAGCTGGTCAACGATGATGATGATGATGACATCAAGTAGACTCATCACCGTGCCTGGAACTACGTCCCATATGAAGTACATCGTACTTCTCCACTGGAGCAATTAAGAGCTCCACCCTATACAGTTACCAAAATATGGAATACTAGCAGAAGTGCCCTGCTTCGCCCGGTGGATTTATTTGTTCTACGGATGATAATGAATACTACTACAGAACTGGAGCGCTCAAGGATAAGGATCGGAAAGCACGAACGCATATTGCAGCTGATAACCTCAGTACACTGCACCAACACCATCGCCCTTATACAGAGGCATACTATTGTCATGATGATAACTGTTTTAAGGGGCCTAAGAAATCTTTTTGCTCTAATTACTCCCCGTGACTGCAATTTATAAGCAGCTCGTAATTCTGCACCAGAACACTGGTAGGGCCGACGTGATGCAGCCCGCATAGCCAGGCAACAATAGACTTAAGTATTATTGTAGTTGAGCCTCCGTGGCTTAGGCGGCAGCACGCCGGCCTCTCACCGCTGGGTCCGTGGTTCAAATCCCGGTCACTCCATGTGAGATCTGTGCTGGACAAAACGGAGGCAGACAGGTTTTTCTCCGGGTACTCCGGTTTTCCCTGTCAAAATTTCATTCCAGCAACACTCTCCACTATCATTTCATTTCATCTGTCATTCATTTAATCATTGCCCCAGAGGAGTGCGTCAGGCCTCGGCAGCCGGCACAGTTCATATCCTCGCCGCTAGATGGGGGCTTCATTCATTCCATTCCTGACCCGGTCGGAGACTGGAAGCAGGCTGTGGATTTTCATTATTGTAGTTGTTCAGGAGCGCTTGTTCTTCTGACTTAGTGAACAAAAATCAATCTTTAAGGTTACCTGAGAGGTGTAGCCTAATGCTACATAACCTAAACTATTCCTCTTGAATCTGGCTCATATAGAAAAAGACTTTTTCGAATCCGAATGGTAGTTCCAGAGATTAGCGCGTTTAAACACACAAACAAACAAACAAACAAACTCTTCAGCTTTATTATATTAGTATAGATTAATAATAATAATAATGTTATTGGTTTTACGTCCCTTTTAACTACCCTGGCTTTTAGAGACGCCGGGGTGCCGGAATTTTGCCCCTATAGTATAGATTAGTCTGGAGGTCTATCTAGGATTAGCGTGCGGAATGTTACATCGACAACTAGTTACCATGGCAACAAGGCCAAGCAGACTTAGATCCCAGTTGTGAGCGAGTTGTGAGTAACATGCTGACCTTCTATGCCCAAGGTCGCAGGTTCAAACCCGGCCGAAGTCGTCGGATTTTTTAGGAGCGTTAAAAATCCCTCAGTATTCCTTTCTTTGGAGGAGAAGTAAAGCCGGCGGTCCCATGTAATAGATTTATGGCATGAAAATGAACCTTCCACTAACTAGAATTGTGTGAAGCCAAAATTTGTAGGTTATAATAAATTTATAACGCTCTATTAGTTCCAACGTTCGCCGTCGGGTGCTGGCTGCGATGCCATCTAGTAGCCAAGTCTGCAAGCTATGTGTCGTGGACGGTAGCATTTGGTAGCGAAAGTAGGAACTACTTGAAATTATTGTCTGCAGTCCTTACTTGAATTAAAAACAGATAACACACACTAATACAGTCATCATAATTAACACCGGTTATCAGACAGATTCTACACACACCCAAAGTACACGGGGCTACATGACCGTGTTGACACTGCCCCTAAACTGCTACACTACGGAACCAACCAACCATAATTATATGAATCTGTTCTGGTTCTGCAACACCGTAAGAAATGTATAATGCTTTATACACTTTATTCTTATAACATGTGAGAATAAACGAGACTTAGAGCCCTTCGTGGCTAACATTAGGTCCGAATCCAAACACTACACACACCCAAGTGCACGGGGGCTAAATGTCCAAGACCCTCAAATGTAACAACAACAAACTAGGCTGATACGAAACCAATAACCAAATTAGAAGGTTCTATCTGAAGCAGCTCACAACAGAGCAGAACACTTCTCCATTGGGTGACGTGGATAGGGATTGTCTGCTGAGACAGGAAAGTGAACCCTGTATGGGCGGCGTGAGTGGGCGACCAGACTTGGGCAGTGTCTGTGTGCCAGGAAGCTCCTGGGTTCGTGTTGTTACTTACTCTCTAGGGCTGCTTTCAAGTTGATGAATAAACTGTGCAATAATTCAAATGCTGACAACCTAAATAATAGTAGTAGTTGTTGTTGTTGTTGTTGTTGTTTGCATCTTCAGTCCTTTGACTGGTTTGATGCAGCTCTCCATGCCACCCTGTCCTGAGCTAATTGTTTCAATTCTACATAGCTACCACACCCTACATCCGAGGCAATCTGTTTAACATATTCTAATTCTGGTACAGTTCTTGTGCTCGACCCTTCCTTCTATAACTAAGCTTGCTATTCCTGGATGTCTTAGTATGTGCCCTACCAACCTATACCTTCTTTTCATTAGCAGTCGCCAGAAACATCTTTCCTCTCCCACTCGTCTTAATACCTCTTCATTTGTTACCCTATATATCCATCTGATCTTCATCATTCTCCTGTAACACCACATTTCAAACGCTTCAATTCTCCTCTTTTCTTTCTTTTCTGCTGCACCAATAGTCCAAGTTTCACTTCCATAAAGCGCCACGCTCCAGACAAAGGCTTTCAAAAATGACTTCCTAATACCTAAATCTATATTCGATGCCAACAGATTCCTTTTCTGTAGAAATGCTTTCCTTGCCTGAACCAACCTACTTCTTATATCCTCTTTGCTTCGTCCATCAATGGTTATTTTGCTTCCTAAGTAACAGATGTCTCCTATTAACCTAACTTAATAATAATAATAATGAAATGAAAATCCACAGCCTGCTTCCAGTCTCCGACCGGGTCAGGAATGGAATGAATGAAGCCCCCATCTAGCGGCGAGGATATGAACTGTGCCGGCTGCCGAGGCCTGACGCACTCCTCTGGGGCAATGATTAAATGAATGACAGATGAAATGAAATGATAGTGGAGAGTGTTGCTGGAATGAAATTTTGACAGGGAAAACCGGAGTACCCGGAGAAAAACCTGTCTGCCTCCGTTCTGTCCAGCACAGATCTCACATGGAGTGACCGGGATTTGAACCACGGACCCAGCGGTGAGAGGCTGGCGTGCTGCCGCCTAAGCCACGGAGGCTTAATAATAATAATAATAATAATAACAATAGCCGATTGAATATGTTGATATTTTATCCATCGTATTCTTTTCACGTTCTTAAGACCGTATCAGGAGATTATGTTGTAAGCGGTAACGAGGACTCACGCCGCCGTACTTGTAATATGGCGGACAACGCCATTTCCGGCAACAGTCGCCACAAATGGTGTGTCTGTGTGTTGGTCAAACTGACTGTCCCCAATACGTGCGTCACTCCACGGCCTGCTGACACAATGGACTCCTGTGTTGACGTAGCGGTATTAGTCTAACCCTCTCTTAGGGGGCTTAGGCTGAGCTCTTGTGTTAGTCTACTCACGATGACAGTATTTGGTAGATTTTATTAGAAAGCTAACTATTGCAATGGGTGCCATGTTTCGACTTCTGGAAAATTTCGGCATATCTTCGCGTTTCACTTCCCCCAAACCCCAAAACCACCGTCAGTTCAACTTATATCACTTTCTTGTGGACACGATAACTACCGCAATTTTGAACCAATCGCTTTGAATTGTATACATAATATCCGTTTTAAATCTCGGTCGAGTTCGTAAATGGGCAAAATCGGATAAGGGGGTGAAAATGGGGGCCCTTTTTCGAAAAAGAGAAATATCGCTATAACTCCCTTAATATGTAAAATATCGAATCCATTCAAAGTTCATACTATGTGTCGGATAAGGGTCAAAAATCTATGTTTGAAAAGATTTTTGATAGCACCAACCATTGACCAAAGGGGTGGGAAAAAGTGGGTTTTTCGGGAAACCAAAATCATATCTCTCTTAATAGGCAAAAATCAAAACCGTATAAAATGGACAATATTCTCCTAATAACTACCTAACACTTTTGTCTGAAATAATTTTTGATATGACCCACCCTTACGCCAAAAGATGAGCGAAATGATTTCGGAATTATAAGAAAATTCTGAAAGGGAGTAGCAGCCTTTCAGAATAAATCAATTCTTTACTAGTCTAATAGACGGTTAAGATATTGATAATATAAGCCAACTAATGGCTACACTGCGTCCTGCTGCACGGCTGAAAGCAACGGGAAACTACAGCCGTAATGCTATTCCCGAGGATATGCACCTCTCTATGCATAATTACATGGGATGATGGCCTCCTCCCTTGTAAAATTTCAATCCGGAGGTAAACTAGTCTCCCGTTCGGATCTCCGGGTGGGGACTACTCGAGAGGGGGTGAACATCACAGAAGTGACAAAGAGGAAATCTGACATTCTACGGATCGGAGCGTGGAATGTTAGAAGTCTGCTAGGAAGTGGAAAGTTAGAAAACTTAGAAAGGGAAATGGATAGGTTGAGGTTGGATTTAGTTGGGATTAGTGAAATGCGCTGGCAGGAAGAGCAGGACTTTTGGTCAGGAGACTATAGGGTCATTAGCACTAAATCAAACAATGGCCAAGCAGGGGTTGGTCTCATATTGAGTAGGAAACTTAGACAGCGGGTGGAATATTATGAGCAATACAGTGAACGGATTATTGTAGCAAAAATCAATACTAAACCTACGTGCACCACAGTGGTACAAGTCTATATGCCTACCAGTCAAGCTGATGATGAGGATGTTGAAAAGGTCTACGAAGAAATAGATGGCATTCTGAGGTATATCAAAGGTGATGAAAATGTTATAGTAATGGGAGATTGGAATGCTGTGGTAGGAAAAGGGCGAGAAGGGAAGATGGTAGGAGATTTCGGATTAGGTGAAAGGAATGATCGAGGAAGCAGGCTGATGGAATTCTGCACCGAACATGAGTTGGTCATAGCTAACACCTTATACGATAACCACAATAGAAGAATATACACATGGATGAGACCAGGAGATACAGGGCGTTACCAAATCGACTTCATTATGGTCAAGTAGAGGTTTCGTAACCAGATTTTGGATTGTAAAACATATCCTGGTGCTGACATAAACTCTGACCACAATCTGGTTGTAAAGAAATGCAGATTACAGTTGAAGAAACTGAAGAAAAGTCAAAAGCCAAAAAGGTGGGCAGGACTTTTGGTCAGGAGACTATAGGGTCATTAGCACTAAATCAAACAATGGCCAAGCAGGGGTTGGTCTCATATTGAGTAGGAAACTTGGACAGCGGGTGGAATATTATGAGCAATACAGTGAACTGATTATTGTAGCAAAAATCAATACTAAACCTACGTGCACCACAGTGGTACAAGTCTATATACCTACCAGTCAAGCTGATGATGAGGATGTTGAAAAGGTCTACGAAGAAATAGATGGCATTCTGAGGTATATCAAAGGTGATGAAAATGTTATAGTAATGGGAGATTGGAATGCTGTGGTAGGAAAAGGGCGAGAAGGGAAGATGGTAGGAGATTTCGGATTAGGTGAAAGGAAGAGCAAATCAGATAGACAGACTGAAAGTGAAGGAAGTAAATGAAAGATTCAAAAAGAGTATAAAGGAAGGACTAATCAAAATCCCTAAACAAACTTCAATTGCAGACGAATGGGCACTTTTGAAGAATGAAATAACAAAATCCGCAGAAGAAAACATTGGTAGGAAAGAAAGAATAGGTAGAAAACCGTGGATCACTCAGGATATACTAGAATTGATGGATGAAAGGCGGAAACACAAGAATCTAAGAGATGAAAAGGGGAAAGCAGAATACAGACGTCTGAGAAATGAGCTTAACAAGAAGTGCAAGGAAGCGAAAGAAGAATGGTTGAAAGAGAAATGTGCAGGTATATAAAATTGTCTGAAATTAGGAAAAGTAGACACAGCTTATCGAAGGATTAAGAATACTTTTGGGGAAAAGAAGACTAAGTGCTGTAATATTAAGGACACAAATGGAAAGCCTCTAACAGATAGGGGAGAAAAGGTTGAGAGATGGAAAGCTTACATAGAGTGCTTGTATAAGGGAAAGGAGATTGAGAATCATGTAATGGAAAGGGAGGAGGAAATTGATGAGGATGTAAAAGGAGATTTAATATTGAGATCAGAATTTGACAGAGCATTAGAGGACTTAGTCAGGAACAAAGCACCAGGCATAGATGATATACCGATTGAGTTGCTACACTGCATAGGAGATGAAGGTCTGATCAAGTTATTTCACTTGGTGTGTAGGATTTATGAGACAGGTGAGGTACCCCCTGATTTCAAGAAGAATGTTATCATCCCTATACCAAAGAAAGTGGGAGTTGACAGATGTGAAGATTACCGTACAATCAGCTTGATTACTCATGCTTCAATGATCCTGTCTAGAATAATTTACAAGAGGATTGAAAGCCAGATAAAAACGGAGTTGGGTGAAGACCAGTTTGGTTTCAGGAGAAATGTAGGAACAAGGGAAGCTGTACTAAGTATTAGGCTGATTTTGGAAGGTAGAATAAGGAAAGATAAGAGAACGTTCATGGCATTTGTAGACTTAGAAAAGGCTTTTGGTAACGTTGATTGGACTAAATTGTTTGACATTTTGAAATCTATTGGAATAAAGTACAGGGATAGGAGGGTGATATACAATCTATACAGAAACCAGACAGCAGTCATTCGAGCTGAAGGACATGAGAGAGAAGCTGATATTCAGAAAGGTGTAAGGCAAGGCTGCAACTTATCACCCATACTTTTCAATCTTTACATTGAACAAGCAATGAAGGAAATTGGAGAAATTTTAAAGTGGGAGTGAAGATTCAAGGAGAAATAATTTCAACTCTGAGATTTGCTGATGACATCGTCATCTTGGCCGACAAGCCTGAGGATTTGAATGAATGGTATGGATTCCGTCTTACGGAAGGAATTCATGATGGAAATTAATAAATGTAAAACAAAAATACTGGAATGCAGCCGAAATAAATCAGAAACCTCTATGGAGATCAAATTGGCAGGTGAAAAGCTGAAGGAAGTAGGAGACTTCTGTTACTTAGGAAGCAGAATAACCAGTGATGGACGAAGCAAAGAGGATATAAAAAGTAGGTTGGCTCAGGCAAGGAAAGCCTTTCTACAAAAAAGGAATCTGTTGACATCGAATACAGATTTAGGTATTAGGAAGTCATTTTCGAAAGCCTTTGTCTGGAGCGTGGCGCTCTATGGAAGTGAAACTTGGACTATTGGTGCAGCAGAAAAGAGGAGAATTGAAGCATTTGAAATGTGGTGTTACAGGAGAACGATGAAGATCAGATGGGTAGATAGGGTGACAAACGAAGAGGTATTAAGGCGAGTGGGAGAGGAGAGATGTTTCTGGCGACTGCTAATGAAGAGAAGAGATAGGTTAGTAGGACACATACTAAGACACCCAGGAATAGCAAGCTTAGTTATGGAAGGAAGGGTCGAGGACAAGAACTGTAGAGGTAGACCAAGGTTAGAATATGTTAAACAGATAGCCTCGGATGTAGGGTGTGGTAGCTATGTAGAGATGAAACGATTGGCTCAGGACAGGGAGGCTTGGAGAGCTGCATCAAACCAGTCAAAAGACTGAAGACTCAAACAACAACAAACAACAACAAACAACAAGAAAATGCCAAGAACCAGCAGAGGTTGCCATGCCAACGCCATTGCACGAGATCACATTCAGTTTTCCATCTGTCTCCGTGGGATGCGGCTTCGGTGACGTAACTGGTAGCATGCTGAACTTCATTGCCCAAGGTCGTGGGTTGAAACCCGGCCGAAATCGTCGGATTTTTTAAGAGCGTTAGAAATCCCTCAGTATGTCTTCCTTCGGAGGGGAAGTTCCAACGTTCGTTGCCAGTTGCTGGTTGCGGTGGCATCCAGGAGAAACGTTCACAGCTAGGTGTCGTTGACGGTAGAATTTGGTAACAAAATTAGGAACTACTACTTGAAATTGACCGTCTGCAGTCCTTACCTGAATTACAGCCATCACAATTAACACCGTTTATCAGACAGATTCTACACACACCCAAAGTACACAGGGCTACATGACCGCGTTGTCACAGCCCCTAAACTGAGCAACCAACCAACATTTCTGTGGGCGATAAAATTTTGCGTGAAGAAGTAACAGACCGTTAGATAGTTACACATCAGTGTCGAAACCTTGCATAAGGACAGTGTGACCACAAGTATAAGAATGGACCCCAAATGACGAGAAGGTTACCTTCCCGATATGCATAAAAAGACAAAAAACAAAGTTAATTGAGCTCCAATTGTAAAATACTTTCTCATAATCTCTACTTAGTATAAAACAAAGTCCCCGATTCTTGGATGTCACGGGTAATCTAGAGAACCACTGGATGGATTTTGATGCAGTTTTCACCATTCTGTAAAGAATATTTCGAGGAAGGTTTCTGTAGAAAATTATTTATTTATGATCAAAGGAAGCCAAGCAGTAACGATTTTAGTGAAAAGGTTGAAAAAACCTGGCGTCGGTGCGCTTTTTAAGCTTATGCTGGGCACACCGTTAAAAATATCAATATACTACGAGTGTAAGAATTGTTCAGCATGATACGTTCTACATAATAGTCCGCGAGAGCATATCTCCATCTCCAATACATCACCCACTATAAGTGTGTTTACGTTTTCATTTCTTCCAACAATCTCCATTCAATTACTGAGGCGACAGTTTACCCATTAGCTAGGGGCGAGCCTATGACCCCAGTTACAGCCTAGCTATCGGGCGAGCCTATTACCCCAGAAGCGGCATCGGTGGCGTAGTCGGTAGCATGCTGACTGGTGTGCCCAAGATAGCGGGTTCAAACCCGGCCGAAGTCGTCGGATTTTTTAAGAGTGTTAAAAATCCTTCAGTATGCCTTCCTTCGGAGGGGAAGGAAAGCCGGCGATCCCATGTCATAGATTTATGGCATGTAAAAGATCCTTTCACAGACTTAACTTGTGTAAAGCAAAATTTGTTAGGTTAGATCTCGTCAGAACGCTCTATCAAAGTTCCAACGTTCACCACTAGGTATCATTGATATCTGGTGGCGAAAGCTGGAACTACTTGAAATTGAACGGAACTTGTAGCTCACCCTTTAGGGTATCCGCTGGAAGCAGCTACAGACTCAGGCGAGCCGAACATGTCCTCGGACACTCCCGGCACTAAAAGCCATAGGATAGATAGATAGATAGATTACCCCAGATATAGCCAACAGCGAACTGTCGAGTCGTGTTGAGTTAAGACTTCAGAGAAGAGTGGTTGTTTGGAGTTCCCCTGGAAGTGCAACTCGGCTTTTCTTCATTTCGCCTGTGAACTTTCGTTCCGCAAAATACACAGTCAAGTTAGAATTCGACGGAAGGGGGATTTGTCTCTCATGCAACTCGCCATTCTTTAAGTCTGACAAGAATTCGTTGCACATTCATCTCCATGATAATATAATTAATAGTCCGGTCAGTCATTTTAACCCATCATGCCGAGACGTAAAACGGATATAGCTCGTAGTTCATTGACATCGGAAAAAAAAGCGCTTATCACGTAATGCATTCATAACTGTTCCCGGGCGAAGCCGGGGTGGGTTGCTAGCGAGGTGTATAAAATAAGGTCTGACCCTTCTACGAAAACCTCCATATTTTGCCTATTTTCGCCTATCCCCTAGTTTGTCCGGTGAAATCTACCTCGACCTTCCGGCGTGCCGAGAGGGATTTTAAGAGTATACGAGGTCTAAGGCGTCTTTCATTTACCCGCCCTGATTGGACCCTGTCTCATCTTTACCGGATTACCTAATTGTGTAGCGCGTAGCATTCTTAGCTTCCGCCCCGGAGGTCCGTGTTCAATTCCCGGCTCTGACTAGAAATTTAATACTGGTCCGAGGGGTGGAACTTGGGGTACACTCAGCCTCGTGAGGAGAGGTGAGTTCGATTCCCACCTCATGCAACCTGGAAGTGGTTTCCGAATTCAGCTCCAGGCAAATTCCGGGATGGCTCCTAACTTACGGCCACGGTCGCCTTCTTCCCAATCCTCATCTTAATTACACACTAATACTCCCCAACGTACAAAAAAACAATAAAAATTAAGAAAGTGTTATTTTGGTAAAAGCATATAATAATTGTAAATGTCGTTGTACCCTAATCTTAACTTAGTTATAAACAATATTAAGATTGAAATTAGACTACCTCGTGGTGTATTGGCTAGCATTCTTGGCTGCCACCCCGGAGGTCCGAATTCGATTCCCGGCTCTGTCAAGAAATTTTAATTCTGGTCAGAGGGCAGGAACGGGGTACACTCAGCCTTGTGAGGCAAAACTGGGAATTCCACGGTACTTTTGAGAAATAATTATTATCAATTTATAAAAAAGGTTAAAAAAAGATGTTTACCTTTCTGCTTAATAAATTGACAAATATTTATATACTTACCATTCATACTCCATGGGCCATAATAGAAAATTTTGTGCTGTGTTGTATTTTACAACTTTTTTTGTGTATTACCACTAATTGTAGGCTATACACGTTTAGAGAATTTTACAATTAACTCATCTAAAATAATTACACAAAGTTATATGCTCTAAGATATTGGTTGATATTTCTGGGTATTTTGCGGTGACAATCCTCTGAGAATACTCACAATTTTCCAGGATAGTCAGCTACTCCCTCCCCCGAAAAAAATGTGTATACGCCCTGGTACACGGGGTAAATGACCCCTCAAATGAAACGACAACAAAACATCCTTCCTGACGCCAGCCTACCCATGAATGAAATAGTGGTTAATTCATTTCAGGAGCACCGTGTGCTTGTGTGTATGTGACGAACAACCCGTGTTTCTGCTGTAATTACAATGTATTACGGTCAGGGATGGGGCAGGTTTCCCCGGTACTATCCCAGCATTTCCATGGAAGGACTGTAAAAGAAAAAAACACTCACGATAGCCGCTGTGCGCACCGGGAATGGTGAGTGATTTGACGCGGTAAGAATGAAACTGGACGAGTTGGTAGCAAGCGGTCGTTTCCTATTAATAGAAGGTACCGTCCCAGCATTCTCCTGGAGTTGAAAACTACGGAAATCCATTTCCAGGATGGCCGATGGTGGCGTTGCGCCTTACCTTCTGCTCTCGTTTAGCCAAGTATAAAACAAAGTCCCCGATTCTTGGATGTCACGGGTAATCTCGAGAACCACTGAATGGATTTTGGTGCGGTTTTCACCATTCTGTAAAGGATTTCTCGAGGAGGGTTTCTGTAGAAAATAATTTATTTATCATCAAAGGAAGCCAAACAGTATTGATTTCAGTGAAAAAGTCGAGAAACACCTGGTGTCCGTGCGCCTTTTAAGCTTACACTCACCGTGGTCTTCTGCTGTATGCATTAATTTCTGGTGGCAGATTAGTCAGACTCTTTATCAGGTCAAGGTACCGGTTCGGGGCGCGTCCCCTCAGCCGTATTCCGTCAACTTTACCCTGGATGATACACTTCTCAATGCCGACTCTCCAGATGACATGGCCGAAAAACTTCAGCATTTGCCTTTGGATGTTTAGGAGTAAGCGTGATTTAGAAGCAATCCTTAACTCCTTCAGAATAGATTCATTTCTTCTTCTTGCTACCCACGTTATACTGTGAGTGTAAGAATTGTTCAGCATCTACAAAAACGTTTACAAATTCCTACAATGTCTACAAATTCTTTGAACGTTCTCTTATCTTTCCACGGTGGGTGAGTGGTTATCCTGTCGGATTACTAACACCAATCTTGCAGGTTTGCTCCTGGCTGTGGTACCGTCAACTGGGGTTACTTTACACAGACCGGGTAACTTTACACACTTTTCGCTAAAATCTTTTGAGCACTGTACATGGTTGGTTTTGGAAGTTTTGAGTAAAATGCCTGTTTATACAAGACGCTGTGGGCTGAACGAGTAAGAAAACCGGGTTTGTGTTATCTGAACTTCACTCTTTTGGATAATAATTGCAACTAAGTGCACTTGAGTATCTGTACATATGGTAAGTTGTATATAAACTTTCATTTCTATGACAGTCATATTTTTTATAGATGTTCTAATTTGTGACAAATCAATTTCCCTAAAGACTAGAGAGGCGGAAATTGGATGTGGAACATGTTTACTTGTTGAGTCACATTACTAGGAAGCCTAAAATAACCGAAGGTGCACGACTCGCCCTTTGGAGGGGGGTAACTTTACACAGGCTATTTGACACAAAAGCCAGTGTTTACTATTTCATATTTGAATCCCAGAGTATTTGAGTGCTGCGAATTAGTAAGAGCCTAGTAATGTGACTCAACAAGGAAACATGTTCCACATCCACCTCCCGCCTAGGGACATTTATTTGTCACAAATTAGAACATCTAGTAAAATATGACCATGTCATAGAAATGAAAGTTTCTATACAACTTAACAATGTACAGTGCATTTATAGCTGCAGTTAATATCCAAAGGAGTGAAATTGAAAATAACACAAATACGGGCTTTTACTCGTACAGCTCGCAGCGTCTTGTATTAACAGGCATTTTACTCAAAATTTCCAAAACCAGCTACCTTCAGTCACTGATGTAAATATAGAGTGACATTTCTGTTAATGATGCCTTAGGCTCCTGTAAAAACAAAGTTTGGTACCTTTCTACGACTAACACTTCAGCAGCATTGTTTTTATTTTTATTTTCAACAAACATAAAATTAAACGTTTGACACATGTTTAATTTATTTTATAATGTATTCAGACAATTCAATTAAGCTATGAAAGTATCCTCTTTACTTCAAATGAGTGTTATCTTTCCAATGAAAAGTTCCAGGCATGTGTCAAGTAACCCCTTGTGAGGCTGTATAGCCAAACGCCATGATAAGTGCATGTCTGTGTAAAGTAACCCCAAGGGTGGGGTAACTTTACACACGTGTTCATTTATTTTTAAAAGTGTCTGAGAGATAGTTTGCACTCACGGTGATGGTATGTTCTTTTGTAAGTACCCTTAAAGAATACATAAACATGTCTCAATCAATTTAACAACCTATCACGACAAATACAATTTAGAAAACACATGAAAAGTGTGTAAAGTAACCCCAGCTGACGGTAAGTGATTTTTGAAAGGCGGCAAAAATGACGACACGTATGTCATACGACGTTGGCATATTAAAGAACCCATTTGAATTCAGTAGGCCGTGTTTATAGTGGCAAAATTAATCTCGGGATTTCCCGCCAAAACAAAGTTCCTCATTTCTCTACTAGAAAGTGCTATTAAGTCAAGGTGCTTAGATATCTAACCTCCTTGACTTTCATAGTGATTCATGGAACAACGAAATTCGATATGCAAGCTGCCCTCTGGGTGTTCAATAACAAAGCTTGCACCCGGCACCCGAGGCCATACATTATTATTATTATTATTATTATTATTATTATTATTATTATTATTATATTTAATAAAAGCGCACAATGTACATATTAACATCTACGTTATTCTTGTCCTTTTCTAATTGTCCTTGAGATTGTCCGTTATCTTTTTTGCAATTTTGAGCATAATCTCTCACAGTGTTCTTCCGGTTGATGGAATCTTTGGTTACGCCATAATTTGTGGTGAAAACCGTGTGTTGCATGTCTTGTCATTATATGTCGGAATTCGTAATTAGGCTGCTTCCATTCTGATATTGTAATAGCGTCTGCTGTGTAGAATTCGGGCCATATGGCTTTTTTTCTTCTCATTTAGTAGGTGGAGAGTCTTCTCATTAAGCCTTTGTATTTGGTAGCCAGAATTGTGCTTTAATGTCCTCAATGAAGAATGTTTCTTTTGTTAACCTTGATAGTGCTGTCTTCCCAACTCCAAGAATCCGTTTTAGGTAGCGAACTTTTACTTTTTCAATTGTTGACAGGTTGGTGATCGTAAGTTTGTCCCAGAGGATATTGATCCCGTAGGTTGCAATTCTATCTTCCAAAATCAGCCTAAGACTTAGTACAACGGCTTCGGTGGCGTAGTCGGTAGCATGCTGAACTGCTATGCCCAAGATAGCGGGATCAAACAATAGCACGCAGACTTAGATCCCAGTTGTGAGCAATACTTACAACATAATTATATGAGTAGCATGCTGAGCTTTTATGCCCAAGGTCGCGGGTTCAAACCCGGCCTAAGTCGTCCGATTTTTTAAGAGCGTTAAAAATCCTTCAGTATGCCTTTCTTCGGATGGGAAGTAAAGCCGGCGGTCCCATGTCATAGATTTATGGCATGCAAAAGATCCTTTCACAGACTAAACATGTGTAAAGCAAAATTTGTTAGGTTAGATTTCGTCAGAACGCTCTATCAAAGTTCCAACGTTCACCACTAGGTAGCATTGATATCAGGTGGCGAAAGTTAGAACTACTTGAAATTGAACGGAACTTGTAGCTAACCCTTTAGGGTGTCCGCTGGAAGCAGCTACAGACTCAGGCGAGCCGAACATGTCCTCGGACACTCCCGGCACTAAAAGCCATACGATAAATAAATAAATTAGTACAGCTCCCCCTGTTCCAAATAGTTGCTTCAGTTTATTCCACCGTTAGGCTACACTCCAGGAAAGCATTCCATATTTCCAAGTACGATGTTCGCCATTAATTGAATGAGTACAAATGTCTCCTCACTCCACTAAGATGTGGGCCACTCAATTCGTTCTCCCGCACTCACACACTTTCACATGCTCTTTCCTAATTCTTCGCTCGAGAGAGAAACTGTATCGGAAATGAATATCTTACTCGTAGCGTTCACTCTCAACAGAGTTGGGCAAAATACCCACAACATGTATTTTCGATACAAAATTCAAAATACAATAACTGAATCCTTGAAAATACAAAATTTTTATTTAAAATTAAATTGAAAATACTGAACACAGTGGCGAAACTGGAAGGGAATCTTTGAGTCTTAGAATAGCCATTTCATTCTCAAGGAATATGCACATTTAAATTAAATATCTAGGTTTCGGTATTATTCTTGTAGCCACGGTGGGATTGACACCAGCTTCTCAGCGCGGGACTGAGCAGTCAGTTAAAAATCTGAGTCTCCTTTGAAACAGGCTCAAGTCTCTGTGGGTAGAGAAGGCAATTGCGCAAGCGCCAAGCGGAATGCGTCAGCAGAGAGTCTAGGCTCCAAGCAGTGCATTCGTGAGGCGTGTATGTTCGTTTGTGATTTGAAAAAAAAAAAAAGTTCAGTGAAGTGAATTAATAGTGTATTTAAAATCAAGACTATTTTCTCGTTGTCCTATGAAGAGAAATGTGCAGTGAAAGAGAGAAGACCAAACAAAACCTCATTTAAATATTGTACAGAGTGATAAACATCAGTCACGTAAATTCCAGTCTCAGTGGTATGAATGGTTAACAGCAAGTGTAACGACAGGCACGATGCATTGTTATGTTTGTATTCAGTTTAGTGGTGATAGTAAAGGATGGAGTGAACCTGGGATTGAGTGTATTACAAATTTTCATCGAAGAGCACGTTGTTGTTGTTGTTGTTGTTGTTGTTGTTGTTGTTGTTGTTGTTGTTGTTGTTGTTGTTGTTTGAGTCTTCAGTCTTTCGACTGGTTTGATGCATATCTCCATGCTTCCCTGTCCTGAGCAAATCGTTTCATCTCTACATAGCTACCACACCCTACATCCGAGGCAATCTGTTTAACATATTCTAACCTTGGTCTACCCCTACAGTTCTTGTCCTCGACCCTTCCTCAAACAACAACATCGAAAATACATTTTTAGAGTATTTGCCCAACTCTGCCCCTCCAATGTAAACATTCAAATTGTCATAGCTGCTTCAGTGGCGTAGTTGGTAGCATGCTGAGCTTCTATGCCCAAGATCTCGGGTTCAAACACGGCCGAAGTCGTCGGATTTTTTAAGACGTTAAAAATCCCTCAGTATGCCTTCCTTCAGAGGGTAAGTAAAGCCGGCGGTCCCATGTCAGAGATTTATGGCATGTTAAGGAACCTTCCACTAATTACACCTGTATGAACTAAATTATATAGGTTAAAACATGTAAACAACGCTCTTAGGTTCCTACGTTCGTTGCCAGGAGCCGACTACGGTGGCTTCAAGTAGCTAAGTTCTGAACTACTGTCGACCAAAGTATTATGTGTACTCGAGTTTGAAGGAAATAACACATGGTTCAACAGCTAACCGCTCCGGGGAATGGTGTACAGCGTTGCTGATATGGAGCCCATCACTTCCGAGCGAAACGCGCCGTGATGCGTGTGGGCACCATTTCGGCAACGCTGTACAGCTTTTCCCGGAGCGGCTAGCTGGTAAACCATGTGTTATTTCCTCGTACAAATACAAACCGATATAAAATAAGTGAATTAATGTACGTATTTCACAGTCATACAGCATAACGTTTTGATGTATAACGATTACAACGCAACCAAGAACTACATTTTCCAACCACCCCGAGCCGAGAAAACGTTACCTCACGAAAACAATAACTACTTTGTTTCTTCAACACACACAATTTTGAAATTAATAAACCAGTTATACAACATTCCAATGCATATTGTGTTAAAATTTGGATTCGATCTGATGGCGGTTTTTTGAGATAATAATTCCTAAATGTGACGCATGGTTGAAACACGTTTATAAACGTGCACTTTTTGTGTTCCAACTGCGATAAAAAATATTAAAATATAAATTAAAAATTCCAAACCTACATGAACTAACGTAAAATAGAACGACGAAAATGATGATGTTATTGGATTTTATGTAGGTCTATTGGTTACTTCACAAACAACCTTCAAACTCGAGTGCACATAATACTTTGGTCGACAGTAGTAGTCGTTGACAGTGGCGTTTGGCGGCAAAAGTAGGAACTATATGAAAAATTCATAGTCTGCAGTCCTTAGTTGAATTAGAAAACAGATAACACATACTAATACAGTCATCACAATTAACACCGGTTATCAGACAGATTCTACGCACACCCAAAGTACACGGGGCTACATGACCGCGTTGTCGCAGCCCCTAAACTGAGGAACCAACCAACCTGTCTTCCATCAGGTTGAAAAATTGGGATAATGGTGGTGATTCCCTTCCTCAGAGGCATATACTGCATTTTGCAATATTATTATTAATATATTTATTAAAATACCGGAAGCCTCCGTGGCTTAGGCGGCAGCACGCCGGCCTCTCACCACTGGGTCCGTGGTTCAAATCCAGGTCACTCCATGTGAGATCTGTGCTGGACGAAACGGAGGCAGACAGGTTTTTCTCCGGGTACTCCGGTTTTCCCTGTCAAAATTTCATTCCAGCAACACTCTCCACTATCATTTCATTTCATCTGTCATTCATTTATTCATTGCCCCAGAGGAGTGCGTCAGGCCTCGGCAGCCGGCACAGTTCATATCCTCGCCGCTAGATGGGGGCTTCATTCATTCCATTCCTGACCCGGTCGGAGACTGGAAGCAGGCTGTGGATTTTCATTTTAATTAAAATACCGATGCCTGCAAAAAAATACCCTCCAGGGGGCAAATGGTCGCCAAGACCGTACTTAATGTCTTCCTGGTTGGTAGCACTGCAATATTGACGCGAGAGGGTAATCTCAAGTCACCCACTAAATTTATTTATTTGGCGTATGGCACATAAAACATTAAATTATCACATACATGCTATTCTATAATAGTTCCAGCTATTGAAACATAACTTCTTACATATATCTATATACAAATATTCATGTTCTTTATGTAGCATACAGTATCTGTTGTTACAGTTAAAAAGTCCTTGAAGTCCCCACAATATGCATGGTTTGGGCACTCGGTCACTAAGTGATGAATTGTCTGTTTCTCTGCAACACAGTCACATTTTGATGACGGGACTATTCCCCACTTGTGGAGAGCGTCTGGACATCTTCCATGGCCAGTGCGGATACGATTGAGGGCTGTCCACACAGAGCGAGGTTGATCAAATCCTGGTGGCTTTTCCAGGATACAGGGCATGCTACGACATCGTTCAGGGCAGTATTGTTGCCAATTTTGGCTCCATGAGAGACGAATGTCGAACTTCTCTTCTGACAAAATTCTGGCTGTGGAAATAGTAGGGTTCCTTGATCTGAGCCGTTTTCGCTCCGCATAGGCTAAGTCATCCAACAAAGGCAGCTGCGGATTATCCATGATCTTCTGATATTCTCGTACGAGAGCACTCTTCCTTCTAGCATCAGATGGTGGAATATGACTTAGAATGGGTAGCCAGTGAGAGGGAGTAGATCGTATGGTCCCACTAATAATGCGCATAGTCTCATTCAACTGCGTGTCTACTTTCTGTGTGTGAACGCTGTTTATCCACACTGGTGCACAGTATTCCGCAACTGAATAAACCAACCCAAGAGCTGAGGTTCGTAGTGTGTCTGCTGAAGATCCCCAGCCAGTACCATACAGTTTATGCAGGAGGTTGTTCCTACTCCTCAACTTGGCAGCTACCTTCGTGAGACGTTCCTTGTCCTATCCAAAATGACCCCAAGATATTTAGGGCAAATGTTATGATGAAGTCTGTTTCCCTCAAAGTACACAAACTCTGTTTGAAAATTGACTCGATAGATGGAAACAGGACACTTCTGTTTTAATTGGGTTGGGTTGTAGTCTCCACTGGCGAAAGAACTTGCCTAACGTATCCAAATCTGAAGTTAGGACTTGTTCAGTTACTTCAAATTAATGTACTGTTCTGAGTAGCGATGGCCCACTAAAATATTCG
Source organism: Meconema thalassinum (assembly GCA_946902985.2). Lineage (NCBI taxonomy): Eukaryota > Metazoa > Arthropoda > Insecta > Orthoptera > Tettigoniidae > Meconema > Meconema thalassinum. Next base: position 228,020,030 of record OX336395.1, on the reverse strand, counting down.
TCATTCAAAAGCACTTACCGACTGAATATATTTAACTCACGATAAGTGTATACATACGTCATTGAAAACAAAATTACGAATTTCTACATCTATTATTTTTTTAAATATCTAATTACGGGGCAAAAGAAGATCTTTCTGACGTCATTTATGACGTCCTTGCCTAAGATTACCTCCCCTCCCCCTCTTCATTTCAAATTCAACCAGACAAGTCTTGTAAGTCCGTACGATTTAGTTCACAGCCACTATTGCCAGCTTTCCTGAAGACCAGTGTTCTAAGACTCGATTTACACAATTTGTTGGTAGCGGTCACATTACTGTGCAAGTAAATTACAGTAGCACGTTTATAATAACCTATGCGGCTTCGGTGGCGTAGTCGGTAGCATGCTGAACTGCTATGCCCAAGATAGCGGGTTCAAACCCGGCCGAAGTCGTCGAATTTTTTAAGAGCGTTAAAAATCCTTCAGTATGCCTTCCTTCGGAGGGGAAGTAAAGCCGGCGGTCCCATGTCATAGATTTATGGCATGTAAAAGATCCTTTCACAGACTAAACTTGTGTAAAGCAAAATTTGTTAGGTTAGATTTCGTCAGAACGCTCTATCAAAGTTCCAACGTTCACCACTAGGTATCATTGATACCTGGTGGCGAAAGTTGGAACTACTTGAAATTGAACGGAACTTGTAGCTCACCCTATAGGGTATCCGCTGGAAGCAGCTACAGACTCAGGCGAGCCGAACATGTCCTCGGACACTCCCGGCACTAAAAGCCATACGATAAATAAATAAATAAATAAATAAATAATAAATAATAACCTATCATATAATTATACAATTAAAAGTTTACGCAACGTTTTTTGGCCGGTGAGCACCGATTGCGCACTCGCACATAGGACCTCACGCATGTTCAATAGGGATGTAGCGGGAGAAAGTTCGCGCCAGATAGCGCTCGTGTAGTACTGGGTAAGCGCAAGGCCATCGTCTTATGTTTCTCCCAGTCAGCTGCGAAGAATGTATAAATTGTGACCGAGTTTTCTAAGCTAAAGTAAATTATATCTTCTTGAATTTTACTCCAAGACTAAATTAATTAATTCTATAGGTATATCTCCTAATATATTATGGACGATTTTCAGCGTTTAAGCGTTAAACAGCTGCAAAATGAGCTACGGACTAGAGACACTAAAACTAGCGGGAGGAAGGAAGAATTAATGGCCTACAGCGGTAATAACAAAATTCTAACACGCTTTATTATTCAAATAATGAATATGATTCAGCATGCTTTCTCCTAAAGATTACAATTACTAGAGTATTGTAGGCCTATATTGATAAATATATCTCCTTAAGACTTAAATCATAAACAGAGATTTAAATATTCACTTGCTCCCCCTGCTTACAGACTTCGATTCATGTATTTTTTTAGGTTGATAGCTTACATGACACTGTCGTGTTTTAAGGTAAACATAATCAAAGAAAGTTGATACCGGTAATGTGTACCTCGAAAATGCATCGCAACGTTTGGTTCTTATGCAATTTTGTCAATTTCTCAATAAGAATCGTTCCCTTACCCCTGGAAAAGGACTTGGGGGTACAATTTTTTTAAAGTTTGAGAATCCCTGCTTTAGAGCCACGAACTGTTTCCATTCATCTGACTAAGTCTCAAGAATGTACTGTAGAAGTCAGTCGCTACCACATTCTCCGTCGGGCAGATGGAAGTTGACGATTAATTCTGATTTCAAGAAACCAACCATAATACGTTTGTGACTGTTAATGTTGCGACATTTATTCTTGAAGTATTTGACCGAGTAGCCTATTGATGTCTTTGAAAATGGGAGTCAGAAATGTTACTTTCATTTCTTCGTGTATATTGACGATTTCTTCCCGTACTTCAATGGAGATGATTTCTGCAGATTCCGATTTTGTAGGCTTATCGTGATAATCCGGCAATTTTCTTGTGTATGGCCTCTTCCTAAATAATTATTTTTGTTGTGTTCGTGGTCCGCGGAAAAAGCGGTGGAACAGCGCCCGGTTTTTATCTTGCTCTCTCACCTTCAGATACAAACGCATAAATTCAGTGGTTGTTATCGAAATGTCTAATCAGTTTATAGATACAAAACAGGAATTATTTCCCTTTGTAAGTCACACTAATCCAACACAGTTTTCGTGAAGTCATCGGGTTGTAAATGATGGAAACACACTTTAATATATTCGGTCAGATTTTTCTCACCGAAATTTTTCCTTCTGATAACATGTGACCATTTCTTCCTCATTTCTTTATTTTGTGGAAATTGGTGAAACGAAAACCGGCTTCCCTGATTTTTGCAAAGAGGAACACTGCAATAGCTCGGCATAGTCACGAACATAACAATTTAAACAACTTAAATTCGTACATATTAGCGGCATGAGAACATAGGAGACAAATGAAGAGCGCCGTGCGCTTACCCAGTACAACAGCAGTGCGCTCTGTCGGTGCTAGTTCTATACATCCCTATTGATACGTGAGTTGCTTTCCGCGCAACTGTAAACTGAAAAGAAATATTAAGAAATATGTTCATTCAACTGATATGACAAGCACATGTTTTAACAGTGTCGTCCACGTGATGGAATACGTGTGATCCTTAATGGCTGTCATAGGTCACACATGGTAGTGGCGGATGAATATATTCGAGAACAGTTAAAAACAAAAGTGCCAAATTGCAGTAAAAGACTCTGTTCTTCACCATTCTGGCGTCTTTTTGTGTCTTGTGGCGACGAAAAATTTTCACTTGGTGATACAGTATTGATAATTTTCAGACGTCTTGGCAAGAGAAAATAAACATAAAACAAGAAGTTCCTTGACGAACTAAAGAGCCTATTTTTCTTAAAATGTAAGATTCATGCCAATAATTAATCTATATGGACTTATCTAGAATGATGACGAAATTACTGTAAGTTGGTAATATCGAAATTTCGAATTAGTTCGAAATACTGTATACCTGGCATAATGTAGCCTAATAGAACACTACAGTTGGCAGCCCTGGTGACTGAATATAGTCTTAGTTCCATCTCTTAGGGTACAGAATACAAAATTTGGTTGAAGTCCAATGGATAGCATGGACGTTACATGCAGTTAAACATTGGATCTAACAGCGCGCGTAAAATCATATTGGCAACAATGTCATGCATGCATTGGTCAGAAATAATCTGAAACAATATGATCTATTGTTGTGCCAATTTTTAATGAAATCCATTAGTTAGTATAGAAGTTACATGCATTTTAAAATTGAACCTATCAGCAGGCTTAGAGTCAAGTTGGCAGCACTGACGTATATTAGTTACTCCAAATTAATCTAGAATGCCAGGTACTATACGTGTGCAAAGTTTAGAGCTATTGGCTTGCATATTTTCTGATATATTGATATTTGGATAAAAGAAATTGAGAGCATTTATTAACAGTTGGCAGCCCTGGTGTCTCTTAAGAATACGCTCAGTTATATCTGTTTATGTACACATAACACATACGAAATTAGGTTGAATTCCAATCGATAGTGTAGAAGTTATATGCATTTAAAGATTGGACCTATCAGCAGGCTTAGAATCATTTTGGCAACACTGCCATGTATGGCCTCCTGGAAATTAAACTGAAATATTATTATCTATACGTGTGCCAATTTTGAAATAGCTCCCATTCATACCTTCCAAGATATCCAACATGGAGCTCAAATTTCAATTGCGATTTTTCAGCAGTTGGTAGCACTGACATCATTTTCAAATACGGCATTGAGATATTCAGGTAGCCTATAGATCTTACCTCCTACCAAATTTTGTTTCGATTGCTGCAGTCGTTTAGGAGTTGATAGGGTGATAGGGGGAGGACACAGACAGACAGGCGGACACACATTTGCCCGGATCGATCTCATAAGACTACTTTTTCCTCATTTTTGCAAAATGTGTAAAGTAGGCTACTAACCCACTAACACGTTTTTGTATTCCTTTCAAAGAATAGCGTACCTACTGTTTGTGATCGCCTGGTCGTATAGCATTTGACAACAGTGCACAATATCATGAGACGAACATTAAGGCAACACAGAATAAATAGCTTCCAACACGATAAAATTATGAGCCACGCTATTTGCCGCCGCCCATTTGTCAAGCCCGGATGTCACTGCCTACTGGATCACCATAATAAGCTGAGCAGAATACATCATTGTCTCGTCCTTGACGAGCACACAGAATAAAGGAAGCCAGTCTACGATATTGATCTCCATTACGGGGATAAGGTTATTTTCACTTTTGTACATTTCATGAATACATAGATCATTCTGCTTATTGAAATAGTACACCTTATTTACTATTTTACAGTTATTAAATATATTACTGCGATTTTATTGTGGTGGAACATTCTACGCAACATTTCGTATGTGACTTCATATCTCAAGAACTATTTGATGTAGAAGGCTGTGGTTTTGCTTGTTTTACAGTAATGTTCTATCCCATAAATTGGCTACACTGCCAAAATGATAATAATAATAATAATAATAATAATAATAATAATAATAATAATAATAATAATAATAATAATAATAATAATAATGTATCTGCAGGGTAATTATCTATGTGCGCCTCGATAAGCACGGCAAGCTAAGCCGGCTGTGAGTGGCGCAGATCGCGGGGACTCGTACGCGGTCCAGCCGGTAGGTGTCATTCATATGGACGTGTATCTGCAAAGCTTAGACGTTAGTGTTGCACGTTTAGTGAGTATTGTGATTACTGTGATTGTTGGTCATGCCTAGACACCAATTCACATTGCGCGAACGTGTGTGTATCCATAATTCGTATATGAAAAGCAGAAAATCTTGTTCTGAAACGAGACGAAAATTTCGAATCAAGTTTCCAGGAAGACCTGTGCCTAATGCCAGTAAAATTAGGAGGCTCGCTAAACGATTCAGGGAAACAGGCTCCGTAAATAATAAAAGAGTTGACAGACATCCATTCATCAGAAGATGTCAGGTGTGTGTTACAAGAGACGGAGGACATTTTCAGCATCGCGTATGAGCACTGTTAACTTACATATTATTGAACATGTTTTGTAAAAGTGTGAAAGTGAACGCCGACCACCGGCAGAACCGGGTACGCGCGGCCGCGATCCGCATCAGTCACAGCCACTTAGCTTGCCGTGTTTATCGGGGCGCACATAGATAATGACCCTGTATTATACTCTCCATAAAATATATTTATAAGTTTGTATAGATACATTTTTCTTTTATGATTGTCATTCTCTGTAAAACAAGGAGGGCAACATTGGGTCAGCAAGATAGAGAAGACCAACCAGGAGGGGTTTTATTCTGCATTGAATTTGGTCGGCAATTTGAACTTCAAACTCTATTTACTCAAAACTAAATTGTTGTGCATAAACACACAATTGTCTAAGAAACTGCTGGTTATATTTCCAAAAATCTGTGAACCTACTGCAAACAATATTTCTTCAGTAGACTATTAAAATAAAATGAAAGTCCAACATTGTTTTAAAAATTGAGCTCCTTTTAAAAAATCACAGATAGTTCTATAATAAATATCTTTTAGCGTTTGTAGATCAGTGTATTGAAGACAAATTTATGAACATGTTGTAAACAAAATAAATCTCAACACATCCTGAGAAAATCGGACATTTTTACCGCCATTTTGACATTAGTAACATGGACTTTACGACTCACTGTCGTTGTTTTGGTGCAGTTTCTCCAGGTATTGCTGGCAAACCTCTGATAAAATTAGTATTATAAACGGCATTATCTTTGTAGCAAATTCCCCTATTTACACACAGGTGTATTTATGCCCATAATATTATCAAATAAATCAACAATTTGTTCGTCGATTTTGGAATTAATTGAGTAGCTCGTTTACCTTCGCCTGGTAGTGCGACATCTAATAATAGTGGAAGAGATCAATGGTTTACGAATACAAATTCTACGTCATATCACCGATACCAAACAAAAGAAAGAAACGTCCTAAGGCAGAAAACTGGAGCAAAACTTAACTCCATGCTCCCAGAAGCACATCCTTCGTCGAGAACAAACCCGTGAATTTTAGGCAAAACAGCGCTAAGATGTAAGAAGAATCTATCATCCCAACTCCAGGCCGGAGACAGTGTGTATGGACTCACTCCACGGGGCGTGCTGCTTGATCGGGACAGAAGAATGTCAGATCGATGTGCCATAATAGTAACGAAGTTGCCGTTACAGTTACAATTGTCCAAGTAACGAATCGTTATTTCTGTATAAGAATACTGTTGCTTAATAACATTTTCCCGCTGCTATAATTCGAGTAATATGGAAAAGCAAAATGAACTCTCACTACACTCGTCGAGTGGTAAATATTTCATTTCATGAAAAGGGAATGGATTGCTCCTAAAATATATAAAATATTTGATCATTTCAAATGATCTTGTCGACATCGTGGTTATGCTTTGGGTCTAACGTTATGCGAGACGGAGACGGTTGCGTTACGGAGATGGAGACTGTGACGTCATGCAGCCGCGCGGGAAGCCTAAGTTAATGGGTAAAGGACGGCGAGTGCGTGACGTCATGCATCCACGCGGGAAGCCTAAGTTAATGGTTAATGGAGTCTGTTGTAAGAGTCCTGGGTCGTCGAGCGACCTGGGGCTTCGAGCGAAGCGAAAAGAATACAGGTTGACTCCTAAAGAGGTGTACAAGATGCCAGATAAGTATACAGAGTGACTCCTAAAGAGATATACAAGATGCCAGATAAGAATACAAGGTGACTCTTAAAGATGTGTACAAGATGGCAGAGAAAAATACAGGGTGTCTCCTAAAGAGGTGTACAATATATCAGACAAGAATACAGGGTGACTCCTAAAGAGATGTACAAGATGCCACACAAGAATACAGAGTGACTTCTAATGAGATATACAAGATGCCATGTAAGAATACAGCGTGCCTCCTAAAGAGGTGTGCAGGATGTCAGAGCAAAATACAGTACACGATGCCAGATAAGAATACAGGGTGACTCCTAAAGAGATATACAAGATGCCAGATAAGAATACAAGGTGACTCTTAAAGAGGTGTACAGGGTGACTCCTAAAGAGGTGCACAAGATGTCAGACTGGAATACAGGGTGACTCCTAAAGAGGTGTACAAGATGTCACATAAGAATACTTCTAAAGAGATATACAAGATGCCAGATAAGAATACAGTGTTCCTCCTAAAGAGGTGTGCAGGATGTCAGAGCAAAATACAGGGTGACATTTAACGAGGTGTACAGTATGTTAGATTCAATTCAAATACAGGGTGACCCTTAAAGAGGTTTGCAAGATATCTGATTCAAATAATGGGTGACCCTTAAAGAGTTGTAAAACTTGTCGGACTCAAATACAGGGTGACCCTTAAAGAGATGGGCAAGATGTCAGATTGAAACCTTTAACCCCTTATTGGATGGAACTAATTGTTGAAATATTTTGTCTGTTGAAAGAGTCCTGGGGCTTCGAGCGAAGCGAGAAGCCCTCCTGCCTTTCTAACATGTGTAGCATTTGTAGCATGCGTCATTTGAAATGATATATAATGTCTAGTCTTTCAGACTGACTGTAATTTTTTAAAACCAGAATAGTAATAATATCAAGCTATCGAATTACCTGCACCTTAAGTTCGCTGCGGAACTGCGACTGCTCTGTATTACCGTATATTTCCACCTGTGCACAGTTGTGACACCCGATTCTAGATAAGCAATACCGGGGCTTCGGTGGTGTAGTCGGTAGCATGCTGAACTGCTATGCCCACGATCGCGGGTTCAAAACCCGGCCGAAGTCGTCGGATTCTTTAAGAGCGTTAAAATCCTTCAGTATGCCTTCCTTCGGAGGGGAAGTAAAGCCGGCGGTCCCATGTCATAGATTTATGGCATGAAAAAGAACCTTCCACTAACTACACTTGTGCGGAGCCAAAATTTGTAGGTTATGTTTGATTAATGCTCTTAAGTCCCAACGTTCGTCACCGGGCACTGGTTGCGACGGCATCTAGTAACAGCGAAGTTCACAGCTAGGCAGCGAAAGTAGGAACTACTTGAGATTATCGCCTGCAGTCCTTACTTGAATTAAAAACAGATAACACACGCTAATACAGTCATCACAATTAACACCGGTTATCAGACAGATTTTACACACACCCAAAGTACACGGGGCTACATGACCGCGTTGTCGCAGCCCCTAAACTGAGGAACCAACTATCCAAACTCGGGCGAGCCGATCATGTCCTCGGACACTCACGGCACTAAAAGCCATACGTTAAATAAATCTAGATATACCGGCGTATGACGGCTCCATAACAATGGAAACCGACAGCGGTCTCTACGCTCGCTAAAGCGCAGCGTTAGGTCATGGGGCCAACCTCTGCTCACTCGGCAGACGCGTGGGTTCGACTCCTACCATTAGCCGGCCTTGGAATTGGTTTTCTGTGGTTTCGCATTTTCAACACAAGCTAAATGCTGGGACGGTACATTCTGACAGGCCACGGCCGCTTCCTTACACATCCATGCTCAGTTTCTTCTAGGGGCGTTATATAAGAGGGGAGGGGCCCCACGAAAAAAAGCCAATAAAAATTAAGAATGTGTTGCTTTGGTAAAAGCATAATACAATTGTAAATTTGGTTGTACTCTAATCTTAACTTATTGGCTAAGTTATGAACAATATTAAAATTGAAATTAGACTACCTCGTGGTATAGTGGGTAGCATTCTTGGCTGCCGCCCTGGAGGTCCAAATTCGATTCCTGGCTCTGCCAAGAAATTTTAATTCTGGTCTGAGGGCTAGAGGCCGGCCCCGTGGTGTTGGGGTAGCGCGCCTGCCTCTCACCCGGAGGCCCCGGGTTCGATCCCCGGCTCCGTCAGGGATTTTACAACTGACGTGAGGGTTGGAACGGGGTGCACTCAGCCTCGTGAGGACAATTGAGTAGCTGTCTGACAGTGAGACAGCGCCCCGATCACGAATACCAAGATTAACGGCCGAGGGGACCCGACGCGCTGATCACGCGTCACCCCAATATCTGTAGGCCGAATGGCTGGGCAGCGGTCGCTTGGTCGGCCTTAGCCCGTCATGGGCTGGATAGTGCCAGGGGTTGACTTTTTTTTTTTTTTTTTTGACTGAGGGCTAGAACGGGGTCACTCAGCCTCGTGAGGCCAAACTGAGAATTCCATAGTACGGTACTTTTGAGAAATAAATTATCAATTGGTAAAAAAAAAGTTTACCTCTCTGCTTAATAAATTGACAAATAACTTATTTAGAAATTTGCCATTCATGCTCCACAGGCCATAATAGAAAATTCAAATTCTATTTACGGTAGCCTATGTGTTGTGTTGTATTTTACAACTTTTTTATATTGCCACTAATTGTAGGCTATATAAACTTAGAATTTTACAATTAACTCTTATCTAAAATAATTACACAAAGTTATATTCTCTGATTGATATTTCTGGGTATTTTGCGGTGACAATCCCCTGAGAATACTCACAATTTTCCAGAATAGTCAGCCTCCCCCCGAAAAAATTGTATATACGCCCCTTGTTTCTTCTACTTCAATGCGAATTTTCATGCCATTCACTCCAGTCGTTTTGACAACAAACAGAAAAAATTAAGTTTTTAGCCGAGAATTTAAGATGTTAAGATGTTCACACAGAAAGTTCACTTTATTCATAGATACGAGTGGCATGAGCTGTTCAGATGAGCAAAAAGAGCGTCATGCCAAATAACTCAGGGACTCTATAGCTTGATCGGCTGTGTTAGCTTCTCCATGAGCCATGACCGTGGGTAATGAACAACTTTCGCTATTTGTGGTCAAGGTGTTTGCTAGAAGAAGGTAAGTGAATGACTTAATATCTCACACGGCCTTGTCATGCAGATTATGGGACAAATTCCCTGGCTACACTTAATGGTAGTTGATCACTATTATATCTTAATATGATAAGAAACGGTAAATCAATGGAAATTGCACGCACTTGTTATTGAATTGAAACTAATTATCTTTTCCTTTATTTGAATCTGACCTTCTTTTGTTATCTATCAACATGTAACATAGAGATGGATTGGAACACACAACAAAGAGTAAGAACACGCAAAACCAAAGAGCATATAAGTCTGAATGTCTAAGCGACACCAACTCCATCTATCTCAATATTTTGAAACCATTGAAGGTCACGACAAACCCTGAAGATCGCGGGTTCTAGATCACAGATTACCTACTACTTTCTAGATTATCAGGATAAATCTCAGCCAGCAGAGGTTTCTATTCGCTACCAGATGGCAGTGTTAAACTGAACACCGAAATCGGAGAATGGATAACCCATATGGCTCCAACTCCTCCACTATGATCTAGGGCGACGAATTATTATTATTATTATTATTTGGCTATTATGATCAGCTGATTAACTTACCCAGATAAGTAATTGTTGGTGTCAATCTTGAAAATGGTTTTTATGTTCTTCAACTCAAATTCAAATGTAAAATGAATAATTTGAATACCGGTAGTACTTCAATTACCGGTAAACCTGCTAGTAAGCTGCTGCTGTTGGTTCATTCCGGTGGCTTGGACATCGTGGTCATTTAGCTTCGTGTACTTGGGTATGTGTGTCTCGATATTTTATCTGATAATCTGTGTTATTGTGATGGTTGTATTACTTACTGTGTGTGTTTATAATTGAAGAACCAGACAAGTCAAAAAATTAAATTGTTCGTAAACTAAGAAAAATAGTAACTTATAGCTTCATTTGTGCCGAATGAAATAAACATTGCTTTTAGACCCACTATTGTCTCAGTAACAGCTTTAAATTGCACATAAAGGAAATATACTTTTCATGAGGATAATTGAGAAAAACTTTGGACTTTTCTGTTTTTGCCGAAATCTTATTTGAATAAAAAAATGAAAAATATTTTAATCCACAAATACGATTATTTATTATGTAAATCCCAACAAAGTACAAATCATTATTGAATGCCAAACATTCCAGGCAATTAATTATCTTCGAAAAGCATTGGACTTGTCTTATTTTTGTAGAATCCCCAATATCGTCTGTCTGCTTTTTGGAGACAGCAATAATATCTATACGTAGAGCTGGCCTTGAAGAGGAACAAGATGTATTTATCTCAAAAGGTCAATATTTGGACTTGCTGGTTTTTGGAACGAACCCTTCAATATTATAAACCAGCCTCAGGGGAAGCAATCCAGCTCAATCTGTGCCAGTCCCAAGCCCGAATAAATGGTGAGGGTGAATGGCTGGTAATGAGTAAGGTTTTTTTTCCTGAGCTCATTTTAGGCCTACCCGAAATCTGAAAAATAAGTTTGAATTACGGGTCCCTGACCACGTTTAAAGCAATTTGATGTTGATGTTGCCTATAAATGCATAGTTCAGCACTAATGCCTCTGGTAAATACTGAGATGTGCTCGAGTTGGTAGGCTTGCCTACTTACGCAACCAGCAAATCCTAGGTCTTATGCGAATGGGAGAGGGCGAGTAGCCTATCTGGCGCCTTAATACAGCGAGATAATCTTGGCTAAGGTATGGTAACCCTGGTCCTCGTTGCACTTAGGATTAACAGTCCTATTGCGGAAAACATTTTCGTGTTATGAAAATCTCACATATGCCTCGGATGATAAGAAACAAGAGTTCAGTGCAGGCATTTTGTGAGATCGGTACGGGATCTTCATGTCCCATAGTTATAGAGCCCTGCGCGGATAAACAAAACGTTATCCGCATCCACCCTGCATCCGCAAGATTGTTATCCGCATCCGCACGGCTGTTATCCGCATCCGCCCCGAATCCGCACGGCTGTTATCCGCATCCACCCCGCAACCGCACGGCTGTTATCCGCATCCGCCCCGCAACCGCACGGCTGTTATCCGCATCCACCCCGCAACCGCACGGCTGTTATCCGCATCCACCCCGCAACCGCACGGCTGTTATCCGCATCCACCCCGCAACCGCACGGCTGTTATCCGCATCCACCCCGCAACCGCACGGCTGTTATCCGCATCCGCCCCGCAACCGCACGGCTGTTATCCGCATCCACCCCGCAACCGCACGGCTGTTATCCGCATCCACCCCGCAACCGCACGGCTGTTATCCGCATCCGCCAGGCAACCGCACGGCTGTTATCCGCCCCGCAACCGCACGGCTGTTATCCGCATCCACCCCGCAACCGCACGGCTGTTATTCGCATCCACCCCGCAACCGCACGGCTGTTATCCGCATCCGCCCCGCAACCGCACGGCTGTTATCCGCATCCACCCCGCATCCGCACGGCTGTTATCCGCATCCAACCCGCAACCGCACGGCTGTTATCCGCATCCACCCCGCAACCGCACGGCTGTTATCCGCATCCACCCCGCAACCGCACGGCTGATATCCGCATCCACCCCGCAACCGCACGGCTGTTATCCGCATCCGCCCCGCAACCGCACGGCTGTTATCCGCATCCGCCCCGCATCCGCACGGCTGTTATCCGCATCCACCCCGCAACCGCACGGCTGTTATCCGCATCCACCCCGCAACCGCACGGCTGTTATCCGCATCCACCCCGCAACCGCACGGCTGTTATCCGCATCCGCCCCGCAACCGCACGGCTGTTATCCGCATCAACCCCGCAACCGCACGGCTGTTATCCGCATCCGCCCCGCAACCGCACGGCTGTTATCCGCATCCGCACGTTTGTTATCCGAATCTACTGGCATTACAAATATTTTCAATTAGATAAAATATTAAAGCAACACGAGCCTCCGTGGCTTAGGCGGCAGCACGCCGGCCTCTCACCGCTGGGTCCGTGGTTCAAATCCCGGTCACTCCATGTGAGATCTGTGCTGGACAAAACGGAGGCAGACAGGTTTTTCTCCGGGTACTCCGGTTTTCCCTGTCAAAATTTCTTTCCAGCAACACTCTCCACTATCATTTCATTTCATATGTCATTCATTTAATCATTGCCCCAGAGGAGTGCGTCAGGCCTCGGCAGCCGGCACAGTTCATATCCGCGCCGCTAGATGGGGGCTTCATTCATTCCATTCCTGACCCGGTCGGAGACTGGAAGCAGGCTGTGGATTTTTTTTTCATTAAAGCAACACACTTAGTTTTGAGAAGAAAGTCGTTCCCTTAGGCTATGTATGTCAAGTTCTATGTTTAAAATGAATGTTACACAGCCAGAATTGCAACCCTTTTCAGTTCGGAGTATTAATTATGCTTAATGACATAATTTGAATGAGATTAGCGAAAATCATCATCTTACATTTGTCACGAAATAAAAAATACATAACGCAAAAATATGATATGTCATAGAAATATCCGGGTCCTAGTAATGATATTCAACAAGTTCGGATTGTATTTTAAAAACTATCCGCAAATTTACTCCAAACATTATCCGCAGCTTATGCGCTATCCGCACAGCCATGCAAATTATATCCACATCCGCGCAGGGCTTTACATAGAGAAACCTTCTGAGTGAGTGAGTGTTTATAATTCAGGTGAAGAATGGGAAGGAGGCGGCCGTCCTAGCATTTGCCTGGTGTAGAAGTGGGAAACAACTTCCAGAATGGCTGAGGTGGAAATTGAACCCAAACCTCTGGGGTGGCAGTCAAGAGTGCTAGCCACTACACATCGAGGTGGTCATTCATGAGTAAGCATGCCTTCTTCTGTGTTACACTCAGCCTCGTGAGGCAAATCTGACAAGAGACGGGTTCGATTCCTACCTCAGCCATTCTAGAAGTAATTTTTAGTGGTTTCTACTCCAGGCAAATGCTGGGATGGTTCCCATCTCACTGCCACGGCCGCCTTCTTCCCAATCCCCACCTGAATTAATAGCACACACTCCCTCACTCTCTACTACAGACACCACAATAGCACAGGCTATCAATTAAATTCTATCTACACACAAATACACGGGACTAAATGACAACGATGCCCAACCTCCTCGAATGAAGCAACAACAACAAACCAAATCCCTGTGTTGTTTCCTCTGAACATTTCTTTATTTTTGTTGTTGTTTATTATTCTTGACGCTTTGCGTCATGTAGCCCCGTGTACTTGGGTGTGTGTGGAATTTGTCTGATAACCTGAGTCACTGTGATGTATGCACTGTAATTGTGGGAGGATTGGGTAGGAAGCGGTCGTGGCCTTAAGCTAGGTAACATCCTGGCATTTGCCTGGAGTAGCGGTGGTAAAACACGGAAAACCACTTCTAGGATGGTTGAGGTGGCAATCGAACTCGCCTCTCCTCAATTTTACCTCACGAGGCTGAGTGTACCCCGTTATAGCCGTGAGACCAGAATTAAATTTCTTGGCAGAGCCGGGAACCAAACCCGGGACTCCTCGGTGACAGCCAAAAATGCTAGTCACTAGGCTACACAACGAGGCGGATTGTCTTTATTTACTGATCTTCTAAAGGCTTCGCCATTTATTACAGTATGCCTTCCTTCGGAGGGGAAGTAAAGCCGGCGGTCCCATGTCATAGATTTATGGTATGTTAAAGAACCTTCCACTAATTGCATCTGTGTGAAGCTAAATTGGATAGGTTAAGAATGTAAACAACGCTCTTCGGTTTCTACCTTCGTTGCTAAGAGCCGACTGCGGTGGCGTCTAGTAGTTAAGTTCTGAACTTGGCCTAGTAGTCGTTGACGGTGGCGCTTGGCGGCAAAAGTAGGAACTATTTGAAAAATTCTAAGTTGCAGTCTGTACTTAAATTTAAAAAAGTCCTCTCGGCATGCCGGAAGGCGGAGGTAGATTTCACCGGACAAACTTGGGGATAGGCGAAAATAGGCAAAATATGCAGATTTTCGTAGAATGATCAGACCTCATTTATTGCGAGGAAGTATTTTATAATTGGAGCTTAATTAACCTTGTTTTTCGTCATTTTATGCATATTTTAAACATTTTATTGTCTTATGGGGACGGTAACCATCTTGTCATTTGGGGTCCATTTTTATACTTGTGGTCACACTGTCCTTATGCAAGGTTTCGACACTGATGTGTAACTATGTAACGGTCTGTTACTTCTTCACGCAAAATTATATATCCCGCAGAGATTTTGGTTGGTTCCTCAGTTTAG
This sequence comes from Meconema thalassinum, assembly GCA_946902985.2. NCBI lineage: Eukaryota > Metazoa > Arthropoda > Insecta > Orthoptera > Tettigoniidae > Meconema > Meconema thalassinum. Next base: position 228,004,980 of record OX336395.1, on the reverse strand, counting down.
GGGCTGCGACAACGCGGTCATGTAACCCCGTGTACTTTGGGTGAGTGTGGAATCTGTCTGATAAACGGTGTGAATTGTGATAGCTGTATTAGTCTGTAATTCAGGTAAGGACTGCAGACGGTCAATTTCAAGCAGTAGTTCCTAATGTTGCTACCAGATACTACCGTCAACTTGGCTACTAGATGCCACCGCAACCTGCAACTCGCAACGAACGTTGGAACTTCCCCTCCAAAGGAAAGCATACTGAGGGATTTTTAGCGCTCTTAGAAAATCCGACGACTTCGGCCGGCTTTGAACCCGCGACCTTGGGCATAGCAGTTTAGCATGCAACCAGTTACGTCACCGAAGCCGCTTCACACTTAGTCAGATGGAAATCTGAATCTGATCTCGTGCAAGTGCGTTGTCATGGCAACGTCTGATGGCTCATCCCTCATCAATTTAGTAGTGTTGCCATGACAACCTCTGATAGCTCTTGGCATTTTCTTATAATTCCGAAATCATTTTTCTCATCCCTTGGCGTAATGGTGGAACATATCAAAAATTCTTTCAGACAAAAGTTTTAGGTAATTATTAGGGGAATATTGCCCATTTTGTACGGTTTTGATATTGTGCCTATTAAGAGAGATATTATTAAAGTTTCCCGAAAAACCCACTTTTTACCAACCATTTGGTCAATGGTTGGTGCTATAAGAAAACTCTTCAAACATAAATTTTTGGGCTTTATCCGACACATAGTATGAACTTTGAACGGATACGATATTTCACATATTAAGAGAGTTATAGCAATATTTCACTTTTTCGAAGAAAAAAAAAGCCCCCCAGTTTCACCCCCTTCGACCGATTTAGCCCAGTAACGAACTCGACCGAGATTTTATAGGTATACATATTCGGTAAAAAAATCAAAGTGATTGTTGCAAAATTACGGCAGTTATCGTGTCCACAAGGAACTGATATATATATATATATATATATAATAAACATACATAAATTATATACAAACTTTTGAACTGACGGTGGTTTTGGGGTCTGGGGGATGTGAAACGCGAAGATATGTCAATATTTTCCGGAAGTCGAAACATGGTACCCATTGCAATAGTTAGCTTTCTAATGAAATCTACCTAAAACAGATAACACACACTAATACAGTCATCACAATTAACACCGGTTATCAGACAGATTCTACACACACCCAAAGAACACGGGGCTACATGACCGCGTTGTCGCAGCCCCTAAACATAAGAACCAACCAACCATTTATTACAAAGTCTTCATTGAATTATCGCTCTTTCCTTTACTGTACTGTATTTCTTCTAAAAATCATAGTTTGGAAATCTATGAATTAATAATTATAGTCTTCTTCTTGTTATTATTATTATTATTTCAAAAAAGAATAGGAACTATATAGAATGACCCTCTCCCTCACAACAAAATGTGCGAAATACACATTATTTTAAATATTTCGTGTTTAGATTGCAACTGTCATTCTATGGAGACCGTAAAAATACCGGTAATAAATAAGTAGGCCTAAGTTAGGCCTACATTGGTAAATATCCATTTATTTAAAAGGGTCAATAAAACCGTACTTTTGGTGTTCGACCAGGCACCACAGTGGTTTCATTTATGTAAAAATCTGGACAGCAGGCGCGGATTCAAGGGGGGGGGGGGGGGTCACGGGGGTCATGACCCCCCCCCCCCCCAAACGGAGACCAAATTTTTTTGCAAACTCAAACAACGAAAACACAATTACCAGACAAATAAAACTTAACGAATTTTAACTGAAAAACAGTTTTATTTTCATTTTATTCAATACTGAAATATCTTTATTCGAATTATTATGTACAACTGTACATATTTACAACTTCAAACCTCTTATATAAAAACGATTATTTATACAACAAAATCAACTCGTCTACTTTGTTTAGCAAACCTTGTGATTACCGAATCGATGTCTATAGTGATGTCACAATGAAGGTGCAGAAATGCACGGATAGGAATTTTGGGCTTTTTTCGCATCAAAAATTTTTGCCGGCGTCCAAACTGCAAGCTTGGTTGGCAATTTGAGCTGTGACTTTCTCCCTTTGTCGGTACCAACTCGACTTGCCGAAACTGTAACGTACCTTGATACTTTTCTCGAAGCTCGATGTAAAAGTCGCAAAAAATGCCGTTGCAATTTGTACGAATATTTTTGATTCGCTAAACGCATCAAATTTCTATCCATGAAGCTTGCAAAAAAATTGGTCTGGTTTTGTACATTTAGTTATTTTGTGATTGCGTTTTTAGTGATACCATTTTTCTCAACAATTTCGATTCTCTGACCCCCCAAGCCAAACTCTAGATCGATTCTCTGACCCCCCCCCCCCCCCCCACCAAACTCTAGATCCGCGCCTGCTGGACAGTTAGGAACCCTACATGCCCCGCCAGTATTTAAAAAAATTGGCGCCCCGGGATATGTTCTAGGTGTTATATCTAGGTTAGAAAATAAGCTGACCAGTCGAGGATGGTCTGTGAAACAGTCTTCTGCTCCAGAAACCTTCCCCTAGGTCGTCGAGTAGAACCGAGTTCACTTGCCTGAAGCAGTCTTCCAACTCGATGACCAAGCAGAGCCGCTGCCTCCCACAACAGCAAAGGAATAACAACAACACGCGCGTTGCACACGATAATAATTATCACATCTCGGCACGCGACACACAAAACACTTCAAACATAAACTGCCCGTCTTGAGCACGTAAACAACGATCAAAACACCTATCAAACAAATCTACGCGCCCAATATCACAATCGTAAACTGATAATAGTTCTGTTATTATGTATAAAATATCATCTTTCAACACTTTCAGAAGCAAACACAGTTTTTGATCATTATCTGCCGCAAAAAAAACAGAAGATTTTAATAAAATGTCTACTGATAAGTACTATAAATGCCAGAAATGTATTTATTTTTGAAGTATCATTTATTTGTGAGAAACTCCGTACACAGACATTAATAAATCCATTCTAAAAAACTATTAAATGTGTTTGAAGAAGTATATTTTTAAGTTTTGTTGATATACTGGAGACAAAACACACTCACACACCACGTGCGATTAAAAAGAGAAACACGATGCGCGACTTGCCGTCAAAGAATCTCCCGCACTAACAAACCGCTCAGTACGAGCGCTGTTCTCCAACTGACTCGCTCTCTCAACTGCTTTGCTTACTCTGGAGTCATGGCCTGCTGAGATCTCGCCTCGCCTCGTGTGGCGTCCTCTACGAGGCTTTTGGCTTTTCTCTTTTTATACACTTCATCGATCTCTTTGTCGTTGTTGTTTTATTTATTTGGCCGTTGTTCTTTGAATCAAGAGAATTTTCAACCCTAAACTAATTAGAATCTATTCTATTAGTTGAGTGGTTGTAGCTACAAAGAAAAGAAGTCGGCACAGAAGCTGTTTACTGAGGTTCCACTAGATTTCATTCCCGTCGTTGACATGTATGTTCATGGAGTTATTGATTTAGGGGCTTTGCAATATCATGGTCCTGTATCTCCGTGTATTTGAATGTGTGTATGTGGATTTTTTTATAACCTGTGTTATAGTGATGGCTGTACAGTAGTCTCGGTAATTCGAGGTGGACGGGACCTAGACTACCTCGAACTATAGAAAAAAGATACGAGCCTTACAGTAGTCGCATATGATGTGTAACATCTGACATGTTATCCTACTCGTATACTACACAGCTTGGACATTCTTAAAATGTTAATTTACTCTCCATTTTCATACCGGTACTACGGTATGATGAATGTATAGATTGAATTGGAGATATGCTACTGTCACATATGTGGCGCAGCGGTCAAGCTGTTAGTCTCTCACCAAGGTAGACCGGGTTTGATTCCCGGTCAATACATGTGAGATTTTCGAATTGAAATGCCATGTCCTGTGGTTCGCATTCCACGTAAAAGGGAGGTACCGTGGATCATGATCGTGAGATTAACGGACACGCAAAACTACAAGCTTCCTTCCTTCCTTTTACATTAATAATTCATAATAACAAAGTGACACACAACGTCGACAGTACTCTCAAATACTGTGAGCACATTCCTCAGTAACTATAACATTCATTATTCTCAAGGCTCTCATACAGTTCGTCGTAAACAATCAAAACATGGCTTCCTACAATCATGAAATGACCTAGTCTCACATATGATGAAAATACAGCTTTTATTCCACTCATATAACAACATTCTGCTATGCATTTAATATTTGACTACTCACCCACAGCTTGACAATAATGCCGCTTACTTAAATGTCATTTGTCGTCTTTGTCCTTCCCCATGTGATATTCAACCTTGAACGTGAAGCTTCATAAACTGCTCAATGACAAATGAAAGTCGGTGAAACATTTGCCACTGTGCTCGTCAAACCAGTGCCTGCTAAATGCACTGCCTACTGTATTGCCATAACATTCTCGCGCTACGGAGCACACACTGCCTTGTTTCCAATACACACATTTTCAATTGTACATCCAGCTGGCAGTGCGTCTTCACTTCCGTCCGATCCACTTCCGTTCGATCCACTTCCGCCCGATTCACTTCCGTCCCATTTTTCTGGCAGTACGTCTTCACTTCCATCCGATCCACTTCCGCCCGACTCACTTCCGTCCCCAATTTTCAAAAGCACTCCCACAAAACTATCCAGCAACCGAGCGGAAAGATGTTACACATCAAAAACTCGGACTCATGAAATCACACTTTATGTTAGCGCTCATCTCTACATAGTATAAACAAAGTCCCCGATTCTTGGGTGCCACGGGTAATCTCGAGAACCACTGGATGGATTTTGATGCGGTTTTCACCAATCTGTAAGGATTTCCCGAGGAAGGTTTCTGTAGAAAAACATTAATTTATGACCAAAGAAAGTCGAGCAGTAACGATTTCAGTGAATCGAGTCGAAGAAAACCCTACCGCCCGTGCATCTTTTAAGCTTACGCTGGGTAAACCGTTAGAAATAGCTACATAGACCTACTATGAGTGTAAGAATTGTTCAGCATGAAAAGTTCTACAAAACAGTCCGTAACAGCAATCTCTATCTTTAATACATCGCCCACTATAAATGTTTTTACGTTTTCATTTCTTCCAATACTCTCCATTCAGTGGAAATTTAAAAGACTAATTCAGAGCGAGCGAGCCTATAAACCCAGCTTCGGTCAGCATCAAACTGTCGAGTCGTGTCGAGTTAAGACTTCATATAAGAGTATATGTGTTTGGAGTTTCGCTGTTCACCTCGGCTTTTCTGAATTGCGTCTGGGATCTGCCGTCCGTGCGCCTTTAAGCTTACGCTGGGTAAACCTTTAAATATACCGGGCGAAGCCGGGACGGGTTGCTAGTAAAGCACAAACAATGCAGTCCAAGACCGGGCTGGTTTATTTTTATAGCGTAATTTTTCTCATTAACAATCGGCTCGGTTTTGAAACCTACAGAGGTAGGCCAGTTTTACGAAATTGCCTTTATTCTTTTCACGAAGTAATGCACTAAATATATTTGTAAGACGCTGAAATTACTTCAAATGTTTAACCAAGAGTCTTATTTATATTTTCTTTTAAGAATCTCAAAGTAAAATGATTTTTTAGAATTTCCACAAACAGTGGAGCCTTTCAAATGCAACATGCCACACGTTTTACAATATTTTGATTACTTCACTCTACTTTTCGTGGATTTAGAGCTTCTTTCTTTCTTTCTTTCTTTCTTTCTTTCTTTATTCGTATCAGGAGCACCAATCACAAATATGTCACAAATGGTAAACAGTGAGAATCAAATACAAATAATAATAACGATAAGGGTACAGTGGATTGTTAATAAAGACACAAAATACTTGGTAAACAGTGAGAATCAATTACAAATAATAATAAGGGTACAGTGAATTGTTAATAAGGACACAAAGTACTCGGCAAACTATTCTCAATCTAATATTAAGTAAGGACACCGACATACAAGTCAGTTGAACAACACACAACCATCTGACTGCCAGGTAACCCGCAACCAAATTAAATGGTCTTTGTCCAGTAACGGGCGACGTCAATAGCATTCTGATTGTGCATGTTGCTGGACATAGTGGGCACTGGTGAAGATGTTGGACTGTCTGTAGTTCCCCACAATCACAGTGGAGAGAGTCACTCGAAAAAAAAAAAAACATTTCTGCAGTTTCATCTTGGTTTTTCCAACTCCAGTCCGTAGTCTGTTGAGCGCCTTCCATGTTGTCCAGCCTTCCATATGGCCCGGAGGAAGGCTTTCTTTTGAGTGATTTAGAATCCTTTTACTGATAATTCGCTCTTGAACTATTCAAAGATGCATGAACTATGGATTGAAATCACCTGACAGAGAGTATATTCCAAAGTTAGTTATTGTTGTTTTAAGGGACGGTACTACGAGGTCATCTGCCCCTGTACATTCCAAATTATTGAAAAAAATAGAAAACATACCCAGCTTAGGTATCCCTCGCAATCCTCAATTCTGAAAGTTTCCAGACGCAATTCGTTATTGTTCGATTCCCGTTCAATGCATGTGAGATTTTCAAAGTGAAATGGCATGTCCTGTGGTTCGGATTCCACGTAAAACGGAGGTCCCGTGGCTCATAATCACAAGATTCACGGTCACGTAAAACTACGATCTTCCTTCACTCCTTGCAATTCCTTATGGGAAAAGGTTCAAGTCCACGGGGGAGAAAACATTACTAAGTAGGGTAATAAAAGATGTCAGCAGTTGGTCATTAAAATGATTTTGAATAAAATATTGTGACTGATTTAAATTCTATTGTTTGTAATTAATTTGCACACCTCTGTAGCTGGGTCGCCATGTTTACATTCTATGTCTGTGTGGAGCCAGGGCTTTCCCAGCACGAGGCACAGCGTTGTCAACTCTCCACCTTGGCCACTGAGAGCAGGCAGCGAGATTCTGAAGATGCATTTTCAAATTGAAATTGAAAATTATATTCAAACATTTAGAACCTTTATTTAAGCAAATTATTATTATTAGCTTGCCACGGTGGGTGAGTGGATAGCGTGTCGGTCTACTAACCCCAAGATTGCAGGTTCGCCCCTGGCCGTGGTAAGTGATTTTTGAAAGGCGGCAAAAATACGACACGCATGTCATACGATGTTGGCATATCAAAGAACCCATTTGAATTCAGTAGGCCGTGTTCATAATGGAAACATTAATCTCGGGAATTTCCGCCAACACAAAGTTCTTCATTTCTCTACTAGAAAGCGCTATAGTGTTCAAGGAGCTTAGATATCTAACCTCCTTGACTTTCATAGTGATTCAAGGAACAACAAAATTCGACATGCAAGCTGCCCTCTTGGTGTCAAATTACAAAGCTTGCAGCCGTCACCCGAGGCCATACGATATTATTATTATTATTACTATGGTGTTTGAATCCATTTTCAGTGTTGCCTTGTATTTGTTGTTGTTGTTTGAGTCTTCAGTCTTTCGACTGGTTTGATGCTGCTCTCCATGCTTCCCTGTCCTGAGCTAATCGTTTCATTTCTACATAGCTATCACACCCTACATCCGAGGCAATCTGTTTAACATATTCTAACCTTGGTCTACCCCTACAGTTCTTATCCTCGACCCTTCCTTCTATAATTAAGTTTGCTATTCCTGGGTATCTTAGTAGCCTATGTGTCCTACCAACCTATCTCTTCTCTTCATTAGCAGTCGCCAGAAACATCTCTGCTCTCCCACTTCTCTTAATACCCTTTAATTCGTAACCCTATCCACCCATCTGATCTTCATCATTCTCCTGTAACACCACATTTCAAACGCTTCAATTCCTATGTGGGTACAATCGTGTTGACCGACTGAAAAGCATCAGACTTTCATTATCCAACTTATTTGTAAGGATATCCATTTTATTTCAAATCGATTCTATTATTTTACATTTTACAAGAATACTTATCCATTAGATTTTATATTTTCATCGTTCTTATTCATATTTTAATTAATTTGACTTTTCAACAGTTTTATTAGATTAGTTTCTTAACCATTTATGGAATAGGGGTCTCTATATTAACCACCTATCATAAGGACAGTTTATGCTTTCAAAGATGCTAATAGTTGAATCTTTAAGCCAAATGTCGGTGAAATTTTCATGCCAAATATTATATAGGTGCGTAACTTGACGTAATGTGTTGGATAATTTTTTAAAAAATTAAATTAAAAACATTAACAATAAAGTGTAAAAATAAAATATAAATATAGAAATAAAAATCATAAAAGTAATATAGTCGCCTCCGTAGCGTAGCGGTCAGCGTGGTTAGCTGCCGCCCCGGAGGTCCTGGGTTCGATTCTCGGCTCTGCCACGAAATTTGAAAAGTGGTATGAGGACTGAAACGGGATCTTCTCAGCCTCGGGTGGTCCAAATGAGTAGAGGGGGGTCGATTCCCACCTCAGCCATCCTCGAAGTGGTTTTCCGTGGTTTCCCACTTCGTCTTCGGGCAAATGCCGGGTTAGTTCCTACTGCAATGTCACGGCCGCCTCCTTCCCCCTTCCTTGCCTATCCATCCTAATCTTCCCCTCCTCCCTTCTCTCATGAGGTCGCCTGGGCGAGGTGCTGATCACACCTCCCCAGTTGTATCCCCTCTGACCAGATGTTCCCAGCTCTAGGACACTGCCACCAACCAGGAAGGTAAAATTGTCTAAAAAAAGTAATATTTAATAATAAATGAATTATAAAAATTGAAATAATAAGTATAACTATAAAAAACTAAGAAAATAATTGTAAGAATCAATTCGAAATTAGTTAATTAAGTAATTCAATAAAAATATCAAAATTAAATCTATAAGAACTTAAAAATAAATATAAAAACATTAAAATTGGAGAAAAAATCGTAATTATAATAATTAAAATAAATTAAAACGTAAAACGCATAAAAAAAATAGTTTTGTCCTATAAAGGGTTAAGGTTTGATTCTAATATAGCTGAAGAAAGTTCCATTGTTGGACCGAAACATGCACTACTCTGTACTTACAAAGTGTAAAACAAAGTCCCCGATTCTTGGATGTTACGGGTAATCTCGAGAACCACTGGATGGATTTTGATGCGGTTTTCACCATTCTGTAAAGAATATCTCGAGGATGATTTCTGTAGAAAATAATTTATTTATGATCAAAGGAAGCCGAGCAGTAACGATTTCAGTTGAAAAGTCGAAAAAAAAACTGGCGTCCGAGCGCTTTGTAAGCTTACGCTGGGCAAACCGTTAAAAATATCTTAATACTATGAGCGTAAGAATTGTTCAGCATGAGAAGTTCTACAAAAAAGTCCGTGAGAGCATACGCCTAACTTCAATACATCGCCCACTATAAGTGTTTAAATTACATTTAATTTCTTCCAAACAGTGTCCATTCAACTACTGAGGCAACAGTTTACGAGCTAGTTAAGGGCGATTCTATCATCCCTGTTACAGCCTAGCTAGCGGGCGAACCTATTGCCCCAGACACAGCCAGAGCAAACCGTCGAGTCTTGTTGAGTTAAGACTTCTGAGAAGGGTGATTGTGTTTGGAGTTTCCCTGGAAGTGCAACTCGGCTTTTCTTCATTTCGTCTGTGAACTTTTCATTCCGCACAAAATTCACAGTCAAGTTAAGATTGGACGTAAGGGGGATTTGTGTTTCATGCACCTCGCCATTCTTAAATTACATCTGACGAGAATTTGTTGCACATGCATCTCCATGATAATATTAATTAATAGTCCAGTCAGTGGTTTTAACCCATCATGCCGAGACGTAAAACGGATATTGGTCGTTGTTCATGGACATTGGAAAGAAAAAAGCGCTTATCACGTAATGCATGCATAACTGTTCCCGGGCGAAGCCGGGTAGGGTTGCTAGTTTGATTATAATTTGTATTGATGGGCAGAGCATTTAAATTAATTCTCTATTAACCAATACGGCAATTTTCTCACATCTTCCTATAATGGTAAATGTATTTTGCTTTTTATGATGTGAAATGCCATGTCCTGTGGTTCGGATTCCACGTAAAACGGAGGTCCCGTGGCTTATGATCGCGAGATTAACGGTCACGTTAAACTACAAGCTTCCTTGCTTTTTATGATATGTTAGTGCTTGTTCGTTCCTTGGCTTTGGGGGAAATATTGTTTTCAATCGCCTACGAAATGAACGCCATGACGAGGTAGACTTCGTTGGTTGGTTCCTTTGTTTAGGGGCTGCGACAACGCAGTCATGTAACCCCGTGTACTTTGGGTGTCTGTCTGATAACCGGTGTTAATTGTGATGACTGTATTAGTGTGTGTTATCTGTGATTCAGGTAAGAACTGCAGACGATCAATTTCAAGTAGTTCCTACTTACGTCACAAAATGCTACCGTCCATGACACCTAGCTGTGAACTTGGCTACTACTAGATGCCATCGCAACCAGTGCCTGGTGACGAACGTTGGAACTTAAGAACATTAATCAAACCTAACCTACAAATTTTGCTTCACACTAGTTTAGTTAGTGGAAGGTTCTTTTTCATGCCATAAATCTCCGAAGGAAGGCATACTAAGGGATTTAACGCTCTTAAAAAATCCGACGACTTCAGCTGGGTTTGAACCAGCGACCTTGGGCATAGAAGCTAAGCATGCTACCAACTACGCCCTCTCAAAACATAAATGGATACGAGTGGCATCACTGTATATGCATTTGGACTTCGTACTACCGAATTATACAGTGAAGCCCTTCTCTCGTCGGGTCCGTGTGGCGGGGGTGAGTGATTATTCACCTCAGTAGAGATAATTAAGACTTGTGGCGAAGTAGTCTATAAGGTGCGTTCAAAAAGTAACGAGCCGGAGGCATAATTACAGAAACCAGTATCTGTATGTTAGAAGTATCGACCCTGGCTGTTGAGGCACTTGTCCCACTGTGACACGAGGCGGTGAATGGCTGTCTCATAAAATTCCCTGGGCTGCGATGTGAACCAGTTCCGCACGTACAGCTGGACGTCGGCGTCCGAGGTGAATCGTTGGTCCCGCAGAGCCCTTTTCACGGGACCAAACATGGCGTAATCACAGGGAGAGAGGTCTGGACTGTATGGAGGGTGGCCGAGAACCTTCCATTTGAATTTCTGCAGGAGTGCCGCGACTGTGTTGGCCGTATGAGGTCGTGCATTGTCGTGGAGCGACCACGGCGGCTATGGCGTTCACTGTCACTCGGCGGTCCTGGGTAATGAGTGCATCAGCCAGCTGGACGTTGTCATCGATAATGCAGGGGGTGCCCCAGACCGGGCATCATCGGCTAACGACACCCGTCCTTCCCTGAAGCGTTTGTGCCACGCCTTGACCCTTGCAAGGGACATGCATGTTCGCCGTACACTTGTGACACTCAGCGATGAATGTCCGTTCCCCCTCCCTACTCCTTCCGCTGTCAGAAACCGATCAACACCTCTTTGCTCTTCGGTTGACGCCTCCATGTCACTGTTTGCAATGCGACTGGCATCGTTGGACGATTGATGCATGCTGCTGCTCGCTTTATATCGTTACGTGACGTGCACGCGTGCCCTCTAGCGACGGGCTGTGACCTTCCACGCTTTGGTCGGAACCACACCTCGTTGCACTCGCTACGATTAGCCGATGTCGTCACCGGTTTGCGCATTCCAGCCTCCGGCTCGTTACTTTTTGAACGCACCTTTTACTATTGCTATCCTGTATTCCATGGATATAAACAAAACAACGAATTTTCCTTAAGGAAACTTATCTTCTCAAGAAGAAGTCTTACAGAAAATGTGTTGGTAAGTTTCAGCGCCGTGCGATTTTTACTTGTGAGGGAATCTTAAACAAAAGGTATACAGAAACAATCCGCGTACTCTTGAGGCTCTCGAGAATGAAATATCAGTGAGGATGAATTACAGCGAGTGTACCAAAACTTCCTACGTCGGTGCAAGGACATTTCCAGCAACTACTCTGAAATTCATGTAAGTAATGATGAATATCAATTACGTTAAAAAGTGTAAATGTGTTAAACTAGTTGGTCGCTACGCTGCTGCTAGTGTCAGTGCCTTGCTCAACAGGCGGCTAGCCACACTGGCCCAGCCGTCATACGGCCTTTGCGAGGTTCCGTCATTTAGAGAATGACCTCTCTGTATCATAATTAATTGATTAATTAATACAAGTGTGAAGGCAAAGAAAGGTTTTTACAAATTAAAGTTAGGCGTAATGAAATCCCACTTTTCTCATACATTTGACGCTTTGGCGTGTATATTCAACCGCCCTTTGTTATTTCTTTTATTGGACGCATATTCGTAGTGAATGCATAATCTTTATTTCATAGACAAGATGGTCACTGATAACATTCTATCGAGATTTGTTTCTATCAAGTTGTATTGCACGGCAGTTTCCCTCGTTATCGCACATCCCTCCATTGCCCGTGTCTGATTGGCTCCAGGAACGGCAAACGTAAAACTTATTCATAAAATGTTTCTCGTTGGCTTTCCCGAGTGAGTTTTGGCTTCTCGTTCCCGGGCGATTGTGAACCAGCCTTTACCCTCTCGTCACCTTACAAACCAACTGTTACTAGTAAATCTCCAAACCTGTGCGAAAGTAAGCCTAACTACCTAACCTCAAAGTTTATCACAAGTAATTTCAATGCCGCGCCATTGCACTGCCCTACTCGCCGGAGTGCAGTAAAGAGTAACTAGTGTCCAACCGAAACCGTAACCGAATATTCGGCTCCTCTTTTGGTTTCGGCCGAAACCGAAACTTAGGTTATTAAGGTATAATTAGTTAAATTTACATTATACCCTGCAACCACTCGTTTTTTTTTCAGGGGTTTGTGGCAGATTATTGGATTCAGTCGAATGAAAGACTTCAATTTATCAGTAAAGCACTTTATTTTTGGAAAATAATGTAGCTACAAAATATATTTAGAGAGGAACCCATAAAACTGCCAACTTAACTTATGTATGACAATTAAGTCTTTTCAAGACAGGGGCGTATATACAATATTTTTCGGTAGGGGGGAGGGGGGGGGGGGGATTGGAGGGGATGCTGACTATCCTGGAAAATTGTGAGTATTCTCAGAGGATTGTCACCACAAAATACCCAGAAATATCAACCAATATCTTAGAGCAGCGGTTCCCAAACTTTTTCGGTCACGGAACCCTTCAGAAGTCATGATTTTCCCGCGGAACCCTAACTCCATCCCTGATTTTTTACTGAGCATTGTGAACCCACACCGTTCTTCCTGCTTTCATCTATTCTTATTGCCTGGGTGTTTTGTATAGCCTAACGCTAACGTGGTAGGTTTGGAAACAAAGAGAAAACATTTTAAATGTTCAGTACATGCAAGCCTTTATTTTGGTACAAAAATATAAACAATTATTTTAGAACAATAAAAATTGGATTTCCATCTAATTTCTAATGTGATGAATGAAATTGTTTCATTTTAGTTCTTAAAATAGTTTTGAAATCGAGCTTTATGTCCGTCAGCTTAATATGTACGTAAATCCGGGGCAGCATTCAACTTACTCCTAAATTTGTTTTTGGTGTAAGCATAAGCAGGAAAACCTGCTTCGCAACGTTAGGTGGACTCGAAGGGGTGCAGAGCTCGGATATCCTTTCGGCTACTGACGGGTATTATGTCTATCAGTCCTACCCAAAGGTCATTCAGCGACACTAATTCAAATTTCGTTTTAAAAGCGGAGGTACATTGAATTTCAATAAGATATTCATAGTCAGGCACGGACATGTGAGGTTTATTTCGGTTGGCAAATTGATTTTGCACCCACTCGATGTCCTCTATTATTCTGGTATCTGGGAAGTACTCCGTCATAGATTTCGAAAGATTTATTAAATGCTCACAAATGTATTTGTGCACATCAGCTTCGATTTCCATCTCATTTCACTCAGAAATAGTGCCAGGAGAGAAAAGCATTCAAAGTTTTTCTCATTTACACATTCGATCCAAAAGTTGAGTTTGGTTATGAATGATGTTATTTTGTCTCTGAATGTGAACGTGCTTATATCTTTACGCTGCAAAGATGTAGTAACTTCATCCGTTTCCCGAATATGTCAGCGAGGTAAGCACATAGAATGAGCCTTCTCGTTGCGTAAACATTCAGCATGTTTGCTAGGCGCGGAAAGATCTTCTTTCCCTATGAAGAAAACCAGAAGCTCGTTGCGCAGCTCAAAAAACCTGGTCAGGACTTCGCCTCTTGAAATCCATCTAATTTCTGTGTGCATTAAAAGCGATTGATGTTGACTTCCGATTTCTTCACAAGCCTTTGCAAAACGTCTACTGTTATGGAACTGGTTAAGAGAGTCTACTAAGTCGTTTTTGGACCGTAAATGGCGGCCGCTGGCTGGAGGGCCATCTTGTGGTGTTTGGACTCTGTGACAAAAGACTGTGGCAGTTGTTGTTCGTTGTTCTATGTTTGAATATGTCTGTTGTATAGTTGTGTAGTGAAATAAATAGTTAAATATGTAATGGTTAACACTAATTCGGTGAATTAGTCCCTTAACAAAACATATGGTGACCCCGACGTGATTTAATACGTAAATTACGAGAAGTTACGGCAAGAAACGTAAGATTTCTTTGTGTGTGAAAATCTTGGTATAGCCTAGCCTACAAGACAATGGAAAAGCTTGTGAAACAACGTAAGCCAATTCGAGCGTCCTGCACAAAGACATATAATGAGGTAATGCGTAATTTAACCAGCGAAATTGTTGAGCTGGAATCGGCACAGAAGATGCTGATGAAATTGGAGAGGTTAAGTGCTGAACTTGCTCCATTGGATGAAAAAATACTGGAACTAGCATTAGAAGAAGAGGATGATGTCTACAGCCGTGAGTACGGGGCAGTTGAGACTTATAGAGATAATTTAGATGAAGTAAGGTTAAAGATGACGAATATTTGCTCTAATGAGAATGTTGGTGTGGTTAGAGAACACATTTCTGAAGCTTCATCTGCAGCTAAAAGAAACTTGAAACTTCCTAGGTTGGAACTAGCCAAGTTTGGAGGGGACATTAAAGATTGGTTAGGATTCTGGAGCATGTTTAAGAGAATCCATGAAGATAGTGACATAGAATCAGAAGATAAATTTCAATATCTGATTCAGTGCACCAAACCTGACAGTCGTGCCAGTGAACTTCTGAACAGTTTCCCAGCCACCACTGAAAACTATCCAAAGGTTATAGAGTGCATGAAGAATCGGTTCGGTCGTGAAGATCTCCTGACGGAGTGCTACGTTAGGGAGCTGATTGGGTTAGTCATTCAGAATGTGTCGCACAACAATGACAAATCAGGAATAGCTGTAGGCCTACTGTATGACACATTAGAGAGCAAGTTAAGAGCTCGAGAAGCTATAGGTGTGACAAGGGATAAGTATGGGTCCATGTTGTTCCCTCTCGTGGAATCATGCTTACCTGAAGTTGTTTTAAGGACATGGCTCAGAAATCAATCAGTGAATGATGAGTTGATTGGTGAACAGAAAGATAGGCTAGTGGCTCTTCTAAATTTCCTCAAACGTGAAGTGGAAGGAGAAGAGAGGATAACCTTTGCTCGGGCAGGTTTTGGTCTGTCCGATACGAAAAGACAAAAGAGAGTGAGAGGAAAAAATGTCGGCACACATTTACCAACGGCGAATTCTTTGTTTTCGGCCAAGTTTGAAGGCAAGAAGAGAAAGTGCGTGTTTTGTAGCAAATTCCACGAGAGCAAGGAATGCCACCTTGCTCAACAAATGAGTTTGGAGGAAAGGCGCAGCAAGCTGGCCAAAGAAAACTGTTGTTTTGCTTGTCTTAAGGTAGGACACAGAATGAAAAATTGCAAGGCACATCTTCGTTGCCCCCTGTGCACTAGTCCTCACGTTGTGATCATGTGTCATAAACTGAATACAAAGAAGGTCGAGGAGAAACCTGAATCTAAAATACAGGATGATAGGGAAAGGCAGAGCAATATCTCCATGAACATTCAGAGTGCCACAAAGGAGGTGTTTCTACAGACGCTGTGCATCAAACTGACACATAAAGGAAAGGAGAAGATGGTCCGAGCACTAATAGACAGTGGATAACAAAGATCCTACATTTTACGGAAGACTGCTGAGGAAATGGGATATAAACCTTTGAAGACCGAGATGATGATCCACAAGTTGTTTGGGGGCGCTGAGACCCGTGAAGAAGACCATCACCTGTATGATGTGAATGTAAGCAGCTGTGATGGTTCCTTTAATACCACGTTGCAATTGATTGACCAGAATGTAATATGTGGGAAGATTCCAAGGTTGAAGTTTGGACCGTGGATGAAAGAAATGAAAGCAAAAAAGATATGGCTGTCTGATGTGGGAACAAATCCATCCGACGTGGAAGTCCTGCTAGGAGCTGATGTTGCGAGGAGTCTTTTGCTGAATGAAACCCATAAGCTTGAATCAGGATTGGTTGCTGTGAGGACAACGCTTGGCTGGACCGTGACTGGTAAATTGAAAGACGAAGAGGGTAGTTCCCTGGCTTTGTATTCAACTACCCTGTTCATTCAATCTGCCTCTATAACCGACCTTTGGAACTTGGAGACTATAGGCATATCTGACCCCATGGAAAACAAGTCGAGAGAAGAGATGGAAGAAGCTGCACGTCATTACTTCCAAGAGACTGTAAAGGTTAATGCGGATAGCCGATATGAAGTTGTGTTACCTTGGTTGGAGAGCCGACAGTACTTACGGAACAACAAGGAGATAGCGGAGAAGAGATTGATCTCAGTTTCGAATAGACTGACCAAAGAAGGAAAGTTTGAGGAATATGGAAATGTGTTTCAGGAATGGATAAATGAGGGCATAATTGAAGAGGTTCCAGAAGGAGAAAAGGAAGACCTGTGCTATTATTTACCACACTGGGGAATCTTCAAAGAAAACTCTACCACCAATGTGAGACCCGTGTTTGATGGATCCAGCAAATCGAAGGATACTCCTTCTTTAAATGAATGTCTCGAAAAGGGTCCTAATTTGCTACAACAAATCCCTACTCTTCTATTGATGTTTCGAAAAAATAGGATAGGTGTAATTTCCGATATTAAGAACGCTTTCCTGCAGATATCTGTTCAGGAAAGTGATCGTGATTAATTGCGCTTCTTGTGGTGAAAGGATTCAAAGGATAGTGAATTGAAGGTTTTTCGACATTGCCGAGTCGTATTTGGTCTGAATTGCAGCCCATTTCTGCTGGAAGCAGTTCTTGACCTTCAATTGAAAGAGAGCGTAGACTACCAAGAGACAGCAAAAAGACTGAGAAATTCCTTCTATGTAGACAATTGTATCACCTCTTTGGATAATGAGGAAGAATTGGGTACGTTTATAGAAGAATCTACCACATTGCTGGCCAGAGCACGTTTTGATCTTCGTAACTGGGAGTACACAAGTATAATTCTCCCGAGTGCGACTCGTCAGTTCCTGAGGTAACCTCGGTACTAGGACTTCGATGGAACAAGACAGAAGATGTTCTTTCTTGTGAGAAAATTGACATGTCGAAGATTGACGACAAGATCACTAGAAGAAATGTATTGGCGGCTGCTCAGAGAATCTTTGATCCTATAGGATTCACATGTCCTGTCTCTCTAGTAGCGAAGTTGCTGTTGCAGGAAAATTGGCGGAAGAACATGAGCTGGGATGAAGAAATGGAGGATGACATGAGGAAGAATTTTGAAATTTGGCATCAAGAACTTGAGGTATTGCCTGATATTAAAATTCCCAGACAAATGGCACGCTGCAAGACACAGGAATCTAGGAGCCTTCATACGTTCTGCGACGCAAGTGGAGTAGCATATGCTGCGGTTGTGTTTCTTCGTTCAGAAGATGGAAAGGACACAAATATAACGCTTCTTCAAGCAAAGTCTCGTGTAGCCCCGCTGAAAAAAATGACTATTTCACGGTTGGAACTCCTAGCTTGTTCAATTGCAGCTCGCCTTGCATTTTCAATAAAGGCAAGTTTAGGATTAGCAGAGCTTTCAACATATTATTGGACAGATTCTACAACAGCTCTCTGCTGGATCAAGAGGAAGGAAGTCTAGGGAACTTTTGTAGCAAATCGGGTGAAGGAAATTAAACAGTTGTCTAACCCTGATAGCTGGAATCATGTACGTGGAGTGAATAACCCGGCTGACCTACCTTCTAGGGGTTGTTCTGCTTCCAAACTCATGACGTCGAAATGGTGGGAGGGCCCTCATTGGCTGAGATCTCCTAGTTCGGAATGGCCTCTCGACAATGCCTTGCCTGATGAAGAAAGGATAAATGAAGAGAAAAGGAAAGGAATTTCAACCGTACTAGTTTCTGTGGAACCAGAAGAAAAGTGGTATCTGAAATACTTTTCCAAGTACTCAAAAGTTGTCAGGATGACAGCCTGGATTCTACGATTCATCCACAACACAGCAAAAGGGGGCGAAGCACGTTTTTCAAAGGAAATCCAAGTCGAAGAATTGCAAGTAGCTGAAAGAAGACTGTTGAAGATTGTTACGCAAGAGATGCTCGCCGAAAACGAGCAGTCCTTCAAAAATCTGAACGTGTTTGAAGATGAAGGAGGATTACTTCGAGTTAAAACGAGGTTAATAAGGAGACCGGACGATGAATTATTCCTCACTCCAATAGGGATGTAGCCTGAGAAAGTTCGCGCCAGATAGCGCTCGTGTAGTACTGGGCAAGCGCAAAGCGATCGTCCTATGTTTCCCCCAGTCAGCTGCGAGGAATGTCTAGATTGTGACCGAGTTTTATAAGCTAAAGTAAATTATATCTTCTCTAATTTTACTCCAAGACTATATTAATTAATTCTATAGGTATATCCTCTAATATATTATGAACGATTTTCAGCGTTTAAGCGTTAAACAGCTGCAAAATGAGCTACGGACTAAGGGTGCTAAAACTAGTGGGAGGAAGGAAGAATTAATAGGCTACAGCGGTAATAACAAAATTTTGACACGCTTTATTATTCAAATAATGAATAGGAGTCAGAATGCTTGAGTATTGTAGGCCTATATTGATAAATTTATCTCCATAAGGCTTAAATCATAAATAGAGATTTCCCAGTCAATGCATGTGAGTTTTTCAAAGTGAATTGCCATGCCCTGTTGTTCGGATTCCACGTAAAGAGGAGGTCCCGTGGCTCATGATCTCTAGATTAACGGTCACGTAAAACTACAATGTTCCTTTTATAAATAGAGATTTAAATATTCACTTGCTCCCCTTGCTTCGATTCATGTCTTTTTATTGGTTGATAGCTTACTGTCATGTTTTAAGGTAAACATAATCAAAGAAAGTTGATACCGGTATTATATAACCTCAAAATGCATTGCAACGTTTGGTTCTTATGTAATTTCGTCAATTTCTTAATACGAATCGTTTCTGTACCCCTTGGAAACGACTTATTTAAAAAGTTTGAGAATCCCTGCTTTAGGGCCACGAACTGTTTCCATTCATCTGGCTAATTTATGTCTCAAGAATGTAGAAGTCAGTCGCTACCGGTACTAAATTCTCCGTCGAGCAGATGGAAGTTGACGATTAATTCTGATTTCAAGAAACCAACCATAATACGATTTTGGCTGTTAATGTTGTGACATTTATTCTTGAAGTATTTGTCCGAGTATTGATGCCTTTGAAAATGGGAGTCACAAATGTTACATTCACTTCTTCCTGTATATTGACGATTTCTTCCCGTACCGTACTTCAATGGAGATAATTTATGCAGATCCGATATTGTAGGCTTATTGTGGTAAACCAGCAATTTTCTTGTGTGCGGCCTCTTCCTTATTTTGGCTGTGTTCGTGGTCCACGGAAAAAGCGATGGAACAGTGCCCGGTTTTAATCTTGCTCTCTCGCCTTCAAATACAAACGCATATATTCAGTGGTTGTTATCGAAATGTCTAATCAGTTTATAGGTAGGAATTATTTCCCTTTGTAAATCACGCTTGCCCAACACAGTTTTCGTGAAGTCATCGAGTTGAAAATGATGGGAACACACTTTAATATGTTCGGTCAGATTTTCTTCACCGAAATGTTTCCTTCTAATAGCATGTAACCATTTCTTCCTCATTTCTTTATTTTGTGAAAATTGGTGACACGAAAACGGGCTGCCCTGATTATTGTAAAGAGGAACACTGCAATAGCTCGGCATAGTCACGAAAATAGCAATTTAAACAACTTAAATTCGTGGATATTAGCGGCATGAGAACACAGGAGACAAATGAAGAGCGCCTTGCGCTTACCCAGTACAACAGCAGTGCGCTCTATCGGTGCTAGTTCTATACATCCCTATTCTGCTACCAGCTAAACACCAGCTAGTTCACATGATGATCAAGGAGAAACATCTAGAAATGTCTCATGCTGGAGTACAAGTTCTTCTCTCTACTTTGCGAGAACGGTTTTGGATTGTTAATGGCAGAAGGACAATAAGAAAGGTGATTTCTGGCTGTGTCAGGTGCAGAAGACACCAAGCAAAGGGGATTACCATCGAAGTTGCACCTTTGCCAGAGGATCGGATTAGAGACGCTTCTGTCTTTGAAATTGTAGGAATTGATCTGGCTGGCCCTTTATACCTCCGAGGAGGTGAAAAGGTCTGGGTGGCGCTATTCACGTGTGCGGTCTTCAGAGCTGTGCATTTTGAACTCGTTAGGACTCTATCTACTCCAGGGTTTCTGCAAGCATTGAGGAGATTCGTCGCTCGAAGAGGGAGACCAAACATCATTTACAGTGATAATGGGACAAATTTTGTGGGAGCAGAAAATGCTTTCAGTGAAGTTGACTGGATTAAAATAAATGTTGAGGCTACGTGCATGAGAATTGTTTGGAAATTCAATCCTCCCACTGCTGCATGGTGGGGCGGGTTTTGGGAGCGTATTGTTCAAATGCTGAAGAAGCTGTTGCGACGAGTACTAGGTCGTTCCTCCTTAGACTATAAGCAACTATTAACGGTTCTGTTGGACGCAGAGGCAGTCATCAATTCTCGACCTTTGACTTATTTGTCTGAAGATAGTGATGATTTGGTAGCGTTGACACCTGCAATGTTTCTTCAGGATATTCCGAGGGTGGGAGTACCCGATATTGATCACATTGATCAGCTAAATCATGGAAAAAGGTTCAGGCACATGCAGCATTTGAGGGCAGAATTGCGAAAAAGATTCAGACTAGAGTATCTAGGGCAACTTAAACCGGGAAAAGGCAAAGCAAATTCACATCGAGAATTGGAGGTGGGAGAAGTAGTGATCCTTGGAAGTGACCGTGCACGTAGAATGGACTGGCCTTTAGGAAGGGTGGTTTCAGTACATCCCGGAAAGGACAATGTCGTCAGAGTGGTCAAGGTGAAGACTACAAGTGGAGAGATGAAACGGCCTGTGGAGAACATCTATCCTCTAGAAGCAACTCCGTTTACTGAGTGGCAGTGAGAAGAAGAGGTCTTGGATAAAGACCCTGGTGTTCCTGTTTCGAGCTCTGGTGTTCCTGTATCGAGCCCTGGTGTTCCACATTTGTGTTCGACCAGGTGTGGGAGGAAGATACGAATTCCATCCCGCCTCAATTTGTAAATTTTCCTTGATCTGTAATATTTGAAGTACAGTGGTTTTAATCATAGTATGATAAAAAAAAGTTGGGAGGATGTTATGGAACAGGTTAAAAGAGTCTACTAAGTCGTTTTTGGACCATAAATGGCGGCCGCTGGCTGGGGGGCCATCTTGTGGTGTTTGGACTCTGTGACAAAAGACTGTGGCAGTTGTTGTTCGTTGTTCTATGTTTGAATATGTCTGTTGTATAGTTATGTAGTGAAATAAATAGTTAAATAAGTAATGGTTAACACTAATTCGGTGAATTAGTCCCTTAACAAAACATCTACACTGGAGTGGGCGAGACTTTACATAATTGACAATTTTTACAGCCTCATTAAGAACGTCCGTCAAGTCTGGTGAAATGTTCTTCGCCACAAGGGCATGTCGATGCAAGATGCAATGGCTACTGGTGGCGCCATATTTTTTTATTCTTGATACAGTCCTTTTCAATTTTCCCACTATCGCTGCAGCCCCATCGCTGCTTACGTTAACACACTTTTCCCAATCAAGATCATGTTTACGCATGTAACAATATCTGATTTAAAAAATTTCTTCCCCAGTTGCATTGGTCTCCAAAGGTGCTCATAGAAACAAATCTTCTTCCATACTTTCTTTGAATGGATACCTCACGGAAACAAGCAATATCGCAAGTCCGGCGACATCTGTACTCTCGTCCAGTTGTATTGAATATGCTTTACAGTTTTTCAGTCCCTGAATTAATTCGTCTTCGACATAGTCTGCGATATTATGTATACCCGGACACAGTGTTGTTAGATCATTGGATCTCTGAAACTTTTTTCGCCGCTTCCACTCCAAGCACACAGCCGACTATTTCTTTGGCGAATAGGTGCTTGGATACAACACGAACTCCACCTACCTTCGCATTGAAGACAATCTGATAGTTAGCCTCGTGTGGTTTTATTTTAAAATCAGTTTAAAATTTGATTTTTAAAATTTATCGCGGAACCCCTGCGATGCCTTCGTGGAACCCTAGCGAAACCCAGTTTGGGAACCGCTGTCTTAGAGCATATAACATTGTGCAATTATTTTAGATAAGAGTTAATTGTAAAATTCTAAGTTTATATAGCCTACAATTAGTGGCAATACAAAAAAAAGTTGTAAAATACAACACAACACACAAATAAAATTTTATACTTAATGAATTTTCTATTATGGGATGGCCTATGGAGTATGAATAGCAAATATCTAAATATTTGTCAATTTATTAAGCAGAAAGGTAAACAGTTTTTTTTGTTGCAAATTGATAATTTATTTCTCAAAAGTACCGTACTGTGGAATTCTCAGTTTTGCCTCACAAGGCTGAGTGTACCCCGTTCCAGCCCTCAGACCAGAATTAAAATTTCTTGGCAGAGCCGGGAATTGATTTGGGATCTCCTTGACGGCAGCCAATGATGCTAGCCACTACACCACGAGATAGTCTAATTTCAATCCTTATACTGCTTATAACTTAACCAATAAGTTAAGATTAGGGTACAACCAAATTTATAATTATTTTTTGTTTTTACCAAAGCAACACTTTCTTAATTTTTATTGGCTTTTTTTCGGTGGGGGGGTGGGGAGGAGTTCCCCTACAGCACCCCCTTTATATACGCCCTTGTTTCAAGAAGGATTTGTTACTAACAGGTTCTTCTATGGTGTATGGTATTCTCTTAAAAATTTATTATTTTCTTAATTGAACAACATCATCCTCCCCCTTATACAGTTTAAGGTCGGGTCGGGGCATTTATGGTACTTCTGCCCCTCCACTCTTCCAGTCTTAAGTCGATCCATCGTGTTCGATGTCTTCCTCTTGCTCGTATCCTCCAACTTGTGTATCGGTATTCTTCCATCTTCCATTCGCTTGACATATCGCAACCATTTTAACCTACTGTACTCCTCCCGATTCCTTCATTCAACTTGTCTACTCCAATGTCCACCATTTCTCACTTTATCCTGTCATAGGCCTACTTCGTGAAAAGTTCATTTCACTGACCTAAAGTTTACTCTCCTGTCTTCATGTCACCGTCCAGGTCTTTATCTCTACTTAGTATAAAACAAAGTCCCCGATGTCACTGGTAATCTTGAGAACCTCTGGCTGAATTTCATGCGGTTTTAACCATTCTGTAATGGATTTCTCGTGGAAGGTTTCTGTAGAAAATAATTTATTTATGATCAACGGAAGCCAAGCAGTAACAATCCAGTGAAAAAGTTAAAGAAAAATCTGGCGTCCGTGCGCTTTTTAAGCTTGCGCTGGGCAAACCGCTATATATAAGTGTAAGAATTGTTCAGCATGAAAAGTTCTACAAAAACGTCCCCGAGAGCATATCTCTATCTTCAATACATCGCCCACTATAAGTGTTTTTACGTTTTCATTTCTTCCTACAATCTCCATTCAATTACTGAGGCGACAGTTTACGACATAGCTAGGGGCGAGCCTATCACCCCAGTTACAGCCTAGCTAGCGGGCAAGCCTATCACCCCAGATCCAGCCAGCAGCAAACTGTCGAGTCGTGTTAAGTTAAGACTTCAGAGAAGAGTGGTTGTGTTTGGAGTTTCCCTGGAAGTGAAACTCGGCTTTTCTTCATTTCGCCTGTGAACTTTTCGTTCCGCAAAATACACAGGCAAGTTAAGATTGGACGGAAGAGGAATTTGTGTTTCATGCACTTCGCCATTCTTAAATTAAGTCTGACAAGAATTCGTTGCACATGCATCTCCATGATAACATAATTAATGATGCAGTCAGTGTTTTCAACCCACCATACCGAGGCGTGAAACGTATATAGGTTCATTGACATCGAAAAAAAAAGTGCGTTTCCCGTAAAGCATTCTTACCTGTTCTCGGCGAAGCCAGGGCGGGTTGTTAGTTTCAACAATAAGTCAATAATTAATTTGTACTAACAGTCTCAGAATAAAGATAATCATATCTTGAAAGGCATATAATTGAATAATAATAATAATAATAGTGTTATTGGTTTTACGTCCTTTTTAACTACTCTGGCTTTTAGTGACGCCGGGGTGCCAGAATTTTGCCCCGAAGGGGATCTTTATCGAGCCAGTAAATCTACGGACACGGCTCCCTCGCATTTGTGCACTCTCAAATGCCAGCTGACTCCACCAGGATACGAACCTGCAACCTTGGGCTCAGCAAGTGAGAACGTTACCGCTGAGTCAAAACACAATTATAAAAAACTGAAAAATAACTATCTATGAAGTCCATCAGGAACACATTAAATGCTTAGCTAATTTAGCAATTTTAGTAATCTTATGGTGTAAGCTAATAAAAGAAGTAATTCCGCATTTTCACCGAGCGAATCCGTACCGAACATGGCCCGACAGCTTTCGGTCGAGCCGATGCGGCTGAAACTAGCTTTTTTGGCCGAAAATGACCGTAACCGTAACCGAAACCGAAACTTCGGTCAGTCAATAGTAAAACCGTTGGTCTTATGGGAGTTTCACTCCTAGTGTTGTTGTTCACTGGTAGGCTAATATTCTGCCCCTTCCCCTGCGCCTCTGTTACTGACCATGTAAGATCAGAGGCCCTTAAAAACAAACAACTGAACATAGAAATGAATAAAACATTAAGAATGCGATCCCATCGTTAATATTTACATATGTTTACTCAGGCGCATATGCAGTACTAGTCTAATGGAATTTCAAATTGATTTTTATCCGAAATGAGCTGATACCATATTGAAAAGTATCATCCATCATGCGGAGGCTGTAATTAGCTGCTCTGTATAACGTGCCATCGTATTAAGTTGTTGTTGCTTATTATAGGGGCTGCGTCATAGAGCTCCGTGTATTTGTGTCTGACAGGGGCGTATATAGAGTTTTATTTCGGGGGGTGCCCAACAGGGGGTTAGGGGGCATGGTATAGGCCCAAAGAATAGGGGGTCTGGGGTTCTCCCCGGGAAACGTTTGTATAATTTGGTGCAAAATGATGAGTTTTAAGGCTATCTGGCATCACTTTTTCAACCAATTTGTTGTGATGTTTTATGTTTGGTTAATGTCAAACACAACTAAGACCATTTTATGATAGTTTTTATTAATACAATCACCTTGCTCTGTTGATAGTATTTACATGGAGAGAATTAATGTTACTGTTTTGATTTACAACTCACACTATAATATAAAGTCAAGGTTTCTTGAAGCATTGCCAAATCGGTTCATAACTTCTGCGTCAGTGAGATGTATGTCTCTGTGAATAGATTACAATACTAGACCATTGAGTCTGGTTTCAGAAGTAGAATTTCTTAAGTATGTTTTCAACCAACTCAAACTCCGTTCGGCAGTACCGGTAGCTACGGAGAGAGGAAAATTTGCCAAAAGTTTGATAAGTGTATAAAAGTTAGTGAAAAAACTTTTGTCATACGCTTCAAGGGCACTTGTTGCTGTTCTTGGTTCGTTCATAAGAGCGAAGGCACTGGACAGTAATAAGAGGTTATGTTGTTACACCTAAGATCGGAGCAAGCCGCTTGTCACACTGTTTACATCGCTCTACCGTCGCCTCGCTTTGCAACGTTGCCATATGTCGCTTAGTAACAATAGTACCTTCGCCTCGCTTTGCAACGTTGCCATACGTCACTTAGTAACAATAGTACCTTCGCCTCGCTTTGCAACGTTGCCATATGTCGCTTAGTAACAATAGTACATTCGCCTCGCTTTGCAACGTTGCCATATGTCGCTTAGTAACAATAGTACATGATTATATTGGTTTGCAATGTTTTAATTCATAAACAAATAATATATGTGACAAAAAATTTGGGGGGGGGGGGCGGGCCCCCGCCCCCCCCCCTTTTATACGCCCCTGGTATCTGATAACCTGAGTTATTGTGATCGCTGTACTAGTGTGTCTATTTGTAAATTATTATCATTATTATTATTATTATTATTATTATTATTATTATTATTATGGAAGGCGGCACTAGGATTGTACACCCCTATGGAAGACGGTACTGGGATTGCACAGTTCGTTTCCCGGTCAATGCATTTGAGATTTTCGAAGTGAAATGCCATGTCCTGTGGTTCGGATTCCACGTAAAAAGGAGGTCCCGTGGCTCATAATCACTAGATTCACGGTCACGTAAAACTACAATCTTCCTTTGGGATTGCACAGCCCTACGGCAGGTGGTTACCAGGATTGTACAGCCCTATGGAAGGTGGTACTAGGATGATACAGCCCTATGGAAGGTGGTACTAAGATTGTACACCCCTATGGAAGGCGGCAGATTGGGGAGGGTTTAAAAGATTCCTGACCCGCGGTAATAGAATACTATGGAGCCACCACCTCAATAAATGTGTATTATTATCTCGGACAAGCCTGCCAACATTCTACCTGTCCCTTTATGGCCTTCACACATTTCTCTTTAAATTAAAACTCCAGTGTTAGTTATTGCCGTTATAAAACAGTCTTCAGATACAACAGGACTGGGATGTCCTCCGAGATCGTGCAGGCTGAATTGTTGTTTGAAGGTGCGGAACTTTTAGACGCATCACAGTTATTTAGAGTACAACTCATAGTCGTAATAGAAATCATTACAATAATTAATTAACATAGCAATAAAAAAAGCCACAGTAATAAACAATTAAATTAGATACACAATAGATAACAAGTAGTTCCGTAACGAACTAGAGAGACTACTTTTCTTAAAATTTAAGATTGATGCCAATCTATATAGACCTATCTAGAATAATGACGAAATCAACTTGATAATATTAACATTTCTAAGAACTGCAGTTTGAAATACACCTGATATAGTGTGGCCTAATATAGTAACTTACAATAGTTGGCAGCCCTGGTGACTCGGAATATATTCTTAGTTCCATCTCTTACGGTATAGAATGCACATACAAAATTTGGTTGAAGTCTAATGGATAGTAAGTATGCTGTTTGATATTGAATTTATCAGTGCGCGTAAAATCATGTTGGGAACAATGTCATGCATGTGATGCTCAGAATTAATCTGAAATATTACGATCTATTATAGTGACAATTTTAGATAAAATCCATTTGTTAGTGTAGAAGTTACATGTAATTAAAAATTGAAACTATCAGAAAGCTTAGAATCATGTTGGCAGCACTGAGGTATATTAGTTACTACAAAGTAATCTTGAATGTCAGGTACTATATGTGTGCAAAGTTTAGAGTTGTTGGCTTGCATACTTTCTGATATATTGATATTAGGTTTAAAACATTTATTAACAGTTGGTAGCCCCGGTGGCTTTTTATAATACGCACAGTCATATCTGTTGTAGCACACATAATACATACAAAATTTGGTGAAATCCGATCAATAGTATAGAAGTTACATGCATTTAGAAATTGGACTTATTGGGTGGCTTAGAATCATGTTCGCAACACTGGCATATATGGACTTCTGAATATTAATCTGAAATGTTAGTGTCTATATGTGTGCCAGTTTTGGAATAGTTCGCATGCATAACTTCTGAGATATCCAAGATAGAGTTCAAATTTCAATTGCGATTTTTCAGCATTGGTAGCACTGATGTCAATTTCAAATATGGCCGTGAGATATTCAGGTAGAGATCTTTTCTCTTACCAAATTTGGTTTCAATAGCTGCGGCCGTTTTGGAGTTTAGGCGGGCAGACAGACAGACACACACACATTTTCCCGGATCGATCTCATAGTCTACTTTTTCCTCATTTTTGCAAAATGAGAAAAGTAGGCTAAAAATCAAATTAAAATCATAGACACATAGGCATGTTCGCTCTTGTTGCCATGGTAACTAGGTATCAGAGACCTCAACGCAAAAACATTCGTTCCTTGAGTGATGTTGCTATGAAGCATCCAGACGTTCCACGGCTTGACTGGTGTTCAGAGATCTTAAGTTCCAATCCCCCTCCACTCCATGTGAATGCCGGGATAGTACCCTACTTCAAGTCCCGGTAACTTAAAACCGACCACCTCGTGGTGTAGTGGGTATCACTCTTGGCTGTCACCCCAGGGCTCCGGGTTCGATACCTGGCTCTGCCAAGAATTTTAATTCTGGTACCCTCAGTCTCATGTGGAAAAACTGAGAAGAGGATTCCCACCTCAGTTCACCTGGAAGTGGTTTTCCGTGATTCCAGGTGAATGCCGGGATGGTTCCTAAATGAAAGCGGCTTCGGTGGCGTAGTCGGTAGAATGCTGAACTGCTGTGCCTAAGATAGCGGGTTCAAACCCGGCCGCAGTCGTCAGATTTTTTGAGAGCGTTAAAATCCTTCAGTATGCCTTCCTTTGGAGGGGAAGTAAAGCCGTCGGTCCCATGTCATAGATTTATGGCATGTAAAAGATCCTTCCACAGACTAAACTTGTGTGCAGCTAAATTGTAGGTTAGATTTCGTTGGAACGCTCTATCAAAGTTCCAACGTTCACAACTAGATATCAGTGACATCTGGTGGCGAAAGTTGGAACTACTTGAAATTGAACGGAACTTGTAGCTCACCCCATGGGTGTCCGCTTGAAGTAGCTACAGCCTCTGGCGAGCCGAACATGTCCTCCGACACTCCCGGCACTAAAAGCCATACGATAAATAAATAAAATCCTAACTGAAGGCCACGGCCACCTCCTGCCCAATCCTCATCTCAATTACTAATTCCACCCAAGTACACGGGGCTACATATCGCAAAGCCTCTAAAGAAATGAACAACAACAAAGCATTAATACTGGTACCACATAGTTTTTAGGATTTTCTGGACGTGAGGAAGTGTCTCAGAAATAAGGTACTGTAGTTCCAAAACTTGTAGTTTTATATAAATTGCAGTCAATGGCCATAGCTGGGTATTTTTGATTGAACGTCCGTGGGCTCCCAAAAAGTTCAATTTCAAGAAAGGTAAATGTGCCAAATAAGGCTCACTTAACGTTTAAAGAATGTTTGTATTTTTACTAGAAGGGGGGAAAAATCTGAGCATTGTCCTGGATTTAACTTGAAGGCAAGCAGTAATGAAAACATGGGATGTTAATTATAAGGTACGTTCAAAACGTAACGAGCCGGAGGCTGGAATGCGCAAACCGGCGACGACATCCGCTAATTGTGGCGTGTGTAACGAGGTGTGGTTCCGACCAGAGCGTGGAAGGTCACAGCCCGTCGCTAGAGGGCACGCGTGCACGTCACGTGACGATACAAAGCGAGAAGCAACATGCATCAATCGTCCAACGCTGCCAGTCGCATTGCAAACAGTGACATTGTAACGATTCGATCCCATAGCTGTTATATTTAAAGGGTTATTCATTTATTATCATGTTATTATTATTATTATTAACTAGTACATCCATGAGATGATTTTTATATCAGATAATTGTAAGCGGTTTTGATTATTATATTCAATTAGATTTTTATTAACAATTACTTGTAAAGAGACGAAGTATTATATATTGCAACAAGACTGGCGATATGGACTAACCCTGTGCGTCACAAACTGAACGACGTAGTAAGAATTTCACCACGGCAAACTGCGTCATTTTCCTGAGATGTTAAGAAACCCACTATGGTGTAACCAACACGCCATTTTCTACGGTATATACGCGTCAATATATATTGCAAGTTATGAGTCAAGAATGGAGAAGGCTAATAGAGAGGGAAGCTGTGACACCACGTGACAAGGAAGTCATTAGTATTTGTACCTGCAACATCGGACAAGACGCATTGATCTATAGCTATCAATGAAGGAAGGAAGTTGTAACCTTGCTTTCTGGGTCCTAATGGACTGAGCACCGAGAGTCGACACTGAACGATGTCTTGCCGACATCTATATCAATACATAATGGGTTATATCCCTGATCAAGAGTCTTTCTACAGATGGCAACGTACTTAATGAGGATATTTCATAATAATTGAGATATCACATCATTTTTTTAAACATAAGCGACGTAACATCGAGATCATCGATCATTTCTTAAATATGACGAATCTTCGACTGGGTGAGCCAACAATTCAATAAAACTATCGTCTCTATTATAATTTAACTTCAATTAACTTTCAATTCATTTTAATATTCATTTTCTTTTAAATAATTAATTGCCGCATTGAGTAATTTTAAATTCAATTGTGTGACTATCACTATTCTGTTTTATTAGTATTTTGTTCTTGAGTAAATAAATTCATTTCCTTTAACGTAATGCCTATTTCTTTCATTGTAGTTGGTACTTTAAGGCAATCATACTCCTTGATTAAATACGGATTGGTTAGATGACTTTGTCTCACTACGGCCCGGGTAAGTGGTTCTCGACTCTACTGCTGATAGCCGAGGTTAAATCAATAAATTTCGATTCACTATCTTAAATAGGAATCTGGCGCTCAACAACTTATTATATTACACTATCACAGGTAAGGTCACACCACAGTGTATATTATTTATTCATATCATGTTTGTTTTATTGAACCACAATAGTCATCACCACGTTCAACGACTCATTAAAAATGTTACATTTGGCGCCACAAAGTAGGGCACGAAAACCATTCGGTATTTAGTCAGAGGAGTGTATAATTTCAGTGCAAATTGTCAGTGCTTTTGGGGGACAGTGAAGTGAAGTGAAATTTTGGAAGGGCAATTGTTATACGGTGTACTTCGAGATGTCGGAGGAGGAACAGAGGCAGTTGAGAAGTAGGGATGCAGTCAAGAAAGTTAATTATAAGGAGGTTGATAGCGGTAGCGATGTTGAGAGCGTAGAGAATAATACCAAGATGTCGGAGGTAAATCTTGAGAGTAATCCTGAAAATAATCCTGAGGTTAACCCTGACACGAATTCAGAGGAAAATCTCGAGACGAATACAGAGGTACATCCTGAGACTAGTGGTAGTCTAGAGAAAGAAAAGTCTATAGAGATTCCTGAAGATCCATTAACTGTGTTTATGAGGGAGATGAGAATTAATAGTAGGGAGATGAAAGAAGATATTGGTAGGCTAAATCAAAATATGGAAGAGAATAAGAAAGATAATTTAGAAAGTAGGAAGGAATTCAATGATAAATTTGAGAAATTAGATAAAGATATGAATAAAAATAGTGAAGAGAATAAAAGAAATTATTTGGAATTCAATGGTAAATTTGAGAAATTAGATAAAGATATGAATAAAAATAGTGAAGAGAATAAAAGAAATTATTTGGAATTCAATGGTAAATTTGAGAAATTAGATAAAGATATGAATAAAAATAGTAAGGAGATGAGAGAAGAGATGGGTAGGCTAAATCAAGATATGAGTAAAATAAATCAGAAGCTGGAAGAGAATAATGTAAAACTAGACAGTGTGGTTAAAGTCAATGAAGAATTAAGTATGAAGTATGATATGCTACAGGAGAGTATTCAGGGGGTGAAACAGGAAATCAGAGGTGAAATTAAGGAGGAGGTAGAGATGAAGGCTAAAGATATTATTAAGACAGTAGATAAGAAATTAGAAGCAGCAGAAAGTAGGATTCAGGAAAGAATAGTAACTGTGATTGAAGAGAAAATAGCAACTCAAGGTGAAAGTTTTAGCAAATTGGTAGAAGTGGAAACTAGGCAGGTGGTAGAGACTTTAGGGGAAACTGCAGTAGAATCAGTAAAGACAGCCTGTAAGGAGACTGTAATTGAAAGTAGATTAGAGTCATTGGAGATTGTAGGTGAAAGCAGATTGGAATCGGAGAAGATCTTAGGTGAGGAACGGCAAATAGCGGAGATTTTAGGTGAAATCAGATTAGAGTCAGACGAGATTTTAGGTGAAAGCAAATTGGAATTAGTGGAGACTGTAATTGAAAGTAGATTAGAGTCATTGGAGATTGTAGGTGGAAGCAGATTGGAATCGGAGGAGATCTTAGGTGAGGAACGGCAAATAGCGGAGATTTTAGGTGAAATCAGATTAGAGTCAGACGAGATTTTAGGTGAAAGCAAATTGGAATTAGTGGAGACTGTAATTGAAAGTAGATTAGAGTCATTGGAGATTGTAGGTGAAAGCAGATTGGAATCGGAGAAGATCTTAGGTGAGGAACGGCAAATAGCGGAGATTTTAGGTGAAATCAGATTAGAGTCAGACGAGATTTTAGGTGAAAATAGATTAGCGTCAGAGGAGATAGTAGGAAAAAGCATAGTAGAGTTGAAGGAGATTTTAGATGAACGCAGGATAGCTGTAGAAGAGACTATAGAATGTAGCGAAAAAGAAGTGAAGAAGATGAGAGAAAAGATAGGGATAGAAGTAGGTAAGATAAAGAAAGTACTAAGCACCCAAGAGATTAAGATGCAGACAATCATAGATAAATTAGATAGGCAAACTAGGGAAGAATTTAGTCCTGTGATAGAGGAAGTTAATATGAAATTATTAGTGGCAGAGAAGCGTGCGTTAAGTCATAGTCAGAAAAACATAATTAGTAAACAGGTTAAGAGGAGGAGAGAGATAGATAAGAGGAGAAGCAATGGGCAACGGCTAAAGAGAAAATTAAATATTAGTAGTGGAGAAGTGAAGGGAAGACATGTAGGTAGATATTTTAGAAGTAAAATGAAAGAAAAGAGAATTAAGTTGCTAGAGGAGAAAGAAATCAAGATGAGAGAGAGAAAGAAAGCATATGACGTGCAGTGGCGTACTGAATTAGCCAGACTTGGGGATGTGAGAGGGGGAAAGCCGAAGTACTGTGTTACTATGGATGAATGTAGTACAGAGGAAGTAGAAACTAATGTAACACGGAAGGAATTATGTGGAATTCTAGTTAAAGATAGAATTGAAGATGAATGTGGTAAGAACGGTGAAATGCCAGTGAACGTATTTATGTAAATTTATATTACCGATAGTTACTGTTCCGTATGACTTAAATATTAAGTAATGAAGTTTAATAGGATTTAACAGAGGTAGATAAGGAACCTGCTGTGTGTAATTTTAATTCAGTCGTGAAGTTAGGATGGTAAGGGGCGCGTAGTGCCTACGCTTATTGATTTAGATTGACTAAAATCATTTAATTTGGAAGACAAAGGTTGTCGTGCTATTGAGCAATGCAGGTAAGTTGAATGTAGGTCCTTAAACTGCAGGTAAGTTGGATGAAGTGAGAATTAAATTTTAAAAATAGGAAGGTTATTACATAGGTAAGTAATCGAAAGAAAGTAATAATTATTATGGCAACCATAATTAAGAATATAATGGTAATAAAGATTTAATTCAAAAGTGAGTGAAGATAAGATGATACAGTGGTAATAAAACTAGTGAGTTGAAGAATTAAGTATTGATTTAATAAAGAAGTTTCAGTTGAGGACAGCGAGGTTATCAGCGGAAATATTTTGAGAAATTTATAAGTGGTTTAGAATTGTTAATGGTAATGCGTTGTATGAATTAACCAACATCGGGTTGAAATGAGGAAGTAGTAACTAATTAGGACATCTGGTAACTTACTTGGTGACAGATATGTGTGTGTGTATGTGTGTATTTTCACGTAAATGGACGTGAGTTTGAAGAAGTAGGCCAACGAAGGTAATGCCGTTGAGCAAAGTGGTTTTAAGTTTTTGGTAAGATGCCAAATGAAGTAGGTTGGAGGAAGTTTTTGGTAAGATGCCAAATGAAGTTTTTTAAGGAGGAAGTTTTGGTAAGATGCCAAATGAAGTTGTTTTTTGAGGAAGTTTTTGGTAAGATGCCAAATGAAGTAGGTTGGAGGAAGTTTTTGGTAAGATGCCAAATGAAGTTTTTTAAGGAGGAAGTTTTGGTAAGATGCCAAATGAAGTTGTTTTTTGAGGAAGTTTTTGGTAAGATGCCAAATGAAGTAGGTTGGAGGAAGTTTTTGGTAAGATGAAGTAGGTCAGCGAGGTATATTCCGTTGAGCAATAATTATTTTTTTATGGTATCTACGGGACTACGTGAAGTTAATAAGGGAGTTTTTTTTAAAGTATATATGGATGTATGCACACAAGGTAATAAGAGATTACAAAGGTAAGATTGTCCAAGTTTTTGTTACAGTTACGCACGTTTTAAAGATATTACAAGGCTTGTTATTGAGCTAAACCACTTTGTAGTAAAAAGTTACTGATGATTAATAACGAATTAATGATGTGGTAGATTGTTGTCCTACACACAGGTTAAAGTAAAGATAATAATTATAATTAAAAGGTTGACATAATATTTACTAATATTGAAAGGAATTTGTTATAATTCGACGTTTGAGGATTTAAAGATAAATCTTTTTTTTTAGTAGACAGGAAATTAAAGTTTTATTTATGTCATACGGAGTTAGTAAAGATAAGTTAATATTTTGAAGGAAGAATAAGTTGGTAAGATAAGTGTATACCTAAGGGGTAATAATGAAGTTACAATTAAAGGCAGGTGTAAGTTACGCATTTAATTTGATAGAGAAGAAAGTATCTGAACTGTGTTAGAACTCAGAACTTGCTTTATGAAGTGATTATGGGAGAATATTTGCTAATTATGAGTGTCAGTGTTATTGACTGTCAACTGGAACACTGTCATTATTTGAGGAAGACAATAGTTAGGAAAGCAAAGGGTGATGTTATTATTCCAAGGAGTTAGTCGAAGCATGTAAGATTTTTTTTTAGCTGAAATTTAATGTGTTATTGGTCAGTAAGAGGTGACCTGTAACAGTAAGAAGAAGTGGGATTATACCACGAATAGGGGAGGTTTTTGTATGTGACGTGTGATGTCACGATGAGTTTTGAGAGATTCTGGTATAGCAAGAGTGAGCTATAGTCCAGGCGGTCAGAACAAGTAGGAAGTGGTGTTTGGAGGACACGGTACTTAATTAAGAGTTTTGAGAGAAAACTAAGGGGGGTTTTTAGGCATTCAGCAAAAAGTCAAATCATGAATAGACTAAGTTCAAAGTATAAGAGCATTAATATTTTGTGGAACGAAATATTTATTCCGAGGAGTTTGTCATGTGTTTTTGTGAAATAGTTTAGTGATATACGTAATTCAGGTATTGAGTAGTATTTTGTCCAAGTCTTAATCATTTTGTTATGGTAAGTAAGGAATGACGTTACGGTAAAGTTATATCTTGACGCTAAGTTAAATTTTATAAAGTGAACGAGAAGTCAGATTTTATGTTTATTGGTGATTTTGAAAATTCAAGTTATTGTTTTCGAGAAGTAGTAAAGAGGAATTATGGTTTTATGAGAAGTTAAGAAGTCGTGGAGACTTAGGAAGTATTAATTTGGAAGGAGGCGGCCGTGGCCTAAGAAAGAATTAAGCCACGAAGGCAGGTGAGTAGTAACTTGGATATTTAAATGAACTGTTTAATAACTGCTTTGAGGTATTTCGATGTCATTATGTATTTGGGGAAATATTTACATGTATGACATATGCACTGAAATAGGAATTGCCTTAGGTATTTTGCTAAGTTATTTTTTTCTTCAATTATTGAAATTTTACTGCATTTGAGTCATCCCTTTATAAAGACGAAAGGAATATTGTATTGTTTGCATCCTATTATCGTGTGCTGTAATAGTTATTATGGGTTAATCAGCTGGTATTATAACAATGTACTTCTACGCCAGACTGATATACAAAAACTACGTTCAAAAGAGATGAAGCCAAAATTGTATGTCAGGCATACGATCACCGAAATATAAACGAGTGCAGCGTTGACATATATGTCAAAAATAAAAGTGAAGGGCATTTTATATGTATTTTTTTTACAGCATATAAAAAAAAATGAACATTATGAACATTTGGAAGAATGAGATGAATGAAAGTTAAAATATGATTTTTTTGTGAAGAATACATTTATGTATATTTTTTTTACAACATATATAAAGAAGAATGAACATTATGAACATTTGGAAGAATGAGAAATGATAGTACAAATATGTAAAGTGAAAAGAGTATGTTCTTGTATATCTTTATGTATTGTTGAAGGGTATTATTTGTATGTTGTCGTTATGGGGGTATTAATATTTAAATTTGTATTCATTTGTGTAGGATGTGTAGTGATATAAATAATGTTACATTTTATTTTAAATTATTTATATCAGGGGCGATTGTAACGATTCGATCCCATAGCTGTTATATTTAAAGGGTTATTCATTTATTATCATGTTATTATTATTATTATTAACTAGTACATCCATGAGATGATTTTTATATCAGATAATTGTAAGCGGTTTTGATTATTATATTCAATTAGATTTTTATTAACAATTACTTGTAAAGAGACGAAGTATTATATATTGCAACAAGACTGGCGATATGGACTAACCCTGTGCGTCACAAACTGAACGACGTAGTAAGAATTTCACCACGGCAAACTGCGTCATTTTCCTGAGATGTTAAGAAACCCACTATGGTGTAACCAACACGCCATTTTCTACGGTATATACGCGTCAATATATATTGCAAGTTATGAGTCAAGAATGGAGAAGGCTAATAGAGAGGGAAGCTGTGACACCACGTGACAAGGAAGTCATTAGTATTTGTACCTGCAACATCGGACAAGACGCATTGATCTATAGCTATCAATGAAGGAAGGAAGTTGTAACCTTGCTTTCTGGGTCCTAATGGACTGAGCACCGAGAATCGACACTGAACGATGTCTTGCCGACATCTATATCAATACATAATGGGTTATATCCCTGATCAAGAGTCTTTCTACAGATGGCAACGTACTTAATGAGGATATTTCATAATAATTGAGATATCACATCATTTTTTTAAACATAAGCGACGTAACATCGAGATCATCGATCATTTCTTAAATATGACGAATCTTCGACTGGGTGAGCCAACAATTCAATAAAACTATCGTCTCTATTATAATTTAACTTCAATTAACTTTCAATTCATTTTAATATTCATTTTCTTTTAAATAATTAATTGCCGCATTGAGTAATTTTAAATTCAATTGTGTGACTATCACTATTCTGTTTTATTAGTATTTTGTTCTTGAGTAAATAAATTCATTTCCTTTAACGTAATGCCTATTTCTTTCATTGTAGTTGGTACTTTAAGGCAATCATACTCCTTGATTAAATACGGATTGGTTAGATGACTTTGTCTCACTACGGCCCGGGTAAGTGGTTCTCGACTCTACTGCTGATAGCCGAGGTTAAATCAATAAATTTCGATTCACTATCTTAAATAGGAATCTGGCGCTCAACAACTTATTATATTACACTATCACAGGTAAGGTCACACCACAGTGTATATTATTTATTCATATCATGTTTGTTTTATTGAACCACAATAGTCATCACCACGTTCAACGACTCATTAAAAATGTTACAACATGGAGGCGCTAACCGAAGAGCAAAGAGGTGTTGATCGGTTTCTGACAGCGGAAGGAGTAGGGGGAAGGGACCTTAATCGCCGAATGTCACAAGTGTACGGCGAACACTGCATGTCCCTTGCAAGGGTCAAGGCGTGGCACAAGCGCTTCAGGGAAGGACGGGTGTCGTTAGCCGATGATGCCCGGTCTGGGGCACCCCCCTGCATTACCGATGACAACGTCCAGCTGGTTGATGCACTCATTACCCAGGACCGCTGAGTGACAGTGAACGCCATAGCCGCCTTGGTCGCTCCACGATAATGTACGACCTCATACGGCCAACACAGTCGCGGCACTTCTGGAGAAATTCAAATGGGAGGTTCTCGGTCACCCTCCATACAGTCCAGACCTCTCTCCCTGTGAAAACGCCATGTTTGGTCCCCTGAAAAGGGCTCAGCGGGGCCAACGATTCACCTCGGACGCTGTACGTGCGGAACTGGTTCACGTCGCAGCACAGGGAATTTTATGAGACAGTCATTCACCGCCTCGTGTCACAGTGGGACAAGTGCCTCAACAGCCAAGGGCCAATACTTCTAACATACAGGAACTGGTTTCTGTAATTATGCCTCCGGCTCGTTACTTTTTGAACGCACCTTATATAATCACTGGAAAATATTTCAGTAATAATACAATATTTAAATTGTGAGTAAAGGACCTTATTAGGATCACCCTTTCGAAATATGGCCCAATACTTGTTTGAAATATGGCCCATATGTAAATGAAAAGAGATAATGAAATGCACTTTAAGCCGAAAATATCAATACAGTATATTAATCTACATTGCCTCCGTAGCGTAGCGGTCAGCTTGGTTAGCTGCCGCCCCGGAGATCCTGGGTTCGATTCCCGGCTCTGCCACGAAAATTTGAAAAGTGGTATGGGGACTGGAACAGGGTCTACTCAGCCTCGAGTAGAGAGGGTTCGATTCCCACTTCAGCCATCCTCGAAGTGGTTTTCCGTGGTTTCCCACTTCGTCTTCGGACAAATGCCGGGATGGTACCTCCTGTAAGGCCACGGCCGCCTCCTTCCCACTTCCTTGCCTATCCATCCCCATCTTCCCCTCCCTTCCCATCTCTAATAAGGCCCCTGTTCACTTTAGAGGTGAGGCCGCCTGGGCGAGGTGCTCATCACACCTCCTCAGTTGTATCCACTCCGATCAGATGTTCCCAGCTCTAGGACATTGCCCGTAGTGGCGGTAGTGGTGAGTTCCCTCGCTGAGTCCGTGGGTTCCACCAACCTGGAGGGTTAACTCAATTTTTTTTTTAATACGAGCCTTACAGTAGACGCATATGATGTGTAACATCTGACATGTTATTCGAATAATTCCATATTACTTACTCGCATTATTTTAAGAATGAACTCATAGTGCTACCTTGAGCCAGCAAACATGAAGGATTCCTACGTGTTATTACCATCGGTAAGTTCTTATTACTATTATTTCTGTAATAACTACTTGTAAAACTCCAGT
Source organism: Meconema thalassinum (assembly GCA_946902985.2). Lineage (NCBI taxonomy): Eukaryota > Metazoa > Arthropoda > Insecta > Orthoptera > Tettigoniidae > Meconema > Meconema thalassinum. Next base: position 227,965,774 of record OX336395.1, on the reverse strand, counting down.
GACAAATCCTTCCAGCGAATTTGATATAATAGTGCTGTATTTTGGCCGACAGTACCTCGCTCGAGTGCTTACATTAAATAAGAATACAGCCAAAGTAGTAAGATTTAATAAATCATAATTGTTTTCAGCAAATATGATATAATTAATATTTTCACACCAAAGAACGACAGTTTGAAGATTATTTATTGTAAGAATATCTTAAATTGGGCCTCCAAACCTTGAAGTAAACCGTATGCGATTTACATTCCACATAGCCACGTGGCCAACAGTACGTCGTTGTACCGATCTCCACCACCGCGCGTGCTCATTGTTTCCGTCCCATCCACTTCCGTCCCTTTTCCAAGATCACTACCACAAAAATATCCAGATACCGATTGGAAAGATGTTACACATCAAAAATCTAGAAATCACATTCTTTGAAATTATATACACGAAAATTGTGTATGTTAAATTTCAAAAACATGAAGAAGATTTATTAAAATACCTAGAAATCGTAACAAAAAGAGCTTCGGACGCCATTTACTACTCGACTGAAGCAAACATCGCGGATTCGTTCACTTCAACAGTTGTAGTTTCTAGTCTAGCCGTTATAGGCTAGTAGCTATCAGAAACACTAAGCATCTTGTAGAATTTCGAATATTCTGCTAATAAAATCACAGATGGGCCTTAATTGGAACCGGGCCTTATTTGGCTCAAGTACCTTAGTTTCAACTTTGGCTACGGTACCAGATGCTACTGTCACTAACACTAGCTGCAAACGATGGAACTTAATAGAGCGTTTCTAACTAGCCAAATATAACCTAAAAATTTAGCGGTAGGTTCTTTTTCATGCCATACATCTATGAAATGGTCCCGCCGGCTTTACTTCCCCTCCGAAGGAAGGCATACTGAAGGATTTTAACGCTCTTAAAAAACTGACGACTTTGGCCGGGTTTGAACCTGCGATCTTCGGCATAGCAGTTCAGCAAGCTACCGACCACGCCACCGAAACCACGTTAAGCTTGTAGTTTTAACTCACCGTTGATCTTGCGATCATGTAGCTCAGGACCTAACTTCAGGACATGGCATTTCACTTCGAAAATCTCACGTTCATTGACCGGGAATCACAACCGGGTCATCATGACCCCTAAGGTACAGTAGTTCAAAAAGCGTGGCTACGCGTTACTGAATAATCCGTCACACTTCACATTTCAAACAAAGCGGAGGTAACTACTGCCACTGTCCGAATAGACCGCCTGCAATATGATATTCCTTGTCTGAATCCAGTGGCATAACTACGAGAGTGATTGGGTGAGTTCAATCCTCCCTCAAAGGCAATTAATTATTAAATATCCCTTTCCGTCCAAATTTCCCGCACCCCTTCCAGGATGGCTGAGGTGGGAATCGTACTCATCTCCCCTCACGTACCTCGTTCCAGCCCTCAGACCAGAAAGATATTTCTTGTCAGAGCCTGGAATACAGGGGTGTGCAAATAATTAGAATTAAAACAATCGGTCAGAATCTTTTATTTAAAAATCATTTTATCGACCAACTGCTGGCATATTTTATTACCCTACTTAATAATGTTTTCTCCACCGTGGACTTACACCTTTTCCCATAAGTAATTGCGTGTGGAATCTTTCAGAATTGGGTATTCCGAGGGATACCCAGGCTGGGTCCGTTTTTTATTTTTTCATTGACTAAGTCAGGTTTATTTATTTATTTATTTATTTATTTATTTAGCGTATGGCTTTTAGTGCCGGGAGTGTCCGAGAACTTATTCGGCTCGCCGGAGGCTGTAGCAGCTTCAATCGGACACCCATGGGGTGAGCTACAAGTTCCGTTCAATTTCAAGTAGTTCCAACTTTCGCTACCAGATATCACTGACACCTAGTGGTGAACGTTGGAACTTTGATATAGCGTTCCAACGAAATCTAACCTAGAAATTTAGCTTCACACATGTTTAGTCGGTGGAAGGTTCTTTTACATGCCATAAATCTATGACATGGGACCGCCGCCTTTACTTCCCCTCCGAAGGAAGGCATACTGAAGGATTTTAACGGTCTTCAAAAATCTGACGACTTCGGCCGGGTTTGAACCCGCTATCTTGGGCATAGCAGTTCAGCATGCTACCAACTACGCCACCGAAGCTATAAGTCAGGTGAGTTCAATCCACAGTTCATGATTCTTTGTATAGTTCAAGAGTGGACCATCAGTAAAATGACTCCAAATCCCTCTGCTCAAAATTCACACGAAAACAAGTAGTTCCGTGAAGAACTATACAGCCTATTTTCATATATCCTGCTCATGTTAATTTTCTCTATCAACATTAAAAATTTCAGTTTAATTGCTGTAACAGATTCGTAGATATTGAGAACCGTCTAAATATTTCATATGGTCGCCAGGATGGATTTTTATTTTTGTACTATTACATTAAGATGATTGTGTATGTGTGGTATTCAAACTTAAATCGCATGATTAGAACACAAGAAGTAAAAACGAGATTTTAAAAGTACGCACACCAGCCATCTTGTGATTATGCAAACAATTGAACAATTGAAATAAATTAGATGCCAGTGGATCAACATTTGTTTAAGCATTTAACGTGCAACGTTTCACGGCACTCGGATAGTTAATTTACGAGAAACGTCCATTTAAATATTTATACTTCGCGTCGCCGCCATTTTGGATTTGTGCTCACCAGGTTACTGAAAGTCCTATAGGTGAACATATGTTCATAGTCTCTATGAACATTAAAAAAATCAGTTTGGTTGCTGTAAAAGATTCATAGATATTGAGAACCGTCTAAATATTTCGGAAGCTCGCCATTTAGGTTTGTTATATGTATAGGCCATAGAGTTATGTACCATTCAAGGACAATTATTGCCTAGCTTCATTATTCAAACTTTCACTTCGATCGCATGATTACGACACAAGAATAAAAACGTAATTTTAAAATTTCGCACAGCCGCCATCTTGAGGTTATGTAAACAACTGAATTAAATTAGATGGCAGTGCATTACAATCTGCAAAATCATTTACTGTATCACTTTTCACTGCGCTCAGAGAGTTAAATCACGAGAAAAGTCTATTAAAATATTTCAAATTCGCTTGGTCGCCATGTTCGTTTTGTACTTTACAGGTTTATGAATTATACATAGGTAAACGTGTATCAGTACCCTTTATCACCGTACAAAATTGCATGATGATATCTGTAATAGTTTCGGAGATATAGAATGTCAGTGAAATATTTCGCACAGCCGCCATTTTGAGGCTATGTAAACAATTGAACTAAATTAGACTCCAGTGCATTGCAATGTGTATAAACATTTGCTGTACCAAGTTTCATTACGTTTGGATAATTAAATCGCGAGAAATGTCTATTTAAAAGTCTCAATTTCGCTTGACTGCCATGTTGGTTTTGTAGTCACCAGGTTTTTGAAAGTCTAATAGGTGAACTTCTAGTAGTGCCCTTTATCACCGTACACAATTTTAGGGCGATATCGGTAATAGTTTCGGAGATACTGAATGCTAGTGAAATATTTCGCACAGCCGCCATGTTGGATTGGTGAGACGTAACAAAATTTGAAGGGCACGGTCGAGGTCGCCGGGAATAGTGCTATGAACTTACCGAGTTTCAGTGAAATTGCTCCAGCCGTTTAGATTTTATTAGGGACACACACACACACACCTCACACACACACACACACACGCACACACACACACGGACAAAAGGTGATCTCATAAGCCTATTTTTTTCAAAATTGAAAATAGGCTAAAAATACAGTGAAATAATCAAAACTAAACGTGTGGCATTTTGCATTAGCAAAGCTCTTCTGTTGGTGGAAATTCTAAAAAATCATTTTACTTTGATTCTCTGAAAAGAAAATATAATTAAGGCTCTTGGTTAAACATTTTAAGTAATTTCACCGCCTTGCATACATATTTAGTGCATTAACAAAGGCCGTGAAAAATATAAATGCAATTTTGGGAAACTGGCGTCGAGTCTAAAATTTACACACCTCTGTAGAACTCGGATCTCAAAGGTGACATCCAAGAAAGCCGAGTTGGTCAATATCAAAGCGTGGAGGCAGTAACAAATAGCATAAATTCATGAGACTAAAGAAAATAATTGCGACGCTCAACGTAGAGTCTACATATAATTAATTACTTTAATAAAAATAAATAAAAAATAACCCCTGTCATAAACCCCCATAAAGGGCCTAGGCCTACCAAGCGACAGCTGCCCAGCCATTTGGCCTGCGGATATTGGGGTGACGCGTGTTCAGCGCATCGGGTCACCTTGGCCGTTAATCTTGGTTTTCGTCATCGGGGCTCTGCCTCACCGTCAGTCAGCTACTCAATTGCCCTCGCGAGGCTGACTGCACCCCGTTCCAGCCCTCACGTCAGTTTCTAAAAGCCCTGACGGAGCCGGGAATCAAACCCGAGGCCTCTGGGTGAGAGACAGGCGCGCTACCCCAACATCACGGGGTCGGCTACTTATTTACTTTATGCCTCTAAATTCGTTGTCCTTCAAATCCTCTATGAAAAAAAAAATGTTCTTGTTATACTAACGATGCCGCCGAAAATAGTATGCAAATGAAAACAACAACCATTCAATAAATAAGAATAAGAAATACTGTTCGAACTGGCAGACAGAATAAATACTCGTAGGTAAACAGTACTGTAGTTCTCTCACTAGCGGCGACTCTAACGTAAGGCAGGAGCACCCGCGCACAATGACCCACCACGGGATCCCAGCTGAGTACGGCATTGCTTCCACTTACTTCTGCCGGGCTCCTCTCCGTCTTCTTTCCTGTCGACCTATCTTGGTCAACTCTTGTTCTCTTCCGACCCCGATGGTATGAGGGTATCCGAGGCCTAGGGAGTCTTTCACTTTCTCGCCTCAATTGGCCCTTGTCTGATCTTTCCTGATCCCTCCTTCTTCTAGGGATCAGCCTTCTTTTTCTTTTCATGTTATCTCCTGCCTTCTGCTCAAGGCCCTCAAGGAGGCAGGGTGTATGTAGCCCCCCCCCCTCCCCCCCACTTCTGGTGCACCCTGGATAGTGCTACACCCTCAAGGGCTCACAGTATCTCCTGCCTTCTGCTCAAGGCCCTCAAGGAGGCAGGGTGTATGTAGCCCCACCGCTTCTGGTGCACCCTGGATAGTGCTACGTCCTCGTGGGCTCACAGTATCTCCTGCCTTCTGCTCAAAGCCCTCAAGGAGGCAGGGTGTATGTAGCCCCACCACTCCTGATGCACCCTGGATATTGCTACACCCTCAATGGCTCACGGCAGGTGAGTTCGGGAGTTGGTGACCCCGAGGGATTCCTGAGCTGGGTCCGTTGTTCCCCCTTTCTCCTCTGACCTTGGAGCGGGCCCTCTCCTCTTTCCTTTACCTATCTGACTTTCATGGCTCTCCTTCCTTCCAAGTCTCTCAATCCTCATTCTTCGAGGGTTAAGGGCATTTCTTTTCTTCCTGTCCTTGATTTGTTTACCATTTCTTCTTCTAGTATGTAAGTTTGTAGTTAGTATTAGTTATGGTTTTCATTCTCATCTCATGTTTCACTATCACCTAAACCATTAGGGGTGGATAACCTAGATGTTAGGCCCCTTAAAACAACAATTATCATCATCATCATCATCATCTACAATGACCATTGTTTGCTACTGACCAATAGAATGCTTCCTCTATCACTCCACGTGGACTCCAAAGTCCCGCCTTGGCGGCCTCTTCGCGTGTCACGCAGGTGCCAAGTGTCCAGTGTTGCACCGCTGGAGGTAGTTCTGTCCAGTCTTGCTGATTGCTCTCAGTGGCTACAATGGAGAGTTGACAACACTGTGCCTCGCACTGGGAAAGCCTTGGCTCGCCGCACACATGGAATTTTAATAATGTATTCGCCCAGCTAGGTTTCAAACGCGAGCCGCGCGATAACGAGGGAATTGAGAGAACTATACATCCTTATACAGTGGGAGCCTTCACTATAGAACGGAGCTTCTCCTGTGTGTGCCGTGGGACGGACGAAGCGCGTTGAGTCAGCGCCACTTGACTAGCATCTACCGTTACACAACAGCGCTTCGGGAAACCCCGATTGCTGGCAATGCATTTATTACATACGCAGCTGCCAAGATACCTTAGTTGTGATAATTACGACTTGTGGTGAAGCACTCGTATCCCGTGAGCATGGAATTTTCCCAGTGGAAACTTATCTCCTCAAGAAGAAGTCTTCCAGTAAAGGTGTTCGCAAGTGTCAGCGCTGTGCGACTTTTACTTGTGGGGAAATCTCAAACAAAAGGTATACAGAAAAACTCTGCAGGCTCTCGAGAACCAAATATCAGTGAGCATGAATTACAGTGAGTGTACCAAAACTTCCTACGTTAGTGCAACAGCATTTCCAGCAACTACATGTAAGTAGTGATAATTATTCAACACGTAAAAAAGTTTAAATGTGTTAAACTCTCTGATCTCTATAGATCTGTATAGAGATCAGTGGTTAAACTACAGTACTTGGGCGCACTGTTGCTCCTAGCGCCAGAGTCTCGCTCGACACGCGGCCTCCGTGAGTCTCGGTTCTATTTGAAGGGCCCGAGAAATAATTCCGTTAAATTTACTCCATATTGTACAGGGTCATTTTAAATTAGTTACCTGATCATAAAGTTTAATTGTATAAGGTGCGTTTAAAAAGTAACTAGCCGGAGGATACCTTTCTTGCACTCGTGTGGATGGCCATGCCTTTTTTGGGTGGTGGTGACCCTGGATGATTCCACTGGAGGCTTTGTCGTTTGGATTCTGGTTCGAAGTGATGACACCATGACTCATCTCCAGCCACCACTCGTGCCAGGAACCCATTCCCTTCCCTCGCAAAGGGCTGGAGATGAGCAAGACAGTGGGCCATTCGACATGCTTCCTGGTGTGGTTGAAGACTGTGGGGTACCCATTGGGCACACACTTTGCGCAAGTGCAGTCGTTCCTTCATGATGGTGTGCACACTTCCGACGCTCAATCCGACCACGGCGGCTATGGCTTTCACTGTCACTCGGCCTTTCTGGGTAATGAGTGCATCAACCAGCTGGACGTTGTCATCGGTAATGCAGGGGGGTGCCCCAGACCGGGCACCATCGGCTAACGACACCCTGTCCTTCCCTGAAGCGATTGTGCCACGCCATGACCCTTGCAAGGGACATGCAGTGTTTGCCGTACACTTGTGACATTCTGAAATGAATGTCCGTTCCCCCCCTACTCCTTCCGCTGTCAGAAACCGAACAACACCTCTTTGCTCTTCGTTTGTCGCCTCCATGTCACTGTTTGCAATGCGTCTGGCAGCGTTGGACGATTGATGCATGCTGCTGCTCGCTTTGTATCGTCAAGTGACGTGCACGCGTGCCCTCTAGCGACGGGCTGAGACCTTCTGCGCTCTGGTCGGAACCACACCTCGTTACACAAGCCACGATTAGCCGATGTCATCACCGGTTTGCGCATTACAGCCTCCAGCTCGTTACTTTTTGAACGCACCTTATACATAGTTAACTTACGTAGTTTATTTCCAATTTCCAATACATAAATTGACATAACCTCAAGATTTATTTACCATGTTCACAAAGGTTCAATGTTGCTCCCTGCTGTCACTCGACAGATATCCCACCTTTACGACTGTTCATCCAGATAAGCGTGAGCATGTCCGCATCCATCTGAGTTACCACTACGTTTATACGTTGACGAAGCTCATGGAGAATTGTTGGAAGTGGGGAGATGTACACGGTATCTTACTGCAACCCCACACAGAAATATCCAGCGGCCTTAAATCAGGAGATCGTGGCGGCCAAGCTATTTTCACACCATGTCCCATCCAAGCGGGAGTGGAGTGGGATGGGAACATAGTGACCTCGTGGTGGTAATGAGGAGGTGCTCCACCTTGTTGGAAAATAAAATAAAAATAGACCTCACTCCATGCGCGGGGACCGCGAGTTTGTTTGCACTGCATCACTTTTCCCATTTTCCCGCCAGACAAGCAAGGAGAGAGCGTGGAGCGAACTCTACCGACTAGGCCTAAAACTTGATGATATGATATGAGGTTTGACAAACATCGGAGTGAATTGCGGGCAATAGGTTCGAAATTATTAATTAATAGTTTCAGATAACTAATGTAGAGAAACCCTACTTTATATTAGTCTAGCAACGTTATCTCTCGGAAATGAGTCAGCCGGCAACGCAAGCATTTTGCCACTACGCAGCTACAGTATGTCGCGAGACGGATAAACTAATATATCCCCGTACACATTATCGGTTGAGTCCTTTACGGCTCGTGGTGTAGTGGATAGCGCTGTTGACTGGGGTTCGATTTTATAGCTCTACCAATAAATTTCATTCTGACGAAACAAGCAATTTAATGAAATAACTGCATTTTTGATGTGTAGCGGTCAGCATGGTTAGCCGCCCCGGAGGTCCTGGGTTCGATTCCCGGCTCTACCACGAAATTTGAAAAGTGGTACGAGGACTGAAACGGGGTTTACTCAGCCTCGGGTGTTCCAAATGAGTAGAGGGGGTTCGATTCCCACCTCAACCATCCTCGAAGTGGTTTTCCGTGGTTTCCCACTTCGTCTTCGGGAAAATGCCGGGATGGTACTGCCCCCGTAAATTGAATTATATTGAGACCACGATGGCTGTATTGGCATATATGAATAAAGTTATGGATGTCATAGTTGTGACGTGTATATTCATGACGTAGGCACGGATGACGTATACTTCATGCAAGTAGGCTGGTTGAGCTGAGATTCTTGGTGTCGTCATGAGTTTGTTCGAGAAAGATCTTAGATTTACGACGCAGTCGCAGGAAACAAGGTATTGTGCTAAGGAAGAAGTTACGCTATTGGAGGAAAGACTCGATCCAATGAACGATAGTTTGGAAGGAAGACGGAGATTGCTGAAACTACGATATTTGATTACTTTTGGCATGCAGATTTGTGGAAATCTATTTTCAGTTATGGCATCGATTTGGAATTTTGAAGAAATTAATTTTGAGTTTTTGAAATTTGAAAATCCGTCAAGTATAGCCAAAGTTAAAACTTCTAGCAATGACGGAGCAACAGGCTATGGAAGGGATGGATACGCCCCTTAAGAAGTTGATAAAAGGTCGTGCACAGGAGAGAAGAGCTCTCATACCGCTCATACCGCATATATATTTCTGATGTCATATAGTCATTTTCGAGTGAATAAGTGAAACAAGTCGTCTTTAGCGTGTGGTTAAAGCCCGGCGCATCGAACGAACACGGAGCAGTTCCATTTTACGGTGTTCGAAACTAGGCGAAGTTGAAACGCTCACATTAACGTTTCTACCAGATAAGATATCCAGAGTTAACTTCTGCCTTTATTATAATTCAATTGGGCAGTACAACATTGAGGTGTGTAGAAGATTTGAACAATTTCACAGTTATACTTTGAAAGATATTGGCATTTCAAGACTGCAGACAAAAGTGATTTTCTCGCCACCTGAGAAGCACTTTTAAAATTCCACATTATACATTATGGCTGACACGTATATCGCAACCGTGATATTGGAGAATACGTTTGGTGATACAACGATACATTCTACTATGGAACATTATAATCTTGCAGTGCTTTCAATGATTATAACGGAAGTTGAGATGGAAGGCTAAGGCTTTAATGCAATTAGGACATATATCGATGGAGTGAAATAACAGCATGGAACTTCGTTAATCGTCTTTCTACAAAAGCGAGCATGTAGTGAACATCCAACTACACTCATGCATCGTGAATCCATCGCTGAATTATATCAAATGGCAGTGGAAATATCATCATACTCCACGATTATGAATATTTCTGCGGAAATAACTGCAATAAACTTCATGGCGAATTGCGACCAGAACTTCAGGGAACTTTCAAGAGAGGCCAGGGTGGACCCGGCTCACAAAGAAGAGTTTTGCCAGAAGGATGTCTTTCGTATACATGGAGCAGTGCAATTTCCGGAGGAGGAAGCAGTTCGATTCTCCGAGGACGCTGATTCCAGGTTCGAGGACGGAGCACATCTTCACGCTGGTGAAATGGAACCAACAGCAGTTTTCTTTGGAAACTTTCCTCTAGAACTTCAATCAACAGATAAGGTAGTCGTGAACGTTTCTTGTATTATTTGAGTTATTTAGCGATATCTGAGCAACCATTTTTCCATATTATCTGTCCTATATTTTGCCCCATTTTCTTGCTTGATATTTCTGTACTCAGTACACTTCGATGATTTATGCCTTTTTCTACGATTTATTGAGACATTGTTATGTCATTGGCATAGTTAAATAATTTTGGATCAGTTGAGACTGATAATTTAGATTCTTTCAGTAATTTGCATATTTTTGTAGTCACGATTTGACTGTAAAGTTAACGATTTGCTATGGCAGATTTGAATTCAGACAGCGTGTCAATTTTATTAAAGTAATTCTATTCAGTAAATTACTTTGACCAATTTTCTGTCATCCTCAAGAAAGAAGAATGATTAAAAGATTTTAGAGCGTTAAAATCTAATACGTTATAGACGATCTTTGAAATACTAGTCGTCTTATGAACATGATTGCAACATAGACATTTATCATTGCATTATAGACAATTTTATGAAAAATGAACTTTGATTACGATTTATTGAATACACTATAGTAATGAACTTTTGATAGGAGTTTTTCCCAATTATAGATTGGAACAATAATGTTTGCATTCCACAATCTAATTGTATTCTATTCGACTATTTATGCAGTTTAGATGAACTTTGATTGAAGATAGTATTTTTATACTGCGTTACTTTGAAGATATTAATCTCAATTTTGATAGACCAGGGAGGAGTGTCTAATCGTATTTGCTATTAAATTTATTTGTGATTGGCAAATTTTTACTTCATATCGATTCATGAATGAAACCCACGAAGGTTAAATAATAACAGTCATTAATACAATTGATGAATATAAGAATTTTTAAAGAGGAACAATGGATGTATATAATCGTTAGTTCAGTGGACGTGTAATAGTCGCTGATGAATAATGCCCTTGAATAATGAAGGAGGTTCCCACAGTAATAAATGAAGTTGATGAATTTATAAGTGGAGGTTTTTGTATGTAATTTGGAAGATTTTGATGCCATATATATGAAGATACATGATGAATTCTGGGCCAATTGTTGTGCAATTTTGTGCGTTTTGAGCGAAGTATTTTTCCGCTGAATGTATTGTTCTGGTTCTTTGAAAGTTATTCATATGAAGATACTGTTAAAATTAACAAGAGTGTTAAATAATTTGAGATGAAGATTTTGAATGGAGGTTACCGTCACAAATAACAATAATAATTATTAAACCTTATTAAACCTGAATTTGACATTTAAATATAACTAACCTTCATTGGTCGATTATATCAACACGATTTAAGTAATTATCAACCGGATAAACGTGTGGTTTAATGTATTTCTTATATAAATAATATAAACAATTTAATATTGTAAATAATTTTGTAAATATCTTTGATAATAATTTGAAATGAAAGGGATTAATAGAGGCGTGTATAAAATTTTCAATTGTCGTTTGACATTGTTATAAACAATTTATTATTGTTATAAATAATTAATGAACTTTTGTTATTAACATTAAGAGTTTTGTTATTATACTCTAAACAACGCTAATTAAGCAAGTGGATTGAACAATTAAACATGATTTGGGATTGTTGGAGTATTCCACTGGTGTTTGAATGGAGCATTTAAAAGATTTGCGTGATAATATTTGAGTTGAGATGTGGACATTTAACGTGTTTTGAAAGGAGAGCTAAGCTCTGATGTAACTCGCATATGCTGGGGTTGAACGGACGGGTGAGTCCACTTTGACGGTGCAGGTGTATTGCAGCTGGCCCGGACAACTGTATGATAGAGGCCAAGGACGTCTCCATAATAGCCTTGTGGCTATAAATAAAATGTGATGTGTATAAACACGCAAAACAATTGATATATGTGTCTCGTCCCAAATCCCGTTTCCATTCCAAGTGCATTATTATTTTTACGCTACTTTGAGCTTGAGAAAGCTGAAACATTGTATGTAGAGTATACAAGTCCTACAGGAGGACATAGTTATGTGGACAATGGCTTCTGATTGCCACGTTTATTTTGTTGTTTTATTTTGTTAAATTCATACTTTATGTGAAATAAATTATTGTGCAGTTTAAAGTTTCTTGTCTTCGTTTTGGTTCATTTTAAATATAATGGTGGAGGTTATTGTGTGGGCATACTTTAAGTGATCCAGTTGACAACCCAGTCCCCGAGATAAATAAAAGGTAAGTAAAAGGTAAGTATGAACCACCGTATATTTTGGTGTGTTCCACAATAATTTCTTGTTAACTATTGTGCTCTAATCTCGATAGTATCTGTCAGTGCCATTTTCATTGATGTAGCTGTGCCGGTGCGATTGATTATGGGCAATCCGATTGAGGGGGCGGATATCTGACAGCCTACTATCTGGATATCGGGGACAGTACCTTCTTCAAGGCCACGGCCGCCTCCTTCCCTCTTCCTTGCCTATCCATCCTGACCATCCATTACCTTCCCTCACGAGGCCCCTGTTCGCTTTGCAGGTGAGGCCGCCTGGGCGAGGTGCCAATCACACCTCACCAGTTGTATCCACTCCGATTAGATGTTCCCAGCTCTAGGACACTGCCCATAGAGGCGGTAGTGGTGAGTTCCCTCGCTGAGTCCGTGGGTTCCACCAACCTGGAGGGTAAACGACTAAGAAAGAAAGAAAGAAAGAAAGAACAACTTTCCGCTCGGTTGGTGGATAGTTTTATGGGAGTGATTTTGAAAATTGGGGACGGAAGTGGATCGGAACGATCGAGCTGGCAGTGGTGGATTGAACGGAAGTATGCTGGCAGTGGTGGATTGAACGGAAGTATGCACTGGCCGCTCGATCGATCAAACGGAAGTGTACTAGCTGGCAGTGGTGGAAAACAGAAGTACGCACTGCCCGCTCGATCGAACTAAAGTGTACTAGCTGGCAGTGGTGGGAAACGGAAGTATGCACTGCCTGCTCGATCGATCGATCCAGCGGGCAGTGGTAAGACCCAGCTGGCAGTGGTACGAGAAACAATGAGCGTGCGGTGTCGGAAATTGATACCATGATGTACTCTTGGCTATGGAATGTATATGACATACGGAACGGAAAACGCTCATGCGAAATCTGGTGTCAAGTGATTGAAACAAATGACATGGTGCACGGCCTACTGCGCTCATACCGGCCTAGACAATGAGACCTTTTTCATGAAATCTTGTTAGTTACTCAACTGCTCACACAGCGCGGTTCACCAAGCATTGCACCACTAAGACTTACCTCTACTTGGTGTAAAACTAAGTCCCCGATTCTTGGATATCACGGGTAATCTCGAGAACCACTGGATGGATTTTGATGCGGCTTTCACCATTCTCTAGGAATGGGTATTCCAAGATTCAGACACCTAGATATCAAGGGAAAGGCTGTAGCCGCTTTTGAAAGTTGAGATATTTAAATATCGCGCTACATTGCTTCTCGAAGCAATTGGAAATAATTTACCGATACTTGGATGTCAAGTGACGTAGCGAGTAATAGCAGAGGTGGAGGCTATTTATTGATTAAATAGTTAACTATGGAGTAGAGACTTGAGACTGGGATCCGATTACTGGCACGGCCAAATGAAAGAGAATGCAATTAGTATCAAGTAAATCGGACCAGGGATTCAAGAGATATGAGGATTTCTAGATATCAGCTGATGCGGCGTGACCCTGACAGTTTTGAATAAAAGCCAGCTGGTCGAAGCATCGATAGCTCATTCTAACACAAGCAGTTGCCTAGCAAGTTGCTACGACGCTGAGCCAAGGCACATGGTTGCCGGATCTACGCAGAAGTTCTTTTCAAAGTCGTGATAGTCACGAAAAGTGCTGCGCTACGAGTTGGAACTTAGTAAGTTTACGGCGAGGAGAATCACTGAGGTGATTGATTTTTCTACAGACATTGGTGGAAATATTTATATTTCTACAAGGACATATGCTAGACTTTGTCTAGAAAATAGTATTTTGTCACAGTCCAGTAATAACTTAATACTTGGATGTTTAAATCCATTTCAGTCAGTTTTCATTTTTGTAACTAGTTAACCACTTCGATCTGTCAGTACACTGAAGACTAGTCTATAACGGTGGCGTTCATTAGTCTACGCAAGGGAAACTACAAGTTGCTTAGCGCATGGTAGATGGTGATATAATAAACCATGCCCAGGGAACGATCTTCAGAACAGCCGTTGATTGCTTAGACTGTCAATGTTTTTCTTGTACTGATAAGATTACCGTGAGTTATGTTACAACTGACATATCTAAGAAGAGATCACTTAGATCTGACCCTATTTCAACAAACTGTTATGGCTTTGATAGAAGCCCATATTAAAATGGAACAACAGTTTATTCAAACGTCAAAAGATACTACCACTATGTCTGACTAGACGGATTGTGGGTATATAATGGCGGCGGATACAAGGATTATACGTGCTTGTCCGATAGGGCATGTCTATGGATAAATCTGGTACAGACCAGGTTTACTACGCTTCAAGACCATCAAGAAATGTAAGCCACATTTGAATTATATTATGCCTAGCTAATTGGAACAAACTATTTTTCTGCAGATGACCAACACATTTTATTTTTTCTTCGTATTTAAAGCTTGCAATGATTTACGCAAGACTTATTAGAGTTATTCTGAGCATTTTCAACACTCAGAACAGTTTAGGATCGATGACCGAGCATAACGAAGATTTATTTGAATTTTTCATATTTTAGGGAAACCACGGAAAACCGTCGATGTAAAAGTTAAATTATTTTTGTTGAGGAATGGATATTTTTTTCTATATTCGAAGGTTCGAACATGTGGATTCTCACATAATGAGATGATAATTAAACACATTTAAAATGATATAAATAATAATAATAATAATAATAATCCACTAATAATAATAATAATAATTTTCATAATTTTCTAAATAATTCTTGGATATTATATTTTATAATAATCATATGTATTGAGAGAGAGCCTATGAAGTAGTTTAATCATTTCTAGTTTGGAACAGGAGATTTTCCGAAGGAGAGTGGTTAGCGCAAGCCCGCATTCAACCAACATTTCAGTTCTAGTTGAACAGTTGATATTTGCATTGAGCAAAGTATATTTTTCAGATAACACGGAGAGGCATGAAACGGGAAGCAAATGATATTTGTATCAAATAGGATATTTTTGTATTTATATAAAATCATGACGTAAATACACTCGAAAGTGAAATAAAGATTTTCATAAGTATGGTAAATTCACGGGTTGAACTGAATGGTAAAATAAAATAAACTTGTAAGTTTATTAATCTTCCAGTGTTGATAACAAGCAGAGGCTTGATTTATTGTATAAATTTTGGGAAGAAAATTTATATGTGTGGAGTAGTTGAAATGCCATTCCCAGGTGCGCATGTTTAAGTCGCAGGAATGAAGAGGTTTTTTCGAGCATCAATCAAATAGCAGGTTCGATGGCTCAGGTTTATAGTAGGAGTATTGTAACTACACATTTCGTCGGATGAATGACCCGAAGGTTATTTCTTTGAAACCATCAGTTCTTATTTCAACCTTGTTTACGAATTCCATTTAGACTTTGATTTTGCTAGAACCCGGATTTGTCATGATAGTAGTTTATTCTTCTACAGAGCAAGACCTTTGCCGTTGTTGTTGTAATATTGTGTTCTTACACAAATAATAGAATGGGCCACTGCCAATTAAAAGTAATTCTTTAACCACGAATAATTTGAAGGATATTTTCAATCCTAGTGCCATGAACTAAATGAATTTATTATGAAGCTACAATTCTTATTTCCGCATTCTGTCGAAGAATTGCAAGTTGTGAAAATTACAAAAATGGCCATAAATATAAATATTTTTTTCATAATGATTCCAAGTGGATAATTGAATAGTTGAATGGTTCAACAATTTAGTGATCAAGTTGATGATTCAGAAATCATGTATTTTGTTAGGAACGTGAAGTTCATAATCGAGTCACTTCTCGAATGTTTAATGTCAGAAGAACAATTAATTGTTGTTGTGCTTCGCACAGTTTTTCGATGCTATGCTCAAGGTCAAATACTTTTCAGATGTTAATAATATGTGTAAATAATGTGTGTTGATTCAATGATAATATTTTTCGACGATATATTTTTGAAACTGGAAAAATAAGTGAAAGTTTAAAATTTCTATGAACATTTATTCTACGAGTGTTAATATCATGTAAATATTCAAACAGTGATCTACGATATTTCCAGTATAGACAATTAACTTTGAACTGGAATTAATTATTAATAATTTTGGAACACAGTCTACAGGACTATTAATCGGACTTGTGTTTCCAAAAAGATTGTCAAATGTGTTTGGAAAATTTCTGTATATTGTGTAAATAAGAGTGTGGATCGCCACACGTGGATGATGCTGCTTTGAGCATCTTTGCAGTCAATTTTAACTTCAAAATAAACTGAGATAATTTTACCAGATGTGTCATACCCAATTAAATCTCCTTCTATCCTTATTGTTGCATTGAGCCAAAAATCAGTAAAGCATGTTTTTCATTTGATGTCGTTTTTGCGATTAGCTTTAACCCATCTGGCGCTCCGGGATATTTTGACTCTCGTGCTGACTGATTATTGGTAAAATGCATATGTGGTCGTGCGGACTCCGGTCTAAACGGGCACATAAAATAAGATAGAGAGAGAAATGGCGCCCAACGTGGGGCCCGATTTAGACATGGTCAATCGCATGCCGATTTGAAATTGTGATAATTTTTATAGAAATATTTTGGGAGTTGAGAGATGTCTGGTTTGGATGAATAAATTAGTAGGAAACCCAATTAGTGGGGAAAATTAAAAATTTAACTGGTTAATAATTAGAATGGGTTTGATTATTTGGGATAATGGCTTAACCATTTGGGCGTCAAGTAAATTCAGTAGTAAACGTTCGATGACTGGACATACACATTATTAGAATCCAGGTGGAGGATATTTGAGAACTTGCATATTTTTCTTGTGATATTGTGGTAAATGTAATTCGTAAAAGCAGAGACTTTTGTTTTTCCATCACGTCGACATTAGGACAAATCTCATTTTATTAGAGTGTTCCAATTAGCTATTCATATTTCTTGTTCTAGTTATAAGCTTGTGTTTGCCAATATTGTATACCCCTAAGTTTTGAATAATAATTGAAATTATGGAAGAAATGATGAGGATGATGAGGAGTTTGGAGGAGAGTTCAAAAGAGGCTGGACTGCGTGTAGCAGCCATTATGAAAGAAAATACTGAGGCTTTGGAAAGGAAACTTAAAGAAAATTCTGATTCTTTAGAAAATAAAGTTAAAGAAAATTTGAATGATAAACTTAAAGAAAATTCTGATTCTTTAGAAAATAAACTTAAAGAAAGTTTGAAGGATAAACTTAAAGAAAATTCTGATTCTTTAGAAAATAAACTTAAAGAAAGTTCTGATTCCTTAGAAAATAAACTTAAAGAAAGTTCTGATTCTTTAAAAAGTAATTTGAAAGAAAATTTAAATAGTAAATTTAATTCAATGGAAAGTAAATTTAAAGAGAATTCTGAAATTTTGAAAATGTCACTTGAGAGTAAAATGAACAAATTATGCGAAAAAACACATGAGCTCGAAACTTCATTAGCTACTAACGCAAGTTTAATGGACGAAAAATTTCGCGATGCCGATCTTCGATCCCAAAGCTTAGCTGATAGGATAGAACATGGTCTTAGGAAAGTTGGTGAAGACATGATCGACCTAGAAGTCAGAGTGAAGAAGGAGAGTAACGAGATGGGAATTCTAGTTGTTCAACGTTTAACGGAACAATTCAAAGAACTGGTCATGGGAGAAATAAGAGAAGGTGTGATTAATGAATTGCAAACTGAAATTAAGACCACAGTTGTCAATGAAATTAAAGATACACTCAGGCTGGAGAACCAAGAGGGAATCAAGGAGATTAGGGAATCTTTGTCATCCCATATTGAAGTAATTGCCAAAGATATCCAAGCAACTCAGAAGGACATATCAGATATGACAGGGTCATTGAAAAGTCATGAGGCTGTTATGAACCAGATATCCACTGATGTCAAGGACAATTGTAAAGAAACTGAAGCAATTAAGAAAATGGCAGAAGAAAACCAGAAGGAACTTGAGGCTATGAAAACTCAAATCAAGGATGAGAAACAGTCTGATCATCTGTTGAAAATGCCAAATGTAAGGGGAAAGGAACAGATACAGATAAATCTAGGAGGAGCTAGAGACACGGATAGTCAAAGACAGGATGAGGTCAGGACAGTATTTCAATCCAACCCCATAACTGTATTTAAGAATGTAGAAGATAAGCCTTCTAAATTTTCAGGGCGAGATTCTGTGACACCCGTGGAATTTTTGAGAGAAGGAGGTGATTACCTGAAAGATTCCAAGATCCCTAAAGAAAGACAGATCCGAGTGATAGGGAAGTTTTTGGAAGGTCCTGCACTTCTTTGGTTTAGAGCTTTTAGATCCACTCTAACCACTTTTGAGGAGTTTTCTCGTGGGCTATTGAAAAAGTTCTGGTCCCCGGAAACCCAACAGCAAGTCAGAGCAGAGTTATATTCGAAGAGATTCTCGACGTCACAACCTACTCGATACTCTACGTACTTTTCTGGACAGCTGTCTAAACTTCAACATTTAGATCCGCCGATGCCAGATAACGAATTGATTACTGCATTGATACGTCAGTTTCCAGCAGACGTCCAGAGGACTTTGATCTCTGCTGATATCTATAATATGGAACAATTTGATGAAGTATTACTGAAGCTGGATCATACAAACGCTCAATTCTTCCATCAGAAGGAAGTAAAGAATAACAACGCTGTGTATGCTGTTATGGCTGATAGTTATTCTCAAACACCTCGAGAGATTCGAGAAGGGCGAGAAGAGAAAACGACGAGGGAAGATCCAAATAAGAGAGGATGGAACCAGTACAGCAACAGATACAGTTACAAACCATATGCGAGACCGGATGGTGGTAATCGATACAATACTCGATGGAGAAGACCACGAGATAGTCAAGGAAGGTACCAGGAAAGAAGATCCTATGGTAGAAATAACTACAATAACAGGGGGAATGTGGATACTCGTCAGTCCAATGAAGAGTTAAACAAGGAGACGAGGAAATATTTGGAAGCAAGACACCAAGATAACTTGCAATTTTTGGAGCAGAGGCCCAATGAACCAGGTCCATCGGGAACACAACAATCCCGGGGGAATGGTAACGAAAAAAAAAAACTTCGAATTCACAGTAGAAGATAGAATTTTGAACACTTTCACTTCCAGAATTATTAAATGGCAAGCAGAGGATGATGACTTAATTCAACAGAATGACGAACGAAAAGAAATGGGTACAAGAATTAGAATGCCAATCATATCATGCGAAGTATTCGGTATGCCTGTCGATACTTTGATTGATACTGGGGCTATGCTTTGTCTGGTGAGTGAGAAGCTTAATATTCTGTGGAAGCTCAAAGAGAATTTAGTGGAGATTCCAGTATCAGGAATTAAGATCCAAGGAATAATACCCAATAAAATATATCTGTGTAAAACACAATTATACTTATGTATTACGATTGGAGGACATGATTTCCGACATGTATTTGTTGTAATGAAGGAAGAGAAGTCTACACTAAGGAGGAACATTTGTTACATCTTCAGATGTTATTCGCAGATTTGAGAAAAGCGAACTTCAAAGTAAACCTTCGAAAATGTCAGTTCTTTCGGAAGGAAATAAAATTTTTGGGCCACATTTTGGATGGAGAAGGATACCGTCCCAATGAGACGAAGATACAGGCAATTGCAAATTTCCCTAGACCGACTAGAGTGAAGAATGTCCGCAGTTTTCTCGGGACATGCCAATTCTTTGCAGGGCATTGTCCGAACTTCACCAAGACAGTTGCGCCATTGCAGGAATTGTTAAAGAAAGGAAACAAATGGAAATGGGATGAATATTGTGAACAATCATTTCAAGATGCCAAGAGGTTATTGGTAAACAGTGTGAAATTGGAGTATCCTGACTTTACCAAGAATTTCATCATAGAATCTGATGCATCCACCGTAGGGATTGGAGCTATTCTACTTCAAGAGGATGAAGACCGCAAGAGACATTACCTGGCGTTCATTAGCAGGAAACTTCGTCCATCAGAGAGGAATTATTACACCACAGAGTTAGAAGCACTTGCTGTAATATTCGCGTTGGAGTCATGGAAGAAAATGTTAATTGGACATTCAGTCATTGTGAGGACTGATCACCACGCATTGGAGTTTATCTTGAGAACAAACTTTGCCAGCGATAGAATAACTAGATGGTCACTTTTTATTCAGCAATTCAACCTAGTTATTGAACACACTCCTGGAAAGTTGAACGTGGGAGCTGATTTATTGAGTAGAGCAGTGGAGTCTACATCTAAGGTTTTTCAAGTTAACCTGACGCAGGAGGATGAAGATACCTTGAGAAGGTTAAGGTTATTGCATTTATCCCAGAGGAGAGACCGACGTCTTAGAAACATTTTTCGTTTTCTACAGGGAAACATGGATCCAAATGATAATGATTTTGTGGAAACTGAAAGAATTTCAAGAGATTTTATGATGTTAGATGGTTTAATCTACAAGTTTGCAGATCCCGACCATACGAAGCTGAGAGTAGTGATACCTCCACGATTGCAAAAACCCATTATTTGGATGGCACATAGAATCGCAGGTCATGCTGGAGTAGATAAGACAGTCAACATGATTCAAGAGAAATTTTCGTGGGAGCGAATGCGACAAACTGTCAGAAACACTATTCGAGAATGCGACTTATGCCAAAGGAGTAAACATAATTCTAGATTGTTGAAAGAATTACCAAGGCCTATTATTCCTTCTAAGCCTTGCGAAATCTTCGCGACTGATTTATATGGTCCTCTCCCAAAGTCTAAAAGAGGTAACCGATATATTTTGGTGACTATGGATGTTTTCAGTAAATACACCATGTTACATCCAATTCAGAAGGCAAACGCAAAATATTGTGCGAAGAGAATAAGAGATAGCGTAATTCCGGAAGCAGGCAAACCGGAATTCCTTTTATCAGATCGTGGACCTCAATTTACATCTTTAGAATTTCGAACCATCATGAATAATCTTGGGATTAGACAATTGTTTTGTTCTATTAGACATCCAGAGAGCAATCCAGCGGAACGCGTGATGGCTGAAAGAGCAAAATTTTGCCGCCTCTATTGTCCAAATGAGCATTGGAAATGGATGGATGTTCTCTCTTTAGCATCCGAATCCATCAACTCTACGATTCATGAGAGTACTGGACAGATTCCCATGTTGCTTCATCATGGAATTAAACCAACGAGATTATGGGATCGAATCATCTCTATTCCACCTGAGATTGAACCAAGTCGTCAGATGAGGGAAACTCTAGCTTTAGACAAGTTAAGGAGCCAAGCTGAGAAAAGAGAGCGCAGAGTGAGAGGAAAGCGTTTTCGCAGACCCTTGCGCGTAGGAACTCTTGTTTTAGTGAAAAGACCTACACCCTCTGACGTGCAAAATCGAGTGTACTCGAAATTTGCAAGCCTTTACGCTGGACCCTATCGTATTGTGGAAGTAAACAACAATGGAAGCTATGAAGTCGCCAATACACGAACTGGTAACATCGTGGGAACTTATAATGCATCAAATTTGAAGATTTATTATTCAAGAACCAGATGATTTAATGTGTAGATAGGAAAAATAAAAATTTTTCAATTTTTATTTTTTGCTAGGTGTGGGGTGGATGTGCCCAACTCTAGGAATGGGTATTCCAAGATTCAGACACCTAGATATCAAGGGAAAGGCTGTAGCCGCTTTTGAAAGATGAGATATTTGAATATCGCGCTACATTGCTTCTCGAAGCAATTGGAAAGAATTTACCGATACTTGGATGTCAAGTGACGTAGCGAGTAATAGCAGAGGTGGAGGCTATTTATTGATTAAATAGTTAATTATGGAGTAGAGACTTGAGACTGGGATCAGATTACTGGCACGGCCAAATGAAAGATAATGCAATTAGTATCAAGTAAATCGGACCAGGGATTCAAGAGATATGAGGATTTCTAGATATCAGCTGATGCGGCGTGACCCTGACAGTTTTGAATAAAAGCCAGCTGGTCGAAGCATCGATAGCTCATTCTAACACAAGCAGTTGCCTAGCAAGTTGCTACGACGCTGAGCCAAGGCACATGGTTGCCGGGTCTACGCAGAAGTTCTTTTCAAAGTCGTGATAGTCACGAAAAGTGCTGCGCTACGAGTTGGAACTTAGTAAGTTTACGGCGAGGAGAATCACTGAGGTGATTGATTTTTCTACAGACATTGGTGGAAATATTTATATTTCTACAAGGACATATGCTAGACTTTGTCAAGAAAATAGTATTTTGTCACAGTCCAGTAATAACTTAATACTTGGATGTTTAAATCCATTTCAGTCAGTTTTCATTTTTGTAACTAGTTAACCACTTCGATCTGTCAGTACACTGAAGACTAGTCTATAACGGTGGCGTTCATTAGTCTACGCAAGGGAAACTACAAGTTGCTTAGCGCATGGTAGATGGTGATATAATAAACCATGCCCAGGGAACGATCTTCAGAACAGCCGTTGATTGCTTAGACTGTCAATGTTTTTCTTGTACTGATAAGATTACCGTGAGTTATGTTACAACTGACATATCTAAGAAGAGATCACTTAGATCTGACCCTATTTCAACAAACTGTTATGGCTTTGATAGAAGCCCATATTAAAATGGAACAACAGTTTATTCAAACGTCAAAAGATACTACCACTATGTCTGACTAGACGGATTGTGGGTATATAATGGCGGCGGATACAAGGATTATACGTGCTTGTCCGATAGGGCATGTCTATGGATAAATCTGGTACAGACCAGGTTTACTACGCTTCAAGACCATCAAGAAATGTAAGCCACATTTGAATTATATTATGCCTAGCTAATTGGAACAAACTATTTTTCTGCAGATGACCAACACATTTTATTTTTTCTTCGTATTTAAAGCTTGCAATGATTTACGCAAGACTTATTAGAGTTATTCTGAGCATTTTCAACACTCAGAACAGTTTAGGATCGATGACCGAGCATAACGAAGATTTATTTGAATTTTTCGGAAACCACGGAAAACCGTCGATGTAAAAGTTAAATTATTTTTGTTGAGGAATGGATATTTGTTTTCCATATTCGAAGGTTCGAACATGTGGATTCTCACATAATGAGATGATAATTAAACACATTTAAAATGATAATAATAATAATAATAATAATAATAATAATAATAATAATAATAATAATAATAATAATAATAATAATCCACTAATAATAATAAAAATAATTTTCATAATTTTCTAAATAATTCTTGGATATTATATTTTATAATAATCATATGTATTGAGAGAGAGCCTATGAAGTGGTAATCATTTCTAGTTTGGAACAGGAGATTTTCCGAAGGAGAGTGGTTAGCGCAAGCCCGCATTCAACCAACATTTCAGTTCTAGTTGAACAGTTGATATTTGCATTGAGCAAAGTATATTTTTCAGATAACACGGAGAGGCATGAAACGGGAAGCAAATGATATTTGTATCAAATAGGATATTTTTGTATTTATATAAAATCATGACGTAAATACACTCGAAAGTGAAATAAAGATTTTCATAAGTATGGTAAATTCACGGGTTGAACTGAATGGTAAAATAAAATAAACTTGTAAGTTTATTAATCTTCCAGTGTTGATAACAAGCAGAGGCTTGATTTATTGTATAAATTTTGGGAAGAAAATTTATATGTGTGGAGTAGTTGAAATGCCATTCCCAGGTGCGCATGTTTAAGTCGCAGGAATGAAGAGGTTTTTTCGAGCATCAATCAAATAGCAGGTTCGATGGCTCAGGTTTATAGTAGGAGTATTGTAACTACACATTTCGTCGGATGAATGACCCGAAGGTTATTTCTTTGAAACCATCAGTTCTTATTTCAACCTTGTTTACGAATTCCATTTAGACTTTGATTTTGCTAGAACCCGGATTTGTCATGATAGTAGTTTATTCTTCTACAGAGCAAGACCTTTGCCGTTGTTGTTGTAATATTGTGTTCTTACACAAATAATAGAATGGGCCACTGCCAATTAAAAGTAATTCTTTAACCACGAATAATTTGAAGGATATTTTCAATCCTAGTGCCATGAACTAAATGAATTTATTATGAAGCTACAATTCTTATTTCCGCATTCTGTCGAAGAATTGCAAGTTGTGAAAATTACAAAAATGGCCATAAATATAAATATTTTTTTCATAATGATTCCAAGTGGATAATTGAATAGTTGAATGGTTCAACAATTTAGTGATCAAGTTGATGATTCAGAAATCATGTATTTTGTTAGGAACGTGAAGTTCATAATCGAGTCACTTCTCGAATGTTTAATGTCAGAAGAACAATTAATTGTTGTTGTGCTTCGCACAGTTTTTCGATGCTATGCTCAAGGTCAAATACTTTTCAGATGTTAATAATATGTGTAAATAATGTGTGTTGATTCAATGATAATATTTTTCGACGATATATTTTTGAAACTGGAAAAATAAGTGAAAGTTTAAAATTTCTATGAACATTTATTCTACGAGTGTTAATATCATGTAAATATTCAAACAGTGATCTACGATATTTCCAGTATAGACAATTAACTTTGAACTGGAATTAATTATTAATAATTTTGGAACACAGTCTACAGGACTATTAATCGGACTTGTGTTTCCAAAAAGATTGTCAAATGTGTTTGGAAAATTTCTGTATATTGTGTAAATAAGAGTGTGGATCGCCACACGTGGATGATGCTGCTTTGAGCATCTTTGCAGTCAATTTTAACTTCAAAATAAACTGAGATAATTTTACCAGATGTGTCATACCCAATTAAATCTCCTTCTATCCTTATTGTTGCATTGAGCCAAAAATCAGTAAAGCATGTTTTTCATTTGATGTCGTTTTTGCGATTAGCTTTAACCCATCTGGCGCTCCGGGATATTTTGACTCTCGTGCTGACTGATTATTGGTAAAATGCATATGTGGTCGTGCGGACTCCGGTCTAAACGGGCACAGTACCGGTAATATCGAGGAAGATTTCTGTAGAAAATAATTTATTTATGATCAAAGGGAGCCAAGCAGTAACGATTTTAGATTTCAGTGAATAGGTCGAAGAAAGAACTTGACGTCCGTGCGCTTTTTAAGCATACGCTGGACAAACCGTTAAAAATATCAATATACTATGAGTGTAAGAATTGTTCAGCATGAAAAATTGTACAAAAAATCCGCGTGAGCATATCTCTATCTTCGATACATCGCCCACTATAAGTGTTTTTAGTTTGGACGGGAGGGGGATTTGGCTTGCACCTCGCCATTCTTAAATTACGTCTGACAGGAATTCCTTGCACATTCATAACTGTTCCCGGGCGAAGCCGGGGCGGGTTTCTAGTGACACTATTATATTATCATTATAATTCCCACAATATCAAAATGCAAATTATATCACAAAATAAAATAGCGTGCTAATAAATCTAAGAGAAATTAGACATACCTTGCACCTCGTTACAGTTGAATTCTGTCAGAATCACTCGGTTTTCATTAAAGTTTATGCATTTTTCTGCTGAACGGTTTGGAAGTTCGGCAACAGGAATCTAGGACTGTTATTTACTTAAAATATTCATTTTTGTATTTTTGTACTATTTGTGTTCATGATTTCATTACATTGTCAGAATTACCGACAGTAGTGGCTACGCTGGCTAAAGCGCAGCGTTAGGCCATGGGGCCAAGCTCTCTGCTGACTTGGTAGACGCGTGTGTTCGAGCCCCACCGTCGGCCGTCCTTGAAATGATTTTCCGTGGATTCCCATTTTTCTACACCAGGCAAATGCTGGGACGGTACCTTCTAACAGGCCACAGCCGCTTCCTTCCACATCCTTGCCCAGTTTCATTCATCTTCATCCATTCCATCTCTCATCCTGACGCGCAGGTCGCCCACGGGCGTCGACTAGAAAGACCTGCACTCGGCCTCTCAGGAGGCCACACGAAAAAAAAAATTCAGAATTAATGCTTTAATTAGTAGGGTATACTATTCAGTGTACCTATTATAAATAAAAACCGTGAGGTTTCTCACCTCCCCATATTACGAAACCCGGTTGCCTAATACGGGGAAAGTGCACTTTTAAAGTTAACAATAATATCAGAGGGTATTACAACATCAAACGTGCCCATATTTGTAATATACCGTAGTATATCGCCTGAGGTTTACATTGGTGAGAAAACCAAAATTTTTCCGTTCCTTCTTATGTCTAATGTGAGCCCTATAAAAAAAACTCCCAATTTTTGGCGACTTTCCTCTACCCATTTTTAGAAGATACCTTATGCACTGGACAGCTGAATCCGTGATTAATTGTATAGGTAGCTTCGTAAGTCTCAGAACTCAGGAAGTCCTTTCTAGCAGCGTTACTAGCAGCTTTCAAGGTAAGAAAGAAAATATTCCTATAGCCAGTTTAGGCGACTGACATTTAATGAGAAAAAATGCCCTTTATCAGGATTTCTAGACTGAATATGATGATATGTGATGCTTACGTCATGCATAGCGAACCATTTATTAACGTTTTTCAAAAAAATGGTTGCTTCTGCGTCCATGAATGTGTACGCTTCCGGGTGCATGCCTATATTTTCTTTCAGTGTACTAATGGCACCAATAACTTCTGACGAGAACACTTCCTTGGCACGCCGAACATTCATTTTTTCAAATTTAGTGGGTTCGATGTGTTTTTTAGTGAGGTGTCTGACCGGTTTGACGATCTCACCCTTTTGCATTGTGTATAGTAATGACAAGTATTTCCCTGAAATTATTCCAGTACCATCAGTCATCTCTCGTTACAGAAACTGCGTTCTAATGTGTTTTTTTTAGAATGTGACAATGATCAAAACTAGGGAATACATTCCTAGACTCGTCGTATGGGTGATTGACCATTGGTTGCAAATTCCCTCCCCATAAATGCTTCATCATTGTAGTGTTAGTTTTGTGATTATCAGAGACAGTTATTATAATTATGAAACCGCATTGTTCAACCTCGAGAATAACGTCCAGCAGGAGTTTATGTAAGTCCCGTCCTGACAGCTGCTTCGTGAAAAAGAAGGCACACGGTATCTGATAATTTGTCGAATGATCTCTTAGCACAAAACACAACACACGATTAGCTGCTACTTGTTCCCGGCTGTAATTTTGATCCTCTCTTTCCTTTTAATGAGACGGTGCTGGAGTAGTGTCCTTGTACCCGAAGAAGGTGCAAGGTATGTCTAATTTCTCTTAGATTTATTAGCACGCTATTTTATTTTGTGATATAATTTTAATTTTGATAATGCGGAAATTATAATGATAATAATTATATAGTGTCACTAGCAACCCGCCCCGGCTTCGCCCGGGAACAGTTATGAATGTGCAAGGAATTCCTGTCAGACGTAATTTAAGAATGGTGAGGTGCAAGCCAAATGCCCCTCCCGTCCAAACTAAAAACACTTATAGTGGGCGATGTATCGAAGATAGAGATATGCTCTCGCGGACTTTTTTGTAGAATTTCTCACGCTGAACATTTCTTACACTCATAATATAGTGATATTTTTAACGGTTCGCCCAGCGTAAGCTTAAAAAGCGCACGGACGCCAGGCTATTTTTTCGACCTTTTCACTGAAATCGTTACTGCTTGGCTCCCTTTGGTCATAAATAAATTATTTTCTACACAAATCTTCCTCGAGATCACCTTTACAGAATGGTGAAAGCAGCATCAAAATCCATCCAGTGGTTCTTGAGATTACACATTTAATATACGTACTGTACAGCTGATTCCTTATCGCGCCTATAATGGGAGGGGAGTGCGCTCTACCGGCAACGAGTAGAAACTTTCCAATTACATGTTATACATGGGTTCTGACTGGGAATGTCAAGGCCGGTATAGAGCGCAGCTCGTATTCAGTGCAATTTCCGGAGGAGGAAGCAGTTCGATTCTCCGAGGACGCTGATTCCAGGTTCGAGGACGGAGCACATCTTTACGGTGGTGAAATGGAACCAACAGCAGTCTTCTTTGGAAATTTTCCTCTAGAACTTCAATCAACAGATAAGGTAGTCGTGAACGTTTCTTGATTTATTTGAGCCATTTAGCGATATCTGAGCAACCATTTTTCCCATATTTTCTGCCCCATATATTTTGCCCCATATTCTTGCTTGATATTTCTGTACTCTGTACACTTTGCTGATTTATGCCTTTTTCTACGATTTATTGAGACATTATTATGTCATTGGCATATTTATATAATTTTGGATTAGTTGAGACTGATATTATATTATATTCTTTCAGTAATTTGCATATTTTTGTAGTCACGATTTAACTGTAAAGTTAACGATTCTCTATGGCAAGTTTGAATTCAGACAGCGCGTCATTTTATTAAAGTAATTCTATTCAGTAAATTACTTTGACCAATTTTCTGTCATCCTCAAGAAAGAAGAATGATTAAAAGATTTTAGAGCGTTAAAATCTACTACTTTATCGACGATCTTAGAAATACTAGTCGTTTTATGAACATGATTGCAACATAGACATTTATCGTCAATTCTGAAATACCATTGCATATAGACAATTTTATGAAATATGAACTTTGAGTACGATTTATTGAGTACACTATAGTAATGAACATTTGATAGGAGTTTTTCTCAATTGTAGATTGGAACAATAATGTTTGCAGCCCACAGTCTAATTGTATTCTATTCGACTATTTATGCAGTTTAGATGAACTTTGATTGAAGATAGTATTTTTATACTGCGATACTTTGATGATATTAATCTCAATTTTGATAGACCAGGGAGGCGTGTCTAATCGTATTTGCTATTAAATTTATTTGTGACTGGCAAATTTTTACTTCGTATCGCTTCATGAATGAAACCCACGAAGGTTAAATATAATAACAGTTTTCGATACAATTGATGAATATAAGAATTTTTAAAGAGGAACTATGGATGTATAATCGTTAGTTCAGTGGACGTGTAAAAGTCGCTGATGAATAATGCCCTTTAATAAGTGAAGGAGGTTCCCACAGTAATATTGATGATCATGATGAATTTATAAGTGGAGTTTTTTTTTGGTGTGTATTGTGGAAGATTTTGATGCCATATATAATGAGATATATGATGAATTATGGGCCAATTTTTGGTGCAATTTTGTGCGTTTTGAGCGAGGTATTTTTCCGCTGAGTGTATTGTACAGGTCCATTGAAAATTATTCATGTGAAGTGACTGTTAAAATTAACAAGAGTGTTTACATAATTTGAGATAAAGATTTTGAATGGAGGTTACCGTCACAAATAATAATTATTAAATCTTATTAAACCTGAATCTAAAATTTAAATATAACTAACCTTCATTGGTCGATTATATCACCACGATTTATGTAATTATCAACCGGATAAACGTGTGGTTTAATGTATTTCTAATATAAATAATGTAAATAACTATGTAAATATCTTTAATAATAATTTGAAACGAACGGGATTAATAGAGGCGTGTATAAATTTTTCAATTGTCGTTTGACAATGTTATAAACAATTTAAAATGTTATAAATAATTAATGAACATTTTGTTATAAACATTAAGCATTTTCGTTATTATACTCTAAACAACGCTAGTTCAACAATTGGAATATACAATTAAACAAGATTTGGGATTATTAGAGTAATCCATTGATATTTGAACGGAGCATTTAAAAGATTTGCGTGATAATATTTGAGTCGAGATGTGAACATTTAAAGTGTTTTGAAAAGGAGCTAGGCTCTGAGGTAACTAGCATATGTTAACATTGGTTGGACAGGTGCGTCCATTTGACGAAGCAAGCATGCGACTTGATGTAGGGTGTATTGCAGGTGGCCAGATAACTGATGGTAGAGGCCAAGGTCATCTACATAGCAGCCTTGCGGTTATAAATAAAATGTGAAGTTCATGAACAAGGAAACAAATGCTATATGTCTCGTCCCAGCTCCCTTATCCATTCCAAAGTGCATTATTATTATTACGTTCTTTTGAGCTAGAGAAAGCTGAATTTTTGTATGTGAAGTCTACAAGTCCTACAGGAGGACATGGTTGCATTGACAATGGCTTCTGATTGCCACGTATATTTTGTTGTTAAATTTTGTTAAATTTTTTTCTTTATGTGAAATAAATTATTGTGCAGTTTAAATTTTCTTGTTTCCGACTAGGTTCACTTTAAATATCGTGGTGGAGGTTATTGTGAGGGCATACTATTAAGTGATCCAGTTGAAAACCCAGACCCGAGATTAAATTGAATAGGTAAGTAAAAGGTAAGTATGAACCCCCGTATATTTTGGTGTGTTCCACAATAATTTTCATGTTAACTACTGTGCTCTAATCTCGGTAGTATCTGTCAGTGCCATTTTCATTGATGTAGCTGTGCCGGTGCGATTGATTATTGGCAATCCGATTGAGGGGGCGGATTTCTGACAGCCTACTATCCGGATTATCGGGGACAGTACCATCCCGGCATTTGCCCGAAGACGAAGTGGGAAACCACGGAAAACCACTTCGAGGATGGCTGAGGTGGGAATCGAACCCCCTCTACTCATTTGGAACACCCGAGGCTGAGTAGACCCGGTTCCAGTCCTCATACCACTTTTTCAAATTTCGTGGCAGAGCCGGAAATCGAACCCAGGACCTCCGGGGCGGCAGCTAACCATGCTGACCGCTACGCTACGGAGGCGACAGCTGTACGCGGATGCAATTCTAAAATAAAACATGTTACTTCACCGATGTAGTCCTCGTATAAAATGTTGCATTCCATTAAAATAATTTAAATTTTGCGTCTTCAAATAACAGATAAGTGCATTATTAGTATAACGGAACCATGCTACGCATGCAAGGAGTAAGGTAAGGCGGAGGAAAAAAATGTTTCAATTAATGTTGTAGACAATTTTGAGAGGAACAAATTTCCGATTCGCTCTTTTATGAACAAAACATTTTTTTTCTAGGACAAAAAGTGAAAAAACACTTTTTTGGAAAATTTGGCGCCACCTAGCTTCTGCATTTCAAAACGTATGACATGACCTCAATGAGACGAATTGTAGGTGACAATGTCCTCTACATTTTGTGTTTAAAAAACTTTTCTTTTAAATACGTCGATTGGGAGAAAAACGCTTTTCAATGTTTTTTTTTTGAGTTTTCCGACAAAATGATCGTGCAAATTATTCTAAAATTCAGAGTTAAGCTTTTTTTGTGCTTTTCTAACGATTTACAAAAAGCCAACCATAGCACAGTTTTTGGAACAAAAGTTTTTTTTTTCTGTGCAGCTGTCCTGTACTAATAGCATGCGGAGAGTTGAAGAACTGACCACGCCCCCATACTAGACCCGCTCCAGCGGTAAATGGAGCCTACGGTACCGTAGACTTATTAGTGGGATTTAAGTATGATTGCCAATAAAAGACTCGTGTGGAGGTATCGTACGATGTTGTAAGCTAGGCCTGTATGACGATGGAAATCAAGGAATATTTGTTGATCTTTGCTGGCTAGCGTGAAGTGTACGGCAGTCGTGATACTATTCGTCCCACTCCAAAATCATGTAAACTGCCGTAAAACGTTTAATTTGGGAAATTAATGTATTATACCGGTATGCAGTTTTTATAACCTGTAATTATTGTGGGATTTCAGACAACCAGACACCCACCACTATTCTTAACTTATACCAAATAATAGGCAAATAATTACCGAGATACCAGTAGGCCTGCCGTTATATTCACGAATGTGTATTAAAAAATTTAAAATATTAAGGCATGTGAACTAATTGGGTAGTGGCGTTATTGTTTTTATTGCACTATGTTTTTAAAAAATAGGCCAGTTCAGTTCCGGTACAAACTAAACAAGGTCTAGGCTGAGGTTTGAGATTAACACACTAAAATATGCAAATAATGGCATATCAATCTTCTAACAACCACGAGCAATAAATCTAGAGCTCAAACCACGTTAAAAATAGATTGGGGTAATTAGATTACAGTAATACCGTTCATTAATTGACAAGCTGAAACTATTTCCAGTAAGAAACGAAGGAAAATATCCGTAATTAATTCCTGGCAATCAAAATACTTATATTGGTGGACACATATGCCACTATTTGAACATTTAACGAATTATAGTAGAACAGTTCCGTATGGATGAAAACTTAACACAATAAATGGCAAATAAAGTGCATTTACTTGTGAAATGACATTACTTAGGCAGGTGGGAGTTGTGTTTGTGCAAACATATGCCCCACACGTCGACATTTCGAACCACACGCGAAATATCACTACTTTTATGTACGTACGTTACACCATTACATGCTTTTCTTATGGGACTACCGCAATGTTTTGAGCATATGTGAAGGAGTACCTTCTGGCTTCTCTTCCTTGCCGTTAGGGCCTCTCCGTATTACTCCTTGGACGCATGGTCAGAGAGGGGCGTAGGCGTAAATCGGGGGTGGCAGCTGCCACCACAATATTTATATAATATGTTTAAAGATGCAGTATTTCTAATTACCGGTACGTATTTCAAGAATCGAACCATATCACCTTCTCTTCCACTTTCTTCCTCTACGTTGCATTTTTCTTTCTCATTCGTTTGCTTTGTCTGTTTCGTTGGTACCGAGTTTGTATAGATCGACTCTCGCCGAGGAAGCAGTCCACTATTATTTATTTATGTTAATTTATTGTTTTAATTCATTCTTCTTCTTCTTCTTCTTCTTCTGCGCGAATGGGTCTCCTAGGACCACGCGGAATCAACACTTCTTGGCCTTGATGTTTGCCCAATAACTCTTCATGCGCAACGATTGAGCGAGTCTTCGTTGCTGCGACCAGACGTGTCTGGTAGGTCTTCTCTCTTCTCCCTCAAAACCCCATGTATGAGTAATTTTCCTAATTTCTTCTCGATCCTTGAGATTCGGAAAACCTAATTCAGCCAAGTCCTTTTCCGCCTGTTTGTACCAATTGGACCTTGTTGCCTCTTTCTGCAAAAACGTATAAGATAGTTGGGTCCATTCTGTCCAAATGTCCCATGAATTGGATCCTTCTCATACGGATAGTGTCTGTGATTTTATTAATTTTCAAATAGATGTCAGCATTAGGTTTTGGAAGGTGGTTGGTTGGTTCCTCAGTTTAGGGGCTGCGACAACGCGGTCATGTAGCCCCGTGTACTTCGGGTGTGTGTAGAATCTGTCTGATAACCGGTGTTAATTGTGATGACTGTATTAGTGTGTGTTATCTGTTTTTTAATTTAAGTACAGACTACAACTTAGACTTTTTCAAATATTTCCTGCTTTTGCCGCCAAGCGCCACCGTCAACGACTACTAGGCCAAGTTCAGAACTTAGCTACTAGACGCCACCGCAGTCGGCTCTTGGCAACGAAGGTAGAAACCTAGGAGCGTTGTTTACATTCTTAACCTATTAGTGGAGGGTTCTTTAACATGCCATAAATCTATGACATGGGACCACCGGTTTTACTTCCCCTCCGAAGGAAGGCATACTGAGGGATTTTTAACGCTCTTAAAAAATCCGACGGCTTTGGCCGGGTTTGAACCCGCTATCTTGGGCATAGAAACTTAGCATGCTACCGACTACGCCACGGAAGCCGCTTTTGGAAGGTGAATTCCATCTTTGATTCTTGGTCCCAAAATTTTTCGCATGATTTTGCGTTCCTTAATCTCCAACTGATTTCTCAGTGTTTTATGTTGTATACAGGGCTGCAGGTAAGACTACTGTTTTATAATGTTGAATTTTTCAATTCCAAGAGAGGCATATTTGTTATACACTTGTTTTGTAAAATGGAAAGCAGTTTCCATTTTCTGTAGTCTTGCTTCTATAGATTTTCTTTCGTTGCCAGATTCATTGATCCATTCACCTACTGTAAATACTTGAAGTCTTTCACTCGGGAGACTTTACAATTACCAATGCGGAGTGTATTAGGAGCAGTTTCAATTCTATTTTTTTTTAATTCAAATAAATTGTTGTATTTTTTAGTTCTAATTTTTTAATTTTATTTAATTTTTTAAAAATATTTTATTTTATTTTTTACATCGCTATGCCCATTTATGTACAGTATATCTCTACTCAGTATTCTTGGATGTTACGGGTAAACTCGATAACCACTGGATGGATTTTGATGCGGTTTCACCATTCTGTAAAGGATATCTCGAGGATGTTATCTGTAGAAAATAATTTATTTATGATCAAAGGAAGCCGATCAGTAACGATTTCCGTGGAAAAGTCGAAAAAAAACTGGCGTCCGAGCGCTTTGTATGCTTACGCTGGACAAACCGTTACAATATCTAAATACTATGAGTGTAAGAATTGTTCAACATGAAAAGTTCTACAAAAAGCTCGCGAGAGCATATGTCTATCTTCAATACATCGCCAACTATAAGTGGTTTTACGTTTTAATGTCTTCCAACCACGTCCATTCAACTACAGAGGCGACAGTTTACGAGCTGGCTAACGGCGAGTCTATCATCCCTGTTACAGCTTAGCTCGCGGGCGAACTTATTGTCCTAGATACAGCCAGCAGCAAACCGTTGTGTTGAGTTGAGACTTCTGAGAAGGGTGGTTGTGTTTGGAGTTTCCCTGGAAGTGCTACTCGGGTTTTCTTAATTTCGCCTGTGAACTTTTCGTTCCGCAAAATTCACAGTCAAGTTATGATTGGACGGAAGGGGGATTTGTGTTTCATGCACCTCGCCATTCTTAAATTACGTCTGACAAGAATTTGTTGCACATGCATCTTCATGATATAATTAATAGTCCAGTCAGTGATTTTAACCCATCATGCCGAGACGTAAAACGGATATTGGTCGTTGTTCATTAACATTGGAAAGAAAAGCGCTTATCACGTAATGCATTCATAACTGTTCCCGGGCGAAGCTGGGTCGGGTTGCTAGTACTATATATATTATATAAACAGGGTGATTCAGCTAAGAGGGCCACTCTACGGAACCGTTTAAGATATCGGCATTCCGTTTTCAAATTCTTAAATTGTATTACGGGGCTCATACAACTTGGTCCATTTCGTCCTCAACACATAGACTACGTGTTTACCGAGAAACCGGTAGCAACTTTGTTTTTTTTTAATGTGACTATACTGATTTCACCCACTAGAACAGCTAAGAATCACGAGACAAGTTCAGTGATGTGTTTATTTTGTTGCGAATCCGACGATTACCGTACTTTTTGAGATATTAAAGGTTTCCATATGTGTCGGCATTAGACAGAAAGCTACAGTGTGCGCCAGTCGCCGGAATGTGGAATGCAAGATTATCTTGCGTGACCCACTCCTTGTTGACGAACTCACATAAATTACCGAATTTATTCTGTTCATATCTTACTGTAATGTGTTCATAATCAACCTCCAGTCATTATGTGCGTGTGCCTTTCTCCCTCTCCACCGCGTCCTGAATCCTAGCGGAAATATCTCAAAACACCTAAATTAAGAGGATAAACAAGTAGTTCCTTGAAGAACTTTATAGCCTATTTTCATATAGCCTATTGGTCTTCTGTATTAGAAATTCTCCCTCCTATGAAAAAAGGATCGCCATGTTGGATTGTTATACGTGTAGGGAGTAGGCCATAAAGTTATCTACCATTAGATGAAGATTATTGCTTAGGTCCATTATTCAAACTTTCACTTCGATCGCATGATTAGAACACAAAACATAAAAATATAATTTTAAAATTTCGCACAGTCACCATCTTAAGATTATGAAAATACTTGAATTAAATTAGATGCCAGTGATTTAAATGTGTATATACATTTACTGTACCAAGTATCACTGCGCTCGGATGATTAAATCGCATGAAACAACCATTAAAATGTTTCAACTTCGCTTGGCCGCCATGTTCGTTTTGTACTTAACTGGTTTTCGAAAGTCACATAGGTGAACTTGTAGTATAAAAAGTGACAGTCAGTCTGAAAGACTAGACTTTGTATCATTTTAAATGCTACAAATGCTGAAAAATGCTAGAAAGGCAGGAGGCTTCTCGCTACGCTCGAAGCCAAAGACTCTTGACATGTTAGAAAATTATCTGCATAATACTTATCTTGCTTATCTTGTTAGGTTGCAGGTTCGAAACCTGGCGCAGTCAGCTGGCATTTGAGGGTGCGCAAATGCGAGGGAGCCGTGTCAGTAGATTTACTGGCACGTTAAAGATCCCCTTCGGGGCAAAATTCCGGCACCCCGGCGTCTCTAAAAGCCAGTGTAGTTAAAAGGGACGTAAAACCAATAACATTATTATTATTTTGCTTATCTTGTTTCAAATTACTCGCGAACGGCAAGTGCAAACCAAGGGCAAAGCAAGGTGAAGCGCGCGGGGACTTGCCCCTTCCATCCAGTCTAAAAACACTTATAGTTGGCGATGTATTGAAGATAGAGATATGCTCTCGCGGACTTTTTTGTAGATCTTTTCATGCTGACCAATTCATACGCTCATAGTATATTGATATGTTTAACGGTTTGCCCAGCGTAAGCTTAAGAAGCGCACGGACGCCAAGTTTGTTTTCGACTTTTTCACTGTAATCGTTACTGCTTGGCTTCCTTTGATCATACATAAATTATTTTCTACAGAATCTTTCCACGAGATATCATTTACAGAATGGTGAAAACCGCATCAAAATTCATCCAGTGGTTCTCGAGATTACCCGTGATATCCAAGAATCGGGGATTTTTGTCTTATACTAACGAAGTAGAGATTGTCGGGGTACACATGCACCAAGCGGTACTATGACGTCACACACCTCAGTGCATCTGGGTACATTTCGTCCCGTCACCGTAACGTAACGCCAGACCCCAGCGTAACGAAGAAGTCGACAAGATTATTTAAAATGATAAAATGTAATTAGTATTCTGCCCGAAGACAGGTCCGAGCCTCCGAAGAAGCTATCCTCAGCCAGAGTTTACTTGCGGTAGGGTGGCCAGGGCCTTTCCGCTCCTCCTTATGTTGACCAACAGCGCGCAGTACCTAGAACTGGTATACCATCCAAGTTCCGACTACGTCCAATGTTGCTTAACTGCGGAGTTCTCATCGGATCCGGTGTTTCAACATGGCCAGGCCGTTGGCGAACTTGTAGTAGTACCCTTTATCACTGTACAAAACTTCAGGATGATATCTGTCTCCGTTGCGGAGATATA
This sequence comes from Meconema thalassinum, assembly GCA_946902985.2. Lineage (NCBI taxonomy): Eukaryota > Metazoa > Arthropoda > Insecta > Orthoptera > Tettigoniidae > Meconema > Meconema thalassinum. The sequence goes on along the minus strand of OX336395.1, from coordinate 227,928,433 downwards.
GAATGTCAGTGAAATATTTCGAGTGGCCGCCATGTTGAATTGGTGAAACGTATTGAAATTTGAAGGGCACGGTCGATGATGAACGTGGTTTTAGTATGTGCTTACTGTGACCGAAATCCACCATGTTGGTGATGTTTAATTGCCGAGATTCGCAAAGCAACCTTGGAATTATTTGATGAATGCAACATATTGTAATGTATTCCAGCATGTGTTTGTAACAGACCCAGAACTGAAGAAACATTCTTCATAATTATTCTAGCTGTTAAATGGACCTATCATTATGGCATTGAGCTAAAATTTAGCACAAGCGAGAGTCGAACATCTTCATCTCCTAACGGCTTTGACAAGTCGTGACGCAATAGATGAGGGGTGGAAACTTCCCTACGCACCGCTTTGAATCAGGTGACTACGCAGCGTGCACTCTGTCAGTTCTAGAACACGGTCATTCGAGAATTCTTTTTCACTGGCTAAACTCATGTGTGCGCGAAGATGAGGTTTTCTAATACGTGTGGAAAGCGTGTGTTTGCACTATTTAACTAACCATCACAATTTGGCTGGTGATACGCCGATACTTATAATTAGGGCTCGGATTTTTAGGTGCTAAAAATCGGGAAAATATTTATTTTTTATGTATTAAAAATACCAGAAATATGTGACAAAAAAGTAAAAATATTTAATTATAATTTAGTTTATTAATGTGATTATAAACAATATGCAGCACTCATGAATGCAATTTATGCTATGTATCACCGACTGCTGAAGCATTACAATACACGAGATAAATCTTCGGGTTGTCCAGCACAAATGACCGACGATTATCGCGACACACTTATTCTGAAGGCGCGAATCTGCGGCAATATGTTTCTTGCCCTTGAGGTGTTGTGTAACTTGAGATCGCTGTTCAGCCAAGATTGCTTTCCCACATGGTTGGCAGAACAGAACGCCCCGATCAGAAGTGAAATTATCTTTAAATTCTGCAACAGACGATAACTTGTAGTTGTTTTTATTTTAGGCATCGTAGAACTACCTTACACTTCACAGTGCCAGAAATGAACTGCATGTGAGTGACACTGGTTCCAGGTAGCTGGGGGGAGGGGAGGTCTAGCACGTGGTGCAATATGGCTATGGACAAGGAAATCCCTGGCTTCCACAGTGAGTGGCACGGGGCGACAAGTTAAGAATAACACAGTTGCAGGCTGACATACGCTCAGCATGAAGATTAGATAGCTCACAGTTTCTTCCCCGTTGAAGTAACACAGAGCTAAAATGCAATAAACTGAAAGATCTAGGCATACTGATTTTAAACATGTAAATATTATGTCTTTTTATGTGCTAATAAGTGAAAAACAGGAATGTATGTATTTACAGAAAAAATGCTTGAAATATGTATTTACATAAAACATATTTATTTACCTAAAAATCCTAGCCCTACTTATAATAATTTCTTTACCAGTGTTAAGTAAAGTAAAGTCAGTGTTTTCTACAAGTGGCAGAGATACTGCAAGTAAGAATTATAATATTATTCAGCGGACACATTCACAGCACCATTGCGGACTGGAAATATATTCACCGTAGAACGCAGGCCAGTAGACATTGATATACAACTTGTTGCTGCGTATAACATATGACAGATCTTGCCATATTATTATTCAGCCAGGCACACAGTTATATAATGTTGAACTTTCTTTTTCGACACGATAGCTATACTAAATGTAACCGAATAAGATCAACATTTAATTGGATTGCTAGCAAGTGCATTCATGAATAATGAACAATATTGCAATTACAGCACCTATTCCAAACTGATAAAATAGTCGGAACATTTCATCATCAGTGGCGTACAACCAATTTTGATTTAAGGGGTTGTATGAAGTCATCCACGATGCCACTTGTAATTAAGAACAGTAATATGGGAACACTGATAAAGACTTTATTACTATTCAAGATGATAGCTTAAGCCATCAACAGGGAAGCTTAATGACCAGGATGAGTCCGAGATCTGGGGGGACCGAATTCACGTTAGATCAGACGTCACGACGATGGATGCATTACAAGAGTATCTTAAGCGGCGATCTTGCAAAATTAAGTACAGGACCAAGATTAACCACGTCGTGGGAAATCACACAGGCAACACATTCTCCTTAGCCCTGAGCATGCTTTCAGACCACTTGTCTGAAATTATATGACAAGCCATTACCATGTTATAATAATGTTCTCTCTTCCAGGTGACTGATATATTTCGAGTGAATTCCCAAACTAAAGAGCAAATAATTTATGGATATTAAAAGTAACTTCACACACATATTTAAGATATTTAACAAAATGTTTTATGGTTGAATTCCATTTTTTTAATCAACTTATTCTAAACTTAGTTTCGTTCTTACTCATGGCGTATTTTACCTTTATGGCGGTTGCAAGCGGAACATTAAACTTTTTGCAGAGCTATTTTTTGAAACTTGATAATTAATTCTTGGTACAGTAATTATCATCTGGATTCATGATGTGTGATCCTAAACCCTACTGTAATTAATTCAGATTGTATAAAAATACGAAGCCGATAATAATCGTAGACATTAACAGATTCTGACCAGTCTTATTGCCATTTAAGGATCACTTGGCATTATGTCAAAAGGATTTTGATTAAAGCACAATTATTAATAAGTTGTAGACACCTTATGGTGGTCTCATAGCAGCAACTGTTGGAAATGAGATATTCCATTCCAATGCATTAATAAATTAATAATTAATGAATTTCTTCGGTGATATAAATGTTTGTGATTATGCCAGGATGCAGGGTCAATGCAGTCCTAGGTCAAATGAATTAGTATGTGCTTTATTATAATAATTATATTTATATTTCCAACTTTGGGAAATAGTGCAATGACAGTTTTTTTTCTGTCCAATTTATCGTCTCTTTGTGCACTGTTGTTAGGGTTTAATGAGCTGGCCAATTCAATTTAATAATTATGCAGATCATAGGCAATTCTACTGTATTCCTATATCTTGGAATGTAACTGTTACATCATCGCAATCGGAACAATTTAATTTATCCCATAAGGACTTGTTGAATCCAATTTCTTGTTTGAGAATGACTTGAGTGACTAGAATTCCCTTGTAAACAAATGTTTTGAGAAATTACGATAGATTAATGCTACTTTGAGCTGAGATGTTTTCCATAAGAAAACTTGGAATTATTGTGGTGATATAATGATAATAATAATAATTTATTTTCTATAATTAATTTAATCCAATTAATTAATTAATTAATTAACGGTCATTAATGTCAATCTAATATATGTAAATATCAGGGATGTGTATAATTTGTGTGTGAATTATTAATTTAGTCTGTTTTATGGGAAGAAAAAAATGTTTAATTATTATTTTTCTACAAAGCTGAAACTGATAGTGAAGTGTTTTGTTGTTGTTCATATTCAGCTAAACAACGAACTCTCGAACTCTGATTAATTTTCTTTTGTGAGAACTTCCCATTTAAGTGAAATAGGACAGCTCAACGGCACAGATGGACATTATGGATACTTGTATCCCAACCTAATGATTTGCCTTGAGTAATAGGAGTGTTCATATTTTTCATTTGTCCGTCTGCTCTAAAAATAAATTTAGGATCTCGATTTTAACAAGTTCTAATTATTCCTGTAGTTTGGAACTTCTCCCGAGTCAGTGATACGTTTTCTTTTTCTTGTTTGTGAGGTATTTGTCCTGTTGAACCTTGCATGCCTATCCCTTTAAACGACCCGAGATATTCGATCTCTTGCCTGCCCGAGATAGTTGTTATGATTTTTTTATTGGACAAATATTTCCAGGACTTAATTTTTTTATCGCCTGTGTCCCTTCTTCGGTTTCTCGTTGAAATCGCCGGGCCAACGTGACGTCGGGGAAACGGGCACATTACCGAGTTTCATTGAAATGGCTCCACCCGCTTAGATTCTTGATGATGATGATAATTGTTGTTTTAAGGGGCCTAACATCTAGCTTATCGGCCCCTGATGGTTTGGGTGATCGTGAAGATGAAAATGAAATGCAAACTTAAAACTAAAACTAACTACTAACCTACATACAGTACTAGAAGAAGAAATGGAAAACTCAAGGAGAATAAGGCAAATAAAGGACAGGAGGAAAATAAATGCCCTCAACCCTCGAAGAATGCGGATTGAGGGACTTGGAAGGAAGGAGAGCCATGAGAGGCAGATAGGAAAGTGGAAGAGGAGAGGGTTCACCCCAATGGTAAGGGACAAAAGGGGTAAATCCCTCGGGGTCGCCAACTCACCAGCCGTGAGCCCCTGAGGGTGTAGCATTATCTAGGGTGCACCAAAAGTGGTGGGGCTATATACACCCATCCTCCTTGAGGGCCTTGCGCAGAAGGCAGGAGATAACATGAAAAGAAAAAGAAGGCTGACCCGTCGCAGAAGGAGGGAATCAGAAAAGATGAGACAAGGACCAATTAAGGCGGGAAAGGAAGAGACTCCCGAGGCCTCGGATACGCTAATACTGTCGGGGTCGGAAGAGAACAAGAGTTGACCAAGTGAGGTCGACAGGAAAGAAGACAGAGAGGAGCCCGGCACAAGTAAGTGGAAGCAATGCCGGACTCAGTTGGGGCCCCGTGGTCGCTAACCCACGTCCCACTAGATGTGAGCCCTTAGGGGACGTTTAGATTTTATTAGGGAGACACACACACATACGAACACACACATGCACACACTGACAATAGGTGATCTCATAAGCCAATATTTTTCATAAATGAAAATATGCTAAAAATAAGTACGGATTTTTTAAATACTGGCGGATCAGCGACAGTAACTTAACGTACATATTAAATTCTTAAATGTAACAAAATTCGCTCATTTAGTTCATTGCGATCGTCTCGTCTAATGTTATTTCTTACGAGTCCTGTTAATCATCAAACATTTTGAAAATGTACACAATACAGTATGCTATGAATAGAACACATTCGGTATGTGAGTTTGTCAACAAGCAGTGGGTCACGAAAGAGAATCGTGCACTCCACATTCCAGCGGCTAGCGCATTCTGTCTAATGCCGACACATATGGAAACCTTTAATATCTTAAAAAGTACTCGCCGGATTTGCAAAATAAGAACATCACTAAACTTTTCACTTGATTCTTAGTGGTTCCAGCTGGTGAAATTAGTATAGTCCCATTTTAAAAAAAAAGTTGCTACCGGTTTCTCGGTAAACAAGTAGTCTATGTGTTGAGGACGAAGTGGGCCGTGTTATAAGAGCCCCTTAATTCGATTTAAGAATTTGAAAACAGAATGACGATATCTTAAACGGTTCCTATTGAACCCGAGGGCATTAGGCTGACTTGTGTCGAACCTGGGACACTGGGAAAAAGAGAGCAGACAGGAACTGCCGAAGAGGAACGAACCCAGGGTCTTTAAGGGAGTTTTGTTAAGACAAACCCCTAGAGACATGACACATAACATTACTACGGTGATGTGAAGCGAATTCTGTTGTTATAAGTCATGATAACGCAGAAATAACGGAGGAATATTGCATTATATGGCTGAAAAGCACATGAGTTTCTGAGCTTAGCACAAGGATTTGGAGCTTGTGACAGTCAACTAATTGCTCTGGAAAAGAGGCGTGTTTTCATGGCGGCCCTTCAGTCATTTGGAACTTTTTCTAGTGTCTGGAGAGGGTGAAAATACCAGATGTGGACCCACAGCGTCCCCTAAACACAAAGGAAGAGAGTGATGGAAGGGGGCGCGGGAACAGTAATTTGAAGATTACTCGTGATCGGAACATGATACACATATGAGAGTTACACCTATGTGAATGAAATTCCAGAAGGCTAATTGTCAAGCCACCAAGCATCAAAATCGAAGCTGGAATAAGGAATCGAGCGGATGCACCCCTCGAAAGGTAGTTGGCGGATGGTGAGCGGGAATTCACCGTGAGGATAGCGTTATGACGCCGTTCAGAAATTAATTATTTTTAATTAATTGGCTGATCGAATCACAAGCACGCGAGCAGTTTTGAAACCAGCGCTGCAAGACGGACCAGAAAAACGCTTTTCCAAGCCAGGAAAAGCATTTGGAAGAGAAATGAAGCTCCGACGAATTAAGGGAACTACTTTTTGTTTTGAAACCCTTATAAGCTCGCAAGAGGAGTCAGTCGAGGTCAGTTGAACCATATCGCAGGGCAGAGTGCATGTCACTCTGGTGCCTGAAAGGACGCCGCGCACAAAGGACTTTAACTTTATAAGAGTCATTGTGTATCTTATTCGTACAAGTACAATGTACAAGTTAGGTCAGTTGAACCAGAATCTAGTGCGAAGCGCATGTAGCCCGGGTCTAGGAATGGACGCCGCGCACAAAGGACTTTAACTTTTACAAGTAGTCAGTGAGTATTATTCACAAGTGCAACGTATAATGTCAATTGAAGTTAATCAAAGTAGGTCAGTAGAACCTTACCACGCAAAGACAATGTAATTTTATACATGTGTAAATATAATTCAGTGAAACAGTATGGGAGGCGTCGATTTCAGAACAATGTATTATATGCAAGTATACGTGTGACAATACAGGACACTGCAGAGAGCGCATCGCTCAGGGAAAATAGTACGCGCAGTTGGAAGACAATAGAATTTATATGTGTACAGGTGTAAAGTACAGTATACAAGTGCAGCGTAGAGTATGTCAGATAGCTGAAGTTACGTTGTTTATAAGCGCGCAGGTACGAATACATTTGCTAAAAAGGGTAAAGCAATTTATGCGAATGTCACATTTGATAATGTTTAAATCGATGTTAGAGCACAGGTATGTCATTATCGACAATGTGCAAGTGGATAGAATTTGATAGATGTTGGGAACAATGGAGATGCTGGGATAGGCATATTTCCAGTGACATGGAATCTAGGAACTGTAACTAGACTGGAACGTTGGGAATTGCGAGGGATTTGCCCCAAACAGATGCACACTAGATATCTTCATGCAGATAGTACGAGACTTTCATATCAGGAAGCAGGGATTATTCGGGGAGGAAACTCAATGGAGCCTGTAATTCTGAGATTCTGCAGTGAGAATCGCTGAGTGAGGCCAGTGTACATAAATATCGAGTGTTTTTAAATGTTTTGTATGTTTTAAAGTGTATGTGTTTAAAGTGTAGGGTTAAATATAAATGTGTACAATGTCAGAACGAAGCAGTAGCTTCAATTTTATAAGTCAGTGTGAAGTGCAATTATCAGTGAAAAATCCACGCGACATGTGCGTTAAGAACGTGGATATGCCTTGCTAACTTGCAATTATGGCGGGCCGGGCGGAATGTAAATGGGCGAGGCCGCCAAGAAACAAACGTGAGTACATGAAACCATGATTTTGTTGTAGTATGTAACCCACGATATGCCGAAATGTGTAAAGAAATAATATGCCAATGAAAGTTTGAATCTATGAAGGTATGACTTTCATGCCTTATTTTTGTGTTGAATTAAATGTTCAGGTTAAAGATGTTTGATTTACGTCAAGTTTTGTGTAACTTCGTTACAGATAAAGTAGAAACGTCAATTGATTAAAGAGTCAACGTATTCATGAACACGGATGATCATTATATTGATGATATAAATATCGTTACGTTGTGTCGGATCAAGGAAAGGTGTGTCAGTAATAATAATAATAATAAATAAACATCAGGGACAATTGTTTGTATACATGTTTAAAGGTAATAACTGCATAGTTAAACAGTGTCATTAAAAATCAAGGGACCATTCAATGTAAAATCATCGTCATTATGTCACAAGGAATCATATAAGTAGCAATGTACGGGAAATATAATAATAACAATGGAAAGGTTTAACAGAGATTTTAATTGCTGCTTGATGATAAGCAAAGTAATAATAATTGATAGAGATTTTCTTAAGGATATAAGGAACGGATTATTAACATCGGTAGTCAGGATGTCAGGTCTGCTAATCATCGTGTAAATTCTCGTATAGCCAAGGGTCATACGAATGATATAGTAAGAGATTGGGTGTAATTAGTGGGAACCCTAACCCAGATCTGCTAATTAGAGCGGCAAGGCACTTGGATCATTGACGTATGGGGGAAAACTTGGACACCTAGCCATTACGCATGATACCGGCCCTTAACCAGCTAAATGTATGAATTAATTCATCTCTGGAAGAGTGAATTTGACACGGGCGGAGAGCTGAGCGCCCTAACCGTAGTGTAATATTAGCCACCGACTAATCCGCTAGGGCTCCATGTTAGATGAATCTCGTTCCTCGGCTTGAATTTAAATGTGCCACTGTAGGCCAGCCAGTAAACCTAATGATAGGGTTGTAAATGTTTTAAACAGTTCCATATTTCCAATGCATTCTGCAAGAAGCAGGTCACCCGTCTAGAAGAGCCAAGTGTAAATGAATAGTTTGTTTATGTCTGTGAAGGAAGCAATGAAGGTCGCTCGGAGTGAGAGAGCGAGAGAATGTCTGTGACAAAAGGGAGAGCGGCGGCCATGTTTGTTGGAAACCCTGTGGGGGAGGTTCATTGTATACAGGACCAAGGGTCGGGGCGAGCCTCGGTCATTATTATTCTATAGTGGTAATTAAGACATGTAAATTTTTTGTACCCTGAAATGTTATAAATTGAATATTATAATAATGAATGTCAATTATATGTGTGATAAGACATATTGCTATCAAAGAATCATCGTGATATCTTAATATTTGGCCAAGTTAGAAACTGGGAAACTTTATATTTTTGCACTGACAGAAACACCTAATTTGAAGGGAGAAACGTTCACATTTTTACGCTATATTTAAGCGACGGGTAGCATTGTTTGACACCTCGACACAACGATAACTAATTAATGATTTGAAAGAGACCCAATTACGGCATATGGTGGGAATACAATTGAAGGTTTGGTTAAAGCATGGTAGAACTCAAGTAATGTTTTGGTGGGAGAAAGAAGAAGACATGAATATGCACAAATTGTCTAGATAAAAGTGTATGCATTGTTTAATGTAGAAAGTTGTAAGATAAACGTAGAATTACAGACCCGCATGCTTTATGCAGGGGTCGATTAACGTTGATTGTATTTGTTTAATCAGTGCAGTAGCGCACCTAAGACTGTTTACAATGGTAATCACAGTGTAATTTTAAATCAACTGTTATTTGGATTTGTGATGTGGTAAAGTGTAAACAACTTTTTATTAAGGGAAGGTGTGTGATTATTTGCATTTTTGTGATGTGAGGTAACACCGCGTGGTTGTTGGAACCACTTGGACTGATCTAAGGACTAATCAGTGGATTAGAATACCAGCCATGGAGGGCGGAGATGAGAGTAACTTAAGGGATTATCTTTTTACTGTGTCATCTCAACGCTCAAATTTTATTGCTTTGTGTTTGTAACTGTAAATGTAATGTTGTTGGCTGTGTTAAAAGCCATGATTTTAGCTCAAATTAAAATTAAATAGAATAGAGTTGTGTGTTGTCATTGTAGAATTGATACCTATTAGTTTCAAATCCTAAATATGTAACCGCTCAGTGGGTAGACGGTACACGCCCGAGGACTGCTGCTGGCTGGAGGCGGAAACATATTTTCCATAGAAAGTCATCATATCGGTACACTATATACTTATTTATTTTAATTTTGTTTTAAATACTTTATTTTTATTTTTTTTTAATTTTATGAGGAAATCAATGACAAACTACCTCACTCCTCATCTTGCCTAGTATGCCTCTTTTTAGTGCTGCTTTGAGTTTTTGTGGGTATCTACCGACCTAACCAATGGCGGTACTTTTTGAGGATCCAACCAGCCTCTGGGCTGACTACCTAACAGACATAATTTTATTTTAGGCCTAAATTGTTAAATTTATTTAATCTTTAAAACGAATATTTCAAAGGTAGACTATTATTTTTTAAAGGAAAGTAGGAAAGCCAATAATCACCTGTACTTGGAGTAGACATGTTTGAAACAGTTTTAATTCCCTCGCCTCTTCTCTAACGAAATTGGACTTAAGCAATAACTTTGTGGTTGTAAATGTCTCTAAAAAGGCTTTAAAATCTACCATTCTGATGCTATTGAAAATAATAATTGATCGAAGATCTCTGGACCCCTCCCCCCCCCCCCCCTCCCCCAATAAAATGCTAAATTACGCTTATGGAGAAGGTCTTGGACTCTACCCGGGCTAAATAGTCTCTCTCAGGGTCACCGAGAGGATCTAAGGGCTCTTGGAATTTTTCTCTCGGGTCCCCCTTGAAATATTTTAATTATTACTATCCACTACCCGCTATTCTGGAAAGACAATGCCATTTTGATGCACAGTCAACATACTGTTACGTGTTGGCCCTAGTAGCACGTTCGTAAATTGGATCACAGTAGGTAGAAAGCACAGCACAATTGGCCCTTTAAAGAAATAAGTTTTATTGTAGGTCTAGCAAGTTACAGTACACCATAAACACTTGGAAACCAATGGGCAGTCTCAGTCAGGTTCCTCCCTTATGGAGTTCACTCACCTCCTTTTCACTTGCTCGCGCAGTTAATCCCTCAATAATAAGGTAGATCCGTTCCTGGCTAGAAGTAACGGCACACTTCCTCATGTAAACAACCCACAGTCTGTCTCTCACTTGTTCTGAATGTACACTGTCTCGCCGTCCGTAGGCTAGGAAGAAGGTCCACTGCGTTTCGCAATCCACACAGCACTTCACCGCACTGCAATAGCCTCTGTCGCACTGGAAAACACACTCACTCGCTCATAAACACAGTACTCAAAAACTCACTCCCCTCGCTGGCCAGGTCGCTTATATAGCGGGGCTGGTGACTCAATGGATGTTTCCAGAGCAGTCCAGGATTCACTAGTTACGTCACGAACATTCTGGACGGTCCCTTTGTTACTGCAGTCTTCTTGTTGCGCAAATCGCTGGTAAACACAGGGGCAGGGGGTAGCCCGAGGCGGGCTGTGACTCACGCAGCGAGGTGATGAACTAACCGCGCAGCCGTAACATTACAAATCTTATTTCATAGCAAATATTCTAGTATTTATTTTGTGAAATATATTTTGCATAGTGCACAAAACAGTTTGGGATTGTTAATACAGTTAACTTCCATATTCTGTAAGTCTTCACTTTAATTACCAGTGCGTAATAAAAAATAAGGAGCATTTAAAACCCCACATTAATTTGATAGCAGATTCAACACTAAATTACAGTCTCAGTCATATATAGAATGTAATACTCTTCTGGGGGTAGAATAAGGTACATTACAGCGTGTATTTTGTAATAGTAGCGGACCCGTGCGAGAACTCTCGCATAATGGGTTACGTGCGCCCCATGTGTACAGACTACCCGCGCGGCTCTATTGCTGTGCGGGATGTAGGTGACAGAGTTCTCGCAGAGGCTAATGTCTTGTTTATTTGTTAAAAACACTTTATAAACAAATAAATATATTTCCGTTGACTTTTCAATAAATGCAAGATTTTTCCTGTACTATTGAGACGATTTGCAAGATGTTGGTACACACCATACCTTCAAACTCCTTCTGGTTTAGGAGCATGAGTTTTGTGAAACATACACCTTAGCCTTCGCGAGGAACTTCTTTTACCAAATGAATGGTTTCTGCCAATACTTTCCCACTGTCATATTTGCCTCTGGAGTGTTTCTGCCTCATTTCTCTTGACAGTTAAAAGATGATAACAAGAGATATCTTCTACGGAGCAAATCCTCGGACAAGTTGTAAGTTATAGACAGAATGTTACATAATACTAAAGAAGCTACAATAAACTGAAACTAACGGGCCCCCATGCATTTGCCCCCTTAGCCCTTCCCTTTCGGCGGTCCTGCTCTCACCGCAAGTCGCACCTTTACAGGATCATCGGACGGAGAGATTGAGAGTCCAAAATGCAGCTGGCCCTGATAACATTTACCATGCGGTACTTTGCTAGTACCGGTACTGAACATAATCCTTGCTACTAAGATTGATCTACATGATTGATCTACATAATTCATGAAATTACGAATTTCAACGGAATTTGCAGTTCTTTTCGTTTCCAGATGAAAGCTTAATTGTTCTACTTTACGAACATGTTTAGTTCTTATATGTTTCATGCATAAATATGCTCAGAAAATTGATTTAAATGGACCAGGACGCAGCGCACGTGTCTATAATGCACCCTTATAAAAGAATCGTAACAAGACTCAATTTCGGTGTAGTGTTTCGGTTCTTGTTAGCCGTGCAGTTAAATTTCCTTCTCATAATTTACAAGGAGACATAGGGCAAATCATAACTAAATAAAGGAGGTAAACCAGTATACTAAATAAAACAAGTTTAATAACCTAGAATATAACAACAAAATTAATAAACAACACCTTGAATTTACTCCCACAATATCTACTTAGACCACAACTGCAACCCTAAGTTGTGTCTCCATCACATAAATCAAGTGGCGTTCAAACATCCACAATTTACCATTTCATTAAAATAAAATATCTCTGGAGAGATTGTCAAAATAAAGACGTTTGAAACAAATACGTCTCTTCTCAAATCTATACTTGTGCGTGCGTGACGATGTTTGACTAAAATGAAGGAAATAAGTACTGATTACGTGATCAGTGACCATATGGTTTCCCGGCAGGCAACGAATCCGTAATTTTGCGTAAATTAGATCAGCTCAAGGAATACACAACAAAGCACATTAAGAAATATCCGACACCCGTTACCCCTATATAATACAGAAATAGATCTCCGAACGAGACCTTGACCACGTGCCAAAACACGACTTAATGCCCAAACGGGTCTTGACAAATCAAAACAAGCGTACGTGACTACAACAAAATACACGAGGAAATGACCGACCGTCATTCTAATATTTACAACAACAACAACAACAATCCAAAATGGATCCAGAAAAATATACAAGAGTCATCACTGTGCCCAAAGGCACTTATTTAACAACAACACAAATATTTCATTTCAACTTAACGCAGGAATGTATAGTCTGAGTATGGCGAACTCCCTTTAAATCACAAATTATAACATACAGGCCTATCTCACTTTAAAGAATCGAGGACACGGAACACCGGCCTCAAACCTAATTAGTGTTATCTTAAATCTGTTCGTCTCGCCGAAGTCACATGTCATTAACCCAGTGCGTTCAACAACAAATCGGGAGCTCGCCAATGGCATCCCACGATCACGGAAATACCTTGTATATCCTGAAAAACATGTGTGTGAAAAATACCAATATTTGTCCCAATAATTCTCTCTAGAATTACGAGACACGACGAACCGGCCAGTAACCTCCTTGGAGTATCATACTGCCGTTAATTATATACTGCTGTAGACAGGAATCATGGTCAGATTACCACGATGTTCCCCGCGCATGAAGACACACATAAACACACATAACCACATAACGCACACCTGGGTAATGACTTCATCTCACATCTCGCCACCTGAAATACGATACAGATTCAAGATACCACGGAAAGACTTCAAATGCTTTCCCAAAGATCATTAAAATCATTACTTCATTAATTTTACAGCTTACTGAGAGAACTATGGTTCCCTGAAAATAAAATTGCACTAGGCAAATCACAAATAAAAAGCCTGTTTATGTCAAAACACAAGGTCAAATGTTACCCCTAATTTTATCGTTACTTTATTCTTACAAAAAAACATTTATCGCTCAAACCATAAGTTCTGCTCAAGCGATTCGAAAACATAGCAACATGTACACGCACTGTACAATTACAAATTACACTACAATGATCTAAATCAGATAAAAAGTAGTCACGCACGACATTACACTCGAGTGTCGGCACACTAGTGAAAATCAAACTACTTTTAAATACACAAGAAAAATATTTACAGTTCCCAAACCAATCTAACTACGACTGAAATTCAATAATCAATATTTTGTACTTATTCCTTCGCCAAACAACTTCAGCTCACGTCACCGCTCATGACCCAGCTCTTAGCTTAGCTGGACCTCGACATCATCGCTGGTGTGTCCATGGTCATCCTTCCGAATACTGCCCTCGTTCCAGACATCATGATGATTTCTTAGGATTGGAAAATGTTCAATTAATACACAGATCTCTAATTTCAGCTCACGTCACCGCTCATGACCCAGCAGTTAGCTTAGCCGGACCTCGACATCATCGCTGGTGTGTCCATGGTCATCCTTCCGAATACTGCCCTCGTTCCAGACATCATGATGATTTCTTAGGATTGGAAAATGTTCAATTAATACACAGATCTCTAATTTCAGCTAACGTCACCGCTCATGACCCAGCAGTTAGCTTAGCCGGACCTCGACATCATCGCTGGTGTGTCCATGGTCATCCTTCCGAAAACTGGCCTCCTTATAGACATCTTGATGATTTCTCAGGATTGGAAAATGTTCAATTAATACACAGTTCTCTAATTTAACTACTAACATTGCTAAATGAGTTGCTAGATCCACTCAAAGTCCTGAGCAATTCGTGTGACGAATACTTTCCCTAATTATGTTTTTAAGCCTGATAGCTTCTCAAGTTCACACGCAAAATATACATGGTAGAATAATGAAGTTAAAATGACTTTCTGCCGAATACTTACTTATTTGAACAACTTGTCAGAGTTTTGGAGTTATACAGTTTAGCACTCGTCTCCACAGAGACCTCAAAAATATGATAAGTGTCATACACGACACATCGAAAAAGAATGCAAATGTCACCCACGACACATCAAAATAGAGTAGAGTGTCTCTCACGACACTTCAAAATAGAGTAATTTCTACCATCAGCTCGGCGACATTTATACAGAACATGGCAAATCTCCGGCGGAGGGGTCAAAAATAAAAATAATTTGAAGTAATTGAGCTACAGACTTGCGACTAATTTCGTTGAACTTTTCTCATTGCACAGGTTAAGAATTTGATCGGCGGAATCACAATCAATCACGGGATTCATAAATATCCATTTCCCTCGAATTTAAAGGCACGCCAACTTTGGCCGGTCCAAACGGCGTCCCCTGTCTCATTCGTAGATTCGAATTCATCTCGTAGCGTGTAATCAAGAAGCTCCTCCCACATTGTGACGTACAAGTATCTTCTTCCTTGTCACACTTCGTCTCCGCTCTCTGTCATCGACTCAAGACCGGTAGCAACCGTCCCTTGACTCACCAACCGAAGCCAAGCTATTGGAACATTGACCTCCTCAGTTCCAAGATTTCTGTCACACTTTTTCTTGTCACGCTAGCTCGGGCTAAATATATCCCCCTTGTCTCTTACTTCCAATAGTTGCAACATTTTTCCTCAACTTGTATCCACTGCTGCTAGTATGAATGCTATCTTTCAAATATATATATATATAAATCAATGTACGAGATAGTTTGTATGTGGGTGGGTGGGTGGGTATGTCTCCTATGCGTTTACATACCATTCATTCGATTACGATGAAATTTGGTTGAGATGTTGAGTACACTCCAAGGAAGGTTTCTGGCTTAATAAATCCACTTTACAATAGGTAGCGCACATTTAGATTCAACAAATGAGCGACGACGCGCGAAGCGTTTTAATAAAGTCCCGTATGCGTTCACATAGTATTCATCCGATTGCGGTGAAACTTGGGTGAGATGTTGAGTACACCCCAAGGAAGGTTTCTAGATTAGTAAATCCATTGTAGAATAGGTAGCGCACGAGTAGATTCAACAAATGTGTGATGACGCGCGAAGCGTTTCAATAAAGTGCTGTATGCGTTCACATACCATTAATTCGATTTCGATGAAACTTGGGAGAGATGTTGAGTACACCACTCCAAGGAAGGTTTCTGGCTTTGTAAATCCATTTTTCAATAGGCATCGCACGTGTAGATTCAACAAATGAGCGACGACGCGCGAAGCGTTACAATAAAGTCCTGTATGCGGTCATATACCATTCGTCCGATAGCTATGAAACTTGGATTAGATGTTGTGTACACCACTCCAAGGAAGGTTTCTGGCTTAGTAAATCCACTTTACAATAGGTAGCGCACGAGTAGATTCAACAAATGAGCGACGACGCGCGAAGCGTTTCAATAAAGTCCCGTATGCGTTCACATAGTATTCATCCGATTGCGATGAAACTTGGGTGAGATATTGAGTACACCCCAAGGAACGTTTCTGGATTAGTAATTCCATTTTACAATGGGTAGCGCACGTGTAGATTCAACAAATGAGTGACGACGCGCGAAACGTTTCAATAAATTACTGTATGCGTTCACATAAGTTACCATTTATTCGATTTCGATGAAACTTGGGAGAGATGTTGAGTAAACTCCAAGGAAGGTTTCTGGCTTAGTAAATCCATTTTACAATAGGCAGCGCACGTGTAGATTCAACAAATGAGTGACGACGCGCGAAGCGTTTCAACAAAATCCCGTATGCGATCTTATAACATTCATCGATTGGGAAGAAACTATGGTGAGCTGTTGTGTACACTCATGTGAACGTTTCTAACGTAGTAAATCCATTTCACAATAGGTAGCACACGAGTAGATTTAACAAATGTGTGACAACACACGAATCGTTTAAACAAAGTCCCATATTGGTTCATATGTCATTCATCCGATTGCCATGAAACGTTAATGATTTGTTGTGTACAAGCCAGGGAAGGTTTTCGACTTAGTAATTCCATTTCTCAATAGGTAGCGCACGCGTATATGCAACAAATGAGTGACGACGCGCGAAGCGTTTGAACAAAATTGCGTATGCTTTCATATACCATTCATCGATTGCGATGAAACTTTGATGAGTTGTTCAGTATACGTATGTGAATATTTCTAACTTAGTAAATCCAATTCACAGTAGGTAGCGCACGAGTAGATTCAACAAATGTGTGACAACGCACGAATCATTTAAACAAAATCCCGTATGCGTTCCTATGCCATTCATCCGATTGCGATGAAACTTTGATGAGTTGTTGTGTACACGCCAGGAAAGATTTTCGACTTAGTAAATCAATTTCACAATAGGTAGCGCCCGCGTTGATGCAATAATTGTGTGACGACGCGTGATGCGTTTCAACAAAGTCCCATATGCGTTCATATACCATTCATCGATTGCGATGAAACATTGATGAGTTGTTGTGTACATTTATGTGTAGGTTGCTAACTTAGTAAATCCATATCACAATAGGTAGCGCACGAGTAGATTCAACACATGTGTGACAGCGCACGAGTCGTTTAAACAAAATTCCGTATGCGTTCATCTGCCATTCATCCGACTGCGTTGAAACTTATGATGAGTTGTTGTGTACACGCCAGAGAAGGTTTTCGACTTAGTAAATCCATTTCACAATAGGTAGCGCACGAGTAGATGCAACAAATGTGTGACGACGCGCTAAGCGTTACAACAAAATCCCGTATGCCATTCATCGATTGCGATGAAACATTGATGAGTTGTGTGTACACTTATGTGAAGGTTTCAAACTTAGTAAATCCATTTCCCTGTGGGTAGCGCACGAGTAGAAACAACAAATGAGTTACAGCGCACGAATCGTTTAAACTAAATCCCGTATTCGTTCATATGCCATACATCCGATTGCGATGAAACTTTGGTGAGTTGTTGTGCACGCTCCCACGAATGTTTCTAAATTAGTAAATCCATTTTACGATAGTTTAGAGGCAGTTAACGGAAATCGAAAACATATTGTGTATGCTAACGCACTTCAAAAACAAAATTAAAACGCCAGCACTTTCTTTGATTGGCATTGCAACGCATGCCGGGTACAGCTTGTAAGAAATAAAAATATGGATCATTATTATATCAGAAGATATCGTAAGGGTTCAATAATGTAACTTAATGTACTCAATAACTAACAACTACAGGTTGTAACATAAGTCAAGTTGTAATTCACCTCAACAAGGTCTCAAATTAATATATATATTATGCAAAGAGCCAATAATGGCTATAATTACGACACGAGTATGTTTATAAAACGAGCGAAGCAAGCTTTATAATTTCCATACGAGTGTCTTAATGACCATTATAGGCGAGTTGCATACGACTGTTTATGTTCGACGATAATTATAACTATTTTATGTTAGAACATAAATATTCATAAATATCTGACGAGATTTGACCATTTTTATGTTCTGAACAGAGTGCATGGGACGCAGAAAAGACCATGGCCTTCTGGAATACCCCACTATGACACTAGAAGCCACGCAGTAAAATTTAAAATAGAGGACCCTGTAAGTCAGCGCAGGTGCGATGCTGTCCTTACCTAATAGGTCACACAACTGTTTCTTGAGCTCTGATTGGTGGGAGAAACTGTTTCATAATGAAAAATTATGATACAGCTTTCTGACATATAATATCTACATTTCGACATCGTCGAACATAAAGATCATTAAATTAGCAATAACAGTAAAGTAGACAAAAAATATGTCCACATTCAAAAACTGAATATGGAGAATATTTACATTTTTTAAAAGAATATGTTATATTTCTTGGTTTATTAGTGACCAATAGTCACGAATTTTTGTTTTAAAGATATCTGCGAAATATTTAAGAAAAGATGATGATGATAATTGTTGTTTTAAGGGGCCTAACATCGAGGTTATCGGACTCACATATTTCAGAAAACATATACAGTACGTTATAATAATGTTATTGGTCTAACGTCCTTTTTAACTACTGCTACCTACTGTATAATCACACTGATATATTTACTTTAAATATGCCATTGTTTTCGATATTGAAGCCGCGAAATATCAGGAAATAAAGTTATTTTGCAAAATGTGTTATTTTCACCCTAGAAAAGAAATGCTGGTAATAATATTTTTAAATATACTAAAAGGAATTGAAATAGTTCCACTATCTGCCGTTTGATAGAAAATAAGAAATCTGAAAAGTAGTGGGGTAAGGCCGGTTTAAAACCCACCATCTCTCCCTCTGACGTCACATACTAACCCGCAATACATTCAGGGCAATACATTCAGGGGCAAAGCTGATATCTCGCGAGCCTATTGTCCGATTTTGGCATGCGACATATCGTTGGACTCGGGCTGACGCCCTCTTTTCAATGGACCACTCGTTATATTTTTTGAAAAAAAGAAAAAAATTGTTTTTGAAAATAGGCAATAATTTAAAAACCAAACATGATAGAACGTTGTGCCTTGCTTGAAACGAGTGGTCCTTATGTCCTTTATCTTTTATAATAAAACTTTTTTATTTTTTATGTTTTTTGAAAAAAGTTCAATTTTGAATTTTTTATATTTTGGAGACTAAAGAGTTTACAAAAAAATTGTTTGACATAAATGAATGGCCCTGACCCCCTCTACCCCCAAAATAAATTTCAAGTCTCTAGGACTAAAACTGTGTAGTAGTGGGGTGTCGTAAGTTCTGACTCGCCCCCTACTTTCATATAAACTTTAGGCGATATCTCTCGAACGCGTGGTCGGATTTTAACGAACGAGGTATTGTTGGCGTTGGGATGACGTTCTCTTGGCTAAGCATGTGTGTTGGTATTTTTTTTAAATTTGAAAATGTTTGTTTTTTGGATTGGCATTATTTTGGAAATGGTGAATTGAAAGAAAAAGTTTGTTTGACGTTAATGAAAGGTGAGCATGCCCTCTAGGCGGGCAGCAAGTTTCAAGGGTGTAGGAGGAAAAACAAAATGATAGCCTACTTTCTCGCGAACATTGTTGATCATTGGCGAACGGATGGTCGGATTTTTACAAATGAGGTGTCGTTGGACTCGAGCTGACGTCCTCTTTCCTATAAACCACTCGTTATATTTTTCAATTTTTTTTGAAAAATGTTGTCTTTAAAAGTAGGCAATAGTTTGAAAACCAAACATGATAGAACGTTGTTCAATAGTTCAAACCAATGGTCTGTCTGACGTTTAATTTTTATAATAAAACTTTTTTATATTTTGAGATTTTTTGAAATCGCTTAAATTTTGAATTTTTACTATTTTGGAAACTAACACGTTGACAAATAAGTTTGTTTGACATAAATGAAAGGTTCCTACTCCCTCTACCACGAACATAAATGCCAAGTCTATAGGACAAAAAACTAGGCATATTTTAATTTTAATAGAAGCGTGTTTGTAGACAGAGAGCTGGTAGCGCTTGACGTATGTTACAACGAGGCTGTGATTGGCCATGGTGGATACGGGAAATGGCTATTTCGATGGGTCGATGTATGGCAAAACGAGGGGTCGCTTTTCGATATTTTTTTCCCCCATGACAGATGAATGAAGGCGAATATTTCAAAAATCCCTCATGACGATCGTTAAAACATGTTGGTAAACACTGACCAGTAACCAGACAAAATTCATAATGCTATGAGACGAATAAAAAGCAAGGCTTTTTATAGTTGTAAACAACAGAACTTGTTTTTCTATGTCTATCTGACAGCCATAATGAAAAAAAACAGAATATCTGCTCGAGAGACCCGCTTGGTGCCTGGCTAACCAGCTAACAGAATAGAATGTGGGTGAGAGCTGACAACATTGCTGTAAGATGATAACAGGTTGCAACCAACTGACAACTCTGTAAAAAGTGATAACGGCCAGCCAGATTAGCAAACAGCGATGGGCAGGGCCCCGCAGAGTTGGTGAGGGGAAAGAAGGGAAACCTCTACACAACAGGAAATCACGTGACCACTGCAGTGTGGTGACGGGGCGGGGCCAGAGAGCTGGGGGAGGTGAGGGGAGGAGTGGAGAACCCATGACAGCCAATAGCCGAACGAGTTGTATGTCAACATGGAGTGAGGGAGTGAGAGGCGGGTGTGGAGAGAGAAAGAGAAACATATATGGACATGCACGAAGCGTGGAGTGCCGTACACAGAGTTCTCGTACACACGATTCAATAAAATAAAATAAAAAGTGCACAGGTTCACACGACATGTAATTTATTGATCCAAGAATTAAACGTAGAGTTAAATCCTAACCATTTGACATATAGATTATTTCCAGTTTGTTTCAACACTTTTTCCACAAGATAATGTTTAGGAAATGCTGTTTTTTGAAGTTCATGAAGATAAAATCTATCTTTTATGGGTTGATGGTTGAGGTCTTGCAGTCAATAGGTGACTGGACTGTCCAAGTTAACTTGACGAATTCGAAATAGTTCAGTCCCCCACGGAGGCGTGTAGCCCTTATTGAAGGCAGACTTAAATTCGCTCACACGAACAAAATCCCCAATTTTCAGTCGGTGACGTTTAGGATCTGCTGTTTTTATGGGGTTAAACAGTTTATCCAGTCGTTGAATATTTTTGGTCACGAGACGTGGCTTGGTCCCAATGGTTCTATGTTTGGTGTCATTGTAACGTGACACTAGCTCAGGTAACATGTCCAACCAGCGATAACTGCCCAGAGCGGTAAACGCTTTCCACATATGGGTTTTCAATGTTCGGTTAAACCGCTCGACCATGCTGGCTTTGAGATTGCTGTACGTGGTGTAATGGTGAATATCAATAGATTTGAGAAAACTGGAGAAATCCTTGTTGAAAAATTATTTTCCCGGATCGGTTTGTAGCAACTCAGGTTGGCGTTTGGAAGGTTGAATAATATGTTGAAAGGCCTTGGTGACTAGTGAACCAGACATACGACGCACAGGTTCAACAAAGGCCATTTTGGAATACACATCAATGACGATCAACATACAGCGTACTCCGTTGTTAACACCAGCATAGGGTATCATTTCAACCAAGTCAGCCTGCCAAAGTTCATCCACACCTCGTGAAATCACATTGAGTCGCGGATAGTGACGCCTAGCTGGGCGATGCAACTCGTGAGCAATACGCATTTTAATGGGCGAGGGCTTAAACAATAATTTTGGCATTTCGAAGATCTTGTACAATTTCTTGAATTTCCCAATCGTGACCGGTATGGCCGGCTTGACGTGAAGCATGCAACAACTGTAGCCGCTGGACGAGCTTATTGGAATTGTGCCAGTAGGTAACATCCACAAGGGGTTTTAATGGTTTAAATGTCACTCCCGAAGCGGACACTTTACGACGAGTACTTTGACTGGTGGGAAACATTTTTGCAATGATGGTTTTATATTTTTGAGATATATTGGCATTCACTTGTTGAGCTGGATCATACTGTCTTTTGTGGGCATGGGTATCCAATTAAATGGATTTATATTTGCCAAGGTCCCCTGACGTATAATCATGGATAGAGGGTGTTCGAGAAAAGAGCAGCTTTAACAGTCCTGGCGTCAATTTATAGTTGATGTTCTTAATGACAGCTTTAGTACGAGCAAATTTAATGGATGAATCCCCAATTTTAAAACTATCATCCTCATAGCGAACACCATACGTGGTATCAGTGTTTCCAATAAATAGATCAATGAGATTGAGTTCTAGTGTTGATCCATAATATTTTATTAAAATGGATTTCAGTTGAGCATTATTTTGAGGGGTGGCCAAGACTTGTGAAAACGGAGAGGATCTGGAAGGGCAAGGTGTTTCGACCAAGCCAAGGATTTCTTTTTTCTCAAAAACTCTGCAAGGGGTGCGGCCTTTTTTTTTTTTTTTTTTGAGGCGTAAACACCTGTTCCTCGACATCCTCAACTTCGCTAACACTTGTCAAATCTTCCTGTTCATGTTCCTCTTCATCTTCTTCAGGGTCCTCGTGCAGCGTCTGCGTGGATTGTGAAACGGTGGGTAGCGTTTCAGATGGCTTGAAAGAGGGTTTCAACTTGGCTTTTAGCGGAGGTGCTAAATGTTGTTGAATAAACATAGAATGATTTGCACGTGATCGTTTCAATTGACGAAACTTTTGACGAATAGTATTTTTTGCTCTAATAATATGCTCTTTCAATTGACTCTCTGCTAACGCCATGGTGTCTTGACAAATGACTTGACAGGGAATGATTCAGTGCCTTAAATAGCAATAAAATGATCAAACCCTAAGCGATATCGTCCTTGGTTGAGTTCACTTTGTTTGTCAATCACTAAACAGGCATGACGTTGAGTGTTCCAGCACTTGCCACACAATTCAGTAAACATTTGAAAGGTCATATCCTGATTCACATGTTCATTATAAATGTG
Source organism: Meconema thalassinum (assembly GCA_946902985.2). Classification (NCBI taxonomy): domain Eukaryota; kingdom Metazoa; phylum Arthropoda; class Insecta; order Orthoptera; family Tettigoniidae; genus Meconema; species Meconema thalassinum. The sequence continues at coordinate 227,905,433 of OX336395.1, read as the reverse complement.
ACGACTGTTCCTCTCGTCCTGGCGAAATAAAACAATGACATTGGCATTGTCACGAATCAACTGTTTGGACATTTTAGAATACGTTTGTCCAAGATAGAAGCAATCGATATGTTTGTGTCGACCCATGCTGAAATAGCTTTGACCTTGACGTTCAGTGGATACATCATCGAAAATAATGAGTGAATCGGGCTTTACCTGATCCGGTGAAATAACATTTTCTTGCGTGGAAAATGTGAAATAACCCATATTCTCTTTTTGTAATCCAGACATGACTTGATCCAGAAACACGTAGAGGGGTTGGTAGAGAGATTTTGCAAATATATAAATATTTTGAAAACGCAGACCATTGGGGGCTGTGATGAGCGTTAGCAAAAGATTGGTCTTTCCACAGCCGGAAGGCCCCACAATGATGCAGCGAATGGAAGATGGAAACAGTGAACCATGGCTTTGTTTTCGTGATGTGGGACAGAGATGGGAAACCATATCCCACACGGGGAATGACACTTGCTGCTTAATAATCTTCATATCAACTAAGGCTTAGGCATGCTAGCAGGCTGTCTATATACAGGACACGGAGCCTTGTCATAGAAACAGTAGACTTGTACTACAGGTTGACGATGGATGTCTTTGGACGTGCGTTAATGACCAACGGTAGGTCTGTCCCCATACATGATCCTAAACAAGAAACGGATCCTGCTAATATACACTACGTGGATATGTCTGTAGTGCCACGTAAAAACAGGGAGATTATGACTTTAAGAGAAAGCGGTTAACCCATGTAAAACATCCTCAAGTGTCTACAGACGTTACTACAAAAACGTATGTGGATAACAAAGTGTATGAGTTTTATGATAAAGTGCCTCAGCTTACAGTGAATGGCTATAGCGCTAATCACCATCGGATTATTCGCGTGGAAGACCCACAAGATGAAGACGATGTCTGTACCAAGCGTTACGTGACCTATGAAATGAAAAGGCTTTATAAATTTACCCCATCTGTATTTTAGTGTATCTGACAAATGAATAACCTGTGAATGACAGAAACCATTTACCGCTAGTCCATGATCAGCACTTGACCTATGTGCTTGCTTCCGGTTTAAGCCACTATCGATTACACTATGATGGAACCATTCACATCAAATATGGCATACCTGATGAGAACCATTTACAAATAAAGATAAATGGTCATAGGATGTTGGTTCATAACCATGAAATGGTCAATGCAGGAGGCGAATTATCCTTTCATCTCATGTTGATATTGGATGAAAAGCACGCGGGAAAAACCATAAACGATTTTCCACTTTATGTGGAATTGGAATATACAGCCATGAAATAACAATCTGACGTTAGTTGTGATTTAAACTTTCTTGTGAAAGGTTGTTGGTGATTATCATCATGGTGAAACAAAGGTATGTGGTGAGAAAGACTAAAACATGACTTTGTCCTTGGCAAAGCCAGGCCTTAAGACATTCGTGGACAAGCCGTTGCGAAAGAAAAAAAGAAAAAATAATGTATTGACCATAAGGAAAGCCCTTCAAGCAGCACAGAGACATGTTATTCCTAAACGTCGGCGACAGGGTTCAAAACAAGGGCCAGTGATTCCCGTCCCCAAACGAGCGGGATTTTTACATGCTTTATTTGCCGGTCTGGCTGCTCTGGGTTCACTTTTGGGCGGTGCCAGTGCAGTGGCGAAAACCATTAAAGCCACGCAGCGGGGCAAGCAACAACTCAAAGAAAGTCAGCGACACAATAAAACGATGGAAGCGATTGCTATGGGGGATAGAAATGCCAATTTAAAGCCAGCCTTTTATCAACAAGGATTTGGGATTTCACCATTTCAAAATACTAAAATAAAAAATAACCTCAGCCATAGCAAGACATACCCTGACGCATCAACAAGTGGAAAGCTATGCTAAACAACTGAAGCTTTCTCATTTTCGAGGTGTGTTTATGCGAAACCAATTACCCCCACGACCCTGGAAACAGGAATGTGCTGTTGTCAATTTGGATGATCACCGAGGACCAGGAACGCATTATGTAGCTTATGTCAAAAAGGGATCCACCGTATGGTACTTTGACAGTTTTGGGAATTTGCCCCCGCCCATGGAACTAGTCACCTATTTTGGAAACAGAATCAAGATATAATATAATGTGAAACGTGAGCAAACGTTTAACAGCCAACAGTGTGGACGTTTGTGTTTATTTTTTTTATATAAGACACAGCATTAGCAAAAACGTCAACAGTATGTCGGCAGAAAGTAAAACGTTTACACTGCATGGACGTGGAACTGAAGTCAGCCTTTTACCCGCCTATCGAATTGAGTGAAAAACCCTATGGTTTGGGACTTGTTTCTCTTGAAACGTACAATCGAATATACAACATACGTGAAAATGTGAACAACAAGTTTTACTATGATGATTCTGTGCTCACCCTGAACTCTGGTGGATACACGATCGATGACATTTATGAACACATTTATGTGGTGTTGATCAATCAATATGGTTTAAAGTCATTTCTCGATGGAACGCACAAGTTTGAACTTGTAGGAAATACCAACACTCATCGCTGCAGTATTTTCTCCACATTCAACATTGACTTTAAAACACGCCCCGATCCCATTGGTCCATTACTAGGATTTAAACCACGCATGTTAGAGCCCAACAAAAAACATGAATCAGACCATGAAGTGAAATTCATTGAGGACCATCATGTGTCGGTGACGTGTAATATTATTAGCCAAGTGTACACCAATCAAGAACCATCGCATTCGCTTTATGACTTTATAGTGACATCGCCCAATGGCTATATTATTCGTGAAAACCCTCCGTTGGTGCTTTTTCATTATGTGGCTGTCGATGGTATTAGTATAATAACATTAGGACTGATCAATAGAGAGCAACAACTCATTGATCTAGATTCTACCACACCAGTGACTTACAAGTTGGTGCTAAAGCCACTATGAAGTTTGTGTATAAAGCAACAACGCCGTCTAGGAATGGTGTTAGATGTTTGCCACGTGAATACACGTTAACATCTAAGGACAAGCAGATTTTACAGCATTTGGGTAACCACGTCAACACTCATGATGAATTCTATCCTAGAGATAGCGAACCACATCGAGGAGCAACCAGGGGTGGTAAGAATTGATCTCCATTCCTATCAAGCTCACACCTGGACTCAATAACAATGATGAAATTCAATTTGTTATCAACAACCAAGATATTTACACCCTACCGCATGAAAGTGTCATTCAGATTGAAGGTCGTCTCACCAAAGCCGATGGCTCTACACCCACCACATCCAAGTTGCCCAACCATGGTTTGGCCTTTCTGTTTTCTGAAGTACGTTATGTCATTAACGATATCGTGGTGGATAGCACTCGAAATGTGGGCATTTCCAGTGCCATGAAACTATACCCCTCTTACAGTGAGGAAGAAGGTAAATCACTTTGCATGGCAGGTTGGTGCCCTGACTCGACCAATGACTGGATGGTACATACCGATGGGACATTTACTGGATATTTACCTCTTAAACTGATTTTAGGCTTTGCCGAAGACCACCAGCGCATTGTGGTCAACGCAAGCCAAGTGCTTTATCTGCTGAGAGCCAGGAGTGATAATAATGCACTCAAGGGAGCTGACAATGTCCCCATAGATTCAAAAATTCAACTACACCGCCTGCTATGGGAAGTGCCCCATGTGACCCTTGACGATAGCAAAAAACTGGACATACTCAAAAGGGTAAAGAGAGATATGCCTCTACCCATGGAATTTAGAAGCTGGGCACTCCATGAGTACCCGCTATTGCCCACCACCAACACACACAGTTGGTCTGTAAAAAGAGCTCGCTATACAGAGAGACCTCTCTACATGATCGTGGGTTTTCAAACGAATCGCAAGTATCAACAAACCAAAGATGCCACGCAATTTGATCACCTGCAATTGAGAAATGCACGTCTTTTCCTCAACGGAGCTGTGTTTCCCTATGAAGGACTGGATTTGGTATTTCAAAAAATAAGTTTGGCCCCCTGTACGACTTGTTTTCTAAATTTCGATGGTCGTATTATCAAAAAGAGAACGGCCCCATGCTGCTACCCCAAGCGTTTAAGGCAAGAGCGCCACTGATTGTCTTTGACTGGTCTTACCTGGAAGAGTCTGTCAAGCCATCCAATATTGACATTCGACTAGATTTTGAAACGCATGACAATGTACCAGCCAATACGACAGCCTACTGTTTGATTATTCATCATAAACAAGTCAACTATTATCCACTGTCCAACCAAGTGACGAGTGTATAAATAACAGGTCAACCCACGTCAAGCCGCTCAGTCATGTCTTGCTTTAAAGCATCAAGAGAAGTCACATCCATGAATTTAAACTCTGAGGAACAACGTTTCAAGACTTTTGCAACATGGCCAGTGCCTTTCATAAACCCTCAAGCCTTGGCGGCCGCTGGATTTTACTATTTAAAAACAAGAGATGAAGTGAAATGTGCCTTTTGTCCCATCATCACAGACCAATGGCAAGAGAACGATGAACCCTTGCAGGACCATCAGCGCTGGTCACCTGCCTGCCCCTACCTATGCAGAATGGAGGTGGGAAATATACCCTGTAATTCAAGCTATCCCTCACTCGTGCCTCTGAGTGATGAAAAAAAAAACAATTTACGATACGTGTGGACTGTATGGCGTCAACGGTGCTTCGGCGAGCAGCTCACCGTCAAAAACGCCTAGTTTAGAGACATTGGGACATCATCGGTGTTATGGACGTTACAAACACAAGAGACTATATTGTTGTATCAGTTGGTATCGTCCTTATCCCAAAATGACAAAAGCCTGTAAGACGTGTTATGATAATAAAATGATGTAATTCTTAAATTCTTATTTTTTTCATGTCCCCCTGTCCTACCCTAACCTCATTTTTTTCAAACTAGCATGGCAGGTAAGTCCATGTCATGACCACACCTTAGTGGCCAATGGTTAGTCAGTCGTCAGTTGAACTTGGTCCAGGCAAGCGGCAACATGTTACGCACACTCATTGTGGATTGCCAAGGGTTTAAAATTGGTGACAACAAATTTATATTTAAACAAGTGGCCATTATTGATTGTACCACGTTTTGGATATCGCAAGCTACGCATTTGCTATTTAAACCGCCCCATGCTTTTGATTTGTTGTGTGAAAAAGATCGTAAACAAACCCAGTGGATTGAAAATCATAAGCAACTAGACTGGAATCAAGGAACCACTTCCTATAAATATTTGGACGTGGTCATGAAAGCACACTTGTCCTCGGCCAATGTGGTATTTGTGAAAAGTAATGAAAAATGTGAATGGTTGCAACCATTTTTGACGTCTTACTGTCAATGTATCGACCTCATGGACCTGGGCTGCCCCTCCCTGCAAACGCTGATGGATACTTGTTCCTGTGGCAACATTACCCATACAGCCCTAGCGCATGCGTGGCATCTCTTTCACTGGTTAACCACCCATGCCTGCTGGGAGTTGTTGAACAAAATTATAACTCAAGATTTACCTGTGAATGACGCCAGTGAGATTTCTACAAGCGACGTGTAAACATCTACAACACGTGATACCATGGAGAAAGGCAATGCTACGGACAAAGCCACCGGAAAGTTCTTTGTATGCAAAAAGAAACTAGACAGTTTTACCAAAGAAGAGGTCTTGGCGCTGCCCAAGTCGTTCATATATTATGTGGTCGTCAACGCGGTGAATGAAATCTGGCTACATGTACCAAAATCATTGACTCAAGACCCTGTGTTGAGTGAATTGCAACCCTGTACGGATTACGATCACCATAAGCAAGTGGCCATGGCAAAAATACCCTCTATGCGTCAGTGCGCGACTTGTCAGCTAGTGAAACTGTATCACGGTCATAAAAGTCCGTGTAAAGACTTTGTTGAATCATTCCACGGGTGTCATGATGAGAAAAAGCAGCAACAACAACAACAAACACAAACATCGTCCACAGAGGAAGAGGAAGACCAAACCTTTTCACCATCAATGGAAAAGGATATGCCAGACCTGTACTGGAGGCGAGGGTGCGTTTTCTCTGTTCTACAAGATACAAATGATGGTTGCTGGATTGTATCCTGCACTGTGCAAGGGACATAGCTTTGCCAGTGCGTAAAACCGCTAAGTAATCGTCTACACGTAGCGATTTTACCACTGCCCTAACTACACCTTTTGCTCTGTTGGCTTCCTTACAGTCTAGCGTGCGATAAGCATACATATTCGAAGCCAAACCTACGAATTCCGTCATAATGGAATCACCGCATTCATCTTTTAAAACACCCATTTCCTTCTTGTTTTTATGGGCAGCTGAAACATGTTGTCAGCACTATACGAAGAGGTGGCGAACCAGTCAGTATGCTGCCTCATGACGTCATAGGGATTGCAGTGGCGAATGTGATAAATGAATGAGTCCGTATCCATATACAAAAGAGATACGTTTGACAAACTCATAGTGGAATCGATACATGACCGATTTTGAAGAGTCTAAAATGACTTGGCCCAAGTAAATGGGCTTATCCATGGTCACGCTGGTCCTACTCAATTCAATAGTGGCCAAATCCTCACCGATAATGTTGATCGATTTGAAATTTGGCTTGGCAATGTACCGCCGGGTACCCCACCGCCCCTCCCAGACATTCACCAATTTAATATCACGGTATTTGCGGACATTCTCCATGGACTTGCCATAGATGCAGTTGTTTATTAATTTAAAAAAATAATTTCAAACTGCTGTGTTGCCATTTGTCGGTGCTCTGTGTTGAGTTGCATGTATGCCTTGAGCCATGGTTTTGAGCAAAAGAAATACCCCTGTGGATTTTCTTCGACACTAAGCCTTGGGCGAGGCATTGCACCAACATTTGGATATGTAGCACATACCGATTTTTGTTGTAAAGTGTGCCCATGAGTTTTTCAATTTTTTACTTTACTGTCAGGGGGAACCATTTGCTCAAGGCAGAATGGGAAATCGGCATGTTTATCATACAAGAATGAGGGATATTCAATATCCACTTCTAAGACATATCCACGGCCTGTTTCTTGGCTAGCCTTGATCACATCAAATTCTGACACTTGTTTCTCTGTCAGCCAAGCAAACTTCCCATAGGGCAAAGGCTGACTCATGGCGTAACCATACAAATTATTCACGTCATAGTACATTAAGTACGATTCTGGTTTGTCTGGTGAATAATCAGGCATGTAGGCATTGTTTGCTTCGGCATGGCGCTGGTTAAGCGACACAAAGCCACCGCGAATGCCCTTTTCAAAGAATAGAACCATGTCTACATCAGTGAGTAAATCCAATCCCACTTGAGTGTATTTTAAAGCGGCATCAAACGAAAGCCCAGGACTCGTATAATAGTGAGCCGGGTCAAGACCATAAATGTGTTGACACAACTCACGAAATGTTTCAAACACATCTGTGAGCAGCAATACATCCAGTTTTAGGTAATGCGTAGCATATTCACTTAGCGTCTTGATGTCAAACACTCGCCAAACTTGACATGCATGTGCATAGTCTTCATCGGAAACGGTACTGCGTGTTAGTTTCGAGTAAAATTTATCTTGTGGTGGGAGTTTTCTTTGCTTTAACACGTCCCAGCTGTTGCAGAAATCGTCGGGAAATATACCTTTCCGAATGCACAATTGAAATTGCTCAGGATCATTAAAATGCATTCTAGTATTTTTAATTCCTCCTCATTCAAGCCATTCACAAGGCTGTCTAGCGAGGATGCCATAAACTTAAAGGAATCTAAAAATCGAATGCTAAAGTTGCTCAACCGCCATGTCAGGGCTGTAAAATGCTCATGGTTTTGGGGAATAATGGTAAACGAGCCCTTGTTGACATGACCCAATTAACGAATCAAAAACTGAATGTGGAAAAATACACTGATAAAACGAGGAGCTGGAAAGTTTAAATTGCATTTACTGTGTGCAGCTCCACGAAACTCTCCCGTAAAGTGCGAGTGGTCTCTGACTTTTTTCTCTCCGCCTAAAATAGGCTTTTCACAAATATGGCATGTCGTGGCATGCTCATACTGCTGCTGCTGTTCTGGAGATAGCCTCATGGGTACTGGGTGGTCCAGTAATCCCTGTACATTGTCGGCCAACTTTACAAGTTCATCCAAAAACCATCTGGCACAATCTGACCCCTCACGGTATTTGTAAACGGATTGTGTGGGGTCATAGGCACACACCACATTAAATCCTATGGCAAAGGGTTCATGTTTTTGAATGGGTGTGGTTGAGCTGATGGTGGGATCTGGTTCACATCCCGCCATGGGTGTGGTGAGAGCTTCGAAATCTGCATACACCACATAGGGAACAGTGTCACGCTTATGAATGTCCTTAAACTTTAACACAGCCTTGTCCCCTTGTGGCAATATCAGTCTCACCGCTTCCTGAGAAACGCAATCTACCCTATGGCGTTCCAAAAGCGTAGGGGTTTTAAAATATTGCAGGCAACGCTCACAAATATGGTTCTTATGTTGATCTTTGGACGCTTGACTGCTTAGCAATCTACTCAAGCTTTTAATTAGGCAATAGTGATTCACTTCTCCGTAAGACAGATATAAAAGATGAATGTGGTGTCGTTTCGGTTCTTTTGTGGCATGAAAAGAACCCGCAATCTCATTACCATCAAGGCCATACACCATGAACGAAAAGTCCTGGTTGTCTTGTTCAAACCTATGGATTTCCGTTAAGTCCATAGGGAACGATACTCTAGTTAAATTTAATGTTTGTTTTAATTCATCAAACTTTGCCCTGTACATTCCTGGTCTCTCAACATGACGTTGCACTGGCTGCAAATATCCAGCCACACACCACAGAAAGCAATCATCGTCAACATTTTCAATATTTACCCCCGCTCTCCGGCAGGCAATCGCTGGTGGTGTTTTAATATAGCTAGACCCAGCATTCAACGGGTTGAAATGACAAATGTTGATTTGTAGGTAATGGATTTTGTTTAATGCTAAACCACTGGGTCCTTGTTGCAGTTTATCAAATTTAGCAAGCAAGGCATTGAACACATTAGAATCATACCACTGTTTCAAATTATCAGCTATCAAAAGCTCTTGCATTTTACTGCAAATATAAAATATCTCTTTATGCTCAACATCTTTCTTTCATATATGAAATCGCACACTAGTTCTGTATTCACCTTTAAAGCAGTATGCAACTCTTGCACTATACAAATTTCATTTTTAAAAATTTCAAAACATGATTCCATAAAGTCTTTTGGGATCAAACTCTCTCTAACATTCACTATGCGGCCAGAGCACACACGTGACTTGAAACAGGACTCGAGAGGCTCCCAAGTTAATGTATCAGTAGCAGTGGAAAAAGACATGATTTTTATAAAAAAAAAAGAACAATCTCAGCAGAGTTTTCAGCCGTAGACTGCTTGGTAAGCAATAGCTCCAAACACACACGTTGCGGGTTTTCACCAGTGGCTGTAGTGGACAAGCCTTTTCCAACACACACTAAAAAAGAAATAAAATAAACCACCATGAGTATATCCATTTCAAATAGCACCTTTCATAAACAAAAATAAATAAAATAAAATATAAAAACAGGTTTTATATATATCATATTAAAAAATCTTACCTTGCTTTGTAAAGAGCCCTGCGTTTGCCTTTCTCTAGGTTCGAGTGGAATGGGATTTCTGTCTCCTAACACCAGGTATGCCAATTATCTAAAACAAAAAAATAACAATCCATCAATCAAATGGTAAACCAATAATCATTTAATCATTGTTTAGCATAAAATAAACTAAACAGCGTTATTCCAACACTTACCTCAAATATATAATGTATCCAATATAGTATCCAACTGGGGGTTGAGCACACGAATTCAAACACTTTTATACACATAAGACACAGCCTATGTTAACACAGTAACGTGTAAAACAGTAATGACTGACTGTGTGTCATAACATGATCAACACTCTAATAACCCCCCCCCCCCCTGCCCTCCTCTCCTCGCCCAGCCCCTCGCCCTGTGTCCCTCTTATCACAGCTGTTAACATCGCTCTTGCTCTGCAATTGGCTATGGCAATGGTAGGGGGAGGAGTTATACTTGCTTACTGCATTATTTCTCTGACGTCGTTGCGATATTGTTCGACCTCCAAGTGACCTCTACGTCACTGTAATTTTCCATTGGCCTATTGTCAGCTCTGGCCACATTCCTGAAACGCGATAACATGTCACATCCTGTCACCCAGCCAGCCAAGCTTCTGGTAGGCCTCTCGAGCAGATATTCTGTTTTTTTCCATTCTGGCTGCTAGTCTCATTCGTCTCATAGCATTATGAATTTTGTCTGGTTACTGGTCAGTGTTTACCAACATGTTTTAACGATCGTCATGAGGGATTTTTGAAATATTCGCCTTCATTCATCTGTCATAGGAAAAAAAAAATCGAAAAGCGACCCCTCGCTTTGCCATACATCGCCCCATCGAAATAGCCATTTCTCGTATCCACCATGGCTAATCATAGTCTCGTTGTAACATACGTCAAGCGCTACCAGCTCTCTGTCTACAAACACGCTTTTATTTTAAAAAAAATGAAAAATATAACGAGTGGTCTATAGGAAAGAGGACGTCAGCTCGAGTCCAACGACACCTCATTTGTTAAATTCCGACCATCCGTTCGCCAATGATCAACAATGTTCGCGAGAAAGTAGGCTATCATTTTGTTTTTCCTCCTACACCCTTGAAACTTGCTGCCCGCCTAGAGGGCTTACCCACCTTTCATTAACGTCAAACAAACTTTTTTTTTCCAATTCACCATTTCCAAAATAGTGCCAATCCAAAAAACAAACATTTTCAAATTTAAAAAAATACCAACACACATGCTTAGCCAAGAGAACGTCATCCCAACGCCAACATACCTCGTTCGTTAAAATCCGACCACGCGTTCGAGAGATATCGCCTAAAGCTTATATGAAAGTAGGGGGCGACTCAGAAACTACAACACCCCACTACTGCACAGTTTTAGTCCTAGAGACTTGAAATTTATTTTGGGGGTAGAGGGGGCCAGGGCCATTCATTTATGTCAAACAAATTTTTTGTAAACTCTTTAGTTTCCAAAATATAAAAATTTCAAAATTGAACTTTTTTCAAAAAACATCAAAAATAAAAAAGTTTTATTATAAAATATAAAGGACATAAGGACCACTCGTTTCAAGCACGGCACAACGTTCTATCATGTTTGATTTTTAAATTATTGCCTATTTTCAAAAACAAAATTTTTCAATTTTTTTGAAAAATATAACGAGTGGTCCATTGAAAAGAGGGCGTCAGCCCGAGTCCAACGATATGTCGCATGTCAAAATCGGACCATAGGCTCCGCGAGATATCAGCTTTGCCCCTGAATGTATTGCCCTGAATGTATTGCGGGTTAGTATGTGACGTCAGAGGGAGAGGTGGTGGGGGGTTAAACCGGCCTTACCCCACTACTCTGAAATATAAATGTTTCATAAGATACGGGATAACTAATTCCCTTCTTGAGCTTGATTTGTTGAAGTACTGAAACCATGGAAACAATGCTCTGCTTGGGGTAAACACAAGTTTTACGAGTTAGCGACCATGGTAGTCATGGAGAGTTAGGTTAAGCTGGGTTTTCCAATGGGTTTTCCTAGCACCGCATTTTGTGTGGAGCGCACTGGGCAATGCGCCGTCCGCAGTGCAGAGCTTACTCAACACGGAATCAGACGGCATCGTGGTTGTCCTACACCTCTCTGCGGTGCGCAGTGCGCTATGCGCAACTGGATGACTCTTTTGAGAGCAGTGGACCGCGCTACGCAACAGAAGAGTATTTGGGCGGTTTTCTCTTGTGTACTGTAGATTTCTTTCTTTGCAACAAAATTCAAAAAGAACTAATTGAGTGCGTACAGTAGTACTAAATTAAGTTCAGTAACTTTGTCCAAAGAAACTACATTTTTTTACCCATTTTATATTTTTTTAAATTTTACTAGTTTTGAATTGCTGCCAGTGAGGCTTCTTTAGGCTACTCCTTTGTAATATATTTTTAATGTGAACACGTTCTTCACGTGGTAAATGACCTCCACTCAACTCGCACGGAGACTTCTCCAGCTTTGGCGCTAGCTACTGGTTATGGCCTGGGGTAAACACCCTTAAACTACATGTTAAACGGGGCAAGAGGGGCAGATGACCTCGCTGTTCTTCCACTTAAAGCAATAATAACTAACTACATTAGGCGAAATATCAAAATTGTCGTTTTACTGTTAAGTGTGCGATTGGTAACTATCGTAACGCAGCTTCGTGCTGCTTTAAACGTGCATATCTGTGAACTGCCAGATCGTGAGTCGCACTTTTATTCCGAGTTTATTTGTAATGCGTAATGGATCGATTTATTATTAAAAAACCAAGAGTAGATGTTACATGCAACACTGCCAGTGCAAGTAGGTCATCTTTAAGAATTGAAAATGAACTTGAAGAATTATCGGCTACTACCAAGCCGGCTACCGACCAAATACATGGAACAGACTTAGGAGGTTATGCTGTCCAACAGGTGTGTTTACAATATGATTCATGATAATCGCTATTTCTGTAACTGATTTGCATTTCGATGCTTTACCTATTATGTTATACCGGTATTTGTATGGCCTTGGCCTACGTATGTGTCGGTACATGTTAATTATTTCAATGTTGTGATTTACTTTTTTCTTTAGATTGATGATTATCTGAAAAATGAACTGTTGGAAAATGCCTGGACACCTGGAAGCAATTTTAATTTCCCTTTATCGGGTCTAAGGAATCTGAAATTTCAGTTGAGCTGGTTATCAGAGTGGAAATGGCTAGTTTATTCTCCTTCAAAGAACGGAGCCTTTTGTAAATATTGTTCGTTGTTTTGCACCGTTGTTGGGAAACAATCTTCATCGCCAGGTAAACTAGTAAAATTTCCTTACATGAACTGGAAAAATGCGAAGGAGGATTTCAAAAAACACCAAGAAACCAAGTATCATATGGCATGTACGGAAAAGGCTGCGAACTTTCTCGCCATATACAAAGGTACAAAACCTGCTGTTGACGTAAGCTTGGATAGGGGTGTTCAATCCAACATATTATGCAACAGCGAGAAACTCATACCAATAATTAAATCTGTGATTTTCCTTGCTCGAATGGGCATTGCTTTCCGTGGTCACAGGGATTCGGGACCTGTAAATTTAGATGAGCCTCTCAAGAAAGGGGAGGGAAATTTCAGGTCTCTTCTCAAGTTTCGAGCAGAAGCTGGAGATACAGTACTAAAGGAACATTTGATGACAGCATCCTTAAATGCAACATACGTAAGCCCACGGATTCAGAATGAAATTATTTCATCTTTGAATGACATTATATTGAAAAGGTTAGTCGATCAGGTGAAAAAAGCTAAATACTTTTCTGTTCTTGCTGACGAGACCACAGACATCAGCGGTGTGCAGCAAATGTCACTATGTGTCCGTTTCGTTCTAGATAATTCCGTACATGAGGAGTTTCTGCAATTTATTGCTATCAATGATGCTTCTGGGTTAGGCCTTGCGAATAGCATATTGTCTGGTTTGAAAAGTGTGGGACTGGATGCAGAATATCTCGTAGGCCAAGGTTATGATGGAGCTAGTGCCATGAGTGGATCCTACAGAGGTGCTAAGGCCATTGTACGAAAACAGTTTCCCAAAGCCCAGTATGTTCACTGTAGTGCTCACTGTTTAAACCTGGCCATTTCTGAAGGGTGTAGTGTTGCAGAGATTAGGAACTGTATGGGTACAATTGAAAGAGCTTATGCCTTTTTTAGTACTTCACCAAAGAGGCAGGCTGTGTTGACAAATGAAGTTGAAAGTATGGAAGAGAAACCCCGAGTGAGTAAACTCAAGAAGTTATGTGCAACGAGATGGATTGAAACGCACGAGTCTGTTCGTTCATTCATTGAACTTCTGAAACCGTTATTGTTGGCATTAGAAAAAATAGTAGCATGGGTTGATAAGAAGGCAGCTACAGATGCGCAACTTCTTCTGTGCGCTATCAGCAAATTTGAGTTCTTGATAAGTGTATTTGTCATTCATGAAGCATGTCAAATCACACTTTCTTTCAGCAAATTCCTTCAAACTGAAAATTTGGATCTCAGTCAAGCAATCAACGCCTCCATGAATGTTAAGAGGTCTCTTGAAGAAATGAGGGCAGATGCAGACGCAAGGTTTTTGTGTGCATATAATTCGGTTTTAGAGTTCTGCAAAGAATTTGAAGTGCCTGTAGTTCAGCCTCGAACTGTTGTTCGACAAACGATGAGGGGCAACGTTTCATCTAACGATCCGGAAGATTATTATAGGCGGGTTATTTTCATCCCATTTCTTGAAGAAACTATTTCATCACTTGATGATAAATTTGTCTCCCATAAAGAAACTCTTCAGCCATTGCAAACGCTAGTTACCACAACTGAAGACGGACTATCCAACCAAAGCATAGCTGAAGTAGAAAATGTAGCTGAATTTTATGGACTTCCCCTTAATATTAGAGGCGAGCTACTTCTCTGGAAACAAACTCTGAAATATATTGAAAAGAAGCCAAAGAGTGCTATAGATGCTTTGTCAATATGCAATAAGAACATGTTTCCAGTTGTGTATAACCTGCTTGACATCATGGCTACCTTACCTGTCACAACCTGCTCGTGAGAAAGATCGTTTTCGTCCTTAAAATTCTTGAAGAACTATTTAAGGAATTCAACTAGTGAAGAACGCCTTAATGGATTAGCTTTGATGTTCATTCATGATACTGTTGATGTTTCAATTGAGGAAGTACTGAATGACTAGAAGGCTTGATATACGATTGAAGTAGACTTGTCTAAGTCCTTCAACAAATTCCAGGCCAAATATCTACTTAATCAGATTCTTTGGTTTAGCCCGATTGACAATTTAGACATTTCTTTGTCCGTTTGTATCTAGTGCAATATCTATATTGGGCTAAACTCTTTTCCGTATTTTTTTATTAATCTTTTATGTTTTCAATTGTGTTTGTAATATTGTTTAAAGTGCTGAAAAATATAGTTAAAATAGTTTTCATGCAAAGAGAATCATCATATATATATATATATTCTTTCATTAGTATAGATCCCTCCTGTGGCGCTCACAAGCGACCGATCGTGCCAAATGAGCATTCAAATGAAAGAGAATAGACATTAGCAGTGACGAATTGCACTCTAATTTCATAAATATCAATAATTTCTTTAAAAAATGACTTTAAAAAATGTACGAAGTGTGAGATTTGTCGATACTGTTGCTGTAGGAAAATATGCTCCGTAATTGCTGTCCACTTCACATTTTGGACGCTGTGACGCCTGTTTCGTATCATTTTAACATTATGAGTTCTTTCCTTTATCATTTTGCGTGGATTTCAGAAACAGTAAGTCAAAGGAATGAGTACTCAAATCGTATAATTTCAAAAATATCGAATAACTGGTGAGTGTTACAGCTAAGATAAGTCAATGGACTCAGCACACAAATGACATTAGCAGTGACGAATTCCATTCTAATTTCATAAATATCAATCTTTGTTAGAAGTGTGCGATTTGCAAATACTGGAGCTCTAACATGCTGCAATTAATTCTCTCGTTATAAACCTATCGGGGAAGGGTGGTTTATGAACATGCGAGATTTCTCGCTTGGGTCTGGTAGTGTTTATTTAACTGAGTTGTTGCTTTTTATGAATTATATTCGAATTATCATTTTTATTATAGGACATTACTATGAATGAACCCCCCCCCCCGCAGAAGGAAATCCTGCGTACGCCACTGGATTAGACGTAGGCCTAATAAATTAGTTTGTTTAAATTTTCCAATAAATAAATTCTACAAACTTACCTCAATGTAAACACCAGCTTCTCCGCCGCTGATATCGGTCTTCTAATCCTGTTGCAGGACTCGCTTGCAAGATCATGTTCTACCAAACTAAGCAAGTATTCATACTGACACCTAGTAACTCTGAAGTAAGATTTGAACTTTACTTCGTCGTCGAGCAAATGTCTGTGGATTAAAAGTTTAAACTCTCCTTCTGTACATGGAACTGACAGATTTCCGCACTTTATAAAGACGACCAAAAATGAAGTAAATTTCATCTTCTATCTCTTCTTCTATTTTCTCTTACTCACAGGACGAGAGCTCATATTCACTCACTTGTCAAACAAATGAAAACTTGAAATAGACGCAGCGCATTGGGTTGTGCGGAGAGAGGTGCGCAGTGCGCTCCGCACTAAATGCGGAGTTAGGAATACCCAGCTTTAGGTTAAGCTGGGTTTTCCAATGGGTTTTCCTAGCACCCCATTTTGTGCGGAGCGCAGTCCGCAGTGCAGAGCCTACTCAACAACACGGAATCAGACGGCATCGTGGTTGTCCTACACCTCTCCGCGGTGCGCAGTGCGCTCTGCGCTACTGGATGACTCTTTTGAGAGCAGTTAAGTGTGGACCGCGCTAGGCAACAGACGAGTATTTGGGCAGTTTTCTCTTGTGTGCTGTAGATTTCTTTCTTTGCAACAAAATTCAAAAAGAACTAATTGAGTGTGTACAGTAGTTCTAAGTTAAGTTCAGTAACTTTGTCCAAAGAAACCACATTTCTTACCCATTTTATATTTTTTTAAATTTTACTATCGATTTTTATTAAATAAAGAAATATTTTCTAGAATGATTCGCTATATTAACTATTTTTCATAGAAAGATACAATAATTTAATTTAATTAGACAAATGTAGTTAATTCATTAGACATAGGCCTAATAAATTAGCTTGTTTAAATTTTCCATTAAATAAATTCTACAAACCCACCTCAATGTAAGCGCCAGCTTCTCCGCCGTTGATATCGGTCTTCTAATCCTGTTGCAGAACTCGCTTCCAAGATCATTTTCTACCAAACTAAGCAAGTATTCAAACTGACACCTAGTAACTCTGAAGTAAAAGTTTAAACACTCCTTATTGCTCTCTAGATGTGTACATGGAACTGACAGATTTCCGCACTTAAGACCAACAATGAAGTAAATTTCATCTTCGATCTCTTCTTCCTCTTCTAATAACATCAATAACGCTATTTTTTCTTGCTCAGAGGACGAGAGCTCATGTTCACTCACTTCTCAAACAAATGAAAACTTGAAGTAGACGCAGCGCATTGCTGAGCTAGGAAAACACCACGCGCAGCGCATTGGGTTGTGCGGAGAGAGGTGCGCAGTGCGCTCCGCACAAAATGCGGAGCTAGGAAAACACTCCTTTAGGTCTTAAACACAGAAGATATAATTCAGTTGAGTTTTACTTCTTTTGGAGGTAAAAAGAAGAAGAAGAAAACCTAGAATTAATTGTTTATTATTCCACCAAATGTTCCTATAGTGTTAATCATTTAACCGAATCCTTGTACCGTATGCATACGTTACTGTAATTATCAAAAGCCCTCTTACACCTCACTGTTTTATTTCAACGCTTAAACCCTTTTATATTACATTTAGTACGAGACATCAAAAACATTAAAGTTACTAGTTATGTGAAATCAAAATTGTGCTAGTTTCTAGGTTATCTCAAAAAATACAAATTTCGTACCGGTATACAAAACGATTTTTGGAGTAGGCCTACGCGGGTTGTTTCTGTATAGGCTACCTTTTGTTTGAGATTCCCACACAAGTAAAAATCGCAAGGCGCTGAAACTTACGAATATATTTAACGTAAGACTTATTTTTGAGAAGATAAGTTTCCATTAGGAAAATTCTATGTTCTGTACCATGTTCACGGGATACCGAAACAGCCTACAGTACTTCACAGCATGCCATAATTACCACAACTTGCCAGCTGCGTATGTAATAAATGCCATGACAGCATTCAGGGCTTCCCGACCCACTGTTGTAATCGGTACATGCTATAAATCTGGCGGTAATTTAACTCATTGGGACCTTTCCGCGGGATGGCCTCTGCGAGGCTCCGTGTTTGTGATGTGAAGTTTCACGAGATTCTCGTACAATACGACGACAATTCTAATATGTATAGGTCTATATACATTTAAAGCTCAGCCCTAGTGATCAGGATCTGATGATGACCGCTGGACGGTCGAAATTCATAGCCTAGCCCTAAATTGCCCCTAATATGTATTTATCAGTGAATAATAACTACCGATACCATAATACACGTATTTTTTCTTCAGGAACCCCCGTCCAATCGTATCCAGCAAAAGCGTGTCGAACTACTGACGAGTTATCAATACCGGTAATTGATACTCTTATTCAGGGGCATATATAAGGGGGGTGCTGAGGGGGTTCCAGGCCCCCCCCCACCACGGAAAACCCAATACAATTAAGAAAGTGTTGCTTTGGTAAGAGCATAAAATAATTGTAAATTTGGTTGTACCCTAATCTTAACTTATTGGCTAAGTTATAAACAATATTAAGATTGAAATTATACTAACTCGTGGTGTAGTAGCTAGCATTCTTGGCTGCCGCCCCGGAGGTCCGAATTCGATTCCCGGCTCTGCCAAGAAATTTTAATTCTAGTCTGAGTGCTGGAACGGGGCTCACTCAGCCTTGTGAGGCAAAACTGTGAATTCCACAGTACGGTACTTTTGAGAAATAAATTATCAACTTGTAAAAAAAAACAAAAAAAAAAACGAACATACAAACCCTGTTTACCGGTATCTTTCTGCTTAGAAAATTGACAAATATTTATAGTGTATTTTACAACTTTTTATTGCCATAAATACTTTGAATCTTATCTAAAATAATTACACAAAGTTATATACTGTAAGATATTGGTTGATATTTCTGGGTATTTTGCGGTGATAATCCCCTGTGAATACTCACAATTTACCAGGATAGTCACCCCCCCCCCCTCCCGAAAAATATTGTATATACGGTCGAACATCAATTCCGCCCGATTTTCCTCAATTCCACCCAGTCCTCCAAGGGACCCAAAAATAAGTTCCTCAACTCCACTCAGGCTTTGACAAGCGGTCGGCAGTGTTATAAGAGTAATATTTCCTGTGGGTTATATGTGGTAGAAACAAATAAATGAACAGGCACAGATCTGCTAACGTCCTTTTGGCTCTACGATACCAACTACACTGGTATCGATTTACTTTTATTACGTCTGCATTGTCTTTGGTACATAGTTGCCAACATATGCCGGTGAAAGATCTTACAACATAAATAACTAAATAAGAGTTAAATTGTCTTTCTTAACACTTCCCCTCAATTTAACATAGATATTAATCTATTAAATGAGTTTAACAAACTAATGATCACAATACAAAAATAATCTTTCACAGCTTTAACAGCTTACAAGTTGCTTACATAGTAACAATGCCCAAGCCAGCTCGAAGAGTCTGGAAATGGTTACCAGTCAGTGGTTTGGTGAGAATATCTGCTTTCTGCTCACCTGAAGGAATATGAAGAACCTTGATAACATTCTTCCGATACATATCTTTCACAATATTATACTTGACATCAACGTGTTTTAGCCTTTTCTCTTCCCACTTATCTAGACAGAATATAGTTGACTGATTGTCTTCAAAGATGACAACTGGTCCACATAGTTCAACACCTATGTCCAAAACAAGATTTCTCAACCAAATGAGTTCCATTACAACACATCCGAGAGAAACGTACTCCGCTTCAGTTGATGACTGGGCAACGGCAGTTTGTTTCCTAGTCACCCAAAGTACATTAGCACCATATACTTCGAACATGAAACCAGAAATTGATTTCCTATTCTTGGTATTACCCCCCCCCCCCCCCCCAGTCTGCATCAGCATAGCCAACTAGGTTAGCACTGGTTCCTGATTGCCTTTGAAATAAGAGTCCCATCTCGCTTGTTCCCTTCAGATAACGTAAGACACGTTTAAGCCCAACCCATTGCGCATCAGTAGCATTACTTTGAAACCTACTATAGAAATTCACTGCCATGCTTATATCAGGACGTGTTGTCAACATGAGATACATTAAACATCCAACTAGTTCTTTGTAAGGTCTGACAGAAAGGATACATTCACCAATAGGCTCCTTTGCTGGATCTACCTCCATGGGAGTTTTAGCTGGATTGCAGTCCTCCATTCCAAAACGTTTCAGAAAGTTTTGGATGTATTGGGGCTGGCTTAAGAACATTCCTCTCTCTGAGCGATCAATTTTGATCCCCAGAAATTCCCTGAGATCTCCAAGATCAGTCATCTTGAATTCTGCCATGAGAGCCTTCTTACATTTCTGCAGTGCTGCAGCTGAACTACCTGCTACAATAATATCATCAACATAAAGAAGTTGGGTAATAGCAAGTATGTCATGAAAATAAAGACATTTATCATATTCTGATTGCCTGAAACCATGCTTCTGAATGAAATCATTGAATCTAGAGTTCCACTCCTTTGGGGCCTGCTTCAATCCGTAGAGTGTTTTGTTCAGCTTGCAAACCAGAGATGGAGTTGACTCATGCTCAAATCCCTCTGGTTGAGTCATGTAGATTTCTTCCTTGATACTGCCGTGAAGGAAAGCGTTCTTCACATCAAGTTGTTGAGTAAGCAATCCATGATGATTAATTACTGACAACAATACTCTCACAGTCACTAGGCGGGCCACTGGTGCATACGTCTGAAAATAGTCTAAACCCCGTTTTTGGGAACAACCTTTAATGACAAGGCGGGCTTTATACTTCTCAACATTTCCGGATGCATCATGTTTGATTCGAAACACCCACCTGTTGTTGATTGCCTTCTTACCAGGTGGCAGCGTTGTCAGAGTCCAGGTTTTATTTTCCTGCTGTGCATTCATCTCTTCTTGAATTGCTTTCCGCCATTCTGTAGCGTCAGGTCGACCTTCAATGTTCTTGACAGATTCAGGCACATCATCTACTACTGCACCCATAGCTAGTTCACTTAGGGTAACCTCATAATCATCCAGATACTGCGGTCTCTTCCTCACACGAGTTCCACGCCTCCGTTCTTCTGTCGGTGTGTCATTGTCTTCCAGATCTTCCCCTGAATTTTTGCAATCTTCAGGAATTGGATCTTCCACGGTACCTTCTTCCTTTTAAATAGGCTTCTTATTAGTTTCATAGTGTGATGGATCAATATCTATAAACCTTTCACCTGGAGAACTCTCATCAAAAATGACATATTTCCCTTCAATAATTTCTTGGGTGTCAGGACACCACAATCTATAACCATTATGACAGTACCCAACCAAGTAAAGTTTCCTCGATCGACTGTCAACTTTTCCTCCACTCAGTTGTTTGGGAGTATGAAGGTAAGCTGGAGAACCAAATACCCTGATCTTGCTGACATCAGGTTTATGCCCATACTAGAGAGTTGCTGGAACACAGTCTGATAAAGCATTTGTAGTGCTCCTGTTGATAAGGTACACTGCTGCGCTTACCGCTTCAGTCCAAAGATTCTTCTGTAGTCCTGAGCTCAGCAACATACATCTTGCTTTGTCCAGGATAGTTCTGTTGAACCTTTCAGCTACTCCGTTTTGCTCAGGTGTGTAGCTCATGGTATATTCCAACTGTATTCCTTTCTCTTGAAAGTAAGTCTTCAGCTCGTTTGAGCTGTACTCCCCACCTCGATCACACCTGAAGCGACTTATTTTGCTCTTGAAATGAGCGGTTGCCATTGCTTCATAGATTTTGATGTAGTCTAATGCTTCACTCTTCTCTTCTAGAGGATATACTGTGCCCGTTTAGACCGGAGTCCGCACGACCACATATGCATTTTACCAATAATCAGTCAGCACGAGAATCAAAATATCCCGGAGCGCCAGATGGGTTAAAGCAAATCGCAAAAACGACATCAAATTAAAAAAATGCTTTACTGATTTTTGGCTCAATGCAACAATAAGGATAGAAGGAGATTTAATTGGGTAAGACACATCTGGTAAAATTATCTCAGTTTATTTAGAAGTTAAAACCTGACTGCAAGGATGCTCAAAGCAGCATCATCCACGTGTGGCGATCCACACACTTATTTACACACAATATACAGAAATTTTCCAAACACATTTGACAATCTTTTTGGAAACACAAGTCCGATTAATAGTCCTGTGGACTGTGTTCCAAAATTATTAATATTTAATTCCAGTTCAAAGTTAATTGTCTATACTGGAAATAACGTAGATCACTGTTTGAATATTTACATGATATTAACACTCGTAGAATAAATGTTTATAGAATTTTTAAACTTTCACTTGTTTTCCAGTTTCAAAAATACATCGTCGAAAAATATTATCATCATTGAAGCAATACAAATTATTAACACATATTAATAACATCTGAAAAGTATTTGACCATTGAGCATAGCATCGAAGAACTGTGCGAAGCACAACAACAATTAATTGTTCTTCTGACATTAAACATTCGAGAAGTGACTCGATTATGAACTTCAAGTTCCAAACAAAATACATGATTTCTAAATCATCAACTTTATCAATAAATGGTTGAACCATTCAACTATTCAATTATCCACTTGGAATCATTATGAAAAAAATATTTATATTCATGGCCATTCTTAGTAACTTTCACAACTTGCAATTCTTCGACAGAATGCGGAAATAAGAATTGTAGTTTTATAATGAATTCATTTAGTTCATGGCACTAGGATTGAAAATATCCTTCAAATTATTCGTGGTTAAAGAATTATTTTTAACTGGCAGTGGCCCATTCTATTATTTGTGTAAGAACACAATATTACAACAACAACGGTAAAGGTCTTCCTCTGAAGAAGAATAAACTACTATCATGACAAATCCGTGTTCTAGCAAAATCAAAGTCTAAATGGAATTCGTAAACAAGGTTGAAATAAGAACTGATGGTTTCAAGAAATAACCTTCGGGTCATCCATCCAACGAAATGTGTAGCTCCAATACTCCTACTATAAACCTGAGCCATCGAACCTGCTATTTGATTGATGCTCGAAAAAACCTTCATTCCTGCGACTTAAACATGCGCACCTGGGAATGGCATTCAACTACTCCACACATATAAATTATCTTCCCAAAATTTATACAATAAATCAAGCCTCTGCTTGTTATCAACACTGGAAGATTAATAAACTTACAAGTTTATTTTATTTTACCATTCAGTTCAACCCGTGAATTTACCATACATATGAAAATCTTTATTTCACTTTCGAGTGTATTTACGTCATGATTTTATATAAATACAAAAATATCCTATTTGATACAAATATCAATTGCTTCCCGTTTCATGCCTCTCCGTGTTATCTGAAAAATGTACTTTGCTCATTGCAAATATCAACTGTTCAACCAGAACTAAAATGTTGGTTGAATGCGGGCTTGCGCTAACCACTCTCCTTCGGAAAATCTCCTGTTCCAAACTAGAAATGATTAAACTACTTCATAGGCTCTTTCTCAATACATATGATTATTAGAAAATATAATATCCAAAAATTATTTAGAAAAATTATGAAAATTATTATTATTATTATTAGTGGATTATTATTATTATTATTATTTATATTATTTTAAATATGTTTAATTATCATCTCATTATGTGAGAATCCACATGTTCGAACCTTCGAATATGGAAAAAAATATCCATTCCTTAACAAAAATAAATTTAACTTTTACAGTTACATCGGGGGTTTTCCGTGGTTTCCTTAAAATATGAAA
This sequence comes from Meconema thalassinum, assembly GCA_946902985.2. Taxonomy (NCBI): domain Eukaryota; kingdom Metazoa; phylum Arthropoda; class Insecta; order Orthoptera; family Tettigoniidae; genus Meconema; species Meconema thalassinum. Next base: position 227,881,787 of record OX336395.1, on the reverse strand, counting down.
AATTCAAATAAATGCTCGAAATGCTCGGTCATCGATCCTAAACTGTTCTGAGTGCTGCAAATGCTCAGAATAACTCTAACAAGTCTTGCGTAAATCATTGCAAGCTTTAAATACGACGAAAAAAATGTGTTGGTCATCTGCAGAAAAATAGTTTGTTCCAATTAGCTAGGCATAATATAATTCAAATGTGGCTTACATTTCTTGATGGTCTTGAAGTGTAGTAAACCTGGTCTGTACCAGATTTATCCATAGACATGCCCTATCGGACAAGCATGTATAATCCTTGTATCCGCCGCCATCATATACCCACAATTCGTCTAGTCAGACATAGTGGTAGTATCTTTCGACGTTTGAATTAACTGTGGTTCCATTTTAATATGGGCTTCTATCAAAGCCATAACAGTTTGTTTAAATAGGGTCAGATCTAAGTGATCTCTTCTTAAATATGTCAGTTGTAACATAACTCACTGTAATCTTATCAGTACAAGAAAAACACTGACAGTCTAAGCAATTAACGGCTGTTCTGAAGATCGTTCCCTGGGCATGGTTTATTAATATCACCATCTGCCATGCGCTAGACAACTTGCAGTTTCCCTTGCGTAGACTAATGAACGCCACCGTTATAGACTAGTCTTCAGTGTACTGACAGATCGAAGTGGTTAACTAGTTACAAATAATGAAAACTGACTTGAAATGGATTTAAACATCCAAGTATTAAGTTTTTACTGGACTGTGACAAAATACTAAATTCTAGACAAAGTCTAGCATATGTCCTTGTAGAAATATAAATATTTCCACCAATGTCTGTAGAAAAATCAATCACCTCAGTGATTCTCCTCACCAGAAACTTACTAAGTTCCAACTCGTAGCGCAGCACTTTTCGTGACTATCACGACTTGAAAAGAACTTCTGCGTAGATCTGGCAACCATGTGCCTTGGCTCAGCGTAGACGCAACTTGCTCGCCAAGTGCTTGTGTTAGAATGAGCTGACCATGCCTCGCCCAGCTGGCTTTTATTCAAAACTGTCAGGGTCACGCGTCATCACCTGATATTTAGAAATCCTCATATCTCTTGAATCCCTGGTCCGATTTACTTGATACTAATTGCATTCTCTTTCATTTGGCCGTGCCAGTAATCTGATCCAAGTCTCAAGTCTCTACTCCATAGTTAACTATTTAATCAATAAATAGCCTCCACCTCTGCTATTACTCGCTACGTCACTTGACATCCAACTATCGGTAAATTCTTTCTAAATGCTTCTCGAAGCAATGTAGCGCGATATTCAAATATCTCAACTTTCAAAAGCGGCTACAGCCTTTCCCTTGATATCTAGGTGTCTGAATCTTGGAATACCCATTCCTAGAGTTGGGCACAATACAGCTGCAAAATGTGTGAAGTCATCTATTAGAGTTATAATGTACCTTTTTCCATTATATGACTCCGGTGTAATTGGGCCAAACAGGTCACTGTGGATTAGTTCCAGTGGCCTCTGTGCTCTTCTTCTTGTTTGGTTGTGTGGTTGTGTGGCAGCTTACACATTTTTCCTTGACAGCATATTTCACACACTTCCTTCACCTTAGTTTCTCATACCATTCACCAGGGTATGCAGTTTCTGAAGCCCTGCCTTACTAGTGTGACCAAATCTTCTATGCCACAAGTCCTCGCTTCCAAGTGTTAGGCATGCAATTTCCTTCCTGGTATGGAGTGTTAGCCTGTACAACTTGTTGATTCGATGTGCAACTGCAATCACATAATTTCCTTTCATTATTAGTGCCTTACCATCTTCAAAAATGATAGTTAGGCCCCTTAAAACAACAATTATCATCATCATCATCAAAAATGATTGTGCATCCACTCATTTCCAGTCTTCTCACAGACAGTAAATTTATTTCCAAATCTGGAATGTACAACACGTCTGGAATGTTCACAGTATTCCATGTTCCGTCCACCAATGCAAAACGTTTCATGTTTCCCTTTTGTGTTGATGTGACTGAGTGCCCTGCTTTTGCTACTTTAATCTTCATAGGATTAATCTTTACACTTGTCTGAAAGAAATCAGCCAGATTAATCATGTGCTCTGAAGCTCCAGAATCAAGCCACCATATCACTTCATCACTTCCAGCCTTATTCATTCTTGAGTCTATTACATCAGATAAAGCTGAGAAACAGAATTCCTCTTCCTCCTCTTGAGTGACATTGGCAGCATCAGTTTGCATCCCTGAAAACTTTGTAGGCTGCCAAGGAGTGTTACGTGGGCTAGGACAGTCTCTCCGTAAATGACCACTGCCCCCACAGTTGTGGCACTTGTAAGAATGTGAAGCAGGCTTAGTATTACTGTTAGCTCCAGAAAATACCTTGGACTGGTGCCGAGTGTATGTTGTTGCTGCAGTAGTCTTCGGCTGCTGGTACTGATGTTTCTGTTTTCCTCCATTCTTTACTTGTCCTGGTCGAGTAAAGAAAGCAGTTGTTGACTCATTCCTCTGTGGTTTCTGTTTTCCTTGCAGATTCCTTTTAGATTCTTCATCCAAAAGTTTTTTTTGACAAAAGGAAGGGTTAAGTTCTCACCGTTTGCTGACATGGTTTCAATAGGGGTTACAACCATACTATAGCCAGTTCGCATGGTCAATAACAAATGACAAATCACATCTATCTCATCAGTATTTGCTCCAGCAGATTTAAGTTCTTGAATTTCTCTGTCAAACTTCAGAAAGTGATTTTCGAAAGTTTCATTAGTAGGGTTATGTCGCATTGCAAGCAAAGCTTTCCTTGCCTGAAGTTGACAGGCAATTCCTTTCCTTTGAAAAGTGTCTGCTAAATTTTTCCAGACCTTGAAGGCTGTAACATGTTCTCGGCAATATTCCAAATGACTATCAGCTATAGCACTCACAATAAGTCTAATGCAATACTTATCTTTTTGCCGGAGTTTCCCATTAGCTGCTTCCCTGGCCGTTCGAGCTGCCGTTGTCTCGCCCGCCGGTGCTTCAGTATACTGAACTTCTTCTGTGATGTGGGACATCAGTTTCTTTTCGTCCAGTAGAACTTCAAGTCTGAATTTCCAATTGTCGTAGTTCTTACCGTCGAAAAGTGGAATGTGGTATCTTTCATCATTGACTCTTTGTCTCTCCTCGTCGTTCTTTTTTCCTTTTGTATCAAAGTAGGCCGACGCTAAAAAGTCACTATTCTTCCTCCGATATTCCGTTAACCTCACAGTATTGATTCCCGTTTCACTCACAAAAACTATCCGTACGTTCTGGGCACCATAACCTGTTATAAGAGTAATATTTCCTGTGGGGTTATATGTGGTAGAAACAAATAAATGAACAGGCACAGATCTGCTAACGACTTTTGGCTCTACGATACCAACTACACTGGTATCGATTTACTTTTATTACGTCTGCATTATCTTTGGTACATAGTTGCCAACATATGACGGTGAAAGATCTTACAACATTAATAAGTAAATAAGAGTTAAATTGTCTTTCTTAACAGGCAAAGGGGTTATCCCCAATGACGTAAACAAATGTCATAACCCTCCTGCCCGCATACCAAGGGTCGGGTCTAACACCTTATGCAGCGCATGAGTGAATTCTTGAATGCAGCTGATTTTTCCGTTCTAGGCTGGAAAACAGTATTTTGAGCATCCGCAGCTGATATCGAAAGTATTTTTTAGGTTCAAATTATACACCTATTATTATCTAAATTTAATTTAATAATGTCTGACGAGGTCAAGAAACATACAAACATTTAATTATGCACATGTTAAAAACAATGTATAAAATGTAGAAAACTTGGCAGACTTATTTAAAAGAATATTATGATTAATTTTAAATCACTTGTATTTTCTGCCATATAAGTTATAATGTGCCAAACACTTTATGCCTGATTTAACGAATGAGCGGACTTGACATCAGAGCGGTTGACCAATGGCACAACAATGTCTTGCGAACACCACCACGCCATCGGTTAAACGCTCTGAAGCAGGGGCGTATATACAATTTTTTTTCGAGGGGGGCTGACTATCCTGGAAAATTGTGAGTACTTAATGAATGTTCTATTATAGCCTGTGGAGTATGAATGGCAAGTATCTAAATGGATTACTTGTTAATTTATTCAGCAAATTTTACAAATTGATAAGCATTTCTTAAAGGTACTGTGAAATACATTGTATTTTGTACACAAGTTGGCTTTTTCGGGGGGGGGGGGGGGGCTGGAGGCCCCTCAGCACCCCCCCCCCCCTTATATACGCCCCTGCTCTGAAGTCAAGTTCGCTCATTCGTTAAATCAGATATAAACATAATACATAAAGAGCTAGATATTAATCACTGTTGTTAAATAAAAATATGGGCAGGAAATTTATTAAAGTAAGAAAAATCAGTATCTTAAAATCACATAAATCTTTACCGGTACTTCGGTTGGTTGGTTCTTAAGTTTAGGGGCTGCGACAACGCGGTCATGTAGCCCAGTGTACTTTGGGTGTGTGTAGAATCTGCCTGATAACCGGTGTTAATTGTGATGACTGTATTAGTGTGTGTTATCTGTTTTTTTTTTAAATTTTAGTACTGCAATTTAGAATTTTTCAAATAGTTCCTACTTTTGCCGCTAAGCGCCACCGTCAACGACTACTAGGCCAAATTCAGAACTTGGCTATTAGACGCCACCGCAGTCGGCAAACGTAGAAACCCAAGAGCGTTGTTTACATTAACCTATCCAATTTAGCTTCACACAGGTGCAATTAGTGGAAGGTTCTTTAACATGCCATAAATCTATGACATGGGACCGCCGGCTTTACTTCCCCTCCGAAGGAAGGCATACTGAGGGATTTTAACGCTCTTAAAAAATCCGACGGCTTCGGCCAGGTTTGAACCCGCTATCTTGGGCATAGAAGCTCAGCATGCTACCGACTACGTACCGGTACTTCATTTCAAACTATAATCCCGGCCCTTGGTATGCGAGCAGCAGGGTTATGACATTTGTTTACGTCATTGGGGAAAAGCCTGGGCGGAGTTGAGGAACTCATTTCTGGGTCCCTTGGAGGACCGGGTGGAATTGAGGTAACCCTGGCTAGCCTACCTGACTGGAATTACCGAGTGGAATTGATGCCCGCCCGTATATACGCCCCTGCTCTTATTACGCTATATTTGTATAGAAACTGGCTTTTAATACGGTGCTACAGCTTTTTTGGGCCATCTAGGAGTGTATTCTGTAAATCCTATAAGATATCCCGAGTTCTCATTGCACTTTGATGCCTGTTAACAAAATCCAAGTTACCGGTACTTTATTATGAACCTTGGTCCTGTTAGATCGAAGAATATTAAATTGACCATGGCTATGAAGAGAGCATGTACATCCCAATTGTAAACATAACAGGAGATTAGCACACACTCTGTCCGGATATGTTCTGAACTCCTATGTTCCTATGGTAAAAATAAATAAAAATATTAAAAAAGTAATATAATAATAACAACAATAACTATAGGTATCAATCAATCTAAAAATAATTTAATCAAAACATCGTATTCGTTGTAAACCTATTGTTAACAGTGTGTTTCTTCCAAAGTTTATTCCGACTGCTATATCTGTGAGTGATTCTCTCTGACTAAAATCGGAGAAACAAGTGAAGAGCGGATCTCGAAATATTCCTCTGCAACAGGATCAGCTGGGAAGAAGCTGCTAGTATTTTGGGTGCTTCGAAGGGTGCCTTAAACTCTAGTTGGAGGAAAATGCTGGTTTCTCGAGGCATTGGACCGTTACGGAGAATTTTATCTCATACACAGCGACCTGTTCAAGCCCTGAAATGCCTCCGTAACAGCGGAACGTACGTATTACCATTGGTTTTATTGGCGACTTAATTTTTGTTAAATATAGGCAATTGTGTGGCACCGTTCTGTTTTAGGTGGTCGTATCGTGTATCTTGCCCTCCGCATTCCAATGCGACGAAATATACTGCTGAGGCTGTTGGAGGTTTTATGTGGTGGTGGATTTTATGGCACCTTTGGCACGAGCATGAACATATCACGGTTAGTATTGCTGATCTATATTTACTAAGTATAGGACTGGTTGTGAGCATTATTCACTAGAGGAATCACCTGGCTTAATACTTCCAGTGAAGGAGTGACTTGTACTTACGCTTGTCATCAGTTGATATTCCTAATTGTGCCAGCATTTAAAATTCAATGTTAAGCTATCACACAGGGTGTAACGAAATTAAGTTAAAATTCACATTATCCTATTGACAATATTTTGGGCGACTTATTTGTCACTGACTAATATTTGGGAGTCACCAAACCTAACCTAGTTCTGCCATGTAGTATGTGGTAAGTCTCAATCTGCCGTTGAGACCAGAATAGTAAGCATCAACACAACGTAATGTGATGTAGGCCTACCACGTTATGACTTTGTCTGTGGATAAACTTGCCCAGAAGAGACGGCAGGATTTAGACTTAAGTCCATAGCTTTGACAATGCGAATGCACTAATTAGTACCATATGTGTGGGGTTGGCAATACTGTACTTGTGCATAATTAACAGTGAAAATGGCGGCCACAGATGGAATTATTTCTATATAAGGTAACTGTACCGGTTTTCGTCACTGATCCAGTCTTCGTCACTGTCGTATATAAGTACAAAAAATAAGCATGTCAACGGGTTTTTCACAACGCACGAAGTCTTACGAGGTGCGTCATACCTTCCTTGCCGATAAGGAGCAACTTTGCGAAATCATGCGTGCGATGTAATAGGCGATTCCCTGCGTCAAACATCTCCTGTGAGCTGAGCTGTCTTGACGCGCCATTTACTTCTCGCATGTGCTAAGCACGCGCGCGAGTTAATTATGTGCATGCGTGTTATGTTCCTACATTTTAAAATGTCACAAGTGCGTGATATAGTTGGTAATTGTTTCTGTAACATATGTGATTTGTTATTTCGTGCTCACGTGCCTAGTTTTGTTAGAAATGCCGGTGACGAACACTGGATTTAAAAAAATGCACTTTACCAATGCTCGTCATTTGTGACGAAAACTGGCACATTGTCATTTCTCCTTGCAAGACCTAACTAACAGCGGCAATATACTTATAATGTAGCTCTAAAGTACCCTGTATTAATTAAATTATCATTTGATCATCGTGTCCAGTAGTCGTCATAGCTGACGAGCTTAAGCGCACTTTCGTGACGAACACTAGTGCACGATAATGTTAATGTTTGTGTTAACGTTTCGCAACCTATAAACATTTACAAGGTATTGTTATTATTACGTAGGTCTCTCTTCTTGACGGCCGCACCTCAGTAGGCCTAGGTTTTTTTGGCTAGGCGTGCTACAGAGGATTTTTTTTTTATTGAGATTATAAATAATATATTATTCTAAGACTAAATCTTTGCTTTCAGGCAATGTGTTAGATAGTTATTGTTGTTTTAAGGGGTGGAACTACGAGGTCATCTGCCCCAGGCAATATGTCGAAACGCACAGTTCTGAATTATGATATTGAGCAAATGGAAGCTGCTATTAAGGCCGTTGTGGAGGACGGCATGAGTATTAAAAAGGCTGCGGAGAGGAATGGTGTTCCGAGAAACACCCTCTCGGACAAAATTGAAGGAAAATCTCCTAGAGAGAGGAAAATGGGGCTAAGTTCCATTTTAACAAAGGAAGCTGAGGCTATGCTAGTTCAATGGGTAATCTCACTACGAAAAGCGGGGTCCCGGTAACAAAGGACGATTTGCAAAAGCGTCCAGTGCCTTACACAAGAATTGAAGAGGGACTTTCCTTTCAAAGATGGCCGCCAGGAAGGAAATGGCGTGAATCTTTCATAAAAAGAAATCCAGGTCTATCTTTTACGAACCCCTCAAGATTTGACAGTAAGCCGTGCTGCAATTACAGAACATCAAAATAAAACCTGGGTTTCAGAAGTCTACAGCTATTCAGTGGAAAACAACTTCCAGTCTATTTTGTCAGACCCTCGGCGACTGTTCAACGCTGACGAGACGGTTTTCTTTCTCAATCCGAAAGGTAACAAAGTGCTGGCGAACAGGGGTTACAAGTCAATATATCAGCAAGTGAATTCGGATGAGAAAGAATGCTTGACGGTACTTGTAACAGGCAATGCCTACAGCGATATTTCTCCTTCCCTTGTAGTGTTCAAGTATGAACGTCGGCCGCAAGACATCATTATTGCCTCAATGCCAGCACACTGGGGCATTGGCAAATCGCCAAACGGGTGAATGACGGGGGGAAGTGTTTTACGAATTTCTCAGTAACATATTTCATCCTGGGTTGGTTGAGAAGGAGATTCCTCTCCCTGACAATAGTCATAGACGGGCACTTCTCACACTTGACCATACATACTAGTAAATTTTGTGAGGATCATGGAATTGTTTTGGTCGCTTTACTACCTAATGTCACACACGTACTTCAACCCACGGATGTAGGGGTTTCTAAGCTACTAAAGACTGCCTGGAAGAAAAATGTACATGAGTGGCGAATTCAGGGGGTTTCTATGGCAACAATCGGTGTTAGGCCTCGGCGAATGGTCATTTTCCGGGCTGTTATGCCGTGGTCTCACTTGTTTAGAGCAGAATTACGATATTTTCCTGCTCGTATGTCTTCTACCCACCAATCCCGCTTCTCGTTGCCGTCTTTTTTCCCCTTAATATTCCATTTTTATTAAAAAACATAATTACTGGTACTGTTTTATTCGTAAATGTTAGCCTCCAAGTCGATAAATCGGTGTATTACGCAACAATTGACAGAAATGCATTATAAACAGCAGACAAGGAAAATTAACAATGCGATGGCAATTGGTGCAAACGGGTGACGAATATAGGAAAAATCCAAATACATCGTGCCGAACACTGGCGCAAAAACACACTTTTTTAAAAAAATACGTCATTTTTCCTAAAACGAATATCTTTGATATTTGGTCTTTTCTAGTGTTTGAGTAGAGTTTGAGGTTAGGTACAGTGCTTTTGTTGATTAAATTTACCAAAATGTGTACGGTGTATATGATTTCTTGTCTAAATCTCCCTTAACATGACGACCATTGGTGCATTCACCTTAAGTCGTGATATAATTTGGGAAGGCGGTTGGGTTATAGACAGCGGAGGAGTGAACTACGTAATTCCCAGATCAATTTTGAATCATTATACAAGGTAGGCCTTATCGCAAATTTCAGTAGTTAAGAAAATGGTAAAACTTGAAGAGAGCTTGATGGGAGAAAATTCTTAAAAGTACTGAAATTAACCAAAGTACCGGTACCTGAATTAACAGTCTGGAAAATTTCTGGAGATGATGTAAGTTAGTAATAGATGTTTACCCCTCCGCTGTCTGTGACCCACCCAGCCATCCCAAATATGATCACGACTTAATAGGTGAAATTCCTGCTGACTCCGCCACTTTTGGCAGTGCACAGTATTGCCAACCCCACACATTTGGTACTATTTTGCATCCGGTATAAAACAACAAAAGAGCGCCGTCAAGTTAATGCAAACGTAGTCGCGCATCAATAATCTTTATCCAGGCCAATGGTTTTGCCTTTTATTTTTCACATAATTACAAAGATATGTATGTCGTGTGGTGTATTTTGTACCGGACATTTTGGCAACGGGTATGACGTTGTGTAGGACGTCAATGTGTAATGGCTGCCATCGTTGAATGAACAAGAAGTAAAATCATTTATTTACGTAATAAAATAAATATTTTCGGTTCAGCAGTGGCAATTCAATTTGTAATCAACTTCTAATCACTCCCAGAAAGGTATGTAAATCTTAAATCATATATTTTCATTAATCTTCCTTGAAATGCCTAAAGTTACCGTTTTCAAAAATTAATAAGAAACTTTTTCCCTAGGTTCCTGTCTCCTTCACTGCTACCCTATTTACCTACTCTGTAAGCTGGGAGATTGCAATTGGCATTTCTCGTCTTGCCATGTGGTCTGAGAACGAGGTTGCCACACTACTTGCTGTAATACTGTACCTATAATAATCATATTGGTGCTAAGCTATAAACTTTAGTTAGCTTGCCACGGTGGGTGGGTGGTTAACATGTCGGTCTACTAACCCCGAGCTTGCAGGTTCGCTCCTGGCCGTGGTAAGTGTTTTTTTTTTTTGAAAGGCGGCAATAATTACAACATGTATGTCATACGATGTTGGCATGTCAAAGAACATATTTTAATTCAGTAGGCCGTGTTCATAATGGCAAAATTAATCTCTGGAGTTTCTGCCAACACAAAGTTCCTCATTTCTCTACTAGAAAGCGCTATAGTGTTCAAGGAGCTTAGATATATAACCTCCTAGACTTTCATAGTGCTTCAAGGAACAACTAAATTCGACATGCAAGCTACCCTTTCGGTGTCAAATTACAAAGCTTGCACCCGGCACCCGAGGCCATACGATATTATTATTATTAGCGGCTTCGGTGGCGTAGTTGATAGCAATCTGAACTGCTGTGCCCAAGGTACCGTGTTCAAACCCGGCTGAAGTTGTTGGTTTTTTTAAGAGCGTTAAAAATCCTTCAGTATGCCTTCCTTCGGAGGGGAATTAAAGCCGTCGGTCCCATGTCGTAGATTTATGGTATGTAAAAGATCCTTCCACAGACTAAACTTGTGTGAAGCTAAATTTGCTAGGTTAGATTTCGTCAGAATGCTCTATCAATGTTCCAACGTTCACCACTAGGTATCATTGATATCTGGTAGCGAAAGTTGGAATTACTTGAAATTGAACGGACTTTGTAGCTTCCCTAAGGGTGTCCGCTGGAAGCAGCTACAGGTTCAGGCGAGCCGAACATGTCCTCGGACACTTCCGGTGCTAAAAGCCATAGATAAATAAATTATTATTATTATTATTAACTTTAGTTGTATTTTCCAATGATGAAATCTGAAGTTTCGGAGCTACTGGTCAAAAACAGTTCATGACTAGATCGCACGCAAGGCTTAATGCCAAGTTCAATGATGCTATTTGGCCACGTGCATGTCGCCCATCAGTCACTTGTTTGGTTGCCTCCAGTGTGCACACTGACCTTGTTGTTTTTAAGAGTTATAATGGTTTTGAATTAATTAATTAAGCTAATGGATTTTACCAGTGTGTGAGGTTTATTATGGAACCAGGAAGACCCAGAGAAATGCAAGAAAGTTATTTTCTCTTTTGATGATTTGGGGAAACAAGGAGGAGGAAGTACTGGCGCAGTTGGACATGTGGGAAGGATTAATACAAGGATATGGGATGAAATTTAGCATAAATAAGAGTGAGATGGTGATCACAACAAGGAAGAAGGAAAGAACCACAACGGGAATAACAATTGGTGGGGAACAGCTGAAGAAAGTGGAGAGTTTCAAGTATTTGGGAAGCCTGATACAAGATAATGGAAGAAACGATAGAGAAATAAATGAGCGGGCAAGACAGGCAGAAGTATTCCGGAGGAGTGTGAGAAGCATGTTATGGAGCAAGGATGTCCCTCAGAACAGCAAAAGGATCATATATCGGACGTACTATGTCCCTATCCTGACGTATGCCTCGGAGACCTGGGTTATGAGAGGAAGGGAAAAGAGCAAAATACAGGCCAGTGAGATGAGGTTCTTGAGAAGCCGTATTGGAGCTACAAAGATGGACAGAATAAGAAATGAGAGGACCAGAGAATTAATGAAGGGGGAACCATTACAGGATGGTATAGAGAAATCTAGACTTAGATGGTATAGACATGTAAAACGAATGGAGGAGAAGAGGATGCCCAGGAGGATACACGAGACGTAGTGGGAAGGAAAGAGACCGAGAGACAGGTGTCTGAAGGGGGTGGAAGAAAGCGTGAAGAAGAGGGGAGAAGACTGGACAAGGGTGGAGGCTGAGACATGGTGGGAAGACAGAAGATGTTGGAGAGGCTTGTGTTCCAAACAGACCCGGCCAGTGGCTGGAAACTGTGCAAGATGATGATGATGATTATACACCAATTTTGACATATGCAGCAGATACTTGGTCCACAACAAAACACGATGAAAGCCGAATCCAAGCACCTGAGATGAAGTTCCTTAGAGGAATAATTGGGAAGACACGGAGGGATAAAGTCAGAAATGTGGACATTAGGGAGAGAACTGGGTTCCCAAAACTGCGAGACAATATAGAAACCAGTAAGCTGAAGTGGTACGGACATATGATAAGAATGGAAGAATATAGAGCACCAAAAAGAATATTTATGGAGAAAATGCCAGGAAGAAGACCATGATGAAGGCCCAGAAAGAGGTGGATAGATACGGTGAAGGAAAGCATAGAGAAAAGAGGAGTAAAAGAAAAAGAAGTATTGAAAGAAGGAAATGAAAGGTGGAGGGATAGACAACTGTGGAGGTCCTTGATTCGCAACCCGACCCAGGGAACTGGAAATGAAGAAGTTAATTACTTTTCCGTGTAGGATTTATACAGGGTCTTTATATTTGTTTGGCTAGGACATTCTCGCTCAGCCAGTGACGCCTCAGTTGCCGGCTGCCGCGCGTGCGTATGTACGGCAGAATATGGTGCTTAAAATCAGTATCGTGCATTTTTATTCACTATGCTTACAGTAGATGCTAAGAATGTTTCCCATCTGCTGCCAAGCATAATGGGCATCTACTTATGAAGTTTCCGGTCATTCAGGTTAATTTAGCTTCACTAAGGAAATAACGACCTTTACGTCTATTTTTATCGTTTACTGAATCTGTACGTTTGAATCTCTTAGCCAGTTGTTTTATTGTGATTGTGTATAGTGCTGTAATGCCTTATGTGAAATATTCGTTACTTGAATGCACGGGCCGCTCCAGTCCCACACAAGGGGTAGTGCCAAGTAAAAGAATATGAAAATATTGGTATTTACATAACATGATAGCAGAGCAGTTTACTTGCTCATTTCTCACCTAGGGTTCAATTTCTGATTTATATGTAGGGCCTACACTAATCTTGATAGTTAACATTTCACATCGGGACTTACCGTTAATATAGGCCTACGATAGGAAAATAAATAAAATACACATTTTACTCACGACTAACCTACAACTCAAACTCAATGTTTGACTGTTTAACACCTTGTCACTCACTAAAAATAACCACGAACCGTTAACAAGAACTGAAGATAGCCTACATACAGAATTTCGTCCGATTTCATTCAGGCCTGACAGGTGCAGATGGTTATCAACCATAAATTCTTAGCTATAGACATTATTCCGTGAAGCCTTAACATGTACGGTAGTCATGATCGTACTTTTTCTTTTTTTATTCATTCTCTTAGTTATTCACTTTACCAGATATGGAATTAATAAATACATATTATTTTCACTATTTATTAGGGTAAGTTTAGATTTCAATGTTGGACACTGAGACCCCTTTTAGAGAAATCTAGAATTAATATTCTTTGTGTGAGAGCGATTGGTTGTCAGTTTGTGTCAACGAACCCCCCTTCCCACCCTGCAATAACCAATGAGTGTCAAATTACTTCCAGCTAACCAGGCCATTGGTCCACACCCTCTTCCCTTCCCCCCTTGTGAGGCGTGTGACAGACAGGCACAGCACTGGCCCAGTACCTCATAATGACCGATAGATGGCATTGCACTTCAGTGTCTGTACTGTCTTGAGCCATACTGTATTCGGCACGGGGCCCAGCCGTGGGCCAAGCTTATTTCCTCGTAGCGAGTGACGAGGGAGGCTATGAGGAAGATCGTAAATTGGACTGCGCAAGCATCAACCGTGCCAAGATATCACTGAGGCGAAGATGGAATCAATGATCATACTCTACGGAAGGAATAATTAAACTACTAAGTAATTTGAAACTAATTAGATACCCATCTGTATTAAACTTAGGCGTTCAAAATTATTCTTTCAGGACTATGAATCATTTATTTTCTCTTAGAGGGCAGTACCATGGCACGGTGGCACTACGCCTAGAACCGCCCCTGCTTGAATGTGTATATCTGCACAATATGTACATAACGTGCAGGAAGTCGTGTGCTAGAACAAGACAAAAGTTTCGAGTGAAATTTCCAGGGAAACCTATTCCTATAAATCAGACAATACAACAACTGGCTAATTTGAGATTCAAACGTACAGGTTCAGTAAACGATAAAAAGACAACAAGTTCGTTATTTCCTTACTGAAGCTAAATTAACCGGACTAACCGGAAACTTCATGAGGAGATGCCGATTATGTTTGGCAGCGGATGGGGAACATTTTCAGCATCTACTGTAAACTTAGTGAGTAAAACTGCATGATACTGATTTTAATCACCGTATTCTGCCGTACATATGCGGCAGCAGGCAACTAGAGGCGTCAATGGCGGAGCGCGTGAGCGAGAATGTCCTTGCCGAGCAAATATAAAGACCCTGTATTTATAATTCGTTAGTGTCTGTTATTTATTGACGTAGCAGTCGTTATTATAATAGTGTTTAGTGTCTGTTTAAGAAGAGTTTAGTGCTTTTCAGTCGGTCAACACGAATGTACCCAAAAGAGCTGGGTTATGCCCTAATCCTGAAATAAATGACATGAGATTAATAAATACACTAGGATGACCAGTTTCGATCGTCAAGCGATCATCATCAGATCCATTACACTTAGGCTATAAAATCTGTGTTTGAAATTACAGGTGAAAATATTTACAATATGTACAATTATTTAGTTGCAGTATTGGTACTGCAACTGTCGGTGTATGCTAAATGCAGTATATATGATGTTAGGTGAAATGCTAAATGGTGATAGATATCCAGAGTTTGTAATTTGGAGTGATTATATGGTTGTAAAAATCAACTATGGTTAATCTATAATATTACAGGCTAACTACTTATCTGATTGTCTTCCTTGCTAGAGCTACGCGCAGTTTTCGTGTTCACTGTAACTCCAGGTGCGGTCGACCGCACTCCAAATTACAAACTCTGGATATCTATCACCATTTAGCATACACCGACAGTTGCAGTACCAATACTTACTGCAACTAAATAATTGTACATATTGTAAATATTTTCACCTGTATTTTCAAACATAGATTTTATAGCCTAAGTGTAATGGATCTGATGATGATCGCTTGACGATCGAAACTGGTCATCCTAGTGTATTTATTAATCTCATGTAATTTATTTCAGGATTAGGGCATAACCCAGCTCTTTTGGGTACATTCGTGTTGACCGACTGAAAAGCACTAAACTCTTGTTTACTAAGGCAACACTGAAAAAATGGCTTCAAACACTACAATGTCCGTTTAAGCTTAGGTTCGTATTCATAAGCTAGAGTGAATTTGATTTAGGTTAGCTTTCTTTTTGCTTGGGAGTGTTGAAGTTTTTAAGGATGACTTCTCGTAGAGGTAGACCGAGGTTACATCCAGTTCGGGAATAGAGGGCTGGGACAGCAATGATGATGATGATGATATGGATGGGATAGAGCCTCGTCCCAGTGATTAGCTTCTGTCTTCTGAAGGCTAGTTAATAGCCTACACATTGAGCGTATATTTTGTAATACATTTGTGTGTTTCTTGTGCCCTGAAACTTATTCTTCAGGAAATATAAATAACTCAATATCACGGAAACAATCACGTGTTGTCGTTTCGCTTTGAATATTTTTGCTTTATTATAGTATTAGCATGACGAATAGAAATAAATAGTGTTATCACTCACCGAGAGCCTCCGTGGCTCAGGCGGCAGCATGCCGGCCTCTCACCGCTGAGTCCGTGGTTCAAATCCCGGTCACTCCATGTGAGATCTGTGCTGGACAGAACGGAGGCAGACAGGTTTTTCTCCGGGTACTCCGGTTTTCCCTGTCAAAATTTCATTCCAGCAACACTCTCCACTATCATTTCATTTCATCTGTCATTCATTTAATCATTGCCCCAGAGGAGTGCGTCAGGCCTCGGCAGCCGGCACAGTTCATATCCTCGCCGCTAGATAGGGGCTTCATTCATTCCATTCCTGACCCGGTCGGAGACTGGAAGCAGGCTGTGGATTTTTTCATCACTCACCGAGTTCAACCGCGCTCTGCTAGCGCTAGCGGCGCTGATCCCCAACGCTACACAGTCAGCTGTTCAATAGTGGGATACGCGCTGGGCTACGTAAACCTCTTTACGAAGCCTGCGGTTACGCTGATTACAACAAATTGTGTGTTTAGACTTATGAATAATACTGTCAAAAAGTTAGCATTAATATTCTCAGTCCCCATGTAAAACTATCGTTTAAAACCCTCCGTTAGTCGCGCATTGGTCTGACAGCTCTATGGTTCGTTATATTAGTTTTAATATCAAGCCAACAGTTCAAGTTATGATCTTATCGTCTCGTGACATCTTACACCAAACCATAGTAAGCATTTTTCTGGAGTTGTGAAATAGCGTGCCTAAAAATAACTTTAGCACGTGCAACATTTTGTCAGCGTGAGATTGATAGTACCAGCGCTCCCAATGATGTTACATTCTGTTAGTGAGTGGCAGGTGTGCTGTTATAACGATTATTTGGCTTAGTATGTTGCCTTAGTTAATATCAGTAAGGAGACTGCGCCTTACGAAAACCTAAGGATGCAGATGAAGCGTGTCACCTTCTGCTGAAAGATAACGAATAGCTAGTTCATGATTCAGTAATTTCAAAGGAATTTGTGACTCTGATACTGAAGACAAAGTTGAAACAACATCCGAAGATCAGGAGGACGGTAACGGAAGCGAAGAATTGGATGACCATTTATTTTATTGGCAGGTTGGCCATTATTATATGTCCGAATCATTCTTGGCCACTTGGCTATCACCACGAAGTCCGGGTTCGATTCCCAGCTCTGCTAATAAATTTAATACTGGTCTGAGGGCTGGAACGGTGTTCACTCAGCCTCGTGAGGCAAAAATGTGAAGAGGCGCGTTCGATTCCTACCTCAGGCGCGTTCGATTCCTACCTCAGCTATCCTGGAAGTGGATTTCCGTGGTTTCCCACTTCTCCTCCAGGCAAATGCCAGGATGGTACCTAACTGAAGAACACGGCCGCTTCCTACCCAAATCCGACCTCAATTCCAAATACACTCACTACTACAGACATCATAATGACACAGGTTATCAGACGAATTCTAAACAAACCCGAACACACGGGGATACGTGACCACGATGTCGTTAAGTGCCTAAAGAATCAACAACTATTATTATTTTAGGCCTATTATTATTGAGACGGATTTTTTTTCGCTTTAGGTAAGGATGGCACGAAGTAGAACTAGTAACCATGGAAGGCTGCCTTCATTCCGTATCCTACTGGGCGGCTTTCGTGATTTTACATCAGTGGATGGATATTTCGGTAAATTTTGAAAAATTTGAGGTACTGATCCTGGTTTTAATTTCCACTTCACGCGAGGAAGTTTCACGTTCTCATAGTTCACTACGAAACAGTCCGCCTTTATAATAATTAAATCTTCCGAAAAACGCTCGTCACAGATTCTATTTTTGATCGACAATTGCTTATCCTTCCATGGAAAAACTCTCGCCCATTTCGAAAACAGATTTGTTTCTTTTGGCGGTGTGAAAAAATGTCGACCATCAGATTTTCTTCGTAACCCGATTTACTTCCCGGAACAAAACATTACGACATTTTCCCGAAACAACAGAAAACTTAGTTGTTTGCACACACAAAGCACTGCACAGACATTCGTAAATTATTACAAAGAAACAAATTCCATCGAATAATATAACTTCTCGCGCACAGGATATTACAGTACTAACCTCGTGGGTTACTGTCATACGTGCTTATGGTTCGTCGCGACTTCCGCGCCACACACTGGCTGGACCATGAACTACAATGCTTAAGTAGCGGAGTGATGACACTGTTTATTTCTATTCGTCATGGTATTAGTAATACTGTATTGCTATTCATTACAATATATTAGGTCTCTCCTCAATTGACGGGCTATTTTACGGTGTGCACCGAACAGTTTTAATCATTGCTTTGTTTGAGATTTTTGAAAACTATCTGAGTAAAAATGTGATAAATGTAATAACGGTGCTAATATTATGAGCATGAGCAAAAGAGCGGGTGGGTGGAAGTACGCACGTGGTGGCCAGTAGCATATGTGGCAACGTTGCCTTCAGTTGAACGGTTCTCCGCCGAACTTTTAGATTCCAACTCTGGATAATACACCTATAGAATAGTTCCTCTTCTTCTTCTCAAGACTTTAATCACAATATTCACGGTCACGTAAAACTACAATCTTCCTTCTTCTCAAGATTCCGTCTCCCTACGAAGGTTGGCGATCCAATTGATTATGTTTACACGGTTAACAGCTGCTCGGAAGATTTCGATGGATGTGCGTCCTTACCATCGGCGCAAATCTTTAAGCCTTGAATTTCTCCGTCTTCCTACAGATCTTTGTCCACCAATTTTCCCTTGAATTATAAGCTGGGGAAGTTTATATCGTCGTGTCATGATGTGCCCAAGGTAACGAAGCTTACGTTCCTTGATGGTATCTAGAAGCTCCTTGTTCTTGTTAAAGATTTTGAGGATTTCTTCATTTGATTTATTTTCCACACAAGATATTCTGAGTATTCTTCTGTAAAACATGGTGGCCACTACTCCTGGAAATCCTGGAAAACTCCTGGATTTTTATTAGGTCTGGAAATCTCCTGGAAAATTATGAAAAATTTGAAAACTCCTGGAAAATAGCCACTGTTAATTAATTATAAAAATCTTTCCATCTTAAATCATACTCCGGCTGCGGTTTTGGGTGAGCACTCTATCGTTAACGAAATAAATTTCCTCAGGCTACCTGTTTCTGAGTGGAAAAACATGCGATAGTATTTTTGTAAAACATATTGAGTATAGACAACTTCTTCGCAATAAAATTGCAGGCGCCATTCTTTTCTCTTCTTTTTTTCAAGCGGATATTTCAGTCTCAAAGGCTTTTTTAAAACAATTAACTCATTTGTGTGTAGGCTTGCGTATCAATAACGCAATCACCACTAACTTTTGTCAACATCTGTATAAGTAAACCAAACACAACTGTTTTATTTTCGTCTTGAATTAGGCAACTGATAAAGCACCCCCCGCCCCGGGACTCGCGCTTATTTTTAAGTCGGGAAAAATGAGAATTACTCCTGGAAAATTCCTGGAAAACTCCTGGAAAATCGTTGACCGATTTGAGTGGCCACCATGGTACAAGTTCATTTCAAAGGCTTCAATCCGCCTCTCCATCAATGGATTGAGCGTCCAACCTTCGAAACCATACGGAAGGACAGGAAATACATAACAACGTAACATACGAACTCTAAGCTGAAGGTTAGTAAGTTATTGTTTTAAGGTGTATAACTACGAGGTCATCTGCCCCTATGCTGAAGGTTGAGATCTCTACTAATGAATAAATTTCTCATGCTGTTGAACATATTTTTTGCTTACCCAATTCTGGATAGTATTTCAGTTTTTGAATCACAATGTTCATTTACCAGAGTCCCGAGATGTTTAATTGAAGATACTTGTTGAACGATAGTATTGTTGATGTGAAGGGAGGCCTGTTTTGGTGTTTTCGGGAAGACAATCAACTTGGTATTGTTAATATTGTTACGTGCCACCCCCTAGTGGCACTTTTGTTAACTGGATTACGGAGGGTAGAAAACGCAACACCAATTACTGCTTTAAAGAGAAGGTAGCTTTATTGCTTGCAGGAAGAGGTACACTACTCATCAGCAAATACAAGCAATTGGAACCCTACTTCAGTTTCCTCAAGTCTCTTCCTTGAGCGCTCTTGGCCCCTTTCACTTGTCAACAAACCACAGAAGTTAAACCGTCTTAATGAGTACGGTGGCCTTGACAGAAACTACCTGCTCCTCTCCCTTATGTACACCGATTACAGTTACTTACGATCACTTGCTGCACGCTGTTCACAAGCTGGGAAACAATGTCACTGGATTTCGTAACTCGCACGGCACTTCGTCGCCACACTTCTGTCGCTCAGGAAAACACGCACTAGCTCAGAAACACACACCCACAGAAAACTCAGTCCCCTCACTTTGAGGCCGCTTATATAGCAGGCTGGTGACTCAATGAATTCTAGAATCGTCCAGGACACACGGCTTCTAGAGATTTCCTTCACTGGCTGGGTCACGAATATTCTGGACCATCCCTTTCAATTCGCAGCCCGTTGCGTAACGCGCACGTAATATACTGAGGCAGAGCACACACAGCCTGGAGGCAACTGTGACTCAACGCGGCGAGGCGACAAAACAAACTCACAGCCGTAACAATATTCATGAATAAACCATATGCCTCCCTAGGATGTTATTGACGATAATTTTAAGATCACCAGGATTATCTGCTAACACATCAGCAAAACGGATGTTGTTGATGACTTAACCATTGACTTTAAGTCCCAGGTTTACGTCTTCGATAGCCTCTGTGAACACAGTCTCGGAGTAAATGTTAAAAAGGAGGGGAGACAGAACACATCCCTAGCAGACACCTCTTCGTATGAATATGTCTTCAGACGTAGCACCTTCAATTCTGATCTCCGCCGTTTGGTTCCGGTATAGTTGAGTGATACGTAGATCACCAACATCTACACCAGTAGTTTGTAAAATCTCAATAAGTTTTTCATGAGATATACAATCAAAAGCTTTCTGGTAGTCGGTGAAGCGAGTCTAAACAGGAACATTCATGACCAAACATCTCTGGGTCAAGACTTTCAAAGAGAAAGGAGCTTCTCGAGCAGGCCCGACGAGGGGGGGGGGGGGGTCAGGCAGGGCTGGTGCCCCGGGGCCCGACCCTACCAGGGGGGGGGGGGGGGGCGGCGTCCTAGGAGGATGGGCCCTATTAGGCATTGATTTATTATTGCCTTTATGTGACTTGAATTTTCTACTGGCAATGAACTGTCTGTGGACAAAGTTACAAGGATTGAAAAACTTATTCTGTCAAGTGGACAATATTTTCCGTTACAAAGCGCTTGTGGGAAGAACAACTGTCTCAAAGCGGTCAACTTAGGCGATGGGGATTCTTAATTTAGCTTATTCCGCTTATGCACCAATCCTTCAAATAACTTTCTCATCCCTTCACTTATTTCGCCAAGGCCACGAGAGCCTGCGCTGCCCTGGTGTGTTTGGTCAGCTAGCTCAAGAGTTTCAAGTTTGGTGCGTCACATCGAGCTAGTGTCTGAAATGTATGTATTGTCTAGCTTGACATATCGTATGCCGTGCAGGCAGTTGCTGTAAGTGAAATACATTTTAAAGTAGCGTCCACACAGTAATTCACTTTATAGTTATTGTTGATTTAAGGGGCGGAACAGCGAGGTCATCGTTCCCTAGTAATTCACTTTCGCATTATGTGAAAAATTATCATTGTTGGCTAAATATCTTGCGAAAGGGTGGGATGATTCTGTTGTCAGACGTAGATAGAAGAAATTCATGCGAAATTGTTCATCTTCTCGTATACTGAAACCAATGCTAACATTTAAATAATCTGTATGTTTAGGTGCTGTATAATTATTATTATTACTGGTTCATTCAATACGATCAACAATCCTAGGTACTTGGGTTCGTGTGCAAATCATTTCTAAATAAGGGATTTATTGAAAACCTATTACTATTGGTACTAAAGTTGGGAAATGTATCCAAAGGCTGAAACTAAGGTAACATTCCAGTATTTTTCTGGTCTGAGTGTTTGATTAACCAGGAGAAAAATGACAATTAAGCTAGAGCACTGAACTTTGTTTTCCAATTCCTCTCATGGAACGTCAGTGGTACGGGCAGATGACCTAGCTGTTCCGCCCCTTAAAACAATAATAAGTAACGTCAGTGGTGTGCATGGCGATGGAGAAATTAATATATTGCATGTAGGCAAGCGCGCAGATTTTCCTAAGACCAAATATTCGAACTCTGCTTAATTTAGAAGAAAATTAAGCTGAAGTATTGCCACGGTGGGTGAGTGGTTAACGTGTCGGACTACCAACCCCAAGCTTGCAGGTTTGCTCATGGCCATGGTAAGTGATTTTTAAAGGCGACAAAAACCACGACACGCATGTCATACGTTGTTGGCATGTTAAAGAACCCATTTGAATTCAATAGGCCGTGTTCTTAATGGCAAAATTAATCTCGGGATTTTCCGCCAACACGAAGTTCTTCCATTCTCTACTAGAAAGCGCTATAGTGTCAAGGAGCTTAGATATCTAACCTCCTTGACTTTCATAGTGTTCCAAGGAGCGACAAAATTCGACATGCAAGCTGCTCTCTGGGTGTCTAATAACAAAGCTTGCGCCCGGCACCCGAGACCATACGATATTATTATAATATAAATACAATTTTGTTTTGTGCTGGTGCAGTGGCTATTATTATTATTGGACATTTCTACGCCGTTTATTCCAAAGAGCAGCGTCGATCTGCAAAGCACTTATATTTCAGGACGCGAACAGATACTTTCCCTTGCGAATCAAGCCCTTCCGTGATACGCTTTAACGTCTCAATACTGTTAAACATAAAATGAGTTGCTCTCTTTATCTACGACTTAGAAATGGCTCCGGGTCCTGACGAAGCCGCGGCAGAAATGCAGGATTCGGCTTCCCGTCTGCGGTGTCATTCGTAGTCTTACTCAACAGTTAGTAATAGGCCTATTTGTCGTTACAGTTATTAATTCATTTAGGAGTTTACGGCATTTAACCCGTGCACTTAGTAAGTAGTGGGTCTAGTATCACTGGCGGGTAATGAACTATTGTCGCTCCGTTGGGAATCGTTTGTATCAACTATTAGCCTACTGTAGATATAATTCCGTATTTGCTGACGCATTAATTTTCCGGTTTGTTTCGGAAGACCTCCACGTTATTGAATGAAGTTGACTGTAAAGCAGTAGTTTTCACAATTATTATTGAAGTGAATTACAAGATTCTCAAACAACGAACAGAATCGCAAACAAAAAAAAACGTTCGAATTGTGTAGACTGAAGAGGAGGCTAGTGGTTGTTGTATAACAAGAGAGGTGTATTGGCAACATTGTTGTAACTATTTGTCTTGGAGTGTAGAAACTTAGACCCTCTTAAAACCACCCACTGCTGGACGAAAAGCAGGGTATACAGTGCTGTGCTATGTCCTCTGTGACATGATCAATCGCATGCCGTATTCTTAGTTGCCGACTGGGAAAGTGTTAGCCGTTGCGACTATTACTGTAATTATTAGGGTGTCCCTGGACATGAAATAAGCTAGCCTACTATCCCGGCATTTATCTGGAGGGAGTGTGATAAACCACACTCAGGATAACTTCTGTCAGCATCGGGATTCAAACCTCTAATCATGTTTTCATTATGAAAAGAGATTACGTCATATGTCACAGAGGCCGTAGTACTGCACATTGTACAGTATAAACTTTCCACCTCTTTTAACATGCAGGTCAGTGAACTGAACTTCATGTTGATTAAGTGTTGGGTCTGAGGACGTCGTGGTCAACAGTCCTTTCTACTTACTGTGCGTGTAGAACTCTGTCCGACAATCTATATCTGAAGTTAATAATATATTTTTAGTTAATTTGGGATAGAATTGGGGAAAAAATGAACGTACGATGGTGCAACTGCAGTCTTTGGCTATAGGGTTAAAACGATGATTCATGGAAAATATGCTTAGAATCACTGACGGTGGAATTCAAACCCATCTGTTTCCGAGTTCATGGACCACAGCTTTTTTCATTGTGAATTTTTATTCCAAGTTAAATACTGTAAAAGCGATGAAATTACGGTCCAGTAAATGCATTTCCTTTTCATATTTGTGTACTACTAACGAGCATATTGCTTTTACGAGTATCACTGAAGTTCTAAAATTATTGATATCAAAGAGGATCTGCAGAACTTTTAATCTGAACACTGTGCATGCTTACAGTGTTACATCATCGGGGCAAATTTAGATCTGTCAAATGCCAAAACTAAATAGAATAGTGAACTAATGAAAATTATTATCTAGTTTTCGATGGCTTTACTCTGATATTTATTTTTGTTAATTCAAAATAATGCATTGGTACGCGCTTGTCAGGTATAAACATTTATTTTTTATTATTTACATAGTTTACGCCCACATTGGAGCACTTAAATCAATCCATATACACTACAGTCTTTACAATATTAGTTGTAATGGCTTCTCAACTTCCTCTTCTCCTTCCAGAGCTTCTTTAACCTCTCCGACCTGGCCGCCCTCTCTTCATTTGTAATGGTGTACTGTTTTCGTTTGACTGTTTTTAATTTCAATCTAGTATCCCTACTTCTCAGAATCCTCTTCTCTTTTCTCTCTGCAATTTGTTTCATAGTAATATTTAGCTCATCTAAATCACTCTGGACCTCAACGAACCAGTTGTTCTTGGTTTTACTTTTCCAAAAGAAATTGAATAATTGTTTCAGTAGTCTGGTGTTCGGTAGTCTTACTATGTGGCTGAAAAAGGCAATTCCCCTTTTTCGCCTTTTTCCGCCTTTTTATTTATTTACATATGTTACGCCCTCATTGGAGCACTTAACCAAAACAAGTATATACATATCTCAAAAAAACAATATTAATGATTCAGCTTCTTATTTTTCTTCTTTTCCCAAAACATTTTCATTCTAGTCGACCTTGCCGCTCTCTCTGCATCGCTTATGGTGTAAGTTTTGCGAGTAAAGGTTTTTAAGGGAAGTCGGATGTTCTTGTTTTTCAAGATATTCTTCTCATCTTTGTTAGCAATTTGGGACATTGTCAAGCCGAGTTTATCCAGATCATTTTGAATTTCCATAAACCAAGAGTTCTTTGTTTTACTTTTGAAAAAATAATTAAATAATACTTTTAATTGTCTGGTATCCGGCAGGCGTGAGAGATGACAAAAAAAAGCAATTCGCCTTTTTCGCATAGTATCGACTATAGACTCAGTTTCTTTATAAACCACTTCATTTGGTAATAGACGCCATTGACCATCCACCTGATGTTTTTTATTAATGTTTTTTATTAATTATAGTTCTGAGAATTCTTCTATCAATCTTCTGTAATGTGTCAGTAACTGATCGAGTGTTTAACTTGAAAAGTGTTTCACAAGCTTCCGGTTTAATAACTGATTCGTAATGTCGTAATTTGGCATTTATGGAGAGTGATTTTTTTTTGTAACTAGACCAAGTAATGTATTGCGCTTGTCTTAACTTTGTTGTTCTATTTTCGATTGACGCTTTCTCATTCAAATTCCATGTTATAATCTCTCCTAAATATTTAAATTTATGTACAACTTTAATTTCTTTATTGTTGATCAATGTAATAGCTTGTGTTTCCACATCAAAGGATGCCATGATTTCAGTCTTTTCAAATGAAATTTGAAGTCCTACTTTTGCTGCAATAGACAATACAATTTAATACAATTATTATTATTATTATTATTATTATTGCTTGCTGGTTTTTATGTTTTTGAAATTGATTTCGTGATGAACATTTTGTGCAAAAAAAATGCGCAAAATCAGTTTGTGCAAATTTACGAGGATTATAATTTAAATTTACAGAATTTGGTTAAAGAGGGGGCCCCGGGAGATTCCAGACCCAGGGCCGGTCGCCGCTCTCCACGGCTCTGTTCTCGAATACCCAGTCCATTTCTAAAACCGAACTGAGTATGACCCATATGGTGTTCACATTTCATGTATATTCTGGTGTGAATGATATGAAGATATACCTTTAAGACATGAGACATAAGCTGTTCATGCCATAATCATCACAATGTGATGCACTAGCCTTTTATAATTTTAAATTATCTTGTCGACTTCGTCCTTACGCTGGGGCCTGGCGTTACGGTGACGGGACGAAATGTACCCAGATGCACTGAGGTGTGTGACGTCATAGTACCGCTTGGTACGTGTGTACCCCGACAATCTCTATTTCGTTAGTATAAGACAAACATCCCCGATTCTTGGTTGTCACGAGTAATCTCGAGAACCACTGGATGGATTTTGATGCGGTTTTCACCTTTCTGTAAAGGATATCTCGAGGAAAGATTCTGTCGAAAATAATTTATGTATGATCAAAGGAAGCCAAGCAGTAACGATTTCAGTGAAAAAGTCGACAACAAACTTGGCGTCCGTGCGCTTCTTAAGTTTACGCTGGGCAAACCGTTCAACATATCAATATACTATGAGCGTAAGAATTGGCCAGCATGAAAAGTTCAACAAAAAAGTGTGCGAGAGCATATCTCTATTTTCAATACATCGCCCACTATAAGTCTTTTTAGACTGGATGGAAGGGGCAAGTCCCCATGCGTCCCCGCGCGCGCTTCACCTTGCTTTGCACTTGGCGTTCGCGAGTAATTTGAAACAAGATAACCAAGATAAGTACTATGCAGATAATTTTCTAACACGTCAAGAGCCTTTGGCTTCGAGCGAAGCGAGAAGCCTCCAGCCTTTCTAGCATTTTTCAGCATTTGTAGCATTTAAAATGATACAAAGGCTAGTCTTTCAGACTGACTGTCACTTTTTTAGGTATGGTAACGAAAGTTGATCTTAACCAGTCGGATGGAATTCTACCAGCCACATATATGGCATTGAATAATGTAATTAGTAGCTCTAGTCCTTTACCATCACCTTGGGCAATGAGTTTGTTAGTTTCTGCATGTATCTTATCTGGACCTACAGCTTTGCCGTTCTTCTGAAGCTTGATTGCGTTCAGCACTTCTTCACGTGTTATGCTTGGGCTTGTTTCGTTGCATTCATGATTGCTGGGTGGTGTATCTGTTCAGATATCCTGAAATAATTTCTCGACATATTCTTTCCAGCACTTCAATTTTTCTTCGACTCCCACCATAATAATGTTGTTATCATCCTTCAGTATGGCTTTGCATGGCTTGTGATATTTCCCTGTAAGTTCTTTAATTTTCTTATAAAGATTAAACAAGTCGTGTTTCTCCTGAAGAGGTTCTATTTCCCCGCATCTTTCCACCAGTAGTTGCTACAGATGTAGAATATACAATATCTTCTTTTGCGATAATATTAAGGGCTTCAAGAAAACGCTGAAGAATTCGATAACTTACGATAATATTCTGTTACTATGGCAATCTACTGCTTCTGTCTTAAAATGAGAATACTCCTACCTTGTGTACGAAATATTCAGGCAAGTTTCGCACTTAAACCCGAGAAAGATTTGCTGTCAATTCTTGCCTTGACCAGAACCTGACTTTTACACTTGTACCTGGCAGATTATTGGAAATACATACCTTTCTGGAAGTTGTTAGGAATTGAAAATACTGTCGCACCGGAAATATTTAAGGACTCCACGGGAAAAACGGGGTAACATATTCTACATTTTTCAGGAGAGCAAATTCAAGCTTTCAATACTAAAAGGAAATAGGTGTTTTATTGTTTTGAATAATTACTACAGTATGTGGATGACTCAAATACGTTGAAAAGATGAAAAAATCTTAAAAATGTACATGTAATGACACTTTCTGTAATCATCATCATCATTCCCCCTTATCCAGCTCCTGCTGGGTCGGGGTATTTATGGCACTTCTCCACTTTCCTCTTTCCTTCCACCATTCTTCTTCCACGGTCTTGTCCCAGTCCAGATTTCTTTTTCTTAATCTGTTCTTCACTGAATCAATCCACCTTGTTCTAGGTCTTCCCCTTGCTCTCTCACCCTTGCACATTGCCTCCAGCATCTATATTGGTATTCTATTTTCCTCCATCCTCTTTACATGTCCAAACCACCTTAGTTTATTCTTCTCAATTCTCTCATTTAGTTTTCCCATCCCAACTTCCTTCCTGAAAATGAAAATCCACAGCCTGCTTCCAGTCTCCGACCGGGTCAGGAATGGAATGAATGACGCCCCTATCTAGCGGCGAGGATATGAACTGTGCCGGCTGCCGAGGCCTGACGCACTCCTCTGGGGCAATGATTAAATGAACGACAAATGAAATGATAGTGGAGAGTGTTGCTGGAATGAAATTTTGACAGGGAAAACCAGAGTACCCGGAGAAAAACCTGTCTGCCTCCGTTTTGTCCAGCACAGATCTCACATGGAGTGACCGGGATTTGAACCAAGGACCCAGCGGTGAGAGGCCGGCGTGCTGCCGCCTAAGCCACGGAGGCTTTGTCCCAACTTCCTTCCTAACATCTTCATTTCTCACTCTGTCTTTCCTTGTCTTTCCTATCATACTTCTTAGGAATTTCATTTCACTGGTTTGAGTTCTACTATCTTGCCTGCTTGTCAAGGTCCAAGTCTCAGCTGCATAAGTCAATATGGGTACATAGTACACTTTATACATTACCTCTTTGCTTTTCCGTGGTACTTCCTTATCCCAAACAAGTTTTCTTACACTTTGATAGAATGCATTGCTCTGCTGTACCCTCCTACCAATCTCCATGTCCAACCTACCAGTTTGCATTAATTCACTTCCTAGGTATTTGAACGTGTCCACAATTTCCAAACTCTGACTTCCAATTTTCACAGTGCCCTTTCCTTGTCTTTCCACTCTTGTCATCACTATGGTCTTGCTTTCCTCTATACTGATTTTCATGCCGTACTTCTGAATATTTTCGTTCAGTGCATCTAGTTGTTCTTGCACTTCTTCGGTGTTCCTTCCCCAAACTCCAATCATCATAATCTTGCACAGTTTCCAGCCACTGGCCGGGTCTGTTTGGAACACAAGCCTCTCCAACGTCTTCTGTCTTCCCACCATCTCTCAGCCTCCACCCTTGTCCAGTCTTCTCCTCTCTTCTTCACGCTCTCTTCCACCCCCTTCAGCCACCTGTCTCTAGGTCTTCCTTTCGGTCTCTTTCCTTCCCACTTCGTTTCGTGTATCCTCCTGGGTATCCTCTTCTCCTCCATTCGTTCTACATGTCCATACCATCTAAGTCTAGATTTCTCTATACCATCCTGTAATGGTTCCTTCTTCATTAATTCTCTGGTCCTCTCATTTCTTATTCTGTCCATCTTTGTAGCTCCAATACTGCTTCTCAAGAACCTCATCTCACTGGCCTGTATTTTGCTCTTCTCCCTTCCTTTCATAACCCAGGTCTCCGAAGCATACGTCAGGATAGGAACATAGTACGTCCGATATATGATCTTTTTCCTGTTCTGAGGGACATCTTTGCTCCATAACATGCTTCTCACACTCCTCCGAAATGCTTCTGCCTGCCTCCTCCGCTCCTTTATTTCTCTATTGTTTCTTCCATTATCTTGTATCAGGCTTCCCAGATACTTGAAACTCTCCATGTTCTTCCGCTGTTCCCCACCAATTGTTATTCCCGTTGTGGTTCTTTCCTTCTTCCTTGTTGTGATCACCATCTCACTCTTATTTATGCTAAATTTCATCCCATATCCTTGTATTATTCCTTCCCACACGTCCAACTGTTCCTGTACCTCCTCCTCCTTGTTTCCCCAAATCATCAAATCATCTGCAAACACCATTGCTTTCATCTTTCCTTCTCCGATTACTTGTGCCACTCGGGTCATTATGTCATCCATCACCACAATGAAAAGTAACGGTGACAGTGCACTTCCTTGTTTCAGGCCGTTTCTCTGTTCCAACCAGTCCGATCTCTCTCCTCCCACTTTCACACAGCTCGCGCTTCACTTGTACATCTCCTTTATCCTCCTTATAGTCCATTATTCTACTCCTCTATCCTCCAGGGACTTCCATACTTTGATTCTGCATACACTGTCATATGCTTTCTCAATGTCCAGGAAGGCCATCAGTAGATCTGTTCCATACTCATAGTGCTGTTCTTGTAACTGCCTTACAGCAAAAATCAAATCCACTGTGGACCTTCCTGCTCTGAAGCCATGTTGTTCTTCCCTCATCCTCCTCCTATCCTTGTCCTAATTCTCCTTTCCAAAACTTTCTCAATGTCATCTGCAAATAACAGTAATCATGTTACTGTTTGAAAAGTCACGCCCACTTTTCCTCGGCTTTTGCAGATAATTTCTGAACTACTGGACGTAAATTTCCTAATTAACTAACATTCCGCTTGGTAAAGATCAATCTTCAATTTTGTAGCCCTGTCAGCTCCCGCCTTAGTTTCTTCTTCTTCTTCTTCTTCTTCTTCTACTTCCTGGTGTTGCTCCCAGTTATTTTTTGTGGTCCGCCACTCTGCAGCTCGCTCTCCAGGTTAAGGAAGACCTTATAAGGAGAGGAGTAACATGGGATACAGTGAAGTGGGGAAGGCTATAAGAGGACAGAACTAAATGCAGGCATATCATTCACAATGTTCCTACCCAGCTCGCTGGAAGGATATCTGATGATGATAATGATGATGTTTGATAATGCAGTACTGTATTTTCAAAGGTTTCTTTCTGGAAATATTGATGGCAAGAGATCTCTCGGTCAGTGCCCTATGAAGTTCAATATGCAGGCTCGGCACGACGAAGTTTTGGCAGGGTGGAAAAGAATATTAATCATTCATAATTTATCCATAGCCATGTCTTGATGTTTAGCTCGGGTTACTTTTAAAGGCATTTCTTGTAGACGGTGTTTAAAATGACAACATGTAAAAGAAAAAAGTGACAGTCTGTTTGAAAGACTAGACTTTGTATCATTTTAAATGCTACACATGCTAAAAAATGCTAGAAAGGCTGGAGGCTTCTCGCTTCGCTCGAAGCCAAAGACTCGTCACATGTTGGAATATTATCTGGATAATACTTATCTTGCTTTATAATACTTTACCTTGTTTCAAATTACTCGCGAACGGCAAGTGCAAGCCAAGGGCAAAGCAAGGTCAAGCGCGCGGGGATGTGCCCCTTCCATCCAGTCTAAAACACTTATAGACTATAAGTTATAGTGGGCGATGTATTGAAGATAGAGATATGCCCTCGCTGACTTTTTTGTAGAACTTTTCATGCTGACCAATTCTTACGCTCATAGTATATTGATATGTTGAACGGTTTGCCCAGCGTAAGCTGAAGAAGCGCACGGACGCCAAGTTTGTTTTCGACTTTTTCACTAAAATCGTTACTGCTTGGCTTCCTTTGATCATACATAAATTATTTTCTACAGAATCTTTCCTCGAGGCATCCTTTACAGAATGGTGAAAACCGCATCAAAATCCATCCAGTGGTTCTCGAGATTACCCGTGACATCCAAGAATCGGGGATTTTTGTCTTGTACTAACGAAGTAGAGATTGTCGGGGAACACATGCACCAAGCGGTACTATGACGTCACACACCTCAGTGCATCTGGGTACATTTCGTCCGTCACCGTAACGTAACGCCAGACCCCAGCGTAACGACGAAGTCGACAAGATCATTTAAAATTATAAAATGAACATTTTAAATTAACATTTCATAAAATATAGATAGCTTGAAACTGTTTTTTCAGAGTTGCCTTATTGATAATACTTAAGAGTATCTGGGCAGCAAAATAATGCAAGATGCAAGGTTGGATAAAGAGATCACAGAAGGTTTGTGCCGTGTCTTGTGTGAGGTTTCGCCTAGGACACCAAGCTGACTCATCGACGGGCTCTAGGTGTCTCCGCCCGGACCCCCACAGGAGTAGCGAACTGCGCGCTACCTCCCTTTATATATAGCGCACCTGCGCCACTTTACTGCGAGAACTAGAAGCTCAAGCAGCCATAACCTCCCTATGAAGGCTTCCATTAAGATCGTATATTGGCTTTCACGGCCAGTGAATTAAAACTCGGCAATTCTTTTAGGTTTGTGCCGTGTCTTGCGTGGGGTTTCGCCTAGGACACCAAGCTGGCTCATCAGCGGGCTCTTAGTGTCCCTAACAAGCCTCAATAGCCTGACAACTTGAGTACAAACATTTTTCAGAGTGATGCTAACAATATTACTAATTATTATAGAGCTTGCCACGATGGGTGAGTGGTTAACGTGTCGGACAACCAACCCCAAGCTTGCAGGTTCGTTCCTGGCCGTGGTAAGTGATTTTTGAAAGGCAACAAAAATCACGACATGCAAGTCATACGTTGTTGGCATGTTAAAGAACCCATTTGAATTCAGTAGGTCGTGTTCATAATGGCAAAATTTTCCGCCAACACAAAGTTCCTCCATTCTCTACTAGAAAGCGCTATAGTGTGAAGGAGCTTAGATATCTAACCTCCTTGACTTTCATAGCGTTCCAAGGTACGACGAAATTCGACATGCAAGCTGCCCTCTGGGTGTCAAATAAGAAAGCTTGCACCCGGTACCCGAGGCCATATGACATTATTATTATTATTATTATTATACAGCTATGTTTGTTATCCCTTCATTTCAATGTTTCTCAAGCTTCGTATAGGCCTATGTAATATCTGTGGACAATAATACATCATTGCATACCTCACTATACCCCACACAAGACCCGGCACAAACCTAAAAGAATTGCTGAGTTTTAATTCACTGGCCGTGAAAGCCAATATAGTCGTACTATCTTTTTGGAAGCCTTCACAGGGAGGTTAAAAGTCTGCTTGAGCTTTTAGTTCTCGCAGTAAAGAGGTGCAGTTGACTTCATATAAAGCGAGGTAGCGCGCAGTTCGCTACTCCTGTGGGAGTCCGGGCGGGGACACCAAGAGCGCGCTGATGAGCCGGGGTCCGGGTGGGGACACAAAGAGCCCGCAGATGAGCCAGCTTGGTGTCCTAGGTGAAACCCCACACAAGACAAGGCACAGACCTAAAAGAATTGCTGAGAAGTGGGAAGTTCGTTGTTCCAGAGTGCGAGAAACCTGCTGTGGAACAGTGAAGTCCCCTTCATATGTACAAGATGTAGCCTACTATACCCCTATATTAACACATGCATCAGTGTCGTGGGCAGGCGTGGATTCAAGGGGAAGGGGGGAGGGTCATGGACACCCCCTCCTCCAAACGGAGACCAAATTTTTATGCAAACTCAAAAAACGAAAACTCAATAACCAGGCAAATAAATCTTAACGGATTTTAACTGAAAAACAGTTTTTTTTTCATTTTATTCAATACTGAAAATATCTTTATTGCAATTATGTTCTGTTACAACTGTACATATTTACAACTTCATAGCTGTTATATAAAAACGATTATTTATATAACAAAATCAACTCGTCTATTTTGTTTAGCAAACCTTGTGATTACCGAATCGATGTCTATAGTGATGCCACGATGAATGTGCAGCAATGCACGGATAGGAATTTGGGGCTTTTTTTTTTTCGCACCGAAAAATTTTGCCGACGTCCAAACTGCAAGCTTGGTTGGCAATTTACGCTGTGACTTTCTCCCTTTGTCGGTACCAACTCGACTTGCTGAAACTGTAACGTACCTTGATACTTTTCTCGAAGCTCGATGTAAAATCCGCAAAACACGCCGTTGCAATTTGTACGAATATTTTTGGTGCGTTAAACGCATCAAATTTCTATCCATGTAGCTTGCAAAAAAATTGGTCTGGTTTTGTACGTTTGGTTATTTTGTGATTGCGTTGTTAGTGATACCATTTTTCTTACAATTTCGATTCTGTGACCCTCCCCAAGCCAAACTCTAGATCCGCGCCTGGTCGTGGGCATTGACTAGAAGTGAAGAAAGTAAAATTGAGGACAATGAGATGAAGTTCTTGAGTATGGTGGGGAAGACAAGGATGGACAGAGTAAGAAATGATGAGGTCAGAAATATAAAAAAAAGGGGTAGAAGGATTGAATGATAGGACGTAGAAGAATACATTGAGATGGTTCGGACATGTTATGACGAAGAATACCAAAACAAGTGTTGGAGGCTAATATTGAGGGAAAGAGGAAAAGGGGATGGTTAGACTCTGTCAAGAACACTAAGGAATAGAAGACTGGACTGAAGAGCAGTGCTGGATTACCATTAGGCCCGACTAGGCCCAGGCCTAGGCCCCCCAACTATCTGGGACCCCCCAAATTTTATTCCGAAGATTTAGAAACATTTTATCCAGAAATGAGACAGTTTCAGCATTATATTAAATTACAATGTCCTTTAAAAACTGAGGTCATTCATTCTGAACTTTACGAATTTCTTATTCGAGACAAGCTTGAATCTGTTCTTCCGAACGTTGAAATTGCTTTTCGCATTTTCCTGACCCTCATGGTAACTAATTGTTCTGCGGAGCGCTCGTTTTCAAAATTGAAACGGATCAAAAGTGCGTGTTGTGTATTTACATGAATATTCTAGAAAGTGCTATGTTAACATGAACATTCTAGTCAGTGTTGTGTATTTAGGCTACTTGAGCTAACACGAACATTCTAGTCACTATGCCCAGAACATTCCAATCTGGAACAGTCTATTCTGGAACTTTCCAGCTACTATGCATATATACACCCGCGGACTGTAGACGTCAGTTCCGCTCAAGTTAGTTCACATTGTGTATCGTTGTGTATCGACTAGTGTCTAATAAACCGTTGTGTTATATTAACAAGTGTATGTTATTTATCTGGTATCTCCCACGACATAACAGTGGTGCCAGAAGTGGGATAAGATAAATAACATTGTGAAACCGAGTGACTTTCTAACCTCAACGCAAGTGTTGCACCTAACGACGTTCATCGCAGTGCGTGTTGGAAACTAAACCGAGTGAACTTTCTAACCTCAACGCAAGTGTGTGCACCGAACTAAGTTCATCGCAAGTGCGTGTTAGAAATACTGTTCTCCACTCATCTTCACCATGCCGGACTTAACCTCTGAGCAACTCCAACAATTCTCGGCAATGATCGCCGACGCTATCCGACAGACAATAGGGTCAACAACGTCAACAGAACCTCGACCGCCAAAGTTCACAATGCAACCGTATCGCACTACCGACGGAACGACTGTAGCCGACTATTTCACTCGCTTTACCTGGGCGCTCAACCTCAGCAAGGTTTCCGCGGAACAGCATGCAAACTTTGCATGGGTTTACATGGGATCTGAACTCAATGATGCCCTGAAGATCCTGGTGAGTCCTAATGATCCGGAAACTCGGTCATACAACGAGATTCAATCTAAGCTGAAAGGCCACTTTGACGCCACACGCAACAAGTTTGCTGAGAGCATCAAATTTCGCAGTGTAATGCAGAAGCAAGGAGAAACCATCGCTAGCTTCACCTTAAGACTGCGGCAGGCTGCAACGTTTTGTGAGTATGGCACATTTCTTGATCGCATGTTAATTGAACAAATGCTCGCAGGTTTGGAATCACGAGAAATGTGCGACGAGATTATTGCAAAACAACCAGAGAACTTCACCGCAGCATATGAAATCGCGCACGCACTCGAAGCTACTCGCATTACCACCGACGAGGTCAAAACATCTGCCGCTAAGTCTGAATCAACCAATCGGATTGGATACGAGAAGCCTCTGTCCAGGAAGAATATCAACCAGCAGCCGCCGCGCAACAAGTCAGCTCATCAAAGTCAAGGGTCTTACAACCTAACCAGACAGCACCAATGGCCACACCAGGCAAACCAGAGTGCATCCCAGGACAACCAATTAACATGTGCAGGGTGCGGTGAAGCTCACCCTCGTAGTCAGTGTAGGTTCCTGAACGCCGAGTGCCTGAAGTGTGGCAAGAAAGGTCACGTCAGAAAAGTTTGCCGATCGAAATCGAGGAAACATCGAACAACAAACCATGTGACCGAAGAAGAGCTTCCAGCAGAAATCCTCGACGTTGTGGACTACCTCAGCAAAATCGAGGTCATCGGATCGGTCAACGCAGCACCTAAGCTACTGGTTGATGTCAACATAGAGGGAACCACCGTCAAAATATAACTCGACACCGGCGCCCCCTGCTCAACCATGAGCAAATCAAAGCTAAGTATGATCAAACCAGGTTTTGTGTTGCAGAGAAACGATCGTAACTTCGTCAGTTACACTGGCCATCCGATTAAATGCATGGCAAAACGTCAGTGTGCACCACCATCGGAACCACAACCAGGAACCTGAATCTCTACATGGTTGACGATGAAGTCGAATCGCTCTTTGGCCGAGAGTGGATTTCACAGTTTGTACGGGAGATCGACTTTGGTCACCTCTTCGCAAAACCCGACCTAATCCACAAGCTCTCAGACAAGCAGGCTCTGACCTCGGAACAACAGAAGCAGCTCGACAACATCCTATCTCGCTACCAGGATGTGTTCAGCGACACCCCCGGGAAGATCTCAGGTCCCCCCAGCGAAGATGCACCTGAAGGCTGGAGCCACACCTGTTTTCGCCAGAGCTCGAGACGTACCAGTTGCCCTCTGCGATGCCTATGCCAAGGAAATCGACAACAAAATTGCATCTGGCTTCTACAAAAGAGTGGACTACTCTGAGTGGGCATCGACAACCAACCCGCGGATCATCATCGATGAACATCCGATTTCCAAGGTGGAACATCTGTTCAACCGAATGCGCGGCGCCACTCTCTTCTGCCATCTGGATATCACCGACGCGTACACTCATCTCGAGGTCGACGACGAGTTCAGCCATGCTCTCACGCTTAACACGCAAACTCACGGTCTGATCCGCCCAACGCGAGCAGTATATGGAGCAGCTATCATCCCCGCTATCTGGCAGCGGCGAATGGACACAGTCCTGCAGGGTCTCCCAAACGTAAGTTTTTTCGATGACAGTATAGTTTTTGCTGATAGCTTTGAAAATCTGATGCAGGCCCTCAGCACCACTCGGGAACGGTTTCGGCAACACAACCTCAAGCTCAACCGAGCCAAATGCGTTTTCGCTCAAACTTCTCTGGAAGCCCTTGGCCACAAAATCGATGCGTCAGGCATCCACAAGTCGGATGCACACATCCGAGCTGTACGTGATGCACCGAAACCAACTACACCAGAAGAACTCCAACTGTTTCTTGGTAAAGCAACCTACTACAGTTCGTTCATCCCCGATTTGTCCACCAGAGACAGACCACTCGGAGACATGCTGCTCAAGGACCCTCTCATCTGGACACCAGAAGGCGACAGGGCATACAAAGACATCAAGAACGCCCTAACCTCGCCCCAGGTGATCATGCAGTATGACCCAGCGTTACCACTCCTGTTGGCCACGGACGCCAGCAAGACCGGCCTGGGCGCAGTACTGTCACACCAGCTCAGCGACGGGCAAGAACGTCCAATCGCTTACGCCAGTCGAACGATAACAGCAACGGAGCAAAGGTACCCTCATCTCCGCAAGAGACTCAACTTGACCAGGCCACCGCGCAACCAACGAGGTCACCGCGCAACCGACCAAGTCACCATGCAACCGACCAAGCCACCGAGCCTGAGTCGAGTTCGCTTCACCGAGACACCAGCAACAGCCCAAACACCACCAGCCACACCAGCTACACCTGTAGACAGGGCACCGCCTATTTCGCAAACCCCTTTTATTCCCCGCAGGAGTACTCGCCAGCGCCGACCACCGTTGAGATTCTCTCCTGATTCCTAAATCATCCATTTAAAAGAGGGAGGAAATGTTGTGTATTGACATGAACATTCTAGAAAGTGCTATGTTAACATGAACATTCTAGTCAGTGTTGTGTATTTAGGCTACTTGAGTTAACACGAACATTCTAGTCACTATGCCCAGAACATTCCAATCTGGAACATTCGATTCTGGAACTTTCCAGCTACTATGTATATATGCACCCGTGGACTGTAGACGTCAGTTCCGCTCAAGTTAGTTCACATTGTGTATCGTTGTGTATCGACTAGTGTTTAATAAACCGTTGTGTTATATTAACAAGTGTATGTTATTTATCTTGTATCTCCCACGACATAACAGTGCGCAAAGAAGTATCGTGTCGCAAGAACGATTAGACATACTAAGTTTAATGTATTAAACCCTTTGGAAAATAGCATGTAGACAAGATTCAAAATTTCGGGGTCGTAATGGATTCTTGTGAATGTGATTTAGAGGTTTTGCTATCAACATAACTTCCAGGATTCATAAGGTTAACTTATTATTATTACAAAGCCAAGAAAAACAACAGGATCTACTAACAAAATGAAATTTATTAACTGAATCAAACAAAAAAAAGAAAACTATAACCACCCTTTTATTGTTCACTCGCGTGAACAAATCTAACACTGACCAGCCTGACGTACCATGACGACACGGTATGACAGCTGCCAACAAGCATTGTGACTGAAATGTCACTTAAGTCAAAGTAACAAAAGAAAAACGGATCACAAGATCCAAATATAACAAACAAATAAAATAGTACAAAAATTTAATATTTATGAGCGACACGGGTTTTAAGACTAGTTCAAGTAATGAGCATTTTGACGGGCGCTCGTTTCCGACCAAAACAGTTGGTTCGGGAACGGACTCCGTACTGCGAAGGATGAATTACGGAAATGTGGGAACAACAATTACATATTTATATACACTACTGACATGCTCTAACCTTAGATTACCACAACCAAATACACGTGTGTATTATTTAAAATAAGGGCTGCGGAATTACCGTCTTATACCTTAAACACTAGGAAGGCATAACATGACATGAACAGGTTTGGCCGGTTGCCAAATTATATTTATATGAATACAATGGCCTTGAAAATAAGAGCCAACAACAACAAAATACAACTTTTAATTTTCACGCCGGAAAGTTTGGCGTTTTAAAACAATGAACAATAAGTCGTAGTAATGATAAAAGAAACTTGGATCGACAACATGGCAACTTCCCAAATTAAACCAAATAAAATAACCTTAACTCATTAGGCTTTAAAGCAAACATAACGTGTCATAACGAGCTGGAGACAACCGGGCCTGTTATCGCATCACCGAGAGAGTGGCTGATTTCTTCCCCCAAGTAGTAATTAGTGCCATGCTAAATATAGATTCTGGCCCATAGCCAGCGTACAGCACCTTTGCTAATCGCCACCTGTTAAACGCGTACAAATAAATAACACATTATCTCAAAACATCCTCTCAGGGATTTTTAAGAATACATTCCCAGGTCAAACTTATCCCCACGGATAACTAGTTTGCCGGAATGATATCGCAGTCATGGACAGGCTTTACCTCTCCTCATCATCATCACTTACACCCAAAAATACGTGGCACATTTCTCGAAGATCTCGTCGTAGCATGAATCAGCACACCTCTCAGATAATGACACACAACATGTCCAAATGACAATAAAGAATTAATAACAGGATCAGTCCTAGCCCGAGTTATCAAAGCAACAAAATGCAAATATTCCCCCCACGTAGTAATTAGTTTAACATATCATTAAATCAGTCCATTTATCATTGTCGTTCCTAGGTTCTCATTCATGGCTACACTTTTTATAGATACGTTAATCGATGCGGCCGTTTCGCTATAAGAATTACGTATACATAAGGAAAACATTTAAATTACAAAATTTACTGTACAACAATTGTCACGCAATGCCAAAAATTACTACACGCATGTCAGTTAAGAAATCAAACCCTGAAATTTAAATTAAATCACACAAATAAAATCTATACAAAGTTCCACACATCTCTCGCGATTCCCCTCGTCCAAAATCAATAAATCAATTTTTTAATACTCATCACTTAAACTGCTTTCCAGAGGCCTCCCGCCTCGTCAATTCCCATCATTAGGCCGTTAGCCCATAACACTGATGGTAATGGAGGATGAAACTTGCTGTCTTCTCTCCATGGTCGACATTTTGCTGCTGTTAAAACACAATTAAATCAAAGTTTTTAAACTGTTCTATCTGCGTTCTAAGTATTTTATTTCCTCAGATCGTCCTATGCAGAATCGTCGACTTTCCCTATTCTATGGCTAATTGCCATCTCACAATTTATGAAAATTTCCAACTTCGTTGCCGACACACAACTATAACTTTAAAACCATATCGTCTTAAGGACGTCTTAAAATGACTGTCGAAGAATAATTAGGAGTGTCCCGGTTCATCTCAGACATTTGTATATATACAGAAAGCCTAAAGTTTCAATGGTGGGAGTAAAACAGCTCCTCAATATTTTAAGTAATGGGCCTATAATTATGTGTGACCTCTCAAAATTCTTGTATTTTCTCACAGGTCGCGAATCTGCCGTCGAACATGCAAACCGATCGCTAGATCTTTTTATATCCGATTGCCGCGCAAAACACACTGACGCTATGTTCTGGCGTCATGTTTTCTTATTGGTCAGATAAGTTGGCTTCGGAGTTCTGACCTTACAAATCCCGCCCTTATTTTCACGTCACGACTATTCTCCTCTCTCTCACTCCTTGCCTTGTACGCAGCATTGTGGCCTTTTATGGTCACGTACGCCACAGCGTCATATCTGATTTTCTCAGAAATCCAAGAATAACATTGGTTGTGAAACTATTGGTCATTTCCAGCCAGCACGTAGCATGTCTTACCAAGTCCAGATTTCTTGCTACATCAATTTTACTCAAATATCCAGCATTTCATGTATTTAGTATTTCCATCGTTTTTATTAATATGAAACATTATTATTGGACACAATGATAAGGGTTCATCTGACCCCTAGTTGATGAAATTCGAACTCAAATGAAGTCGAATTTCACATCCCCTACTTTTCTGGCTCAAATTTGAAGTTGCTGGTCACCCTCAAAATATAATGACTGTCCGCCTCTGTCTGTTTCAGTAGCCGTCTCGTTCCAAACTCATTAGGAAATTCCTGTATACTTATGCCCTCCGGCCTCTTTCCTTGCTACTCGTCTCCCCTCTCACTCTTTCAAAACATCAACATATTCATTAACGACTTCCGCC
This sequence comes from Meconema thalassinum, assembly GCA_946902985.2. NCBI lineage: Eukaryota > Metazoa > Arthropoda > Insecta > Orthoptera > Tettigoniidae > Meconema > Meconema thalassinum. Next base: position 227,841,302 of record OX336395.1, on the reverse strand, counting down.
TGAACTTGTAAACACGTCAGAGCTGTCTTGAGCGCTTTCACCACTCGAGTACCCCCGTATCTTTTGTTGTATGTTATCACGCGAATGTTTAATTTGCTGCAGTAACATTATTTCTCGGTTCGTATGGCTCTCTCTGATGATACAATTTTAAATGTGAACTATTATACACTGCCATGTTTCCTGTGCTCACCTCTCGGACTCTGTAGGCGTTGTTACCTAAGTTCGTAACCCCTAGTTGAACTTCCTTAAGCCGCTCCTGTCTCTTCTCCATTTTACCGTGATGTCATCTCCTTCTTCTCCCCCGCGTTGCCATCTTCTTCCTTCTCCCTTCTTCTTCTCCTATTCCCGTACAATAACTTTTTTTTTACCATATTTCGAGACCCTTGCCTGACACGGCCTGCGAATCTCTCCTGCTATTCTTCTGTTTCCTATTGTCGGCTGCTCTATTTTCTTCTTCTCCATGCAGCTCCTCCAAATATCTCTGGGTTTCTACATGCATGGCCTCCAACATTTGATGTGTTCCGTTTTCCTCCTCGTGGTTGTCGGGATTTTTCCGCCGATCTATCGCTCTTTCCCATTTATCATTATTTCCTTCCATGTTACGTGGCTCCTCCAGGTACTGTTGCGGGTCAGCGTGTCTCTCGTTCCAATTTCTCTGATCATCCCTTGGATCCGATTGCTCGTTAAACCGCTGGTTATTTTGTGCGTTATATTGTTGATTGTAACGCCTATTGTCCCTGGGCCTATATTGTTGATTATAGTGTCCTCCACGCCATCCCCGATTATAAGGTGCGTTATTATTATTATTCCTATTGTATGACGTTTGGTATCTCCTATTATCTCGCCACTGCTGATTGTTTGTGTTCCGGTAGCGGTTAGTTTCTTCCTGATTGTTATGGTTTCTGTCCCTATTTTCGTATCTCGGTTGAGATCTCGGCTCATATTCTTCGGTGCTCTGCCGTCTTTGGTTATCCCCAGTGTTTGTAGCTTGCGACCTCGTGTTTTTGTTCGGTGTCTTGACTACTTCGACTGCATTAACTAACTCTATCTGTCTCTTCTCTCTCGGGTTGATGTAATTAGTGGTTTCATCTATCTTCCTTAATACCTCTTCTGCCTGGACCACGGTCGTAATATTTGCCGCCACCAAGAATTGCTGAACGCTAATAGGCATCTGCTTTCCTATAGTAGTTATTAGCTCCATTTCGCTCGGGGGATTATCAAGATCCTGCAATTTGACAAGTTGCATGGCGAAAAAATCTGCATATTTCGTCTGATGCGTGGAATGGTATTTGCGCGAGTATAAGTCCATTCGCAAGCTTTGTTGATACGACCCACTCCAGTATTTGCTCAGGAAGGCCTTGTGGAAACCTTCCATTGATTTAAATGTGTTCTTAAATCCAAGATACCAGGTAAGTGCTGAGCCCGCCAAAAATTTTTCAACCATTCTTAATTGTCGCGTTGAGCTAACATTTTGGTCCGAAAAATATTCTGTCAGTTCCCTTAAGAAAGCTTTAGGTGTCCCTCCGCTCTCTGGTAAAAACTTATTCGGTTTAAATTCGTTTCCACGGATGACTTGTATAACTTGCGTGGGAAGTTGTGTGTTTTGAGGTGTCGAGCTACGACCCTCATAATTCTGGAATGCTTGCGTGTCTACCGTTCTTGGACTTTGCCCAAGCTCGTGGCTGTCTATTGTGTGCTCTCTTTCCGCATTCTCCCCTTTCCCCTTTTCCATTAGTGTCGCAAACATCGTATTATGTCCAAGTGACTGCAACTCCGATTTTATCATGCGGTCCTCTTGAATTTGAAATCTTAACTTCATATTTTCTTCTAACGCCTGTATTTTCGCGTTATTTTCCCCTAGCTTCTTGCTTACTGCGAGCCGTTCATCTTTCGAATCAGCGCTCATCTTGGTCCAATCTTTCCTAATAGTATCCTTCAATTTAACAAAGCGTTTTTCGACTTCCTGTTGATTAGCCTCCTGATTATCTTCAAGTTTATCTATCCTTTCTCCCAGAGAAATGTTGTTCTGTTCTAATGTTTGTTTAATTTCTTCCTGGTCAATTTCTAACTTTTTCCATTTCTTAATTGATTGTATTTCTAATTTGTTGAGTTCCGTCACTAAGCCCGTGATATTGTTATCTACTGTAATTATCTGATCTTGCATACCCTGTGTCCCTCGTTCGATATTCTCAAACCTTTTTTTTAAGTTTGTGTGTGCTTCTTTGATTTCAGATGAGCTGGTCAAACACGCTTGCTCGATTTGTGCTAGTTTTGCCATAACAGTCTCATCCATTCCTTTTATTTCCTTTTTAAACGAATCTTCGATACCTTTTATTATTCCTAATTGTTTGGTATTGTTAGTGCTAACGTCCTTTGCTAATTGGATTAGCTGTTCTTTTGTGTGCTCTTTGATTTCTACCGTTAGCGCAGCTAGATTTTGAGTGTTCCTTTCGTCTTGTGCGTTTAATATTTCATTGTTTTTCTCAGACTGCCTATGTAATTGTTCACTAACCAGAATGTTTTGTGTAGCGATTTTCTGATTTATATTCTCGTTAACTTCAGATAGTTTTGTGTTTAACTGTGTCTGTATTTCTTCCGATTGTTTATTTATAGCGGCTAACTGTGTCTGCGTTTCTGTCGATTGTTTATTTATGGCCGTTAACTGTGTCTGCGTTTCTTCACTATTCGCCGCTAACTGTGTCTGCATTTCTACACTATTTGCCGCTAACTGTGTCTGCGTTTCTTCACTATTTGCCGCTAACTGTGTCTGTATTTCATTGGTTATGTCCTTTCTCATCTCACTAAGTTGTTCTCGCGTACGAGCGGATGCTAGTTCAATCACTTCGCGAATTTCTCCCAGAGTTGCCATCACAACAATAATATATTTGAGACATAGGGAAATGACATAAGGGCGGAGCCCTGGATACGCGCGCTCACACATATTAAATATACACACATTAACCCTTTACATACTCAGTTCATTTACTTTAAATTACTCCCACAAACTATAGCATCACTGAGTATAATTTACTTATTATTCCATTTAATTTTAACCCTTTGATTCAGTTATAATCTTCCTGACCTTACTTTACTTACAAATTTTAACCAATTAATAGAGTATTAATTAGTTTTTAAGGTCTAACCTTCCTGTCAAATAATTCTTTGAGTTTGGCTTTTCTACACAAAGCTAATTTAATTTTATTGGGCGCCTGGAACAGTTTGTTCTAATTTTAATCAAAGTTCAAACACTTAACTTGTTCCACATTTACTTTATTGCAAACTCCATGACTTTATATTTTCAAACATTTGGCGGTACTATCTTCGCCTAACTTACGTTAATAAACTTATCACATGCCGGTGATCTATTTTTTTACTCTAAAACACAAATGCCACACGTTCGGAAGCCAAAGTAACTCTTATAAACCCTTTGGAAAATAGCATGTAGACAAGATTCAAAATTTCGGGGTCGTAATGGATTCTTGTGAATGTGATTTAGAGGTTTTGCTATCAACATAACTTCCAGGATTCATAAGGTTAACTTATTATTATTACAAAGCCAAGAAAAACAACAGGATCTACTAACAAAATGAAATTTATTAACTGAATCAAACAAAAAAAAGAAAACTATAACCACCCTTTTATTGTTCACTCGCGTGAACAAATCTAACACTGACCAGCCTGACGTACCATGACGACACGGTATGACAGCTGCCAACAAGCATTGTGACTGAAATGTCACTTAAGTCAAAGTAACAAAAGAAAAACGGATCACAAGATCCAAATATAACAAACAAATAAAATAGTACAAAAATTTAATATTTATGAGCGACACGGGTTTTAAGACTAGTTCAAGTAATGAGCATTTTGACGGGCGCTCGTTTCCGACCAAAACAGTTGGTTCGGGAACGGACTCCGTACTGCGAAGGATGAATTACGGAAATGTGGGAACAACAATTACATATTTATATACACTACTGACATGCTCTAACCTTAGATTACCACAACCAAATACACGTGTGTATTATTTAAAATAAGGGCTGCGGAATTACCGTCTTATACCTTAAACACTAGGAAGGCATAACATGACATGAACAGGTTTGGCCGGTTGCCAAATTATATTTATATGAATACAATGGCCTTGAAAATAAGAGCCAACAACAACAAAATACAACTTTTAATTTTCACGCCGGAAAGTTTGGCGTTTTAAAACAATGAACAATAAGTCGTAGTAATGATAAAAGAAACTTGGATCGACAACATGGCAACTTCCCAAATTAAACCAAATAAAATAACCTTAACTCATTAGGCTTTAAAGCAAACATAACGTGTCATAACGAGCTGGAGACAACCGGGCCTGTTATCGCATCACCGAGAGAGTGGCTGATTTCTTCCCCCAAGTAGTAATTAGTGCCATGCTAAATATAGATTCTGGCCCATAGCCAGCGTACAGCACCTTTGCTAATCGCCACCTGTTAAACGCGTACAAATAAATAACACATTATCTCAAAACATCCTCTCAGGGATTTTTAAGAATACATTCCCAGGTCAAACTTATCCCCACGGATAACTAGTTTGCCGGAATGATATCGCAGTCATGGACAGGCTTTACCTCTCCTCATCATCATCACTTACACCCAAAAATACGTGGCACATTTCTCGAAGATCTCGTCGTAGCATGAATCAGCACACCTCTCAGATAATGACACACAACATGTCCAAATGACAATAAAGAATTAATAACAGGATCAGTCCTAGCCCGAGTTATCAAAGCAACAAAATGCAAATATTCCCCCCACGTAGTAATTAGTTTAACATATCATTAAATCAGTCCATTTATCATTGTCGTTCCTAGGTTCTCATTCATGGCTACACTTTTTATAGATACGTTAATCGATGCGGCCGTTTCGCTATAAGAATTACGTATACATAAGGAAAACATTTAAATTACAAAATTTACTGTACAACAATTGTCACGCAATGCCAAAAATTACTACACGCATGTCAGTTAAGAAATCAAACCCTGAAATTTAAATTAAATCACACAAATAAAATCTATACAAAGTTCCACACATCTCTCGCGATTCCCCTCGTCCAAAATCAATAAATCAATTTTTTAATACTCATCACTTAAACTGCTTTCCAGAGGCCTCCCGCCTCGTCAATTCCCATCATTAGGCCGTTAGCCCATAACACTGATGGTAATGGAGGATGAAACTTGCTGTCTTCTCTCCATGGTCGACATTTTGCTGCTGTTAAAACACAATTAAATCAAAGTTTTTAAACTGTTCTATCTGCGTTCTAAGTATTTTATTTCCTCAGATCGTCCTATGCAGAATCGTCGACTTTCCCTATTCTATGGCTAATTGCCATCTCACAATTTATGAAAATTTCCAACTTCGTTGCCGACACACAACTATAACTTTAAAACCATATCGTCTTAAGGACGTCTTAAAATGACTGTCGAAGAATAATTAGGAGTGTCCCGGTTCATCTCAGACATTTGTATATATACAGAAAGCCTAAAGTTTCAATGGTGGGAGTAAAACAGCTCCTCAATATTTTAAGTAATGGGCCTATAATTATGTGTGACCTCTCAAAATTCTTGTATTTTCTCACAGGTCGCGAATCTGCCGTCGAACATGCAAACCGATCGCTAGATCTTTTTATATCCGATTGCCGCGCAAAACACACTGACGCTATGTTCTGGCGTCATGTTTTCTTATTGGTCAGATAAGTTGGCTTCGGAGTTCTGACCTTACAAATCCCGCCCTTATTTTCACGTCACGACTATTCTCCTCTCTCTCACTCCTTGCCTTGTACGCAGCATTGTGGCCTTTTATGGTCACGTACGCCACAGCGTCATATCTGATTTTCTCAGAAATCCAAGAATAACATTGGTTGTGAAACTATTGGTCATTTCCAGCCAGCACGTAGCATGTCTTACCAAGTCCAGATTTCTTGCTACATCAATTTTACTCAAATATCCAGCATTTCATGTATTTAGTATTTCCATCGTTTTTATTAATATGAAACATTATTATTGGACACAATGATAAGGGTTCAGTATATCGAGTCAGTTGTTCTGCGGAAAATTGATTTTGATGACATTGTAGAAGATTTCATTGACCGAAAAAAAAAACAGAAAAAAAATTGATTACATTTTACACAAGTAAAAAATAGTATGATTTGTTAAATTGTTCATCAAATCATCTGAAATGTTTTCAAATAACGATGATCGTTTCAATTGAAATGCATGTATATATGATTTAATAAAAAGTGTATTATTCATCATGAGAAAACACCTCTTGTAATGACTATACTTTTTTTTACATTCGAATTGAGCCACTATGGACTACGGAGTAACAATCAAAATCAATGTTTCGTTCTAGATCGTCTGCCAGCTTTGATGTCCTGCCAGTATCTCTTGAGCCCATCACTCAGCGCCTTCTTCCGATCTTCTGAAAGAGGTCCCCTCCGTTTTTTGGGTTCTGCCCCTACCTTAAATCCCTGGTAATTTTTGATTAGGTGTCTGAATTCACACCTGTTCATAATTTTGCAGTCCGGAATACCAATTTCTAGAAGGTCTTTGTTACATTCTTCAAACCATGCCAATTTTTTCTTCTTTGGTTTCACGAAATTCCAAATTTTCTTTGTTAGACGATCGTTGGACATTCTGAAAATGTGTCCATAGAACAACAACCTTTTCCTTTTTATTGTTGACGTGACTGGTTCTATCTTTCTATATAACTCTTCGTTCGACTTCAAACGTATGTGCCCGTCAACCCATCTGTTGCCTAAAATTTTTCTCAATACCCTGCGTTCTCTTTTGACCAACTGGTCGATTAGTCCCCGCCTGTTCATAGTCAAAGTCTCCGAAGCATATAATGCTTCAGGTTTGACAACCGTGCTGTAGTGTCTTAATTTGGCTCCAATACTCAGCGACTTCTTATTATAGAGATTTTTCGTCAGGTGATAGGCTCGGTCTAATTTCCAGATTCTAAGATTAATTGCTTCCTGTTCCAGGCCATTTTGTTGGATTACCTCACCCAGGTATTTAAATTTCTTTAGACGTTTAATCTTTCCTTGGTTTGTTTTCATCCATTCTGGTCCATCACTGATGTTTGTCATGTACTTTGTCTTCTCAAAGGAAATCTGTAAACCTACTTTCTCAGCCATCTCTAACAACCGATTAATCTTTACAATGGCTGATTTAATATTGTTGGCAACTCAGCGGCTTCTTATTATAGAGATTTTTCGTCAGGTGATAGGCTCGGTCTAATTTCCAGATTCGAAGATTAATTGCTTCCTGTTCCAGGCCATTTTGTTGGATTACCTCACCCAGGTATTTAAATTTCTTTAGAGGTCATCTGCAAAAGCCAAACAATCAACATGCACCCCTTTCAGTTTGGGCCCTAGCCTGACTCGTTCTTCATTCCCTTCTTCCCGACTCAGTGTCTTCCTCCATTCACGAATGACCTTTTCTAATTCTTATTAAACGTACAGGTGCTAAAAAATAAAAATTATTTAAAAAAAAATAAAGGGGCCTCAAAAAACTGAGGGACTTGGGCCTCATTTTACCTTAATCCGGCTTTGCTGAAGAGGAATGGTGGCGAAGTTCCCCTTCCTGGCGGGAGCTGGACAAGAGAAATTAAAGATGATGATGATGATGATTACAACTTAATCCCGATTACTGCGACAAGCTAGGGGGGGGGGGGGGGTGCGGAAAAAATTACAAGGATTAATCTTTTTTTTTTGCATGCCCCAATAATATGGTTGCATTGTGTTGACCAGCTGAATAGTTGTAATATCGATACCGGTAGTCATTTTACAGGGGCTGATGACCTCGTCTTTCCGCCACTTAAACAACTAAATAATTATCATTTCATAAAAGAAGAATATTTCTTCTCTCTCCGTAACTTTTGAAGTAGGAAATTAGACATGGCAACACTGCATCCAGGCAGTGCTACAAAGGAATCTCCTTTAATATTAGTAGCCATGGCAACAACGCATCCAATATGGAGATCAATAAATGTGATTTAGAGTACTTAAACATTTTATCGCTAGAGGTTGTTAATGTACCTCTTCGGCAGTGCCAACCTGATTACATCTGGCGCTTAGTTTGAAACATAGAGTCGCTTAGGTGATTTTTGGACATTTGTGATTGGTGTATCAATTTGAAGGGTATGCTGCGCTTCACGCGGGTCTAACTCTTACGTTTCGCTTGCTCTGTATATTGCAAGCTCCATAGAACAATGGTTTCAGTATCCATTGCAGCTAATCAATAGTTATAGGGCGTGTTAGCCAAATGTCAATGTGGTGAAGTGAAGTTGGCAGCATTGTCTGATCCAAGCGTTATTAAATATGGTGACCTGTCACTTTGCCGGTTCATAACAGCGGAGCTAAAATGTTGAATAATTTCCGTGTTAAAGTGTGAAATTCGTGGCTAAATGATTAGCGTGCTAGGCTTTGGCCCAAAGTGCCCCAGGTTCGATTCCCGGCCGAGCCATCAGGGATTTTAATCTCCTGGGGTTAATTCCCGTAGCTCGGGGACTGGGTGTATGTGACGTCTTCGTCATCAAATCATCACCATTACAACGCGCAGGTCACCCACCGGCTCAGCTAGTAAGACCTGCACTCGTCCTCCCCGGAGGCCACACGATCATAACATAAAGTGTGAATATGGTGTTTCCTGACAGCTGGCAAGCCTCAATATGAAGGTAGATTGTAGTTTTACGTGACCGTTAATCTCGCAATCATAAGCCACGGGAAATCCTCAATAGCCTGACAACGTAAGTACAAACATTTTTCAGAGTGATGCCAACAATATTACTAATTATTATACAGCTATGTTTGTTGTCCCTTCATTTCAATGTTTCTCAATCTTCGTATATATGATATCTGTCGACAATAATACAGTACATCATTGCGTATTTCTCGCTTTGTTCTGTCCCTTATGACGACATTAATCATCATTAGGGCTCGGATTTTTAGGTAAATAAATATTTTTTATGTAAATACATATTTTAAGCATTTTTTTCTATAAATACATAATTTCCTGATTTTCACTTATTAGCACATGAAAGAACATAATATTTACATTTAAAAAAATCAGTATGCTAGATCTTTCAGTTTATTGCATTTTTGTTCTGTGTTACTTCAACCTATGAGGTATCTAATCTTCATGCAGAGCGTAACTGTCAGCTTGCAACTGTGTTATTCTCAACTTGCCGCCCCGTGCCATTCTATGGGTAATCCGGGGATTTCCTTGTCCATAGCCATATTGCACCACGTGCGAGACTCCCCCCCCAAGCTACCTAGAACCAGTGTCACTCGCATGCGGTTCATTTCTGGCACTGTGAAGTGCCTGAAATAAAAACAACTGCAAGTTATCGTCTGTTGCAGAATTTAAAGATAATTTTACTTCTGATGGGGTCGTTCTGTTCTGCCAACCATGTGGGAATGCAATCAAGGCTGAACAGCGATCTCAAGTTACACAACACCTCAAGGGCAAGAAACATCTTGCCGCAGTTTCGCGCCTTCAGAATAAGTGTTTCGCGATAATCGTCGGCCATTTGTGATGGACAGATGTATCTCGTTGTGTATTGTAATGCTTCAGCAGTCAGAGAGAATAAATTGAATTCGTGAGTACTGCATATTGTTTATATTCACATTAATAAACTAAATTATAATTAAATATTTTTGCTTTTTTGTCACATATTTCAAGTATTATTAAAACATAAAAAATAAATATTTTCCCGATTTTTAGCAGCTAAAAATCCGAGCCCTAATCATCTTACTTAAAGTTTCAAAAACCAAGAAAATTAAAAATGGCCAATTTTGACTGCCTACTTCACCTCGCCCACAATGCTGGAGGATCGCAATGGCAACGAACGTCATTCTACAGGGTCTTTCACTGAAAGTGGGGCTGGCCGCACGGCCGGCGCAGCGCTGCAGGTAGAAGGTCGATTCGAACGTCCGACGAGCACACGGCAACACGGAGCTGAGACAGTTGTGACGCAGGATTTGACGAGTAAAGTTGTAATTTCATTTACAGCCTATTTTAACTTCAGTTATGAGTGTTATAAGTTTGGTAGGTTCTTAAGTTTAGGGGTTGCGACATCGCGGTCATGTAGCCCCGTGTACTTTGGGTGTGTGTAGAATCTGTCTGATAACCGGTGTAAATTGTGATGACTGTATTAGTGTGTGTTATCTTTTTAAAAATTCAAGTAGGGACAGCAGACTTTAGAATTTTTCAAATAGTTCCTACTTTTGTCGCCAAACGCCACCGTCAACGACTACTAGTTCAGAACTTAGCTACCAGACGCCACCGCAGTTGGCTCTTGGCAAGGCCGCATTAGATAGACAGGCCACAAGGCTCCGGCCGTAACGTCACAAAAGTGGCCCACGTTCAGCATGGCAGTGTACGGCCCGCTCTCACAGTCACAATGGTATTGTTCATTTATTGAACCTTATCAATTGTGGTTGTATTTAGGCTTGCGTACTAAACGAGTTTTATGCGGAGGGATCAGTGGCAGGGCAGTTTATGTATCAATATTACCTAAATAGACATTTCTTTACGTAAATTTAAGCTGACAACTGTCATTTGTAACGGAACACAGTTTCATGTGAAAGATTAAAACCCATAATACCTATAAAATAGTTTTAATGTTTCTAAGCAAATACATGATAGCAATTCACAATAATAGGCTGGAACCTTTCTTAAAAATGAGGCTTCTGCTTAAAACTTGTCTAACAATTCCTAAGTATTCAATTTATCAATTTTTATTTTCTTTGGCGATTTATGGGTGTCCTTACTTGAGGATTTCTTCTTCTTAGCCATGAGTTCGTCTTCGATAGCTTGTCTATAGTTATTCAATAATATATTACAAAAGATGCCTATACATTTGTCAACAAAAAAAAATTAAACTACTTCCACAATCACTGCAAGTTTCAAACACGAGGGTTTCATTCTCCAGAACATTGTTGACAAGCAAAATCAGAATGTTTCTTTGAGAGTCGCATTGTAAAAACATCGATTCATACTTATCACTTGTAAGTATATTAAATACTTCTAATTGTGTGATCAAAATCTTAACAATAAAATCTGATGGATATGTCAAAGCTCCCATTGTCGATTACATTGAAATTATAATTTTCTTCTGGCTTTAACACATATGACGTTACATTATCATTATTTAATAATAGAACATCTTGACAACTTCTACATGTACAGTTTTTTTAAATTATTTACAAATGTATCCACCAATATAAACTAGACCTAACAAAATATTCTCAAATACAATAACATCATTAAACTCAACCTCCACACTTTCAAAATGTGAAATTTCTGTAGTTTAGAAGCCTTTACAATCTGAGCTCTTGCAATCCACACACTTACTTAATGAAATATCACTAATGGGGATATTTGCGTGTTTAGCAGAGTATGCTACCGTTAGGGCTTTTAATTTTCGTTCTGACTCAGGGACTTGCTTCACTGAAATATGGTAGCAGGCACCACTCATTTACTTGTACTGCCCAAATCTTGCATCTAATTCATCAGTCTGAAATTTCCCTAACAATACATAAGTTACTTGAATCCTAAACTTGTTTTCAAAAAATTTACCTACTCCAAAATAGTTTTTACAGTGTGAACTAAAGCTGTTTGAGTATCATTAGTTAGTTTCCCATGACGAGTCACTTGGTTTTTGTGTGATCACCCCTTGAACAGGCAGATTATCCCACCTAATAAACCAGGTTAAAAACTTGCGCAGAAATAAAACATTTTCCGTCATGAACTGAAAATATTGCGTTACAATGAGGGTCGTTCAATTTATCGCCTTTGAAAGCATGCTTAACATTAGCAATCTTCCACCCCTGAAGAATTATTTCTAAAAATACAGCTGTGCTTTTAAAATCAATTCTGTAGTTTTTATTTTGTCAAAGTGTTTTAAAGTGACGACATTGATCAAAATATCATGCTTTACGGCTTTAAAATCAAGAGTCTCGTTTAATGTTAAAGAAGTACCAATTTTCGGAACATTTTCCTCAGTCATATAAATTTTGAAAATACAGAGTATCTGGCTGTCAAAATTGGCAAAAACGTTGTGAAATTCTAATTAGCATTTAATACTGAAATTACCCTTAACGTCGTCGAAGTCCTTGATCCTATTATCTTCTTCCTCAGCTTTCTTTCTTTCTTTCTTTCTTTCTTTCTTCCTTTCTTTATTCCCGTTTTTCAATTTCTTTTTGTCTTTGAATAGGAGTTTCCCTCGGTGTTGGAAGATTTTTAGACAGATAGGCTGGCACATTTACAAATTTAGAAAGCCTAGTATCGTTTGAAAGTTTCAAATGGTCACGTTTTAAAGTTAAAATGGATCCTAATTATGAACCTTTCGTCGAAGTGTTTTATGCACACAACAGAGCTCGCCGAAGGGACAAATTCGGTTCGATGGATGGCTATGATCCACTTTTGTTTCCGAACCATGTCAGTAGGTAATTTAAACACTGAAATATTAGGCTGTTTTGAACTGTAGTTGCTTCTACAACCAGGTACACAACACGACGTGGGCATAATTCACTATGTTCACACACGTTTCTATCATTAAATAACATTGATAACTTCACTGCTGCGAGGTTCAGCTCACCCTACAAGTCACTGGCGAGAAGTGAAGCGGCCGGCCACTTGTGTGACGTAGCGACCAAAGTGGAGGGGGAGCCTTATGGCCTGTCTATCTAGTGCGGCCTTGCTCTTGGCAACGAACGTAGGATCCTAAGAGCGTTGTTTACATTCTTGGTTGGTTCTTAAGTTTAGGGGCTGCGACAACGCGGTCATATAGCCCCGTGTACTTTGGGTGTCTGTAGAATCTGTCTGATAACCGGTGTTAATTGTGATGACTGTATTAGTGTGTGTTATCTGTTTTTTTTTTAAATTTAAGTACTGCAACTTAGAATTTTTCAAATAGTTCCTACGTTTGCCGCCAAGCGCCACCGTCAACGACTACTAGGTCAAGTTCAGAACTTAGCTACTTGACACCACCGCAGTGTTTTTTGAAAGGCGGCAAAAATACGACACGCATGTCATACGATGTTGGCATGTCAAAGAACCCATTTGAATTCAGTAGGCCGTGTTCATAATGGCAAAATTAATCTCGGGAGTTTCCGCCAACACAAAGTTCCTCATTTTTCTGCTAGAAAGCGCTATAGTGTTCAAGGAGCTTACATATCTAACCTCCTTGACTTCCATATTGATTCAAGGAACAACAAAATTTGACATGCAATCTACCCTCTGGGTGTCAAATTACAAATCTTGCACCCGGCACCCGAGGCCATACGATATTATTATTATTACCACCGCAGTTGGCTCTTGGCAACGAACGTAGAAACCTAAGAGCGTTGTTTACATTCTTAACCTATACAATTTAGCTTCACACAGGTGTAATTAGTGGAAGGTTCTTTAACATCCATGACATGGGACTGCCGACTTTACTTCCCCTCCGATAGAAGGCATACTGTGTTATAAGTTTATAACGTGTGTCCGTGGTTATTGTTTAATTGTTATTGCGTTTCCTAATTGTATAACGTGTTATTGCTGTTAAAGCCTATTGCTTCAATTTTTATTTAGGTTGAAAGTTGAAAAATAAGGATTATGCAACAAACTCTCTCACTCTAGATGAACTCAAACAAAACATCACGAGAGAAATTGAGGCTATCTCGGTAGATGAACTAATGCGTCTGAATGTAAATTTCCTTAGAAGATGCCAGAAATGTAATAGATGCAGGTGGAGGACATTTTCAACATCTTCTATGACAAGTTGAGCAATGATTTTACTTTGATTATGTGTAGGGCCCGGTTGTTGATGCCGTAAGAAAGTTATGCACGTAAAACTTTCAAAAAAGACTGTAATAAATGACCTAAACATCCGAAAAATGCACTATAAAATGGAGAAAATGATCTTATAATAATAAACTCGCCAATATTTCAAAAATGAAATCTTAAGCTCAAACTGAAAAGACAATAAAAAATACATTTGTAGCACTTAACAAAAGGTTTATGTTCACCTTAGTCTGATTTGCACAGCACTACGAATGTCATTCTGATGTTGTTAAATGTTATCAGCCAACAAGTTTTTATATCTCGAAAAGCTGCATTCAACATCAGCTAGGTGATCGGAGCGTACTTGAAGTGAGGAAGGTCGTTTGCTGCTAAATCCTCCTCAATCCCATCCATGCAGTAGTTTTCACCAGAAAGAATGTCCCAGATTTTGCAGAATGTTTTATACCCTGTGTTTTAGTCCAGCACTTTTTCAGTTTTGATGTAATCCCCGCAGTAATTTCGCCACGATTGTTGCTAAGACTAGTTTCCACCCGGTTGATTAAGGAAATGGAATCAATATTTAAATATTTTAAATTATCTTGTATCAGCTACTAGCTTCTTTTAACTCTTGAGACATGTAACTCCCTTATACAAAAATGACCACAAAAGACCGATTTCTCTAAAATAAGACCAAAAAATCTATCAAACTTAAAAAAATGCTCTTAAAATGAAAAAGTAGGATAAAATGCCAAAAAAGATGAAAAATAAAAATGACATATTTGAAGACGGGATGGCCCGTCCGGAGTTTCTATGCACTTCAGCATTGTTTTAGAGAGCTCAGTAAAAAGATGACATATCATCAACATCCGGGCCCTAAATTTATGTGTTATTAGCCTATGTGTGCTTGTTATGTACATGCGATTCGTGCGGGCGCTCTCACGACCCCAAGCTCAGTGAGTTGCCTTGTCATCGTCCGACGCTACACCCGCCACGCGGCCGGTCCCACTTAGAGTGAAAGACCAACCAAGGAGTGATAAGGGGAGGCCCTAACGGCCAGGAAGTGAAGTAACTCCCGCGCTATTGCTCAAAACATTGCGTTAGGCTCATACGAATAGCTTGTGATGGGCTGACATATAAGGTGCGTACAAAAAGTAACGAGCCGGAGGCATAATTACAGAAACCATTACCTGTATGTTAGAACTATCGGCCCTGGCTGTTGAGGCACTTGTCCCACTGTGACACGGGCGGTGAATGACTGTCTCATAAAATTCCCTGGGCTGTGATGTGAACCAGTTCCGCACGTACAGCTGGACGTCGGCGTCCGAAGTGAATCGTTGGCCCCGCAGAGCCCTTTTCAGGGGACCAAACATGGCGTAATCACAGGGAGAGAGGTCTGGACTGTATGGAGGGTGGCCGAGAACCTCCCATTTGAATTTCTGTAGGAGTGCCGCGACTGTGTTGGCCGTATGAGGTCGTGCATTGTCGTGGAGAGACCACGGCGGCTATGGCGTTCACTGACACTCGACGGTCCTGGGTAATGAGTGCATCAACCAGCTGGACGATGTCATCGGTAATGCAGGGGGGTGCCTCAGACCGGGCATCATCGGCTAACGACACCCGTCCTTTCCCTGAAGCGCTTGTGCCACGCCATGCACCTTGCAAGGGACATGCAGTGTTCGCCATACACTTGTGACATTCGGCGATGAATGTCTGATCACCCTACTCCTTCCGCTGTCAGAAACCGAACAACACCTCTTTGCTCTTCGGTTGACGCCTCCATATGACTGTTTTCAATGCGACTGGCAGCGTCGGACGATTGATGCATGCTGCTGCTCGCTTTGTATCGTCACGTGACGTGCACGCGTGCCCTCTAGCGACGGGCTGTGACCTCCCACGCTCTGGTCGGAACCACACCTCGTTACACACGCCACGATTGGCCGATGTAGTCACCGGTTTGCGCGTTCCAGCCTCCGGCTCGTTACTTTTTGAACGCACCTTATATGTTCTAAAAAGTGGTGATAATTCGCGTGTGGGTCGAAATACCGACGTGTATGGCGTATGGTTGCACATACAGAACTCCCACTTGTCAAAAGGAATGTCATTTCACTTTATTTGCCAGTTATTATATCCAAGTTTCATCCTTAGAGTAGACACCTTACTATTCTAGTATCATTCGTTAAATCTTCAAATAGTGGCTTATGTGCCTACGAATATAAGTATTTTGATTGTAAGGAATTAATTACGGATATTTTCCTTCGTTTGTTAATGGAAATAGTTTCTGCTTGTCAATTAATTATCCCAATCCTTTTTTAACGTGGTTTGAGCTCTAGATTTATTGCTCGTGGGTGTTAAAAAATTGATATGCCATTATTTGAATATATTAGCGTGTTAATTTCAAACCTAAGCCTAGGCCTTGCTTATTTTGTTACCCAAACTAAACTGCCCTTTTTCTAAAATGTCGTGCAATAAAAATAATAACGCCACCACCCACTCGTTCACATGCCTTAATATTTTAAATTTATTTCATACACATTTGTGAATATAATGGCAGCCCTACTGGTATCTCAGTAATTATTTGCCTGTTTATTTATTTATCGTATGGCTTTTAGTGCCGGGAGTGTCCGAGGACATGTTCGGTTCGCCAGAGGCTATAGCTGCTTCTAGCGCTCACCCATTGGGTGAGCTACAAGTTCTGTTCAATTTCAAGTAGTTCCAACTTTCGCTACCAGATGTCAATGATACCTAGTGGTGAACGTTGGAACTTAAGTAGAGCTTTCTAACGAAATCTAACCTAGAAATTTAGATTCACTCACTTTTAGTCTGTGGAAGAATCTTTTACATGCTATAAATCTATGACATGGGCTCACTGGCTTTACTTCCCCTTCGAAAGAAGGCATACTGAAGGATTTTAACGCTCTTAAAAGTCCGACGACTTCGGCCGGGTTTGAACCCGCTATCTTGGGCATAGCCTGTTATTTGGTATAAGTTAAGAATACAGTGGTGGGTGTCGAGTTGCCTGAAATCCCACAATAATTATAGCTTATAAAAACTGCATAACTCCCCCAGGGGCTCACATCTTGAGGGACGTGGGTTGGCGACCACGGGACCCCAGCTGAGTCCGGCATTGCTTCCACTTACTTGTGCCGGGCTCCCCTCCGTCTTCTTTCCTGTCGACCTCCCTTGGTCAACTCTCGTTCTTTTCTGACCCCGACGGTATTACGATATCCGAGGCGTAGGGAGTATTTCACTTTCCCGCCTTAATTGGCCCTTGTCTCATCATTCCTGATCCATCCTTCTTCGAGGGATCAGATCTATTGTTTCCTTTTCATTTTAAGATTCCCGCACTGTTTTTGTTAATTGGCTCCCCGTGTAGGCTATCTAAATTCCAAGTCGTTCTTTTTTTTCATCTACCCTCCATTTTGTATGTGTTTTCAATCTCCGTTGCATTTTGTAAGTCTTTTCGATCTAAATTGCATTTTGTGAGTGTTTTCAACCTCAATTGCATTTTGTAAGGATTGACAATCTAAATTGCTTTTTATCAAGTCTTTCAATTTAGGGTCTGGGACTTTAGTGAGTATTTTAAATTCAATTGCATTTTGTATTTTCAACCTAAACCGCATTTTGCAAGTACTTTCAATCTAAATTGTATTTTGAAGGGTGCGCATTTTGCAAGTATTTTGATTCTCAATTGTATTTTGTGGGTATTTTGAATCTAAATTCCTTTTTTGTAAGTATTTTCAATCTATAAGGTGCGTTCAAAAAGTAACGAGCCGGAGGCTGGAATGCGCAAACCGGTGACGATATCGGCTAATCGTGGCATGTGTAACGAGGTGTGGTTCCGACCAGAGCGTGGAAGGTCACAGCCCGTTGCTACATGACCGCGTTGACGCAGCCCCTAAACTTAAGAACCCGTCGCTAGAGGGCACGCGTGCACGTCACGTGACGATACAAAGCGAGCAGCAGCATGCATCAATCGTTCAACGCTGCCAGTCGCATTGCAAACAGTGACATGGAGGAGTCAAACGAAGAGCAAAGAGGTGTTGTTCGGTTTCTGACAGTGGAAGGAATAGGGGTAACGGACATTCATCGCCGAATGTCACAAGTGTACGGCGAACACTGCATGTCCCTTGCAAGGGTCAAGGCGTGGCACAAGCGTTTCAGGGAAGGACGGGTGTCGTTAGCCGATGATGCCCGGTCTGGGGCACCCCCCACCCCCGCCGCTGCATTACCGATGACAACGTCCAGCTGGTTGATGCACTCATTACCCAGGACTGCCGAGTGACAGTGAACGCCATAGCTGGCGTGGTCGGATTGAGCGTCGGAAGTGTGCACACCATCATGAAGGAACGACTGCACTTGAGCAAAGTGTGTGCCCAATGGGGGCCCCACAGTCTTCAAACACCAGGAAGCATGTCGAATGCCCCACTGTCTTGGTCATCTGCAGCGCTATGCGAGGGGAGGGAATGGGTTCCTGACACGAGTGGTGGCTGGAGATGAGTCATGGTGTCATCACTTCGAACCAGAATCCAAACGACAACGCCTCCAGTGGAAGCATCCAGGTTCACCCCCACCCAAATAAGGCAAGGCCATCTACACGAGTTGCGGAAAGGTAAGGCTGACGTTCTTCTTTGACCAAGATGGCCCCCTTCTGATACACTTCATGCCGCACGGGACAACAGTGAATGCCCAGCGTTATTCGCAAACCTTGACCACCCTTCGCCAAGCGATCAAAACAAAACGACCAGGCAATCTCATCTGTGGGGTCATTCTGCTCCACGACCTCATACGGCCAACACAGTCGCGGCAGTCCTGCAGAAATTCAAATGGGAGGTTCTCGGCCACCCTCCATACAGTCCAGACCTCTCTCCCTGTGATTACGCTATGTTTGGTCCCCTGAAAAGGGCTCTTCAGGGCCAACGATTCACCTCGGACGACGACGTCCAGCTGTACGTGCGGAACTGGTTCACATCGCAGCCCAGGGAATTTTATGAGACAGCCATTCACCACCTCGTGTCACAGTGGGACAAGTGCCTCAACAGCCAGGGCCAATACTTCTAACATACAGGTACTGGTTTCTGTAATTATGCCTCCGGCTCGTTACTTTTTGAACGCACCTTATAAATTGCGTTTTGTAAGTATTGTCCATCCAAATGAGTAGTTTGTATCTACCATACATTTCGTAAGCATTTTCAATTTCAATTGCATTTTGTAAGTATTTTGAATATCAATTGCACTTAGTGATTATTTGGAATCTGAAATGGGTGTTTTTCAATCTAAATTGCATTGTGTATTTTCAATTTCAATTGCATTTTGTAAGTATTTTGAACCTCAGTTGCATTTTGTACGTATTTTCAATCTCATTTGCATTTTGTAAGTACGGTATTATGAATTTCACTTGCATTTTGTAAGTATTTTGACCGAACATTGCATTTTGTACGTATTTTGAACTTAACCTACATTTTGTGCGTTTTTTTTTAGTATTTTCGTTTTAAATTCCTTTTTGTAAGTCTTATCGCTCTCCATTTTGTGAGTAGTTTCAATCTGAGTTCCCTTTTGTAAGTATTTTCCTTCTCACTTAATTTTCGTTCCGGTTCCACTTAATTGACATTTTCGCTATCACCATTAGGGGCCGATAACCTAGATGTTAGGCCCCTTAAAACAACAATTATCATCATCATCATCATCATGAAAACTGCATACCGTTATAATACATTCATTTCCCAAGTTACATTTACTGGCACGTTAAGGATCCCCTTCGGGGCAAAATTCCGGCACCCCGGCGTCTCTAAAAGCCAGTGTAGTTAAAAGGGACGTAAAACCAATAACATTATTATTATCATTTCCCAAGTGCTCTACTATATTTTAGATCGGTGTATTGCCCTGGTTTATGTTGTAAAATTAAATGTTTTACGGCAGTTTACATGATTTTTCGAGTGCGACGAAAAGTACATTTCATGCTAGCCACCAAAGAACAACAAATATTCCTTGATTTCCGTCGACATATGCCTTACAACTTTGTACTATACGTGCTCGCGATTCTTTTACTGGTAATTATAGTTAAATCCAACTCTACAAGAACGTCTTTGTACCTGTTACTACATAATATATTCTGTGAGCTGCCAGAATGGTATTTACAGTTGGCCGGAAATTCCACGTCAGTCCTTCTGCCTCTTGACCAATCCATGTTCGCATAGTCGATGTCATAATACTCTGTGTTGCAATATCACAGCCCACGTGCGTCAGTGCCTGGTTATAGTTCATCTACTGTAAGTTTGCACTTTTTTGACAATTCTCGCGGGAATGAATACTCCTACAGAACATATCAATCCGCCTCTACCACGTGCATTTCAGCCAATGAGCTAGCACCCACGTGGCAGCCAGCGATGGCCGCTGTATTCCGTCAAGGTGTCAACAGCTGTTATGAGTTGCCTAAACCTACATTCATCTCGCAATATCAATTCATTGCCCTTTTTAAAGAAAACTTATATTTCTTTGTGACATTTATCAAATAATCGTTCTAACAGCACACCCACTGACGGCTCGCTGACAAGAATAATGTTACATCATTGGACGCGCTATGACCAAGACCTTGGCTACGACACACCAGCTGATAACTTACATGTGAGAGTGGAATTATTTTAGGCCCATCATTTCACAGCTCGAGGAAAATGCTTACTATAAGGTATGGTGTAAGATGTCCTTAAGACGATACGATCATTACTTGACCTGTTGGATTGATATTAAAATAAAACGTACGAAACATTTCATGTAAGTGAAATTTTAGGCTTAAAAAACAACTCATATTTTAGGCCTACTTTTTTGCACAAATCATGCTATATGAAAATTATTCACCAGGCCAATGTCCTTAGGGAAATAAATAGTTCTACTGACTTTTCTTTTACCTTCAAAAAGAAGGAAATAAAATAAATATCTTGAACAAGAAATTCCGTATATGCTAGTCAAAATAAAGATGTCCGACCTAGAGACCTCTCAGGCTACATATTTACTCAAAATTTAAGATAACCACTATATATTTAGCTGAAAAATGAACACTCGTTCAAATGGAAATAATACTTTCAGACGACTTTGCGCAATATTATCAATTATAATTATTATTTAATATAATTAACACGTTATTTTCTCAGGCGGATGAACACAGTAAAGCGTCCATTACCAACCGCATGCCCATCCCACGAGCACGTGGTAGTTCAGTTTGATGATGCAATTTTTCAGTCTGGCCGACAGAATATGTTGCCAATATATTCACAATTACTGGGACAAGCGTAAAAATAATCTGAAATAACTTACATGTGAATAAAACATGTATATATTTGTAATGGACTACAGGTTATAAATTGAGTCTTTCCTTATGAAGGTTGGTAACTCTAGCTGTCAAAAAGGTGCAAACTTACAGTAGATGAACTATTGGCAACTCCAGCTATCTGATATGACATCTATCGGTAAAAATGAGAAACTTACCAAGTAGGGTACATTTGTCACGTGGTGACTGTTTGTATATGGTTTCTTGTATTGATAAACAGATCGTGGTAAATTGTTCGTGTCTTTATACATAAGTAATAAGTTTTACTCGTTGATAGAGTGAAAAATGAGTAAAAGCAAAGTGTATTGCTCAGTTTACGGCTGTAAGTCGATGTATAAGAGGGCTGCGGATATACGTTTTCATCACTTTCCAAAAGATGCAAATAGCAATAGCCGAAATGTGATGATACCTAATAATACCTAATAATAATACCTTTCCACCCCGGGAAGGATCTAACACTTGTCGAAGTAGACAGACAGAAGACCTGCGACGTAAAGCCAGCGAAGGTTATTCATTTTAAAAACAGCTGTTACGATGGGCGCGCTGGTAAGATTGAAGTTACTTGAATAATTAATTAAATAATTAATTATTGGCTGCTTGGTAGGGAGAAGGGATGAGTTTAACTTGTATTAAAACTCGGGAGGCGACAGGAATTGCTTGATTTGGATGGTTAAAAGGTGGGTTTGGTGTTGAATATTTGAATGGTAGCGGAATCACTCATTCTACAGTGCCCACGGGGAGGCAAATTAGGCCTATATGACTCGTAGCGGAATAGCTCGAATATCGAAGAACTTAGCGATTACGAGGTATAGGCTTGGCGGATCATCAGTTTGACATCAATTCACGATATAAGTCTGAGCTTGGAACAGTGGCGTCTGGTTTGCGTGGATGTTAGTCTCGGAATGATAAAAGTAGCACAGCTTCGGTGTTTTATTTATTTGTTTATGTACCGTATTTCTCTATTTGAATTTCCTCGGCATTGACTCAGGATCGACATTTACATTATATTGCGCATAATAGTACCGAAATAATGTCCGAAGTGTAGCCCTGTGTAAATTTGAATCAGCTGATCTACATCACCCATAAAAACTGATGCTTGATAATATGCAAATGACACCAAAAAATCCAGCGGAACACACAAATTAGATCACGTGTATCGCACAGTTATACATATATACAATTAAAAATAACACTGTCATTACTTTCGAGACCATATTTACTGATTATAACCGAAAAATTAAAAGTGTTCCATATCAAACGCGTGTTATTGAGTATTTTAAACCCTACTTATCCAGACCGACCGCAGCGCCCCAAGTGTTAGTTTGAGTTGCCAATAGCTTTGTCAGAGGCTTGTACGGTGTGATCGCTTGTTATTCTAACTGTTTGGCAACCTTGTTCCCCCGACCACATGGCGAGGCGAGAACTGTCAATCCCTTTCTGGCAGCTCACAGAGTGTAGCTTAGAAACCTGTACCCAATACAAGAGAAATACCATCGAACTCCAAGCAGTGGAGATGATGTTTTTAAGAACTATGATTCAGAAGACAAGGAGGGACAAAATAAAAAATAAGATACGCCATCTTGTCCAAGTAGAACAATCTCTTAATGAGATCTGTGTTGAAGCCAGGCTGAAATGGTTCGGCCATCTCAAAAGAATGGACACACAAAGAGCAGCTAGAGTGTGGTTTGAGAAAGAACTGAAAGGCAAGAGACCAAGAGGTCGACCGAGGGAGAGATGGATCCACCAGATTAGAAATGATCTTGCAAGGAGAGGTCTGGATTTATAGCAAATTATGGAGGAAACATTCTTGGAGAGAACTAAATGGAGAGCGCTCATTCACCGCACCCGGGAAACTGGAGCCGGTTCAAGAGGTTGATGAATACAGTAGATTTAACGCTGGGCTAGTATGGGGTCGTGGTCAATGCTTCAACCAGGACCTTCTATACTACCGGACCTGACACAGGCGGCAGGGCAGAGGCAAGATGGCTGACTTACTTGGTTTGTCTATAATGTTGTGTGGTTTTGTTTACGATGTGATAGTGGTGTGAATAATCCCAATATCGCTTAGCAATCGTCTCCCTTGATTTACTGTGCTTAGTGGTTATTGCTTTCGTGTAAATAAATGTCTGCATTATCGTAGTGCTTCATAAAATCGAGAATCCGGTACCTTCTGATACCTTCAATTCTACTAGTGGGTTAGTTGGTCTATTTATTATTCTGTTTGGGTTTTATAAATTATTATTAATGGTAATCCATTATGAGCAAGCATAGTTATAATTAACGTATTCCATTTTTAGGTCTGAGAAGATCTGAAAATGTATTACGAAAAAACATAACCTGCTTTTTAAATTGGATGCAGTATCCACTCATCCAGTTTTAAGCCTGCTAGTTCAAGGATCTTATCACTTACTTGGTGTGGATTCCTGTTTTTATAAATTACCAGTAGGCTTACCCGTGGAGATATGCCTCGGAACTGTTGTGTGCCTGGATGCAAATCCAATTATCATAAAGATAAGCTATTGGTGCCTACTTTCCAATTTCCCAAAGAAACAGAACTTAGGGATAAATGACGAGAAGCATTCATCGTGATGCGTTTTCTCCGACAGCTAACTCAGCAGTTTGTCCCTGAATTAGTTATTACAGAAGACAAATTCCCTTGTGCAGATGGCTCAGTTGTAACAGTAACTAGAAAAAGAACAAAGCTACAAGAAGGTGCATATCATACAATCTTTGAAAACCAGCCATCGTATTTAACAAAACAGTTGCCTCCAAAAAGAAAGGATCCCAAGGAACGCATAAAGCAAGTTCTTGTCCGCGATGAGCAACAGCATAGTGAGTGGAATGAAAGAGATACAATATTAGGGTTTGAAGAATTTAAAAATCAAGTAGGCACTAGATATGTGGGGCCTTTCACATTATTTACCAAAGATAGGCATGTTTTGCTGTGTAAAATTGATGACAGCCCCAATGAAGCAAGTTTTCCACAACAATTTGCGTCTCCCCAGCAGTTAGTTTCAGTGGTGTCTTGGCGATAACTTGCTTTGTGATAAATGGACCAGGTTTGATTGTCGACTGAGCCACCTAGCAGGTTTCCAGCTAGAAGATTTAGATTGTAAACAGTAGCTTAATCTCTTACTTGGTTGGTTCCTACATGTTAATATTGACAACTTCGACATTACCACTAAAAAGAAATTGAAATTCCTACAGGAACAGTTACAACATTCCTTACCAATCATGTTGATGAATTCACATGGAAGTTATTTCTTGTATTATTTTTGTGTTAGATGTGCATAACATATGCCTTTTTGTCTACTGGTATCAGTATATTTTGTGTCGATTCATTCGGCAGTGTGATATTTAATTATTTGAATATGACTACCGTAGCTTACATGTTTAAGTATTTACATGGAGGTAAATTTTTGTATGTAGTGTTAATTATATTCTCAAATGTTCATCAAATAGGCATTCATTGTTTACTGGTATATTTTGCATTTTACAGAGTTCCATTTAATCTAATGAATAGGAATGAATGAATAGGACTAGCCTACTTGTTTATGGATTTCAGGAGGCAGTCGTGACCTTATGATAGGACTTACCTAGGCATTTACCTTCAGTATGTGTGGGAACCCATGGTAAACCACTTGCTGGGTGGCTAAGGGGGAGAATCGACCCAACATTTCCCATTTACCTCACTTGCCCTCTTACCCTCAGACTAGAATTATATTTCTTGACAGTCAGGAATCAAACATGAACCCCAGAAGTGACAACCAAGAACTACACCACCTGGTTGGTCTCATTTATTTTTAAGAATAATATGTACTAAAAAGAAATTGAAATTCCTACGGGAACAGTTACAACATTCCCTGTCCACTCAGCCAAGGTATTCTGCAGATCTCTCCTGTGGGCTTCAACATTATTTTATTTTATTATTTTCCTGATGGGACTCCGGTAGTACCCTATTTTAACTCCTGAGGCACCTCCCCATGCCTGTCCTTTATACAGCTACACACACTACTACATGCATCACGTAATCGGAGGAATTCAACCCACACCCAACTGCACGAAGCTGATGACCAAGATGTCCCAAGCCCATAAAATGAATTAACAGCAGACAAAACCACGTCATGATGTTATTTTGTGTTGTGTTGGATTCTGACACACGTCATGCGTTTGATGTCCGACCACCAACTACGGCGGCCACCTTGGATTGCAGTGTCACTCGAGCTTATGAATTTGGCCACTCATTGCGCGCTGGTGCATTTCTTGCTCCAACGCACGGAGCCTATAGTCCAAACGCCCAGTCTCCGGCTTTTCACATTCCTCGTGAGGGACAGACAGTACAGTGTTGCCGGTTTAGTAGCGCGAAATATAAATAACGCGATCTACAGAATATACAGTGAGTCCGAGAATGTTCTCCGCAGCGCCTACATGCGTCTGCGAGAGCTAGCTACAGCAGTTAAGTTGGTAGCACGGCTGCCGCTTGCATCATCTCTATCTCTACTTAGTATAAAACAAAGTCCCCGATTCTTGGATGTTACGGGTAAACTCGAGAACCACTGGATGGATTTTGGTGCGGTTTTCACCATTCTGTAAAGGATATATCGAGTATGATTTCTGTAGAAAATAATTTATTTATGATCAAAGGAAGCCGAGCAATAACGATTTTAGTGGAAAAGTCGATAAAAATACCTGGCGTCCGAGCACTTTGTAAGCTTACGCTGGGCAAACCGTTACAAATATCTAAATACTATAAGTGTAAGAATTGTTCAGCATGAAAAGTTCTACAAAAAAGTCCGCGAGAGCATGTCTTATCTTCCGTACATCGCCCACTATAAGGGAACAACTGAAGCTTGAAGCTTGTCTCTTACAGCTTTATGTGCTGTCGACTTAGAGATTCCTGTTTGTTGAGCTAATTTTCGTGTTGATTTACTTGGACTAAGCAGCATTATATCGGAGATTTCATCAATTTTTTCGTCTGTTAAAAGCGTATGCCTGCCTGTTCCGGTACATCGTGCACTGAGCCAGTCACACGACATTTACTTACCAAATCCCGAACGGTATCACGGTTTGGACACTTTGAATTAGGAAACCGCGCCTGAAATCTTAATTTTACATTTTCTGTAAACCGATCGCCTTCGCGAAAAACGTATTCCACCAAAAAACTCTCCAGTCAACATTACCGCCTGCATACTGTTGCACTCTTCCAATAATAATCTATCTGAACGCTCGCTGACTAATCCACGCTGAAGACATGCAGGCTGCGCGCTTATCGCGATACACACCGACGGGGAAGTCCCGCTGACACAGTGCAGTGCAGCCAACTAAAACGCATGACTCAACCACTCACAGCTGCACGTACCCACTGCGGAGAACATTCTCGGGCGCCCTGTATATTCACATTAGGGGCGTAAAACTCACCGCGAACGTGGGGGTCGAATATATAAACCGCGGTTGCCTACCTACCAGGGAGAAGTTTTTTTAAGTTTAAAGCTTAAAATAAAATAACACGGCAGTGTAGGCATAACGCTACATTTTTATAAACAAAAATAATATTTTTATCATTATTTCTGATTAAAATACAATCAGAATATGATTACCTTACCAAACACAAAACATTTGTCAACGTCTAGCAAAAGACCCGAACACTGACTGCTGTCGATCTTTGTTTAGAAACTCCTGAGCAAGTCGCGGGTCATCTACTGTAGCTTGTCCACTATTTCCGAGTAGGTGGGCAGTGTACTGCAATGATTCCGTCTAATTTGTCCCATCGTACTGTAGATCATTTCATAAAAAAAGAATATTTCCTCTCGTTCCGTAACTTTTGAAGTAGGAAATTAGACATGGTAACACTGCATCCAGACGGTGCTAAAAAGGAGGAATCTCATTCAATATAAGTAGTCTGGCAACAACGCATCCAGAATAGAGATCAACAGGGCCCGGATGTTGACGCCGTAAAAAAGTTAAAAAAATGCACTTAAAATTTTCAAAAATGACTAATAAATGACCCAAAAATCCGATAAATGCACTATAAAATGGAGAAAATGATCTTATAATAATAAACTCACCAGTATTTCAAAAATTCGAAAAATGCACTATAAAGTGGAGAAAATGATCTTATAATAATAAACTCACCAATATTTCAAAAATTCGAAACATGCACTATAAAATGGAGAAAATGAACTGTGACAAGAATATACACCCCTTCCCCTTTCTACCCTGCCACAGCTGACCTTGGTCAACATAGCAGGTAACATCCTATTCCGCTAATAACTGGTTTGCGACGAAACCAAGAGCATCTGTATGCCTATGGTACCGTTCTATCCATCCGAGATATATATTTTTCTACTAATAGAAATACCGAAATATTTTATTTGAATATTTTAAATTATCTTGTATCAGCTACTAGCTTCTTCTTAAGTCTGAGAGACGTAACCTCCTCATATAAAGCTGTGACATGTCTAAATTGAAAAAAAAAAAAAAAAAAGAAAGAAACCTAAAAGGCCGATTTTCCAAAAATATGACCAGAAAAATCTAACAAACTAAAAAAAATGCTCTTGAAATGGTAAAATAACATATAATGCAATAAGATGCAAAATAAAAATGACATATTTGAAGACGGGATGGCCCGTCCGGAGTTTCTATGTACATCAGCATTGTTTTAGACAACTCAGTAAAAAGATGACATGTCATCAACATCCGGGCCCTAGAGATCAATAAGTGTGATTTAGAGGAGTTGAACATTTTACCGCTAGAGCGTGCTAATGCATCTATTCGGCAGTGCCAACCTGATTTCATCTGGCGCTAGCGCAGGAATTGGCGCTTACAGTTGTATTATCCAGAGTTGGAATCTGACAGTTCGGCGCCAGTGGGCAAAAACTGTTGACGACTAGATCCCACGCAAGGCTTGTTGCCATGGAAACCATACAGCGCTGCCAATTTGAATGACGCTATTTGGCCACGTGCTTGTTACTTGACCAGTCCCTTGTTTGGTTGCCTCCCGAGTGCACACTGACCATGCTGCGTTATAATTGTATTGAATTAATTAATTAGTTAATTACTTTCTCGTGTAGGATTTATACTTATATTTATAATTCATTAGTGTCCGTTATTTATATAGTTTTAGTGTAAGTTTAAGCTTAGGTTCGTGTGAATTAGATAAATGTTACCCGTAGCTTTCTTTGTGTTTGCGAGTGGTGGCGCGATGGGTTGGACAACTTTTTCCATGGCACAGGTCTTGGCAGCATAGGTTGCGATTATGATGAGGGTGTTGACAGCTGAAAACTGGGCGAAGGTGGTGTCGCATGTGGAAACAGTATTAAGCGAAGCGCGGGAACGTGAAGGTGTTATTGACACAGCTGTGGACGGCCTCATAATTTCCCTCGGCGATTCCTCACCCACCAGTGCAGGATCCAGTGATAGAGAGGACCGAGATGATGATGATTATATGGATGAGATAGAGCCTTTTCCCAGTGATTAGCTTCTGTCTTGTAAAGGGTGAGTTAATAGCCTATACAATGAACGTATATTTTGTAATACATTTATATGTTTCTTGTGCCTTGAAACTTATTCTACAGGAGATATGAATTGCTAAATAACACGGAAACAATCACGTTCTGTCGTTTCGCTTTGAACATTTTTGCTTTATGATTGTAGGCTACCGGTATCCGTACCGGTAATATTGCTATTCATTACAATATTAAGCCTCTCCTCAATTTGACGGGCTATTATTTTATTTTACAGTGTGCACCGAACAGTTGTTTTAAGCATTGCTTTGTTTAAGATATTTGAAAACCATCTGAGTAAAAATATAATAAATGTAATAACAATGCTCATGATATTATGAGCATGAGGAAAAGGACGGGAAAGTGGAAGTACGCACGTGCTGGTTAGTAGCATACGTGGCAACGCTGCCTTTAGTTCAACGGTTCTCCGCCGAACTGTCAGATTCCAACTCTGGAAAATACACCTGTTGTTTGAAACATAGAGTCGCTTAGGTAATTTTGGACAGCAGTGATTGGTGTACCAATTTAAAGAGTATGCTGCGCTTCGCGCGGGTCTAACTCTTACGTTTCGCTTGCTCTGTATATTGCAACCTCCATAGAACAATGGTTTCAGTATCCATTGGAGCTAATCAATAGTTATAGGGCGTGTCCGCAAAATGTCAATGTGGTGAAGTGATGATGGCAGCATTGTCTGATCAGAGTGTTATTGAACATGGCGACCTGTCACTTCGCCGGTTCATTACAGCGGAGCTAAAATGTTGATAATTTCCGTATTAAAGTGTGAATTCCGTGGCTAAATGGTTAGCGTGCTAGGCTTTGGCCCAAAGTTCCCCGGGTTCGATTCCCGGCCGAGCCATCAGGGATTTTAATCTCCTGGGGTTAATTCCCGTGGTTCGGGGACTGGGTGTATGTGACGTTTTCAACATCACTTCATCCTCATTACGACGCGCAGGTCGCCCACGGGCGTCAACTAGAAAGACCTGCACTCGTCCTCCCCGGAGACCACACGATCATAACATAAAGTGTGAATGTGATGTTTCCTGACAGCTGGCAAGCCTCAATAGCCTGACAACGTAAGTACAAACATTTTTCAGAGTGATGCCAACAATATTACTAATTATCATTTCAATGTTTCTCAATCTTCGTATACCGGTGTGTGATATCTGTCGACAATAATACATCATTGCGTACTTCTTGCTTTGTTCCGCCCCTTATGACGACATTAATCATCACACTTCCAAGTTTCAAACCCCAAGAAAACTAAAAATGGTACGTTTTTGGCGCCTACTGCACCACGCCCACAATGCAGGAGGATCGCAGTGGCAATGGACGTCATTCTATTATATAAGTCCAACAGGCTCTTGACATTTCTCGTGAGGGACAGAGACAGTGTTGCCGGTTTAGTACCGCGAAATATAAAGAACGTGGTCTACAGAAAATATTTCACATCAGGGGCGTAAAACTCCTCGCGAACATGGGGGTGATATTTATAAACTTCGGTTGCCCACCTACTATAGGAAGGAGTTTTGGCGAAACTTTGGAAGTATCGATGGATCTGACAATGCTGCCAACTTCACTTCAGCGCATTGGCATTTTGAGGACATGCCCTATAACTAGCTCCGATGGATACTGAAACCATTGTTCTATGGAGGTTCCAATATACGGATTCAGTCCGTAGCTTTGCCAATGCGCATGCGCTCGGCTGTAGCAGACGGGAAGAGAAGATAGCAACACAACAATTTTCTGAGGAGAGCCGAGATATTTATGTTGCGAGAGCGCACTGAAGTTTTTCTTTAGTTTGGGCGTTAACCACCACCGCGCATGTTTGATAAAACTATGAATATCTCTGGAATCATACACTTGATGTTCATGAAACTTGAACTGCTTATTGCATATTTGCGTAGTGATAGGTGAATGAATTCACAGAGTCCTGGGTTCATAAATTCTTATCTGAATTATTATTATTATCGTTGCGAGTGTAAAATATTACGTATCGGAACATTATTTCTAAAACCAATCATGCTATTAAGTCAAAATTCAGTTTCCAGCTTCCGTAGTGTCTGTATTGTAATCCTAATCTACAAAATAACATTTTCGACATATGCAATTTTAGGAAAGAAATCAATTAAAAAATAAAATAATAATGACCCTTTCATTTAAAACAATATTTCATTTTTTTCTTTCAGTTTTTAGACCTTATTCTATATTTTTTTAAAGGTTTAAAGCACTGTACAAGTGTACATACATCGTAGAACTCAAGTTGCAAATTTGATGTAAATGTTGCTGTTACTTCCAGAGATAATGCACCTTTTGTACGAAAATACATTATTAGTGGGATAATGAGTTCAAAGTGAAGTGTGTACCTGCACGACTTGCTTCCTTCTAAAACATCCCAGACTTGTATATACACTCACCGGCAAAAGAAAGCGAAACACTACGATTTTCAGACAAATTTCAATGTTGGATTGCTTCAAACCTTGTATTAATCAAATATCATGACATTACAACAACAAGGCAGTGAATCATAAGTTAATTACCCTACTTAGCACAATAATTGATAGACATAACAATCACAACAGTTCAGAAACACGAATTAGGAAATGTCGAAACCTGGAATCCATCGTACTGTCCTCACACCTGTTACACTGTATGTTTATGAATGATTACTCTATGACTTAGTCAGTTTGTCCACATGTTTGCACCACATTTCCATGGGCTCAATAACGGGTATTACAACCTCTAGCGGTAGTTACAGCTGTGATTCGATCAGGCATGCTCAGGATGCAATCTTGAATGTTCTCTTGTGGTAAGAGCTCCCATTCTTCCTCGAGCGCAGCTCGAAGTTGAGCTAATGTTTCAGGAGAACGACTCCTAGCACGTCTCCCAAGCATATCCCAGACATGCTCTATCGGGTTTAGGTCGGGACTACAAGCAGGCCACTCCATGCGCTCAATTCCGACTTCAACCAGGTAGGCCTACTCACGTACACAGACGGCAACGTGTGGGCGAGCGTTGTCATGCATCAGGATAATGTTCTCTCCGATGACAGCTGCAAAAGGCACGACGTGATGTACTAAAATCTCCTCGATGTACCGGTGGTCTGTCAGGCTCCCATTGTCAACGAACACAAGCTCCTTGCGTGTATCCGAGGTAATCCCAGCCCAGACCATCACAGAGCCTCCATTGAACG
The DNA here is from genome assembly GCA_946902985.2 of Meconema thalassinum. NCBI lineage: Eukaryota > Metazoa > Arthropoda > Insecta > Orthoptera > Tettigoniidae > Meconema > Meconema thalassinum. The sequence continues at coordinate 227,809,476 of OX336395.1, read as the reverse complement.
GTGTCCTTGCAGAGAAGGTGAATGACGTTCCCCGAGCCTTCTCCATACTCTCTCCCTCCCATCCGGCGCCCTCAAACAGAATCGGGATTCATCCGTAAACGGCACTGGCTCCACTGGTCCACAGTCCAGTTTCGATGGGCGTTGGCGAATTGCATCCGAGCGACACGGTGCTCACGTCTACTAGTAAGTAGAGGTCCTGTGGCGGCCCTCTTGGACTGTAAACCCACCTCATAGAACCTCCTCCTTACTGTCCTTTCACTGATGTTCATGCCCCGCACTTGCTGCAAGCGATTTCTGGCCTCCACAGCTGTTGTGTGTCGATCACGAAGATCTTGCATTGCGAGAAAGCGATCATCGCGCTCAGTACTGGTAGTGCTTCTCCTACGACCAGAACCGGGCCTCCAGGTGTAGATATTGTGCTCTCTGTACCTTTTAACAGTCCTGTACACGTTAGAACAAGATGTGCCTATAATGATTGCCACATAGCGTGTACTGCGACCATCCCTCCACTAATGGCACTGCCCTTGCAGCGTTTTCAGGAGAAAGAGCCATTATGATCTGACTTAGGAGCGAGAAAGACTATTGTAGACTAACCGTAATGTCCACAAAAATATGCGGCACGAGAATTCACAGCAATAACCCTTAAGACAGCCGTCTGTGGTTATTCTTGTCTGAAGGCGGGAAACGGTAAGATTGGTGCTGTCATTGTCACGATCAACAATGTTTATCAATTATTGCGCTGAATCTTCTCAAATGGGCTGATTAACTCACGATACATTCTCATATCGCTGCAATATCACAATATCAAATTTGTACCAGATTTGAAGCCGTTCAAGATTTAGTTTTGTCTGAAATTCGTAGTGTTTCGTTTTTTATGCCAGTGAGTATAGTTACCTGCTCCTGCCTCTTTCTCCTCGTCTTGGTATGCCATCTTCCTTCTTGTTTTCATTATTTTTAGTCCATTTTAATGATTATCTACCCATATTCCCAATTGCTACACTTCCACTAGCAACGAATTTAAGTCTTGTAACCGCAATCCGTCGGAGTAACATAATAATGTGGGTAATGGGGTAGGTTGGCTACAATGGTCATTTCTCCCACCACTCGGGGCTGGAGATCCAGCATATCTTGTACAGCATTGTGGGCAAAGTTGGACATTTTTTTAAAACTGGAGGACTCCTGTAACGAGGTTAAATAATAGTCTGGACAAAATTCCAGCACCCCAGCATCTCTAAACGCTGAAGTAGTTAAAAGGGATGCAACTCAGTACATTATTATTATAGGTGATAGCCTAAACAATCGCAGGAGTGTGGGCTCTTCGGGAGAGTGAATTTATGTTCTAATAATTTGTGTGGCAATCTAGAGGCACTCTTTAGCACGGATTGCTGATCTTACAGCCTGCTAGCGTAGCTACGGTCGGATGAGTCCCCGTGTTGTGTGTTCGAGCTACGGGGATCCACTGACCTTGGCGGCACTGCTGGTTGTTAATCATCTTGGCTGGAGCCTGAAGAGGGGACAGAAGAGTCTACTGGCGAGTAAACATAACCGGGAGAGCTGAAAACGTTTGAGATAGAGTTGAAATATTTTGCAGGGTCAAACCTGGGCGAAAGCGCCGGATTTTTAAAGAGCGTTTTATATCTCTCAGTATGCGTTCCTTCCATCTCCCATGTCATAGATTTATGTCATGTAAAATAACCTTCCGCTAACTACACTTGTGTGAAGCTAAAATTTGTAAGTTAGATTTGAAAACGCTCAATTAGCTCCAATGTTCACCGCCAGGTGTTGGTTGCGATGTCATCTAGTCTAGCTAAGTTCGCAACTAGGTGTCGTTGACTGTAGTATTTGGTAGCAAAGGTAGGAACTACTTGAAATTGATCATCTGCAGTCGTTACCTGAATTACAGATAACTCACAGTAATACAGCCATCACAATACCACTACCACTGGTTATCAGACAGATGGTACACACACCCAAAGTTTACGGGGCTACACGACCGCGTTGTCACAGCCCCTATACTGAGGAACCAACCAACCAGAGTTGAAATAAACCTATTGAAAAAGTGTCGAATGTGGTAGCAAGGCGGTGAGTTTTTTTTCTCGTCCAAAAGAATTCAGTAAATGACAACGTTCATGGAAGTATTTCTTTGACATTAGTCGTAATTTGTCCGTATTGAATTGATGATGATCAATTTTTTCTACTTTTCAATATAATATTTTTTCTTACCCTAGTGGTATGATTACTAAATCAAAAATTGAGGAAGAAACTCAGTCAATTTTTGACTTATTAATTTTACTGTCAATACGGACCTAACTGTGTTCCATTATGGAGTCGAACAATATTGAAACTAGTGGGATGACTTGTTAATTACTATACTGAGTGGTTATAATTTAACTTGGGCTACTTGCGAGGGACCCCCGGACAAACAAGAGATCGTAGGACAATAAAAGGGTGTGGAAACCTTTGGCAGGATATGCGTAAGAGACACGAATAAACCATTGAAAGGAACACACCTTTTTAATCTCCATAAGTGCGGGTAACAGGTGTTAATGGCGTAGTATTTTGACAGTCCAGGTTACAAACGTGTGACGACCATCTGCATCTACGACAGTCTGCAACCGCATCATCGGCCAATCATTCCCCACTGCGTGGCCACCAAGATCCCCAGATTTGAACCCGTGTGATTTCTGGCTGTGAGGTTGCCTTAAGGACAGGGTGTATCAACGGGACACTGACACATGTTGGCGTTTGAAGGTGAGCATCGCGAGGGAGGTTGCCAACAGTGCGGTTCCAGACTGTCGTGGATGCAGATGTAACCTGGACTGTCATCATGGTGCGCCATTAACACCTGTTACCCGCTCATGTGGAGATTGAAATGTGTTCCTTTCAATGACTAGAATAATATTGTGTACCACATTCGTTAAGTGTGACTCAAGATACTTTATGATATTGTGTTAACATTTGTTTTTGTAGAGATTTTTTTAGTTTAGTTGATATTTATGTCGCATTTTATTTTAGCTGTTGAAGATCCTTAGTATTGAAACATTTCCTAAAAATAAATATTATTAAGAATTTTGCATTGAAAAGTTGGATCAATGAGGCATATACTGGAAAACCACGGAAACGAAGGGAAGTCTCAATTTTCCCCGTTAAAAGTGCCGTAAGAGCAATAACCGCATACATCGCTGTATTTGCATATTTCTGCTACTGTACAAGCAAAACTGACTGCGTGGCTCAGCGGTAACGTTCTCGCTTTCTTTGCCCAAGGTAGCAGGTTGGTATCCTGGCGCAGTCAGCTGGCATTTGAGGGTGCTCAAATGTGTCAGTAGATTTACTGGCTCGTTAAAGGTACCCTTTGGGGAAAAATTCCGGCATCCCAGCATCTCTAAAAGCCAGTTTATAGGGGCGTAAAACCAGTAACATTTTTATTAACAAGCAAAACTTACAATGAACATCAAGACGGGTATTTGTTGGTTGACAGCTTATTAAAGCGAGCATTGGGCTATAGACAATTAGCCGTACACTTCGACATGTAAGTTGGAGAACAAAAGGAGGAAGACCTATTTGCGCATTTAACTGTTACTGTAGACAAGGTAGACTTAAACAGGGTGTTTGAAAAGTTTCTAAACACTACATTCTGGAGCATGGGAACTTTTTGTTATAAATGCTTATTTATATTTGCATTGTTCTCGTAACACAGATTTCGTTTAAAGAAGGGGATTTAACACGTTTCTCACCCCTAAGTTCCCAGGACTGGCAAGTAATTTCGCTTAATGAAGGGTCTCTTGAAAGCAGGTTTGTTCACTGTCACATCCTGGATATTACACAAATTGCACAAGCAGTTATGTTACTGTTAAAGTAGCTGAATGGCACTTGATGTAATTAATACGTGCTACTCCCCAACCCTTGGATACAGTTCACGGAGGAACATTGCCTACAAGGATCCAGCCAGCTGACACCTGATAGGCAAAGGAATGACACTATAAAAGTCTAAATGTGGGATATTCTAGTATTATGTCCCCACTGTGAATTTCAAATACCCTAGATTTAGTAACACTTCACCAAATTGGTAGGACTGCTCACGTGCTCTTTATAGCGTTGGTGAAGCCATGTTATACAGTTAGTATACGCACACACGACGGTTGAGCCCTCGGTGGCCCAGTCTGCTCGTGGCGATGCTTTGCTAAATGCACAGTTTCTCCCCCTTTAATTCACTTTCAACACCTCTTAGTATAATGTAACAAGTTGTCAGCCCTTCTTCGTCGATGTTAACAAAGCTTTGCTCCGTAGTGATATGAGGAGCTTCCTTATTGACGGATCGAACCCTTTTCGGATTCGGTGGATTTTCGTCAAATACGCTACGTCGAGTAGCATGCCGCAGCAACTCTTTGTGGTGTAATGTTTATACCATTTTGGCGAAACAGTCCGTAGCTTGGCCAATGCGCATGCGCCAGGCTGTTGCAGACGGGAAGAGAAGATTAGCAACACAAAACAATTTTCTGAGGAGAGCCGAGATATTTATGTTGCGAGAGCGCAGTCAAGTTTTTTTTTTTAGTTTAAGGCTTTAAAGCTTAAATTAACACTGCAATTTAGGCCTAACGCTACATTTAAAAAAACAAAATGATTGTTATTCATTATTTCTAATTTAAATACAATCAGAATATGAAAACGAAACTTTTTTTTTTTTTTTTGTCAACGTCTAGCAACTGACCCGAACACTGACCGCTGTCGATCTTTGTTTAGCAACTCGGGAGCAAGTCGAGTGTCATCTAGCTTGTCCACTATTTCCGAGTAGGGGGCCAGTAGTCAGCAATGATTCCGTCTAATTTGTCTCAACGTAAATTGGAGGTAGTCTTTAACCCTCCTCATCACTGGAAAACTTCTCAGCAGAACAGCTTGAAGTAGGTACGGCGAGCAGTGATAAAGTACAAACTTTACAATCGAAGTAATCAACGAAGTTAAGGTCACCACGTACTCTTATACGATGAAAAAGTCTATTATTGTGGCATCACTTTACTAAGTGTTTTTTGGGTTTATGCTAAAGGTACACCTATGATTCTGTCACATATAAGAAGCGGTATACTCTGAGCTGTTTTTGACCATGTAGTGCTACGTTTCTTTTATAGGATGTGTGAAATGAATACAAATTTGGACAGATACATTTTCAAAAAAATGTTGTATAAGTTGCTTCAGGTACACATTTCTCAGTTGTTTTTCAATCAAATATTCTCAAATTTTGTCCACATACTTGAAATGGATCATGGCAGATGAGTAACCACTTTGTTTCATTATTATTGGGACAGAATGCATGAAAAAAAAATCCGATCACTTCCTTTTTAAATTTATTCAAAAATATGTATCAATTTTTCTTTTCCCAATCCATGCCTACTATGTTTTGGAAGTGAAAATAGGTTAACATTCAAGTATTCCATTAGGCAAGTTAATGTAAAAAAAAATAGCCCTCAATCTTAAATGGTTTCCTTGTTATTGGTACCTAAACATGAAAAATGAGTAGGCCTATTAACGGAAAACATCTGGAAAAGTTAAAAGTGTAATATTCAGAGCATGGGACGCTAATTTTAAAAAACGAATTTAAGGTAGTTGCGGACATCAAAACCCCAACAAACTTTATATATTTGGATTCAGAAAAGAATGAAGAATTTTATAGCGCCAAAATCAAAAAATCGATTTTTTTTTCATCATGCAAGAGTACCTGATGTCCTTAAGGAAGATTGAAACTGATAAAATGCTGGGGCTCCACCGACTTGGATAAATGTGATACAAGCGCAGCACCAAATGTTAAACTTCTGACGTCAGTGCATCACTGCATTTGAAACTCTGTGGGCGCAATGCTGGGTGTGCTTAAAACGGGAGATGCACTAGGGAAGAGTCGTGTTATTTTACCTGGTTTGTTTAAAAGAGAGAAGAAGAAGAAAGGCACGCCTGCTGTTTCACGGCAGGAGTAATGATTTTGTGTCTCACGGTATCTTGCTCAGTTTTAAACCAGGGCCATAAAAAAAAATAGTTCGAAAATGCACCTTTACGGATCGTCGTGGTAAGGGGTAAAGCTCTAAGCGCCTCAGCGGGAAACGGGGAAACAGACTGTTTGTTCTGTAGAATAAGGAAATTACGACTAAGGAAGGCAAGATGGCTTTCCCATTTTCCGCCTAACGTAGTATTAAATCGTAGCAGGGTTACCATTAAGACTTAATGGTCTGGAATTGTATTGTTGTTTGAGTCTTCATTTACGGATAACTTGTATTTTTTAAGGTCATTCAAAAAGTTTATCTTGCACGTAAAACTTGAGGGGCAATTCCCCTCTTTGTGTTTTAAGCCCCTATTTTAAATGAGATCCTTCGTTATTGTGCATTCATGGCGGCAAGTGACAAAGGAGGTGGAGTGTCTCCCAGCTTTGCCAACATAGGCGGAATTCCACTGTGAACAAATGAATTTAGGTCTTGTAACCGCAATCCGTCGGAATAACATAATAATGTGGGTAATTGGGTAGGTTGGCTACAATAGTCTTTTCTCCCACCACTCGGGGCTGGAGATCCAACATATCTTGTACTGTATTGTGGGGCAAGTTGGACAGCTTTTAACTGGAGGACTCCTGTAACGAGGTTAAATAACTGTCTGGGCGAAATTCCAACACCCCAGCATCTCTAAACGCTGAAGTAGTTAAAAGGCGTGTAAATCAGTACATTATTATTATAGGTGGTAGCCTAAACAATCGCAGGAGTGTGGGCTCGTCGGGAGAGTGAATTTGTGTCCAAATAATTTGTGTGGTAAACTAGAGGCACTCTTTAGCATGGATTGCTGTCCTGAGCTTACAGCCTGCTAGCGTAGCCAGAGTCAGGTGATCTGGTGTGTGTTCGAGCAGCGGGGTCGACTGACCGTGGCGGCACTACTGGTTGTTAATCATCTTGGCTGGAGCCTGAAGAGAGGACTGAAGAGTCTACTGGCGAGTAAACATAACCGGGAGAGAAGAAAACGTTTGAGATAGAGTTGAAATGTTTTGAGGTTTAAAACTGGGCGAAAGCGCCGGATTTTTTAAGAGCGTTATAAATGTCTCAGTATGCCTCCTTCCCTCTCCCATGTCATAGATTTATGTCACGTAAAATAACCTTCAACTAACTACACTTGTGTGAAGCTAAAATTTATAGGTTAGATTTGAAAACGCTCTACTAGCTCCAATATTCACCGCCAGGTGTTGGTTGCGATGGCATCTAATCTAGCTAAGTTCGCAGCTTGGCAGTATTTCGCAGTATTTGGTAGCAAAAGTAGGAACTACTTGAAATTGATCATCTGCAGTCGTTACCTGAATTACAGATAACTCACAGTAATACATCCATCGCAATACCACCGGTATTCAGACAGATGGTAGGCTACACACACCCAAAGTTTACGGGGCTACATGACCGCGTTGTCACAGCCCCTAAACTGAGAAACCAGCCAACCAGAGTAGAAATAAACCTATTGAAAAAGTGTCGAATGTGGTAGCAAGGCGGGGAGATTTTTTTCTCGTCCAAAAGAATTCAGTAAATGACCACGTTCATGGAAGTATTTCTTTGACATTAGTCGTAATTTGTCCGTATTGAATTGATGATGATCAATTTTTTCTACTTTTCAATATAATATTTTTTTTTCTTACCCTAGTGGTATGATTACTAAATCAAAAATTGAGGAAGAAACTCAGTCAATTTTTGACTTATTAATTTTACTGTCAATACGGACCTAACTGAGTTCCATTATGGAGTCGAACAATATTGACTTGTTAATTAATATACAGAGTGGTTATAATTAAACTTGGGCTACTTGCGAGGGCCTCCCGGACAAACTAGTGATCGTAGGACAATATAACGGTGTGGAAACATTTGGCAGGATATGCGTAAGAGACACGAATAAACCATTGAAAGGAACACACATTTTTAATCTCCACAAGAGCGGGTAACAGGTATTAATGGCGCACCTTGTTGACAGTCCAGGTTACAAACGTGTGACGACCATCTGCATCCACGACAGTCTGGAACTGCATCATTGTCCAATCATTACCCTCTTCTTGGCCACCAAGATCCCCAGATTTGAACCCGTGTGATTTCTGGCTGTGGGGTTGCCTTAAGGACAGGGTGTATCAACGGGACACTGACACATGTTGGCGTTTGAAGGTGAGCATCGCGAGGGAGGTTGCCAACAGTGCGGTTCCAGACTGTCGTGGATGCAGATGTAACCTGGACTGTCAACATGGTGCGCCATTAACACCAGTTACCCGCTCATGTGGAGATTGAAATGTGTTCCTTTCAATGACTAGAATAATATTGTGTACCACATTCGTTAAGTGTGACTCAAGATACTTTCTGAGATTGTGTTAACATTTCTTTTTGTATAGATGTTTTTAGTTTAGTTGATACTTATTTCGCATTTTATTTTAGCTGTTGAAGATCGTTAGGATCGAAACATTTCCTAAAAATTAATATTATTAAGAATTTTGCATTGATAAGTTGATCAATGAGGTATATACTGTAAAACCACGGAAACGAAGGGAAGTCTCAATTTTTCCCGTTAAAAGTGCCGTAAAAGCAATAACCGCCTTCAGCGCTGTATTTGCACATTTCTGCTACTGTACAAGCAAAACTGACTGCGTGGCTCAGCGGTAACGTTTTCGCTTTCTTGGCCCAAGGTTGAAGGTTCGTATCCTGGTGCAGTCAGCTGGCATTTGAGGGTGCGCAAATGTGATGGAGCCGTGTCAGCAGATTTACTGGCACGTTAAAGATGCCCTTTAGTGCAAAATTCCGGCATCCCAGTATCTCTAAAAGCCAGTTTATAGGGGCGTAAAACCAGTAACATTTTGATTAACGAGCAAAACTTACAATGAAAATAAAGACGGGTATTTGTTGGTTGACAGCTTATTAAAGCGAGCATTGGGCTATACACAATTAGCCGTACACTTGGACATGTAAGTTGGAGAACAAAAGGAGGAAGACCTATTTGCGCATTTAACTGTTACTGTAGACAAGGTAGACTTTCACAGGGTGCCTGAAAAGTTTCTAAACACTACATTCTGGAAAATAGGAACTTTTTGTTATAAATGCTTATTTATATTTGCTTTGCCCTCGTAACAAAGTTTTCGTTTAATAAAGGCGATTTAACACGTTTCTCACCCCTAAATTCCCAGGACTGGCAGGTAATTGCGCTTAATGAAGGGTCTCTTGAAAGCAGGTTTGTTCACTGTCACATCCTGGATATTACACAAATTGCACAAGCAGTTTTGTTACTGTTAAAGTAGCTGAATGTCACTTAATGTAATTAATACGTGCTACTCCCCAACCCTTGGATACAGTTCACGGAGGAACATTGCCTACAAGGAAGGAAGGAAGCTTGTAGTTTAACGTGACCGTTAATCTTGAGATCATGAGCCACGGGACCTACTTTTTACGTGGAATCCGAACCACAGGACATGGCATTTCACTTCGAAATCTCACATGCATTGTCCGGGAATCGAACCCGGACCGCCTTGGTGTGCCTACAAGGATCCAGCCAGCTGACACCTGATAGGCAAAGGATAAAAGTCTAAATGTGGGATATTGCAGTATTATGTCCCCACTGTGAATTACAAATACCCTAGATTTAGTAACTCTCCACCAGATTGGTAGGACTGTACACGTGCTCTTTATAGCGTTGGTGAAGCCATGTTATACAGTTAGTATACGCACACACGACGGTTGAGCCCTCGGTGGCCCTGTCTTCTCGTGGCGATGCTTTGCTAAATGCACAGTTTCTCCTCCTTTAAATTAAATTATATTCACTTTCAACACCTCTTAGTTAATGTTAATGTTGTGAGCCCTTCTTCGGCGATGTTAACAGAGCTTTGCTCTGTAGTCATATGAGGAGCTTCCTTATTGACGGATCGAACCCTGTTCGGATTCGGTGGATTTTCGTCAAATACGCTACGTCGAGTAGCATGCCGCAGCAACTCTTTGTGATGGAATGTAAATGCCATGTTGGCGAAACAGTCCGTAGCTTTGCCAATGCGCATGCGCCAGGCTGTAGCAGACGGGAAGAGAAGATTAGCAACACAAAACAATTTTCTGAGGAGAGCCGAGATATTTAATTTGCGAGAGCGCAGTCAAGTTTTTGTAGTTTTTTTTTAAGTTTAAGGCTTTAAAGCTTAAAATAACACGGCAATGAAGGCCTAACGCTACATTTAAAAAAAAGATTGTTATTCATTATTTCTAATTTGAATACAATCAGAATATGAAAACGAAACTTAATTTTTTTTTGTCAACGTCTAGCAACTGACCCGAACACTGACCGCTGTCGATCTATGTTTAGCAACTCGGGAGCAAGTCGAGTGTCATCTAGCTTGTCCACTATTTCCGAGTAGGTGGTCAGTAGTCAGCAATGATTCCGTCTAATTTGTCCCAACGTAAATTGGAGGTAGTCTTTAACCCTCCTCGTCACTGAAAAACTTCTCTCTGCAGAACAGCTTGAAGTAGGTACAACGAGCAGTCATAAAGTACAAACTTGACAATCGAAGTAATCAACGAAGTTAAGGAAGACAGAAACTGGTGAAATGCTGGGCATCCACCGACTTGGATAAATGTGGCACAAGCGTAGCACCAAAGGTCAAACTTCTCACGTCACGTGCTTCACTGCTTTTGGAACTCGGTCGGCGCAATGCTGGGTGTGCTTAAAACGGGAGATGCACTAGGGAAGAGTTGTTATTTTACCTGCTTTGTTTAAAAGAGAGAAGAAGAAGAAAGGCACGTCTGCTGTTTCACGGCAGGAGTAATTTATTTTATTTAGCGTATGATGCTTACAAGACAGTACTGTAATTAATAAATATAAATTTTCAAATAAACAATTTACAGCATTAGGACCCTTCATATATGGGCTGCCCGGTCTGGAATCAATTCAAGAGCTTGTGGAGTGGCTGCATGGAGCTCTTCTAAGGTCCCGGAGTACATATATAGAGGGCATTCCTGCACGACATGCTTGATGGTTTGCACTTCTTATCCACAATCACAAAGAGGCGAGTTTATCCAACCCCACTGATGTAAGGCTGCTCTAGTTCGAGCAGTCCCACATCGAATTCTGTTCAGATGGGACCAGACAGCTCGAGGGAGATGGGATCCAGGTAGTTTGATAGTAGGATCAAGTAAGTTACTTCAATTAGGCCACGAGGTGGAGAGGTAGACCATTCAACTTTGCATGAATTTCGGGGGTTGAATGGAGCTGAAGTAAGTGCCATAGCCGTCTTGTAGGCTGGTTTCCGTGATTTCAACCTGGATGTGGAAGGTTGATTGACGTCTTGGTGGATTGGGAGAACTTCATTATTCACAATTCTGCGCCACAGGCGGGAAAGAACTTGCTGACTTCTGATGTGATGATTTTGTGTGTCACAGTATCTTGCTCAGTTTTAAACCAGGGCCATAAATAATAGTTCGAAAATGCATCTTTACGGATCGTCGTTGTAAGTAAGGGGCAAAGCTCTAAGCGCCTCAGCGGGAAACAGACCGATTGTTCTGTAGAATAAAGAAATTACGACTAAGGAAGGCAAGATGGCTTTTCCCATTTTCCGCCTAACGTAGTATTAAATCGTTGCAGGGTTCCCATTAAGACTTCATGGCCTGGAATAGTATTGTTGTTGTTGTTGTTGTTGTTTGAGTCTTGATTTAAGGATAACTTGTATTTTTAAGGGCATTTAAAAAGTTTATCTTGCACGTAAAACTTGAGGGGTCAATGCCCCTCTTTGTGTTTTATGCCCCTATTTTAAATGAGATCCTTCGTTATTGTGCATACATGGCGGCAAGTTACAAAGGAGGTGGAGTGTCTCCCAGCTTTGCCAACATAGGCGGAATTCCACTGTGAACAAATGAATTTAGGTCTTGTAACCGCAATCCGTCGGAATAACATAATAATGCGGGTAATGGGGTAGGTTGGCTACAAGGGTCATTTCTCCCACTACTCGGGGCTGGAGATCCAACATATCTTGTACAGTATTGTGGGGAAAGTTGGACAGTTTTTAACTGGAGGACCCCTGATACGAGGTTGAAATAACAGTCTGGACGAATTTCCTACACCCCAGCATCTGTAAACGCTGAAGTAGTTGAAAGGGGTGTAAATCTGTTAATTATTATTATAGGTGGTAGCCTAAACAATCGTGGTGGAGTTGAAATCGCAGGGGTAGTGAATTTGTGTGGTAAACTTGAGGCACTCCTTAGCACGGATTGCTGAGCTTACAGCCTGCCAGCGTAGCTAGGATCGGCGGAATCCCGTGTTGTGTGTTCGAGCTACGGGGATCCACTGACCTTGGCAACACTACTGGTTGTTAATCATCTCCTGCAGAGAGACAGTCTGCTGGCGAGTAAACATAACCGGGAGAGGAGAAAATGTTTGCGATAAGAGTAGAAATGTTTTGCAGGGTCAAACCAGGGCGAAGGTGCCGGATTTTTTTGAGAGCGTTATAAATCTCTCAGTATGCCTTCCTTCCCTCTCCCATGTCATAGATTTATGTCATGTAAAATAACCTTCCACTAAATACACTTGTGTGAAGCTTAAATTTGTAGGTTAGATTTGAAAACGGTCTATCAGCTCCAAAGTTCACCGCCAGGTGTTGGTTGCGATGGTATCTAGTACCTAAGATCGCAGCTAGGTGTCGTTGACTGTAGTGTTTAGTAGCAAAAGTAGGAATTACTTCAAATTGATCATATGCAGTCCTTACCTGAATTACATATAACTCACATTAATAGAGCCATCACAATACCACCGGTTATCAGACAGATGGTACACACACCCAAAGAAACATGCGGAAGAAACATAACGAATAAACTATTGAATGAAACTCGTTTAAATCTCCACAAGAGCGCTTTACAGGCGTTAATGGCGTAGCATGTTGACAGTCCAGGTTAGAAACATGTGACGACCATCTGCATCCACGACAGTCTGGAACCGCATCATTGGCCAATAATCCCCCAGTGCGTGGCCACCAAGATCCCCAGATTTGATCCCGTGTGATTTCTGGCTGTGAGGTTGCCTTAAGGACAGGGTGTATCAACGGGACACTGACACATGTTGGCGTTCGAAGGTGAGCATCGCGAGGGAGGTTGCCAACAGTGCGGTTCCAGACTGTCGTGGATGCAGATCTAACCTGGACTGTTGACATGGTGCACCATTAACACCTGTTACCCGCTCACGTGGACATTGAAATGTGTTCCTTCAATGACAAGAATTATGTTGTGTACCACATTCGTTAAGTGTGACTCAAGATATTTTCTGAGATTGTGTTAACATTTGTTTTTGTATAGATGTTTTTAGTTTAGTTGATATTTATTTCGCATTTTATTTTAGCTGTTCAAGATCCTTAGGATCGAAACATTTCCCAAAAATTAATGTCTGTTAGGTAGTCAGCCTGAAGAATTTTGCATTGAAAAGTTGATCAATGGGGTATATACCGTAAAACCACGGAAACGAAGGGAAGTCTCAATTTTTTCCGTTAAAAGTGCCGTAAAAGCAATAACCGCCTTCAGCGCTGTATTTGCATATTTCTGCTACTGTACAAGCAAAACTGACTGCGTGGCTCAGCGGTAACGTTCTCGCTTTCTTGGCCCAAGGTTGCAGGTTCGTATCCTGGTGCAGTCAGCTGGCATTTCAGGGTGCGCAAATGTAGATTTACTGGCACGTTAAAGATACCCTTTGGGGCAAAATTCCGGCATCCCAACATCTCTAAAAGCCAGTGTATAGGGGCGTTAAACCAGTAAAATTTTTATTAACCAACAAAACTTATATTTTGTTGGTTGACAGCTTATTATAGCGAGCATTGGGCTATAGACAATAAGCCGTAGACTTTGACATGTAAGTTGGAGAACAAAAGGAGGAAGACCTATTTGCGCATTTAACTGTTACTGTAGACAAGGTAGACTTTCACAGGGTGCTTGAAAAGTTTCTAAACACTACTATCTGGAGCATGGGAACTTTTTGTTATAAATGCTTATTTATATTCGCATTGTTCTCGTAACACAGTTGTCGTTTAAAGAAGGGGATTTAACAAGTTTCTCATCCCTAAGTTCCCAGGACTGGCAGGTAATTGCGGCTAATGAAGGGTCTCTTCAAAGCAGGTTTGTTCATTGTCACATCCTGGATATTACACAAATTGCACAAGCAGTTTTGTTACTGTTAAAGTAGCTGAATGTCACTTAATGTAATTAGTTACGTGCTACTCCCCAACCCTTGGATACAGTTCACGGAGGAACATTGCCTACAAGGATCCAGCCAGCTGACACCTGATAGGCAAAGCAATAACCCTATAAAAGTCTAAATGTGAGATATTGCAGTATTATGTCCCCACTGTGAATTTCGAATACCCTAAATTTAGTAACTCTCCACCAAATTGGTAGGACTGCACACGTGCTCTTTATAGCGTTGGTGAAGCCATGTTATACAGTTAGTATACGCACACACGACAGTTGAGCCCTCGGTGGCCCTGTCTGCTCGTGGCGATGCTTTGCTAAATACACAGTTTCTCCTCCTTTAAATTAAATTATATTCACTTTCAACACCTCTTAGTTAATGTTAATTTTTTGAGCCCTTCTTCGGCGATGTTAACAGAGCTTTGCTCTGTAGTCATATGAGGAGCTTCCTTATTGACGGATCGAACCCTGTTCGGATTCGGTGGATTTTCGTCAAATACGCTACTTCGAGTACCATGCCGCAGCAACTCTTTGTGATGGAATGTTTATGCCATGTTGGCGAAACAGTCCGTAGCTTGGCCAATGCGCATGCGCCAGGCTGTAGCAGACGGGAAGAGAAGATCAGCAACACAAAACAATTTTCTGAGGAGAGCCGAGATATTTATGTTGCGAGAGCGCAGTCAAGTTTTTTAGTTTAAGGCTTTAAAGCTTAAATTAACAATGCAATGTAGGCCTAACGCTACATTTTAAAAAACAAAATGATTGTTATTCATTATTTCTAATTTAAATACAAGCAGAATATGAAAACGAATTTTTTTTTTTTTTGTCAATGTCTAGCAAAAGACCCGAACACTGCCTGTTGTCGATCTTTGTCTAGCAACTCTTGAGCAAGTCGAGTGTCATCTACAGTGCCGGCCCTAGGTCTTTTTGTAGTGTATGCAAAGAACATTTTGGCGCCCCTCCCCCATATACTGATCAGAGTACCTTTACTATTTTTACTAAACGTGTTATATGGCCAAAAGGTAAAAGGCAAAGGGATACCCCAAAAATAATTTAAAACCAAACATTTATTTACAGGTCATTATTGTTACATAGAATGACAATTATTGTTGATTTTTTGCTTACTGTTGAAACCTGGCTTTCACTTTAGAAAACTCGTTCAGCAGCAAATCTGTTTCCATTTCATTTAACAAATCATCTTCAATGGCCAAAGTAGCTAGTTTACTCACGTGCTCTTGCCTTAAAGTTGATCGCAAGTATGTTTTTATAAGTTTCAGCTTCGAAAAACTTCTTTCTCCGCTTGTCACTGGTACCGGGAGGGTTAGCAGAATCCTAAATGCAACAAAAACATTTGGAAAAATGTACACATGACCTCGTTTGGTTATAAAAGACAAGGCTCCAGCTGGGTGACTTCCAGGGGGTAGCATTGGTGAAATAATTTGCAGTTCTTCGAACAGATCAACTCCATTCACATCACAGTCTCCTCCATCACTCAAAACGGTTTGAAGGTGCTTACAGGCTTTCTTCAACTCTTGTTTGTTCAAATTCTTCTCGAAGCTAGCAATGTCATAAAGAAATTTGAAACTTTCACTATGGTGTTCCATTAGCTCAGATCTCTCCCTTAATGAGGCTATTGCTGTGTCAAGTACGACAAAGAAGAAGTTAACTTTAAATGCATTTTTTCCAGAACGTACAGCTTCATCTTCACTCTCATAGGAGAATTGTTTTTTTTTTACTTTTCTTGGCCGAAGTAGGGTTTCTTTTTCAAAGTTAGCTTCAATCTCGATTTTTCTGCAAGTTCTTTTGCATCTGTAATGACGCTGTTTAGTCCTTGATCTGATCTCATCTTTTCCAGAAATGATTTTACACTTTCAATGAGATCCATTGAACTTTGTAGGTCATTTGTGAATTTTCGCAACAGTTTACTAACCATATTGGTTTTATGCAGGATCTCATGCCATGTCACTAAGCAGCATAGAAACTTGAAGTTTGGCAGTTTTTTAAAGTCCTACGGCAGTGTTCCTACCAAATGCATTAAGTTTCTGATCTTGAGAAGCTTCATATAGGCATCATGCACTTCTTCTATGTGGTACCTCAAAGGCAACAATGCCTCAATTCTATTTTCCCATCTAGTATTGCAGAGTGGTTTTACTGTCAGACTTGAAACATGTTTCAGCAAAATATTCCATCTTTGAGTAGAACTGGAAAAAAATTAAATATTTGTTGTATAGTGCTGAGACAGTCCACAGCAATGTTCCACGACAGAGTGGTTCCCACACGGTACATAAAAAGCTCTAGGATTTAAATCAAGGATTCTCTTCTGGACTCCAACATGTTTTCCCTTCATTGCGGAACCATTGTCGTACCCCTGGCCTCTTATGGCTTTTAAAGGAATGCCTCGTGCTTCTAACTGTTTTAGCAATACCTCTGTGAGGCCTTCACCTGAAGAATCTGTAATAGGAACAAAGCCAAAAAAATGTCCCTTAATTGAAATATCCACATTTGCTAAAATTTTTACAAATCCTACAACAAGAGTCATTTGCTCGGTTTGGCTAAAGTCTGGAGTACAGTCTAATATAATAGAATAGTACCTTGCTTGCTGTATCTGTTGTAAAATGTTAGCTTGAATCTTGGCCGACAAGAAACTAACAAACTCATTTTGGATACTCTTTCTCAAGTAGTGTACGTGTGTTTCTTTTGAACTTATTCTTCTCACATGTTCAGCCATAAACCCATCAAATTTAGCTATGTGTTTTACCAGCTTTAAGAAATTTCCATTATTACGTTCAAATAGGGTGTCTTTTTTCCCTCTAAAGGCCAATCCTTGAGTTCCCAAAATTTGTACAATACCTAGTAGGCGTTTTAGAACCTGATTCCAATGTTCAGTTTCAGCTCGAATAAGTCTTTCATTTTCCTCGTCGATAGTGTTTTTTAAACGTAAACGTAAAGAGAGTTCGCGCCAACATTTGCAGTTTTGAATATGAATAGGGGATTTCTCATGACTGGTCAAAGTTTTCCTCAAGTTTTGCCAGGCAGAATACCCTTGGTCACCAGCAAGAAGAGAATTATAATTTCCAAAAAGTTTGCAAGCAAAACAAAAACTGCGTTTTTCAATATGGAATATACCGTATTAACCAAATCCTGCGGACTTGCTCTCCGTTGCAAAGCTTCCTTGTGCAATGCGCTGAGGAAAATCGCCTACCAGTACCTTTAAGGTCCACAGGAAATTCTTGGTCTGTGACCTGCTGTGGTCCTCGTTCAACAAGGATTTTTCGTAGATCAACGTTTATTATAGGTGGCCATTCTCCACAGTCATTTGAAAAAATTGATTACGTTTCTGCGCTCAGTTTCTGCAAATAAACCACCGACCTTAAAACTTTTATCCTTAGCTATACATAGTTTAAAAGCCGTAATACATAGAGACCTTAAACATTGCATTCATAATTATGGGTACTTGATGAGTACATTAAACCGAAATTTTATTGATATTAATAAATATTTCTATTTTCAAAAACATGGTAAGAAAATAAATTGAACATTTTCAAACTGTTAAAAGTAAGTAGTATGTATAAACTTTTATAACAATTTTCGTTTATCAGGAAGATATGGATGTAGTAAGTTAATAAGTATATACAATTTTGGAATAGTAGGTTCAGTGGTTTTATTTGATATGTAGCCTACTTAAACTTTGAAGAAATCTTCATTGAAAAACATTGAATCGGAAAAGGTACAATCTCCCCTTAATACAAAAAAATATAAGGTGCCCCTTTTTCTTCTCTGCTTTCTTTCCTCCCTCAACCTAACAGAGGCTAAACTAACTATGAACTACTAGGCCTAGTTATATTTTAACAAAACCTGTACAACGTTAACTAAGATTCAATTTACACCATTGTAAAATGTAATTCTTAAAGAAATACCTAATAAATTATTATTATTATTAATCGTATGGCAATTACACATCACTTTTTGGAACACAAAGAAAATATAACCATAATTTACAAATTTACAGACATATTATTTACATAGTTTAACACATTTGCTGTAGAAAACAAAAAGTCAAAGTGGTTTCCAGGATATAAGTTCTGAGGGCACTCTTCAACTATATGCTTGACGGTCTGACACTGGAAGCCACACGTGCACTCTGGAGAGGTGATCTTTCCCCATTTGTATAGTAGATCACCACATCTCCCATGGTTGGTGCGTATCCTGTTCAGTGTACACCATGTCCTACGGGGCAGATCAAGTTCCCATGGATTGTTGTTACTATGGAGAAAACTATGTAGCTCTGGTGGAGTGTTTGTGTACCAATTTTCTTCCCAGGCTTCATGAAGATTGAAGTTATGGTCTGCCAGGTTGTTGGCTGTTCTGATTGCAGGGTGTCTGGAGCGGAGTCTATTGATTTGGATTGCAGGTATGTCCTCATGGATTGGCAGCTGTTGGTTGTTGCAGATTTTGTTAAATTCTCTCAGGAGGATATTCTTTCTTCTCAGCGTAGGAGGTGGAATACGGCTCAGGACAGGTAGCCAGAAAACTGGTGTGGACTTGATTGTACCAGTAATAATCCGCATAGTTTGGTTTAGTTGAACATCTACTAGCTTCGTGTGACTACTGTTTAGCCAAACAGGGCTGCAATATTCTGCTGCTGAGTATACAAGACCTAGGGCAGTTGATCGGAGGGTAGACGCAGTAGAACCCCATGTTGTACCACACAGTTTTTGTAGGATGTTATTTCTTGACATCAATTTGGCTGCAGTGTTTGTTAGATGTTGTTTAAATGACAGTGTTCTGTCAAGTGTCACTCCAAGGTACTTTGGGTATTTGTTATGAATCACACGTATTCCATCAAAATATATGTTTAGTTCATGGTTGGCTAGGATGTTGCTCAGATGAAAGCACGTGGATTCAGTTTTATTAGGGTTCGGTTGAAGTCCCCATTTACGGAAGTATTGAAACATTGCACATAAGTCCTTCGTTAATATTTCTTCAGTGGCCTCGATTTGTTTGTGTTGAGTTGCTAACACCCAATCATCAGCATAGCCGAACTTCCTGGACTGGGTGTCTGGCATATCTGCTATATAGAGACTGAATAATAACGGAGCTAGGACTGAGCCTTGGGGTAGTCCGTTGTTAAGAGTCTTCTGGTCACTAACGGCATTCCCTATGGTTACCTGGAAAGGTCTATCAGTCAGCATGTTGTTCAGGAGTCTTGCTGTTCTTCTGCAGGGTATGACACGGAGAAACTTATTAACAATGCCCTGTCTCCACACAGTATCATAGGCGGAGGATAAATCAATAAATACAGCAGAGGTCTTTTGCTGTTTCTGGAATCCTGCCTCTATATAAGATGTAAGTGAAAGAACTTGATCCACACAGCTTCGGTTTGGACGAAATCCAGCCTGTTCAACAGGAATCTTTTCATGTAATTCATTATGTATTCTGTTATACAGCAGCCTCTCAAGTAGTTACCTAATAAATAACTTAAACTTACAGTTTCAGTTTCAATGGCTTGTTGACTTGTACACGCCAGGTCTGATGAATCAGCCAATGGTGTTCCTGTAGTCAGTGTCAGATCCTCATCCTGCAATAAAAAAAAGCTGTTGGCCATGTATACTTAAGCACCAATATATCTTCTAAAGCTACCCTCAATTCCTACATTTATTTTATAAATATACAACTTAAGTATAAATTAATACTACTTAAGGATTAGTGCTATAATACTTCAAATACATTACGACAGTAATCAGTAAAGTAATGCTATTAAATCAATAATATTATTATAATTTACATTGTAAGGGTAAATTGTTTATACAAATGCTCATCAATTTAGATTGAACTAATTTAGGCATTTAGAGTCATTAGCAAAAAAATATAACTTAAAATTATTTACAGTTACACTTACATTTTGAGAGATTCTGGTCCAGGCAGCTCTGATATTGGTAACTTGTCGTCATCCTCATCGTTATGAACGGATTCAGTTAACTTAGTTGTTTCGTCGATCATTTTTGCACATGACGATGAAGCCGAAGGCGCAAAAAACATTTCCAGCGCTTTAGATTGATTCTCATCATCTTTAGGATGCTGCAACATTCTTTTACGGTGAAATGCACCTGATGGCTTTTTAATACTGGACATTTTGGGTGTCTAAAAATCATCTCCTCATGTAAGAAGGGGCAATAACACAGTGCAGCTTACGTCAAGACATCATCACACTACAAACTACAACGATGAGTGAAGGCTGTCAGCTAGCTGGCAATCGTCGTCGTCGTCGGCTTTAACTCGTTTCCGAGTATACATCTTCTTCCAAAACAGTCTAAAATAATCTAAGATTGAGGTCTGTGGGCATGTTTGCGGTGACTGAACAGCCCAATGCGTGCATGAAACAAACGTCCACACAGATCACACAGAACTGTTGGTGGAGGGCGTGGCTGTGCTGCACGGAGCTTTCGTGCTTGTCGCTTGGCCTTAACAATTCTTCGACGTTCTTCTTCAAACATTTTGACAGCAGCCGGGATGGTCTGGCGCTAAGTTGAACGGTCTTTAACAAGCTGGTCCCAGGTTTGTGGATTGAGTCGTGTCAACTTCATATTCTGCTTAAATTGGTCCTTGTAACGTCTCTTAGGGCCTCCATGAGGTCTGGTGCCGGAGGTGAGTTCACCATACAGAACCTGGCGTGGTAGTCTCGTATCATCCATCCGATGGACAAGTCCAATCCATCTAAGTTGATGACCAATAATGGATGATTCTATACTATTAGCAAGCGCTTTCTCAAGAACATCAAGATTGGTGATGTGGTCTTCCCACTTTATCTTAAGGATGGATCGAAGTTTCTGTTGATGGAAGCGCTCAAGCTTTCGGAAGTCATGTCGATAGAGGGTCCAGGTTTCACCGCCATACAACAATGTTGAGATGACAACAGCTTGGTACACCATGAGCTTCGTCTTCACGGTCAGATCTTTATTCAAGAAGACCCGGTGCGATAGTTGCCCAAATGCCGCATGGGCAGCACCGATTCTCTTCTCAACATCCTGCCCACAATTGCCGTGTACAGATAGCAGACTGCCCAGTGGTCTACCTGCTCCAATGGAGTATCTGAGATAGAAATGTTGAAGTGCGGAAGGGAAGTGCCTGGTGAGGGTTGTGCCAGAACCTTGGTCTTCTGAACATTAATGGTGAGACCAAAACGTTCACATGCATTCTTGTAGCAATTAACAGTCTGTTGCAACTCCACTGGCGTGAGAGTAGGCGATGCCGCATCATCTGCATACAACATATTGGTTATCTTCGTAACCTGAGTTAGCTTCTTGGAGCGAAATCGAGCTAGGTTGAAGAGCCCTCCATCAAATCGGTACCTGACATCTACACCTGAGATGTTTGTGGGCGATTTATAGAGCATTGCAGCCAAATACAATGCAAACAGTGTTGGAGCAAGTACGCAGCCTTGTTTCAGTCCATGAGTGATAGGAAATTCGTCAGAGATCTTATTTTGCTGACAAACCTGACCGGTCATGCCATCATGGAGAGCTTGGATTAGATCAACAAAGCGTCGAGGACAGCCAAAGCGTTGTAGCGCCGCCCACATAGCAGATCTTGGAACTTAGTCAAAGGCCTTTTCCAGATCATAAAAGACTAAGAAGAGTGGATTCTGTTGCTCACTACATTTTTCTTGTAGTTGTCTTACGCAGAAAATCAAGTCAGTTGTGCTTCTGGAAGATCGAAATCCACTCTGGGACTCGGGGAGGATCTTTTCTGAGATAACCTGAAGGCGGTTAAGTAAAATTCTGGCAATGCTGAGCCACTGAGCGGATAAAGACAAGAGACGTATGAGTCACGCGGACGAGTCGAAGTCATTAGTGGAAGGGGTGTTCTCCCTTTCATGAATGACGAGCGGTCATGCGGCTCCAGGCACTCCGTAATAATTCTAAGTTTGTTTCATAAGTAGCATCACCCGTAAAGCGGTGACTCTTTAAACTGGTTATGCTGAATTTTTCAAATATTATTTCGTTTTGTTTGTTAGTGAAATAGTAAAGTAAAACTGAAAAGACGAAACATAAACAGATTGGTTATGTTATCTGGTTACATTGTTTATGATGTAAACATTACAGTTTGTTAATGTTTACAACATTACAAAGTAGCTCCGGGCGCCCCGAACATGATATTTCGGCTCGCCATGGCGCTCCGCGTCTCACGGCGCCACCCGCGGCCGCGTAGTTCGCTTATATCTCGCGCCGCCCCTGGTCATCTAGCTTGACCATTATTTCCGAGTAGGTGGTCAGTAGTCAGCAATGATTCCGTCTAATTTGTCCCAACGTAAATTGGAGGTAGTCTTTAACCCTCCTCATCACTGAAAAACTTCTCTCTGCAGAACAGCTCTGAGTATGTACGGCGAGCAGTGATAAAGTACAAACTTGACAATCGAAGTAATCAACGAAGTTAAGGAAGACAGAAACTGGTGAAATGCTGGGCCTCCACCGACTTGGATAAATGTCGCACAAGCGTAGCACCAAAGGTCAAACTTCTGACGTCACGTGCTTCACTGCTTTTGGAACTCTGTCGGCGCAATACGCTGCCGAAGTCGACGTCACTTCAGCTTCGTTGCTAAGCAACTGGAGCAATACACCATGGCTGCCTTGTAGCTTGCTTCAGTCTTCGAGCCGTCATTATTTCCTATTTGTATTGTATAAAACTGTACAAGCATAGAAAAGTATATTTTCCACAGTAATTTAACATAGTTGTCCAATAAAGTTGTAAAATATTGCGTACGAGATGCACATTAAGTCTTAGATCATTAGTCGTAGAGATGTGGCCTACGATATTTACCTTAAATTAAGTAAAAACATGAAAATATAACATTTCTGGATATTGTGAATCACGTCCCGTATGAATGATCAATACTACGGCAAATAAAGTACCGTAGGCCCTACCAGTAAGTGACGAATAAAATGAACTTAAGGTCTATCAATGCATAAGGGAACAGTTTAGAATATTTGGATGAGAGTTTAGGCCAAATCTCATCAACGGCTATAGAAGAAACAAAGACTGCATTTCAATACAATTTGTGTGTTTACCACAACGCCGCGTTTGATTGAAAACGAATCAAATTGACAAAGCCTAACCTGAGTGCTCAATAACAGGTTAGAGAAGTCTACAATTACGGTCTATCGTCCTACCTCGATCTAAACAATGGGGCACTTTTCCTATCCTAGCTCTAAATATTAGGCCACTAAAACTGACATGAAAATATCCGAGGCTCTCAACCAATAAGTAGGCCTACACCAAGCTGATGACCACATTATCACACTGATTAATGTTACACATTAGCTGGTGTGCCACAAAAGAGCTAAATAGAATTAGCTGGTATATAGAGATTTAGAAAAACAACAACAAAAGCCACCCTGCATCTTCACGAGCAATCCTAGCAAACATTCACACAATATGTGCTGGACAGTCAAAGTGGTACAAGTAGCCTACTTGGTATGAAGCGGGCCAAAGAGTTGATGTAGAGAAATGCTAGTCCCGGTACCATAACGATGATCCATTTGCTATGGTACTTGATGGCTCACACAGTTTCCAGTTACCAAATTGAATAGGACTTTCTACTAGCAACTTCAAACCTTTCCACAGACCACATATTATGCTCAGTTTGCAAAAAATAAAATACAGTACCGGTATTTAGGCAGAAATTTTCAGTCTAGGATAGGCCTAATTGTTATTTGGAAACAATTCACTGCTTAAATAAAGTGAAAAATCACTACTCAGAAAAGTTGTAGGAGAAAATTTATTGCTGTTAGTGAATCAGATGAAAGGTTATGTAGGTTGTCGTTTATAATACTTATAGTACAAACCATATTTAATTACAACTACACTGCCCACATGAACCAAAAAACCCTTTATGTGACATATGTCTTAAATATCTCTCTATATTAGATATACTGTATCCACTAAATTATGTTATAAATAAATATTCATAATTAGCATTTCACCTAACATATATACTGCATTTAGCATACACTGACAGTTGCAGTACCAATACTGCAACTAAATAATTGTACATATTGTAAATATTTTCACCTGTATTTCAAACATAGATTTTGTAGCCTAAGTGTAATGGATCTGATGATGATCGCTTGACGATCGAAACTGGTCATCCTAGTGTTTTATTAATATCATGTAATTTATTTCAGGATTAGGGCATAACCCATCTCTTTAGGGTACATTCGTGTTGACCGACTGAAAAGCACTAAACTCTTGTTTACTAAGGCAACACTGAAAATATGGCTTCAAACACCACAATATTCATAATTTGTAGAACCCGCCATGCAATTCTTGCCTCAGGAGTGAGGTCGACTTTATTCATATTATCTCGCAAAATTCTCGTACTTTATCCATAAAATTTTACTTCTATTTTGTAGCTCCAACATTGTGGATAATCTTCACGGGAGCCATTTCCCTTATTTCACGCTTATTACACCTTTTTATCAACAAAATTCAAGACACTGCGCAGCGTTAATGCAGCTTCCTATGTATAAAAAACCTAGCAACCAGTTGTTTGGGTCCAATGTGGCTGCGCCCATACGGTTGCTAGGCGCGTCACTTCGGCAGCGTATGCTGGGTGTGCTTAAAACGGGAGATGCACTAGGGAAGAGTTGTTATTTTACCTGGTTTGTTTAAAAGAGAGAAGAAGAAGAAGAAAGGCACGTCTGCTGTTTCACGGCAGGAGTAATTTATTTTATTTAGCGTATGATGCTTACAAGACAGTACTTTAATTAATAAATATTGTTACGTGCCACCCCCTAGTGGCACCTTTGTTAACTGGATTACGGTGGGTATAAAGCACAACACCAATTACTGCTTAAAGAAATAATTAACTTTATTGTGGCCAGAAAATTACACTAATCAACAAATACAAGCAATTAGGAGCCTTACTCCAGTTTCCTCAAGTCTCTTCCTTGAGCGCTCTTGGCCCTTCCACTTGTCAACAGACCACAGAAGTTAATCCGTCCTAATGAGTACAGTGGCCTTGACAGAAACTACCTGCTCCTCTCCCTTACGTTCACCGACCACAATTACTTACGATCACTTGCTGCAGGCTATTTCGCTGTCCACAAGCTGGAGAAACAATGTCACTGGATTTCGTAACTCGCACAGCACTTCGTCACCACACTTCTGAGGCACAGGATAATCGCTCACACTAGCTCGTAAAACACACAACAACCACAACTGCTTGATAAGTCGCACTTATATAGCAGACCGGTGACTCAATAAATGCTTCCAGATCCATCCAGGGTTCACGGCTTCTCGAGGTTTCCATCGCTGGTCCAGTCACGAATATTCTGGACTACCCCTTTGTCCTAGTAGACCTGTTGCATAAGGCGCACGCAATACGGGAGGCAGGGCACAGCCCAGCCCTGGGGCAGTTGTGACTCATGCGGCGAGTGATGACACAAACTCACAGCCGTAACACCACCCCCTTCCTAAAAAGGCTGATCGTCCCGATCAATCATTGGTCCGTCTGTGTCCCTCCGTAGGCTGCCAGGCGATCTCGATGCACGATCTTCATCTTCGCCCTCGGGCTCCGCTGGATCCTGTAGACGACATCGTTGATCCGTTTCACGACTCGGTACGGGCCCTCCCAGGACTTCTGCAGTTTGGGTGACAGGCCTTTCTTCCGTAATGGGTTGAAGAGCCAGACCAGGTCGTCCTCGTGGAATCCTCCGGCATCCGTCTGCTGGTCGTATCGGGTCTTCATTCGGTCGGTCTCGATCCGCAGTTTCCTCCTCGCGAACGCGTGCACGTCCTCCAGTTGGTCGACCAGTTCTTGACAATACTGGCTTACCGGGATCGGATCATTCCCAGGTCGGCCGAAGGCAAGATCGACGGGTAGACGGAGCTCCCTCCCAAACATGACCCGGGCTGGTGTGCACCCGGTGGCTTCATGCACGGCGGCGCGGTAGGCCAGGAGAAATAGTGGAAGATGTTTGTCCCAATCCCTCTGGTGCTCGCTGACGACTATTCGGAGATGGTTCTCGATGGTGCGATTGAATCGCTCTACCATCCCGTCGGACTGAGGGTGTAGCGGCGTCGTCCTTGTCTTCCGGATTCCCAGCAGCTGGCATAGGTTCTGGAACACATGCGACTCGAAGTTCCTCCCTTGGTCGGAGTGCAGCTCCAGGGGTACTCCGTACCGGCTGACGAATTCCTTCACCAGGGTCTCGGCAATCGTCGCGGCTTCTTGGTTAGGGAGCGCATACGCCTCCGGCCATTTGGTAAAGTAGTCGCTGACGACTAATATGTAGCGGTTCCCTGCCTCGCTTAACGGGAATGGCCCAGCAACATCGATGGCCACTCTCTCCATGGGGCCGCCCACGTTGTAAGTCTTCAGTGGACCCCGTCGTCTTCGTCCTGGGCCCTTGCTGGCTGCGCAATCGTAGCACCTCGCGCAGTGATTCTCCACGTCTGTTCGGCATCCGATCCAGTAGAACCGCTCTCTCAGCTTCTCCAGGGTCTTCTTTATCCCTAGGTGTCCACCAGATGATCCTCCATGAACTTCCTTTAGGACTTCCCCCGTCATAGCCTTTGGAACGACGACTTGTTCCCGAGATGTCTTCCCGTCGGTGCTCTCCCAGGTACGGCAGATGAGGCCATCCCTTACAATCAGCGAGTCCCACTGGGCCCAGTAGGACTTAAACTTTGGGCTGCAGTCACTCACAATGTTCCACCCGGGTCTGGGGACACAGGCCCTCTTCCATTCGGCTATCAGTCCCAGGTCATCATCTTCTGCTTGTGCCCGCGTGAAAGATTCGCGGCTCCAGCTCCCCTGAAGTTCCACTGTAGTCCTTCGGCACTGTATCCCGGCGTTCTCCTCTCTTCTGGTACAGAAGGTGCAGTCTTCGGGGCACGGTCTTCGTGACAGGGTGTCGGCGTTAGAATGCAGTTGGCCTTTCCTGTGCTGGATCTCAAAGTTGTACTGTTGAAGCCTCTCTAACCACCGCGCGAGTTGACCCTCGGGCTGCTTGAAGTTCAGGAGCCACCGCAGGGATGCATGGTCGGTCCTGATGAGAAATTCTTGCCCGTACAGGTACTTGTGGAAGTGTTCAATGGTCTTCACGATGGCGAGCAGCTCCTTCCTGGTGACGCAGTAGTTCCTTTCTGGCTTTGACAAGGCCTTGCTGAAGTAGGCCACTACTCTTTCCTCACCGTCCACTACTTGCGACAGGATCCCCCCTATGCCAAAGTCGCTGGCATCGGTATCGACGATGAACCTTGTTCCAGGTCTGGGGTAGGCCAGAATAGGCGCGGTGCACAGAGCCTGCTTGAGTTGTTCGAAGGCACTGTGGCATTCTGCTGTCCACGCGAAGAGTTGGTCCTTCTCAGTCAGTCGATGTAAAGGTTTGGCGATGTCGGCGAATCCTCTCACGAAGCGACGGTAATAAGTGCAGAGTCCCAGGAAGCTTCGTAGTTGGGACTTGTCCTTCGGAACTGGCCACTCCCTCACAGCTGCGGTCTTCTCTGGGTCGCTGCGCACCCTTTCCTCGGAGACGATATGCCCAAGGTACTGGACCCGCTTCTGGAAGAGCTGACACTTCTTGGGGCTCAACTTCAGCTGGGCCGCCCGTAGCTTCAACAAGATCTCCTACAGGTTGCTGTAGTGCTCCTCGAAGCTCCTCCCCAGAACGATGACGTCGTCTAGGTATACCAGGCAGGTCTTCCAGTGTAGTCCCCTCAGAATGGACTCCATTAGCCTTTCGAAGGTCGCAGGGGCGTTGCACAGACCGAATGGCATGACGGTGAACTGCCAGAGCCCGCTGCCCACTGAGAACGCCGTTTTCTCGCGGTCCTTAGGGTGGACCTCCACCTGCCAGTAGCCACTCTTCAAATCCAAGGTGGAGAACCATCTCGACCCTGATATGGTGTCCAGGGTGTCGTCGATCCGGGGTAGAGGGTAGCTGTCCTTCTTCGTGACGTCATTCACCCGCCTGTAATCCACGCAGAACCTGGTGGAACCGTCCTTCTTCTTCACTAGCACGACCGGAGAACTCCAAGGACTATGTGATGGCTCGATCACCCCTTGCTCCTTCATCTCTTCTACCATCCGGTCGACTTCGGCTTGCTTGGCGAGCGGGACACGTCGGAATGGGGCCCTAATCGGTGCGCTGTCCCCAACGTCGATTCTGTGCTGAACCAAGCTTGTCCTGCCGAAGTCTTTACTCCCCACGGAGAAGACATCCTGGAATTCGCGTAGCAGGTCCTGAAGTTGGCGTGATTGCTCGTCGTCTAAATGGTCCTGGGATCCTTGGTACAGCTTCTGTAGTTCTTCTGGCAGGGCGCATCTTCTTCGGTTGTCCGTCTGCAGGTGTCCGTCCGTCGTATCTGTGATGCGGGCAATCCAGGTAACGGGCTCGCAGACTCCTAGGTTGGTGTCCCGGTGAACCGTAATATCGTAGTCGTTCAGGTTGGACAGGCGGACGTACGGCCGAGGCGTCGTGTTGATGAGGGTCTTGGCAACTAGCAATCCTTTTGTCTGGATGTCCTCATATTTTGGCTCGATGACAGCCGCCACTCCCTCAGCAGTTCCGTCGACAATTACGGCGGCGCTGACCTCCGTCCTGGCAGGAACGATGACGTCCTCTCTCAGCCTTACTCGTCGTGCGGTGACTGCCTCGTGTGCTGGTTGCAAAGCAAGTTCCTCACCTCCGAAGTGCCGAGTGTTGGTACTCAAGTCCAAGATGATGTTGTTCTGGTCCAGGAAGTCCAGTCCGATGATCACTTCGTTTGATACGTCAGCCACAAGCACTGGATGCTTCACCACCCGTCTACCAATGACGAGCTCCAGTGATGCTTCGCCATGTACCGGTGCGGTCTCTCTGGTCGCGGTTATTAGCTGGAGGTTCCTTTGTGTGGGTTGCACTCTCCACTTCGGGATCACGGTGGGATTGACGATGGTCCTCGACGCTCCCGTGTCGATCAGCATGGGCCAGCTCACTCCGTTGACGACTCCGTCGACCATCAGGCTCCTATTGTCCCTCCGTAACTTCGTCACATGCACTTGGACTGCTGGGGCTTGACGACTATCACAAGCCAACCTTTGCCCCCCAAGGCTGGCTACTACTCGTTTCCCTGTGCCGCGCGGTTTTCAGACGACTGATTTCCCGTCGGATACCCTCGGCGGTGGCGATCACCGCAGTACTTGCTCAGGTGGCCTTTCTTACCGCAGGCCCAGCAGGTCGGTAGTCCTCTTCCGGGCCGCCTCTCCGGTTGTCTTCCGGCTGTGTCGTTGCTGGTGGTACCGCGACTATCGAAGAAACGGCTTAGCGCCTCCATTAATTCGTCGGCCAGGGGCTTGGTCTCGTTGGTTTTTACTGGTTCGTCGACGTCCACTTGACGCACCCGCGCGTGCATTCTGGATGCCTGTTTTGCCGTCTCGAACTCAAGTGCGTGGCTCAGCGCATCTGCCAGGGTCTTATTGCGCGCGAGACGCAGCGCCTGTTGAGTGTCCGAGTCCCGTAGCCCGTCGGTGAAAGTCTGCGTCGCTATCTGCTCCAGAAAGTCGGCCGGCGCTGTTGGGTAGGCGAGCCTTACGAGGCGTGCGATGTCCATCTCGAACTCCTGCAGGGTTTCCGCGTTCTTCTGTACCCGGGTCCGGAGCTGCATCTGATAGGCCTGCTGAAGATGGCTATCTCCATATCGGGACTCCATATGGGCGATCAGGGAAGCGTAGACCTGGGATCCAGTTGGGATGGCCTGAAGGACGTTAAGGGCGTCACCTCTCAGCGCTACAATGAGAGCTGTAGCCTTTTCTGTGTTGTTCCAGTTATTTATGGAACAGGCCGCCTCGAACTGACGTAAGTAGGTGCTCCACGGGACCTTCCCGTCGAAGGTTGGGGGCGTCACTCTGCTATGTCCCGTTCCTGATATTCCCGGTGTAACGGTGGGCGGGCGTTGGCGCAGCTCGGCAACTTTCTCTTGTAGAGCGTTGAATTTTTCCTCCACCCCCGTCAGTGGGCGCTGGCGCAGCTCGGCAACTTCCTTTTGTAAGGCGTTGAATTTCTCCTCCACCCCCATCAGCGGGCGTTGGCACAGCTCGGCAACTTCCACTTGTAAGGCGTTGAATTTCTCCTCCACCCCCATCAGCGGGCGTTGGCGCAGCTGGGCAACTTCCACTTGTAAGGCGTCGAACTTCTTTTCCACTGCCGTGACTTCCTCACGCAGACCCAGTTCTAATTTCTTCAGGTCCTGTGTCAACTTATTCTGACCGTCTTCCATCTTCTTCTGGCCGTCCTCTATCCTCTTCAGGTCCTCCGCTAGCTTATTTTGACCGTCTTCCATCTTCTTCTGGCCGTCTTCTAGTTTGGCAGTTAGGTCCTCCGCTAACTTATTTTGACCGTCTTCCATCTTCTTCTGGCCGTCTTCTAATTTGGCAGTTAGCTCCTTGGTTAAATTCTTCTGGCCGTCCTCCATCTTGGTTTCCATGCCATTTAACTTTTCTAGCAATGCTGCCAATTTCTCCTCCATTTTAGTTGTTTGTCTTGTAAAGGGCATGCACTCACAGGAAAATTAGAGAAAATGACCTGCTCGGGTTATGAAACCAGGACCGTCAGGTGTTGTGCTTGAGTTCGTAATCCGGCTTCTGACACCAGTTATTACGTGCCACCCCCTAGTGGCACCTTTGTTAACTGGATTACGGTGGGTATAAAGCACAATACCAATTACTGCTTAAAGAAATAATTAACTTTATTGTGGCCAGAAAATTACACTAATCAGCAAATACAAGCAATTAGGAGCCTTACTCCAGTTTCCTCAAGTTTCTTCCTTGAGCGCTCTTGGCCCTTCCACTTGTCAACAGACCACAGAAGTTAATCCGTCCTAATGAGTACAGTGGCCTTGCCAGAAACTACCTGCTCCTCTCCCTTACGTTCACCGACCACAATTACTTACGATCACTTGCTGCAGGCTATTTCGCTGTCCACAAGCTGGAGAAACAATGTCACTGGATTTCGTAACTCGCACAGCACTTCGTCACCACACTTCTGTCGCACAGGATAATCGCTCACACTAGCTCGTAAAACACACAACAACCACAACTGCTTGAAAGGTCACACTTATATAGCAGGCCGGTGACTCAATAAATGCTTCCAGATCCATCCAGGGTTCACGGCTTCTCGAGGTTTCCATCGCTGGTCCAGTCACGAATATTCTGGACTACCCCTTTGTCCTAGTAGACCTGTTGCATAAGGCGCACGCAATACGGGAGGCAGGGCACAGCCCAGCCCTGGGGCAGTTGTGACTCATGCGGCGAGTGATGACACAAACTCACAGCCGTAACAATATAAATTTTCAAATAAACAATTTACAGCATTAGGACCCTTCATATATGGGCGGCCAGGTCTTGAATCCATTCAAGAGCTTGTGGAGTGGCTGCATGGAGCTCTTCTAAGGTCCCGGAGTACATATATAGAGGGCATTCCTGCACGACATGCTTGATGGTTTGCACTTCATATCCACAATCCCAAAGAGGCGAGTTTATCCAACCCCACTGATGTAAGGCTGCTCTAGTTCGAGCAGTGCCAAATCGAATTCTGTTCAGACGGGACCAGACAGCTCGAGGGAGATGCAATCCAGGTAGTTTGATAGTAGGATCAAGTAAGTTACTTCAATTAGGCCACGAGGTGGAGAGGTAGACCATTCAACTTTCCATGAATTTCGGGGGTTGAATGGAGCTGAAGTAAGTGCCATAGCCGTCTTGTAGGCTGGTTTCCGTGATTTCAACCTGGATGTGGAAGGTTGATTGACGTCTTGGTGGATTGGGAGAACTTCATTATTCATAATTCTGCTCCACAGGCGGGAAAGAACTTGCTGTCTTCCGATGTAATGATTTTGTGTGTCACAGTATCTTGCTCAGTTTTAAACCAGGGCCATAAATAATAGTTCGAAAATGCACCTTTACGGATCGTCGTTGTAAGTAAGGGGCAAAGCTCTAAGCGCCTCAGCGGGAAACAGACCGTTTGTTCTGTAGAATAAAGAAATTACGACTAAGGAAGGCAAGATGGCTTTTCCCATTTTCCGCCTAACGTAGTATTAAATCGTTGCAGAGTTCCCATTAAGACTTCATGGCCTGGAATAGTATTGTTGTTGTTGTTGTTGTTGTTGTTTGAGTCTTGATTTAAGGATAACTTGTATTTTTAAGGGCATTTGAAAAGTTTATCTTGCACGTAAAACTTGAGGGGTCAATGCCCCTCTTTGTGTTTTATGCCCCTATTTTAAATGAGATCCTTCGTTATTGTGCATTCATGGCGGCAAGTTACAAAGGAGGTGGAGTGTCTCCCAGCTTTGCCAACATAGGCGGAATTCCACTGTGAACAAATGAATTTAGGTCTTGTAACCGCAATCCGTCGGAATAACATAATAATGCGAGTAATGGGGAAGGTTGGCTACAATGGTCATTTCTCCCACTACTCGGGGCTGGAGATCCAACATATCTTGTACAGTATTGTGGGGAAAGTTGGACAGTTATTAACTGGAGGACCCCTGTTACGAGGTTGAAATAACAGTCTGGACGGAATTCCAACACCCCAGCATCTCTAAACGCTGAAGTAGTTGAAAGGGGTGTAAATCAGTTCATTATTATTATAGGTGGTAGCCTAAACAATCGTGGTGGAGTTGAAGTCGCAGGAGTAGTGAAATTGTGTGGTAAACTTGAGGCACTCCTTAGCACGGATTGCTGAGCTTACAGCCTGCTAGCGTAGCTAGGGTCGGCGGAATCCCGTGTTGTGTGTTCGAGCTACGGGGATCCACAGACCTTGGCAACACTACTGGTTGTTAATCATCTCCTGCAGAGAGACATATTGCTGGCGCGTAAACGTAACCGGGAGAGAAGAAAATGTTTGCGATAAGAGTTGAAATGTTTTGCAGGGTCAAAACAGGGCGAAGGTGTCGGGATTTTTTTAAGAGCGTTATAAATCTCTCAGTATGCCTTCCTTCCCTCTCCCATGTCATAGATTTATGTCATGTAAAATAACCTTCCACTAACTACACTTGTGTGAAGCTTAAATTTGTAGGTTAGATTTGAATACGGTCTATTAGCTCCAACGTTCACCGCCAGGTGTTGGTTGCGATGGCATCTAGTAGCTAAGTTCGCAGCTAGGTGTCGTTGACTGTAGTGTTTGGTAGCAAAAGTAGGAACTACTTTAAATTGATCATATGCAGTCCTTACCTGAATTACATATAACTCACATTAATAGAGCCATCACATTACCACCGGTTATCAGACAGATGGTACATACACCCAAAGTTTACGGGGCTACATGCGGAAGAAACATAACGAATAAACTATTGAATGAAACACGCTTAAATCTCCACAAGAGCGGGTAACAGGCGTTAATGGTGTAGCATGTTGACAGTCCAGGTTACAAACATGTGACGACCATCTGCATCCACGACCGTCTGGAACCGCATCATCGGCCAATCATCCTCCAGTGCGTGGCCACCACGATCCCCAGATTTGAACCC
The DNA here is from genome assembly GCA_946902985.2 of Meconema thalassinum. Classification (NCBI taxonomy): domain Eukaryota; kingdom Metazoa; phylum Arthropoda; class Insecta; order Orthoptera; family Tettigoniidae; genus Meconema; species Meconema thalassinum. The sequence continues at coordinate 227,775,790 of OX336395.1, read as the reverse complement.
GTGTGATTTCTGGCTGTGAGGTTGCCTTAAGGACAGGGTGTATCAACGGGACACTGACACATGTTCGCGTTTGAAGGTGAGCATCGCGGGGGAGGTTGGAGCTCTCGCTGGCGCGGTTCCAGACTGTCGTGGTCGTCATCGTTTGTAACCTGGACTATCAACATGGTGCGCCATTAACACCAGTTACCCGCTAATGTGGAGATTGAAATGTGTTCCTTCAATGACAAGAATTATATTGTGTACCACATTCGTTAGGTGTGACTCAAGATATTTTCTGAGATTGTGTTAACACTTGTTTTTGTATAGATGTTTTTAGTTTAGTTGATATTTATTTCGCATTTTATTTTAGCTGTTGAAGATAGTTAGGATCGAAACATTTCCTAAAAATTAATATTCTTAAGAATGTTGCATTGAAAAGTTGATCAATGGGGGTATATTCCGTAAAACCACGGAAACGAAGGGAAGTCTCAATTTTCCCCGTTAAAAGTGCCGTAAAAGCAATAACCGCCTTCAGCGCTGTATTTGCATATTTCTGCTACTGTACAAGCAAAACTGACTGCGTGGCTCAGCGGTAACGTTCTCGCTTTCTTGGCCCAAGGTTGCAGGTTCGTATCCTGGTGCAGTCAGCTGGCATTTGAGGGTGCGCAAATGTAGATTTACTGGCACGTTAAAGATACCCTTTGGGGCAAAATTCCGGCATCCCAACATCTCTAAAAGCCAGTGTATAGGGGCGTAAAACCAGTTTTTTTTATTAACAAACAAAACTTACAATGAACATAAAGACAGGCATTTTTTGGTTGACAGCTTATTAAAGCGAGCATTGGGCTATAGACAATAAGCCGTACACTTTGACATGTAAGTTGGAGAACAAAAGGAGGAAGACCTATTTGCGCTTTTAACTGTTTCTGTAGACAAGGTAGACTTTAACAGGGTGCTTGAAAAGTTTCTAAACACTACATTCTGGAGCATGGGAACTTTTTGTTATAAATGCTTATTTATATTTGCATTGTTCTCGTAACACAGATTTCGTTTAAAGAAGGGGATTTAACAAGTTTCTCACCCCTTAGTTCCCAGGACTGGCAGGTAATTGCGCCAAATGAAGGGTCTCTTGAAAGCAGGTTTGTTCACTGTCACATCCTGGATATTACACAAATTGCACAAGCAGTTTTGTTACTGTTAAAGTAGCTGAATGTCACTTAATGTAATTAATACGTGCTACTCCCCAACCCTTGGATACAGTTCACGGAGGAACATTGCCTACAAGGATCCAGCCAGCTGACACCTGATAGGCAAAGGAATAACCCCATAAAAGTCTAAATGTGGGATATTGCAGTATTATGTCCCCACTGTGAATTTCAAATACCCTAGATTTAGTAACTCTCCACCAAATTGGTAGTACTGTACACGTGCTCTTTATAGCGTTGGTGAAGCCATGTTATACAGTTAGTATACGCACACACGACGGTTGAGCCCTCGGTGGCCCTGTCTTCTCGTGGCGATGCTTTGCTAAATGCACAGTTTCTCCTCCTTTAAATTAAATTATATTCACTTTCAACACCTCTTAGTTAATGTTAATGTTGTGAGCCCTTCTTCGGCGATGTTAACAGAGCTTTGCTCTGTAGTCATATGAGGAGCTTCCTTATTGACGGATCGAACCCTGTTCGGATTCGGTGAATTTTCGTCAAATACGCTACGTCGAGTAGCATGCCGCAGCAACTCTTTGTGATGGAATGTTTATGCCATGTTGGCGAAACAGTCCGTAGCCTAGCCAATGCGCATGCGCCAGGCTGTAGCAGACGGGAAGAGAAGATTAGCAACACAAAACAATTTTCTGAGGAGAGCCGAGATATTTATGTTGCGAGAGCGCAGTCAAGTTTTTTAGTTTTGTTTTTTTAAGTTTAAGTCTTTAAAGCTTAAAATAACACTGCAATGTAGGCCTAACGCTACATTTTAAAAAACGAAATGATTGTTATTCATTATTTCTTATTTAAATACAAGCAGAATATGAAAACGAAACTTAATTTTTTTTGTCAATGTCTAGCAAAAGACCCGAACACTGACTGCTGTCGATCTTTGTCTAGCAACTCTTGAGCAAGTCGAGTGTCATCTAGCTTGACCACTATTTCCGAGTAGGTGGCCAGTAGTCAGCAATGATTCCGTCTAATTTGTCCCAACGTAAATTGGAGGTAGTCTTTAACCCTCCTCATCACTGAAAAACTTCTCTCTGCAGAACAGCTTGAAGTATGTACGGCGAGCAGTGATAAAGTACAATCTTTACAATCGAAGTAATCAACGAAGTTACGGAAGACAGAAACTGGGGCTCCACCGACTTGGATAAATGTGGCACAAGCGTAGCACCAACGGGATGGTCAAACTCCGCTAATTAGGTTAAACCCAAACAGTCCTGTCAGCTCACGGTAATGGGTTTAGGAAGAGATTGGGGGTAGGCAACCTCTCCTGAAACGTTGGTTAAGCCATGAGTGACTAACAGCAATATACACCTGGGCTCCCGGGAGTCTCCGTATATACCATAATCAGTGCAGCTAACATGTTATCCATGTACAATCATAGAAGTGCACGATTGAGTTCTAGGAAACTATGAATGCTGTAAGTTTGAGTTGTCACAACGGGGCCAAAAGTGGGGGGTGTTCCAACAGGGAATTCATTTACGAATGCACCTTATTCTGTAGCAGCATGCATCTATAAGCATTTTGGTTCCCAAGATATCGTTCTAAAGCTCATAGTGCAGGCTATAACTTGCATGTTGACGTAGCCACAACATAAAAATCAAAATGTGCAGATCTGAATAGTAACTGTGAAACACAAAGAAAATAACCGAAACTTATCTTTATCAAGTGCAAGGCTAAATAAACCCAGGAATCTGGAATAATACCAAACATTGCTAATGAGTAGTATTGAATACGCCTTTGAGATAACAAGAGTATATAGTGGCGAACACGGTAAAGATCTGGGCAGGGTGACACATTCCAAAATATATTTACCATGACGTAGGTTCGGAGTGGGGGGGCAGTGAAACACACCTCAGGCACCTTCCCCTGTTAGGATTTTCCTAATTGACCCCCGTGGAGAGAACTCCTTGGCGGAGCTCGGTATCACCCAGCACCAAATGTCAAACTTCTGACGTCTCGTGCATCACTGGTCTTGGAACTCTGTCGGCGCAATGCTTGGTGTGCTTAAAACGGGAGATGCACTAGGGAAGAGTCGTGTTATTTTACCTTGTTTGTTTAAAAGAGAGAAGAAGAAGAAGTTTCACGGCAGGAGTAATGATTTTGTGTGTCACAGTATCTTGCTCAGTTTTAAACCAGGGCTATAAATAATAGTTCGAAAATGCACCTTTACGGATCGTCGTGGTAAGGGGCAATGCTCTAAGCGCCTCAGCGGGAAACGGGGAAACAGACTGTTTGTTCTGTAGAATAAGGAAATTACGACTAAGGAAGGCAAGATGGCTTTTCCCATTTTCCGCCTAACGTAGTATTAAATCGTTGCAGGGTTACCATTAAGACTTCGTGGTCTGGAATAGTATTGTTGTTATTGTTGTTTGAGTCTTCATTTACGGATAACTTGTATTTTTAAGGGCATTCAAAAAGGTTTATCTTGCACGTAAAACTTGAGGGGTCAATGCCCCTTCTTTGTGTTTTAAGCCCCTATTTTAAATGAGATCCTTCGTTATTGTGCATACATGGCGGCAAGTGACAAAGGAGGTGGAGTGTCTCCCAGCTTTGCCAACATAGGCGGAATTCCACTGTGAACAAATGAATTTAGGTCTTGTAACCGCAATCCGTCGGAATAACATAATAATGCGGGTAATGGAGTAGGTTGGCTACAATGGTCATTTCTCCCAACACTCGGGGCTGGAGATCCAACATATCTTGTACAGTATTGTGGGGAAAGTTGGGCAGTTTTTAACTGGCGGACCCCTGTAACGAGGTTAACTAGAGGCACTCTTTAGCACGGATTGCTGAGCTTACAGCCTGCTAGCGTAGCTAGGATCGGCGGAATCCCGTGTTGTGTGTTCGAGCTACGGGGATCCACTGACCTTGGCAACACTACTGGTTGTTAATCATCTCCTGCCGAGAGACAGTCTGCTGGCGAGTAAACATAACCGGTAGAGAAGAAAACGTTTGAGATAGAGTTGAAATATTTTGCAGGGTCAAACCTGGGCGAAGGCGCCGGATTTTTTAAAGAGCGTTTTAAATCTCTCAGTATGATTTCCTTCCTTCTCCCAATGTCATAGATTTATGGCATGTAAAAGAACCTACCACTAACCACTTGTGTGAAGCTAAATTAGTATGTTAGATTTGAAAACTCTCTATTAGCTCCAACGTTCACCGCCGGGGGTTGGTAACGATGGCATCTAGTAGCTAAGTTCGCAGCTAGGTGTCGTTGACGGTAGCATTTGGTAGCAAAAGTAGGAACTACTTGAAATTGATCGTCTGCAGTCTTTACCTGAATTACAGATAACACACACTAATGCAGCCATCACAATAACACCGGTTATCAGACAGATGGTACAAACACCGAAAGTACACGGGGCTACATGACCGCGTTGTGACAGCCCTAAACTGAGGAACCAACCAACCAGAGTTGAAATAAACCTATTGAAAAAGTGTCGAATGTGGTAGCAGGGCGGAGAGTTTTTTTTCTCGTCCAAAAGAATTCAGTAAATGACTACGTTAATGGAAATATTTCTTTTACATAATGTTACGGCTGTGAGTTTGTTTCGTCACCTCGCCGTGTGCGTCACAGCCGCCCCGGGCTATCTCTGCCTCTGTGTATTACGTGCGCCTCACGCAACGGGGTGCGAAGTGAAAGGGATGGTCCAGAATATTCGTGACCCAGCCAGTGACGGAAATCTCGAGAAGCCGTGTACCCGGGACGATTCTAGAATTCATTGAGTCACCAGCTTGCTATATAAGCGGCCTCAACGGTGAGGGGACCGAGTTTTTGAGGACAGTGTTTCTGAGCTAGTGCGTGTTTTTCCTGAGCGACAGAAGTGTGACTTGCGAAACCCAGTGAGATTCCTTCCGAGCCGCGGAGCAGTGTGAGGAGAGTGTACTTGCCTAGGGCGACAGAGACATTGTGGTGAATTACGAAACGCATTGGGCATTTCCATAGCCAGCGGATAGCGAGGCAGTGTGTGGTGGCGAGTGACTGGCTATCATAAATAACTGTAGTTTGCGTACAAGGAAGTGGACAGGTATTTCGGTGAGTGACAGACCGGCTAGACACCGGCCAGCCATAATAGTGAACGGACAGCTGCTCGAGAGAGTGAAAGGGAAGTGACGGCAGCGAAAGAGGGACTAGAGTGAGATACTAGTTGCTTGCATGTGCTATTTGTGTGGTGTATTTTCTGGCCCGCAATAAAGCCAATACGTTTCTTTAAAGCAGTAATTGGTGTTGTGCTTTCTACCCACCGTAATCCAGTTAACAAAAGTGCCACTAGGGGGTTGCACGTAACAATAAGTCGTAATTTGTCCGAATTGATGAATATAAATTTGTGTTAGTTTTCAAAGGAATACACTAGTGGTATGACGTGTTAATTACTATGCGGAGCGGTTATAATTAAACTTGCGCTACTTGCTAGCGGTGTGGAAACCTTTGGCAGGACATGCGGAGAAATATAACGAATAAACTATTGAAAAGAACACGTTTTTAATCTCCACAAGAGCGGGTAACAGGTGTTAATGGCGTAGCATGTTGACAGTACAGGTTACAAACGTGTGACGACCATCTGCATCCAGGACAGCCTGGAACAACATCATCGGCCAATTATTCCCCGGTGCGTGGCCACCAAGATCCCCAGATTTGTACCAGTGTGATTTCTGGCTGTGAGGTTGCCTTAAGGACAGGGTGTATCAACGGGACACTGACACATGTTGACGTTTGAAGGTGAGCATCGCGAGGAAGGTTGCCAATAGTGGTGGAGCTCTCGCTAGTGCGGTTCCAGACTGTCGTTTGTAACCTGGACTGTCAACATGGTGCGCCATTAACACCAGTTACCCGCTCATGTGGAGATTGAAATGTGTTCCTTTCAATGACTAGAATAATATCGTGTACTACATTCGTTAGGTGTGACTCAAGATATTTTCAGAGATTGTGTTAACATTTGTTTTCGTTTAGATGTTTTTAGTTTAGTTGATATTTATTTCGCATTTTATTTTAGCTGTTGAAGATCCTTAGGATCGAAACATTTCCTAAAAATTAATATTATTAAGAATTTTGCATTGATAAGTTGATCAATGAGGTATATACTGTAAAACCACGGAAACGAAGGGAAGTCTCAATTTTCCCCGTTAAAAGTGCCGTAAAAGCAATAACCGCCTTCAGCGCTGTATTTGCATATTTCTGCAACGGTACAAGCAAAACTGACTGCGTGGCTCAGCGGTAACGTTCTCGCTTTCTTGGCCCAAGGTTGCAGGTTCGTATCCTGTTGCAGTCAGCTGGCATTTGAGGGTGCGCAAATGTAGATTTACTGGCACGTTAAAGATACCCCTTGGTGCAAAATTCCGGCATCCCAGCATCTCTAAAGGCCAGTTTATAGGGGCGTAAAACCAGTAACATTTTTTTAACAAGCAAAACTTACAATGAACATAAAGACAGGTATTTGTTGGTTGACAGCTTATTAAAGCGAGCATTGGGCTATAGACAATTAGCCGTAGACTTTGACATGTAAGTTGGAGAACAAAAGGAGGAAGACCTATTTGCGCATTTAACTGTTACTGTAGACAAGGTAGACTTTTAACAGGGTGCTTGAAAAGTTTCTAAACACTACATTCTGGAGCATGGGAACTTTTAGTTATAAATGCTTATTTATATTTGCATTGTTCTCGTAACACAGTTTTCCTTTAATGAAGGGGATTTAACAAGTTTCTCACCCCTAAGTTCCCAGGACTGGCAGGTAATTGCGCTCAATGAAGGGTCTCTTCAAAGCAGGTTTGTTCACTGTCACATCGTGGATATTACACAAATTGCACAAGCAGTTTTGTTACTGTTAAAGTAGCTGAATGTCACTTAATGTAATTAATACGTGCTACTCCCCAACTCTTGGATACAGTTCACGGAGGAACATTGCCTACAAGGATCCAGCCAACTGACACCTGATAGGCAAAGGAATAACCCCATAAAAGTCTAAATGTGGGATATTGCAGTATTATGTCCCCACTGTGAATTTCAAATACCCTAGATTTAGTAACTCTCCACCAAATTGGTAGGACTGCACACGTGCTCTTTATAGCGTTGGTGAAGCCATGTTATAGAGTTAGTATGCGCACACACGACGGTTGAGCCTCGGTGGCCCAGTCTGCTCGTGGCGATGCTTTGCTAAATGCACAGTTTCTCCTCCTTTAAATTAAATTATATTCACTTTCAACACCTCTTAGTTAATGTTAATGTTGTGAGCCCTTCTTCGGCGATGTTAACAAAGCTTTGCTCTGTAGTCATATGAGGAGCTTCCTTATTGACGGATCGAACCCTGTTCGGATTCGGTGGATTTTCGTCAAATACGCTACGTCGAGTTGCATGCCGCACTAACTTCTAGTGTCTGAAACTTCCATTGGCGGCCTCGGTGGCGTAGTTGGTAGCATGCTGAGCTTCTATGCCCAAGATCGCGGGTTCAAACCCGGCCGAAGTCGTCGGATTTTTTAAGAACGTTGAAAATCCCTCAGTATGTCTTTCTTCGGAGGGGAAGTAAAGCCGGTGGGCCCATGTTAAAGAACCTTCCACTAATTACACCTGTGCGAAGTTAAGTTGAATTATTAGGGGGCGTGGTGGCTCAGCAGTCTAGCTGTATGCCTCTCACCAAGGCGGTCTGGGTTCGATTCCCGGTCAATGCATGTGAGATTTTCGAAGTGAAATGCCATGTCCTGTGGTTCGGATTCCACGTAAAAAGGAGGTCCCGTGGCTCATGATCTCAAGATTAACGGCCACGTTAAACTACCAGCTTCCTTCCTTTTGAAGTTAAATTATATATAGGTTAAACATTTGACTAACGTTCTTAAGTTCCTACGTTCGTCGTCAAGAGCCGACTGCGGTGGCATCTGGTAACTAAGTTCTGAACTAATTGGTCGTTGATGGTGGCGTTTGGTGGCAAAAGTAGGAACTACTTGAAAAATATTGAATGTCTGCAGTCCTTACTTGAATTAAAACAGATACACACACTAATAGTGTCATCACAATTAACACCGGTTCTCAGACAGATTCTACACACACCCCAAGTACACGGGGCTACATGGCCGTGTTGTCGCAGCCCCTAAACTTAAGAACCAACCAACCAAACTTCCATTGAAAGGATTTTGACCGAGAAATTGGGCTATCACGAGATTTGTGCGCGTTGGGTCCCGCACATGCTAACAGCACAACAGAAACATCAACGCGTCAACTGTGCCCCGGTGTTTCTTCATGAATGCGCCAAAAACACCTAGGAATTCTTTGACTCCATTGTCACTGGTGATGAAACGTGCCACGACTGCACTCCCGAAACAACAGTCAAGACCGATGATGAGGTGAAAGAAGAAGTTACCCGGTCCCTCAACAGGTTGGCGGCGGACTTTTGTGAGGCAGGTATACAAAAGTGGATCTCTCGTCAACACAAATGTAATAAAACAAATGGAGACTGTGTTGAAAAATAGCGGAAAGAACAAGCTTCCCAACAGTGTACTTTCCAACTAAAATAAAAAATGCTAACTATTTCTAACAAATGTGGGAACCTTTTTTTGAATCGACCCTCGTATATTATGAGGTGCGTTCAAAAAGTAACAAGCCGGAGTTATAATTTCAGAAACCAGTACCTGTATGTTAGAAGTATTGGCCCTGGCTGTTGAGGCACTTGTCCCACTGTGACATGAGGCGGTGAATGGCTGTCAAATAAAATTCCCTGGGCCGCGATGTGAACCAGTTTCGCACGTACAGCTGGACGTCGGCGTCTGAGGTGAATCGTTGGCCCCGCAGAGCCCGTTTCAGGGGACCAAACATGGTGTAATCACAGGGAGAGAGGTCTGGACTGTATGGAGGGTGGCAGAGAACCTCCCATTTGAATTTCTCCAGGAGTGCCGCGACTGTGTTGGCTGTATGAGGTCGTGCATTGTCGTGGAGCGACCACGGCGGCTATGGCGTTCACTGTCACTCGGCGGTCCTGGGTAATGAGTGTATCAACCAGCTGGACGTTGTCATCTGTAATGCACGGGGGTGCCCCAGACTGGGCATCATCGGCTAACGATACCCGTCCTTTCCTGAAGCGCTTGTGCCACGCCTTGACCCTTGCAAGGGACATGCAGTGTTCGCAGTACACTTGTGACATTCGGCGATGAATGTCCGTTCCCCCTACTCCTTCCGCTGTCAGATACCGATCAACACCTCTTTGCTCTTCGATTGACGCCTCCATGTCACTATTTGCAATGCGACTGGCAGCGTTGAACGATTGATGCATGCTGCTGCTCTCTTTGTATCGTCATGTGACGTGCACGCGTGCCCTCTACCGACGGGCTGCAACCTTCCACGCTGTGGTTGGAACCACACCTCGTTACACACGCCACGATTAGCCGATGTAGTCACCGGTTTGCGTATTCCAGCCTCCGGCTCGTTACTTTTTGAACGCACCTTATACTATAAAATAGACTAAATTTTTTCTTTAAAATATATATAGACTATTGTGATGGTCAATGGGGTGTGGTTTCTATAAGTTGAATATATACTCTATGTGCAGAGGAGCGAAGGTTGGATTTAACAAGTGTTATTGTGTGTTTTGGTTTATCTTTGTAGCTTTGCTCGTAGTTGCATGTCAATTTACTATGAAATGGACGTCCTTACAATTGCAATTATGAAAGATGTTTTTCAGGTGTTAAATTCCAGAAAGCAATTTGTATGGAAATATTATTCTATATACAATTTTTAGTATCTTGATTGGCTCGTGAAGTGGTCCTAGTTAAAAGTCTTTCGAAACTGTTATTAATGAAGTCTTAGATTTACCGCTATATCATTCATTAGTATTTATTGTTCTTGACTCGATGTATTTGGAACTTTTTATTGTATTGGTCGTCTTCTGTGAGCGTTGTTCTTAAATCAATCAATGAAAGAATTTGAAGTTGTCTTGAGGTGTTGATTTGTGTTGATAATTCTCCTTCTTTGCCGTTCATGAAATCTTGATCCGATTATTCTAAGTCTTCCTCGTTGTGCGTTTTTTTTTTTTTTACTGGTCAAGCACGACTGCGCTGCCGAGGATTCGACCTCTTGTTAACAGCCTGTGAAAGCTCGGCGTTCACCGAATATCTTGTTGTTCCAGGGCGAATTCGAATATCCAGACGTCAGCAAGTGGACCGATGAGGAACTGGGCATCCCTGGTGACGACGAGGAATGACGTCTCGTGTCGTCGAGTGCAGTGACATTAGGAACGGTAGACAGATTGAACTTTTTGTTATGATCTTGGTGTTTTTTAATTGTACATAATTATTGAATAAACATGTTGTATTGTGATTGTTTGTTTTACAATGTAGTGAGCCTTTTTCAGTGTAGAAATGCTTTTCTGTTGGTCAACAAAGTTGGGGGGGATTTTGCTTCATTAGCCAGGTGTTCACTTAGGCAGATAGTTATATAATACTGTAACGTTTTGGGGGTTCGTTAATAACTGGTCAGGCTTATAATGCACTAATACTTTATTTACAATAATAATATGTACACTAGTTAACACTAAATCAAATTAGGCCTACACACACTCACACACAGAGAGAGAATCTCACTTTATACAGCTATTAGTCACTATTTATTTACAATGTTCACTATTTATCTTCCACAGTCACTATTTATTTGCACCGATCTCTGCAAGTCAGTATCTCTTGCAGTCACTGTCTAAGTTATTTATTTTCACTGCACTGTCTTAGATATTTATCTTCACATTATTTATTTCTACTCTTCGTGCTCCCGCACGGCACACTGCTCAACTCCACTCAGGACTAACACTGACTCCGAACTCACACTGACTCGCTACTCGTCGCACATCACTGGCATGACGAATAGAAATAAACATTGTCATCACTCCGCTACTTAAGCATTGTAGTTCATGGTCCAGCCAGTGTGTGGCGCGGAAGTCGCGCCGAACCATAAGCACTTGAGACAGTAGCCCACGAGGTGCGCGAGAAGTCATATTATGCGAGGGAATTTGTTTCTTTGTAATAGTTTACGAATGTCTGTGCAGTGCTTTGTGTGTGCAAACAACTAAGTTTTCTATTGTTTCGGGAAAATGTCGTAATGTTTTGTTCCTGGAAGTAAATCGGGTTACGAAGAAAATCTGATGGTAGACATTTTTTCACACCGCCAAAAGAAACAAATCTGTTTGCGAAATGGGCGAGAGTTATTCCGTGGAAAGATAAGCAATTGTCGATCAAAAATAGAATCTGTGACGAGCGTTTTTCGGAAGATTTAATTATTATAAAGGCGGAGTGTTTCGTAGTGAACTATGAGAACGTGGAAATTAAAACCAGGATCAGTACCTCACAGTTTTCAAAATTTACCGAAATATATATCCACTGATGTAAAATCACGAAAGGCGCCCAGTAGGATACGGAATGAAGGCAGCCTTCCATGGTTACTTGTTCTATTTCGGGCCATCCTTACCGGTATCTAAAACGGAAAAAAAATCCGCCTTAATAATAATAGGCCTAAAATAATAATAGTTGTTGATTCTTTAGGGACTTGACGACATCGTGGTCACGTAGCCGCGTGTGTTTGGGTTTGTTTAGAATTCGTCTGATAACCTGTGTCATTATGATGTCTGTAGTAGTGTGTGTGTATTTGGAATTGAGATCGGATTTGGGTAGGAAGCGGCCGTGTCCTTCAGTTAGGTACCATCCCGGCATTTGCCTGGAGGAGAAGTGGGAAACCACGGAAATCCACTTCCAGGATAGCTGAGGTAGGAATCGAACGCGCCTCTTAACATTTTTTGCCTCACGAGGCTGAGTGAACACCGTTCCAGCCCTCAGACCAGTATTAAATTTATTGGCAGAGCTGGGAATCGAACCCGGACTTTCGTGGTGATAGGCAAGTGGCCAAGAATGAGTCGGACATATAATAATGGCCAACCTGCCAATAAAATAAACGGTCATCCTATTCTTCGCTTCCGTTACCGTCCTCCTGATCTTCGGATCTTGTTTCAATTTTGTCTTCAGTATCAGAGTCACAAATTCCTTTGAAATTACTGAATCATGAACTAGCTATTCGTTATCTTTCAGCAGAAGGCGACACGCTTCATCTGCATCCTTAGGTTTTCGTAAGGCGCAATCTCCTTACTGATATTAACTAAGGCAACATACTAAGCCAAATAATCGGTATAACAGCACACCTGCCACTCACTGGCAGAATGTAACATCATTGGGAGCGCTGGTACTATCAATCTCACGCTGACAAAATGTTACCTCTTCCATATGTACACAAACTACAGTTACTTAAGATAACCTGCTACACACTGCTTCGCTGTCCACGAACTGGGAAACAATGTCACTGAATTTCGTAACTCGCACGGCACTTCGCCACAATACCTCTGTCGCTCCGTGAAATCACACTCGCTCAAAACACAGGCAGTCCCATGTATGCTTCACTCCCTCGCTGTCAAGAGATTCGGCTTCATTGGGGGTTCGCAAGTCACCACACTTCTGTCGCTCAGGATAAACGCTCGCACTAGCTCGGAAAACACACACTCACTGCTTGACAGGTCGCTCTTATATAGCAGGCCGGTGACTCAATAAATGCTTCTAGACCCATCCAGGGTTTCCATCGCTGGCTGGGTCACCAATATTCTGGACAATCCCTTTGGCCTAGTAGTCCTGTTGCATAAGGCGCACGCAATACACTGAGGCAGAGCACAGCCCAGCCCTGGGGCGGTTGTGACTCATGCGGCGAGCGATGAAACAAACTCACAGCCGTAACAATATGCATATAGCCTACTCTTATTACCACAAAAATAGCTTTTCCCTCCCACATCTTTGTTGCTCATTTCCAGTACCGTAATAAAACTCGACGTTCTCAATATCTTGGTACGGTATTTATTAAAAATTTAAAACACAAAATAACCAAAAGGTTTTATCCAATATTTTACTTTATTTTAAGGGAAAAAAACACACTTAAAGACAAGGTTACAGTGCCAGAACATATAAATTGCCGGCCCCGTGGTGTTGGGGTAGCGCGCCTGCCTCTCACCCGGAGGCCCCGGGTTCGATCCCCGTCTCCGTCAGGGATTTTAAAACTAACGTGAGGGTTGGAACGGGGTGCACTCAGCCTCGTGAGGACAATTGAGTAGCTGTCTGACAGTGAGACAGCGCCCCGATCACGAATACCAAGATTAACGGCCGAGGGGACCCGACGCGCTGATCACGCGTCACCCCAATATCTGCAGGCCAAATGGCTGGGCAGCGGTCGCTTGGTCGGCCTTAGCCCGTCATGGGCTGGATAGTGCCAGGGGTTGACTTTTTTTTGTTTTTGAACATATAAATACCCAAAAAATACCCGGACGTCCATTTTCCTTTTCTTTTAGTTTTGAAGGATCAATATTGTTCCTGATTTCAATTTAAGGCATGAAATACCTGTGTTTCAGTCCTTGTTTGTCCAACACTTCATCAACACATCAAAAAGTGTTGTACAAAGCTCAAAAAACTGAAAATACCCTCATTTTGGGTATTTAAATGACCACTGGGTACATACCCAGGTGAATACCCAATTTATGTTTACCTTCCCGCTGGGTATTTTCCCGGCCCACATCACTACTGCTAGATACAAAACCCGGATTGCTCTGATGATCGCCAACCTTCTTAGAGGAGATGACACATGAAGATGATGATTTGTGGTTAATAAGTGTGTAAATATTTCATGTTATATTTGTTTTGCGTATTAGGATGAGGTGTTGACCAACTGCAAGGCATTTCTGTTAAATTGTTCCTTTTACTCTGTGAAATAGCCTCCGTGGCTTAGGCGGCAGCACGCCTGCCTCTCACCGCTGGATCCGTGGTTCAAATCCCGGTCACTCCATGTGAGATCTGTGCTGGACAAAACGGAGGCAGACAGGTTTTTCTCCGGGTACTCCGGTTTTCCCTGTCAAAATTTCATTCCAGCAACACTCTCCACTATCATTTCATTTCATCTGTCATTCATCTAATCATTGCCCCAGAGGAGTGCGTCAGGCCTCGGCAGCCGGCACAGTTCATATCCTCGCCGCTAGATGGGGGCTTCATTCATTCCATTCCTGACCCGGTCGGAGACTGGAAGCAGGCTGTGGATTTTCATTTTCACTCTGTGAAATAACTCCTCACCCAGCACACACTTGCTCCCTCAGTATCAAACTGTTGTAACCAGACTTTTTAGGTTACAGAGCTTGCTTTCAGTTTCTTTTGGTTGGTATTATTTTAGTTTTCAGGTTGCCAGCCATGGCCACCTATTGGTGGGGCACCACGGAGAATCTTGTGTGTTGTGGCATAGAGATTCTTTGTGTTGGTCCAGCAGTGGGTGGCAGGTGGCTTTGACTGAGGTCACAGGTAACTATGGTGATGTGATATTTTGTAGATAGTTTATTCCATACTGAATGGAGGTTATCTTGTGGAGAATAGGGTCGGAATGTTGAGATGAGAAGGTAATAGGATTCATAATGTCAGTAATTGAGGTCCGTATTGACTAACTATAAATTAGAATGAAAATAAAGGGATTCTGTCTTTCCAATACTTGTATTGAACCTACTCACAGGTACATGTTTCGAAGGTAAAACTCCTTCTTCCTCAGCCTATACATAAAAATAACAAAGATAAATTACCTGTATAAGAACATACGTTACATAAATAAAGATTTGTGAAATAAATAATATGAAGTTCAATTGTTTCCGTTTCTCCTTGGAAGATCTTCCAATTGGATATCCAGGCCTGGGTGCATTAAAAAGCCGCTGAGTCAGGCCGGTGTTGTGAGTCGCTATTTGGTTGCGTGATCGTTTTTCGAACTAGTCTCTATGCTGCCCTTGGAGAACATCATGGCAAAGAAATCAACATAATCCCTGCAGTAGTGCCATGACCCGCTGTATGTAGTGTGTTTGGGCGTGAACAACAGCAGATCAAAAACGTGTCTCAAACAAATATCACTCCTTTGCTTGTCCTAAGACATATTAGGTGAGAAGGGGAAAGGAAATAGAGGACGGGAATAAAAATTAAGGAAAAAATAAATGTGGAATGTTTATGAAGTGCCAATGGCTGTTGTTTTGGGGTGGATGAATGCGAAAAAAGAGAGATATAATCATTATTGAATTTGGAAAATAAATGGTATGAATGGTGGAATACAGCTGATCAATTTATCTATTACTATATAATGCGTCTATTAGTGTTCTGTATAAAATACTGGTTTCAAAAACTATTTCATTAAGATTGTGGGAAGGGTTAAATCTCTGTGCTTTGTCAATCTCTATTTGTTCCAGAATATTCATGAGTGTGCCTTTGTTTTCTTGATGTAAAATAACTAAATCGTTCTCTATTGTTGTGAATTTGAGCCCGGTTTCTCCCATATGGTTGCCTATCGCCGAAAAGTTATGTTTAGAGGCATTAACGTGTTCCAAAAATCTGGTGTTGAACCCTCTTCATGTTTGTCCCACGTAAATCGCGTCACAATCATTACATTTGATTCTGTAGATGCCAGAATTATTATATTTTGTTTTTGTTTTATTGAGAATATGCGAGTTGAAAAATTTATTGTGATTAGTGTTGTTGGTTCTGAAAGCTACTTTTACTTTATATTTTTTGAGTACACTAGTAACATTGTTGGTGGATTGATTCAAAAAGGTGAACATTGCAGTGGAAGGTTCTTTATCCTCTTGTGCTAATCTGGAAGCGGGTTTGTTCTTGATTTTGTTAATAATACTGTTAACATATTTTCTATTGAAACCATTAGCTTCTGCAATTTTGTTAATTATTGAAATTTCTTTAAGATATTCTATGTCAGACAGTGGGATGTTCAAAGCTCTGTTAATAAAACATGTGAAGGCTGCTCTTTTATGGGATGCGGGGTGGTTAGAATCTTGTCTAATAACAGTCCAATCAAGTTGAAGCGGCAGTTTCCACTTTGACTGCGTGTTGATCCACACTTGGTGTCTGCGGAAATGTGTGGACCTTGCTATAACAGACACCCTTGGGATCATAAATGTCTGCTAGAGAGGTTATGCTGCAGGCAGAGATACACCACTATGTCTTACGAATGCGCACACAGTACGTAATTAATATAAAAGTTGGAGCTTGTCTTTAGTGTGAATACAATGAAACGTGGCTAATTCGAGCTTCTATAATTCAAAATCTTCTTTAATTCGAATTTTTCTCTCGGTCCCTAGCATTTTATATACAATCAATGCTAAAAATCGTGGTTAATTCGAATTATACAGAGAGTTTAGTTTGTATGTAACGGAGACCCTCGCTTGCCCGCTCGCCCGCATTGCGCGCCTGTCTCCCGCCAGGCACGTTGGCGTTATGCGGCGCTTTCGCATCACTGAGTCATTGAGTGTAGGAATTTGTACTTAAATTTGTACTTCAATGTGACCAATTTTTTTGACGAACTGACTTACGGAGAGCGATTGTCAAATTACTTTCAACAAGATTCTGCCACTGCTCACACTGCCGAAGCATCCATGACAGAATTGCGTCGCATTTTCGGTACGAGGATTATAAGTCTGAACGTGTGACCCCCGCGAAGCCCAGACTTACATCACCATGTGACTTTTATTTGTGGGGGACGCTTAAAAATAGAGTGTATGCGAGAAACCCTCACACTATAAATGAGCTTAAAGACTATATTACAGCTGAAATACAGTCGATCGGTGCTGAGGAACTTCAGAGAGTAAATGCCAGTTTCATAAAAAGGTGCCAGCGATGTGTTGCAGTAAATGGCGAACATTTTCAGCACCAGCTGTGAACTAGGTAAGTACAAATTCCTATACTCAATGACTCAGTGCGGCGCTGGCGCCGCATAACGGCAAAGTGCGTGGCGGGAGACAGGCTCGCGCCACGGGCGAGCGGACAAGCAAGGGTCTCCGTTACATAAAAACTACACTCTCTGTATTTTGGATAATTCAAAGTTTTTACGTGTAAAAAGCCGACCAAGAGCCAAACAGTTGGGTCAGGAATTCCCGAAAAACGACAAACTTCATCACAGAACTTAGGTGGTTTTATTTTTTGAAAGTAGAAATGACGCAAGTGATTCTGTTTTCCGTTCCTTAAATCTTTTGTGATGGCCGAGAGACTTAATTGTAAGGAAACAGGTCAAAATCTCAAACTTTTTTGAAAAACTGTAGAAATCTCTAAGACTTAACTAGATTGCTGGACGGAGTGTCGTTAAATAGGTGAATAGTACATTTTGGTTTTACTTTGTCATTTGAAACAGTTGAGGTTAATCACGATCCAGTCACAACAACAGTGTCTTTATCTGTTAATCTGCTTTGTTGAACGTAAATCATTATGTAAACGTAATACAATATATTTCTCTATTCTTTTCAAAGAACTTTCTTAATTCGAATATTTTTACTGGTCCCTTGAGGTTCGAATTATTATCCAAGTTCATGTTATTGGCAAATGACTGTGACACTTAGGTTATGTTTGGTGGCAGAAGCTGAATCTCTGGACGGGCGGCTTCGGTGGCGTAGTTGGTAGCATGCTGAGCTTCTATGCCCAAGGTCGCGGGTTCAAACCCGGCCGAACTCAGCAGATTTTTTAAGAGCGTTAAAATCCCTCAGTATGCCTTCCTTCGGAGGGGAAGTAAAGCCGGCGGTCCCATGTCGTAGATTTATGGCATGTAAAATAATCTTCCACTAACTACACTTGTGTGAAACAAAATTTGTAGGTTAGAATTGATAACGCTCTATTAGCTCCAACGTTCGCCACCAGGTGCTGACTGCGATGCCATCTAGTAACCAAGTTCACAGCTAGGTGTCGTGGACGGTAACATTTGGTAGCAAAAGTAGGAACTACTTGAAATTGATTGTCTGCAGTCCTTACTTGAATTACAGACAACACACGCTAATACAGTCATCACAATTAACACCAGTTAACAGACAGATTCTACATACACCCAAAGTACACGGGGCTACGCAGCCCCTAAACTGAAGAACCAACCAATGTCTGGACGTTATGCCACGTTATCAAGGAAGAGCAGAACTTTTCTGTCGAATCAGATCTTTGATAACTTTTGTCGCTGTAAGGTGGATTCTGTAAATCTTTTCCATGATATTATTAGCCTTATTGAGATTTTACAAACTACTGGTGTAGATGTTGGTGATCTACGTATCACTCAACTATACCGGAACCAAACGGCGGAGATCAGAATTGAAGGTGCTACGTCTGAAGACAGAGTCATACGAAGAGGTGTCCACCAGGGATGTGTTCTGTCTCCCCTCCTTTTTAACATTTACTCCGAGGCTGTGTTCACAGAGGCTATCGAAGACGTAAACCTGCGACTTAAAGTCAATGGTTAAGTCATCAACAACATCCGTTTTGCTGATGTGTTAGCAGATAATCCTGGTGATCTTCAAATTATCGTCAATAACATCCTAGGGAGGCATATGGTTTATTCATGAATATTAACAATACCAAGTTGATTCCCGATGTGTTAGCAGATAATCCTGGTGATCTTCAAATTATCGTCAATAACATCCTAGGGAGGCATATGGTTTATTCATGAATATTAACAATACCAAGTTGATTGTCTTCCCGAAAACACCAGAACAGGCCTCCCTTTACATCAACAATACTATCGTTGAACAAGTAAATGAACATTGTGACTCAAAAAATAAAATACTATCCAGGATTGGGCAAGCAAAAAACATGTTCAACAGCATGATAAATGTATTCATTAGTAGAGATCTCAACCTTCAGCTTAGAATTCGTATGTTACGTTATGTATTTCCTGTCCTTCTGTATGGTTTCGAAGGTTGGACGCTCAATCCATTGATGGAGAGGCGGATTGAATCCTTTGAAATGTAATTGTACAGAGGAATACTAAGAATATCCTGAGTGGAAAAGAAATCAAATGAAGAAGTCCTTAAAATCTGTAACAAGAACAAGGAACTTCTAGTTACCATCAAGGAACGTAAGCTTAGTTACCTTGGGCACATCATGAGAGGCGAACGATATAAACTTCTCCAGCTTATAATTCAAGGGAAAATTGGTGGACAAAGATCTGTAGGAAGACGGAGAAGATCACGGCTTAAAGACTTGCGCCGATGCACAGTGGGAACAAAATTACTTTTACGTTTTAATCATGAATTTAGAGTGAAAGCAACGTATATAATTTGTTTACTTCATAATAAACATCAGATAAGACCTTTTTTTAAGCTACGTGTACACATGCAAGAAATTGTCTGTGACTAGGAGTTGGATAGAGCATTCAGTTATCTCTTCAGAACAATTTTCTACTCCTAATCAGGCGCGGATCTAGAGTTTGGTTTTGGGGGGGGGGGTCAGAGAATCGATCTAGAGTTTGGCCTTGCGGGGGGGGGGGGGGTCAGAGAATCGAAATTGTTAAGAAAAATGGTATCACTAAAAACGCAATCACAAAATAACCAAACGTACAAAACCAGACCAATTTTTTTGCAAGCTACATGGATAGAAATTTGATGCGTTTAGCGCACCAAAAATATTCGTACAAATTGCAACGGCGTGTTTTGCGACTTTTACATCGAGCTTCGAGAAAAGGATCAAGGTACGTTACAGTTTCGGCAAGTCGAGTTGGTACCGACAAAGGGAGAAAGTCACAGCTTATATTGCCAACCAAGCTTGCGGTTTGGAGGTCGGCAAAAATTTTTGGTGCGAAAAAAGCCCCAGTTTCCTATCCGTGCATTGCTGCACATTCATCGTGACATCACTATAAACATCGATTCGGTAATCATAAGGTTTGCTAAACAAAATAGACGAGTTGATTTTGTTGTATAACTAATAGTTTTTATACAAGAGGTTTGAAGTTTTAAATATGTACAGTTGTAATAGAACATAATAATTCCAATAAAGATAATTCAGTATTGAATAAAATGAAAAAAAAACTGTTTTTCAGTTAAAATTCGTTAAGTTTTATTTGTCTGGTAATTGTGTTTTCGTTTTTTGAGTTTGCAAAAAAAATTGGTCTCCGTTTGGGGGGGGGGGTCATGACCCCCGTGACCCCCCCCCCCCCCCCTTGAATCCGCGCCTGCTCCTAATTTACTTTTAACAAAGTCACCAAGTTCCACTTTTGACATAATCGTCTAACTCAGTGCTTCAAACAGTTGTAAACGTGTGAGAACCGGTTGCGCGGCATCTTCTAAAACGTAAAATAACTAAGTTAGTTGCAAAAAGATGCAAAAAATCTTTTAACAGGCGTAAAATACAAGACATTATCTACATTTTAACATTAAGTAGAAAGTGACACAGAGTGACGCGACATACTAAAAATCTAAGTGAAAATATAATTTTAAAAATAATAGTTAAATATTATATAATGCAAATATAGCTAAAATTACGTAACAATTACGCCCATTAATAACTGAGGCTGGATTTAGACAGCTCCTTAACCCGGTCCATGAGGCAATTTTAATTGGCTACATGGATAACTCTTGCCAGGCACGTCCACGTCGCGGGGGTGGGCAACGGTACTGTAATATACCATGGAACTACAGTACCGGCTAAGTTCTGGTGAGGACCCAGTCCTATGGGGTATAACATAGGCCCCGTGCACAGGGTTACGTGCGAAGACCTCAACGGAATCTGCAGCGGAGAAGATGGACTTCGGAACGGTGGAGATTGCGGAAGAGGCAACCCAGTACTCAGGGAATAGTAAGAGTACAGCATCAATCGGCAGCGTCTGTTTCCCAGGTTAGGGGCGGCTGCAAGGGCGTCTGTTTCCCATGTTAGGGGCGGCCTGTATAATAGCTGGCAGTAGCTTCATAAAATGCCTTTGGGAGTGGCGACCCCATCGTAATAATAGCCTAAAATGGAAATGGCACTTCGAATGAATCGGAAAAGGTTAGGGCGTACCCTGCAGGCGACGCGCAGTTCTTTTGGTACTGGGGGAACTGTGAGAAATGGGCGACCAGTAACCGAAATGAAAGTGGGAATCATGAATGTCATGACCCTGACAGGCAAAGTGGAGGAGGTGGTAGACTTCATGGAGAGGGAGAATGTTGGATTGATGGGGCTGAGTGAAGTGAAATGGAAAGGTAAAGGAAGGAAGAAATTGAGGAAAGGATATACATTATACTGGAGTGGTGGCCAAGAGGCCAAAAATGGCGTGGGACTGATAACCTCGAAACAACTGGAGGAGTATGTTGAAGTGGTCGAGTGTGTGAGTGACAGAATAATGAAAATTAGAATGAAGATGAAAAATGACGTGATGGACTTCATACAAGTGTATGCACCACAGACTGGATACAGAGAAGAAGATATTGAAGTATTCCTGGAGGATGTAGAAAGAGTAATTTCAGATATAGAAGTGGTGATCATGGGAGATATGAATGCACAAGTCGGAAACGAGAGACAAGGAAAGGAAGAAGTCATTGGACCATATGGATATGGGAAAAAGAACCGGGAAGGAGAGGAACTTGTAAACTTTTGTGAAAGGAATGGACTGATAGTGGGTAATTCATGGTTTCGGAAGAAAAACAGCAGGAAAATTACGAGATATGGTTGGGGCGATAGAAGAACAAAATCAGTAATAGACTACTTTCTGGTGGAAAGGACTAATCGCAGAAAGCTGATAGATGTGACAGCTTTACCAGGAGAAGCATTTGATGGGGACCATAGAGCTGTGGTGGCAAAATTTAGATGGGAAAAATTGGAAAACCTAAAGGAGATCAGAGAAAGTAAAATAAAAGTATGGAAATTGAAAGACAAAACCGTACAGGAAGATTTTCAGGAGAGATTGAAGCAACAAATCCCAGTTACTGAAGTGGAAAACATAGAAGAGGAATGGTCTCACTTTAAAAAGGCATTTGTTGGTGCAGCAGAGAGTGCTTGTGGTAGGACGTCAACAAGAGTGAAAGAGAAGGAGACACCATGGTGGAATGAGGAAGTGAGGAAAGCAGTGAAAGAAAAGAAGTCTGCATGGAAAGAATGGAACCGAGATCAAACAGAAGAAAGCAAAAGGAAGTATCACGACAGCAAACGTAGGTGTAAGAAAGTGGTAGGAGAAGAAAAGAAGAAAAGTTGGGAAGAATTTACACGAAGAATGGAAACAGATGTAAGTGGCAGTAAAAGGATGCTGTATGGGCTTCTAAGAAGTAAGAGGAAAGAAAGAGTTACTACAAAGCTAGTGAAAAAGGAAGATGGAGAGTTGTTAACACACCCTGAAGAGATAAAGGGACGATGGAAGGAGTATTTCGATAAGCTTTTGAATGTGAGCAATGGTACTTGTGAGATGGAAGTGACACAACCTGACGACTCTATAACAGAAGATGATATAACAATGCTGGAGGTGGAATTAGCAGTACAGAAAATGAAGATGGGAAAAGCAACAGGGGTGGATGGAGTCAGTGTAGAAATGATAAAGGCTGCTGGACCTGTTGGTATGCAATGGCTGTATCGACTGCTAAAGTGTGTGTGGAAATGGAAATGTGTACCAGAAGACTGGAAGAAAGGGCTAATAATACCAGTGTTTAAGAGGGGGACAAGAAGGTGTGTGATAACTATAGAGGGATCACCCTCATATCACAGATAGTAAAAATACTGGAAAGGATATTAGAAAGAAGAATGAGAAGAAAGGTGGAAGGAGAGTTGCAAGAGGAACAGTATGGCTTCAGGAGTGGAAGATCCACAGTGGACCCAATCTTTAGCTTGAGGCAGGTGATGGAAAAGAACTGGGAATATGGAGAGGATTTGATCATGACTTTCATAGATCTAGAAAAGGCATATGATAGTGTCCCCAGAGAGAAGGTATGGGAAACCATGGTTAAGAAGAGACTGGGAAGAGAAATGTTGGAAATGGTGCAAGCAATGTACAACAACTGTGTTAGCAGGGTACTGACCCCAGTTGGAAAGACAGATTGGTTTAGGAACAAGACTGGACTAAGACAGGGGAGTGTGCTGTCACCTCTCTTGTTCATAATGGTGATGGATGAAATAGTAAAGGAAACAAAGGAAGCATATGAACATAAAGAAATGAAGTTACTGTTATTTGCAGATGATATTGTGGTCTGGGGAAGGAACACCGAAGAAGTGCAAAAACAACTAGATGCACTGAACGAAAATATTCAGAAGTATGGCCTGAAAATCAGTATAGAGAAAAGCAAGACCATGGTGATGACAAGAGGGGAAAGACAAGGAAAGGGCACTGTGAAAATTGGAAGTCAGAGTTTGGAAATTGTGGACACGTTCAAATACCTAGGAAGTGAATTGATGCAAACTGGTAGGTTGGACATGGAGATTGGCAGGAGGGTACAGCAGAGCAATGCATTCTATCAAAGTGTAAGAAAACTTGTTTGGGATAAGGAAGTACCAAGGAAAAGCAAGGAGGTAATGTATAAAGTGTACTATGTACCCATATTAACTTATGCAGCTGAGACTTGGACCCTGACAAGCAGGCAAGAGAGTAGAATCCAAGCCAGTGAAATGAAATTCCTAAGAAGTATGATAGGAAAGACAAGGAAAGACAGAGTGAGGAATGAAGATGTTAGGAAGGAAGTTGGGATGGGAAAACTAAATGAGAGAATTGTGAAGAATAAACTAAGGTGGTTTGGACATGTAAAGAGGATGGAGGAAAATAGAATACCAAGACAGATGCTGGAGGCGAAGTGCAAGGGTAAGAGACCAAGAGGAAGACCTAGAACAAGGTGGATGGATTCAGTGAAGAACGGCGTAAGAAAAAGAAATCTGGACTGGGACAAGATCGTGGAAGAAGAATGGTGGAAGGAAAGAGGAAAGTGGAGAAGTGCCATAAATACCCCGACCCGGCAGGAGCTGGATAAGGGGAAATGATGATGATGATGATGATGAATAACTGAAACCCGTTACAAAGATCATACCTTCAGCTCTATGTTCCATCTTAAAGCATCACACTAACGACAAAGACAACCAAACCACAGCCACTTACATTCACCCTCCAATTCAGACTGCTCGAACAGTGGTGACAGATTTACACTAAGATGCGTTTACTGTATATACCAGAATAGTGTGCGGCAATTATTTGAGAATGGTGTAGAAGTAATAAATTTTGAATTTTTTATTATGGAAATAAATAATTTTGTCCTCCTAGATTTTGATTTTGACCCACTGTGCGATGGTATGGGTAAGCCTCCGTGGCTTAGGCGGCAGCACGCCAGCCTCTCACCGCTGAGTCCGTGGTTCAAATCCCGGTCACTCCATGTGAGATCTGTGCTGGACAGAACGGAGGCAGACAGGTTTTTCTCCGGGTACTCCGGTTTTCCCTGTCAGAATTTCATTCCAGCAACACTCTCCACTATCATTTCATTTCATCTGTCATTCATTTAATCATTGCCCCAGAGGAGTGCGTCAGGCCTCGGCAGCCGGCACAGTTCATATCCTCGCCGCTAGATAGGGGCTTCATTCATTCCATTCCTGACCCGGTCGGAGACTGGAAGCAGGCTGTGGATTTTTTGTGCGATGGTATGGACCAGTGGCGTGTGGTGGAATTTTACTTAGGATAAGCAATGGTTTTCTTCATTGAATCATTGAAGACCCAGTTGTAGAAGTTTGGGATGTTTTGAACTTAGAAAGTAAATCTATCTCAATTGAAATCAATGATAAATGTTATACGTTTAGTTAAAATACCGAATACAAGCTTTCACTGCCGTGGTAATAGGCCTACTCAATTGAGGAGTTGGACGACTTCCTAATAAAATTAATATTTTTTTCTCAAATTTACCGCACATCACACGCTGCCATCTCTAGACCCAAGTCCCGGTGCCATATTTTTACAGATTTCTCACGCCTACTTGTGTAAACAAAAACGTCTACTGCATACCCTACTCCCTTATATTGCATTAGACAACATTATATCGCTGAACTATAAAAATGACGGCCTACCACTGTAAAACAATCGCACGTTTTAACACAGCAAATAAAAAAATGCTGTTTTGCACAAACACTGACATGCTTTTTCATTCTATAATGAGCGAGTAAACACACTATCTTTGAAAACTGACCGCTCCTTGTTTTCGGCCTACGGTATGCAACTTAAGGAATTGCTTCCTAGCCTTCGCTTTCACTCACCCTGTAGTACCAAGAAATACCAAAAGAGGGCATGTCACGCTATTGTGCTGCTGCAAGCGACTCCGCAAGGAACTCGCAGTAGGCATCAAAGAACAACGAAGTGTGAATGGGTTCATTAAAACAATACAGGACACAGAGACTGGAATATCACTATAACCAAAGTAAATAATTATTGTACCCGTCATTATTTTACTTGGGTAAGCAATGCTTACCTTACATCCATGGAATACACGCGCCTGGTATGGACGCACATCCATCGACATCTTCACCAAGCAGCTGTTAACCGTGTAATCATAATAAATTGGATCTCCAACCTTCGTAGGGAGGGTCTTGAAGAAGAGGACTATAGTGCCGTGGAACCTGCACCAGCGTTTGCTAATTTAACTAATTTTAGCTGGAGCCCTGTGGGACGAGTCTTACTTGCGTTGGACACAAGTCATATTGTGAATTATGAATGGAGAAATGGATAATAATGGACAAGTTAACGATGGCACATTTCCAATCGTTTCGCAACTGCACAACTGAACTTAACGAGTCACCACGGAGAAGAGAACGTTGCACAGTGGGTCAAAATCGAAATTTAGGAGGTCAAAATTATAAAAATCAAAATTAATTACTTCTACAGCATTCTCATACAATTGCCGCTCACTATTCTGGGATATAAACTCATCTTAGTGTAAATCTATCACCACTGTTCGAGCAGTCCGAATTGGAGGGTGAATGTAAGTGGCTGTGGTTTGGTTGCCTTTGTGGTTAGTGTGATGCTTTAAGATGGAACATGCAGCTGAAGGTATGATCTTTGTAACGTGTTTCAGTTATCAATGGGCGTAAATGTTACGTAGGTTCAGCTATATTTGCATTATATAATATTTAACTATTATTTTTAAAATTATATTTTCACTTAGATTTTTAGTATGCCGCGTTACTCTGCGTCACTCTCTACTTAATGTTAAAATGTAGATAAAGTCTTGTAGTTTACGCCTGTTATAAGATTTTTTGCATCTTTTTTCCAACTTACTTAGTTATTTTACGTTTTAGAAGATGCCGCGCAACCAGTTCTCACACGTTTACAACTGTTTGAAGCACTGGGTTCGACGATTATGTCAAAAGTGGAACTTTGTGACTTTGTTAATAGTAAATTAGGGGTAGAAAATTGTTCTGAAGTGATAACTGAATGCTCTATACAACTCCTAGTCATAGACAATTATTCCTTGCATGTGTAGACGAGCTTAAAAAAAGGTCTTAACTGATGTTTTTTATGAAGTAAACAAATTATATACGTTGTTTTCACTCTAAATTCATGATTAAAGCGTAAAAATAATTTTGTTCCCCTAGATTTCGATTTTGTCCCACTGTGCGTTGGTGGGCTACTGGACATGAGTCATATCTTACCCACGCGACTGTATCTGTCAATTAGCAAGCTGACAGTCTGATGTACTCGTAGTTTCCATCTCGTGCACCGGCTCTCGTATCTTGAAAGGCTTATACATGGTTTGCTAACGCGAAATAAAGATGATCGGTTTTGGGCCCACTACTTTTTCTTCTATATATCAACGATATAACACAGAACGTTGATTCTCATAAGGAAATTTTGTTCGTGGACGATACAACTCTCGTAATAAAAGGTGAAACTAAACAGGTCTTACAGCAGTCTGCCGACTCTGTTACAGAAGTGTTAACCAAATGGTCTCAAGATAATCGCCTCATAATAAACTATAGAAAAAACAGTATGTCTAAATTTCCACACTATACAGAATAGGAATCCTGCGACGCCCAATATAACATTAAATGGTCATCAAATAGAAAATAAATCAGAAACAAAGTTTTTAGGACTATGGATACAACATGACTTGAAATGGAATAAACATATACAATATCTGAATACTAAAGTGAACTCGATGTGCTTTGCGTTACGTATTTTGAAAACCTGCACTAGCACGCACACGTTATGAAATACTTATTTTGCTTATTTCCATTCATACTTAATGGGGTCATAATTTGGGGTATGTCATGAGATGTACTAAGCACGTTTAGGATACAAAAGAAGGCGATTCGAATTATGGCAAATGTAAAGACTAGAGAATCATGTAGACCTCTGTATAAAGATTTAAACATTCTCCCACTGCCCTGCATTCATATCTTTGAAAGTATTATGGTTTTTAAAAAGAATTTAATGAATAAAGACGTTTTACTTAAAACAAACAATGATGTTCATAGACATAACACAAGGTAAGATCAAAACATTCATATTTCACACACACACACACACACACACACACAAGCATATATCAAAAAGAACTTTTCACACAGGAGTTAAATTATACAATAAACTACCCCCAGTATATAAAATTTGCCCCAAAAATAAAAATCTTTGAAAGAATGTTGAAAGCTTATCTGCAGTGCCATTGTTTTTACTCTGTAGTTGAATCTCTTAGCGTATAGGAGCGATTGAATCTATACTTATATTTTGCTTTCCTATTTTAATTGTAATACCAAGCTGTAAGTTGTTGTATGTATAGAATTAAGTTTTCATATTGTGATAATAGAGTAAGGTGTAAATAGTTGTCCAATAAGATTGTATCTCTTAAGATCTGTTATTATAATAAGTTATAAATAGTTATAGTATTAGTAATTTATAGATGTAATTTCTGACGTGTCCTATATCAAAAATGTATTGTATACATGTAATTGATCAAATGGATAAATAACAAGAAGTTCCGTGACGAACTAAAGAGCCTACTTTTCTTAAAATTTAAGAATCATGCCAATGATTAATCTATATGGATGTATCTAGAATAATGACGAAATAAAGTTGGTAATATCGAAATTATTAATTAGTTCGAAATACTGTATACCTGGCATAATGTAGCCTAATAGAGAACTACAGTTGGCAGCCCTGGTGACTACATATATATTCTTAGTTCCTTGTCTTAAGGTACAGAATACAAAATTTGGTTGAAGTTCAATGGATAGCATGGACGTTACATGCAGTTAAACATTGGATCTAACAGCGCGCGTAAAATCATGTTGGCAACAATGACATACATGTATTGGCCAGAAATAATCTGAAATAATATGATCTATTATTGTGTCAATTTTGAATGAAATCCATTAGTTAGTATAGAAGTTACATGCATTTTAAAATTGGACCTCTCAGCAGGCTTATAATCATGTTGGTAGCACTGACGTATATGTTACTCCAAATTAATACAGAATGTCAGGTACTATGCGTGTGCATAGTTTAAAGCTGTCGGCTTGCATACTTTCTGATATATTGGTATTTGGATAAGAAAATAGAGAGAGAGCATTTATTAACAGTTGGCAGCCCTGGTGGCTTTTAAGAATACGCTCAGTCATATCTGTTTATGTACACATAGCACATACGAAATTTGGTTGAAATCCAATTGATAGTGTAGAAGTTATATGCATTTAAAAATTGGTCCTATCAGCAGGCTTATAATAATTTTGGCATCACTGCTATGTACCCAGGTATGGCCTCCTGGAAATTTAACTGAAATATTATGATCTATACGTGTGCCAATTTTGAAATAGCTCCCATTCATACCTTCCAAGATATCCAACATGGAGCTCAAATTTAAATTGCGTTTTTTCAGCAGTTGGTCGCACTGACATAATTTTCAAATATGGCCGTGAGATATTCAGGTATAGATCTTTACTCCTACCAATTTTTTTTCGATTGCTGCAGCCGTTTGAGAGTTGATATGGGTGGGGGGGGGGGGGACACACACACACACAGCCAGTCAGACACACATTTGCCCGATCTCATAAGTCTACTTTTTCCTCCTTTTTGCAAAATGTAAAAAGTACCGGTAGGCTAAAAATCTAATCTAATCTAATGGACCACGCATTCGCTGAGTTTCAGACCCGATAGTCATCTTATCCTCAGTAGATGTTTGTGCCTTCAACATTCAAGCGGTAGTGTGTTCATATTATCAACTCAAAATAAATTAATCGCTCATTGTTGAAAGGCACTAAGTCCACAGTTTTAGCCTATTTTCATTTATGAAAAAATAGGCTTATGAGATCACCTTCTGTCCGTGTGTCTGCCTGTGTGTGCGTGTGTGTGTGATGGTGTGTGTCCCTCCCTAATAATTTCTAAACGGCTGGAGCACTATTCCGGACGACCCCGACCGTGTCCTTCAAATGTTGTTACGTCTCACCAATCCAACATGGCGGTTGTGCGAAATATTTCACCAGCATTCAATATCTCCGAAACTATTACCGATATAACCCTGGATTTTTTACGGTGATAAAGGGAACTACTAGAAGTTCACCTATGTGACTTTTGAAAACCTGGTAACTACAAAACCAACATGGCGGCCAAGCGAAGTTGTGACTTTTAAATAGACGTTTCTCGCGATTTAACCAACCAAACGCAATACAACTTGGTACAGTATATGTTTCTACACATTGTAATGCACCGACATCTAACTTCGTTCAATTGTTTACATAACCTCAAGATGGCGGCTGTGCGAATTATTTTACCGGTATTCTATATCTCTGGAAATATTAGCGGTATCACCCTGAAATTTTGTACGGAGATAAAGGGCACTACTGGAAGTTCATCTATGAGACTTTCAAAAACCGTTTAACTACGAAACAAACATGGCGGCCAAGCGAAGTTAAAAATTTTAAATAGACCTTCCTCGCGATTTAATGATCCAAACGCAATGAAACTTGGTACAGGAAATGTTTATACACATTGTAATGCACTTATTTGCATAACCTCAAGATGGCGGCTGTGCGAATTTTAATATTAAGTTTTTATTTCTTGTGTCGTAATCATGCGATCGAAGTGAAAGTTTGAATAACGAACCTACGCAATAATTTTCCTTTAATGGTACATGACTATACATATAACAATCCAACATGGCGACCATCCGAAATATTTAGGCGGCTCTGAATATCTACGAATCTATTAGAGAAATCAAACTGAATATTTTTATATTCATAGGGGCTATGAACATAAGTTCACCTATAGGACATTCAATAACCTAGTGATCACAAATTCAACATGGCGGCGACGCGAAGTATAAATGGACGTTTCTCGCAATTTAACCATCCGAGTGCAGTGAAACTTGGTACAGTAAATCCTTATACAAATGTTAATCCACTGGCATCTAATTTATTTCAATTGTTTCCATAACCACAAGATGGCAGCTGTGCGAAATTTTAAAATCTCGTTTTAACTTCTTGTGTCCTAATCATGCGATAGAAGTCTGAATGCTACACGTACACAATAATCTTCATGTCACAATACATAACTCTAGGACCTACATATATAAAAATCCAACATGGCGACCTTCCGAAAAATTTAGTCGGTTCTCAATATCTACGAATCTATTACAGCAATCAAACTGAAATTTTGTATGTTGATAGTGGCAATTAACATAAGTAGGTTATATGAAAATAGGCTCTATAGTTCTTCACGGAACTACTTGTTGACAAATCCATTTTACCGTGATTTTGCGTCCTAGGAAGCAAGATACATGTTTTGGCGTTGAATGGAACCATGTCCTGGCAACGCTTGTGCTATTACCACAGCCGTCAAGTTAGTTATTTCGTGTTGAAAGGAACTTGTTGTCGACCAAAGTATTATGTGCACTCGAGTTTGAAGGTTGGTTGTTAAGTAACCAATAGACTTACATAAAATCCAATAACATCATCATTTTCGTCGTTCTATTTTACGTTAGTTCATGTAGGTTTGGAATTTTAAATTAAATTTTAATATTTTTTTTATCGCAGTTGGAACACAAAAAGTGCCCGTTATTAAGCGTGTTTCAACCATGCGTCACATTTAAGAATTATCTCAAAAACCCGTCATCAGATCGAATCCAAATTTTAACACAATATACATTGGAATGTTGTATAACTGGTTTATTAATTTCAAAATTTTGTGTATCCAAGAAACAGAGTTGTTATCATTTTTGTAAGGTAACTTTTTCTCGGCTCGGGGTGGTTGGAAAATGTAGTTCTTGGTCGCATTGTAATCCTTATGCATCAAAAGGTTATGTTGTATGACTGTGAAATACGTAAATTATTTCACTTATTTTATAACTGTTTGTATTTGTTCGGGGAAATAAGGCATGGTTCTCCAGCTAGCCGCTCCGGGAAAAGCTGTACAGCGTTGCTGAGATGGAGCCCCTCACTTCCGAGCGAGGTGCGCCATGCCGCGTGATGGACTCCCATCTCGGCAACGCTGTACAGCTTTTCCCGGAGCGGCTAGTTGGTGAATCATGCCTTATTTCCCCCGAACAAATACAAACCGATATAAAATAAGTGAATTAATTTACGTATTTCACAGTCATACAGCTTAACTTTTTGATGATTAACGATTACAACGCGACCAAGAACTACATTTTCCAACCACCCCGAGCCGAGAAAAAGTTACCTTACAAAAATGATAACAACTCTGTTTCTTGGACATACAAAATTTTGGAATTAATAATCCAGTTATACAACATTCCAATGTATATTGTGTTAAAATTTGGATTCGATCTGATGACGGGTTTTTGAGATAATAATTCTTAAATGTGACGCATGGTTGAAATACGCTTAAAAACGGGCAATTTTTGTGTTCCAAATGCGATAAAAGATATTAAAATATAAACTAAGAATTCCAAGCCTACATGAACTAACGTAAAATAGAACGAAGAAAATGATGATGTTATTGGATTTTATGTAAGTCTATTGGCTACTTCACAAACAACCTTCAAACTCGAGTGCACATAATATTTTGGTCGACAGTAGTCCAGCTGTTAGTGCGTTTCAACACAAAGAAAATAACAATTATTACATTCATGTTATCTTCTTTTTTTTTTCAGACTTCCGGTTACGTATGTTCATTTAGAATGAAGGAAATAAACTAATAATGTGAATGATATTCATCGCTGAAAAGTTCTGCTCTTTCCATGTTAAAATGGACTAAGTCCAGTTACATATTTTGTCAATAAAATTGTTAGTAACATACGGAACAATACTATTTTTTTTTATATCGGCGTGTGTGTGTACTTTCCACATACAAAAAGCTTGCCACGGTGGGTGAGTAGATAGCGTGTCGGTCTACTAACCGCAAGATTGCAGGTTCGCTCCTGGCCGTGGTAAGTGATTTTTGAAAGGTGGCAAAAATACTACACGCATGTCATACGATGTTGGCATGTCAAAGAACCCATTCGAATTCAGTAGGCTGTGTTCATAATGGCAAAATTAATCTCTGGAGTTTCCGCCAACACGAAGTTCCTCATTTTTCTACTAGAAAGCGCCATAGTGTTCAAGGAGCTTAGATATCTAAGCACCTTGACGTTCATAGTGATTCAAGGAACAACGAAATTCGACATGCAAGCTACCCTCAGGGTGTTAATTACAAAGCTTGCATCTGGCACCCAAGGCCATACGATATTATTATTATTATTATTATTATTATTATTATTATTATTATTACATACAAAAAACTACGTCTCATATTACAGTACAAGAGCGGAAAAACAGTTTCTTGTTTTTATCTCAAAACTAAAAAAATTGTACTTAGTGCATTTCGACAACGAGCGATTCAATTGCATACGTGAAATATTTCCGACACACAGAACCTTTTGAAAATGCTGGATGGATGCAAATTGTTAATAAGCCTGTATTGTCGTCATGAGCAGTCGATGAGTTGTTACATGTTTGATGAAAGGCGTCGGGTGCTCATGGCGGCTTTACTGGTTGTTCATCGTCTGGCTGGAGCCTGGTGTGTCCACAGCGAGGAGCACAAGTCGACTGGATCTACTGCACCTGTCGACAGAGCGACCAGTTCAACTACAGCATTTTCGCCTTTTGTATATGTTTAATTATTTTTTATTGATGATTGTTGCATTCATAAGAGTTCAATTGATGCTTGTTGTTGTTTGAGTATTCAGTCTTTTGACTGGTTTGATGCAGATCTCCATGTCCCCCTGTTCTGAGCTAATTGTTTCATATCTACATAGCTACCACACCCTACGTCCGAGGGAATCTGTTTTAACATATTCTAACCTTGGTCTACCCCTACAGTTCTTGTCCTCGACCCTTCCTTCCATAACTAAGCTTGCTATTCCTGGGTGTCTTAGTATGTGTCCTACCAACCTATCTTTTCTCTTCATTAGCAGTCGCCAGAAACATCTCTCCTCTCCCACTTGTCTTAATACCTCTTCATTTGTAACCCTATCTACCCATTTGATCTTCATCATTCTCCTGTAACACCACATTTCAAACGCTTCAATTCTCCTCTGTTCTGCTGTACCAATAGTCAAGTTTCACTTCCATAGAGCGCCACGCTCCAGACAAAGGCTTTCAAAAATTACTTCCTAACACCTAAATCTATATTCGATGTCAACAGATTCCTTTTCTGTAGAAATGCTTTCCTTGCCTGAGCTAACCTACTTTTTATATCCTCTTTGCTTCGTCCATCACTGGTTATTTTCTTTCTATGTAACAGAAGTCTCCTACTTCCTTCAGTTTTTCACCTACCAATTTGATGTCCATAGAGGATTCCGATTTATTTCGGCTGCAATCCAATATTTTTGTTTTACATTTATTAATTTTCATCATGAATTCTTTCCTCAAGACGGAGTCCATACCATTCAAAAACTCATTCAAATCCTCAGGTGTGTCGGCCAAGATGACGATGGCATCGGCAAATGTCAGAGTTGAAATTATTTCTCTTTGAATCTTCACTCCAACTTTAAATTTTTCGACTTTTTCCTTCATTGCTTGTTCAATGTAAAGATTCAAAAAAATATGGGAGATGTTGCAGCCTTGCCTTACACCGCTGCGTAGTCAAGGCTACTATTGTTACTGCGGAGAGAGCGGTGGGCATAGTTTAGACTGGGACCGGTGTCGGACAATTTTCACATTTCGGCAGACTATAACTTTGGAACGGTAAGTCGGAGGAAAAAAATGTTTCAATAAATGTTGTAGACAATTTTGAGAGGAACAAATTTCTGATTCGCTCTTTTGTGAACAAAACATTTTTTCTAGGACAAAAAGTGAACCTCTGCATTTCAAAGCGTATGACATGACCTCAATGAGACAAATTGTAGGTGGTAATGTCCTCTAAATTTTCCGTTCAAAAATCTTTCTTTAAAATACGTTGATTCAGAGAAAAATGCTTTTCAATTTTGTATTTTTTTAGTT
Source organism: Meconema thalassinum (assembly GCA_946902985.2). Classification (NCBI taxonomy): domain Eukaryota; kingdom Metazoa; phylum Arthropoda; class Insecta; order Orthoptera; family Tettigoniidae; genus Meconema; species Meconema thalassinum. Next base: position 227,741,411 of record OX336395.1, on the reverse strand, counting down.
TTCCGACAAAATGATCGTGCAAATTATTCTGAAATTTAGAGTTAAGCTGTTCTTGTGCTTTTCTAACGATTTACTAAAAGCCAACCATAGCACGGTTTTTGGGACAAAATGGGTTTCTTCTGTGCAGCTGTACTGTACTGTACTGTACAGTGTGTTTGCCTGGTCATCGACTGGAGGCGTGGGCGGTCTGCTCTGTGTGGGGGCCTCCTTGTTGCTTGTTCCCATAAGCTGGTTATTATTACTTTACGGAATTTCTTGTAAATAAATGTATGAATAGATCTCTTTTTTGTTGTTTTGTGTGTTACCAATTTTACCTTCCATGTGATGATTTGTGTGCATGAATATAGTTTCTAGTGGTATCTGAAACATTTGGTATTGCTCTTGTGGTGTTAGTGAGCGTGTGGAACAATGATGGTTCCAACGTTTCGACACTGGAGAAGAAAACACTACTGATTTACCGCGTTCTGGAAGACCTAAACTATGGGATATTGAGAATACACGTAGAGTTTTGGAAGAAATCCACAAAGAAGTAGTCGTAGGCTGTCAGAAGAACTTGCTGCATCAAAAGACACCATATATCGCCAGATTAAGAAACTTGGAAAATCAAACAGATGCTGTAGATCTCTACCTCTTGAACAGGCTCAACGGAGAGTGGATATCTGTCGTCAGCTTATCGGTAACCCCATGGGTGATAGATTTATCAGGAGAATGGGTCTATTACCGCAACGTTGACGCCTCGAAAGAATGGCTCAGTCCCCGTCAACTTGCCAAAGTCATCGTTAAAAATTAAAAGTTACGACACGCATGTCATACGATGTTGGCATGTCGAAGAACCCATTTGAATTCAGTAGGCCGTGTTCATAATGGCAAAATGAATCTCGTGAGTTTCCGCCAACACAAAGTTCCTCATTTCTCTACTAGAAAGCACTATAGTGTTCAAGGAGCTTAGATATTTAACCTCCTTGACTTTCATAGTGCTTCAAGGAACAATGAAATTCGACATGCAAGCTATCCTCTGGGTGTCAAATAACAAAGCTTGCACCCGGCACCCGATATTAGTATCGTTAAAGAGGATCTGTTTGGCCCCAAAGTGATGTTGTGTGTCTGGTGGAATTTTGAAGGAGTGATTCACTGGGAGTTTGTTTCAAATGGGCGTGCAGTCAATGCGGATCTTTCTCAACTGGAACGAGTTCATGAAATTTTGCGACGGAGATACTTAGCATCAGTTAACCGAAATAGAGTTGAACATGGCCCATTTCTTGCTTGGAATCGAAAACATTAAAGCTGTGGAAGTGGGTCTTGCCGAATTCTTTGCATCAAAACTCCGAGACTGATACCGTCGCGGGGTAAGAAACCTCGCTGAAAGATGGCTCAAGACCATAGAATCTGATGGTCTCTACTTTGAAGAATAGTTTTAATTTCTTGTCAGAAACTTTCCAAATAAAATGTTCTTTAAAAAGCGACATTACTTATGAGTAGGGCCCGGATGTTGATGACATGTCATCTTTTTACTGAGCTGTCTGAAACAATGTTGAAGTACATAGAAACTCCGGACGGGCCACCCAGTCTTCAAATATGTCATTTTTATTTTACATCATTTTGCAATTTTTTGCTATTTTTCCATTTCAAGAGCATTTTTTAAGTTTGGTAGATTTTTTCGGTCATTTTTTTCCAATTTAGTCATGTCACAGCTTTATATGAGGGAGGTACGTCTCTCAGAGTTAAGAAGAAGTTAGTAGCTGATAGAAGATAATTTAAAATATTGAAATATTGATTCCATTTCCTTAATCAACCGGGTGTAAACTAGTCTTAGCAACAATCGTGGCGAAATTGCTGCGGGTATTACATCAAAACTGAAAAAAGTGCTGGAAAAAAACACCTGGTATAAAACATTATGCAAAATCTCAGACATTCTTTCTGGTGAAAACTACTGCATGGATGGGATTGAGGAGGATTTAGCAGCAAACGACCTTCCTCACTTCAAGTACGCTCCGATCACATCAGTTGATGTTGAACGCAGCTTTTCGAGATATAAAAACTGGTTGGCTGATAACCACAGATCATTTACATTTCACAACATCGGAATAACATTCGTAGTGCAGTGCAACTGAGATTTAAGTGACCATAAACCGTTTGTTAAGTGCTAGAAAACTATTTTGATTGACTTTTCAGTTTAAGCTTAAGATATGTAATTTTTGAAATATTGGCAAGTTTGTTATTATAAGATCATCTTCTCCATTTTATTGTGCATTTTTCGAATTTTTAGGTCATTTATTACTGTCATTTTTGAAAGTTTTAAGTGCATTTTTTAAACTTTTTTATGGCATCAACATCCGGGCCCTACTAATGAGACATCCCGTGTATACTGCAGTAAGACCACGATGATTTGGCATTCGACAGTCCGCCATACATAGAAATAGATTTTTTCCCCTGTATTTGGAGGTATTTAGCGCTTGGTAGTACAGTCGGACATGTTCGTTGACAGTAATGTCTGTGCGAGTATGCTCTCATCTTGGCTTGGTGCTAGTACCACCACGATTAATTCGACTTTTAATATCTTCTGTTGTACTTAATACATTAAGTTAAAGAACAATTATTTGTGGGTTCATTTTTGTACATTAAAGGCTCGGTCAAACAGGAGCGCGGACTGTCCGCGCGAACGGAACGACCGCAGTCCGCTGCGGACTAGGGTGGTCAAATAGAATGCGGACAGGTCAAGGCGAACCAGTGAGAAAGCACTCGCGATCGAGTGCGCATTACATTGTATTTTAATTAACATTTTAATCCAACATGTCCAGCAGTTCCTCTGACGAAGAAGAATTGCTTCTTCTATTGGCATTGAGACGAAAGAGAGTATGGGTTCACGAAATTAACGAGAAAAGAGAGGAATATGGGGAGTTTCACAGATTGTGCCGGGAACTGTTCTCGTTTGAAGACAGGTTCTCCATGTATTTTCGAATGTCTCGAGAACAATTTGAGACATTACGTATGCTCCTAGAACCAACCATTTCCAAGCAAACCACTAACTGGAGGAAACCCGTTTGTGCGAAGGAAAGGCTAGCCATCTGTTTGAAAAAAAAAGCATAAAAATATTTTTCGCACATATTTATTTTTCAAGAAAAAAAATTATACTTATTATTTTTCGGTTTCTTAAAGCCTCCGTGGCTTAGGCGGCAGCACGCCGGCCTCTCACCGCTGGGTCCGTGGTTCAAATCTCGGTCAGTCCATGTGAGATCTGTGCTGGACAAAACGGAGGCAGACAGGTTTTTCTCCGGGTACTCCGGTTTTCCCTGTCAAACTTTCATTCCAGCAACGCTCTCCACTATCATTTCATTTCATCTGTCATTCATTTAATCATTGCCCCAGAGGAGTGCGTCAGGCCTCGGCAGCCGGCACAGTTCATATCCTCGCCGCTAGATGGGGGCTCCATTCATTCCATTCCTGACCCGGTCGGCGACTGGAAGCAGGCTGTGGATTTTCATTTTCATTTTTCGGTTTCTTCTGACATATTTTCTGTTTTGTCGTCTACAGGCCGCCGCGAACTTTGTAAGAAAACACAACTGGTTCGCCGATCGCCGCGGACAAGGTTGAGCCGCTTCGGCAGGCCGCGTTCGGTTTGGCCGGGGTGATGCAATATTTAACAATACAGAGTTCGCAGCGGTAGACCGCTCCGCGTGCGCGGACAGTCCGCGCTCCTGTGTGACCGAGCCTTTTTACCTATAGCATAACGAATAGAATAAGAAGTGATATCACTGGCCTAGTACGCGCGGTCCGCCGCAGCGCAGCGCTGGCTCCGATCTGTGATGTAAGTTAGCATTGGCGCTTACGAGACTTTTGAAACCTTGCGACCTGTTTTACATATTAAAACACCGCAAGAAATCCTCATAGGCGCTAATAAGTTCGACATCTCCACTTACTTTACTGTGCCCAATTAGAATTTAATAAGTCGTCTCCTGTAATGGTCCAGTTTCGACAATGAGCGAAGACAGAGAGCAAGTTCAAATTAGTTTTGCCAGCTATCGGTAAATTTTAAAAAAGAACGGAAAAATTAACCTCGCTATCAGAAAGGATTTCTTCACATTGTTACACATTTTACATTCCCTTAACAGACTTGCAACACAGAAGAATAAAAAAAGCCGTACGAACGCAACTTTCAACTTTACCGTAGATTACTATACAATTCAATAATAACCATAAATTTCACTCCACAAACACCAAAATCAGTAAACTACCATCATTTCAGAAGAACTTAACATTAAACAGACATAGATGGCATAGTTATGACCCCTTCATAGAGTAGGCTATTGCCTAAAACTGATCACGGCTCCTTCAGCATTACGGTACATATATGTTTTTTAACTCATTGCCTTTTTATTCTCATCCCTTTCTTCACAGAAGTAGTCTTTAATGGCATCAAGAGCATTTTTATTATCACCATACCGGACAAATACTTAGGCAAATTAGGAAATATATGTGGAACAGAATAGCCTTTCAATCGCCAGTTGGTTCTTGGGAGAAGTACTACTTCCTTCCCTTCTACCACAAATTTGTCAAATTTAACAATTCAATCTTCTGAAAAGTGAGCATCACAGATGTAGGACTTTTAAGTAAGTTCCCTATCCTTCCCTGGTATGGCCCCTTTGCACTTGATAAAACGTTCCTTATCTTTAGGAGGTTTGAAAAACCGTCTGACCTCTTTACAGTCCCCACAGCTAGATCTGCATCCTGGTACAATAGAGCAAGGCATCTTCACTACTCACATTAAGCACTCATGAAAATGTAAGGGCTAAACTGCTGTTTACTTACATTAAATAACAATAAAATTAACACACGAAGATAACGTCAACACACGACAAGAAATTAAATTCCATTTCAGTTAATGCTTCCTACAATAGCATTTCAGGTATTAATACTATGAAGTAATAGTGTAAGCACTTGTATATCAATAAACGTTTGCACAGAACACCACCAAAACACTCCGATCGATTAAATACTTAATGTATCGCACATAAACACATAAACATATGTGGAAATCAACAATCTCAAATCGACTGTAGCGCGGCGTAGCGGCGAGTGCCAACCCGATCCGTATTCATTACATGCTATTGAGGGAGAAGAGATCACACTTTATATTCTATTCGTTATGCCTATAGTTTTAATTATATCCCATTGTTTAAACCAGGGTTTTAAAACTTGATAATCCAGTATTGACATATTCCCGAGCATGCCGGATTATCACACTCTTACCGTAGAATAATTTCCGTACACGGTAGTCATTTTATCTTTAGCTGAAGATAGACGAACACAATCCATATTGATCGCTAATGTCCGGGATACTGGACAGGGCACCAGGGAATGTTCTCCGCAGTGTCTACAAGCTGCTGCGAGAGATTACGTCACCAGTCACGTTGGCAGCATGTCTGTCGCTTGTATCATAACAAACAGACAGTCAACGTTATACTCACCACAGCCATTCATAACATACTATTGCACTCTTCCAATAATCTAACTATACGCACTGACGATTTTGACAGCCCACAGTCAACACATGTGGCCTTCACCCTATCAAGAACACCGTGCTGCCAACTAAATTGATGACTAAACCTCTCGCAGCTGCACGTAGCCACTGCGGAGAAATTTCCTGGTGCCCTGTAGAAGAAGAAGATGTGTACAACTGTAGCATTCAAGTGTTTTACGGATTTAACTCCCATAAATATGGTCAACTGTAGTCATTGGCACTGCTTGCATTTATTTGAATGTAATAGTATTTTTACAACAATAACATTGCCACAGCGTGTTTTATCCTTCCATTCTATTACTCCTTGGCCTCTATACTTCATCTCACTGCCACCAGGTGAACAGTTTTGAAGTGAATGTTGGAACAAGTCGGTGTTGTTCATCACTGCTGGTGTTTTGTTGACATCTTACAGTTTTGTTCAGGTTACTAGTTCCAAACTTCGATGTTAGGAGCTCAGCTGTATTTTAAGGGTAAGTGTGAAATCATGTTGAATACGCCCTAATGTATTTGTTCTGTGTTTATGAAGCACCCTAACCTATAATTATTCTGTGTAATGGGGGTGCCAATTACTGTGTTAAAAATAACGATAAAATGCAGTACTTGGCAACCTGCGCCAATAACTGTGATTTTGGTTTTTACAGTCTTGTTCCATGTCTAAGGTCTTGAGCAATGCGTTTCAAGTGGGAAAGCATATTGTTCAACATGTTTGTATTAAAAAACAGGAGGCACACAAAGAAATGAAAGGTGCCACGAACTGTACCTGACCAAGGTGCCAACGACTAAATTTAGGGGACAAGTATTGTCTGTTTGCTCACTTAATATTTCATAACCGATTAATAATATGTTAAGGCTCTGTATTTAGTTTCTTAATATTTATAATCAATATTCATAATGTACAGAATATGAGACATAAAAATGAGACAAACAACAGCAGATTTTCTGATCAAAATTATTCACTTAATTCCTTAGTGTCCTTAAAGTGCCAATAACTGTACAGTTTACCCTATATTGATAACTATTGAAAATGCAAGTTCTTAATAAACCTGGAGAATGAATCAGCTTACAGCTTGCTAGAGCCGCCAAGATCAGTCGAACCCGTGTTACGTGTTTGAGGAACGGACTCGGCTGATCTTGGCGGCTTTACTGGTTGTTGATCGTCTCGGCTGGAGTCTGCAGTGTCCACACCAGTCCAGTGAGCAGCACAATTCATCGCGGAGAGGACGGAATCTACAGTGCGAGCCGTTAGTAAACAATAGCTCCCACTGGTATCGCAAATGGGTAGATGACCTTACTGTTTTGCCCCTTGAAACAAACACACATCATGCTAGTGTGTTTTTTTTATTACAGTTGATGGAGGATGGGCGGCTTCGGTGGCGTAGTCGGTAGCATGCTGAGCTTCTATGCCCAAGATCGCGGGTTCAAAACTGGCCAAAGTCTTCGGATTTTTAAGGGCGTTAAACATCTCTCAGTATGACTTCCTTCGGAAGGGAAGTAAAGCCGGCGGACCCATGGCTTGATAAAGAACCTTCCACTAACTACAATTGTGTGAAGCTAATTTTTTTGTTTGATTTGATTAACGCTCTATTAAGTTCCAACGTTCGCCGCCTGTTATGGTGGCATCTAGTAGCCAAGTTCGCAGCTAGGTGATGTTGACGGTAGTAAAAGTAAGAACTACTTGAAATTGATCGTCTGCAGTCCTTACCTGAATTACAGATAGCACACACTAATACAGCCATCACAATTAACATCGGTTAGCAGACAGATTCTACACACACCCAAAGTACACGGAGCTACACGACCATGCTGTCGCAGCCCCTAAACTGAGGAACTAACCGATATAGGATGAGTTCTTGGTTTGGGTTGGTTGGTTCCTCAGTTTAGGGTTTGCGACAACGCGGTCATGTGGCCCCGTGTACTTTGGGTGTGTGTAGAATCTGTCTGATAACCAGTGTTAATTGTGATGGGTGTATTGGTGTGTGTTATCTGTGATTCAAGTAAGGACTGCAGGCATATTCAATTTCAAGTACCGTAGTTCCTACTCTTGCTACCAAACACCACCATCAACGATAACTAGTTCTGAACATGGTTTCTAGATGCCACGCAGTCGGCACCTGGCGACGAACGTTGGAACCTAAGAGCGTTAGTCAAATCTAACCTATAATTTAGCTTCACACAATTGTAGTCAGTGGAAGGATCTTTTTCATGCCATAAATCTATGACATGGGACCGGCGGCTTAATTCCCCTCCGAAGGAAGGCATACAGAGGGAAGTGCTGACAGCACGAATGCATTTGTTCGCTAAGGAGAGCAACAAGTCTTTTCATTTTATTTAGACTGCAGAGAGCCACATTTAAAACTACAGTATTATGTGAGTGTTAGTTACACGGTATTTTTGGGATTTAGAAGGACGTGAGCATAGGTCTTGTTTATGCAGGTTTGATAAACCAGTTTTTCTACACAGCTGTTATAACCCCTGCCACTACAGCCCATGATGGGCCTAGGCCTACCAAGCGACCGCTGCCCAGCCATTTGGCCTGCAGATATTGGGGTGACGCGTGATCAGCGCGTGACAGGGATACAACTGGGGAGTGTGACCAGCACTACGCCCAGGCGGCCTCACCTGCAAAGCGAACAGGGAGCCTGATGAAGGGATGGGAAAAGTGGGACGGTTAGGCAAGGAAATGGGAAGGAGGCAGCCGTGGCCTTACAGTCGGAACCATCCCGGCATTTGCCCGAAGACGAAGTGGGAAACCACTTCGAGGATGGCTGAGGGGGGAATTGAACCCCCTCTACTCATTTTGGCCACCCGAGGCTGAGTAGACCCCGTTCCAGTCCTCACACCACTTTTCAAATTTCGTGGCAGAGCCGGGAATCGAACCCAGGATCTCCTGGGCGGCAGCTAACCATGCTGACCGCTACGCTAAGGAGGCGACTCGTCCAAGTGTCACGGACGAATAATGATGTTAAAATACTGTACATAGCTCCAAAACCGAAGAGACCACAGCAAATACATTATAGAAAACACAGAAGACAATAAGGGATGTATCAGTAAAAGGAAAAAAAATTGCTGACCAAGGTCTGACTTGGACTCGAAACCTTCAATTCCCCACGCCAACGCGCTAGCGACTACGCCACGGAGACGGTCCGGGAACATGTGCGGGAATAGGCCTACAAAAGTTTGAGGATTGATTTTAAACATTCAATTTTGAACACACTAAGATCCATTGGCAAAAACCTCCGAACAGGGGCAAAATATTTGAATGCTTTTCTAGTAAACACATGGTGACCTGTCCTTGTGAGTGTCAAATACTGATATACCTACGGTAAAGATAAGTCGCTTGAAATCGCGCCGACCACCCATCCTAACAGCGGAATCTCAACAATAAATTAATTTTCAGATTGACAACAAGTGGTCTGAGGTATGGAATAATTTATTTCATGAGAAATATAGAAACTTCATTGATCGTATCAAGAAACCAGCTGGTATGGAACTACTACGCCTTACATGGAAATCACTCAACAGGATTCCAACGGGACATGGGTCTGCACAGACAGCTTTATACAAGTGGAATAAGGCTTCCTCACTTCAGTGCGACTGTGGGTTTGAAAGACCATCCAGCATATTGTGGAGGACTGCAGCCTTCGAACCTATTATGGGAACCTGAAAGACTTTCATAATGCAACGCAGTCTGCTATTGATTGGATTTCAAACTTAAATATTAACTTGTAAACCTGAACATTTTATAATTTTGCGTACTGCTGAATATGTGTCTTCTCATCAAAATTAATTTCAAGATTTATTGTTCTTGTAAATGCTAATGTATATACAACTCAGCAATTCTTCTAGGCTTGTGCCGTGTCTTGGATGGGATTTCGCCTAGGACACCAAGCTGGTTCTTCAGCGGGCTCTTGGTGTCCCTGCCTGGACCCCCACAGGAGTAGCGAACTACGTGCTACCTCCCCTTTTTTAAGCGCACCTGCGCCTCTTTACTGCGAGAACTAAAAGCTCAAGCAGCCATAACCTCGCTATGAAGGCTTCCAAAAAGATGGTATATTGGCTTTCACGGCCAGTGAATTAAAACTCAGCAATTTTTCTAGGTTTGTGCTGTGTCTCCTGTGGGGGTCCGGGCGGAGATACCAAGAGCCCGCTGATGAGCCAGCTTGGTGTCCTAAGCGAAAACCCCACACAAGACACGGCAAACACTTAGAAAATTGCTGAGTTTTAATTCACTGGCCGTGAAAGCCAATATACCAGCTAATTTACATTATCGAATTACGCTACCCGCGTATCTGTTCGATTACTAGGTACAGAACATAATCCATTTCGTTGTGTGGCATTAGGAATATATTTATTACACAAGCAATTCTACTACATATATTTTTCCATTTCAGATCAGAGAACAATCGCCGCCATAGCGACCATACAGATTGTCGTGGTGACGTAGGTATCGTTGCCAACCCCGCGCAACCATAGTTCCCATTCCAGGAACTACTATTCCCAGATTCGCGACATCCTCCCACCTGATTTTGATGGAAAGCAAATCAAAATCACAGAGAAAAAATATTTACACAACAATTCCAAAATACACACAATTGAAAAAAAAAAAACAATGGAAAAAACATATAATACAATGAAAAATAAATGAACAATATGTTCAACAATTATAAATTTAGTCTTACAGGCATCTTGATTGGCCTTCCTCTGCTGGTAGTCCTTGGTATTCCTTCACTCGAGGAATTGACCTGGGAAGCATCAAGTTTATCTGAAGACTTAAATTTTTCTACCCAGTCGGACGAGACCTCTAGAGGGTAAACCCTTTGAATGGGTCTGAGTAGAACAGATGTTGCAGTCTGTCATCGTACTAAACGAGTGACATTGTCTTTGTTGTTGTTTGAGTCTTCAGTCTTTTGACTGGTTTGATGCAGCTCTCCATGCCTCCCTGTCCTGAGCTAATCGTTTCATCTCTACATAGCTACCACACCCTACATCCGAGGCAATCTGTTTAACATATTCTAACCTTGGTCTACCCCTACAGTTCTTGTCCTCGACCCTTCCTTCCATAACTAAGCTTGCTATTCCTGGGTGTCTTAGTATGTGTCCTACCAACCTATCTCTTCTTTACCAGGTAAAATTTCAATAACTCGTCCCAAGGGCCAATCTATACGTTTTACATTATCGCTCCCTATAAGGACTATGTCGCCTAGTTTGGGTTTGCTTCCTTCTTTTTTTATTTGTGATCTCATAGTTAAGAGGCCTAAATACTCGACCTAAATCTGTTACGTAAATCTGACTTTATTTTATGTCGATATTTTAGCCTATTGTTGAGTGACGTTTCCTCAATGAAATCACAATCCGGTATTTTTGTTTCTGTAACATCATGTAAAAACAATGATGGTGATAAGGGAATGACATTACCGTCATTCTCGGAAATATAAGTTAAAGGTCTTGCATTCACAAGAGATTCCGTGTTCCGTTTTTAAGTTCTCATTTCTTCCAACAATCAACCCAATTCCCGTAGGAGAGCTATTTCACAGAGTCGGAATAGATGTTAAAGGCCCTATTACGACATCTCAGAAAGGCAATAAATATATACTGGTTGCCACCGAGTATCTCACCCGATACATGATTACGAAGGCTGTTCCCAAAGCAGACACGAACAGCATAGTCGAATTCTTATTCGACATAGTTACACGATATGGCCTATTCCAAACCTTACTATCCGATAGAGGTACTATTTTCACCTCGAGAGTGCTCCAACAGTTTTTGGAGATACTCAGGATAAAGGCATACACTACCACGAGTTTTTCCCCACAAACCAACGGGCTCACGGAGAGTATGAATAAAATAATTGGAATAGCGCTGGCTAAATTCACAGGGGACGCAGGGACAGACTGGGATGACTACCTGCAGCCCATCACTTTTAGTTATAACACTTCCATATCCACGGCTACAAAACACTCGCCACACTTCCTACTGCACGGATACACGCCCAGAAGTCCCATAGACAATATATGCATCCCACAGGACACTCACACGGACAATGCCGCCCGGCTAGAGAGCTTACACATAGCTCGCATGAACGCTAGAAAGAACATAGCCGCGGCGCAGAAAAAGCAAAAAGAACGGTACGATCGGCAGAGAAAGACCGTGGAATACACACCCGGGCAATTGGTCATGGTCTCCAATTCCGCCCGCAAGAAAATGTGTCCGAGTTCCTCCTGCCACGCTGGTCAGGTCCCTTCAAAGTCTGTAGGAAGGTATCTGACCTAAATTACATAGTCAGCGTGCGCCATGGGCGAAAACTCATCAAAGACACCATACACGCCCGCCGTATGAAGGCATATCACACCCGCCAAACAACACCTACACGTAAAGGCGGGAACACTGTCAAGAGGAAGGGAAGTGATCCCACTGGCAGACGTGGAAAGAAGGCCAAGAAATAGCCTTCGGACCTCGCTGACCGCACCGGGATACGACCCTAACACTTGGCAGAACTGGCCAGAAGACAAAGCCTAAAAGGGCAACAGGAATAATTAGCCTGGACAAAGACGGTCTCCAACCCGCAACCTTCTGTAAACCAGGAGTGCAAGGTCGGGTAATTATCCAATATGGAAGGATATAATAATAAAGGACAGTTCCACTAACACATATACTGTACCCGATACCTATTTTAGGCTATCGGCTACGCCAGCTGACATTAAGCTGTAGTTGAGGTTTTGGAAAGCAAGCCGATAAGATAGCGCATCGATCGCGTCAAGAAGAAAGCCAAGATGACGTAGGAGGTCGAGAATCAAGGAGGCATTGAAATCTGTAAGAAGATAGAATTATTAATAAAGATGTGAAGCTTTATTGAAATATATATGGGATTATAATAAGTTTAAACAACTTAGAAGAGTATATATAACATGCATTATATGTGGAAATAATTTTATGGAAATAAGTTATTGTATAACAGAACAGCCGAGAGGATTCGGGTTCGAGACTATCTTCGTGACGTGGGAGCACTATGGTGGGGAGAATTAGCCACGTGCCGCACGGAACTCATAAGCTGAGACACAGCGCTAAGCAGTTCAGTTGGGCTCTATGAGACGAGCAGTACAGAGCAGCCCTATAGCACAGCGAGACGGGCATTGAAGGTCACGCAACACACGTAAACCGTCACGGCAAGTGTAGGCGACATTTCTCGTATCACCGAGCAACAGAGGCCGAGCGGGTCGTTGATACAGGCGACCTAGCCGAGAAGACAATTGTAGATAGCCGGGGTATTTCAAAACCACACTGATCGCATATGAAGACTTTATTTCAAGCTTCATTTCGACGCTGTTCGAACACAGGCTTTCACAAATAACCTTATAACCATGCTGTTATATAATACATTCAAAGCGACTTTTTACTATTCCAAGTAAACTGAATGTTTAGCATAGGCTCTGATGAACATTACAGCGTGCATTTATAAGATTTTTATCTTATACAATTTTCATGGATTACAAATTACAGACAGATACAGGGTGTATCGTAATCTTGAACACTATCTAGTAAAATTTTTATTTTACTCAAGTAGAATTTTGCAGTAAGTTGAGAGTGGACTTACAATTCTCAAACTGAACATTTATCGGAACAGTGGCGTATATTAGAAGAAGAGTAGGGGGTCCGCTGTTTCCATGAACTTTTCGAGAAGGAGTTGGACGATATCCGCTATGGGTAATCAGGGGTTCAACATGATCGAGTAAACGTGAATAGAGACAAGATGGCACCACAGAGCGATGGATTCGATTCCTGACGAGAGGAGTCCAACAGCTGATTCGCTTGGGATTTCGAAGGAAATCGTCATTTCATGGATGAAATGATATTCACGCCGATCTTACGAGAAATCTTTAGGTAGGGAAAATCGACGATCTTGGAAATTATATTACAACTGATAATGAAAGGTATTGTAAGAGTTCTATCTACCTGATACGATTATTTTCATGAATACTGGGCACACATGTATATTTTTCTAATAGGAGTGATTTGATTATTAAGACATGGTTTGAATTTATATACTTCGAATTTGCTAGAATATGGAGTGACCATATGATATGGCAGGCATCATTATTCGAAATTCTCACCGTTGTTTGGCTTTATTAAGCAGATGTTTGGTCTTATAGACATTTTTCCAGCTAGGATATTTCTCATGAATAGTTTTTTTTGTGTAACGAGTATTTCGAACTCGTGATCTGCAATTGATTATCAGAAACTACTTCGTCAGTTCATTGCATACTAGCGAGTGTGTATTATTCATCAGTAGGGATTTTTTCCATTGGATTGTTTGGAGATATTAAGAAGTTATTCACTTTAGTGAATGAACGTCGCTTTTATATGACAACTAGAAACTTGTTGATTCCTTTCTGGTACATTCACTCATATAGCCTACGAGGTGGGGTCCTTCGTATTTATACGATTGTATGGTGGCTACTCACCTTACCCACCGTTCAGGGAACTATCATCCAAGTCGACGGGGCGAGGTCCTTCGTATTTATACGATTGCACGGTGGTTACACATCTTACTCGCCATTGAGGTACTCATTTTATCATCCGAATGTACACGAGATGTAAGTGAATTAAACAAGGAACTACTAGTCACATATCAGTCGAAATTTTGTTAAATAAAGTAACGATAAATGTCAACAGGATTGCATTTAGTAATTCTAGTTTGCCAATCCAATATTTTGTTGCTGTACTCTTTTGAGAGTAATTTCAATTTAACAGCTGTTACAGCTGATGCTTTGATGATTTTTATAATTGTGTTTGATACCTTTGAGAAGGATTTAAAGTAATTGAATCTTATAAGATTAATCATTAATGGTCATAATTATTTTAAGGCAGATCAGTATTGCAGATTTTGATGTGAGAGATTATAGCACATTGGTGTTTTTCTACGATGTGAATTATGAAACTTGTGAAAGAGAATTTATGCTATTTGAAAGCAAAATATTAAATTACTGAAGTAATGTTTTTCCAATTGTTTAAGAAGTTGTCTAGATGTGATCAGAGTAATTACAGTCATTGGAGATTATGTGCGTTAATAATTTGAAGCCATTTATATATTTTTGTAGATCATGCAACGTGGTTAAATGAAGTTTGTGATAGGCATTTTGTGGAATTTGCCATTTGATAGTTGCAACGTTGATAATGTATTTTGAAGCGGACATGAGGTCGTCATACCCAGTCTAGCGTATTTGTTGAAATTCATGCTGTATGTGCTGAATATTTATGGAGTTTTTGTAGCAATTCTTATATTCAAATGTGATATTTGGAATATTGAAGAAATATAATGTCGTTGTGGATAGTTAGATCCAACGTGATGTCGTGGAGACAATAATATTTTTGGCATGATAATTAAATACGAGATATAACTTGGAAGTAATAAAACTGTAAGACAACGTTCTATAAACCTTATTAAACAATTTGTTAGGAAATTAAACAAGTAAATGAAGTTGATAATACAAGATTTTCTGAAAATAATAATTAATGAAATAATAATCTGAGATTTAAGCATATTAACGATCTGACCTAATGAAATAAAAATCAGAATGACTAGATGAAATAATAAAATTAAATAACCAGATGATTGAAATTTAAATAAGTTACCCTTTTCAGTCGGTCAACACGAATGTACCCAAAAGAGATGGGTTATGCCCTAATCCTGAAATAAATTACATGAGATTAATAAAACACTAGGATGACCAGTTTCGATCGTCAAGCGATCATCATCAGATCCAATACACTTAGGCTATAGCCTAGTGTTTTATTAATCTCATGTAATTTATTTCAGGATTAGGGCATAACCCATCTCTTTTGGGTACATTCGTGTTGACCGACTGAAAAGCACTAAACTCTGGTTTACTAAGGCAACACTGAAAATATGGCTTCAAACACCACAATGTTTAAATAAGTTGATAAATTAAATTTTGAAATAAATCGATGAATTAAATAAGTGGATGAACTAAAGATTGAATTAATTAAACTGATTGAAATGAATTATTAGACGATTGTAATGATGATGAATAACTGAATTAGAAGGTGATGATTAATTAAAGAAGCTGATGATTAATGAATTTATATGCAATTAAATAAATTTAATTGAGAGATAATTCGAAGGAATTGCAACTTGAAATGTGAATTTAAATGATGTAATGGTGATGAATTAACGATTCTGACAGGAATATTTGGAATTTTGAAGTGAGAATTAATGTGAGAAATATTTAATTTTGATAATAATGATGAGGATGACCAATGAGAATTTGAATTTTCTGTAATTCACAGATAAGAGATTAATGACGATGTAAATAATGTAAATTAATTAGTCAATGTTTAGGAACATTTGATTAACATGTTCTACGTTCAAATTATACCATGCAAACCATAATTTATGTGATATTTAACATGAGTGATTATTATATGTGTATGTTTAGGCAGATTAGTAACTTAATTAAATCCACATTGATGTTAAATTAAAGAGAATTAGGTCTCAGGCTTCACGAATGTCAGTGACGAAAGACATAGTGCGACAGTGATCCTGAGAACCCAAGAGAACTTTATACATTTTTCTTGATAAGTGGATTGAAATAATTTTGCATTAGAAAGGAGATGGTTCGATTTTTGGACAATGACAATTTAACTTTGCATTCGACCATACTCTTAGGTAGGAATTATATTTAAAATGTCTGTCTGACTATCAAAGTAAAATAAATTTGTTTTTATCTTAGTTGTGATCTGATGATGGTGTGATGTTCCTTTTACTTTCCTTGTCTTGAGTAAGGCTTATCCGGAAAGGAAGTGGTTTTGCTAGGAATTCAGTTGATGGCGCCCATTTATATTTGAATTATTTTTATTAACTTAAGCCCGTAACGACCCTAGAGATACTTTGTCTCGTGAAACCCACTGCTTTTTCAAGAACTCAGCTGAATTTCCGACACATTCCTTATTTGACTAGAGGTTCATTTAACTCCGCTCTGTCCTGGAACTCCAGGGATGTGATGTTATAGCAGATGGGTCATCGCATCCCCAGGACGAACGGGTACAATACATACGAACAAAACAATCAAATCACCTCCGACACCTAGTCACCAAACACGCGACTAGCGGCCCAGAGACATTCGTGCATAGACACAGCCAAGTACTACTAACAGAGACATATTCGACCCACGCTTACATTACCACAAAACTTGGGAACACAAATGTAGGTAATGGAAGGTTCTTTTATGTCACGGAAAGCCATGCTCACAACAGCAGAGAGTGCAAGCAGGCTTAGACACACGCACGTGCCGGACAGAGGAACATCGTCAAACAAGTAATAAGATAGCGCACACGTCAATGAAACTAGAGACTATCGCCGTCAGCGATAAGACACTCGTGACTGGGCGACCTCCACAACATGCGGACAGCAATATGCATGCAGCTCTGAAGGCGGAACACACGCCATCATTCACGCCAGGTCCAAAACCTTATAACTCTCGAAATTACAATACGAGGACCATTCCCAAAGACACAAACTCTTCACGCCCATGCGTATTTTCATTTGCGCATTTCAAATACACGATACGTGTGCCATGGTATATACGGCACAGATATCGTAATACCAGGTCCTTACAGCAAGCCGGGTCCGAACTCACGACCACACAACACAGTCGTGCCAAAAACTAACTAATCAACGGTATTTTTGGCGCGAGAAACACAATCTAAAGCCACACTGGGGACAATTAAATCCCAACAGACAACGCAGACATAGAACACGGAGAATTACATGATCACGGGTCCGAATACCCAGCAAAAATCGGACGCCATGGGAAACAAAAATCCAGACGCCCAATTACACTGAAAATGGCTCCAGACAAGTACATAGGTGGGTCAGACACATGTCTATAGGCACAGGAGGTTTTTTTTCCTCTTCTTTTTTTTCTCTCTTTTCTTTTCCCATACATAATGGAGCATAGATTCGCCCCAGGGTACTCGCTACAACAGCCCACCTCGGCAGTGGCGACCCAGGAATTCCCAACAAGAGGGCGTACCGCAAATTCTAGGCCTCCAAGGGGATCACAATAGACTTCCCAGACACGGATTACACATAGTTACACAAAACAAAGTCTTGCTGAAAGCAGTGTACACACAACATCGATTAGCAAAAACGGGACAGATTACCACACTGGCACTCCAGGAATCCCAAGCAATGACAACATGCCGACATTCGCAAAAAGGCACGTTCCGACAGCCGACATACGTGACGTCAGAGCCTGCCCTTACACAAGCAAAAATATTGACTTGCGAATTCTCGAAGCATTACAACACTAACATACACACATCAAAAAAAGTTTTGCATCACCTCGGTTCCAAGAGTTCCGGAACCTTTAAATACAAAGGGAATAGAGATCAACACAAACAACATTTCAGCTCGTTTTATTGCTCATGAGACCCACACATTGCATGTTGTACCATCATACAGCTAGACTTTCAGCATTTGTGGTCCAGATTGCAGTACACACCACTACCTCTAATACCCAGTAGCACGTCCTCTTGCATTGATGCATGCCTGTATTCGTCGTGGCATACTATCCACAAGTTCATCAAGACACTGTTGGTCCAAATTGTCCCACTCCTCAACGACAATTCGGCGTAAATCTCTCAGAGTGGTTGGTGGGTCAAGACGTCCATAAACAGCCCTTTTCAACATATCCCAGGCATGTTCGATAGGGTTCATGTCTGGCGAACATGCTGGCCACTGTAGTCGAGCGATGTCGTTATCTTGAAGGAACGCATTCACAAGATGTGCACGATGAGGTCGAGAATTGTCGTCCATGAAGACAAATGCCTCTCCAATATTCTGCCGATATGGTTGCACTATGGGTCGGAGGATGTCATTCAGGTATCGTAAAGCCGTTTCGGAGCCTTCCATGACCACCAGTGGCGTACGTCGGCCCCACATAATGCCACCCCAAAACATCAGGGAACCACCACCTTGCTGCACTCGCTGGACAGTGTGTCTAAGACGTTCAGCCTGACCAGGGTGCCTCCAAACACGTCTCCGACGATTGTCTGGTTGAAGGCATATGCGACACTCATCGGTGAAGAGAACGTGATGCCAATTCCGTGGGGTCCATTCAGCATGTTGTTGGGCCCATCTGTACCGCGCCGCATGGTGTCGGGGTTGCAAAGCTGGACCTCGCCATGGACGTCGGGAGTGAAGTTGCGCATCATGCAGCCTATTGCGCACAGTTTGAGTTGAAACACGACGTCCTGTGGCTGAACGAAACGCATTATTCAACATGGTGGCATTGCTGTCAGGGTTCCTCCGAGCGGCAATCCATAAGTAGCGGTCATCCACTACAGTAGTAGCCCTTGGGCGGCCTGAGCGAGGCCTGTCATCGACAGTTCCTGTATCTCTGTACCTCCTTCATGTCCGAACAACATCGCTTTGGTTCACTCTGAGACGCCTGGAAACTTCCCTTGTTGAGAGCCCTTCTTGACACAAAGTAACAATGCGGACGCGATCGAACTGCGGTATTGACCTTCTAGGCATGGTAGAACTACAGACAACATGAGCAGCGTACCTTCGTCCTGGTGGAATGACTGGAACTGATCGGCTGTCGTACCCCCTCCGTCTAATAGGCCCTGCTCATGCATGGTTGTTTACATCTTTGAGCAGTTTTAGTGACATCTATGAACAGTCAAAGGGACTGTATCTTGGATACAATATACACAGTCAACGTCTATATGCCGGAGATCTGGGAACCGAGGTGATGCAAAACTTTTTTTGATGTGTGTACAATACACTTGCATATTGACACAGAATTCTACAACGTTACAATAGGCCTGGCATTTAGCAATATGCAGATACTGTGGGCCATATTATCTTAGGCCCATAGGAACATGTTTACAGAGATGTTGACAGGCCGCACGCGCCTCCTGCCCATACACGCGACACACGATGGTACTTAGGCTATAACAGCCCACCCGCCCGCGTGGTGTAACGGAGCATAGTCCCACGCACGCGCTCACTAATCAGGGGCGAATACAGACAGGGACTCTGAGGAACAGACCTCCCCAATAAATACTTTTCCTTTTACTTTTAAACCCTAACACCATCATAGGCGATCAGGGCATACCAATCACACTACGATCACTTGCTACATTAACATTGCAACTGAGAGAACAGATTAGGTCGTGACGTTATAGCGTCACCATACTTTACTATCCCAAGGAGCGGATAGAAAACAGACATTGACCAGGTGAGGATGACAGGAGCACAGGTGGATAGGGCCAGCCAGATAGCCAATATACCGCCTACAGGCTACTATAGTACCACCTTCCACCTTCCATAACCTTCCCACTTACAACATCAGCCAACACAGACACATAAACACATAAAAACACATAAACTACACGCCAAAATATACATCGGGGTTGATAGACTTCATGCGTTTAAAGAGAGGGCTTACTACGCACTGGCTCTCAATGCTAACACCTGAGTATTAGGGGTGTGTCGGAAAAACGACAATTAAGCGTAATGCGCATCTCTAAGTAAGAGATGAGGCCAAATTTATACATTAACAATTCTTTTTTATTAAATACTCCCGCAAGAAAGGGAAATAGTATTATTATACATTGACCGATACCTATCCTTAAAATGAGGGCGGATGCACCTCATATCCGGACACATGCATGGAATATACCGCCCACATACCAAGGGTTATTATTATTAAACCTGCATGACACTTTGTTAAACTTTTTGCAATCCCGGGAAATACCTACCCCCGTCCACTCATTGTAAAGACATCCCAGCAGCATCACCGGCCCCAGGCCACCATTAATATGAAGCCCAAAGATGCGCAACCCCCTCCTACCTTGCGTTAAGCCTATTCAACAAATAACGCCCCCCGGATCCCAATAACAGGGAACCTAACGCCATAAACCCTACTAACGCCTCCATGAAAATTGACAAAGCATTACAGCTGGAAATCCGACATAGCAAAGTAGACCTGAAGTAGTCTATGCACTTAGAAGTTTCTACAACCCCAGAACACTTGAAAAATTTTACATTTTCTACACAATAAATTATTTACACAATACACTTATTTTTTTTTAATAAAAAGGAATCTGGGACACGCTGATTGATGATGGCAGCGTAAGCTGAAGGGAAGAGGCACCACACAAGAGCAGAGCTGGGTAAGGCGATGTTGAGCCTTACCCTATTTAACACACTGACCCAGACCAAAAAGACGAACCACGTAAGGTCGAGGCATTCATGGCCTGGCACGGGCAAACTTCGGAGTCCCAGGGGACCTAGCCTGTTCCCGGGACAAAGAGATGTTACACCCACTATGTGCCACGGTCGTCGAAGCCAAGACCTGCAGGGGAGACTTTCTGAGGATGGTGGGAGAAATAGCCAGCTCCACACCGGACTCAGGAGATGACCCTAGGGACGACCAATTATGACTAGACTTTTAGTTAAATATAAGTAGGTAGAGCTTCTAGAGCGAGGAGCAAGCCTCCTACGCGCAGGAGTGAAGTATTATTACTGCCAATAAGGGCGAAGAGGATATTATTACTGCCAATAAGGGCGAAGAGGATATTATTACTGCCAATAAGGGCGAAGAGGATATTATTACTGCCAATAAGGGCGAAGAGGATATTATGCCATTGGACGATGTCCAATGCCCACATAAATGGTGACGCAGCGGGCAGCCAAGGGCATTAAACGAGGAGCATGGCGAGCCCTCACAGGGGTTCAAGTGGGCAGACCCAACAATGACAACATGCAAATACAACGGCAATGAACAGGCAAGTATAACGGCGATGCGCTTGCCCTCTAAGCAACGCAGTCGTTCGTAAATTTATTAATTACTAGTTAGTAAGCACTAGCATAAATGTCGACAATTAGGATTAAGACGGAGGGGACTACGAGGCATTGTTGGGTTCCGGTCCCAACAATGTACTACAAGGGCACCCCCGCGAGAGAAATCGAACGGACAGCCTCCATCTAAATTTTAGTATTTAAGTCACAGTGCCATCTTTAAGGTCACTTAGATATAAGCAAATTCAACAAGCGCTGTTGCCAAAATAGGGCACAGCACATTTCGGCTTTAGAATAAGGTCCACTTGGCATGTATATACAGCATAGTTTTACAATTAAGGCAATTTTTTTTCAGATTAAGATAAAATCTTTCGGCACCCGGTAACTAAAATTCCGCTACCGGGGTAAGCCCGACAACATATTAAGATAAATAGTATTAAGATAACGCCGTTCGGCACCTGATGACGAACAAACCCGTCATCAGGGTAAGCCCGATAACACATTAAGATAAATAGACTAAGGTAGAATATCCCGGCACCTGGTCACCAAAAATCGGTACCAGGGTAAGCCCGACAACACTAGGTTAAGGCAACATTCGGAGCCACTTTTTACATATACCTAAGATTAGTTTATAAATAGACATAAGGCTAGTTGGTAACTAGACATAGATACACTTTCCCGACATCGATTAGCGATCGGCTGCGGCCTGCAATTTTACGCAGTCGTGTGAGCCCGAATAATACGGTCTATACCGACCAGAAGAAAACGCTAACGGATGATATACATGCGCATTATCCGTTGGATAGATATATATCCGCTTGAGCGACAGGAGTACACTATCACGTTGGTAGACAGGAGTAGACATACATATGGACAGTGGTATTAATTATATATATGCTTGCTTTACAGCCATGAGCTCCAACATGGGACACCCGCTCCCAACATAGGGTGCTCCATCATTATGGATATTTATTTTTGTCAGCATAGAGAGTGACGCCAATATGGGCACTCTCCAGATTTTATATGGTAATGTCATTATTATCCTATGCTTACATATTGTGTTATATTTTCTTGCACCCCACTAGGTATCGGTCCAGCGCCGACAACCGACTACAGGGTACATGCAACCGCTACCATGTAGCAACCATGTGTTGATCACCATGCTCATACTACCATGTTTTGCAGGCCAATACACAGGATGACAAGGGTGAACACCCTATACATATACATATATGCTCAATGATCTCTTTTCTTTACCAAAAGGTGGCGACATTGTATATAGCCCTCTGTAAATATTTTGCCCACGCCCATACACGTCTCACTACCCCTACTTACATACACAATCCCCCCCCCCCCCTCTACACACCTCAATAAATTTTTCTTACAGATAATAAATCCGCACCACGGGGGAGATATGCCTGTGGGATATATCCCACCGCAGGTCGGATCAACGTTTAATGGATATCTCACCTAATATGAGAGGTGACATACGGCCACACAACGCGGACTCCTCATGCAAAGGACGGGTTGTGCCGCCATGATAGTCGCGCCCACCCACAGGGGGCAACGCTATTTAGCATAAGTTTTGTTGGAAATAATAACGATGAGGTACCACATAGACTAGGTTAACAGAAATTTAGCGCGCTTAGTTAGTCCGTAAGACGGTTGTAAATTGTAAATTAGCACAAAGTAATGCGCCCACGGGCAGTTATTCTTCCATAAATGTATAGATGGTACTTCGCACCCCCACATTGTCTGCGGAGGGGATAAATGGTATTCACAAATCTTAATATATGCGCATATCAAAATTACATATTAAACAGTATACTCTCTACATTAATATCACATGTACACAATGATTATTATTTGTTTCTTTCATTTTCTTTCTTCTAACGTCCAAATTTGTGAAGGTGTTCCGTTTTATCCCAACTCAATAAACATATTTTAAATATTCCCTTTAACTTATACCTTGGAACACCTATTTTTTTCTACTTCTTCCATCTTTCACATTGCAGGGAGCAATTTTTTCCCCAAGATAGAGCCGGACGGCACAATCACCCGTCCAGCCCTGGGTTTTTTTCCTCCCTGCACAACTACAATATATTATACATTGTCAAAACCATGTATTTTTTTTGGAACTTTTTTATATGGCAAATGTCAATTTTTTTCATGAACTGTTTTAAAATATCACATGTATATGCATATATCCCAAAACCCACCCCTCTGAACACGAGCTGATCTCACATCTACACGACATCGCTACATCAACACGACATCACTACCTCTACACGACAAAGAAGAAACGAAGAAGAGATACAAGGAGGATTCAACAATGACCTAATACATCGACACCCCAACTCCACGTTCCGTTCCCGTTCGCGGGGACGCGAACTAAACAGAGGAGGAGGCTTGTACAGGCCCCCAGGGGGCTGCACCCCCTGAAGCCACCCTCCATCATCTATTAAAACCACCCCTAACTGGCAGACATAATAAACATATTATAAACAGTACCTTTTACACAGCAAGGGCGGCTGCCCAGCTTGGGGAGGCTGCCAACTACTTGCATCACAATCATAAACACCTACACAATAGCTAACTAGGACACCTACATCGACGGAATGCCGACGAAGCAGCGCCAGAACCTATAAGTAGGAAGGCTTTAATGAGGACACTCTCTCTCTATTATCAGTCATACAGCGTGTGTAGCCGGAGGCCCTAGTACAAGCTGCTATCATCAGGTAAGTCGGCAAGTGTTCAGACTTCCTATACTTTGTAAAACCTACCCACAAACTTGTACACATAACTTGCATTATTATTCACATTTCCCTAAAAGGGACATACAATTTCATACATCACTGACCAATAAATACTTGGTCAGTAAACTACACATTGCATTCGTAATTACACGCCTCTTCACATCCTAACACCCTTCCTGACTCTCGTCACGAGTAAGCGTGACAACAGTAGCCGGTAATCGCCTACTCAGACTCCATTGTGTCTCTCACACGCGACCGCTGGCAGCACGCCGCCGGCCTAGCTGACACAAGCAGGTCTGCTATATAATTCCTTTCGGCCAGCTGGGAGTCCAGTACATTAACCTGGCTCAGAGCATCATCCCCTAAGCGACACTTACGTCTTCATAGGAGCAGCCCCTATCATTTAAACATCATACAACACTCTACACTGGTGAGCTTACCCAGCTACGGGAAGCAGCCCTCTCTAGGAATCACCTTCCAAATTAGTACACTAACACATCTGTTTTAGACCTAACCACCCCCAACTAAGGGATCTAAAACAATATGTAGATGATGTTTCCTTAACTATCAACAACCAGGTTCAAGAAATAGATCAGATTATGAAAAAATTAAATAGCATAGACGATAAAATAAAATTTACACTCGAATCCGAAATAAATACCCAAATTAGTTATCTAGATCTAACCATCCTCAATAAAGACAATAGACTGCAGTATAAGATTTACTGAAAACTGAACCAAATGGGCACAGTAATAATACGCAAAGATTCAAATCATCGAGGTAGTCATAAGAATACATCCTTCATAAGCTTAATAAATAGAGCATTACAATTTTCACTATCTGAAAACGACTACAAAAATGAAATCAAGATTATTCATCAAATAGCCAGGATCAACGGTTTTAGTCACAGTTATATTAACAAGATTATTTATAAATTAAAAAACAAACCAGTTACAAACTTGAAGAAAGAAAATAACAATAAAAAACTTTTGCAATTTTCACTTACATAAATCACGCGATGTATACCGTGACAGAAAGTTTCAGAAAACGTGACGTAAATATCGCATTCAAGACCAACAACTCTAATCACAAAACATTTTTCAATACAGGAAAGCCTAATATAAACGACAAATTTCAAAAATTAGGCATCTATGAATTGAAATGACACGACTGCACAGCCAAATACATAGGCCAAACTGGGAAGATTTTTTAAATTAGGTATGCAGAACATTGTAAGGCCACAAAATATAGAAAATACTCAGCTATGGCACTCCATATGAAAGAATCAGGCCACTAATTCACGGTTTTAGACAACGACATTAAAGTCCTTCATTATGCTACAAAGGGTCATCTGATGAACGTTATGGAGGCCATCGCGATAAATAGAGCGTTAAAATCAACTATGACCACCAATCTTAATTAAATAAATGTTGATACAAATATTTTATTCGATACACTTTCAGACTATATTTTACCAAGACCAACTACAATACTCAGACCATAATGCAGGTATCGAAAGTGTGAAAATGGCGTGTGCTGAAGCCCCGGCATATTGTTTGTTTACATTCGTTGCTGGATACACTATTTAGCTTTGATTAGCTTCTTTTGATGAAAGTTGGGATAAACTGTCGCTCATCTGTAATTTTTAGTGTCTTCTGTATGTCTGTAAAGTCCAGTTCGCGTTAATGTACTGCAATCGTATGTAAATAAGTGATAATAAGCTTAATATGGACTAGTTCGTTTGTGTGATGATTGTCCAGTCAACCGATGGCATTGTGTCATTTACTTCGGATGTTGAAGTACCTAAGACTAAAGCATAATAGAAGTGTCTCAAGAATATACACCGCAATGATTTTCTAGTTAGTGACAATATAATAATAGCTTAGTACACTTCAGTAGAGTCGAACTTAAGTACGTAAAGGGAAAACGCAATGAGCATCTACGGCTAGACCAAACTGTTGACGTTATCTTGATCGCTCAGCAATATGTGTCTCCGTGAATTCTTACCAGTGTGGCAGATGTTCTACACTGCCTTGTGTACATGCCAAATAATACAGTGAACTTCTGTTTTATTGGGTAAGGAAGATTGTGTTCCGTCATTATTCATACTTTCGTGATTCTTACAGCTTGCAAGTTATTTTTTATTATGATGTGTGTTGTGTGTGCCTTGCCAATTATGTACTTGTATTGCGAGATGGTGTGCCGCGATAATTCTGTAAGAGGAAGATGGTGCTTTCCTACCTACAGTACTTTACTAAATCAACTATTTCCAGCGTACAACTATATTATAATATTATAGCATATTATAGCGTACAACTATTCCAAACGGTAACAGCGAATGTTTAATTGCTTAGATGGTAACATATTATCGTGTCCCTTGTGTGTATTATTCTCCATAATTATGTTCAGATATCCACACGATGACTTCTCTGCATATTTCAATCTACTAATTCGGTGTGATGTTTAACCCGAGATTTTAGACAGTTCCACGAGAGGTCTTAATTGAATTGTATCTCTATGGCGTTGGTTCGATTATTTCTGGCAACTATTCTCATTCCGATTGTGTACACAAATACTCTGCATGTGCTGGGACAGCACTTCAGTAACCGGGTACTTTCTTCTCTCCTACTTCAGAATCTGTTTGATTTTTTGCTAATAATATTAATCTATAATTACTAAACTTAAATACAAATCGTGATAACTCGCCAAAAAGCTTCTTATTCAACCACAGAAACAGTGAGTCTATTGTAGCTGCCCCTTGGTTGAAGACAAAGAAACCTATAATTCGACGCCAGCACTATATAGATAAATTAATTCAGGTAAGTCTAAATTATTGATGCATATTTCTTCGGAACCTAGTCTCGTCTTGTGATATCTTTTATGCTCTTAGGTGAGTAAAAATAATAATTTACACAAACCGTGACAAGCCTGATGACATGATCTTATCTATTGGTAGGGCAACCATCGCCGCCATGTTTTTTCTACATTAAGGTCTGAGGATTGTAGTTGGTCTTGATTTTACGTAACAAAAACCAAATGCCTCCCTGAATCGAACACCACTAATTCCATTTATTTATCATATGGCTTTTAGTGGCAGGAGTATCCGAGGACATGTTTGGCTCCCCAGAGGTTGTAGCTGCTTCAAGCGGACACCCAAGGGGTGAGCTACAAGTTCCCTTCAATTTCAAGTAGTTCCAACTTTTGCTACCAGATGTCACTGATACCTAGTGGTGAACGTTGGAACTTTGATAGAGCGTTCCAACGAAATCTAACCTAGACATTTAGCTTCACACAAGTTTAGTCTGTGAAAGGATCTTTTACATGCCATAAATATGACATGGGACAGCCGGCTTTACTTCCCCTCTGAAGGAAGGCATACTGAAGGATTTTAACGCTGTTAAAAAATTCGATGACTTTGGCCGGGTTAAAACCCGCTGTCTTGGGAACAGCAGTTCAGCATGCTACCGACTATGCCTCCATAGCCGCTACTAATCCATATACCCCACCTATCCACCACCCCTTTCCCCTCACCCTCCCGCCGCCCCTACCACGCCCACCCCCTCCGTTCCTGCTATGACCTTCGGTGCTCGAGACACATACGCGCAACAGATCAGATTCATAGGCAGTAGCCGATTGTTCACACGGCTCTCAGCTCGCTCAAACCACATCATTCGGTAAGTTGCGTAATACAATTCCACTCTTTCTTATATCCTTTTAAACTTGAGATCAAATTTTGTTATCAAGTTTTTGCGGATTATTTACATATTTCACACGGTTTGTTAATAAGTTTTTTCTATTTTAGGTTTTCTTCTTCCGTAATTCAACACGATATAGTCTTCAGTCTTCCCCATTTCCAAGGATTTAAATAACTGTAAGCCAATTAATACAATTTCAAAAGTTCAATATCGAAAATAATTTATTCAGCAGTTTATTTATGCAATATGTCATTCATTTCAGGTTCAAAATTGGATAATGGAGTTAATTTCACATCACTATGTGAATAGGACCACATCAAATGAAAAATTGTTCGGCATCAATTTATATGAACAAGTCATCAACCAACTAGATTGCAAATGTGGTGTCCAACTATACTGTATGTCTTGGCACAACCTTTACCAGGCATACCTCTTCCTCAGTTCAATATCTCCATCTCAAATTTGCCATTAGAACAGGTAGACCACTTCTCGTTCCTGGGCAGTACCATTTCTGTGAGCTGTACCTGTGAGCAGGATGTGGATAAGAGAATTGGCGCAGCCCATGCAGCATATGGACGATTAGCGCACCAGGTCTTCATGAATAAAGATCTGTCCATGAGTACAAAGCTTATGGTGTACAAAGCAGTAGTCATTTCTACATAGTTGTATGGCTGTGAAACGTGGACCCTATACCGACGTGATCTTAAGAAGCTTGAGCGTTTCCACCTACAAAAACTTCGATCAATCCTGAGGATTAAATGGGAAGACCGCATTACCAATATTGCTGTTCTGGAAAAGGCTCAAATCAACAGCATAGAATTATCCATAATAGGTCACCAATTTAGATGGATTGGTCATGTCCAACGGATGGATGATGTGAGATTACCTCGTCAAATGCTATATTCTGAGTTATGCTAGACCGTTGATCCTCATGGTGGTCCTAAGAGGCACTACAAGGACCAATTTAAGCAGACCCTGAAATTGACAGGTCTTGATTCACAAACCTGGGACATGCTGGCTGAAGACCGCTCAATTTGGCGCAGTACCATCTCGGATACTGTTAAAACGTTTGAAAGGGATCGACGCACACATGAAGAGGTCAAGCTAGGAAACTTTGATCAGCCCAACCAAGTCCTCCTCCAGCAATACTATGTGACTTGTGTGGACGCTTGTTCTATGCCAGGATTGGACTCTTTAGTCACCGTAAACACATCCACAAACTGGACTGAAGGAAGAAGATTTATACTCAGATTCGAGTTAAAGTCGATGATGATGATGATGTTACACCACTCAGATCAGACGGGACTATGTTCCCATTTGACTACTATACATATTTCACCTAAAGTGTGTTCTTCTACGTAATTATCCAAACTAAAAAATGAGGACAAAAGTTTTGATTAAACAAGTTTATCACACAACTTTTGCATGCCCATGTGTTGTTTAAATAAATTTTCCATTTCATTATGATGTCATTTTATAGATTGTATTATATGTCGATGTTAAAATAACGTTTGCCTATCCAAATGAAGGGCTGAAGAAAGGACAAAGTGTGTCCCGAAACATGCACCCTGAAAAAATTGAATAATTTGTACTATGAAGTATTTACTAGGCGACAAACTCCTATTCTTTGATTAAGAAAAATAAAGAATTAAAAAAAAACCTCATATCTTTAGTAGATGTGTACACCTTCAACATTCCACAACTATTTAAACCTTTTGAAAATGCTGGATGGATGAAAATTGTTAATATGAATTAGCTTACAGCCTGCTAGTGTCGCCACAATCATGTGAACCCTTGTTACGTGTTTGATGAAAGGGCTCAGCTGATCTTGGCGGCTTTACTGGTTGTTGATCGTCGGGCCGGAGCCTTTGGAGTCCACACGAGTCCAGCGAGGGGCAAAAGTTGACTGGATCTACTGCACCTAAGAGAAGGGAGAAAAACAGACTTGTAGGGTTATATAGAGCATATACAGGAGAGGAAGCATGGGGGGAAATCCGTGAGAGGCTTCAATTGGAAAGTAATTATATTGGCAGGGCAGACCACAAATTCAAAATTGGACGGCACTTTAGCAGAAGCGATTGGGGTAAATTTTCATTCATTGGGAAGGGTGTGAAGGAATGGAACAGTTTACCAAGGGTGGTGTTTGATCCCTTTCCAAAATCAGTCCAGTTATTCAAGAGCAGAGTAGACAAAACCAGGGAAAAGAAAGAAGTGGTATAACTTAGTGCTGTATTCCTAGAAACATTATACGTGCTATGTAATTCCTACAGCAGTTGTGAGAGGGGAGTTCAATCAATGTGTGAATAGTACATTAAGTTACTGTATTCTTTTAATATTGTGTAGTGTTTGTAAATTATGTACCTCATTTGCCACCGAGGTTGACACCTCATTACAAATAAAGTGATTTGATTGATTGATTGACCTGTCGACAGAGTGAGCCGTAAATAAGGTAAACTAGCCCCTGACTTCATCACCGGCACTCAGCTCAAACTGGTAATAACCTTGCACTTCCACGCCTTGAAGTAAACATACCACAGGAATAGTACCATTATTCAAGAAAGGCAACAAACTAAAATTTGAGAACTACAGAGGCATAACACTTCTATCCCATGGGCTAACAATAATGGGAAAAACAATCGAACGAAGGTTAAGAACAGACATCGAACCCTTACTGGAAGAAGAACAATATGGATTCAGAAACAATAGATCAACTATCGACTAGGTGTTTGCCACCCGGATGATCATTGATAAACATTGGGAAAAAGGAAAAGATCTCATCCTTGTATTCCTTGACATAGAGAAGGCTTATGATAGTGTTGAAAGAGAAAAGATCTGGGAGTGTCTCAAAAATAGGAATTTATCCTCATCATTAATAATAAAATCAAAATCAATGTCAGAACTGTATCCATATCAGTGATGGCCACTCAAAGACAACAAAAGGAGTTCAGCAGGGTAGCGCATTGTCACCATTACTATTCATAATAGTGATGGATGAAATAATGAAAAATGTAAAATACCAATTCAACCAGGAGGAACTGCCTTTGCCGACGATGTAGGCATATGGGGAAACTCGGAAGAAGTAGTCCAACAGAGGTTAGATGAATGGAATGACCAGTTCAAGAAGTTTGGCCTAAAAATAAGTACTGTATTTCAAAAACAGTACTCATACCACCCACCAGACAAAACAAACCAGCCAACATCCTTCTAGACCAGTGGTTCTGAACCCGTAGAAGTCTGCGGACCACTCAGCCTGAAATTGAATCATGTACGGACCACCCCCTCCCCCCAATACACCTTATCAGTTGTAACACTTCCTAAATATCCCTTATTTTAAAGATATTTCAATACAAACCCTGATAGTCATCGCCCCGAATACATTCGGACGATTCCCGTTCAACGCACATTGTTTCCGAAATCCTCTTTATTGGCCACTTTTTTATACGTGCTGGTGGACCCTTTTCTCCCGCGGGCCACTCCGAGGCACTCGCGGACCACCGGTTAAGAACCACTGTTCTAGACGGAACCAAAATGGAAGAAGTGGACCTCTTCAAGTACTTTCTAGAGGTGGAAGATGTGATAAAGAAATAACACACTGAGTACAAAGTTGTAACCGAACTTAAGTAGGTTACATAGCTTGCTTTTAGGTTCTTTTTGTTGGTAGTAATTATGTGTTTTTCAGGTTGCCAGCCATGGATGGCCACCTATTGGTGGGGCACCATGGAGAATCTTGTGTGTTGTGGCATAGAGATTCTTTGTGTTGGTCCAGCAATGGGTGGCAGGTGGCTTTGGGTCAGGGCAAGGTAATTATGGTGATAGGATATTGATTGATAGTTTATACTGTTGTTGTTGTTGTTTCCTATGGCTAGCCCGGATTCCAATCCCATCAGCTTTCTTGCGTTCCAATGGAGTTGTGTGAGGTTTCCTGAAGTTCTAGCAGTCACATCAAGTTTGTTGAAATGTAGCA
Organism: Meconema thalassinum; assembly: GCA_946902985.2. Taxonomy (NCBI): domain Eukaryota; kingdom Metazoa; phylum Arthropoda; class Insecta; order Orthoptera; family Tettigoniidae; genus Meconema; species Meconema thalassinum. Next base: position 227,709,649 of record OX336395.1, on the reverse strand, counting down.
GGTGCCCCTTATCCATTTTACTTCCAGGTTCGTGACAAAGTGTGCATTCTTCAGATCTCAGGATGTTGATTCGTTTCAGAAGAGCTGCAAGGCAGTCGTGGCCAGTGTTAAGTCTGAAGAAGGCTACAGCTTCACTTCTTGGTGTTAATTTATATTCATCCCATTTAGCATCAATGTCCTTCCATAATTTGGTTTCTGCTGTTTTCTTTGCCATTTCTTCATACCTGTTTTTTATAGTATTTTTCAAGATCCTTTTTGCTGGCATAAAATGAGTCTGACTGACAGGTTGTTATAGTGTGGTACCTTTTTTTTGCTAATTTTTCTGCCTCTTCATTACCTGCTATTCCAACATGAGAAGGGATCCACTGAAATGAGATCTGTTTGTGGAGTCTTTGAAGGGTTCTTATCATACAAAAAATTTCTTTCAGTTCTTTATTTTGAGGCTTATAATTTGACGAGACGGCTTGGACGGCTGCTTTTGAATCTGTAATGATAACACATTTTATGTTCGACCCTGACTATTATGTGTTAGAAAACTGTATCATAATGATGGTCATTATAACACTATTTTTCATTATGAAACAGTTTCTCCCACCAATCACAGCTCAAGAAACAGTTGTTTGACCAATTAGATAAGGTTAGCATCGCATCTGCGTGGAGTTCCAAGGCCTTCTGAACTGCGTTGCCTAGTGTCATAGTGGGGTAATCGAGAAGGCCATGGTCAAATACAAGGCATTCTCTGTGTCTCATGCGCTCTGTTCAGTACATAAAACTGGCGAAATCTCGACAGATATTTATGAATATTTATCTTCGAACATAAAATAGTTATAATAATTATCGTCGAACATAAACAGTCGTATGCAACTCGCCTATAATGGTAATTAAGACACTCGTATGGAAATTATAAAACTCGCATATGCTCGTTTTATAAATATACTCGTGTCTTAATTATTGGCATTATAGGCTCGTTGCATAATGTACTATTTGATAATCAATGTTTCTGCCTAATAACTGATGGAGTGTATGTGAAATTGCTCTTATCTCAGCATCAAAGTTTGTTTTGTTTTGGCCTACTGGGAAGTAGAGTGAGAAGAGAGTTTATACTATGAGAATGGTGAGGTTATCTGGTATGGCAATTGGTTTTGGAGAAGAATTATTATAGAGAACATCTAGTATGAAGGACAGAAGCAGAAGTTTAATAAAACACATGAAGGAAAGAAAGGAGCAGAAGAGTATTAAGCTTTGTGAGGGATAATTTTATTATGAAGATAGTTGTGCATTCTGTGTGAGAGATACAGGTAATGGAAGCCTGCTTTTATTAATAAATGTGTATATTAGTGAAGTCGGTGTACCGTACTTTGAGTGATTCTTTTAGCGAGTATATCGCCCCGCTACCCTGAGGTGGCTAGCTTTGATATTATATGTATTACAATGGTAGCCTAACGGTGGGGGATAGTATTGTTGGTTGACTCAGACCACCTGGATATTACCATATTTATTACAATGGCACCAACATGTGGCTAGTTGAAGGAAGAACCAATAACGATCACGGCTTTAAATACCAGTAACATAAAGTGGTGCACAGTTTTACCATCAAGTAAGAAATCTTGTCTGTGTCACCAAAAGTTAAATACATCCTATATAATGTCCCTATAACAACATATGGACTTGAGAAGGTTGGTTGGTTCTTAAGTTTAGGGGCTGCAACAATGCAGTCATGTAGCCCCGTGTACTTTGGATGTGTGTAGAATCTGTCTGATAACCGGTGTTAATTGTGATGACTGTATCAGTGTGTGTTATCTGTTTTTTAATTTAAGTACTGCAACTTAGAATTTTTCAAATAGTTCCTACTTTTGCCGCCAAGCGCCACCGTCAATGACTACTAGGCCAAGTTCAGAACTTAGCTACTAGACGCCACCACAGTCGGCTCTTGGCAACGAACGTAGAAACCTAAGAGCGTTGTTTACATTCTTAACCTATCCAATTTAGCTTCACACAGGTGTAATTAGTGCAAGGTTCTTTAACATGCAATAAATCTATGACATGGGACCGCCGGCTTTACTTCCCCTCCGAAGGAAGACATACTGAGGGATTTTTAACGCTCTTAAAAAATCCGACGGCTTCGGCTGGGTTAATATTAAGCTTTGTGAGGGACAATTTTATTATGAAGATAGTTGTGCATTCTGTGTGAGAGATGCAGTTAAATGGAAGCTTGCTTTTATTAATAAATGTGTATATTAGTGAAGTCGGTGTACCGTACTTTTTGTGATTCATTTAGCGAGTATATCGCCCCGCTACCCTGAGGTGGCTAGCTTTGGATATTATATTTATTATAATGATCGCCCAACGGTGGGGCATGCTGTTGTTGGTTGACTCAGACCACCTGGATATTATCATATTTATTACAATGACGCACTAACGTGTGGCTAGTTGAAGGAAGAACCAATAACGATCACGGCTTTAAATACCAGTATCATAAAGTGGTGCACAGTTTTACCATCAAGTAAGAAATCTTGTCTGTGTCACCAAAAGTTAAATACATCCTATATAATGTCCCCATAACAACATATGGACTTGAGAAGGATGGCAGTAGACTGCAAAGGGCAGAAATGACATTTCTGTGGACAATGGTCCAGTAAAAAATAAGTTGAAAGGTCAGAAAGGGTACAAGAATCTCCTCTAGGAAGAATTGAAAGTACAAGGTTGAGGTTGTTTGGACATGTAAAAAGAATGGCACCCAACAGAATAGCAAAAAGTATGGCAGGAAAGGCACTCAACCCAGAGGAAGACCTAGAAGTAGATGGCTTGATACAGTCAAATAATAATAATAATAATATCGTATGGCCTCGGGTGCCTGGTGCAAGCTTTGTTAATTGACACCCAGAGGGTAGCTTGCATGTCGAATTTCGTCGTTCCTTTGAATGCTATGAAAGTCAAGGAGGTAAGATATCTAAACTCCTTGACACTACTACAGCGCTTTCAAGTAGAGAAAGGAGGAACTTTGTGTTGGCGGAAAATCCCGAGATTAATTTTGCCATTGAACACGGCCTACTGAATTCAAATGGGTTCTTTAACATGCCAACAACGTATGACATGAGTATCGTGATTTTTGTCGCCTTCAAAAATCACTTACCATGGCCAGGGGCGAACCTGCAATCTTGGGGTTGGTAGTCCGACACTATAACCACTCACCCACCGTGGCAAGCATACAGTCAAATAAAACATAACTATAGAGCATCCAGCATTGAGAAAAGACTGTGAAGCCTTATGGTGAGTGTTGCTAACTCTAGGCAAAGGTAGCGCTGTCGTCATACGTTATCTTACCCGCTTCGAGTACTGTCCTTTCATAAGTTAGCGACACAACACAACCCCAGCAGCTACCTGAAATAGAACACTCTCAGGAAGGAGCAGTTTTGCAGGTGTTAACGGATGGAACCAGTATTAAGAGAGAGAACCAATAACTAAATTCATTTCGTTGTGATATGACACATTACTGATTGACAGATGTCGAGAGCACAACCCTTTCTTCCTTCTCGGATGTATGCTCAAGATGCTAACAATTTGTACCCATATGTCAGCAATACTCTTTGTTGATCACCACCTTTTTTTGGTTGTTATTAGTTAGGCTATAATTTACTTTCTTTCAATTTTATTCCCGTTGTTTTGTAATATTGTAGCGAGATAGCCGTGCGGTTAGGGGCGCGCAGCTGTGAGCTTGCATTCGGGAGATAGTGGGTTAGAACCCAACTGTCGGCAGCCCTGATTCGATCGAACAGAAAATAAAACAGACACACCACAATAAACCAATGAAGGATAGTGCTTCAGAACTTACGTTGCCGGCGGAACTGAGCACGTGCTCCACTCTGGGCGAGCATGCAGCACAGGACGTGGCTCTTCTTTCCAGCGTGCTAACATCGAAAATTTTTAAATTACTAAGACGTAATATAAACAATACTTGTATGCAATAGGAAAGGTAATCAATTGGCAGATAATTGTAGGAAGCTATTATAACGAAACATATATGTTCAGAGTTCCTTCATGACAAAAGGTGAGGTAACAAAACCAGTGTAGGGGAGGGTTTCGTTAAAAGTAAAAGCCCGTAAGACACATAGTCTTTTCTCAACGCTGGATGCTCTATAGTAGAGGAATGGATGAAGGAGACCAAGATCTATCTGGACCAACAAAGATTGAAGAGGCTTATAAACCACACCCGTAAACTGGAGTTGGCTACAACAACGATGATTATGATGATCATTGTCTACTGTTATTGGAGTGGATGTAAGATGAGTTCTTGGTTTAACATTGTTACAGGAGTGAGAAAAGGCTGTAATGTGCTCTGGTAATAGAGACTTCTATGTACACCTTCAACTTTCCACGACTGTTGAACATGCTGGATGGATGCGAATTGTTAATATGAATTAGCTTACAGCCTGCTAGTGTCGCCGAGATCGGTTGAAACCTTGTTACGTGTTTGATGAAAGGGCTCAGCTGATCTTAGCGGCTTTACTGGTTGTTGATCGTCTGGCCGAGGCCTTTGGAGTCCACACGAGTCCACACGAGTCCAGCGAGGAGCACAAGTCGACTGGATCTACTGCACCTGTCGACAGAGCGACCCGTAAATAAACTAGCCCCCGACTTCATCACAGCCACTCAGCTCACCTTACTCTCCCGCGCCTTGAAATAAACATCATGATTGATGTAGGATGAGTTCTTGGTTTAAAGTGGTTACAGGAGTGAGACAAGGCTGTAATCTTTCACCACTACTGATAGTTTTATATATGGACCATTTGCTAAAGGGCATAAACTGACTGGTGGGATTCAATTTGCTGTAAACCAGGTAAGTAGTGCTGTTTTTTTCAAGGTTGCCGGCCCGGCAGGGGGATTCGAACCTCCTCCTCGCCTCCCGGATGTGAGCGGCTGCCCGCAGTCAAGCCGTAACGACCACGGCTAACTCACCCGGTGTAGTGCTGATGACCTGGTTGTAATGGTAGACTCCGTTCAAAGCTTGTCCACTTGCAAAACTCATGTCCATGTAAAGAACTGTCATTTGTTATGAAATAAAGCTAGGAGATTCGTAATTAAACTGTCAATTAACATAATCGCTTTCCAGCCGAAGCCGGGTCGCAGCACTTTACTCTGTCTGTACACCTTCCTTTGTCAACCACTTTTACTCCACTGTAGGTTCCGTTCTCTCACACTGAATCTATCCACCATACTCTAGGTCTTCCTTGTCCTCACTTTTCAGTCATCCGTTTCTTCAATTGTTTCGACATTCTTTCATCAAATGTCCACACCATCTCAATCTGTTCTGCTCCAATTTATCATTTGGCTTCCGTACATTCCTCACACTATCTCTCCCGAGTCTTCCGTACCATACTCAGGAATTTCATTTCTCTGGTTTCTGCTCTGTAATATGTCGTCACTTTATCCCGTTATTCCAAATTAAACTCTGATAATATGGAGATCAACAAGAGTTCTTGGTTTAAAGTTGTTACAGGAGTGAGACGTGGATATTATCCAGTCTTGCATTTTCCATCAATTCGCTGCTCAAATGCTGATGAAATTATGAGAAAAACTATAAAAATTACAGTATACACTTCGAAATAACAGTCCCCAATTCTTGGATGTAACGGGTAATCTCGAGAACCATTTGATGGATTTTGATGTGGTTTACAGCATTCTGTAAAGGATTTCTCGAGGAAGGTTTCTGAAGAATAAAATTTATTCATAACCAAAGGAAGCCGAGCAGTAACGATTTCAGTGAATCGAGTCGAAAAAAAATATGCCGACCGTGCATGAGTGTAAGAATTGTTCAGCATTAAAAATTCTACAAAAAAGTCCGTGACAGCATATCTCTATCTAATATATCGCCCACTATAAGGGTTTTTAAGTTCTCATTTCTTCCAACAATCTCCATTCAGTGGAAGCTTAAATTACTAGGTTCAGGGAAAGTTTACGAGCTAATGAGCAGGCCTATCATCACAGCAACGGTTAGCATCAAATTGTCGAGTCGTGTCGAGTTAAGACTGCAGAGAAGAGTATATGTGTTTGGAGTTTTGCTGTTCACCTCGGCTTTTGTAAATTGCGTCTGGGACCTGCGGTCCGTGCTCCTTTGAAGCTTGTGCTGGGTAAACCGTGAGAGATACTTCTAATAACCAGCAAACTAATGTAACTTGTACCTAAACCTTCCTTTTCTCCGACTAGGGTAAAACCCAAACGTTTAACTACCTCTAACTTAAAAAAACATCCAATAGGAACCAGTTTATACGTTGATTCAAAAGAATATGGTCTAAACATTAAATATTTTGTAAATTTACTCTCCTCTGACCAACCTCAACCTCACGAGGCAAAATTTAGAAGAGGAGGCTTCGATTCGCATTTGGTGATGATGATGATGATATTTTTTGTTTTAAGGGGCCTAACATCTAGGTTATCGGCCCCTAATGGTCTGGGTGATAGTGAAAATGACAATGAAATGGAAACCATAACAAAACCAAGGTAGATTGACAATACTTACAAAAATGGAACTTAGATTGAAAAGACGCACAAAATGTAGAGTGTAAATATAGTGAAACCTCTCTTAACGGACACTCCTCTAAGGCGGACTCCCCTTCATAACGACGATTTTTTAGGTCCGTAACCAAACCCCTATTAAGTATAATAGTAATTAATCTCTCTTATGCGGACACGGACACACCGTCCGCATTTAAAAAAAATCAACTAACCTCTCTTAGCGGACACTTGTTTTGAAAAGAAATCACATCTCTGTAGATCTATTAGTCTTGTATGAATACTCTGTTGTGTTAATGTACTTTCGACACATCCTGTGTTTCCTGGAAGCCAGTTAACGCTGACCTTCCCATCCTCTATCTTCTGCACTGCTCCAAAAATTAACCTAGGCCTAACGGTATAGCTTTCATTGTTCTCTTGATCTTGAAATGGTCGGGATAAGGGAATTCATACGTTCACTATCTGGTCAGATTTACCGTTAAACTTCTTAAATCTATTGTAGGACCTGTGTGGGGCTCATCGTAAACGTTTAACTTTAAGAGAGAAAGTAGGAATCGTAGATTATCACAAATGAGAGAAATATATTGTGCGGAAACCATGTGAAGTGTTTAAGATTGGAAAGACATAGGCAGCAGAAATTGTGAAAAAACAAGAAGAGTTAATTAAGTTAATTAAGGTATGGCGTCTTAATGGTAATGAGCTGCAAATTAGACAGTTTTAAAGTGGTAATGGTGCTGTTATTGATAAGGCAGTGATAGAGTGGTTTAGCAAAATAAGAAGTCAGAACGTCCCTGTGTCCGGACCATTGATACAAGCCAAAGCATTGGATTTCGTGGCAGAATTAGATATAGGAGATTTCAAAGCCTCGAACGGCTGGCTCGAGAATTTCAGAAAGCGCTATGATATAAAATTTAGAGCAATTAGCGGAGAATCCTCCACTGTCGAATCAGGAGTTTGGCTTGGGGGGGGGGGGGGGGGGGGTCAGAGAATCAAAATTGTTAAGAAAAATGGTATCACTAAAAACGCAATCACAAAATAATCAAACGTACAAAACCAGACCAATTTTTTTGCAAGCTACATGGATAGAAATTTGATGCGTTTTGCGCACCAAAAATATTCGTACAAATTGCAACGGCGTGTTTTGAGACTTTTACATCAAGCTTTGAGAAAAGTATCAAGGTACATTACAGTTTCGGCAAGTCGAGTTGGTACCGACAAAGGGAGAAAGTCACAGCTTAAATTGCCAACCAAGCTTGCAGTTTGGACGTCGGCAAAATTTTTTGGTGCGAAAAAAGCTCCAAATTCCTATCCGTGCATTGCTGCACATTCATCGTGACATCACTATAAACATCGATTCGGTAATCACAAGGTTTGCTAAACAAAATAGTCGAGTTGATTTTGTTATATAAATAATCGTTTTTATATAAGAGGTATAAAGTTGTAAATATGTACAGTTGTAACAGAACATAGTAATTCCAATAAAGATATTTCAGTATTGAATAAAATGAGAAAAACTGTTTTTCAGTTAAAATTCGTTAAGTTTTATTTGTCAGGTTATTGTGTTTTCGTTTTTTGAGTTTGCAAAAAAAATTGGTCTCCGTTTGGGGGGGGGTCGGTCATGACCGCCCCCTTGAATCTGCACCTGCTGTTGATATGGATAATGTTTCAAGCTGGGAAGAAAAATTGCTTTCAATCACCGACGGCTATTCACCGGAAACCATTTTAAATGCGGATGAAACTGGACTGTTTTACCACGCGTAATCCTACATTTTCACATACTGCGCAAGTACATGTGCCAAATTGCAATCATTTTCTCTAACCCTCTCTATAGTGGACACCCCTCTTTAGCGGACAGTATTTACGGTCCCAAAGGTGGCCGTTATAGAGAGGTTTCACTGTACTTACAAAATGCAATTGAAATTCAAAATACTTACAAAATGGAGTTTAGACCGAAAATACTTACAAAATGCAATATAGATCGAAAATGCTCACAAAAGGGAATTTGGATGCAAAAAAGACTTACACAATATAATTTAGATACACGGGGAGCCAATTCATAAAAACAGTTTGGGAATCTTAAAGAGAAAAGGAAATATACGGTACTGAAAAGGAAAAGAAGGCTGACCCCTCACAGAATGAGATATCAGGAAAGATGAGACAAGGGCCAATTAATGCAGGAAAGGAAGAGACTCCCTAGGCCTCGGATACCCTAATACCTTCGGGGTCGGAAAAGAACAAGAGAGGTCGGCAGGAAAGAAGACAGAGAGGAGCCCGGTACAAGTAAGTGGAAGCAATGCCGGACTCAGCTGGGGTCCCGTGATTGACACTTCTGCTCCAGGAAAATGCTGAGATGGCTCCTAATTTAAGGCCACGGCCGCCTCCTTCCCAATCATATCCCCCAAATTACCAACACACACACACTAGTGCAGCCATCACCCACATTCTATGCTCCATGACCATGATGTCGCAGTCCCAACAACAACTTACTCTCTCTAAGTGGTGAGAGTTCTATAGTCTTTCCGGTTGGCCATGATACCCAGAGGAATAAGGGACTTCTCGGAACTCAACTCATGTCTCTCACTCACTCACCCTACCGACCCGCTTGCCAGACCGGCTGGTGGCGAACAATGACTCACCTACTGGCCCTACAAAACACTTTTAGAAATTTAAATAAAAAGAACGCTCACAAAAAGAATTAAAGAACATTGAATGGTTCGATTACATTACGTCGCTGTAATGGAACCATTCATATGCTTTTTAATTCTTTTTGTGAGCCTTCTTTTTATTTCAGTTTCTATTAGTGTTTTGTAAGGTTATCCATTTTCTCTTTTATCTTTGTAAACTTAGTTTTAAGATTATTTTAATTCAATCTTCGCTGATGAGGGAGTCATTGAACACCTAAACATTTACTGTATGTGTAAGCAGTGAATTAACCACATTCTTTAGTGTTTGACAAGGCGGTTTTGAATAATATAGCAGCCTACTATCAGTCAACACGGATATTAATGATTACCATTGTCATAATGGTTACTGTTGACGCATTTCAACTACTGGCGCTGTCCCACAGGACTAAAACTTTTCTTATTTCAAGTTTAATTTACAATTTTCAAGTTTTGTTTTTGAATTCTACATAAAATTCCAAAGAAAATGAGTCCAAACTTGGACATCATACTTCTTAAACGGTTGTTTATTACATGTCATTTATGATAGTATTGCAACAACTAGTTTTAAAATTTCAAACAAATAAAACAAGAAGTTCCGTGAAGAACTATACAGCCTACTTTTCATGCCAATGATTATTCTACAGTACATGAACCTATCTAGAATAATGACGAAATTAAGTTGGTAATATCGAAATATCTAATTAGTTCAAAATATACCTGGTATAATGTAGCCTAATAGAGCACTACAGTTGGCAGCCCTGGTGACTGAATATATTCTTAGTTCCACCTCTTAAGGTACAGAATACAAAATTTGGTTGAAGTCCAATGGACGTTACATGCAGTTAGACACTGGATCTATCAGCACGCGTAAAAGCATGTTGCCAACAATACCATGGGTGAGCTGGTCAGAAATAATCTGAATTATTATGATATCATGTTGTGCCAATTTTGGATGAAATCCATTTGTTAGTATAGAAGTTACATGTATTTTAAAATTGGACATATCAGCAGGCATAGAAACATGTTGGCAGCACCGCCTCAATTTTGTTTTACTAGCAGACCCGTGCGAGAAATCTCGCATGTTCATAAACGTGACTTTCCCCAATAGGTTTATAATCATAATAATAATTGCAGCATGTTAGAGCAAAGGCGACTTGAAATTGAACGGAACGTGTAGCTCACCCCTTGGGTGTACGCTTGAAGAAGCTACAGCCTCTGGCGAGCCGTACATGTCCTCGGACACTCCCGGCATTAAAAGCCATACGATAAAACCACAGAGAGGACCTGTCGACAGTGATAGATCCCACTGGTATCTCTAATGGGTAATAATATATAATTAGATGGGCAGATGACCTGTGCCCGTTGCACACGGTAAAATGTTTCTTAAAATTTATTTTACAACTAATTATAAAAATTTGACGAAGCTGTGGACTCATTTTCTTTAGAATTTTATGTACAATTCAGAAAAGTTGAAAATTGTAAATTTAAACTTTAAATAAAGAAAGTTTGAGTCCTGTGGGACAGCGCCAGTCAGTGGGGCTTTGTTCGCCACCAACCGGTCCGGCGAGCGGGTCGGGAGGGTGAGTGATGTCAGTCGAGTTCCGAGAAGTCCCTTAATCCTCTGGGTATCATGGCCAAACGGAAAGACTATAAATGTCTGAATGTAGCTGGAAATTGTGCCGAATGATTGTGAAAGCAATGTACCATGCCATTTTGCCTACAAGAATTAACTCTTGGCAGTTGATGTGCATGTCCAGGTGTTGTGGATGGATGCAATCTGGAGAATGAATTAGCTAATAATAATATCGTATGGCCTCGGGTGCCGGGTGCAAGCTTTGTAATTTGACACCCAGAGGGTAGCTTACATGTCGAATTTCGTTGTTCCTTGAATCACTATGAAAGTCAAGGAGGTTAGATATCTAAGCTCCTTGAACACTATAGCGCTTTCTAGTAGAGAAATGAGGAACTTTGTGTTGGCAGAAACTCCCGAGATTAATTCTGCCATTATGAACACGGCCTACTGAATTGAAATGGGTTCTTTGACATGCCAACATCGTAAGACATGCGTGTCGTATTTTTGCCGCCTTTCAAAAATCACTTACCATGGCCTGGAGCGAACCTGCAATCTTGGGGTTAGTAGACCGACACGCTATCCACTCACCCACCGTGGCAAGCTGATGAATTAGCTTACAGCCTGCAACTGTAGTGTCGTCAAATCTGTCGAACCCGTGTTACGTGTTTGAGCAACGGGCTCAGCTTATCTTGGTGGCAGTACTGGTTGTTAATCGTCTGTTCTGGAGTCTGCGGTGTCCTCATAAGTTACCACGGGCGTAGTTGGTAGCATGCTGAACTGCTGTGCCCAAGATAGCGGGTTCAAACCCGGCCGAAGTCGTTATTTTTTTTAAGAGCGTTAAAATCCTTCAGTGTGCCTTCCTTCGGAGGGGAAGTAAAGCCGGCGTTCCCATGTCATAGATTTATGGCATGTAAAGATCCTTCCACAGACTAAACTTGTGTGAAGCTAAATTTCTAGGTTATATTTTGTTCACCACTAGGTATCAGTGACATCTGGTGGTGAAAGGTGGAACTACTTGAAATTGAACGGAACGTGTAGCTCACCCCTTGGGTGTACGCTTGAAGAAGCTACAGCCTCTGGCGAGCCGTACATGTCCTCGGACACTCCCGGCATTAAAAGCCATACGATAAAACCACAGAGAGGACCTGTCGACAGTGATAGATCCCACTGGTATCTCTAATGGGTAATAATATAATTAGATGGGCAGATGACCTGTGCCCGTTGCACACGGTAAAATGTTTCTTAAAATTTATTTTACAACTAATTATAAAAAATTGACGAAAACAAGCTGTGTTGTTCACGGTAAAATTATTTTATAAAATCTGTGGATGTATCAGGATCGCCATCGACCGGTAAACATCTGAACCAAGAATTAGCTGTTCAACACCCATTGGTTTGAGTATGGCTCCAACAATCAAAGCAAAAATTTCTGCTTTAGCTACAATTATATGTCTTACAGTGGTAAAAAGGTAGAAAAGAAATGCTAGGAAGTCCTGGACTCGGGAATGGATATAAAGAAGAGAAGAGTAGAGGAATGCTGTCCTTGGTCGAAAATGAGTTGAGGTTAGAAGATCAGAATTCATATAGGAATTTTCTAAGAACGGAGGAAAGCAGTTTTAAAAAACTCCTAGATCTTGTTGGTCCCAAAATTATTCGACAGGACACTAACATGAGGCAAGCCATTTCTCCTGAAATGAGACTGCGACTGAATTCGAAGCCCGGCTTGTGTTTGGTCGAATTTGTGAAACATATTCGACGATTGAGGTTTCTGCCTCCCTTCTTGCATTTCTATTGTGGTATATGGGCGTTTTAACCTGATACAAACACTGATATTTCTGGTACTCGTCCAGTAAAACACTAACAGCTTCCTTAGTCCAGCCGGAGCCTGCCATTTTCGAAGTGTTTGTTTACAAGCGAGCTTCACAATCTTCTCACCACGTGGCGCCAGCATCATCTTCATGTCAGCTTCCCTGATTGGTTCGTTTCGTAAAATTAATTTTACGGAATAAAACATGTCCTATTTTAAGGAAAGTTTTATCAAAGGTTTTATAAAACTTGAATTTGACCGTAAGCAACAGGAATTTTATAAAATTAAATTATTGTACAATAAATTTGAAGGAAATTTTTACCGTGAGCAACGGGCATTGTTTTGCAAAGGATGTAAACATCATGATAGTGTATTTTAATTATAGATGATCAAGGGCGAGTTCTTGGTTTAAAGTTATTACAGGAGTGTGGCAAGGTTGTAATCTCTCACTACTACTGTTTAGCCACTACCGCCGGCATAGCCCAAAGGATCATTTGACCTCGCAAGCACTCTCACCATGTCAAGGTCTTGCAAACTTTAGAGTGTGCTTTGGATTATACTTAGTCTATTGGATTAGACTAAGTTTTCTTTAGGAAAGTCTGAAGTTTGAAGAATAAATTGAGGTGATTTTTTTTTTTTTTTTTCCCAAACTTGTGCATCTTTTAGAAGTTCAATGAGTGTAAGGAAGTGTTATTAAACTGCTGTAAACATTTCAGAAGCTATGCTCTTTGGTTCTGATCAATTCCGAGCAGCCTAGACTACATTTGAAATGTTCAAAGAATTTCCAAGTCTTAGTGTTGCGACTGGCTGCGTGGCTCAGAGATATCGTTCTCGCTTGCTGTGAAGGTTGCAGGATCGAATCCTGGTGCAGTCAGCTGTGAGGGAGCTGTGTCAGTCGATTTACTGGCACGTTGAAGACCTTCAGGGTGAAATTCCGGCACCACGGCGTCTCTAAAACCCGCAGTATTTAAAAGGAACGTAAAACCAATAACATCATCTTTTTCCCTCCCTCCTCATACTGCCAGATTAGACGTATGGATGAGCAGCTCATGGTCACATGGAGTTGCCATATCTAATTCTTGGCTCTGCCAAGAAATTTAATCCTGGTCTGAGGGATGGAATGGGGTAAACTCAGCCACCCTGGAAGTGTTTTACCACTACTAACACCAGGCCATGGCCGCCTCCTTCCCAATCCTCACCGGAATCACGAATACAGCCATCACAATAACACAGGTTGTCAGACTCATCCAAGTACAAGCCCCTCAAATGACACAAGATCGGGAATTTTAACATGCTTAAGTCTATCTGTAGACAATAAGGGGAGCATGTCTTCGCTGGTATGGGCATGTCACTAGAAGTGATGAGAACTCTGTGATAAAAACGGCCCTCCGACACGATCCAGGAAGGCATCGACCCTGTGGGCGCCCAAAAAAATGATGGATGGATATAATTAGTGAAGACCTACTGGCAGGCGCGGATTCAAGGGGGGGTCACAGGGGTCATGACCCCCCCCCCCCCAAACAGAGACCAAATTTTTTTGCAAACTCAAAAAACGAAAACACAATTACCAGACAAATAAAACTTAACGAATTTTAACTGAAAAACTTTTTTTTTTCATTTTATTCAATACTAAAAATATCTTTATTGTAATTATTATGTTCTGTTACAACTGTACATATTTACTACTTCATACCTGTTATATAAAAACGATTATTTATATAACAAAATCAACTCGTCTATTTTGTTTAGCAAACCTTGTGATTACCGAATCGATGTCCATAGTGATGTCACGATGAATGTGCAGCAATGCACGGATAGGAATTTGGAGATTTTTTCGCACCCAAAAATTTTGCCGACGTCCAAACTGCGAGCTTGGTTGGCAATTTAAGCTGTGACTTTCTCCCTTTGTCGGTACCAACTCGACTTGCCGAAACTGTAACGTACCTTGATATTTTTCTCGAAGCTCGATGTAAAAGTCGCAAAACACGCCGTTGCAATTTGTACGAATATTTTTGGTGTGCTAAACGCATCAAATTTCCATGTAGCTTGCAAAAAAATTGGTCTGGTTTGGTACTGTCCCCGTTTACCCGGATAGTAGGCTGTCAGATATCCGCCCCCTCAATCGGATTGCCAACAATCAATCGCACCGGCTCAGCTACATCAATGAAAATGGCACTGACAGATACTATCGAGATATGAGCACAGAAGTTAACAGGAAATCATTGTGGAACACACCAAAATAGACGGGGGTTCATACTTACCGTTACTTACCTCTTAAAATTATCTCGGGGATTGAGTTGACAACAGGATCACTAAAGTCTGTTCACACAATAACCTCCACCATGACATTTAAAAATGAACCAGAACGAAGACGAGAACTTTGAACCGTACAAAAGCTTTATTTCAAATAAAGGGTAAGATTTTAATAACACAACAAAATCAACGTGGCTATCAGTAGCCCAAGTCAATCTGACTACATCCTCCTGTAGGACTTGCAAAGTTATCATACAACATGATATAAAACATATTAGCTCCCACGAGCTCCAAATAACGTAGTATTCATAACACAATTGGATTGGAAAAGGAAGTGAGGACGAGACATATATAGAGCATTTGGTTTCCTTTTAATAAACATGACAATTGTATTTATAGTCGCAAGGCCAGAGTGTGGACGACCTCACCCGCTGATAACCAGTTGTTGGGACAGCTGCGAGCTACCCTCCAACCTGTCGCATACTGGTCAAATGGGCTCAGTTCTCACATGCTACGTTACGTAAGAATACAGCTCTCTCTCAAGCTTTTAAATGTCTGCAAGACAACTCATATTTATATATTTACGCAAATCTTTCAAATACTTTACTCACATCCTACTGGATTATTATGATAATTCCTAAACTTGTTAAGTTCTCATCCAAATGTTTAATAAGCTCTTAAATGTTTATAACAAAATCACATTAATTATTTATAACAATTAGAGATTGTTTATAATATTTGTCCAAGACAATAAAAATATTTTTTTAAACACGCCTTTAGCATCACTTTCGTTCCACATTATTTTCAAAAATATTTACAGCATTTATTTACAATATTAACATTTAAATTATTTAAATTATTAATTTAAGAAATACATTAACCACATGTTCATCCGGTTGGTAATTTTCATAATCGTGTCCATATAATCGACCAATGAAGGTTAGTTATACATGTTAATGTCACAATCTGTTTTAATAAAGGTTTTAATAATGATTTGTGACGGTAATCTTCATTCAAAACTCGTGTTAATCATAACAGTTAATTCACTTAATTAATTTTCAACGAACTATGACAATCTTACTCCAGCGGAAAATACTTCGCTAACAAGTTAATGCACAAACTGCATTAAAAATTAGGCCCAAAATTCATCATATATTAATCTATATGGCATCAAAACTTCCACAGAACTTACAAAAACTTCCACAAATAATTCTTTATCATTAATTCCTGTGGGAACCTCCTTCATATTCAAGGGCATTATACATCAGCGACTTTCAACACATGCGCTGCATTAGCGATTATACATTCATAGTTCCACTTAAAAATTCTTATAATCATTAATTGTTTCAAAACTGTTTTTATTTAACCTTCGTGGATTTCATTCATGAATCGAACTGAAGTCAAAATTTGCCAATCACAAACAAATTTAATAGTGAATACGCTTATATACGCCTGTCTGGTCTATCAAAATTTAAGATTAACATCTTCAAAGAATTGTAGTATAAAAATACTATCATCAAAAGTGCGACTAAAACTGCAAAGTAGTCGAATAGAATCCAATTAGACTGGGGAATGCAAACATCATTATATAAATCTCTAATTGAGAAAAACTCCTAACACAAGTTCTTGACTTTAATGCATTCAATAATTCATTATTAAAGTTCATCTTTCACAAAAGTGTCTATGATGCAATGATCGTTCATAACTGACGATAAATGTCTGTGTTGCAACCAATTCAAATAACGACTAGTATTTCCAAGATCGTCGACAACGTAAGAGATTTTAATGCTCTAAAATCATTTAAATGTTCTTCCTTCTTGATGATGACAGAAAATTGGTCAAAGTAATTAAACTGGGGTAGAATTACTTTAATAAAGTGACACGCTGTCTGAATTTAAATCTGCCATAAAAATCATTAACTTACAGTCAAATCGTGACTACAAAAATATTAATTACTGAAAAATCTAAATATCAGTCTCAACTGATCTAAAATCGTTTAACTATGCCCATGACATCACAATGTCTTAATAAATCGTCGAAAAAGGCATAACTCATCAAGGTGTACTGAGAATAAGAATCTCAAACAAGAAAATAGGGCAAAATACATGAGGACAAAAATATGGGAAAAATAGTTGCTCAAATATTGCTAAGACACTCAAATACAATAAACGTTCACGACTACCTTATCTGCCGATTGACGTTCCAGAGGAAAATTCCCCAAAGAAGACTGCTGATGGATCCATTTCACCAAGTTAAAGCTGAGCTCCATCCTCGAAATAGGAAATAGCACCCTCGGAGAATCGAACTGCTTCCTTCTCCGGAAATTGCACTGCTCCTTGAAGACGAATAGACATCCTTCCGGCAATAATCTTCTTTGTGAGTCGGGATAACCCTGACCTCTCTTGAAAAATTCCCTGAAGTTCCAGTAGACAATCGCCATGAAGTTTTTGTAAAAATTTCCGAAGAAATATTCATATTCAATGAGTATGAAATCATTTCCATTGCTGTTCGATAGTATTCAGCCTTTAATCACGAAACATGGGTGTAGATGGTTATTCGCCACATGTTCGCTTGTGTGGAATAGCAATTAGCGAAGTTCCATGTTGCTATCTTACTCCGTTGAAATATGTCCCAATCGCATTAAGTCCTTTAGCCTTCCATCTGCTCTTCGGTTGTAGTAATGGAAGAACAAACTGCCGTATTAAATTGCTCCATTATACTGTAGTGTTGTGTAACAAAAGCAATCTGAAGTCTCCCTATTTCACTAGCAGCGTCAGCCGTGGCGTTGATTCTGGCGATACAATAGTGCTTCTCAGGTGGCGAGATAATCACTTTTGTCAGTCGTGTAAAACTGCTAATATCTTTCAAACTAATTACTCGAAATTATTCAGCTTTTCTATATTACTTCATGTAGCACTGCACAATAGAATTAGCTTATCGGCGACCGCTAACTGTTCACAGCTAAACTTGTAGAAGCGTTCTAAGGTCCGTTTTAACTTCACCTAGTTTGACTTGAATCTCGTATAATGCAGTGGCTTCACCACGCGTTATAAAGACGACTCTTTTCACTACTTTTCACTTCGACGTCTCACTAAAATGACTGTATAAGAAAAGAACTTTCACAATTAGACTTCGATGATCTGAGAATGAGATCCGAGAATGATCGGAGAATGAGGCTCCTCTCTTCTGCGCAAGCCCTTTTATTAACTTCATGAGGGGCGTTTCCATCCCTTCCATAGCGTGATACTGCGTCATCGCTAAAAGTTCCAACTTCGTTAATACATGACGGATTTTCAAAATTCAAAAACTGAAAATAAATTTCACCAAAATTCCAAATCAATGCCTCTACTGCAAATGGATTTCCACAATTCTGCATTCCAAAAGTAATAAAAATACCATAGTTTCAGCAATCTCCGTCTTCCTTTAAACTATCGTTCATTGGTTCAAGCCTCCCCTCCAATAGCATAGTTTCTTCCTCAGCAGAATTCCTCGTTTCCTGCGACTGCGTCGTAAATCTTGGAACATTCTCGACTAAATGCTGACGTCACTGAGAATCTCAGCTCAAGTAGCCTGCTGGCATAACATTTGCGTCATCCGTGCTTACGTCATGACTACCCACGTCATAACTATGATAGCCATAACTCTCCCTATATTTTCCAATATAGCCACCGTGGTCTCTATATAATTCAATTACGGGGGCAGTACGTTTGGTTATTTTGTGATTGCGTTGTTAGTGATACCATTTTTCTTAACAATTTCGATTCAGTGACCCCGCCCCCCAAAGCCAAACTCTAGATCCGCGCCTGCCTACTGGTGTGCGGTCTCAAACCTGAAGATACCCTTGACAGGAAGAGCTGGCGAACAACAACCAAGCAAATGGACCCTGCTCCAACGTGGGAAATACGCTAGGAAAGAAGAAAAAGTATATCTGTAGTTACCATAGCAACAAGTTTAGATCGTGATCACGACGTTCGAGCCATACTAAGTACCCGAGCACCATTTAATCAAAAATAATAATAATGCGACTAGTATGCGCTCAGAAGTGCTGAAATAGCTAGGGATTCATCACTCACCAGGCATGCTGACTCATACAGTTACGATACATTTACAGCATCTTTCATGTAACTCATTAAAAGGGGATGTCGAATTACTTTTAAGGTACGATTGAGATCCTCGCCGCCAAGGCGGCGGAAGCTCACTACTGCCCCACGTGTATTTAGACGGGATACATTTCAAACTCCGCCGCCGCATGGCCGCGCCGAGACCGGTCTGACGGCGCTGCCCGTTGACAACGAAATTATACAAAGCCCAGAAATGGAGCATAAAACTGCTGTCAAAAATGGCGTTTCATAAAAGTCCGCCAGATATCCTGACTTGTCGCTAATTTTCCCGTAACAATTATTAGAAAATAATTGTATCTTTTGCCTTTTTAAGGCCGAAAAAGCAAATTATTCAAATAATACGGCATCTAAAGAACATTTAAATGGCATTTCATTTAATTTTAGACCAATTTTATGTCACGCAAATATGTCCTTAGGCTAAATTACGTATGGATTGGATTGACCCGGTTAGGCCTAAATAAAAATAAAAACTTTAAAATGCTTGGGGGCCAATATTTTCATACTTTACCCCAATGCCACTAGGTGCACTGCTGTAGATTGTTGTCATGCTTTATCTCACGTCTATTAACTTACTTCTATTATAATCTTGATGTCCTGTGGCGTACATAACAGCCGCGTGCCCTTGTATCAACAATGTCGTCTTTAGCGGCAGATGACGAAAAAATCGTCGAGTTTGTATCCTAATACCCAGTTTTGTATGATGCAGAACTGGCAGGTTATAAAGACGGTGAAAGGCGTGAAAACATATGCGTTTACAATATTGTCTAAATAGATCTTCGTCCCTTTTCAGATGTCTTTCGATCATTATTTTACAGCACCCCTCGACCCTCGGGTTTTGTAGATTTCTTTCGTGGCTTTCCTTTTTCTTGTTCACACCAATAGGTCTAGAATCAAGTTGTCATCGTCTTCTTCTTCCTCCATTAATCTACTAATTCCCGTTTTGGTAGCGGCACTACACACAATGATCGTAGGCCTACCTTTATTAAATTACCTCAATATAAACAGCCTACTGAACCTTTGCCGTGCTGCCCAGGCAGCGAGGAACGAAAACACCACAACTGCCTAGGCAGCAGTAGCACGCCGCCTTGGCGGCGAGGATCCAAATCGTACCTTTACTGTAGATTTACCTCTCAGGCAGGCATTTAAATGCCCTAGCGTCTGCATTCTAGACGGTGTTTAAATTGGCTTGGAGAGCGAGTTTCGGAGAACTTCAAATAATGTTGCATATCTCAAAAATTATACAAGCTAATAATACAATATTTTCAGGATGACTTACCAAGCGTCTTGAATAACACTGGCTGTAAATTTGAAGCCAATTTACTGTCGCTGTAGCTTGCCACGGTGGGTGAGTGGATAGCGTGTCTGTCTACTAACCCCAAGCTTGCAGGTTTGCTCCTGGCCGTGGTAAGTGATTTTTGAAAGGCGGCAAAAATATGACACGCATTTCATACGATGTTGGCACGTCAAAGAACCCATTTGAATTCAGTAGGCCGTGTTCATAATGGCAAAATTAATCTCGGTAGTTTCCGCCAACACAAAGTTCCTCATTTCTCTACTAGAAAGCGCTATAGTGTTCAAGGAGCTTAGATATCTAACCTCTTTGACTTTCATAGTGCTTCAAGGAACAACGAAATTCGACATGCAAGCTACCCTCTGGGTGTCAAATTACAAAGCTTGCACCCGGCACCGAGGCCATACAATATTATTATTATTTCCGATTATTCCCCTTCAGGAGAGCGTGAGAACTTGAGCCAATCACAGCTTCACTTCCTTTTCCTCTCTTCTTTTCTTCCCAAAACCTCTTCATTAGTTCACTGTGCTTTTTCTTCCTTTCCTCCGTCCATTTTTTCCCTGATGTATCTTTCCTTGAAACTTGTACAATTTTCGTGTTTCTGATTTTATTTCTAAATTGTTCTCTGTCCTTAATGTCGTCTTCAGAGATTTTAAGTAATTCCATGCCTTCATGTACTTCTTTAATCCAACTGGTCTTTAATTTACTTGCATTCACGATATTGAAAATCTTCTTAGTGAGTCTATTCTCATCCATCCTATATATGTGTCCATAGAACTGCAGACGTCTCTTCCTAAATTTATCTACAATGGTGTCTGTATTTTCATAAAGTTCCTTTGTTGGTCTCCTGACCCAAATTCCATTACGGAAAACAGCGCCATGGATTTTCCTAAGAATTTTTCGTTCCTGTTTCTCAATATCATGAATTCTTGTCATTCCTCTAATGACTGTTGTTTCTGCCGCGTACAAGGCTTCAGGCAAGACAACTGTGTTATAATGGCGCAATTTTGCATTGCGAGATACTGCTCTTTTGTTATAATGATTCCATGTCAGCTTGTACGCCTTCTGCAATTTTACTATTCTATCTGCATTAGAAATTGTGTTCAATCCTGTGGGTTGGATGGCTTCTCCTAAATATTTGAAGTGAGTGACCTGCGAGATTTTTCCATATTGCGTTCGCAAGGTGATGTTTCCTGTTGATTTGGTATCCATATACTGTGTTTTTTCATAGGAAATATCAAGTCCCGTTTTACTGGAGATTTCATGTAGTTTCTCTAGCGCTAATATGGCTTCATCCTTGTTGTTTGTTAAGATGGCCAGATCATCTGCAAAGGCCAAGCATTTCACAGTGACTCTTTTCCCTTTCTCCTTTCCAATTTGGATACCTTTCACATGCTTTTCCCATTCTGTGATGATTTTGTCCAGTACGATGTTGAACAAGAGTGGTGATAAACCATCCCCTTGTCGAACTCCAGTATGTATTGCAAAAGAGTTAGAGATTTCTCCCATGAATTTCACCTTTGAGGTAGTTCCCAATAATGTTTCCTGGATGATGGCCCTCGTCTTCCTGTCAACTCCTAATTCTTCTAGTCTGTTAAACAAGGTTTGTCTGTCAACCGAATCGTAAGCCTTTTTGAAATCCACAAATGTGACTGTAGTGTTCCTGCATTATTATTATTATTATTATTATTACTGTCGCTGTCACTATATGTTATGCACAATAAACCTACGTATACACCTCATAAATACCGTATTTGCTCGCGTATATCTCGCCCCCGCGTATTATCTCGCACCCCATTTTTTAATATGAAATTTCAGGGGGAAAAAAAGTACTCGCATATATCTCACATTCATTACTGACGCCATCATATAAATGACCGTAATAACCTTGAGGTAGAAACACGTTCGATTTAGCGCGCCACAACAGTCGTCATTGTCCAGGAACTTACCCGAAGCGTTACTAACAGGAAGAGCGAGCAACAACGAGTTGATCCGAACTTTGATACGAGCCGATTAGGGAACAAGGCGCCGCGTGCAAGCATACGGCGCATCGTGAGTGTTAGCACACTGTACATCGTTAGTCTTCGGCCGTGGTTGGCTAAATTCGCCGCCTTGAGATACGTTCGAATTAGCGATTAGCGCGCCACATAAGTTACGCAAGTAGGCTTACTGTTACATCGCAGAGAAACGCAGTTCAGTCTTCTCGAATCTCAATGATTTCGTCTTTACGCATTGAGTCGCATCAGAGCTCGGCCGCGTGCAAGCATACGGCGCAGCGTGAGTGTTAGCACGTTGTACATCGTTCGCCGCGGCTGGCTAAATTCGCCGCCTTGAGACACGTTCGAATTAGCGATTAGCGCGCCACGTCAGTTGCGGAAGTAGGCCTACTGTTACATCGCAGAGAAACGCAGTTCAGTCTTCTCGAATCTATGATTTAGTCTTTACGCATTGCGTCGCATCAGAGCTCGGCCACGTGCAAGCATACGGCGCAGAGTAAGTGTTAGCACGCTGTACATCGTTTGCCGCGTCTGGCAAAATTCGCCGCCTTGAGACACGTTCGAATTAGCGAATAGCGCGCCACGTCAGTTGCGGAAGTAGGCCTACTGTTACATCGCAGAGAAACGCAGTTCAGTCTTCTCGAATCTCAATGATTTTGTCTTTACACACTGCGTCGCATCAGAGCTCGGCCGCGTACAAGAATACGGCACAGCGCGAGTGTTAGCACGCTGTACATCGTTCGCCGCATCTTCGGCCGCAGTTGCTTAAATTCGCCACCTTGAAACATGTTCAAATTAGCGATTAGCGCGCCACAACAGTTGCTCAAGTAGGCCTACTGTTACATCGCAGAGAAACGCAGTTCAGTCTTCTCGAATCTCAATGATTTCGTCTTTACGCATTGCGTCGCATCAGAGTTCGGCCACGTGCAAGCATACGGCGCAGCGTGAGTGATAGCACGCTGTACATCGTTCGCCGCGATTGGCTAAATTCACCTCCTTGAAACACGTTCGAATTAGAGATTAGCGCGCCACAACAGTTGCGCAAGTAGGCCTACTGTTACATCGCAAGTTTTGTGTTTTTTCGGGAATACGGTCATTCCCCGCGTATATCTCGCACCGAAAATTTTTACACATATTTTCGGTCAAAAAAGTGCGAGATATACGCGAGCAAATACGGTAGTCTGTTTATTATGTATCACTACATTACAGAGAGTTTTATCTACACTATATCTACACAAACAATTGTGAAAACTTATCTAAAACACTATCGAAATCCTTCTGTGGGCCCGGTTGCCCAGTGAAAGGAATTTTCCGCTCTATGTTAGCTGCTTGCAACTCGCGCGACTCCCACGGAATGCCACCATCAGGTGATGGCACATTGACATGACCTAATTGTTCATATTCCTCTTCAAGAGGCATAATCTACGTCACTTTCTACACTACCGGAATCACTAGCAAAACTACTTACACTACTGTTTTCCTCACCTATCAGAGCACTTTCTATTTCAAACCCCGTAAGATGTCGCGAAGACCCTGCCATTTCTCACAGAATTGTTAGGGACTTCCCGACAATATTCCCGATCCATGCGTATCATTTACAAGAGGTTAAAATTCTTACCACAGATGGCAGTAGGGAACACGGCGAGTGACAACATGTCGTCTGTTTCTATTTTGCCTCAATAGATGGCACAATGATTCTCATGTATATGTTCCCCCTCCAAAAAGAACGGGAAACCTATGAACTATTTGTTGTAAGACTACGTCGTTTGCAAGGCCAAGGCTTCTAAAATACGTTAGTATAAGCAGTTCACTTATGAGCCCAACAGATCGCGCACAAACACAGTTCTCGCGAAGTGCTGGGCGCAGCGCATACCTGTACGGCAAACCGCCTGAGCAGTAACTAATGCCGCGCATACGCCCGTACGTAGAACCGGCCTGAGGGGTTAAAAAGTAGCTGACTATTTCACAAAATGATACAATTTCTGACAGTCAACAGAACAGAATTTGATTTGAATGGAATGGATCTTGGCGGAGCTTGTGCACCAGTTTGAGAACACAAGTGTTGGTCATCCAGGTGTAAAAACATGTACATAGGTCAATGTTTTTCAGAGCAGCAAAAGAAGATTTGGAGCAGTGCACAGTGTATCCTGCACGTTGTGCCCCTCCGGTCAGTCTCCATGCGACTGACTGGCATTGTCAGTGTTGGAGATTCACCAGGGCTTCCATCCACTCACTCGTCCAAAAATAGTGAAATAGTGAGGGTTTTTTTCTTCAAAAAAAGTGGAAAAAAAAAGGTGAGTTTTTGTTTGAAAAATTGAGTATATAGTGAGTAAATTCATAGGATTATTCGCATTTATGACCGTATATCTGGTTCATAATTTTAACTATTGTTGATATGTTTCATGTAGTTAGAGAGGACACTTGGAAATAATGGATAGGAAAATCCATGCAACACTCAAGAAATTTAAATCCTAAAGCAAAAATATAAATGTGAACTTTTGTTAAAAAATGCTTTGTTAAAATTTTCGGCGATCGCTGCACGGCTCCGGCTGTGGTATTGCACCATGGAAGCTTTTCATGGTTTCTGGCCGCCTGGCTCGCTGTCGCCAGCGCGCTCAGGCACCAGTGGCGGAAAAATGAACTACCCATTCATGGGTATATTTTGGATCGTTTCTAGCAATCTTGAAGCCTCCGTGGCTTAGGCGGCAGCACGCCGGCCTCTCACTGCTGGGTCCGTGGTTCAAATCCCGGTCACTTCATGCGAGATCTGTGCTGGACAAAACGGAGGCGGACAGGTTTTTCTCCGGGTACTCCGGTTTTCCCCGTCAAAATTTCATTCCAGCAACACTCTCCATTATCATTTCATTTGTCATTCATTTAATCATTTCCCCAGAGGAGTGCGTCAGGCCTCGGCAGCCGACACAGTTCATATCCTCGCCGCTAGATAGGGGCTTCATTCATTCCATTCCTGACCCGGTCGGAGACTGGAAGCAGGCTGTGGATTTTCATTTTCTAGTTATCTTATTGTGCACGAGACCATTTTTAACGCAGAATGTGAGCAGTTTTGTAAAAAAAAAGTGAGAATAGTGAGTAATTTTATCAAATAGTGAGAAAAGTGAGTCGCTGGAAGCCCTGAGATTCACACACCTGGGAGTCCGGGAGAAAGGGGACTCGGAAGGGACGTTGCAATGAACAGACCACACCAGACAGGAAAATACAAATGTATTTCTGTACAAAATACACAGACTGAGCTCAGTTCTTGACAGGCAGCTTGATGGTGACAGTCTTCACCTCCAGGTATTCCTTCAGCGAGTCCTCGCCCCTGGAACATGACATTGACATTCAGTGGCCACACTATCTTACCTGGAGGATAGAGGAGTAGAAAAATGGATTATAAGGAGGATAAAGGAGATATACAAGGGAAGCGTGAGCTGTGTGAAAGTGGGAGGAGAGAGATCGGACTGGTTGGAACAGAGAAACGGCCTGAAACAAAGAAGTGTACTGTCACAGTTACTTTACATTGTGGTGATGGATGACATAATGACCCGAGTGGCACAAGTAATTGGGGAAGGAAAGATGAAAGCAATGGTGATTGTAGATGACTGATGATTTGGAGAAACAAGGAGGAGGAGGTACAGGAACAGTTGGACGTGTGGGAAGGAATAATACAAGGGTATGGGATGAAATTTAGCATAAATAAGAGTGAGATGGTGATCATAACAAGGAAGAAGGAAAGAACCACAACGGGAATAACAATTGGTGGGGAACAGCTGAAGAAAGTGGAGAGTTTCAAGTATTTTACTTACTTAGGGTATTATTTTTTCATTACCCATATTGTTGTTTGAGTCCTCAGTCTTTTGACTGGTTTGATGCAGATCTCTATACCTCCCTGTCCCGAGCTAATCGTTTCATCTCTACATAGCTACCACACCCTACATCCGAGGCAATCTGTTTAACATATTCTAACCTTGGTCTACCCCTCTACAGTTCTTGTCCTCGACCCTTCCTTCCATAATTAAGCTTGATATTCCTGGGTGTCTTAGTATGTGTCCTACCAACCTATCTCTTCATTAGCAGTCACCAGAAACATCTCTCCTCTCCCACTCGTCTTAATACCTCTTCATTTGTTACTCTATCTACCCGTCTGATCTTCATCATTCTCCTGTAACACCACATTTCAAACCCTTCAATTCTCCTCTTTTCTGCTGCACCAATAGCCCAAGTTTCACTTCCATAGAGCGCCACGCTCCAGACAAAGGCTTTCAAAAATGACTTCCTATTACCTAAATCTATATTCGATGTCAACAGATTCCTTTTTTTGTAGAAATGCTTTCCTTGCCTGAGCCAACCTACTTTTCATAACCTCTTTGCTTCGTCCTTCACTGATTACTTTGCTTCCAAAGTATAACAGAAGTCTCCTACTTCCTGTAGCTTTTCACCTGCCAATTTGATGTCCATAGGGGTTTCTGATTTATTTCGGCTGCATTCCAATATTTTTGTTTTAGATTTATTAATTTTCATCAGGAATTCTTTCCTCAAGACGGAGTCCATACCATTCAAAAACTCATTCAAATCCTCAGGCGTGTCGGCCAAGATGACTATGTCATCGGCAAATCTCCGAGTTGAAATTATTTCTCCTTTAATCTTCACTCCCACTTTAAATTTTTCTCTATTATATATCAGTAATTTTACTCTTTCGTGTTGTTTTACATTTAATTACAATATTTAATATGTCATTTTTACTTATCCAACATTACTCAGTAGATTTAGATGTAACAATAACATTTTAATTATATATTGTTGATGTTGGCCGAAGTTGATAGTACACCATCTGCCTGGCAACAAACAGAATACTTTGGATATTCTCAATCAGTTTAGGGACTTTGGACATGTTGGTCATCAGCCCCGTGTATACTCACAGTTCTCTGCCCGTGCCCGACTGCTTGAAGCCTCCGAATGGAGCCTGAGGAACCACGGCATCGTAGCAGTTCACCCTGGAACAAGATTCCAACCTCTCTTAATCACACACGACATGTGTCAATCTATTCACTCAGGCGGGTTCATGAAATGAAGGGCATTTGGAATACTGTATGCTTTATTTCGCAGGGAAAACACATCGCCATAACACCGGACTAACAAGAGAGATGATGATGATAATTGTTCTTTTAAGGGGCCTAACATCTAGGTTATCGGGCCCTAATGGTCTGGGTGATAGCGAAAATGACAATGAAATTGAAACCATAACAAAAACCAAGGTAGATTGACAATACTTACAAAAACGGAACTTAAATTGAAAAGACTCCAAAATGTAGGGTGGAAATACAGTACAGGGGAATCTCGTTAGTACGTTTTTCAAGGGACTGAAAAATTTGGACGTCATATGCGGGAAAACGTACTACCGAAAAACGCCATACTGGATTTACAACGTATAAGAAAGAACGCGGCGTATATATGGACGTCAAATCGCCGACCTTAGTAAGTGATTGTATGCACTACTACAGTCACGACATAAACATAGGTTATCAGTAACTTACACGGAATAAATAACATAAAAATGAATTACTGTACCTCTACACTACAGTATACCGTATTTACTCGAATACGACCCGCCCTCGAATAAGACTCGCACCCTGATTTTGAAGAACGAAATAATAAAAAAAAAAAAACTCAAAATTATGTACAATCTTAACTAAATAAACAGAATAGCATTTATCCAAAATAGTTTCCAACAGTATTGAAGTCGTCCTAAAATAACACACATCAAACGATTAAAAATACAAATAAAAGTACACAAACACTTCATTCATCGTCATCAGAAGTACCAACTTCGGAACTTTTATCACCATCCCACTAAATGTCGTCATCACTGACATCCATAGCATTCGAAATACTACATTTCTTGAAGCTCTTCCGTATGAGATCTCCCGAGATACGACTCCATGCCGTCAAAATGCACGAACATAGCAGCTGAACTTCCGGGCGCTGATTACGACCAGTTGGAGTCAGTGTGTGCTTATCGGCCGCCATCTGCTCCGTATACAGCTGTTTCAAGGCTGCTTTGAACTGGCGGTTTACGCAAACATCCAGTGGTTGTAGCATAGACGTCATCCCTCTCAATCACGAATACATGACTCGTCAATATCATATTTCCTACCGGGCACGATTTCCAATAACTTCAGCTTCTCACTCACATTAAACGACCGCAAACCCTTCGTACAACTCATGTTTACACTCGAAAACGTGCGCAACACGTGCGCGAGACTATGACGCCGCCTGCTTACGGTAAAACAAAGTGATAGCCGGAAGAAGGCTAGCACCATCTAGCGGATACTCGCAACATCCGATATCGCGCGTGGCGGGCAATTTAAATCTTTAAAATCAGGATGACTCAAATAAGACCCGCACCCCAATTTTTCACGTCCGATTTTGTTTAAAAATGTGCGGGTGGTATTCGAGTATATACGGTAATACAGGGTCTTTATTTCTGCTTAGTAAGGACATTCTCGCGCTCCGCCAGTGAAGAGACTGTTGCCGGCGACCGCGCACCCTTATGTAGGCCTACGGCAGAATACGGTGCTTAAAATCAGTAGCCTACCATGCAGTTTTACTGGCCATGATTTACAGTAGATGCTGAAAATGTTCCCCATCCACTTCCAAACACATATACCGGTAATACAGGGTCTTTCTTTATATTTGAACAGCAAGGACATTCTTGCTCTCGCGCTCTGCCAGTGACGGCTCAGTTACCGGCGACCGCGCACGCATATGTTTGAAGAACGGGCTTGCTTGAACCACTTCAATAAAGCGCTTTCTAGTTGAGGAAACTGTCCCTCTCGCACACGTTTCCTTTTGCCGCTCATTCCTTCTTCAAATGCATGTTTGATTTCCTTCCTTTTGCCGAGAATCGTGTTCAGTGTAGACGGAGGAATGTTCCACTTTCGCGCTATATCCACACGCTTCATGTGAGGATTGCATTCCACGTCTCGAATGTATTTCATCTTCTCATCATTAGTTAACTGCCGTACTTTCTTCTTATCCATTATGAAACACGCAAAAAAATAGGTCATAACTGGACGTGAACACTAAGAACTAGAAGACAATAATGCGCCTACGTGAGAAATAAACGAAGGGAAAGGGGTGGAGGGCAGCGGGAGAGAGACACGTCACCTGTGTTGCGTCATAGCTATAGCCACTTCTACGCCGTCAAACACAATGAAATCATCTACACTGTCAATAACTATCAGAGAATATGAGGCAATATCGCGTTGTGTTTTCCAGAAGCCGAATTTTATAATGAAATAAGAATAAAATCAGGTTCGCTTACAAATAGTACAACGGAAATTTGATCGTCGTAAGCGGGAATAGAGAACGTATTAAGGGGATATATCAACATGAATTTAGTAGGATAGGGACTTGAGAAAGGGCAGCGGGAGAGAGACACGTCACCTGTGTTGCGTCATAGCTATAGCCGCTTCTACGCCGTCAAACACAATGAAATCATCTACACTGTCAATAACTATCAGAGAATATGAGGCAATATCGTGTTGTGTTTTCCAGAAGCCGAATTTTATAATGAAATAAGAATAAAATCAGGTTCGCTTACAAATAGTACAACGGAAATTTGATCGTCGTAAGCGGGAATAGAGAACGTATTAAGGGGATATATCAACATGTATTTTGTAGAATTGGGACTGGGACTTGAGAAAATCATCGCGCTAAACGGGAAAACGTCGTAACCGAGAACGTGCTAACGAGATTCCACTGTACTTACAAAAGGTAATTTAGATGGAAAATACTCAAAAAAGCAAGTTAGATTGAAAAATATGCACAAAATGTAGCAGAGGTTCAAAATACTGACAAAATGTAGATTCGAAACACTCACAAAATGCAATTGAAATTACAGGGTCATTATCTATGTGCGCCCCGATAATCACGGCAAGCTAAACCGGCTTTCACTGGCCCAAATCGCGGGCGCGTATAGGGTACAGCCGGTGGTTGGTGCGCACTTTTACCAAACATGTTCAATAATGTGTACTTACAATGCTCATAGCCGATGCTGAATATGTCCTCCCTCTCTTGTAACACACACCTGACATCTTCTGATGGAAGAATGTCTGACAACTCTTTTATTATTTACGGAGCCTGTTTCCTTGAATCGTTTAGCGAGCCTCTTAATTGTACTGGCGTTAGGCACAGGTCTTCCTGGAAATTTGATTCGAAATTTTCGTCTTGTTTCAGAACAAGATTTTCTGCTTTTCATATACGAATTATGGCTAGGCATGACCAACAATCACAGTAATGACAATACTCACTAAGCTTTACAGATACACGTCCATATGAATGACAAAACATTTGTGAACTAACCATATGAGTCAGCGGAGCTTGCCGTGTTTATAAGGGGGTGCACATAAATAATAACCCTGTACTTACGAAATGTAATTTAGATTCAAAATACTCACACTAACAGAGAGAGGTGTGCCAGGTTCACTGTATTGCAGGAAGACTTGTGGTGGAAACACTGTATCAAATGAAAGAGAGTGGGACTAGTGTTGGCCATTGATGTTCAATGTTTAACAAAGGACTACAAAGTGTGGAAGATGAAGACCAATCTAGATGCCCCTCCACATCCACAAATGGGAAGGTTAGCACTGAATTATACCACAATATCACAAATGAAGCCAATGCAGGAGCAAACTTCTATGTTACATTTCTTACTTATTGAGATGATGATGATAATTCTTGTTTTAAGGGGCCTAACATCTAGGTTATCGGCCCCTGACTTATTGAGAAAAACTGCAATAGAGGTGAGTGTTGTTTGCTGGACAAGGCTACGTGGTGAGACGTAACATAGACTTCAGTTCCGTAAACCAGCACAGTCCTGACTCGTACATAATGGAGAATGTTATTTTAAGTTTAATGTTGTTGTTTGAACCTACTTATAATGTTTTAGTCCGTGAAAATAATGTTCCTTATTCTTACGAAACCTTGTTCCAAATTAAAAATGAAAGAAGAACTGATCAGCTCCTCAAAACTAAAAGAAGAATTATCAGAACCTGCATAAATAAAAAGTACCAGGTTGAAGGAGTCTGGAGAATCCTCTCCATTGAAACAGTCTATCGAGAGATTGACCCAGTTACCAGCACATCCTACGATTACCAGAAAACAGGATTTTATGACAACTAGTGATGGGAAATCTGGGAAAGAAGACTGGAAGGCATTGGATCAAAGAAATTCAAGAGGATCTCAAAACAGTTGAACAGATGCAGAGAACAAGAATAAAATTACAACCCCTTCTTAAGAATCACAAATTTTCAACAGAAATGATGCACAGACGGCCTGTAGAGATTTCAGACGAATTAAGAACACTGCGATCAGAACGAATGAAGAAGTACTGGGCAGATAAGAAGGATCAAACAATACAACCTTTAAAGAAAAAGTGTACATGAAAGACTCAAGTGGTCCAATGTGGCCAATAGTTAATAATAATAATTAAAAAACGCGAATGAACTCGTTGCTTTGCCGTGGTCAAGGTATTCTTGTTAAGTTTCAAAATACAACTAGAGCTCAGCAACTCCAACCGAAACCCCGGAAAAAATGCGAACTACAAGCTCGCCGTACTCTCTGTCACACTGGCTGATGCAGCTAGCGCTCACACAGGGTCACACTTCAACTTGCTGAACTCTATGTACAACTATGTGGTTTCACCACAATAAGAAGCTTAGTAACACACAGCTGATAACACCAGACAAGAATGTGTTCAGTATATCCATTCCCTTCATAACATAATTGCTGCGTACAAGCGGGAAACGTTGTGACATAAATTTTAGTTCCGTCATTTTAAAGTACATTTCACTTTACAATTTCTGGAACACTAAAGCCATCTGTTGAGATATGCTTGAACTACTTGCAGATATGTATTCAGCAACCAGCATAGACGTTTGTTCGCGCATACGCTTCAAATTTGGAGCCAATTTTCAAAGGTAGACACCTGACTTCTTTTGTTACAAAAAATAGATTTTGTTGATTTCGTATTCCCTTTCCAATTCTCGACATCTGCACTCCTTTCCTAAAAAAAGGGAAAAAACCGCTTCAATGCTTGGATTCAGGAAATTTTATGTTATTCTTGGTACAAACACTGGTTGGTTGGTTCTTAAGTTTAGGGGCTGCGAAAATGCGGTCTTGTAGCCCCGTGTACTTTGGGTGTATGTAGAATCTGTCTGATAACCAGTGTTAATTGTGATGGCTGTATTAGTGTGTGTTATCTGTTTTAATTCAAGTAAGGACTGCAGACTTTTCAATTTTCCAAATAGTTCCTACTTTTGCCGCTAAACGCCACCATCAACGACTACTAGTTCAGAACTTGGCCCATACGCCACCGCAGTCAGCTCTTGGCAACGAACGTAGGAACTTAAAGAGCATTGTTTACATTCTTAACCTATACAATTTAGCTTCACACAGGTGTAATTAGTGGAAGGTTCTTTAACATGCCATAAATCTATGACATGGGACCGCCGGCTTTACTTCTCCGAAGGAAGGCATACTAAGGGATTTTTAACGCTCTTAAAAAATCCGACGACTTCAGCCGGATTTGAACCCGCGACCTTGGGCATAGAAGCTCAGCATGCTACCGACTACGCCACCGAAGCCGCCAGGTACAAACTCTAACATAAACATAAAAAGTAGAACAACATAAAATTTCTTGAATTTTGCCATCCAAGCATTTCTTTTGTTTTTCTCAATAAGTTAGAAAATGCAGAATTCAACTTTAGGAAATAGGCTCCTCAAATGTTTCAATATGGAAAAATAGCCAAAGGTTTTGCGTTCTGTCGCTTGGTGATGCAGGTTCACGGTGAACGGGGGCGTATGATATAACTGGGCTGTGACTCACCAGACAGAGCCGGCCTCCACTGCGCCGGCGAACACCAGGGCATCGTCTATGTTCTTGGTGATTATGCCCGCGGCCAGCCCGTACGTCGTGTTGTTGGCCCGCTCTATCACCTCCTCCAGAGTCTTGAACTTGATGATGGACTGCACCGGCCCAAAGATCTAGCGGCAGATACAGTACAAGGTTAACATTTGGATTCCACAGCGGGAATAACTCTGTTGTCATTGTAATGGCATACAAAGCTAATAGTTGCAAGTTCAAGCCATCAGGGTAGCAAGTTCAGGAAGGAAAGTTATTTCCAGGTTTCTCCATTAATCTAAAATTTAATTTGCAACTTCAAAGGCCTTCAACTGGACATTCATTCTATGTGCTATGCACTCAAAGATTAAATATTTAAAGAAATTTGGCTTTGTGAAAATGACAAATGATGTTACCAAATGTGTCGTCTACAATAGAAAAGGTCCTTCATTCATGTGCATTCCACACCTAGACCTCGTTGGAATTTCCAAAAGGCAGATTGGGAGTCTTATGCCAAGTACTCTGATGCTAACATCTGGTGGATTCAACCGATACCTGAGAATTTCTCAAGGTTTGTAGGATTAATAAAAGCAGCAGCCAAAAGATCTATCCCAAGAGGATTCCATAAGGAATACATACCAGGTTGGAATGAGGAGTCCAATAGGTTAAGAAAGGAGTATGATGAAAACAGCAGCAAAGACAAAGCTACTGAACTGTTGCAATCGCTTAACAAAGCTAGAAGAGAGAGGTGGATAGATACTGTTGATAGTTTAAATTTCAACCATTCCAGTAGGAAGGCATTGTCACTGATACGGAAACTAGATTCTGCTTCCACATCATCGAAGAAGCCCACATCTGTTAATGTTGATGCCATAGCCAACCATCTTGTTACTACCTCTAGGATGCCAAAGGACAAGAAGTTTACCAAACTGGTAAAATCCCAACTCAGGCAAGCCATACAGACAGCGCAACCTCTTGATACATATTCAAGACCTTTCTCCGTACAAGAAGTTGAACAAGGTTTACTTTCACTTCAGAATGGATGGTATTCACCCAGAACTATTAACCCTTTTGATGCCACGCTATTAATGGGAGGATATGCTAAGCATGCCAAGCCATGTTAAGCGAAATTACCGTATTTACTCGAATACGACCCACCCCCGAATAAGACCCGCACCCTGATTTTGAAGAACAAAATTTTAAAAAATATATATTTTTTACTCAAAATTATTTACAATCTTAACTAAATAAACAGAACAGCATTTATCCAAAATAGTTTCCAACAGTTTTGAAGTCGTCGTAAAATAACACACATCAAACGATTAAAAATACAAATAAAAGTACACAAACACTTCATTCATCGTCATCAGAAGTACCAACTTCGGAACTTTTATCACCATCACTTTCCCACTAAATGTCATCACTGACATCCATAGCATTAGAAATACTACATTTCTTGAAGATCTTCCGTATGAGATCTCCAGAGATACGATTCCATGCCGTCAAAATCCACGAACACAGCAGCTGAACTTCCGGGCGCTGAATACGACCAGTTGGAGTCCGTGTGTGCTTATCGGCCGCCATCCCCTCCGTATACAGCTGCTGCAAGGCTGCTTTGAACGGGCGGATCACGCAGACATCCCGTGGTTGTAGCATAGACGTCATCCCGCTCAATCACGTATACATGACTCGTCAATATCATATTTCCTACCGGGCACGATTTCCAATAACTTCCGCTTCCCTCACAACTTTCAATTTCTCACTCACAGTAAATGACCGCAAACGTTTTGTAGCATTCATGTTTACACTCTGAGAACGTGCGCGTGACTCTATGACGCTGCGTGCTTACGGTAAATCAAAGTTATAGCCGGTAGAAGGCTAGCACCATCTAGCGGATACTCGCAACACCCGATATCGCTTGTGGCGGACAATTTAGATCTTTCAAATTTGGATGACTCAAATAAGACCCGCATCCCAATTTTTCACGTCCGAATTTGTTTAAAAATGTGCGGGTGGTATTCGAGTATATACGGTAGAAGGGTTTGATAAAAGTTATCTCCTACCAATAACGACCAAGATAGAACGTTGAAATTTTTTTTCTGTAGCAGGTAAACATATTTGTAACATAATGGATGCTAATAAATTGATGTTTCACTTAATTTTGTTCAATAAAAAATACTTAAACAATATTTTTTTAAATTAATTTCGAAATTTAAATAAAATGTTGACAGCCTCTACAATCTAAATACTACTTTTGTTATATACATGTTATTACTCATGGAATGCTACATAAATGTTCCAAATTTGGAGTACAGTAGTTCTATCAAATAGTTCTTGAGTACGATCAGTTTCTACAAGTTTCTTGATAAGAGAATGTGGCATTAGGTGGATTGTCAGTGTCACATGTAACCTCTTCCCAATCACTGGTTGAGGTGTCACGTGAATTATCATCGGAATATGTACCTGGTGAATCACTGTCGATATTATTAGGCGTAAATCCTTCCTGTGGCGGAGGTATTCCTGTGTCTCGGCCTTGGCGTTGCCTTGGTTTGCGGACTCGGCGGAATACAATTGTCACTGTCGTCATCAGAATAAATATCTTCATCGTCAGTCAAATATTCACACTCACACACTTCACTCAACGTTAAATAATTTATTTCCTCTTCGTTCAAAGAGGTAGCCATATTTATCACCAAGTAACTTAATTAGCTCCAAGCAAGAACATAAACAATCACGACTTCAAAAGATAAAACACACCCAAGCCAGCTGACTACAGCATGCTCCAAGAGTGCTTAATATTAATTCAATAGTTCACGGAACTTAAACACATTGATATATACAGAGTGAGATTGATTCCCGCGTTGTATTGGTTACAACAGCAAAATCTCTGCGTTACTGGAAACATCGCTAAAATGTTTAGAAAAACGGGGCCGACAGATTGGCCCGTGGCACTTTTAGCAGAGGCTCCCTGGGCCGATAGATCGGCCCTCTGGCTTTATAAGGGTTAAAGAAGTGTGGCCCGGCTACGAAACAATGGTTAGCACTGTTTTTCAGCAGAATACTGGAAACAGGAATGTTACCCTCAATATGTAAGAAGACTAAAATCATTGCACTCTCAAAACCTGGAAAAGATCCCAAATTACCTCAAAGTTATCGGCCAATAGCCTTGCTCTCTGTTACATACAAAGTTTTGGAAAGATTGATCCTGAATAGAATAGCTCCAACAATAGAAGCTATACTTCCAGTCGAACTAGCGGGATTCCGTCCTGGCCGTGATTGCAGTGACCAAGTCCTTTCCCTTACCACCTTTGTGGAAGTCAGTTTCGAGAAGAGGTCGAAGAGCGTCTCTGTGTTTCTGGATCTCACTGCAGCATACGACGCTGTGTGGAAGGAAGGTCTTTCACTAAAACTGATCAAGGCTGTTCCTTGTCTGAAGATAAAAAAGTTGATAGATAATATGCTAAGTAATAGACTGTTCCAAGTTTACTCTGAGAACAGATAACTGTGTGCGAAAACTCCCACTTGTGGTGTATGAGACCCCTTTTACTCTTTTGTTCAGTCTTGATACCAGATATTTATTTATTTATTTGGCGTATGATGCTACACAACACAGGAAAAAATACAGAATACAGTGCCAACAACAGACACAGTATGCTCACACTGAAAGTTACACTTTAACACCTAATCCGTTGAGCCCACACACCACCTCTGGAGTAGCTGAGTGCAGGTCCTCCAAACTACCAAGGAAGGCATGGAGAGGACAATCCTCCACTATGTGTTTCATTGATTGTGGGATGTCAGCACAATCACAGTGTGGAGAATCTATCCAACCCCATTTATAAAGAACCGGAGCGGTTTTTCCCAAGCCACACCTGATGCGGCTAAGTCTACACCAAACAATCCTTGGCAAAGTGAAACCTAAAGCAACAGCGCACCCTCATTTTAGGACAAATGTAGTTTTGTGGTTTTAAGCAGCCATGAGCGCAAATGCTCACAGGTTAGTTAACCTCCCCACAAATTCTACTCACAAAAGAGAGTCAACTTGCTGCACATTTCAACCTGGTTTTATTACATGACATAAAAATCAACTTGTATGAAAAACGACAATAGGCCGAAAAACAATTTCCGTCAATCAATACATACCGTATATTCAGTGAAGATTAATACATAGTGGGGTACATGTATTTGGCCCTCATAGGCCTCTCTTCAGCCCCCCTTTGACTCAAGGTCACAAAACATATCAAACATGCAGTACACATATTTTCAAAGTATTGATTTACAGAAATTGTTTTTCGGCCTATTGCCATTTCTCATATGAATTATTTCTCAATACGGATCTATAATGGATTCCAATAATCTTGTGTATAAAAATCAACCCATAAAATATGTCTGTGGGTTTGTTTGTACGAGGGCTGGTTGTTTTTCAAGTTCCGATGGACTGTATAAAAATAACTGATTAACACACCAAACTGGTTTTACTACTAATTGTTTGCTTGTTTTATTATTATGTCTCAACATAATCGCCAAAACGATTGAAACATTTGTCGTATCATTACACGAGCTTTCCAATGCGCTTGGCAAAATTTCTGCTGCCAGCGAGACGGGTACGTCTGGACAGTCTCCTGAAGTTTTTCATTTTTAGCCGTACTGAGCTAACGTTACAATAAGACTTTTTCACAGAATTCAAGTGTGAAGGTTTGGACCATCTGCCGTTTAGTCCAAACCAGCACTGAATGATTTTCACCTTTTTCGAGAATTGAAGGTATGGTTGGGCGGCAACTCCTCGGAAAAGAGGAAACACTTCAGGAGACTCTCTAGACGTACCCACCTCAGTGGCGGCAGAATTTTTTGCAGAGGACATTGGAAAGCTGGTGTAACGATACGACAAATGTTTTAATTGTTTTGGTGATTATGTTGAGACATAAGAATAAATCAAGCAAACATTTAGTAGTAAGATCAGTTTGGTATGTCAATCAGTTATTTTTATACAGTCCATAGGAACTTGGGGGAGAACCAGCCCTTGTAGTACGCCGAAACTCAACGATGCGCAGAGACCAATATCAATCGGCGAAGTTTAATGCTCATTGCGGGGCTCCTGTGTGTCCCCCGAATGCCGATTACCGGGCTCACTGCATTCTTCAACCCTGCATGTTCACTGCGAGACGCGGTCTACAGCTGTAATTCAAGCGTAGAGTGCAAGGAAGCAGCAAACAATATTGGCTAATTAGGGTGTAGATTACAGGGTCTTTCATATAAAATAAGAGCGCCAAGCAGCGGCTTTGTTAACCGTAGCTGCGGTCACCTTGGCCGAGACTTTTGGCGCGCCAAGGCCCCCCTGCTTTAAGTGTGTTTACAATCCCATATGATGCAGCGGCCTTGCTAGCGTATGTACAATGCTGAAATCTTACTTTAGTTAGTTAGTTATTGTTGATGAAACCGAAACCCCTAGTATTGAAAGCGCACGCATAGGACATACCGTATATACCCGAATGTAAGACTAGGTTTTTTCCCACTTTTTGTGTTATAAAAACTTGGGGTCGTCTTATATTCAGGGTAAGTTAATTTCTTTTTTAATCAAGGTTTTTTAAAATTGTTATTATTTGCAAAGTAGTATGTGGTGTTGGCATCTTGTAACTCGCAACGAATGAAGATTAAAATATGGTTTGTTATGTTTAATTACCATGCATATACGAATAGCGTACATTTTAAGGTTACGCATACACGTCATTTCAAGCGGATAAATTATATGTTCGAAAGCATACGGAAATATGTTTTAAAACAATCTTTACAAGAACAACCAGTCAGTTTTACGAGCAGTAATTTTGTGATCAACGTATCTTAATTTAATAACGTCTCCCATTCTTGAACAAAGAAATTATAGAGTATGTCTTGGAAAAGCGGGCAGAGGGATTTCCGATAACACGAGATGTTATAAAAATGAGAGCACGACCTTAAGGGTATATATTGTGCAAGTTATGAGTTAGCGAGTATTTTTTTGAAAAAATCTGTAAGAGGCAGTTGATAACTAGTGCTCGTCTTACATTCGGGTATATACGGTACGATGGCTGTTTCCCCCCCCCCCAAGTTCCGATGGACTGTATAAAAATAACAGATTGACATTACCAAACTTGACCTTGCAATAAGCGTGCAGGTGCTCAGTCGCCAGTCTAAACCTCAAGTGCTAACATGGTGAGACAGTTATCATTGCAACATCGTATTTATTATGTAAAACTTATTTTAAGTACGAGTCGGCTCGGTGGGTACGTGATGCATTTGTTCAGCAATTTCCTGATGAAGTGCCACCTTCTCTGGCACAGATTCAGTAATTGTAAATAAGTTTGACACTACTGGCTCTGTGATCAATAAAAAAAACATGCCCGCACACAAACAGTTTTAACAGAGGATGAGCTAGATGACATTGGCGAGAATCTTGAACGGTCTCCGAATAAATCACTCACAAAATTAGCACAAGTAGGGGTTTCGGTTTCATCAACAATAACTAACTAAAGTAAGATTTCAGCACATTGTGCACACGCTAGCAAGGCCGCTGCATCATATAGGATTGTACACACACTTAAAGCAGGGGGCCTTGGCGCGCCAAAAGCTCGGCCAAGGTGACCGCAGCCGCGGTTGACAAAGCCGCCGCTTGGTGCTCTTACCGTATTTTATATGAAAGACCCTGTACTATGTCCTGGCTCAGGTAATAACTACTGTGTAAGGCATTACATATACGCACTGAGATCTCACTTGAACCCCAGTCACAGTTTAGCATGCCAAGCCTCCATTCAGAACTGCTGCCAGCAAGCTACTGAAGCAAAGTGGGAGGGGCGTGTTCTGCAACTACCGAGCCCACCCGAACATTGCCGAAGATCTGTGCAGTATTCTGTGACAAGCTCTTCTTGCGCGTATTCTACTATCGTAATGAATAAAATAAAACCAGTCATACTTTGTTAACCTGCGTTAGCCCATCCAAATAAGCATATTGCTCGAGATATGCAGCAACACAAAATGACATCTTAAAAATTATGAATGGTCTCCTCTGTTCCTTCAGTGCACCGAGGACCAAATGCCGTCACATAGCTGAAATGACCTGTATTGAAAAGTATTGATTATAATTTACATGTCAACTTATGACAACAAATAAAGTGTACTAGTACAGACAGCTTCTATACACACCCAAGTACATGGGCCTACATGATCATGATGTTGCCAAGCCCCTAAAACAATTAACAACTCATTAATAAATTAGTTATTGTTTTAAGGTGTGGAACATCGAGGTAATCTGCCCAAAACAGATGAAATTATAAAAATTAAGAGGTGGACACCAA
This sequence comes from Meconema thalassinum, assembly GCA_946902985.2. Taxonomy (NCBI): domain Eukaryota; kingdom Metazoa; phylum Arthropoda; class Insecta; order Orthoptera; family Tettigoniidae; genus Meconema; species Meconema thalassinum. The sequence goes on along the minus strand of OX336395.1, from coordinate 227,669,203 downwards.
AATATGGAAAATAAAGTAAAACTAATAATGATAATTAGGGCTCTGATTTTTAGGTGAATACATATTTTAAGCACTTTTCTATAAATACATGAATTCCTGCTTTTCACTTATTAGCACATAAAAAGACATAATATTTACATTTTTTTTAATCAGTAAGCTAGATTTTTCAGTTTATTGCATTTTTGTTCTGTGTTACTTCAACGGGGAAGAACCTGTGAGCTATCTAATCTTCATGCAGAGCACATGTCAGCTTGCAACTGTGTTATTCTTAACTTGTCGCCCCGTGCCACTCACTGTGGAAGCTGGGGATCTCCTTGTCCATAGCCATATTGCACCACGTGCTAGACCTCCCCTCTCCCAGCTACCTGGAACCAGTATCACTCGCATGCAATTAATTTCTGGCACTGTGAAATATAAGGCAGTTCTACGATGCCTTAAGTAAAAACAACTACAAGTTATCGTCTGCAGCAGTATGTTGCAGAATTTAAATATAATTTTACTTCTGATGGGGGCGTTCTGTTTCGCCAACCATGTGAGAAAGCAATCAAGGCTGAACAGAGTTCTCAAGTTACACAACACCTCAAAGGCCAGAAACATTTTGCCGCAGTTTCGCGCCTTCAGAAGAAATGTTTCGCGATAATCGTCGGTCATTTGTGATGGACAGCCTGAAGATGCATCTCGTGTATTGTAATGCTTCAGCAGTAAGTGAGACATAGCATAAATTGCATTCATGAATACTGCATATTGTTTATATTCACATTAATAAACTAAATTATAAATAAATAATTTACTTCTTTGCCACATATTTCAGGTATTTTTATTATTATTATTATTAATCTTGATTGGTCACATTGGACCACTTGAGTCGTTCCACAATCACTTCTTCTTTGAAGGTAGTACTGCTTGGTTCTTGCGCTCTTTCCAGTACTTTTTCATTCTTTCAGATCGGGATTTTCTCAACTCATCTGAAATCTCCACAGGCTTTCTGTGTGTCATTTCTGCAGAAAATTTGTGAGTTTTAAGAATGGTGTTAATTTTATTTTTCTCCTCGGCATCTGTTATCTTGAGTCCAACTGCTTTGAGATCTTGTTGGATTTCTTGGATCCATTTTCCTCCAGTTTTCTTTCCTAGATTTCTCATCACCAGTTGGCGTACAATTCTGTTTTCTGGAAGCCGTAAGATATGAAAAAAATATGAAATTCTTTTCTTCTTCATTGTGCTGGTGATTGGATCAATCTCACGATAGACAGTTTCATTTGGGAGAATCCTCCAGACTCCCTCAACCTGATACTTTTTATTTATGCACGTTCTAATGATTCTTCTTTCCGTTTTGAGGAGCTGATCAGTTCTTTGTTCATTTTTAATTTGGAACAGTGTTTCACAAGCATAAGTGGCTTCAGGGAGAGTTACAGTTTTATAATGTTGGATCTTAGTAGCTATTGATAGGCATTTTTTATTATATGTTGACCAGGTTAGAGATTGTGCCTTTTTAATTTTATTTGTTCTATTTATCCAAGTTACTTTTTCGTTTAAGTTATGTGTTATAATTTCTCCAAGATACTTAAATTGAGGAACTAGGTTAATTTTATGATCATTTATATAGACTTCATTTATATCTAAGGGTTTCATAGGCATGATCTCAGTTTTTTCAAAGGATATCTGTAATCCTATCCCTTGAGCAATTTCTTGGAGACTAGTGATCTGAGTACAAACCTCTTCCTTGTCTAGTGCTAAAAGAGCCAAGTCATCTGCAAATCCTAAGCAGTTTATTTTTATTGATGGTTTTGTTCCAATTTTGTTCTTAGGAGGTTTTCCTTTTGCCAAACCTTCATGATATAATCAAGAGCCACATTGAAAAGCAGAGGGGATAATCCATCACCTTGTCTGAGACCAGTTTTTACTGTGAAAGCTGTTGATATTTCTCCCCTAAATTTAACTTTCGAATTTGTGTTTGTTAATGTTAATTGAATGATTTTTATCAATTTAGAATGGAGACCGTATGATCTGAGGATTTTTAGCAGTGTCAGTCTATGAATACTATCATAGGCTTTCTTGAATCTATAAAAGAGATAAAGAGTTGCTTATTTCTGTTTTTGTAATATTCCATTATTAATTTCAGGCTAAGGATTTGGTCTGGACAACTTCTGTAAGGGCGAAATCCTCTTTGATATTCTCCAAGTTGTGGTTCCAGAATGTTTTTGATCCTGTTGTAAATTATACGAGAGAAAATTTTATATGTGCAGTCCAGAAGGGTAATTCCTCTGTAGTTATCTGGGTTCGTTTTGTCTCCTTTCTTAAATAATGGATGGATTATTCCTGTGGTCCAGTGTGCAGGAATTTCTTCAGTAATCCACATTTTAACTAGATGTTGATGAAGATTTATAATCGCAGGTTTACCAGCATTTTTCCAGATTTCAGCAAAGACTAAGTCTTCGCCACAAGTTTTGTAATTTTTTTGTTCTTTAATTGCGAGTTCTACTTCATTAATGTTTGGAGGATTTATTAAATCAGGTGAAGTTAAAATAGGTGTATCAGTGTTTACTTGCAGGGTTTCCAGTGGATCATCACAATTTAACAGTTTCTCGAATGCTTCTGCAAGGATCTCTGTATTTTCTTGGTTAGAATGTGCTAACTTTCCTGTTTGATTTTTCAACATTAATGTTGGAGCTTCAATTTTTTTTAGATATTTACCAAATACATAAAAAATAAATATTTTCCCGATTTTTAGCACCTAAAAATCCGAGCCCTAATGATAATAATAAACAAGCTCACCTCTTCCTTGGCGATCCTCATGCTGTCCTGCACGTCGGAGAAGACGGTGGGCTGGATGAAGAAGCCATTGTTGCCATGTCTCTGTCCACCACACTCCAGCTTGGCTCCTTCCTTCTTGCCCGACTCGATGAGCCCCAGCACCTTGTCGAACATCTCGTCGTCGATCTGAAACGCCCATTTAAACAGAGTCAAGGACAATATGCCATGAATTTTGAAGTGGTGGACAGTTTTGACATGACGACGTCAAATAAATTGTTGGAATACAGTGATGTTCGTGAAAAAGTGTTACAGTGAAAGGTGATGATATAGTTTTCTCGCTTCTGCTGCAACTCTTTCTTCTGTTGCTGCGCTCGAGTGTCGCTACTGTCGTTTTTGGATGTCACGGGTGAACCTCTGGATGGATTTTGATGCGGTTTTCACCATTCTGTAAAGGATATCCCGAGGAAGATTTCTGTATAAAATAATTTATGATCAAAGGAAGCTGAGCAGTAGTGATTTAAATGAAAAAGTAAAAAAAAACACATGGTGTCCATGCGCTTTTTAAGCTTACGCTGGGCTAGCCGTTAAAAACATCAATATACTGTGAGTAAGAATTATTCAGCATGGAAAGTTCTACCAAAAAGTCCGGGAGAGCATATCTCTATCTTGAATACATCGCCCACTGTAAGTGTTTTTAAGTTTTCATTTCTTCCAGCAATCTCCATTCAATCGCCGAGGCGACAGTTTATGAACTGGCTAAGGGCGAGTCTATCATCCCAGTTACAGCCTAGCTAGCGGACGAGCCTATTCCCCCAGATACAACCAGCAGCAAACTGTCGAGTCGTGTTGAGTTAAGACTTCAGAGAAGAGTGGTTGTGTTTGGAGTTTCCCTGGAAGTGCAACTCGGCTTTTCTTCATTTCGCCTGTGAACTTTCCGTTCCACAAAATAAATAATTAAAAAATATACCAAGCTGAAATTTTGCAAGAGCGACAGTTTTAACAAATCTGTCCGAAAATACATTGTCACGCTCAAAAATAGTCGCGCATCGTAGTTTCACACACGCAATAATTTTTTACAGTCAACAGCTCCTCCTGATGCCAATCCTTACGAGAGGAGTTAATGGGACTGGAAACAATACCAAATATTCGTGTACTTGCTTGGAGGAACGCGGTGTAGTCTTGCAACGCTCATCCTAGTTTTCTTAAGTGTAAAAGGAAGAGGGCACTAATGGATAGGTAACACCAGACGTACCTTAATCAAAACCTGTCTAGAATGTGTAACAGTTTCCCTCGACAGGGAGTTGACTCACCTGAGGGCCTTGCTCCGTGCCATCGACGAAGGGATCCCCCACCTTCCTGCCGGCAGCCTTGGCCGTCGCTTTCTGGACAAACTCACTGTACACGTCCTCGTGGACGAAGGTGCGGGAGCCAGCGCAGCAGTTCTGGCCGTGGTTGGCGAATATGGCAGCGTGGGCTATCTCTACTGCCTCGTCCACTGTAACGCGACACAAAGTGTTGGTATGTGTTGGTATCATGATTACCAACAATCAACAGGTGACGAGACTCACCGTTAGCATCACCGCACACCACCAGCGGGCTCTTTCCTCCCAGCTCCAGCGACACTCTCTTGAGGTTGGATCTGGCTGCTGCTTCCATGATGAGGTGTCCCACCTGTCGACACAGACATGTCATATTTAAACACAAATTGTGCTAAATGTTCCGGCATAACTCAACAAAATGACAGCGTTTCGCCCCGGTGCGCCATTGGGCTCTTCAGTTGGTTAAAGCGCACCACACCAAGACACTGTCTAGTACACACTGGGAAGGCCATTGCAAGACGTACCGTATATACTCGAATACCACCCGCACATTTTTTAAACAAAATCGGACGTGAAAAATTGGGGTGCGGGTCTTATTTGAGTCATCCTGATTTTAAATTGCCCGCCTCGCGCGATATCGCGAGTTGCGAGTATCCGCTAGATGGTGCTAGCCTTCTTCCGGCTATCACTTTGTTTTACCGTAAGCAGGCGGCGTCATACAGTCTCGCGCACGTTTTCCGAGTGTAAACATGAGTTCTACGAAGCGTTTGTGGTCGTTTACTGTGAGTGAGAAGCTGAAAGTTGTGAGGGAAGCTGAAATTATTGGAAATCGTGCCGCCGGTAGGAAATATGATATTGACGAGTCATGTATTCGAGATTGGAGAAAGAAAAAAAAACGTGTTGCTAACAAGTAGTGGTGCTCGTAGAGCTTTCCGCGGACTGAGTGTACAGTTTCCGGAAATTGAAAAACAACTTTATAAATACGTAACAGAAAGGTGGGAATTGGGAAATGGGGTGTCGACCGAAATGTGTCAATTAAAGGCATTATAGATCGCAAAGGAACTTTCTACGGTAGGGTTTAAAGCAAGCCGAGGATGGATTCAAAATTTTTATGAAAGAAATGGGTTGAGCATACGAAGGCGTACCTCAATTTCGCAGCGTCTTCCTGGTGCCTATGAAGAAAAGTTACTTTCCTTTCAGCGTCACATAATTAAGTTGCGGAAGGAAAATTCATATTTGCTTTCCCAAATTGGTAATGCAGATCAGATGCCAGTCCACTTTGAAATGCCACTGGACAGCACTGTGAATGTTAAGGGATCTAAAAGTGTGACTATCAGAACAGGTCGTAATGAGAAACAACGGTGCACGGTAATGTTGTGTATACTCGCTGATGGAACCAAACTTCCGCCGTACGTTATTCTCAAGCGAAAGACTCTTCCAAAAAATATACTCGCTGGTGTTATCGTTAGAACTCTTGACTCTGGTTGGATGGATAGTTCACTGGTGGAAGACTGGTTAAAGTGTGTCTGGCAACGTCGCCCTGGTGCATTATTACGACGAAAGAGCTTGCTTGTTCTGGACAGTTACCGCGGCCATACAACAGACGCTGTGAAGAAATTCGTCAAGGATGGGAAAACCGACCTATCAATCATCCCGGGTGGGATGACGTCTATGCTACAGCCACTAGATGTCTGCGTGAACCGACCGTTCAAAGCAGTCTTGAAACAGCTGTATACGGAGTGGATGGCGGCCGATAAGCACACACTGACCCCAACTGGTCGTATTCAGCGCCCGGAAGTTCAGCTGCTCTGTTCGTGGATTTCGACGGCATGGAATCGTATCTCGGGAGATCTCATACGGAAGAGCTTCAAGAAATGTAGTATTTCCAATGCTATGGATGGCAGTGATGACGACATTTTGTGGGAAAGTGATGGTGAAAAAAGTTCCGAAGTTGGTACTTCTGATGACGTTGAATGAAGTGTTTGTGTCTTTTATTTGTATTTTTAGTTGTTTCTGTGCGTTATTTTACGACGACTTCAGAACTGTTGGAAACTATTTTGTAGAAATGCTATTCTGTTTATTTAGTAAAGATTGTAAATAGTTTTGAGTATTTTTTTTCTAATTTTGTTCTTCAAAATCAGGGTGCGGGTCTTATTCAGGGGCGGGTCGTATTCGAGTAAATACGGTATTTGATACATGTGTATCCACGTCACGAGCAAAGCCAGTGCACTATGGGAGTCGAAACTCCACTCCAAAGCAATTATAACCTTACCTTGGCATTGAATATATAATTTTCAAAAGAAAAATATGTATTGTCTGTTGAGCCATTATATATTTAAACACAAATTGTGCTAAATGTTCCGGCATAACTCAACAAAATGACAGCGTTTGCCCCGGTGCACCATTGGGCTCATCAGTTGGTTAAAGCGCACCTCACCAAGACACTGTCTAGTACACACTTTGCTTTGGAGTGGAGTTTCGACTCCCATAGTGCACTGGCTTTGCTCGTGACGTGGATACACATGTATCAAATATGTCTTGCAATGGCCTTCCCAGTGTGTACTAGACAGTGTCTTGGTGAGGTGCACTTTAACCAACTGAAGAGCCCAATGGCGCACCGGAGCGAAACACTGTCATTTTGTCGAGTTATGCCGGAACATTTAGCACAATTTGTGTTTAAATATATAATGGCTCAACGGACAATACATATTTTTCCTTTGAAAATTATACAGACATGTCATGGTGTCAACATGTGGAACTGTTGCACATCCTGGACAGGGAAGGAGGTCTCTGCTAACTAGCACACTACCGTATTTCCTCACATAATCATCGCATATTTTTAGCCTAAAATTCGTGGAAAAAAGTAGGGTGCGACGATTTCCGCCGGGAAACGACTGCTGCCGAGCACCCCGACTCCGCTCCTTATATCTACCCAGAGGATGGGCATGTACAAGGGCAAAGCTGCCCAGCGAAGGAGCGAGTCGGGCTGAAGGCCCATTGCTTTATTGAAGAATATACAACCAAGATTTATAAAGGAAAACCAATTCAGTGTGAAATCACACTTCTCCTGTAACATAAAATCAAAGAGCCCCCCCCCCGGGCTCATGACAAACATAAAAGACATGGAAATACACTGAACAAAGAGATACACTGAAGAAGCACTCTCAGTCTAAACAAGGAAGCACAATAACATAGCAAAGTTTATGATATATCTCAAAGTCCAAGTCACAGTTTTGGAAACTTCTCAACACACACGTATTCACTGGTTGAAACCTCATCGAAGTTGAACCCGTCACATCAAGGAATTCACCTGGGCACGTTCAAAGTCGAATAAAGTTCGCCACGAAGTTGTCCACTGTAACTGGTAAGGAGCACTCATTGTTCACTGATCAAACACGGTTCCGCTCCGCGAGCCGTCGGGACACCTGTGGAAGCTTACTTGGTTGGGTGCCCTCGTCCACCCCTGTGTATTCAGTGGCCTCGACTGGACCGTTGGCTGGAGGCCCTGCGAATGACCGCGGGTACTGGAAGTTGGGTGGTACGTCTGAGATGTCGTCCCCTGTTGCACTGTCCAACTGTACCGCGAATCCCCACCCTTTGGTGAGGGCCGCATACAGGTTGGCCCTGTTGTAAGCATACTTTTGCTGTACTCGGTCCAGGGAGTCCCACGCTCAGAGGAGATAGAGAAGAAACCCACAATTTTTAAATATATACTGTATCATAATTTGCTGCACGTTTGTGCGCTTTCTTAATATTATTTGTTATGTAATTCCGTGTATTTCACCGTCATCAAGATCACCGTATAATTCTTGTATTTTCTCATTGTGAACATCATGCACAGGTCTCTGTTGCAATGTTTCCACGGAAGTGGCTGATGCTAGACTGGCGCGAGGTATCCCTTGCGTAAGAATCTGCCAATAACAGCCTGGCCTCTTTTAACGTCAGCGAACTGGGTCTAGCAGCGCTTCGTACGGCGGCTTATTGAATCTCGTCATTCCGAGGCCAACCCACGGAAGAGACAGGTCAACACCAGTTTTACTCCACTGGTGTGGCGTTGAACGCGATTGCTGTTATAGCGTGCCGTGGGCTAGCAGTTCGCGTATCGTGATTCATAGCCTGCAGTCAGAGAAACAGGCTTCTTTCTTCTGACAATGTTGCCTGGCGTGCATATGCCGGTTAGCTACCTGTCGCATAGCACGAGTCATAGCCCGTATGCACACAAGGAAACACAGTGACTTCTTTCTTCAAACAAGGTCACGGCTGGTTAGCAACAGAGCTTGCGTACGATTGAAACACAGCAGTGTGTATAACGGACTGGTGTGCAAATACAAATGTGCTATGAGCTGAGTATGTCATGAAATGTTATGAACATTTTTATTTTTATTATGCGATTATTATTATTCTCGTATCAGAAACATGTTACACAATTACAAAACATTTCATTAAATACAATTAGACCAGAGCTTGGCGACTTTTAGTGCATTCTCTGGGGCTAGGTGTAGATCCTCCGTTGTGCAGGCGGTTGGACACATACGACATTGGATCATGTGGTTGACAGTCTGATCTTCTGCACAATCACACTTGATGTTTCTGTCTTTAGCGTAGTTCCATCTTACCATATTAGCCCTTGATTTGCCGACTCCTGATCTCAACCTATTTAGGGATTTCCATGTCATCCATGCTTTGTTATGACCCGGTGGTAAGGTTTCAGATGGAGTTGTACGGCCACCAGGAAGAAGACTTTTAGCTTTCCAAGATTGTAGTCTAGCATTTTTCTTGTTGGTTGTGAGTACCTTTGATGTTTTTTAGGAAACTCTTCCTAGATGTCAGTCTTGGTGTGTGTAATTCGTACCCATATAACGGATGAGTTCTTTCATGCTCCACCTTCTTCCTTTCTTTGTTCGCTGTTATTTCTCTCTGAACAGAAGGTGGTGCTATCCCGGCGAGGTGGTAAAGCCATTCAATTGGAGTGGATTTGAGACACCCAGTTATTATTCTGCATGTATCATTGAGAGCTACATCCATCTGTTTGGCATGAGCTGAGTTATACCAAACAGGACATGCATACTTTGCTGTGGAATAACATAATGCCATTGCAGAAGATCTGAGGTTGCAGGTTGGCTGTCCTACTGTGATCTGGCCAATCTTCTGAGGAAATTGTTCCTTGTGTAAACTTTCTGCTTAGTGTTCATACAATGTTTCTTGTATGTGAGTGACCTGTCGAGTGTTACTCCTAAGTATTTTGGAGTGTAACAGTTTTCCAATGTAACCCCTGACCATAAAACATTGGACTTACGTTCGGCTTCCCTATTTCTTAAATGAAATTTTATCAACCAAACTTTTATTTAAAAAAGTAGGGGTGCGATAATTATGAGAGGAAATACGGTATGTTAATGCTGTGAAGGTCCCCATGTGGTGTGTCCTTTAAATCTTGATTCAATGCAGGTGAAGTATCTCCATGCAACGAGACTGACACCTGATCTTCATCTTGTCAACTAGACAATATTTAAACAATGTTTAAACTAGACAATATTACAAAAAGACTAGATTTCCCACTAGCAACTAAAACACCAGACTCAAAAGATTGGATTTAGCTATAAAATTACTATGTTGCCACCACTGTGTATCCGAGACTTGTATACTGTATGTTGGCCAATTACATCATGGAAGTCGACTACTGTGTGCCATCATCATCTTGCACAGTTTCCAGCCACTGGCCGGGTCTGTTCGGAACACAAGCCTCTCCAACGTCTTCTGTCTTCCCACCATCTCTCAGCCTCCACCCTTGTCCAGTCTTCTCCTCTCTTCTTCACGCTTTCTTCCACCCCCTTCAGCCACCTGTCTCTCGGTCTCTTTCCTTCCCACTTCGTCTCGTGTACCCTCCTGGGTATCATCTTCTCCTCCATTCATTTTACATGTCCATACCATCTAAGTCTAGATTTCTCTGTACCATCCAGTAATGGTTCCTCCTTCATTAATTTTCTGGTCCTCTCATTTCTTATCCTGTCGATCTTTGTAGCTCCAATACTGCTTCTCAAGAACCTCATCTCACTGGCCTGTATTGTGCTCTTCTCCCTTCCTTTTATAACCCAGGTCTCCGAGGCATACGTCAGGATAGGGACATAGTACGTCCGATATATGATCTTTTTGCTCCATAACATGCTTCTCACACTCCTCCGGAACGCTTCTACTTGTCTCCGCCGCTCATTTATTTCTCTATCGTTTCTTCCATTATCTTGTATCAGGCTTCCCAGATACTTGAAACTCTCCACTTTCTACAGCTGTTCCCCACCAATTGTTATTCCTGTTGTGGTTCTTTCCTTCTTCCTTGTTGTGATCACCATCTCACTCTTATTTATGCTAAATTTCATCCCATATCCTTGTATTATTCCTTCCCAGACGTCCAACTGTTCCTGTACCTCCTCCTCCTCCTGTGTGTAAACAACAATTAAGAACACACAACTGACATTCATCACTTTTCATGTACCACAAGTAAGAGCACATCCCAAGATCTACAGGTGTTCACCATTCTAATTCGCCTTTAGTTAAAATATTTCGCCTCAAGTTAAAATATTATCACTTTATAATTCAACCGATGTTCAAGTAGATTTATTCGCTGGCACTAACTCATTCAATAAACAAGTAAAAGCAGCTTTTCCTTCAATATTGGCTGCTCTCTTCTCCTTAATTTTTGTATATTCTTTTTATAATAATAATAATAATAATAATAATAATAATAATATAGTATGGTGCCAGCTTTGTTATTTGACACCCAGAGGGCAGCTTGCATGTCGAATTTAGTCGTTTCTTGGAGCACTATCAAATTCAAGGAGGGTAGATATATAAGCTCCTTGACACTATAGCACTTTCTAGTAGAGAAAGAAGGAACTTCGTGTTGGCGGAAAACCCAGAGATTAATTTTGCCATTATGAACACTGCCTACTGAATTCAAATGGGTTGTTTAACATGCCAGCAACGTATGCCATGTGTGCCGAGATTTCTGTCGCCTTTTAAAAATCACTTATCATGGCCAGGAGCGAACCTGAAAGCTTGGGGTTGGTAGTCTTGACACAATATCCACTCACCCACCGTGGCAAGCTATTATTATTTCTATTTTGTACAGTTTTCCCCATTCTATAGTGTGTGTTAAAAGAGTCTTTTGACTGGTTTAATGCAGCTCTCCATGCCTCCTGTCCTGAGCTAATCGTTTCATCTCTACATAGCTACCACACCCTACATCCGAGGCAATCTGTTTAACATATTCTAACATTGGTCTACCCCTACAGTTCTTGTCCTCGACCCTTCCTTTCATAACTAAGCTTGCTATTCCTGGGTGTCTTAGTATGTGTCCTACCAACCTATCTCTTCTCTTCATTAGCTGTCGCCAGAAACATCTCTCCTCTCCCACTCTTTTTAATACCTCTTCGTTTATAACCCTATCTACCATTTGATCATCATTCTCCTGTAACCCCACATTTCAAACGTTTCAATTCTCCTCTTTTCTGCTGCACCAACAGTCCAAGTTTCACTTCCATAAAGCGCCACACTCCAGACAAAGGCCTTCAAAAATGACTTCTTATTACCTAAATCTATATTCCATGTCAACAGATTCCTTTTCTGTAGAAATGCTTTCCTTTCCTGAGGCAACCTACTTTTTATATCCTCCTTGCTTCGTCCATCACTGGTTATTTTGCTTCCTAAGTAAAAGAAGTCTCCTACTTCCTTCAGCTTTTGACCTGCCAATTTGATGTCCACTAAGGTTTCTGATTTATTTCGGCTGCATTCCAATATTTTTGTTTTACATTTATTAATTTTCTTTCCTCAACACGGAGTCCATGCCATTCAAAACTCATGCGTGTCGGCCAAGATGACGATGTCATCAGCAAATCTCAGAGTTGAAATTATTTCTCCTTGAATCTACTATAGTGTAATTTACTCAAGATCTTTTGTAGTATTTTTTTTTCTTCAATAGTGTACTCTTTTTTTTCTCCCTTCTCATTCATGTATTTTGTATTTTTATTTTTTTGGAAACTAGATATGTCAAGAAGGAATGTATTTGGGCTTAGGCCTGTGTTCCTTCATATTGCTCAATATATTACCCAGCTGAAGGTTGCACGATGTGAGAGAAACTTGGTATTCTTGGCTCGATTCCCGGCTCTGCCAAGAAATGGAATTCTGGTCCGAGGGCAAGAACCAGGTACACTGAGCCTCGTGACGCAAAATTCTAGATGAGGAGGGTTTGATTCCCACCTCATCCATCCTGGAAAAGGTTTTCCGTGCTTTCACACTTCCACTACAGGCTATTGCCGGAATGGCTCGTAATTTAAGGCCAAGGTCACCTCCTTCCTTATTTACAAACCCAGACACCACAATTGCACAGGTATATGTTAAACAAATGCGAAGGTGCAATATGAATTGTGAATAAGGCAAGACTGGAAAGTGGCCCCAAAGCCCGGGGGGGGGGGGGGGCGGATAACAAGAGGTACTCACCACGGTGGATCCCGTGAAGGCCACCTTGTTAATGTCCTTGTGAGAGGCGATGGCAGCTCCAGCTGTCGGTCCGTATCCTGGGATCACGTTTATAACTCCGTCAGGGAATCCAGCCTGTGCAAAACAAGTCTCTACCTTAACAGAGGGTAAGGAGCACACTCATACATAGTACCAACATGCAAATCATATATATTATTTCAGTAGTATAGATCCCTCCTGCGGCACTCACATGCGACCGATCATGAAAACGAGCATTCAAATGAAAGAGAATAGACATTAGCAGTGACGAATTGCACCCTAATTCCATAAATATCAATAATTTCTTTAAAAAAATCACTTGCAGATACTGTTGATGTATGAAAATACGCTCCATAATTTCTGTCCACTTCACATTTTGGTCACTGTGCCGCCCGTTTCATGTCATTTTAACATTTTGCATGGATTTCAGAAACAGTAAATCAAAGGAATGTGTACTCGAGTCGTATAATTTCATAAATATCGAATCAACGGTGAGTGTTACAGCACACAAATAACAAAATCAGTGACAAATTGCATTCTAATTTCTTAAATATAAATTTTTGAAAGCAGTGTTCGATTTATAAAACCTATTGGGGAAAGTGTAGTTTATGAACATGGGAGATTTCTCGCACGGATCCGCTAGTTAAATACATATTTATGTAATAATACTAGCAGAAGTACCCGCTCTTCGAACGGTGTTCGTTGTTAACACCAGACATTATCAATTGAGCTACTGTTGCAATGGTTAGCAGTTTGTCATTCCTTCAAGTTTATCAGAATGAAGTTAGTTTACTGGGAATATCACACACACACTGTTTATTTAAGGCCCTTAAAATGTAGTTTTCGGAGACCCTTTATAGATTCCCGAATTTTGGGTCTCACATTGAGAAGCGCAACATATGCTTTGGTCGTCCTTCTAGGATAATTTTTATATTTCGCCTATTTTAGCATATATTGAGAAGTTTTTCTCTATATCCACCCTTCTAATGTATGAAAAGTACGGTGAAGAGTATTATAAATGATTGGTGTATTGACTCTGATACCTAATTTTACGATGCACCAAGCATCCGAACACTAGGTATAGGCGTACATAAAGATACACAGAAAGACAGACAGACAATTCTATTGTCTACAACATATTACCCAGATATCCAAATATGGGTATATCTACCACACAGTATCAAATAAAATCATCCTTACGATGAATGCGTATGTCGACAAAAAAAAAGTTAAAATGTGCTCTCAGACTAAATTCACCTAACGTGTACTTCCTGACGTGAAATTAATTTTAAAGCCTTGTAGACGAAACGCAATACACGTCACATAAAAACTGACCCTCTACGTTGTGCTAGTTGCCCATACACAGGAAGACCCCTTTCATAAGTTATAAAGGCTTGTGGTGCATGAAAATTCAGGTTCTTTAGCCTCAAATTGCCCAAATTCCTAAAAGCCGCAAAAAATGCTGGTTCAATTCAGGAATTTTTGAAAATAATGTTGCTGTTTGGAGATATAATAGACCTTCTGTACTATATGTCAAACGTGAAAATTGCATGAAAAAATTCTAGGTTACCCCTTCACCCCCTTCATTGCATTGATGAATTATACGGTCTACGTTAGTTCCGTGATAACCTTATAGCCATTTGCAAACTTTCACAGAAACGTAATAAATGGAGTGACATTGCTTCTTACAGAAATAGAAGGAAAGTTGTATGCCACCCCTTAAAGCACTAAACTCTTGTTTACTAAGGCAACACTGAAAATATGGCTTCAAACACCACAATGTTCCTTCATTAGTTTGTTAAATTAAATTAAATTAGTTTTCTGGGAATATTTCAGAAACTGTTGGATTTAGAGCCTTATAATGTAGTTTTCGAGGACCCTTTAGGGCCCCCGAGTTTTGTTGCTGGCACCGAGGGGATTTATCTCGTCGTTGTACGCCATAATATAATACTAATAATAATATAATATAGGGAGAAATTATAACACCTATTTTTTATATTTTTAATTCAGCCAATGGCCAAGTACTTTTCTTTTCAGGACGGGTCAGGGAAGGGATATTATCAGAGAAAGAAGCATTCACATCACGCATGAGCAAAATGGAAATGGCCTACCATTTAACTAAGGACATCTATAAGAAAAGGTCAATATCCTTCAACGCAAAACTAAAACATTACTGCAGTGTCATCCGTCCGGAGGTCATGCATGCTTCTGAATGCCTCACGATGAACAAAAAACGCTTGGTCGAGAAACTGGAGGCCAAAGAAAGGAAAATTTTGAGAAAGATATTGGGTTCCATCAAAGACAATGGGGAATACAGAAGACGGCATAACCATGACCTATATACTCATGTGGAGGAGATAAGCAACGTCATCCGGAAGAGAAGGTTACCATTTTTTGGGCATGTGAAACTAATGAGCCCAGCGAGACTGACCAACCGCAACATAACTTACTTTCAGGAGAGGAAAACAAAATGGGCCTGGTTAATTGAACTGGATAAAGGTCTGAAAGAAGTGGGGATTACACCAACAGACATTCAGGAGCGCGCCCCACTCAATAGGAAACTTCAAGCTTGTAAAAGTTTACAAGAAAAACCGAAGCTGAAAACGGGAAAGATTTGGACCCAGGAACGGAAGGAAATCCACAGAGAACGAATGCGGGCGTACAGGGCAAACATCAAAGCCAGTAGGAGACGGTTGGAATGACGCGGTCCATAGATGGCCTATACGAAATGAATGAATGAATGAATAATATGGGGATAGGAATATAATAGACCTGCCGTACCACACCCGCAGGTGTAAATCGCGTGAAAAAATTCTAGAGTACCCCTTGATCCCCTTAAGCGCATTATACGTATTGATGAATTTTACGGCTTAATTTGGTTCCGTGATAACCTTCTAGCGGTTTGCAAACTTTCACACTAATGTAATTAATGGAATTGCATTGCGTCTTACAGCAATGAGAATCCGTTGGCATGGTTACTGGTTTGCATTCGTTCATTAGTTTATTAAATTAAATTAGTTTTCTGGGAATATCTCAAAAACGGTTGGTCTTCGGTCCTTAAAATGTGGTTTTCGGTGACCCGAGTTTTGTCTCTCACATTGAGGGGCTGAAAATGAGTTTTGTCTCGTCCTTCTACGCCCATTTCAGCATGTATTTTAAGGGGGTAGGCCCCCTTTTATGAGAGGTACGGAGAAGAGTTACATTAATGATAAGTGTCGTGCCTCTGATGGATATCTGTACCAAATTTTACGTTGATACACCCAGCCGTTCGCGAGTTATAAGGGAACAAATTTGTCCACAGACAAACAAACAGACAGACAAAAAAAAAAATATTTTCGCGCGCATCCATCATAAAACAGTCTGAAACGCGTAAACAACTCAAATATCCGTAGAAATTCAGAGAAAAACACACATATTTTCATTTTTCTATATAGAGAGATCTACTGCACCGCTCGGTGTTGACCGTGTTTTACTCGCTAACCGTTGGAGATATACGAAAAGTGATAAGGACCTTTCGGATAGAAAATTAAATGTTAAAGCTCATGTATACCATCAAAAGTTTGCTATTTCTTAGCGTTCTCTTTTTATTTGAAAAGGAAATATGAAATTTTGAAACCAAAGGGTGTAGTGACGTCACAAATGTCGGTTTTACTCGCTAACTGTTGGAGATACACGAAAAGTGATAAGGACCTTTCGGATAGGAAATTAAATTTCAAAGCTCGTATGTGCCATCAAAAGTTTGCTATTCCTACCGTTCTCTTTTTATGTTGTTGTTGTTTGAGTCTTCAGTCTTTTGACTGGTTTGATGCAGCTCTCCATGCCTCCCTGTCCTGAGCTAAACGTTTCATCTCTACATAGCTACCACACCCTACATCCGAGGCAATCTGTTTAACATATTCTAACCTTGGTCTACCCCTAGAGTTCTTGTCCTCGACCCTTCCTTCCATAACTAAGCTTGCTATTCCTGGGTGTCTTAGTATGTGTCCTACCAATCTATCTCTTCTCTTCATTAGCAGTCGCCAGAAACATCTCTCCTCTCCCACTCGCCTTAATACCTCTTCGTTTGTAACCCTATCTACCCATCTGATCTTCATCATTCTCCTGTAACACCACATTTCAAATGCCTCAATTCTCCTCTTTTCTGCTGCACCAATAGTCCAAGTTTCACTTCCATAGAGCGCCACGCTCCAGACAAAGGCTTTCAAAAATGACTTCCTAATACCTAAAGCTATATTCGATGTCAACAGATTTCTTTTTTGTAGAAAGGCTTTCCTTGCCTGAGCCAACCTACTTTTAGGTAGATTTCATTAGAAAGCTAACTATTGCAATGGGTCCCATGTTTCGACTTCCGGAAAATTTCGACATATCTTCGCGTTTCACATCCCCCAGACCCCAAAACCACCGTCAGTTCAAAAGTTTATATATAATTTATGTATATATATATATATGTATATATATATGTATATCAGTTTCTTGTGGACACGATAACTGCCGTAATTTTGCACCAATTACTTCGAATTTTTTACCGAAGATGTATACCTATAAAATCTCGGTCGAGTTCGTTACTGGGCTAAATCGGTCGAAGGGGGTGAAAATGGGGGGCTTTTTTCGAAAAAGTGAAATTTCGCTATAACTCTCTTAATACGTGAAATATCGAATCCATTCAAAGTTCATAATATGTGTCGGTTAAGTGCCAAAAATTTATGTCAAATAAGTTTTTTGATAGCACCAACCATTGACCAAAGGGGTGGAAAAAAGTGGTTTTTTCGGGAAACATTAATCATATCTCTCTTAATAGGCACAATATCAAAACCGTACAAAATGGACAATATTCCCCTAATAATTACCTAAAACTTTTGTCTGAAAGAATTTTTGATATGACCCACCATTACGCCATGGGACGAGAAAAATGATTTCGGAATTATAAGAAAATGCTAAGCGCTATCAGTGGTTGCCATGGCAACACTACTAAATTGATGAGGCATGGGCCATCAGACGTTGCCATGACAACGCACTTGCACGAGATCAGATTCAGTATTTCCATCTGACTAAGTGGTTGGTTGGTTGGTTCTAAAGGTTAGGGGCTGCGACAACGCGGTCATGTAGCCCCGTGTACTTTGGGTGTGTGTAGAATCTGTCTGATAACCGGTGTTAATTGTGATGACTGTATTAGTGTGTGTTATCTGTTTGTTAATTTAAGTACTGCAACTAACAATTTTTCAGATAGTTCCTACTTTTGCCGCCAAGCGCCACTGTCAACGACTACGAGGCCAAGTTCAGAACTGAGCTACTAGACGCCGCCGCAGTCGGCTCTTGGCAACGAACATAGAAACCTAAGAGCGTTGCATACATTCTTAACCTATCCAATTTAGCTTCACACAGGTGCAATTAGTGGAAGGATCTTTAACATGCCATAAATCTATGACATGGGACCGCCGGCTTTACTTCCCCTCCGAAGGAAGGCATACTGAGGGATATTTAACGCTCTTAAAAAATCCGACGGCTTCGGCCGGGTTTGAACCCGGTATCTTGGGCATAGAAGCTCAGCATGCTACCGACTACACCACCGAAGCCGCCTGACAAAGTGGGAAGCGGCTTCGGTGACGTAACTGGTAGCATGCTGAATGTCTATGCCCAATGTCGCGGTTTCAAAGCCGGCCGAAGTCGTTGGATTTTCTAAGAGCACTAGAATCCCTCAGTATGCTTTCCTTTGGAGGGGAAGTTCCAACGTTCGTTGGGAGTTGCTGGTTGGGGTGGCATCTAGTAGCCAAGTTCTCAGCTAGGTGTCGTTGAAGGTAGTACCTGGTAGCAACATTCGGAACTACTGCTTGAAATTGGCCGTCTGCAGTACTTACATGAATTAAGACTAATACAGCCATTACAATTCACACCGTGTATCAGACAGATTCTACACTCACCCAAATTACACGGGGTTAGATGACCGCGTTGTCGCAGCCCCTAAACTGAGGAACACACCA
This sequence comes from Meconema thalassinum, assembly GCA_946902985.2. Classification (NCBI taxonomy): domain Eukaryota; kingdom Metazoa; phylum Arthropoda; class Insecta; order Orthoptera; family Tettigoniidae; genus Meconema; species Meconema thalassinum. The sequence continues at coordinate 227,650,647 of OX336395.1, read as the reverse complement.
GAGGTAGATTTCATTAGAAAGCTAACTATTGCAATGGGTACCATGTTTCGACTTCCGGAAAATTTCGACATATCTTCGCGTTTCACATCCCCCAGACCCCAAAACCACCGTCAGTTCAAAAGTTATATATAATTTATGTATGTATATGTATATCAGTTTATTGTGGACACGATAACTGCCGTAATTTTGCACCAATCACTTTGAATTTTTTACCGAATATGTATACCTATAACATCTCGGTCGAGTTCGTTACTGGGCTAAATCGGTCGAAGGGGGTGAAAATGGGGGGCTTTTTTTTCGAAAAAGTGAAATATTGCTATAACTCTCTTAATATGTGAAATATCAAATCCGTTCAACATTCATACTATGTATCGGATAAAGCCCAAATATGTATGTTTGAAGAGTTTTTTTTATAGCACCAACCATTGACCAAAGGGGTGGGAAAAAGTGGGTTTTTCGGGAAACATTAATCATATCTCTCTTAATAGGCACAATATCAAAACCGTACAAAATGGACAATATTCCCATAATAATTACCTAAAACTTTTGTCTGAAAGAATTTTTGATATAACCCACCATTATGCCAAGGGATGAGAAAAATAATTTCGGAATTATAAGAAAATGCCAAGACCTATCAGTGGTTGCCATGGCAACACTACTAAATTGATGAGGGATGAGCCATCAGACGTTGCCAAGATAACGAACTTGCACGAGATCAGATTCAGATTTCCATCTAAGTGTGAAGCGGCTTCGATGACGTAACTGGTAGCATGCTGAATGTCTATGCCCAAGGTCGCGAGTTCAAAGCCGGCCGAAGTCGTCGGATTTTCTAAGAGCGCTAAAAATCCCTCAGTATGCTTTCCTTTGGAGGGGAAGTTCCAACGTTCGTTGCTAGTTGCTGGTTGCGGTGGCATCTAGTAGCCAAGTTCACAGCTAGGTGTCGTTGACGGTAGTACCTGGTAGCAACATTAGTAACTACTGCTTGAAATTGACCGTCTGCAGTCCTTACCTGAATTACAGACTAATACAGCCATCCCAAAGTACACGGGGTAACATGACCGCGTTGTCGCAGCCCCTAAACTGAGGAACCAACCAAAATCTCTGCGGTAGATATAATTTTGCGTGAAGAAGTAACAGACCGTTACATAGTTACACATCAGTGTCGAAACCTTGCATAAGGATAGTGTGACCACAAGTATAAAAATGGACCCCAAATGACAAGAAGGTTACTGTTCCCATAAGACAATAAAATGTTTAAAATAAGCATATAATGAAAAACAAAGTTAATTAAGCTCCAATTATAAAATACCTTCTCGCATTAAATGAGGTCTGATCCTTCTACGAAAATCTGCATATTCTGCCTATTTTCGCCTATCCCCAAGTTTGTCCGGTGAAATCTACCTCCGCCTTCCGGCGTGCCGAGAGGACTTTTTTATATCCTCTTTGCTTCGTCCATCACTGGTTATTCTGCTTCCTAAGTAACAGAAGTCTTCTACTTCCTTCAGCTTTTCACTTGCCAATTTGATCTCCATAGAGGTTTCTGATTTATTTCGGCTGCATTCCAGTATTTTTGTTTTACATTTATTAATTTTCATCATGAAGTCCTTCCGTAAGACGGAATCCATACCATTCAAAAACTCATTCAAATCCTCAGGCTTGTCGGCCAAGATGACGATGTCATCGGCAAATCTCAGAGTTGAAATTATTTCTCCTTGAATCTTCACTCCCACTTTAAATTTTTCTCCGATTTCCTTCATTGCTTGTTCAATGTAAAGATTGAAAAGTATGGGTGATAAGTTGCAGCCTTGTCTTACACCTTTCATAATACCAGCTTCTCTCTCATGTCCTTCAGCTCGAATGACTGCTGTCTGGTTTCTGTATAGATTGTATATCACCCTCCTATCCCTGTACTTTATTCCAATAGATTTCAAAATGTTAAACAATTTAGTCCATTCAACGTTATCAAAAGCCTTTTCTAAGTCTACAAATGCCATGAACGTTCTCTTATCTTTCCTTATTCTACCTTCCAAAATCAGCCTAAGACTCAGTACAGCTTCCCTTGTTCCTACATTTCTCCTGAAACCAAACTGGTCTTCACCCAACTCCGTTTCTATCTGGCTTTCAATCCTCTTGTAAATTATTCTAGACAGGATCTTTGAAGCATGAGTAATCAAGCTGATTGTACGGTAATCTTCACATCTGTCAGCTCCCACTTTCTTTGGTATAGGGATGATAACATTCTTCTTGAAATCAGGGGGTACCTCACCTGTCTCATAAATCCTACACACCAAGTGAAATAACCTGATCAGACCTTCATCTCCTATGCAGTGTAGCAACTCAATCGGTATATCATCTATGCCTGGTGCTTTGTTCCTGCCTAAGTCCTCTAATGCTCTGTCAAATTCTGATCTCAATATTAAATCTCCTTTTGCATCCTCATCAATTTCCTCCTCCCGTTCCATTACATGATTCTCAATCTCCTTTCCCTTATACAAGCACTCTATGTAAGCTTTCCATCTCTCAACCTTTTCTTCCCTATCTGTTAGAGGCTTTCCATTTGTGTCCCTAATATTACAGCACTTAGTCTTCTTTTCCCCAAAAGTATTCTTAATCCTTCGATAAGCTGTGTCTACTTTTCCTAATTTCAGACACTTTTCTATACCTGTACATTTCTCTTTCAACCATTCTTCTTTCGCTTCCTTGCACTTCTTGTTAACCTCATTTCTCAGACGTCTGTATTCTGCTTTCCCCTTTTCATCTCTTAGATTCTTGTGTCTCCGCCTTTCATCCATCAATTCTAGTATATCCTGAGTGATCCACGGTTTTCTACCTATTCTTTCTTTCCTACCAATGTTTTCTTCTGCCGATTTTGTTATTTCATTCTTCAAAAGTGCCCATTCGTCTGCAATTGAAGTTTGTTTAGGGGTTTTGATTAGTCCTTCCTTTATACTCTTCTTGAATCTTTCGTTCACATCCTTTACTTTCAGTCTGTCTATTGCCCACCTTTTTGGCATTTGACTTTTCTTCAGTTTCTTCAACTTTAATCTGCATTTCATTACAACCAGATTGTGGTCAGAGTTTATGTCAGCACCAGGATATGTTTTACAATCCAAAATCTGGTTTCGAAACCTCTGCTTGACCATAATGAAGTCGATTTGGTAACGCCCTGTATCTCCTGGTCTCATCCATGTGTATATTCTTCTATTGTGGTTATTGAATAAGGTGTTAGCTATGACCAACTCATGTTCGGTGCAGAATTCCATCAGCCTGCTTCCTCGATCATTCCTTTCACCTAATCCGAAATCTCCTACTATCTTCCCTTCCCTCCCTTTTCCTACCACAGCATTCCAATCTCCCATTACTATAACATTTTCATCACCTTTGATATACCTCAGAATGTCATCTATTTCTTCGTAGACCTTTTCAACATCCTCATCATCAGCTTGACTAGTAGGCATATAGACTTGTACCACTGTGGTGCACGTAGGTTTAGTATTGATTTTTGCTACAATAATCCGTTCACTGTATTGCTCATAATATTCCACCCGCTGTCCAAGTTTCCTACTCAATATGAGACCAACTCCTGCTTGGCCATTGTTTGATTTAGTGCTAATGACCCTATAGTCTCCTGACCAAAAGTCCTGTTCTTCCTGCCAGTGCATTTCACTAATCCCAACCAAATCCAACCTCAACCTATCCATTTCCCTTTCTAAGTTTTCTAACTTTCCACTTCCTAGCAGACTTCTAACATTCCACGCTCCGATCCGTAGAATGTCAGATTTCCTCTTTGTCACTTCTGTGATGTTAACCCCCTCTCGAGTAGTCCCCACCCAGGGATATTTTATTGGATATGGAAATATGAAATTTTGAAACCAAAGGATCTAGTGACGTCACTAATATGGTCGCCATTTTTTAATAGTGCAAAATTTCGAAATCAAAAGTATCCTATATCATGTAAACCTGGTAAATCAGCTACATCCATGCAAAATTTCATTTAAATCGGACCAGTGGTTCTTGCGTTATTGAGTAACAGACAGACAGACAGACACCATCTCATTTTTATATATTAGTATGATTAGGAGAAATATGTAATTTATTTACATAGTTTACACCCACATTGGAGCACTTAAATCAATCCATATACACTACAGTCTTTACATTATTAGAGTTGTAATGGCTTCTCAACTTCCTCTTCTCCCAGAGCTTCTTTAATCTCTCCGACCTGGCCGCCCTCTCTTCATTTGTAATGGTGTACTGTTTTCGTTTGACTGTTTTTAATTTCAATCTTGTATCCCTACTTCTCAGAATCCTCTTCTCTTTTCTCTCTGCAATTTGTTTCATTGTAATATTTAGCTCGTCTAAATCATTCTGGACCTCAACGAACCAGTTGTTCTTGGTTTTACTTTTCCAAAAGAAATTGAATAATTGTTTCAGTAGTCTGGTGTCTGGTAGTCTTACTATGTGGCTGAAAAAAGCAAGTCTCCTTTTTCGCATTGTATCCACAATTGATTCATTTTCCCGATAGACTATTTCATTAGGCAGCAGTCTCCATTGTCCATTTACTTGATGTTTTTTATTGATAATTGTCCTGATGATCCTTCTGTCTATTTTTTGGATTTTATCTGTTGTTGCTTTGGTATTCATCTTAAACAGGGTTTCACTTGCATAAGTTGCTTCAGGTTTAACTACTGAACCATAATGTTTGAATTTGGCATTCATCGAGAGAGATTTCTTCTTATAAGTTGACCATGTGACCCGTTGTGCTTGTCTCAGTTTTGTTGTTCTGTACTCTATTGCGGCTTTCTCATTTAGGTTCCAAGTTATAGTTTCCCCAAGGTACTTGAACTTTTTTACAACCTTAATTTGTTTATTATCATTTAGTTGAAGGACAGGAGTGTCCACCTCGAAGGTTGGCATAATCTCTGTCTTTTCAAATGAAATTTGTAATCCCACTTTTTCTGCAATGTTTTCCAGTTGTTCAATTTGGACTTTAGCCTCTTCCACACCATTTGCCAGTAGTGCAAGATCGTCTGCAAATGCCAGGCAGTTTAGTTTAATATTTCTACCAATCTTGATGTTTGGTTGGCATTTCTTTCTCCATTCTCTCATGACCTTCTCCAGTACACAATTAAACAAAATAGGTGAGAGACCATCCCCCTGCCGAAGGCCGGTTGTGATTGTAAATGGTTTTGACAATTCTCCTCTAAATTTAACTTTTGCTTTAGTGTTCTTGAGAGTCATTCCAATAAGGTTGATCAATTTCCTGTGAACACCAAATTCTTGAAGAGTATTTAGTAATGACTTCCGATGAATACTGTCATAAGCTTTTTTGAAGTCAACAAAAGTGATGACTAGGTTCTTACTTCGAGCTCTGTGATGCTTCATAATCCATTTAAGACTGATGATTTGATCTGGACAACTTCTGCCTGGCCGAAATCCTCCTTGGTACTCTCCAAGTTCTTGGTCCAGTTGTTCCTGTATTCTTGAGTGAAGAATTTTTGAAAAGATCTTATATGTGACATCAACAAGGGATATTCCTCTATAATTATTGGGATCTGACCTATCACCTTTCTTGTGTAGGGGGTGGATTATTGCAGTGTTCCATTCCTCTGGCATTTTTTCAGAGTTCCATATGTCAATAATACGTTTATGTAGGTTTCGTAGAGTTTGATCATTTGCATTCTTCCATAATTCTGCAACCAACTGATTTTCTCCTGCTGCTTTATATTACATTTAAAAAAGTAAAAATATGTAAAACAAATGCCATTATGATGAAATATGTAAAATATGTAACAATGAAATGTAATTATATGGTAGTTAGTTATTGTTGTTTTAAGGGGCAGAACTAAGAGGTCATCTGCCCCTAATTATATGATAGCTAAGGTTCTAATTCATGGATATTTATCATTTTTAGTTGTGTATAAGCAACGGGAAAGAATGTGTATTTATATAGAAATCCTAGCCCTACTCATATGCCTTGTCCTTTTCTACCCGCACAATGTTGCCATTTCACAATATTACAAGTATGGAAGTAAATAATGAAATTAGAGGAGTTATGATTTAAAATTCAGTATACCGGTATTTCAAAATTATACAAATCATCATCATCATGAACCAGCTCCAGTTACCCGGGTGCGGTGAATGAACGCTCTACATTTAGTTCTTTCCAAGAATGTTTCCCCCTCCATGATCCGAGCACATCCAGACCTCTCCCTGCAAGATCATTTCTAAACAGGTCGATCCATCTCTTCCTCGGTCGACCTCTTGGTCTCTTGCCTTGCAGTTCTTTCTCAAACCACACTCAAGCTGTTCTCTGTGTGTCCATTCTTTTGAGATGACCGAACCATTTCAGCCTGGCTTCAACACAGATCTCATTAAGAGATTGTTCTACTTGAACAAGATGGCGTATCTCATCATTTTTTATTTTGTCCCTTCTTGTCTTCTGAATCATAGTTCTTAAAAACTCCTTCTCCACCGCCTGTAGTTTGCTGGTATTTGTCTTGGATTGGATACAGGTTTTTTTATTGTATGGCCTCGGGTACCGGGTGCAAGCTTTGTAATTTGACACCCAATGGGTAGCTTGCATGTCGAATTTCGTTGTTCCTTGAATCACTATGAAAGTCAAGGAGGTTAGTTATCTAAGCTCCTTGAACATAGCGCTTTCTAGTAGAGAAATGAGGAACTTTGTGTTGGCGGAAACTCCTGAGATTAATTTTGCCATCATTAACTCAGCCTACTGCAAGCCTCCGTGGCTTAGGCGGCAGCACGCCAGCCTCTCACCGCTGGGTCCGTGGTTCAAATCCCGGTCACTCCATGTGATATCTGTGCTGGACAGAACGGAGGCAGACAGGTTTTTCTCCGGGTACTCCGGTTTTCCCTGTCAACAATTTCATTCCAGCAACACTCTCCACTATCATTTCATTTCCTCTGTCATTCATTTAATCATTGCCCCAGAGGAGTGCGTCAGGCCTCGGCAGCCGGCACAGTTCATATCCTCGCCGCTAGATGGGGGCTTCATTCATTCCATTCCTGACCCGGTCGGAGACTGGAAGCAGGCTGTGGATTTTCATTTTCAACTCAGCCTACTGAATTCAAATGGGTTCTTTGACATGCCAACATCGTATGACATGCATATCGTATTTTTGCCGCCTTTCAAAAATCACTTACGACGGCCAGGAGCGAACCTGCAATCTTGGGGCTAGTAGACCGACACGCTATCCACTCACCCACCGTGAGTAACAGCTATATGTAGTAACAGGTTCAAAGAAGCTCTCGTAGAGTATTAGTTTTGATCTTAAAGGAACTTGCTTGTCCCAAAGAAGCCGTCTCACGAGATGATAAAATTGTGCTCAATGTTGAACTCTACGAGTGATTTCTGCAGATGGTTGGTTATCTGTGTACACTACACTGCCAAGGTAACAGAACTGACGTACTTGTTCTAACTTTGTACCATTCAGAGTGATGCTAGTACAGATGTTTTGTCGACTAACGGGCATCACTACCGTTTTGGACTTGCTTATATTCAGACCAAATTGCTTGAATATAGCATTCCAATCAAAATGATACGAATAAGCATTTAAAATATGGAAATATCGATATTATTATAAACGAAAATATTTAAATTCAAATTAAATTAACCCTACAATACTAATATACGTAAAATGTACGTGTATGAATAATTCAACTGCTTACAATTCTCTCTCTATATATAACTGCACGCAACCAACCATCTTCCGGCAGTGTTTCTACCGGTCTATGGTGGTGATGTCAATGCTTTTGTTATTAATACCAATCAGTTCTAGAGGTAGAATCATGGGGCAAAGAATTGCCTGGAAACTATCCTTGAATTTAACAACATAGCAATAACAAAGAGGTGGGGAATTTGATGTAGATGTCACATCACTTCAGAGGGATTATAAAAACCACCTCAAAAAAACCAGAGACAATATAAGAGGCTGGAGAGATTACGTACTGCTATTTACATTAAAGTAAACGACTTCTGTATTTGTTGTATTTAAGATGGAACTTAGCGTATATTAAACTTCCAAGACCACAGAGGATACAGTGTATATAAATAGTGTTACATACGAAATATATTGAACCCTTATTGATCTTCGATAAATAAGTATTCATATTTATTATTATTATTACTACGGCCCAGGCAGCACGTAAGGAAGTCGACTTGGATATTAGGGAGGCCAGCATTTCGTCATGATTGCAACATGAAGCTGAGCCAGTAGCTATTCCTGGGGGACGGCCAGAATTAGTCGAGTTCAAGGCTAAATTGTGCAACTACTGTACCAAAATTGGAGACATAAAGGAAGAATCACGAGGTCTTCTCAACGAACATACGATTGAATCAGCCAATCGCAAGAGACCAAGCCGTGACCACGAGGTGGACGGCGTCAGTAGTAAAAAGCCCGCGGAAGTGTGTATCTAAGGAACCGCCGAACGGATTAATTTCCGCTCGAGTAATTTGAGACGTTGGATTTATTTGGAGAAGAATGACACTAGCTACATCTTTGTGAGACAAAAACTCCGGAAGTTTTTATCCGACTTTGCCCCACTCCACCGCCCTTGTCAGTTTCTCATAAATAGCTTGGCCTGACGCCAATTAAAGTCTATTCTTTTGGAGCCTTCAGAGGCATACTCCACGCCAGTTCGAAGTGTGAATTTTAAAGTCTATTCTTGTGGAGCCTTCAGAGGCATACTCCACGTCAGTTTGGTTTGTGATTTTGACGCTCGAATTTATCTAAGTCATTATTTGGTGAAGTATGATTTTTACGCTCTAACTCAGTAAAGCTAATTCATTTTGTGAGCTTTGAGAAACAAAAGTCGCAGCGATCGCAGTATCAAATTTTAAAAAGCTATAATACATTTTATTGTAAAATCAACTTTGTTGTGTGATCTAAATATTTCACGGTAGCGCGTGATGAACAGTAACATTCATTTCAAGACGACGAGTTCAACTTTAAGAGGGAGGTATCGTATCACCCTAATTAGCGCTTACCAGAACCGAAGTCCATAGTACAGACGGAAATACCGGACGAGATAGCGACTGCTAGTGCAGCCAGGATTGTGAACTTGTTAACGAGCCAGTGGCGCGGACTCGACATGTATATTTCTGTATAAATTGTGTGTATTTATGTATGTTTTATAGTGCGTGTGTCTGATATAAGTAGGGCCAGTCTTCGCTATTAATCGCACTAGGACAATTGTGGGTGAACTGAGTAGCCTGCAAGCGATTATAGATAGGCAAATATTTAATATTGAACTTTTCTGCCAAGGAGTCGAGACCAAGATGAGCAGCACGTGGTTTGAAGTTGGGATGAGCTTCAAGAAATCAGCACAGACGACTACTATGGAGAGCTAAATTGTCCATAGGGCAATGGGTTGAGGAGGATGTCCTTGGTCTACATGCAGAAGCGGTGATGTACTAAAATTGGATTTATTTCAATTATGTAGTTAGATTTGGCCGGGGAACTTTGTAAATAGTCATGTTTTTCTTTCTTGTTGTTTTAGAGTTTTTTTTCTTGTACCGACACTATGTGTTTAAATGTCCGTTGGCGCGTGGCCAAAGTGTTTGTTGATAATTTGTTTTCTTTCTTGAGTCATGAGTAATGTACGCGGCGTGCGTGCGTGATTTTATCCTTGCAATTGCGGAACCCGTTACATTCGATAAATGGTGCTTTATTAACGTTAATATTTGAAATAGGAATGGGAGGAAATGAGTGTAAAACATTTGTCTGAACAGGTTATTATTCATGTTAGGGTAGCCGAGTGCACCAACTTAAAAGTAATTGTAGAACACCTTCGTTCTAATTTTGATAGATTTTCTTGAGTCCTTTTCAGGTGACTAGTCACGGCATAAAACGATGGCGCCAGCATGTGGATATTATTTGTGTCTTTTATTTCAGGGTCTGTCAAAACCCATACGTGTGATTCAGTGTGTGTTGATGTGTCTAGTGTGTGTTGATTCTACGTGAGGAGGGGGTAGTTGTCCTACCGCCCTTATATATTTTGCTGCTATTGTATTTTTAGATGGAAAGACAGAGTGCTCTTGGGAGACTGCTGATTCTTGTCCATATGGTTATTCTGACACACACATGTATTATCGTGCTTTGGGGCACATTTCTTCGAGGTTCGACCCCATGTTCTGGGAGGTCGACGTATTTTGACACGTGGGTTGACAGACATGCAGAGTTCCACAAACCGCCCGTTTTGCCTGTGACTTATTTTGATAGGCAGTCCTATTTGTCCGACTGAACCCTGTAAGCTTTCATGTAGCAAACCTGTTCATTGTGATGGTTAAATTTTAAGCCATAATTAATTGGGGAGTTCGCCATGTTTGTAACGGATTGTTGTACCTTGTATGGATAAAATATTGTGATTAACGTAAATGTTGGCTGTTTGCCTATTGCTTTGTTGATGACTCAATTCATGTAATTTTGTGTGTCACACCCGTGTGGTGTAGTTGTAGAGTATTTGTAAATTTTGACAGCGGTCATTTGAGTATTTTTCTATTGGTCACGTGTTAATGTACTTGTGTTGATTTGTGTGAGAAGACCTAAGTTTTTAGGCAGTAAATGTTGCTACGGCAATCTAAGTCCAATTTCACTCGGAAATTTTGTGTTTGTTTATAGTAGATTTAGGAAGTGTCGGTTTAATTTAAGTAGTGTAGTTGTGTTCCCCCGTGACGGTCTAGCTCTAGGAAATGCGGATTCGGTGTTTGAAGGGTCATTCCGGATGATAACGAATCACGCATTCAAAGTACACATCGTGATGCATGTAGAACGGCATACGCACTTATATGGTCACTTTTGTATCTTTATTTAAGGACACTTGGTCCAGGTAATTAATCTCTCCAGAGATACCGCCTAGTTTTTGGCATTTTTATTAAATGGGAGTCAATTGGGAGATTTTGTTGTTAATTGTTTATGTGTAAATATGGTGATTTGTTATTAAATTCAGTTGTTTTAACCCTGGCTTCACTCTTTCCTGCATGTCATTTTGTTATATGTTACCCTGCAAGTTAATGAAGCGCCCTGACAGCAACTTACGAATATGACCCGTTACGCCCCGAATCTGAGTCTCATATGCTTCTTTGCAAGGGTTCAATATATTAATTGCAACCATTTAACTAATTGGTGCCTTACAAGGGGAGGATATGATGCATGGGTCACCGATTTAGTTCACGTGTAAAACATGGCCAGGCGTATATCAGGTGCAAGTAGTACGGTGTGCTTCTCAGCCGTTTTCGAGGAATTAATTAATTGCAATTACAGTGTGGCGTCCATGTGCGTTGTACGCTAGCAAGAACCCAACGAGCGCATGGTGCAGCGGTTGGAGCCTTGCTTCGTAAGTGCGGGGTAACTGGATCGAATCCCACCGGCTAGCCTTTGCAGTGTGTTGTGTTGTGATTGCTTCTCTTTTTTTTGGTAACCATTGGCTATTTCCAACCAGTACCCAAACCATGAGTCACTGCTTGCGGAGTACAGGATGGTCTGATGGTTGACAGACATGCAATGAACAGAACAGACTGAGCCTTCAATGTATATTTATTTATTTATTTACATAGTTTACGCCCACATTGGAGCACTTAAATCAATCCATATACACTACAGTCTTTACATTATTAGAGTTGTAATGGCTTCTCAACTTCCTCTTCTCCCAGAGCTTCTTTAATCTCTCCGACCTGGCCGCCCTCTCTTCATTTGTAATGGTGTACTGTTTTCGTTTGACTGTTTTTAATTTCAATCTTGTATCCCTACTTCTCAGAATCCTCTTCTCTTTTCTCTCTGCAATTTGTTTCATTGTAATATTTAGCTCGTCTAAATCATTCTGGACCTCAACGAACCAGTTGTTCTTGGTTTTACTTTTCCAAAAGAAATTGAATAATTGTTTCAGTAGTCTGGTGTCTGGTAGTCTTACTATGTGGCTGAAAAAAGCAAGTCTCCTTTTTCGCATTGTATCCACAATTGATTCATTTTCCCGATAGACTATTTCATTAGGCAGCAGTCTCCATTGTCCATTTACTTGATGTTTTTTATTGATAATTGTCCTGATGATCCTTCTGTCTATTTTTTGGATTTTATCTGTTGTTGCTTTGGTATTCATCTTAAACAGGGTTTCACTTGCATAAGTTGCTTCAGGTTTAACTACTGAACCATAATGTTTGAATTTGGCATTCATCGAGAGAGATTTCTTCTTATAAGTTGACCATGTGACCCGTTGTGCTTGTCTCAGTTTTGTTGTTCTGTACTCTATTGCGGCTTTCTCATTTAGGTTCCAAGTTATAGTTTCCCCAAGGTACTTGAACTTTTTTACAACCTTAATTTGTTTATTATCATTTAGTTGAAGGACAGGAGTGTCCACCTCGAAGGTTGGCATAATCTCTGTCTTTTCAAATGAAATTTGTAATCCCACTTTTTCTGCAATGTTTTCCAGTTGTTCAATTTGGACTTTAGCCTCTTCCACACCATTTGCCAGTAGTGCAAGATCGTCTGCAAATGCCAGGCAGTTTAGTTTAATATTTCTACCAATCTTGATGTTTGGTTGGCATTTCTTTCTCCATTCTCTCATGACCTTCTCCAGTACACAATTAAACAAAATAGGTGAGAGACCATCCCCCTGCCGAAGGCCGGTTGTGATTGTAAATGGTTTTGACAATTCTCCTCTAAATTTAACTTTTGCTTTAGTGTTCTTGAGAGTCATTCCAATAAGGTTGATCAATTTCCTGTGAACACCAAATTCTTGAAGAGTATTTAGTAATGACTTCCGATGAATACTGTCATAAGCTTTTTTGAAGTCAACAAAAGTGATGACTAGGTTCTTACTTCGAGCTCTGTGATGCTTCATAATCCATTTAAGACTGATGATTTGATCTGGACAACTTCTGCCTGGCCGAAATCCTCCTTGGTACTCTCCAAGTTCTTGGTCCAGTTGTTCCTGTATTCTTGAGTGAAGAATTTTTGAAAAGATCTTATATGTGACATCAACAAGGGATATTCCTCTATAATTATTGGGATCTGACCTATCACCTTTCTTGTGTAGGGGGTGGATTATTGCAGTGTTCCATTCCTCTGGCATTTTTTCAGAGTTCCATATGTCAATAATACGTTTATGTAGGTTTCGTAGAGTTTGATCATTTGCATTCTTCCATAATGCTGCAACCAACTGATTTTCTCCTGCTGCTTTATAGTTCTTGAGCAAGTTAACGGCTTTGATCACTTCCTCATATGTTGGTGGAATAACCTTTTCTAGTGGTGTTTTGTTTTTAGGTTTTGGGTCAAATTCCAGATTTTCTCTTGGGTCTTCGCAGTTGAGTAATTTTTTGAAGTAGACTGCCAAGATATTTGCATTGTCTTGGTTGTTATGTGCCATTTTCCCATTTTCATTTCTCAGCATAAGTGTAGGTGGGGTATACTTAGACTGATACTGTTTAAACGACTTGTAATAATCCCTTGTTTTATGTTGCTTGAATGATTCATCTATTGTTCTGAGCATTTCATTCTGATGATTCCTTTTAATTCTTCGAATTTCTTTAGCTGCTTGTCTTCTAGCATTAGTTAGTTCTGTTCTGGATTCGTCGGTTTTCCTTTGTTGATCATTTAACCATGCTTTGTGCCTCATTTGAATTGCTTTATCGCACTCCTCGTTCCACCAAGCATGTTTCTTCCTCCTTTTAATGGGAGCAAGTTCTTCAGCTACTGATTTCAATTTATTAATTATCACCTCTAAGTCATCACTTAGTTGTGTTTTAGATCTCTCCAAGTATACTTTATTGTTCATTAATTATGTGGGGTCATAATTTTTCTTCCTATTGGATTGGGCAGGCTTACGCTTTCTCTTAGGTGTTAGCTTTATTTTTATTTTGGATATGTAATGATCTGAATCGATGTCCACTCCACGGAGAACTTTGACATTATAAATTTCCTGATGATAATTTTTATCCATGGCAACATGATCGATTTGGAATTCCCCCAATTTTATGTTAGGACATTTCCAGGTCATTAATTTGTGTGGTCGCCTCTTAAATCTGGTAGTTTCCAAAATAAATCCATGGTCTGTACAAAGTTCAATTAACCTTTGACCATTCCTGTTTGTTAATTTATGAGCTGGCCATTTTCCTACTACTGGGCGGTATCGCCTTTCTCGTCCTATTTTTGCATTAAAATCCCCAAGCAATATTTTAACATGTGCATCAGGGATGCTTGATATCATATGGTCGAGTTCCTCCCAAAATTTGTCCACTTCTTCTCTATCCTTTCTGTTTTTATCATTTGTTGGTGCGTGTACATTTATCAAGGTGTAGGTTTTGTTTTCAACTTTAATTGTTAAGGTTGCTGTCCTCGCCGTGCTCGAGGAGAAGTCCTCTATTGAGTCTATTATACTAATATGAACCAGAAATCCCACTCCGAATTGCGGGACATTCTTCATTACCCTTTTCCCTGGGGGTCCTTTATATAGACGATATCCTCCTGATTCAATTGGATCCTGATCTGTATTTCGAAGTTCTTGAAGCGCTGTTATTAAGATTTTATGTTGATCCATTATATCTGTTAAGTGTTTCAACTTACCAAGTTTCAGTAGTGAGTTAATATTTAATGTCGCAAAGTATGAAAACTTTCCTTTCTTGTTGAATTTAAGTTTCTTCTGTTGGGCTTTCAGGCGCTCCGACTCGCCTTGATCTTCTACGTGGCACCCCACCGTATTCCGAATGGTGCCTTGCTTGGATCTTCGATGTTGCATGTCCAAGCCGGTGGATTTATTCGTTAGAAGACTCTTCATGTTTGATTGATTGTCTGATCTCGACGATCGAAACAGTTCTGACCGAGGCCAGGGTTTACAATTCCAGATGTGATCTGGAAAGGGTGATTGGTGAGATATGGATTGGTGATTAATGAGATTGTGAAGTTCAATGTATAAATGTAGTGCGGCGTCTATTGTATGCGTGTTGTACGCTAGCAAGAATCCAACGAACGTCTGGTGCTGGGGTAAGAGCCCCGCTTCGTATTGCAATGTATATATGTATACATATACTAGAATACACCTGACCGTGTATAACACCAATGTATTTGCAATGCCAATACTGTACATTATGTAATGACACAAACATTGACCTGGATACGATGATTTCAGAATCCCTTTTCCGGCTCACATAACAAGTGATTACAATTGACTGCAAAATAAACAGTATTCAAGACACCTACAGTTGTATGAATTGCCAATGTTTACAAAAAAAAAACAGAACACAGAGGCTCTCCAGCGGGATTCGATCCAGCGATCCCGCGCTTACGAAGCGGGGCTCTTACCCCAGCACCAGACGTTCGTTGGATTCTTGCTAGCGTACAACGCGCATACAATAGACGCCGCACTGCATTTATTGCAATTTCTTGGAAACGGCTGAGAAGCGCACCTTACTTCTTGCACCTGGTATACGCCTGGTCATGTCCTACACGTGTACTAAAGATGGTTCGAATCGGTGACCCATGCATCGTATCCTCCCCTTGTTAGCACAAAGTTCGTAATGTACGTAAATTTAATGTATTATTAGTATTAAGCATCAATTGAATAATGTTAGTATGCTAGGGTTAATAAAATCAATACTAAAACGAGTTAGAAATATATCTAAAAATATTCCATCACATGAGCTGTACCTCCTTGGTGAGAGAAGCCACGTACAGCGCTGTCAGCGGAGTCTGTTCTGCAGGCTTCAGGACCACGGTGCAGCCAGCTGCGAGCGCGGGTCCCCACTTCCAGGCCAGCATGAGGACTGGGTAGTTCCAGGGAATGATCTGTCCCACTACTCCCACTGGCTCCTTCCTGGTGTATGAGAACAGGTTCCCATCTGTCAAACACAATTCACAACACATTGGCATGTTGGAACTCATTCCCTTCCCTTTCCGCACGATCGTCTTCACTCTTTTCGGCATTTAACATCATATTGTATTAAATATAATTGTCTGTCAATCAATACCTTCATTTACTCATTACCTGGTGGTACATGTTTCGGGCTTCCATATCTAGCCCTTCATCAGCCACAATTAACAATTTGGTCACAATCATGCATACATCAATGACATCATAAAACCATAAAATATACCGTATATACTCTAATACCACCCGCACATTTTTAAACAAAATCGGACATGAAAAATTGGGGTGCGGGTCTTATTTGAGTCATCCTGATTTTAAAGATTTAAATTGCCCGCCACGCGCGATATTGGGTGTTGCGAGTATCCGCTAGATGGTGCTAGACTTGTTCCGGCTATCACTTTGTTTTACCGTAAGCAAGAGGCGTCATAAAGTCTCGCGCGCGTGTCGCGCAAGTTTTCCGAGTGTAAACATGAGTTGTACGAAGCGTTTGCGGTCGTTTAATGTGAGTGAGAAGCTGAAAGTTGCGAGGGAAGCTGAAGTTATTGGAAATCGTGCCCGGTAGGAAATATGATATTGACGAGTCATGTATTCGTGATTGAGCGGGACGACGTCTAGGCTACAACCACTGGATGTCTGCGTGAACCGCCCGTTCAAAGCAGCCTTGAAACAGCTGTATACGGAGCAGATGGCGGCCGATAAGCACACACTGACTCCAACTGGTCGTAATCAGCGCCCGGAAGTTCAGCTGCTATGTTCGTGCATTTTGACGGCATGGAATGGTATCTCGGGAGATCTCGTACGGAAGAGCTTCAAGAAATGTAGTATTTCGAATGCTATGGATGTCAGTGATGACGACATTTAGTGGGATGGTGATAAAAGTTCCGAAGTTGGTACTTCTGATGACGATGAATGAAGTGTTTGTGTACTTTTATTTGTATTTTTAATCGTTTGATGTGTGTTATTTTAGGATGACTTCAATACTGTTGGAAACTATTTTGGATAAATGCTATTCTGTTTATTTAGTTAAGATTGTACATAATTTTGAGTAATTTTTTAAATTTTAATTTTGTTCTTCAAAATCAGGGTGCGAGTCTTATTCGGGGGCGGGTCGTATTCGAGTAAATACGGTAAAACACATACAAAAAATGGTTAATAACTGGTTAAAAACTAAATTAAAAGGCATGCAAACTTTGTTTAGACATTGTCAACGGCACTCCGGCCCCGAGTCCATTGTGACTTAACTTCAATGTTCAAGTAAAGTCCTCATAAACCAGTTGGTTGGTTGGTTGGTTACTCAGCTTAGGGGCTGCGACAACACGGTCATGTAGCCCCGTGTACTTTGGGTGTATGTAAAATCTGTCTGATAACCGGTGTTAATTGTGATGACTGTATTAGTGTGTGTTATCTGTTTTCAATTCCAATGAGGACTGCAGACATTGAATTTTTTCAAGTAGTTCCTACTTTTGCCACCAAACGCTACCGTCAACGACTACTAGTTCAGAACTTGATTACCAGATGCCACCGCAGAGCGTTTGTCGAATGTTTAACCCATATTATAATTTACCTTCACACAGGTGTAATTAGTGGAAGGTTCTTTATCATGCCATAAATCTATGACATGGGACCGCCGGCTTTACTTCCCCTCTGAAGGTAGGCATACTGATGGATTTTTAACGCTCTTAAAAAATCCGAAGACCAGTATGACTGTAGTTTGCCACTTTCCGTTAGTACTTAATATAAAATAGTACATTAAAAGATGTAGTTGTTATTCCTCTTGATGTGGTACAAAAGCAAATGTATGTTGTTTATTTTCAGTCAAACTGAAGAAAAATTGGAAGTAGGTTGGATCCCAAATATGTTGGCATGTTGACTCAAGTTCCAATCAAAGATACAGGCAAAGTCCCATAGCTCAATGCAAGCAGGAATTCATGAACTTGAGATCAGAACAGAAAGAAAACCGAAAGTTCAATGTGAACCTAAGGAAAGGGAATGAGGCTGGACATAAAATGGGACGAACATTTAAGTCTAGAAGAGCACAGGACACACTGAGGCTGTATGAGCAATGCTAGGAGTTGGTAGTGGCAAGGCAAGGGGGGTGGGGAAGGGGAGGTAATGACGAGTGCGTAGAAGTGTGCACGCTGCAGAAGGCAATGTTATGATGACTCCTGTGTAGGAAGTAAACTCTAGATGACGAATAGAAATAAATAGTGTTATCACTCACCGAGTTCAACCGCGCCCCGCTTTGCTAGCGCTAGCGGCGCTGATCCCCAACGCTACACAGACAGCTGTTCAATAGTGGGATACGCGCTGGGCTACGTAAACCTCTTTACGAAGGCTGCGGTTACGCTGATTACAACAAATTGTGTGTTTAGACTTATGAACAATACTGTCAAAAAGTTAGCATTAATATTCTCTGTCCCCATGTAGAACTATCGTTTAAAACCCTCCGTTAGTCGTGCATTGGTCTGACAGCTCCATGGTTCGTTATATTAGTTTTAATATCAAGCCAACAGTTCAAATTATGATCTTATCGTCTCGTGACATCTTACACCAAACCATAGTAAGCATTTTTCTGGAGTTGTGAAATAGCGTGCCTAAAAATAACTTTAGCACGTGCAACATTTTGTCAGCGTGAGATTGATAGTACCAGCGCTCCCAATGATGTTACATTCTGTCAGTGAGTGGCAGGTGTGCTGTTATAACGATTATTTGGCTTAGTATGTTGCCTTAGTTAATATCAGTAAGGAGACTGCGGCTTACGAAAAACTAAGGATGCAGATGAAGCGTGTCACCTTCTGCTGAAAGATAACGAATAGCTAGTTCATGATTCAGTAATTTCAAAGGAATTTGTGACTCTGATACTGAAGACAAAGTTGAAACAAGATCCGAAGATCAGGAGGACGGTAACGGAAGCGAAGAATTGGATGACCGTTTATTTTATTGGCAGGTTGGCCATTATTATATGTCCGACTCATTCTTGGCCACTTGGCTATCACTACGGAAGTCCGGGTTCGATTCCCAGCTCTGACAATAAATTTAATACTGGTCTGAGGGCTGGAACGGTGTTCACTCAGCCTCGTGAGGCAAAAATGTTAAGAGGCGCGTTCGATTCCTACCTCAGCTATCCTGGAAGTGGATTTCCGTGGTTTCCCACTTCTCCTCCAGGAAAATGCCAGGATGGTACCTAACTGAAGGACACGGCCGCTTCCTACCCAAATCCGACCTCAATTCCAAATACACACACTACTACAGACATCATACTGACACAGGTTATCAGACGAATTCTAAACAAACCCAAACACACGGGGATACGTGACCACGATGTCGTTAAGTCCCTAAAGAATCAACAACTATTATTATTTTAGGCCTATTATTATTAAGACGGATTTTTTTTTCGTTTTAGGTAAGGATGGAACGAAATAGAACAAGTAACCATGGAAGGCTGCTTTCATTCCGTATCCTACTGGGCGGCTTTCGTGATTTTACATCAGTAGATAGATATTTCGGTAAATTTTGAAAAATTTGAGGTACTGATCCTGGTTTTAATTTCCACTTCACGCGAGGAAGTTTCAAGTTCTCATAGTTCACTACGAAAGAGTCCGCCTTTATAATAATTAAATCTTCCGAAAAACGTTCGTCACAGATTCTATTTTTGATCGACAATTGCTTATCCTTCCACGGAAAAACTCTCGCCCATTTCGAAAACAGATTTGTTTCTTTTGGCGGTGTGAAAAATGTCTACCATCAGTTTTTCTTCGTAACCCGATTTACTTCCAGGAACAAAACTTTACGACATTTTCCCGAAACAACAGAAAACTTAGTTGTTTGCACACACAAAGCACTGCACAGACATTCGTAAATTATTACAAAGAAACAAATTCCCTCGAATAATATGACTTCTCACGCACAGGATATTACAGTACTAACCTCGTGGGTTACTGTCATACGTGCTTATGGTTCTTCGCGACTTCCGCGCCACACACTGGCTGGACCATGAACTACAATGCTTAAGTAGCGGAGTGATGACACTGTTTATTTCTATTCGTCATGCTCTAGATATAACATTATAGGAAACAAATACATTCGTAAAGAAACGAACACTACGAAACTAAGGGCTCGTGTTCTTACAGCAACGTACAGTTCAAATATTCCCATAAATCTGAGTTGAAAAATTTGAATGAAAAAAATAACAAATCGTCAGTTTGAGTGCGCTGAAGTTTGGCATGCTAGATACTGAACTTTATTCCCAGATCCTACTCCTCTCTTCGTTAATGGCTGGCGACTCAAACGTTATGCAGTACCACAATAACCATAGTTGTTAACTGTTTGTGGCATGCTTGCTTTGTCAGTTCACGTGGAGTCCAGAGTCCGGCTGGCTGTGTTCCGTAATTGCACGCAGTTCTGTCTAGTCTCGCTGCTTGCGCTGGGAAAGCCCTGGCTCTAAGCAGACATCTAATATAAACAAAGGCCATGAGGAAATTTAGTTAACTATATATTGCCTCCACGTTATAAAAAAAAATAAACCAGCCCAGTCTTGGACCGTATTGTTTGTGCACGTGGCAGTTAATGTTTTGTTTTGCTATCAACCCGCCCAGTGTATTTAATGGTTTACCCGGCGTAAACTTAAAGGCCAACGGATGACAGGTCCCAGACACAATTCAGAAAAACCGAAGTGAACAGCAAACACAAATACTCTTCTCTGAAGTCTTAACTCGACACTACTTGACAGTTTGATGCTCGCCGAAGCTGGGGAGATAGGCACGCTCGCTCCAAAGCTAGTAATTTAAATTTCCACTGAATGGAGATTGTTGGAAGAAATGAAAACTTAGAAACACTTACAGTGGGCAATGTATTAAAGATAGAGATTTGCTGTCCCAGACTTTTTTGTAGAACTTTTCATGCTGAACAATTCTTACACTCGTAGTTTATAGATATTTTTAACGGTTTGCACAGCGTAAGCTTAAAAGGCGCACGGACTTCAGGCTTTTCTTCGACTCTATTCACTGAGATGGTTACTGCTCAGCTTCATTTTGTCATAAATGAATGTTATTCTACGGAAACCTTACTCGAGAAATCATTTACAGAATGGTGAAAACCGCATCAAAATCCATCCAGTGGTTCTCGAGATTACCCATGGGGCCGTGACATCCAAGAATCGAGGACTATTTTATACTATGTAGAGACTAGTGCTGACTAAGGGGTAATTTCGTAAGTCCAATTTTTTCTAAAGTTCGATGTAGTCTAGGTCCGTCTACCTCGAATTACCGAGACCGTACTGTATACATAAATTACAAACATTGGTGACCATAATATCAGGAAATTGCTGATGCTAATTCCAGGTAGACCCCAGCCCAAAAGTGATGGTGGTGATTCATAGCAGAATAAATAGATAATTGTGATATAATAGTAGGTAAATATGAGGACACCGGAAACCAGATTATCTAGAAAAATTGTTGAGAAACTTTGGAATATGAAACATCAAGTAGGATGGATTAAGGAAATTAGAGAAGATATGAAAGAATTAGAAATAACTTTGGATGACTTGCAAAACAAAACAAAAAATTTAAAAAAACTGAAAGACATAAAAATATGATTTCAACCAAAAATAGACAAACGTCATACAGTAAAAAGGGTATTTATAGATGAGGAACGCCAGAGAAGATCAGAACGAATGAAAAGCTACTGGGCAACCTTGAAAGAAGACTTACTGAAGAAGAGGACCAAGGAATGATTTGAAGTGGTCCAATGAGGCGATAAAAGCAGAAGAAGAAGAAATATGAACTCCAACACCAAAAATATTGCTTCCAGGGACAATATTATAAACAGTACCTGACGGAATTGTGTTCCCATGGATCTTGTCCGTCCATCCTGCGTAGTAGCGGAACGTGTCTATCGCGCAGTTGAGATCGAACACTGAGTCTCCATACGGTTTGCCGTTGTCCAAGGTCTCCAGATTGGCGAGGCCCTCGATATCCCTCTCCATCAGAGATGCTAGCTGCATAATTAAAGAGCAGAATTAGGGCATTGCTACCAAACCAGACACAGGCTTCTTGGTTAACATTTACCGACTAGGCTTTTCATTTTATTACTAATAATAATTTTGTAAAAATAAAACAGATGTCCGAGTTTTCAAACGACTTATTTCGGACATGTAATATACATTGTGTTTGTTAATTCATTTTAGGGGCTTGGGACATCTGCCAGTGTCGGCATGCACGTGCCCATTGTAGTCGGAGGCGTCGGTGGTTCCCAGTCAATGGAAGACGACGCAGTGGCATACGTGCTACCAGTCCAGCCCTCAAAAGACGGCGTCGCACCGTCGACGCAGACATTTCCATCCCCGTTGCAGTGCTCCAACGTCGAGCCAACACCGAGTACGATGCTGTTCTGTCCGATACGGCCATGCGGAGAAGATGGCGGTTGTCTTGCGCTGTGGTCACATTGCGTCGTCCTGTACTCTGTCGTCGCTGTGTACCTCCCTCCTCTCTCCACTGGATCCACATATGCCTTACCGTTGACGCAGTGTGCCCTGTACGAACCGCAATGTCCCGGAACGACAGACCCGCCTCCCGGAGTCCAAGCATTCTGCCCCGCTCAACCACACTCACATGCTGATAGTCCACCCTGCGATGTCGGCGAGGCATCGTTGCACTTGCTTACACATTTAGTTAGTTATTGTTGTTTTAAGGGGCGGAACTATGAGGTTATCTGCCCCATTTAACACAGATTAAAATATACAAATTTGGAATGGAATTTAAAATTTAGAGGTGGACACCTAAATTTGAAAAGACCAAAAATTAATAAAAATTAAAAAAATTGTTGTGTTGTTGTTGTTTCCTATGGCTAGCCCGGATTCCAATCCATCAGCTTTCTTGCGTTCCAATAGAGTTGTGTGAGGTTTCCTGAAGTTCTAGCAGTCACATCAAGTTTGTTACAATAGAGGAAGGGGCCCCTTATCCATTTTACTTCCAGGTTCGTGACAAAGTGTGCATTCTTCAGATCTCAAGATGTTGATTCGTTTCAGATGAGCTGCAATGCAGTCATGGCCAGTGTTAAGTCTGAAGAAGGCTACAGCTTCTCTTCTTGGTGTTAATTTATATTGATCCTATTTAGCATCAATGACCTTCCATAATTTGGTTTCTGCTGTTTTCTTTGCCATTTCTGCATACCTGTTTTTGATAGTATTTTTCAAGATCCTTTTTGCTGACATAAAATCAATTTGACTGACAGGTTGTTGTAGTGTGGTACCTTTTTTTTGCTAATCTGTCTGCCTCTTATTACCTGCTATTCCAACACGAGAAGGGATCCACTGAAATGAGATCTGTTTGTGGAGTCTTTAAAGGGTTTTTATCATACAAAAAATTTCTTTCAGTTCTTTATTTTGAGGCTTATAATTTGACGAGACAGCTTGGATGGCTGCTTTTGAATCTGTAATGATAACACATTTTTGATAATCAATGTTTCTGCCTAATAACTGATGGAAAAAAAAAACCACAAATTACGGAAAAACAAAAATCATCATTCAAAAACGAACAAGTCGTCGAGTCAATATTCACTGGAAAATTTAGATTGCTGGCCCTAACCCACTCTCACTTATAAAGCGGATGACGAGATCAGCAGCCACCGCGTCATCAGCTAATATAAGTTTGTGTCATCTGCAAACCAAGGTTTCTTCGTAACTCAGCAAGATCCACACACTCGGTTAAAATGTGGGCCAAGGTGAATACGGCTCCACAGGTACAAGCTGGGAGGGGTCTTCCCTTGCTTACACGTTTCCACTTTGTATGGCGGCCCCACGCCGACAGAACTGTGCGGAACACTGACCTGTCCAGTCCCACGACAGAGGGCACTGGTGGGCCAATGTGCACGCCATCTCTCTGCGATTTCAATCAGTTAGTATGGTACCACAGGCCTACACGATCCCTATTCTGGGAGTATCTCCGACCATATTTTCTGGATGTTTCACTTTCTACAAATAGTACTGTGTGCAGCTCCCCCATCATGGTTATGTGCAAAGAACAGCTACAGACTACAACTGTAGAACATAATTTCCATTCCAACGCAAAACTGTTACAACTTCATCATCTCATATTGAAAGTGTTTAATTACAAGCAAATCATGGGCAGTATTTAGCTTCAACTTTTTAACGTGTTAGAAGGCCTAAGCTGATTATATTATTTCTGACATTTGTTTGTTTCCAAAATTCGAAATAAAGCTTGGTTTGAGGTTTCATCTGATGCGTTAGTATTAAAAGTGTTCCATATCTTTAGTCGTACCTTATTGAGGAGTTTACCACGGGCTGAGGCGTCCAAGTTCCTCCACGGCGAGCCACGACGGAAAGCAGCACGTGCAGCAGCCACGGCAAGGTCCACATCGGCCTGCACACAAACAGATAGTAAGAATTTCTTCCGAATATATGACCTTGTTCATTACAGTAACATTTAACCTGCGTGAAGAAGCAACGTTATATCTGATCAGAGGGAATTCAGTATAATTGTCATTGTTTAAATCTTGAGCCATGACTATTTAGAGTCCAGTACTTGTAATAAGTACAAACATGATGATGATAATTATCGTTTTAAGGGCCCTAACATCTAGGTTATCGGCCCCTAATGGTTTGGGTGATAGTGAAACATGAGATGAGAATGAAAACTATAACTACCGGTAATACTAACTACAAACTTACATACTAGAAGAAGAAATGGTAAACAAATCAAGGACAAGGCAAATAAAGGACAAGAAGAAAAGAAATGCCCTCAACCCTCGAAGAATGAAGATTGAGGGACTTGAAAGGAAGGAGAGCCATGAAAGGCAGATAGGAAAGGGAGAGAGGAGAGGGCCCGCCCCCAAAGTCAGTAGAAAAAGGGGAAAACACTGATGCAGCTAGGGAATCCCTCGGGATCGCCAACTCCCGAACTCACCAGCCGTGAGCCCTTGAGGGTATAGCAATATCCAGGGTACACCAGAAGTGGTGGGGCTACATATACCCTGCCTCCTTCAGGGCCTTGAGCAGAATGCAGGAGATAACATGAAAAAAAAAAAAGAAGGCTGTCCCCTCGAAGAATGAGGGAAAGGAAGAGACTCCCTAGGCCTCTGATACCCTAATACCGTCGGGGACTGAAGAAAAAAGAGTTGACCAAGGGAGGTCGATAGGAAAGATAACAGAGAGGAGCCCGGCACAAGTAAGTGGAAGCAATGCCGGACTCAGCTGGAGTCCCGTGGTCGCCAAC
Organism: Meconema thalassinum; assembly: GCA_946902985.2. Lineage (NCBI taxonomy): Eukaryota > Metazoa > Arthropoda > Insecta > Orthoptera > Tettigoniidae > Meconema > Meconema thalassinum. Next base: position 227,625,538 of record OX336395.1, on the reverse strand, counting down.
CCACATCCCACTAGATGTGAGCCCCTGGAGGGATAAGTATATAAAGTACAAATATGGAATTAACTTGCTCAAATTACAACAGAAACTAGAAAACTTCTTGTCTAACACGAGTCATTAGCCAAAGGCCAAGTCGAAAGGTTGCTCAACATCTGTTGTCAGGCCATGTACACCAATGTGGCTGCCTTTCGACTGCACGACACTTAAGTCTAACTTCAAATTCTCTTTATTTCAAATTCTTTTTATTTTGAGGTGTTAAAAATTAACTCTGATGAGCCAAGACGTACCTAAATTAACAAAACCAATAATCACTGACCTTGTCTCCTTCAGCGACATCTATGATCTTGTCGCCGGTGGCAGGGTTGATGGTGGGGAACTTCTTGCCAGACACTGCATCCACAAACCGGTTGTTGATGAATAGCTGAAACAATCACAACAAGAGTTCAGCAAAGGAGGTTAGATGGATCAAATCCCCCAAATTCAGGGGGAAAAAATTAAAGTTTGTCTGCCACACTGAGAACCTTGATTCATAGATGTGTTCATGTTATGATCATCATAAAAGGCTAAGGTGTATTTCACAAAACTCAAGCTCTTAAACCAGAGGGAGTTGGAAGGTGTGGTTTGTACCAAAATCTTACAAATAGTCTCAATAGTCCAGGAAAAATCCTGCATCTCTTGAAAATTCAACGGAATTATACAGTGCTTGCAGATAGTTTAGAGACAGGACTAAATTTCGTTTGATGCACATTTGTCCCTAAAGTAACAGCATTTCAGCCATTGTTTTACATTATGTTATTAGACATCTACATGAGGGGTTTACAATTAAAGTTTCGCTGCTCTAGCTCCAATACTTTTGGACATGGAATGTTTGGTAAAACTTCACAAGAGGGTTTCACAATGGTTTTGCCTAGACCAATATTTTCATCCAGACCAATGGTGGATTGATAGCGCGGCCCACAGACCAATAGTTTTGTCTTTTATTTCATGTCGTGCAACCCTCTCGTAAAGAATTAATGAATGTTTTACCTTTTTTGTAAACAGGGCTAGAAGAAACCTGGTTTTTTTTCCTACTAAAATTATTTCTTTTCTTTTCTCAAGAACTGCTAGTCCTACAGCTATGAAATGTTTACTGCAGTTTTACTACAACATATCAATCATAAAAATAGAAGTACAACCTGAGAAAGAAATTGCTACTCATTTGGTCACCTCTCAAACAAACTGGCTCTCGTGTAGTATCCGTTGCCCGTTTCGGAAGTGCGTTATTTTACGAAGTAGCACTCTGAAAATGGTTTGAAATTACTCTGCCACGTTATTAAACTAGCATTTTACGGTACATGTTTTGACACTATTAGTGCAAATAAATCCTAGCCCTGCTAATTATATACAATAGGCCTATGTCTGACGGGAACACACAAAACCAGACTGCAAGTTATGTGAACATGAACTATAGATTAGAAGTAGTAAGGAGGAACTTCAAAATGTACGGTAACAATAAAACAGAATGATGTTCGAGTACTCACATAAATGTCGAAGTTTTCAATCAGCCTAGCGCATCCAAGGAAGATATCAAGATAGCTGGAGAAATCTAGCAAAATTCCCTCGTTAGAAGTAAGGGTTATAAAAAATATACTATTGCCGATACCTTATCGCCCCACAACACGATTAGCACTGATATTTGGTAAAGAAACCTTGTTTCTCAATCTCGCTTGAAGGTGACAGACCTCAAGGATTCCATGTTTCGCACTGGCGCCAAAACCAGCGCCAAGCGATAATGTTGGCACTACTGAAAAAAGTCAATAACACCCTCTAGCGACAAAAGATTCAACTCCTGTATACTAGTAATATACTAATATTGGCCATTTCTATAGAAAGTTTTTTCGGATTTCATTGGCGGCAGGTAACGTATACTACACGATTTCCAACAAACTTTTTTCCCCTGGTAATTTTGGCGGCAAACTTTGTCAATTTCGTTCCGCGATAACTTCTGATTGGTAACACCCTCAAATGCAACTCTCTGCCCCGGGATTCGAACCTGCAAACTTGGGCTAAGCGAGAACGTTACCGATGCACCACGCAGCCAGTCTCCTACTAATACAACCAACACCATGCATTTTTCTGCGCGTCAATCAGAACTAACCACATAGGCCTCTTACTGCGACTCCTGCAATTTGTTCCCCATTGTCCGTGGTGATAGTTTCCACACGCTATGATTCGCACTGCACTGTTACGGTACAGTAATTCGATCACTTCAGCAATCACGTCGGGGTCACAACTGTCGTTAAATTACCAGTCTCAAACTATTACCGGTAACTACATACCTGTATTAACTACTGTATATTGAAATTGGTTATATTCAGATGTAGGATCATGCCGGACAATAATAATAAGCTACTACAGAGTTGTTCTATGTAAATCAAACAAAGAGAAGGAAATATGGTATCATCTATTCTGCGTGCGAAGAATAAAATAGAATGCCATTGAAACTGTAAACAATCCCTTATTAAATTGTACCCAGAAAGCACCGTTTACCCGATCAGCAGACTCCGTAAGTTACTTAATGGCCCGTGTTCAATCACGTTTTTAACATTGCATTGTATTGTATGACTCCTGTGACCAGGAAACTTCTTCTTCTTCTTCTTCTTCTTCTTCTTCTTCTTATGGTCAAGTTTTTGGGCGTAGCGGAGCACTGTACCCAGTTACCAGCACATTTTAAAAAGAGAGAAACGTTGGGAGTATCCGGATAAACAGAGGAAAGGAAGTAATAGAAATTTAAAGGAACACATACAAACACGACAGGGACACAAAATGTACTACTCTTACGCTAAAGCGACTCATTTTAGCGACTGAGCCTTAGAATCAAAATAAAGACCGAGTCACACATAAGGATGATAAATGTATTAAACACAATGTGACAATCATGCAAATAGTTGAGAAAGACGGAAAGGAGGAAAGGAGCATGAAGAATGGTAGCAATACTTAAAGGGAGGGAAAAACCTAAAACTTGCAAATCGTGGAGAAACTTCGTTCGATGTGTGTCATAGATTGAAAGACTTTTATACTGATAATAAGTACGGTATATGGAGTATTAAGTTAGATATAATCGAAGGAGAATTTTATGGCGTCGGAAGTGCTTATTACATTCATCATTCCACCAAGAGAGGGTATATTTTGGACACTTCGAAGGAAATGTCCTCACTTCGATAGCATGATGTAAGTCAATACTGTTTTAAACCCGTTTGTAAATGGACGTAAGAGGAACGTAGAGGGGGCGGGGGAGGCGGCAAGAGAGAAATTGCGATAAGACACTGGGGGTAAGACGGGTGAACTCAAAGAAAGATTGGAATCAATGTGAGTAAAAATAGGGTTGTGATCACTCTGATGGAGGCCAGGATGGGTAGTCCACACGATACGATGCGCAATGACTAAGGTCCTACTGTATTAAAGGCGAGATCGACTGCACTTGAGATTGAGAAGGTGAAGTTAGACGAGTGAGCGATCATCATTGAGGAGATGTAAGGGCGCTGATTGTGATATAAGCCATACATGTTGTCCTTTGGTAGACGCTTTACCGCATCCCCATTCGACATTGTGGGCGTTAAAATCACCAATTATATGAAATCCAAAAGATGTGCAGTATGAGAAAAAAGACTTCCACTGCCGAAAAGTTACCTTTGATGCATGGTGGAATATATACTGTATTAGTAATTGTAAGATATGCTATTTTAATTGAGAGGGTGTAGGAGAAAAGATGATGATGATGATGATATTTTCACGGATTAAGGTGAGCAGACCACCATAATGGGGACCGTCAACTCTCTCCACTTAATAGTTTGGGATAGTAAAACGAAAGGATGAATACAACCAGGATTCTTGGAAAAGAATAATATCAGGAGAAATTTCTTGGATTAAATGGAGTAATTCGTGTTTGTTATTTAGAATACTACGGGGGTCCCATTGTAGAATTTTCGGGAAGGGTGGGCGAGGAGAAGTGTAATTCTTTCGTAAATTCAATTGTACGTTCGTACCAAGCTGGGTCACATCATGTGTTATATGGCCATAGCGTTGGCACCTTTTGCAGATAATTGGCCGGGAAATAAATATTTGCACTTCAGGCATGACATTAAAGATAGATACATATTGTGGTAATTTTTGTGTTTCAATTTTTACCCTCACAGTGCCGATGGGCAGAAATTAAGGAGTTCCCTCAGTATACTTTTTGCGCTGCATACGTTGTACTTTTATGATTGGGCAAGGAGAGACAATGTAGTGAAGAATTCCCTCGTCAGTGAGGGTTAGATCTGCCCCACGTATCACCCCAATACGATAGATATTGGAGGAAGGGATGAAGACATTCAAGTTTTTTTCCCCTGGAGTATGGGGTTGGACAAAAATTAATTGACAGTTAGAAAATTGGCTTGGATCCTATTTCGACCCTTGCGTTGTATGGATTGTATACCCCTAATAATAGCCCGGTCAAGTTAGCTAAAAAAAATAGGGGTAAGATTACCAAAATTCGCATAGAGCTGAAAATTTGTTCTAATGGTCGAAACAACATTAGGCCTATAAATGAAATGTGAAAAGTCCCCATCGGTCAGACAACGGCAAAAAAAAAAAAATATTCAAGGTCAAAATTAGCAAATATGGGTTGTTTGCGTTTTTTCAGCCAGACGGTAAGTTTTATCATAAAAATATATCAGACTAAAATTGTATATCGTGCAACTATCTATAAAAATTGTCTCAACACTTTTTCCTCCTAAGAGTCGCCGTTTTAGAGATATAACGATTCAAAAAGTTGAAAAAGTTGTATTCTTCATAATATGCACACGTTTCCACGCGCGTTTTTAGCCTATTTTCAATTTTGAAAAAATAGGCTTATGAGATCACCTTTTGTCCGTGTGTGTGTGTGTGTGTGTGTGTGATTCGTGTGTGTGTCCCCCCCTAATAAAATCGAAACGGCTGGAGCGATTTCAATGAAACTCGGGAAGTTCATAGCACTATTCCCGGCGACCTCGACCGTGCCCTTCAAATTTTGTTACATCTCTCCAATCCAACATGGCGGCTGTGCGAAATATTTCCCTAGCATTCAATATCTCCGAAACTATTACCGATATCGCCCTGAAATTGTGTACGGTGATAAAGGGCACTACTAGACGTTCACCTATGAGACTTTCAAAAACCTGGTGACTACAAAACCAACATGGCGGCCAAGCGAATTTGAGATATTTAAATAGACTTTTCTCGCGATTTAACTATCTAAATGTAATGAAACTTGGTACAGCAAATGTTTATACCCATTGTAATGCACTGGAGTCTAATTTAGTTCAATTGTTTACATAACCTCAAAATGGCGGCTGTGCGAAATATTTCACTGACATTCTATATCTCCGAAACTATTACAGATATCACCCTGCAATTTTGTACGGTGATAAAGGGTACTGATACAGGTATACCTATGTATATTTCATAAACCTGTAAAGTACGAAACGAACATGGCGACCAAGCGAATTTAAAATATTTTAATAGACTTTTCTCGTGATTTAACTCTCTGAGCGCAGTGAAATGTGGTACAGTAATTGATTTTGCAGATTGTAATGCACTGCCATCTAATTTAATTCAATTGCTTACATAACCTCAAGATGGCGGCTGTGCGAAATTTTAAAATTAAGTTTTAATTTCTTGTGTCGTAATCATGCGATCGAAGTGAAAGTTTGAATAATGAACCTAGGCAATAATTGTACTTGAATGGTACATAACTCTATGGCCTATACACATAACACTCCTAAATGAAGAGCTCCCGAAATATTTAGACGGTTCTCAATATCTATGAATCTTTTACAGCAACCAAACTGAATTTTTTAATGTTCATAGAGACTATGAACATATGTTCACCTATAGGACTTTCAGGAACCTGGTGAGCACAAATCCAACATGGCGGCGACGCGAAGTATAAATATTTAAATGGACGTTTCTCGCGAATTAACTATCCGAGTGCCGTGAAACGTTGCACGTTAAATGCTTATACAAATGTTGATCCAGTGGCATCTAATTTATTTCAATGGTTTGCATTATCACAAGATGGCTGCTGTGCGTAATTTTAAAATCTCGTTTTTACTTCTTGTTGTCTAATCATGCGATTGAAGTTTGAATACCACACGTACACAATAATCTTAATGTAATAGTACAAAAATAAAAATCCAACCTGGCGACCATCTGAAATATTTAGACGGTTCTCAATATCTACGAATCTGTTACAGCAATTAAACTGAAATTTTGTATGTTGATTGTGGCAGTTAACATAAGTAGGATATATGAAAATAGGCTGTATAGTTCTTCACGGAACTACTTGTTTTTAACGTGGTTTCCCCGGTAGGCCTATTCCACTATCTATTGTGATCCTATGTAATTCAATAATATTTAATAATAATAATAATACTAATATCGTATGGCCTCGGTGCCGGGTGCAAGCTTTATTATTTGACACCCAAAGGGTAGCTTGCATGTCGAATTTCGTTGTTACTTGAAGCACAAGGAGGTTAGATATCTAAGCTCCTTGAACACTACAGCGCTTTCTAGTAGAGAAACGAGGAACGTTGTGTTGGCGGAAACTGCCGAGATTAATTTTGCCATTATGAACGCGGCCTACTGAATTCAAATGGGTTCTTTGACATGCCAACATCGTATGACATGGTGTCGCAATTTTTGCCGCCTTTCAAAAATCACTTAACACGGCCAGGAGCGAACCTGCAAGCGTGGGGTTAGTAGACCGACACGTTAACCACTCACCACCGTGGCAAGCTATATTTAATATCGAAAAAAAATGGTACTATTGGAAATGATGAAAGCGGTGTGAAATTTAAGAAATTGGGGGAAATTATTTATTATTTACCTCCGTGCAGGTAAATTGTCCCAACAGCGATGAATCAGATGTCTCCTCGCTGATATCGTATGAACACTCTTCTGATGGCAATCAACATTGGAGCATGACTGGCCTTGACAACCTGGTTCATGCTAATGAACAAAATAATCGAACTTTCTTGTAGCCGCATTTAGCATTACATCCCTTTTTTACAATTGCTGATGTCCTGATAATTGAAACAGCAATAGAACAGTTCAATTTGACAAATACAAGTATTGTAGTTGGTGAAGACGTTGACTTACTGCTCGAACTCCAACCGAGGAAATTATTATTTTTAACCTGGGAAAGCTCAACATCAGTCGGAACAAAAAACAAGTGCAATTAGCTTGCTTACCTCCAACCTCTGCTTCTGCTCATCAACATCTATTTCGGGTATATTATCAAGTTCAAGTGTGGCTTGGTAATCAACTAGACCCAGAAGAGTGGGGTTGGAAGTTAATCGACAATACATTGGAACCAATCCAGACTTTACTCCCACCTGCACCGGAAAAACTCCTCAACAAAGTTTTTTTTGCAATGTAAAAAGGGATGTAATGCTAAATGCGGCTGCAACTTTATTTTGTTCATTAGCATGAAGCAGGTTGTCAAGGGCAGTCATGCTCCAATGTTGATTCGCCATCAGAAGAGTGTTCAATACCATATCAGCGAGGAGACATCTGATTCATCGCTGTTGGGACATTTACCTGCACCCAGCAGGAAGGAGAAGAAGAAGAGCAAGAAGAAGAGGAAAAAGAACACGAGGAAACAGAAATATTAGATGATTCCAAATAATTTCCCCCACTTTCTTAAAATTCACACCGCTTTCATAATTTTCAATAGTACCATTTTTTATTATTAAATATTATCGAATTAAATAGGATCACAATAGATAGTAGAATAGGCCTACCGGGGAAACCACGTTAAAAAAAACGCAGTGAGGAGCTGATCTCCGCTCTTGGAGTTCTCCGTGACTACCTTCTGTTTTTCCTCGCAGCAACTGGATGCGATACTACTCCTGCTCCGTTCAGAAAAGGTAAAAAAGGATCCTTCAAGAAGATCCAAGAAGATTCTTCTTTAAGGGAAAAGGTGTCGGTCTTCAACCAACCGAATGCTACACACGAGGAAATCGCGGCAGCAGGAGAATATTTCCTTCTCGCATTGTACGGCAGTGATATTCAAGACAACCTAAACAACGCCAGGCATCGGATCTACCTGAGGACAGTTGCTAAGCAGTCCGTCAAAACAACATTTGACTTGGCTGCACTTCCACCTACATCCGCAGCGACTAAACTACATTCGTATCGGGTTTACCACCAGATAAGGACAGAGATCGGTAATTTCCTCTTGATTTTAAAACGGAGGTTTTAACTAGCGTCTTTTATGAACTCTAGGTTCAAGTGTGGATAGGTAATCGCCTGCCGGAGAAAGAAGGGGGATGGATGGTGCTTAAAGGTTAGCTGAAACCCATCCCGACTGAAGGAGAACCAGGACCGGATCGTGTACTTCAAATTATATCCTGCAACTGCAAATTTGGATGCAAAAGGAAATGCCAATGCAAAATAAGAGGTCTCAGTAGCACAAGTATGTACGGTTACAGCGCTAGACACGGATGCGCAAATCACATGGACTTGGCGGACTCAGACATTGATGACAACCTGACACCTTTAGCTGACATGTTGCCATAGAAAATACAACAAAGATAAAATGAGGCCCTTTCCCTTTTTTAATTTTACTTTTGTTAATCAAAGCAATGCTTATGCAGTTTATAATCTCTTCCAGGTTATGCATTCCGTCAAATGTTTTAGCAAACAACTGAACACCGCGTCGTTTCACCTAAAAAATGGTATTGCTTGTTGCGTTTTTGTGTTGTTTATGTAAATAATGTATATTGTGCCAGTCTTCACTGTCTTTAATGGTTTGTACTCGTAATTTTCTTGATAAAATTGGATTTTGGTTAAGTAATGGCCATCATTTTAGGTCAAAACGCATGTTTTTGAACTTTTTTTACTTATGGAAACTAAATTGTTGTTTATTAAAAAATAGATCCATATTCAATCGTTTTAGTAGTCTAGACGATAAAGTACCGAAAGTTAATTAATTTGACACAAAAACGAACGCAATCGGACTGTCCGTTCGGTCGCTATACGGAAAACTGGGAAAATCCAAGATGGCGGCTGTTCCCCAACTCGGATTTTTTTGGAACTTTTGGGATTTTCATTAGGACATCATTCTCGACATTTCCACCAATTTTTAGCTTGCTATTTCAAATATCTGGGTTAATGTCTAATATAACTGGACTATAGATAGTGTAGTACATTGCGAATACCGGTAATAATAAATACCGGTACTATATAATGCGACGTGTTGTGATATGTCATGAAAGGTGTCGTACTTGCTATGTAACGAGCTAGCTGTAGATCCAATGATACTGTTGCAGGTTATTTCAACATTTACATTTCATAAAGACCAAACAGTAAAGGAGAAGTGATTCAGAAATATACACAGGGATGATTTCGAAGTTTTAAGTGCCAATAATCGTGTGCGTTTTGACAGTGTGAACATACAGTACATTAATGGTTAGGGAAGGCCCCCAACTGAAAATGGTGAACCAGTGTCTAATTTGTTGGACGTAAATGTATTCTATAAGAATATCTATGTGAGGAAAAATGTAAATGGATACTGCAAGCTGGACAATTTGGCGAGTCATCTTTCAAATTACGGTACCGTACAATAACCTATATGTACTTTTGGAATGATGCAAATGTTGGTAAAGGGGAGCCTGCTGTCTTGATTGTTTTCCGTGTTTTCGAACCTTTACTCAGGGAAAATGCCGAGAGGAGCAGATGACCTCGCTGTTTCGCCCCTTAAAACAACAATAACTATATAACAAATGTCGAGATGGTTTCTAGATTAAAACAACGGCCACCTTCTTCAATTCCTAGCTTCAATTACAAATATACACACTACTACAGCCATTACAATCACACAGGTTATCAAACAGAGTCCACACACACAAGTAAGTACAAGGGACAACATGACACGATGTCGCAAAGGCCTTAAATTAATCAATATCCATGCAACAGTGTATGACGTATGGCAGTCATCAATGAAAATCCTTATGATCTCAAGAAATGGAAGATTTGTGTCATTTGAGCCGAGGATTGGACTGACATACACATTGCGAAGAAATTTAATTCTGGGGTAAGGGCTGAAACGGGGTGCACTCATCCTCATGAGGCAACTGAGTAGAGGAGGGTTCGATGCCCACATCAGCCATCCTGGTTCAGTGGTTTTCTGTGGTTTCCCACCTCTACTGCAGGCAAATGCTGGAACGGTGATAATACGGCTGCTTCCTATTCAAATCCTGGAAGTGGTTTTCCGTGGTTTCCCCAATTCTACTCCAGGCAAATGCCAGGATGGTTCCTAACTCAGGCCATGGCCTTCTCCTTCCCAATCCAATCCCCAATTTTCAAGCACAGTAGTTCAACCATGACAATAACACAAGTTATCACACAAATTCCACACACAAATACATGGGGCTATAAGACCACGATGTAGCCCCTAATATGAGCAGCAACAACAATTATCTATTTGCATTCTTGTAGCTCCATTTAGAAGTATTTGCATTTTGTAAATACAGGGTGTCTCAAAAAATGTACTAACACTTTGAATGACTATACAATGATTATTATTTATGAACATAGAGACAGGTTTAAGGGCTTCAATTATAGAAGAGACATGTAATTAAAGACTCATGTTCGCAAATGTTCAAATTGATCACCGTCAGTGTCCAGGAGTTCGACAAACCGCCACCAACGCACCGGACCATTGTTCGCATCAGAGATAAATTTGAAGCAGGTGGAACCGTTCACAACGTCAACAAGAAACGTTCTGGACGACCACGGACATCCACCAGTCCTACAAAAGAAGAACAGGTGCAGAAAGCCCTCACTCGATCCCCACCGAAATCACTACGACAAACGGCTCGAGAGACACACATCTCAAAAGATAGCTTCCATCGCATCATGAAGCGTCTGCACTGGAAATCCTCCATTCCAACACGAAATTGAAAATTGACAGACAATGTCACGGAATTCCAAATGAACTTTGTCGTAACGTATGCGAATCCATTGCTTCGCGTTATCGGCTTTGTCTGGACACTGACGGTCATCAATTTGAACATTTGCGAACACGAGTCTTTAATTACATGTCTCCTCTATAATTGAAGCCCTTAAACTTGTCTCTATGTTCAAAAAGAATCATTTTATAGTCATTCAAAATGTTAGTACATTTTTGAGACACCCTGTATTTGTCTTATCTTTGCTTTATTTGTGTCTGTCCTCCCAGGGGCTCACATCTAGTGGGATGTGGGTTGGCGACCACGGGACCCCAGCTGAGTCCGGCTTTGCTTCCACTTACTTGTGCTGGGCTCCTTCTCAGTCGTATTTCCTGTCGACCTCTCTTGGTCAACTCTTGATCTCTTCCGACCCCGGTGTATTAGGGTATCCGAGGCCTAGGGAGTCTTTCACTTTCCTGCCTTGCCTCATCTTTCCCGATCCCTCATTCTTCGAGGGGTTAGCATTCTTTTTCTTTTCATGTTATCTCCTGCATTCTCCACAAGGCCCTCAAGGAGGCAGGGTGTGTGTAGCCCCACCACTTCTGGTGCACCCTGGATAGTGCTACACCCTCAAGGACTCACGGCTGGTGAGTTTGGGAGTTGGCAACCCAGGGGGATTCCTGAGCTGGGTCCGCTTTACCCCCTTTTCCCTCTGACTTTGGGGCGGGCCCTCTCCTCTTATCCCTTTCCTATCAGCCTTTCATGGCTCTCCTTCCTTCCAAGTCCCTCAATCCCCATTCTTCAAGGATTGAGGGTATTTCTTTTCTTCCTGTCCTTTATTTGCCTTAGGCCTATCCTTTATTTGTTTACCATTTCTTCTTCTAGTATGTAAGTCTGTAGTTAGTATTAGTTATAGTTTTCATTTTCATCTCATCTTTCACTATCACCCAAACCATTAGGGGCCGATAACCTAGATGTTAGGCCCCTTAAAACAACATTATCAACATCATCATTATTTGTGTCTGTATTTTTAGCTACTGTCCGTTCGCGTTGCTTGTAGCGAAGTACGTCGGGGTTTCATATTGAATTTGTTTCTCATTACATCAAATCCTGTAATTTCTGGTGGAATTTAATCAATTATATCAATTATGCGAATGTTTGTCTTCGAATTTGCCGCATTTCGATGGCGCCATGCCCGCCAGTGTCAACAACTGTTCCCCTACGATTGCCACCATCTTTGTTTTGATGTTACGGTCAGAGATATTGTAGTTGGTCTTGCTTGAGCGTAATAAAAAATGCTCCCAGGACTTGAAATAAGGTAATATCCCGTCTTTTACCTGGCGAGAGTGTGGGAAAAACAACATTACTACACCCAGGATAGATGCTGTCAGCGCCGAAATTCGAACCTCCGATCTCTGGACTTGGTGCAGATCCCCCATCATTCCTAGCTGTCCACCTCGTTGCGTAGCGACCAGCATTGTTGGCTGTCACCGCGGAGGTCCGGGTTCGAGTCCCGGTTCTGGCGAGAAATGTAATTCTGGTTTGAAGGCTGAAACTTGGGGTACACTCAGCCTCGGTGGGTTCGATTCCCACCTCAGCCATCCTGGAAGTGGTTTTCTGTGGTTTCCGCACGTCTACTCCAGACAAATGCCGGGATGGTACCTAACTTAAAGCCACGTCCGCTTCCTACCCTAATCCTATCTGAATTGCAAATACACACACTAATACAGACATCACAGTTACACAGGTTATCAAGACAAATTCTACACACACCCAAGTATACGGTCACAAAATCTCCTAAATAATCAACAACTCAACAATCCGACTTCCTAGCGCGCGCTTATGGAACAAGGCTTGCGACGGTGGGCGAGTGGTTATCGTGTCGGACTACCAACCCCAAGCTTGCCACGGTGGGTGAGTGGTTATCGTGTCGGACTACCAACTGCAAGCTTGTCACGGTGGGTGAGTGGTTATCGTGTCGGACTACCAACTGCAAGCTTGCAGGTTCGCTCCTGACCGCGGTAAATGAGTTTTGAAAGGCGACAAAAATCTCGACACGCATGTCATACGTTGTTTGCATGTTAAAGAACCCATTTGAATTCAGTAGGCCGTGTTCATAATGGCAAAATTAATCTCGGAATTTTCCGTCAATACAAAGTTCCTTCATTCTCTACTAGAAAGCGCTATAGTGTCAAGAAGCTTAGATATCCAACCTCCTCGACTTTCATAGCTTTTCAAGGAACAACCAAATGTCACATACAAGCTGCCCTCTGGACGTCAAATAACAAAACTTGCACCCGGCTCCCGAGGCCATATTGTTACGTGCCACCCCCCTAGTGACACTTTTGTTAACTGGATTACGGTGGGTTGAAGCACAACACAGATTGTTCCTTTAAAGAAATAATTAACTTTATTGCGGCCAGAAAGATACACTACTCATCAGCAAATACAAGCAATTAGAACCTTACTCCAGTTTCCTCAAGTCTCTTCCTTATGGAGAGCTCTTGCCCTCTTTCACTTGTCAACAAACCACAGAAGTTAAACCGTCTTAATGAGTCCGGTGGCCTTGACAGAAGCTACCTGCATCTCTTCCTCATGTACACAAACTACAGTTACTTACGATAACCTGCTACACGCTGTTTCGCTGTCCACAAGCTGGAGAAACAATGTCACTGGATTTCGTAACTCGCACGGCACTTCGTCACCACACTTCTGTCGCTCAGTGAAATCACACTCGCTCAAAAAAACTGTCCTCAAAAACTAGGTCCCCTCACTGTTGAGGCCGCTTATATAGCAGGCTGGTGACTCAATGAATTCTAGAATCGTCCAGGACACACGGCTTCTCGAGATTTCCTTCACTGGCTGGGTCACGAATATTCTGGACCATCCCTTTCAATTCGCAGCCCGTTGCGTAACGCGCACGTAATACACTGAGGCAGAGCACACACAGCCCGGGGCAGCTGTGACTCAACGCGGCGAGGTGACAAAACAAACTCACAGCCGTAACAATATGATATTATTATTATTATTATTATTATTATGGAACAAGGACTGGCTAAACTTTTACCATTTTTTTCGCTCAGTTCTTTTTTTCCATTATTTCTCGTTATCTTATTTGTTTAACTGAAAAACAAAAGAATACTAAAAACATAAAAAACACAAGACATTTAAAAGGTACAAATAGAACAACACACATCAAGAAAAACAAAAAAGAAACATCTTATTGTAGATTTTATTTGTGAAGATCGCCAGTGAGCGTTCAGTCACGGCCGAAGTGTTTTCACACGTATGTGTTAAAAGTGTTCCACAATCTGCTTTGTGTTCCACAATCTGCTTTATGGTCGCGAGTGAGGTGAGATTACTTTATAACCTTGAATGTTTCACTTCCTCCCTTTCAAATGCAGCAAACCAAGGACACACATGGGTTTCATTTCTTTTCAAGTAGCCTAAGTGATCAGATCCAAAATACTGATATTTCAGAGTAAACAAAGAAGCCTATTTATGTCCCTTATACGCTCAGAAGTAGTGGGACCCGAGCTGCGCCCGGCTCTTTTTGCTGTCGACCCCACTTGGTCAACTCGTGTTCCCTTCCGAGCCGGACGGTATTGTGGTATCCGAGGCCTAGGGTGTCTAATTTTCCCACCCTAGTATTTTCTGATATGATACACGGGACTGATGACAAATATGGCCCAAGACCCTAAAATGTATCAACAACTCCATTCATGTCTTTTTTAAATTGGTTTTACGCCCTTTTTTTAACTGCTTTGGCTTTTAGAGATGCCACAGTGCCGGAATTTTGTTCCAAAGGGGATCTTTAACGCCTCCCTCACATTTAAGCACCCTCAAATGCCAACTGACTCAGAGAATCGAAATTGTTAAAAACGCAATCACAAAATAACCAAACGTACAAAACCAGACCAATTTTTTTGCAAGTTACATGGATAGAAATTTGATGCGTCTAGCTCACCAAAAATATTCGTACAAATTGCAACGGCGTGTTTTGCAAATTTTACATCGAGCTTCGAGAAAAGTATCAAGGCACGTTACAGTTTCGGCAAGTCGAGTTGGTACCGACAAAGGGAGAAAGTCACAGCTTAAATTGCCAACCAAGCTTGCAGTTTGGACGTCGGCAAAATTTTTTGGTGCGAAAAAAGCCCCAAATTCCTATCCGTGCATTGCTGCACATTCATCGTGACTTCACTATAAACATCGATTCGGTTAATCACGAAGTTTGCTAAACAAAATAGACGAGTTGATTTTGTTATATAAATAATCGTTTTTATATAAGAGGTATGAAGTTGTAAATATGTACAGTTGTAACAGAACATAACAATTCCAATAAAGATATTTCAGTATTGAATAAAATAAAAAAATCTGTTTTTCAGTTAAAATTCGTTAAGTTTTATTGGCTGGTTATTGTGTTTTCGTTTTTTGAGTTTGCAAAAAAAATTGGTCTCCGTTTGTGGGGGGAGCGGGGTGATGCCCCCCATGCCCCCACCCCCCCTGAATCCGCGCCTGAACTGACTGCGCCAGGCAGCTAGTCAAATTAGTTTATCATAATCTCGTATTTTGAGTGGTCAGACCTCTTTTCTTTTGTTTCCGCGGAGATGTAGTGGGCCTAAATTAAAATCTTATGTAGCTTAATAATTGTAAATACTGTAGTACATATCCACTGAGTGAGTGGAATCTGATGATGTTCGCTCGATGAACGAAACTGGTCATCACCACTTACAGGGGCGTACACACAATTTTTTTTTTCGGGTGAGGGGGGCTACCTATCCTGGAAAATTGTGAGTATTCTCAGGGGATTGTCACCGCAAAATACCCAGAAATATCAACCAATATCTTAGAGCATATAACTTTGTGTAATTACTGTATTTTAGATAGTAATAATATCGTATGGCCTCGGCTGCCGGGTTCAAGCTTTGTTATTTGACACCCAAAGGGTAGCTTGCATGTTGAATTTCATTGTTCCTTGACTATGAAAGTCAAGGAGGTTAGATGTTAGATATCAAAGCTCCTTGAACACTATAGCGCTTTCTAGTAGAGAAATGAGGAACTTTGTGTTGGCGAAAACTCCCGAGATTAATTTTGCCATTATGAACACGGCCTACTGAATTCAAATGGGTTCTTTGACATGCCAACATCGTATGACATGCGTATCGTATTTTTGCCGCCTTTCAAAAATCACTTACCACGGCCAGCAGCGAACCTGCAATCTTGGGGTTAGTAGACCGACACGATATCCACTCACCCACCGTGGCAAGCTTGTATTTTCACAAAATAAAATTTTATACTTAATGAATTTTCTATTATGGCCTATGGAGTATGAATAGCAAATATCTAAATATTTGTCAATTTATTAAGCAGATAGTAAACATTTTTTTTTTTACAAATTGATAATTTATATCTCAAAAGTACCGTACTGCGAAATGCTCAGTTTTGCCTCACAAGGCTGAGTGTACCCCGTTCCAGCCCTCAGACCAGAATTAAAGTTTCTTGGCAGAGGTAGTAATCGAATTCGGACCTCCGGGGTGCCAGCCAAGAATGCTAGCCACTACACCACGAGGTAGTCTAATTTCAATTTTAATATTGTTTATAACTTAGCCAATAAATTTAGATTAGGGTACAACCAAATTTACAATTATTTAATGCTTTTACCAAAACAACACTTTCTTAATTTTTATAGTTTTTTTTTCAAGGGGAAGGGGGGGGGGGGCTGGAGCCCCCACAGCTTCCCCCTTATATACGCCACTGTCACCCCAATTGTGTGAGAAGAAGTCATATATTAGTTTCATGTGTTAGGAAATTAACTGTAACACCCCGCTTCGACTGGAAAACTTCTAACATAGGCCTATTAGATTACTCAGGCAACACTGAAAGTTGGTTTCTAATATTCTTCAAGTTACGTTTGTGTTGAATGCAAAACCTGTTAACACACAGAATTTAATAAGTATGCATTCGTTTAAACATTTAGGGCCCTTACACACGAGTGTTTATCCGTCGACTACAAAAATACGCTTCTTTGTCGCCGTCCCGACAACTACTGTAGTTCAGTATGGCCATATTTTGTGGCTAGACCAGCGTCAAAATGTGGTCCGGCCAGCTTCACCGCGGATGGAGTAATATAATGGGGATTAATAATTTATTCGGCAAGTGGAACTTCGGCCATTCACAGTATGGATTCTGAAGAGGAACTGTACTTCTTTTGCTCATGCGAAGACGAAAAACCACGAAGAATGTGGATACTGTACTATCGCGTGCATAAATAACGGGCCGCCTTGCCGTGCGGGAGTTGAGTTTTCGAGCCATCAGGTTGCCATCACTTGGTGTGTTCTCGGGAGGGGAATGCTCAGAGCCATGATTGACCAGCTGTCCTTGTAGGCAAGGGGGGAGAGGAAAGGGGAGTGTAGTATCACCTGTTAATCACAAAAGGCTGACAGTGGCTCAGTAACACGACAACGAACTCTATTTTGAGGTCCGTTACCTTTAATATGAACGACCGTTTGGTGAGAAGGGGGCAGATGGTTGGGCTCTATGAAGCTGGCTGGCGTCGGAATAACAGAAATATAATTAGTTTAGGACGTTTGCGATTTCTTCTTTTCCTCCTTATTAATCTGCGTTTAGTCCCTAACAGTGAAAACTCGATTCTCAAAAGAATTCACACACAGTAAAACTCAACAGTGCATTTCTAAAGAGATTTAACAATTAATGGGTTACTTAGCATTTCAATTTAGATTTATTAAAACCGTCTCGTTATCTGTAACATCTTCCAAGCGCGAAACTAAAGAAAACAAAGTTGATTCTCCTCCCGAGAACACATCAAGTGATGGCAACCTGATAGCTCGAAAACTCGACTCCGCTCTGCAAGGCGGCCCGTTATTTATGCACGCGATAGTACATCCAATTGTAGAAGTCCGGCAATAGTTTGGGCAGTTTCATTCTTTACATCACGAACTTTGCAATTATCTGGATAAGTTTTTCCAGTTCTTCAGAATGTCTAAATTTTGTTCAATGAGCTACTACAGGAAATTACACCAATTATTTCAAGGACAGATGCTGTGATGAGAAAGGCCATATTGACAGGCTGACATGTCGCCCGTGTGAACAGGAAAGCATTGCAGTCGGGGTGTGGTCAGTGGACGGGATCGGCTACTGCTAACGACAGTGGTTTACTTGTGGTCGGGAAAGCATTGGTCTGTAAGAGGAAGTATTTTTTCCATTGCAGTATTATAACAGCAGGGCGGCGACAAGCGACCACACAAGAACCACTTTTTGCAGTAGACATCGACGACAGAAAAACGCTCGTGTGTAAGGGCGCTTAGTGTCATTGATGCCACCTTTTTGTATCTATGGATTATTCTTTTTGTGTGTGTTAGGAATCGTGGTGTATACTTGAATCGTTCCTCAGTACCGTACTCATTCTCCGAAGGTGGAAAGCATTTCTTTTTCCCTGTCTTTATTTCCCTTATTCCTTATTCTTCTTCAAGTGTGTTAGTAATAAGTTGAGCCCGCATTTCTGAGCGAAATGCTTATAAATTAGAGCTGTCGATTTAATCGGACCGATTAAAATAGTAGTGTGGTGTAGGAAAAGTAATTGTTTTGCGTAGCACAAAACCTGTGTACAGTCGAGTCCTGAAAACTCGGCATTCGATAACCCGGCAGTCCGGATAACTCGGCAACGCCCACGCAGGGCGAAAAAGCTTACTCGGCCTCCTGAAAAGACTTCCTGGATGTGCAGAATCTGATGAAAATGACGTCAAACAGTGCTTCCAGAATGATACCCAGCAAGACATTATGTCCGATGCAGAAATTATTGCTGCTGTCACATTTAATGCGAAAATGCTGAAAAATGATGAAGACAACGTTGAGGGCTACACCGTACAAGCTCCTAAAATATCACATAGTGAGGGACTAGAAGGTTGTCAAACCAGCCCTTCAATATTTTGAACAATAAGGTGCGTCGGTAATGGAGTTCCTGTTCCTTCGTCGTCTTCGTGATGAAGCAGCAAATCGCACAGTGCAGTGCGGAAGACTACAGGACAATACGCATTTCTTTAAAAAGGAGCCAGTTTTTGCAGTCGGCTAGTAAATTTTCATTATAGACAGCTTTATGCCTTCATCAAGTATTTTTCTGAGGTCTGTCTCATCAGGTCTCATCATTACTGCACACCGTATATTCATTAATTTTCATTTTCATGTTGTAAAGGCTCTATGCCTTCTTAAAGTTTCGTACTTTTCCTTTGTTTAAGGGTATTTGGGCAGTTTATTCTCTTTTGTATTCTCAAGCACACAATACTTACATGTACAGTACTGTAATTTCTGAGGAAACACTGGTACTTATTCTTTTTAACTCCATTTCCGATAACTCGGCATTTTCACAAACTCGGCCAGCCTTTGGTCCACATTAGGTCGAGTTTTCGGGACGATTCTGTATTGTATTATTTTGCCATTTGGCGTGCTAGCATCAGCTATTGTAAGATAGGCAGGTCATTAAAGTTAGCTGATGCTCATGCCTTTGCTTCAGAAAAATAAAAGCGATAATATCACCTTAATTGCTTTCTTCTAATTAAATGCTTTAGATTTTTTTTATTTGCACGCCACCAATACAATTAAAATTTAAAATCATTATCTTCCTCGTAGCAAATAGAATTGCAAACATTTTAAAATATATTATTCAAAGTTTTTTTCCCCTCGAACTGATACTGTGTGAAATCGACTAAAATTTGATTAATCAACCGATTAACCCATTTGAGGCGTTCGGGTAACCAATCAAAAATTTTAAACGATTGACAGCTCTATTATAAATGCTTTTTTTCCCGCTGAAATACGGGTTTGCTTACTTATTTTATGATTTTTCTTTTAAAATAGCTTATTTTACCCAACACATGTACATTTAAAAGTTAATTTTCACTCCTAGCCATCATTTAAGCAACTCGTCCCCATTTTATATCGACTAATAAGCCATACGGTATAAGTGTAAAAGGGTGTTGTGAAATAACACAACGTAGTTGAAATTACGAGAGAAACTTTGGATGTCCCCTCTCCTCGAATATCTTCTACTGAGATTAAGCTGTCCAATAAGTCAGTATTTGTTTATCAAAAGGAGCAGATGACCTAGATCTTTTGCCCTTGAAAAGCAATCACCACTGCTGTGGTTTCACTGACGATGACGCCGGAATGAAAGAAATCGTCAACGTTCAGATGAATATAAAGATCCGAAGCTTTGGACCTACGATAATGGACTTTGAAAGCGGACGCCCACTCGCGGTCTGGCAATCAATAGCGGGTGTGTGTGTGTGTGTGTGTGTCTGTCTGTCTGTCTGTCTCGTTACGTAAACCAGCAGATGCACTTTATATCAGTGGTAAACAAGTTTACGACTCGTCCATCAGAAGCACATGGCCCCACTGGAGAGCAAAGCCGCCTGCTCAAGGGCACAGCTGACACCCATTTCGTCTCCATGGCAACGCCAGTCAACAGTGTCACAATCCACGCCCGGTCTCAATAAAGATGGTGGTGATTGCGATTTAACCTCTTCAGACCTATATAGGGTGCACTGTTACTTTTTAATATTTTTAACAGCAGCAGTTGGTATTAAGTGAATTCTACCCTTAAACATTCCACGTGGCGGATGGACGGACGCCCTTCCAGAGGCCTATCTCTTCAGAGGTATTAATTAAAGGTGAAATGGATGGTAATAAATGAAACTGGGCATGAAATCAGAAGGAAGCAGCCGTGGCCTATTAGAAACTACCGTTACTGTTTCGCCTGGAGTTGAAAACGATAAATCATGAACAACCATCCCAACGAGAACAGATTGTGGGGTTCAAACCTTCTCGTGTTTGCAGTCCTAAGCTGTCCTTAGCACATAACCACTATTGGTAAGTGTAACCTGTAATTTTATTATTTTATTAAGAATGTTCCTTTAGTCTTCAAATATATTTTATTTGTGCCATTATTTAATAAGAAGTAGGCCTACAGGAAAAGAAAATATCAACTGCACATTCTGTCTTAGGTCTGAAGAGGTTAAAGGGCAACGGGGAGTTAATATCGAAGTCATCTACCCCTATAATATGGGGTACTCGTGGGTTTAACGTCCCTTTAAAATTAACTGGAGGCTCGCCCGACTCTGCCAAGAAATTTAATTCTGATCTGAGGGTTGGAATAGGGTCCCCTCGGTATCGGGAAGCAAAACTGAGAATTGGTTATCCGTGGGTTCCCCTACTTTTTCCAGGGTAATGCTGGTATGGTTCCTAATTTAAGGCCACGGCTGTCTCCTTCACAATCCTCACCTGAATTAATAATACAACCATTACAATAACACAGGTTATCAGACAGATTTAGAAGGTCAACTTCTACACTTCATGCGATAGGGACTGTATAAATCTGGCCATAGGATCCTCTAGACGTGACTCCATTTCAAAAATGTCAGGTGTATTATTCAGAAATCGAGCCTGGTCCACTGGAGAGAAGCAAGTAGTTGAGACTGCTACACTATCACTAGACTCAAGTTAATGGTCATCAGCCCTGTGTACTACTGCGCTTGTGACTGTAGTTCGGAAGGCGGTGTTCGTGGCCTTGAGTTTCGTACCATCCCGACGTTAGTAGGAATTGAGCCATAAGTCCCGATTGAATTCTTGGCAGAACTGTGGGAATCTCACCAGGCTTTTGGAACAGGAGTCTCGATGTGCATCCCCTAGACAAGGAAAGACAGTACAGTAGTCTCTGGGGGCGTGATGGTGCAGTGGTAAAGCTGCTTACTTCTCAACAAGGCGGACCGGATTCGATTCTCGATCAACGTATGTTAGATTTTCGTAGTCAAATACAGTATAACGTAATGCGGTTCGGATTTTATGAAAAAATTGAGGGCCAATGGCTCATGGTCGTGAAATTAACAGTCACTTAAAACTATTAGCTTCCCTTCCTTTTGTGCAATAGTCTCTATAGATTACTTTACTGTCACGTTAAAGATCCCCTTCGGGGCAAAATTCCGGCATCCCAGCGTCTCTAAACCTCAGTAGTTAAAAGGGACGCAACACCAATAACATTATTATAATCTCTACTTAGTATAAAACTAAGTCCCCGACTCTTGGATGTCACAGGTAATCTCGAGAACCTCTGGATGGATTTTGATGCAGTTTTCACCATTCTGTAAAGGATCTCTCTAGGAAGGTTTCTGTAGAAAATAATTTATTTATGATCAAAGGAAGCCAAGCAGTAACGATTTCAGTGAAAAAGTCGAAGAAAAAAAACTGGCGTCCGTGCGCTTTTTAAGTTAAAAATATCATTATACTACGAGTGTAAGAATTGTTCAGCAAGAAAAGTTCTACGGAAAAGTCTGGGAAAGCATTTCTTTATCTTCAATACATCGCCCACTCTAAGTATTTTTACGCTTTCATTTCTTCCAACAATCTCCATTCAATTACTGAGGCGACAGTTTACGAGCTAGCCTGGGGGAAATAAGCGCTTATCACTAATGCATTCATAACCGTTCCCGGGCGAAGCCGGGGCGGGTTGCTAGTATTCTATAAATGAACCTGCAGTAGTTCAAAGGGTGTGTTGGTATTGCTGTATGCTGCACACAACGAACAATCTTTGTACACCCCTTACTCTAACAGTCCTACCCTACACGAGACAGTGCGCGCGTACTTTCTAACAAGCAGAGGTCGGGAATTTACAGTAAAATCAATATAAAACTAGCATTTCCCATTAAATTATTAAATACAACATTAAACTCAAATGGAGTGGCGGATGACTTACCTGCGTGTGTTTGATTGCAGGATTCCTGTTGGCCATGATGATTACGAAGCTCCGGCGCGGGGTGTGACCAAAGCAAAGCCGGCTAGGAACAGTTTGTCAAGGAAGAAGGAAGCTGCACGGAGATCGCGCTCTGTTATACATTCACTGCGCTGCACTAGCGCTCGTAGCGGGGCGCCGGGCGTATTACACAATACCTTCACTTTGTAAACAGCTGGGCTCAAGGTCATCTCCAAGGGGCTGATAAGGGACAATATGCAGGGGATTTGAGCAATGTATGGTAACCTGTGTTATTGTGGTGTATGTATTTCTAATTCAAATGACGATTGGGAAGGAGATGTCGTGGCATTATAAGTTAGAAACCATCACCCAGTATTTTCCCAGAGTAGAAGTGAAAACAAAAATTCTAAGATTAGTTATTGTAGTTTTAAGGGGTCGCCTCCGTGGTGTAGTGGTCAGCGTGCTTAGCTGCCACCCCGGAGATCCGAGGTTCGATTCCCGGCTCTGACACCAAATTAGAAAAGTGGTATGAGGTCTCAAACGGGGTCTACTCAGCTTCGGGTGGTTCAAATGAGCAGAGGGGGTTCGATACCACCTCAGCCATCCTCGAAGTGGTTTTCCGTGGTTTCCCACTTCGTCTCCAGGCAAACGCCGGGATGGTAACGAACATAAAGCCACAGTCGCCTCCTTGCCTATCCCTACCAATCTTTCCATCCTCATGAGGCCCCTGTTCGCTTTGCTGGTGACGCCGCCTGGGCGAGGTGCTTGTCCCGCCTCCCCAGTTGTATCCCCCGTCTAGGTGTTTCAAGCTCCAGGACACTGCTCTGGAGGTGGTAAAGGTGGGATCCCTCGCTGAGTCCGAGGGAAAAGCCAACCATGGAGGATAAAATGACACACAAAAATGTTTTAAGGGGAGGAACAGCGATGTCGTCTGCCCATCTTAACACAGATACAATTATATGATTTTAGATTTATTTAAAATTTAGAGGTGGACGTCTAAATACGAAAGAAGCCCAAAAATAATAAAACAAAAGTAAAACTAATAACCAGGGCTCGGATAATTATGTGTTTAACGTTTCAGAAATATGTATTTATTTATGTGCTTAAAAGTGGAAAATATGTGATTTAAGTTTCAAAAATATGTTCTTAAATTTGTATCATATATATAATTTTATTAATGCAGCCAATGGGCATGTATTTTTCTTTTCAGGACGGGTCAGGGAAGGGATTATGAAAGGAAATCGGCCGTGGACCTATTGAAAGGAACGTCCCCCAGTTGCTCGAAATATAGTTGAAACGTCCAGCTGCTTGAATAATCGATAATCCTGTCTCTCTCTGTTGGGTAGTCAGCCCGAAGGCTGGTTGGATCCTCAAAAGGCACTGCCGTTAGGTTATGTGGGTAGATACAATAACCCCAGGCAGCGCTATATTGAGGCGTACTAGGCAAGAAGAGGAGTGAGGTAGTTTGTCATTGCTTTCCTCACTGAGTCAGTACAGCAGTACTAACCCTATGATTAGAACCTTTCACAGCATCCACAGGCACTGACTGTGCCCTGAATGTCATTACTAAGCACCACCCATACCTCAGTAGCTTCCATATAATCACAGCCATGAGTGAGACTTGAGACATCGGTGAAAAGCCAGTACAGTACAAATATTCCTGCTTAATTGGCCGGGGCTTGCCACAGTTTCCGAATCCGACAATAATCACTGCAAATGCACGATACGAAATCATGTATGAGCTGTTTTCGAATTTCATTGTAAAGAGCAGAAGAAAAGGTTACTTCAAAAACTTTCATTGCACTCTGTCAATATTTACAAGTTTCGCAGACCACTGCAATTTCGAGTAAAATTTCCTGTCAAGGTCAGGATTATTGGAGGCTTTAATGAGACTGCTGAATCCAGGCCCCTTGCTATATTTAATGACCGGGGAATTCGCACGAAATAGAGAAGCAAATTAGTGGAATTGCCAAGGGTCGAAAATGTGGGCAGCAGTTATCTAAGGAGTACAACATACCACCAAATATAGGAAATATGTACTTATGAATCACTTTGACAGAATATGTGTTTATTTATAAAAACGACAAGACATCCCCTCTCTTCAAATGAACAGGCTCAAATCCAGGAAGCCACCCATTTGGCATGCCCAGAGGCTTGTAAGAAACCATTTTGATTCCAGCATGCAGTGGATTAGTGAATGGACACTAAAAGCTTGTCCTGAGTCGAGCTCCTTCCTGGACCCTACAAGAACATCCACTCCAGGTTGCGATCTGCCTAGGAGGGCTTGGGCAACTCTCAATAGGATTCGGACAAACCACGGAGTATGCAATGGAACTTTGTTCAAATGGGGAAAAATTTCGTCTCCTCAGTGTGATTATGGTGCTCCTAATCAAACCATCCAACACATTACAACTGACTGTCCTCTGAGGGCATATGGAGGGGACTGGATCGACTTCCTGTTGGCGACACCTGACGTGGTCCAATGGATACTCATTAGACTTGAGACTGTAAATAGTGTAAATAGTAAAGATAATGTACAGTAGATTTTAAAGTGATTTTCTTTGTACTCTGAAATCTTGTATTGATTGTATTGCCAAACGATAAATAATAGAAATATTTAGTTACATAAAAAATATTTAAAGACATAACTATCCGGGCCTTACTAACAACTATAATAATAAACTCTAATATTTGGAAAACAAAACAATCAAAAATTCAATTTATGGCTGAGTGTACTCCGTTCCAGCCCTCAAAAAAGAATTGAATTTTTTGGCAGAGCTGGGATTCAAGCCCGGATCTCCGGGATGTCAGCCAAGAATGCTAGCCACTACACCACGAGGTGGACCGGTGATTTGGAATCCCACTGACGGCCGTAGTTTCCCATTTACGTTGTTTGCTGTTAATATATATTTATTTATTTATTTATTTTAGAGGCTTGGTAACATCCCGGTGTGTATACTTTAGTATTTGAATGATAATGTGCGTTGGGATAAAGCAGTATCCCGAGGGATATTGTTCGGTAAAAACAATGTCAGTGCTGGGATTCGATCTACGGACTTACCATCGCACGACTACAAGTGCATGGGAGTCCCATCACAAGATAGTGGGAAATGTTGATACCAGTTATAGCCGGTAATCATCGTAATGTATACCTCCAGGGACTCTGATAGGAAATGTCTGATTGCTATGACGCAACGCCGTATGCCAGAGAAGTCTTCTTTACGTTAACGTCAAAGTTCATGGGGCCAAGCTATCACCGGACACTGCAGACGAGTCAGTGGGTTCGAACCCCACCATCGACCGTCCCTGAAATAATTTATCGTTGTTTCTCCAGGAAAATACCGAGACGGTACATTCCAAACGTTGCAAAACTTCAATCATTTAATCTCTCATTAGCTCATGAGGTAGGAGTGAGGAGGGGCATCCGGCCGTAACTCGCAAATAATAATGATGATTGTTGTTTAAGAACAGCGAGGTCATTGTTCCATACCCTAGAAATAAATCTCACCTCATCCCCGGCTTGTTAGAAAACAGGATTAATAAGAGATAAACAAATTAATTTACTAAATTAAGTAAGTAATGACTCAATTCTTAAAAATCTCCGCCATTATGAGCTAGTTATTGGGGTTTTAGGGGGCGGAAAAGCGAGATCATCTGCCCCTTACACTGATATATCTTGGATATGTTGTTTCAATGGTAACCATATAGGAGGCCTAGATGAGGAATACTTCTTGCTATGGTAACCATACAGGAGGCCTAGGTGACGAATATTTGTTGCCATGGTAACCGTATAGGATGCCTAGACGACGAATACTTGTTGCCATGGTAACCATATAGGAGGCTTAGATGAATAATACTTGTTGCCATGGTAACCATATAGGAGGCCTAGATGACGAATACGTGTTGCCATGGTAACCATATAGGAGGCCTTGATGACGAATACTTGTTGCCATTGTAACCATATAGGAGGCCTAGACGACGAATACTTGTTGCCATGGTAACCATATAGGAGGCCTTGATGACGAATACTTGTTGCCATGGTAACCATATAGGAGACCTAGACGACGAATACGTGTTGCCGTGGTAACCATATAGGAGGCCTTGATGACGAATACTTCTTGCCATGGTAACCATATAGGAGGCCTTGATGACGAATACTTGTTGCCATAGTAAACATATAGGAGGCCTAGACGACGAATACTTGTTGCCATGGTAACCATATAGGAGGCCTTGATGACGAATACTTGTTGCCATGGTAACCATAAAGGAGGCCTTGATGACGAATACTTGTTGCCATGGTAACCGTATAGGATGCCTAGATGACGAATACTTGTTGCCATGGTAACCATATAGGAGGCTTAGATGACTAATACTTGTTGCCATGGTAACCATATAGGAGGCCTTGATGACGAATACTTGTTGCCATGGTAACCATATAGGAGGCCTAGACGACGAATACTTGTTGCCGTGGTAACCATATAGGAGGCCTTGATGACGAATACTTGTTGCCATGGTAACCATATAGGAGGCCTTGATGACGAATACTTGTTGCCATGGTAACCATATAGGAGGCCTAGACGACGAATATTTGTTGCCATGGTAACCATATAGGAGGCCTTGATGACGAATACTTGTTGCCATGGTAACCATAAAGGAGGCCTTGATGACGAATACTTGTTGCCATGGTAACCGTATAGGATGCCTAGATGACGAATACTTGTTGCCATGGTAACCATATAGGAGGCCTTGATGACGAATACTTGTTGCCATGGTAACCATATAGGAGGCCTATATGACGAATACTTGTTGCCATGGTAACCATATAGGAGGCCTTGATGACGAATACTTGTTGCCATGGTAACCATATACGAGGCCTTGATGACGAATACTTGTTGCCATGGTAACCATATAGGAGGCCTAGACGACGAATACTTGTTGCCATGGTAACCATATAGGAGGCCTTGATGACGAATACTTGTTGCCATGGTAACCATAAAGGAGGCCTTGATGACGAATACTTGTTGCCATGGTAACCGTATAGGATGCCTAGATGACGAATACTTGTTGCCATGGTAACCATATAGGAGGCTTAGATGACTAATACTTGTTGCCATGGTAACCATATAGGAGGCCTAGATGACGAATACTTGTTGCCATGGTAACCATATAGGAGGCCTTGATGACGAATACTTGTTGCCATTGTAACCATATAGGAGGCCTAGACGACGAATACTTGTTGCCATGGTAACCATATAGGAGGCCTTGATGACGAATACTTGTTGCCATGGTAACCATATGGGAGGCCTAGACGACGAATACTTGTTGCCATGGTAACCATATAGGAGGCCTTGATGACGAATACTTGTTGCCATGGTAACCATAAAGGAGGCCTTGATGACGAATACTTGTTGTCATGGTAACCATAAAGGAGGCCTTGATGACGAATACTTGTTGCCATGGTAACCATATAGGAGGCCTTGATGACGAATACTTGTTGCCATGGTAACCATATAGGAGGGCTAGATGACGAATACTTGTTGCCATGGTAACCATATAGGAGGCCTAGATGACGAATACTTGTAGTCATGGTAACCATATAGGAGGCCTTGATGACGAATACTTGTTGCCATGGTAACCATAAAGTAGGCCTTGATGACGAATACTTGTTGCTATGGTAACCATATAGGAGGCCTTGATGACGAATACTTGTTGCCATGGTAACCATATACGAGGCCTAGATGACGAATACTTGTTCCCATGGTAACCATATAGGAGGCCTTGATGACGAATACTTGTTGCCATGGTAACCATATACTGTAGGAGGCCTAGATGAATACTTGTTGCCATGGTAACCATATAGGAGGCCTATATGACGAATACTTGTTGCCATGGTAACCATATAGGAGGCCTAGATGACGAATAGGCTACTTGTTGCCATGGTAACCGTATGGGAGGGCTAGGTGACGAATACTTGTTGCCTTGGTAACCATATAGGAAGCCTTGATGAAGAATACTTGTTGCCATTGTAACCATATAGGAAGCCTAGATGACGAATACTTGTTGCCATGGTAACCATATAGGAGGCCTTGATGACGAATACTTGTTGCCATGGTAACCATAAAGGAGGCCTTGATGACGAATACTTGTTGCCATGGTAACCATATAGGAGGCCTTGATGACGAATACTTGTTGCCATGGTAACCATATAGGAGGCCTAGATGACGAATACTTGTTGCCATGGTAACCATATAGGAGGCCTAGATGACGAATACTTGTTGCTATGGTAACCATATAGGAGGCCTAGATGACGAATACTTGTTCCCATGGTAACCATATAGGAGGCCTAGATGATTACCTGTTGCCATGGTAACCATATAGGAGGCCTAGATGACGAATACTTGTTGCCATGGTAACCATATAGGAGGCCTAGATGACGAATAGGCTACTTGTTGCCATGGTAACCGTATAGGAGGGCTAGATGACGAATACTTGTTGCCATGGTAACCATATAGGAAGCCTAGATGACGAATACTTGTTGCCATGGTAACCGTATAGGAGGCCTATGTAGTTCCAAATTTTTTACAATCGATTCTCTCCTGCTAATGTCGATATAAGATACGGTGATGATTTTTGATTTAAGGGGCAGAACAGTGAGGTCATCTGTACCATACACAATAAGTGGTTACAAACATGGAAAATGACAGTCAAGATGTTAGATGTTTTCCAGCAGGGTTGCCGTAGACGAATCCTCGGAGTCTTAAGAAGATGAGACTGTCAGCGATTGCAACTGAACATCAGATGTAACTTGTTGACTACGCCCGAATGCCGTTGAGAGAGAACAGGGGCGTATATAAAGAGGGTGCCCCCCCCCTCACATATAATATTTGTTTATGAATTAAAACATTAAAAACTAATCTAGTCTACTTATCATGTACTATTGTTAGTAAGCAACTTTGCAAAGCAAGGTGACGGTGGAGCGATGTAAATAGTGTGATAATCAGTTTGCTCTGATCTTTTGTGTAACATCATAACCTCTTATTACTCACCAGTGCCTTCGCTCTTATGAACCCACCAAGAACGGAAACAAGTGTCCTAGAAGTGTGTGACAAAAGTTTTCTCCCTAACTTTTATACCCTTTGGGTAGGTTTTTGCTAAGAATTAACCTTACCCACAAGGGAAGATGAATAAAGAAGTAAAGGGAAGTGGGTTTCGGACAGGGAACAAGTGTGGATAATAGGACGAAAGTCCAACATCAAATACCAATAATTTTTGGAGCAAAATGTCACCGCAAAGCCCGTGAAATCACTAAAGTGAGTGGGGATCTGAACACAGCTAACAGGAAATGCAGCTAGAGTTTGGGCTATTTGCGGGCGAAAGGAGGTGGTACCTTCCCTTCCAAGCCAAGATTCGGCTACTATGGGGAAGGGTGGTGGTCTGGCAAAGAAAGAAATGATGAGTTTCCTATGTATCTTTTTAAAGTAGTTTGTTTTGAACAAATATTTTGAAGAATACAAATAGTTTGATTTGGCCGTGATGTTTTAATTCTTGAAATTGTAGAATTTCTAAAAAGCGACCGAATGTTTCCAAGAAGGATAGGGATGAAGCAATTATACCCTTGGGAATAATTTTGGTAAGAGCACCAATAGTTGCATTTAGGAATGGCTAAGCTTTTACCCAGCAAAGCGCCGACTAAAAGTTTAGACAATGAGAAAAACTTATATTTTGAAAACCAACCGTACGTTGTAGAGAGAATCTCAACAAGCAAGAAGCTGGCGTAGCGAGCTATGCTTGCCTTACTGTCCGGTTAGAATTAGCTATCAAAGCTAAGAGAGGCTTTAATAAGTTTATGACTAAGAGTTCTTGCTCAAATGCAACAAAAAGTGGAACCGTTATAAATTTTATTTGTAAGGTTTTTAAAGTTAAGCCCATAGGAAGAGTAGGGGAAGACAGGATCTTGCCTAATAGTTATTTTAGAGAAATGATAAAGCAAAAGAATAAATCTTGATTTATTTAACAATGCAAAAAGGAGTGATCAATTTAACAAATATATAATTTTAATTTTGTAAACAATTGGGGTCGCAGACCTCCTAAAATCATTTGAAGCTTGCACCAGGCTATTGACAATTTTTTGGTTTGGAACCTTTTATAATCGCTAAAATCTTCGAAAGATTTTGAAACGGTGCCAAGATTAATAAATAGAAGATAATTAAAGTAATTAAAGTTAAACAATAAATCAAGTACAAGATGTGTACTTTAAAGATTTCCAGACGGATATCTTAGAAATATGACCAATTAACAACTTCGAAAGTACCAACAAAAAGAAAAACGAGAGAAATGAAATAGAAGTTTCTATAACTTCTTGTATTAATACAGAATTACGTTTAGAGGTTATACAAAATAGGGCAGGTCACGTATTGTGAAACCTGAAGAGAAAAATTAAAAGGAAGTTTCTGGAACTTCTATATTTAAACAGGATCACGAGGGGAAAATGGGGCAAGTTACCCTTTCGTGAAACCTGGATTAAAGAGATTATTGAAAGGATTGGTAGACAATAACCAATCCTTGTGCCAGCAAGAAAAGAAATAGATTAACAAGCAGTTTCTAACTGCTGATATTTATGCAAATTGAATAAATGGAAAATGGAGAAAGTTGGGAGGGCGCCTATGGTTTGGCGAAGCCTCTTTGCAAAATAGATAAATTTAAAGATTAACCTAATTTGTTAGTAAAGAGGGGTTGAGGAAGAGGAAATAGGAACTTTGTAGAGAAAGTTCTTGGCCTATTTAATTTTTTCGGACGAGCGCGACGCGGATGAGAAATCGAACGAGCACTCTTTCACTATAGTCTATTGACGTGGTTGAAAAGTTCACTATTGCAGCACAGAAAGTTTGTAACAAGGAAAGTTATTGCAATGGTACCGGGTGAGTTAGCCGAGGTCGTTGCGGCATGACTGTTGGCAGTCGCTCACATCCGGGAGGCGAGGAGGTTCGAATCCCCCCGCCGGCAACCTTGAAGATGGTCTTCTGTGGTTTCCCATCTTCCTTCCAGGCAAATGCCGGGGTTGTTCCCTAACTAAAGGCCACAGCCACTACCTTCCAACTCCTCGACCCTCCCTTCCAACTTTCCTCCCCAACGGTACTTGTAGCTCACCCATTGGGTGTCCGTCTCGAAGCAGCTACAAAACTGGCGAGCCGAACATATCCTCGGACAATCCCGGCACTAAACGCCATACGCTAAAAAAAATTGCAATGGTGAAAAATAACCAGTTGCACCAGATTTGCGAGAGTCTATTGCGTTGAAAAACTTGTATGTTATAGTTGAATGCAGCAGAAAAATTCCAACGGAGGAAGAAAAATTAGGTGTTGAATAGCTGTTCATAAGGAAGACTCCTTGGTTAGAAAAAGTATTCCCATATGTGAGTGGAAAATACTGGAAGGTTTAACTTGTAGATGAATTGTTTGGCATGGAAAATTCCAGAACAATCATGACGGTTGAAATTGACAGAAAAAGTCCAGCGGTGGAACGAGCTAAGTTTTCTACAGACAGTGGGTAATTTAAAGATGTCCCACGTTGTGAGAAATTATCTCAGTTAATAAGCATAAGAAATGATGCTTCATGTTAAGATTAGCTTAGATAAACAAAGCCCAACCTCGAAAATCCCGCGAAGATGGCTATTGCCCACATTTAGATATATCACACTGCGTGTAAATGATGGATAAAAAGCATGTAGCTATTTAAAAGCAATTACAAAGTGTTGAAGAACGTTGAAGTAGTACTTAGCTCATTTC
This sequence comes from Meconema thalassinum, assembly GCA_946902985.2. Lineage (NCBI taxonomy): Eukaryota > Metazoa > Arthropoda > Insecta > Orthoptera > Tettigoniidae > Meconema > Meconema thalassinum. The sequence continues at coordinate 227,593,046 of OX336395.1, read as the reverse complement.
TGATGAACGGCCATTCTAGCTGACCGTTAGTTACGACCTGCACATGGCGTCCAAATTTAAAAGTTTGTCTCTCGAAGAGAGGAGACGAGCTCTAAGTAAGCTCCGACTGGGAGTCTTGACGACTGTAGCACAAGTGAGGCCAGCTCAACGAAACGCGGAGAGACCAGGGAAGGGAAAAGTGTGGGGGTAGGAGACAAAGGAATATACATAAGAATAACCAACATTGTAAAAATTAATTCTTTTGATGAAATGGTCTTCATCGAGTTGATAGTAGGCGTCACTAGCGAAGCCTGGTGGGTGAGAAAGTAGACGAAGTCCTCTTGATCACGGAGATGATAGCTGGAGATAGCGACGAGATCTGGTGGCCAGATTGGTGAGGAAGTCCTCTTGTACAGAGAAAAATTGAGGAACTTCAGAGATTCGCTGCTAGATGACGCTAGGTGGGTCATGGAAGATATATATCTAGAACATGTAACGTGTTTTTCGAGGGGTTTTCATGCCACTGGCATAAGTCAGTAGGAAGCCATTCTATATTTATTTACGCGGCAAATTGTTCAGCCAAGAGAATTATTCATGTTAATTTATTATTATTATTATTAATTTATTATAATTATTATTAAGGTATTTTTCGGAGCATTTTATAAAATTATAAGCGTACAGATAGGTTTTCTATGTCTTAGAAAACACTATCAAGCAAATTATTACGAACGACAATATCATAGAAAATTATGTGATTACAGAATTTTACGGAGTTTCGTCAGTTAGGGTATATTGAGAGACATGACTCACTGGGAATTCAAATACAGGCTTAATCTTGTCGGGAAGCATGATGCAATCCTGCGTTGCAGCTTAAAGGAAAGGCGGATGTGTGGAACGGCAAACGACGTCACCCTCCCGCCGAGTGTAATGAGCCAGAGTGGGGATGTAGCCCGTGGGGAGCAGCCAATCAGTGGAGACCACGTAAGCTAGAAGTCGGATGAAGAGTGGGGATGCGGCGGGTGCATATATCGTTTGGCGTGCCGTGGATACGGGGACTATCGTTATAAAATTTAACCAGTATGGTTGCACGAGTGAGTGGCTCCGATGTTCAGTGGAGTTAGCGACTATCTTTGTGAAACTTATCCGTTGTGGTTCTACGTGTTGGTTCCGATGTACGGACCATACATCTTCATATCTACAAATATATCATCAACAACGAAGAAGATGACGACATCCAGGAGGCTATGGGAAGCTCACTTCAACATCCAGTACGAGGGAAATGATTCGGCAATTTCCAGTGGTAAGCGCGAATGACACATAACAACGCAATCTCTCGTCTTTCTTTGTTTCATATTCAGTAATTCAGTAAATTCATAGCTTGGGAATAAGAGTAAAATCAGTAATTTATCCGACTCCGTTTTCACGTAATTTTCTAGCGGTAATATTTAAATCGCAACGCTCCAATTTAAATTCAAACTTATTATTATTATTAATTTTGCTATACTTGTTTTTTATACAATAAATTCATTTCTTTTAACCATGCAATCTTTGTTTTCAGTAGGTAGGATTAGATATAGACCAATTCCTTCTCCTGATACAATTGTTTTTTGGGTTAATGATCCAATCATACCACGATCTGAGAGTAAAGATTCTTGAAGGTGTTCTACCAGAGCTAGGTGTTGTTAAATACAAATTTAGATTTCAACATAGCGTTGAGGTCTTGGCGCCCATTAAAACAACATATCTTAGTAGAAAACAGTATATTTGTCACGCAAAAGTGTGGGCTATAGAAACCATTTCATTTGTACGCTCAACGTGGAGCTAAGCGAGACCATTACATTTGGCGCCCAACGTGGAGCAAAGTAAATACCGTTTCACTAATCATACCACAATATAACATTACAAACAGACTCACAGGTAGTATAAGCAAAGTATACCAACAAAAGGAAATCAGGTGATCACTGTTGGTGTTTGCGGAAAAAAGGAAGGAATGAAATAAAGCAAAGAGAAGCAAATGCTTACTCTGTCTTACCGTGTATTCCAAAGAATACACCAAGCTGGGAGGGGAAAACTCCAACAGAGAACAAGAGACATGAAATTAAGAACTTAAAGGTAAAGGAGCAATTAAAGACACTGGTCATATAATATGCCCATTAGTGGTCAAGATCATGGCTACCCTAACTCTCCCATCCCTTCCAGGGTAACACTCGGTCACTCTACCAGAGATCCAGACCAAGGGAGGAGAAGCATCCCTAACAAGGACCAAGTCCCCCACTTTAATGTCGGGATTTGAAAGAAACCACTTCTGTCTCCGCTGCAAGGAAGTTAAGTATTCCAAATTCCTCCTCTTCCAGAATGAATTACGGAGGGCTTCAAGTTTACGCCAAACAATAGGTAAATTAGAATCTCTGTAAGAGTTGGGAAGGGGAGGCGGGACAGAAAGAGAAGTGCCTATAAGGAAGTGACCAGGTGTGAGTGGAAACAGGTCATCAGTGTCATTGGATAGCGGAGTTAAAGGGCGAGAATTAACGATACCTTCAATCAGAATAGACAGCGAATTAAATTTTTCATAAGTCAGAATGCGATTACCTAAAACTTTTCTTAGATGACGTTTAGTAAGCTTTAAGCAGGATTCCCACCTACCACCGTGATGAGGGGCGTAGGGAGGTATAAAACGCCATTTGAAACACTTTGAGCAGGAGAAATTAGAAATCTGTTCCATGGCAGGAGAAGATGTGAGAGCTTTCTTCCACAAGGAAGCTGCGCCTTGAAAAGTGGAAGCGTTATCAGAGAACATCTCAGAAGGAACACCACGCCTAGCAGCGAAGCGAGGGACGGCTGACAAAAAGTAAGAAGTGGAGGCATTCGTTGCTAGTTCCAAATGGGTCGCGCCAGTAACCATGCAAAGAAAGAGAGAAACATAGAGCTTACCAAACAATTTGCGTTTAGCTTCGGGGGAATTGCGTTGATATTGGAACGGACCCATATAGTCCACACCAGTTAAAGCAAAAGGACGTATAGGAGAAGAGTGGAAAGAGGGCAGATCGCTCATTAATTGAGTATTGATTTTAGGTTTAGCTTTGAAGCAAGGAATGCATTTGTGAATCACAGAGGAAACTTCATGAATTCCATTTATGATCCAGTACTTTTCCCTTAAGAAGCAAAGCAGTGTGCGTGTACCAACATGCAGATTACGATAATGAAAGTCACGTATAATTAAAGAAGTTACGTGATGTTTAGAAGGCAAAATAACAGGATGCTTTTTGTCCTCAGAAAGCAAAGATTGCGAGAGCCCACCACCTACCCTGAGTGACCTATTGTCATCAAGGAACGGGGCTAAGGCACGAAGACGACTGGATTTCGGAAGATCCCTTTTAGCAGAAAGCAAAGACAATTCAGAAGAAAAGGTTTCTTGCTGTGTTAGTTGCAAAACCTTAGTGGTAGCAAGATTCAATTCATGGTTGGTAAGGTGTGGTTTAGGGAGAAGAGGTTGGTCAACCACAAGATATTTCCATCTGAGAAGATAGGCAAAAATTCGAATTAATTTGTGAAAGGAAGAATAGCGGGACAAAAAGGGATGAGAAACGTTGGAAACAAGACACGAAGCAGTAGATTTAGATACTTTAGCGTCAGGCAAGTTGGAGTTTGTAACTGGAGGTTTAGAAGGCCAACAAGAAGAGTCTTCGGTTAACCACGAGGGCCCATGCCAGTACAACTGAGATGCTAGTAATTGAGAAGGTAAACATCCTCGAGAAATGATGTCGGCGGGGTTGTCAGCGCTGGACACATGTTTCCATTGACATCCAGAAGAAAGAGTTTGAATTTTGGAAACCCTGTTTGCAACAAAAGTTTGCCAATAAACGGGGTTTTTGGCGATCCAAGAAAGAGTGATCATGGAATCGCTCCACAGATAGGTTTGCGAAAATTCGACCTTTAAGACTTCCCGTAATTTCTTAACAAGTTCTGCGGCCATGAGTTCAGCACACAATTCAAGCCTAGGCAAAGTAATAGTTTTAAGAGGAGCCGCCTTCGATTTGGCACAAACAAGGTTGGAAACTGAATATCCATTTAACGAACTGCGATAAACCAAATATGCACAGCAACCGTAAGCTTTTTCGGAACTGTCTGCAAACAAATGAAGGAAAAGAGATGTATTAGGATGAGCGTTAATTTAATTCCTAGGAATTTCAATAAGAGAAAGGTCAAGCAAATTGCTACGAAAAGAGAGCCATCTGTTAAGAAAAGAAAGGGGAACAGTTTCGTCCCATTCACATTTGAGCGACCATAGCTCTTGCATGAAAAGTTTGGCTATAACATTAACCGGAGCAAGGAATTGAAGCGTATCAAAAAATTTTGCAATTTCAGAGAGAATTTGCCTTTTTGTGTTAGGGAGCTCTTCGGCAAGCGAAACTTTATAGATGAGAGTATCAGTGCTAGTCCACCAATGAACTCCAAGAGTTTTTATGGACTCGGAATTTCCATAAATTTCAACGGAGGAGGGGCTAACATCTTCAATAGGAAACTGGGCGAGAAATTTCGCTGAATTGGAATTCCATTTATGAAGTGGAAATCCTCCATTCTCTAGGAATGCCTGAAGTTCTAGTGACACGAAAGAAGCTTCCTCCAGAGTGGGGAAGGACTGCAAGTAATCGTCAACATAGAATGATGTAGTTAGTGCTTCGGAAGCTTTAGAATCAAATAAATGACCATCTTGAGAGGCTAACAAATGTAGGGATCGGATAGCAAGGAAAGCGGAGGGTTTTAAGCCATAAGTAACTGTCTTTAAGCGAAATATCTTAATGGGCTTGCTGATTTACTCGCGCCACAAGATTCTTTGGAGATCTTGTTGTTCAGACTGAATTAAAACCTGACGGTGCATCTGTTTGATGTCCGCTATAACAGCTATGGGAAATAATCGAAAGTTTAAGAGTATAGCAGATAAATCTGACTGAATAGCGGGACCAGAGTAAAGAGTATCGTTAAGACTGTTGTCATTAACGTCAGGGGATGAACCATTGAAAACGACTCGGATTTTATCCTTTACAAGAGGGTTTTTCCACACGGGATGATGATTTAAGAAAACCGTTTCAATTGGGGGGTGCAATTCGTCATCAAATTTGCTGACAACTTCCATATGATCTAGGCTTTCATACTCATCCATGAAATCAGTGTACTGTTGTTTAACAAGAGGTTCTTTCTTGAATTTGCTCTCGATAGCAAAGAGGACTTTTCGAGCTTTAGGTTGAGAATTAATAAGTTTGGGGGAATTGAGTAATCTTAGCATCTGAACAATGAACCGGCCTTCAGGAGAACGAGTGGTAGTGTTCAAGAAAAGTTGCTCACATAATTCGTTTTCTGAAGAGGTTACGTTAGGAGAATCAACGCTTTCGAGCCTCCAGAACTGTTCCAAATCAGTATTAGCAAAATAACATTGAGATACGGGTTGGGGAGAATAATGAGGAAGTTGACCAGTAACGATCCATCCAAATTTAGTGTCTCTGGCAACCACGTTTGAGGATAACTTACGAACCTGTTTACGAAGGCAAGTCCAGAAAACATTTGCACTAAAGAGTATGTCAATGGGGCCTTGTATATTGAACAGAGGATCGGCTAACCTTAAATGCGAGGGAATGTTTAAACCTGAAATATCGACAGAGTGACTTGGAGTGTCTCCTATGCTATTGAGAATGAGACAATTCAATTTGAGAAAGTTATTTCTGTGACAAGTGTCTCTTACAGTTAGCTTTGAAAACTGTAAAGCTTGCGATTTTGAGCTGTTAATGCCTGATACATTGATATAAGTGGGTTTTTCAGGTAGACCTAATTTTCTAATCAAAGAATGGGACACAAAGTCATGAGTTGCTGCTGAATCAAGAAGACCGCGAACACTGACCCAGTTGCCGAATTTGTCCTGGACTTCGACTTGAACAGCGGATAACAATACTTGAGCACTACGCAAAGACTTAGCGGTTTGAATGTAAGAAGACGCACTAGGATTGCTAGTATTATCATTCTTCTGAGAAGTAGATGCTGCTGATGACCTCAATTGATCATGACGATGCAGTAAAGTGTGGTGCGGTTTTTCACAGTGGTAACAAAGTCTTGAAGACCTACAATTAGAAGCAGAATGCTTGGGTGCTAGGCAGTTAAAGCAATGTTTATTCTGGGAAACTAATTTTCTTCTGTCGTCGACTGACAGTTCTTTAAAAGATTTACACAGATACAAGGCGTGGGAATCCTTGCAAAGTATGCACTTTAATTGCTCATTTAAACTTTTACGAGGTTCGCTCTGAGTGTTTAAAGCGAGAGAACTAGCAATGCGGCGTTCACTAGACCTAGTTGGGTAACCAGTGGCGTTTGACTTTAGTTTAGACGAGCTGGACCCGGGTTTTTGGGTACTAGACGCTACGTGTTCGGTTTTAGATTTAAGAGACAGTAATTCAAGTTTAGAGCTAGGAGAACAGGGTTCACTTTGATTAGCTAAAGCAGTTAAGAGTTGACATCTAGCATTTATGAAGGTGACTAAATGGTCATACGAGTAATTGTCATCTTTGGAAAGTTCCATTTCCCAAGCCTTGAGGGTAGCAACATCGACTTTAGAAACAACTAAATGTATTAGGAAAGTGTCCCAGTGATCAGTGGGTTGATCTAATTGGGATAGAGCTTTAACGTGAAGTTGTGTTGTATCAATGAGGGTACGCAGACTAGTGACGTCATTGTGCTGTGACGCAGGCAAATTGAATAGAGCCCTCATGTGGCGTTGGATACGTAGCCGTAAATTACCGTATCTTTCCTTCAACAAGTTAAAGGCAATGGGGTAGTTTTCGGCACTTAACGGGAGTGCTTCGACTAACTGCAGGGCTCGACCTTGTAGAATAAGTCGCAAATAATGAAACTTGTAAATGATTTGAATATCTTCATTTTGATGAACTAGAGAACAAAATAGTTCGTAAAAGAATCCCAAGTAGATTCGTCTCCTGAGAAGTGGGGTAAATTAATCTTAGGTAGAATTGGTTTGGGCTTGTGAGTGCCCTCACGAGAAGAGGTTTGTTGTTCGTGAAGGGAACCAAGAACGGAACCATACCTTTTCTGCTCCTCCTCAAGCTGGCGAATTATTTTAAAGGCGGAGGCTATACCGTCTACCTCTACTCGATCATCAGTTTGATTGAGCATTCAGGTTTCGATTTCGGTTTGAATAGTACAATAGTTTTCATAAGAACGTTCATAGTCCTTTACGCGATGTTTTAACAAATCTAATTGGGCTTCTGAGAGATCTAATTCCTTGATGTATTTTCCGAATCGGGTAAGTTGCCCTTTGTAAGAAGCTCGTTTGTAAGTAAGTTTTTCATCCTTGCCGTCCTTATCTTTATCTGTGGAAGGCATGGAGAAATAGGTAAATTGAGGTATAACTTACGCAACTGTGTAACCTTGGAAAAGCTGTCAGACTGGCAGCAGCAAACAAGTTGAAAGGGAGAAATGCACCAAAGGAGACAGAAGCAATCCCTTTCCACCTCTCCAACTTTGCACTGCGGAGTTATAGCTGAAAAATTCAAAGTAAATGTTAATGATTTGTAAAATGTTGACAAATGGACTTTCCCGGATTTCGGCACCAAATTTTGGGTAGGTTTTTGCTAAGAATTAACCTTACCCACAAGGGAAGATGAATAAAGAAGTAAGGGAAGTGGGTATCGGACAGGGGAACAAGTGTGGATAATAGGACGAAAGTCCAACATCAAATACCAATAATTTTTGGAGAAAAATGTCACCGCAAAGCCCGTGAAATCACTGAAGTGAGTGGGGATCTGAACACAGCTAACAGGAAACGCAGCTAGAGTTTGGGCTATTTGCGGGTGAAAAGAGGTGGTACCTTCCCTTCCAAGCCAAGATTTGGCTACTATGGGGAAGGGTGGTGGTCTGGCAAAGAACGAAATGATGAGTTTCCTATGTATCTTTTTAAAGTACTTCGTTTTGAACAAATATTTTGAAGAATACAAATAGTTTGAATTGACCGTGATGTTTTAATTCTTGAAATTGTAGAATTTCTAAAAAGCGACCGAATGTTTCCAAGAAGGATAGGGATGAAGCAATTATACCATTGGGAATAATTTTGGTAAGAGCACCAATAGTTGCATTTAGGAATGGCTAAGCTTTTACCCAGCAAAGCGCCGATTAAAAGTTTAGACAATGAGAAAACTTAAATTTTGAAAACCTACCATAAGTTGTAGAGAGAATCTCAACAAGTAGGAAACTGGCGTAGTGAACTATGCTTGCCTTACTGGCCGGTTAGAATTAGCTATCAAAGCTAAGAGAGGCTTTAATAAGTTTATGACTAAGAGTTCTTGCTCAAATGCGACAAAAAGTGGAAACGTTATTAATTTTATTTGTAAGGTTTTTAAAGTTAAGCTCATAGGAAGAGTAGGGGAAGACAGGATCTTGCCTAATAGTTATTTTAGAGAAATGATAAAGCAAAAGAATAAATCTTGATTTATTTAACAATGCAAAAAGGAGTGATCAATTTAACAAATATATAATTTTAATTTTGTAAACAATTGGGGCCGCAGACCTCCTAAAATCATTTGAAGCTTGCACCAGGCTATTGACAATTTTTTGGTTTGGAACCTTTTATAATCGCTAAAATCTTCGAAAGATTTTGAAACGGTGCCAAGATTAATAAATAGAAGATAATTAAAGTAATTAAAGTTAAACAATAAATCAAGTACAAGTTGTGTACTTTAAAGATTTCCAGATGGATATCTTAGAAATATGGCCAAATAACATCTTCGAAAGTATCAACAACAAAAAACCGAGAGAAATGAAATTGAAGTTTCTATAACTTCTTGTATTAATACAGAATTACGTTTAGAGGTTATACAAAATAGGGCAGGGCACGTATTGTGAAACCTGAAGAGAAAAATTAAAATGAAGTCTCTAGAACATCTATATTTAAACAGGATCACAAGGAAAAAATGGGGCAAGTTATCCTTTCGTGAAACCTGGTTTAAAGAGATTATTGAAAGGTTTGGTAGACAATAACCAATCCTTGTGCTAGCGAGAAAAGAAATAGATTAACAAGCAGTTTCTAACTGCTGATATTTATGCAGACTGAATAAATGGAAAATGGAGAAAGTTGGGAGGGCGCCTATGGTTTGGCGAAGCCTCTTTGCAAAATAGATAAATTTAAAGATTAACCTAATTTGTTAGTAATGAGGGGTTGAGGAAGAGGAAATAGGAACTTTGTAGAGAAAGTTCTTGGCCTATTTAATTTTTTCGGACGAGCGTGACGCGGATGAGAAATCGAACGAGCACTCTTTCACTATAGTCTATTGACGTGGTTGAAAAGTTCACTATTGCAGCACAGAAAGTTTGTAACAAGGAAAGTTATTGCAATGGTGAAAAATAACCAGTTGCACCAGATTTGCGAGAGTCTATTGCGTTGAAAAACTTGTATGTTATAGTTGAATGCAGCAGAGAAACTCCAACGGAGGAAGAAAAATTAGGTGTTGAATAGCTGTTCATAAGGAAGATTCCTTTGTTAGAAAGAGTATTCCCATATGTGAGTGGAAAATACTAGAAGGTTTAACTTGTAGATGAATTGTTTGGCATCAAAAATTCCAGAACAATCATGACGGCTGAAATTGACAGAAAACGTCCAGCGGTGAAACGAGCTAAGTTTTCTACAGACAGTGGGTAATCTAAAGATGTCCGTAGACGAAGTCCTCTTGATCACGGAGATGATAGCTGGAGATAGCGACGAGATCTGGTGGCCAGATTGGTAAGGAAGTCCTCTTGTACAGAGAAAAATTGAGGAACTTCAGAGATTCGCTGCTAGATGACGCTAGGTGGGTCATGGAAGATATATATCTAGAACAGACTCACAGGTAGTATAAGCAAAGTATACCAACAAAAGGAAATCAGGAGATCACTGTTGGTGTTTGCGAAAAAAGGAAGGAATGAAATAAAGCAAAGAGAAGCAAAAGCTTACTCTGTCTTACCGTGTATTCCAAAGAATACACCAAGCTGGGAGGGGTAAACACCAACAGAGTACAAGAGACATGAATTTAAGAACTTAAAGGTAAAGGAGCAATTAAGGACAGTGGTCTTATAATATGCCCATTAGTGATCAAGATCATGACTATCCTAACTCTCCCATCCCTTCCAGGGTAACACTCGGTCACTCTACCAGAGATCCAGACCAAGGGAGGAGAAGCATCCCTAACCAGGACCATGTCCCCCACTTAAATGTCGGGATTTGAAAGAAACCACTTCTGTCTCCGTTGCAAGGAAGTTAAGTATTCCAAATTCCACCTCTTCCAGAGGAAATTACGGAGGGCTTCAAGTTTACGCCAAACAATAGGTAAATTAGAATCTCTGTAAGAGTTGGGAAGGGGAGGCGGGACAGAAAGAGAAGTGCCTATAAGGAAGTGACCAGGTGTGAGTGGAAGCAGGTCATCAGTGTCATTGGATAGCGGAGTTAAAGGGCGAGAATTAACGATACCTTCAATCAGAATAGACAGCGAATTAAATTTTTCATAAGTCAGAATGCGATTACCTAAAACTTTTCTTAGATGACGTTTAGTAAGCTTTAAGCAGGATTCCCACCTACCACCGTGATGAGGGGCGTAGGGAGGTATAAAACGCCATTTGAAACACTTTGAGCAGGAGAAATTAGAAATCTGTTCCATGGCAGGAGAAGATGTGAGAGCTTTCTTCCACAAGGAAGCTGCGCCTTGAAAAGTGGAAGCGTTATCAGAGAACATCTCAGAAGGAACACCACGCCTAGCAGCGAAGCGAGGGACGGCTGACAAAAAGTAAGAAGTGGAGGCATTCGTTGCTAGTTCCAAATGGGTCGCGCCAGTAACCATGCAAAGAAAGAGAGAAACATAGAGCTTACCAAACAATTTGCGTTTAGCTTCGGGGGAATTGCGTTGATATTGGAACGGACCCATATAGTCCACACCAGTTAAAGCAAAAGGACGTATAGGAGAAGAGTGGAAAGAGGGCAGATCGCTCATTAATTGAGTATTGATTTTAGGTTTAGCTTTGAAGCAAGGAATGCATTTGTGAATCACAGAGGAAACTTCATGAATTCCATTTATGATCCAGTACTTTTCCCTTAAGAAGCAAAGCAGTGTGCGTGTACCAACATGCAGATTACGATAATGAAAGTCACGTATAATTAAAGAAGTTACGTGATGTTTAGAAGGCAAAATAACAGGATGCTTTTTGTCCTCAGAAAGCAAAGATTGCGAGAGCCCACCACCTACCCTGAGTGACCTATTGTCATCAAGGAACGGGGCTAAGGCACGAAGACGACTGGATTTCGGAAGATCCCTTTTAGCAGAAAGCAAAGACAATTCAGAAGAAAAGGTTTCTTGCTGTGTTAGTTGCAAAACCTTAGTGGTAGCAAGATTCAATTCATGGTTGGTAAGGTGTGGTTTAGGGAGAAGAGGTTGGTCAACCACAAGATATTTCCATCTGAGAAGATAGGCAAAAATTCGAATTAATTTGTGAAAGGAAGAATAGCGGGACAAAAAGGGATGAGAAACGTTGGAAACAAGACACGAAGCAGTAGATTTAGATACTTTAGCGTCAGGCAAGTTGGAGTTTGTAACTGGAGGTTTAGAAGGCCAACAAGAAGAGTCTTCGGTTAACCACGAGGGCCCATGCCAGTACAACTGAGATGCTAGTAATTGAGAAGGTAAACATCCACGAGAAATGATGTCGGCGGGGTTGTCAGCGCTGGACACATGTTTCCATTGACATCCAGAAGAAAGAGTTTGAATTTTGGAAACCCTGTTTGCAACAAAAGTTTGCCAATAAACGGGGTTTTTGGCGATCCAAGAAAGAGTGATCATGGAATCGCTCCACAGATAGGTTTGCGAAAATTCGACCTTTAAGACTTCCCGTAATTTCTTAACAAGTTCTGCGGCCATGAGTTCAGCACACAATTCAAGCCTAGGCAAAGTAATAGTTTTAAGAGGAGCCGCCTTCGATTTGGCACAAACAAGGTTGGAAACTGAATATCCATTTAACGAACTGCGATAAACCAAATATGCACAGCAACCGTAAGCTTTTTCGGAACTGTCTGCAAACAAATGAAGGAAAAGAGATGTATTAGGATGAGCGTTAATTTAATTCCTAGGAATTTCAATAAGAGAAAGGTCAAGCAAATTGCTACGAAAAGAGAGCCATCTGTTAAGAAAAGAAAGGGGAACAGTTTCGTCCCATTCACATTTGAGCGACCATAGCTCTTGCATGAAAAGTTTGGCTATAACATTAACCGGAGCAAGGAATTGAAGCGTATCAAAAAAATTTGCAATTTCAGAGAGAATTTGCCTTTTTGTGTTAGGGAGCTCTTCGGCAAGCGAAACTTTATAGATGAGAGTATCAGTGCTAGTCCACCAATGAACTCCAAGAGTTTTTATGGACTCGGAATTTCCATAAATTTCAACGGAGGAGGGGCTAACATCTTCAATAGGAAACTGGGCGAGAAATTTCGCTGAATTGGAATTCCATTTATGAAGTGGAAATCCTCCATTCTCTAGGAATGCCTGAAGTTCTAGTGACACGAAAGAAGCTTCCTCCAGAGTGGGGAAGGACTGCAAGTAATCGTCAACATAGAATGATGTAGTTAGTGCTTCGGAAGCTTTAGAATCAAATAAATGACCATCTTGAGAGGCTAACAAATGTAGGGATCGGATAGCAAGGAAAGCGGAGGGTTTTAAGCCATAAGTAACTGTCTTTAAGCGAAATATCTTAATGGGCTTGCTGATTTACTCGCGCCACAAGATTCTTTGGAGATCTTGTTGTTCAGACTGAATTAAAACCTGACGGTGCATCTGTTTGATGTCCGCTATAACAGCTATGGGAAATAATCGAAAGTTTAAGAGTATAGCAGATAAATCTGACTGAATAGCGGGACCAGAGTAAAGAGTATCGTTAAGACTGTTGTCATTAACGTCAGGGGATGAACCATTGAAAACGACTCGGATTTTATCCTTTACAAGAGGGTTTTTCCACACGGGATGATGATTTAAGAAAACCGTTTCAATTGGGGGGTGCAATTCGTCATCAAATTTGCTGACAACTTCCATATGATCTAGGCTTTCATACTCATCCATGAAATCAGTGTACTGTTGTTTAACAAGAGGTTCTTTCTTGAATTTGCTCTCGATAGCAAAGAGGACTTTTCGAGCTTTAGGTTGAGAATTAATAAGTTTGGGGGAATTGAGTAATCTTAGCATCTGAACAATGAACCGGCCTTCAGGAGAACGAGTGGTAGTGTTCAAGAAAAGTTGCTCACATAATTCGTTTTCTGAAGAGGTTACGTTAGGAGAATCAACGCTTTCGAGCCTCCAGAACTGTTCCAAATCAGTATTAGCAAAATAACATTGAGATACGGGTTGGGGAGAATAATGAGGAAGTTGACCAGTAACGATCCATCCAAATTTAGTGTCTCTGGCAACCACGTTTGAGGATAACTTACGAACCTGTTTACGAAGGCAAGTCCAGAAAACATTTGCACTAAAGAGTATGTCAATGGGGCCTTGTATATTGAACAGAGGATCGGCTAACCTTAAATGCGAGGGAATGTTTAAACCTGAAATATCGACAGAGTGACTTGGAGTGTCTCCTATGCTATTGAGAATGAGACAATTCAATTTGAGAAAGTTATTTCTGTGACAAGTGTCTCTTACAGTTAGCTTTGAAAACTGTAAAGCTTGCGATTTTGAGCTGTTAATGCCTGATACATTGATATAAGTGGGTTTTTCAGGTAGACCTAATTTTCTAATCAAAGAATGGGACACAAAGTCATGAGTTGCTGCTGAATCAAGAAGACCGCGAACACTGACCCAGTTGCCGAATTTGTCCTGGACTTCGACTTGAACAGCGGATAACAATACTTGAGCACTACGCAAAGACTTAGCGGTTTGAATGTAAGAAGACGCACTAGGATTGCTAGTATTATCATTCTTCTGAGAAGTAGATGCTGCTGATGACCTCAATTGATCATGACGATGCAGTAAAGTGTGGTGCGGTTTTTCACAGTGGTAACAAAGTCTTGAAGACCTACAATTAGAAGCAGAATGCTTGGGTGCTAGGCAGTTAAAGCAATGTTTATTCTGGGAAACTAATTTTCTTCTGTCGTCGACTGACAGTTCTTTAAAAGATTTACACAGATACAAGGCGTGGGAATCCTTGCAAAGTATGCACTTTAATTGCTCATTTAAACTTTTACGAGGTTCGCTCTGAGTGTTTAAAGCGAGAGAACTAGCAATGCGGCGTTCACTAGACCTAGTTGGGTAACCAGTGGCGTTTGACTTTAGTTTAGACGAGCTGGACCCGGGTTTTTGGGTACTAGACGCTACGTGTTCGGTTTTAGATTTAAGAGACAGTAATTCAAGTTTAGAGCTAGGAGAACAGGGTTCACTTTGATTAGCTAAAGCAGTTAAGAGTTGACATCTAGCATTTATGAAGGTGACTAAATGGTCATACGAGTAATTGTCATCTTTGGAAAGTTCCATTTCCCAAGCCTTGAGGGTAGTAACATCGACTTTAGAAACAACTAAATGTATTAGGAAAGTGTCCCAGTGATCAGTGGGTTGATCTAATTGGGATAGAGCTTTAACGTGAAGTTGTGTTGTATCAATGAGGGTACGCAGACTAGTGACGTCATTGTGCTGTGACGCAGGCAAATTGAATAGAGCCCTCATGTGGCGTTGGATACGTAGCCGTAAATTACCGTATCTTTCCTTCAACAAGTTAAAGGCAATGGGGTAGTTTTCGGCACTTAACGGGAGTGCTTCGACTAACTGCAGGGCTCGACCTTGTAGAATAAGTCGCAAATAATGAAACTTGTAAATGATTTGAATATCTTCATTTTGATGAACTAGAGAACAAAATAGTTCGTAAAAGAATCCCAAGTAGATTCGTCTCCTGAGAAGTGGGGTAAATTAATCTTAGGTAGAATTGGTTTGGGCTTGTGAGTGCCCTCACGAGAAGAGGTTTGTTGTTCGTGAAGGGAACCAAGAACGGAACCATACCTTTTCTGCTCCTCCTCAAGCTGGCGAATTATTTTAAAGGCGGAGGCTATACCGTCTACCTCTACTCGATCATCAGTTTGATTGAGCATTCAGGTTTCGATTTCGGTTTGAATAGTACAATAGTTTTCATAAGAACGTTCATAGTCCTTTACGCGATGTTTTAACAAATCTAATTGGGCTTCTGAGGGATCTAATTCCTTGATGTATTTTCCGAATCGGGTAAGTTGCCCTTTGTAAGAAGCTCGTTTGTAAGTAAGTTTTTCATCCTTGCCGTCCTTATCTTTATCTGTGGAAGGCATGGAGAAATAGGTAAATTGAGGTATAACTTACGCAACTGTGTAACCTTGGAAAAGCTGTCAGACTGGCAGCAGCAAACAAGTTGAAAGGGAGAAATGCACCAAAGGAGACAGAAGCAATCCCTTTCCACCTCTCCAACTTTGCACTGCGGAGTTATAGCTGAAAAATTCAAAGTAAATGTTAATGATTTGTAAAATGTTGACAAATGGACTTTCCCGGATTTCGGCACCAAATTTTGGGTAGGTTTTTGCTAAGAATTAACCTTACCCACAAGGGAAGATGAATAAAGAAGTAAGGGAAGTGGGTATCGGACAGGGGAACAAGTGTGGATAATAGGACGAAAGTCCAACATCAAATACCAATAATTTTTGGAGAAAAATGTCACCGCAAAGCCCGTGAAATCACTGAAGTGAGTGGGGATCTGAACACAGCTAACAGGAAACGCAGCTAGAGTTTGGGCTATTTGCGGGTGAAAAGAGGTGGTACCTTCCCTTCCAAGCCAAGATTTGGCTACTATGGGGAAGGGTGGTGGTCTGGCAAAGAACGAAATGATGAGTTTCCTATGTATCTTTTTAAAGTACTTCGTTTTGAACAAATATTTTGAAGAATACAAATAGTTTGAATTGACCGTGATGTTTTAATTCTTGAAATTGTAGAATTTCTAAAAAGCGACCGAATGTTTCCAAGAAGGATAGGGATGAAGCAATTATACCATTGGGAATAATTTTGGTAAGAGCACCAATAGTTGCATTTAGGAATGGCTAAGCTTTTACCCAGCAAAGCGCCGATTAAAAGTTTAGACAATGAGAAAACTTAAATTTTGAAAACCTACCATAAGTTGTAGAGAGAATCTCAACAAGTAGGAAACTGGCGTAGTGAACTATGCTTGCCTTACTGGCCGGTTAGAATTAGCTATCAAAGCTAAGAGAGGCTTTAATAAGTTTATGACTAAGAGTTCTTGCTCAAATGCGACAAAAAGTGGAAACGTTATTAATTTTATTTGTAAGGTTTTTAAAGTTAAGCTCATAGGAAGAGTAGGGGAAGACAGGATCTTGCCTAATAGTTATTTTAGAGAAATGATAAAGCAAAAGAATAAATCTTGATTTATTTAACAATGCAAAAAGGAGTGATCAATTTAACAAATATATAATTTTAATTTTGTAAACAATTGGGGCCGCAGACCTCCTAAAATCATTTGAAGCTTGCACCAGGCTATTGACAATTTTTTGGTTTGGAACCTTTTATAATCGCTAAAATCTTCGAAAGATTTTGAAACGGTGCCAAGATTAATAAATAGAAGATAATTAAAGTAATTAAAGTTAAACAATAAATCAAGTACAAGTTGTGTACTTTAAAGATTTCCAGATGGATATCTTAGAAATATGGCCAAATAACATCTTCGAAAGTATCAACAACAAAAAACCGAGAGAAATGAAATTGAAGTTTCTATAACTTCTTGTATTAATACAGAATTACGTTTAGAGGTTATACAAAATAGGGCAGGGCACGTATTGTGAAACCTGAAGAGAAAAATTAAAATGAAGTCTCTAGAACATCTATATTTAAACAGGATCACAAGGAAAAAATGGGGCAAGTTATCCTTTCGTGAAACCTGGTTTAAAGAGATTATTGAAAGGTTTGGTAGACAATAACCAATCCTTGTGCTAGCGAGAAAAGAAATAGATTAACAAGCAGTTTCTAACTGCTGATATTTATGCAGACTGAATAAATGGAAAATGGAGAAAGTTGGGAGGGCGCCTATGGTTTGGCGAAGCCTCTTTGCAAAATAGATAAATTTAAAGATTAACCTAATTTGTTAGTAATGAGGGGTTGAGGAAGAGGAAATAGGAACTTTGTAGAGAAAGTTCTTGGCCTATTTAATTTTTTCGGACGAGCGTGACGCGGATGAGAAATCGAACGAGCACTCTTTCACTATAGTCTATTGACGTGGTTGAAAAGTTCACTATTGCAGCACAGAAAGTTTGTAACAAGGAAAGTTATTGCAATGGTGAAAAATAACCAGTTGCACCAGATTTGCGAGAGTCTATTGCGTTGAAAAACTTGTATGTTATAGTTGAATGCAGCAGAGAAACTCCAACGGAGGAAGAAAAATTAGGTGTTGAATAGCTGTTCATAAGGAAGATTCCTTTGTTAGAAAGAGTATTCCCATATGTGAGTGGAAAATACTAGAAGGTTTAACTTGTAGATGAATTGTTTGGCATCAAAAATTCCAGAACAATCATGACGGCTGAAATTGACAGAAAACGTCCAGCGGTGAAACGAGCTAAGTTTTCTACAGACAGTGGGTAATCTAAAGATGTCCGTAGACGAAGTCCTCTTGATCACGGAGATGATAGCTGGAGATAGCGACGAGATCTGGTGGCCAGATTGGTAAGGAAGTCCTCTTGTACAGAGAAAAATTGAGGAACTTCAGAGATTCGCTGCTAGATGACGCTAGGTGGGTCATGGAAGATATATATCTAGAACAGACTCACAGGTAGTATAAGCAAAGTATACCAACAAAAGGAAATCAGGAGATCACTGTTGGTGTTTGCGAAAAAAGGAAGGAATGAAATAAAGCAAAGAGAAGCAAAAGCTTACTCTGTCTTACCGTGTATTCCAAAGAATACACCAAGCTGGGAGGGGTAAACACCAACAGAGTACAAGAGACATGAATTTAAGAACTTAAAGGTAAAGGAGCAATTAAGGACAGTGGTCTTATAATATGCCCATTAGTGATCAAGATCATGACTATCCTAACTCTCCCATCCCTTCCAGGGTAACACTCGGTCACTCTACCAGAGATCCAGACCAAGGGAGGAGAAGCATCCCTAACCAGGACCATGTCCCCCACTTAAATGTCGGGATTTGAAAGAAACCACTTCTGTCTCCGTTGCAAGGAAGTTAAGTATTCCAAATTCCACCTCTTCCAGAGGAAATTACGGAGGGCTTCAAGTTTACGCCAAACAATAGGTAAATTAGAATCTCTGTAAGAGTTGGGAAGGGGAGGCGGGACAGAAAGAGAAGTGCCTATAAGGAAGTGACCAGGTGTGAGTGGAAGCAGGTCATCAGTGTCATTGGATAGCGGAGTTAAAGGGCGAGAATTAACGATACCTTCAATCAGAATAGACAGCGAATTAAATTTTTCATAAGTCAGAATGCGATTACCTAAAACTTTTCTTAGATGACGTTTAGTAAGCTTTAAGCAGGATTCCCACCTACCACCGTGATGAGGGGCGTAGGGAGGTATAAAACGCCATTTGAAACACTTTGAGCAGGAGAAATTAGAAATCTGTTCCATGGCAGGAGAAGATGTGAGAGCTTTCTTCCACAAGGAAGCTGCGCCTTGAAAAGTGGAAGCGTTATCAGAGAACATCTCAGAAGGAACACCACGCCTAGCAGCGAAGCGAGGGACGGCTGACAAAAAGTAAGAAGTGGAGGCATTCGTTGCTAGTTCCAAATGGGTCGCGCCAGTAACCATGCAAAGAAAGAGAGAAACATAGAGCTTACCAAACAATTTGCGTTTAGCTTCGGGGGAATTGCGTTGATATTGGAACGGACCCATATAGTCCACACCAGTTAAAGCAAAAGGACGTATAGGAGAAGAGTGGAAAGAGGGCAGATCGCTCATTAATTGAGTATTGATTTTAGGTTTAGCTTTGAAGCAAGGAATGCATTTGTGAATCACAGAGGAAACTTCATGAATTCCATTTATGATCCAGTACTTTTCCCTTAAGAAGCAAAGCAGTGTGCGTGTACCAACATGCAGATTACGATAATGAAAGTCACGTATAATTAAAGAAGTTACGTGATGTTTAGAAGGCAAAATAACAGGATGCTTTTTGTCCTCAGAAAGCAAAGATTGCGAGAGCCCACCACCTACCCTGAGTGACCTATTGTCATCAAGGAACGGGGCTAAGGCACGAAGACGACTGGATTTCGGAAGATCCCTTTTAGCAGAAAGCAAAGACAATTCAGAAGAAAAGGTTTCTTGCTGTGTTAGTTGCAAAACCTTAGTGGTAGCAAGATTCAATTCATGGTTGGTAAGGTGTGGTTTAGGGAGAAGAGGTTGGTCAACCACAAGATATTTCCATCTGAGAAGATAGGCAAAAATTCGAATTAATTTGTGAAAGGAAGAATAGCGGGACAAAAAGGGATGAGAAACGTTGGAAACAAGACACGAAGCAGTAGATTTAGATACTTTAGCGTCAGGCAAGTTGGAGTTTGTAACTGGAGGTTTAGAAGGCCAACAAGAAGAGTCTTCGGTTAACCACGAGGGCCCATGCCAGTACAACTGAGATGCTAGTAATTGAGAAGGTAAACATCCACGAGAAATGATGTCGGCGGGGTTGTCAGCGCTGGACACATGTTTCCATTGACATCCAGAAGAAAGAGTTTGAATTTTGGAAACCCTGTTTGCAACAAAAGTTTGCCAATAAACGGGGTTTTTGGCGATCCAAGAAAGAGTGATCATGGAATCGCTCCACAGATAGGTTTGCGAAAATTCGACCTTTAAGACTTCCCGTAATTTCTTAACAAGTTCTGCGGCCATGAGTTCAGCACACAATTCAAGCCTAGGCAAAGTAATAGTTTTAAGAGGAGCCGCCTTCGATTTGGCACAAACAAGGTTGGAAACTGAATATCCATTGAACGAACTGCGATAAACCAAATATGCACAGCAACCGTAAGCTTTTTCGGAACTGTCTGCAAACAAATGAAGGAAAAGAGATGTATTAGGATGAGCGTTAATTTAATTCCTAGGAATTTCAATAAGAGAAAGGTCAAGCAAATTGCTACGAAAAGAGAGCCATCTGTTAAGAAAAGAAAGGGGAACAGTTTCGTCCCATTCACTTTTGAGCGACCATAGCTCTTGCATGAAAAGTTTGGCTATAACATTAACCGGAGCAAGGAATTGAAGCGTATCAAAAATTTTTGCAATTTCAGAGAGAATTTGCCTTTTTGTGTTAGGGAGCTCTTCGGCAAGCGAAACTTTATAGATGAGAGTATCAGTGCTAGTCCACCAATGAACTCCAAGAGTTTTTATGGACTCTTAATTTCCATAAATTTCAACGGAGGAGGGGCTAACATCTTCAATAGGAAACTGGGCGAGAAATTTCGCTGAATTGGAATTCCATTTATGAAGTGGAAATCCTCCATTCTCTAGGAATGCCTGAAGTTCTAGTGACACGAAAGAAGCTTCCTCCAGAGTGGGGAAGGACTGCAAGTAATCGTCAACATAGAATGATGTATTTAGTGCTTCGGAAGCTTTAGAATCAAATAAATGACCATCTTGAGAGGCTAACAAATGTAGGGATCGGATAGCAAGGAAAGCGGAGGGTTTTAAGCCATAAGTAACTGTCTTTAAGCGAAATATCTTAATGGGCTTGCTGATTTACTCGCGCCACAAGATTCTTTGGAGATCTTGTTGTTCAGACTGAATTAAAACCTGACGGTGCATCTGTTTGATGTCCGCTATAACAGCTATGGGAAATAATCGAAAGTTTAAGAGTATAGCAGATAAATCTGACTGAATAGCGGGACCAGAGTAAAGAGTATCGTTAAGACTGTTGTCATTAACGTCAGGGGATGAACCATTGAAAACGACTCGGATTTTATCCTTTACAAGAGGGTTTTTCCACACGGGATGATGATTTAAGAAAACCGTTTCAATTGGGGGGTGCAATTCGTCATCAAATTTGCTGACAACTTCCATATGATCTAGGCTTTCATACTCATCCATGAAATCAGTGTACTGTTGTTTAACAAGAGGTTCTTTCTTGAATTTGCTCTCGAGAGCAAAGAGGACTTTTCGAGCTTTAGGTTGAGAATTAATAAGTTTGGGGGAATTGAGTAATCTTAGCATCTGAACAATGAACCGGCCTTCAGGAGAACGAGTGGTAGTGTTCAAGAAAAGTTGCTCACATAATTCGTTTTCTGAAGAGGTTACGTTAGGAGAATCAACGCTTTCGAGCCTCCAGAACTGTTCCAAATCAGTATTAGCAAAATAACATTGAGATACGGGTTGGGGAGAATAATGAGGAAGTTGACCAGTAACGATCCATCCAAATTTAGTGTCTCTGGCAACCACGTTTGAGGATAACTTACGAACCTGTTTACGAAGGCAAGTCCAGAAAACATTTGCACTAAAGAGTATGTCAATGGGGCCTTGTATATTGAACAGAGGATCGGCTAACCTTAAATGCGAGGGAATGTTTAAACCTTAAATATCGACAGAGTGACTTGGAGTGTCTCCTATGCTATTGAGAATGAGACAATTCAATTTGAGAAAGTTATTTCTGTGACAAGTGTCTCTTACAGTTAGCTTTGAAAACTGTAAAGCTTGCGATTTTGAGCTGTTAATGCCTGATACATTGATATAAGTGGGTTTTTCAGGTAGACCTAATTTTCTAATCAAAGAATGGGACACAAAGTCATGAGTTGCTGCTGAATCAAGAAGACCGCGAACACTGACCCAGTTGCCGAATTTGTCCTGGACTTCGACTTGACAAGCGGATAACAATACTTGAGCACTACGCAAAGACTTAGCGGTTTGAATGTAAGAAGACGCACTAGGATTGCTAGTATTATCATTCTTCTGAGAAGTAGATGCTGCTGATGACCTCAATTGATCATGACGATGCAGTAAAGTGTGGTGCGGTTTTTCACAGTGGTAACAAAGTCTTGAAGACCTACAATTAGAAGCAGAATGCTTGGGTGCTAGGCAGTTAAAGCAATGTTTATTCTGGGAAACTAATTTTCTTCTGTCGTCGACTGACAGTTCTTTAAAAGATTTACACAGATACAAGGCGTGGGAATCCTTGCAAAGTATGCACTTTAATTGCTCATTTAAACTTTTACGAGGTTCGCTCTGAGTGTTTAAAGCGAGAGAACTAGCAATGCGGCGTTCACTAGACCTAGTTGGGTAACCAGTGGCGTTTGACTTTAGTTTAGACGAGCTGGACCCGGGTTTTTGGGTACTAGACGCTACGTGTTCGGTTTTAGATTTAAGAGACAGTAATTCAAGTTTAGAGCTAGGAGAACAGGGTTCACTTTGATTAGCTAAAGCAGTTAAGAGTTGACATCTAGCATTTATGAAGGTGACTAAATGGTCATACGAGTAATTGTCATCTTTGGAAAGTTCCATTTCCCAAGCCTTGAGGGTAGCAACATCGACTTTAGAAACAACTAAATGTATTAGGAAAGTGTCCCAGTGATCAGTGGGTTGATCTAATTGGGATAGAGCTTTAACGTGAAGTTGTGTTGTATCAATGAGGGTACGCAGACTAGTGACGTCATTGTGCTGTGACGCAGGCAAATTGAATAGAGCCCTCATGTGGCGTTGGATACGTAGCCGTAAATTACCGTATCTTTCCTTCAACAAGTTAAAGGCAATGGGGTAGTTTTCGGCACTTAACGGGAGTGCTTCGACTAACTGCAGGGCTCGACCTTGTAGAATAAGTCGCAAATAATGAAACTTGTAAATGATTTGAATATCTTCATTTTGATGAACTAGAGAACAAAATAGTTCGTAAAAGAATCCCAAGTAGATTCGTCTCCTGAGAAGTGGGGTAAATTAATCTTAGGTAGAATTGGTTTGGGCTTGTGAGTGCCCTCACGAGAAGAGGTTTGTTGTTCGTGAAGGGAACCAAGAACGGAACCATACCTTTTCTGCTCCTCCTCAAGTTGGCGAATTATTTTAAAGGCGGAGGCTATACCGTCTACCTCTACTCGATCATCAGTTTGATTGAGCATGCAGGTTTCGATTTCGGTTTCAATAGTGCAATAGTTTTCATAAGAACGTTCATAGTCCTTTACACGATGTTTTAACAAATCTAATTGAGCTTCTGAGGGATCTAATTCCTTGATGTATTTTCAGAAACGGGTAAGTTGCCCTTTGTAAGAAGCTCGTTTGTAAGTAAGTTTTTCATCCTTGCCGTCCTTATCTTTATCTGTGGAAGGCATGGCGAAATAGGTAAATTGAGGTATAACTTACGCAACTGTGTAACCTTGGAAAAGCTGTCAGACTGGCAGCAGCAAACAAGTTGAAAGGGAGAAATGCACCAAAGGAGACAGAAGCAATCCCTTTCCACCTCTCCAGCTTTGCACTGCGGAGTTATAGCTGAAAAATTCAAAGTAAATATTAATGATTTGCAAAATGTTGAGAAATGGGCTTTCCCGGGTTTCGGCACCAAATTTTGGGTAGGTTTTTGCTAAGAATTATCCTTACCCACAAGGGAAGATGAATAAAGAAGTAAGGGAAATGGGTTTCGGACAGGGGAACAAGTGTGGATAATAGGACGAAAGTCCAACAACAAATACCAATAATTTTTGGAGAAAAATGTCACCGCAAAGCCCGTGAAATCACTAAAGTGGGTGGGGATCTGAACACAGCTAACAGGAAAAGCAGCTAGAGCTTGGGCTATTTGCGGGCAAAAGGAGGTGGTACCTTCCCTTCCAAGCCAAGATTTGGCTACTATGGGGAAGGGTGGTGGTCTGGCAAAGAAAGAAATGATGAGTTTCCTATGTATCTTTTTAAAGTAGTTTGTTTTGAACAAATATTTTGAAGAATACAAATAGTTTGAATTGGCCGTGATGTTTTAATTCTTGAAATTGTAGAATTTCTAAAAAGCGACCGAATGTTTCCAAGAAGGATAGGGATGAAGCAATTATACCCTTGGGAATAATTTTGGTAAGAGCACCAATAGTTGCATTTAGGAATGGCTAAGCTTTTAACCAGCAAAGCGCCGACTAAAAGTTTAGACAATGAGAAAAACTTTAATTTTGAAAACCAACCATAAGTTGTAGAGAGAATCTCAACAAGCAGGAAGGTGGCGTAGCGAGCTATGCTTGCCTTACTGTCCGGTTAGAATTAGCTATCAAAGCTAAGAGAGGCTTTAATAAGTTTATGACTAAGAGTTCTTGCTCAAATGCAAGAAAAAAAATTGGAACCGTTATTAATTTTTTTTGTAAGGTTTTTAAAGTTAAGCCCATAGGAAGAGTAGGGGAAGACAGGATCTTGCCTAATAGTTATTTTAGAGAAATGATAAAGCAAAAGAATACATCTTGATTTATTTAACAATGCAAAAAGGAGTGATCAATTTAACAAATAAATAATTTTAATTTTGTAAACAATTGCGGTCGCAGACCTCCTAAAATCATTTAAAGCTTGCACCAGGCAATTGACAATTTTTTGGTTTGGAACCTTTTATAATCGCTAAAATCTTCGAAAGATTTTGAAACGGTGCCAAGATTAATAAATAGAAGATAATTAAAGTAATTAAAGTTAAACAATAAATCAAGTACAAGATGTGTACTTTAAAGATTTCCAGATGGATATCTTAGAAATATGACCAAATAGCAACTTCGAAAGTAACAACAACAACAAAAAAACGAGAGAAATGAAATAGAAGTTTCTATAACTTCTTATATTAATACAGAATTACGTTTAGAGGTTATACAAAATAGGGCAGGTCACTTATTGTGAAACCTGAAGAGAAAAATTAAAAGGAAGTTTCTAAACTTCTATATTTAAACAGGATCACGAGGAAAAAATGGGGCAAGTTACCCTTTCGTGAAACCTGGATTAAAGAGATTATTGAAAGGATTGGTAGACAATAACCAATCCTTGTGCTAGCAAGAAAGGAAATAGATTAACAAGCAGTTTCTAACTGCTGATATTTATGCAGATTGAATAAATGGAAAATGGAGAAAGTTGGGAGGGCGCCTATGGTTTGGCGAAGCCTCTTTGCAAAATAGATAAATTTAAAGATTAACCTAATTTGTTAGTAAAGAGGGGTTGAGGAAGAGGAAATAGGAACTTTGTAGAGAAAGTTCTTGGCCTATTTTATTTATTTCGGACGAGCGCGACGCGGATGAGAAATCGAACGAGCACTCTTTCACTATAGTCTATTGACGTGGTTGAAAAGTTCACTATTGCAGCTTAGAAAGTTTGTAACAAGGAAAGTTATTGCAATGGTGGAAAATAACCAGTTGCACCAGATTTGCGAGAGTCTATTGCGTTGAAAAACTTGTAAGTTATAGTTGAATGCAGCAGAAAAATTCCAACGGAGGAAGAAAAATTAGGCGTTGAATAGCTCTTCATAAGGAAGATTCCTTGGTTAGAAAAAGTATTCCCATATGTGAGTTGAAAATACTAGAAGGTTTAACTTGTAGGTGAATTGTTTGGCATGGAAAATTCCAGAACAATCATGACGGTTGAAATTGACAGAAAAAGTCCAGCGGTGGAACGAGCTAAGTTTTCTACAGACAGTGGGTTATTTAAAGATGTCCCACGTTGTGAGCATTTATCTCAGTTAATAAGCATAAGAAATGCTACTTCATGTTAAGATTAGCTTAGATAGACAAAGCCCAACCTCGAAAATCCCGCGAAGATGGCTATTGCCCACATTTAGATGTATCTCACTGTGTGTAAATGATGGATAAAAAGCATGTAGCTATTTAAAAGCAATTAAAAAGAGTTGAAGAACGTTGAAGTAGTACTTAGCTCATTTCTGATGAACGGTGATTCTAGCTGACCGTTAGTTACGATCTGGACATGGCGTCCAAATTTAAAAGTTTGTCTCTCGAAGAGAGGAGACGAGCTCTAGGTAAGCTCCGACTGGGAGTCTTGACGACTGTAGCACAAGTGAGGCCAGCTCAACGAAGCGCGGAGAGACCAGGGAAGGGAAAAGCGTGGGGGTAGGAGACAAAGGAATATACATAAGAATAACCAACATTGTAAAAATTAATTCTTTTGATGAAATGGTCTTCAAGGAGTTGATAGTAGGCGTCACTAGCGAAGCCTGGTGGATGAGAAAGTAGACGAAGTCCTCTTGATCACGGAGATGATAGCTGGAGATAGCGACGAATCTGGTGGCCAGATTGGTAAGGAAGTCCTCTTGTACAGAGAAAAATTGAGGAACTTCAGAGATTCGCTGCTAGATGACGCTAGGTGGGTCATGGAAGATATATATCTAGAACAGACTCACAGCAGTATAAGCAAAGTATACCAACAAAAGGAAATCAGGAGATCACTGTTGGTGTTTGCGAAAAAAAAGGAAGGAATGAAATAAAGCAAAGAGAAGCAAAGGCTTACTCTGTCTTACCGTGTATTCCAAAGAATACACCACCCTTATCAAACTTTTGGCAAATTTGCCTCTCTCTATAGCTACTGGTACTGCCGAACGGAGTTCGAGTTGGTTGAAAACACACTTAAGAAATTCTACTTGTGAAATCAGACTCAACGGTCTAGAATTGTTATCGATACATATATCACTGGCGATGAAGTGATAAACCGATTTCGTAATGTTTCAAGAAACGTTGCCTTTATATTATAGTGTAAGTTGTAAATCAAAATATTAATGTTAATTCTTTCCATGTAAACACTATCAAGTAAGCAAGATTATTTTATTGATAAAACTTAATATAGCCCACTGTAAGATGGTCTTAGTTGCGTTTGACATTAACCAAACATAAAACATCACAACAAATTGGTTGAAAGAGTGATGCCAGATAGCCTTAAAAGTCATCATTTTGCATCAAATTATA
This sequence comes from Meconema thalassinum, assembly GCA_946902985.2. Lineage (NCBI taxonomy): Eukaryota > Metazoa > Arthropoda > Insecta > Orthoptera > Tettigoniidae > Meconema > Meconema thalassinum. The sequence goes on along the minus strand of OX336395.1, from coordinate 227,566,179 downwards.
TAAAAGTTTCCCGGGGAGAAGCCCGGACCCCCTATTCTTGGGGCCTATACCATGCCCCTAACCCCCGTTTGGGCACCCCCCAAAATAAAGCTTTATATACGTCCTTGAGAGAAGATCTCGCCTCTTGGGACGACGCTGAAACTGTTGCGAGCAGCCGACATCGCTGGAGAAGCCACACTAATGTTGGTTACAAACATCGCCAATTGTGTCGATATCAATTGACACCTACCAATTCCCATTTCGCTACCCTCGCTAGCTCATTACCAGTCTAGCAAATATGACACTCCACTTGTAATCTGTAAAAAACTTGGAGATGTGGTGCTATCGATAGAGTACGGAACACTCTAGAGCTCGAAATGGAGGTCTTGCATAACATCAAAAAGACTTGGGCCATCCCATTCGCATTGATGAATATAAACTCCTTCAGATCATCGTACCCGGTTCAGCCGGTGGTGACGCGCACTTCACACATTTACCAAACATGTTCAATAATATGTACTTACAGTGCTGATAATGTCCTCCCTCTCTTGTAACACACACCTGACATCTTCTGATGAAAGAATGTCTGTTAACTCTTTTATTATTTACGGAGCCTGTTTCCTTGAATCGTTTAGCGAGCCTCCTAATTGTACTGGCATTAGGCACAGGTCTTACTGGAAACTTGATTCGAAATTTTCGTCTTGTTTCAGAACAAGATTTTCTGCTTTTCGTATATTATTGAGAAATGTACACTCAAGTTTGAGCATTAGATTAATTTCACATTTCAATCTTTGCTATAGTCTGTAATTGTCCTGGTTCTTTTCGTGCATGTTATGATATGGTATCTACTACACTTCTGCCCGCACAATATACACTAGCATTCTTCGTCTGGCTCGTGGAACTTCTTGTTTTTATTGTGGTGAAACCCATGAATGGAGAGCCGTGTTGTAACGTGACGCTTCGTGTTGCATTCTTTGGTCCATCTGTCGTCCATCATCGCTGGAATATTGATATACACACGTTCACGCAATGTGAATTGGTGTCTAGGCATGGCCAACAATCACAGTAATCACAATACTCACTAAACGTGCAACACTAACGTCTAAACTTTGCAGATACACGCCCATATGAATGACAAAACACGTGTGTGAACTAACGATATGAGTCAGCGGAGCGCGCTAAACCAACGGCTGAACCGCAAACGCGCGCCCGCGATCTGCGCTAGTCACAGCCGTCTTAGTTTGCCGTGTTTATCGAGGCGCACATAGATAATGACCCTGTAGAAGATGGAGAGGCAGAACGCTAAAGTACCTACGCAAATGGTTTGGAATCAACTCTCGAGTCGTTAGAAATAAGCAAATAATCGCCCTGATGACAGCGAACATCCATCATTGAAGAGAATTTCAGATTAATATTAATAAGAGTTATGAGTGTTGCGTTTTTTTAATTAAATAGTTTTATTTAGATATGGCACAAGAAGCTTAATGTTCGAGATATTTTTTCTTTTTAGTCGGTTTACCCTCCATGTTGTTTTTTCTATCGGACTCAGCGAGGGATCCCGCCATTACCGCCGCCATGGCAGTGTCATGGAGCTTGAAACATCGGGTCGAGGGATACAACTGGGGATGAGGGGATAGCACCTCGCCCAGGCAGCCTCACCTGCAAAACGAACAGGGGCCTCATAAGGGATGGGAAGATTGGAAGGGATAGGCAAGGAGGCAGCCGTGGCCTTACGTTAGGTAACATCCCAGCATTTGCCTGGAGACGAAGTGGGAAACCACGGAAAACCACTTCGAGTATGGCTGAGGTGGGGATCGAACCCCCTCGACTCATTTGGACCATCCGAGGCTGTGTAGATACCGTTCCAGTCCTCATGCCACTTTTCAAATTTCATGGCAGAGCTAAGCACGCTGACCACTACACCTTGGAGGTGACCTATAAGTAAATTATACATTTTAGTTTATCCTTCTTCGCAGGGTGACCAAAGTCGTGTATTGCCGATTGTTTAACAAAATACAGTGACAACGCGCCGATATGCTCCTTTCTATCAAAAGTAAACTGCACTAATGGAAGAAACGATCTGCGCTCCAGATCTGTCTTGAGATATTATTGACTTTGTCTTGCAATCACCAAGATCTTTCACGAACCGACATCGTATAACTCGGTGTGCATTGGATATTCACCGACAGGAATCGAACCCACAAAATGAGGCCTCGGATTCACCGAGGAAGCCTCTGAAACATGGTCGCCCTATAAATAGCAGTTATCAGCTCGAAAATACGTTATATCACAGCTGATAAAGTTAGTAAGCTCTGTGTGTGGAAAACAATGAGTAATGTCTTAAGTAACGGATCAGGGGTGTCCATGCTATTATCAAGTGGGTTTGGACTGCAGATGCCTCTCCTCGGCGGCTTCGATGAAGTAGTTGCTAGCATGCTGAGTTTCTATGCCCAAGATCCCGGGTTCAAACCCAGACGAAGTCGTTGGATTTTTTAAGAGCGTTAGAAATCCCTCAGTATGCCTTCCTTCGGAGGGGTAGTAAAGCCGACGGGCCCATGTCGTAGATTTATGGCATGTAAAAGAACATTCCACTAATTACACCTGTGTGAGCTAAATTATAGGCGATGCTAAATTTGTAGGTTAGATTTGATTAACGCTCTATTAACTTTGAATGTTCGTCACCTGGTGCCGATTGCGGTGGCATCTAGTAGTTAAGTTCACAGCTAGGTTTTGTTGACGATGGCGTTCGGTAGCAAAAATAGGAGCTACTTGAAATTGATCGTTTGCAATCCTTACCTGAATTACAGACAACACACACTAATACAGCCATCACAATTAACACCGGTTATCAGACTGATTCTACACACACCCAAAGTACACGAGGCTACATGACCGCTTTCTCGCAGCCCATAAACTGAGGAACCAACCATGGTTCATACTTATAATCATTTCTACAGAAAAGGAATCTGTTGACATCAAATATAGATTTAGGTATTAAGAAGTCTCTTCTGAAAGCCTTTGTCTGGTGCGTGGCGCTCTATGGAAGTTAAACTTGGACTGTTGGTGCAGCTGCAAGGAGGAGAATAGAAGCGTTTGAAATGTGGTGTTACAGAAGAATGATCAGTAGAGAGAGTAACAAGTGAAGAGCAGAGATAGGTTGGTAGGACACATACTAAGACACCCAGGAATAGAAAACTTAGGTATGGAAAGAAGGGTCAAGGACAAGAACTGTAAGGTGTGGTAGCTGTGTAGAGATGAAACGATTAGCTCAGGACAGGGAGGAATGGAGTGCTGCATTAAACCAGTCAAAAGACTGATGACTCAAACAACAACAACAACAACATATAACCACTATAAATAAAGTGTTGTTCCAGTTCGTGCAAGGAATTTAACAGACTTACTGAAAACCTTAGCTCTGATCGCAAGAAAAGGCAACATCAGGCTGTTCATCTTCTTTTTAAAGACAGCGATTGTGCTGATAAGGATATTAGGATGATGATGGTGATAATTGTTGTTTTAAGGGGTCTAACATCTAGGTTATCGGCCCCTAATGGTTTGGGTGATAGTGAAAGATGAGATGAGAATGAAAACTATAACTACCGGTAATACTCACTACAGACTTACATACTAGAAGAAGAAATGGTAAACAAATAAGGACAGGAAGAAAAGAAATGCCCTCAACCTTCGTAGAATGAGGATTGAGGGACTTGGAAGGAAGGAGAGCCATGAAAGGCAGATAGGAAACGGGAAAGAGGAGAGGGCCCGCCCCAAGATCAGAGGGAAAAGGGGACAGAACGGACACAGCTCAGGAATCCCCAGGATCGCCAATTCCCGAACTCACCAGCCGTGAGCCCTTGAGGGTGTAGCATAATCCAGTGTGCACTAGAAGTAGTGGGGCTACACACACCCTGCCTCCTTGAGGGCCTTGAGCAGAAGGCAGGAGATACTGTGAGCAGCTCAGGGCGTAATAATATCCAGGGTGCACCAGAAGTAGTGGGGCTACACACACCCTGCCTCCTTGAGGGCCTTGAGCAGAATGCAGTAGATACTGTGAGCCCTTGAGGGTGTAGCACTATCCAGGGTGCACTAGAAGTAGTGGGGCTACACACACCCTGCCTCCTTGAGGGCCTTGAGCAGAAGGCAGGAGATACTGTGAGCAGCTCAGGGCGTAGCAATATCCAGGGTGCACCAGAAGTAGTGGGGCTACACACACCCTGCCTCCTTGACGGCCTTGAGCAGAATGCAGTAGATACTGTGAGCCCTTGAGGGTGTAGCACAATCCAGTGTGCACTAGAAGTAGTGGGGCTACACACACCCTGCCTCCTTGAGGGCCTTGAGCAGAAGGCAGGAGATAATGTGAGCAGCTCAGGGCGTAGCAATATCCAGGGTACACCAGAAGTAGTGGGGCTACACTCACTCTGCCTCCTTGAGGGCCTTGAGCAGAATGCAGTAGATACTGTGAGCCCTTGAGGGTGTAGCACTATCCAGGGTGCACTAGAAGTAGTGGGGCTACACACACCCTGCCTCCTTGAGGGCCTTGAGCAGAAGGCAGGAGATACTGTGAGCAGCTGAGGGCGTAGCAATATCCAGGGTGCACCAGAAGTAGTGGGGCTACACACACCCTGCCTCCTTGAGGGCCTTGAGCAGAAGGCAGGAGATGCTGTGAGCCCCTGTGGGCGTAGAATTATTCAGGCTGCACCAGAAGTGGTGGGGCTACATACACCCTGCCTCATTGAGGGCCTTGAGCAGGAGGCAGAAGATACTGTGAGCCCCTGAGGGCGTAGCACTATCCAGGGTGCACCAGATGTGGTGGGGCTACACACACCCTGTCTCCTTGAGGGCCTTGTGCAGAATGCAGGAGATAACATCAAAATAAAAAGAAGGCTGACCCCTTGCAGAATGAGGGTATCAGGAAATATGAGACAAGGGCCAATTAAGGCGGAAAAGGGAGAGACTCCCTAGGCCTCGGATACCCTAATACCGTCGGGGTCAGAAGAGAACAAAGTTGACCAAGAGAGGTCGACAGGAAAGGAGACAGAGAGGAGCCCGGCATAAGTAAGTGGAAGCTATGCCGGACTCAGCTGGGATCCCGTGGTCGCCAACCCACGTCCCACTAGATATGAGCCCCTGGGGGAAAGGAGATTAGGGAGACCTCAGCTGGTGTGTAGTAGAGCAAAGGAAATGCCGTTTGACTGATAGACGTTCTAGAGCAGGCCTGTCCAGCCATGCAACTGGTGGTTGTGGTGCCACGGTTTGCCACGTCACTCTCTCCGTGGCAGACTAAGCCCCCGCTCCACCGCCACTCCCGCCATTTTCTCCTCTCACTACCTCCTTTTCTCGCTAGAGAAGAGATGACGGACTCCCCCCGCAGTTAATGATTTACCAAAGTCAGGTGAAGGGAAAATATTTACAATATTTACAATATTTTCCCTCACTAAATTCATTTAAGTTGGAAGATCCTAACGTTGGCGACTATTGTCGTGCTCTTGTAAAGTTGCAAGGTTAATTTCAGGACCGTTTTCAAGAAATTAAATATGTCGAACCTCATTTAGACGTTTACATGACTCCATTTTATGTACCACTTGACAAAGTTTCCAACTCATTGAAAGTTGAGCTCGTAAAGCTTCGTTATGATTCAATAGGACAGGTTTTATCATTTTAACGGCTATATTATCAATTTCTACAAATTTCTACGTTTGTGAGCAGCAATTTTCATTAATGAATTTGAACAAATCTAAGTCGAGGTCAACATTAACAGAAGCGTCACTTGAAGCTATTCTCAGAATTTACTCTGCAAACGCAATGCAACCTAATATTGCAAATCTAGTTGCATTGAAATCGAAAACATGAATTAATACGTAAATATGTGACCTGTTGATAGTTGTAAATAGTTTTATAACGTAATAAAGCAGGCAGTACGATTCAAATGATTTGTTGTAGCTACTGATTATAAATTGGTTACTAATGCGCTTTTCACCTTCGAAATCGGCAGGCAGGAAGGAAACTGAAAGTCGTTTGGGAGGGCTCAGAGCTGGAGCATTATTTTACTCCCAAATACCTTGGAGTTGCCCTAGATAGATCGTTAACTTTTCGGCGGCACTGCCGTATTACTAAACAGAAGGTGGCAGCCCGAAATAACACCATTCGGAAGCTCATTGGTAATAATTAGGGTGCCCAACCCCAGGTGCTCCGTACTTCTGCAATGGCACTCTGTTTCTCCACCGGTGAACATGCCTGCCCTGTATGGCAGAAATCAGCCCATGCAAAATAAGTTGTCGTAGTTCTTAATGATACTGCAAAGCTTATTACAGGATGCCTGAAACCGACTCCCGTCGACAAGCTGTACTACATGGCAGGCATTGCTCCCCCTGAAATACGTCGGGAAGTAGCCGCAATGCCGAAAGAAAGGAAGAAAGTGGAAAAAAGTGAGCTACACCCCGCTTCACGGATATACTCCTCCAAGACATGCATTGAAATCTAGGAAGAGCTTTTAACAGTCAACATCTCCACTTAACACATCCTCCAACAAAGCCAGAGAAGAACTGTGGGCAGCCAAAATCAATCATCTTCCAACAGATGTAACACCAGCAGAATGCTTACCAGCCGGACACAACTTGGACTGGACCACTTGGAAAACACTAAACAGATTACGAGCAGGTGTTGGCAAAACTAAGGATAACCTAATGAAATTGGGATACATACAAGATTCGACAATGTCAGTGCTTATGCTGCCCTGTTCTTGCAGTGAAGAGGAGTTGGTTGAGGCACAAGAAAATGCTATAGCAGTTGGTCGTTTCTGGACAAAGACAGTTTGATTATATTGTGTGTGTGTATATATGTATAGTTCCATGTTTTTCCTTTGCTTTTGTATGTACAATATTATTTATCTGCCTCTGATTCGAGTAAATGAAACTAATGTCCCATTCAACGCCACCCGTCCTTCCGCCAGCTCCCTAGCGCAACATCTTCCTCGCTTGCAGCCAAGCCTCGACCCCACCTTCCCCACACAACCCCCGATCCACGAAGGAAATGCATTTTTCCCTGGACAGGCCTGTTCTACAGGGTGAACGCAAAGTCCCATTATCCCCTAACGCGTGAACTTTGAGGTAGTATGACTATTCATTATTATAACACTAGTATCAAGAGGTTACAAACTAACACACACACAGACACACACGCAGATTTTCACTATTATAATATATATAGGGATATAGTGTACCCGACACCTAGTTGAGGCTATCGGCTACGCCAGCAGACATTGAGCCGTAGTTGAGGTTTTGAGAAGAGTTAAGGAAAGATAGCGCTCAGATCGAGTCAAGAGGAATGTCAGGATGACGTAGTAGGTCTAGGATTTAGAAGGCACTGACATCTGTAAGCAGATGGAATTATGGATGGAATTATGAAGCTTTATTAATGATCTATATGGAATATGGTATTTAAACATCTTAGAAGAGGAGATATAACATGCATTATATGTGGTAATAATTTGAAGGAAGTCAGATAACCCTTAAGTTATTTTATAACTTAATAGCCGAGATGATGTGGGTTCGAGATTGTATTTGTGACGCAAGACCACGGTAGTGGGGAGGACGTCACGTGACCGCACCAAGCAGGTAAGGGTCGAGCCAGTGCAGAAACTGTCAGTTGCGCTCTGTGAGCCAAGCAGGAGAGTCAAGCTGAGTAACACACGCCAAGCGCATGGTATAGATCGCGTCGCGAACAGAAACTGTCACGGAAAGTGAAGGCGACAGTTTCAGCTTCACCGAGCAGCGAACAGAAACTGTCACGGAAAGTGCAGGGGACAGTTTCAGCTTCTCCGAGCGGCAAGCGACAAGTAGGTCAGTGGTCCGGTCGAACACCCGCAGCAGACAAGCATAGGAGGCCGGGGTTCCTTAAAACAGCATTGCGAGTAGTTGGAGAACTTTATTCCAAGCTGCTTTTCAACGCAGAACGGCATGATTATTATAGCATTGCAGTAGAGCCGTGCGGGTTAATTCCAACATTATAAGCAAACATTGTAACCGAAGCTGAACTTCATCACTACGTTGAGTTGGAACGTTTATTCAGCATTTGAGTTATAAATACAAAATAGTTATGAGATACTGCAACTTTGAACTTCGAATGAACATAGTTTTTATTAATGACATTACGACTATGCATTTCATAACGCAGTCCAAGTAACATTAACAATTTCAAGCAAACGGAATATTGTAAGCATATGCACTTAGGAACATTAGCTCGTGCATTAATGCAAGTCATTCTTAAGAAGTGTTATGAATTACCGAGTATGAACACAGATACAGGGTGTTTCATAAACTTAGACACTCTGATAAACAATTTTATTTTCTACAAGTAAAATTAAACCGCTGTGGAAATTGAACTTTCAACATTTAAACTGAACATTGTATAGAACAGTGGCGTAACGTAGAAGAGGAATAGGGGGTCCGCTGTTTCTATGAACTTTTTCGTGAGGATTTGGACAATATCCGCTATGGATAACCAGAAGTTTATCATGTCGGAGTAAACGCAGACAGAGACGCGATGGCACCACGGAGCGATGGATTCGATTCCTGACGAGAAGGAGGTCCACCAGCTGATTCACTTGGGATTCGAAGGCAATCGTCATTGCATGGATGGAATGATATTCACGCCGATCTTTCGAGAAATTCATTACATATGGAAAATCGACGATCTTTGAAATTTAATAACAGCTGATTATGAGAAGGTACTGTAAGAGTTATAACTACCTGATACGATTATTTTCATGAATACTGGGCACACATGTATATTTTTCTAATAGGAGTGATACGATTGTTTAAGACATGGCTTTGACTTTATATGTTTCGAAATTTTGCTAGAATATGGCGTGACCATATGATATGGCAGGCATCATTATACGAAATTCTCACCATTGGTTGGCTTTATTAAGCAGATGTTTGGTCTTTTAGACATTTTTCCAGTAAGGATATTTTTCATGAATAGTTTTTTTTGTGTAACAAGTATTTCGAACTCGTGATCTGCAATTGATTATCTAAAATTACTTCGTCAGTTCATTGCATACTAGCGAGTGTGTATTATTCATCAGTAGGGATTTTTTCCATTGGATTGTTTGGAGATATTAAGATGTTATTCACTTTAGTGAATGAATATCGCTTTTATATGACAACTAGAGACTTGTTGATTCCTATCTGGTACATTCACTCATTATAGTCTTCGAGATGGGGTCTTTCGTATTTATACGATTGTATGGTGGTTACTCATCTTACCCATCGCTTAGGGCACTATCATGGTAGTCGACGGGGCGAGGTCTTTCGTATTTATACGATTGTACGGTGGTTACTCATCTTACTTGCCATTGAGGGACTCATTTTTATCATCCGAGTGTACATGAGATTGTAAGTGAATCAAACAAGGAACTACTAGGCACATATCAGTCGAACTTTTGTTAAATAAAGTAGAGATAAATGTCATCAGGGTTACATTTGTAATTCTTGTTTGCCAATCCAATATTTTGTTGCTATACTCTTTTGAGAGTAATTTCAGTTTAACAGCTGGTACAGCTGATGCTTTTGATGATTTTTATAATTGTGTTTGATACTTTTGAGAAGGATTTAAAGTAATTGAATCTTGTAAGATGAATCATTAATGGTCAGATTTATTTTAAGGCAGATCAGTATTGCAGATTTTGATATGAGAGATTATAGCACATTGGTGTTTTTCTGTGATGTGAATTATGAGAATTGTAAGAGAATTTATGCTATTTGAAAGCAAATCTTGAATTACTAAGGTAATATTTTTCCAATTGTTTAAGAAGTTGTCTAGATGTGATCAGATTAATTACAGTTATTGGAGATTGTGTGCGTTGATAATTTGAAGCCAGTTATATATTTTTTGTAGATCATGCAGCATGGTTAAGTGAAGTTTGTGATAGGCATTTTGTGGAAGTTGCCAAGTGATAGTTGCAATGTTGCTAATGCATTTTGAAGCAGACATGAGGTTGTCGAACCCAGTCTAGCGTAATTGTTGAGATTCATGCTGTATGTGCTGAATATTTATGGAGTTTTTGTGGAATAATTGTGGTATTCAAATGTGATATTTGAAGAAGTGCGGATATATAATGTCGTTGTGCATAGTCAGATCCAACGTGATGTCGTGAAGGCAATAATATTTTTGGCATGAAAATTAAATACGAGATATAACTTGGAAGTGATAAACTGTAAGACAACGTTCTATAACCATATTAAACAATTTGTTAGGAAATTAAACAAATAAATAAAGTTGATAAGACAAGATTTTCTGAGAATAATAATTAATGAAATAATAATCTGAAATTTAAGCATATTAATGATCTGACCTAATGAAATAAAAATCAGAATGACTAGATGAAATAATAAGAATCTAAATAACCAGAAGAATTAAATTTAAATAAATTGATAAATTAAATTTTGGAATAAATCAATGAATTAAATAAATGGATGAATTAAAGATTGGATGAATAAACTGGTTTAAATAAATTAATAGATGATTGGATAGATGATGAATAACTGAATTAGAAGGTGATAATTAATTAAAGAAGCTGATGATTAATGAATTTATATGGAATTAAAATAAATTTAATTGAAATATAATTTGAGGAATTGCAACTTGAGTTGAGGAATTAAACAATTTGTATTGATGCTTTAAGACGATTCAATCTGAGGAAGATGATAAAATAAGATTGTGTGAATAATTAGAAAGCATAATGAAGTGATGATAATAATTTTCATTTAAATGATTTAATGGTGATGAATTAATGATTCTGACAGGAATATGTTGAATTTTGAAATGAGAATTAATGTGAGAAATATTTAATTTTGATGATGATGATAATGATGACCAATGAGAAGTGAATTTTCTGTAATTCACAAACAAGTAATTATGAATGACAATGTAAATAGTGTAAATTAATTATTCGATATTTAGGAGCATTTGACTAACATGTTCAACATTTAAATTATGCCATGCAAGCCATAAAATACGTGATATTTAAAGTATGTGATTATTATATGTGTATGTTTAGACAGATTAATAACTTTTTCAAATCCACATTTATGATGTTAAATTAAAGAGAAATTAGGTCTCAGGTATCACAAATGTCAGTGACGAAAGACATAGTGCTACAGTGATCCTGAGAACCCAAGAGAACTTTAGAGATTTTTCTGTTTTATGTGGATGAAATCTTTTGATTAGGAAAAGAGATGGTTCGATTTTTGGACAATGACAATTTAACGTTGGCATTCGACCATACTCTCAGGTAGGAAGTATATTTAAAATGTCTGTCTGACTATCAAAGTGAAATAAATTTGTTTTTATCTTAGTTGCGATCTGATGATGGTGTGATTTTCCTTTTTCTTTCCTTGTTTTGAGTAAGGCTTAACCAGGAAAGGAGGTGGTTTGCTAGGAATTCAGTTGATGGCGCCCATTTATATTTGCATTATTTTTATTAAACTTAAGCCCGTTACGACCCTAGAGATACTTTGTCTCGTGTTACCCAACTGCTTTTTCGATAACTCAGCTGAATCTCCGACACATTCCTTATTTGACTAGAGGTTCATTTAACTCCGCTCTGTGCTGGAACTCCAGGAATGCGATGTAATAGCAGATGGGTCATCGCATCCCCAGGACGAACGGGTACAGAGAGAGAGGGAGAATTGGCTTTACCCACCTGTGGGGCTTCGATTTTGTTTATTCTATGAAATCACATCAGATTTAGATTACTGAGAGATTGATCTCAAGTTCATTTAATTGTGTTACAAAATTTATTAAACTTAGTCAGACAATATACTTGTGTGCCCATTCCAGTGTTCATGTTAATCGTATTAGTATTATATCATGTTAGTTATAAGTCATTTTTTCCTATACCCAAGTGAATGCAGGAATTGAGACATTGTGATGTGTTGTTGTCTAACGTCTCTGAATTAAACGTCTATTGAAAATATAATTATGTTGCCGGAAGATTTAGCTAAGGTGTTAGGAGAGTTGCAGAGTGGTATGTCTGGTATTGCAGAAACTATTTCTAAAATGGAAACGGAAGTTAAAGAACAGATAAATAGTTCAGAAGCTAGGTTAGAAGCTAGATGTAAAGAAAATGTGCAAGCATTACAAACTAGTAATGAAGAAAATTTAAAAGCTAGTGAAGCTAACTTGAAAGATAGTTTTAAATCATTAGAAGAAAGATTACAGTCAACTAGTGAGGATAATTTAAAGTCATTAGAGACCAGATTACAGTCAACTAGTGAAGATAATTTAGTCATTAGAGACTAGATTACAGACTAGTTATGAAGAAAATTTAAAATTATTACAGTCAAATAGTAAAGATGAGTTGATGTCATTGGAAACTAGATTACAGACTAGTACTGAAAGTCATTTGAAAGCTAGTGAAGCTAACTTAAAGGATAGTTTTAAAACACTAGAAGAGAAATTACAAGCTCGTAGTGAAGAAACTAACAGAGTTAGAGAACAAGTTAACTAGATTGGAGAATAGATTAACTTTAAAGAATAATGAAATGCTTAAGACTTTACAGTTAGATATAATTGCAGTAAATATGAAAGGAGAGGAAAATGTTCAAATATTAAGAAAGAATATTATTGAATTAGAAAGTAGGGGAGAAGAAAACATTCTTACTTTAAGAACAGACGTTATGTCTATACAGAAAGACATTAAATCGGATGTATCGAAGTTGAGATTCGACATCGATGGTTTAGTGGCAGATGTAGGCAAAATTCAAGAGTGGTCTACCGAAGTATCTTTCGAGACTAAAATCAAAGGTCTAGAAATGAATCTAGGTAATGAGATTAAGGATTTAAAGTCAGTAATTGGGACCATTAAAGAGGATGTCTTAGGAGAGGTCAATTCTAATTTAAAATCATTAGAGAATCAATTGCAGAAAGATATTAGGAATATGGACGATGATATAGAGCAAAAGGTTAATGAAAACTTAGCTTTATTCAAAAATAGAGTCGGTGCAATCGTGGAAGAACGGTATAGTGAGGTCGATGCCGAAGCAAAAGAAAAACGTGCAGGATTAGACGAGAAATTAATCGCAGGTATGGCGAACTTAGAAGCGAGGTTTACGGAGAACAAGGAAGCGATGAAGATAGATTCAACTCTATTTAGGACAGATGTTGATCTGTTAAAGGAACAAGTCGCGTCAGTAAAGAATACATGCGAAGACAAGATTGACAAGTTGAAAAACGATTTAGACGAGAGTAATAAAACGCAGAATGTTACGTCGCTAGATGAGTTGAAGACTCAGGTCAAGACCGTAGAGAAATTGGCAGAAGATAGGATAACTAAACTAGAATCTATGATTAACAGTATCGCAAGTCAGAATATTACATCAGAGGAAATATCGATGAATCAGACAGCGATAGACCGCAGTATGGTTAATCAAGAAGTTAGCATGGGAGAAGACCGTCAAACGCAACCGAATGTGACATTCGAAAGGGCAAGTTCAACCCCTCAGGATAATCCGAGTTCGAATAGGAGTACGTTGGGTACAATTGAACGATACTCAGGTCCAGTTACCATTATCAGAAATCTGGATGGCAAGCCGAGGAAGTTTTCTGGAAATACGGGGGTCACACCAGTCGAATTTCTGCGAGATATTCGAGACTACATGGCGGAACATAAGAGTAGCCAAAGAAAGAGAGCTAAGGATAGTCGAACGCGCCTTAGACGGGTCTGCGCTTACTTGGTTTAGAGCATTCAGAAGCAATTTTGCGAATATGGAGCAATTTGCAATGGCATTCTTGAGGAGATTTTGGAGTGCAGAGGATCAACTGAACGTGAGAGCAGAAATGTACTCGAAGCGTTATTCTACGTCACATCCGACGCATTATGCCAATTATTTTACGTCACAGCTGGCTAAATTGCAATTTCTGATTCCTCCATTGCCAGAAGAAGAGCTTTTGCAAGCTATAGCGAGGCAGTTACCGATTGAGGTACAACGATCACTCATAGCGTCGGGAGCAAATACACTTGAGCACTATGACGACATTTTACGGCGATTGGACTATACAAGCGCTCAAGTTACGCCTAGAAATACAAGGAACGACAATAGGAACACGCAAGAAGTGAATGCGGTAGTCGTTGATAACGCAGCTCAAACGGACAGAAGAGATTCCTGGGAAAACAGAAGGAACGAAGGAAATCGAGGAAACATCCGTAACGTTCGTGGAAATGATCGGTATAGAGGACCATATGAGAGGCCATACGATCAGGAAGCAAGAGATAGCCGATATAGAAATTATAACCAGAATTCCAGATATCAAGATCGGAATCGATACAACAATAGATATCGTGGTACAAATAACTGGAGCCAAGGTCAACAGTATAATCGGAACGACAGGCAGGATGGCCGAAGAAGCGATCCTAATGAAGGACGAGATAATCGTGAATACGAGAGATCGAGGCAAGAAAATTGACAGCCTAGTACACCACTCGAGGAGACAGTCAGAGATGTCAATCGAGCAAGCACGAGTAGTGAAGGAAGAAACAGACATCAAAGTAATACAGAATCAAGATGCTAATCATTGGAAGTCAATCATCATTGTTGAGAGTCAGAAAGTACCATCATGCTGATTAAGAGAATTGTAGAGCTATCGTGTACATGTGTTATATATAGAATGCCTGAGAGAGTATTTTTTTTCTCAATCCTGATTTAAAAAAAGGAGATGTACGGGAGAGATATACCCGATACCTAGTTGAGGCTATCGGCTACGCCAGCAGACATTGAGCCGTAGTTGAGGTTTTGAGAAGAGTTAAGGAAAGATAGCGCTCAGATCGAGTCAAGAGGAATGTCAGGATGACGTAGTAGGTCTAGGATTTAGAAGGCACTGGCATCTGTAAGCAGATGGAATTATGGATGGAATTATGAAGCTTTATTAATGATCTATATGGAATATGGTATTTAAACATCTTAGAAGAGGAGATATAACATGCATTATATGTGGTAATAATTTGAAGGAAGTCAGATAACCCTTAAGTTATTTTATAACTTAATAGCCGAGATGATGGGGGTTCGAGATTGTATTTGTGACGCAAGACCACGGTAGTGGGGAGGACGTCACGTGACCGCACCAAGCAGGTAAGGGTCGAGCCAGTGCAGAAACTGTCAGTTGCGCTCTGTGAGCCAAGCAGGAGAGTCAAGCTGAGTAACACACGCCAAGCGCATGGTATAGATCGCGTCGCGAACAGAAACTGTCACGGAAAGTGAAGGCGACAGTTTCAGCTTCACCGAGCAGCGAACAGAAACTGTCACGGAAAGTGCAGGGGACAGTTTCAGCTTCTCCGAGCGGCAAGCGACAAGTAGGTCAGTGGGCCGGTCGAACACCCGCAGCAGACAAGCATAGGAGGCCGGGGTTCCTTAAAACAGCATTGCGAGTAGTTGGAGAACTTAATTCCAAGCTGATTTTCAACGCAGAACGGCATGATTATTATAGCATTGCAGTAGAGCCGTGCGGGTTAATTCCAACATTATAAGCAAACATTATAACCGAAGCTGAACTTCATCACTACGTTGAGCTGGAACGTTTATTCAGCATTTGAGTTATAAATACAAAATAGTTATGAGATACTGCAACTTTGAACTTCTAATGAACATAGTTTTTCTTAATGACATTACGACTATGCATTTCATAACGCAGTCCAAGTAACATTAACAATTTCAAGCAAACGGAATGTTGTAAGCATATGCACTTAGGAACATTAGCTCGTGCATTAATGCAAGTCATTCTTAAGAAGTGTTATGAATTACCGAGTATGAACACAGATACAGGGTGTTTCATAAACTTAGACAATCTGATAAACAATTTTATTTTCTACAAGTAAAATTAAACCGCTGTGGAAATTGAACTTTCAACACTTAAACTGAACATTGTATAGAACAGTGGCGTAACGTAGAAGAGGAATAGGGGGTCCGCTGTTTCTATGAACTTTTTCGTGAGGATTTGGACAATATCCGCTATGGATAACCAGAAGTTTATCATGTCGGAGTAAACGCAGACAGAGACGCGATGGCACCACGGAGCGATGGATTCGATTCCTGACGAGAAGGAGGTCCACCAGCTGATTCACTTGGGATTCGAAGGCAATCGTCATTGCATGGATGGAATGATATTCACGCCGATCTTTCGAGAAATTCATTACATAGGGAAAATCGACGATCTTTGAAATTTAATAACAGCTGATTATGAGAAGGTACTGTAAGAGTTATAACTACCTGATACGATTATTTTCATGAATACTGGGCACACATGTATATTTTTCTAATAGGAGTGATACGATTGTTTAAGACATGGCTTTGACTTTATATGTTTCGAAATTTTGCTAGAATATGGCGTGACCATATGATATGGCAGGCATCATTATACGAAATTCTCACCATTGGTTGGCTTTATTAAGCAGATGTTTGGTATTTTAGACATTTTTCCAGTAAGGATATTTTTCATGAATAGTTTTTTTGTGTAACGAGTATTTCGAACTCGTGATCTGCAATTGATTATCTAAAATTACTTCGTCAGTTCATTGCATACTAGCGAGTGTGTATTATTCATCAGTAGGGATTTTTTCCATTGGATTGTTTGGAGATATTAAGATGTTATTCACTTTAGTGAATGAATATCGCTTTTATATGACAACTAGAGACTTGTTGATTCCTATCTGGTACATTCACTCATTATAGTCTTCGAGATGGGGTCTTTCGTATTTATACGATTGTATGGTGGTTACTCATCTTACCCATCGCTTAGGGCACTATCATGGTAGTCGACGGGGCGAGGTCTTTCGTATTTATACGATTGTACGGTGGTTACTCATCTTACTTGCCATTGAGGGACTCATTTTTATCATCCGAGTGTACATGAGATTGTAAGTGAATCAAACAAGGAACTACTAGTCACATATCAGTCGAACTTTTGTTAAATAAAGTAGAGATAAATGTCATCAGGGTTACATTTGTAATTCTTGTTTGCCAATCCAATATTTTGTTGCTATACTCTTTTGAGAGTAATTTCAGTTTAACAGCTGGTACAGCTGATGCTTTTGATGATTTTTATAATTGTGTTTGATACTTTTGAGAAGGATTTAAAGTAATTGAATCTTGTAAGATGAATCATTAATGGTCAGATTTATTTTAAGGCAGATCAGTATTGCAGATTTTGATATGAGAGATTATAGCACATTGGTGTTTTTCTGTGATGTGAATTATGAGAATTGTAAGAGAATGTATGCTATTTGAAAGCAAATCTTGAATTACTAAGGTAATATTTTTCCAATTGTTTAAGAAGTTGTCTAGATGTGATCAGATTAATTACAGTTATTGGAGATTGTGTGCGTTGATAATTTGAAGCCAGTTATATATTTTTTGTAGATCATGCAGCATGGTTAAGTGAAGTTTGTGATAGGCATTTTGTGGAAGTTGCCAAGTGATAGTTGCAATGTTGCTAATGCATTTTGAAGCAGACATGAGGTTGTCGAACCCAGTCTAGCGTAATTGTTGAGATTCATGCTGTATGTGCTGAATATTTATGAAGTTTTTGTGGAATAATTGTGGTATTCAAATGTGATATTTGAAGAAGTGCGGATATATAATGTCGTTGTGGATAGTCAGATCCAACGTGATGTCGTGAAGGCAATAATATTTTGGCATGAAAATTAAATACGAGATATAACTTGGAAGTGATAAACTGTAAGACAACGTTCTATAACCATATTAAACAATTTGTTAGGAAATTAAACAAATAAATAAAGTTGATAAGACAAGATTTTCTGAGAATAATAATTAATGAAATAATAATCTGAAATTTAAGCATATTAATGATCTGACCTAATGAAATAAAAATCAGAATGACTAGATGAAATAATAAGAATCTAAATAACCAGAAGAATTAAATTTAAATAAATTGATAAATTAAATTTTGGAATAAATCAATGAATTAAATAAATGGATGAATTAAAGATTGGATGAATAAACTGGTTTAAATAAATTAATAGATGATTGGATAGATGATGAATAACTGAATTAGAAGGTGATAATTAATTAAAGAAGCTGATGATTAATGAATTTATATGGAATTAAAATAAATTTAACTGAAATATAATTTGAGGAATTGCAACTTGAGTTGAGGAATTAAACAATTTGTATTGATGATTTAAGACGATTCAATCTGAGGAAGATGATAAAATAAGATTGTGTGAATAAGAAAGCATAATGAAGTGATGATAATAATTTTCATTTAAATGATTTAATGGTGATGAATTAATGATTCTGACAGGAATATGTTGAATTTTGAAATGAGAATTAATGTGAGAAATATTTAATTTTGATGATGATGATAATGATGACCAATGAGAAGTGAATTTTCTGTAATTCACAAACAAGTAATTATGAATGACAATGTAAATAGTGTAAATTAATTATTCGATATTTAGGAGCATTTGACTAACATGTTCAACATTTAAATTATGCCATGCAAGCCATAAAATACGTGATATTTAAAGTATGTGATTATTATATGTGTATGTTTAGACAGATTAATAACTTTTTCAAATCCACATTTATGATGTTAAATTAAAGAGAAATTAGGTCTCAGGTATCACAAATGTCAGTGACGAAAGACATAGTGCTACAGTGATCCTGAGAACCCAAGAGAACTTTAGAGATTTTTCTGTTTTATGTGGATGAAATCTTTTTGATTAGGAAAAGAGATGGTTCGATTTTTGGACAATGACAATTTAACGTTGGCATTCGACCATACTCTCAGGTAGGAAGTATATTTAAAATGTCTGTCTGACTATCAAAGTGAAATAAATTTGTTTTTATCTTAGTTGCGATCTGATGATGGTGTGATTTTCCTTTTTCTTTCCTTGTTTTGAGTAAGGCTTAACCAGGAAAGGAGGTGGTTTGCTAGGAATTCAGTTGATGGCGCCCATTTATATTTGCATTATTTTTATTAAACTTAAGCCCGTTACGACCCTAGAGATACTTTGTCTCGTGTTACCCAACTGCTTTTTCGATAACTCAGCTGAATTTCCGACACATTCCTTATTTGACTAGAGGTTCATTTAACTCCGCTCTGTCCTGGAACTCCAGGAATGCGATGTAATAGCAGATGGGTCATCGCATCCCCAGGACGAACGGGTACAATAGGGATTCCAGAGTCTCTGTGTAGGGGCAGATGACCTCGTAGTTCCGCCCCTTAAGGGGGGAGGTACACCTTTACAGGTCAAGAAATGTCATTTTTCAATTTATTTTTTCCTCGCAGAATAATCTTTTCTCTTTAACATGTTGAAGGAATTTCATAATTATCTCTTTAGGTACCCGAGATATGTCCCATAACGTTTACGCGCGTCACGTAGCTTGTCCTTTTAAACTGTCTGTGACCACACCCACTTGTTATATCAAACAGTTATTGCAAATAATTTGTTGCTGCTCCAATTTCTCGCTCTGTTTCTACTTCTTAGTTGGCATATAGAATCTCCCTGACATTATAGGAACAGGAAGTGACGGTAAAGCTTTGGTTTGTTTATATTTTGCTCATATTCTTTGATTTTGCAGGGAAAATTCAAAGGTGAACCTCGCGTGTATATTCGTTGTGAAAATTTGTGCTAGTAGTAATTCTTCTCCAAGTCATCAACTACAAATATAAAATGGGCAATCAGAAACAGACTTATAAAACAAAGAAGCGAAAATTTAGTGGGAATAGGTTTGTAGCGAAGATTAAACATGACTCTTCTAAGCCACACATCTCCCCTAACCTAGAAAGTGCTTCTGCCAAGAAATTTGGAAGTGAATGTGACAGTGTAACAAACACCAATAACGATGTTAATATTATTTGTGATGTTAATATTATGTTTCGTGAATTACAGAAGTGCCTACGTTGTGTTTGTGGGACCAGTGTACATTTTAGTGTAAATAGTGGTGTAGGCCTAGGTTGTAAAATTGCGGTTGTCTGTGAAAAGTGCAACGAAATTGGCAACTCCAGCTATCTGATATGACATCTAGCGGTAAAAATGAGAAACTTACCAAGTAGGGTACATTTGTCACGTGGTGACTGTTTGTATATGGTTTCTTGTATTGGTAAACAGATCGTGGTAAATTTTTCGTGTCTTTATACATAAGTAATAAGTTTTACTCGTTGATAGAGTGAAAAATGAGTAAAAGCAAAGTGTATTGCTCAGTTTACGGCTGTAAGTCGATGTATAAGAGGGCTGCGGGTATACGTTTTCATCACTTTCCAAAAGATGCAAATAGCAATAGCCGAAATGTGATGATACCTAATAATAATACCTTTCCACCCCGGGAAGGATCTAACACTTGTCGAGGTAGACAGACAGAAGACCTGCGACGTAAAGCCAGCGAAGGTTATTCACTTTAAAAACAGCTGTTACGATGGGCGCGCTGGTAAGATTGAAGTTACTTGAATAATTAATTAAATAATTAATTATTGGCTGCTTGGTAGGGAGAAGGGATGAGTTTAACTTGTATTAAAACTCGTGGGGCGACAGGAATTGCTTGATTTGGATGGTTAAAAGGTGGGTTTGGTGTTGAATATTTGAATGGTAGCGGAATCACTCATTCTACAGTGCCCACGGGGAGGCAAATTAGGCCTATATGACTCGTAGTGGAATAGCTCGAATATCGAAGAACTTAGCGATTACGAGGTGTAGGCTTGGCGGAAAGGCTGGCGGATCATCAGTTTGACATCAATTCACGATACAAGTCGGAGCTTGGAACAGTGGCGTCTGGTTTGCGTGGATGCTAGTCTCGGAATGATAAAAGTAGCACAGCTTCGGTGTGTTATTTATTTGTTTATAGTAGTGGAGTGATAGGGGTTCTGCCCCACTTCAGAACCCCCCTTGCTCTACTACTAAGCCTCAGTCATGTTAAATATCTCTTGAACGCATGGTCCGATTTTGACAAATGAGGTATTGTTGGACTCGGGCTGACGTCCTCTTTGCTATGGACCACTCGTTATATTTTTCAAAATTTTTTTGAAAATTTTTGTTTTCGAAACTATGTGATAGTTTGAAAACCAAACAGGATAGAACGTTGTGCCATGGCTCAAACGAACAGTCTTTATGACCTTTATTTTTTGTAATAAAACTTTTTTATTTTTTATATTTTTTTGAAAACACTCGAATTTTGAAAATCCTATATTTTGGAAACTAGGAACTCTACAAAAAAAATTGTTTAACGTAAATCAATGGTCCCTACCCCCTCTACCCCCAAAATAAATTTCAAGTCTCTAGAATGAAAACCTGCAGTAGTGTGGTAGTGGGAAAGCTGCTCTACTTAGGAAGTTGTGAGCCCCTGCGACCTTGGAATGGAAGGAGCCATGCTAGGAGGGCGTGCTTGGATTCGTTTTTTTCGTCTCGTCGTGCTCTTTACGGGAATGTCGGTGTCGAAAATGTGAAAATCTGGAAACACAGTCTTTTTGGGGTAAAAACGTGATTTTAGACTTTTTGTTATATCTCACGAACCAATAACGCTAGAGGCGTGTTCGACAGGTCCAAGGACTCGGGGTAACGTTCTCTCTCCTATGGACCACTCGTTATAATTTTTAATAAAATTGGAAACTCGATTTTGGGGTAAACACATGTTTTTTGTGATTTTGCCGATATCTCACGAAGCAATAACGCTAGAGGCATGTACGACGGGTCCAAGGATTCGGGCAGACGTTCTCTTTGCTATGAACTACTCGTTGTAATTTTTAAAAAATTTGGAAACGCGATTTTGGGGTAAACACGTGTTTTTTGTGATTTTTGCCGATATCTCACGAACTAATAACGCTAGAGACGTGTACGAGGTGTCCTAGGACTCGGGCTAACGCCCCCTTTCAAATGTGGTAGATATTTTTTTTAAAAAAAGATAATTCACAAAGGGCCTAACGCCGTACATGTTGAAAAAAAATCATTACCGTTACCTGTTTATAATGTTTATAAAGCGTGGTGGTTGAGAGAGACGATACGGCTGGGTATGTGTGTGTTTCAACGAACCTGTCGCTAACCACAAGGACCATGCTTAATAGAACAATCGCTATTTCGGCGGATCGGTGTATGACAGAGCGAGCGTGCGTTTTTCCTGATATTTTACCTTTAACGTGTAAACGGTGATGAGAACTTGATTCTATGTTGGTCGAAGCGAGTATCGAAAACAAACGAGCAGGAGGTGAAGGTCATTTGAGCTTATTGGAAGGCTCCGATCTGACTTGACAACAGGTGCAATGGAAAAAATGACCAAGACGCTTGAAGGTGAAATAATCTGACCATTGTGGTGGCAGGGAAGTGCGAAAGGCGTGCACACATGTGAAACCACAGGCACGCTAAACCAGTGACATTCTGTCTTGCTTCGTACGTGACAAAATGCAAGTCCATGTGACATTTGATCTACCGCAGGTGTTCACCTTGGACGTTATCTGTCCACGTGCATGATAACTGTTAACAAGTCACATTCTGTTTTGCTTCGTACGTGACAAAATGCAAGTTCATGTGAAATTTGATCAGGCACAGGTGTTCGCCTGGGACGTTAGCTGCCCACGTGCACGATAAGAGAATGTTCAAAGCGTGGGAAAAAAAAAGATTATACATGCAATGTGATATATAAAGACACGTCGCTGACATTTCCACTCGCACTTATGTGACTACTTTTGAACACGCTACAGCGTTGTGTGAAACACTTGGCCTTGTTTAACAGTTTTGGTGTTGGTGGAAAATACTTATTCTTGTTGTGAGGTAGGTATATATTTATTTATTTATACATTTATTGATTTATATATAAATACATGCAATTATTTATTGATTAGGTAATTAATGATTTTATTTATTTATTTGTTTGCAGATAACCGGCATACCTTACATGTCAGAGGGAGAAGAAACTATTGCACTTTTGAGCCCACTAGAAGGGAAGAGTAACAAGTCACTGCAAGTAAAGGTGAGATGATTTTTTTTAAACTAACTTGTTTCATTTTTTTTTTGTTTTATGTTTTATTTTATGAAATGTATGTATTAACCTGAATTTAGGTATTTATAGCGGTTTATTTTATTTATTTTTAGAAACTTGGAAAGAATAGCCTTACCGCCGTAGCAGTCGCTGAAAAAAACCAGAAACGCACTAAAGCGAAACCACTGCCAAAGAGTGAACTGTTTAAAACTCAGGTAAGTCCAACTTAAAAATGCTATTCCATTTTACCACTACTGAAAACTCGTAGACAAAAAAAAATTCATTACCTGTACATGACTGGGACAATGATTGCTTTCTTGATTAATGGCTATGTTGTTGTTGTTGACTGGGAAAAGTACAAGGCCATGTTGGATTTTCTAAAAATAAAATAATAAATTTAATTTATGAGTGGTTCCCTATGGACTCAACGAATATCCACAGGTTTGAACATGATAATGTGAACAAAATGACATGACATTCATTTTTGTTTATATATTGGTTAAAGGGAGGGTGGGGGAATGTAAATGACTGTAGCTTTATAAAAAAGAAAATAAGTACATGGGTTACTGTTTGTGCCAACATACAGTTTATTTTTAATGGTGTTTTGATATATTAATGCCAATTAACGTTAACGTTTTATTTACAAGTATTGATTGATTGATTGATTGATTGAGTGATGGGTTATTTTGTTTGCTTTTAGGTGTCGTCATGTGCCATTAACGTAATGAACAGACAGTGAACAAGCATGCATTATGCTTTAAAGTACTCTGTGCAATGTTAATAACTTACAATAAGAAAACGTTTTATTATAACACATGGCGTTAGTACCAAATACAACAAGTGAGCAAGTTGGTTTACCACGTGGGTTAAATTTAAAATCAGAACATGATCGATGGTTAACATTTGAATCCTGGCCTGTAGGCTTTTTGTCGACGCATGAACTTGCAAAAGCCGTTTTTTTTTACTTGAACCGAGGAGATGTGGTGCGCTGTGTGTTTTGTCGTATTGAACTTTCACACTGGGAAGAAGGGGATGATCCCCTTAGAGACCATTTGCGATGGTCTCCTCACTGTCCTTACATGCTTGGAAAGCAAGTGGGTAACCTACCCGTGCATTCATTTTACCGAACCACAAGGCCTATGGCCGCTACTTACGTTGCTGAATCACAAATAAATAATAATAATGATGTATTACCAGCCAACGGTAGTGTCGATATATGTGGTCCATATGCCATAGACAGTGTTGAATTGGCGTGTGCTTTTGAAAAATTGGGAGTTTGCAAGACTAAAGCACTAGCACACCCAGAGTACAGCTCTGTTGAAAAACGTTTCGAATCTTATAAAAATATTTGGCCATTAATATTAAAACACCTTACCAAACAGCTAAGTGAAGCTGGATTTTTTTATACTGGTGAAGGGGATAAAACAATATGTTTTTATTGTGGATTTGCTTTAAAGGATTGGCAAATGACTGATGACCCTTTTGTGCAACACGCTCGTTGGTTACCAAACTGTAAATACATGGTGTTGCTTAAAGGTCAGGAATTTGTGAACACTATTCGTAAAGAAAAAGTGATTGCAGCACAAGACATAAAAGTGCCTTTAGAGTTAGAGCACGCGGAGCAAATACATAAGGCTGAAAGAAAAGACTTGTCTCACGAACAGATACAAAAGTGTGACCAACAATTATGTAAAATTTGTTATCAAGATGAACTAGGTGTTGTATTTTTACCCTGTGGACACATGATAGCCTGTGTCAAGTGTGCATTAGAACTTAACACTTGTGCTATATGCAGAAAAGTAGTATCTGCAACAGTTAGGGCATTTCTTGCATAACTAGTATAATTTATTCGCCATGGATAGTGCAAAATCCCTAATTGCACAATATTATTAAAGCTGTTTTAGAGTGTAATAGATATGCTTTTGTTTTGTTTATAGACTACTACAATGAATGTTTTGAATGCTGTGGGACAATCATGTGGCTTAGAGACAAAGAAGCTCAGTGAATTGCCAATGCATATTCCATTCCGCATTATCAAGATTCGGAAATTGAAAACAGCATATGGTGATCGTGTACTTTGTGTATGTGAAAACTTTGAGACATTTCTGCCTATACGGTTTAATGATATGTCGGAGAGTGTTTTTGATGAAGTCAATAATGCTGTGCAACCTGTACACT
Source organism: Meconema thalassinum (assembly GCA_946902985.2). Taxonomy (NCBI): domain Eukaryota; kingdom Metazoa; phylum Arthropoda; class Insecta; order Orthoptera; family Tettigoniidae; genus Meconema; species Meconema thalassinum. The sequence continues at coordinate 227,541,040 of OX336395.1, read as the reverse complement.
TAATTTATGAAGGTTTTAAAAACAATAGGTGCATGGTTCGTTTTAATTAAATAAATAAATAATGTGAAATAATAATGGAAATTATAAGTAATGACAATATACTGAAAAAGAAAGAAAATATGTGCATAGAATAGTAATGTTTTAGTGTTTAGTGTTGTCTTTAAAAATATTATGATGAAACCAAAAAAAAATGTATATAAAGTTTGTAAATAAATGCAAAATGATGTTACAATGCTGTTTTATTTTATACAAAGTTAGTATATTTAACATTGCAGAGTATACATGATTATGACAATAAATGCATACTGAATACAAGCCTTTCTCACATTACAATAGTCTGTTATAGTTTTAAACACAAGGCTTGTTGTAGATCATTTTATAGCAATGTCCCTTTAATGTTGTTTTCGAAAAGTGGGGAAGCCACAATGGTTGTATTGACATAAAAACCTTATGGTTATTACTATTTAGTCACTTTGATCCCCTTGCAGATCAACAGCAGATGACCTAGTTGTTCCACTCTTTAAAACGACAACAACACCACTACCTCTTGCATAGTTTGTGATGTTGATGGCTCTTGCGACGTGGAAGATGGATTAAAAATAACTTTGAGAACAGGGGTTAAACGTTGATCATTAAACAATGCACTATTTTGAGTAGCAATATGGTTTTCTTGATTTTTTGTCGACGGCAACTGTGTTTCATGCGGTACACTACATTGATGATCACTGACACTTAAAACCTCACTATTTTTACTTTTTAGGTCACCACGACAATGTTTGGAACGTTGCTTTGAACAACGCCAAATAACAGTTCCATTTTTATTGGTTCGTTTCACAATATATGAATATCCTTTATAGTATGCGTAAGGCTTACCATACCTAGTCACTGATACTTCCATATCAACTGTCGAGCATAGACTAAGCTCTAGTAAAGTCAACTTGGTAATAAGAATACTAGTTTAATGTGAGAGCAAATATGGATCCAAAGAGTTCAGGTAAAAGTGAAAGCAAATAAGCAAATATTAGAAACAAGAGTTGGGGTGAAAGTGGTCGCAAAGTGGTAGACCCATTACACAATAATTTCAGCACGACGAAGCTCTTGTTCAATTTCTTTGATTTCCCAATCGTGACCAGTATGGCCAGATTGACGTGAGGCATGCAACAACTGTAGCCGCTGGACGAGCTTATTGGGATTGTGCCAGTATACAAATTTAACAAATTGATTTTTAGGTGTAAACAAAGCATTACCATTATCATGATCATTATCATCATCGTCATTATCATCATCATGATCACCATTATCATCATGACCATCATCACTGTTACTATATAGTCCTTTTTGATCCTCTTGCAATACCACTTTATTTATAGTCTGAGTTGATTTTGACAGTGTTGAAGGTTTCTTGGACGTTGACAACTGTCCTAACATGACGTTTTGAGGACATGATAAGTCCTTTTGAACAAACACTGTACTATCTTTAGCCGCAATATCGTTTTCTTGAACTTGCTTTTTAGCATTTTGATAATTGTTTGTAAACAGTAAGCGTGGTTCGTTTCGAGCACTACATTGATGAACACTCACACTTAAAACCTTTCCATTTTTACTTTTCAGATTGCCTCGACATTTTGTTGACCTCTCTTTTGAGCATCGCCAGAATATTATTCCATTCACATTCTGGCGATTATAGTTATAGGAGTAGCCTTGATAGAGTGCACGTAGCCTACCTTTGTTGGTTGTAATAAGTTCCATAGTAGTAACTGACCTGTCAGTACGATGTTCACACTACAAAGGTTACAACTGTTTTGCTGATGGAGTGACCTACTATAAGCTTATATATTGGCTTATGTGTTGGCTTTTTGTGTTGGCTTTTCGTGTTGGCTTTTGTGTTGGCTTATGTGTTGGCTTTTTGTGTTGGCTTTTTGTGTTGGCTTTTCATGTTGGCTTTTCGTGTTGGCTTATGTGTTGGCTTTTTGTGTTGGCTTTTTGTGTTGGCTTTTCGTGTTGGCTTTTGTGTTGGCTTATGTGTTGGCTTTTTGTGTTGGCTTTTTGTGTTGGCTTTTTGTGTTGGCTTTTCGTGTTGGCTTTTTGTGTTGGCTTTTCGTGTTGGCATTTCGTGTTGGCTTTTGTGTTGGCTTTTCGTGTTGGCTTTTTGTGTTGGCTTTTCGTGTTGGCATTTCGTGTAGGCTTTTCGTGTTGGCTTTTTTTGTATTGGCCTTTCGTGTTGGCTTTTTGTATTGGCTTTTCGTGTTGGCTTTTTGTGTTGGCTTTAGTATTGGCTTTTGTATTGGCTTATTTGACAAGTTATTTGTGTCAATGTATTTAGTGGATTTTTTCTTGGTGTTGGAAAGTAGTTGAAAGAGAGGGAATATTTAAAGACTTAACCTCAGCTCACTAACCTAACCTAACCTTTCAACTCTCAGATGTTAATTAAATTCTGTGCATTGTCGAGTTGGAGCCCAAGACCTCAGGGGTAAAAAAAAAACAATTATTTTTGACGACTTATTTTGGTAACTTATTTTAATGGCTAACCTAACTTTACCTAACCTAACCTAACCTAACCTCAGCTCACTTTGGATATTACTAGTAAGTGTTCATATCCTCTGCTAGGTAGCATGCTAGTAGTACAGGTAGTGCTCATATTTACCGCTAGATAGCGGAAACATACTTTGCATGTTGCATGTGACACTTGTGAAGTTTAACCACATGCAAGACGTGCTTGTATAAGTTCTCTATTTAAACTCAATATACAATTAACCACTAAATGTTCAGAACTAACATGTATAGCCATGTTTAGGGTATATAGGAGACCCTTAGCAAGAAAGGCTGTCTAACCCACGAGTGTACAGCCTTGTCATACGCAGTAAGCCCCTGTTGGCTTTCTCAAATTGTTGTTGTTGTTGTTTTCTGCCAACAGGGGCTTACTGCGTATGACAAGGCTGTACACTCGTGGGTTAGACAGCCTTTCTTGCTAAGGGTCTCCTATATACCCTAAACATGGCTATACATGTTAGTTCTGAACATTTAGTGGTTAATTGTATATTGAGTTTAAATAGAGAACTTATACAAGCACGTCTTGCATGTGGTTAAACTTCACAAGTGTCACATGCAACATGCAAAGTATGTTTCCGCTATCTAGCGGTAAATATGAGCACTACCTGTACTACTAGCATGCTACCTAGCAGAGGATATGAACACTTACTAGTAATATCCAAAGTGAGCTGAGGTTAGGTTAGGTTAGGTTAGGTAAAGTTAGGTTAGCCATTAAAATAAGTTACCAAAATAAGTCGTCAAAAATAATTGTTTTTTTTTACCCCTGAGGTCTTGGGCTCCAACTCGACAATGCACAGAATTTAATTAACATCTGAGAGTTGAAAGGTTAGGTTAGGTTAGTGAGCTGAGGTTAAGTCTTTAAATATTCCCTCTCTTTCAACTACTTTCCAACACCAAGAAAAAATCCACTAAATACATTGACACAAATAACTTGTCAAATAAACCAATACAAAAGCCAATACTAAAGCCAACACAAAAAGCCAACACGAAAAGCCAATACAAAAAGCCAACACGAAAGGCCAATACAAAAAAAGCCAACACGAAAAGCCAACACGTAATGCCAACACGAAAAGCCAACACAAAAAGCAAACACGAAAAGCCAACACAAAAGCCAACACGAAATGCCAACACGAAAAGCCAACACAAAAAGCCAACACGAAAAGCCAACACAAAAAGCCAACACAAAAAGCCAACACAAAAAGCCAACACAAAAAGCCAACACATAAGCCAACACAAAAGCCAACACAAAAAGCCAACACAAAAAGCCAACACATAAGCCAACACGAAAAGCCAACATGAAAAGCCAACACAAAAAGCCAACACAAAAAGCCAACACATAAGCCAACACAAAAGCCAACACGAAAAGCCAACACAAAAAGCCAACACATAAGCCAATATATAAGCTTATAGTAGGTCACTCCATCAGCAAAACAGTTGTAACCTTTGTAGTGTGAACATCGTACTGACAGGTCAGTTACTACTATGGAACTTATTACAACCAACAAAGGTAGGCTACGTGCACTCTATCAAGGCTACTCCTATAACTATAATCGCCAGAATGTGAATGGAATAATATTCTGGCGATGCTCAAAAGAGAGGTCAACAAAATGTCGAGGCAATCTGAAAAGTAAAAATGGAAAGGTTTTAAGTGTGAGTGTTCATCAATGTAGTGCTCGAAACGAACCACGCTTACTGTTTACAAACAATTATCAAAATGCTAAAAAGCAAGTTCAAGAAAACGATATTGCGGCTAAAGATAGTACAGTGTTTGTTCAAAAGGACTTATCATGTCCTCAAAACGTCATGTTAGGACAGTTGTCAACGTCCAAGAAACCTTCAACACTGTCAAAATCAACTCAGACTATAAATAAAGTGGTATTGCAAGAGGATCAAAAAGGACTATATAGTAACAGTGATGATGGTCATGATGATAATGGTGATCATGATGATGATAATGACGATGATGATAATGATCATGATAATGGTAATGCTTTGTTTACACCTAAAAATCCATTTGTTAAATTTGTATACTGGCACAATCCCAATAAGCTCGTCCAGCGGCTACAGTTGTTGCATGCCTCACGTCAATCTGGCCATACTGGTCACGATTGGGAAATCAAAGAAATTGAACAAGAGCTTCGTCGTGCTGAAATTATTGTGTAATGGGTCTACCACTTTGCGACCACTTTCACCCCAACTCTTGTTTCTAATATTTGCTTATTTGCTTTCACTTTTACCTGAACTCTTTGGATCCATATTTGCTCTCACATTAAACTAGTATTCTTATTACCAAGTTGACTTTACTAGAGCTTAGTCTATGCTCGACAGTTGATATGGAAGTATCAGTGACTAGGTATGGTAAGCCTTACGCATACTATAAAGGATATTCATATATTGTGAAACGAACCAATAAAAATGGAACTGTTATTTGGCGTTGTTCAAAGCAACGTTCCAAACATTGTCGTGGTGACCTAAAAAGTAAAAATAGTGAGGTTTTAAGTGTCAGTGATCATCAATGTAGTGTACCGCATGAAACACAGTTGCCGTCGACAAAAAATCAAGAAAACCATATTGCTACTCAAAATAGTGCATTGTTTAATGATCAACGTTTAACCCCTGTTCTCAAAGTTATTTTTAATCCATCTTCCACGTCGCAAGAGCCATCAACATCACAAACTATGCAAGAGGTAGTGGTGTTGTTGTCGTTTTAAAGAGTGGAACAACTAGGTCATCTGCTGTTGATCTGCAAGGGGATCAAAGTGACTAAATAGTAATAACCATAAGGTTTTTATGTCAATACAACCATTGTGGCTTCCCCACTTTTCGAAAACAACATTAAAGGGACATTGCTATAAAATGATCTACAACAAGCCTTGTGTTTAAAACTATAACAGACTATTGTAATGTGAGAAAGGCTTGTATTCAGTATGCATTTATTGTCATAATCATGTATACTCTGCAATGTTAAATATACTAACTTTGTATAAAATAAAACAGCATTGTAACATCATTTTGCATTTATTTACAAACTTTATATACATTTTTTTTTGGTTTCATCATAATATTTTTAAAGACAACACTAAACACTAAAACATTACTATTCTATGCACATATTTTCTTTCTTTTTCAGTATATTGTCATTACTTATAATTTCCATTATTATTTCACATTATTTATTTATTTAATTAAAACGAACCATGCACCTATTGTTTTTAAAACCTTCATAAATTAAGTGTACAGGTTGCACAGCATTATTGACTTCATCAAAAACACTCTCCGACATATCATTAAACCGTATAGGCAGAAATGTCTCAAAGTTTTCACATACACAAAGTACACGATCACCATATGCTGTTTTCAATTTCCGAATCTTGATAATGCGGAATGGAATATGCATTGGCAATTCACTGAGCTTCTTTGTCTCTAAGCCACATGATTGTCCCACAGCATTCAAAACATTCATTGTAGTAGTCTATAAACAAAACAAAAGCATATCTATTACACTCTAAAACAGCTTTAATAATATTGTGCAATTAGGGATTTTGCACTATCCATGGCGAATAAATTATACTAGTTATGCAAGAAATGCCCTAACTGTTGCAGATACTACTTTTCTGCATATAGCACAAGTGTTAAGTTCTAATGCACACTTGACACAGGCTATCATGTGTCCACAGGGTAAAAATACAACACCTAGTTCATCTTGATAACAAATTTTACATAATTGTTGGTCACACTTTTGTATCTGTTCGTGAGACAAGTCTTTTCTTTCAGCCTTATGTATTTGCTCCGCGTGCTCTAACTCTAAAGGCACTTTTATGTCTTGTGCTGCAATCACTTTTTCTTTACGAATAGTGTTCACAAATTCCTGACCTTTAAGCAACACCATGTATTTACAGTTTGGTAACCAACGAGCGTGTTGCACAAAAGGGTCATCAGTCATTTGCCAATCCTTTAAAGCAAATCCACAATAAAAACATATTGTTTTATCCCCTTCACCAGTATAAAAAAATCCAGCTTCACTTAGCTGTTTGGTAAGGTGTTTTAATATTAATGGCCAAATATTTTTATAAGATTCGAAACGTTTTTCAACAGAGCTGTACTCTGGGTGTGCTAGTGCTTTAGTCTTGCAAACTCCCAATTTTTCAAAAGCACACGCCAATTCAACACTGTCTATGGCATATGGACCACATATATCGACACTACCGTTGGCTGGTAATACATCATTATTATTATTTATTTGTGATTCAGCAACGTAAGTAGCGGCCATAGGCCTTGTGGTTCGGTAAAATGAATGCACGGGTAGGTTACCCACTTGCTTTCCAAGCATGTAAGGACAGTGAGGAGACCATCGCAAATGGTCTCTAAGGGGATCATCCCCTTCTTCCCAGTGTGAAAGTTCAATACGACAAAACACACAGCGCACCACATCTCCTCGGTTCAAGTAAAAAAAAACGGCTTTTGCAAGTTCATGCGTCGACAAAAAGCCTACAGGCCAGGATTCAAATGTTAACCATCGATCATGTTCTGATTTTAAATTTAACCCACGTGGTAAACCAACTTGCTCACTTGTTGTATTTGGTACTAACGCCATGTGTTATAATAAAACGTTTTCTTATTGTAAGTTATTAACATTGCACAGAGTACTTTAAAGCATAATGCATGCTTGTTCACTGTCTGTTCATTACGTTAATGGCACATGACGACACCTAAAAGCAAACAAAATAACCCATCACTCAATCAATCAATCAATCAATCAATACTTGTAAATAAAACGTTAACGTTAATTGGCATTAATATATCAAAACACCATTAAAAATAAACTGTATGTTGGCACAAACAGTAACCCATGTACTTATTTTCTTTTTTATAAAGCTACAGTCATTTACATTCCCCCACCCTCCCTTTAACCAATATATAAACAAAAATGAATGTCATGTCATTTTGTTCACATTATCATGTTCAAACCTGTGGATATTCGTTGAGTCCATAGGGAACCACTCATAAATTAAATTTATTATTTTATTTTTAGAAAATCCAACATGGCCTTGTACTTTTCCCAGTCAACAACAACAACATAGCCATTAATCAAGAAAGCAATCATTGTCCCAGTCATGTACAGGTAATGAATTTTTTTTTGTCTACGAGTTTTCAGTAGTGGTAAAATGGAATAGCATTTTTAAGTTGGACTTACCTGAGTTTTAAACAGTTCACTCTTTGGCAGTGGTTTCGCTTTAGTGCGTTTCTGGTTTTTTTCAGCGACTGCTACGGCGGTAAGGCTATTCTTTCCAAGTTTCTAAAAATAAATAAAATAAACCGCTATAAATACCTAAATTCAGGTTAATACATACATTTCATAAAATAAAACATAAAACAAAACAAAAATGAAACAAGTTAGTTTAAAAAAAATCATCTCACCTTTACTTGCAGTGACTTGTTACTCTTCCCTTCTAGTGGGCTCAAAAGTGCAATAGTTTCTTCTCCCTCTGACATGTAAGGTATGCCGGTTATCTGCAAACAAATAAATAAATAAAATCATTAATTACCTAATCAATAAATAATTGCATGTATTTATATATAAATCAATAAATGTATAAATAAATAAATATATACCTACCTCACAACAAGAATAAGTATTTTCCACCAACACCAAAACTGTTAAACAAGGCCAAGTGTTTCACACAACGCTGTAGCGTGTTCAAAAGTAGTCACATAAGTGCGAGTGGAAATGTCAGCGACGTGTCTTTATATATCACATTGCATGTATAATCTTTTTTTTTCCCACGCTTTGAACATTCTCTTATCGTGCACGTGGGCAGCTAACGTCCCAGGCGAACACCTGTGCCTGATCAAATTTCACATGAACTTGCATTTTGTCACGTACGAAGCAAAACAGAATGTGACTTGTTAACAGTTATCATGCACGTGGACAGATAACGTCCAAGGTGAACACCTGCGGTAGATCAAATGTCACATGGACTTGCATTTTGTCACGTACGAAGCAAGACAGAATGTCACTGGTTTAGCGTGCCTGTGGTTTCACATGTGTGCACGCCTTTCGCACTTCCCTGCCACCACAATGGTCAGATTATTTCACCTTCAAGCGTCTTGGTCATTTTTTCCATTGCACCTGTTGTCAAGTCAGATCGGAGCCTTCCAATAAGCTCAAATGACCTTCACCTCCTGCTCGTTTGTTTTCGATACTCGCTTCGACCAACATAGAATCAAGTTCTCATCACCGTTTACACGTTAAAGGTAAAATATCAGGAAAAACGCACGCTCGCTCTGTCATACACCGATCCGCCGAAATAGCGATTGTTCTATTAAGCATGGTCCTTGTGGTTAGCGACAGGTTCGTTGAAACACACACATACCCAGCCGTATCGTCTCTCTCAACCACCACGCTTTATAAACATTATAAACAGGTAACGGTAATGATTTTTTTTCAACATGTACGGCGTTAGGCCCTTTGTGAATTATCTTTTTTTAAAAAAAATATCTACCACATTTGAAAGGGGGCGTTAGCCCGAGTCCTAGGACACCTCGTACACGTCTCTAGCGTTATTAGTTCGTGAGATATCGGCAAAAATCACAAAAAACACGTGTTTACCCCAAAATCGCGTTTCCAAATTTTTTAAAAATTACAACGAGTAGTTCATAGCAAAGAGAACGTCTGCCCGAATCCTTGGACCCGTCGTACATGCCTCTAGCGTTATTGCTTCGTGAGATATCGGCAAAATCACAAAAAACATGTGTTTACCCCAAAATCGAGTTTCCAATTTTATTAAAAATTATAACGAGTGGTCCATAGGAGAGAGAACGTTACCCCGAGTCCTTGGACCTGTCGAACACGCCTCTAGCGTTATTGGTTCGTGAGATATAACAAAAAGTCTAAAATCACGTTTTTACCCCAAAAAGACTGTGTTTCCAGATTTTCACATTTTCGACACCGACATTCCCGTAAAGAGCACGACGAGACGAAAAAAACGAATCCAAGCACGCCCTCCTAGCATGGCTCCTTCCATTCCAAGGTCGCAGGGGCTCACAACTTCCTAAGTAGAGCAGCTTTCCCACTACCACACTACTGCAGGTTTTCATTCTAGAGACTTGAAATTTATTTTGGGGGTAGAGGGGGTAGGGACCATTGATTTACGTTAAACAATTTTTTTTGTAGAGTTCCTAGTTTCCAAAATATAGGATTTTCAAAATTCGAGTGTTTTCAAAAAAATATAAAAAATAAAAAAGTTTTATTACAAAAAATAAAGGTCATAAAGACTGTTCGTTTGAGCCATGGCACAACGTTCTATCCTGTTTGGTTTTCAAACTATCACATAGTTTCGAAAACAAAAATTTTCAAAAAAATTTTGAAAAATATAACGAGTGGTCCATAGCAAAGAGGACGTCAGCCCGAGTCCAACAATACCTCATTTGTCAAAATCGGACCATGCGTTCAAGAGATATTTAACATGACTGAGGCTTAGTAGTAGAGCAAGGGGGGTTCTGAAGTGGGGCAGAACCCCTATCATCCCCCTACTGTTTATGTACCGTATTTCTCTATTTGAATGTCCTCGGCGATGACTCAGGATCGAAATTTACATTATATTGCGCATAATAGTACTGAAATAATGTCCGAAGTGTAGCCCTGTGTAAATTTGAATCAGCTGATCTACATCAACCATAAAAACTGATGCTTGATAATATGCAAATGACACCAAAAAATCCAGTGGAACACACAAATTAGATCACGTGTATCGCACAGTTATACATATACACAATTAAAAATAATACTGTCATTACTTTAGAGACCACATTTACTGATTATAACCGAAAAATAAAAAATGTTCCATATCAAACGCGTGTTATTGAGTATTTTAAACCCTACTTATCCAGACCGACCGCAGCGCCCCAAGTGTTAGTTTGAGTTGCCAATTGGATCATTCAATAACTGTAACAATATTGAGAAGAATGCCATTGTTTATTCTATAAACAGAAGGGTAGTGCATAGTTCAGGGTTTAGCTGCACTGAAAGTATTTTGTGGTCTTATGACACCACCAGTTAAGAAAAGTACTTTCAGTAAAATAAATGACAGAATTTTGACTGCTACTACAGAAGTAGCTAATGAATCCACAAGTGCAGCAGCTGAAGAAGAAGCAAGTCTTACTAACAGTAGAGACATATCAGTAAGTTGTGATTGCACTTGGCTTACCAGAGGACACAGTTCCCAACATGGAGTGAGTACTGTTATTGGTGTAAAATCAGGGAAGGTGTTGGACGTAGAGGTAGAGGGATGCGAACAGTGGAAAAAGAAGACAGACACCGTAGAATATGCAGAATGGGTAGAGAAGCATGAAAGTGTATGCAATATTAACCACAAAGGTAGTTCAGCCAGTATGGAAATGGAAGGTATGAAAACTATTTTTGGTCGGAGTGTTGAGAAATATAAGCTTCGCTACATTAACTATATTGGTGATAGAGACACTAAAAGTTACAAGGCTGTTGCTGATGACCAACCTTATGGTTCAGGAACTAAAATATTAAAGAAAGAATGTGTTGGTCATGTCCAAAAGCGAATGGGGAGTCAGTTGAGGAAGCTCAAAAGCACAACGAGAGGGAAGAAATTGAGTGATGGGAAATCACTAGGAGGGAAGAACAGGCTGACTGATGCAGTAATTATTTATTTATTTATTTTAGCACAACAGGATTTTCATCCCAATTACAGTGGCAGTAAGATTACACAGTATGTTATTTTAAAACTTATACTAACTTAAACTAAACAGTAATTATAATCATAAAACACTAATTAAAATTACACACTGTGTTATCATAAGATGTATACTAACTTAAACTAACAGTAACTAAATAAAACTAATTAAAATAACTAGGTGTACAATTAAAACAGTATAGTACAAATAATACATGTGTAATACAAGGTTGGCTAGGTACAATGACACGGTGGTAAGAATTCATGATTTACAATTTGCAAGGTTTGTGACATTATTTCTGGCGAGTGGTTAGGAATTCCATCAAAAATACTGTCAAGGAAGTATTAAAATCTATGGCATTATTTCTTTGAGCAACATTGTTGAAAATATTACATAGTATGTTCAGCGGTGAATTTTTGTGGGCAGATGTCCTGGTTCTTTTAATTTCAAATGTGATATTGTTCCTAGATTTGATGCGTGGTACATGGAAATTTAAGAGAGAAAGGAATTCGGAATCATCAATTGAATTGTTTATAATTTTGAAAAGGAATTTCATAGCATCTATTTTTCTACGTATTTCTAAACTGTCTACATCAAAATTTATTAGCAGTTCCTGGTATGGTATCAAGTGAGGATAGTTGGCTGTTATTTTAAAATGTAGATATTTTAGGAATTTCTCTTGTGTGTTTTCAACCAATGAGGTATATGTCTTGCATCTAGGACTCCACATAATGCTAGCATATTCTAGTTTCGGTATGACTAGTGTGTTGTACAGGTGGATACACGTGCTTATGTTTTACAATGGTTTTGTATTCCTGATAACAAATCCAAGTGTCTTGTTTGAGCCAGCTATCATTTTCAGTATATGGGGGGTAAGCGTTAGTTCTCGATCTAGCAACACACCGAGATCTTTGTTTTCATGAACGGAATTCAGGACACTGCAACCTAACTTGTAATTAAAAACGATAGGGTTTATATTCCGGGTGAACGTCATTGAGATACGGTACATTTTTCTACGTTAAATCCTAATACATTTTCTGTAGTCCATTCCATAATACTGTTCAGGTAATTTTGAAGCAAGTCGCAGTCGGTAGATACAGATATGTTTCTATATACCTTGAAGTCATCTGCATACAATAGACAATTAGAATGCTTTATTCTTTGAGGTAGATCGTTTATGAAGGTGAGAAAAACTAAAGGTCCAAGGTTCGATCCCTGAACTATTCCCGAATTAGCTTCAAATTCTCGAGAGTTCTTTCTATGAAATGACACATATTGCTTCCTGCCTTTAAGGTAAGAGCTGAAGAGGCATATAAGTAAATCAGAAAATCCTAAGATTTTGAGTTTTTTCAGGAGGACATCGTGGTTAATTTTGTCGAAAGCCTTCTGGAAGTCTGTGAATACAACATCCATTTGTCCTCCTGCGTCTAATGTTCTGGACACTGATTCAGTAAAGTTGACCATATTTGTGATAATCGAACTTCGGGCGAGGAAACCATGCTGCTTTTCGGATATTAATGGTCTGACATAAATAGAAATTCTTTGGTACAAAATGAATTCAAAAATCTTTGCTACCGCTGACAATATACATATCGGACGATAGTTACTAATTAGCATTGGATTTCCAGATTTTAAGATTGGACATACTCTGCTTATTTTCCAATTAGATGGAAATGTGGCGGTTTTAATAATTAATTATATATCTGAAAAGGAGAGGGTGCTTAAGAACATCTGCACAGCCCTTAATTCATATGGCGGGATATGATCTGGTCCAGCTGAGGATTTAGGCTTCAGTTTTCTTATAGCTACTTCTACCTCATTTAAGGTGACTTTGTCAATCTGCAGAGTGTCGGTAGTGATAGATGTATCGCTAGGCATGCAGTATTGGGCTTTTAATACCCTTACAGTGTATTATGGTAATGCTATAAAGGCAAACAGTTCATCTGTAGATGGAATGAGAACTGCAATTTGGTATCACAAATGTTCCACAGATGAGAACCCAACTCACTACTTTTGTCCAAATGGCCTTGACTCATGGTGCCCATTCCAACGAGCAGTTGCTGAAGGGACCGAAAAGAGCTACCAACACAATAATAATCTACCTCCAGCCATCATGGAATAAATAAAGCCTGTTTTCAAAAATCTCGTTGCAACAGATTTATTGAAAAGGTGTGTAGGTGGCTACTCGCAGAATAATAATGAGTCTTTGAACTAAAAAATCTGGAAAATTTCCCCCCAAAACTGGTTTTGTAGGTAGAAAAACTGTACAAATAGCTGCTAATGATGCTTTAATAACATTTAATGGCGGTATGAAGGCAAGGTTAAAGGTAATGGAAAAATTGGAACTAGGGTTTGGTGATTACTGTACACAGATGATACATGAAGAGGACAATATGCGAGTGCTTTCTGCAAATAAAAGGGCACTAGCATCAACAAAAGAGGCCAGAAAATGCAGGAAACGGCTTAGGTTAGAGGGGGAAGGACGACAATGTCAACAAGAGGGGATTGTTTATGCAGCAGGAGAATTTTAAAGCCTCTTCCTCCCTTTGGTAAGTTTAACCTTCATTTCCCTAAACTTAAATTTTTACTTTTGTTTTCCTTCATAACTCGAACATTTTTGAGATATTTGGATGAAATTTTGTATGCATATGTATCTTAAGAATGTGAACTAGAACCATTGCTGTAACATTTGTTTTTTGTAATTTATGAGTGATCACACCCCACAAAAATGCCCAAAAAATCTTCACCTATAAAAAAAGAGAGAAAAAAATATTATTTCAAAAGATAAGCAAAAGATGTTACTTCACATTGTTAACACAAGCATTATGAACATTCTAAAATCATAATATTTCAGAAATTTGAAGTTTTGTAGAAATTATCAGGGAAAAGCATGATGAATGTATAAACTTTTCCAAAATTTTGAAAATTAATTTTTATTAACCAGGGACAGTTAATTGCAACTATTTAAATGAAATACTAAAGAGAAAGGACAGTACTATGAGTGTGCAAAATTTCATTTCAACAAAGTGAAGGGATATCTAGGGTCAATATTTTAAATATCAGTGATTTTTACACTAGTGAAGGTGTACCTCCCCCCTTAAAACAACAATAACTAACTAGAGTATCTGTGTGTACACCATCGTTTTCATAACAGAGTATATGATTCATAATGTCGATTATTAGTCCGTATTGACGTAACTATATTTTAAAAGAATAATAGGATATCCGCCTTTCAATACTATTTATTATTACTACTTACAGGGACATGTTTCGAGTATGATTCTCCTCCATGTTCGATGCAACGTTTTCGTATGCCATTATCATTCAATTCGTTTACAGGCTTTAACTTAGAATCCTTCCTCATATGTTTTTGTAATCTCGAGTATGGAACTCCCAATTCCTGTGACCGCTTACGAATGGACTTATTTGGCGAACGTTCGACAGACGCTGCAGCCTCCACACAGGTTCCCAGGCGTGTTGTTGGTCGTCCTGAGCGGGGCGTATCTTTTATGCAACCAGTTGCAAAGAGCCCTTTCTCCCACCGTAAAATTGTTGGTTTTGGTGAGGAAGGTTTCTGAAATCTTACAGTGAAATGATCTCTGATTATCTCTGATTTTCCTGTATAGGGTCGTTTGTGAGCCCACGTGCTCATTACGATCCGTTCCTCCATGGTGTAAGTGGACTCATCAGCCATGATTTAGATGTAGATCAACACTCACAACAATTCATTAACATCTATGCAATACATAGGGGGTAATGGGTTATTGTGATCACCCTGTATAGCAAGAGCTTGTACCGGGGAGGATATTCGTAGGACATAGGGATTGCACAAAGAAGTACTTGACCCAGTTGATTTGATCATTCGTTTAAAGTTAGTCAGTGGGTCTAGTATGTCTTTGTGCAATGGAACCGTTTGCCAGCCCTATGCCTCCAAAAGGAGCAGTAGGCCTATGTTAAAATTTCTTAAATTATTGTTAATATTTATTTGTTTCTACTTCTTCTTCTTCTTCTGCTTTTATGGCCTCATTGGACCACTTCAGTCAATCATTTATTGGTCCTCTTCTTCAGTAAGTTCCCTTTCCGAGTCGCCCAGTAGCTTTTCATTCGCTCTGATCTTCTCAGGTGTTCCTCATCTGTAAATACCCTTTTTACTGTATTACGTTTGTCTATTTTAGACTGAAATCTTATTTTTATATCGCTCAGTTTTTTATTTTTTTTGTTTTGCACGTCATCCAAGGTTATTTCTAATTCTTTCATATCTTCTCTAATTTCCTTAATCCATCCTACTTGTTGTTTAATATTCCAAAGTTTCACTACAATTTTTCTATATGACCTGTTTTTTGGTGTCCTCATGATGTGACCAAAAAATAAATCCGTTTCTTCCGAATAGTATCCGTGATGGGCTCCAGTTCTCTGTATACCACTTCATTTGGTACTATCCGCCACTGTCCATCGTTCTGACATTTTTTATTTATGCATGTTCTAGCTATTCTTCTTTCTACTTTTAAAGTTTTGTCGATTCTGTTTTTCTGAGTAATTTTAAAAAGACTTTCACTTCCATATGTCACCTCTGGTTGAATCACCGTCTTATATTATATTTTAATAGTTTTAATCTAAAAACACATTAACTACAACTGAATGATTGATTCAATTACGATATGCACTTCTCGATAGCCTAATGTTGGAAACATGTAGCCTATCCCATGGATTTTGGCATAGTACTGCCATCCTTTCCAATCACGATGCCATCAGTTACTTCTCAGCATTCTCATTAGGAAACACACTATCCCAGAGACAAATCACAGGTTCATTTGATCATCAGTTGGATCATGAAAATGTACAATACTCTTGATCTAGCCAGAGGATTGTTGGTGAGGAGGAATCACAATGACAAAACCAACATTCAAAAATAAGAAATGAATTTTATTTAATTAGAAACAACATGACAAAGTCGAGCAAGTAACTACAAGGACATCTGCCACTTTGCTCGTTGATACACAGAACTGACAATCAGCAAGTTTGGGACAAAGTAGAAGCAAGGCATTTTTGCCCACTTACGTATTTCTTGGAGTTTCGTGTTGCAAGAAAAAAAGTTTGTATGATGCGATTGAATGTTTAAAGTTCTGCTGCCTTCTTTTAAAAATATCTTTATATTTTCAAAATTATAGCAGAAACGAGACGTTTTATCTCACCTAATTCTAGAGAATGAATCACCCTTGAAGTATAAATTATTTTGCCTTGCAAGATTTAATTATGTGAACTTTGACGATTAATACATCTCAAGAATTCTGAAAAAAAAATGGTGAGTCATCTGAACAATGAAGTATCCTGTTTTATTTATTTTGGCAGGAAGACAACTACAAAATGCCTGTTTTTTGGTGCACATTAAATTCATCATCTATTGGACAAAGTGTTTGCATCTCACCGATGAGTCATCTGAACAATGATGTATCCTGTTTTATTTATTTTGGCAGGAAGACAACTTCAAAATGCCTGTTTTTGGTGCACATTACATTCATCACCTATTGGACAAAGTATTTGCCTCTCAGCGGGTGACTAAGGCACAGGAGATTTTAAAGAATCAAATATGGTTTGGATCCAAGTAAAAAGAGAATTGCTATGGCTCATGATTGCCAACTTAACAGTCATAGACCTTGTCACTGATGAACCTAAACACGTACAAGAGGCTAGGGGTCAGGTACAGCTCATGGACCTTCAAAAAATAAATTTTTCAAAATATTTTTATATTACTGTATGCTCCTATCCTTTAGGAACATTTTGATGCAAGAAATGTGTCATTATGCACTTTAGTTTTTGAGTGTTGATTTAAAAGGCAAAGCCCTGCACCCAATGTTCGTCCAGGTTAATGGTATGTAAGATTCATGCACAAATGTTTATCGCTCATTTTCTCCGAGTTGTGTTTATGACACCCGTTTTAATCACAACTCAAAAACTAATTGGCATACACTAATGACATTTGTTGTGTTAATTTCTGCTTACTATATCTACAAAATGATGTAAATTCATGTCTCTCTCTCTAAGATAGTTTCTTTTTAAACAAATATTGTAAAATTTTGACATTTTGTTTTCAATACAAAAGTAAAATTATTTTTTGTTAAGATATGTTGCTGAAAGTACTTGCATTTCTAGAGGAATATCTTTGCAATAAAATACAATTAACAGAACCTAAAAATGTTGAACATTACAGGAGTCATCACTTGTATGATGAACAACCACCATTTTGAATTTTGAAGAAATACCCAAATTATTTTTCGACATGAATGTAATGCTGTTTTTTTTTTCATATAAAATAATGCCAGTGTTTCATGTGCACAAAATGTTATTGCTGTAACTGTTGTGGTTTTGAAGGGAAAATAAAAAGATAATTGTTAAAATTTTACCATGGTTACCTGTACCTGACCCTTAAAGACGCTAGGGTGCCGGAATTTGGCCCCAAAGATGATCTTGAATGTGCCAGTAAATCTACTGCATGGATCCCTCTAATGTCGAATGACTGCACTGGCACTGTCCACTGTGACACAAAGTCAGCCATTGCGCAGCGCATTTCTGGATTAGATGAGAGACAGTTTGTATGGGTTCATGAATGAACTCGATTCAACATCAGAATCAAAACCAAAAGAAATAACTACGAGGTTAGATTGGCAGTGCCGTGTAGCTTTCAGTTCTTGGTCGGCATCTTGATGGACACTGTCTTCACTTCGAGGTATTCATCGAGGGAGTCTTCGCCCCTGGAACAGAAAACAAACGGTGTAACTTTGCTCCTCATGGACACCCTCGTCTTCTGAGAAACGCTTTTCAGTTAGTCATCACACTTTAAATTAGGTGGGGTAAAACATTGATCAGTATAAATTGATAGTTTAAAGCAAAACTACTGCCAATATTGACGTATGGCGTAGACATTATCTAGCCGTATCTCTCAATGAAAAACCTTTCCACATTAGAAAGAGTAAAAGCAGTATACATTAAGAAAGCAATTGGAGTTTCAAAGACAACAAGATCCAGATTAGTTTATCTCTTGGCAAGAGAATCCTTCCTCATAGAAGATCTTAGGACACAAATACATCTACCCAACACAAATTCATCAGAGAACCTATTGGCAACACTCATCCAAAATCGAGAAGACGTATATCCGGAGGTTTTTTTTGCATCTGGCGCCATGATTGATCGCTCATGGGCGAAAGCAAACTTTAAAATGCGTCACGTCTATACAAGAATGGCAGTACACAACAAGACGTATCATGAGCCTTCAATTACATGCAAGTGTCAACTGTATACATGCAATCAGTATGACCACTTGGAAATCTGTACAAAAAGATCAAGGACAATCAGTTATTTTGCGAATCAAAAGAAATCAAGCTTATAAAAATAGTATTTTTTCTAAACCTATGGCCATTTGGCTGCAATAAATGTTTAATAGTTTGTGGCTTCACATAGAATTCGGAAACAAACACTTTGTAGTAGGGGGCCCAACATCTGGGTTATCGTGAGAATGAAAATAAAAGGGAAACTATAACTAAAACTAACTGCTGACTTACTTACTAGAAGAAGAAATGGAAGACAATAAGCCGAATAAGGTATACAAAAGAAATGATGAAAGGAAATGCCTTCAACCCTCAAAGAACGAGAATTAAGGGACTTGGAAGGAAGGAGAGTCATGGAAGGCAGATAGAAAATTGAACGAGGAGAGGGTCCACCCTAAAGGCAATGGAAAAGGGGGGAAAACCGGACCTAGCTCAGGAATCCCTCAGGGTCACGAAATGCCGAGTTCACCATCCGTGAGCACTATCCACACTCTACCTCATGTAGGGCCTTGTGCAGAAGGCAGGAGGTACCATCTGACCCCTCAAATGTAAAAGGGACCATACAGAAAACAAGTTCGCTTGAAGGGGGGTGGGGTCTGTACGAAAATATGCACATTCGTGTCATATGAGCAGGGACGTATTTCCCACTAGGCACACTAAGCACGTGCCTAGGGGCGGAACGGCCTGGGGAGCGGCACAGCCTGACGTCTGACGGGCGCCAGGCGCAGTGACCGAGAACGGCAGTCAAAGGGAGCTTACTTTGCATTTTCTCACGTGTATTTGAAATCTAAATAAAATTCATAAACTAAAAAATTCTCTTTTACAAGTCAAGTGTGAAGTTTTGTTTTATTTAATATGGGTATATTTTATGCCGGTAGTTCAACAGACTGGCAACACTGCCTGTCAGTGGGGATACAGCAGCCTGTCAAAGCTCGTGTAGCCTATTAGTCGTTCGCTTAACATCTTTACGTTCAGTTGTTCCTTACCAAGTCGTTCACATTGCCACATTGCTAGGATAAAGTTAGTGTGTTATAATTGTATTGTTTATAATGTTGAACTAAAAAATACCAATCAGTGAAAAACCTCGGAAGCTTAGTGGTTCAGGTTACCGCAAAATTGCAAGTGAAAAACGTGAAATTGAAACTAACCTTTTGAAAACTATTAAGACGGTTGACAGTTTTTTTTTTACCTCTTGAAAAATCCAACGAGAGTGGGCTGAGTGGAGAAGGCTGCTCATCTTGGGAACAGTACAATGTCACCGAAAGTGGTTCAAACAATGAAAATAATGATCAAGCAACAAGTGCCCCTGAAACGGATAATTTTATATTGAGTGGTGATAACGAACGTAGTTCCGATAGTACACAAATAAGTACAAGTTCAAATGATTCCGTTTCACAACTAACTGATATAAATTTTATTGTTAGTGACGACCCCATTAGTGGAAAATAAATGACACCACGATCGAAGTATTATTACACAGAGGAATCAATCAGAATAAAGATTTTAGGGGCCGATAACCTAGATGTTAGGCCCCTTAAAAACAATTATCATCATCATCAGAATAAAGATTGTGATTTTAAAAACTCTAAAAGAGATTCTGGCAATAAAACCAGATATCTAAATAAACAAATCTTAAGAAGGACATTACAAAAGTACAGGTTCGGTATTTTGCGCTTCCTGCAGATTATTTGGCTTTCAGAAGACGTGTTCTAAACTAGCCAGTAAAGGTGTTTCGGATTGGAAAAATATTGGAGCAATTTCGTTTGCACGTGGCTCACAAGAACACGTCAATTCTGAACTGGCACTTTTGACCCGCAAGAGAAGGATTGGAACGTTAGACAGTCAATACGATTCTATCGTCGAAACTGAAAGAAAGTATTTGAAACACGTTTTGCAAAGATTGTTCGCTGTGGTGAAAAAGCTGGCAAGCCGAGGACGTCCGTTTCGAGGAACTGATGAAACATTTGGGTCTCTACACAATGGGGAGTACATAATGTCACTGGAATTAGTAGCGGAATTCGATCCTTTTCTCGCTGAACACATACGTAAATTTGGTAATCCAGGTTTAAGGAAAACGTCCTATCTGTCTTCATTTATTTGCAATGAGGTAATTGTACTGTTAGCCTCTAAAGTTAGAGATATCATAATCAATGAAGTGAAACAAGCGAAGCATTACTCCATAATAGTGGATTCAACGCCTGACATAAGTCGCACTGATCAGCTTTCATTTGTTTTGAGGTTTGTACAAGAAAATGGCAATCCTGTTGAACGCTTTCTCATGTTTTTGTCGAATACTGGGCTCAAATCCGAAGACTTAGACAATGCTGTTATGGCTGTTTTAAGATCAAATGCCATTTATCTATCCGACTGTAGAGGGCAATCATATGAAAACGCTAGCAACATGTCAGGCGTGTATTGTGGCTTACAAGCTAGAATAAAGGATGAAACTCCCAAAGCACTGTTTGTTCCTTGTTCGGCACATTCACTTAACCTTGTAGGTACGTGTGCTGCAAGCATGTGCTTTCTTTAACCTTATACAAAACGTTTACAACTCTTATGTTGCATCTACTAAGAGATGGGAAATTCTAGTTACCTTTAGTCAACCTGAAAGTAAAACTCTTAAGGGTTTGTCTAAAACAAGGTGGAGTGGAGTGCTCGTGAAAGTTCATGTAAGGGGCTTTGTGAAAACTTAGACGGTGTTATGCTGGCTTTAGAGGACTATGAAGACAACACTAATGAGAAGCCGTTGGTAAGAAGTGAAGCCACGGACTTTGAGATCATTGAATAGGCTGGAAACGGTATTCATGATGGAACTTTGGAGTGATATATTGGACAGGTTTGAACAAATTAGTCAAACTCTCTAGAAAATAGAAACGTCCATAGAAAGAGTTGTGAGACTGTATGATTCTTTAGTCCTTTTTATTGATTTTCTCCGAGACATGTTTGCCATATATGAAGAAAGGGCTAAAAAACTATGTGATTTGGACTATGCGACTTGCTACAAACGTCAAAAAAAGAGAAAATTCCAGGCAGACGAAAACAAAGAAACTGAAGTACTTCTTGAAGGACGTGACAAATTTAGAGTTGAGACATTTTATGTAGTTCTCGACCAACTAAACTCTGAGTTGCAGAAGCGGAAAAACGCATATAGCGAAATAGCAGACAAGTTTTCAGTTTTTAAGGATCTGTCCTCCTCATCAATTGAAACAATAATAGTGCGTGCAAACAAACTTCAGTCATTGTATGCCAATGATCTAGAAAAGTCATTTTCAAATGAATGTGTACATTTTTCTTGTCTGTTGTAGAGTAGCGGAATTAGAAACAACCCACTCGTCATGATGAAATATATTAGAGAAGAACAACTCCAATCAACATCCCCAACATTGATATAGCTCCTCGTATGTATTTGTGCACAGCTGTTTCCAACTGCTCAGCGGAACGTTCATTTTCTGTCTTAAAAAGAATAGTCTTGTATTAGATCAACGATGAATGAAGACAAATTAAACTCGTTGGCTATTATACACATCAAGGCTGAACTTTTGAACAGTGACAAGATGAAAGTTGAAGATCTAATAGAGGAGTTCTCAATTATGAAATCCAGGAGAAAATCTATGTAAAGAAAAAACGCCGCTGTTGCAGATGTACTGTATTGATGCATAAGATATGTGTATTGATTTGCTAGTTTTTAACATCTAATTTTGTTCTTAATTATGAACATTGAATTATGTTTTTAAAAATTTTCAAATCCTTAATAGACTTGATTTATCATTTATTGTAGCTGATACTGTTTTCGCTCGTTTTCAGAAAGACTTAACAATCACTTTAAAACTTTATCAAAGTGTAAAGGAAACTTTTCTATTGAGTAAATTTAGTCTATTGGAAATATGCCAGTTTGTAAGAATATTCTAAATCCTTACGTAATTAAATCAATTTTAGATCAATACCGGTAACTTTATGAACATCAACCCCACAATTTAGATTACGTTTTTTTAATAATCAATCTGTTTTATATACAATCAATAATGTTTAAAATTAAAATGACGTGCAACATGTATCCTATACTCAGCCGTCCAGCGGGGCTTACCCTTACGCGGACACGAATACAGCCAACCGGCCGATGAGTTAGATGATTCATTAGCCGGTCGGCTGCATTTGTGTGCGGGCGTGAGTTAAGGATCACTCTCAGGTGCCACCCCCACCCCTGGACGACCAACGTGTGGAGGGGGGCTGTCAGAATGTGCCTAGGGGCGGCATATACGTAAATCCGTCCCTGCATATGAGACTAATCTACTATATGTGTAACATCTGTTGTACGTTGTTCACTGTAAAAGGACTTCTTGCACTTGCGACAGGTAACAGGTTACTAGCACAAGTGAATCACCACCTATCTGCTCTGTGTGCGTCTTCTGTTGAAAGAAGTTCAGTAGGTTGTTCAGTTTGTAATGTAACAATGGAGTGTTTCGGAGAATGTTCCTCCCTGGAAAATATCTACCTACAGTCATCTGGGAACTAAAAACAATGCTAAAGTCCAGACAGATTCAAGACACTACCATCAACTATTTCATGACATATGTAACATATATTCCACACACAATGCAATTTTCAATGAAGGATCAAGATTAAATGAAAAAAATGGTTGTGCTATAAAATGTGCAGACAACGTTATCCGGTATAGACTATCAGATCTTTTCACAGTGTTCTCAAGCGAACTCTTTGCTCTCAAACAGGCATTGATCCATATTTTAAACATTAGAACCTGTGACTCGTTTATCATCTTCTCCGACTCCAAAAGTTATTTGGAAGCAATCCAAAATCCATCTCCTACCCACCACCTTATTAAAGAAATTCAATTGTTATACCACATGGCTCAAAATTCAGGAAAACATGTCATTCTTGTATGGATACCTTCTCACAGAGGCATTCAAGGTAATGAAGCAGCTGACCAAGCAGCCAGAGGACCTACAGAGGTGGCCAAATTATTAGACTAAAGGTCTGAAAATCTATTACTCAATTTTTCTGACAAGGGAAGGATACGATGCATGGGCCACTGATTCGAACCATCTTTAGTTCACGTGTAGGGTATGACCAGGCATATACCAGGTGCAAGTTGTAGGGTGCGCTTCTCAGCAGTTTCCGAGAAATTAATTAATTGCAATTACTGTGCGGCGTCTATGTGCGTTGTACGCTAGTAAGAGGACAACGAGCGCGTGGTGCAGCGGTAAGAGCACTCCTTCGTAAGCCCGGATCGCAGAATTGAATCCCACCGGTGAGCTTTTGCAGTGTGTTTAGTTTTTTTTTTCTAAACATTGGCAATTCGTACAGCTGTAGGTGTCGTGAATAATGTTTATTTTGCAGTCAATTGTAATAACGCGTTATGTGAACGGGAAAAGGGATTCTGAAATCATCGTATGGGGGTCAACGTTTGTGACATTACACAATGTACAGTATCGGCATTGCAAATACATTGGTATTATACACGGTGAAGTGTATTCTATTATATGTATACATTTATAAATTGAAACTCCAGTCTGTTCCGTTCATTGCACGTCTGTGAAATATCAGACCACTCCGTACCCCAAAAGCAGAGACTCATGCTTTTGGTATTGGTTGGGGATTGACAATGGTTAAACAATTATTTTAAAAAACACTGCAAAGGTTCACCGGTGAGATTCGATCCAGAGATCCCGCGCTTACGAAGCAGAGCTCTTACCGCTGAAACACTCCTTCGTCGAATTCTTACTAGCGTACAACGCACATAGACGGCGCACTGAAATTGCGAATAATTTATTTCTCGTAAACGGCTGAGAAGCGCACCATACTACACTTGCACCTGGTATACGCCTGGTCATGTCCTACACGTAAACTAAAGATGATTCAAATCGGTGACCTATGTATCGTATCCTCCCCTTGTGAGTACACATTTATTCAGTAGCGTAGCCAGGATCGACCCATGGGGGAGGTTATAGTTACTCAAGCCAAATTCTACAAGCATTTCGTCCCGCGGCGTAGCCCCGCTCGTTAAGCGTGCACCATGGTCGCGAGGGAAGCTGTGGTAATTACGGATATCCTAGGTTCGAATCCCGGTGCTGACAGCGGTTATTCTGAGTGTGTTTTTCCCCGGGTATTGCCACACTCCCTACAGGAAATTGCCGGGATAGTGCCTTGCTCAAGTCCCGGAGCGTCTACTCCATCCCCGTCCCAGATACATTTACACACACAACTACAATCATCACAACAATGCAGGTTACCATACAGCTTCAACACACTCCCAACTACACGGAGCTGATGACCAATGTGTCTCAAGACCCTCAAATGAATTAACAACAACCCTACAAGTATTTCCATTTCTCCATGAGATATTATTACACAAGAATAGTTTCATGTATTTTGATCCCGAATTTTTCGAGTAATACAATATGCTCAAAAGACAAAAACAAATCAGTTCTTTAAAAAATAAGTTAATTTTTTACTAAAATGTCTCACCTCAATGGTAAATATAGAACATTCCTGTTCCCCTGACAGGAACAAAATAAACTCAAATATATCTGTGCTACCAACATGAAGACTGCGTATCTCTCAACAAGAGAAATTATTTACAGGGGTCTCAACAAAAGTGGGCATGTCCTCTCAAGATGTATCAAGTTGATTTATGATTAATTCAATACCGGTACTCATTTTTATGTTTATTCAGTTTTTCCAACAAGATCCTGTGATTTATATTGCAATTAGCCCTGAATGCCTTAAGTATCATTTTCGAAGATTTATGTCACCTACCAAGGTCCTTCTTACCTTACAAATGCTACATGCAGCCGGAAAAAGGTTTAATTGCTTACACTTCTTAGGCGACAAATTTCACTCATTCGTAACTGGGAGATAACCGTAATTCGGGGAATTGCTGGACATATATTTCATCATCATCATCATCATCATTGGTTTGCAGTCCTAAGACTGGTCAGTTGCCATAAAAACATGTCCAGATCGTCCTGTCGTTTGCCGCTTCCTTCATTGAATTATAATTCTGTGCTTCTAGGTCTTCCTCGTGGATTCTTTCCCTCAATGAACCCTTCTGTCACAGTTCTCATCAAATTGGAGTGGCGCATTGTGTGACCCCGCCATGCGAGACGACGTTTACGGATTCTGCGTAGGATTGATCTCCGTTGGTTCACGGTGTCGAGAACCCTTTTGTTCGATATCCTGTCTCTCCACGTCACATTTATCATCTTACGATAGCACCACATCTCAAAGGCTTCAAGACGGTTCTTTTCATTTTTATTTAGTGTCCACGTTTCACAGGCATACAACGCAACTGTCCATACCTCATTCGGAGGGAAAGCTTAAGCCGACTGGTACACAGTAATCTCCTCTTTTGCATAAAAGCTAGTTTTGCCTGAGCAATGCGGCATTTAACTTCAGTGGTGCACCTTCCGTCCTCTGTAATCTTTTGACCTAGGTAAGTGAAGAATTTGAATTGTTTAAGTCTGAGTTATTAATCTTTAATCGAAGAGGTTTTGGGAGTTTTGCGACTGTCATGCATTTGGTCTTTGAGGTGTTTATTTTCATGCCGTATTTCTGCACCGTTGATGCAACTCTTGACAACATTGCCTGCAAAGTAGATGGGCTACCAGTAGAATGGCCTGATCATCTGCGAACTTAATTACAATTATGGGAATTCCATTGATCTTCACCCTAAACCTGTGTCTTCTAAAGCTTCTGCCATCATCAACTCACCAAAAGCATTAAACAAAATTGGGGAGAGAGGACATCCTTGTCTTACTCCTTTTCTGATAGGGACTGGATTAGTAAGACCTTCTCTTAAACGTACAATTGCATTTTGACCATTGTAGAGGTCCCATATGAGTGTAATGAGTTACTCTTCGACTCCTATGTTCCTTAATAATGGGAATAGTTTATGCCAGGAAACTCTATCAAATGTCTTTTCATAGTCAATGAAGCATATATACAGATTTCGGCTCCTGCTCATCATACGTTCTCCGAGGACTCTAAGAATGCCAATAGCATCTCGGGTACCAACTCCTCGACGGAAACCAAACTGTGTTTCTTGGATGTAGCCATATACTGCCCCTTCTACTCTTTTCTTTATGATTTGGATCATAATTTTGGATGCATGAGGAACCAAACTAATTGTTCTGTACATACTGCAGTTGGTCGAATTTGCTTTCTTTAGTAAAGGGACCATGATGGAGTTTCGAAATTCAGATGGCAAATACCCTTTTCGTAGATTGTTTGCGTTAAGTCATAGAGTTTTTCATTAATTATATCACCAGCAGACTTGATTAGTTCACTAGGGATGTTATCGATGCCTGGAGCTTTCTCATTTGGTAATGACCTCACTGCCAACTCAAATTCACTTCTAGTCACAGATAAAGGTGCAACTAAACTTGTATGTGACCCCTTTGTATGTACGTACTCAAATTCTTCATTGTACAGAGTCTTAATGTACATTTCCCAGTGGTTCCTTATTTGTGTTTCATCAGTGATAATTGAACCTTGGTTGTCACGCAATGCTGAGGTTAGAGTTCTTTTTGGTAAGTGGCATATTTTCCTTGCTGTTTTTAGTGCCAAGCTGCCCTTTCCATGTTTTTCCAGTTCCTCGATTTCTTCGCATTTTTGATGAAGCCATTTTTCTTTGGCATTTCTACATTCTCGATCTATTTCATTTTGAAGCCTTCTGTATGCTATTCTCCCTTCATTTGTATTGACCTGTTTCAGTCTCCTCCTTTCTTGGATCTTCAAAAGAATGTCCTGTGTTATCCACGGTTGTCTGGGAGTGACTGATGGATTTCCGAGTACTTCTTCTGCAGCCTCTGTGATGGAGTTATTTATTGTCAACTATTTGGTATCGATATCCTGTGACGATGTGCCTGTTTCCAAAGCATCGTCTTCTCCAAGCTTCCTAGTTATAGCTTCCCTGAATTCTGTACGCTTAAGTTCATCACATAAAGAGCTGGTGTTCCACTTCGGTCTATTATTGGTCTTCCTCAACAGTTTCCACCTTAACCACAGTTTGATTCTTAACATATTTACGTAATATGAATCAACTCGGCTGACGGTTATCTCATGCTCAAGATATTAATAATGATCCCAAAATTAGTGTTAATGTATCCATAAAATTTTCTAAGTTTTTATTAAAGCGCGTTATTTTAAATAAAAACTAGATAAATTTACATACAACTTCTCTCCCGCCAAGATAAGAAAGAAAAGCTAATATTGTCCCGCTGTGTGGGATTCAAAATTATTTGGGGCTAGCCTCAGTTTGAAATAAGATATAAGTTATTTGCCGAGGGAAAAGTTAAATTGGCAACCCTGGGAGGACGGTGTTGTATTACCACAGTCTAAAATACACAGCCGCGAAGCTCGCTGCGCTACGAAATTGCATCCTCTTTGTAGGTGAAGCTACACTAGCACTCGCGGCGGCCAGCAAGCTGGCAACTGCCTTGAGCACGTTATTCGCGGAACAGATGATTTCACTTTTGCAAGGGCGATTATTTCCATTGTAAACATAAGTCACGTTAAATCGCCAACTACTACAGGAAAAAGCCACAATGTTGATATACTGTACACTTATATTTCATAGAAAGATAACAAGAATGCTTTTTTTTTATTAGTTCACTCCTCTATAAGTATCACTAGGTACTGTTGTATGACGTATTTAATGAGTCTCACGTAGAATTCATAGTCCATACTAGTTATAAATTCGTGCATTTGTTTAAATGATAGTCGCTGGCATCTTTACATAAAACCAAGTCCACGATTCCTGGATGTAACGGGTAATCTCTAAATCCACGGAATAGATTTTGATGTGGTTTTCACCATTCAGTAAAGAATATCTCGAGGAAGGTTTCTGTAGGAAAACATTCATTTATGACAAAAGGAAAACCTGCCGTCCGTGCGCCGTTTAAGCTTACGCTGGGTAAACCATTAAAAATATCCATATACTATGAGTGTAAGAATTGGTCAGCATGAAAAGTTCTACAAAGAAGTCAGCGACAGCATATCTTTATCTTTAATACATCGCCAACTACAGTATAAAAGATTTTGCGTTTTAATTTCTTCCAACAATCTCCATTCAGTGAAAATTTAAATTACTAGCTTCGGAGCGAGTTTACGATCTAGCGAGCGAGCCCATCACCCCAGCTTCGGCCAGCATTAACTGTCGAGTCACGTCGAGTTAAGACTTCAGAGAAGAGTAGACTATAAGTGTTTGGAGTTTCGCTGTTCACCTCGGCTTTTCTGAATTGCGTCTGAGACCTACCGTCCGTGCGCCTTTTAAGCTTACGCTGAGTGACCCCTTTAAGATACCAGGCGAAGCCAGGGCGGGTTGATAGTATGGGTATAATTTCAAATTCTTAACCATATCAAAAGCTAGTTATTCCGTTAACATTATACTGTAGTTAATTAGTAAAAATACCAGTGTGATTTGTGAAACAAAAAGTATAAAAAGATCTTAAGGTTTTAAATGGCTCAATTGTAGATACTTCGTATTATTTCTGTGGGTTTGAAACCTTTCATTCCTGAATTTGACAAAATAATAAAATGCCAATTTTACAAAATATTGGCAATAACATTTGTGTACCGTACTGCGCCCGAATTCACCAATCAGTACCTATATCCGCTGCACTGTAAAGGATTGCAGACACGTAGCTACCCAGCTCACAAATTTACCATTGTCTGCTAAGTAAAAATTGGGAATTCCAGGAACACACAGGGTAGATCTATAAAAGAAAATAGTACTACCAGCGTAGGTACAAATTTCTACTAGCATTTACATTTAAGCAAATCGAGAAACTCCAATCTCGAGGGGTGATAAGGTCTGTCTATAGTGAGCGCCTGTATCTTACCTAGCAGTACTATTTTCGGCGATGACAAAATGAAAACGATGTCAGCTAAGATAAAAATTGGCTAATTCGCTAAAGAGCGCCAGCCGTTTATTGTGCTAAGAAAATACACACATATCCTGACTGCATATCTATCATTAGTGTCTACTTGACACTGCAAGAAATAAAAACTCAAAATAAACTAAAAAAACGTGCCACTAATACAACATGTCCTGAAAATAAAGATTGGAGAATTCGGTACTCCACTGAAATTTATGAGAAAATTATGAAACGGCGTGATTTCAAACATTACCCTATATTATACATTGCGTTTCATATTTGAACCGTAGTTCCACATCTAAATATGTAAGATCACAATTTTACTCAGTATTAAATATATATCCATATGTACAATGATTCGTGATTCGCACAAATATTCACTTAACTGCGTTGAAGTGATTTAATTACCTATAATATAAACGAGTCTTTACAACTCAAACTTCCGTAACAAACACCGCAATTCTATCGGTTGAAAGTATAAATACTAGTCTGAATCAAGAGAACAGAGGTGACAAACATTTAAGTTCAGCACTGTTCTAACTTTGTCTTCTCCCATTTGATCATTAAATCTCGAAAAATTCCTGAAATTCTTTGCTCGGCTTACATTTTCTTTGATAAACGTGAATATTCGAAGTGCATGGCATTTGACCTTCATTCCACACTCCTATTCCAAAATTATACAACAATCACATTATTTCTTAAACACCCTGTACAGAACTTGCCTCAAATACAATTATACAATGTCACATTCGCTGTGATCAAAACTAGGAAACGTGACTCCTCAGTCTCCTTTCGTGAAAATACGTAACTCATTTACGTCTACGATTCCTTTCTTGCACGGTATTCCAAATCTAAACTCCCATTTCAGTGCATTTTCTCAATCAATGCAAAGAAAATTAGTAACTTTATTAAATATCCACGACCATTGTGAATATTGTTCAAGAAACAAACTTTAACAATCTCCTCTATCCTTATACAAAATTTCATCGTGCCTATAACTTCAATTCTGTAATTACTTTCTGTACAGTTACTTTTATATCACCCTGTGATTTAACTTTCTTGACTCCTTTTCACGCATTTAAATTCAGTTATTACATTATTGCAACTTTCAAAGAATTGTCAGCAAGAATTCATATTTTACAAATGATATAAGTGTGTCCTCCTTGTTTGTGAATATACTGAACCCGCTGAGCTGAGGTTCATGTGATATTTTTTATAACAGCACCTTTATGATGGGATGTAGTACCTTTGAACACACCCAGAAAGCCACGTGGAGCTGAGAGCTCATACTATACTCTTTGAAGTAGCGGAGAATCGTACTTTTGACTTTGGTGAAGTCTGCTAATTATTTATCTGAGGTCTTATTAATTAATTTTATCTTTCCACAAGACTCAGAATATTCCATTTCGTCATTCAGCATTATCAAAACATTTTGGAAAATGTTTTCTTCGCTTAAGGTGAGGTAATATCCTTGCAGATACGCAAACAGGAATGTAAGTAGTCGCTC
Organism: Meconema thalassinum; assembly: GCA_946902985.2. NCBI lineage: Eukaryota > Metazoa > Arthropoda > Insecta > Orthoptera > Tettigoniidae > Meconema > Meconema thalassinum. The sequence goes on along the minus strand of OX336395.1, from coordinate 227,510,063 downwards.
AACGACTTTGGTTTGACGACCTACTTCCTCGAGTAACTCTGTGCCTTGCACTACGTCTGGAGAATCCGCCCCGTGTAGGCGTGAAGTTACATCCGTCTTGTTAGACCTAGAAAATATCCGCTGTTTAGCGTGGAAATTGTTATCTGTTGCCATCGAGCACGAATACGTTACGATACGAGTGATAAGTAAGAATTGTATAGTGACTTATTTGCACTACATCTGGAAAATCCGCCCTGTGTAGGCGTGAAGTTATAGCCGTCGTGTCAGACGTGGAAAATATCCGCTGTTTAGCGTGGAAGTTATCATCGGGTGCCATCGTGCACAAATATTCTACAAATCACTGTTGATTGATGCACAGTGAACAACAGGAATCATATTGTGATATAATTGGCAAGTATAGTGAAAATTATAACATTACCGTAACACCACATTTTTATACCCACGTGTTTGTGGAGGGCCGAGAGCCTGGTGAAAAATATAGAGGTAAACGTGTTGTAACTATTTTAAGCAATTGTGATTATAAAAGTACAATAGATTTGAATTGCCACAGTGAATTTTTCAATTACAAAACGACGCACATTTCACGGATGCCACGTGATGTAAAAAGTGGCGTCAGTACACGTGAAGAACAACAGAACAGTGCTTGCTCACGTATTATTCGATATCTGCGAAGTAAAGGCTGTGTTATCAATTGCAATTAAAGCCTGTAATATTTTCAACGAACATTGTGATTTTTGAAGTGAAAGAATGAACTACTACACGATTTATTTCACCACCCACGTGATCAAATTATTCTACACCATGTTCGAGACCGAGATCATGGGCTAATCCCACTATGCTATGAGGGTGGTGTATCTGATGGAACCAGCATGATGGTGGAACTTCCAGAACAGCGAACGAGGAGGAAGGAACCGAGGATGCCATTCCCAGGCATATCCAGTACATCCACGAAGTTAACGACAGGGACAGATCGAACCTTGGTCTTTGGGAGAGTCCAGATGGGAGTCCTAATGAGCACGATACCGTTCCGGAAAGCCAGAGATGAATTTGTTCAACCCTTGTCGTTGGACAGAGGGCTGAGTGAGAGCTCCTCCATTTCGTGAGTTTTTGTACACCCTTTCTTGTTCTAGTTTCTGGTGGTATAGTAGGTTTAATGTAGGTAGTTTGTGAGCCAACTGAACTCAGTGACAGCCATTTTTATAGGTAGGGAATGTAACTAGTCTAATTAGATGTAATTTATTTCAGTTAGAGTGAGTCACCCTTGGGTCAGACATTTTGGTCAGCCCTGGTGCAGCTTGATGGACGTCGTAGAACGTCAATGCCTATCTTTTGTTAAACGTGACCGTAGTCATTTGAGGCTACTTTGTTTAACCCTATTTGGGGTGATTTTTCAAGTTTTGCTGACTTTAGTTATGGAAATCAGATGCCATGGTTATATTTCTTTAACTGCATTTTTTGCAACCAGTCTTTGTTACACCCCTGACTTCGTTAGAGCAGTCGTATAATTTAGGTAATCGACTGTAATTACCAGTTTTGTAACTGCATTATATTTCATTTGAGATGTTGCTCAGAAGCCATCAGGTCAAGTGTAGACCTTACAAGTAAAAGGAATGTTTCGTTGTCTAGCATCGAACCCAGTTCCCAACGTATCATTAAGCAGATCCAGTGTGTGGAATCTGCGCCACAATTATTATTTTGTTAGTGTCATGTGAAGACACGTATTTATTTCATGTTTATACAAGTAACTACTGAAGTATTATATCTTTGAGAGCAAAGAGCTCCAGCAATGTGACATTGCTGCCATTTAAATGTCTTTGGTGTGGGAGACAGAATTATATTATTGTATTCAGATTCATAGCGAGTTTTTTATACAGGTATTCTTCGAGGTTTATAACCTTTGGTAGAGATTTTATGATGAGGCCAGTTGTACAGTTTTTATTTTGCTTAAATCGCCGACCTTGATAGTTAGTGTGTTGTGTCAGACCACGCAGGAATGTTGTAGCCTGCAGTGACACAAACTGGTTTGTGACCCAGTGCCCTTGAGAGCACGCTTGTATTATGAGACAGAATTACTTTGACAGAGGACAGAATACTTGTTGTATTCGCTCTTCCTTTCATTGCAATATAGCTCATGGAACCCAGTGTCCAACCTTGTATCTGATCACATGTTTTTATAGATTGTTTTTTGTTAGTTAAACGCACTTTTGCGTGTACCGTCGTTTGACGTGTACAGTTATGTCAGGTTTTCTATAGTACGTTGTAGGCTGCCCTGTTAAAGGAGATATTTATTGTATGAAGGTATTTGTGTGTACCTTGTCCGGGATTGTTCCCGTTGACCAGATGTTATGGAGGGTGACTGAGTGTGCAGGCCCATCCCAGAGTTATTGAACGCGAGCTGCGCGCCGCTGGTAACTTGTGTTATTGTGTGTCCGAGTTGTTATTGCTCGTTGATTGTATTCCGACTTTTGAGTCGAGGCTTTTGGTGGAGATTGATCTCAGTGGAGACACTCCGTGCCCAGGCTATTGTCAGTATTATTCGCCATAAACCAACGATAAACCTAAACCGACATCTTAATAATAAAACGCATAATTTTGGTAAAACAAAAGCTAACTAACGAATTCTTTCTATCTAACCTTGTTCTTTTGCATTTGGAACCTGCTGACATGGCCGTGCTAATGAAGGTATTTTCTTTTGAGGAAATGACTTAGAACAGCTGACACTCTTGTAGCGACCTGAAGCTTGCTCGAACCTTGAGTTCGTAGCTTGTGGAGCGCAGGCCATGCGATGTTAGACGTAGTCTTAACTACGCAGTCGTCACCGTAACTACACACATTAGATGACTATGGCTTACAAAGAGTAAACCAAGGTGCAGGCAGGCATTTTAATAAAACTGTTGTCTCTTATTAATTATTTATGATGTAAAAGTGTATGAATCCTACATGTTACCTTCTTGTGTGCTGTTAGCACGTAGTTCCTAAGAATAATTAAATGTTTTTTTATATGGCTGTTCACTTAGCTTTGAATGTAATTGTTTTCTATTACGGACGTCATCGCCGTAATTTTTTTATTAACTGATAGGACTTAGCTAGATGAATTAACGTTAAATGTAAATGTGGAGGTGGTATCATCCTAACTTAGATTTGTTTTTGCTACCCTGTTAAATGTAAATTCTGATACTAGCTTGATCTTGTAACTTGACCTGGGGACTTGCGTCGTACCATTTTCCTAGTGTTGCTGTTGTTGCTTTGTTATTGTGAGATCGATCTTTCGCGAGGGATTTCCGTAACTTCTCAGGTAGGGACCTGCTCTTTATTTTTGATTGTTTATTAGCTTGCGGATTAGCCGATTGAAACCCTCCGAACTAGGCTAGGGGCTTGTGAATTTTAACAATAAATTTTCACGGTGCTTTACATAAGTCTGGATGTTTATTTTCTCAGTCTAGTTTTTAAGGTGAACCTTTCCTTAGGCAGTCTATGACCATCGTCACCATGTAAAACGATCCCTGTGGACTACAGATTCTCGTGCCGCTTTAGCCTATTTGGAAGTTCACCTGATCCTCACGGCAATTAGGTCCGACGGATGAGATGTTAGGGAAGTCATTGCGGTTGTTGTCTATCCTGACAGCTCCACCGACGGTCTCAATACTTAAGCCTTAACTATCATCGCGGAATATTGGTTTAACAAATTTATCTAGGCTTTTTAATGCTCTAAATGTTTTATTGGACATATATATAAAGGTTCTTGAAATACCTTTGTTACTAGGAAATATGGTTTATTACGTTACAGCATAGTTCTACATATCTATCTGTTTCATTACAGTGGATTTGGTATTCATTGATTTAATTATCTATCAAGTATTTGGACTATATTTTACCAGATTTTGTGACGTGTAACAATCCATTTTTGTTCACAGTTGGTTTAAAATAAAGTTCTGACACTCGAATCAACATCTTGAGTTGTCGAAATATTTGACACTTCGTGACATAGCTTTTTGAATATACGGTACTTAAATTGTTCAATATACGTTCCATCGCTGCGCATAAAATAGATTTATTTAATTTAACGCAAGTATCTATAATTCTAAACGATTTTATATTGAAATGATTTAACGTTAACAACTGCAATACGCAAATAAAATTTCGTCCAAATGACGGAAATTTTCAATGAAAATGACTCCTAAGAAAATACTGAAATACTGGATTAAAATCTACACAATTTTAAATACAATGACAAAATTATACGATTGGTCAATTAGGATAAACACAGAACATGACTACAATTCTACTCAATATAAATCAATCTCTTCTCTACCTTGAGTTGGAGATGGTCTCTGATGTATCATGTCTCGTCTGGCAAGCCAAATGTGTGTGTGTGCACAACGCCCACAGCTGTGCGAACCGGTTGTGATGGGGCCTGCTGGATAGCTCTCACAGTGGGACAAGGTCGGTGACACAAATGGGTTAGCGACCTCTCCGTGTAACAGCAAGTCTCTTCCTCACTCCTTCTCTCGTCTCCCGCAAGTTGTCCGGATCTTCTGACGTCACCCCTTCACTGCGCCGACATCGCTTCTCAAGGTGGAAATTCGATTGTTCTATAAGAGTCTTTGAGAGTATACTGGATGTATATGAACTCGTGTTAAGAAGTATAGATTTGTTCTGCATTTCTGCGCATCGCGTAGATGTTCAACTGCGCCGTCCATGTTGTGGAATTCTAGATTAAACTCTTCATTTCTGTAGTTTCTACTTCCCTATAATGTGCATCTTAGCACGTAGTCATAATCAGTTTAATGATTACACCTGTACAACTTCCCCGTTGCCAATTCATAAACTGCATTCTGTATAGTTCCCAAGTATGAGCTGAATTGTAGGAATAATGAAGCTCTTCTCCTGAAGTGAATCGTTTGCATCTATCTGCGTGAGATGTATAATAGCTTCGTATTGAAATACCGAAGTAACAAGCTGTGTTTCAAAATCACTGGTCTATATGCTGTGCTGGTTTGTGCTGGAGACCAGGTATTTCATAAGAGAATTATCAAACAGTATACCACATCTAAGTTTGAGAGCATTATCCTCACGACATAAATTGGCTTGCTTCCAAATGATTCGAGAATAATTTTATATTATTGTACAAAATCTTTATTTATTAAATCAGCTCTCTGGTTATTAAAAAGCCATTTTCTACATCTGAAAATTAAAATGTCGGCACACGTTTGAGATGACATCTTTTACGTTTACAGTACTTAGCCTACCGTATGGCTTATTTTTCAAAATACATAGATATTTATATTTGATTTGCTGCCAATGGCCATAGCAGGGCATTTCACATGAGCGCCCGTAGGTTCCCCAATTTCAATGTCAAGTAGTTCCAGTTTTTAAGCTACCAGACACCACTGTCACTGAAACCCAACGGCGTACGTTTGAACTTGATAGAGCGTGTTAACCCAATAGCCTACAAATTTTGGCTACACACTACCAATTGTAGTTGTAAGTTCTTTTACGTGCCATAAATCTATGACATGGGCCCGACGACTTCGACTGGGTTTGAACCCGCGAACTTGGGCATGGCAGTTCAGCAAGCTACCGACTACGCCACCAAAGCCATGCATAGATATCCTACCGTGACATGCTTCTGATTTATAACCGACTGGCTCCGTGGCTCAGCGGTAACGTTCTCGCCTGCTGTTCCCAAGGTTGCAGGATCTAATCCTGGCGCAGTCAGCTGGCATTTAAGGGTGCATAATTGCGAGGGAACCGTGTCTGTAGACTTACTGGCACGTTCAAGATCCCCTTCAGGGCAAAATTCCGGCACCCCGGTGTCTCTAAAAACCACAGTAGTTAAAAGGGACCTAAAACCAATAACATTATTATTGATTTATAACCAGTTAAAGACCTAGTTCCGTTGTTTGATTGAAAAGCTTTATAATACTTTCTACTGCGTATCCCAATTTATTGGGGTCGCCGGAGCCAATCAGGGTCATTTTGGTTTTGGCCGGATGCCCTTCCTTGTAAAGCACATGTTAAATTAAAGATAGACTATAACCTTTTCACAATGCTCACATACAGTAAATCCAGCATCAATAACATACACCAACATAGCGCAGAAGGCACATTCTTGCTGGCTGCATGAGAGCATTATTGTCTGGCGGTAGAAAAATATGAGCCAAGCTTCGCGATCTGTAGTTAGACTGTGGTTATATGTTGTCATGAAGACGTGTGTAACCACAAATGGGGACCCGGGCCGAAAGGCGAAAACAGTACATCACCACAGACACAAATCACAACCTGCCGATTTTCCAACGGGCAATGGGGGGGGGGGGGGGGGAGGTTCTAACCCCCCCCCCCCTGACTACACCACTGCATTTATTTGTTTTTCTATGGGAACTGACAGTGGAGATGTTACAATGATATAGGGACGTTTGCACTATGTTTTTATGATTTTCTGTCTCACAGTTTGGCAAAACTGTTACAATTGATGGTCTGCTGTCTCAAGGAACTATTTATTTCTGTGTACATGTGGTTGGTTGTTAGAGACTTGAATTTAGTGATTGTTCAGTTACTATCTATCACTTAATACTATCAGCCGAGCTCTTTATACTGACATATTATTTGAACCTATATTTACGACGTGATTAGAAGGGAATGCATTGCATCGACCTATCAAGGGAATTTTAAGTTTATAGGGAGGAAGTGATATGTCCCCAAGGAATATTGGTATAACAAGAACATTGCTTGCTGAAGGGAACTACACACAGCAGGAGATAGCAACAAGACATAATATTGCACAAAAATCAGTGAGTAGAATTAAGAAAATGGAAGAAAACGGTGAGGTTTACCAGTCACAACGAAAAGGAAAATGTGGTAGGAAAAGTAAATTGAGTCCTAGAGATGTACGAAAAGTGATCTCAATTTCACAAAACCATCGCTCAGCTACTAGCAATGAACTAAGAAATAATTTGAAGAGTAGTGACAGATGTATGTGCTAGAACTGTAAGAAGGACATTATACAATAGCGGATTGAAATCTACACGACCCAGAAGAAAAGCAAAGATCAATCCAGTTATGGAAAACAGGAGATTGGAATGGGCAAAGGGTCTGCAAGATTGGTCTACAGACAACTGGAGGAAGGTATGTAACATCAAAATAATAGTTTTACAAAAATTAACTACCGGTACTTTTATCGTAAGTTTAACAATGTTCACTGGAAACATTAAAAAGAATGTTTTTATTATTGTTCCTTTATTGCTTGTAATAATACCGACAATGCACTACTAAAATGAAAAATTGTTTGTAGGTTTGTTTCAGGGATCAATCCATATTTTAAGTAAGTGAAGAAATGAGTCAGTACGTTCGTAGGAGGCCAGAAGAAGAGCTTCATCACCAGTGCATACAACAGACAGTAAAACATCCAATATAAGTTATGGTCTGGAGTGTGATGTCTGTGTATGGAACCGGAAGATTATATATTGTAGGTAGAGGGTACCATGAAGCAGGACCATTATATAAAAGTCCTTGAGAAACGTCTTTTACCTCAGTTAAGGGATCGACTTGTGGAAAATCCTTGTGTCTTCATGTATGACGGTGCACCCAGTCGTGTGGCCAAGAAAGTGGCTCAATTCCTCACTGATAAATACCTTGCTGTGCTTCCGTGGCCCGGAAATAGCCCGGGCATGAACTCCATTGAAAATTTCTGGGCTATTGTCAAGAAGAAAATCAATAGAACCACTGTTACAACAACAATTGGAATGACTGGAACTTTCTTACGGATCTGACACCATGACAATTACATAAAAAACAATTACCAAACACTCATTGAAGTATGCCTAAAAGAGTGAAAATGCTTATTTCTAACAAAGGAATGCATACAAAGTATTGAGGCACATCCATGTTTAATTTTCATTTGTAAGGCTATCCAGGAAAATTAAATAGGTTATTTTCCAAGCTTTAGTCTATAATTTGGCCACCTCTGTTCACGATTCCCATTAACTGACCATAATCTTCCTATTCCATATACAGACATTAACTCTTACTCCAAATGCAAGCTATATGAACAGTGGCAAACAGACTGGACCAGAACGTCTACTGAAGGAAATAAAAGTAAATTCTTTAAAGCAATATCCACTACGAAATCACAACAGACAGGTTAAAGTTGTACTCTCTCGACTGAGGATTGGACGTACTAAGATTATTCACAATTATCTGCTCGAGAGAAAATAAAACACACCTCCCATCTGCACAACATGCAATTGCACTCTAAATGTCAAACATTTCCTAACAGAATGTCAGATGTACTATAAATCACGCCAGCTGTATAAAATACACCAGGAACTGAAAGCGATTTTAACAGCTCCACCACAAGGCCTTCAGATCATCAAGTTTCTTCAAGACATCAAATTGCACTCTCAGATTTGAATAACCTTCTCCAATGACTATCTTTATGAAAGTTATGTTTCATTAATGTAAATTTATGTCAATATTCAAGTTGTAAGTCGCGATAAGAGCAACGAGTTAAAACGACTCTAAAAAGATTTAATTAAAACAAATGGAGTGTTTGTACGCCTTCAAAAACTTGTTTTTTCTCAGAACAAGGTTTTCACGGATGGAAATAAACTTTACCAAGAATTTTAAGGTCCGACCACAGTGTACAAATTATGGGAAATATTCTTTCACTAACCGTGTTGTTGATAGTTGGAACTCATTACCTGCCTCAGTATTAGAGCCTTTCCACAAACATATTGATGTGTTTAAGAGAAGAATGAAATTTTGTGTAAATACTACGATGTAATTACTATAGTTCCTAAATTGCGAATTGTGTATATTGTGTTTGAAGTAATTGTTGGTGATTTTCTGTATTTGTACAATTTGCCACTGGGAAATTACCCCCATTCACAAATATTATATTACATTATGTAAGGAGAACCGGACAAAATTAAGGCTACGCAAATATCATTTTATTTCCTTCTCATAATTCTTTCTCCCTTTCTCTTACTCCACACTTCCTTCATTCTTTCAGAGTGTTGCGCCTTTCTCTTTGCTGTCCATGTCCACCCCTGCGTTCTCTCTTTTTTTTCCCACAAGAACCTTTATGTTAGAAAGCATTTCCCTGAATTGTGATCTGTCTCGACAGTCGTCATCTGTAATTCCTAGCCTCCGGAGTTCTTCCTTCATCTGCTTGGTGTAACCCCGCTGGCTCTTCAGATTGTATATTTTATCAAAAATATGTTTATTTATTCTTGTTGGATCCATTCCAGCCATATGTCCATAGAAACGTAAATATATTTTCGTAATTAATGTTTCCAGGTCTTCCACCCTTTCATATGTATATCTCCTTGTTTGATATTAGTCTGTAGGTTCCCAGTACCACCCTGTGCCGTAAATGCTCCTCAATATCCTTCTTTCAATCTTCAGAAGCTTTTCCGGGATCATCAAGTTTGACGTCTCCACACCATATAATAATATTATATAGCCTATATAAAAAAATGTTCAAAAAACAGGATGTGTCCAAAAGGAAGTTGTCACGAAAATGTTGATTCTAAATATGTTATTTAAATGTGTAACATTGATTTTTACATTTTCACAAATGAGGGGATTTTCACAAATTGTGAACTATTACAAAATGTTACAATTGAGAAGGTGGGGGTGGGGGGGGATTTTTATGGCATTTGTGCGAACGTATTTTAAGGATGATCCCCTACTGGAATCTTTCAAAGCAATTCCGACCAAAAACACGAAATGTCCGAAACGAAGTTGCTCATAAAAATGTTGAATCTATAGGGTCTTCCACTCAAAGTGGGGCCGGCAAAGCGGCGCGTCGAGGGTCGGACGAGCACATTCATCAATCCAACATCACTTATTTCCTTATCTTATGATATTTGCTGTCACAGCAGCGCGCTGCGATATGCTCGTCTGACCTTTAGCCCACATTCTACATGGAGCGCTGGGCCGGGGGCCCCACTTGAGTGAAATACCCTGTAAATAAAAGTCCAGTTAAAATATTATTGACTTTAACGTTACTCACAGCTCTCTTCCGAGGCCCGACTGCTTGAAGCCACCGAACGGAGCCTGAACACTGACGGCAGCATAGCAGTTCACCCTAGAACAACACAACGGTGTTATTACTTGCAGTTCAAGCACAATGCACATTTGGCAACAGAGTAACCAAGGCAACTCACCAGACGGAGCCAGCCTCCACGGCATTGGCGAAGGTGATGGCCGTCTCTATGTCCCTGGTGAGAATACCGGCCGCTAGTCCATACTGGGTGTTGTTGGCCCGCTCAATCACTTCGTCTAGCGTCTTGAACTTGAGGATCGACTGCACCGGCCCAAAGATCTGACAGAATACAATAATAAATTAGAGGAAAAAAGGGCCAGGTACATGAATTAATCTATCTACCACAATCTGAAGAACAAACAGCAGCATATTATTCTTCAAAATGAACAATCCAGAAAGGCTAATAAGAGATAACTGTGTATATAGATAGTTAAGTAATATAATATGTGTTTATATATTTAACTAAGTAAATAGATACTTTATATAAGTTACATAGATAAATAAATATATATATTGAACCCTTATATATTAAGGCATATTAAAGTATTCAAGTATTTTATTTCTACAGCTATGAACCAGCACAGTAGAGGAAAGTGCAGATCATATTTCGCAAGAGTAGGCTGTCTGGGAGGACAAAGTGAGTTGCCACTGTCGCCAGTTTGAACATCAGGCCAGGCTATATTTATCTGATCCTGAGAAATAGATGGCAGGTGTGAGTTGAAAGTTCGTTACTTTGTTTCGAAGCTGAGGTCAGTGAATTTCCCTTGTTCGGAAGAAGGTAGACGAAGAGCGCAGTGTCGCAAGTAAAGGATAGAGATAGTGTTCTACGTCACAAAGTAGGAGGAGTTCAGCAAGTGATACTTTCAATAATTTGAATGATCAGCCAATAAGAGATACGATGCATCCTTAGGCGGGAACTTATTTTGCCCGCGAAATCGAGAAGTGTGTGACCCTTCGATCGGATTTTCTGCACGCAAATACCATTGTGATGTGCTAACTTTTATGAGTTCAATGTGATGTTTACGAGGTCCGTAGGACAATTTTCAACATTTATTACGGAGCTCCATTCCCCTTCCACTAACTTTTATGCCAAACCATATAAATACGATGATCTGTGAATGGACTATGACTTGATTTTGTGAATCTGAAGGCTATTGTAGGGTGAAACTCTGTCCGAGTGCGAGGCACGGTGATACTTAAACGTTTTGCGAAGTGCAATGTTAGCACTTAGATTTTGGAAGATTAATTTGTGTTGTGTGCGATGCAGTATGGGTTCTGTTAGTTACAGTGTATATTAGGTGGATACAACTCCACAGTATTAGGGCAAGTTATGCGGTACTGTACAGAACTTTGTCAGTGAATTTAGTAGCTGATAATGCAGTCTAAATAGATGACTATATTGTGATAATAATAATATTTTCTACAGCAAGATGTTCGTCCACGAACGTGAAGATTTGAAGACTTATGGTTCATCAGGCACGATGAACAGTATCATGGGCTAGGTCGTCATGATGGGGCGATGACCGTGGTGTCATCATGGCACCAGACAAGCTGAAGCGACGAGTACCAAATTAGTTTATTAATTTTGTCGGGACGGGGTGGCGTGCAATATTATTTATTTATTTATAGGTGCCTTTATTGTGGCGAAGTTAGGGCTCTAGGCCCTCTCTTACACTTAACCACACAAAATGCAACTTACATGAATCCTCAAATATTATATACTTAACCTACCAAACTTAAATACTAGGAAAACTTAAATACTAGAATAAAATAAAATAAAATTAAATTAAATTGGCGACTGCGTGATATTAATTAAGCTATAAAATTTAAATGACATACATTTTTAACAAAAATATACTATGGTCATTCACTCACACATTCATACACAAATTGTTCTAGTTGGCCTACGAATTCAAGAGGAAATCTTTACATGCACGTTTGAAAGTTGTTAGGGATGTACAATTTTAACGTTGCGAGGACAATTATTCCAAATTCTAGTTCCTGACTCGAGGAAAGAGTTACTGAAGGCAGCTGAATGATGTAGAGGAATTTGAATTATAGATCCAGATCGCGTGTGACGATCATGAAAGGAAGAAAGAAAACGAAAATTACAAGAGAGATAGTGAGGAGCAGGGGCGGTTCGACATTGTACATCTAGGGGGGGGGGGGGGGAGAATTTAAAAAATGCCGACTGGCTGTTTAACATTGCCGACTATACGCTTAAAAACTGAGCAACGGGAGGGGAATGGGGAGGAGGGGGGGGGGCAGTGGCGGCAAACGATACACAAGACAAATATACTTAATTAACGGCTTTCATTTAAAATGTATTTTATTCGTTCCAGAATTTTGAATTGCAGGAAAATTTTATAAATGAACAAAATAAGTGTTTAAATATTACAAGAATAAAAAAACTAGTTATTCTCTCTAAATCCCTACTCTGATGCTTTAACAAGGACCACCTCTCCACTATCTCCGTAATATCAATGTCGTCGACATTATCTTTCTTTGAAAACAACATCATGAGGGAGTCTAAGCGGCCGTCACCCATCGATGTCCGCAAATGATTGAAAATGAGCTTCAACTTGCTGTAGGACCGTTCGGAAGAAGCAGAAGTTACTGGGGATGTTAAAATCAGTCGAACTACTTGATAACCACAAGGTATAATCCTCTTTAATTTAAAAAGAACTTTTGCGATTTCTCTGAAAGATGAGCAATGTTTACTGGCATCAAGTTCAGCCAGCACAAGCTCTTCATCTTGAAGCATGATTTTCGGGTGTGATTGCATTATAGATCGGACGCGCTCGATGGAGCAGTTTTTTCTGTCAGCGGGTATTTTAAAAATTATGTGGAATGGCTCTAGCAAAGAAGTTAGTTTTGCGAGTTTGTCTTGCACGCTTGTAGTAAATACATCCACAAAGTATTCGAGTAGTGTGTTTTGGATGGTTCTAATACCTCCACCTCCACATTCCTCCACACAAGATGGCGACGGCACGATATCTCTCGAACGCATGGTCGGATTTTGACGAATGAGGTGTCATTGAACTCGGGTGGACACCCCCTTTCCATTGCACAACATATTTCCACCCCAAAAATAAAACCTACCCCTACTAGGGGGTGAAATTGTAATTTTTTAGAGAATCTCTCTTTCCAATTGCAACATGTGAGAGTTTGAATCCCAATATGGAATGAAACGTTGTTCTACACAAGAGACATGTATACGGTGGATAGCCACTATGAATTAACATGCTTATTTTCTGATTTTTACGCATGCCCACTCATAGCTTTTGTAAGAGGGTGGGCTTTTTAAAGATGGCAGCTGTAGTGTAACCTAACCTAACCCAAACCACGAGTGGTGATCAAAAAGTATTTTAAGTGACGCTTGTCGATCGGCAAACCAATAATCAAAGAGGGATATGTCAGGCCTTGAGGTGATAGCCCCTTTTGATTGATCCCTGTTGATTGGTCCCTTTTGATTGATCTCTGTTGATTTGTAACTTTGGTCTGGTCCCTGTTGACTAGCCCCCCCCCCCCCTTGGACGGGCCCTTTTTGACAGGGGGTCATTTTTGATGGATCCTTTTTGACGGGTCCCTGTTGATGGGCCCCTGTGGATGGATCATTGTTGACGGGTCATTGCTGACGAGTCCCTTTGGACGGGTCATTGTTGACGAGTCCCTGTGGACGGGTCCTTGTTGGCGAGTCCCTGTGGACGGGTCCTTGTTGACGGGTCATTTTTGACAGGTCATTGTTGACGGATCCTTGTTGATGGGTCCCTGTTGACAAGTCCTTTTGACTAATCCCTTTAGACCGGTCCCTTTGGACTGGCCCATGAATTTATTTAAAGTGTGCCAAAGGGCTTAACTAACGGACTAATAAGGCTAGGAACTTGTATGAGGTATTGTAGGACCTGGGATGAAGCCCCCTTTTAGAATGTATTTTTGAAATTTTGACAAATGGCCTAACCACACTTTTGTTAATATCTCGCGAACCAATCATGCTAGTGACTTGTATGAGGGGTCCTAGCAATTGGGTCGATGTTCCCCTTTGGGGGTGAAACTATCCCCCCACTCCCAAATTGGAAAATCGATATCGTGGAAACTAAAAACCCTAAAATTATGTGTGATAGCTTTAAAAATAGGTCATAAGATACGCTTTTACCACGATAGGTCATTTCACCCCTAAAATAGTAAATAGTAATGTTACAGGGAAAAAAGGGGTTAAACACTTAAAAATGTTAAATGAACCTAGGATCTTTTGTTTTTGATGAAAAACTAGTAGGAGGGTTAAAAATACCCCCAAAATTTAAAAATCGTTATCTTGGAAATTATGAACCTTAAAATTAAGTGTGATAGCTTTAAAAATAGGTCATGACATACGCTTATACCACGATAGGTCATTTCACCCCTAAAACAGTGAATAGTGTTTTTACAGGGAAAAAGGGTGTTAAACGCCTAAAAATGATAAATGAACCAAATATATTTTGTTTTTGATGATAAATAGTGAGGGGGTGAAAACTACCCCAAAATTTAAAAAATCGATATCTTGGAAACTATAAAACTTAAAATTTGGTGTGATAGTTCAAAACATTGGTCATTTAATGCTCTTTTACCACGATTGGTCATTTTTACCCCTAAACAATGCATGTAGATTTTACAGGAAAAAAGGGAACCAATAATCAGATTTGGACACATGAGGTGTTATAAGACTCAGGGCGACAATCTCTTCTTGAATTTATTATTTATTTTTTGAAATTTTGACAAAGGGCCTAACCACACATTTTTGAAAATTTAGATTTTTATTTTTTTTTGAAATAATTTTAATATTTTTTTTTTTTAGTAGAGAGAGATAGTACCGTTTGTGTTTAAACGAGCATGTCGCCGATCACTGTGACCATGTTCAATGGTTGAATCGATATTTTGTGAAGCATTGATTGAAGAGGGTCATGCGACGACTTGTTTTTAGAATATTTTTTTATGATTTTTTCTATGATGCATGCATTTATTTAAATATCCCAAAACGGCAAGGTTACTGATTTGAGTTTTATAAACTAATAATGGGATTTGGTCTCTTAAGGTGTCCTATAACTTGACATGACACTTTCTTTATACGGCTTATGAATTTTATCAAAAAGATTGAAAACAACAAGGTCATGGACTTTGGTTTCTCTTAATATATTGCAAACCCATAATGTTAGATGTTTATGGTGAGTGATGAAGCATAGCTAGGCAGAGAAAGAATTACTGTAGGCTACACGTATGGTGACTGACAAGTCTTTGGCCATTGAAACTTGTTTTAAACCAGGCCGCAGTACATAGGGAGTATAGGTTTCAGGCATGACATGACAAACAGTATGTACAAAATCCAATTTATCGATTCAAGAATTGAGAGTAGACTATCTTTAATAGATTAGTTAAAGAGGATAGCTAAGAAAACAAGATGGTGATTACACTGAACCAAACCGACCAATACAATCCTTTTTGGATATATAATGTTACTTGCTAACCATTTTGTGCTGCAGTGGCAAGCACTTTTGGCTCTTGCACTAGAGGCCTTAACTCGATTTAACTTTAAGGCATAGAACGAACCAAACTAAGAAAGATGGTTATAGTGGTGCAGTGATTAAGCTGTTATCCTTTGACTAAGGTAGACCAGGGTTTGATTTTAGATTAATACGCATGTCAAAAACATATAAAAAAAAGCAGGGATAATGTTTTAAGACTGATTACACTTGTATATTTTTTTCAAATTATTACTTAGATTACAAATACAACGGTGGACTGGGTTCAATATACAGTTAATGCAAGTAAGATTTTGTATTTGCTTTTTATTTTAGACTTTAGATTTTAGAATTTACATTTTACAATTTAGATTGTGCAAAAAGACCAAACCATAATGTCATGACTTTCAATTTTCGGAAACTAATTATTAAAGAAAATCATATAAGGATTTGTATTACATGGAATTATGTTTTCTATACTATATTTTATTTTGGTTTTAGATTTTAGAAATTTGATATTAGATTTTAGATTTTAGGTAAAGACCAAACTAATATTGACTATTTATTAGACACTGGTATGTAGATAGAAAGACGATTAGACTATATGTTAAGATGAATTTTTAGGTGTTGACTGGCCTTGCAATAAGAATTGACTAACCAGACATGAGTTAATAACCAACGAAACATTTTGGCTACTATGCTTGTTATTGACCAGTGAGTAGGGTTTTAGAAAAACTGTTTGCTATTTTGGGTTATATACAACAAATGCATAGACCTACTGAGCGACTATGTTTGCTAAACAAGACATTATACCAGAGATGATTAGGATTCTTATGTAGCTCAGGCAAGGAAAGCATTTCTACAGAATTTGTTGACATTGAATATAGATTTAGGTATTAGGATGTCATTTTTTGAAGACCTTTGTCTGGAGCGTGACGCCCTATGAAAGGGAAACTTGGACTATTGGTGTAGCAGAAAAGTGGAGAATTGAAGTGTTTGAAATGTGATGTTACAGGAGAATGATGAAGATTAGATGGGTAAATAGGGTTACAAACAAAAAGGTATTAAGACAAGTGGGAGAGGAGAGATGTTTTTTTTGCGACAGCTAATGAAGTAAATCGATAGGTTGGTAGGACACATACACCCAGGAATAGCAAGCTTAGTTATGGAAGAAAGGGTTCAGGACAAGAACTGTAGGGGTAGACAAAGGTTAGAATATGTTAAACAGATAGCCTTGGATGTAGAGCGTGGTACCTATATAAAGATGAAACGATTAGCTCAGGACAGGGAGTCATGGAGAGCTGTATTAAACCAGTCAAAAGGCTGAAGATTCAAACCAACATGTAGAGCTTACCAAAATAATGTTGTGTAATGGTAAATGCTAGTCAACTAACTTTAATGCATTACTAAAACCCATGACACGATACCTGAGAGCTTTTCTAAAATTATTTTAAGATGCCTTTAACCCTATATTAAACACCCAGTTCTCAAGACTCATAACTACAATGTAATGAAAAAGAAAAAACAACAACAAAAAATACATTTTAAAACGAGCAAGTGGTTGAGTCAATGTACACTGGAAAATTTTGTAAACACTCAAGTGCACAAAACAAATTACATTATTAACTGTCAGGTTGATCGAGTGGTTAAGGCGTTTGACTTATGTTCACATTTTCAATACAATAAAGCAAGCATTTGAATCCCTTACCTGACATAACTATTGCTTTAACATGCCTCAGCGATACTGTATTATTATGATACTCGATACACAAACCATAGATAGAGTGTATTGTTTAAGTCCACTCTCTCTTTCTAAACATAGCTAGAGACTGTCAATGGTTAGCAATTGCATTAATAGTGAGAGGATGTAGTGATAGTAATTAAGAAAAAGCAGACAATAACCATAACATATTTTTATTAAATTCATTTTATAATAGATACACACTGAATACAACTTTCTCTATTTACCATTGTTTGATATAGATTTTTTAAACACAACGCTTGTTGTAGATCCTTTTATAACTTTCTCCAGGTACTCTTGTTCTTAAAAACTGGGGAAGTCGCAGTGGTTTTATAGACATAAAACCCTCATCCTTTTCTCTTTCATCATCATCATCATCATCATCATCATCCTCTTCATTATGAATATTATCATCAAAATGATGATAGTCATTGTCACCATCATTATCATCTTCAACATCATTATCCTCAACATCACTAGAACTATCCATTTCCTCTTGTTCGTTTTCCACAGGGACCTCTTTTAGAGTCTGCGTTGCTTTTGTTAGTGTTAAGGGCTTCTTAGACGTTGACAACTGTCCTAACATGACTTTTTGAGGACATGATAAGTGATTTAGAACAAACACTGCACTATCTTGAGCAGCAATATTTTT
This sequence comes from Meconema thalassinum, assembly GCA_946902985.2. Lineage (NCBI taxonomy): Eukaryota > Metazoa > Arthropoda > Insecta > Orthoptera > Tettigoniidae > Meconema > Meconema thalassinum. The sequence continues at coordinate 227,492,127 of OX336395.1, read as the reverse complement.
TCTTGGACTTGCTTTTTTTACCTTGGTTAAAGTATTTTGTCCATTTAAATGTGTATTAATTTGAGATTCACAATGATGCTCGTTTGAAGTAAGTACGTTGGAGTCTTTTGTTTTAATCATACCTCGACACTTTTTAGATCGTTGTTTTGAACATCGCCAAATAACAGTTCCATCTTTATTGGTTGTTTTTACAATATATGTATATCCTTTATAGTAGGCACATGGCTTACCATGGCTGGTTGTTGAGACTTCCATATTAACTAGTACACATTAATTTAATTTTAGTAAAGTCACTTCAGTAATAATAATAGTAAAAATAAATGAAGTGGATTGATAATCTTTAAAGGTGGAATTTTCAAAGTACTGTCAAGAATAATAATCACATGAACAAATTTTAGACTACAAGTGATTTACACACACATTGCTCAATGTCAAGATTTATACTGAACACAATTTATAGTGATTATGATTTTTATTGACAGAAATTGATAGTAGCCATGGTTAGTAGAGGCAATGTATACTGGGTGCGTTTTATAGCACGCTCAATTTATAGTAGGTACGATTAGTAGACGCGTTTGATACTGGGCGCGTTTTATACTGATTATGATTTATACTGAGCGCGATTTTTACTAGAAGCTATTTTTACCAAGTGTAATTGATAGCAGGTGCTATTCATACTCAACGCAATAGATAGTAGGCGTAATTGATAGTAGGCGCAATTGGTAGTTGGCGCAATTGATGGCACAATTAATAGTAGGCACAATTAATAGTAGGCGCGATTGGTAGTAAGCGCAATTGAATATAGACGCGATTGGTAGTGGACGTAATTGATAGTAGGCGCTATTGATAGTAGGCGCAATTGACTGTAGGCGCGATTTAGAGTGGACGTAATTGATAGTAGGCGATATTGATAGTAGGCGCGATTAGTAGTAGGCGCTATTGATAGTAGGCGCAATTGGTAGTAGACACAATTACTAGTAGGCGCGATTGGTAGTAGGCGCAATTGATAGTAAGTGCAAATTGACAGTAGGCGCGATTGGTAGTGGGCGTAATTGCTAGTAGGCGCTATTAATAGTAGGTGCAATTAGTAGGTGCAATTGATAGTCGGCGCGATTGATAGTAGGCGCTATTAGTAGATGTGATTGATAGTAGGCGCGATTGGTAGTAAGTGCGATTGATAGTAGGCGCGATTAATAGTAGGCGCGATTGATAGTAGACGCGATTGGTAGTTGGCGCATATGATAGTAGGCACAATTAATAGTAGGCACAATTAATAGTAGGCGCGATTGGTAGTAGGCGCAATTGACTGTAGGCGCGATTTATAGTGGATGTAATTGATAGTAGGCGCTATTAGTAGTAGGCACGATTGGTAGTAGGCGCAATTTTTAGTAGACCCAATTACTAGTAGGCGCGATTGGTAGTAGGCGCAATTGATAGTAAGTGCAATTGACAGTAGGCGCGATTGGTAGTGGGCGTAATTGCTAGTAGGCGCTATTAATAGTAGGTGCAATTGATAGTAGGCGTGATTGATAGTAGGCGCAATTAGTAGACGTGATTGATAGTAGCCGCGATTGGTAGTAGGCGCAATTGATAGTAGGTGCGATTGATATTAGGCGCGATTGATAGTAGGCGCGATTGGTAGTTGGCGCAATTGATAGTAGGCACAATTAATAGTAGGCGCGATTGGTAGTAGGCGCAATTGACTGTAGGCGCGATTTATAGTGGACGTAATTGATAGTAGGCGCTATTGATAGTAGGCGCGATTGGTAATAGGTAATACTAATAGCGCCTGATATCAATTGCGCCTACTATCAATCGCGCCTACTATCAATTGCATCTTCTAATTGCACCTACTATCAATTGCACCTACTACCTATCACGCCCACTACCAATTGCGCCTACTGTCAATTGCACCTACTATCAATAGCGCCTACTAGCAATTACGCCCACTACCAATCGCGCCTACTCTCAATTGCACTTACTATCAATAGCGCCTACTACCAATCGCGCCTACTAGTAATTGTGTCTACAACCAATTGCGCCTACTACCAATCCGCCTACTACTAATCGCGCCTACTAGCAATAGCGCCTACTATCAATTACGTCCACTATAAATCGCGCCTACAGTCAATTGCGCCTACTACCAATCGCGCCTACTATTAATTGTGCCTACTATCAATTGCGCCAACTACCAATCGCGCCTACTATCAATCGCGCCTAATTTCAATCGCACCTACTATCAATTGCGCCTACTACCAATCGCGCCTACTATCAATTGCACCTACTAATTGCACCTACTATTAATAGCGCCTACTAGCAATTACGCCCACTACCAATCGCGCCTACAGTCAATTGCACTTACTATCAATTGCGCCTACTACCAATCGCGCCTACTAGTAATTGTGTCTACTAAAAATTGGGCCTATTATCAATCGCGCCCACTACTAATAGCGCCTAATATCAATTACATCCACTATAAATCGTGCCTACAGTCAATTGCGCCTACTACCAATCGCGCCTACTATTAATTGTGCCTACTATCAAATGCGCCAACTACCAATCGCGTCTACTATCAATCGCGCCTACTATCAATCGCACTTACTATCAATTGCGCCTACTACCAATCGCGCCTACTATAAATCACATCTACTAATAGCGCCTACTATCAATCGCGCCGACTATCAATTGCACCTGCTAATTGTACCTACTATAAATAGCGCCTACTAGCAATTACGCCCACTACCAATCGCGCCTACTGTCAATTGCAATTACTATCAATTGCGCCTACTACCAATCGCGCCTACTGCCAATTGCGCCTACTACCAATCGCGCCTACTACTAATCGCGCCTACTATCAATAGCGCCTACTATCAATTACGTCCACTCTAAATCGCGCCTACAGTCAATTGCGCCTACTATCAATAGCGCCTACTATCAATTACGTCCACTACCAATCGCGTCTATATTCAATTGCGCTTACTACCAATCGCGCCTACTATTAATTGTGCCTACTATTAATTGTGCCATCAATTGCGCCAACTACCAATTGCGCCTACTATCAATTACGCCTACTATCTATTGCGTTGAGTATGAATAGCACCTGCTATCAATTACACTTGGTAAAAATAGCTTCTAGTAAAAATCGCGCTCAGTATAAATCATAATCAGTATAAAACGCGCCCAGTATCAAACGCGTCTACTAATCGTACCTACTATAAATTGAGCGTGCTATAAAACGCACCCAGTATACATTGCCTCTACTAACCATGGCTACTATCAATTTCTGTCAATAAAAATCATAATCACTATAAATTGTGTTCAGTATAAATCTTGACATTGAGCAATGTGTGTGTAAATCACTTGTAGTCTAAAATTTGTTCATGTGATTATTATTCTTGACAGTACTTTGAAAATTCCACCTTTAAAGATTATCAATCCACTTCATTTATTTTTACTATTATTATTACTGAAGTGACTTTACTAAAATTAAATTAATGTGTACTAGTTAATATGGAAGTCTCAACAACCAGCCATGGTAAGCCATGTGCCTACTATAAAGGATATACATATATTGTAAAAACAACCAATAAAGATGGAACTGTTATTTGGCGATGTTCAAAACAACGATCTAAAAAGTGTCGAGGTATGATTAAAACAAAAGACTCCAACGTACTTACTTCAAACGAGCATCATTGTGAATCTCAAATTAATACACATTTAAATGGACAAAATACTTTAACCAAGGTAAAAAAAGCAAGTCCAAGAAAAAATATTGCTGCTCAAGATAGTGCAGTGTTTGTTCTAAATCACTTATCATGTCCTCAAAAAGTCATGTTAGGACAGTTGTCAACGTCTAAGAAGCCCTTAACACTAACAAAAGCAACGCAGACTCTAAAAGAGGTCCCTGTGGAAAACGAACAAGAGGAAATGGATAGTTCTAGTGATGTTGAGGATAATGATGTTGAAGATGATAATGATGGTGACAATGACTATCATAATTTTGATGATAATATTCATAATGAAGAGGATGATGATGATGATGATGATGATGATGATGATGAAAGAGAAAAGGATGAGGGTTTTATGTCTATAAAACCACTGCGACTTCCCCAGTTTTTAAGAACAAGAGTACCTGGAGAAAGTTATAAAAGGATCTACAACAAGCATTGTGTTTAAAAAATCTATAACAAACAATGGTAAATAGAGAAAGTTGTATTCAGTGTGTATCTATTATAAAATGAATTTAATAAAAATATTTTATGGTTATTGTCTGCTTTTTCTTAATTACTATCACTACATCCTCTCACTATTAATGCAATTGCTAACCATTGACAGTATCTAGCTATGTTTAGAAAGAGAGAGTGGACTTAAACAATACACTCTATCTATGGTTTGTGTATCGAGTATCATAATAATACAGTATCGCTGAGGCATGTTAAAGCAATAGTAATGTCAGGTAAGGGATTCAAATCCTTGCTTTATTGTATTGAAAATGTGAACATAAGTCAAACGCCTTAACCACTCGATCAACCTGACAGTTAATAATGTAATTTGTTTTGTGCACTTGAGTGTTTACAAAATTTTCCAGTGTACATTGACTCAACCACTTGTTCGTTTTAAAATGTATTTATTGTTGTTGTTTTTTCCCCATTACCTTGTAGATATGAGTCTTGAGAACTGGGTGTTTAATATAGGGTTAAAGGCATCTTAAAATAATTTTAGAAAAGCTCTCAGGTATCGTGTCATGGGTTTAGTAATGCATTAAAGTTAGTTGACTAGCATTTACCATTACACAACATTATTTTGGTAAGCTCTACATGTTGTTTGAATCCTCAGCCTTTTGACTGGTTTAATACAGCTCTCCATGACTCCCTGTCCTGAGCTAATCGTTTCATCTCTATATAGGTACCACACTCTACATCCAAGGCTATCTGTTTAACATATTCTAACCTTGGTCTACCCCTACAGTTCTTGTCCTCAACCCTTTCTTCCATAACTAAGCTTGCTATTCCTGGGTGTATGTGTCCTACCAACCTATCGATTTACTTCATTAGCTGTCGCAAAAAACATCTCTCCTCTCCCACTTGTCTTAATACCTTTTTGTTTGTAACCCTATTTACCCATCTAATCTTCATCATTCTCCTGTAACATCACATTTCAAACACTTCAATTCTCCACTTTTCTGCTACACCAATAGTCCAAGTTTCCCTTTCATAGAGCGTCACGCTCCAGACAAAAGGTCTTCAAAAAATGACAAACTAATACATAAATCTATATTCAATGTCAACAAATTCTGTAGAAATGCTTTCCTTGCCTGAGCTACATAAGAATCTTAATCATCTCTGGTATAATGTCTTGTTTAGCAAACATAGTCGCTCAGTAGGTCTATGCATTTTTTGTATATAACCCAAAATAGCAAACAGTTTTTCTAAAACCCTACTCACTGGTCAATAACAAGCATAGTCGCCAAAATGTTTCGTTGGTTGTTAACTCATGTCTGGTTAGTCAATTCTTATTGCAAGGCCAGTCAACACCTAAAAATTCATCTTAACATATAGTCTAATCATCTTTCTATCTACATACCAGTGTCTAATGAATAGTCAATATTAGTTTGGTCTTTACCTAAAATCTAAAATCTAATATCAAATTTCTAAAATCTAAAACCAAAATAAAATATAGTATAGAAAACATAATTCCATGTAATACAAATCCTTATATGTTTTTCATTAATAATTAGTTTCCGAAAATTGAAAGTCATGACATTATGGTTTGGTCTTTTTGCACAATCTAAATTGTAAAATGTAAATTCTAAAATCTAAAGTCTAAAATAAAAAGCAAATACAAAATCTTACTTGCATTAACTGTATATTGAACCCAGTCCACCTTTGTATTTGTAATCTAAGCAATAATTTGAAAAAATATACAAGTGTAATCAGTCTTAAAACATTATCCCTGCTTTTTTTATATGTTTTTGACATGCGTATTAATCTAAAATCAAACCCTGGTCTACCTTAGTCAAAGGATAACAGCTTAATCACTGCACCACTATAACCATCTTTCTTAGTTTGGTTCGTTCTATGCCTTAAAGTTAAATCGAGTTAAGGCCTCTAGTGCAAGAGCCAAAAATGCTTGCCACTGCAGCACAAAATGGTTAGCAAGTAACATTATATATCCAAAAAGGATTGTATTGGTTCGGTTTGGTTCAGTGTAATCACCATCTTGTCCTACAATACCTCATACAAATTCCTAGCCTTATTAGTCCGTTAGTTAAGCCCTTTGGCACACTTTGGATAAATTCATGGGCCAGTCCAAAGGGACCGGTCTAAAGGGATTAGTCAAAACGACTTGTCAACAGGGACCCATCAACAAGGACCCGTCAACAATGACCTGTCAACAGGGACCCGTCAACAAGGACCCGTCCACAGGGACTCGCCAACAAGGACCCATCCACAGGGAATCGTCAACAATGACCCGTCAACAATGATCCATCCACAGGGGCCCATCAACAGGGACCCGTCAAAAAGGATCCATCAAAAATGACCCCCTGTCAAAAAGGGCCCGTCCAAGGGGTGGGGGGCTAGTCAACAGGGACCAGACCAAAGTTACAAATCAACAGAGATCAATCAAAAGGGACCAATCAACAGGGCTCAATCAAAAGGGGCTATCACCTCAAAGCCTGACATATCCCTCTTTGATTATTGGTTTGCCGATCGACAAGCGTCACTTAAAATACTTTTTGATCACCACTCGTGGGTTGGGTTAGGTTAGGTTACACTACAGCTGCCATCTTTAAAAAGCCCGCCCTCTTACTAAAGCTATGAGTGGGCATGCGTAACAATCAGAAAACAAGCATGTTAATTCATAGTGGCTATCCACCGTATACATGTTTCTTGTGTAGAACAACGTTTCATTCCATATTGGGATTCAAACTCTCACATGTTGCAATTGGAAAGAGAGATTCTCTAAAAAATTACAACTTCACCCCCTAGTAGGGGTAGGTTTTATTTTTGGGGTGGAAATATGTTGTGCAATGGAAAGGGGGTGTCCACCCGAGTTCAATGACACCTCATTCGTCAAAATCCGACCATGCGTTCGAGAGATATCGTGCCGCCGCCATCTTGTGTGGAGGAATGTGGAGGTGGAGGTATTAGAACCATCCAAAACACACTACTTATTCGTAACTCCTTTCTGTAGAATATAAGGAAATAAATTTCTGCTCTCGTTTCAGCGTGCGCGTCATATTCTTTGCAAGTCGCCGGGTCCCGTGGTGCTTTAAGAAGTCTTCCTACGCATTTACTTGCATACTTTTTGCAAATGACGATGCTCTCTTTATTAAAGCGTTCATTTTGCCGTCGTCGTTGATATCTTCAAAAGATTTCAAAGCGCTCTGAATCAGCTGCATCGCGTCTACTACATCCAGCTCCTCCGCTTCTAAAAGCTCGGTTACCTTCTTAATTTTAAACATGGTGTTTTTGGTAAAGTACATGCCGCAGATAAAATCAAAGTCAAGAAGCTTTTTGTGCAAGCCTGACTCAAAAGTTTCGGGTTTTACTGTCAAATTCAGAATCGAATGAGGTTTTCATTGTTTCCAATGCTGTGACTATCTCTTCATAAGACGTAGAAACAGCTCTCCCCGATTCGGCGCGCGCAGTCCACCTTATTTTTGATAAATTCTTAAGTTGAAGTGAATTTTCAATTTTATCCAGCTCTTTCTGCAAGCTTAAATATCGTTTCGTGCTACCCGTGAAAAAAAAAGTACAATGCTTCAAGAGTGTCAAAAAACTCTCGGATAAGCGCGCTAGCATTACAAGCTGTCTCTACGAAAATGTTTAACCTGTGAGCTTGGCACGGAACGTACGGAATATCTATTTCGTACTTTTCTGATAGCTTTTTGAGTGCCGTTGTATATGCCAGACATGTTACTAGGAATGTCGTACGATTGAAACGCTAGTTTATCGAGTGGACGTAAAAGTTCTTCTGACTTAAAAATTTAAAATATTTTTTCAGCCATTTCCTCTCTAGTCTTCTTTTGTTAAAACAGCGTCTATTTTTAAAAGACGCTCCACAGGAACGAGCTCTTCATCTTTTTCGACGACGTATCAGATATTCAACGAGAGGCGGTCTTTATGTGACATATCGGGAGTAGTATCTGCTATCACGGAGAACATACAACCGTCCTCGATCTCTTCTGAAATTATTTCACGAGTTTTCTCACCAAGTAGATGGATGGATTCATTTTGCGAGTCCCTCCTCACACAAGTAACGTTGTGCTTCCATGTATTCACTTCCTCCAACCACCTATTCATGACCGGACTATGCCGTAAGAGTAACTTCACAATTAGCGTGAAGTTTCCATTATCTTGAGTGATTCTATCCTCGTGACCTCGGAAGCCAAACCTTGCCGACAAAGGGTTCTTGCTGTGTCAATAAGTATCTGGATAACATTTTTGTGGAACTCATTTTCTTGTTCTTCCTCAATTCTGATCGTCCGTAAAAGTTTATCAACGAGAAAGTCTTCGTGGCCCTTTCCATTGACAAAGTGGCACAAATCTGGCATCGCTGCTTGATGATCTTCCGAAGTGAAGTGTTCTTGTAATTTGCCCTTTTTTCTTCTTTCCGCGACTTTTCAATTTGTGCCACTGACGTACTCCAGCGTGCGATCATTCTTCACTTTTTTCTTGTTAACACCATTAAACATAAACTTGGCTGACAATACGCAGGTATTTATTGTAATATTATTACTTACGTTTGATGGGTACGCGATGCTCCGTGAAAATGTTCCGTAATGGCGAAAACTCACGTCCCACTGCCATTGTATTTGCACCTAGTTATCACTATAAAAGTTGCTGGTTCAGAAACGACTGCTTTCTGTCATTCTCGGTGACCACTGCACTGACCTTAGTGAGCACCCCACCCCTTGAGGAACCTTGGAACCATAAATCTGTCAATTTTGTCACAATAGCACGGATATCTGAGGACGCGCCGAGACAAGCGGTAACAGGTCGTAACATTCCTCCGACAACATCTCAATGAGTTGGCTTGACCTGAAGTTATCAATGCGCTCACCAACACCTTTTGTCTAGCCACATGGCACAGATGCTGGGCTCGCTTCGCCGTGAAGCTGAGTCGCTCTGCATAATGAACGCGGGATGTTACAGCCACCCAGGAACGTGCCGACGAGTTCATCCCTTGTCCTTGGTCCCATATTGCTCATCTGTCATTCTTTCTTCAGTTTCCCTACAAAGAAACGAAATGGCAAGTGACAGCCGTTGCATCGAAGACTGGAAGTGAAACTTTTAAAATGGATATTTTGCCTACTCTTCCCTTTGCCGCACTGGGCTATTGCCTGACCGTACGAAATTATTGCAGCGTCCATTTGTGCCGACTGTCAGTATAAATGCCGAATGTCTGTATATTTTTTTTAATCGGACAAAATAGTATATGGCCATGCCCCGTTTTGCTTTTTAAATGCTGTTTTGGGAAATGTTACGACTTCTTCAGGATTTGCCGACTACCGACTGATGTCGTATTTGCCGACTGAGAAAATACCAGAGGGGGTGAGACACCCCCCCCCCCCCTCACTCGAACCGCCCCTGGTGAGGAGTACTTTCATTGAGAAGTCTATATATGAGGGTGCATATGTGCAGGTTTCTTTGTTGTTCTACTTTTAGCCAGGAAAGTAGATCATAAAAAAAAGACACGTGTGAGGAAAATTTTAAGCAGAAAATAAACCTAATGCAGGAATTTAAAGCTCTCTGAAGTTTCTTGTTTTGTTCTCCGGTAGCATCTACTAATACAACATCGCAGTAGTTAAATATAGGGAGTATCATGGTTTGGACGAGTTTTATTTTCAAGTTACGGGGTAGAACGGACTGGTGAATCTTAAGTGGATGAAGTGACGAGTAAACTTTCCTGCGCGTACTAGTAACGTGCCCATCACAATTCTAAGTTTCATTTAGTGTGACTCCAAGACTTTTTACCGATTTAGAGAACGGGATAACAACACCATTAAGTTCAATTAAAGAAAGCGGTTTACTGTGTAAATGGAAAAGCAATTTAGTCTGCCCTATTACGACAGCTTGTGTTTAATTGGGTTGATGGCAAGAACATTTTCAATTGCATAGCGGCTGATCCTCTTTAGATTTAGATTCATATTTTCAATTGCTGCATCTATGTCATTTACTTTTGTGTGGCAATATATCTGAAGGTCATCTGCATATAGATGGTAGTTGCAGTTTTCTAGTTTCGATGAGATGTCGTTCAGATATAGAATGAATATAAGGGGGCCGAGAATTGAACCCTGAGGTACTCCATTTATTTTGAACTTCCACTCAGTTCTGTTTTCATTAAGGAGTACACGTTGTCTTCGGTTATGAAGATAGGAGGCGAATAATTTGAGAGCAACGGGGCTAAGATGGAAGGATTGCAATTTAGCCATAAGTATGTCCGTATTAATGGTGTCGAATGCACTGCTGAAGTCTAGAAGAATGAGTATAGTCACTTTACGCTCATCCATTGCTCGTCTTACGTCATCAGTGATCTTAATGAGTGCAGTAGATGTGCTGTGTCCTTTCTTAAATCCAGATTGTAACGGATCAAGTAGTGAATATTGCGTCAAGTACTGAAGAAGTTGTTCATGCATACATTTTTCTAGTATTTTGGAAATTGAGGAAAGTATGCTTACAGGTCGATAGTCGGATGGAGAATTTGCAAGAGAATTTTTCGGAACTGGAATAACTAAAGCATCTTTCCATATTGTTGGGAAGAAACCTTCTAAAAGACATGTGTTACAAATGTGCGTAATAATTGGCAGTAATACTTCTATCAGGTTAACTATAAAGGAAATTGGGATGTCATCTATTCCGACTGCTTGTGATTTGATAGATTTTTTTTTTCTTACGACAGTATCATCTATTTTACGAAACTTGAACAACGGTCGGTGAGGTAGTGGTCCATATTGCAGTGAATTTATTGTTGTTTGTATTATTTGGGGATCAGTACTAATTATTTCTCGAGCAAAGTGAGCATTTAATTCATTGGGATTAATATCATGCTTATTGGAGTTTTTAGTGTGCCTCCCAATACCTACCGACCTGAGTTGCTGCCAGGTGCTCCTAGCATTCAAGTTACCAGCTAGCTGTTGGAAGTAGGCATACTTTTTATTTCGAATCATTTGTTTAACTCGATTTCTAAGCACACGATATTTTTCTAAATCATCGCTTGATAAGGTCTGCTTATAACGTCTGTGTAATGCGTCACGTACGGCCATTGCGGATTTAATGTCACTCGATAGCCAGGGGGTAGCTTTACGAGTGACCTTAGCTGTCCGTTTAGGTGCATGTTTGTCATATAGTTCCAGCAGTATTGTGTTAAATCTGCTCACCTTTTCATCAACGTCAGTCAAGTGTAGTATATCGTTCCATGGACAGAGAATTGCGTCTTGTGTTAATTCTTGAAGGTTCAATCTTTTCATGTCTCTATGTGTTATGTATTTAGGTGCAGTTTTTGGAGTTTTTAGAAAATAAGCTAAATAAATCAGGTCGTGTAAAGATATGCCAGGTACTGAAATCTGTCCGTGTTTTAGTATTTGCTGTGGGTTATTTGTGATAATTAAATCAATTAGAGTGCGTGAAGACCCTTGAGGCGTGTGAACGTGGTGAGTAGGGCCGAGTAGTAATATTGTCATGTTACAAGAGGTAAACATGTTTCGTAAACGATTTGCGTCAGTGGAGTCTATTAATATGTTTGTATTAAAGTCACCAAATATAAGTACGTGTTCGTAGGTAGTTAACAGTCTTAGTAGAGTTTCTTCAAAATCCATGAAGTTCCCTTCTTTAGGTGATTTATATACAACACCAATAAGCACTTTAGTCACGTCAACAGTGAGCTCAACTTACATATATTCGGTCAGGGGGGCAGTAGATAGTGTCGATGTTTTTATAATCTTTGCCGCCAAATTGATTTTATAGAATAAAGCTACTCCTCCTCCTCCTCCTCGACGCTTCAGTCTATTGTGAAAGAGCGAATTGTACCCTACTAGACTTATCACGATTAAAGGGACAGAGTCTTTCTTCCAGCTTTCACTAATTGCTACAACCTTTACCATGCTTCCTTCAAAAATAGCTTGGAGCTCAGCGTGATGCGCTATTATGGACTGAGCATTCACATGTGCACATAGCAGTGAACGGGGAAAGGCCGAAAATTCCCTTTCCAGATGATTGCGGGTGGGGGAAGACGAAGACAGGGAATGGGAAGGGCTGGGAGGCTCATTGTCAAGGTAAAGGTCATTATCTCTGTCGGGACTGAATGTAACGGTACCAACTACACTGGCCATGAAACAATAGAGAGCATACAACTTACCATTGTTTCCTCATGTATACACAAGCCACGAGAAGCAATTAAACAACCCCTCTCACTGAATTTAAAATTAAACCACCTATCCCTTATGCAATCACTTACACTAAAATTAAAATAACATATTAAACACACACTCACAATTACACACATTAACCTGTTCACTTAACTTCCGATACCTGCCCTTTCATTAAGCAGGCAAGTTCTGCTGGAGTGTTAACGTAATGTTTTTTACCGTCAGCATCCACGATCACTAAACGCCCATCCAGAGTGAAGGTTTTTCTTGCTCCAAAGTGATCCCTGGCCTGCTGAGCATGTCCTTGCGTGAGGCTGTGAGGTACTCAGTTATGAGGATCGGAGTTCTTTTGAGAAGCCTCTTGGCGCGCCAGACACGTTCCCTCTCGTGGTAGCGGGTGAACTTCACAATAATTGGTCTTCTACCGGTAACCACCACATCCGCAGAAGAACTCTTTGGTTTCCCCAATCGATGACACCGATCAATGCTCATCATTGTTAGTTCTATGTTAAGCTTGTCCTTGAGTAACTCCGTTACTCTAGCGTACACGTCTTCGTTGGGAGTTTCACCTACCCCATGTAGCAGTAGGCAGTTCCGGCGGCTGTACTGTTCTGCCTCATCAATTCGAAGTTCTTGCTTCACAATCTGATAATTCAAATCCTTCTTTAAGTCACTTAGCTCCGTTATGACTTCGAGGCGAAAAGTCTCGAACTCCGAAGCTAGGGTTTCCACTTTCACGGAGTTGAGGTTGGTAGAAGTGCTCGTTCTAGCTGTGGTGGCTCCCTCTAGGCGAGTTTGAAAAACTTTGAGCTTTTCTTCAAACGCAGAAATTCTTTGATTGACGGCTTTTAGGGTCATGACTGTTGACTGAATATTCACTAAGTTGTATATAGTTGATAATACACAACCTAGCAGACTCTATTTGTGAGTTAAGTAGCGGTTTCGGCAGGTATTCTACGGAGCACTTTTACGCACGATTCATCTTAGTCGCCATGACAGAGTATTGGGAAATTGTTGTAAATATTTGCTTTGCTTTGTGTTTTAAATGTAGATATTTTTGTTGCTGACATTTTAGTTTTCTTGGCGTCAAGTGACAATTTTGTAAATATATTTTTATTTGTGTAATTTTTATTCATGCGGCTTTAGCCTTTTTCTTGTTTTTATTAGAGTGCTTGTTTTTATGTCACCTTGTGCGCATGAAACCATAGTACCAGGGAGATATTTTATGGCGGAAAGGTTAGAACCTGGTGATAAATGAATCTTTGATAGGAAATAATGTTAGACATGGGGGGAAAGTTCCCGTTGTTTTGATTATAATTGTTCAGGCTGAGCTAGTTTATTTTGTTTTGCTTGGTGCAACTTTTGTTGACACAGAAGGTCGTCTGCCTTACCGTATTAGATGTCATTAGCCTTGTTGGTAAATCTATTCTTGGTCTGATGTATGAGCAAGGGTCATTGGTCAAGCTTCGACAGGTGTGTGTGCTAATATGTGTGAATCTTCGATAGTGAGCAGGTAGGGACATGGGTTCCACTACCGTTGCTACTTTTCCAGCTTATGTAACCTGAGGGGCATAATTGCTGATGACTGAATATTGATATCCCATGGTGTGGATTTTTCAAGAAATTATTACTGTGCTGAATGTGATATGTATTTCGTTCTCAGGGAGCCACTGGAGGCTGTCTTCAACAATCAAGGCCGCGCAGGCGTGGGGTTAATTCTTTGGCACACACTGAGCACATTAGGGGAGCGCTTGATAGACAGCCATACATGTTGATAAGCCGTAGCTGCTTCGCGCTACGCATTCTTCGTGCTGTTAATAGTTAAATGTCTAGTCTGAAAGATTATAATGAATTGATTTAATTGTGGAAGTTATTCATGCCACTTATCTAATCCGTTTCCGGCCATATTTATCGTAGTGTAATGTGATTGTTTTTACGCCTGTAGAGGCCTGTTCTTATTTTGTTGTTGTTGCTTGGCTTGTTTTGGTCAAGACTTTAAGATGTCACATTAAGATAGCAAACAGCTAACCTGTGTTCTTTTATGTTGATTTGTGGAGCTTAAGACCGCTCGTTCGGCTGCTATTCAGTGTAAAATACAATTCGTGTATTATTGCTTTTCATAAAGGGTTAGACTATGTCAGCTTGTTTATTTTAGTGTTAGCCATTTCATTGTATTCCCATATTGTCGTGATTTCCAACCCGCAGAACGGGAATTCATGACTTATTAGAGTGGTCGAACGGGAATGAATTCTCGTCAAAGTACTCATTATCTTTAGTTGTCTGAACGCGCACACAACACATAAAAACATGTTTTATTTTTGTAATTTTGATATTTTTGTATTTTGATATTTTGATTCAGATTAATATTTCTTCGGTGACTTTTTGGTTCACCTTGTTTTGACAGCTGTCTAAGCTGAGTTTGTGATTTAGTTTATTTGTTGGACTGATATTTTATTCAGTTATTTTGTTTTGACGACTTACATGGGTCTGAGGATACTATGACGCCACATGTGGGCTATTGCGTTTCTTGTGTGCCATTTATGACGTGCAAACGATACAATGACACGCATCAGAGTGGTATTCATTTTGATTGTTGTTAGATATGATTCAGAATTAAATTGTTTATTGTTTTAACCTGTGTTATGTTATTCTTAATATTAAGTTCCCATATGAATCCTGAAATTTAAAGAAGCACGTTCCTTCTCAAATTCCACTTTTTCAAGAACCGATCATGACCCCGAATATAAGTCTTGTGTAGTGCTTATTTTCTAAGGGTACAATATATTGAACCCTTATTATACAGGTCGTATAATAATGATTCATGTTTTAATTTATTCATCGTATTGAGGTACAAGTATGGTACAGTTGAGGTAGGCCAGTGGGCCGGGTGATGTTGCAAGTTGTCACAGTCAACGCAGCAGTAGGGACAAGGGAGATATTAATAGCCAGTTCTTGGAAGACGGGCGAATGAACCTTGGCGTGTAGCTTGGTCTCTTTGTTGAGGAAGGTCAAGACAGAGATAGAAGAGCTCTAATGAGTAGAGATGGGAGATTTTTGTGACGTCAGATGGGCGTGGTAATGGAGTCTAACCCAACGTCCGATGCTTGAATTAACGAATCACCGAGAGGACGCCTTCTTGTGGCGCGAAATATGCATCATATCAACATTGTTGGGAACTACATTTTGATTGATTGAGCGAACGGTTTGAGATCCGTTGACCATAAATGTGACCTGCGCGAAAATGATGATGATTGATACCACACACAAGTCTGTAGCTCAACTGCTTCGATTAAACATATTTTATTAGTCCCCACCCCTGAGGTTTGTGACATTTTCGTATAAATGAGACCTCGGTGCTAGTCTGAATATTCCTTTTTGAAGCCTCTGAGGAGACGGGTTGCTGTCCGAGAGTAAGCTCATTTTCAAGTCTCATTGGAGACAAAGTACTGTTTGTTTGAGTCTCAGTGGGGGCAATTTAAATACGTCGTGTGGACTTATAAATTTCAAGTTAGACTTTGGGTCTGAACAGAATTAACATTGTAACATTTTAAAGATTTGTAACTATGAATTTTGCGTGTGCAAGTGCGTGTCAAGCTAGGCTTTTATGTATCTAGGGAAAGTCTACGTTATAATTTGCACAGAACTGTGAGTGAAACTAGTAGCTCATGTGGCAATTTTAGAAGGTTAATTAGTGAATATTTGAACAATTTTTCATTTTTAAGAAGTCTGCAAGATGACGACTACATGGTCAGAAACCGGGATGATGTCCGAGCAACCTACATTGTAGATGGTTATGGCTGAGTAGGGAGATCTTGCTGGGGCCATGTCTTGTGACGTACGCTGATTTGAGACGCAGTAATGGATAAGTACTAACAATTGAATTATTTCAATAATGTAGATAGATTTTGGTCTGGGAACTGTATATAATTTAATTTAGTTTTTGCTCGTGTTGTTTTTCGATTTATATTGTTAGGGTTTGTTCCGACACTCATATGTAAATGTAGGATGACGCGTGACTATTTGTTGTTTTTCTTTGTAAATATTTCAGTGTAATGTTAATCCAAGTGCCGCGTGTACTTGAATGTAATAATTTGTTTTTGCGAACATGAGTTACGGATCGAGTGACAAGTGAGGCGTTGTTACGATGATTTAAGAATAGGTATGGGAGGAAATTAGCTATTTTGGTAGCCGTTTGAATTAAACAGGCTTTAATAATTTGAGTTTGCCTATTGCAATCAATTTTGAGGAGAACCATCTGTTCTCTAGTTTGGTAAATTAATTCTTGTGTTGAAGCTTTTGTCGAGTCTATGATCTGGTGCGCTAAGTGGGTGGAATTTATTATGTATTTTTTTCAGGTATGTCAAACCCAGATCTATGCGTTGTGTGTCAATATGTGTGTTGTGTCGTGTCAAATGTGTGTATATTTGCGCGGAGGAAACGGCTATGACCTTCCTTGTCTGCAGCAGTATGGGCGTCAGATGGAGACTCTGTACCGACCCCGACTAGGTTCTTTAATTCTGTGTGAATTAATGGAACTAATTTGTATTTGGTGACACACTTGGTATTCTTCGGATCTTGGAGCTATGCGGTAGGCTGGCCTAAGATATTTTATGACACACACATCATTTTACTGGAGTACAGTAGAAAGTCTTCGTTCTTGGTGCTATGCCGTAGTTGCAGCACTGAGATATTTGTTTACGCATCGGGTTGTTGACATGTGACAGGCGAGATACTCACCGAGCATAGATCTATAGATAAGGCGCGCTAAATGAGTACAGAGGGTTGGCTTGTCCGGACCTAGTAAATTTTAGAATGCCTGTTTAGTCAAAACTTTGATTATTTAAAGGGTCAGATCCTCACGCACGGACGGTAGTCTCATGTCTCGTTAAAATAAACTTTTCTTTTGTTGTATATAATTGTCACTGGGCAGTGTGATTTGATATTTCCATTAATGTTTGATTTGTATTTTGACACCTTGTTTGTGTGCTTGTATAAGGTGACGGCGGTCATCAATTGATGTCAGTGAGCGTAGTGACGTGCGTTCATACTTGTTTTGATTCTGTGAAGTCCTGTTTAGGCATTTGTTCGTGTCTCTGACACTTGATAAAGATTTCGACCGGAAATCTCAGCTGTAGTTGGTTTAAGTCTAGCGAGTGTCGGGTATGTGTTATATTTGTGTAGATTGTGTTCCCATGACAATGTCTATCTTCTCATATACGGATCCGCAGCTTGTCAGCTGGTGCCTATGGTCGCGGATAACGTATAACATAGTACTTTTCCATGTTCTGTTTGCTCGTCACATCGCCGCACATGGGTTGAAGGAAATGACAGGACCATGGATGGCCCGATTTTAGTGCAATCTCATCAGAGAGATTTTTGTTTTGATAAGTGTCATTAATTAATTTGAGGGTGTAATTTTGGGAGTTGTTTCATTTTTTTTTTTTGTTATTGATCTGAAATTAAATTTGTTTAGTTAAATCTTGGCTTAACTTTTCTTTCTTTAGTGATATTTTTACCTATGTTACCTTGTTATGATAAGAAGCAAATATTTATAACAACAACGGTATGGACCGAAACACTTCCCCGAAACAGAGTCTCATTACGCTTCTTTACAAGGGTTCAATATATATATATATATATATATAACTAGACAAATAAATACATATACAACTAAATAAATAAACAACCAACCAGTGGAATTAAGGTAAATAATGAAATACATAAATTTTCTATCAGAAAAATATGTAAATAAATAAATAAATAAATAAATCAATAAATGAAAAGATATATAGATAGATAGCTTAATCAATAGTCAAGTAACTAGATATATTTATGTATTCATTCACCAATCTATTTATTAATTAATTAATTAATTAATATAGGGTATATCTATTTATATACATATCTTATTTACTTATCTTCTATTTATTATTTTATCTTGGTATTTATTAACTTATCTATTTATTGTTTTATCTATCTCTAGATTTACTAATTTATCTCTCTGCCTATGTGTATATTTATCTATTTATGTATCCATTTATCTATTTATGTATTTTATTTACTTATCTATTAATATTTAAATATTTGTCTATCTATTATTTACTTATGTATTAATTTATCTATTTTCTATCAATTTATGTATTTATTAATTTACGTATCCATCCATCTATTTATTATCTATATATTTATCTATTTATTAATGTATCAAGCTATTTATAGATAGTTAGTTATTGTTGTTTTACTTGGCGGAACTACAAGGTCATCTGCCCCTATATTTATAGATAATAGATAAGTCAATAATTAAATACATAGATTAGATTCACCCGGCTCCGTCAGGGATTTTAAAACTGACGTGAGGGTTGGAACGGGGTGCACTCAGCCTCGTGAGGACAATTGAGTAGCTGTCTGACAGTGAGACATCGCCCCGATCACGAATACCAAGATTAACGGCCGAGGGGACCCGGCGCGCTGATCACGCGTCACCCCAATATCTGCAGGCCAAATGGCTGGGCAGCGGTCGCTTGGTCGGCCTTAGCCCGTCATGGGCTGTATAGTGCCAGGGATTGACTTTTGACTTTTTTTTATTAGATTCAAAGATCTAGATAACAAACAGATAAGTTAATAAATGAATACATAAACAAATAAATACATAGATAAATAAATAATACATACAAAAGTAAATAAAAATAATTATATATATATATATATATTGAATATACTTTTAAGTAGAAACGGAAGGGTGGCAAAAAAAAATGGATGTTTGTGGGAATGAGGAATACTGAGAAGAAGATGGATTGAAGCATAGTGTTGTGTTACCTCTTCCTTGGCGATGGTCATGTTGTCCGTGACGTCAGAGAAGACGGTGGGCTGGATGAAGAAGCCCTTGTTGCCCACACGCTGTCCGCCGCATTGGATCTTGGCGCCCTCCTTCTTACCAGACTCGATCAGCCCCAGCACCTTAGAGAACATCTCCTGGTCGATCTTCAAGAAACACAAAACACCTTCATCATTTACAAGGAATCTTTATTGTAAGAATTACACAAAACATCTGATCGTCGTAATGAATGGGTCATTTCCAATCTCTGAATGATTTCGGTGGCGGCAGCTGTGATTCGTTTCTGGGCATACAGATTTCCTCCTGGACACTATAAAACTACTCATATCAAGTGGCTGTGACATGCGACCACACAAATGGCATCAAATGGATGCTGGCATGGTTGAGCATGACGGAGATTTTCTGCACGTTGCTTGATCTCTTCGTGCCTATGGCACTCTCAATTCAAACCAGTCGACAGCAGCAGAGATACGAGGGATGTTTTTTTTTTCAAGTTCCGATGGACTGTATAAAAATAACAGATTGACATAACAAACTGATTTTACTACTGAATGTGTGCTTGTTTTATTCTTAGTTCTTTTCCAATTTCTACATTTCTTATTCTGTCCAATCTTGTTTTCCCTTTAACCGCTCTGAGAAACCTCATTTCACCTGCTTGCAGTCTGCTCCAGTCCCTTTCCGTCATCGGCCATGTTTCTACTCCATACTTGACAATGGGTGATTAATACGTCTTATACATGAGGAGTTTTGCTTTTTCTGGAACTCGTTTAATCCAAACCAGATGTTTTATTGTTTGATAAAAATGTATGCGACGAACAGCAGGAGTCACTAATTGGGATCACAAACGAAACACAGAAGTGCTGAATGGTCTTAACAGCAGACCTATATTAGAATACATCCATGAATACCAAAGAAATTGGCTAGAACGGCTCAACAGGATGGACAGAAGCAGGCTCCCTAAAGCTGACGTAAACTACTGCCCCGGTGGGAAGAGATCTCTAGGTCGACCCAGGAAACGATGGCGTTGAAATTCAAATCTTTTGTGTAGACCGTAACAGTTCTTCTAGGACTAAAGGCTCGGTCAAACAGGACGCGGGCTGCCCGCGCCAACGGAGCGACCGCAGCCCGTCGCGGACTGTGGAGGTCAAACTGAATACGGACAAGTCAAGGCGAACCAGTGTAAAAGCAATCGCGATCAAGTGCATGTCATAGTGTTTTCTGTTCGTGGTGTTAATTCAACATGTCCAGCAAATCCTCGGACGAAGAATTGCTTCTTCTGTACCCTTTGAGTCAAGCGAGACGAAAAAGAAAATGGGTGCATGATAGACTACTAATGAAAAATGACAGGAGTTGGGCGTGTAACACAAACGATGCTGTGAGTTGAGGTTATTTTCAGACCGTCTTTTCGTATATTTTCGAATAACTGTAGAACGCATTCGCTCACAAGGTCAATAAATTCTCCGTTTCGTCGGCCATGCTTCCAGCCCGCGCGGTCTTTGTGGACAATCACAACTGCTCATTTGCCCGCCGCGAACTAGATTGTTCCGCTGAGGTAGACCGCCTTCTGTTTAACCAGGATGATGCAATATTACACGATACAGAGTTCGCAGAGGTCGGGCGGGCTGGTTCGCGCGGGCAGCCCACTTCCTGTTTGAACGAGCCTTCATAGACAATTTCCAGCTTCGACAAGAAATTTTATTCGGGTCGAAGGTTTGGAATAGGGTTTACGCAGCCTTGTGAGATATAACTGGATAGAGCTGGCTTCGATTCCCACCTCATCAATCCTAGACGTGGTTCCCCACTTCTACTCCAGGCAAATGCCAAGATTGTACCTAAATCAAGGCCACGGCACCTTCATCTGTTCAGTGTCGGGTCGGTCTACAGAGAGACATTCATTCAACTTGAGCGAGACTGAATAGTACTTGCAAATTGTGTACTCAGATACAAGCAACAGTTGGCATTTGCTGTTGTTGTTATTAAGAGGTAACCTACCTGACAACTTATTTCAGGGATTCTTCTTGGTCGTAGTTCGATTTCGAACGTTGTGACCCTTCACGCAATCCTGTTAACAATACCCCGCCGTATACGGCGGTCTTCTGCTGTATGCATTAATTTCTGAAGTGGCAGATTAGTCAGACTTCTTATCTGTTCGGGGCACGCCCCCTCAGCCGTATTCCGTCAACTTTACCCTGGATGATACACTTCTCAATGCCGACTCTCCGGATGAAAGGGCCGAAAAACTTCAGAATTTGCCTTTGGATGTTTAGGAGTAAGTGTGCTTTAGTATCAATCCTTAGCTCCTTCAGAATAGATTCATTTGTTCTTCTTGCTACCCACGATATTCGTAGCATTCTTCGATAACACGTCATCTCGTAGTCTTCGATTCACCTACGGCATGCAGCATTTATGGTCCAGCACTCAGAGCCATACGTGACGATAGGAAATACCAAAGCTTGAACCAGTCGCTTCTTTGTTTCCTTGGTAATATGATGATCTTCCCAAATTCTTGTTAGACTAGACTAGAGATTCCCAAACTGGGCGAATTCGCCCAGTAGTGGACGATTTTAGTACGCCAGGGGGCGAAATTGACAGAATGTGAATTCTATGGGCGATTTGAATAAAATGTTGGTCAAATAATTCAGTTTTTTATACATACAATATGGCCGAGAATTTTTTGCCTATAAAAACTAGGAATAAAATAAAATACACGGATTGTTTGCCTTTGCTTCTCTGTTAAAGCCCAGGTTTGACAGCCGTATAGCAGCACCGGTATTACACACTTTTCTAGCACTTCTGACTGTAGACTTATCTTCTGGGATTTGTCCATCAATAGAAATTTGAAGGTCCATTTGTTTAATTAATTAGATATAAAATTCATGTAGCTTTAATTTTAATTTTTTCTTTAATTAATTTCATTGATTGTTATTCCTTTCTTAGACCTATTTGCAAATTTTTAACGTACATAATTATACCTAAATAAACATGATGTACCTAGTGACAGAAATGTCTGTAAAAATCCTCATTTCTTAACTTATGTGTAGGTATTTGAATGTATGTGTTAGTAATTTTAGGATTTGTGCGTTTTTTTAATGAGGTGGGCGAAAAAAAAATCTTGAAAGTGGGCGATGGTTAGAAAAAGTTTGGGAAACCCTGGACTAGACAGTCTATTCTTCTTTTAATTTCCCCTTCACAGTTTCCCTTAGTGAAAATGCGAACTCCTAGCTACTGTAATTACTTTATGGGTTAATTGTTACCGCAGCCAAATTTGGTTTCAATGCTAATTTCTTGTTATGCTTCTTACCTTTGAAAATCCAGAGGGCAAATAGAGGAAAATAATTTTACATCCACTTTTATAATTTGGCGCTCTATACGAAGAACGTAATGTAATTGCATCACCGAATTTCATTAATGTGACATTGTGAAAAAGTTTAGGTATCAAGTTTTACGCTTATTGGCGTTTATTGTTGATATGTTGAATATATTCAATGATTTCTACCACTGAAAAGCATTATTCAGAAAAACGTTAAGCACATTTAGTTATTCTGATAACTAAGGCCCGGAAGATCATGCAAAATCATATTTTTGCATATTTTGGTTATTTTTTTTTCCTTTGTCTGTTTACGTGCATATCTCTGCTTGAGAAGGGCGTATATTGTTTTTAAGCGATTTTTGTTACTTCACGTTCTTTAAGTGGTATATTTCGATTCGGACTCCGAGAATCTATCACAGAATAATACTGAAATTATTTTAATACATAGTACGTTTCAGTCCCTTTGCAAGTTAATATCAATTATTTTTATTCAGCATTCAGTATGTGAATATTGTAAAATTATTTTCATTTAAAAAGATCAATGACTATTTAAATTGTAGGCCTATATCAGTTATTTTCTTTCTTAGTCGTTTACCCTCCAGGTTGGTGGAACCCACGGACTCAGCGAGGGAACTCACCACTACCGCCTCTACGGGCAGTGTCCTAGAGCTGGGAACATCTAATCGGAGTGGATACAACTGGTGAGGTGTGATTGACACCTCACCCAGGCGGCCTCACCTGCAAAGCGAACAGGGGCCTCACGAGGGAAGGTAATGGATGGTCAGGATGGATAGGCAAGGAAGAGGGAAGGAGGCGGCCCTGGCCTTGAAGAAGGTGCCATCCCGGTATTTGCCCGAAGACGAAGTGGGAAACCACGGAAAACCACTTCGAGGATGGCTGAGGTGGGAATCGAACCCCCTCTACTCATGTGGACCACCCGAGGCTGAGTAGACACCGTTCCATTCCTCGTACCACTATTCAAATTTCGTGGCAGAGCTGGGAATCGAACCCAGGACCTCCGGGGCGGCAGCTAACCATGCTGACCGCTACGCTACGGAGGCGACATCAGTTATAGTTAAAAAAATTAAAATAGTTCCATAAAATAACATTTCCTACTATTTTGAACTGTTTCTCAGTCGAGATATATAAAAAAGGTATAGTTATTATACAGTATGTCCGTCTGTTCATATTTTTTTATATTCAAAATAGAAACGTTATTTTTAAAATCGTATGGCTTCGGATGCAGGGTGCAAGCTTTGTTAATTGACACCCAGAGGGCAGCTTGTGTGTCGAATTTAATGCTCCTTTGAGCGCTATGAGTGTCAAGGAGGTCAGATATCCAAGCTCCTTGACAATATACCGCTTTCAATGTAGAGAAATAAGGAACTTTGTGTTGGCGGAAAATCCCGAGATTAATTTTGCCATTATGAACACGGCCTACTGAACTCAAATGGGTTCTTTAACATGCCAACAACGTATGACAAGAGTATCGTGATTTTTGTCGCCTTTCAAAAATCACTTCTCATGGCCAGGAGCGAACCTGCAAGCTTGGGGTTGGTAGTCCGACACTATAACCACACACCCACCGTGGCAAGCAATAGAAACGCTAAACAATACGGAGTGATCGTAATTGCAGTAGTTATTTCATAGTGCATATTTTTGAAACCTAATGCATATTTGACCAAAAGGAAATTTATTCATTTAATAGTGCATGTAGAGAGTTTGATAATAAATGTGAAGAATATACTCTGGTGGACTGTAATTTATAGTGCTGGGATTTCAAATCACTGGACTTCTGTGGAACATTTAACTAATTATATTATATTACACAGTTATATACAATACATGTTGATACATTAATACACTGTCACTCGTTCGATATAGTTTTCCGAGATTGCATAGCAGCAGGTCTGCTTCGCTTTCACCCCGTGGTGACTTGTCCAGTTGAGCACAATAGTGGCACTGTCGAAAGAATGTACGGTACTTGGGGAGCGGGTGAGGCGGGTAGCAAGCCCACCCCTCCCGACCAGTGGAAAGAACGGGATTCTGCCACAGGCAAGGCGAGGCTTGGCGAACCGTTTAACACTTGTTCCTAAACATGCCGCCCGCCAAAAAAGAGTTTAACACTTTTTTCCAGAAACAGTCACCTGAAATATAACACCAACAAACAAACGAACACAAAGCACTGAACATAGTTAGTTAGTCGAAACAACACCTTCACAAATGCCGTTGTCTGGCATGGGAAGTGGGCAAAGTTTTGTAATGGGTCTCTTGAATGTACCGGAAGAGGTACGTATAGTGGCAACACGTACGAGTCCATCAGCTCCAGGGTGGACCTGATCAACCACTGCAAGCTTCCAGCACAGTGGGGGAAGTTTGTCTTCTTTCACGATCACCAGCGTGCCTGCCTGGACGTTGCGCCCTTCCTTCTTCCATTTTCCTCTCTGTTGTAGATGGGACAAGTAGTCGGTTGACCACACCTTCCAGAATCCTTGGAACTGTCTTTGGATTTGCTGCCATCTGGAAAGCAAGCTTACACGCACATTACTCAGATCTGGTTGGGGTAGTGCTGTGATTGGTCGGCCAATGAGAAAGTGACTAGGGGTAAGGACAACTAGGTCGTCGGGATCATCGGATGCCGGGACTAGAGGCCTTGAATTGAGACATCCTTCGATCTGGGTTGTGAGTGTGGACAATTCCTCGAAGGTAAGGTATGCGGTGCCATCACTCGCCGAAGATGGTGTTTAAAAGATTTGACACCTGCCTCCCATATTCCTCCAAAGTGCGGAGCTTGAGGAGGAATAAAATGCCACTGAATTCCTTCACTGCTTGCAAAGGTTGCTAGATCACGTTGATGCTGTCCCTCGTTGAACAATCTTCTTATCTCCTCCAGTTCCCTATTGGCTCCAACGAAATTTCTGCCGTTATCAGAAAACACATGGGCTGGCCTGCCTCTACGGGATATGAAACGCCTTAGAGAAGCAATGAAGGCCTGGGTAGTCATACTGCTTACAATCTCTAGATGCACTGCCCTAGTAGAAAGGCATACGAAGAGTGCTACATAACACTTGATTTTGGATCTGGTTTTGCGAGAGCCTGCCTTTATGTAGAATGGTCCCGCGTAGTCGATTCCGCAGTGGATAAATGGATTGACTGGAGTTACTCTGTAATTTGGCAGTTGACCCATTAGTTGTTCAGCGTTTTTTGCCTTAAGTTTGTGGCAGATAATACAAAAATGAATGATGTGACGAATCGTACTCTTGCCATTAGGTATCCAGTACTGCTCACGTAGCGACGACAGTAGTAGTTGACATCCAGCATGAAGCAGGCGTAGATGTTCATTTTCAATGATCAGTTTAGTTAGGTGATGCCTTGGCGGTAAAATTATCTGATGTTTCTGGTTAAACGGAAGATCAGATTGTTGTAGTCGACCACCTACTCGAAGGAGTTTTTGGTCACAGAGGAAAGGATTCAGAGGTAGTAACTTGCTTCCTTTACTAATGGCCCTTGTCATCCGAAGATCGTTAATTTCTGGACCATATTCTGAAGCTTGGGCTATTTTGATGCATGCATGTAATGCAACACGCAGTTCTTCGAACTCCACCTCACCCGTTTTTCTTTGATTGCGAGGATGTCTGGCATTTGCGGCAAATCTGATACAATATGCCGTTACTCTCGTGAGACGCGTTGACTTGGAGAATCGCTTCATGAAATCATCTTGAGGTTGAGCTGCTATCAGGCTAACAACAGGTTTTTTCTGTTCTGGAACGTCCTGAGGTATTATTAAAGGGGCTGATGTAGGCCAGGATGCCGAATGCTTCATAAGCCACGACGGTCCGTTCCACCACATGGCGTTGGAAATGAGAGTTTCTGGAGTCACCCCCCGAGAAATCATGTCAGCAGGGTTATCAGCTGAGGCAACGTGTTTCCAGTCCCTAATCGATGTGGTTTGCTGAATTTCCGCAACTCGATTGGCAATGAACGTCTTCCAGCGGTTGGGAGACGCTGCAATCCAGGCAAGAACTATTGTGGAATCTGTCCAGAGATGAACGCTAGTGACATTCAGGTTTAGGATTGAGTTGACCTTCTTAATCAGCCGAGATAAAAGTAGGGCTCCACACAACTCTAGGCGGGGTAGAGAAACGCGCTTCAATGGTGCAACTCTGGATTTAGCACTCAACAGTTTCGTAACGCAGTCTCCATCTTGAGTTTCAGATCTAAGATAAATGCAACAACCATATCCCTTCTCAGATGCATCCGAAAAGCCATGCAGTTGTATGTTCAACGGAGTTCCCCTTGCCAATACAAGTCTGTCGATCCGAATTTGGTTGAGAAGTGGAAGTTCGCCGCACAACTTCTGCCAACGATGAAGTAGCTCTGGTGGTAAAATTTCATCCCACCCTAGACGTAGCTGCCACAGTTGCTGTAAGAAGAACTTGCAGGAGATGATGATTGGACTCACTAGCCCAAGTGGGTCGTAGATTGAAGCTATGGTTGATAGTACCTTCCGTTTTGTTACTGGGTTGCGTAGTTGTAAGTTGCCGTTTACGATTTGCAGTTGGTCACTAGCAGGATGCCAAAGCAAGCCTAATGTCTTAATGTTTTCCCCATTATCTAGTTGAAGTGGGAGCTGGGTTTCTCGCCACTCCGAAGGAACTGCTTCAAGTAGTCGGGGATGATTCGAACACCATTTTCTTAGCTGGAACCCTCCAGTTTGTAGAAGGTTGATGAGTTGATTTTGAGTGTCTAACGCGTCCTCGACGGTCGCACTTCCAGACATACAGTCATCAATGTAGAAGTCTCTCTGTAAAATCTTCGCTGCTTCAGGAAAGCTGTCTGATTCTTCCATAGCGAGCTGTTGGAGGCATCTAGTGGCGAGGAAGGGTGCTGACGCTGTGCCGTAGGTGACGGTGTTGAGCTGGTAATGTTTTACACGATCTTCTGGGGATGATCGCCACACGATTCTCTGAAGACTGCGGTCATGACTATCAATCCTTATCTGCCGGTACATCTGTCGAATGTCTGCCGTAAAGCATATTTGGTGAGTGCGAAATCTGGTGATAATGGACCAGATATCTTGCTGGATTGTCGGACCAACCCTGAGGATGTCATTGAGTGACCGTCCGGTGGTAGTACTGGCAGAGGCATCGAATACAACCCTGGTTTTTGTAGTTGAACTTGACTCCTTGAACACTGGATGATGGGGCATGAAGTAGCTCTGTTCCTCCTTATCAGACGCCGTGGTTATAGGCTCCATATGCCCTAGAGTCTCGTACTCTTCTAAAAAGCTGACGTAATCCCCCTTCAACTGAGGGTTTCTTTCAAGGCGTCTTTCGAGATTGTGAAACCGTGACGTAGCCATTGTTAGTGAGTTTCCAAGTTCTGATGGTTTTCCACAGAGTGGGAGTCGTACCGTGAATCTACCTTCTGCATCCCGCCTGACTGTGTCAACAAAATGCCTTTCACACTCGATTTCATCATTCGATCTGATTGGTTGAGTGATCTCTTCTAATTCCCAGAATCGTTGAAGTTGCTGGTCGAGTGAATGGTCATTCATAGTGAAGAACGACTGTACAGGTGGTGAGCCCGGACCGCTCGCCTTATCCATTTGAAACTGTCCCGCTACAATCCAACCGAATTCCGTGTTTTGAAGAACTGGATAGGGTCCGCTCCTCGTGCGTCTTTCAGGCCTAAGAAGATCAAAAAATATCTCTGCCCCGATTAACATATCAATCTGACCTGGTTGGTTGAAGCTGGGGTCAGCTAAGGTCAGTTCTTCGGGAATTTGCCAGTCTTGATAGTTAATGTATGATCCTGGCAATTCAGCTGAAATTCGTGACAATACAGCACAATTAATAACTACTTGATAGTTGCTAGTAATGGAATGCACCTCTATGTTTGCACTATGATGCGACTCTGCGTCGATACTACTTATACCCTGTATTGGAATTCTATTCCGTACCTTCTTTAAGTTCAGTCGTTGTGTGCAGGCAGTCGTGATGAAGTGTGCTTGACTGCCCGAGTCTAGTAGGACTCGGCAAGTCTGAAGTTGGCCCTCCCCATCACGCACTTTTACTAATGCAGTCGAGAGCAATATATGAGTATACGGTTTAATTTTCAGTGAGCAATAGGACGCTGTGTCGGCACGTTGTTGCGTAACAATAGAGTTGTTGGGTCTTGCCTGTTGCCTATCATGCGTGTTATCAGGCGGCCGTGGGGTAGGAGAACGACCATTTCCTCGGTTGCGGTGAAGTAGTGTGTGATGCTTCAAACCACAAGAATAGCAAGAACCTGAAGAACAATCACCAACAATGTGACCATGTCTCAAACAATTTGTACACAATTTATGCTGTTTGGCAAATTCTGTTCGTTGTGCAACACTAACACTGGAAAAGTCTTGACATTTATAAAGAGGGTGCACGCCAGTACAAAATAAACAATTATTGTTACTTGAAACATACACTTGTCTGACTTGGTTCGTGAGCTTCTTTCTAGTGATGTTTTGAGTGGTAGAATTGACAACTGGGGTAGGAATTCGGTTACCATTGATTAATTCTAGGGCTTGACATCTGTCCTCTAAAAATTTACTTAGCACTTCCAGTCTTGGGAATTGTGAATTTGATGACGTCAGCTCCCACTGTTTTCTGCTGACGTCATCAGTCTTTTCAAGAATTAATTGCGCTAGAAGGATTTCGTGAAGAGGGATTTCAAGTTCAAGTGCTTCAAGTGCATTTAAGTTACTTGATACCTGATTTAGAAGTGCTCGTAACTCTGTGGGTGATTCATTGTGTACACGTGGAAGGTTCAGCAAGTTGTTGATGTGTGCTGTGGCAATTAATCTAGGATTATTGTATCTCAGACAGACAGTTTGCCAAGCAATTTTAAAATTAGGACCTGTTATGGGAAGGTTCTTAATCTGGCCATGTGCTTCGCCCGTTAATGAAGATAACAAATAGTGGTATCGTTGTATATCGTCAATTGCTTGATTGTTTATTACCAGGCTAGTAAATGTGTCACAAAAATGACGGAATTCAGTGACCTGTCCCCCGAAGGAAGGTAGTTTAATTGTAGGAAGTGTCAGCTCTCTCTTGCCAGAACTAGACTGACCATCACTTTTAGTACTCGAAGGATTGTTCTGTTTTGATCGTAACTCTGCGCTATCTTCAATTAACGTGGTCATTTTATCAACGAGATCATAATACATAGTCTCAAAAGTATTCCTATCTTCACTGTGGTCCTCGGATTCGTCTTCTAATTCTAATCTCTCCTGCGCGTCTTCATACTTCTGCCTTAATTTTGGTAGATCGTCTAACCTTGCCCTTATTGCGTTAATACTTGACCCTGGTTGGAAACTCTTGACGAAGTTATGTAAACGAGTAATATTTGCCTTTGCGAGGCCCCTAGTCTTTACGAGAAGTGCTTTCAATTTAGGATCCATAATGGGAATAGCATACAGGAATACAGGTAACCAGAAATGAGTATGTACTTACCGAAGCTGCTTAAAGTTGAATTCCTTCCATGTGTAATGTCTCGAGTATGCACCACTGCGCGCTGTAGTTAATACGAATCATCGAAGAAACACACGATTACCGCTCATACTTCGCGTTGAGGCTACCTTAACAATGTACAATGCGAGGCGTCAATATGAAATGATGCACGAGCTCACAACACACGTCCGTTGTTCCACAGAAATCCGGCCGGTAGGACCATGAAGAGAGTTTGATAATAAATGTGAAGAATATACTCTGGTGGACTGTAATTTATAGTGCTGGGATTTCAAATCACTGGACTTCTGTGGAACATTTAACTAATTATATTATATTACACAG
Organism: Meconema thalassinum; assembly: GCA_946902985.2. Lineage (NCBI taxonomy): Eukaryota > Metazoa > Arthropoda > Insecta > Orthoptera > Tettigoniidae > Meconema > Meconema thalassinum. Next base: position 227,461,783 of record OX336395.1, on the reverse strand, counting down.
TTATATACAATACATGTTGATACATTAATACACTGTCACTCGTTCGATATAGTTTTCCGAGATTGCATAGCAGCAGGTCTGCTTCGCTTTCACCCCGTGGTGACTTGTCCAGTTGAGCACAATAGTGGCACTGTCGAAAGAATGTACGGTACTTGGGGAGCGGGTGAGGCAGGTAGCAAGCCCACCCCTCCCGACCAGTGGAAAGAACGGGATTCTGCCACAGGCAAGGCGAGGCTTGGCGAACCGTTTAACACTTGTTCCTAAACAGTGCATGAACTTCCGGGCCTTATACAATACTCGGTTAAAATAGTAAATTATTTCCTAAGTGCACGATGTTCGTCAGCAGACGACCAAAGCTCTACCACAAAACATTTGATGACAACAGGCATATAAGATTTATCCCAGATTTTGTTAATTGAAGCCTTCAAATTGATGGAAAAATTGAACCCGAGGTAGAACTAAGAAAGCAGTATCAGCTTATTATGAGATGAATACCACAATAAGGAGATAAGTCTTAAGACCAAAAAGCAGATCTTTAATGCAATCATGGCACCGATTACGCTGTATGGTATGGAGAGTTTGGCATTACAACAAAAACATCTAACAAGGGGGGGATACGATGCATAGAACACCGATTCGAACCATCTTTAGAACACGTGTAGGGCATGACCAGGCGTATACCAGGTGCAAGTAGTAAGGTGCGCTTCTCAGCCGTTTCCGAGAAATGAATTACAATTGCAGAGCGGCGTCTATCTGCGTTGTACGCTAGTAAGAGGCCAACAAGCGCGTGGTGCAGTGGAAAGAGCCCTGCTTCGTAAGCACGGGATCGCTGGATCGAATCTCGCCAGTGAGCCGTTGCAGTACATTGTGAGTTTTTTTTTTTTTTGTAGTAACCATTGGCAAATTCCAACTAATACGCATAGCATGAGTCACTGCTTGCGGGGTACGGGGTGGTCTGAAGGTTCACAGTCGTTCAATGAACGGAGAGAACGGGGCCTTCAATGTATAAATGTATACATATTATAATAGAATACACCTGACCGTGTATAATACCAATGTATTTGCAATGCCGATACAGTCGAGTATCGCAAACTCGGCCTAATGTGGGCCGAAGGGTGGCCGAGTTCGAGAAAATGCCGGGTTATCGGGAAATGTGTTAAAAAGAAGGAATACGCTGTTTGTTTTGGTTTAAATGCAGTACATTTATTTGTTTTTAACTAAAACTCAATTTTTAAAACGATTAAGCCACTACAATTACAGTACTTGGAATATATAGTTCAGTACTGTACTGCATAACAATCAAGGAAAACAATCACTGTACATTATACAAGAAAACTTAGAAAAACTAGGCGTACGAATTATTTTTATAATATGTACACTGTACAGTATATGTACAAAACAATTCCCGTAGGCAAATAGTTTTTTCACTTAATGAAAATTACCATTTACTTTTTGGTAAAAATTAAGTGATGTTCTTTTGCTTTTCGCTTTGAAACCTGTTTCTTGAAGCCTCGTCACGAAGACGGCGAAGATACAGAATGTCCATAGCGGATGCACCTTGTTAAAAGTACCGAAGAGTAGTTTCAGTGGCATTAAGTTCCTCGATATGAGTGATTTTTGGTTCCACTACTCCGCAATCTTCAACTTCAACATGATCGTCGATTTCATAATTTCTTGGGACAGCCGCTACAATATCTGCATCCAACAGAATGTCTTGCTGCGTGTCCCGGAGAATGCGCAATCAAATAAATACAACGCTCTGCGCGAGAACCGTTTGTTTACTTCTTACTACCAACAGTTTGTGCATGTACAGTACCTGTATTCATCAGGTCGTCGTTACTCTTCTCACTATGTACTGAAGGTCCACTAGTTTCGCGTCGTATTTAACTGTCGATAATTCCATTGACGGAGAAGACGAAAGAAAACATAATAACGCTCTGTGCGGCAGTGGCGGATCCAGAGGGGGGCACCAGGGGCAAGTGCCCCCTCCGAAAAACCAGTTGTCTGCTACATTGATATTGCCGATAAAAATGATTGTTTCTCCAAACTGCACTGCAAGTAAAATCTTTGCTCTCTTGCCTGCATTCATGAATGTGGTCAATGTTTGTTATCATATAGTATGTAATGGCAACACTGTTAATATAATCACTACATCGACAGTGGTGCAAGTGCAGAGAGATCTTTTAGCAGCCTGAAACTTGTCAAATCATGACTACGAACGCGAATGACAGAGGGAAGGTTGAATGGCTTGTGTCTGTTATTTGTTCACCGTGATATAAATGTTGACGTTGAAAAAGTTGTAGAACGTTTCTCTAAAGGGGGTAAACGAATGATCGCCTGGATTTTATTTTGTAATAGGCATGTATTTTGCCTAGGATAGTCACCAAATAGAATCCCAATCAGTATTCAATACAATTGTTATTTGTATTTATATTTATGTGACTAGTAGTGACTCAGTGACTGACAATGTTGGTACTATATACAGTACATATCTTGTAACATTTGAGTAGTAGATTTGAATATTGTCTTCAGATAGTCACTATGATTGCAAATATTTTAATACATATTAGACTGTGTAATGTGCATTAAAATGTGGAAATGTACATATTCTGTAGTTTTTTTTTTTACGTAATGACAATGACTTGAAACTGAAACCAATAAACCATTTTAATATAATGAATTTCTTGTAGAATTATAAAATCTGGTGGTTGGATGTTATGTGTAGTGTGTGTAGATTAAATAAAAATTTAGTAATTTTATTACATATTTTCTGTTGCTACTCTGAAATCCTAGAGTGCCCCCTGCGAGGTGAACCTCTGGATCCGCCACTGCAGTGTGCGGAAACACAAAAACAAACAAAAATCATGTTTTTTTTTTCTCCTGTCAGGGTGGCTGAGTGCCGGGTTACCGATTGTCGAGTTTGCGAGACCCTACTGTACTGTTCATTATATAATGTCACAAACGTTGACCCCCATACGATGATTTCAGAATCCTTTTCCCCCCTCACATAAAACGTTCTTAAAATTGACTGCAAAATAAACATTTTTCATGACACCTACATTTGTACGAATTGCCAATGTGTACAAAAACAAACAAAAACCACTACACACTACAAAAGCTCACCAGTGGGATTCGATCCAGCGCTTACGAAGCAGGGCTCTTACCGCTGCACAACACGCCCATTGGGTTGTTACTAGCGTACAACGCACATAGACGCCGCACTGTGATTGCAATTAATTAATTTCTCGGAAACAGCTGAGAAGCGCACCTTAATACTTGCACCTGGTATACGCCTGGTCATGCCCTACACGTGTACTAAAGATGGTTCTAATCGATGACCCAAGCAACGTATCCTCCCCTTGTAAGTAGGATTACTGCCACAGAAATGAAGTTTCTGAGGAGAGCAGTAGGAAAGACAAGAAGAGATCGAGTTCGAAATGAGAGAATTAGAGAGGAATCAGGACAAAAAGGAATGGGTGAAGTGGTTGAGGAACGTCAGTTGAGAAGGTACGGACATGTTACGAGAATGGAAGAAGAAAGAGAGGTAAAACAAATACATGAAATGCGAGTTGAGGGAGGAGCTGGACAAGGTAGACCCTGCAATGTATGGGAGAAGAGGATGATAGATTGGGGAAAAAAAAGGGGGGGCAAAACTGTTGTGGAAATGAAGAGAATGTGCAGAAATAGAGCGGAATGGCAGAAATGGCCCAAACGAGGCTACCCCGACGCTTGAAGGCATAAGGAAATTGAAGAAGAAGAAGAATAAGAAGAAGAAGAAGAAGAGAAATAAGCCTTCAATGAAATAAACACTAGACATGGCTTGTCCAACTTGTGGAGTAGTGACTAGCATTCTTGGCTCTCCGGGCTCGATTTCCGGTTCCGCCAAGAAATGTCATTCTGGTCAAGGGTTGGAATGGGATTTACTCACAAGGGGAGGATACGATGCATGGATCACCGATTCGAACCATCTTTAGTTCACGTGTAGGACATAACCAGGCGTATACCACGTGCAAGTAGTGCTTATCAGCCGTTCCAGGGAAATTAATTAATTGCAATTACAGTGCGGCGTCTATGTGCGTTGTACGCTAGTAAGAGGATAACGAGCGCGTGGTGCAGCGGTAAGAGCACTCCTTCGTAAGCCCGGATCGCAGAATTGAATCCCACCGGTGAGCTTTTGCAGTGTGTTTAGTTTTTTTTTTCCCTAAACATTGGCAATTCGTACAGCTGTAGGTGTCATGAATAATGTTTATTTTGCAGTCAATTGTAGGGTAATAAAGTGTTATGCGAGTGGGAAAAGAGATTCTGAAATCATCGTATGGGGGTCAACGTTTGTGACATTACACAATGTACAGTATCGGCATTGCAAATACATTGGTATTATACACGGCCAGGTGTATTCTATTATATGTATACATTTATACATTGAAGGCCCAGTCTGTTCCATTCATTGCACATCTGTGAACCATCAGACCACCCCGTACCCCGCAAGCAGTGACTCATGCTATGGGTAGTGGTTGGAAATTGCCCATGGTTACCAAAAAACAAATCAAACAAAAAAGAAACACAAAACACTTCAAAAGCTCACCGATGGGATTCGATCCAGCGATCCCGCGCTTATGAAGCTGGCCTCTTGCCGCTGAACCACGCGCTCGTTGGATTCCTGCTAGCGTGCAACGCACATGGACGCCGCACTGCAATTGCGAATAATTAATTTCTCGGAAACTGCTGAGAAGCGCACCTTACTACTTGCACCTGGTATATGCCTGGTCATGCCCTACACGTGTTCTAAAGATGGTTCGAATCGGTGACCCATGCATCGTATCCTCCCCTTGTCAGCCTTGTGAGACAGAGAAAAGCACAGCCTACCTGTGGCCCCTGCTCGTTGGTAATGACGAAGGGATCGCCAACTTTCCTGGCAGTCGCCTTGGCCGTAGCCTTCTCTACGAACTCATCATAGATGTCCTCGTGCACGAACGTGCGTGAGCCAGCAATGCAGTTCTGCCCTTGGTTCGAGAAGATGGCTCCATAGGCAATGTCCACGGCTTCATCCACTGAAACATGGCATAAGGGGTAAGGCTACATGTTTCCCACAAACCTCGCAAATGCACTCTCCATTAACAGTGATTTAGATGCTACTATATTTAAAGTTCTGAATCACTTTTGCAGGGGCGTATTCTTAGGGCTACCGGTGGTAGCCCAAGAAAATTACATTAAAAATAAATAACACTTTATTACAGTTACAACAAAGCATTCAAACAATCGTGACTTTCATGCACATTCTTCTTTATCGAAAGAAATAATGGTTAGTGGGAAGTCAACGCGGCAACGCAGTAGAAACCGACCAAGAAAGCGGCAGCCTTACGCTGCTCTGTCCATCTCTCCGCACCCACCCTTGTTCCGTGCAGGCACAGCTCTCATAGCGAGCGAGTTGCCGTTACAGTCAGCGGTTTCTTTGAAGTTAAAAGCGTTTAAAACAACAAATAGCCTAAAATAAATATACATTATCGCGCGCATAGATGTGCATATGTTTTAGAAGTTGTAGTATTTTCTATATGTGATTTATTTAAGTGTGTGAATGCTGAAGAATCTGTATGTAGTGTTTTGTTTTAACTGTGGCAGTTGTGATTTTGTAAGAATATTATGGAACAAACACCTGCGGGGGCTTTAAATGCGAATTACTGTATAATGGAGTGTTTGTTAGAAGTTCTTTTCAGCCGTCGTACATACAGTGAGAAAGTTCATATTATACATATGATAAGGCCTACACCTGAACTGCAATTGTGTGCAATGTATACACGTCATTTCACATCATCTACATACCGACAGTAGTGGCTACGCTAGCTAAGGCGCAGCGTTAGGCCATGGGGCCAAGCTCTCTGCTGACTCGGTAGACGCATGGTTTCGAGCCCCACCGTCGGCCGTCCTTGAAATGGTTTTCCGTGGTTTCCCATTTTCAACACCAGGCAAATGCTGGGACAGTACCTTCTGACAGGCCACGGCCGCTTCCTTCCACATCCTTGCCCAGTTTCATTCATCTTCATCCATTCCACCTCTCATCCCGACGCGCAGGTCGCCCACGGGCGTCGACTAGAAAGACCTGCACTCGGCCTCTCAGGAGGTCACACGAAAAAAAAAAAACATCTACATAATGCTAGGTGAAATAGGTTATCTGGCAGTTCTAAACTTTCTAAATTGTATTGCTGGCCATGATTGTTATTTAGTTGTGAAGTTAATATAAGTTATGGTCAAATGAAGGGCTTTCAAATATAAACTCTTTTCGCACGGAAGTTCAAAAGCATGTTAAATGTGTAATATTAAGCTCAGTGGTAGATCTTCAAACCAGTATACGCCACTAAGTTCTCGGTTTAGAGGCGGGGAGACTCGTGTTACGATTGAAGAAACACTGGACATTTCGCAGCTGAATACGAAGCTGCGTTGCAAGGAACAACAGCACTGACCCAACCGCTCATTCATGATTTCTCTGCATTGTATTTAAATATAGTATAAATATCAGGGCCCAGAATTAACAAGTAGTTCCGGGAAGAACTAAATAGCCTATTTTCATATATCCTACTTATGTTAATTGCCTCTATAACATACAACATTTCAGGTTGATTGCTGTCATAGATTAATAGATATTGAGAACCGTCTAAATATTTCGGATGGTTGCCATGTTGAATTTTATTATGTAGGCCATAGAGTTATGTACTATTAGATGACAATTATTGCGTGGGTTTATTATTCAAACGTTCACTTGGATCGCATGAGTAATACACAAGAAATAAAAACTTAATTTAATAATTTCGCACAGCCGCCATATTGAGGTTATGTAAACAATTGAACTAACTTAGATGCCAGTGCATTACAATGTGTATAAACATTTACTGAACCATATTTCACTGCGCTCAGACGGTTAAACCGCGAGAAAAATGAATTTAAATGTTTAAACTTCGCTTGGCCGCCATGTTCGTTTCGAACTTAACAGGGTTTTGAAAGTCACATAGATAAACGTGTAGTAGTGCCCTTTATCACCGTACAAAACTTCAGGGTGATATCAATAATAGTTTCGGAGATATAGAATGCCGGTGAAATAATTCGCACAACCTCCATGTTGGATTGGTGAGACGTAATAAAATTTGAAGAGCAGGGTCGGTGTCGGACAAAATAGTACTATGACCTTACCAAGTTTCATTGAAATAGCTCCATCTGTTTAGATTTTATTAGGGGGGGGGGGAGGGGGGAGACACACACGGACAAAAGGTGTTCTCATAAGCCTATTATTATTGTATCGCCTCGGGTGCAAGCTTTGTTATTTGACACCCAGAGGGCAGCTTGCATGCCGAATTTCGTTGTTGCTTGAAGCACTATGGAAGTCAACACTATAGCGCTTTCTAGTAGAGAAATGAGAAACTTTGTGTAGGCGGAAACTCCCGAGATTAATTTTGTTATTATGAACACGGCCTACTGAATTCAAATGGGTTCTTTAACATGCCAACATCGTATGACATGCGTGTCGTGATTTTTGTTGCCTTTCAAAAATCACTTACCACGGCCAGGAGCGAACATGCAGGCTTGGGGGTTAGTAGACCGACACGTTAACCACTCACCCACCGTGGCAAGCCTTTTCATAAATGAAAATAGGCTAAAAATCCACTTCTTTCCTAAAATATGGGTCCGAGGTTTATTTGATAACAGGTAGTGTTTGCATACTGTGTGTTTCTTGAGCAAGAAGAGTAAAGTTCTTAACTTACTATCAGCGTCCTTGCAAATAACCAGAGGACTTTTCCCTCCAAGTTCCAGAGACACTCGCTTGAGATTGGTCTTGCCAGCAGTCTCCATAATGAGGTGTCCCACCTGGAACACACACACACACACACACAAAGATGAACAATTCGCTGTTTGGTCACCACTGCTTACTGCATCCATTACAAACACTCTTGTCCACCTTCAAGTTAGGTGACAGTTGAAGTGTCACTGGATACTACCCAATAGCAAGATGATATCACTGTTAAAACTCTGCAATTCTTCTAGGTTTGTGTCGCGTCCTGTGTGGGGTTTCACCTAGGACACCAAGCTGGCTCATCAGCGGGCTCTTGGTGTCCCTACCCGGACCCCCACAGGACACAAGACAGGGCACAAACCTAGAAAAATTGCTGAGAAATATTTATGCCAGTAGTTAAATTTGGTTTGTAAGGACAGATAGACCCACGAGAATTTAAAGATTTCCTCCAGTTTATTTGGCTCGTGTTATACCTGGGTGGATCCCGTGAAGGCCACCTTACTGATGTCGGGATGAGCGGCGATGGCTGCTCCTGCCGTGGGGCCGTAGCCAGGAACAACGTTGATCACTCCGTCGGGGAATCCAGCCTGGAACATTACAATTCACGTGCAATCTTTCGGCAAGGAAGGAAACTAACAAACAAGACAAGAGCAATCATAATAATCTTATTGGTTTTACGTCCCTTTTAACTACTGAGACGCTGTGCCGGGGTGCCGGAATTACGGGATCTTTAATGTGCCAAAATATCTACGGACAAGGCTCCCTCGCATTTGCGGTCCCTCAAATTAATTAATTAGCTTGAATATTGTCAAATAACACTGTGCAATGATTCTCCGACCCAGCTTAAAGCATAACATAACCTTTCTTTTACTCTTCTTTTAAGTAGATTTCATTAGAAAGCTACTTATTGCCCCCCCCCCTCCCCCCTTTCCCTCCTCCCCCACCAGGGGCTCGCATCTAGTGGGACGTGGGTTGGTGACCACGGGACCCAGGGGTGGCTGGCGGATAATTTTTCTGGGTGTTGCACTATTTTCATTAAGGTGGTTCATGGGCACCCGCAGGCACCTCCCCCACAATTTTCGTTTCATTTCTTACTTGCTTCGTGACATTCATTATTTGGCTGCTCTTAAAACGTTAGGTACATAGACTTGATGGCATAAATGGGAGGATTTCCTTTTTTTAGTTCAGAGTTTTTGTCCATAGGAGTTCGCTATTTTTCGAGAACCATCGTCATAATGTTCATTCTTTCAAAACAGGCAAAAAGTAGTTGTATCACAATGTATCGACAAAAATAAAAATCAAGCAGTTCATTGAAATAGTAATGTTAATCCAGTTCGCCGATTTTTTAAATAACTGAAGATATTCTCAAATAATCCCAAATTACTAAGTTAAATAAAACTGTGGAATTATCCCTACATCTAAATCAGTTAACCATCAGTAACTTTACATTATGGAATAAACTGGTGTGACAATGAACAATCGAAATATTCTCGGGATTTCAGGGGGTGGGGACACGGCCCCTCCTTGTCCCCTCACACCTCCTGCGGGCACCCATGAGGTGATACGGTAACAGACTGCTTGATATCGGAGAAAACTGTATTCAACTGCACGGTTAAACGGATGTACCTCATTCATAACGAATGCCGCAGTTCAGGGACATCACAATTTCATCGGATTAAAATTGGAATATAAGTTAGTCTACATGAAAACCTTCACGACAACAAAACAACTTAAGTTATATACGAGGGCGAGAACTGCGAGTGTCACAAGTTCACGCGCAACATTGCAAGATATGGATTCGGCAGTTGACGAAGCATCTCGGTTGTCTCCGTCCGCGCCTGCGCCTCGGCCTCTTGTTGCAGTCAGCGGGCAACGACTAGCCGTGTTAACTGTTGGGATAGGGCTTACCCGGTCTGGCATCTCTACCATACCCTTCACTATTGAGATCTGGTCGGTGCTTGGGGCTGGCAACGACCAAACGGACAAGCACTCCTAGACGGCTGGCGCGCCTCGCTTTCTCGGTCAGTTCACAGTAACTTTATAAGATTTCCTGAATGATTAAAGAACAGAATTATGAATTCCTATATATATAGAAGGAAACATACAACTTCTAGTAACTTACTAAAAATATTATTACGGAATTAATTGTTTTTCATGAATTAATCTGGCCGTTGTGCAACACTGCAATCTTATTACCAGCCGCCACTGTAACGGGACCCCAGCTGAGTCCGGCATTGCTTCCACTTACTTGTGACAGGCTCCTCACCGTCTTCTTTCCTCTCGACCTCCCTTGGTCAACTCTCGTTCTTTTCCGACCCCGACGGTATCAGGGTATCCGAGGCCTAGGGAGTCTTTCACTTTCCCGCCTTAATCGACCCTTGTCTCATCTTTCCTGATCCCTCATTCTTCGAGGGGGCAGACCTCTTGTTTTCTTTTCATTCTATTTCCATTTCTCTTTAAGATTCCCTCACTGTTTTTGAGAATTGGCTCCCCGTGTATCTAAATTACCTTGTAATGGATATATGATCCATTACAATATAACCTGGATCACGCATTGTATGCTTATTATATGAGTTCATTTATTGTGACGTTCATGTCAAAGCTTGATGTATGTTGTTTATTTATTCGTGTCTGGAGAAGAGATGGTGACCATTTCATTATTGTCAAATTGTATCTATAGCTTAAGGAAATGTAATTTATGAGACTTTGGGCATATTGTTTAGTTAGAGTGTATAGTTAGAATGACAGGGCGGACAAGAATATGACAATGAAGAAACCCTTTCTTTTTAAGTTTATTTGAAGGCACGGGTGATCGTCGCCTACACCTGTTTGAACAATAGATGTTTTCGAGTTGGAGTACAAGGGTTGGTGCCTGACCATAAATCTTGAAGACTGCAAATGTAAGAAGGGCTCCAAGGGAGTTTATGACACTCGCCACTACATTGAATAGAGCTTACGAGGCTCATTGTATCTTAATGGAGATATAAATCCTTCATCATGTCTCAAGTCCGTCACAGGTCATCTGGTTGAAGCAATTAAGGCCTGATGAATGTGTATTGTGTCAAGAAAGGAAGATATGGTAAACAACAACAGACACCTATATAAGATGGAACTTGAAAACCATGGTAGCCAGTCTATAGCCAGTTTCACTCAAATCGAGCTAGTCTAACTCAGTGCAGCCAGTATGGTCCAGGTTCATTCCAGTATCGTTCCGCAGTGGGCATTAGTGAGCCGCCAATATTGAAGCCCTCATTCTCAATACTTCGCTGGGAGCCGAAGTCAGCCAACCAGCCAGTTTCCAAGACATAACAGGAGTTATGCATACACCAACGCCGATCATCGAAACAGGTATTAACTTACAACTGTCTACAAGTCCTCGTCATTAGGAAGATTAGCAATCAATACGAGTGTAAATGTTCTAAGTCTCAATTGTGGATATTATACGAATTAATTACCGATCATCTTTTATTCCTGCATGTATCAAGCCAATATGGCCCAGTGTTGCATTTTCCATGACAAGAGTTGGCATGAGTAAGTTTCATTACCCCACACCTGAGAGAAGAGTTGTGTTAATTAGGAAGGAGCAAGCCGAGGTTAAATTGTTCATCTTTCCACCTAAATAGTGGATGGCGCCCATGGCAATACAAAGTGTATGTCGTCCGTTAGTGGACCAATGTTGTTTATTAATTAGTAGCCGTTACAAATGGCTTCACCAACATGGGGCACGCATTATCGTACTATAGTAATTGGTGTGATATTGTATGTATAGGGTAAATTTAAATTCTTTTATAGTACGATAAATGTCAACTCTTTGCATTTTTCCAAGCTTTTAATGAAGATGCGCTATTCAAGTTAGGGAACTACGGTTGTAAATTAGGTTTGTTGTTTATTGGTTGTTTTTTGCGGGTAATGAGTAAAGGAAGTAACTTGGGGTATATTGTTTTGAGAAACCGTAGTGTTATTAGATCTGCGAAAATGGAGAACGAAAACAAAATTTTGAATGAAGAGGAGGATAACATTGTTTCTATTACTGTAGACGAGCAGGGTACTAGTAGTGATAAGATGGAGTTAGTGAGCGAAATTCAGTTGAATTCAGAAACTAAACAAAGCAGTGCTACCAACAGTCAAAATAATGAGGAGGAGAGTCCCTCCTGGCTTCGAAACCTGACGATGCTCATAATAGAACAAAACGCGAAATTGGCCGAACAACAAAATAAGAAATTAGATGAACACTTTAAGATGTTTATGGACGCTACGAAGAGTTTTAGTAGACAACTTGAGGAAGTAGGTCAGGATTGTCAAAGGAGATTGGAGAGAAAAACTGAGGAGTTGGATAAATCATGGTCACAAAAGGTTGATGTCAAAATACAACTAGTATCGGATCAAGTTGGCAAGATTAACGAGAAACTTAAAGTTGAATGTGATAAAATAAGAGGGGAATCCGCTGAAAGAGTTGGTCAAATTCAGAGTGAAGTTAACATTTTAAATGTAAAGTGCGATAATAATATTGCTAAAATAGGTAATTTAGAAAACAAAGTAGAGATCAGTAGTAAAGAAATTAGGAAGGAAGTAGATAAGAAATGCAATAGTATCTCTGATCAAGTTAAAACTAAAACTGATAAATGTATCGAGAAAATTGAGTCGTTTGAAAGTAAACTAACCGCTATGGGAGATTGTCAGAAAGAGGAAGCAAATAGCCAGAATCTTAAGGAAATAGAAAAAAGATATTCTGAAATATTTGATGAAAAGTTGCAGGAATGTCAAAAGAAAATGAGAACAGAAGTATTGGCAGCGAACACTGGCATACAACTAGGGAATCTCAGTAGGCTATTAGTGAAAGAAGCAGATATCCCTACATTCACGGGGAAGGCATATAATCCAATGGAGTACTTGAAAACAGTGGAAAAGAGGTTTGCTAAGAACTTGGAAGATGGGACTATTCAATGGGAACAAGTACTTGAGATACTAGGGAAATCCTTTGTTAGTGATTCAAAATCCTGGTTCAGTGTATATAGAGAAGGTATGACAAACTTTGAGAAATTTAAGGAGAAATTTATAGCCAAATACTGGAATCAGAACGTGCAAAACCGTGAGAGAGAGAGGATTCTGTTTGGGAGATACCAGAGACAAGACGGCATTTCATATACTGAATATTTTCTATCGCATGTGTTGATTTGCAAAAATTTGGAAGGGTTAGAAGCGGAAACCCAAGTGATTAAATTATTGTTACGCCATTTCCCATACACAATCAAAGAAGCATTTTGTATGCAAATAATTACTACGGTAGGTGAGTTCGAAGTATTATTAGAGAATTTTGATATGTTAGAAAATAGTAGATCGGAAAGGATACCAGTATTCAGAGATGAACGGTATGGTAATAGGCCACAATACCAAGACAGGCGGCCATGGAATGGGGGGCGTAGCGGCCAGCAGGACCATAGGGATACGAATCAGAACAGAAACAGAAGGGAAACTAGGGAGGAAATAAGAGATCAACAACCCAGAGCTAATAACTCTAGTAATTTAAACTAACCACGGGTTGTGGTGTAGTCAACAGACAACCCGAAGTAATGGCAGTTCAGTGTCCTAAGACTATTGAGTATTTAGGAGATTTTAATATGGATGTTGGAAAAGAATTGCTCTATGACCTAGATGGTGGAAATTTAGATAATGTTGAGAATGAGATCATGTCACCAGTAATTAAACTTAATTTGTGGGGGAGGGAAGTAGATGTGTTATTAGATAGTGGAAGCGAGAAATCATGCATAAATTTGAGATTTTTAGAAGAGGTTATGAGAGAAGAAGTTCATGTTGATTTGATTCCGGTTAAGTCCACTTTCATTGTCACAGCTGATGGTAGTAAGTCTCAGAAAATATCTAAACAGGTCGCAGTTCCAATTAGCATTAGTGGGATAGTTATTTTTCAGCCGTGTTTGGCAATTCCGAACTTAGTCTTTCCAATGCTATTAGGGGCAGATTGGTTATCCGAACATAAGGTTAAACTAGATTTTCATCTAGGCAGGATATGTTTGTTTTGGAAGGATAAGGAAGTCCAAGTTAAATATAGTGTCTCGCAGGCTGACAAGCAGAGGAAAGTATGTGTGTTTAGGGAGGAGGATAGTGTTGATTTAAGTGATGAGTTTCCTGGAGTGAGTGAGGAAGACCACGGAGATGTTAGTGAGAGCAAGGTAGTTAGAGTTTGTCACGTAGCAATGGAGTCTGAATTGGTAAGCAAGATCCATAGTGCAGTGACAGAAGGTAAACTGGATGGTAAGCAAGGCCATCAGTTACAGGAGATACTATTACAGTATAGGGACATTTTCTGCACTAGGCCTGGAGTAACACACTTGTATGAGCATAGCTTTGTCATTAAAGACCGAAGTAGTTTTGTAGGGCCGAGATATCCTGTTGCAGCCAAATACATGAAAGCCGTCGAAGAACAGATAGAATTAATGTTAGAATTTGATATCATCGAACCTTCAGTTAGTCATTGTTTGGATCCATTAATCGTGGTGGCCAAGAAAGATAATTCAGTAAGACTGTGCATTGACGCCAGAAATTTGAATAATAGAATAGAAAGCGACCAGTTGAGAACAGAAACGGTGGAGGAATTAATTCAAAGGTTTCAGGGGCGGAAATGGTTCTCGACAGTGGATTTAAGCAGCTCATTTTGGCAAGTTCCACTCCGTGCGTCAGATAGGTATTTGACTGCCTTTGCTTTTAAGAATAGACTCCTACAGTTCAAAAAAGTACCATTTGGGACCAAAACTAGCAGTTCTGCTTTGATTAGAGCTCTATCTATGGCTCTAGGTCCAGAGACTAGTGAGTTTGTTACGAATTATGTGGATGACATAGTTATTGCGTCACATACGTTTGAGGAACATATAGACCACTTAAGGATAGTGTTTCATAAATTATGGGAAGGAGGCTTCACGCTTAAATTAGAGAAATCTGAATTTTGTGTACAACAAGTAACATTTTTGGGACACACTGTTTCTGCAGATGGTGTTACACCAGAGTCATCTAGGCTAGAGAAAATTAACAATATGCCATCTCCACGTAATGCTAAACAGTTAAAAGCAGCGCTTGGTGTTTTCAACTACTTTAGACGATTTATTGTCCAATATGCAGGGTTATTAGAACCATTTAGGGAATTATTGAAAAGTAAGAGTGTGTGGAAGTGGACACCGACCCATGAAGTAGCCTTTGGTAAATTGAAAGAAGGTTTCAGTAAGGCTGTAATGTTGAAACACCCTAGATTTGACAGGGAATTTATTGTGATAACAGATGCATCAGAGATTGGTATAGCAGGCTGTGTATGTCAGTATGAGGACGAAGGCGAGTTGGGTATTGTATCGTTGGCAAGTAGAGGTTTATCATTGGCTGAGAAACGTTACACGATCACTGAGATGGAATTCCTGGCAATTGTGTACTCCCTGACCAAATTCAGAAGTTACGTGCTAGGCACACATTTTCAAATTTGGACTGATCATCAGGCATTGACGTTTGTTAAATCTAGCAAGTTAACTAGCAATAGAATGACACGTTGGACTTTAGCCCTGAATGAATATGATTTCAGTATTAAGCACATTAGCGGTAAATCCAATAATTTGGCCGACTACTTAAGTAGACATATTTATAGTGAAGTGGGTGATATCACTATAAGAGTGAAAGAGGGTATTTTAGTATGTGCAGGTAAACGTATGGTACAGGAGGATGAGAGGGTACGTTTACGTAACATATCTGCTGAACAGGAGAAAGATACTGTATTAGGGGACATTTTACGCTCAGTGAGAAGCAGCAGTGAAGATGAATTATCAGTAGGGAGGCTCAAGTACAAATTATGTCATGGTATGCTATCTAGGAAAGATAGAGATGGTGAGTGGAGAGTATGTGTACCGGAGTCTTTACAGGAAGATTTAATTTGGTTTTTTCACGCTCAATTGGGTCATTTTGGAGCTAGGAAGGTTTTATATGCCATTAAAGGGCATTTCATTTTTAAAGCTATGGGAAGGAAATGTAGGAAGATCCTTGCTACGTGTGACCTCTGCCAACGCGCTAAGCATTCCAACAGGCACACGGCGGGAGAGTATCAGGCGGTCATAGCCACAAAGCCTGGAGAGCTTGCATGTGTCGATCTGTATGGACCATTGGTTAAGTCTCGATTTGGTTACCAGTATATCTTGGTAGTATTGGACGCATTTAGTAAATACGTTAAGTTATATCCCTTGAGACAGGCCACGGGTAGGAGTTGTGTCAAACAGATGGTAGATAAGTATATTCCAGAGTTTGGTTGTCCACTAAGGATACTTAGCGACCATGGAACCCAGTTCACGTCTAAAATATGGACTACCAAGCTGACGGAACTAGGTACTCGGATTATCTATTCTTCAATTAGATATCCACAGGGCAACATGGTTGAGAGGTCTATGCAATCGATTGGTAGGATATTCCGGACCTACGTGCACGACAAACACAATGCGTGGTTTTCACGGTTGGGTGATGTTGAACGCTGGTTAAATTCAGTGTTACACGAGAGTACGGGGTGTTCACCTTTTGAAATTCGCTATGGAAGGAAGCCTTCCGGCGAGATAGCAGAAATGATAGGCGTAGATCCGGGTGAGGGTCGCTCCACGGAGTATTATCTTCTGTTGGCCAGGGATAATTTAGTAAAATCAGGTGAACAGAGGAAAAGCCGACAGAAGGGAGCTTTCGATGAACTGGACGTAGGTAGCAAAGTTTTGTTGCGAACGCCACTGCCATCTTGCACTATGGAAGGGCACATGTCCAAACTATTTCTATTGTTTAAGGGGCCATATGTAATTGAGAGACGCGTAGGGAAAAGCGCATATTCGTTAAAAGACGAGGAAGGGAATATACTAGGGACATATAATATCCACAATTTGAGAAAGTACATTGCTAAGAAGTGAACTTTGTTGCAAGAAGAATACTTCAAGAATTGCGTGTGAAAGTGCTTACGACACCTTAAGGTGTATATTTTGAAGATAGCTAAGGCATAGCTCAGAGAGCGAATGATCTCTCAGTGTATAAAGTGTTGCGTTGAGTTATGATTCAAGGGGCAACCCATAAATATGTTATTTAGGGGCACAGGACAAAACAAAAACAATTAACTCAGAATAATTGCAAGAAGAGTGCCAATATGCAATGTGTGAAGGGTAAAATGTATATTTGATGTATATATGTAGTGTATTGGATATATGTTTAGGATATTTATTGTTTTTATATGTTTACAGGAAATGGTTGTAATTTCATAATTCATGCATTCATTATGAAATTAGAGGGGCGTTTGTAATGGATATATGATCCATTACAATATAACCTGGATCACGCATTGTATGCTTATTATATGAGTTCATTTATTGTGACGTTCATGTCAAAGCTTGATGTATGTTGTTTATTTATTCGTGTCTGGAGAAGAGATGGTGACCATTTCATTATTGTCAAATTGTATCTATAGCTTAAGGAAATGTAATTTATGAGACTTTGGGCATATTGTTTAGTTAGAGTGTATAGTTAGAATGACAGGGCGGACAAGAATATGACAATGAAGAAACCCTTTCTTTTTAAGTTTATTTGAAGGCACGGGTGATCGTCACCTACACCTGTTTGAACAATAGATGTTTTCGAGTTGGAGTACAAGGGTTGGTGCCTGACCATAAATCTTGAAGACTGCAAATGTAAGAAGGGCTCCAAGGGAGTTTATGACACTCGCCACTACATTGAATAGAGCTTACGAGGCTCATTGTATCTTAATGGAGATATAAATCCTTCATCATGTCTCAAGTCCGTCACAGGTCATCTGGTTGAAGCAATTAAGGCCTGATGAATGTGTATTGTGTCAAGAAAGGAAGATATGGTAAACAACAACAGACACCTATATAAGATGGAACTTGAAAACCATGGTAGCCAGTCTATAGCCAGTTTCACTCAAATCGAGCTAGTCTAACTCAGTGCAGCCAGTATGGTCCAGGTTCATTCCAGTATCGTTCCGCAGTGGGCGTTAGTGAGCCGCCAATATTGAAGCCCTCATTCTCAATACTTCGCTGGGAGCCGAAGTCAGCCAACCAGCCAGTTTCCAAGACATAACAGGAGTTATACATACACCAACGCCGATCATCGAAACAGGTATTAACTTACAACTGTCTACAAGTCCTCTTCATTAGGAAGATTAGCAATCAATACGAGTGTAAATGTTCTAAGTCTCAATTGTGGATATTATACGAATTAAATTACCGATCATCTTTTATTCCTGCATGTATCAAGCCAATATGGTCCAGTGTTGCATTTTCCATGACAAGAGTTGGCATGAGTAAGTTTCATTACCCCACACCTGAGAGAAGAGTTGTGTTAATTAGGAAGGAGCAAGCCGAGGTTAAATTGTTCATCTTTCCACCTAAATAGTGGATGGCGCCCATGGCAATACAAAGTGTATGTCGTCCGTTAGTGGACCAATGTTGTTTATTAATTAGTAGCCGTTACAACCTTAAGCGAATTTTTTGAATGTATACTACATTTTGTAGGTATTTTCAATCTAAGTTGAATTTTGTAATTATTTTTTATCTAAATTGCATGTTGCGATTATTTTGAACCTCAATTGCATTTTGTAAGGATTGAGAATCTAAATTGCTTTTTAGTAAGTCTTTGAATGTAGGTGGAGGCACTTTTGTGAGTACTGTATTTTGAATTCCAATTGCATTTTGTAAGTATTTCCACTCTACATTTTTGAGTTGTTTCAATCTGAGTTCATTTTGTAAGTATTTTCAGTCTCACTTAATTTTCGTTATGGTTTCCATTTCATTGTCATTTTCGCTATCACCCAGACCATTAGGGGCCGATAACCTAGATGTTAGGCCCCTTAAAACATCAATTATCATCATCATCTACCTATTGCAATAGCCGCCATGTTGTGACTTCCAGAAAATGTCGACATATCTTCACGTTTCACATCCCCTAGACCCCAAAACCACCGTCAGCTGAAAAGTATATATATAATATATGTACGGTATGTAAATTATGTATATATCTATAAATCTGTATCACATTTTATCATTTTAAATGATATTGTCGACTTCGTCGTTACGCTGGGGTCCGGCGTTACGTTACGGTGACGGGACGAAATGTACCCAGATGCACTGAGGTGTGTGACGTCATAGTACTGCTTGGTGCATGTGTTCCCCGACAATCTCTACTTCGTTAGTATAAGACAAAAGTCCCCGATTCTTGGAAGTCACGGGTAATCTCGAGAACCACTGGATGGATTTTGATGCGGTTTTCACCATTCTGTAAAGGATATCTCGAGGAAAGATTCTGTAGAAAATAATTTATGTATGATCAAAGGAAGCCAAGCAGTAACAATTTCAGTGAAAAAGTCGAAAACAAACTTGGCATCCGTGCGCTTCTTAAGCTTACGCTGGGCAAACCGTTAAACATATCAATATACTATGAGCGTAAGAATTGGTCAGCATGAAAAGTTCTACAAAAAAGTCCGCGAGAGCATATCTCTATCTTCAATACATCGCCCACTATAAGTGTTTTTAGACTGGATGGAAGGGGCACGTCCCCGCGCGCTCTGCTGAGCGTGACGGCATCCTGCGCGCTTGACCTTGCTTTGCACTTACCGTCTGCGAGTAATTTGAAACAAGATAAGCAAGATAAGTATTATGCAGATAATTTTCTAACATGTCAAGAGTCTTTCTAGCATTTTTCAGCATTTGTAGCATTTAAAATGATACAAAGTCTAGTCTTTCAGACTGACTGTCACTTTTTGTGGACATGATAACTAGCGCAATTTTGTAGCTACCAATCACTTTCAACTTTATACATAGTAATATATATCCCTTGAAAATCTCTGTCGAGTTCGTTAATGGGCAAAATTGGACGGAGGGGGGTGAAAAAATGAAATATCGCTTTTACTCTCTTAATACCGGTATATGAAATATCGAATTCATTCAAGGTTCATACTATTCTTCGGATAAGGGCCAAACATTTATCTTAGTAAAGTTTTTTGATAACACCCACCATTGACCCAACGGGTGGGGAAAATTGGGTTTTTAGAGAAACAAAACTCATATCTCTCTTAATAGGCACAATATCGAACCCGATTAATATGGTCAATACTCCTCTAATTATCACCTAAAACTTTTGTCTGAAACAGATTTTGATATGACCCACCGTTTAGTTAAGGGATCAGCAAAATGATTTCGGAATTATAAGAAAACGCAAAACTGATGAGGGAAGAGCCATCAGAAATTACCATGACAACGCCACTGCACGAGATCACATTCAGTTTTCCATCTGTCTGTGTGGGAGATAACATTTCGCGAGAAGTAGTAACAGACCGTTAGATAGTTAGACATCAGTGTCGAAACCTTTCATAAGGGCAGTATGACCACCAGAATAGAAATAGATCCTAAATGACGGAAAGGTTACCGTCCCCATAAGACAGTAAAATGTTAAAAACAATAGTCAAATTGTAAAATGTCACAATGAGAGGTATAAAATGAGGTCTGGTCCTTCTACGAAATTCTCCATATTTTGCATATTTTCGCCTATACCCTAGTTTGTCCGGTGAAATCTACCTCCGCCTTCCGGCGTGCCGAGAGAGATTTTTTTTCTTTAACATTTGTCCCACAAATTAGCTTTAACTATTGTCCCACACATTAGCAGGGTCTGATATGTTGGTTCTGAAATGAAAATCCACTGCCGGTTTCCAGTCGTCCGACTGGGTCAGGGAATGGAATGAATGAATGAATGAATGGTTCTCTGTCCCCAATTACAAGATTGTGTGCCATGTCAGGATAAGCTCGGGCAATTTTTAGATCGTCATCTAGGTAGAGACCTACGCGGTTATCCGCATCCGCCACTCATCCGCACGACTGTTATCCACATCCGCTCCGCATCCGCACGACTGTTATCCGTATCCGCACGACTGTTATCCACATCCGCTCCGCATCCGCACGACTGTTATCCGTATCCGCACGACTGTTATTCACATCCGCCCCGCATCCGCACGACTGTTATCCGTATCCGCACGACTGTTATCCACATCCTCTCCGCATCCGCACAACTGTTATTCACATCCGCCCTTCATCCGCACGACTGTTATCCGTATCCGCCCCTCATCCGCACGACTGTTATCCATATCCGCTCCGCATCCGCACGACTGTTATCCACATCCGCTCCGCATCCGCACGACTGTTATCCGTATCCGCACGACTGTTATCCACATCCGCTCCGCATCCGCACAACTGTTATTCACATCCGCCCCTCATCCGCACAACTGTTATCCACATCCGCTCCGCATCCGCACGACTGTTATCCGTATCCGCACGACTGTTATCCACATCCGCTCCGCATCCGCAAAACTGTTATTCACATCCGCCCCTCATCCGCACAACTGTTATCCACATTCGCTCCGCATCCGCACGACTGTTATTCACATCCGCCCCTCATCCGCACAACTGTTATTCACATCCGCCCCTCATCCGCACAACTGTTATCCACATTCGCTCCGCATCCGCACAACTGTTATTCACATCCCCCCCTCATCCGCACGACTGTTATCCACATTCGCTCCGCATCCGCACAACTGTTATTCACATCCCCCCCTCATCCGCACGACTGTCATTCACATCCGCCCTGCATCCACGCAGGGCTTAACATGTAGGGTGTCGCTGTCTCAGTCGTCCTATTGGTCTCCTCCCATCTATCCAGTGTGTACAACTGTTGTTTCATACCAGCGGAGACGGCTTTCCCTCACCTTTTCAGTAATTGGCGCTACTTGCGAATGTCATTATTGCTGACTTAATCATGTTTGTCACCAAGTTGCTGTTCCAACTCCTTAGTTGAAGGCCAGCATTGTGCGCCATGCAGAGCAACGGGACGGACTTGAGACTTTAGCCGGTGTGTAATCTTCTTATCACTTAAGACACGGGACAAAGAGCGCGATGCTCACGCGATGTGATATTTCAGGTCTGAGGGTTCCATCTGCAGTGATAAACATAACTCAACCTTTCTTTTACTGTCTAATAATAATTATTATTAAGGCCCGGAAGTTCATGCACTATTAAATGAATAAATATGCATGCAAAAATGCACTAATTATTGGTCAAATATGCGTCACATTTCAAAAAAAAAATATGCACTATGAAATAACTACGGCAATTCCGATCACTCCGTAGTCTCTAGCGTATCTATTTTGAATATAAAGAAAATATGAACAGACTGGCTCCTTTCTTTAGTTTTGATGTCGAAATGTAAATATTATATGTCAGAGAACTGTATCATAATGAGGGTCATTATAACACAATGTTTCATTATGAAACAGTTTCTCCTACCAATCAGAGCTCAAGAAACAGTTGTGTGACCAGTTAGGTAAGGATAGCATCGCACCTGCGCTGAATTCCACAACCTCCTATTTTAAATTTCACTGCGTGGCTAGTGTCATAGTGGGGTATTTATGGAGGCCTTGGTGGAATACAAACTATTCTCTGAGTCCCATCCGCTCTGTTCTGTACATAAAACTGACGAAATCTCGGCAGATATTTATGAATATTTACCATTATAGGCTCGTTGCATAATGTAATATTATGGAACTTCAAGCGATATTCACCATCAATAATTAAGGTATTTTATTAATGTTAACTTTTAAGGATAACTGATTTACAATTTTAATAGCCGTTGAATTCTTAAATATGAAAAAGATACAATATTTACATAGCGAATGCTGAATAAAAATAATTGATATTAACTTGCAAAAAGGACTGAAACGTAGCCTACTAGATATTAAAATAATTTCAGTATTGTTCTGTGATAGACTCTCGGAGTCCGAAGCGAAATATACGACTTAAAGAACATGAAGTAACAAAAAGCGCTTCAAAACAACAGGAAATTAGGATATACGCCCTTCTCAAGCAGAGATATGCACTTAAACACACAAAGAAGGAAAATATGCATAAATATGCAAAAATATGATTTTGTATGAACTTTCGGGCCATAATTATTATTGACTTCCTCGTGCTGTAGTGGCTAGCATTTTGGCTGTCATCCCAGAGGTCCGGGTTATATTCTTGTCTGAGGGCTGGAACGGGGTACGCTCAGCCTCGTGAGGCAAAACTGACAAGAGGAGGGCTCGATCCCAACCTACGCCAACCAGGAAGTGGTTTCCCACTTCTAATCCAGGCAAATACCGATATGATTTCTAACGTAAGGCCATGGAAACCTAGATTAACCCTTTACAGGTCAGAATAGTCCAGTAGAAAATATATTTTACTTGTATTTATTTACATTTAATTATTTTAGCCTAATTATAAGTATTATTAATTGTAATTTTTGGTTTCTTTAACATTGTAATGCTTAGACTATAATTACTTTTATAATTTTACAATTAAGATGGTAAAATTATTAGAAATTTCATTTTTATAAGCTTTTTTCAAAATTTAGAGGCATATTAAGCGTTATTAAACAATTAACATTAAAAAATAAAGAAATCTAGGATAATAAAAATAAAATTGCCTTATACTAATTACCCATTTTATATTTTTTACTTTTTTATTTTAATTAAGCTTGCCACGGTGGGTGAGTGGTTATCGTGTCGGACTACCAACCCCAAGCATGCAGGTTCGCTCCTTGCCGTGGTAAGTGATTTTTGAAAGGCGGCAAAAATACGACACATGTCATACGATGTTGGCATGTCAAAGAACCCATTTGAATTCTGTAGGCCGTGTTCATAATGGCAAAATTAATCTCGGGAGTTTCCGCCAACACAAAGTTCCTCATGTCTCTACTAGAAAGCGCTATAGTGTCAAGAAGCTTAAATATCTAACCTCCTTGACTTTCATACTATGACTAGTGCTCCAAGGAACAACAAATTTCGACATACTAGCTGCCTTCTGGGTGTCAAATAACAAAGCTTGCACCCGGCACTCGAGGCCATACACTATTATTATTATTATTATTAATATTATTATTATTTTGATTGTTTTTATTAAAACATTACTCTAGCACCCTAGGTCAAGTAGATAAACTAATAATATTTGGTTTACAGAAACATTAACACTTCCACAAGAATTAGTTGAATTAATATGAGTGAAAGATTCAACCATCTGCATCTTTGACGATACAAATTGTCCTTTTGCTAGGTGGTTAACATACTGACCCCTAACTTATCATCATCTTCCTTCTAAGTATTGGGCCAGATGTCCCGTTACGGTCTTGCACTTTCCCTCCGTCTCTTCATCGGATGTCCTATCGATCTATTTCTCCGTGGCTGGTAGCGAAGGATCTCCTTTGGAAATCTTCCAGGTTCCATCCTTTGGCATGGTGTCCACAGAATTTTCAATTTCAATTTTCCTGACTTTTCCTGACCATTTATCAACAAAATTCCTGACTCGCGAAGTCCTCGTAACATCGGAAAAAAAAGTTTATGAAGCAAATATATATATTGAACCCATGTACCATAGGCTTCAAAGGGGGTCGAATCCGTGTATTTTGAGAAAGGAATGAAAGAATCATACAGTCTCTAAGGGAACGGAGAGAGATTTCAAGCCAGGATTCTAGCCTAACATTGTGCAAGCGCTGGGACCAGGTGTTCCTAAGATGAGCTCATGCCTCTTGACATTTATAAGGAGCCAGTCATGGATATTAATAGAGCTAGTGGAAAGTTTGGACTGTAAGACGAAGAAGCTCGACTCGGAAATTGCTCTTACGTTGCAGGAAAACGACAACCTCGCTGCTGAGTCAGAACAAGAATAATTAAATTTAACCCGTTTACGAGTATACAAATAAGTAAATAATCACAGTACGGTGAATCATTTCGGATTAAAGATTTTTGTGTAAAGAAAATAATAGTCCAGGAAAAAAAGTGCAAACGCAAGTATACGTCATTGGGAATTCACCGGGACCCAAGGAGTGGGAGAATTAAAAATGAACAGCACCACCCACACAGTTGAGGACGAAGAATTAATTAATATCTCGGAAATGCACGATCGATTTCCATGCACAGGAGGATCAATTTACGTTTGGAAGACGAGCTTCCTGGAGATATAATTTTTATAATTATGCGACAATTAGTTCAAAAGTTGGTCACGAAAAGGACTAGGATTTTATCTTTTTTTGACTAAAAGGTATAAAACTCCTGGCCTCACCAAGCCAATCATGCAGTCTACGATAGCCCAGGGAGGCGTTACGCTGTATCAGTTCATGCAGTATTCAAGAGCCCGTGAGGGGAACGTCACGCTGTATCAGTACATGCAGTCTACGATAGCCCAGGGAGGCGTTACGCGGTATCAGACATCGAAGGCAGTTAACCAGTACTCCTTGAGGGGAGAAACGCTGTATTACACCGCAGAATTAATATCCGACAGCCGCGGGCGTCGAAGTATCAGTAACTTGCGTGCCTCCGGAAGGAGTTGCAAAGAAGAAATATTAATGTATCGCCGTGTTGAAAAATTAGGAAAATCCTAGTTACAGGATTTAGGTCCGACCACGATCAGAACAGACTTTCGCTAGGATCGATAAATCAGATCTAAAAGGGGAGCCGTTCAAGATATAGAAATAGCCGATCATCAGGAACAGGATTCGAAAAATTGCTATTCCAGGGAAGCAGTAGATGATTCGAGACTTTCGTATTCTGCAGGATAGGAAGCTGACATTGAATAAATTTCACCCTTGGAGACGGGAGATTAAGAGGTCACGTGTGATAGGCTAAAAAGACGGCCTAGTGATCAAAAGTTGTGAAGTGTAAATATATCAAGAGTGTGTGTTAAAAGTAATATATTTTTAGTGTATTATTGTGTATTCTAAACGGATACACCAGTGTATTAAAAATGTTGTCAGTGTTAAATGTATTGAATATGTGTCAAGAAATGTCTGTACATGAGATGAGTTTGTACAATATGGAGTAAGTCAAGAAGGTGGGCCAAAATGTCACATCGAACGAGAATAAAGGTCAGAAAACGACCTTAGACATGTGAGTAAAGATTTTCATTATGTTTTGGGTGTCGGGAAAATTTTGTGTACAATTCCACCGGAGTTTTGAGTAAAAGGGATGTTTTTAAATAAATAATAACTAAATAAGAACGCGATCTGAACAAAAATAAAGTTTTAAGAAATAATAAATAATTATGTGGGCCCTAGGAATCAACCTGGGGAGGTCTATAAATATGTAGACCTGGACAAAGGGAGTGTGATGTGATGATACTAACCAACAAAATCAGTAATACAAGGATTCAGCAGAAGAGAATCCTCATAACCTCTCCACTCCAACTCCAAACACTGACCTGCACGTGGTGTCCCCTGCTAAGCTGAGCAACCCAGTGGAAGGTTGGGTAATCAATCCCAGCGGGAAACTGGGTCAGTGAACAGACTAGTGTTGGGGGGGACTGAGAATTATTTTCTCAGTTCTTTCACCTTTCTGAATAACATTCAGGATTGTAATTCGAGGATTTATCCTCCCCTCAAGGTGAAACCTTAGATAGTCGACCATGAAAAGTCATTTGAAGAATAATTCCGCCGTCTGTAATGATAGATTACAGAAAAGACAGCATTCGGATACGGTGGGCTGTCATGCGGAAGATAATGACGAATCGGAGCGTCTGAAAACTCATCAAAAAGCAAACAAACAAATACTACGGAAAATCAAACCTAAACAAGTCTCATTCTTTTCTACACATAATGTTAACTCTCTGGTTCAAACTGGAAAATTGAAGATCATCACGGATATCATGAGAAGTCATAAAATTCTAATTATGGCCCTTCAGGAAATTAGAAATAGTGATCAAGGCCATCTGGAATCACAAGGATATAGACTATATAAAGGAATTCCAGGAAAACGAGTTATGAAAAATTGTCCACAATTTGGTAACGGATTCTTAATAGATCTCAGAATCATTGACTCGATAACCGAATTTAAATCTCAATCCTCCAGACTTACGACCCTAACTTTGAAATCGGCAAATAAAACATATACAATTATTAATGCACATGCTCCTACTAATCAAAAAAACAACACCATTAAGGACAGAGAAGAAGTACAAAAATTCTGGGATCTTTTGGATCAAACTTTAATAAACATCCCTTCATCAAACATCAAAATTCTCCTTGGTGATTTCAATGCGCAACTTGGACAAGAAAGAAGATATAGAGATATAATTGGAAAATGGACAGCACATAAACGAACCAATAAAAATGGTCAAAGATTAGTCGAAATTTGTAGAAACCACAAATTAATCTCTAAATCAACATGTTTTAAAAGACAGCCCCATAAATTGAAAACTTGGAAACATCCTGACTTCAGAAGGGGTGAATGGCAGTTGGATCATGTCTGCATGGATAAATTTCACCATCGCGAAATTCACAATGTCAAGGTTCTAAGGGGAGTTGACTCAGGATCAGACCACTATGTGGTAAAGATAAAAATAAAATTAACTCCAATGGCCAAGAAAAAAACTAATAATAACAATAGGAGGAAATTTGATCCATCTACCTTAATAAAAAATATAGAGTACTGTGAAAGAACAGGAGAAGAGTCTCTCAACACTAAAACATTGGACGAATTAATCACTAAATTAAAATCAATAGCAGAGGAGTTAGCACCAATAAATCCAAGGAAAAAACATGAATGGTGGAATGTAGATTGTGATCAAGCAATAGAGAAAAGACACCAAGCATGGATAAAACATCAAGCTCTAAAGTCAGAAGAATCAAATTTAGAACTAACTATACAAAGAAAATTAACCCATAAAATCATCAGACAAACGAAACGTAATCATCTTAAAAATACACTGGAAAAGATAGAAGACGATTTCAAGAAAAAGCAATCTCGAGATTATTACAAAACATTTGGTAAATATCTAAAAAAATTTGAAGCTCCAACATTAATGTTGAAAAATCAAACAGGAAAGTTAGCACATTCTAACCAAGAAAATACAGAGATCCTTGCAGAAGCATTCGAGAAACTGTTAAATTGTGATGATCCACTGGAAACCCTGCAAGTAAACACTGATACACCTATTTTAACTTCACCTGATTTAATAAATCCTCCAAACATTAATGAAGTAGAACTCGCAATTAAAGAACAAAAAAATTACAAAACTTGTGGCGAAGACTTAGTCTTTGCTGAAATCTGGAAAAATGCTGGTAAACCTGCGATTATAAATCTTCATCAACATCTAATTAAAATGTGGATTACTGAAGAAATTCCTGCACACTGGACCACAGGAATAATCCATCCATTATTTAAGAAAGGAGACAAAACGAACCCAGATAACTACAGAGGAATTACCCTTCTGGACTGCACATATAAAATTTTCTCTCGTATAATTTACAACAGGATCAAAAACATTCTGGAACCACAACTTGGAGAATATCAAGGAGGATTTCGCCCTTACAGAAGTTGTCCAGACCAAATCCTTAGCCTGAAATTAATAATGGAATATTACAAAAACAGAAATAAGCAACTCTTTATCACTTTTATAGATTTCAAGAAAGCCTATGATAGTATTCATAGACTGACACTGCTAAAAATCCTCAGATCATACGGTCTCCATCCTAAATTGATAAAAATCATTCAATTAACATTATCAAACACAAATTCGAAAGTTAAATTTAGGGGAGAAATATCAACAGCTTTCACAGTAAAAACTGGTCTCAGACAAGGTGATGGATTATCCCCTCTGCTTTTCAATGTGGCTCTTGATTATATCATGAAGGTTTGGCAAAAGGAAAACCCTCCTAAGATCAAAATTGGAACAAAACCATCAATAAAAATAAACTGCTTAGGATTTGCAGATGACTTGGCTCTTTTAGCACTAGACAAGGAAGAGGTTTGTACTCAGATCACTAGTCTCCAAGAAATTGCTCAAGGGATAGGATTACAGATATCCTTTGAAAAAACTGAGATCATGCCTATGAAACCCTTAGATATAAATGAAGTCTATATAAATGATCATAAAATTAACCTAGTTCCTCAATTTAAGTATCTTGGAGAAATTATAACACATAACTTAAACGAAAAAGTAACTTGGATAAATAGAACAAATAAAATGAAAAAGGCACAATCTCTAACCTGGTCAACATATAATAAAAAATGCCTATCAATAGCTACTAAGATCCAACATTATAAAACTGTAACTCTCCCTGAAGCCACTTATGCTTGTGAAACACTGTTCCAAATTAAAAATGAACAAAGAACTGATCAGCTCCTCAAAACGGAAAGAAGAATCATTAGAACGTGCATAAATAAAAAGTATCAGGTTGAGGGAGTCTGGAGGATTCTCCCAAATGAAACTGTCTATCGTGAGATTGATCCAATCACCAGTACAATGAAGAAGAAAAGAATTTCATATTTTTTTCACATCTTACGGCTTCCAGAAAACAGAATTGTACGCCAACTGGTGATGAGAAATCTAGGAAAGAAAACTGGAGGTAAATGGATCCAAGAAATCCAACAAGATCTCAAAGCAGTTGGACTCAAGATAACAGATGCCGAGGAGAAAAATAAAATTAACACCATACTTAAAACTCACAAATTTTCTGCAGAAATGACACACAGAAAGCCTATGGAGATTTCAGATGAGTTGAGAAAATCCCGATCTGAAAGAATGAAAAAGTACTGGAAAGAGCGCAAGAACCAAGCAGTACTACCTTCAAAGAAGAAGTGATTGTGGAACGACTCAAGTGGTCCAATGTGACCAATCAAGATTAATAATAATAATAATAATAAATAATTATGTGAAATAATTAATCCTGTAGAGGAAATGCATGGAATAAAATGTCAGTGTATTTGACGAATGTTATAAAAGCATGCGTAATAATAATAATTATAACAAAGATATTTACATAAAGGTAAATTTGAATTATATGAAAGAAATAGCTTTTGAGCTTTTGTAAGGAATGAAGACATGATGTGAATAACAAGGTAAAGAAATCTAAATAAAGATTAAATTGAATGATATAAAAATATAGAGCGTTGGAGCCTTAACAAATGTATAAGACATGATGTGAATGCATGTTCTTAAAAATGGAGCGATTTATTGTCAACGGAAAAGATTAATATAAGAATTGAGATATGTATCAATTGTTACTATGAAATTTATCAGTTCTTTGGAAGACATTCGGCCGTAAAGTAATGTGTAGCGCAATGGAACGCAATTAAATAAAAGTCACGCTAGGAATGCGTAGAATTTAAATGTACTTGGTAAATTACTTATGAGGGGTAGTTGATTGTATTGAATTGAGATATGTTGTAAGTCCTCTAATTGTGACGTAGATCACGAGGCCATGTGTGTGTTATTATATAAAAGGGAGCAAATGTATGGTATTATTGAGCGTAGGTCCTGTAAGCTACGGCTAGACCCTAAATCGCGTCTTGTATAAGTCCTCCAATGTGGAAATGGTTCCCGAGGCATGTTAAGAGATTCGAACATAGAATCCTCTTGTTGTTGAAGCCCCTTATTATTCGTCGTAGAATGTGTATTACTCTTCCCAATCAACGAGGACCCTTCATAATTAATAAATGCCAAGATTACGAGAATGGTTTATGAGCCAAAGAATATTGTTGAAGTGTAAAGAGAAGTTAAAATGCCAGGTCTCTCCATAGAACTGAAAATAAAATAAAGGTTTGTTTTAAAAGCATTGAAGAGAGCTCCAACCGTAGGCTAGGCAGGGAGCCGCTCTCCCTGTCATAAATCACGCTCGAGTATAATGGCCTGACCCTCATAGAGCGAGGGTGGGTAAAGATCGTCTTGTAAGAAGTGTTAAATACACCGTGAGTGTTTAAAGTTGTTAATGACCCGGGCGTTGAACCGAGGTCCTTGTAGATTGATATTATCGCTTGCCAGTTCAGATCGTAGTTTTCTTATGTGATAATGGTCTTATAAGACAAATGAATTAAATAAAAATCCCTATTGTAATGTTGTATGGAAATAGGAATCCACGAGTTATGTGAAGATAACTAGATTTCGGGAGTAATCATAGTTTTTGACTTTGTCAAGTAATCTTTATAACTCTGGAGTACACAAATAGTTTCCCGATCACCGTAGTGAATTTGCAAAACTTGAGAGAGGTGGTAAATACTGAGAATATGTGAAATGCCCAAATATTGAAGTGGATAATTAACATGTAATTTTAAATGTAATTATATATTGTTTTGATGATAAGAAAAGATAAAAATAGTTCTTGAGGTGTACAAAAGTATGACACCATTATTATGGAAATGTATCGAGCCAAAGGAGCTCGTAGTTATATGGAACTTTAAGATAGGTACTTTATGGAAGTGAAAATAATCATGAATTGTTGGTTTTACAGAAAACCATGTATTTAAAGAGAATATTTGTCTTATTTTTATGCTATTCCTTGTTCACTTTGAACAAGTAGAAAGATATTGGTCAGTAGTTTATTTGTTTTACCGTTTTCCAACGTGGGGCCTGTATGATTTTATCATACACCTAATAAATCTCTTTCATGACGCCCAGTACGCAGGGCTGAGTTTTCCTAGAGAAAACCCGAGTTTTTCTCGAAAAATCAAAATTTTCAAGTTTTTTGAAAAAAAAAATGGTTTTTCGAAATTTTGAATTTTAAATACTTCCATAAAGGTCTTTGAGTTTGAATAAGAATATCAAAAGGGTACGGTGTAGTAAAAAAACCCGTACCAAAGTAAAATTTTTGAAGAAATTGGGACACAATGGTTCAGATTACTATCTCTCAAGCATGTATTAGCGATGTGGCATGGGTAGCCCACTATATTCTAATAAGATGGCATTGAGTGAGGAGATGCAACGGCTCTTGGAGGCCATAAACAGTAAGTTGGATAGCCAACAGAGTGAAAATAAAAGGGATTTAGGATCCATGAATCAAAGTTTAGAATCACTAAAAACTAATAGTGATAAAATGGGGACTAAATTAGAGGCTATCGAAGCCGACTGTATAAATATGAATAAGGAACTGAAGGCCGAGATAGAAAAGATGAAAACATAAAATGGGAAAAGCATTAAAGAACAGTTGGAAGTGATAAAAAATGAGACGTTAGAGTCTATGAAAGCCGACAGTAAAGAAAATAATGGAGTACTGAAGGCTGAAATAGAAGGGACAATGGATAACAAATTTCAAGGGTTTGACACTAAGTTTGGGGACAAGTTAACTGAGTTAAAAGGGGAAATCACAAGTGAGATTAAAGAGGAAAATAAAGAATTTCATTCAGGATTGCAAGTCCAAATACAGGCCTTGAACGAAAGTATGGGAGAGTCCCAAACTAAATGTCAAGAAAATTTTGGAAATTTAGATAAAAGTTTGAGTTCCATGGAAACTAAATTAAGTAATATGGAAAAAAAGGGTGATGAGTGTGAAAAGAAACTTGTAACCCAGATTCAAGGAGTGCAGAAAAAGTTAGAAGATCAGATAGAATCGAACCTGAGTATTTGTGAAAAATCCCGGAAAGAGATAAAAGAGAGTCTTGATAGGCTAGAAGACAGATTTACAGGGGTGGAGAACCAAGTAGGAAAACTTGAGGAAAAAGTAGTGGGAGTTCAGACCGAAGTAAGTGATATGAGAATTCAGAATCAGGAAGATGCGAAGAGTAGGAAAGAGCAATTTGATCATTTTACCGGGCAGGTAGATGAGAACTTAAAGAAGTATGAGGGTGAAATAAATCGAAGATTAGGTATACACGAGGGGCATCTCCAGAGTGAAAGAAAACAACGGGAGGACGAAAATAAGGAAAGTACCCATAAGATAGATGAAATAAGTCAGGGTATTAATGATGTTCAGGAAACCATCGGAACATTAAAGGTCCAAGTAGGAAAAACTCATACTGAAGTAAATCAGGTCCAAGATGAAATGATGAGATTATTTAAGAGCCAAGGGAAAACTGAAGAAAGGCTTGACGGAATTATAATAGATATGGTCAAAGGACAAAGAGAAATGGAGAAAAAGATAAAGGAAATACGAGAAGACCTAGATACCAGAGGTGACGTTAAACCAGAAATTATAACAGAACAGGTCATGGTCATCAAGAAAGAGGTATAAGAACACTTAAATGAAATCAGGAATAGCTTCAGGGACGACAAAAACCAACTCAAACGAGAACTGGAAACCAGTAAGAAAAATCAGGAAAGAATTCAAAATGAATTAGGGTCTCGGTTGGAGAGGACTGAACATAAGAACAGTCAAATGGAAATCCAACTCATGGCTAATGAAGAAAGTGCCCGAAGGGAAAGGAAGTTAGAATTTGAGAATCAGGAGGAGTTTCCAAAGACAGGATGGGTAGATTCCCGTGAACAAGGCACCGATACAGATAGGGACTTAGGAGGGGAGAACCCTTATAAGAACCCAGGATATCCGATGGCGATGTCAACCCCATACATGAACCAGACAAATGGTCAGAAAATAAACATTATTAAGTCGAATGAGGACAGACCGGTAAAGTTTACGGGTAATAACATGTCAATTACTCCAAAATACTGGCTAAAGGAAGTCGCAGAGTACTTAAACGAAATGAAGGTTCCTCAGGATCGGAGACTGAGAGCTATTGAGAAGCTGTTGGCAGGTGATTGTCTCACCTGGTTCAGAAGCTTTAGGTACACCTTTGATACGGTGGAAGGCTTTAGAGAAGCCTTTTTAAAACGATATTGGGCAGCAGACGTCCAGGAGAATTTGAGGCTAGATCTGTACTCTAGGAAGTACAGCACAAATGCACCAACTAAGTACTCGGAATTTTTTACCGCTCAGCTGTGTAAATTCCGCGAACTTGACATTGTTCCAGCTGAGAACGACCTGTGTGCCGCCATTGCAAGACAACTTCCATATGAGATTCAGAGGCTGTTAATCTCATCCAAAGCCAGAAGTGCTGTGGAAGTGGAGAGTGTATTACGTCAATTAGACATGACGACGTCACACGTAACTCCTAGGCATCAAAGACAGACTGAACAGGTACACATGGCCAGCAGTCAAGAAACCAGAGAAAAACCATCGACCAGAAATCAGTCCACTAGTACTGATACTCAAGGACTAGGTCGAGAGTATGGGCACCAAGAGCCTAGAGGAATACAGCCATACCACAGAGGAGGATATCGAGGAAGAAA
The DNA here is from genome assembly GCA_946902985.2 of Meconema thalassinum. Taxonomy (NCBI): domain Eukaryota; kingdom Metazoa; phylum Arthropoda; class Insecta; order Orthoptera; family Tettigoniidae; genus Meconema; species Meconema thalassinum. The sequence continues at coordinate 227,427,907 of OX336395.1, read as the reverse complement.
TCCTAGGAATACGGGTTATAGGCAACAAGAGAGCCGACCCTATAACAATAACCATCAGAGGCAAGAAAACAGAAAGAAATGGGAGAATTATCCCAGAAGGAACGTAAGGCTAGAGGATAGGGATGATGAATATCGGGCCGAAATAGAGGAAAGATATCAGGAAAGTCTTCGTTATATGAACGAACGACCAGACGAACCTGAAAGGCAAAAAGTCCGTTGGAGTGAGGCAATCAAGAACCGGAAATCACCCGACCGACTAGATGGAGCTCAAAGCTTGGAACTACAAGCTCAGTTAAAGAATGAGGGGAAAGGAAGCCCTCCGGATTAAAAAAAACTCCAAATTTAAATCGTCAAAAGTGGAAACATACCAGGAGCTGGGAGGAGGTAGAAATTGTGAATTGGATAGCAAGACCAGATGAGCTAATTAACAAGGAGGTGGAAGGAATCCCACCTATCAAAAGAGAATTACCCATAATTATGCTAAGGATAGAAGGATTACTGGTCAGGGCATTGATTGATACCGGATCAACAATAAGTTTAATTACGCAAACCCTTCTGAATGAATTGGAAACAAGAGGCCGCGTATTAAAAATCCCCACATCAAGTGTAAAGATTAAGGGAATTATCCCTGAAAAATCTTTAACATGCAAATTTCAGGTATACATTGATCTAATCATGGGTAACACTGAAATTTCGCAATGCTTTTTGCTGGTAAATCAATTACCGTATAATGTCATATTAGGTATTGATTTTATCCGTGAGAACAAGGTCATCATAGATCTAGCGCAAAACTGCATTAGAATCCAAAGAGAGGATGTGGATGAACAAAACATTAACCTACAGGAACAGGATGTGAAAATAGGAGAACAGGTATGGCATGTGGAAGAAGTAACTGAAGAAGGTTATAAGGACATAGAAAGGATATTTGAAGTCCTCAACATAGAACTCGAAGATAATTTGGAAACTGAGTTCGAGACCAACCTGTCAGGAAAAGTAGAGGAGGCTAAAGTTAACCTTGAAAATAAGGAACAATTAAAGAAATTATTATTGAATTTTAGGGACGTATTTGATTCCAAGCCAGGGAAGATTGAAAATTTTAAATACGCGTTCCAAGTCAATGATTGGGCACCGTTCAGACAAAAACCATACCCGGTTGCGGAAAAACATTACCCACAAACGAAGAAAACACTGCAGGAGATGATGAATGCAGGTGTTATAGAAAAGATGGCGACACCATATGTTAGTCCATTAGTGATTGTGAGTAAACCGGATGGCTCAGTAAGGGTGTGTCTAGATGCCAGAAATTTAAATGCAAAAATCATACCAGAAAATGATTCGGCACCACCCATAAAAGAAATACTGAGGAAGTTCAAAGGCAAGAAGATTTTTACAAATATTGACATGATTTCTTCGTATCAACATCTCGAACTGGAAGAGAAAACCAGCTTGTTGACTGGATTTCAATTCGACCAACAAACCTATTGTTTTAGGAGATGTTCGTTTGGATTGAAGACCGCGGGATCTGCCTTAATAAGAGCGCTTGATCGAAACTTGTCAGAGGAAGTGAAAGATTGCACTATCCGTTATGTGGATGATATTTTGCTTACCTCGGAGAACATTGAGGAACATTTAGAAAAACTGAAGAAATTATTGGAAGACTTAAGAAGGGCAAATTTTAAAATCAATTTAAAGAAGTCAAATTTTTGTCAAAGACAAGTAACATTTCTAGGGCATGTGATTGATAAGGATGGTGTTAAACCAAATCCATGCAAATTGGAATCGATAAGGGATTTTCCAAGGCCGTTGAAGGTAAAGAACGTTCGCCAGTTTTTGGGATTGATTGGTTTCTTCTCAGGACATTGTCCATCATACACAAAAACTGTTGCACCACTACAGGACCTTCTGCAGAAGGGGGGCAAGTGGAAATGGACGGAGGAAACAGAAAAAGCATTCGTGGAGGCCAAGGAAATGCTCTTAAACTATGTGAAGCTAGGATATCCTGATTTTAATCAGAAATTTATAATTCAAACAGATGCATCCCAGATTGGAATAGGGGCAATGCTATATCAGGAAAACCCGGATAACCCTGATAAGAAAAATTATCTAGCTTTCACAAGTCGGAGACTGAAACCACACGAGAAAAATTATACGATCAGCGAAATCGAGCTGTTAGCGATATTGCACGCGCTGCAATATTGGCGAAAGATCGTATATGGGTTTCAAGTCATTCTAAGGACGGATCATAAAGCCTTAACCTTTTTGATGAAGACTGATTTATCCAGTCAAAGGTTGATGCGTTGGGCTTTATATATTCAACAGTTTGATGTAAAGATAGAATACTGCCCAGGAAAAGAAAATATAGTTCCAGACTATTTAAGTAGACAGACAGAGTCCACAGAAGAGGAAGTAATGGCTATTGATTTGGAAGACAGGGATCAGCGTACTCTAAATGAGTTAAGGAGCATTAGTCAACGGCAACGTGAGGATCCATGGATGAACATGCTCATATCTTTCCTTGAAGGAAGTTTGATAAGGGGAACACCAGCGTACACGGAAGCTAATAAGATAGCTCAAGATTACACATTTTATAATGGATTATTATATAAGTTTGTGGACTCTGACCATACACGATTAAGGATTGTTGTACCTGCTATTTTGCAGAGGAAAATAGTATGGTTAGCCCATAGATCGTTCGGACATATGGGAGTCGACAAAACAGTCTCGATGCTGAAAGAAGCATTTGTATGGCCGAGACTGAGAGAAACTGTAAGGGACACGCTAAAGACATGTGATCTATGTCAAAGGATCAAACCAAATGCATTTCTGATGAGACAAAAGCCTATACCATTGTTGCCCGAAAGGCCAGGTCAAATCATATCTATTGATAACTTCGGACCTTTGCCAAAGGCAAGAAGAGGAAATCGACACATAATGGTGGCTATGGATGTCTTCACTAAAATGGTTGTCCTTGCTCCCATACAGAAGACTAGTACCAAACAGGTGTTAAAACGACTCAAAGAAAAAGTGATACCGATTCTGGGAAAACCTGAGAATTTGTTGTCGGATCACGGTAGTTGTTTCACCAGTGTAGAGTTAAGACAAGAATTAGAAAGACTTGGAATACGTCAGATTTTGTCAAGTATTCGCCATCCTGAGGTAAATCCTGTAGAAAGAGTGATGAGGGAGACGGCCAAGTATTGTAGAATATACTGTGCCGAAGAAAATTGGAAGTGGATAGATATCTTGGATATTATCGAATTTTGTATAAACAACACAATCCATGAATCTACGGGAGAGATACCAATAACGTTACATCGGAATGAGCAACCAGAGAGACCTTGGAGTCTGGTAATTCCTAGGCCATCAGACGCTCAGCCTGGAAGAGATGTACGTATAAGAAGAGCCTTTGAGCATCTAAAAGCTCAAGCCGACAGGAGACAAAGAAGAAATAGGCACAAGAGGTATCATCGGCCACTATTAGCTGGGGAAATGGTGTTAGTAAAAAGACCCGCCATTTCGGATCCAGGGAACCGCGTGTACAAAAAGTTCCAGAAAATGTACCACGGACCATATCAAATAATAAGGGATTTGAGAAATAATGCCTATAGAATTCGGCACTGTGAAACGAATCACGAAGTGACCATGAATTCAGCAAATTTAAAAGTGTATTACCCTCCCGAAGACTTCGATGAAGCCAATGAACAAGCCCTGGTTATGGAACAATTTAGAGATGAAGAATCCACTTTTGATAGAAACGAGAATGAGATAGGAAAAGGAAACAGAGCTCAAACATTCGAGTGCGAATGCGAATTGGAGAAATTATATTGGGAAATAAAAGAAATAATTGATTTTATTGAAGAAGAAAATTTCAATTTAAGGAAGGAGAATGATGAAATAAAGGAACGGGTAGGGATAGACCACACCCGTAAAGAAGAATGAGGTTCTGGAAACCTGAAGTCCAGACAAATAAAAAGGGGAAAGAAAGGGTAGGGACAGAGCGTACCCAACCGACACAATTACCGGATATGACTTAAAAAGATGAAAGAAATCAAATTATCGTGGGATTTTTAAGGAAGAAAAATCAGAAGGTACGGATAACGTTATGATGGCTTCGACATTTAAAAAGGAAAAATATGATTTTTTTTGGATAATTAAAATAAATTTCCTCAAAGGTTTTCGAAAATTTATTTACCTAAGGAGGGGAGAGATGAACCCATGTACCATAGGCTTCAAAGGGGGTCGAATCCATGTATTTTGAGAAAGGAATGAAAGAATCATACAGTCTCTAAGGGAACGGAGAGAGATTTCAAGCCAGGATTCTAGCCTAACATTGTGCAAGCGCTGGGACCAGGTGTTCCTAAGATGAGCGCATGCCTCTTGACATTTATAAGGAGCCAGTCATGGATATTAATAGAACTAGTGGAAAGTTTGGACTGTAAGACGAAGAAGCTCGTCTCGGAAATTGCTCTTACGTTGCAGGAAAACGGCAACCTCGCTGCTGAGTCAGAACAAGAATAATTAAATTTAACCCGTTTACGAGTATACAAATAAGTAAATAATCACAGTACGGTGAATCATTTCGGATTAAAGATTTTTGTGTAAAGAAAAACCTTTTAATAATAGTCCAGGAAAAAAAGTGCAAACGCAAGTATACGTCATTGGGAATTCACCGGGACCCAAGGAGTGGGAGAATTAAAAATGAACAGCACCACCCACACAGTTGAGGACGAAGAATTAATTAATATCTCGGAAATGCACGATCGATTTCCATGCACAGGAGGATCAATTTACGTTTGGAAGACGAGCTTCCTGGAGATATAATTTTTATAATTGTGCGACAATTAGTTCAAAAGTTGGTCACGAAAAGGACTAGGATTTTATCTTTTTTTGACTAAAAGGTATAAAACTCCTGGCCTCACCAAGCCAATCATGCAGTCTACGATAGCCCAGGGAGGCGTTACGCTGTATCAGTTCATGCAGTATTCAAGAGCCCGTGAGGGGAACGTCACGCTGTATCAGTACATGCAGTCTACGATAGCCCAGGGAGGCGTTACGCTGTATCAGACATCGAAGGCAGTTAACCAGTACTCCTTGAGGGGAGAAACGCTGTATTACACCGCAGAATTAATATCCGACAGCCGCGGGCGTCGAAGTATCAGCAACTTGCGTGCCTCCGGAAGGAGTTGCAAAGAAGAAATATTAAAGTATCGCCGTGTTGAAAAATTAGGAAAATCCTAGTTACAGGATTTAGGTCCGACAGTGCAAAGTTTATCGTAAAAGTTCATAAAATACAGTTAAAGCAGGCTGCGAACTTAGGATTAAGGCGATAGGTCTTTCAGTAAACGACCAAAAGTATCATAACGTACGGAAGTACCGGAACAGCGAGATAAACAGTTTATCAATTTTAAAGAACCCGAACAGGGAAAAACAGAGTAAGGTTCGCAACGTATTTCAGAAATTTAGAAGTGCGAGAACCAAATAAACAAAGAAGAACGGAAACTATAGACATTGTCTCAAGAAAGCAGACGAACTATTCTAGAGCACTAAGGCTCGAGAAGTATTAGTGGCTAAAAAAAATCCATAGGTCATCGATAGGTTATCGAGGGGACCTCGATCAGAACAGACTTTCGCTAGGATCGATAAATCAGATCTAAAAGGGGAGCCGTTCAAGTTATAGAAATAGCCGATCATCAGGAACAGGATTCGAAAAATTGCTATTCCAGGGAAGCAGTAGATGATTCGAGACTTTCGTATTCTGCAGGATAGGAAGCCGACATTGAATAAATTTCACCCTTGGAGACGGGAGATTAAGAGGTCACGTGTGATAGGCTAAAAAGACGGCCTAGTGATCAAAAGTTGTGAAGTGTAAATATATCAAGAATGTGTGTTAAAAGTAATATATTTTTTAGTGTATTATTGTGTATTCTAAACGGATACACCAGTGTATTAAAAATGTTGTCAGTGTTAAATGTATTGAATATGTGTCAAGAAATGTCTGTACATGAGATGAGTTTGTACAATATGGAGTAAGTCAAGAAGGTGGGCCAAAATGTCACATCGAACGAGAATAAAGGTCAGAAAACGACCTTAGACATGTGAGTAAAGATTTTCATTATGTTTTGGGTGTCGGGAAAATTTTGTGTACAATTCCACCGGAGTTTTGAGTAAAAGGGATGTTTTTAAATAAATAATAACTAAATAAGAACGCGATCTGAACAAAAATAAAGTTTTAAGAAATAATAAATAATTATGTGAAATAATAAATCCTGTAGAGGAAATGCATGGAATAAAATGTCAGTGTATTTGACGAATGTTATAAAAGCATGCGTAATAATAATAATTATAACAAAGATATTTACATAAAGGTAAATTTGAATTATATGAAAGAAATAGCTTTTGAGCTTTTGTAAGGAATGAAGACATGATGTGAATAACAAGGTAAAGAAATCTAAATAAAGATTAAATTGAATGATATAAAAATATAGAGCGTTGGAGCCTTAACAAATGTATAAGACATGATGTGAATGCATGTTCTTAAAAATGGAGCGATTTATTGTCAACGGAAAAGATTAATATAAGAATTGAGATATGTATCAATTGTTACTATGAAATTTATCAGTTCTTTGGAAGACATTCGGCCGTAAAGTAATGTGTAGCGCAATGGAACGCAATTAAATAAAAGTCACGCTAGGAATGCGTAGAATTTAAATGTTCTTGGTAAATTACTTATGAGTGGTAGTTGATTGTATTGAATTGAGATATGTTGTAAGTCCTCTAATTGTGACGTAGATCACGAGGCCATGTGTGTGTTATTATATAAAAGGGAGCAAATGTATGGTATTATTGAGCGTAGGTCCTGTAAGCTACGGCTAGACCCTAAATCGCGTCTTGTATAAGTCCTCCAATGTGGAAATGGTTCCCGAGGCATGTTAAGAGATTCGAACATAGAATCCTCTTGTTGTTGAAGCCCCTTATTATTCGTCGTAGAATGTGTATTACTCTTCCCAATCAACGAGGACCCTTCATAATTAATAAATGCCAAGATTACGAGAATGGTTTATGAGCCAAAGAATATTGTTGAAAGTGTAAAGAGAAGTTAAAATGCCAGGTCTCTCCATAGAACTGAAAATAAAATAAAGGTTTGTTTTAAAAGCAATGAAGAGAGCTCCAACCGTAGGCTAGGCAGGGAGCCGCTCTCCCTGTCATAAATCACGCTCGAGTATAATGGCCTGACCCTCATAGAGCGAGGGTGGGTAAAGATCGTCTTGTAAGAAGTGTTAAATACACCGTGAGTGTTTAAAGTTGTTAATGACCCGGGCGTTGAACCGAGGTCCTTGTAGATTGATATTATCGCTTGCCAGTTCAGATCGTAGTTTTCTTATGTGATAATGGTCTTATAAGACAAATGAATTAAATAAAAATCCCTATTGTAATGTATGGAAATAGGAATCCACGAGTTTTGTGAAGATAACTAGATTTCGGGAGTAATCATAGTTTTTGACTTTGTCAAGTAATCTTTATAACTCTGGAGTACACAAATAGTTTCCCGATCACCGTAGTGAATTTGCAAAACTTGAGAGAGGTGGTAAATACTGAGAATATGTGAAATGCCCAAATATTGAAGTGGATAATTAACATGTAATTTTAAATGTAATTATATATTGTTTTGATGATAAGAAAAGATAAAAATAGTTCTTGAGGTGTACAAAAGTATGACACCATTATTATGGAAATGTATCGAGCCAAAGGAGCTCGTAGTTATATGGAACTTTAAGATAGGTACTTTATGGAAGTGGAAATAATCATGAATTGTTGGTTTTACAGAAAACCATGTATTTAAAGAGAATATTTGTTTTATTTTTATGCTATTCCTTGTTCACTTTGAACAAGTAGAAAGATATTGGTCAGTAATGTATTTGTTTTATTGTTTGTAGCGCCATAATTTTGATTAATTAAATGTGTTAAAATAGGAGTTGATTTTGTTGTTATTTTTGCAAGTGTATCCTCTATTTAATCCAAAATATGTAAGTCACAGAGTGGGAGAACTTACCGCAGCCCCGAAAAATCCCGAATTGAGCAATGCTGGCATACTGTGATTTGCATATTTCTTGCTAAAAGGGCACAATATATATATATATCTTTTTTATTTTCAGCCTCCACCATCCCCATAGCTGCCCAACGCTCGCCTCTTTATTCATTTAAAATACAAAATAAAGTAAATTATAATGCAATAATACATAAATCAAAGTAATTAATAACCTAAACTATAGTGATGGGGTTACCACATCCCTACGCCAACGCCAAAAGAGCGTACAAAAATAGTTAAAAGAGGTGTTTACTATGATGTACTGTAAAAATGGAAACTTACCATAATGTCCAGTGAGTTATTACTTTTTATCTTCAGAAATTAGTTGAACTAGTAACATCAAAATATGGCTGTAAAACACAAAATACTGTATGGTTAATAAAAAATTCCTGACTTTCTAATACTTTTTGCCATTTTTTCCTGGCTCACGCCTTTTTTTCACATTTTTTCCTGACTTTTCCTGACCAAAACAAAATTCCTGACCTTTCCTAACTGCCAGTGGACACCATGTTTGGACATGATGTTTCCAGTTCTCTTGGTAATCACAAATGTATGTAGTTATTGGTTTCACTTTTAGTTCCTTCAGCAGATCCTCATTTCTCTTATGATCCGATTTAGTATAACCTGCTGTCCCGCACATGAATGTCATTTCGCGTGCTGTGAGTCTGGAGATGTCCTGAGAGTTAATTGTCCATGCCTCGCATAGGGTTGGTCTGGCTAATGTGTTATACAAACGTAATCGTGTAGGCCTTTGGACAAGAGATGGCTTCTTCTTGAAAAGATAAATGATATCCTAAATACTTGAATTCGTTAAATCTTTCTAAAAGTTTACCATTTAGACAAATTTTACTGGGAATAAGGTCCTTACCCTTAAAGGCCATTACTTTAGTCTTTTCAGTAGAAATGCACATGCTGAATTTTGATGCCACTTTCTGGAAGTTGAGTACTGACCACTGCAGATCATCTCCAGATGCTGCTACCAATGCAACATCATCAGCAAATAGTATAAAAGGTTAAATTACAAACACACACACCCAACTACACGGGGCTCACCTCCTTGCTGAGAGCCGCGATGTACAGAGCGGTGAGTGGAGTCTGCTCGGCAGGCTTCAACACCACGGTGCATCCTGTAGCCAGCGCGACGCCCCACTTCCACGCCAGCATCATGATGGGGTAGTTCCAGGGGATGATCTGCCCCACCACCCCGATAGGCTCCTTCCTGGTGTACGTGAAGTTGGTTCCATCTGCAAGACACAAGCTCTAGAGCAGGCTATGCGCACCACTCTCACCCGAGCATCATTAAATAAGCATATCTTAAAACTCACAAGGGAACGGATTGCGGTGTAAAATTCTAATCTGGTTGAAATGTATTACACAATATTCTTAAAAAGTTGTACAATGACGTAGTGAAAACCGCACGGGCCACTTTCAATTTTGAACGCCGAAAACCTGCAGGGAGGCAGCATGAGCGAGGGGGTCGGAAGAGGTAAAGCTGACCTTGAATCCTAGCAACACGCGGTGACTCCCGGCCGCCAGGCAGCGACCTGCATTCCCCATCTTCCAACTTCCCCTCACTCTTCTACCCTCTAGATTAGAGTATTAGCGGCTTCGGTGGCGTAGTTGATAGCATGCTGAGCTTCTATGCCCAAAATAGCGGGTTGAAACCCGGATTTTTAAGAGCGTTAAAAATCCCTCAGTATGCCTTCCTTCGGAGGGGAAGTAAAGCCGACGGTCCTATGTCATAGATTTATGGCATGTTAAAGAACCTTCCACTAATTGCACCTGTGTGAAGCTAAATTGGAAAGGTTAAGAATGTAAACAACGCTCTTAGGTTTCTACGTTCGTTGCCAAGAGCCGACTGCGGTGGTGTCTAGTAGCTAAGTTCTGAACTTGGGCTAGTAGTCGTTGACGGTGGCACTTGGCGGCAAAAGTAGGAACTATTTGAAAAGTTGCAGTACTTAAATTAAAAAAAACAGATAACACACACTAATACAGTCATCACAATTAACACCGGTTATCAGACAGACTGGGAAGCCTCCGTGGCTTAGGCGGCAGCACGCCGGCCTCTCACCGCTGGGTCCGTGGTTCAAATCCCGGTCAGTCCATGTGAGATCTGTGATGGACAGAACGGAGGCAGACAGGTTTTTCTCCGGGTACTCCGGTTTTCCCTGTCAAAAAATTTCATTCCAGCAACACTCTCCACTATCATTTCATTTCATCTGTCATTCATTTAATCATTGCCCCAGAGGAGTGCGTCAGGTTAGTAGTTAGTTATTGTTGTTTTAAGGGGCGGAACTACGAGGTCATCTGCCCCTCTTAACACAGATTAAAGAATACAAATTTTGAATTGAATTTAAAATTTTGAGGTGGACATCTAAATTAAAAAGACCAAAAATTAATATAAAAAAATAAATAAAAATAAAAATTATAAAAATAAACAAAAATTACGGAAAAAAACAAAACATTATCATTCAAAAACGAACAAGTCGTTGAGTCAATGTTCACTGGAAAATTTAGATTGCTGGCCCTAACCCACTCTCACTTATAAAGCGGATAACGCGATCAGCAGCCACCGCGTCATCGGCTAATATAAGTTTGAGTGTCGTCTGCAAACCAAGGTTTCTTCGTAAGTCAGCAAGATCCACACACTCAGTGAAAATGTGGGCCACGGTGAATACGGCTCCACAGGTACAAAGTGGGGGGTCTTCCCTTCCCATTAGGTACGAGTGGGTGGATCTTGTATGACCTATCCTTAGCCTACACAAAATGACGGACTCTCTCCGGGCCCGGAAGGAGCTCCGCCACACGCGAGTAGTTCCCTTGATCGCTCTCAGTTTACTGGGCTGTGGGTCAGCTAGCCACCGACTCTCCCAAAAAGCCAGAACTTGTAGGCGTAACTGAGAGCGAATATCTCTAGCGGGTACCTCCATTGGTCGAGGTGGTAGTGATACAGCCTCTTTTGCAGCTTGATCTGCTAATTTCCCGCAATTCCCATGTGACTTGGAAGCCACAGAAAGGTGATTCGAGTGTCAGCGTGGCACAGCCCGGCTAGTAGGTCGTGGATTCGCTGCACTAGGGGGTGTTGCGGGAAACATGTAGCAATTGACTGCAACGAACTCAAAGAGTCGGTACACACGAGAAAGTGGATTCGTGCAACCTGTAGTGCAAACTGCAGAGCTTCATAGATGGCAACGAGCTCCGCAGTAAACACACTACAGGCCTCAGGCAAAGAGATCTTGGTATTTGCACCATCAATAACGTAAGCACAACCCACCTTCTCGTCCACCTTCGAACCATCCGTGTATAGAATGCCAGCGTCCGGAAATTGGTGAACTATGCTGTGGAACTGCCTCCGGTAAACGGACGCATCCGTGTTCACCTTAGGACCTTGGTGAAGATCTAACCGAATTTCCGGACGCGGGACCCGCCACGGAGGTACCTCGCTAGATGTCCGGATCATACAGGGACCTACAGCCACTCCTATTTCAGTACACGAGCTATCAAGTCTAATACCAACCGGCTGAGTGGCACGAGGCCGGTTGGCGTAACCCTAGTGGTTTTGGGTACCGAAGAGAGCTTGATAGGTCGGGTGTTGCGGCATTTGACGCACATTGGCAGCATATGCTAAAAGCATATGTTGGCGTCTATAATTTAAAGGTGGAACACCCGATTCAGCGAGTAGACTGGGTATCGGGCTGGTCCGGAAGGCACCGGTAGCCAGCCTAACGCCACTATGGTGGATACTGTCCAGCATTTTCAAGGTTGCCGGCCTTGCTGAACCGTATGCCGCAGAACCATAGTCTAGCCGGGACAGGACGAGGGCTTGGTAGAACCGTAGCAGCACCGCACGGTCAGCCCCCCACGTAGTGCCACTAAGAAACCTGAGCATGTTCAGTTTCCTGAGACATGTCATTTTCAATTGCCGTATATGGTGCTGCCACGTTAACTTGCTGTCAAAATGGAGCCCCAGGAAGCGATAAGTGTCAACCAACGGCAACGCAGCATCCCTGAGATGTAGTTCAGGGTGTAAATGTAGCCTCCGTAGCCGACAAAAATGGACGACGGAGGTTTTCGCTGCTGAAAAACGAAAACCCCGGTCGTGAGCCCACCTGTCGACCCGGTTGATAGCTAGCTGCAATTGCCGTTCCACGACTGCCATACTTCCAGAGCTGTAATGCAGAGCTAAATCGTCTACATACAGCGATGGAACTACCGCGGACCCGGCGGCGGCAACAATGCCATTAATGGCAATCGCGAACAAGGTGACACTCAGCACTGAACCCTGAGGAACTCCATTTTCTTGGGTATAGTATTGCGATAATGTCCTACCGACCCTTACACGGAAGAGTCGGACGGACATGAAATTCGCAATGAAAGTCGGTAAGTTACCACGGAGTCCCCACTTGTGAAGGGTGGAAAGGATCCCGTTGCGCCATGTGGTGTCGTAGGTTTTCTCGAGGTCAAAGAAAACCGTGACTAGGTGCTGCTTTCGGAAAAAAAGCCTCCTGTATGGCGCTCTCAAGTCGCACCAGATGGTCAGTGGTGGACCTATGAGATCGAAATCCACATTGGTACTCAGACAGGAGACCTTTATCCTCCAAGAACCACACCAGTCGACGGTTCACCATCTTTTCGAGCAGCTTACATAGGCCATTTGTCAAACAAATGGGCCTATAGCTGCTTACAAACTTGGGATCCTTTCCAGACTTAGGAATCGGTATCACGATCCCCTCTCGTCATTGAGATGGAAACTCCCCTTCAATCCATATACGATTGAAGAGGATCAACAGTTGTTTTATACTGGATTCGCACAGATGCTTTAACATTTGATTATGTATGTTATCCGGTCCAGGAGCCGTATCCCTGCACAGTGCAAGCGCACTGCGCAGTTCCCATTCAGAGAATAGTACATTATAGGACTCCGAAGCAGCAGTGGCAAAGGACAAGGGATGAGTCTCTGCCTCCCGCTTCAGAGTCAGAAATGTAGGATCGTAACTCCCGGAGCAGGATACATCGGAGCAGTGCAAGCCAATGCTGTTGGCAATGGCGAGATGGTCCGTGATTATGTCTCCATTGATGGACACTCCGGGTATCGACAGTGATGTCGGGAGTCCGGAGATCCGACGAAGCTTAGTCCACACTTGAGATGAAGGAGTATGCGCCGTCATGGACGACACATACTTTTCCCACGTCGTTTTCTTACTCTCCCGAATCAGATATCGGGCTCTGGCACGCATCCTTCTGAAGGTGATAAGGTTGGCCATGGTGTTTTGCCTCCAATAGCATTTGAAAGCACGTCGACGATCTTTAATGGCTGCTGCAATCTCGGTTGTCCACCAAGGGACAAGCTTCCGGCGTGAGTTGCCGGATGAGGAAGGTATTGTTTCCTCAGAAGCAGCCAAAATACCATTCGTTATGTGAATGGTATGATCGTCGACACTCTCAAGGTATCTTCGGCAAACACCGCACGTGCCGTGAAAGTTGGCCAATCAGCCCGACGGAGAAGCCATCGACTTGGTAACTCGATGGCTCTCTGGTTCGGAAGAGTAACCATAATTGGAAAATGGTCACTATTACAAAGGTCATCGTGTACACCCCACTGTAGCAGGGGAACCAGCGCACGACTGCACAGGGTAATATCGATACTTGAATAAGTACCGTGTGCAATAGAGAAGTGCGTAGGTTCCCCTGTATTCAACAGACACAGGTCCAGCCGCCTGATCAGCCTCTCAAAATCTCTCTCTTTACCGCTAGTGGTAGCGGAGCCCCAGATGGTGTTGTGGGCATTAACATCTCCCAGAAGGAGGAAAGGAGGGGGGAGCTGAGAGACTAGATCCACCAGCTGGTCGTAATCCGGCTGAGAATCAGGCGGAATGTACACGTTACATACTGTTGCCATTACTGGCAACGAAGTACGAACTGCAACTGCCTCTAGCTGAGTACGCAACGGCACCTCTTCACTAAAGAGGCTAGAGTGGACGAGAGTGCAGACGCCACCAGCGGCCACAGCTCCGTCCACCCGGTCTCTAGAGAAGAGTTTGAAGTGACGCATTGTTGTCTCATGTCCAGGACGAAACCTGGATTCCTGAAGACAGACAATGTTTGCCGAAAACGAAGATATTAATTGGCGTAACTCAGCGAGATGAACAGAATAGCTATCACAGTTCCATTGTAATAGTGCCATGGTGTGGACTTAAGTAGAAGTGGGTCTTCTACTTATGCTTGACCGTTTGCCACCCTTCCCTATCTCTAGTTGGTGATGATGGGGCAGGAGAGCACACCTCAATCTCCACATCTCCGTCCGAAGACGAAGAAAATGGAGCGGGCGCCCTCTTGGGTTGCGCGCGGTCGTCGTCGGACCTCACGAGTCTCGCTCTTGGGGAAGAGCGAGAGCGGTGTCGAGGGACTTTCTCCCGGTCCGAAGACTGGGTGTCTGTTCCCGACACGCCCCGAAGAGATTTCTTCTTGGATCGGCGCCGACGTGTGTTTGGGGAAGTAGATGGTCCCTTCCCCACAGACGCCGGGTCCTTATAAAACAAGGTTGCTCCTGCTGGCACCGCTCCACTGGTAGTGGTGGGAGCGGGATGGCCAGCAGATACTTGAGCAGCCCTGCCTTTAGGAGAGGAAGGGAAACGGCGCTGAACCGTTCCCCTCTCCTCCGCCGAACTATTTTCTTTTCTATAGGGGAGTTCCTCCATACGGACGGGCTTGGCTTCAGCAGGCTTCGCTCCCTTGGTGGTATTGGGAGCGGAAAGGCCAGCAGAGACAGTAGCCACCCCGTCAGCAGGAGGGCGAGAGAGACGGCGACGAACCGTCTCCCTCTTCTCCCCTATATTTTTCGTATTAGGTGGGCTGGAAGAAGGACCAGCCCCGGTCTGCAAAGTCTTCTTTCCCCCTTTAACTGGGGAAGACTTATTCGCCGACCGTTTCGGAGAAGAAGATGACTTCTTCTCCGATTGCGCCGGTTTAGGTGGTATAACCGGCGCCTTCTTTTGCTGGGCCGAAGAAGGTTGTTGTACCTCCTTCGGGCTGACATTTTTCGCTGGTACAGCGAGGGGTGATTTTAATACTGCTGAAAATACGGGCGTCGAGGGTACTACACTCGGTAAAGATGAGGCAGGGGTGAATGAGGGCGTCGTTGCAGCTGCAAACGATACCCGAAATTCGGGGGCATTCATATCACGGTACCTCTTGCGAGCGTCGTGATATGAAAGCCTATCAAGAGCTCTTATTTCTTGAATTTTTGCTTCCTTACAGAACTCAGGGCACTGCTTCGATCATGGAGAGTGGCTTCCTTGGCAGTTAGGACAAATCGGGGGAGGCGTATACCTCTCACCCTCATGTGTCCCCTTGCCACACTCTCTACACACGGCCTTGGCAGTGCACTTGGCGGAAACATGCCCGAATTCTGGCATTGATAGCAGCGCATAGGTGGAGGGATGTACGGTCGAACATCGCAGTGGTACGATGTGACCTTCACCTGCTTAGGTACAACATCACTCTCAAAATGGAGAATAAAAGCACCGGTATCGACGCTGTTCTCTCCAATCTTTCGGGTGATGCGCCTAATCTTGGTGACGCCTCTCTTCCCCAGATCCCGCAACAATTCCGCATCGCTATTTAAAATGAGGTCACGATGGAAAATAACTCCTCGGACCTCATTCAGCGTTTCGTGTTTTGAGACCTTAACGGGAATTTCGCCGAATTGCGTGCATTCCAGCAACGCTTCGGTTTGCTTCCGATCAACGGTGTGCAGCAGCAGCTGACCGTTCCGGAGCTTGGAAATCCCGCTTAGGTCCCCGAATTTCCCCTCGATTTCCTCAGAAAAAAATATTGATTTTACTAGTTTAAAATCACCCCCGTCAGTCCTCGTAGCTACCAGGTAGCGAGGAGACTTATCAGCGGGGAATCTTCTATTAAAGGCTTCATCCCAAGGCGTATACACCTTGGGATTAGCTCGACACTCAAGAGACGGCTTTTTAAGGGTGCCACCCTGTACAGGTGTCCGTGATCGCTTACTTGGCATCCCGGACGAAATCCTCCCCGAATACTGCCCACTCCGAACGGGGGCTATCACTGTGGGCGCCACCCAGCCAAGGCAATACCTACCGGGCATAGCAGATATTGCCCGGGGTCCCAATGCCTCGAACAGGCACTTCCCCCTCGGCATGCACAGGATTTATTCAGCTCCAGTATTCGGCCATGCAGGGACCTTCGTTGTAAGGCGGATACTACTGTAGGGTACATGGCGCACCCACCTGACGGGATGGGGCATACCGTCTAGGCTTTCTGGCCAGATGGCCAAGCTGGTGGCCCTTCCCCTAACAGCATGCATGTTTGTTTCTATTGGTCAAACCAGAGCTGGGACCAGAAAACCAAAATCGACCTTTATAAGGCCCCCTCTAAGTCGCCTTTTACGACAGGCAGGGGATACCGTGGATGAATTCTGCCCTCCCCATCCACAGGGGGTCTGAACAAATCAAAAACTGGCAAGTTATTCGGCCATGTCGGCCCTATTAGTCGCCTCCTACGACAGGCAGGGCATACCGTGGGTGGGAGTGCGTCAGGCCTCGGCAGCCGGCACAGTCCATATCCTCGCCGCTAGATGGGGGCTTCATTCCATTCCTGACCCGGTCGGAGACTGGAAGCAGGCTGTGGATTTTCATTTCTCTTTGTAATCCTTACAATAATAGATGCGAACTGATAAGGGAGTGCCGGGATAGGGGAAGGTGGAAGGTGGGGAATGCAGCACGGCAGATCGCTGCCTGGTGGCCGGGAGCCATCGCGTGCTGCTACGATTCAAGGTCAGCTTTACCTCTTTCCACCTCCTCGGTCATGCCGTCGCCCGGCAGGTTTTCGGCGTTGAATATTGGCCGGTGCGGTTTTCACTACGCCATTGTACAACTTTGTAGGAATATTGTGTACTAAATTTCAACCAGATTAGAATTTGACACCGCAATCCGTTCCCTAGTCAGCAATAGCCTATTTCTAGATTTATGCTGTGTCTTGTGTGGGTTTTCGCCTAGGAACACCAAGCTGGCTCATCAGCGGGCTCTTGAGCTTTTATCTCTCGCAGTTAGAGGCGCACGTGCGCTTCATAAGAAGGGAGGTAGTGCACAGTTCGCTACTCCTGTGGGAGTCCGGGCGAGGAACATCAAGAGCCCGCTGAAGAGCCAGCTTGGTCTTCCTGGCCGAAACCCTACACACGCCACGTTATAAACCAAGAAGTATTGCTGAGTTTTAATTCACGGGCCGTGAAAGCCAATACAATATACCATCTTTTTGGAAGCATTTATAGGGAGGTGAAAGGCTGCTTGAGCTTTTAGCTCTCGGAGTTAGAGGCGCACGTGCGCTTCATAAGAAGGGAGGTAGTGCACAGTTCGCATCCAGTTGAAAAGAAATATGAGAAAAATCTTTAAAAATTTAAATAAGTTAAAGAAACAATTTTAAACATTTTTTAACATATCGAGTTTTATAAGAAACTAGCAGTAGTACCCGGCTTCGCCCGGTGGAATGATGATAATATTTCAGTCTCCTTAACACTCAACGTCATAAATTATATTTATTTATGTATTCATTTCTTACATTACCAAACCCAGTGACAATGTTTATACTTAAGTCACTATGGGAAGGCTCTGTAAAATAATGATCATTCTCATGATATTTGTCTTCAGTCCGAGTCGAGTCATTAGCGGTCCCAGAATTCGTGACATCTCAGTCGTAGAAGACTTTATGTGTTGGTGATTAGTGGTATAATGGGCGTAACATCTAGGTCATTTGCCCTTATGATAATAATAAGGTAATGAAAAATTACTACTAAACGAACATGGTGTAATTTTAAATCTGATATACGTAATTCAGATTTCTGCCTTCGATGTCTTCCAAAGTCTGAACGTTATTTTCTGGCTTAGGCCTATACTCGATGCGTGTAGTGAAAGAGCTTATCGAGTACTGCTAGGGTCCAAGCTGCACGAACCTGAGAATATCGCAGATGATGACGATATATGATGACAGACGTTCGGGGGGGGGGTCTCGGTCCTATTCACATTGACCGGTGAATCACTCATTGTTTCGTAACACTACAGTGGTTTGAGCAATGACCCTGTATGAACATCAGCATAGTCAGCAATACCAGGTAACACGGCGGGGTCTGGACATTTCTCTCATGTCACCTCGCGATGAATCAGCAAGCTATTCTCACACCTGCCCCCTCCTCCCCCCTTCACCCACCAGGGTCTCAAAACTTGTGGGACATGGGTTTGCGACCACGGGACCCCAGCTGAGTCCGGCATTGCTTCTACTTACTGGTGCCGGGCTCCTTTCAGTTCTCTTTCCTGTCAGCCCCCTTGGTCAAACTCTTGTTCTCTTCCGACCTCGATGGTATCAGGGTATCCGAGGCCTAGCGACTCTTTCACTTTCCCGCCTTAATTGGCCCTAACTAATCATTCCTGATAGCCTCATTCTTCGAGGTGTCAGCCTTCTTTTTCCTTTCTTAATATCTCATGTCTTCTGCTCAAGACCCTCAAGGAGGCAGGGTGTGTGTAGCCCCACCACTTCTGGTGCACCCTGGATAGTGCTACATCCTCAAGGGCTCATGGCTGGTGAGTTCGGGAGCTGGCAACCCAGAGGGTTTACTGAGCGGGTCCGGTTTTACCCCTTTTTTCCATTGCCTTTCTGACGGATCCTGTCCTCTTTCCGGGAATGGAGTGGTCTGTCCGCAATTTCAAGCAGACAGTGTTACTCGCAGGGTACCAAACGGTAAGTATACAAATTTTGGTTCTGATCGGTGAAACGGTGTAGATTTGTGCCAAAGGGCCTAAATGCAGGGAATGGGGTGATCTGTCCGCAATTTCAAGTGGACAGGGTTACTCGCAGGGTTCGAAAGGGTAAGTATAAAAATTTTGGTCCGGATCGGTGAAACGATATAGATTTTTGCCAAAAGGCCTAAATGCAGGAAATGGGGTGATCTGTCCGAAATTTTAGGTGGACAGTGATATTCACAGGGTTACAAAGGGTAAGTATACACATTTTGGTTCAGATCGGTGAAACGGTGTAGATTTGAGCCAAGGGGCCTAAATGCAGGGAATGGAGTGGTCTGTCCGCAATTTCAAGCAAACAGTGTTACTTGCAGGGTACCAAAGGGTAAGTATACAAATGTTGGTTCTGATCGGTGATACGGTGTAGATTTGTGCCAAAGGACCTAAATGCAGGGAATGGAGTGGCCTGTCCGCAATTTCAAGCAGACAGTGTTACTCGCAAGGTTCCAGACGGTAAATAACAAATTTTGGTTGAGATCTGTGAAACGGTGTAGATTTGGGCCAAAGGGCCTAAATGCAGGGAATGGAGTGGTCTGTCCGCGATTTCAAGCAGACAGTGTTACTCGCAGGGTACCAAAGGGTAAGTATACACATTTCGGTTCTGATCGGTGAAACGGTGTAGATTTGGGCCAAATGGCCTAAATGCAGAGAATGGGGTGGTCTGTCCGAAATTTCAAGTGGACAGGGTTACCCGCAGGTTTGCAAAGGGTAAGTATACAAATTTTGGTTAGGATCGGTGAAACGATGTAGATGTTTGCCAAAGGGCCTAAATGCAGGAAATGGGGTGGTCTGTTCGAAATTTTAAGTGGACAGTGTTATTCACAGGGTTACATAGGGTAAATATACAAATTTTGGTTGAGATCGGTGAAACGGTGTAGATTTGGGCCAAAGGGCCTAAATGCAGGGAATGGGGTGGTTTGTCGGAAATTTCAAGTGGACAGGGTTACCCGCAGGGTTCCGAAGGGTAAGTATACAAATTTTGGTTCGGATCGGTGAAACGGTGTGGATTTGTATACATAACAGACAGACAAACATTGAGCTTTATATATATAGATTAATTTAATTCAGTTTAGTTTATGTAATTATTTAAATTGATAAATAATTATGTAATCTAGAAAATAATTTGAGGGATAAGCTTTAAGTTGGAAATTAAAATGTTATTCCAACCCTTATGTATATATGCACATATTTATATATGCATATATACAGTGAGTCCGGGAATGTTCTCCGCAGCGCCTACATGCGTCTGCGAGAGCTAGCTACAGAAGTTACGTTGGCAGCACGGCTGCCGCTTGCATCATATTAGCCTTTCACGAAATGATTGCCGGTGGTCGAGATGGGAACTATTCTTTGTTTACTTGTGTCACACGTCAGCTTGCTTCGTTGACAGGTACAGTTGTGCGAGTAGGATATGACTCAGCTCAAGTAGCCTCTGCCATCGTTTAACTGTCCGTGGTGACATGAGCTCCTATGAAGCAAAATGCTGCTTGAGTTATGTGCAGAATGCATTCTATCATCGCTGTGTTTCCTAATAACAAGCAAACAGTAAACTTTATACTCACCACAGCCATTCATTACAGATGCTGGAAGTGCTGATAACACATACGCTGGCTAATTGCAATACACACTGACGTTTCGACAGGACACCGTGCTACCAACTAAACCGATGAGGCAACCACTCACAGCTGCACGTAACCACTGCGGAGAACATTAATATAATATAACCTAAGATGCCAGGTAGATTGCAACTGCAATGGAACTGGCGCGAAGCCTCACACGGCATATCCTATCCTAACCCCTATGCTTTCTCTTCTACTATGTAAACTAATTGCATGTCGGAGGCAGCAGCAGTAAGGTCGGCTGCCACGCGGGGGATGCGGGTACTCTTTCAGCACCCCCCGAAAAAATGTTCGCTACTCCGGACGCGGAGCACCAAGAGCCCGCTGATGAGCCAGCTTGGTGTTCCTGGGCGAAACTCCACACAAGACAGGGCATAAACCTAGAAATATTGCTGAGTTTTAATTCACGGGCCGTGAAAGCCAATATACCATCATTTTAATAATATCTTGGTGAGTGGATCGAACCAAATAATTGTGAAAAGTTCGCCATCTCGACACGAGTCAATAAATTCGACATAGCCTTCCGCCTCACTCACCAACTGTGAAATAAAAAGTCCATCTCTAGGAATGCAAAGTTAAGACACTAACAAACTGTGATTAGACCGGAAGCACTGTATGCAGCGGAATGCCTAACAAACCGCGCAGCTGGCCCGATCGAGAGACTTCAAGTTAGGCGGCTTCGGTGGCGTAGTCGGTAGCATGCTGAGCTTCTATGCTTCTATGCGGATTTTTAAGAGCGTTAAAAATCCCTCAGTATGCCTTCCTTCGAAGGGGAAGTAAAGCCGGCGGCGGTCCCATGTCAGATTTATAGCATGTTAAAGAACCTTCCGCTAATTGCACCTGTGTGAAGCTAAATTGGATAGGTTAACAATGTAAACAACGCTCTTAGGTTTCTACGTTCGTTGCCAAGAGCCGACTGCGGTGGCGTCTAGTAGCTAAGTTCTGAACTTGGCCTAGTAGTCGTTGACGGTGGCGCTTGGCGGCAAAAGTAGGAACTATTTGAAAAATTCTAAGTTGCAGTACTTAAATTAAAAAAAACAGATAACACACACTAATACAGTCATCACAATTAACACCGGTTATCAGACAGATTCTACACACACCCAAAGTACACGGGGCTACATGACCGCGTTGTCGCAGCCCCTAAACTTAAGAACCAACCAACCAAACAAACAGACTTCAAGTTAAGGAAAGTAAGATCATTAGGAGAATTCTTGGTCCTAAGTTCAAAGATTGAGGTTACAAGCTCTGGAGTAATTCAGAAATATACCTCCACACTGATAAGATCTAAAGTTTGATCCGGAAACGGCGAATAACATTCTATGCCCACCTCCTCAGAATGCCAGTCGATTCTCCAACCGTCCATTATCACACTTCCTCTTTGGCTGGTGGAAGTGGATAAGGACTTGTTAAAGTTTGCTCAGAACCCCATTGAAACAAAAAATCCGTCAGGTTCATCAAGAGGAAGCAAAATCCCAGCAAGATGAATGGAAGAAATCCCATTCCGAAAGGATGAAGGCGTAGTGGCCTAACAAGAAGAAAAACAGTTGAGATCTCGCGGTCCCTAGTGGCCACAACGGTAAAAGTAAAGTAATAATGTAATAATAATAATAATAATACACTATTCAACCAGAGGTGACATATGGAAGCGAAACTCTTTTTAAAGTTACTAAAAAAAAACAGAAGCGACAAAATTCTAAAAGTAGAAGAAGAAGAATAGAAATTTCTTTCGATACATGAATTTCAAAGGAAATTAAATTCTCTACAACTTTCATTCAATAAACTTTTTGCTGAGATCAAGTCTTCCACCTGTTTTTGCGAGGGAAAGTGAAGCGAAAGAAAAAAATTTGCCGAATCGCCAATTTTCGCCCTTTTTCGCCTTCTTGTAGCTCGAATACACTTGGTCCTATAAAAATACTTCCACATCAAATTTATTGGAAATTTAGTAATCTACATTTTCTTACTTAGACATATTTTCAAAAAAATGAACTGGCCAAAAACTGAAAAAAGTGCCGCTTTCTGGCAGTTTTTTCAAGATGGCGGACGAAGCAAGGGGGGGGGGGGGATGACGGAAACTTGGATTAATAACTACCTAATGGTCGTAAACAACATCAAAAAATTAAAAAAACTATCCCGCATCTGATGTAGGGTGAAGTTCGTTTATTCACTGGACTATAAATAAAAAATATCAGAAAGATGGACAATGGTGGATAGTACCAAAAGAAGTGGTATACAGAGAACTGGAGCCCATCACTGATACCGGTACTATTCGGAAGAAACGGATTTATTTTCTTGGTCACATTATGAGGACTCCGGAAACTAGATTATCTAGAAACATTGTTGAGAAACTTTGGAATATGAAACATCAAGTAGGATGGATTAAGGAAATAAGAGAAGATATGAAAGAATTAGAAATAACCTTGGATGACTTGCAAAACAAAACAAAAGCAAAATAAATAAAAAAACAAAGCTGAAAGACATAAACATTAGATTTCAACCAAAAATAGACAAACGTCATACAGTAAAAAGGGTATTTACAGATGAGGAACGCCTGAGAAGATCAGAACGAATGAAAAGCTACTGGGCAACTCGGAAGAAAACTTACTGAAGAAGAGGATCAAGAAATGATTGTCTGAAGTGGTCCAATGAGGCCGTAAAAGCAGAAGAGGAAGAAGAAGAAATGATAAAATTTCTGACAGTCAAAATTTGTAATGTAAACACTATTCCTGTTCGTGCAGCAGAATTTGAATCGAAGAAGGTTCTCAGGTTGAGAACTTCTGCTCTAGAATATACCTGTCCACCATGATATCACCATTAATACTCACCAGATGGGATGGTGTGCCCATGGATCTTGTCGCTCCATCCAGCGTAGTAGCGCAGCACGTCAGCGGACATGTGGGTGAAGAGTGTGGAGAACTGGATGGGCATGCCATTGTCCAGAGTCTCCAAGTGTGCAAGGGGCTCCAGGTCACGGTCTATCAGGTCTGCCAACTGAGCAACAAACACATTATTACGTGCAGCTAGCACCGCGATGTGTTTCACATTGAACTGACGTTGAGGGCAACTTCTAAGATACTTGCCAGTGTTAAAATTTACCTTTCTTATATTATTTTTTTCAAAATAATTTCCTCAACATCAAATTTATTATTTTCACTTTTCTTTCAGCAGCTTATTCAAATTAATTGACAAGGGGAGGATACGATGCATGGGTCATCGATTCGAACTATCTTTAGTACACGTGTAGGGCATGACCAGGTGTATACCAGGTGCAAGTAGTAAGGTGGTGCGCTTCTCAGCCGATTCCGAGAAATTAATTATTAATTATTCGTAATTGCTGTACGGCGTTCATGTGCGCTGTACTTTAACATGAAGCCAAGGAGTGCGTGGTGCAGCGGTGAGAGCCCTGCTTCGTAAGCGCGGGATGACTGGATCGAATCCCACCGGTGAACCCTTTTATTATTATTATTATTATTATTATTATTATTATTATTATTATTATTATTATTATTTTAACGTAAGCAATTCGTACAACTGTAGGTCTCGTGAATAATGTTCATTTTGGAGTCAATTGTAATAACGTGTTATGTGAGCGGGAAAAGGGAGTCTGAATAAATCGTACAGGAGATTGATGAAAGAATACCTTTATTCACAGTATTTGCTTTTAGTACAACTGCCCACCGTTATCGTTAGTTTGCGTGCAGGTGACCTCGCCAGGTCCGAACACTTTCTAACCAATACCCATAGCATGAGACACTACTTGCGGGGTACGGGGTGGTCAGATGGTTCACTGACGTGCAATGAACGGAACAGACTGGGCCTTCAGTGTATAAACGTATACATATAATAGAATACACCTGACCATGTATAATACCAATGTATTTGCAATGCCTCGACTGTACATTATGTAATGTCACAAACGTTCACCCCCATACGATGATTTCAGAATCCCTTTACCCGCTCACAAAACACGTTATTACAATTGACTGCAAAATGAACATTATTCACGACATTTACAGTTGTACGAATTGCCTATGTTTACAACAACAACAAAAAGGCTCACCGGTGGGATTCGATCCAGTGATCCCACGCTTACGAAGCCGGGCTGTTACCGCTGCACCACCCGCTCCTTGGCTTCATGTTAACGTACAGCGCACATGAACGCCGTACAGCAATCATGAATAATTAATAATTTATTTCTCGGAATCGGCTGTGAAGCGCACCTTACTACTTGCCCCTGGTATACGCCTGGTCATGCCCTACACGTGTACTAAAGATGGTTCGAATCGGTGACCCATGCATCGTATCCTCCCCTTGTGAGGTCGCCGGAACTAACCCAGCTAATTTTGGTTTTGGCCGGAGAGTCAAGGCTGTTCGAGTGAAAGACAAGCAGTTGCTGCTCAGTATACAGGGTGATTTTTTCCACCGTGTACAAACTCTAGGAATTGATCGCGGAGAGGATACGGAACAAAAATGGTCTAATGAACGTATGTCCGGAAATTCATGGTGTCCATGCTAGGAACCAGTCTTCTTTCCACGTTGCCTAACAGGCCGGACTACAGTATTGTCGTTTCTTGCGGGTGACTTAGCCTCCCTTGCTGGAAGACGTACCATTGATGATTAGCAGGGTTATGTGGCTGCTACATGATGGTGCTCCAGCCCACTACGCCGTTAACGTCCGGACGTATCTCCCCTGGTCGATGGATCGGACGAGGAGGTCCAGTTGCATGGCCTGCTCGTTCACCAGATCTCAACCCCATGCGATTTCTGGTTATTGGGCCATCTCAAAAGTATCGTATATGCAGAGCCCATTCCTGATGTAGAAACACTGGAGCAGCGTATTCATGCTGCCTCTGACACTGTTCGGATGCAGCCTGGCCGATGTGAACGTGTTAGACAGAACATGCTACGGCGCGTACACGCATGCGTGGAGGCATATGGAAATCATTTTCAACACATACTGTAACTGTGGTTGCATGGTACAGCGTGTATTAGACCGCCGTCTCTGTAATAAACGATGATCTAATAAATGGTCCCTAACAGACAAACCATGCATTTCCGGACATACGTTCATCAGATATTTTCTGTTCCGTATCCTCTCCTCGATCAATCCCTCGAGTTTGTACACGGTGGAAAAAATCACCCTATATTATTGTATTTGAGTCTTCAGTCTTTTGACCGGTTTGATGCAGCCCTCCATGCCTCCCTGTCCTGAGCTAATCGTTTCATCTCTACATAGCTACCACACCCTACATCCGAGGCTATATGTTTAACATATTCTAACCTTGGTCTACCCCTACATTTCTTGTCCTCGACCTTTCCTTCCATAACTAAGCTTGCTATTCCTGGGTGTCTTAGTATGTGTCCTACCAACCTATCTCTTCTCTTCATTAGCATTCGCCAGAAACATCTCTCCTCTCCCACTCGTCTTAATACCTCTTCGTTTGTAACCCTATCCACCCACCTGATCTTCATCATTCTCCTGTAACACCACATTTCAAACGCTTCAATTCTCCTCTTTTCTGCTGCACCAATAGTCCAAGTTTCACTTCCATAGAGTGCCACGCTCCAGACAAAGGTTTTCAAAAATGTCTTCCTAATACCTAAATCTATATTCGATGTCAACAGATTCCTTTTCTGTAGAAATGCTTTCCTTGCCTGAGCCAACCTACTTTTTATATCCTCTTTGCTTCGTCCATCGCTGGTTATTTTGCTTCCTAAGTAACAGAAGTCTCCTACTTCCTTTAGTTTCTCCCCTACCAATTTGATGTCCTTAGAGGTTTCTGATTTATTGCGGCTGCATTCCAATATTTTTGTTTTACATTTATTAATATTCATCATGAATTCTTTCCTCAAGACGGAGTCCATACCATTCAAAAACTCATTCGCATTTGTGAAGGCTACAAAATCCAGTAATTTATTCATTTTAGCTTGTCGTATTTTTCGAGAGATAAGGTTAAAATTTCAGCTGTTGTTTAACCTAACTTATGTGACATGTGCTCACGTGTATTCTAATGTGTTTTTCATTTGGATCTAGATTGACCATTTTTACACTTGCCTGTTCTGCTTGGTTTTAAGACATTTTCCTCAGGACTGTTACAGTTAAATTGTCAAGCCTGGCCATCTTTAATTTGCCGAATCAAATGACAGCCATCGTGCTGGTACTGTCTTCCCATTTTCTTTCTGGTTGCTGGTATTCAGCGAGACAATCACGTCTCTTGTTCCGTCGATATTTCTAGAAGGTCCTCGTCTGAGCTCCTATATAAGCGCTGCCAACTGGGACATTCAACACACACGTCGTCATCTACGCTTGTTGTCAACTAGACACTACTCGCTGTCTACGTCGAAACTATCGACACCATAGAAGTCCAGCGCACTGAAGTCATCAACATTGCACATGATGCATTGCTTCTCGTAAAGCCTCGGCGTACTAGCCGTCAGGCCATCTTCCTGCTGGAACGCTACAACCTTGGTTACTCAACTTGACCATGCCTAACTTAGGCTAAAACTTCGCTTCAACTAGTCAGCATGGAACATTAGTAGGTGAAATTTTCATGATATTTTTTATTATTTTTATTTTCTGTAAAAATTGTATGTAGTTTCAAGATTATAATCTCAAAGTTTCATTGATGTACTTCAATTGTAAGGGCGTCAAAAAAATCGCAACCTTATGGCGCCACACCCCCTATTTTGCTGTCACCAGTACAGCTGGACATGAATCCGTATATATCTTGCCACTCTGACCGTCATTGCGAGGGAATGTTTGATGTTATTGTTCGGAAGGCTGTGGACAAGATGGCGACTGTTCCGCTCTTTGTTGTTGAGTAATCATGGAAACCACAAGGTTAAAAAATGTGTGTTACCTGCGATAAGCGTTTCTGTCAAATATTTTTATCCAGTTGTTGATTAGGTTCAATAGGCTACTGGTTTTTAACGTAAATATGGGGAGAATAAGTGGTAGAGTGTTTAAAAGAGTGGAGAGGAATAGGATTCAACGTGCAGGTACCGGTACAGTGAAGGGAATTGTCCCGCAAATTGTGAATAGCAGTGCATCTACAAAAAAGAATCAGTGAGGGTATTTTACCTGACATTAGCTCCGAAGAAACTTCTAATAGTTGTTTCAGATTAATAGACATCGAACTACTTACTGTCGACCAAAGTATTATGTGCACTCGAGTTTGAAGGTTGTTTGTGAAGTAACCAATAGACCTACATAAAATCCAATAACATCATCATTTTCGTTGTTCTATTCTACGTTAGTTCATGTAGGTTTGGAGTTTTTAATTTATATTTTAATATTTTTTATCGCAGTTGGAACACAAAATGTGCCCGTTTTTAAGCGTGTTTCAACGATGCGTCACTTTTAAGAATTATTATCTCAAAACCCCGTCATCAGATCGAATGAAAATTTTAACACAATATACATTGGAATGTTGTATAACTGGTTTATTAATTTCAAAATTTTTTGTGTCCAAGAAATAAAGTTGTTATCATTTTTGCAAGGTAGCTTTTTCTCGGCTCGGGGTGGTTGGAAAATATAGCTCTTGGTCTCGTTGTAATCCTTATACATCAAGAGGTTATGCTGTATGACTGTGAAATACGTAAATTAATTCACTTATTTTATATCGGTTTGAATTTGTTCGTGGAAATAAGGCATGATACACCAGCCGGCCGGTCCGGGGTAAGCTGTACAGCGTCGCTGAGATGGAGCCCATCACTGCCGAGCGAGGCGAGGTCGTATTTCCCCGTTCAAATATAAACCGATATAAAATAAGTGAATTAATTTACGTATTTTAAAGTCATACAGCATAACGTTTTGATGTATAAGGATTACAACGCGACCAAGAACTACATATTCCAACCACCCCAAGCCGAGAAATCGCCCCTTAAAACAACAATAAATAACCAAGCCGAGAAAACGTTACCTTACACAAATGATAACAACTTTGTTTCTTGGACACGCAAAATTTTGAAATGAATAAACCAATTATACAACATTCCAATGTATATTGTGCTAAAATTTGGATTCGATCTGATGACGGGTTTGTGAGATAATAATTCCTAAATGTGACGCATGGTTGAAACACGCTTAAAAAACGGGCACTTTTTGTGTTCCAACTGCGATAAAAAATATTAAAATATAAACTAAAAATTCCAAACCTACATGACCTCACGTAAAATAGAACGACGAAAATGATGATGTTATTGGATTTTATGTATGTCTATTGGTTACGTCACAAACAACCTTCAAACTCGAGTACACATAATACTTTGGTCGACAGTAGTTATTGAGGTTTTAAGGGGTGGAACTACAAGGTCATCTATGAAGCAATTCATAACAGCTGCACATGTGCCAATTGTGGTTCAAAGTCTATGAAATTGTATGATGATGGCACAGAAAGGATTGGCATCGTTAGTACACTACATGTTGTTTATGAGGAGTGCAAAGCAGACAGTAAGTTTAAAACATCACTTATAAACAAATGGGTTTGTTGCTTACATTAGATTTTGCCTAAGTGTGGGAAGGGGAGGTAATTGATTTTGTGGTTTGATGAATATGCTGCCAAGTGTCAACAGGTTTACAGATCTCAACACAAGATTGCTAATTTCCTTGGAAGAAGTTGTCAAAACAAACTTACTATCTGCAAAGCAACTAGTAGAAGCAGAAGAAGATGAGGAGTATGGATATGGCCTGCACTGAAAACTTCAACTCTAGCTATTGCATTGTAATATGAAGATAAAACTTCAAATTAAGTTTCCAGTAAATTACATTTTTTCACTTATAAGGTGCATTTTCTCAGACACTACTGCATATAAAGCAACGAAACTTGGTAGCTCTTGCTAAATAAGACTGTGCATCAGAATTGTAATTTATGGCCTATTATGGAAGTTATAATATGGTCTCATGCAGATTTTTTTTTGTAATAATATTTTTTATTTTTTTATTGGAGTAATTTAAAAGGTATCAAAATTCTGTTGCACATGACTCTAAGTTGAGCATTTTTAAATCTGTGATTTTTTTCAGGATTATGGCATAACCCATCTCATTTGGGCACATTCGTGTTGACTGAAAAGCACCAAACTTGTGTTTGTAGTTCTCGTCAAAAATGTTGATCCCAATAAAAAAAAAAAGTCCTCTCGGCACGCCGGAAGGCGGAGGTAGATTTCACCGGACAAACTTGGGGATAGGCGAAAATAGGCAGAATATGCAGGTTTTCGTAGAAGGATCAGACCTCATTTATTGCGAGAAGGTATTTTATAATTGGAGCTTAATTAACTTTGTTTTTCGTCATTTTATGCTTATTTTAAACATTTTATTGTCTTATGGGCACGGTAACCTTCTTGTCATTTGGGGTCCATTTTTATACTTGTGGTCACACTGTCCTTATGCAAGGTTTCGACACTGATGTGTAACTATGTAACGGTCTGTTACTTCTTCACGCAAAATTATATCTCCCGCAGAGATTTTGGTTGGTTCCTCAGTTTAGGTGCTGCGACAACTCGGTCATGTAACCCCGTGTACTTAGGGATGGCTGTATTAGCCTGTAATTCAGGTAAGGACTGCAGACGGTCAATTTCAAGCAGTAGTTCCTAATGTTGCTACCAGGTACTACCGTCAACGACACCTACCTGTGAACTTGGCTACTAGATGCCACCGCAGCCAGCAACTCTCAACGAACGTTGGAACTTCCCCTCCAAAGGAAAGCATACTGAGGGATTTTTAGCGCTCTTAGAAAATCCGACGACTTCGGCCGGCTTTGAACTCGCGACCTTGGGCATAGACATTCAGCATGCTTGCTACCAGTTACGTCACCGAAGCCGCTTCACACTTAGTCAGATGGAATTCTGAATATGATCTCGTGCAAGTGCGTTATCTTGGCAACGTCTGATGGCTCATCCCTCATCAATTTAGTAGTGTTGCCATGGCAACCACTGATAGCTCTTGGCATTTTCTTATAATTCCGAAATCATTTTTCTCATCCCTTGCCATAATGGTGGGTCATATCAAAAATTCTTTCAGACAAAAGTTTTAGGTAATTATTAGGGGAATATTGTCCATTTTGTACGGTTTTGATATTGTGCCTATTAAGAGAGATATGATTAATTTTTCCCGAAAAACCCACTTTTTCCCACCCCTTTGGTCAATGGTTGGTGCTATAAAAAAACCTCTTCAAACATAAATTTTTGGGCTTTATCCGACACATAGTATGAACGTTGAACGGATTCGATATTTCACATATTAAGAGAGTTATAGCAATATTTCACTTTTTCGAAAAAAGCCCCCCATTTTCACCCCCTTCTACCGATTTAGCCCAGTAACGAACTCGACCGAGATTTTATAGGTATACATATTCGGTAAAAAGTGATTGGTGCAAAATTACGGCAGTTATCGTGTCCACAAGAAACTGATATATATATATATATATATATATATATATATATATATATATATATATATATATATATATACTTTTGAACTGACGGTGGTTTTGGGGTCTGGGGGATGTGAAACGCGAAGATATGTCGACATTTTCCGGAAGTCGAAACATGGTAGCCCACCCATTGCAATAGTTAGCTTTCTAATGAAATCTACCTCTGGTTGGTTCCTTAGTTTAGGGGCTGCGACAACGCGGTCATCTAACCCCGTGTACTTTGGGTGAGTGTAGAATCTGTCTGATAAACGGTGTGAATTGTAATGGATGCATTAGTCTGTAATTCAGGTAAGGACTGCAGACGGTCAATTTCAAGCAGTAGTTCCTAATGTTGCTACCAGGTACTACCGTCAATGACACCTAGCTGTGGACTTGGTTACTAGATGCCACCCCAACCAGCAACTCGTAACGAACGTTGGAACTTCCCCTCCAAAGAAAAGCATACTGAGGGATTTTAGCGCTCTTAGAAAATCCGACGACTTCGGCCGGCTTTGAAACCGCGACCTTGGGCTTAGACATTCTGCATGCTACCAGTTACGTCACCGAAGCCGCTTCCCACTTAGTCAGATGTCAAAGTCAACCCCTGGCACCATCCAGCCCATGACGGGCTAAGGCCGACCAAGCGACCGCTGCCCAGCCATTTGGCCTGCAGATATTGGGGTGACGCGTGATCAGCGCGTCGGGTCCCCTCAGCCGTTAATATTGGTATTCGTGATCGGGGTGCTGTCTCACTGTCAGACAGCTACTCAATTGTCCTCACGAGGCTGAGTGCACCCCGTTCCAACCCTCACGTCAGTTTTAAAATCCCTGACGGAGCCGGGGATCGAACCCGGGGCCTCCGGGTGATAGGCAGGCGCGCTACCCCAACACCACGGGGCCGGCTTAGTCAGATGGAAATACTGAATCTGATCTCGTGCAAGTGCGTTGTCATGGCAACGGCACATCCGATCCCTCATCAATTTAGTAGTGTTGCCATGGCAACCTCTGATAGCTCTTGGCATTTTCTTATAATTCCGAAATCATTTTTCTCATCCCTTGGCGTAATGGTGGGTCATATCAAAAATTCTTTCAGACAAAAGTTTTAGGTAATTATTAGGGAAATATTGTCCATTTTGTACGGTTTTGATATTGTGCCTATTAAGAGAGATATAATTAATGTTTCCCGAAAAACCCACTTTTTTCCACCCCTTTGGTCAATGGTTGGTGCTATCAAAAAACGTATTGGACATAAATTGTTGGCACTTACCCGACACATATTATGAACTTTGAATGGATTCGATATTTCACGTATTAAGAGAGTTATAGCGAAATTTCAATTTTTCGAAAAAAGGCCCCCATTTTCACCCCCTTCGACCGATTTTGCCCGTTAACGAACTCGACCGAGAATTTATAGGGATACATATTATGTAAAAAATTCAAAGTGATTGGTGCAAAATTACGGCAGTTATCGTGTCCACAGAAACTGATATACATATACATATATATATACATACATAAATTATATATAAACTTTTGAACTGACGGTGGTTTTGGGGTCTGGGGGATGTGAAACGCGAAGATATGTCGAAATTTTCCGGAAGTCGAAACATGGGACCCATTGCAATAGTTAGCTTTCTAATGAAATCTACCCAATATGAACCAAATATCTCTACAAATGTAGAAGTTATGGACATTTATCTACGGCCATGTTTTTTTTACCTACGTCCTCCCCTACTGCTTCTCCTGGCGAGGTAGCATTGATATTTTTGACCTTCCTGTTACAGTGTTTAATTTCAGCAGTAACCAACGCTTCAAGAAGATTCTACAAGAGTTAATCTAAGTAACAATCATTCTGTGGAACGTTTTCTATGCATTTTGTAAAGTCAATAGTGATCAACATGATCCTAACTTAAAACTAGATTTCAACTGTTTTATATAGGCTCTGTTCGCAGGCCGTTCTTACTTTGTTATAGGCTTTTCAGCCTAATAATTCTGTATAACTTCCAATTTCTTCCAAAGGCTAGCTTTGCCTTATGGTACGTAACTTACTTCCTTTTGTTGATAGACATATTTGTGACATTTACTAGTGATTTCTATCAATGCTTTCTTGTTTGCATTCAAGGATTAAGCCCTTGAATGCATACACGTGGCAGTTGTTCTCTTCGATTCCTTTTCACATATCTACTGGTTTTTGCAATTTTCAAATTGAAAACGAAGGCAATACTCAGCTGACTTTATTCTGGGTAACATCAGTGCTGTAGTTGGGCCAGTACGGGCCGGTACGGCGTACCCCCTAAAATCCAAACTCGTTATAAGCGTACCGGTTAAACTACCTTTTTAAATCTGTAAAAAATAGCCCTACTGTAAATTGTCCAATGGATTTCAAAAAGAAAAAGCGGAAATGATTATTTTCTTGTTCAGAGTTATCTCGTGGCACAACTTGGAACTAATTAGGCCCATAAGAGTTGAAGTTTGATATTTCAATCGCGCCCGGATGTATAATACATGTTCAGCTGTTGGCAATATTGTGAAATTGGTTTCATTTGGCGGTAAACGCTTGCTTGTGTGTTTTCAGTGCCACGCTGTGCCGTTGTTTGAATTGAGTCTGATTTGTCGTTAGGTACTGTCTGTGTAAATACGTAAAGTGTGTGTGTGTGTGCGTGCGAAAGTTCGTACATCATAATTTCAAAGTAATAATGAGCTCGCTTAACTGGTTAAATAGCGGCAAACAAAAAACTCCAGATGATAACAGGGACATTGAAGAGTACAGTGCTAGCTGTGACCAACAAGGCCCTACGAAAAGATCGATCATCTCAAAGGACAACGATTTTGAGGAGGAACTTAAGAATGTAGGAAGTGATTCAGTTATTCCTTTTGGTCAAGTAAGTTCAGTGATTCTAGATTATCCAGAATGCTGGCCGGAGTCTCAGCACAATTACTTTAAAACTGAAAACAGCTGGCTAGTAATATAGAACAAAAACTTGGTTGTTCTTATTGTGCTGAAGCTGGCAGGCATGGTTTGGGACCACAGCAAGGTTCAGGATTAAAACAAGCTAAAGAGTGGGTTGATGGGGAAATTACTTATTTTGGAAATACTAAAGATTTGCAGCAAACAGATTAAGAAAGAAAATATATGAACATAAAAATCTATGAGTCATATACGTGCAGAGCAGGCTAAGGCTAGTGCTGAGAGCAAACCTTTGGAAACGGGAGTAGATAAAATGTTAGTTAATCAGTGTGAGACGACAAGTTGACTGTTCAGGACAGCATATAAAGGGGCAAAGCTAGGAAGACCATTCACTGATTTTCCAATAGACATTCAAGTCCAGGAACTTAATGGTTTGGATATGGGAAGAGTCTTACATTCTAAGGTTCTCAGACCAAGCAAAGCAGCACAGAAAACGAAAGGAAGCTGAGGACTGAAGTATTGTTGAAAGATCTTGCTCTGTAGCGACAAAGCATTGGCCACAAGATACTGACATAACTTGTGGAGATGGGAGCATCTCTAATATATGTGAGGTTTTTCGACTTCAAGACAAGAGAAAATACATTCAGGCATTCAGGGAATATGTGGACACGAACATGAAACCTAAAGACATTGAACAATTACTACAAATAATTGATTCAATTCCAATTTCCACATCAGAATGCGAAAGAGCATTTAGTGCTATGAATGACATTATCACTAAAAAAAGGAACAGTTTGTTGGTAAAACGAACCGGAAGATTAATTTTCCTCAGAAGTGTTGGGCCACCATTGGAAAAAAAAATAATCCAGAAATGTATGTGCAGTCTTGGTTCAGATCAGGAAGAAGATCAGCTGAAGGAACAGCGTGTCGAAAATGTGACCCACTCAACGAAGTCCACTACGAGTCCACCTGGAACCTCCTTAAGTGAATTTTGGTGAGTACCGCCTAAATTTTTTCCCAACTACAGCACTGGGTAACATTAACTGTTTTTGCTTTATTGGAGATTCGAGACTTGGCCCTCGAGCAAAATAAAGACAGCGGCTTCGGTGGCGTAGTTGGTAGCATGCTGAACTTCTATGCACAAGATCGTGGGTTCAAACCCGGCCAAAGTCGTCAGAGTTTTTAAGAGCGTTACAAATCCTGCGGGAACTCTACAAAATGGTAGACAAACTGCAGGTAGTGCTGTGGAAGCAAAAGGAAGTGAATTTATCTTGTTTAAGTGTCCTAAAAATACTAGTTACACTAGGACTTTTCATAAGGAACATAATTTTATATAATGGGGTAATAAATGGATGGCAGGTCCGTATAAAATGGATCAAAACGAAATAGGAAAACATATTTGTACATCATTGGCTGATTTTCCAGTTAATTATCTTGGATTTTATATGTCAGAATCTGATTATAATACTTTGCCTATTGAAGGTGATTGTTATGCAGTGGATTTAAAAGTTATATTTCCTATGGGAGAAACGACTAGTTTTTTAACTGGTAGTAATTTAAGTGGTAGTGCTTCTGCATATCACTTTTTACATGCTGGTTTTGCTATTGGATTAAATCGTGTATTTCCTACACAAGTAGTGGATATTAAATTAAAAGAAGGATCTACTGAAGGTGAATCTGTGGATCAATCATCTATTGCTAATTTAAGAACAAAACTTTATGGAATAATTAAAAATACAGATACTAATTGGTTACAAGATTTTCCATGCAGTCAAAAGCATTTTAGAGATTTTTCAATGAGAACATGTCTTGTTCATCCGGGTAATGCTAGTATCAATATATTAAAAGCAGATACTAGTGGTGAGTTTAATTTGACTCCTTATACTCATGATTTTAATTGGATGAAAGCTAAATATGAGGTGTTTACTTGGAATTATAATCCTTCATTCGGTATAATAAAATCATGTAAACATTTAATATTTAATGGCTTAAATAAAGTTCATTATATGACTGGAACACATGTTCCTCCAACTTTGGGAATTTCTCAAAATTGGTCTGCAAGCGATGCTGCTAAGATTAATTTAAGTCACGATAGTAGCATGTTTCCACGTGTTGATAACAGAAATGTTGATACTATTGATCAAGTAATAGAAAAAAATGATGTTGTAGGGACATTAAATAAAGTTCAGACAGTAAGAGGTCCTCCACCATCTCTTCCTTTTGGTTTATATCCATCTTCAGAGTTTGAAACTGTTAATTCAGCTGTTTATGTAAAGGTAGTTACTCAATGTACTGTTGTTGTTCATAAATCTTACAACTAATAGTTTCAATGCTAAAGGAGTTCATTGTCCATTTGGTTCTGATCCTATGTTAATGAAATGATTTCAGGAATTCATGAGTATGGATTGTGGAATGATGGATTAGGGCAACCAACATAATAAAAGACTTGTTTACTCATCAATGTCATAACAATTGTATTTATAGAACAATAAAAACAAATACATTGGATTGGGCAGTTTTTCAATGTCTACTTTGTATTCACTCCATTTAAACCTTTCAATCCTTTCGTCCCATTGTTTTCATTGAAACATATTTTTGTTAGATATGTTAATAATAGGTGTTTTTTAACATTACTTCATCACCTTGATTTTTTACTGATACATTTAATTTATTTCCTGACATGATACACATTTGTTTTTTGCAAAGGGATCAAAGTTTGCATCATCTAAAATACCTATTCTTCAGTTAGTGAGATCTTGAAGGCCAAGTCGTTCGAATTTATTTGACCGATTACAATAGCCTACATTAATAAATGCTTCTGTTACAAAAAGTAATAAATAAAGACTTGCATGAAGAAGGTGGTCCGACAATTTCTAAGCAATATCTTTTACCGTTTGTTCGGTTTAGAACTTTGTATAAATACTGGATAAAATGTGTAATACGTTCTATGTCTTCCTCAAATTGAAATTTAAGAAGATCTTCAATGAAAAGATCTGTTTCATTAATTTCCATATAGTAATTATCATAATCTTGATGGACAGCTCCTATAGTTCGGATCTTTTCCAGTTAAATAATTGCATAAAGTATTAATGTCCGTTCTATTAATGTTCTTTTGCAATAGTTTCTGCCTTTTCCCATGTTTCTTGTTTTATTTGACAAAGATATGGGTTATCAAGCCAAAGAGATGTGTTTTTGATTAATTTTAGTGGTGAGCACGGATTCATCAATAGAATGCGTGATACATGGAAGGCTCCTCTCTCTTCCAGTATTTTGTCCATTGCTTGAGCCTGAGGCTTTTCCTTGCTCACGGAGTGGAGGAAGTTGATTGCATTTATGTCCATTGATGTTAGTGTTTTGGACTGAGGATTCACATCCACTAATGTCAGTGTATCCTTCACCGAGTACTTCCACCAATCCTTTTTCGGAACTTTTCGGATTGTTCTCAGGGGGTAAACTGTACTTTTTATCAGATGGGATTTCATCGAAATCGGTTCCCATTTGCAGAAATAACGCCCCTGCTTTCTTTTGGAGGAAATACTACATGAGATGTCTCCAGTATTCGTGTCCGAGTTCGAGGGTATTTCTAATTTTCTGATGGTGTCTTCGTCTAATGGTGAAACCATTGAGGAAGAAGCACCTGCATTGGTTACTTGTTTAGGTACAGTCGTGGACGACATGGAGGTGATGCCATCCATCTCGTCTGTGGGGGTGTTTCCTTTGAGGAGCTGTCCTTTAATGAGTTTATAAAATTCATTAAGCTGTTGATTGTGTTGGACGCTAATGATATCGTGGAGAATTTTTTGCTTTTTAGAAATTTCAGAAATTGTGGCCACGTTTGTGTAGGGAGATCGTTGTTCTCTAGAAGAAACAATTTCCCTATTAGATAGATTGCTATCGGATCTAACATTTGCATTTTTTGTTTGATTCCCAGTTGCAAAGAATCTAAACATTGAAACGGAGAGTCAAAAAATATTGCCAGTAAATTTTAAAAAGATATCAAGGTGAATATAGTACTATCTGTTTCATCAGATGAGTGTTCTTCATCAACTGGAATTGATTTTTGGCGCGTTTTGCAGATCCTTTGGTTTGTTATTCCCAAAGTTGGAGGAACATGTGTTCCAGTCATATAATGAACTTTATTTAAGCCATTAAATATTAAATGTTTACTTGATTTTATTATACCAAATGAAGGATTATAATTCCAAGTAAACACCTGATCTTTAGCTTTCATCCAATTAAAATCATGAATATAAGGAGTCAAATTAAACTGACCACTAGTATCTGCTTTTAATATATTGATACTAGCATTACCCGGATGAACAAGACATGTTCTCATTGAAAAATCTCTAAAATGCATTTGACTGCATGGAAAATCTTGTAACCAATTAGTATCTGTATTTTTAATTATTCCATAAAGTTTTGTTCTTAAATTAGCAATAGATGCTTGATCCACAGATTCAACTTCCATAGATCCTTCTTTTAATTTAATATCCACTACTTGTGTAGGAAATACACGATTTAATCCAATAGCAAAACCAGCATGTAAAAAGTGATATTCAGAACTTAATGTACTACAAGTTAAAAAACTAGTCGTTTCTCCCATAAGAAATATAGAAACTTTTAAATCCACTGCATAACAAACACCTTCAATAGGCGAAGTATTATAATCAGATTCTGACATATAAAATCCAAGATAATTAACTGGAAAATCAGCCAATGATGTACAAATATGTTTTCCTATTTCTTTTTGATCCATTTTATACGGACCTGCCATCCATTTATTAGCCCATAATATAAAATTATGTTCCTTATGAAAAGTCCTAGTGAAACTAGTATTTTTAGGACACTTAAACATGATAAATTCACTTCCTTTTGCTTCCACAGCACTACCTGCAGTTTGTCTACCATTTTGTAAAGTTCCCGCAGAACTATCCACAACATCTTCAGCGTCCATACTTTCTGGACTTTCAGTAGCAGAATATGTAGGACTTTCGTCACGTGATCCTCCTTGAATACCTTGAGCAGTTGATTTACCAGCAGCTGTAGATTCTGGTTCTGGTTGAACACTTCTTGTCGTGTATATTGATCCTTTTCTCCGGCACGTTTCATAGGAGAAGCTTTACAAGGTTGATCTTTATAATAATGCTTTCTTTTAAAAGCATTAATTCTTCTTATAGCTGCCCAATTACTAGATGTGAACTCTTTTTTATCTTTAGGAAATGGCATTGGATATAAAACACCGGTTACACTTTCTACAGCATACTTTCCAAAAAGTCCTAATAATCCAATTCCAGCACACCAAGAATAATTATTAACAAATTCACTGAAGAAATCAACAGTAGCTTTTCTATCTGCACGTCGTATATCTTCACTATTTGTAGCCTTATATTTTACATCATATTCATATGCTATTTGATCACTTTTTTTTAACACTATTAGGTACAGTATTTCCTGGTGCTACTTAGGCCTATTTATGTCCTGGTAATAAAAATGTGACCATAACCACTACACTCTCAGAATGGAACTGTGCCTTGCATAGTAATGTGAGCTGTTATATACCCGATGAGCTTAATGACCCTTAGATACATAGCCACGAATTTTGGCGGGTTATCACTTTCTAATCAGCATATAATGACTTGTTATTACACGAGCAATAACCAAGGCCAGCAACAGCAGCCACACCAGCGGCGCACTTTGTGTGTGTATACTGCGTGCGCAAAGCGCATCTTAAATTAGAAATAGATGCTTGATCCACAGATTCAACTTCCATAGATCCTTCTTTTAATTTAATATCCACTACTTGTGTAGGAAATACACGATTTAATCCAGTAGCAAAACCAGCATGTAAAAAGTGATATGCAGAAGCACTACCAGTTAACAAACTAGTCGTTTCTCCCATAGGAAATATAGAAACTTTTAAATCCACTGCATAACAATCGCCTTCAATAGGCAAAGTATTATAATCAGATTCTGACATATAAAATCCAAGATAATTAACTGGAAAATCAGCCAATGATGTACAAATATGTTTTCCTCTTTCTTTTTGATCCATTTTATACGGACCTGCCATCCATTTATTAACCCATAATATAAAATTATGTTCCTTATGAAAAGTCCTAGTGTAACTATTATATTTAGGACACTTAAACATGGTAATTTCAAACAGTTTGGGATTTGGCCCCCAACTGTTTGGAGTAGTTCACATTAATCTTGTTTCACTCGCCTCTTGGGGGCCCCGGCTCAAAAGAGCCCCCAACAAATGAAAAAATTCCCACCAAAAAATAAAGAAAAAAACAATTTTTAGGATTTTTTTTTTTTTTTTTTTTTTTGAGGAGGGGAAAGTCAAATAAATTCTTGAAACAGAAGGTCATACTGGCGAAAGTTTGAAAACTCAAACTGTGAACTTCGTCATTGAAGATTGTGTTTTGGAAATTCAAGATTGTAGAGGACAGTCCTATTACAACGCACCAAATATGTCTGGAAAGTATCAGGGTTTGTAAGCCAAAATATTAGAACTGAATAAATATGCGATTTATGTTCCTTGAGGTACACATTCCCTCGATTTAGTTGGACAATCTGCTGTTAAAAGCTGCTTTTACGCAGTTGATTTTTTTTTTTTCGATAATGCAATCACTTTTCTGCAAACCCTCACATTTGGGGCGTGTTGAAAAAGTATATAAAAAGCGCTAAAACTTTGAAATCACTGTCAGATACGCGCTGGGAAGCACATGCTAATGCAACGAACGCGGTTTATGATTCGTTTCATAATATTGTCGAGGCTGTAGAAAGCATTGAAGATGACGAGCCGGAAAATAATGACAATCGGAATGAAGCGGGGTGCATCGCAAACAGAATGCAGAAATTCGAATTCGGGTTCATGTAAATTTTGTGGGATTCAATTTTGACTTCTATCAGAATCAGACTCAGAATCAGAATCAGACATTTTAAGGAAAATCAACTTTGATGATGTTATTGAAACTTTCTGCGAAACAAAATGCAGAAAAAAGTTTTTCTGAAAATGTACATATGTATTTGTATATGTATTGTATTCAGCATTCATTGTAAATTTGTAAATAAAATCTCTTTCA
Organism: Meconema thalassinum; assembly: GCA_946902985.2. Lineage (NCBI taxonomy): Eukaryota > Metazoa > Arthropoda > Insecta > Orthoptera > Tettigoniidae > Meconema > Meconema thalassinum. Next base: position 227,386,980 of record OX336395.1, on the reverse strand, counting down.
AAGTTATGATTGACTTTTTTTATGAAGAAAGGGGAAGGGGGAGGGGGGGGGTGGAAAAAAAAGGGCAAAAGGGCCCTCAAATTAACAATAATTGCCTAGGGCCACTGTGAGTCTTAATCTGGCACTGTTTATTGCCAAGTTCACTATAACTAATTGCAAAAACACAGAGATATTGTTTATGTCAATTGTTATTGAAACTTTGTTCACTTTGTTGACTTACTTGTTAATAATTTATTGTGCTTTGGGTTTGAATACTTGATTCTTTCATGATCAGATTTGTTAAAAAATTTAATGAAACCCAGCAACTTGTTCTGTTTTCTTGCCCCTCTAACCTCACTTCATTCAAACCCCCTTGTAAGGCTCAACTTGATTTTAATTTAAGATTTTTGCTTAAATTCACTCTGATACCGGAGGTCTTACATTGACTGATCCCAACCAATTATTATTATTATTATCATCGACGTATATAAGGTGGTATTATTGCCCCTAGGGGTCATCCACAATTACGTTCGCTCGAAGGGAGAGGGGGGTCTGTACGAAAAGTCAGTTTCTGTCATGTGTAACATCTGTTGTACGTTGTTTATTGGGGAAGGAATTCTTGCACTTGCGACAGATGAATCATCGGAGACGCAACCTCTCTGCCCTGTGTGCGTCTTCTATTAGAAGTGCAATAGGTTTGTGGGTTAATAGTCTGTAATGTAACAACGGAGTGTTTGTACATTACATTCAAAAACTATTGGTTCCCTGTTTTCCTCAGAATTTACTAAGAATTCATCCAAGCATATAGATCTGCAAATCGCGACAAAAAGGTCAGGAAATGTCCAAAATGAAGTTGTTTATGTGCGAAAATATGTATTGATTTTTACATTTTTCCAAAATGCATTAATAACTGTTACAAAATGTCAGGGGCGTATATACAATTTGTTTTCGGTGGGGGTTGACTATCCTGGAAAATTGTGAGTATTCTCAGAGGATTGTCATCGCAAAATACCCAGAAATATCAACCAATATCTAAGAGCATATAACTTTGTGCAATTATTTTAGATAAGGGTGAATTGTAAAATTCTAAATTTTTATAGCCTACAATTAGTGACAATACAAATAAAATTTTATACTTAATGAATTTTCTATTATGGCCTATGGAGTATGAATGGCAAATATCTAAATATTTCTCAATTTATTAAGCAGAAAGGTAATCATTTATTTTATTTTTATCATCATCATTTTCCTAGCGTTTGTCCCGCTTTGGAGCAGGGTCCGCTACTTTACATGCCAATCTCCATTTCTGTCGGTCAAGGGCATCATGCGGACACAGATTAACTTGTCGCATGTCTTCTCTAAGGCGATCAAGCCACCTCTTCTTAGGTCGCCCACGAGGTCGTTTACCATCCGGGTTGAGGCACAAGGCAGTTTTAGCCACTGATTGTTCGTGACTACGTATGACGTGACCGTACCAGCATAGACGAGTCTCCCGCATTTTTTCCTGTATAGGCGCAACTCCTATCCTCCCTCGGACATCGCAATTCTTGATATGGTCAAGTCGCGTCAGACCAAGCACCGAACGAAGCATGCGCATCTCCATAACATGCAGGGATTGCTCGTGTTTAACAGAGGCCGGCCAGCATTCAGAACCGTAGAGGGCGACTGGGCGCACGATGGTCTTGTAAATCTTGGCCTTAAGATAGGTGGGTATCCTGCGGTCAAAGAGGACTCCAGTTACCTTCCTCCATTTGAACCAACTGGCACTCACACGAGCTCGGGCATCAGGGAGGGTGTCACCATCTGAACGAGTCAAGGAGCCAAGATACCTGAATTGGTCGACTCTTTGAAGATGTTTACTACCTACAAGGATGGTGCCAGGCGTCGGTGACCCACACTCCATATACACGGTTTTCTGGACATTCAGCTTCAGTCCATTCTCAGCCAGCCTCGTATTCCACTCCTGCAGTTTCTCTTCAAGAACGTTGCGTTCTTCGGCAGCCAATAAGACATCATCAGCATACAGAAGCGTCCATGGATGTTGCGACTGGATATCTGATGTTATTGTATCCATGCATAGAATAAACAGAAGTGGTGACAGGGCTGATTCTTGATGGACACCGACTTGAATGGGGAAAGGAGATGTGATTCCCGCGGGAATTGATAATTTATTTCTCAAAAGTACCGTACTGTGGAATTCTCTGTTTTGCCTCATAATGCTGAGTGTACCCCGTTTCAGCCCTCAGACCAGATTTAAAATTTCTTGGCAAAGCCGGGAATCGAATTCGGACCTCCGGGGAGGCAGCCAATAATGCTAGCCACTACACCACAAGGTAGTCTAATTTCAATCGTAATATTGTTTATAACTTAGCCAATAAGTTAAGATTTGGGTACAACCAAATTTACAATTATTTTATGCTTTTACCAAAGCAACACTTTCTTAATTTTTATTGGCTTTTTTCGGAGGGGGAGGGGGATGGGGGGGGGGGGGCTGGAGACCCCTTATATACGCCCCTGCGAAAATGTTACAATGGGGGTGGGGGATATATTTTAAAGATGAACCCCCACTTCTTTTAGAGAGTGGAAGTAGGTCATCTCACCTTATGCAAGAGCTTGCCGCGAGCAGAAGCGTCCATCTTCCTCCAATGCGAACCGCGGCGGAACGCGGTCTTCGCCGCAGCGACAGCTCGGTCCACATCATCCTGGAGTAACAGCAGACACGTGTTCATACCAATAGAGCATTAAATTATCATTTCTGCTTTTAAATACTGAACAGTCTTTCACCTTGTCTCCTTCGGCGACATCTATAATCTTCTCCCCGGTCGAGGGACTGATTGTTGAGAACTTCTTGCCGGACACAGCATCCACAAACTGGTTGTTGATGAAGATCTGAAATGAACATATTATGATGCATCAGAGTCATGTAATCCATACCGTCACCACTTAGTAAAGGGGTAGATCACCTAGCTGTTCCGCTCCTTACAGCTCCAATAACTAACTTAGCAGTGGCGTATACTGGTCTGAAGATCTGGGCTACCACTGAGCTTAATATTACACAAGACATGCTTTTGAACAGCCGTGCGAAAAGAGTTCATATTTGAAAACTCTTCCTTTGACCATACATTAACTTCACGACTAAATAACCAACACGGCCAGCAATACAATTCAGACAGTTTAGAACTCCCAGATAAACTATACCACCTAGCATATGTAGATGATGTGAAATGACGTGTATACATTGGCACACAATTGAAGTTCAGGTGTAGGCCTAATCATATGTATAATATGAACTTTCTCACTGTATGGACGACGGCTGAAAGGAACTTCTAACAAAGTCTCCATTATACAGTCATAGGCATTTAAAGCCCCGGCAGGTGTTTGTTCCATAATCTTCTCACAAATTCACAATTGGCACAGTTAAAACAAAACACTACATAAAGATTCTTCAGCATACACACACTTAAATAAATCACACATCGAAAATACTACAACTTCTTAAACATATTCACGACTATGCGCAGGATAATGTATATTTATTGTAGGCTATTTGTTGCTTTAAACGCTTTTAACTTCAAGGAAACCGCTGGCTGTAGCGGTAACTCGCTCGCTATGAGCGCTGTGCCTGCACGGAATAAGGAAGGGTGCGGAGAGATGGGGAGAGCGGCGTAAGGCTGCCGCTTTCTTGGTTGGTTTCTACTGCGTTGCCGCGTTGACTACCCACTAACCATTATTTATTTCGATAAAGAAGAATGTGCATAAAAGTCACGATTGTTTGAATGCTTTGTTGAAACTGTAATAAAGTGTTATTTATTTTTAATGTAATTTTCTTGGGCTACCGCCGGTAGCCCTAAGAATACGCCCCTGCAACTTAATAACTTCAGTGGATCAGTGCAAGCTTAACAAGATCGACGTTCATTTTGCTAGCCCAGAAGTCATCCGCACAGCTCATGACCGGAAATATCGGGTTTCAGACAATCAAGTCCAATAATACGCTAGTGTCCAAAAGTTAAGCATAAGTTACGAATAAGCAGGGCAACAGGAAATAGACCGCAAATCGCACGACATATGCACCTACCAACCTTACGTGTTCGCTCTGTATAGGAAAGGAGTATTCCCTGGTTTGACTAGCGGCGTAACCGCAAGGTAAACACAGTCACTGCCTGCGCCCTATACAGGGTCTTTCATATAAAATAAGAGCGCCAAGTGGCGGTTTAGTTAACCGCAGCTGCGGTCACCTTGGCCGAGCTTGTGGCGTGCCAAGGCCCTCTGCTTTAAGCGTGTGTACAATCCTATATGATGCAGCGGCCTTGCTAGCGTGTGTACAATGCTGAAATCTTACTTTAGTTAGTTAGTTAGTTAGTTAGTTAGTTATTGTTGATGAAACCGAAACCCCTACTTGTGCTAATTTTGTGAGTGATTCATTCAGAGACCGTTCAAGATTCTCGCCAATGTCATCTAGCTCATCCTCTGTTAAAACTGTTCGTGTGCGGGCATGCTTTTTATTGAGCACCGAGCCAGTGGTGTCAAACTTATTTACAATTACGTGAATCTGTGCTAGTGAAGGTGGCACTTCATCTGGAAATTGCTGAACAAATGCATCACGTACCCGCCGAGCCGACTCGTACTTAAAATAAGTTTTACATAAAAAATACGATGTTGCAATGATAACTGTCTCACCATGCTAGCACTTGAGGTTTAGACTGGCGACTGAGCGCCTGCACGCTTATTGCAAGGTCAAGTTTGGTAATGTCAATCTGTTATTTTTATACAGTCCATCGGAACTTGAAAAAGAAAACCAGCCCTCGTATGTACTATGCGCGCGCTTTCAATACTACAGCAGGGGGCCGTGGCGCGCCACAAGCTCTTATTTTATATGAAAGACCCTGTATTCACTCAATCGTGTTTGCCCTGTTATAGTGTGCGGAGTGTAGCCTCGTGTTGAACGAGACAACATAATGGCACAACGACGCCATTTGGACCCCGTTTTGCAGGGTAGAATCCTCGGCCGCCTGGAAGCAGGCCAGACACAGAACGAAGTCGCCGTATCCTTGAATGTACCACAAAGTGTCATTTCCAGGCTTTGGAGACGATTTCGAGATAACGATTCCCGTCGCACATTAATTTGGAGAGAATCGGGTAGCTGATACAACCACAGGAACATTGTGGAACGGGACCAGTATGGTGGTGTGGGGCGGCATCATGTTCAATGGCCGTACCGACCTGCACATCTTAATGGGTGGTCCGAGGAACACTGTGAACGCTCGGAAATACAGGGATGAAGTACTGCGACCACATGTTCGACTCTTCGAAGGTACGGTTAGTCTAGATTTCCTCTTAATGGACGATAATGCCCGACCGCACCGCGTTGCTCTGGTGGATACATTTCTGGCTGTGGAAGACATTCATCGCATGAACTGGCCTGCGAGGCCTGCGGATCTGAATCCTATAGAACATGCCTGGGATGCATTGGGGAGGCGAATTGCATCCCATCAGCCTCTACCAAGGACCCTCCAAGACCTTCACATTGCCCTTTCGGAGGAATGGGATCGACTGCCACAAGAGCTCTTGGACCATCTGATAGAGAGCATGCCACTTCGCTGCATGTGTGGCCGTTAGGGGTAACCATACATCCTATTAACAGTATATTTTGTTGTGGAAGACATTGCCAAGTTTTCTTAGTTGTTGTCAAAGGTATTATAAGCTTTCTGACACTGTTTTTTGAACAAGTTGTGTGACATATGGTGTGTGATTCAGCTTCCGTTTGTTCAGCAATCCGTCTGACATTCCTATCAGGCGGTATGGTCTCGTTGAGTGATTATGCTTAACTTTTGGACACTACTGTCGACCAAAGTATTATGTGCACTCGAGTATGAAGGATGTTTCTGAAGTAACCAATAGGCCTACATTGTCAACACCAAAGAGGTTGGAATACTATTACTACATCCTTGGTCAACACATAAAGCGTTGCTTAGCAACAGGAAACGAGCCACACTGATAAACAAGGTTAAAGGATAATGTCTCGTTATATAATTGGTCCTAACGACGAGGCGTTACCATGTCATTGCCAAGGTCAGCTCAAATGAACCATCCCAACGCTCTTCTCGCTTGATACTTTCATTTTTTACGACATCTTGAGTGTCTGATAACGGATAGTATTAAAGCATGTGTATCAATAGATTAGATAACCTCGATGCCCCGCCCCTTAAAACTCTACTATCATTTGAGAGACGCCATATGCTTGCATTCATTTAATTAAATTTGATTATAAATGAAGTGGCTGGAAGGCAACGGATACAAGTAGCATATTATTTCATTTGGAGGCACAGTATGTTTCAAGGGTCATTTTCCCACGCTTCTCAGCCAGCACTTGTTCCTCTTGGCTTTTAGCGCCTCAAATTCACTCATGTAAGATGATGATGATGATGATGATGATAATTGTTGTTTTAAGGGGCCTAACATCTAGGTTTTTTTCGTTTTTTTTTTTTTTTTCGTGTCCAAATCAAATTAGATTTAGCCAGTAAGTAGCAACAGTTATAGCATTAGCATTTGCAGCCAAAAGATCGTCTTTTGAACATATGTCCTCCATCAAGGGGCAGATCAGCAGGTGTTCTGGGTCTTGTAAAATGCTGCAGTCACAGAACTCATCATTGTTGACGAGCATGTTCCATTTCTTGAGATTGTTCTTGCAGCGTGAAACCCCGTTGACATCTAGGTTATCGGCCCCTAATGGTCTGGGTGATAGCGAAAATGACAATGAAATGGAAACCATAACGAAAATTAAGCTGTACTGAAAATACTTACAAAATGGAACTCAGATTGAAATGACTCACAAAACGTAGAGTGGAAATACTTAAAAAAGGGAATTTAGAAGGAAAATACTCACAAAAGGAATTTAGATTGAAAAATACGTACTTTAGGTTCAAAATACTTAAAAAATGCAATGTAGATTTGAAATATTCACAAAATGCAATTGAAATTCAAAATACTTACAAAATGCAATTGAAATTGAAAATACGTAAAATTGCAATTGAAGTTCAAAAAACCTACAAAATGCAATTGAAATTGAAAATACACAAAGCAAGTTAGATTTAAAAATGCCGATTCAGATTCAAAATACTCACAAAGTGCAATTGGAATTCAGAATATTTACAAAATGCAATTGAAATTGATAATGTTACAAAATGTATGGTAGATTCAAAATACTCACAATACTGTATGTGGAAGCCCGCGATTCAAAATACTGTACTGACAAAATGCAATTTAGATTGAAAATATTTACAAAATGAGGTTGAGATTAAAAATATTCACAAAACGTAATTTAAATACACGGGGGGGGGGGGGGGTTCAGAAAATTAGTACGGGAATCTTAAAAAAGGAACTATAATGAAAAGAAAAAGAAGGCTGATCCCTAGAAGAATTAGGGATCAGGAAAGATAAGAGAAGGGCCAATTAAGGCGGGAAAGGAAGAGACTCTCTAGGCCTCGGATACCCTAATACCACCGGGGTCGGAAAGGAACAAGAGTTGACCAAGGGAGGTCGACAGGAAAGAAAACGGAGAGGAGCCCGGCACAAGTAAGTGGAAGCAATGGCGGACTCAGGTGGGGTCCCACGGTCGCCAACCCTCGTCCTACTAGATGTGAGCCCCTGGCAAGCATCGTGGTCATGTAGAAGTTTGCCTGATAACCTGTATTAGAGTGTGTATTTGTAATTGAGGTAGGATTTCGGTAGCAAGTGACCCTGGCCTTAAGTTAAGTACCATTCCGGCGTTTGCCAGGAGTAGAGGTGAGAAACCATGGAAAACCAATTCGTGATATTGAGCATTCTAGTTCATTTTCGGTATTAAGTAACTACAAAAACGGCGGCTTCGTTGGCGTAGTTGGTAGCATGCTGAGCTTCTATGCCCAAGGTCATGGCTTCAAACCCGGCCGAAGTCGTCAGATTTTTTAAGAGCGTTAAAAATCTCTCAGTATTCCTTCCTTCGGAGGGGGAGTAAAGCCGGCGGTCCAATTTCATAGATTTATGGCATGTAAGAGAACCTTCCACTAATTACAATTTTGTGAAGCTAAATCATAGGTCAGATTTGACTAACGCTCTTAGGTTCCATCGTTCGTCACCAGGAGCCGACTGCGGTGGCATCTAGTAACCAAGTTCACAACTAATAATAATTATAATAATATCGTATGGCCTCGGGTGCCAGGTGCAAGCTTTGTTATTTGACACCCAGAGGGTAGCTTGCATGTCGAATTTCGTTGTTCCTTGAAGCACTATGAAAGTCAATGAGGTTAGATATCTAAGCTCCTTGAACACTATAGCGCTTTCTAGTAGAGAAATGAGGAACTTTGTGTTGGCGGAAACTCCCGAGATTAATTTTGCCATTATGACGGTGGCGTTTGGTGGCAAAAGTAGGAACTACTTGAAAATTGAATGTCTGCAGTCCTTACCTGAATTAAAACAGATAACGCACTCTAATACAGCCATCACAATTAACACCGGTTATCAGACAAATTCTACACACACCCGAAGTACACGTCGCAACCCCTAAACTGAGGAATCAACCGACCAAAATTTCTTGACAGAGCCGGTAATTGAATCCGGGTCTCCCAAGAATGCTAGCTCCTACGCAAGGAGGACATTTAAAGTACGTTCAATGCCGACTGAGCCTGGATCGAAGCTGTGTTCTTGGGTTGTGTTAAAGGGACTCGACTTTAATCAACTCAATCTAACGAACCAGCAAGCACGTCTGTGCGATGTTGCCAGATCGGAAGAACAATTTCCGAACTTGAAGCTGGGAATTTCGGAAGATCCAGACTAACTTACGGAAATGTTATTAATGATCCAGTATCAGTGATGGACGGAGCAAAGATGATATAAAAAGTAGGTTGGCATTTATACAGAAAAGAAATCTGTTGACATCGAATATAGATTTAAGTATTAGGAAGTCATTTTTGAAAGCCTTTGTCTGGAGCGTGGCGCTCTATGGAAGTGAAACTTGGACTGTTGGTGCAGCAGAAAAGAGGAGAATTGAAGCGTTTGAAATGTGGTGTTACAGGACAATGATGAAGTATTCACGCTTGTACAAATAACAACCAAATAACAATTAAAATAAAATATAAGATAAAATTTAACAATCACCAAACAAAACAAGTCCAGATCAAGAGCCGGTTACAAATGAAGAGGTATTAAGACGAGTGAGAGAGGAGAGATGTTTCTGGCGACTGCTAATGAGGAGAAGAAATAGGTTGGTAGGACACATGGAAGGAAGGGTCGAGGACAAGAATATGTTAAACAGATTGCCTTGGATGTAAGGTGTGGTAGCTATGTAGAGATGGAACGATTAGCTCAAGATAGGGAGGCATGGAGTGCTGCATCAAACCAGTCAAAAAACTGAAGACTCAAACACACATCAGTGAGCAAGATAGACATGAGAGTAAACATTACGCCTAATAAGGGGAACTCGTGGTAAATAATTGCCATTGACTCTCCAAACATGAAACTAATTTCCCAGCATTTCTTAGCTTCTTTCAATTTGCAAAAATGCTGAAAAAGTAGACACATGAGATCACCCGGGCCCCCTATTAACTCCCAAACAGCTGCAGCTATCGAAACCAAATTTGGTATGAGTAAAGATCTATACCAGGACATCTCACGGCCATATTTGGAAACGACCTCAGTGCTACCAACTGATGAAAATTCACAATTGAAATTTGAGCTCTATATTGGATATCTCGGAAGGTATGCATGGGAACTGTTCCAAGATTGGCACACGTATAGATAATAATATTTCAAACTATTTTTCATGAGCCCGTACATGACAGTGTTGCCAACATAATTTTACGCCTGCTGATAGGTCCAATTTTTAAATGCATGTAACCTCTATACTTTCAATTGGATTTCAAACAAATTTCATCGTATGTGCTTTGTGTACCGTAACATATACGACTATGCGTAATCTTTAGAGCCACCAGGGCTGCCAACTGTTCATAAATGGTCTATATATACATATGTTTATCCTTATCTCAATAAATCAGAAAGTATGCAGCCCAACATTTCTAAACTTGGCACACACGTGTATAGTACTTGAAATTGTAGATTAATTTTGAGTATCATATATACAACAGTGCTGCCAACATGTTTCTATGCGTGCTGGTAGGTACAATGTTTAACCACTTCGAGCATAATTTTAACCGTGTGTAACTTGCATAATAACAAATGAATTTCTTCCTACGGTTTTGTGTCGAGAGATTGGTGTGAATTGCGCAATTGCCTTACTGGCGGGATGTTAGGCTTCCTGTTAACCCATTCGCCTCTTGTGTTGCGCAAATAATTCGTAGGCCAGTTTTAATTTAGCGGAGCCTTCTACTGAAATACCAATGTTCATCCCAGTAGTTTGGACACCAACCCACAACAAATATTCGGGATAAATACTAAGGTTTGCCAAAAATTCCTAAATGTTCAGACAGAAACCATTCCTTATTTCTAGAGATTTTGTGAATTTTAAAAATAGCTACGTTTGAGGGCGCTTTCAATACATAATCGAAATTAGTTCTTGTTGTTTCAAGGGCGGAACTACCAGGTCATCAGCCCCTCTTAACACAGAATAAACGATACAAATTTGGAATGGAATTTAAAATTTCGAGGTGGACACCTTAATTTGCCGGCCCCGTGGTGTTGGGGTAGCGCGCCTGCCTCTCACCCGGAGGCTCCGGGTTCGATTCCCGGCTCCGTCAGGGATTTTAAAACTGACGTGAGGGTTGGAACGGGGTGCACTCAGCCTCGTGAGGACAATTTAGTAGCTGTCTGTCGGTGAGGCAGCGCCCCGGTCACGAAATCTAAGATTAACGACCGAGGAGACCCAGTGCGCTGATTACGCGTCACCCCAATATCTACAGGACAAATGGCTGGGCAGCGGTCGCTTGGTCGGCCTAGGCCCTTCATGGGCTGTACAGTGCCAGGATTGACTCTTTTTTTTACAACTAAATTTGAAAAGACCGAATATTAATAAAACAAAAAATCAAATAAAACATTACGGAAAAAACAAAAATTCAGTATTCAGTTGAGTCAATGTACACTGGAAAATTTAGATTCCTGGCCCTAACCCACACTCATTTATAAAGCGGATGACGAGATCAGCAGCTAATATAAGTTTGAGTGTCATCTGCAAACCAAGGTTTCTTCGTAAGTCAGCAAGATCCACACACTCGGTTAAAATGCGGGCCACGGTGAAAACGGCTCCATAGGTACAAAGTTGGGGGGGGGGGGGGGGTCTTCCCTTCTCATTAGGTACGAGTGGATGATCTATCCTTAGCCTACACTGAGTACAACAAACATTTCGGAAGATCTTACTGGAACTTCTGATTCCCCCACCATATGATCTGGCAACACTGTGTCTGTGGGAGAACGCTGAGAAACGACGGCAGTGTTGAGAGGTCAAGAAAGATGGTACGTATAAATAGTACACAATAGGACAATGGAGGTGTCCCCTTATCTTATCGCGGTGTTGAGCAGAGCCGAGACGTTTCAAATGTCCCTGAGGGATCCCATGTCTGGACGTGGTTACCAAGGCACAAGGCAACAAGTTCAGTCTAGACATCTATAATATGTTGCTATCTTACTGAAAGTTAGTACGTCTATCCACAGTATAGTAATCATATACCGTATGGACACATCAGGCCTTTACCATGTAATTTTTTCGTCATGGTTTTGAAACGGCCGTCACCGGAAGCACCACACGTACGCAAGACGGCGACGGTTCACCATGTATCTAAGCAGTCCACCCATATTCATTATTGAGTGCGGCCTGTCGATTTTGTCTGAAGAAAACACTGCCTGTAATTATTAAAAACAACTCAAAAAAATCTGTGCGTCCGCCCCCCCCCCCCCGCAGTTCTTATCACACCGGGCAACCGGCCGCGGTGGCCGAGAGCGCTGACGCGCCACCTCGTGCCTCGCTGGCATCGGGAGAGCGTGGGTTCAAGTCCTGAAAATGGTTATGGTTTCCGTGGTTTTTCCCATTTTCACCACCAGGCAAATGCCGTCCTGAAAAGAAAAGTACAGTCTATGTTACTATAGTTACGTCATTCTATAACATTTATAGAATCATACGACGAACTTTCTTCTGTGCAAAAGAATGAATGACATCATCATAGTCAATTGACAGCATTAATTCTGACTCTATGTATTACACATTACAGAGAGATGGTGTATTCTTTGGAATACACGGTAAGATAGAGTAAGCTTTTGCTTCTCTTTGCTTTAGTTCATACCTTCCTTTTTTCTCAAACACCAACAGTGATCTTCTGATTTCTCCTTGTTGGTTATGTCTCTCATGTTACCAGTAAGTCTGTTCTAGATATATATCTTCCATGACCCACCTAGCGTCATCTAGCAGCGAATCTCTGAAGTTCCTCAATTCTTCCCTGTACAAGAGGACTTCCTTATCAATCTAGCCACCAGATCTCGTCGCCATCGCCAGCTATCATCTCCGTGATCAAGAGAACTTCGTCTACTTTTTCACCCTCCAGGCTGCGCTAGTGACTCCTACTATCAACTCTTTGAAGACCATTTCATCAAGAAGACTTTTTTTAAACTATTAAGTTGGCTATTCTTATATGTATTCCTTTTGTCTCCTACCCCCACTCTTTTCCCTTCCCTGGTCCCTCCGTGCTCCGTTGAGCGTGTCTCACTTGTACGTCGGAAGTCGACCCAGTCAGTTAGAGCTTAACTAAAGCTCGCCTCCTCATCTCTAGAGGCAAACTTTTAAATTCTACGCCATGTTAGAATTTTAGTATCAACCGTCAACAGGAACATCGCCTTCGTCATGACGCAAAGCTAAGTACTACTTCTACGTTCTTCAACTTATTTTAATTGATTTTAAATAGCTACATGCTTTTAATGATCATTTTATACGCAGTGTGAGATTTCTATATTTGGGGCAATAATCATCCTTCGCGGGATTTTCTATGTTGGGCTTTTGTCTATCTAAGCCAATCTTAACATGAAGCAGCATTTCTTATGCTTATTAAATGAGAGATTTTCGCACAACGTGGGACACCATTAAATTACCCACTGTCTATAAAATACTTAGCTCGTTCCACCGCTGGACTAACTTTTGCCCTATTCTGCAATCATGATTGTTCTGGAATTTTCCATGCCGAACAATTTATCTACGAGTCAAACCTTCTAGTACTTTCCACTCACATATGGGAATACTTTCTCATACTAAGGAATCTTCCTTATTAACTGCTAATCAATATCTAATTTTTCTTCCTCCGTTGGGATTTTTTCTGTGCATTCAACTATAACCTACAAGTTTCTCAAGCAATAGACTCTCGCATATCTAGTGTAACTAGTCATTTTCCACCATTGCAATAACTTTCTTTGCCACCAACTTTTTGTGCTACTAGAGTGAACTTTTCAACTATATCAACAGACTATAGTGAAAACAGTGTTTGTTCAACCTTTCATCCGCGTCGCGCTCGTCCGTGTACAATAAATACGGCCATGAACAATTTTCCTCAATCCCATTTGATCTTTCCCAAACCCCTTACTAACAAACCAAAATAATAAAATTGTTACTTTAAGTCTTTTTTCAATGAGGTGTCACTCTCAATAAGTGCCCTCCCTCACTTGTTCCACGAACAACGAATTAATTTCTGTAAAACTTCGTGTCTAGTACACGCCTTAAATTATATTGTTTCTCCCTTCTAATGAGGGAATCCAATTCTTACAACTCATAAATGAGTTATCTCTAGGTTTCACGAAGGGGAGGCTTGCCCCATTTTCTCGTGATCCCTACTTAAACATAGGAATTCTAGAAACTTCCTTTCGATTGTTCTCTTCAGGTTTCACAATAAGTGACCTGCTCTATTTGCATAATCTTCTATGTATAAACATTAAAAGTAATTCAGTATCAATATAAGAAGTTATAGAAACTTTTATTTTATTCTTCCTGCTTTTTGTTGTTGTTACTTTCGAAGTTGTTATTATTTCTAAGATACTTATCTAGAAATCCTTAAAGTGCACACTTTGTACTTGATTTATTGTCTAACTTTAATTACGTCAGTTATCTTTGAATTTTTCCTGTATTTATCTTCGCCATTTCAAAATCTTGCGAAGATTTTAAAGCATATAAAAGGTTTAAAACCAAAAGAATTATAATTTGCCTGGCGCAAGCTTTAGATGTTTTTGGAGGTCTGCGACCCCAACTGTTTATAGAAATCAAAATTATATATTTGTTACAAAAACTACTTCCTTTTGCATTGTTAAATAAATCAAATATTTGTTTTTCGCTTCATCATTTCTCTAACATAACGGTTAGGCGAGATCCTGTCTTCCTTGACTCTTCCTATTCAATAAAAATAAATCTATTGATAGGTTTTTCACCACTCGTTGCATTTGAGCAAGAACTCTTAGTTGGTAACTTAGTAAAGTCTCTCTTAGCTTTAATAGCTAATTCTAACTGGCCAGTAAGGCAAGCATAGCTCGCTACGCCAGCTTCCTGCTTGTGGAGATTCTCTCCAACACTTATGGTTGGTTTTTCAAAATATAAGTGTCTCTCATTGTCTAAACTTTTAGTCGGCGCCTTGCTGGGTAAAAGCTTAGCCATTTCTAAATGCAACTATTGGTGCACTTGCCAAAATTATTCCCAAAGGTATAATTGCTATATCCCTATCCTTCTTGGAAGCATTTGGTCGCTCTTTAGAAATTCTATAATTTCAAAAACTAAAATATCAAAGCCGATTCAAATTATTGGCATTCTTCAAATTACCTGTTGAGAAACAAACTCCTATGAACAGATACACAATAAATCCGTTACTCTTTGTCTTGCCAGACCACCACCCTTCCCCATAGTAGGCATATGTATGCTTGAGAGGGAGTACGCTAACGTAACATTCTTGCAAACCGCCCGAGTTCCAGCTGCGTTTCCCGTTAGCTTTGCCCAGGTCCCTTACCCACTTTAGGTATCGGAGAGCAGATTTGCAGTGGCAGCTGCCTTTAAGTATATTTAAAGTTAAACTTATAATTTCTGTAAGACTCTCGTCCTATTTCTCCATCCTTTTTCTCCAGTCCGAAACCCACTTCCTTTTCTTTATCATCTTCCCTTGGGGGTTAGGTTATTCCCAAGCTAATAATCTACCCAAAAATTGGTCCCAGAACCCCGGGAGAGTCCATTTATGATATTTTCTATTTGTCAAGGGTTATTTGACAATATTTTGCAAATCATTAATATCTTCTTTGAATTTTTCAGCTATAACAACACCGTGCAAAGCCTGTGAAGTGGAAAGAGGCCGCTCCTGTCTCCTTTGGTGTGTCCCTTTCTTTCAACTTATTTGCTGCTGCCAGCCTGACAGCATTTCCAAGGTTCCACAGTTTCGTAAGTTATACTTTAATTTACCTATTTTGTCATGGCTCCTACAGAAAAGGATAAGGATGAAAAACTTACTTCTAAACGAGCATCCTATAAAGGGCAAATTACCCGCTTCAGAAAATACATCAAAGAGCTAGATCCCTCAGAAGCTCAATTAGATTTGTTAAAACATCGTGTGAAGGATTTTGAACGTTCATATGAAAATTATTGTAACATCCAAACTGAAATTGAAACTTGTATGCTCAATCCAACTGTAGATCGAGTCGAAGTAGAAAATCAATATTACGAAGGTATAGGTTCTGCTTTCAAAATAATACGCCAACTCGAAGAAGAACAGAAAAAAGACGGTTCTGTTCTTGGTTCCTTTCACGAACAACAAACCTCTTCTCGCGAGGGCACTCACAAGCCCAAACCAATTCTACCTAAGATTGATTTACCCCACTTCTCTGGAGACGAATCTACTTGGGATTCTTTCTATGAACTGTTTTGTTCTCTTGTTCATGACAATCAAGACATTCAAGTCATCTACAAGTTTCATTATTTGAGATCTATCCTCTGAGGTCAAGCTCTGCAGTTAGTTGAAGCACTCCCTTTAAGTGCCGAAAACTACCCCATTGCCTTTAACTTATTGAAAGAAAGATACGGTAATTCACGGTTACGTATTCAACGCCATATGAAGGCTCTATTTAACTTACCTGCGTCACAGCACAATGACGTCACTAGTTTGCGTACTCTCATTGATACTACACAACTTCACGTTAAAGCTCTGTCCCAATTGGATCAACCCACTGAACACTGGGACACTTTCTTAATACATTTAGTGGTTTCTAAAGTCGATGTTGCTACCCTCAAAGCTTGGGAGATTGAACTTTCCAGAGAAGACGATTACTCTTACGAGCATTTAGTCACTTTCATAAATGCTAGATGCCAACTCTTAACCGCTTTAGCTAATCAAAGTTAACCCTCATCCCCGAGTTCTAAATTTGAATCAATGTCTCTTAAACCTAAAAGCGAACGCTTAGCGTCTAGTACCCAAAAACCTGGGTCCAGCTCATCTAAACTCAAGTCAAACACCACTGGTTACCCAACTAGGTCTAGTGAACGCCGTATTGCTAGTTCTCTCGTTTTAAACACTCAAAGCAAACCCCGCAAGAGTTTAAATGAACCATTAAAGTGCATACTTTGTAAAGATTCCCACGCCTTATATCTATGTAAATCTTTTAAAGAACTGTCAGTCGACGACAGAAGAAAATTAGTTTCCCAGAATAAACATTGCTTCAACTGCTAGCACCCACGCATTCTGCTTCACATTGCAAGTCCACCAGACTTTGCTTCCATTGTGAAAAAGCTCATCACACTTTACTACATCGTCATGATCAAGCAAGGTCATCGACCGCATCTACTTCTCAGAAAAGTGGCAATGCTAACAGTTCTAATGCTTCATCTTACATTCAAAATGCCAAGTCCATACGTAGTGCCCAAGTACTATTGTCTACTGTCCAAATCGAAGTTCAGGATAACTTTGGCAACTGGGTCCGTGCACGCGGACTTCTTGATTCAGCGGCAACTCATGATTTTGTGTCTAATTCTTTGATTAGAAAACTAGGCCTACCTGTAAACCCCACTTCTATAAACGTATCGGGCATTAACAGCTCAAAATCGCAAGCCTTACAGTTTTCAAAGCTAACCATAAGAGACATTTGTCACAGAAACAACTTTCTCAAACTGAATTGTCTCATTCTCAATAGCATAGGAGAAGATACTCCAAGTCACTCTGCGGATATTTCAGGGTTAAACATTCCCTCGCATTTAAGGCTAGCCGATCCTCTGTTCAATGTACAAAACCCCATTGACATACTCTTTAGTGCCAATGTTTTCTGGAATTGCCTTCGTAAACAGGTTCGCAAGTTATCCTCAAACGTGGTTGCCAGAGACACTAATTTTGGATGGATCGTCACCGGTCAACTTCCTCATTACTCTCCCCAACCCGCATCGCAATGTTATTTCGCTAGTACTTACTTGGAACAGTTCTGGAGGCTCGAAAGCGTTGATTCTCCTAACGTGACCTCTTCAGGAAACGAATTCTGTGAGCAACTTTTTCTGAACACCACCACTCGTTCTTCTGATGGCCGGTTCATTGTTCAGATGTCAAGATTACTTAATCCCCCTAAACTTATTAACTCTCAACCCAAAGCTCGAAAAGCTCTCTTTGCTATCGAGAGCAAATTCAAGAAAGAACCTCTCGTTAAACAGCAGTATACTGATTTCATGGATGAGTATGAAAGCTTAGATCATATGGAAGTGGTTAACAAATCTGATGACGAATTACATCCCCCAATTGAAACGGTTTTCTTAAATCATCTTCCCGTGTGGAAAAACCCTCTTGTAAAGGATAAAATCAGAGTTGTTTTCAATGGTTCATCGCCTGACGTTAATGGCAACAGTCTTAACGATACTCTTTACTCTGGTCCTGCTATTCAGTCAGATCTATCTGCTATACTCTTAAACTTTCGATTATTTCCCATAGCTGTTATAGCGGATATAAAAAAGATGTACCGTCAAGTTTTAATTCAGCCTGAACAACGAGATCTCCAAAGAATCTTGTGGCGCGACGAAATCAGCAAACCCATTAAGGTATTTCGCTTAAAGACGGTTACTTATGTCTTAAAACCTTCCGCTTTCCTTGCTATCCGATCCCTACACTTGTTAGCCTCTCAAGATGGTCATTTATTTGATTCTAAAGCTTCCGAAGCACTAACTACATCATTCTATGTTGACGATTACTTGCAGTCCTTCCCCACTCTGGAGGAAGCTTCCTTCGTGTCACTAGAACTTCAGGCATTGCTAAAGAAGGGAGGATTCCCACTTCATTAGTGGAATTCCAACTCCCATGAGTTTCTCGCCCAGTTTCCTATTGAAGATGTAGATCCCTCCTCCGTCGAAATTTGTGGAAACTCCGAATCCATAAAAACCCTTGGAGTTCATTGGTGCACTAGCACTGACACTCTCATCTATAACGTTTCGCTTGCAGAAGAGCTCCCTAACACAAAAAGACAAATTTTCTCTGAAATTGCAAAAATTTTTGATCCGCTTCAATTCCTTGCCCCAGTTATCGTTATAGCCAAACTTTTCATGCAAGAGCTATGGTCGCTCAAATGTGAATGGGACGACACTGTTCCCCTTTCTTTTCTTAACAGATGGCTCTCTTTTCGCAGCAATTTGCTTGATCTCTCCCTTATTGAAATTCCCAGGAATTTAATTAACGCTCATCCTAATGCATCTTTTTTCCTTCATGTGCTCGCGGACAGTTCCGAAAAAGCTTACGGTTGCTGTGCATATTTGGTTTATCGCGGTTTATTAAATGGATCTTCAGTTTCCAACCTTGTTTGTGCCAAATCGAAGGTGGCTCCTCTTATAACTATCACTTTGCCTAGGCTTGAATTGTGTGCTGCACTCATGGCCGCAGAACTTTTTAAGAAATTACGGTAGGAAGAATTCTCGCAAATCTATCTCTGGAGCGATTCAATGATCACCCTTTCTTGGATCGCCAAGAACCCCGCTCATTGGCAAACTTTTGTTGCAAACAGGGTTTCCAAAATTCAAACTCTTTCTTCGGGATGTCAATGAAGGCATGTGCCCAGCGCTGACAACCCTGCAGACATCATTTCTCGTGGATGTTGACCCTCTCAATTGGCAGCTTCTCAGTTGTACTGACATGGGCCCTCGTGGTTAATCGGAGACTCTTCTTGTTGGCCTTCTAAACCTCCAGCTACAAACTTCAACTTGCCTGACGCTAAAATATCTAAATCTACTGCTTCGTGTCTTGTTTCCAACGCTTCTCATCCCTTGTTGTCCCGCTATTCTTCCTTTCACAAATTAATTCGAATTGTCTCCTATCCTCTCAGATGGAAATATCTTGTGGTTGACCAACCTCTTCTCCCCAAACCACACCTTACCAATCATGAATTGAATCTCGCTACCATTAAGGTTTTGCAACTAACACAGCAAGAAGCCTTTTCTTCTGAATTATCTTTACTTTCTTCTAAAAGGGATCTTCCCAAATCCAGTCGTCTTCGTGCTTTAGCCCCGTTCCTTGATGACAATAGGTTAATCAGGGTAGGTGGTAGGCTCTCGCAATTTTGCTTTCTGAGGACAAAAAGCATCCTGTTATTTTGCCTTCTAAACATCACGTAAGTTCCTTAATTATGCGTGACTTAAATTATCGCAATCTGCATGTTGGTACACGCACACTGCTTTGCCTCTTAAGGGAAAAGTACTGGATTATAAATGGAATTCATGAAGTTTCCTCTGTAATTCACAAGTGCATTCCTTGCTTCAAAGCGAAACCTAAAGTCAATACTCAATTAATGAGCGATCTGCCCTCCTTTCACTCTTCTCCTATACGTCCATTTGCTCTAACTGGTGTGGACTATATGGGTCCGTTCCAATTTCAACGCAACTCCCCTGAAGCTAAACGCAAATTATTTGGTAAGCTCTATGTTTCTCTCTTTGTTTGCATGGTTACTGGCGCGATCCATTTGGAACTAGTAACGAATGCCTCTACTTCTTACTTTTTATCAGCTGTCTGTCGCTTCGCTGCTAGGCGTGGTGTTCCTTCGGAGATGTTCTCTGATAACGCTTCCACTTTTCAAGGCGCAGCTTCCTTGTGGAAGAAAGCTCTCACATCTTCTCCTGCCATGGAACAGATTTCTATTTTTTCCTACTCAAAGGGTTTCAAATGGCGTTTTATACCTCCCTACGCTCCTCATCACGGTGGTTGGTGGGAATCCTGCGTAAAGCTCACTAAACGTCACTTAAGAAAGGTTTTAGGTAATCGCATTCTGACTTATGAAGAATTTAATTCGCTGTCTGTTCTGATTGAAGGTGTTGTTAATACTCGCCCCTTAACTCCGCTTTCCAATGACCCTGATGACCTGCTTCAACTCACACCTGGTCACTTCCTTATAAGCACTTCTCCTGCTGTCCCTCCTCCCCTTCCCAACTCTTACAGGGATTCTAATTTACCTATTGTTTGGCGTAAACTTGAAGCCCTCCGTAATTCTTTCTGAAAGAGGTGGAATTTGGAATACTTAACTTCCCTACAACGGAGACAGAAGTGGTTTCTTTCCAATCCTGACATCAGAGTAGGGGACTTGGTCCTGGTTAGGGATGTTTCTCCTCCCTTGGTCTGGATTTCTGGTAGAGTGACTGAGTGTTACCCCGGAAGGGATGGGAGAGTTAGGGTAGCCAGGATCTTGACCACTAACGGGCACATCATAAGACCACTGTCTTTAATTGCTCCTTTACCTTTAAACTTTTAATTGCTTGCCTTGTTCTCTGTTGGTGTTTTCCCCTCCCAGCTTGGTGTATTCTTTGGAATACACGGTAAGATAGAGTAAGCTTTTGCTTCTCTTTGCTTTAGTTCATCCCTTCCTTTTTTCTCAAACACCAACAGTGATCTTCTGATTTCTCCTTGTTGGTTATGTCTCTCATGTTACCTGTAAGTCTGTTCTAGATATATATCTTCCATGACCCACCTAGCGTCATCTAGCAGCGAATCTCTGAAGTTCCTCAATTCTTCCCTGTACAAGAGGACTTCCTTATCAATCTAGCCACCAGATCTCGTCGCCATCGCTAGCTATCATCTCCGTGATCAAGAGAACTTCGTCTACTTTTTCACCCTCCAGGCTGCGCTAGTGACTCCTACTATCAACTCTTTGAAGACCATTTCATCAAGAAGACTTTTTTTAAACTATTAAGTTGGCTATTCTTATATGTATTCCTTTTGTCTCCTACCCCCACTCTTTTCCCTTCCCTGGTCCCTCCGTGCTCCGTTGAGCGTGTCTCACTTGTACGTCGGAAGTCGACCCAGTCAGTTTGAGCTTAACTAAAGCTCGCCTCCTCATCTCTAGAGGCAAACTTTTAAATTCTACGCCATGTTAGAATTTTAGTATCAACCGTCAACAGGAACATCGCCTTCGTCATGACGCAAAGCTAAGTACTACTTCTACGTTCTTCAACTTATTTTAATTGATTTTAAATAGCTACATGCTTTTAATGATCATTTTATACGCAGTGTGAGATTTCTATATTTGGGGCAATAATCATCCTTCGCGGGATTTTCTATGTTGGGCTTTTGTCTATCTAAGCCAATCTTAACATGAAGCAGCATTTCTTATGCTTATTAAATGAGAGATTTTCGCACAACGTGGTACACCATTAAATTACCCACTGTCTATAAAATACTTAGCTCGTTCCACCGCTGGACTAACTTTTGCCCTATTCTGCAATCATGATTGTTCTGGAATTTTCCATGCCAAACAATTCATCTACGAGTCAAATCTTCTAGTACTTTCCACTTACATATGGGAATACTTTTTCATACTAAGGAATCTTCCTTATTAACTGCTAATCAATATCTAAATTTTCTTCCTCCGTTGGGATTTTTTCTGTGCATTCAACTATAACCTACAAGTTTCTCAAGCAATAGACTCTCGCATATCGAGTGTAACTAGTCTTTTTCCACCATTGCAATAACTTTCTTTGCCATCAACTTTTTGTGCTACTACAGTGAACTTTTCAACTATATCAACAGACTATAGTGAAAACAGTGTTTGTTCAACTTTTCATCTGCGTCGCGCTCGTCCGTGTACAATAAATACGGCCATGAACACTTTTCCTCAATCCCATTTGATCTTTCCCAAACCCCTTACTAACAAACCAAAATAATAAAATTGTTACTTTAGGTCTTTTTTCAATGAGGTGTCACTCTCAATAAGTGCCCTCCCTCACTTGTTCCACGAACAACGAATTAATTTCTGTAAAACTTCGTGTCTAGTACACGCCTTAAATTATATTGTTTCTCCCTTCTAATGAGGGAATCCAATTCTTACAACTCATAAATGAGTTATCTCTAGGTTTCACGAAGGGGAGGCTTGCCCCATTTTCTCGTGATCCCTACTTAAACATAAGAATTCTAGAAACTTCCTTTCGATTGTTCTCTTCAGGTTTCACAATAAGTGACCTGCTCTATTTGCATAATCTTCTATGTATAAACATTAAGAGTAATTCAGTATCAATATAAGAAGTTATAGAAACTTCTATTTTATTCTTCCTGCTTTTTGTTGTTGTTACTTTCGAAGTTGTTATTATTTCTAAGATACTTATCTAGAAATCCTTAAAGTGCACACTTTGTACTTGATTTATTGTCTAACTTTAATTACGTCAGTTATCTTTGAATTTTTCCTTTATTTATCTTCGCCATTTCAAAATCTTGCGACGATTTTAAAGAATATAAAAGGTTTAAAACCAAAAGAATTATCAATTGCCTGGCGCAAGCTTTAGATGTTTTTGGAGGTCTGCGACCCCAATTGTTTATAGAAATCAAAATTATATATTTGTTACAAAACTACTTCCTTTTGCATTGTTAAATAAATCAAACATTTGTTTTTCGCTTCATCATTTCTCTAACATAACGGTTAGGCAAGATCCTGTCTTCCTTGACTCTCCCTATTCGATGGAAATAAATCTATTGATAGGGTTTTCACCACTTGTTGCATTTGAGCAAGAACTCTTAGTTGGTAACTTAGTATAAAGTCTCTCTTAGCTTTAATAACTAATTCTAACTGGCCAGTAAGGCAAGCATAGCTCGCTACGCCAGCTTCCTGCTTGTGGAGATTCTCTCCAACACTTATGGTTGGTTTTTCAAAATATAAGTGTTTCTCATTGTCTAAACTTTTAGTCGGCGCCTTGCTAGGTAAAAGCTTAGCCATTTCTAAATGCAACTATGGTGCACTTGCCAAAATTATTCCCAAAGGTATAATTGCTTTATCCCTATCCTTCTTGGAAGCATTTGGTCGCTCTTTAGAAATTCTATAATTTCAAAAACTAAAATATCAAAGCCGATTCAAATTATTGGCATTCTTCAAATTACCTGTTTAGAAACAAACTCCTTTGAACAGATACACAATAAATCCGTTACTCTTTGTCTTGCCAGACCACCACCCTTCCCCATAGTAGGCATATGTATGCTTGAGAGGGAGTACGCTAAAGTAACTTTCTTGCAAACCGCCCGAGTTCCAGCTGCGTTTCCCGTTAGCTTTGCCCAGGTCCCTACCCACTTTAGGTATCGGAGAGCGGATTTGCAGTGGCAGCTGCCTTTAAGTATATTTAAAGTTAAACTTATAACTTCTGTAGGACTCTCGTCCTATTTCTCCATCCTTTTTCTCCAGTCCGAAACCCACTTCCTTTCCTTTATCATCTTCCCTTGGGGGTTAGGTTATTCCCAAGCTAATAATCTACCCAAGAGCGAATTGAGCCCGTTCTCTCCTATGTTAGATCTTAATTCTTTACTCTCTTTAGCGCTGAAAACGACCGTTCTGCTGAGCAGTTTGACGCTGGTGTACACAACAGCATTCGGAGCGCAATTTCTACGTTTGGTTAAATGTCCAAAAAGCCTTTTTCCGATAAGTATTTGTATAGCTTCAGTGACGATAACTCCATAAGTACATCATTCGACGACAATTTAATGAGCTTGCAGGTGCAGACACTCGTTTTCCAAAGTCCTATCCAAGTCCCCCGGATAAAAAAAAATTGTAAGGTTTCTGGCTCCTTCATGGTTGTCTTTAGATTCCAAACGATGTAGTTTCGTGTCATATGCAAAGCTATTTTCACCGGATGTCTCACTAACTTTCGACTCATAATGATCAAAGGTACTGGGTTTCCTTAAGTGTTCTAGGTATGTTACCAAAGACTGATACAGTTCAACGATCGTACCCAGGTCGATGTTAACAGATTGGAAAGATTTGCTTACTTTTCTGATCCTTTCCAAGATGTTATTCCAGAGAAGCGACGCACGGAGCCTATCGAATGGACTGCATGCGCGTGGCCTGGCAATGCTAAGCGTGGATACTGCAGGCGAGAGAGGCTGGCTGGGCCCCTAGGCCGGGGCCCCTAGGCTGGCTGGGCCCCTAGACCGGGGCCTTGTAGGCCTAGGCAGAAATCCGGCACTGAACAGGCTGTCAATTAATGTGTCACTGTACAATGTTCTTTCATTAATAAAGAAAAAACGAATGATTTTGGGACATATGTGTATATGAACTTTTTCTTTCTTGTTTTGGTGAAGAACCAATCCCCAAAGTTTGTAAAAGTATTTCTGAAACACCCTGTATAGCTCCCCGGCAACACTGGAAAAAAACTTGAGTAAGTAATAATGTTTCTGTGCGTATGCATTTTATAGGTTGGTTTAAAAGGCAATCTAGAAGAGCTAACTTAAAAGTTAACTTTAACTTCACTATCATTATACTGCTTTAGAGATTGACTGTTTTGGAATGATGACCAAGATGTCCTTAACTTGAGAAGGACTGCCTTACAACTTAATGTAAAATGTAAGGCGTTAATTTAGTTTGGGTCATTTGCGATACGTGTTAAGTACATGGATGTGAGTGGTGACTTTCTGGTGTTAAATGATGTAAGTTGGCAACACCGAATGTGGCGGCCATGTTGGTTTTTTAGTAACTTATTTAAGGTGGTTTTGACTATAAACTGTTCTGTTATTCTCTTTCTGTAATGAAAACGTATTGTTTTGCATGGTTATCATTGTTAATAAATTTAATATATCTAAGCACTAAACTCCCTTAACCTACAACTGCCGAAATCCCTTTTAACTCTCAACTTTGTTCAACTCAAGGCTTCTCTTCAAGTTCTTACCGATACAGGAGGTCCTAGCATTGACCGATCCCTTCCAAGGACAGTTAGGCTATAAATAATTTAAGACGTTTTAATTTTTAATATCGTATGGCCTCGAGTGCCGGGTGCAAGCTTTGTTATTTGACGCCCAGAGGACACCTTGCGTGTCAAATTTTGTCGTTCCTTTGAACGCTGCGAAAGTCAAGGAGGTTAGATATCTAAGTTCCTTGACACTATAGCGCTTTCTAGTAGAGAAAGGAGGAACTTTTGTGTTGGCGGAAAATCCCGAGATTAATTTTGCCATTATGAACACGGCCTACTGAATTCAAATGGGTTCTTTAACATGCCAACAACGTATGACATGCGTACCATGATTTTTGTCGCCTTTCAAAAATTACTTACCATGGCCAGAAGCGAACCTGCAAGCTTGGGTTTGGCATTCCGACACGATAACCACTCACCCACCGTGGCAAGCGTTTAAGACGTTGTGACTCATTAATTTAGCGGACCGAAGGGGTTCCTGATAAACCTCGTTACACTAGTTGGCTGCGTGGCTCTAGCTTGCTGATCCCAAAGTTGCAGGATAGAATCCTGGCGCAGCCAGTTGAGCAAATGCACGTTAAAGATCCCATTCGGGGCAAAATTCCGGCACCCCGGCCCGTCGTCTCTAAAAACCGCATTTGTTAAAAGGGATGTAAAACCAATAACATTATTATTGTTTGTGCAATCATTGATCTTTAACCCAGGCTAATCATGTTTTATCTGTAGAGCGCTTCATGGAATGGCTGTGAGATGATTGCTCAGGCTGTGTCCCAATACTCAAGTTGTCTGCTATTGACTAGCTGCTAGCTACTATGTGCTATGCACTACGGAGATTTGAGACATGTCTGCTTGATCACAGCCTCCGTCATAGACTTGTGTTATGAAACGCACTGGACCTTCATGCTGGTACCAAACCAACAATCAAGATGGCGGTGATCTGCTGCTCCTTGTAAGCTCTTTGCACGTTCATCAGCTGTTTTAAATAAACAAAACATGAACGACGATCATGGATGCACCAAGAAGATCACTTTTTAGCCGAGCCCTAATTATGGTTTGTGTTTGACTTAAGTCAAAGACAACCTACAATTTACATAACCTACAATTCCGATAAGCTACAATTTCTATAACTTCCTTGACGTAGTCGACAATCTAGCATGAACTTTCGTTCACTAGCTACTACAGACTTGATTGCTATGTGCTAAGCAGTATTGGATCACGACTTCTGACGTCACATCCGGTAAAGTAGTCGACTATCTAGTTCACTACGGCTGAAATTGTACTATTGGGTCACAGCCTCATTAAAAGGGGCAAGGCGAGGGTGGTAACGAGAGCCGATGATAATTGTTGTTTTAAGGGGCCTAGCATGTAGGATATCGGCCCCTGATGGTTTGTGTGATCGTGAAAATGAAACTACAACTAACATTAACTACAAAACTTACGGGCTAGAAGAAGATAAGAACAAAAGAAAGGATTAAGAGAAATTAAAGACAGGAGGAAAGGAGATGCCCTCAACCCTCGAAAAATAAGGACTGAGTGATCTGGAAGGAAGGAGAGCCAAGAACGGTAGATAGGAAAGGGAAAGAGGAGAGAGTCCACCCCAGAGGCAATAGAAAAAGGGGGAAAACCGGACCCAGCTCAGGCATCCCACGGGATTGCCACCAGGGTGTAGCACTATCCAGGGTGCACCGTAAGTGGTGGGGCTGCACACTCCCTGCCTCCTCGAGGTCCTTGAGCAGAAGGCAGGAGATACAATGAAAAAACAAGAGGTCTGACCCATCGAAGAATGAGGGATCAGGAAAGACGAGACAAGGGCCAACTAAGGCAGGAAAGTGAAAGACTCTCCAGGCCTCGGTTACCCTAATACCGTCGGGGTCCGAAGAGAACAAGAGTTGACCAAGGAAGGTCGAGAGGAAAGATAACAGAGAGGAGCCCAGCACAAGTAAGTGGAAGCATTGCCAGACTCAGCTGGGGTCCCGTGGTCATTAACCCACGTCACACTAGATGTGAGTCCCTGGGGGGAATAAGAGCCGAAACCTCTCCTATGTTGTAAATACAAAATTAATACAGAATCGTTATTCCCGTTTCCTCGGGCCCCCGGATGAGCTTAGTTTGTAGGTGACGATGCACTTCCTGACGTCAATCTCAATGAAGATGAATTAAGACAAGGCCTTTGAGGAAGTAGCTAGCCGGCATTTTGCTGGAGTCACTTCCACGGTCTCAAAAACGGCCGACGGTCGGGTTAGAATCCACTCGTGTTTCGAATCCGGAGATAGCGTGGCCTCATAAGCGTTAAAACCTCGGGCGGTTAAAGCTTTCTTCAGCGTATCTCAATTATTATGGGTTGTCGGAGTCGTCCTGGATGTCCTACCTGACACTACGTGATGTCTCAGGTTTGAAGTCCACCTTGATGTTATCGGGATTCGAGCCCAGGCACTCCGGATGAAATACAAGCAGCTACGCCAGAGCAACCCATCCACACACTCACAAATTCTAAAGTAACTAAGAAAGGGGATTTGTCGCTGCCGTCTCGCAAGGACGTGCTGAAAGTCACCCAAACACGGGCATATGTTTTCGCATCATCTCAGCGAGAGTTCGTTTTACCGAAATGATACTTGACTTAAAATTTTTATATCTTCACAAATAGTCATGTTAAATGAAACACAATTGGACAACGTTCTAGAATTCAAATACTTAGGCAGCATCATAGCAAAGGACAACCTAGCCAAATATGAGATAAACAATAGAATTACCCAGGCAACACAATTCAACCACCAGGTCAGACATCTGTTATGGGATGAACATATACCCATGAAAATCAAGAAGACATTATATAAGTCCTATTATACACCAATTCTTACACAGTCTCGAAACTATAACACTGACCAATTGGGATCATTCTAAACTCCAGGCAACTGAAATGAAGTTCCTACGCACTATGGTTCAAAAAACGAAGATAGACAAGATCAGAAATGAGAAGATTAGGGAAGAAGTAGGTATAAGAGATTCTCTTTTACATAAGATCCAGGAATCAAGACTAAAGTGGTTTGGTCATATGAAGAAAACACCAGTCAACATAACTGCACGGAAGGAATTTGAAAGAGAAGTGGAAGGAAGTCGACCAGTGGGCAGACCACGAAAGAAGTGGATAGATCTGGTTAAGAGTGACGTTCTGCAGAAAGGTCATGATTGGGAGAATATGGTGCAGGAAGAATGGCTTGGGGACAGAACGAAATGGAGGGGGCTCATATAGCACACCTGGGCAACTGGAGATGGTTTCGGATTATGATGATGACATTTAATAAATAAACCCAATCTTTTAGAAGAAAAATAAGCGAAGAACGGTCTTTTAACCCCGTCACTCTATCGTTTGAGGGGCTAAGGTATCGTGGTCATTTATCACCATGTACTTGAGCGACTTCGGTGGCGTAGTTGGTAGCATGCTGAACTGATGTGCCCAAGATAGCGGGATCAAACCCGGCCGAAGTCGTCGGATTTTTTAAGAGCGTTAAAAATCCTTCAGTATGCCTTCCTTCGGAGGGGAAGTAAAGCCGGCGGTCCCATGTCATAGATTTATGGCATGTAAAAGATCCTTCCACAGACTAAATTCTTAGGTTAGTTTTCGTCGGAACGGTCTGTCAAAGTTCCAACGTTCACCACTAGGTATCATTGATATCTGGTAGCGAAAATTGGAACTACTTAAAATTGAACGGAACTTGTAGCTCACCCCATGGGTGTCCACTTGAAGCAGCTACAGCCTCTGGCGAGCCGAACATGACTTCGGACACTCCCGGCACTAAAAGCCATACGCTAAAAAATAATCCCCCTGTACTTGTGTGTGTTGGTAGATGTCTGAAACCCAGTGTAATTGTGGTGCATGCATTTGAAATCCAGGTGAGGATTGGGAAGGAGGCGGCCGTGGCCTTAAGTTAGGATTGAAGTTATAGAAGCCATTTTCTGTGTTGACTAGTTGTAGTCTATTAAAGAAAGGTTTCTAGTGGTCAACACAAATTAGGCGGGAAAATAAGTATTTACATGACCTAACATGAAAGAAATAAAATATTAATACCAAATAACACCCCCCTTCAGGGGCTCACATCTAGTGGGACGTGGGTTGGCGACCACGGGACCCCAGCTGAATCAGGCTTGGTTCCACTTACTTGTGCCGGGCTCCTCTCCGTCTTCTTTCCTGTCGACCTCTCTTGGTCAACTCTTGTTCTCTTCCGACCCCAACGATATTAGGGTATCCGAGGCCTAGGGAGTCTTTCACTTACCCGCCTTAATTGGCCCTTGTCTCATCTTTCCTGATCCCTCATTCTTCAAGGGGTCAGCCTTCTATTAATTTTCATGTTATCTCCTGCCTTCTGCTCAAGGCCCTCAAGGAGGCAGGGTTGTATGTAGCCCCACCACTTCTGGTGCACCCTGGATAGTGCTACACCCTCAAAGGCTCACGGCTGGTGAGTTCGTGAGTTGGCGATCACGGGGGATTCATGAGCTGGGTCCGTTTTGTACCCTTTTTCCTCTGACCTTGGGGCGGGCTCTCTCCTCTTTCCCTTTCCTGTCTGTCATTCATGGCTCTCCTTCTAAGTCCCTCAACCCTCATTCTTCAAGGATTGAGGGCATTTCTTTATTTCCTGTCCTTGATTGGCTTCTCCTTTAAGAATGGCTGCTGTCAGCACCAAGATTCAAACCTCCGATCTCCAGACTTGCTGCAGTTGTTGTTCTTTAAGGGCTTTACGACATCGTGGCCATGTAGTCCCATGTACTTAGGTGTGTGTAACTGTACTAATGTGTGTACAGTAGGCTACTTGTAATTTAGGTAGGATTGGGATGAAAGTTAGGTACCGTACCATCCCGGCATTTTCCTGCAGTTAAAGCGGGTAAACCACTTCCAGGAAGTCATCTTTTCATTTTGTTTGCCTCACGAGGCTGAATGTACCCCGTTCTAGCCCTCAGACCAGAATTAAATTTCTTGGCAGAGCCGGGAATCGCCTCCACTCGCGGTGACAGCCAAGTATGCTAGGCACTACGCAACAAGGCCGACAGAGATAAGCTAATGAGTTATCATATCTCGTTGTTTTTCATTCTCACCGATCTGCTTCCACTTACTTGTGCCGGGCTCCTCTCTGTCTTCTTTCCTGTCGACCTCACTTGGTCAACTCTTGTTCTCTTCTGACCCCGACG
Organism: Meconema thalassinum; assembly: GCA_946902985.2. Lineage (NCBI taxonomy): Eukaryota > Metazoa > Arthropoda > Insecta > Orthoptera > Tettigoniidae > Meconema > Meconema thalassinum. The sequence goes on along the minus strand of OX336395.1, from coordinate 227,356,724 downwards.
GTATTAGGGTATCCGAGGCCTAGGGAGTCTCTTCCTTTCCCGCCTTAATTGGCCCTTGTCTCAACTTTTGTGATACCCTCCTTCTGCGAGGGGTCAGCCTTCTTTTTCTCTTCCTTTTACCTCCTGCCTTGTGCTCTAGGCCCTTAAGGAGGCAGGGTGTATGTAGCCCCACCTCTTCTGGTGCACCCTAGATAATGCTACACCCTCAGGGGCTCACGGCTGGTGAATTCGGGAGTTGGCGACCCCGAGGGATTCCTGAGCTGGGTCCGTCTTCCCCTTTTGTCCCTTACCTTTGGGGCGGACCCTCTCCTCTTTCACTTTCCTATATGCCTTTCATGGCTCTCCTTCCTTCCAAGTCCCTCAATCCGCCTTCTCCGAGGGTTGAGGGCATTTCTTTTCCTTCTGTCCTTTTCTTTGCCTTATTCTCCTTTAGTTTTCCATTTCTTCTTCTAGTATGTAGGTTAGTAGTTAGTTTTAGTTTTAAGTTAGCTTTTCATTTTCATCTTCACGATCACCCAAACCATCAGGGGCCGATAACCTAGATGTTAGGCCCCTTAAAACAACAATTATCATCATCATCATCATTCTCACCGATAGCCTATTTTTGGACTGCCCAGCCTATGGCCCGCGAGACTACACTCTCCGGGCTGCCGCTCCGCGCCTGCGCCGTGTCGCCAAAACTTTGAAACAACTAAAGACAACTGGACAAAGAAGTGCGCGTGCACCCCTACCCCAAGCAGTTCCAGTCGTCGCACTAAATTAAATTATGAACAATGAAAATCCACAGCCTGCTTCCAGTCTCCGACCGGGTGAATGAATAAAGCCCCCATCTAGCGGCGAGGATATGAAGTGTGCCGGCTGCCGAAGCCTGTCGCACTCCTCTGGGGCAATGATTAAATGAATGACAGATGGAATGAAATGATTATGGAGAGTGTTGCTGGAATGCAATTGTGACAGGGAAAACCGGAGTACCCGGAAAAAAAACCTGTCTGCCTCCGTTGTCTCCAGCACAGATCTCACATGGAGTGACCGGGATTTGAACCACGGACCCAGCGGTAAGAGGCCGGCTGCATAATTTTTTTTTCAGCCCGAGCCTAGCCACAGTATATATTTCCGAGCTTCTTATTGGCTGTTATGTCAAGCCATTCTCCTGGTTCCGAAACGAGACGGTAGATAGCAGGGGTCACATCCGATCAAACATGGAGGAACGTTATCGAGTGAGATGTGGATAATATTCGATGTTGAATTGCATTATTAGCGTGAAACAGGCATGAAACTTGCTTTAGTTAAAGTTTAAAACAACTCACGCAGCAAATGAATGCGTTCCAATCAACATTTAAGGTCTAAGTGAAATCATTTGACATTTAATCACATGATAAAGGACAGCATACTCGAGGGCAGATGTGCACAAGTGGTAGCGAGCGAGCTTGGTAACGTTGAGGTCCCGGGTTCAAGTCTGCCCTAGGGCACGGATTTTTACTTCTTTTGAATTATTTCATAATATCCTCCCTACCTTTTACAGCATGTTTTATGCCTTGTTTCATTGAAATTATCTGTATGGGTGATTGAAATAATAAACATTGTTGGGAGGAATTCTTCCCTATTCTCACTTGAATTTATATTCCCCCGCTTACTGTTCAACGCGGCTAGCGTTCTTTGCTGTCTCCCCAGAGGTACGGGTTCGATTCCCAGTTCTGCAGGGAAATTTCAATTCTGGTGTGAGGACTGCAGCGGGGTACACTCGGCCTCATGAGCCAAAACTGAGTAGAGGTGTGTCCGATTCCCCAGCTATTTTGGAAGTGATTTTCCATAGTTTTCCACTTCTACTTCAGACAAATGCCGAAATTGTTCATAACAAAAGCACGACCGCCTCCTTGCGAATCCTCACCTGAATATCAAATACTCACCATACTACAGACACCACAATAACACAGGTTATCAGAGAAATTTATTTATTTATTTACAAGTAGGAGGGCTCAATGACCACCATGTCCAAGTTGCTCAAATGAACAAGAGCAACATCAGCGTCAATTCCTGCAGTGGTCAAGCTGCTGGCCTCACCAAGGTGGACCAGCCTTTAATGAGTCACAATGGCAAATCGTTGTTTGGTGAATAAATGTGGAAGCACAATGCCACTGTATCCTTTATCTTGTTTGAACACAAGGATCTAGATTTCTGAGTGAAAACAGCACTGGCATTCGAAATAGTCAGAACTGTGTGTCATATCTTACAATTACATTTGACAAGTTTCACAATATTTAACTACTGTATTTACAATATTGATGTACCATTGTCCATTGGACTTATGAGATATAATAAAACTAAACACTTTTGTACTTGTTCGGAACTTATTGTTATTGTTTACAATACTTTACCCTTTGACATGCGACGTATCGTTTGAACTCACTGAATCACTTATTCATTTTAAATGCAAAATATTTAATTCTTACCTTAGTATCTATGTACTAATTCGTGTCTAAGATAGACACGTATTAATGAATGTTTTTTTTCCAAAGTGATTCATGTGATTTTTTACAGTGGCATTGTGCTTCCACATTTATTCACCAAACAACGATTTGCCATTGTGACTCATTAAAGGCTGGTCCACCTTGGTGAGGCCAGCAGCTTGACCACTGCAGGAATTGACGCTGATGTTGCTCTTGTTCATTTGAGCAACTTGGACATGGTGGTCATTGAGCCCTCCTACTTGTAAATAAATAAATAAATAAATAAATTTCTCTGATAACCTGTATTATTGTGGTGTCTGTAGTATGGTGAGTATTTGATATTCAGGTGAGGATTCGCAAGGAGGCGGTCGTGCTTTTGTTATGAACAATTTCGGCATTTGTCTGAAGTAGAAGTGGAAAACTATGGAAAATCACTTCCAAAATAGCTGGGGAATCGGACACACCTCTACTCAGTTTTGGCTCATGAGGCCGAGTGTACCCCGCTGCAGTCCTCACACCAGAATTGAAATTTCCCTGCAGAACTGGGAATCGAACCCGTACCTCTGGGGAGACAGCAAAGAACGCTAGCCGCGTTGAACAGTAAGCGGGGGAATATAAATTCAAGTGAGAATAGGGAAGAATTCCTCCCAACAATGTTTATTATTTCAATCACCCATACAGATAATTTCAATGAAACAAGGCATAAAACATGCTGTAAAAGGTAAGGAGGATATTATGAAATAATTCAAAAGAAGTAAAAATCTGTGCCCTAGGGCAGACTTGAACCCGGGACCACAAAGTTACCAGGCTCGCTCGCTACCACTTGTGCACACCTGCCCTCGAGTATGCTGTCCTTTATCATGTGATTAAATGTCAAATGATTTCACTTAGACCTTAAATGTTGATTGGAACGCATTCATTTGCTGCGTGAGTTGTTTTAAACTTTAACTAAAGCAAGTTTCATGCCTGTTTCACGCTAATAATGCAATTCAACATCGAATATTATCCACATCTCACTCGATAAAGTTCCTCCATGTTTGATCGGATGTGACCCCTGCTATCTACCGTCTCGTTTCGGAACCAGGAGAATGGCTTGACATAACAGCCAATAAGAAGCTCGGAAATATATACTGTGGCTAGGCTCGGGCTGAAAAAAAAATTATGCAGGCCGGCTTGCTGCCGCCTAAGCCACGGAGGCTCAACTAAATTAAATTATCATGAACTTTATTTTATTGATGGTGCAAATACCAAGCTCTCTTTGCCTGAGGCCTGTAGTGTGTTTACTGCGGAGCTCGTTGCCATCTATGAAGCTCTGCAGTTTGCACTACAGGATGCTCGAATCCACTTTCTCGTGTGTACCGACTCTTTGAGTTCGTTGCAGTCAATTGCTACATGTTTCCCGCAACACCCCCTAGTGCAGCGAATCCACGACCTACTAGCCGGGCTGTGCCACGCTGACACTCGAATCACCATTCTGTGGCTTCCAAGCCACATGGGAATTGCGGGAAATGAGTTAGCTGACCAAGTTGCAAAAGAGGCGGTATCACTACCACTTCGACCAATGGAGGTACCCGCTAGAGATATTCGCTCTCAGTTACGCCTACAAGTTCTGGCTTTTTGGGAGAGTCAGTGGCTAGCTGACCCACTGCCCAGTAAACTGAGAGCGATCAAGGGAACTACTCGCGTGTGGCGGAGCTCCTTCCGGGCCCGGAGAGAGTCCGTCATTTTGTGTAGGCTAAGGATAGGTCATACAAGATCCACCCACTCGTACCTAATGAGAAGGGAAGACCCCCCACTTTGTACCTGTGGAGCCGTATTCACCGTGGCCCACATTTTCACCGAGTGTGTGGATCTTGCTGACTTACGAAGAAACCTTGGTTTGCAGACGACACTCAAACTTATATTAGCCGATGACGCGGTGGCTGCTGATCGCGTTATCCGCTTTATAAGTGAGAGTGGGTTAGGGCCAGCAATCTAAATTTTCCAGTGAACTTTGACTCAACGACTTGTTCGTTTTTGAATGATAATGTTTTGTTTTTTTTCCGTAATTTTTTTTTATTTAATTGTTTGTTTTTGTTTTATTAATTTTTGGTCTTTTTAAATTTAGATGTCCACCTCAAAATTTTAAATTCAATTCAAAATTTGTATTCTTTAATCTGTGTTAAGAGGGGCAGATGACCTCGTAGTTCCGCCCCTTAAAACAACAAAAACTAACTAACTAACTAATTGTGTCAAATGAGCATAAATACTGTACTCATTCCTTGTCATTCATGCTGTATAGGGGCAGATTACCTCGTAGTTCCGCCCCTTAGAACAACAATAACAATTCATGCTGTATGAGTGTATTGAATATCATCGTACTTATATTTTAAAGGGATTTATTAAAAGTATGTAGGCCGGCCCCGCGGTGTTGGGGTAGCGCGCCTGCCTCTCACCCTGAGGCCCCGGGTTCGATTCCCGGCTCCGTCAGGAATTTTAGAAATTGATGTGAGGGCTGGCTCAGGGTGCACTCAGTTTTGTGAGGACAATTGAGTAGCTGTCGGACAGTGAGGCAGCGCCCCGATCACGAAAACCAAGATTAACGGCCGAGGGGACCCGTTGCTCTGATCTCGCGACACCCCAATATCTGCAGGCCAAATGGCTGGGCAGTGGTCGCTTGGTAAGCCTAAGCCCTTCACGGGCTGTAGTGCCAGGTGTTTATTATTAATTTATTATTATATATTAAAAATATGTAAATTTATTTTTAGTGTTTTTTATACACTACAAATAAATATAGAAAACTGCAACAATATTAAGAAAACTAAGGTCTGACAGCGACAAATCTCACCATATTGCACCTATATTATTACCGACAGCAGTGGCTACGCTGGCTAAAGCGCAGCGTTAGGTCATGGGGCCAAGCTCTCTGCTGACTCGGTAGACGCGTGGGTTCGAGCCCTACCGTCGGCCGTCCTTGAAATGGTTTCCCATTTTCAACACCAGGCAAATGCTGGGACGGTACCTTCTGATAGGCCACGGCCGCTTCCTTCCACATCCTTGCCCAAATTCATTCATCTTCATCAAGTCCATCTCTCATCCCGACGGGCAGGTCGCCCACGGGCGTCGACTGGAAAGACCTGCACTCGGCCTCTAAGGAGGCCACACGACAAAAAAAAACTATATTATTTTAAAAAAATCCATAACCCCCAAATCCGCCGGAGTGTTATTGGCCCATAGGGTCCCCCCAACTATTTACAATGTGGCCCTTAGTTAAAAAAGGTTGGTCACCCCTGGCCTATTTCATCTTCATCATCCGTAACCCCAGCTAGCCATCGCTGTCGATCCAGGTAGATTTCTTCATCCTTTCATAATTGTCTATCTTTCATCCAATCAACATTTTTTGGAGACTGTTTCCTGGGAACGATCGAACGCCTTTATCTCTATCTAAGATGTATTTTATCGCGAGATTCACGTACAGTATGCTAAATCCTCTTTATTGATTTCCGTTTAAGGTAGATTTCATGAGTTAGTTATTTATTGTTGTTTTAGGGGGCGGAATTACGAGGTCATCTGCCCCTCTTAACACAGGTTAAAGTATACAAATTTGGAATGGAATTTAAAATTTAGAGGTGGACACCTACATTTGCAAAAACCGAAAATTAATAAAACAAAAAATTAAATAAAACTAATAATTAAAATATTTTAAAAATACGGAAAAACATAAATTCAGCATTTAAAAACGAACAAGTTGTTCAGTCAATGTACACTGGAAAATTTAGATTGCTGGCCCTAACCCACTCTCACTTATAAAGCGGATAAGGAGATCATCAGCCACCGCGTCATCGACTAATATAAGTTTGAGTGTCATCTGCAAACCAAGGTTTCTTCGTAAGTCAGCAAGATCCTCACACTCGGTTAAAATGTGGGCCACGGTGAAAACGGATCCACAGGTATAAAATGGAGAGATCTTCCCTTCTCATTAGGTACGAGTGGATGGATCTTGTATGACCTATGAATTATCTTTAGCCTATACAAAACGACGAACTCCCTCCGTGACCGGAAAGAGCTCCGCCACTCGCGAGTAGTTCCCTTGATCGCTCATTTAAACTGCGGAGTACCCCATCCTCCATTTTCGTAACTTTTAACAAGATAGCTTATTGAAAATATATCATTTATGATTAAAATACTTTTCTGGGAGTCCTAGCGAGTTCATTTGTTTGAATTCCCACTGCCTACACCGGAAATATAATTTCTTTTTACGTAAAGCAAGCATGTTTGGTCGTGTTCATTTGAACATCGTCCACCATTTAACATCGACATCGGACAGTACGTCATACCCACGTGATACGTTGCCAACATGAATAATGAAATAAAAGGCAAAACCATTGGCCTGGATAAAGATTATTGATGCGTGACTTCCCCCACTGTGCGTGACAAAACCCAGGGGTGTTATCTGTTAGCTAGCGCGGCTCGCAGGGCCACGCTACCCAACCACCATTGGTCTGGACGAAAATATTGGTCAAGGCAAAACCATTAGTCTGCCGGATGCGATATAGTACCGAATGCGTGGGGTTGGCATTATTGACTCCTTGGCAAAGATGGCTGTCAGAGCTGCAATTTCAATTATATAAGACGTGCTCCTATTAGGGCGGGTTGGTGGGTCTATGACTGCGGAGGAGTGAACATCTAATAGGCTACTAAACCTTCTTCAGATATTCTCTCGACTATTAATTCAGGTAATTTCAGTTCATAAAAATGTTTCTACAAAGGATGGGGTACTCTGCAGCGCTGAATATTTCATGAGAAATCAACCTAATGCAATGGGAAGCATGTTGCGATTTCCGGAAAATGTCGACATATCTTCGCGTTTGACTTCCCTCAGTCCCCGAAACCACCGTCAGTTCAAACGTTTATATATACCTATATTTATATCACTTTCTTGTGTATACCATAACAACCGTCATTTTGGACCAATCACTTTCAAACTTACACATAAAATATAACCACTTACAGTCTCGGCCGAGTTCCGTAATGAACAAAATTGGATCAAGGGGTTGGAAATTGGGGGGGGGGCTTTTTATTTTTCGAAAAAGTGAAAGTCTACAGTAAAGATGGCGGCTGGCATAGGAAGCCTGTAGGAGTGCTCCGCTTTATCCCGCGCAAACCGCAGTTTTTAACCGCAATTTCCGGCCCGAAAGTGAGTGACCAAGTAACATAGTGTGTGAAGTACGTGCCTGAACATTTTCTACATCATTATGTCAATACAAAAGGTGAACAAACGTGTAAATGTGGTTGAGGCAACGATGGCAGACTTTGAAGCACGCCTTCAGTTGTTGAACAGTGCTGCCAACCCGGGTCAATACTCCCTAGAGTCGCATACTCGTGATTTTCGCGAGTTCCGAAGCACTGTCACCTCCGAACTCGCTGTGCTTAAAGAAGAACTGAGCAAGCTGGAGAGGAGACTTGACCACCACGAGGAGCTGCTGGACGAAGGAGAGCAATACAGCCGGAGAAACTGCCTTCTCATCCACGGGATCGTCGAGGACCCTGAGGAAGATGTGTACGAGAAGGTGAGGGACACAATCAAGACGAAGTTGAACGTGGACCTCCCTATGGAGAGCCTGGATAGATGTCACAGGATTGGGCGGCCGCAGCGAACAGCAGCTGAAGTGGTAGCCACTGGGAAACGCCCTATTATTGTAAAATTCCTCCGCTACCACGAGCGAGATCGCATCTGGAAGTCCAAGCGCCTCCTAAAGGGAACCAAGATTCTTATTACTGAATCCCTCACAAAAACCCGGAAAACTATCCTAAATGCAGCGAGAGACCACTTCGGACCCACCCGAGTCTGGACCCAGGACGGCCGCGTTTTAATACACCTCCCTGATGGAACTAAGAAGACCGTCACCACATTTAGGGAGCTGGAAAACGTTGAGCTAATGCGGGATATTAGAGTGAAGTGAAATGAACATGTGCGTAATGTTTATATTAGACAAGTTTAGTAATAAGTGTGTGTGTGTGTGTGCGTTGGTTGCGGTCGGCAGTGTGCAGCGGGAGGTCCAGGTAGGTTTCTTCTATTTTAAGATATATCTCCCGTTACCCAGCTGAGCTATTGTATGAATGAGCTAACTGACCTTGGCCAGCCTAGCCCACACCAACCCCCTCCCTCCCCTTACACCACTGGCTTTCTTCTAAAACAGGCACTTTCCTCATCCAAACATTCATTACAATGTTGCCATATTAATGCTCTGTCGCTGGTTGCGCATCACGACGAAATACAGGCAATAATAAACGAAAACAATATCCACATCCTCTGCATAAGTGAAAGTTGGTTAAAACCTGACATCCCGTCTAGCATGGTGGAACTAAATCGGTACTCGCTGGCACGTCATGACAGAAATGATGGGAGGCGAGCAGGCGGGGTTGCCATGTACTGTAGAAGCGACTTAAAAAGACGGGTAATATGTGTATCAACACTTAGCACACAACCAGGACCGGAATTCATGTTTGTTGAAGTAATTGTTGGCCAACAAAAGACTCTGGTAGCTGTTGTATATAAGCCGCCAAGAATAACAAACATGAGTGAATTTGAAAACCGCTTGCTCGACTTACTTCCAAGCTACGAACACGTAATAGCCGTGGGTGACTACAATACCAATTTACTGACACAGACGTATGAGACCAAACAATTAAAAAACCTGTTCGCTTCCTGCGACATGACTATTCTTCCCCTAGAACCTACAAACCACATTTACTCTGTTAAATACGAATCACATACATTGATTGACCATCTTGTGACAAGCAATCTCGACAGAGTTGAAACTTTCGGACAAATACCCGTACCATCTATCTCCACCCATGACCTAATTTACCTATCGTACTCCCTACGTGTGCCTAAGTACACACCTAAATATATTATCACTAGAAACATGAAAAATATTAATATGGATGACTTAAAACATGACGCATACAACCTTCCCTGGAATGACATATTACTCTTAGACAGGGGCGGATTTAGGGGGGGGGCGGGGGGGGCGACCGCCCCCCCCCCCCTGACTTCAGATAAGGCGGAGAAAAGGGGAGAAAGAGGAGAGAAAAGAAAGAAAGAAAAAAAAGGAAAAAAAGAGAAAAAGGAAGGGAAAGAAAAGAGAAAAGAAAATAGCCTATCCGTGGCGAGTCGAGCCTGCGCCTGTACTGACAAGTCTGCGCTGGAACCAAGCCGAGCCGAGCCGAGCTTTCGAAGTGTCCAAGCGTTTGGTGGTCAGTCTCAGTCAACAGTCAGTGCGCGGTGCGCGTTCTTACGATAGAGTTGGCAAGTGCGTTCGCTGATATTTTTGTGCGGATTCTCGAAGGCATTAGAACCATTATGGTAAGTGAGGTAGTCGTGGTGTGCTGTGTTGTGATTTTTTGTAGACGGAAATACCCAAACCCCCCTTTATCGTCCCTCCCACCTGAAGGAGTAAACCAAAGCTCTAAACATAGAATCGTTCAAACTCACTATGTTGCAAAATGTATTTTACATTTTAACCCGTGCAGAATCGGCAACCATAAATGTACAGAACGTGCGTTATTCACGCCTTATTGAATAGAATTTATGTATAAAATTTAAATTATTAAGTGACTAAGTATGTATAAGTGTGAGCATTCGCGCGTTTTTTTTATATATTTTATTCGCTCGTAGGTTTTGTGTGTCCTGTGCGCTGAAAGGACGGAAAATATAGTGCTTTCCGTTTATTACACATGAAACACATGAAATGAGGTAATTTCAGAACACCTCCAGACGCACAGTCAGGAGAAGAAGAAGTGTTAGCTACTAATATGCTGCTAAAAGCGCCCTCTATGTATGGACTACTTTTGTAAGCTCCTTGGAGAGCAGCATCCAGTGGGCCGTGGTTTTAGATAGGCCATAGCGCTGCGCTGTCGGCAGTCAATTATTGTAATAAAGCAACCATAGCATTGAGAAGATACAAGACCATACAAGGTAATAAACAACAAATAAAAGTCATATTCATTAAAGAGGGCAACAAATTCATTACACCACTAAAAGCAACCCCAATTCATTATCATTGGCGCCCAACAGCGGAACTCTCGACTCCTGTGAGTATCAAATAAATCATAATTGGAGAGACATTCATAGGTTACAAATATACGTCGCAATCGACAGCTGAAACGTAAACGCAATAGCCAAAGCAGTGTCATATATAATTCAAGAGTCATACTACCAAAACAAATAAAACATTGAGCTAGGTCTACCGTACTTCAAATCCCATTGTACAAATTCATATAATTCATTGAATACAATAGGCATTTCTTCATTGCATTGGTCACTGCACAGACCTACGCAACTTTATATTTAATCGCAATTCACAAAGCTAAAACAAAGTCGCGCACGAGTAAAAGGATTCGTGACTAGAACAGCCAACTCGATCTCAGAACACACCACACCAATTGAAGCAACGGTAAAATTAGAAAAAATAGAGGGCATTTGGAAAGAGTTTGACGACATTCAACAGGCTATCGAAGACCATATACCGGAAGATGAAACTGAAGCGGACGTATTTCTGGCAGAATGTGAGGGTGAACGCGCTGTATTTGAAACACAATATTTCAACACAGTCAGTCAACTACACGCTATCGTCGAGACATCACAACAACAAATATCCCCAAATACCCAGAACCTTCAAGTACAAGAACTTCCTCAAACAACTCATTCTAATGTGTCAAAATTGCCAAAAATAAAACTCCCAGAATTCGACGGTGATTACAAAAAGTGGCGGTTTTTCAAAAATAGCTTTGAATCCACAATTCACAACAATTCAAACCTATCAAATGTACAGAGGCACCAGTATCTTGTCGGAGTACTGAAGGGAGAGGCTCAAAGTGTCATCGAAGGATTCACCATAGGCGAAGAGACCTATACCAACGCTTGGGATCTATTAAACGCTACATACGACAACCAAATGATGATAATACAGACCCACCTGGATGAACTTTTCAAATTTCCAGAAATCGAGAAGGAAAACAAAGCCGACTCGATGCGAAAATTGAATTGGCACATCCAAACGAATATATCAGCGTTAAAATCACTTAATCAGCCTGTAGATCATTGGGATACCTTAATAATCCATTTAGTTAAGCAGAAACTAGATTATCTTGAACAGCGTGACTGGCAAGAAAGAATCAAGAATCGCACACCAGAAAATATGCCAACTCTACAAGAATTCACAAAGTTTTTAGCCGAACGATGTCAATCACTGATGTTGTTGAAACAAACCCGTCCGTCCATAGTTGTTGCATTATGATTTTTCCTCTTATTAAAACAGGACTTACTAGTTCAAGAGGATCAAAGACTTGCGAGATTTTTGATAAAATCTCACGCTTTGTATACACTACTTCAGATGAGAGGTTAACCTGATACTGCAATGTATCTTTTGTCGAATCCCAGACAATTCCTAACGTCTTACTGGCTTCTTCTTTGTCTAGGACCATCAAGTCTCGTGCATTCGATTGGATATTCAAGTGTTTTATGATTTCCTTATGGTTGGACCTCCACTTGCGCAACAACATTTGCCCCTTTTGCAATAGATCCATAAGCTGACGATGAATTTGTATTACTGCATCTACAGTATCGCCACCGGTGATACAATCATCCATGTAAAAGTCTTGTCTCATAATTTTGGCTGCTACTGGATATTGAGGGTCATAGATATTAGCAAGTTCGCGAAGACATCTCATCGCGTGGTAAGGTGCTGACGCTGTTCCGTAAGTGACAGTGTTTAGCTGATATGTTTTTATTGGTAACAGTGTATCCCTTCTCCATAAAATTTGTTGCAATGGTCGATCTTCATAGTGTATCATTATCTGCCTAAACATTTTCTCAATGTCAGCCGTTATTACATACTGGTGCATGCGAAATCTGAGAATGATGTGAAATAAATCTGCTTGTAAATTGGGACCTTGAAACAATTTGTCATTTAGTGATGTTCCTCGTGTAGTTTTGGCGGAAGCATCAAACACCACTCTCAATTTCGTGCTTGAGCTCTCTGGACGTAAAACCGCATGATGTGGTATAAAATAACATTTGTCTGATTCGTCCTCAGCTGTTTCTTCAATGTGTGACATATGTCCAAGTGCTTCGTACTCGTCCATAAAGTCACAATATGCCTGCTTCAAATTTTGTTGTTTGTTGAATTTTCTTTCCAAAGCGGCAAGTCTTCTCTTCGCTTGTTCTTTGGACTCGCCGAGAGTAACTCCTGGCCGTATGGGCAATCTAACCACAAATCTTCCAGATGAGTCCCGCGTGGTTGTTTCAGCGAATAGTTCTTCGCAAAATTGCTCTTCTTTTGTATAGTGCTGCGTTTCTGGGATTTTTTCTTGTAGCCAAAACCTTTCGAGCTGTTGTGATAATGTATCATTAGTCATTGTGAGACACGTAGACATTCCTTCAGCTTTATTTTCTTGTATTTCTCCACCGAGAATCCAGCCCAATTTTGTATCCTGCAAAGCAGGTTGACCAGCTATGTTGTTTTTTGGTCTTCCAACGACGATTTTCCAGTAAATGCTTGCTCCAAGCAGCAGGTCAACATCTCCTGGCTCGTTGAATGAAGGGTCTGCAAGTTGAATATTTTTTGGCATGACTATCTCATTGATGTTAACCTTATATTGGGGTAGTCGTCCTGTGATGGAAGGAACAACGTAGCATTCCAAATCAATGCTGTATTGACTATCCATGGAATAAAGTTGTATACGATTGATTCCCTTTGCTTCAACCTGGGCACCACTAACACCGCTGAATTGTTGATTCTGGCGAAACCACTGTAAATTAAGCCTTTTGCTAAAAGTCGTTGTTACCAAATTTAGCTGTGCACCAGGGTCTAATAATGCTCGGCAGGTGATTCTCTTTCCTTTATTGTCCACTACATTCACAAGCGCAGTTGACAGAAGAACTTGTGATGTTCGAACTCTTGTTAAATTGACGCTTGGCCCTTGGCCTAATGTAGATTCTTGCAACTGAATTAAGCGATTTGCTTCTGAAGTTGTGGCCTTTTCTTGGCTTTCTGAACTGGCACTGTCTTTGTGCAGTAATGTGTTATGCAGTGAGTTGCATTTCTTGCATCTTGTTCCACGGCAATCTCTTGCTAGATGTCCAAATTTTAGGCAATTTAGACAATGTTTCTTTTTAATTAATAACTGTCTTCTCTCATCAGGCGTTTGCTTCAGCAACGTTTCACACTGAAAAATGAAGTGGTTTCCTTCACATATGTTGCATTTGAATGAAGGTGTGTTGATCATTAAAACCTTCTTATCCTGTTTATTTTCCTTCTGTGTATACTTGTTTCCCGGACTCTGTTTGTTTAATGTCTTTGATTTGACGGACGGACGGGTTCGACTGGGACCAACCTGTTACCACAGATAAGCTGTCCATTTGGAACCAATATTATTCTTCATTGCCACAGCTAAACCAGCTCAGAATCATAAGGAACGTCAATCCTGAAAATTACAATTCAAAATTTGATCTTTTCGGATTCAGTGACGCCTCCGAAAAAGCATATGGAGCCTGTATATACGCAGTAAACAGAAATCAAGATGGAATGTTCACATCTCATCTAATCAGCGCAAAATCTAAAGTGGCTCCTCTAAAAACCATATCCATGCCAAGACTAGAGTTAGAAGCAGCACTTTTACTCACAAGTTTAGTGCGAGAAACGAAGGCTGCTGCAGCAGACAAGATAAGAAATGTTTATCTTTGGAGTGACAGCACCATTGTTTTAGGATGGATAAACACAGAATCGCGATTGCTGAAAACATTTGTGGCTAACAGAGTCACAAAAATACAAGATGCAGCTGAGAATGCAAAGTGGGGTCACGTACCCTCTCAGGAAAACCCTGCTGACCTCATATCGCGTGGGATTCCAACCATAGATATTATTAACCATCATCTTTGGTGGTTTGGGCCTAATTGGTTAGTCAAGGAAAATTCACTACCTCCTTCTACATTGCAACCTGACATCAGTCTGCCAGAGATGAAGAGTTCAAAGGTTATGTTGATCATCGCAAGTACTTCCAAAATATTGCACAAATTTTCGTCATTTTCGAAGTTACGTCGAGTCATTGCTTATTGTCATAGATTTGTCAATAATACCTTAAACAAAGTACAGCGCAAGAAATGGGGAAAAGGATCCAAAGACCTAAATACAAACCACATCACTCCTGAAGAAATAAAACGAACAGAAACTACTGTATTAAAGTGGTTGCAAATAGAAGCTTTTTCATCATCACACAAATGTTTATCCAAAAAGGAAACACCACCTCGTGGAAGTCCTTTGAGATGCCTTGATCCATTCATTGATGAAGATGGGTTAATACGAGTTGGTGGAAGATTGAGACATTCTGCTCTCTCTGAAGAGCAAAAGCATCCCATTCTCCTCCCGGCAAATCATCATATAACAACTGCTATTATGAGACACGAGCATGTGAGACTTCATCATTGTCCACCGGAGCAACTATTACATTCAACTCGACAAAAATATTGGCCGATAAGTGGTCGAAGAGAAGCACAAAAGATCGTTCGAAAATGCGTCCAGTGTTTTCGATTCAATCCAATAGTTCCAGAAGTCCGCATGGGAGATTTACCCAAAGAGAGGGTTTCGAAAGTCACCAGGCCCTTCACCGTGACTGGTGTGGACTATGCGGGGCCCTTCCAACTTCGAGAAAGTCGACGGAGAGGCAGATTACGCATATTTAAAGCATACATAGCAGTGTTCACTTGCTTTAGTACAAAGGCCGTTCACCTGGAGCTTGTCTCAGAGCTCACAACTGAAGCCTATTTGGCAGCAATGCAACGGTTCACTGCTCGTCGAGGGATTTGTCATCAAATGTTCTCAGATAATGGAAGAACGTTTGTTGGGGCTGCAAATGCGCTGAAAGAATTGCAGTCATTTTTGGCAAAAGAATCACCAATCATCTCCTCTCACTTG
Organism: Meconema thalassinum; assembly: GCA_946902985.2. Lineage (NCBI taxonomy): Eukaryota > Metazoa > Arthropoda > Insecta > Orthoptera > Tettigoniidae > Meconema > Meconema thalassinum. Next base: position 227,341,321 of record OX336395.1, on the reverse strand, counting down.
GGAGAAAAGCAAATAGCATGGCAATTTATTCCTCCTCGATCCCCACATTTTGGAGGATTGTGGGAAGCGGCCGTTAAAATAGCAAAGAGACATTTATACACTTCATCTCAAGGAAGAGTACATACTTTTGAAGAGATGTATACTCTGCTTTGTGATATTGAGGCAGTCCTGAATTCGCGGCCACTTACACCTCTCACAAGAGACCCAAACGATCTGGATATTCTCACTCCCGCTCATTTTCTTATTGGTGATTCACTGGTCCAACCAGTACAGTCCAATCATACTCAAGAACCAGATAATCGACTGTCTCGTTGGCAACATTTGAAGAAACTTCGACAGGTACTTTGGCAAAGATGGCAACGAGAATATTTGCAAGAATTGCAGAAAAGAAATAAATGGTTCACTTCTAATCAGCGCATCGAGTTGAACACACTAGTTCTGCTCATTGAAGAAGGGATACCACCTCTAAGGTGGCCACGAGGTCGAGTAATTCATGTTCATCCGGGACCAGATGGCGAGATTAGAGTTGTCACTGTGAAAACAGCGGAAGGGAACTTTACGAGAAGTGTCAAGAAGCTGTGCCCCCTTCCGATGGAGAACTTCAACGAAGAATTCTCAGCTTGATTAGAGTTTATGTTAGGTTATAATTATGTTCTCCTTAGATGTAGTTTTTGACATTTATGTTCAAATGTTGTTTACGTATGGTGTTTAACCTACCGTACGTATAGTATTTGTTTTTCTTGTTGAAATCGCATCTTTCAAGGAGAGCCAGAAATGTTAGCTACTAATATGCTGCTAAAAGCGCCCTCTATGTATGGACTACTTTTGTAAGCTCCTTGGAGAGCAGCATCCAGTGGGCCGTGGTTTTAGATAGGCCATAGCGCTGCGCTGTCGGCAGTCAATTATTGTAATAAAGCAACCATAGCATTGAGAAGATACAAGACCATACAAGGTAATAAACAACAAATAAAAGTCATATTCATTAAAGAGGGCAACAAATTCATTACACCACTAAAAGCAACCCCAACTCATTATCAAGAAGTTAACAAACGTATTCGACAATGACGCTTGACATTATAAGATATGAGTTAGGGTATAATATCGAGTAAAATATTAATAGAATGAGGAGTTACTGGTGCCAGCTTGTGGAGCAGTGAAATGAAGCAACCTATATTTGGTTTCTCTATTTCTAAGTAGGCTACACACAAACCTGAGCACAATATGATGGGGTACGCGGAATAAATATAATTGACCGACGCTAAATTACATTACAAACCTATCAACGTAAATGTAAACTCAACTTACTGCACGAATATTATGATATTGGCGGAAAGAGGATGCTGTGAGTTTCTGAAAACACAAGACAATAGTTCGCCTCGCGTTACAAGTAACCCACTTCAAATGAAAATCATCCAAAGTCCTTCATAGAAGTCCAATTATTTTGTCTTGAAATACTTATACTTATCCTAGTGAAGTACTAGTTTAATTTTAATCGGCAATTAAAAAAAAATTAAAAAGGACAAAGTTGAAGTTCCGGTTTAAAAATCTTAGACTAACTAAAATTCGCGAGATAGAGGAATACCTCTTACGGACTGATCAAAAATAAAATGCAAAACCGCTTTAGACACGAAAATGCCTCGGTCCCTTGATTAGTATCTAGATTGGGTTTTGCGGAGGGCCTATCTGAAATACTTTTGTGATCAAAGAAGCGCCTTCTTAGCATTGCCTGCATTTTTATTTTAACCCACCGTTCGGTTTCTGTTCTAACTTGGCTACGTGCAATGTTTTCTTTGTACGATACAGACATTGACGTTGACATTTGACAAGCGAATTTTTCAAAAGATAAATTTCATTAGAGCAGTAGTAATTTATCTTTTTTGTTTGATTCCTTTCAGGCTAATCGCGAAAGTGGGGGAAGGAAAAGGAAAAGCGACCGCTGTGGAGATTTGAGAAATTATTTCGGTGCCCCTAAAAAAGTGGTACAAATTCCTGAGCACTCATCCCCGTCCCGTCCCGAAGTTGACTCTGAGGGTGCTTTCAGTTCCGATCATCGTGGTGATGGTGATGACAGAGGAAATGACTGTGAAAACGGAGGCGCTAGTAATGATGCTGAGGGTTGCAGAGCTGGACTGGGTACCGGTAGTGATTGCGGCGTCGACGGTGGTGCTGAAATTGTTGGTGGCAATGTTGGGCTCGGCGGCGACGTACGCGCTGGAAACGTCGCTGACGGCAGAGGGCTCGGTGACGGCGGAGATGCTGGAGTCGGCGATGGTGGTGGCAATAACAAGAGCAAACAACCTATGCCCGGACCCTCACTTTCACTTCCAACGGAGCAACTGATTTCACATCCGTCAAAGGATTCCTGTCGAGATGCTGCTGCCTGTGACAATCTTGGAAACGACGTCGGCTTGTATATAGGTTCAGGAAAAAACAGGCCTGATGACGGAACACTCTCTACCCTTTTGACGAGTCACTGGCAACCAAACGCGAGTTATTGTTTTCCTTTCTCCTTTCACACCAAGGGCGGAAGCGAAGAGAAACGACACCTTCACCTGCAGCACTTACAGAAGTTTCCCTGGGTCGTTCTCTCTCCATCACGTAGAGGACTCTTCTGTTTGTTCTGCCCTTTTTTTGCGAAGTCTACCGGTGGCCAAGGAAGAACGATTCTGTTGAAGACCCTGGTCAAGGAACCTCTGATAAAGTTCGCCAAGCTCCTTGGGAAAGACGGTGACCTACAGAAGCATGAGGCGACGAAGTACCACGAAGAAGCTGCCTTGTGTGCTGAAGACTTTTTGCGCAAGCAAAAAAATCCGCAAGAGCAGCTTCCCAACCAAATGGATAGCTTCCGCCTGGTAAAGATCCAAGAAAAAAGAGCAAGACTTGCTCTCATCTTGATGAACATCGAGTTTCTAGGCCGACAAAATATCGCCTACCGAGGTCATCGTGATGACGGCCCAATTGCTCAAGAGGAGTCTTCACAAAACGACGGCAATTTCCGGGCTCTGCTTCGGTTCCGGATGAAAGTTGGAGACGTCAAACTGGCCAAACATCTTGCAACGGCGGGACCCAGAAGCCTTTTCACTAGTAAAACGATCCAGAACGAATTAATTGAGCTGTGCGGGGAGAACATTCGCGAGCAGATCATAAGCCGCGTTCAAGAAGCCCGATTTTATTCTGTTGGATTTGACGAGACAACAGATGTAGCGCACATCTCTCAGCTGACTTTGTTCTTGCGGTATCTCTGGAGGAACGAAATCAGGGAGGATTTTGTGGGCTTCCTAGATGCTCGCAAATCTGCGGCGGAAGAGAAAGAGAAAGATACTCAAGGAAGTGAAGAAGAAGGTGATTTCCCTAGTGAAGACGACGATGAGAATCCTCAAGCAGCGGCATAGTCTGCTGTTGAACCAAAACTGACTGGGGTAAAGCTGGGAGGCATCGTTGCCAAGAAGATAGATGACTTCAAACTAGACCCCAAAAGCTGTGTTGGCATCGGAACTGACGGATGTTCGGTGAACATATCGGAAGCTGTAGGGGCAGTACAAGAGCTGCAGAAGACTGCAGTTCATGCTGTTCGGGTGCCCTGTTACAACCACCAGCTCAATCTGACGCTTTCGAAATCGTCCAAAGTGCAAGCAGTTAAAAATGCATTTGGAACTGTGGAAGAGGTGACGAATTTCTTCACAGCGTCCTCGAAGCGTAATTTTGTGTTGAAGAAGACTATCAAAGGCCAGCTTGTCGCGCTGTGCGATACGCGTTGGGTTGAACGGCACGACACAGTTTTGAAGTTCCTGGACCAATTGGACGACATTGTGAACGCGTTGGGAATCGTTTCTCAATGGGATGAAAATCAGTCAGCGCACAAAGCCGAAAGTTTGCTGGCCAGCATCACTAGTGGGCAATTCATCGTCACACTGTGCTGACTCGGACGGAACCTCTCAGCCGTCTGTTCCAAAGCGAAAATCTGGACGTCCAAACCGCCTCCGAAACCACTCGGAATACGATCCAAATCTTCAAAGAAAAGCGGTCAAACGTCGAACAAGAATTTTCGTCGGTCTTCGACAACGCCAGCAAGCTTGCGCGTGAGCAAGGCGCCGCTATCGACCTGCCGCGTCTTGTCCAGAAGCAAAAGAACAGGGCTAAAGCGCCGGCTGACTCGCCTGAAGAGTACTACAGAAGGAACATCTACAGTCCTCTTCTTGACTGGATCTTGGAAGACCTCTCAACGCGTTTCACAGACGACGTCTTAAACGCATATCAGCTGAACGTTTTTCTTCCCCGCGTCGTAGACCCAGGATTGAACATGGATCGTCAAATCCACTGCACTGAGGAGGACATCAGCATCCTTTCCGAGCGCTACGCTCCTCTACTTCAAAAATCGCAGTCGGAACTCCGGGCGAAGATGCATGCCGAGACATCCCTTTGGGCGGCGAAATGGAGAAGAGAGAGCGAAGCTGGACGCCCAATCCCTTCAAAGGCGGTGGAGGTCTACACAGCTTGCCATCCACAAGCTTTCCCTACCATCAGAACAATGATTCATATTCTTATTACTTTTCCTGTCAGTATTGCGACCGGGGAAAGATCATTTTCTGTTCTGAAGTTAGAAAAAACTGAGAATAGGTCAAGTGCGGCGAGGAAAGACTGAACGGCCTAACTTTAATGTATGTACATCGAGACATTAAATTAGACTACGATAGAATCATTAACCGTTTTGCTTCCAAGAAAGCCCGAAAGCTAAAACTTCTGTTGTAGTGTTACGGCAGGGAAGGAGCCTAATGTGAGACCATTGGGAATTGTGAGGCAATAAATATTTTTTTCATGAGATGTGCTTTTGATTAAAGTTCATTCCCAAGACCTGTTTTTGTCGTTGGTTTGTTTTTTCGTTGAAAGCATTTTATGATGTTTAGAAGCTTATTGGATCGTTACCTTCTTTTAAAAGAAAAACAAAAGGATCAGTGCCAGTAAAAAATCGTAATGAAATATGAAATAAAAGTACCGGTGCATATCTTTCCAGTAGTCTCGATTACTAGCAAAACTATTATTTTATATTGACTAAGGTACGTGGTGATAAAATACAAAAAAAAATAGTAATAACTAAAATAACAATCGAAACTGCTATCTGCAGAGATGATGACGGTCTACTAAAAATGGTACTGCCTTCGTGGAGACCTCCTACAAATTGTTCTGATGTAGCCCCCGGAACATAGGCAACCTAATTAAAAATCATTAACCGCCCCCCCCCCCTGAAATACCCCCTAAATCCGCCCCTGCTCTTAGATAACATTGACGCAAAAGTAAACAAGTCAAATTCTCTTATTATTAGTCTGTATGACAAACATGCCCCTAAACATTCGATCAAAGTTACTCGCCCAGCTTGCCCATGGTTAAATGATAACATTAAAAGTATGATGGCACAGCGTGATGCACTATTCCGGCGTTTTAAACGTACCCGTGACGAAACTGATTTTGAAAATTATCGTGTACTCAGAAATCGTATTAAGCAGCTCGTAAGAAACGCCAAATTCTCCTACATACAAAACGTGACAAAGAAGATGAATACAAGGAATGCCTGGAATAATATGCGTTATCTAGGTATAGGCAAACAGCAGCAACAGACACATGTACCAGACATACCGCTTGATGAGTTAAATGAATATTTCACTGAAGAGAGAGTACCAACTAATTCAACACCCCATGATTCTTTTCACCCACTACCTGGCCACCCGCTCTTTACTTTCCATCCGGTTACGGCAGACAAAGTAAAAAAGGTACTATATTCCATAAAATCAAAAGCGAGAGGAGTTGATGATATTCCCATATCCTTCATACATAATATCATCGGTGCCGTTCTACCAATTATTACTCACATATTCAACCATAGTCTTACAACTAACACCTTTCCCTCCCTATGGAAACAAGCCAATGTTATCCCTATTCCTAAGAAAACCGAACCTTTATCTCCATCTGACTATCGGCCAATATCCATTCTACCTGCACTTTCAAAAGCCCTCGAGCGTCTGGTTCATGAGCAAGTACTTGAATATTTGAATAGCCGTTCTCTTTTAGACCCTCTGCAATCAGGTTTTAAGAAGGGACATAGCACCGCAACAGCATTACTCAAAGTGACTGACGACATTAGACACGCAATGGACCAAAAACTGGTGACAATCCTCACCCTTCTCGACTTCAGCAGTGCTTTTGACACCATAAATACTCAGACACTATTGAAAAAGATGGAATTTTATTACTTCGACCAGCAGACAATTAACTTTTTCGCATCATACCTGAATAATCGCCAGCAACGTGTTGTAACCCAGGATAAAACTTCTCAGTGGCTAAGCAGAAAGTCAGGCACCCCACAGGGTAGTGTATTAGGGCCCTTGCTTTTTGTACTATATATCAATGACATCTCATCTAATTTGAAAAATTGCAAATATCACCTATATGCAGATGATTTGCAAATATACTCCCACTGCAAGACAAATGACATTCCATTGACAATTGAAACTATCAACGCTGACCTTCAACGACTTGGAAAATATTCTCAGGAAAATTCCCTTCTTCTGAATCCATCCAAAACACAAGTTATCATAATTGGCTCTCAAAAACTATTGACGTCACTCCGAGATCAAATTATTCCCCCAATTGTACTGAACAACAATGAAATTCCATACTGTCCTACAGTGAAAAATCTAGGTGTGATAATAAATCAGACTCTTAACTGGTCTGAACATGTACAGAATGTTTGCAAGAAGATTTTCGCAACGCTCCACTCCCTCAAAAGAAAAAAAGATATTTTACCATTCAAAGTAAGAATCCTACTCATACAGACACTAATACTTCCTATTCTTGACTACGGTGACGTTATTCTTGTAGACGCAACCAAAACATTAACTTTGAAACTTCAACGAGCTCTGAACTCTTGCATACGATTTATCTACGATCTGAGCTATGATAAACATATTACTCCCTATTATTGCGCTCTTTCCTGGCTGAAACCTGAACTACGTCGATCATATCACATTCTTGTCCAGATTTTCCGATTATTGTCTGACGATAGACCACTATACTTATCAAATAAATTCAAGTACTTGTCTTCTTTCCATGGTAATAATACACGCTCTGGTTCTTCCCTCTCCATTCCTATTCATCGCTCCTCTATATACAATAACTCTTTTCATGTGGTGGGGTCTAGGCTGTGGAATACCCTTCCAGCCAGTGTCAGGGGTACCACCTCACTATCTAAATTCAAGACCACCTGCTGGGGCAGCCTGCTGAACATTGCTGACCGACAACAAGTATGACTGGATGTCTGGATGAGTGAATGAGAGTGTGCAAGTCATGATCAATGTCAATTATTATTGTTTAATTTTGTCGCCATAATATGTTTATTGTATTGTATTAATGTGGTTAAGTGTAAGAGAGGGCCAAGAGCCCTAACTGCGCCACCAATAAAGGCAATAATAATAATAATAATAATATCGCTATAAATTTCTTAGTATGTGAAAAATCGAATCCATTCTTCAAATAAGGGTTAAAAACTTATTTCAGTTCAGGTTTTTGATTAATAATAATAATAATAATAATATCGTATGGCCTCGGGTGCCGGGTGCAAGCTTTGTTATTTGACACCCAGAGGTTAGCTTGCATGTCGAATTTCGTTGTTCCTTGAATCACTATGCAAGTCAAGGAGGTTAGATATCTAAGCTCCTTGAACACTTTCTAGTAGAGAAATCAGGAACTTTGTGTTGGCGGAAACTCCCGAGATTAATTTTGCCATTATGAACACGGCCTACTGAATTCAAATGGGTTCTTTGACATGCGTGTCGTATTTTTGCCGCCTTTCAAAAATCACTTACCACGGCCAGGAGCGAACCTGCAATCTTGGGGTTAGTAGACCGACACCCTATCCACTCACCCACCGTGGCATGCTAGGTTTTTGATAGCACCAAGGGGTTGGAAAATGGAGTTTTGAGAGAAACAAATCATACCTTCCTTAATAGGCACAATACAGTGAATGAAAATCCACAGCCTGCTTCCAGTCGTCCGACCGGGTCAGGGAATGGAATGAATGAAGCCCCCATCTAGCGGCGAGGATATGAACTGTGCCGGCTGCCGAAGCCTGTCGCACTCCTCTGGGGCAATGATTAAATGAATGACAGATGAAATGAAATGATAGTGGAGAGTGTTGCTGGAATGGAATTGTGACAGGGAAAACCGGAGTACCCGGAGAAAAACCTGTCTGCCTCCGCTTTGTCCAGCACAAATCTCACATGGAGTGACCGGGATTTGAACCACGGACCCAGCGGTGAGAGGCCGGCGTGCTGCCGCCTAAGCCACGGATGCCTATTAAAACTAATTAAAATGTCCGATAACACCCTGGGGCTCACAACTATTGGGACGTGGTTTGGGGACCACTTACTTATGCCGGGCTCATTTCAGTTTTCTTTCCTGTCGGCCTCCCTTGGCCAACACTTGTTCTCTTCCGACCCCGACGGTATTAGGGTATCCGAGGCCTAGGGAGTCTTTTTAATATCCCCCCTTAATTGGCCCTTGCCTACCTTTGGGTGTGGCAAACCCATCGTACAAATAGCCTAAATATGATAGTGGGTGAGTCGAGGTCTCGGATGGTCATGGAGGTCCTTGATTCACGACCCGACCCAGATCACTGCAACCAGGAAATGAAGAAGAAAATGGTCGATAGTTCTCTAAACATTAGCTAAAACAATGTTTGATCAGACCCACCGTCACTCCAAGGGATAAGCAAAATGTTTTCGGAATTATAAGAAGATGAGGCTTTCCGTGGAACTTTCGTAGACTGTATACAACAATTGGCAAATGTAGTGAATTCGAAACATTTTTGCCCGGTGAAATGTACCTCCGCCTTCCGGCGTGCTGAGAGGGATTTAATGAGGTTATTTCTTTTTTCAGTCTTTCGGATCGGGTGTCCATAAAAGACTGTAGTAAAGCCCTCAGTCCAGAATTAAATTTGTTGGCAGAGCCGGGAATCGAATCCAGGCCTCCTCAGTGGAATCACTTCACAAAGGGAAAGTGACGTTCACTACGGCCGCGAGGTCAGCTCCAGCAAGTTCGGAGATCGTTAGGTTCGAATCCTGGCACTGACAGCCGCATAACAAATACGCACACTAATACAGCTATCACCATACCACAGGTTATCAGACAAACTTCCCCACACACCCAAGCACACGGGGCTAAATGACCATGATGTCCAAACCCCTCAATCGGGGGCAGATGACGTAGTTTCGCCCCTTAAAACAACAATAACTAACATAACCCCTCAATCGAAACAACTATTATGACTGTTCATTGCGAACAGTTGATGGCATGGACGTCAACAATGCTTTAATTTATTATTCAATCATTTGGCCCAACTTTTCGACTCAAGATCACTGTGTCAGTCACGGTGAGAGCATAAGAGGAGGAAACCCTGCTCGAATCCTTTCATCTTCAGTAAAACTTTTAAAAATTGATTTTATTTCAATCGATGCCATTTCACTAAACTACCCCTTGGACCTCAGATTGTTAAACGCCACCTTAATATTTGGACGCGATACGCCGTGCATGGTTTCCACCACCGGATATGCCAGACGGAGAAATTCCACGACCCGGTCGATAACTGCAGGAGTAAACTATGTGGGACAACCTGTGACCGTTAATACCTGGCTGCTTTTGTGCTCCAAAAGGAATGTCTCGTTGACAGATTTCTGCAATGACTGAATGTGTGGTCTTAGTATGGTTATTGTATGCACGGTCGTGTACATATTTTTGGCAGTTAGCTGCACTTATTAAATTATTAGTCTAATATTTGGAACCTCTCCGGTCTAAAGAACAGTTTGTTTTCTCTAAAATAAATGCATCCGTCATAAAACTGTTCGGATAATTACATTACCTGTGTATATTTCACTGCAGGAATTGCGTCGCCCATGCCCATGATGAATGCGTCCATTAATAATAACGCCACCAAAGAATACTGTATACGCTGTATACTTACCCTGGTTGTTCCATGGTCTAAACTCCTTGGAGGCTAGCGAGACTAGCGCCCCTCATCGCCTAGCGTCAGGCAAAAAAGTGAAAGCTATGACATTGTCTTAAAAGTAGCTCCATAACGAATAGAATAAAAAGTGTGATCTCTTCTCCCTCAATTGGCAACTCCAGCTATCTGATATGACATCTAGCGGTAAAAATGAGAAACTTACCAAGTAGGGTACATTTGTCACGTGGTGACTGTTTGTATATGGTTTCTTGTATTGGTAAACAGATCGTGGTAAATTGTTCGTGTCTTTATACATAAGTAATAAGTTTTACTCGTTGAAAGAGTGAAAAATGAGTAAAAGCAAAGTGTATTGCTCAGTTTACGGCTGTAAGTCGATGTATAAGAGGGCTGCGGATATATGTTTTCATCACTTTCCAAAAGATGCAAATAGCAATAGCCGAACTGTGATGATACCTAATAATACCTAATACCTAATAATAATACCTTTCCACCCCGGGAAGGATCTAACACTTGTCGAGGTAGACAGACAGAAGACCTGCGACGTAAAGCCAGCGAAGGTTATTCAGTTTTAAAAACAGCTGTTACGATGGGCGCGCTGGTAAGAATGAAGTTACTTGAATAATTAATTAAATAATTAATTATTGGCTGCTTGGTAGGGAGAAGGGATGAGTTTAACTTGTATTAAAACTCGTGGGGCGACAGGAATTGCTTGATTTGGATGGTTAAAAGGTGGGTTTGGTGTTGAATATTTGAATGGTAGCGGAATCACTCATTCTACAGTGCCTACGGGGAGGCAAATTAGGCCTATATGACTCGTAGTGGAATAGCTCGAATATCGAAGAACTTAGCGATTACAAGGTGTAGGCTTGGCGGAAAGGCTGGCGGATCATCAGTTTGACATCAATTCACGATATAAGTCGGAGCTTGGAACAGTGGCGTCTGGTTTGCGTGGATGCTTGTCTCGGAATGATAAAAGTAGCACAGCTTCGGTGTGTTATTTATTTGTTTATGTACCGTATTTCTCTATTTGAATGTCCTCGGCGTTGACTCAGGATCGATATTTACATTATATTGCGCATAATAGTACCGAAATAATGTCCGAAGTGTAGCCCTGTGTAAATTTGAATCAGCTGATCTACATCAACCATAAAAACTGATGCTTGATAATATGCAAATGACACCAAAAAATCCAGTGGAACACACAAATTAGATCACGTGTATCGAACAGTTATACATATATACAATTAAAAATAACACTGTCATTACTTTAGAGACCACATTTACTGATTATAACCGAAAAATAAAAAGTGTTCCATATCAAACGCGTGTTATTGAGTATTTAAACCCTACTTATCCAGACCGACCGCAGCGCCCCAAGTGTTAGTTTGAGTTGCCAATAGCATGTAATGAATACGGATCGGGTTGGCACTCGCCGCTACGCAGCGCTACAGTCGATTTGAGATTGTTGATTTCCACATATGTTTATGTGTTTATGTGCGATATATTAAGTATTTAATTGGTCGGAGTGTTTTGGTGGTGTTCTGTGCAAACGATTATTAATATACAAGTGCTTATACTATTACTTCATAATATTAATACCTGAAATGCTATTGTAGGAAGCATTAACTGAAATGGAATTTAATTTCTTGTCGTGTGTTGACGTTATCTTCGTGTGTTAATTTTATTGTTATTTAATGTAAGTAAACAGCAGTTTATCCCTTACATTTTCATGAGTGCTTAATGTGAGTAATGAAGATGCCTTGCTGTTTTGTACCAGGATGCAGATCTGGCTATGAGGACTGTAAAGAGGTCAGACGGTTTTTCAAACCTCCTAAAGATAAGGAACGTTTTATCAAGTGCAAAGGGGCCATACCAGGGAAGGATAGGGAACTTACTGAAAAGTCCTACATCTGTGATGCTCACTTTTCAGAAGATTTAATTGTTAAATTTGACAAATTTGTGATAGGAAGTAGTACTTCTCCCAAGAACCAACTGGCGATTGAAATACTATTCTGTTCCACATATATTTCCTAATTTGCCTAACTATTTGTCCAGTATGGTGTAAATAAGAATGCTCTTGATGCCATTCAAGATTACAGGTACATCTGTGAAGAAAGGCATGAGAATAAAACGACAATGAGTTTAAAAACATATATCGACCGTATTGCTGAAGGAGGTGTGATCAGTTTTAGGCAATAGCCTACTCTAAGAAGGGGTTATGACTGTGCCTTCTATGTCTGTTAAATGTTAAGTGCTTCTGAAATGATGGTAGTTTATTGAGTTTGGTGTTTGTGGAGTGAAATTTATGGGTATAATTGTTTTTGTAATATTCTAAGGTAAAGTTGAAGGAGCCGTGATCGGGTTTAGGCAATAGCCTACTCTGTGAAGGGGTCATGACTATGCTTTCTAGGTCTGTTTAATGTTAAGTTCTTCCGAAATGATGGTAGTTTACTGATTTTGGTGTTTGTGGAGTGAAATTTATGGTTATTATTGAATTTTATAGTAATCTACGGTAAAGGTGAAAGTTGCGTTCGTACGTTTTTTTTTTTTTTTTGCTGTGTTGTAAGTCTGTTAAGGGAATGTAAAATGTGTAACAATGTGAAGAAATCCTTTCTGATAGCGAGGTTAATTTTTCCGTTCTTTTTTTTTAATTTACCGATAGCTGGCAAAACTAATTGCGTTTTGAACTTGCTCTCTGTCTTCACTTATTGTCGAAACTGGACTATTACAGGAGACGACTTATTAAATTATAATTGGGCACAGTAAAGTAAGTGGAGATGTCGAACTTATTAGCGCCTATGAGGATATCTTGTGGTGTTTTAACATGTAAAACAGGTCGCAAGGTTTTAAAAGTCTCGTGAGCGCCAATGCTAACTTACATCACAGATCGGAGCCAGCGCTGCGTTGCGGCGGACCAGGCGTACTAGGCCAGTGATATCACTTCTTATTCTAGCTCATTAAATTATTCGAGGTCGAGAAGGCTGTGACTAGACAATGTTCACGAGGGTCGTGCTTCCTTATTAGTTATATCTCATTTAGAGAGAAGTTCTTAGATATCACATTGGAGTACGAATCATATATCAAAATATTCTACATACCTGAAAAATATCAAGGATAAGTGTCTACGACGGATTAATTTAATGAAAATTCTCGCAGCAAAAAACTGGGGAACAGACTATCAAGTGCTCATGATTACTTATAGATCAATTATTAGGGCCAAATTAGATTATGCAGCATAGTAATCAACTCTGCAACAGCGCCTTCCCTCAAGATCCCTGGTTCTATCCAGTCAGCTGCTCTTCGAATTGCTCTGGGAACTCTCCGCACCAGTCCAGTAACCAGTATGCAAATAGAAGCCAATGAACCACCTCTTGCAATTAAACGTCAACGACTAAGTTTAACATATGCACTCAAAGTATCAACTATGACTAAATCACGCATTAAGTCGTATGTTTTCCCTACTAACAGTCACACAAGAACAAACACTGAATCAAGACTACAACCTTCGCACTTCAATGTCAGAATATCCAAGTTCCTTGAAGAATTAAACCTAAATTTTCCTCCCATACTACTCTCAGACCATTCTCTTGAAATCCCACCGTGGGCAATTACCTTACCAACAGTCAACGTCGAACTGAACAACTTAGTTAAAAACCAACAGATCACAGTACCATCGATTATTTCTTGAAATGTCCAATAGATACCCAATGCACAGTGCTATTTATACTGACTAGCGGACCCGTGCGAGAAATCTCGCTTGTTCATAAACCACACTTCCCCCAATAGGTTTATAATGAGACACTTAAGGAGAAAGGTAATGTTTTTATTTCAACCAAATGATTATAGAACACTATTTGCATTTCAGGATAAAGGAAAGACCTCAGAATGTTAATATGACATGAAACAGGCGTCACAGCGGCCCGTGGACAGCAATTATGGAGCGTATTTTCCTACATCAACGGTGTTTGCAAATCGCACACTTCGTACAATTTTTTAAGTCATTTTTTAAAGAAATTATATGTATTTATGAAATTATAGTGCAATAAGTCAATGCTAATGTATATTCTCTTTCATTTGAATGCTTATTTGTCACGATCCGTCGCTTGTGAGCGCCACAGGTGGGATGCATACTACTGAAATAATATATATGATGATGATGATGATGATGATGGTTCGAAATATGATGAAAGAAACGGCTGTGGGATAATTTATCCTTATCATACCATGCATTTTCGACTTCCTGAATCTTTCACTGTCTATTCTAACGAACTCTTTGCACTTAAAGAGGCCATGATATACATTTTGAATACAGCCAGCTGCAACAACTCATTTCGGTTATTATTTACTTTGATTCACGAAGTGCATTAAACGCAATAGAGAATCTATCTTCGACAAACGTCCATGTACAAGAAATTCAATTGATATTCTATAACGTGGTGGAGCAAGGTAAACAAGTCATATTTGTGTGGGTACCCTCTCACAGAGGCATTCATGGCAATGAATCTGCCGATCAAGCAGCTAAAGAAGCCACACTTCTTCCTTTATGTGATCCTACAATAGCTACACCTCATACGGACATCATTTCCTACGTCAAAAGAAAAGTATTCCAACAGTGGAAGAATCATTGGCTTAGAACTTCTACCAGTAAACTTCATGAAATAACATCAGAAACCACAGAACAATACCTCCATCATAAACTTTCCGGGCGAGATCAAGTTCTAATTTCACGAATAAGAATAGGTCATACCAACATCACCTACAGCTATCTCCTCGAGAAGGAACAACCCCCTATCTGCTCAACATGTAACAGCGTACTGACTGTGCAGCACATAATCTCCGACTGTGCTCTCTACAACCACTGGCGCCAGCACAACAGCATTCCCAAGAAGATATGTGAGGCCTTCTCATCTCTTTCTCAGCTCAAAAGACTCATCAAGTTCTTCAAAGACTCGGGACTATATTTCAAAATCTGATTGATCAACTCATAGTACTGGAACTTTTCCTTATTTCTAGTGTTCATTTTTTAGCCTATTTTCAATTTTGAAAAAATAGGCTTATGAGATCACCTTTTGTCCGTGTGTGTGTGTGTGAGGTGTGTGTGTGTGTCCCCCTAATAAATTCTAAACGGCTGGAGCGATTTCAATGAAACTCAGTAAGTTCATAGCACTATTCCGGACGATCCCGACCGTGCCCTTCAAATTTTGTTACGTCACACCAATCCATCATGGCGGATGTGCGAAATATTTCACCAGCATTCAATATCTCCGAAACTATTCCCGATATCACGCTGAAACATTTTACGGTGATAAAGGGAACTACTATAAGTTCACCTATGTGACTTTTGAAAAACTGGTAACTACAAAACCATCATGGCGGCCACGTGAATTTGTGACTTTTAAATAGACGTTTATCGCGATTTAACCAACCAAACGCAATAAAACTTGGTGCATTACACATTATATTGCACCGACATCTAACTTTGTTCAATTGTTTACATAACCACAAGATGGCGGATGGGCGAAATATTTCACCGGCATTCTATATCTCTGAAACTATTAGCGGTATCACCCTGAAATTTTGCACGGAGATAAAGGGCACTACTGGAAGTTCATATATGAGACTTTTAAAAACCGGTTAACTACAAAACGAATATGGCGG
Organism: Meconema thalassinum; assembly: GCA_946902985.2. Taxonomy (NCBI): domain Eukaryota; kingdom Metazoa; phylum Arthropoda; class Insecta; order Orthoptera; family Tettigoniidae; genus Meconema; species Meconema thalassinum. The sequence goes on along the minus strand of OX336395.1, from coordinate 227,325,651 downwards.
CCAAGCGAATTTGAAAATTCTAAATAGATCTTTCTCGCGATTTAATGTTCCAACCGCAATGAAATCTGGTACAGGAAATGTTAATATACATTGTAATACACTGGTATCTAATTTAGTGCAATTGTTTACATAACCTCAAAATGGCAGCTGTGCGAATTTTAAAATTAAGTTTTTATTTCTTGTGTCGTAATCATGCGATCGAAATGAAAGTTTGAATAATGAACCTACGCAATAATTTTCCTTTAATGGTACATGTCCCTATGGACTATACTTTTAACAATCCAACATGGCGACCATCCGAAATATTTAGACGGCTCTGAATATCTACGAATTTATTATAGCAATCAAACTGAATTTGTTTATGTTCATAGGGGCTAAGAACTTAAGTTCACCTATAGGACTTTAAATAACCTGGTGATCACAAATCCAACATGGCGGCGACGCGAATTATAAATTTTCACACGGACGTTTCTCGCAATTTAACCATCCGAGTGCAGTGAAACTTGGTACAGTAAATCCTTATACGAATGCTAATCCACTGGCATCCAATTTATTTCAATTGTTTCCATAACCACAAGATGGCAGCTGTGCGAAATTTTAAAATCTCACCGGCATTCTATATCTCTGAAACTATTAGCGGTATCACCCTGAAATTTGTGTCCTAATCATACGATTGAAGTTTGAATGCTACACGTACACAATAATCTTCATGTTACAGTACATAACTCTATGACCTACATATATAAAATCAAACATGGCGACCATCCGAAATATTTAGTCGGTTCTCAATATCTACGAATCTATTACAGCAAAAAAACTGAAATTTTGTATGTTGATAGTGGCAATTAACATAAGTAGGATATATGAAAATAGTCTGTATAGTTCTTCACGGAACTACTTGTTATTTTATAGTGTAACCAATTTAATGTATTGTAACTCTTCTAGTTCACTGCTCATTATTCCCCATAGATCTATGGCATTTTAATATAATGTAAATCTTCAGTGAAAGTTGCGATAGGACTTTCTAAGTTAAAGCGACAATAAATTAATTTAATAAAAATAAAAATCGAACCATTCTGATTAAAATGACGTATTGTTAACTAAGAGAATCTAGATCAGCATTGGAGTTTGGTATACATAGTTTACCCCGGTCAGTGCCACGCGCCGATCAGATCGTCTCTCGCTGCTCGCGCCAAAAGTGCCAAAGCCGATTCAATTGGCGCGCTGTTTATCTTATATTTGTAGATTTCTGTAGGCATAGGCTATGTCCGTGATTATTTCATACTGTTGTAAGGTGAGGTTTCAAGCTTGCCTGTGCGGTGTTCACTTTTTTCCTTCGAAGTCCACCATACCTTAGCGCTCCCCCAATCACGCGCGTTCCCGCCAAAATTGCGGTGCAGTTGTTTTTCTTCTTGTTGAAGTTTCCTGCCTACAGATGTATCTAAGAACTTTCTACAGCTGGAAACGAATATGACTCTTAGGTGTCCTTAATTTAGGCTCAAAACTGATTTTCTACACAAAAAAAAAAAAAAAAAAAAAATTGAACAATTTTCAGAATCACCTTAATTAAAAAGGATCAGATGCCATATTTACTTTTATAGACATAACGTATGAAAGAATGAGGTAAAGGTTATAATGCAAAGCAAAAATAATGATTCTATCGTCGGAAATGTGGTATTTATGATTTTTGTTTCGAATAGTCTGCATGACCATTGAAAATGACTTGGCAGTCTTGACAAGTATGTCAGGAAAGGGCTTGGCACTAAGAGTATGTTGGAATGGTTGCACTTACTGTCGAAAAAAAAAAGTATACATCCTCGAGTTCAGACGTCAATAAAACCGTTACCCGTAGTCTTACATAAAAACTAGCTACACCACACTGTCTCTTATTTTATTCTGCGTTAGCTATGTAGAGTAAACATTTGTATTGTAAGCCGTTAAAATTTTATAGTTGTTTGAACAAAAAAAGTGCCTTTTTTACCAAGTCTAACGGAGCGCACACTTACATTAAAAGTATTAATCAGATCTTAATGAAACTTTAATACGTTTTGAAGGAACTTATTGTTAACGTGTAGGCTATACGGAGTTTTAATGTGATCTGACGGTTCTGAAAATAGTTGTTGTTAATTTTGTAAACCAACTTTTTCTCGGGCCTGGGTGGTCGTAGCAGTATGAAATATGGCTCGTTACAAGGCTCATAGCAATGCAAGGCTAAACGTGAAACTACATCTTATCTACACGTGATTTGTGATTTTATATGGAGACTTTGGTTTGCAGCTATCGCTGAAATTTCGAGAAGGAAAAACAGGGCTCCAGATAATGACGTTAATTGGTTTGGCGACTTGGGACTTCATGGTTATCAGCCCCGTATACTTGCGTGTGTACAATCTGTGTCATTGTGATGCTGTACTTGTGTGTGTGTATTTCTAACTGAGGCTAGGATTTGTGTAGGAGGTGGCCGTGGCCATAAGTTGGGAACCATCCCGGCACTCGCCTGAAATAGAAGTGGGGAAACCACGGAGAATTACGGTACATTTCTTTGGCAGAAACGGGAATTGAACTCTCACCTCGGTGATGTCAGCCAAGAACGGCAGCTTCGGTGGTGTAGTCGGTAGCATGCTGAGCTTCTATGCCCAAGATCGCGGGATCAAACCCGCCCGAAGTCGTCGGAATTTTTAAGAGCGTTAAAAATCCCTCAGTATGGCTTCCTTCGGAGGGGAAGAAAAGCCGGCGGTCCCATGTCATACATTTATGGCATGTTAAAGGACCTTCCACTAATTACAACTGTGTGAAGCTAAATTAACTTATAGGTTAAACAACGCCATTAAGGTTCCTACGTTCGTCGCCAGGAGCCGACTGCGGTGGCGTCTAGTAGCCAAGTTCTGAACTAATAGTCGTTGACGGTGGCGTTTAGCGGCAAAAGTAGGAACTACTTGAAATCCAATGTCTGCAGTCCTTGAATTAAAAACAGATAACACACACTAATACAGACATCGAATTAACACTGGTTATCAGACAGATTCTACACACACCCAAAGTACACGGGGCTACATGACCACGTTGTCGCAGCCCCTGAACTAAGGAACCAACCATCAGCCAAGAACGCTAGCCACTAAACCACGAGGCGGTTCTCTGCATGAAGGTTCCCTCATCTCGATGACAAACTTATCCTGGACTTAATTGAAGAGAAGGGGCCCCTTAACACAAGGTATCATTGAGATCTGGTAGTGAAAGTTGGAATTACCGGTACTTGAAATAGAACGGAACTTGTAGCTCACCCTAGTGGTGTCCGCTTGAAGTAGCTACAGCCTCTGGCGAGCAGAACATGTCCTCGGACACTCCCGGCACTAAAAGCCATACGATGAATTAATAATAACACAAGAATTATCTTCATCAGTAATTGGAGAGACAGATTGTTTGCTGATCATAGCTGCCAGAGCCTTGCGGAACGAGCATTCCGTGCGCGACTGGTTCGAGAAATTGTGTTGAGAATTCTGAACGGAATAAATAATAATAATGGGCGAATTAAAAATGGGATGTTTCTGATTGTTACGCAAAAGTACAGCTAAGTATAACATGTCACCATGACTAATTTTCCCGCCAAATTTACCGGGGAAAAAGTTTGTTTGAGAGGCGACCAAATAAGTAGTATTTTTTCCCCAGGTTGTATTTTTATTTTTATGATTGCTATGTCGTAGTAAAACAGAAGTAAACATTTCATAGCTGTGGGACTAGCAGTTTGTGAGAAAGGAAACATTTTAGTAGGAAAAAGAGTTGTTTTTTAGTCCTGTTTACAAAAAGGCAAAACATTCCATCTCCAAAAGTATTAGAGATAAAGCAGCGATTTTTTAAATGATAACCCATCATATATAAGGTGCGTTCAAAAAGTAACGAGCCGGAGGCCGGAATGCGCAAACCGGTGACTACATCGACTAATCGTGGCGCGTGTAACGCGGTGTGGTTCCGACCAGAGCATTGAAGTCACAGCCCGTCGCTAGAGGGCACGCGTGCACGTCACGTGACAATACAAAGCGAGCAGCAGCATGCATCACTCATCCAACGCTGCCAGTCGCATTGCAAACAGTCACAGGGAGGCGTCAACCGAAGAGCAAAGAGGTGTTGTTCGGTTTCTGACAGCGGAAGGAGTAGAGGGAACGGACATTCATCGCCGAATGTCACAAGTGTACGGCGAACACGGCATGTCCCTTGCAAGGATCAAGGCGTGGCACAAGCGCTTCAGGGAAGAACGGATGTCGTTAGCCACTGATACCCGGTCTGGGGCACCCCCCTGCATTACCGATGACAACGTCCAGCTGGTTGATGCACTCATTACCCAGGACCGCCGAGTGACAGTGATCGCCATAGCCGCCGTGGTCGCTCCACGACAATGCACGACCTCATATTGCCAACACAGTCGCGGCACTCCTGCAGAAATTCAAATGGGAGGTTCTCGGCGACCCTCCATACAGCCCAGACCTCTCTCCCTGTGATTACGCCATGTTTGGTCCCCTGAAAAGGGCTCTGCGGGGCCAACGATTCACCTCGGACGCCGACGTCCAGTTGTACGTGCGGAACTGGTTCACATCGCAGCCCAGGAAATTTTATGGGACAGCCATTCACCGCCTCGTGTCACAGTGGGACAAGTGCTTCAACAGCCAGGGCCAATACTTCTAACATACAGGTACTGGTTTCTGTAATTATGCCTCCGGCTCGTTACTTTTTCAACGCACCTTATAGATGTCTAATGACATAATGTAAGACAATGACAGAAACGCTGTTATGTACCTTAGGGACAAATGTGCATCAAACGAAATTTAGACTTGCCCCTAAACTTTCTGCAAGCACTGTATTTCTCGCACAGCAGTTTTATAAAGGCTTTAAACCCTAGAACACTAACCTTTTGTAATTTTTGCGACGGTAGGTAGCAGTACGGTATAGTTTATTGCCTTCCGCGCATGCGTGCCTGCCTCCAATTTGTGTAGCTGAATTTCTCGAGCAGTTGTTGACTGTGGCAGGTGCGATTGTTGATATCTTCGCTCATTCTTGTAATAATTGGGTTGGTGTCGTAATATTGACGAACTGTTAGTGATAGTGCAATATAGTGTGTCTTAATACCTCTTTTACATTGATACTTATTTCATTTATTTTCACGGTAGTTCAGGTTTCTTTGTGGTATAAAGAACCCATATTTATCGTTTTAAGGGTTTATTTTAATATCTAGTATAATAAAATTAAATTCTTATAAAACGTGTTAATGTAATGTTTTCTCTGTATCAAATTTGCTATATTTAAGAAATAATCACATCAAATGATTTAATATCTACGTATTTAGATTCATGACCTGTTTATGAATCTATAAGAACTCGAAATATCAAAAATCTTGCCAAATATTATCTGTAACGTAGTAAATATAACAATTATAATTTGGAGTAGTCAAATTTACGAAGGGTTAGTAATAATGAGCGGCGAAAGAGGGTTAGTGTTGTGGAAGCTTGCTCTTAATTTTCTCTCTCCAAAACAATAGTTATACAGTTGAATCACGAGGGTATTTGTTGTTGAGAGAAATGAACCCTCATAATTAGTTGGGTTGGACTGAGCGGTAGGATTATGAGGATGAATGAACACCGCCGGAGTACGCGTTGTTATCACTACTTTATCTTACCTGTGTTATTGCGATGGCTGTACACTAGTGTGTGTACTTGTAAATTGGGAAGGAGACGGCCGTGGTCTTAAGTTAGAAGTCATCCCAGAATTCGCCTGGAGTAGAGTGGAAAACTATGGAAAAAACACTTCCAGAATGGCTGTGGTTGGAATTGAACGCTCCTCAATTTTGCCTCACGAGGCTGAGTCAGGGGCGTATATACAGTACAATTTTTTTTCGGAGGGGGGGGGGGGGCTGACTATCCTGGAAAATTGTGAGTATTCTCAGGGGATTGTCACCGCAAAATACCCAGAAATACCAACATATATCTTTGTGTAATTATTTTAGATAAGAGTTAATTGTAAAATTCTAAGTTTATATAACCTACAATTAGTGGCAAAACAAGAAAGGTGTAAAATACAACACAACACAAAATAAAATTTTATACTGAATGAATTTTCAATTATGGCCTATGGAGTATGAATGGCAAATATCTAAATATTTATTCAATCTATTATTAAGCAGAAAAAGCCTCCGTGGCTTAGGCGGCAGCACGCCGGCCTCTCACCGCTGGGTCCGTGGTTCAAATCCCGGTCACTCCATGTGAGATCTGTGCTGGACAAAACGGAGGCAGACAGGTTTTTCTCCGGGTACTCCGGTTTTCCCTGTCAAAATTTCATTCCAGCAACACTCTCCACTACCATTTCATTTCATCTGTCATTCATTTAATCATTGGCCCAGAGGAGTGCGTCAGGCCTCGGCAGCCGGCACAGTCCATATCCTCGCCGCTAGATGGGGGCTTCATTCATTCCATTCCTGACCCGGTCGGAGACTGGAAGCAGGCTGTGGATTTTCATTAAGCAGAAAGGTAAACCTTTTTTAAGTATTATTATTATTTACAAATTGATAATTTATTTCTCAAAAGTACCGCACTGTGGAATTCTCAGTTTTGCCTCACAAGGCTGAATGTACCCCGTTCCAGCCCTCAGACCAGAATTAAAATTTCTTGGCAGAGCCAGGAATCGAATTCGGACCTCCGGGCTGGCAGCCAAGAATGCCAGCCACTATACCACGAGGTAGTCTAATGTCAATATTAATATTGTTTATAACTTACCCAATAAGTTAAGATTAGGGTACAACCAAATTTACAATTATTTTATGCTCTTACCAAAACAACACTTTCTTACTTTTTATTGTGCTTTTTTTTTGGGGGGGCGGGGGGCTTGAGCCACCACAACTCCTCCTTTTATATGCCCCTGGGCTGAGTGTACCCGACCCAGTTCTCAGACCAGAATTAAAATTTCTTGGCAGAGCCAGGAATCGAATTCGGACCCCCGGGGCGGCAGCTAAGAATGCTAGCCACTACACCACGAGGTAGTCTAATTATAATCTTAATATTGTTTATAACTTAGCCTATAAGTTAAGATTAGGGTACAACCAAATTTACAATTATTTTATGCTCTTACCAAAACAATACTTTCTTACTTTTTATTGTGTTTTTTTTGGGGGGGGGCGGAGGGGCTGGAGCCACCACAGCTCCCCCTTTTATACGCCCCTAGGCTGAGTGTACCCGTCCCAGCCCTCAGACCAGAATTAAAATTCCTTGGCAGTGCCGGAAATCGAACCAGGACCTCCAAGAATGCTAGCCGCTACAGTTTGACATCACATACTACGTTACCTGTGTGTACTTGACTTGAGTTTGGCCGGCCATGATGAACGCTACACATGCACTCACAACGCTACAACTTGTAACACTGCTTCTGTTTCTGGTCACAGAAGGCCGTGCCTATTTATCAGCGAGACTAGCGCTCCTGATGGCGCTTCTTATCGCCCATTTCAAATTAAATCGTCATGCTGAGACATCTTAGAAACCAGATGGTTGGTTCCTTACTTTAGGGACTGCGATAACGCGGTCGTGTAGCCCCGTGTACTTTGGGTGTGTGTAGAATTTGTCTGATAACCGGTGTTAATTGTGATGTCTGTATTAGTGTGTGTTATATGTGATTCAGGTAGAAGGACTGCAGACGATTAATTGTTTCAGGTAGTTCCTACTTTTGCTACCAGATACTACCGTCCACGACACCTAGCTGCGGACGTGGCTACTAGATGCCATCGCAGTCAGCACCTGGTGGCGAACATTGGAACTAATATAGCGTTATCAAAAACATACATATTTAGCTTCACACAATAAATTGTAGTTACTGGAATGTTCTTTTACATGCCATAAATCTATGACATAGGACCGCCGGCTTTACTTCCCCTCCTAAGGAAGGCCGCGATCTTGCGCATAGAAGCTCGGAATGCTACCAACTACGCCACCTTAAGAAAAAACAGAAAGTTGCCTCATAATCACTTTGAGGAAAACAGTACCCTATAAAATTCCCAAAACATGTTCAGTAGGATATTATTATTATTATTATTATTATTATTATTGCGATATCATGGTTATCAGCTTTGTATACTTGATCGTGCATTGAATTTGCATGACAACCTGTGTTATTATGTGGCTGTATTACCGACGGTATAGCTACGTGCGGCTACGTCATTGGGCCAAGTTATTTCCAGACGAGTAGGTTCGAATCCCACCAAATGTTATCCTTGAAATGGTTCCCCTTTTCAACTCCAAAATACCTTCTCATACATAGGCCACGGCCGCGTCCTTCCAATGACTTGTGTGTTAACTCACCTGGAGAAGTTGGCTTCAGAAAGAGCATTCTGTTGTAAAAAAAATATCCTCCACAGAGATAACGTATTTCACATCATCCCTACCTCGTAAAAACATTACCGTAATAATGAGGGGTGAAAAACACAGCATCGCTCGAAGGTCTGCGTCACTAACAATGTAACCTTACCAATCAGCAGCTGGGGGATAATTTCTTGAGGTTCTCAAATCCTCCGCTAGAGGCATCTTCCACACATACTTTGCAAATACATTGTTGCTGAATTCGATTTATTCTTCTTTCTACTAGCAGTAGCATCCGGCTTCGCCCGGTGAAATGATCATAGACTCCTTAAAGCTCCGTGATCAGATATCAGTCAGTGATGAATTACATTTACAGTACGGTATTTAGGTTAAGTACGTATTTGATATTCAGCACTAACATTTTGATTGAATGACTGATGGTTACGTTCGATAAGGATACTGGATTTTAAATTATTTACAGCAGCTATAGGTCTAACTCTCGCCTTTTAAGGAAGAATTAGTCTCTCGTATGGAAACTTTTGATTTAAAAACATTAACATAAGTTAATTCGATACGGTATTTCAAAATTGTTCGCCTTCAGGACTCGTCATTTATGAAGAGGATAGGTTTTAGTACCGGTACCCAACAACAGTACGTATCGTATCGAACATCGCATTCTACATAAGTCCTCGTAGATTACATTGTATAGCATTGTGATTGATCAAAAGATGAATCATACACTCATTGAGATGCCATCAGCTGATGCTGATGCCACATGGTGTCGTTACTCAGTGTTCATTGCGAAAAACGTCGATATCACCTGAACACAAGGGCAAAAAGATGTCCTAGAAAATGGTGCCTCATGAAGTGTTTCAAGGAAATTTCCACCAGAATGCGTTCTACCCGATACTGTCATGTATGGAACGCACCTCGAACAATTGTTATAAGGCTGTGTTCGATTTACCTCGTCGCCAATATTATGTTTCAGGTCGCTAGATTTAGCCTACTAGAACGGTTTAGACATTCATAACTGACTTACTCGAAATTTGGGTAAGAGATGAATCCGGATATGTTCACTTGAATCTCGCTTTATTTCAACTCTAGGAAGTCCATACATGACCACGGCCGACTGAATGCGCTCATACCGGCCTAGACAATGAGACCTTTTTCATGAAATCTTGTTAGTTACTCAACTGTTCACACAGCGCTGTTCACCAAGCATTGCACGACTAAGACTTATCTCTACTTAGTGTAAAACAAAGTCCCCGATTCTTGGATATCACGGGTAATCTCAAGAACCACTGGATGGATTTTGATGCGGCTTTCACCATTCTGTACAGGTAATATCGAGGAAGATTTCTGTAGAAAATAATTTATTTATGATCAAAGGGAGCCAAGCAGTAACGATTTTAGATTTCAGTGAATACGTCGAAGAAAGAACTTGACGTCCGTGCGCTTTTTAAGCTTACGCTGGACAAACCGTTAAAAATATCAATATCCTATGAGTGTAAGAATTGTTCAGCATGAAAAATTGTACAAAAAAGTCCGCGTGAGCATATCTCTATCTTCGATACATCGCCCACTATAAGTGTTTTTAGTTTGGACGGGAGAGGGATTTGGCTTGCACCTCGCCATTCTTAAATTACGTCTGACAGGAATTCCTTGCACATTCATAACTGTTCCCGGGCGAAGCCGTGGCGGGTTGCTAGTGACACTATTATATTATCATAATAATTCCCACAATATCAAAATGCAAATTATATCACAAAATAAAATAGCGTGCTAATAAATCTAAGAGAAATTAGACATACCTTGCACCTCGTTACAGTTGAATTCGATCAGAATCACTCGGTTTTCATTAAAGTTTATGCATTTTTCTGCTGAACGGTTTGGAAGTTCGGCAACAGGAAACTAGGACTGTTATTTACTTAAAATATTCATTTTTGTATTTTTGTAATATTTGTGTTCATGATTTCATTACATTGTCAGAATTACCGACAGTAGTGGCTACGCTGGCTTAAGCGCAGCGTTAGGCCATGGGGCCAAGCTCTCTGCTGACTCGGTAGACGCGTGTGTTCGAGCCCCACCGTCGGCCGTCCTTGAAATGATTTTCCGTGGTTTCCCATTTTCAACACCAGGCAAATGCTGGGACGGTACCTTCTAACAGGCCACGGCCGCTTCCTTCCACATCGTTGCCCAGTTTCATTCACCTTCATCCATTCCATCTCTCACCCTGACGCGCAGGTCGCCCACGGGTGTCGATTAGAAAGACCTGCACTCGGCCTCTCAGGAGGCCACACGAAAAAAAATGTCAGAATTAATGCTTTAATTAGTAGGGTATACTATTCAGTGTACCTATTATAAATAAAAACCGTGAGGTTTCTCACCTCCCCATATTACGAAACCCGGTTGCCTAATACGGGGAAAGTGCACTTTTAAAGTTAACAATAATATCAGAGGGTATTACAACATCAAACGTGCCCATATTTGTAATATACATAGTATATCGCCTGAGGTTTACATTGGTGAGAAAACCAAAATTATTCCGTTCCTTCTTATGTCTAATGTGAGCCCTATAAAAAAACTCCCCATATTTGGCGACTTTCCTCTACCCATTTTTAGAAGATACCTTATGCACTGGGCAGCTGAATCCGTGATTAATTGTATAGGTAGCTTCGTAAGTCTCAGAACTCAGGAAGTCCTTTCTAGCAGCGTTACTAGCAGCTTTCAAAGTTTCAAGGTAAGAAAGAAAATATTCCTCTAGCCAGTTTAGGCGACTGACATTTAATGAGAAAAAATGCCCTTTATCTGGATTTCTAGACTGAATATGATGATATGTGATGCTTACGTCATGCATAGCGAACCATTTATTAACGTTTTTCAAAAAAAAAATGGTTGCTTCTGCGTCCATGAATGTGTACGCTTCCGGGTACATGTCTATATTTTCTTTCAGTGTACTAATGGCACCAATAACTTCTGACGAGAACACTTCCTTGGCACGCCGAACATTCATTTTTTCAAATTTAGTGGGTTCGATGTGTTTTTTAGTGAGGTGTCTGACCGGTTTGACGATCTCACCCTTTTGCATTGTGTATAGTAATGACAAGTATTTCCCTGAAATTATTCCAGTACCATCATTAATCTCTCGTTACAGAAACTGCGTTCTAATGTTTTTTTTTAGAATGTGACAATGATCAAAACTAGGGAATACATTCCTAGACTCGTCGTATGGGTGATTGACCATTGGTTGCAAATTCCCTCCCCCTAAATGCCTCATCATTGTAGTGTTAGTTTTGTGATTATCAGAGACAGTTATTATAATTATGAAACCGCATTGTTCAACCTCGAGAATAACGTCCAGCAAGAGTTTATGTAAGTCCCGTCCTGACAGCTGCTTCGTGAAAAAGAAAGCACACGGTATCTGATAATTTGTCGAAAGATCTCTTAGCACAAAACACAACACACGATTAGCTGCTACTTGTTCCCGGCTGTAATTTTGATCCTCTCTTTCCTTTTAATGAGACGGTGCTGGAGTAGTGTCCTTGAACCCGAAGAAGGTGCAAGGTATGTCTAATTTCTCTTAGATTTATTAGCACGCTATTTTATTTTGTGATATAATTTTAATTTTGATAATGCGAAAATTATAATGATAATAATTATATAGTGTCACTAGCAACCCGCCACGGCTTCGCCCGGGAACAGTTATGAATGTGCAAGGAATTCCTGTCAGACGTAATTTAAGAATGGCGAGGTGCAAGCCAAATGCCCCTCCCGTCCAAACTAAAAACACTTATAGAGGGCGATGTATCGAAGATAGAGATATGCTCTCGCGGACTTTTTTGTAGAATTTCTCACGCTGAACAATTCTTACACTCATAATATAATGATATTTTAACGGTTCGCCCAGCGTAAGCTTAAAAAGCGCACGGACGCCAGGCTATTTTTTCGACCTTTTCACTGAAGTCGTTACTGCTTGGCTCCCTTTGATCATAAATAAATTATTTTCTACACAAATCTTCCTCGAGATCACCTTTCCAGAATGGTGAAAGCAGCATCAAAATCCATCCAGTGGTTCTTGAGATTACACATTTAATATACGTACTGTACAGCGGATTCCTTATCGCGCCTATAATGGGAGGGGAGTGCGCTCTACCGGCAACGAGTAGAAACTTTCCAATTACATGTTATACATGGGTTCTGACTGGGAATGTCAAGGCCGGTATAGAGCGCAGCTCGTATTCAGTCGGCCGTGGTCCAGCTGACGGAGTTTCCATTCTGTGGCCACTAAGTAATGAATTTGGTAGAAGTGAATCTACCAGCGCTCATCTCTCTATGGATATAGGAGTTCCATGCGTGTGTGATGTACCGTAATCGTCTTTGTACTAGTAATGACTCCTTCAATCGTTGGAGGTTAAGTTAAAGGTGATGGGGAATTGTCTTTGGAGCATCTTCTGGTTCTTTATGCTTATCCTTTTCGCCTTTTGGATTGCGTTCTTATTTGCTTTCCTTTACATCATTCTCTATCCTTGTGAGGTTTGTTTCAACAGGTGTGAATCGTTGATGGATTGCCTAATATTAGGGATCGAGTTCCCCCACTATTGTGTGGATTCTATGTGCAAATGCAAACGTCCATGCCAGTAGAATCTGTGATCAAACTGTCCTCCTTTGAAGTGTTCTATAAACTGTGATTGTGGAACAAAGACAGTTTTCCAACCCCTTCGTACGAATACAGAGCTTTTACGTGGTCAAACTGGGAGCATATCATACACCGATCAGCAATACTACTGTAGATTTACAATAGACTGGTATTAAATCAGCTTGTACAAAACGGTACTATCGGGTAGTTCATGGAACTACCCAAAATAAACAAAAGAAAAGTCATCAAAGGTTGACTACTATGTGTTAGTTTAGTTAGTTATTATTGTAAAGGAGCGGAATTACGAGGTAATCTGCCCCGATATGTGTTAGTTTCACTCCTTGGGTTCGGAGAGGTTCATTCGTAACATTGATAAACGGTGAGGTACGTAAGCAGTTCTCATTTTACTCTGTATTCGTTGGCTAAGTGGGTTTCTTGATAAGTACAAACCACGTTAAGAAAAGGAAGGAAGCTTGTAGTTTTAAATGACCGTTATCTAGCGATCATGAGCCACGGGACCTACAGTTTTACGTGGAATATGAACCACAGGACGTGATATTTCACTTCGGAAATTACACATGCATTGCCCGGGAATCGAACCTTTAGTGGGAGGTAAGTAGCAGTGTTCGCTGCAGTCAACCTCCTGGTGTAGTGGCTAGTGTTCTTGGCTTTCACCCCGGAGGTATGGGTTCGATTCCCGGCTCTGCCAAGAAATAATTCTGGTCTGAGGGCTAGAACAAAGTGCACTCAGCCTCGTGGGGAAAACTGAGAAGAGGTAGGCTCAATTCCCGTCTCAGCCATCCTGGAAGTGGTTTTCAGTGGTTTCCCACTTTTACTCCAGACAAATACCGGGATGGTTGCGAACTTAAGGCCACTGTCACCTCCTTCCAAATCCTCACCTGAACTAAAAGTACACAGACCACTAGTATGCAGGTTATCAGACAAATTCTACGCAGACGTGGGAAACCACTTCCAGGATGGCTGAGGAGGGAATCGAACCCCACCTCTTCTGAGTTTTGCCTCACGAGGCTGAGTATACCTTGTTCTATCCCTCAGAGCAGAGCCGAGAATCGAACCCGGACATGTATCTGTTTTGTGTATTGCCTGGCACAAGATTATATTCTTCACAACACTGTATTAAGAGAGTAATAAAAGATGGTACCGTATTCAGTTTTATATTTTTAAATTTGTCACCCTGTATAGCTAGCAACCTTGCTTCCTGCTTCCTCAGTAGGGTAGGTTACTATCCTCGATAACTCACATCCAGAAATTCATCAAGTTTGGTTGGTTGGTTGGTTGATTCCTTAGTTTAAGTGCTGCGACAACGCGGTCATGTATAATAAAGCCATCATTACTTCCGACTTGACGTTTCAGTGTTACCCTAGAGTTATCTAGCGGTCAGAAGGAAAATCACTTTAACTAGATCATCACAAGAAGCCATTCAAATCTATATACTACGACAAATTGAGTTTCGTTCGCGATGTTGCGATTTAGCGAACGAAACTCTAGCCTAGTACTGAAACGTCAAGTCGGAAGTTATAATGGCTTTACTATAGACCCGTGTACTTTGTGTGTGTGTAGAATCTGTCTGATAACCGGTGTTAATTGTGATGGCTGTATTAGTGTGTGTTATCTGTTTTAATTCAAGTAAGGACTACAGACAGTAATTTCAAGTAGTTCCTACTTTTGCTACCAAATGCTACCGGCCACGACACCTAGCCTGCGGACTTGGCTACCAGATCGCAACTCAGTCAGCATCTGGCGGCGAACGTTGGAACTAATAGAGTGTTACCAATTCTAACCTGCAAATTTTGGCTTCACACAAGTGTAGTTAGTGGAAGGTTCTTTTTCATGCCATAAATATATGACATGGGACCACCGGCTTTCCTTCCCCTCCGAAGGAAGACATACTGAGGGATTTTTAACGCTCTTCAAAAATCCGACGACTTCGGCAGGGTTTGAACCCGCGATCTTGGGCATAGAAGCTCAGCATGCTACCAACTACGCCACCCGAAGTCGTCTTCATCAAGTTCCAGTGTGCTTTCAACACTGATTATTCACAAATGGATCGAACAGTGCTATGAACTTGTGTGGCGGAGCAATGGAACTTCGCAACTGAGAGAAAGCGCCAATGTAACAGGTATATTGAAAATATTGAAAACAAAACTCTGCGAAATTGTTAGAAAAACAGCGGTAATTTAGCCATATTTCTGTTTCAGCCTGAAGCCACTACATAGTTCAGGTTCATTATATTATGATAACCGAGTTGTATTATTATCATTTTGTTTCCCCCAGGGGCTCACATCTAGTGGGACGTGGGTTGGCGACCACGGTGACCCCAGCTGAGTTCGGCATTGCTTCCACTTACTTGTGCCGGGCTCCTCTCTGTCATCTTTCCTATTGACCTCCCTTGGTCAACTTTGTTGTTTTCCGACCCCGACAGTTTAGGGTATCCGAGGCCTAGGAAGTTTTTTAATTTCCCGCCTTAATTGCCCCTTGTATTATCTCTTCTGATCCCTCATTCTTCTAGGGATCAGACCTCGCACACTGGATTGTGCTACACCCTCAAGGGCTCACGGCTGGTGAGTTCGGGAGTTGGTAACCCCGAGGGATTCCTGAGCTGGGTCCGGTCCCCCCCCCCCTTTTCCATTGCCTCTGGGGTGGACTCTCTCCTCTTTCCCTTTCCTATCTGCCCTTCATGGCTCTCCTTCCTTCCAAGTCCCACAATCCTCATTCTACGAGGGTTGAGGGCATTTCTATTCTTCCTGTCCTTTATTTGCCTTATCCTTTATGTGTTTACCATTTCTTCTTCTAGTATGTAAGTTTGTACTGTAGTTAGTATTGGTTATAGTTTTCATTCTTATCTCATCTTTCACTATCACCCAAACCATTAGGGGCTGATAACCAAGATGTTAGGTCCCTTAAAACAACAATTATCATCTTCATCATCATCAGAGTTAGATGGAGGCAAATCCTACCCGGCCCATGGAAGGATCCCTAGATGATGATGATGAATGTGCAAATGCTCCAAAATTAACAATTCTGTAGATATTTAATTATTAAATTCAGTTTTCTTCGCAAAATCATCTGTCTCTTTCTCTTCGCCGAAATTGTCTAAATATTTATAACCTAAAGCACAATGACACTCACACTCTGATAATAACAGAATGGTAACTGACAATCGGTGTATTTTTGCAGAGGAATAAGGAAGGAAAGTATCACTCCTCTGGCTAACTGAACACCTCATTCAGTGTTAAGTTGGGGTAACAGTAAAAATGTTATACGAGCGATAATGGGCGCTCGCAGGATTTTCTCTAGAGGGGGACAAATAATATTTTTCATTTCATTACCTATCTGTCACTAGCTGATGATGAGACGTTCACCCCCATCCCTACAACTTTCGTTTCATTTCTTACTTGCTTTGTGACATTCCTTATTTGGCTGCTCTGAAACCGTTATCTTATCTTTATGACATGAATGTGAGGATTTTTTAAAAGTTCAGAGTTATGTTCATAGAAGTTCGCTTTTCTTTGTGAATCATTGTCATAATGTTGGTTGGTTGGTTGGTTCTTAAGTTTAGGGGCTGTGACAACGCGATCATGTAGCCCCGTGTACTTTGGGTGTGTGTAGATCTGTCTGATAACCGGTGTTAATTGTGATGACTGTATTAGTGTGTGTTATCTGTTTTTTTAATTTAAGTACAGACTGGAACTTAGAATTTTTCAAATAGTTCCTACTTTTGCCGCCAAGCGCCACCGTCAACGAATACTAGGTCAAGTTCAGAACTTAGCTACTAGACGCCACCGCAGTCGGCTCTTGGCAACGAACGTAGAAACCTAAGAGCGTTGTTTACATTCTTAACCTATCCAATTTAGCTTCACACAGGTGAAATTAGTGGAAGGATTTTTAAAATGCCACAAATCTATGACATGGGACCGCCGGCTTTACTTCCCCTCCGAAGGAAGGCATATTGAGGGATTTTTAACGCTCTTAAAAAATCCGACGGCTTCGGCCGGGTTTGAACCCGCTATCTTTGGAATAAAAGCTCAGCATGTTACCAACTACGCCACCGAAGCCGCCGTCATAATGTTCATTTTTTTTAACAGGTAAAAGGTAGCTGAATCGCCATGTATCGACAAGAATCATTCAGTTCATTAAAATGGTAATGTTAACCTAGTTCGCCGATTTTCTAAATAACTGGAGATATTTCCAAATAATCCCAAATTATTAAGTTAAATAAAACTCTGGAATTATCCCCACATGTAAATTAGTTAACTATCAGTACCGTTAACTTCAATTTATTAAATAATCTGGTGTGACAATGGTTGGTTGGTTGGTTCCTTAGTTTAGGGGCTGCGACAACGCGGTCATGTAGCCCCGTGTACTTTGGGTGTGTGTAGTCTCTGTCTGATAATCGGTGTTAATTGCGATGACTGTATTAGTAGTGTATCTCTTTTAATTCAATTAAGAACTGAAGACATTGCATTTTTTAAAGTAGTTCCTACTTTTGCCACCAAACGCCACCATCGACGACCAACTAGTTCAAAAATTAGTCACCAGATGCCACCGCAGTCGGCTCTTGACGACGAACGTAGGAACCTAAGGACGTTAGTCAAATGCTTAACCTATATATAATTTAGCTTCACACAGGTGTAATTAGTAGATAGTTTTTTAAGATGCCATAAATCTATGACATGGGACCGCCGGCTTTACTTCCCCTCCGAAGGAAGGCATACTGAGGAATTTTTAACGTTCTTAAAAAATCCAACGACTTCGGCCGGGTTTGAACCCGTGATCTTGGGCATAGAAGCCGCTGGTGTGACAATGAACAATCGAAATATTCTCGGGATTCCAGAGGGGGCACCGCCCCTCCTTTTCTCCCTCTGCGGTCGCCCATGCGAGCGACAAGAAATTCCTTCAAACACAATTCAATCGTTTGTCATCAATCCGAAGATTCGTTTTATCAAAATAAAAACTTTATCAAATTTCTCATTTTCATTATTAGACTCAGAGGGGGGGATTCGGTGACGTAGTTCGTAGCATGCTGAGCTTCTATGCCCAAGGTCGCAGGTTCAAACCCGGCCAAAGTCGTCAGATTTTTAAGAGCGTTAAAATCCCTCAGTATGCCTTCCTTCGGAGGGGAAGTAAAGCCGGCGGTCCCATGTCATAGATTTACGGCATGTAAAAGAAGTACAGTAATTACAATTGTGTGAAGCTAAATTATAAGTTAGATTTGACTAACGCTCATAGGTTCCAACGTTCGTCGCCAGGAGCCGACTGCGGTGGCATCGTTGACGGTGGCGTTTGGTAGCAAAAGTTGGAACTACAGTACTTGCAAATCGAATGTCTGCCGTCCTTACTTGAATTAAAAACATATAACACACACTAACGCAGCCATCACAATTAACACCGGTTATCAGACAGTTTCTACACACATCCAAAGTACACGGGGCTACATGACCGCATTGTCGCAGCCCCTAAACTGAGGAACCAATCAACCACACTCTGGAGGGGGGGATTGATCCCCTCCCGTTGTTTCCCCACTGATTCAGGGGCAGATGACCTCGTAGTTTCGCCCCTTAAAACAACAATAACTATATAACTTACCCCACTGATAGGCTATAACAAACTGCTCCTGTCGGAGCCTTTTCTTTCTTTCTTTCTTTCTTTCTTTCTTTCTTTCTTTTAAGGGTATGGCGTATAGTGTCGGGAGTGTCCGAGGACATATTCAGCTCGCCAGAGTTTGTAGCTGCCTCTATGTGGTCACCCATGGGGTGAGCTACAAGTTCCGTCGCGTGTGGAGTGTTGCCCGGGGAGGAAAGTGTGAATGTAAGGATGAGCAATTGGTAGGTAGTGGCTGTGGCCAATAGTTAGGTACCAACCCCGGCATTTGCCTGGAAGGAAGATGGGAAACCACAGAAGACCATCTTCAAGGTTTTCGGCGAGGGGATTCGAACCTCCTCGCCTCCCGGATGTGAGAGACCGCCTGCATCACGCTGTAACGACCACGACTAACTCACCCGGTCCTGTTGGAGCTGAATACAAGGTGTAAAAGAGTACCAAGGCAGTTTATCATCAATTGGAAATTACAATATCCATGTAGTCAAATCAGCTGATGTGTGAATCCATCGCCGTCTATAATTCTCAAGCCGTGCTGTTGGTAGAATTGGCAACACAGGATGCGGGCTCTAAGTTGTATAAACACCTAAGATCACCTGCTAAGTTTTGTTCATACATATCGTTTATTTTTATATGATAGCATCTAAAAGCAGTTCGTATTAACTATTTCAACACCCGTGAAATTCCTCGTGGTAAATCAGACCTGCTGAAAATTGTAGATGTGAGTATTTCCCGTATTAAGTTGCATGTGTAACCAATGAATTTAACCAACAAATTCTTCACTAATATTTCATTCAACTATTTCAGATGCCTGGGAAGTGTTGTGTGCCTGACTGTAAGTCAAATTATGGCAGCACTATTAAAATAACTGGTTATATCACTACGTTTTGATCTCTACAGCGAGGTGGACTTTCAGTGCCTAGTATTTTAGTTTTGGTATATAACTTCATGTGGTCTCTACATTCCAGTATATTATGAACTGTAGTCAGTTGCATGGGCGCCCATACGGGGGGGGGGGGCAGGGGGGGGGGCATGCCCCCCCCCCTGGATCCTTCAGAAATAAAACGATATGAAAATCAGACTGAGAACAAACTTTTTTTTTCAAAAGTGCTTACAGTATTCTAATTAATTTGTACTAAATATAAATACGGTACTTCAGATATTTAACATTCCGACAGGCCAAACATTAAATACTGTATAATGGCAGTAGGCGTATTAAGCCTGTCTGGCACACCTCAGAAATCTCAATTTTTAAAAATTACAATATTTGCTGAAGAATAGTTTTACTTCAATTAGTGAATACACTCATTCGTTCTCTACATAGTCTATTACGTAATGGTGCTCGATCAGGCGCAATCTGCCTCGCATATCACTTTTGCAACAACAGCAAATGTGTAGAAGGGTCATTGACAAACTGGCCGATATGGACTTGAATGTCTTGTGGAAAGACGTAACTACTGAAAGGTAGTTGACGAATACGTTGACGAATATGAGACAAGAATTAACTCGTGCACCCGTCAGATCAGTAGCACCCACCGGAAGGTTAAAATCCTCCTACATATTATGTCAGTTATGCAATAGTGCTGGTGTACTTTCGCTTTAAATTATACACTTGAGTAATATTACAAAGGAATATTGTAATTTATATGCGCGTAGCCTACATTCCATTCGTGTGTATTGTGTTCACTATGAACGGCCGCCTAGACTGTGTCTGTGTGCTTACAGTATTATTTATTATCTTTTGTACTTCGTCTACGAATGGATTTATATTTCATTTAAAGGTAAGTAACTCAATCTTATTATATATAATTCGAAAAGGAGGTACTCACTCGTTAATCATCGTATCTTTGTAACCACAAGGGCTATGAAACTGAAATTTTGCATGTTGATTACTCTCAGTTAGTGGGTGCTCACTAAGAATTGTTCTTAGAATATTCAAGCTTTAAGTGGGTCTGTTCGGCCATTTGGTACTCATGCATGGGTTAATATGTGGGCGCCCTTAGGGGGGCTGGATTTGCGAGAATGTTGAAATAAGATTGTTCATTGTCACACCAGTTTATTTCATAAATGGAAGTTACAGATAGTCAACTGACAACTGTTACAACAACAAAAATCTGTAATGTTGCTGACGTAATATGTATTTACAATTTTTAAATAAAAATATGGTTCTAATGATGCCATGCACTCTGTCACCAATGGATGATGATGATGATAATTGATGTTTAATGGGGCCTAACATCTAGGTAAGCTCCAAATGTCAATACGGTTATGCCTAGTGTTTCCCCATCACTATCTTGAGTGGCTACTACTTTTGCCACCTCACTTCGGCAGTGTCGATACGAAAAGCACGATCTGGAGATATTTTTAGACATTGCAACATCGCTAGCATAGCTTAACCCCTAAAATAAGCTTTTCTATGCTGACTAGTAAAACACTGGTCCTGTAAGGTCGTGCTTACAATATTGGATAATTTACTGTATTCAGACCCGTATTGACGGGGGGACAAATTTGCAACTGCCAAGGCTGCAGGTTTTAGGGACGGAAACATTTCTGGAAAACTGTACAAAACTGCTTGGTCATTAATCGTCAAATTGATTAAGTTTAAGCCCTCCACAAGAGAATATACTTTGGCATTGTCGATTATTTAAGGACATAAATAAAAAGATCGTCTTAGTCACCTTGGTGTTCTTGCTGTTGATCTGACTTGAATGTGAAATTGTATCAATGAGGAAATTCCAAACTCGTTACCGGTATTTAAATAATTGTTTTTGCACATTGGTTGTGTATGATATCTGTTAAAATGTAATGTACATTATTTGTATTATTTTTTTAAATTTGTAATTTTAGCAAACGCAAATTTATAGTGTAAGCCACTCATAGTTAAATACACACTCAGGCAAAGAAACAGCCTCATATGTTATGGAAACTTTGTAACTGCTCGGCTTCACGGGTTGCGTGAGGGTTAAATACCTGTGCGGTATGAGCAACAGCAATAAACATTCATTCTTAACTACACTTGTTACCTCATAAATAAAAGCACTATAGATCTGGTAAGATTTACAATATATTCTGATACGAGACATGAAATACACTTCGCAGGATCCTCGTCGTACAGACTATCTAACATTCCCTATCATATTTACACAGGCACACTTATGACAAGCAATGACAAACTACCTCACTCCTCTTCTTGCCTAGAACACCTCAATATAGCACTGCCTTGAGTTTTTGTGGGTATCTACTCACATAACGTAACGGCGGTGCTTTTTGAGGATCCAACCAGCCTTCGGGCTGACTACCTAACAGACAGACTTATGACATATTGATGACCCTCGGAAATAATGATGACTGGTACTTACAGGCGTTGACTTCAGCTGTGACGATTTAACTCTACTGATTCGGGGATTAGTTGCTCCCAAAGAATCACTCCTACTTACTCGCAGCACAATTACTATATATTTCAGACGCAAGCCTTTCAACTATGAACATTATGTACATTATTACTTTGATGGTCAGCATCCAACGATTTATCTAGTTTCGTGGATCTGATTATACAAAGATGCTTTAAATCCGTGTTTTGGATTATCGCATCTAGTTTGCTCCTGAGTTTACTAATACATAGCATATTTTACTAGTATTTGTCGTATAACAATTTACCGCTATGGTCTCAGAATTTCGGTATACAGACGTTAGTTTACAATACTTCATGCGATTCGAGACAAACAATCTAGGCTATTTGTTTGAAACTAGGCTCATATTTCCCTTGAGAATGTATAGCCAGCAACTCAGTGATTGCACATCGAACACCAACTTGTGATCGTCTGAAATACCTTCCTTCTCCACCAAAAACACACAAGTCCAAAATACACTATCAAGAATACGAACCACTCCACGCGGAGTCCAAATGATGAGTACACCGCCCTACATGCGGTCCAAAGAATGAGTACTACTCCCCACGGAGTCCTAAGAATGAGTCGCCCTCACAGCTTCGTCAAGTCCTAATAACATTCATCTCCCCTCTACAAATCACTGGCCTACCTGGCTTCCCTCATGGGTCCAGCCAAATCAAAACAAAACATTACCATATAAGGAGTGCCTTCTTGGTCTTCAAAATACCCTAGTCACACCCCTAGCATAGGGTTGCCAAGCCTCCTATCTGCATGAGTCATCATGCACTTCAGCTTGCGAGAGAAAAACCCAGGCGACAACAAGCCTACTTCCTGGTCCTTGCACACAATTCCAGACTCTCTGACTGAAGATTATTCCAATGTTAAAATATTCACATATAACTAGACTCAGATCCTGCCAATTACAATCCCTTAAAACCTAAACAAATTAATCGGAAATAAATCACATGATATTATACACTTCATTACATAATTATAAAACATAAAAAGGCATCAAATAAAAATATATGGACGATTATGAAAATCGTACGTCCCGAAAGTAAAGGTTCGATCCCTTGTGACCTGGGAAGGTTACAACTTTAATAAATCTGCATATTCCAAGTCGGGGGCAGCAACGTAAATCCATACGTGGCATGCATTGTAAGAAAGGACAGAATGTAGTAATTTGATCTTTAAGCCCATCTGTGTAGTTGAGTACCTCAATTTAAGCTACACGATGACGACTGATTACCTAAATACTTGAAATTCGATTGCCGACGCTGACAGCAGCCATCCCTAGTAGACCTACGATATTTTCAACACTACCTTCAGGAAAATACCACGTACGTATCATGTTTCATGTTCCGGGGCACTCATCTGAAAACTACGGTATGGGTACTCTGAAATAACATTACTTATAACACACTCGCCTAATGACACGTTATTACATAAACCGGAATTTCACTCAGAGTCAAGTACAAGGGGTGAGGTTTAAACCTGTTTACAAATAAAGCAACAACATTTACAACAATGCCAGTTATTGAATATAAAAAGATTAATTTTCCCCTCTTTAAGGGTAGCTTTAACACACATAAATTTTAAAAACTCAAAAAGTATTTGTATTAGATTGGTTAGACATTATATTATTTACGTCACAGGTACAATAATACGGCGAAATATATCATTTGTTAATTTTATAAAACTCTATGGAATTGTACAATATCTGTTAGTTTCATTTTATTGTCTATTATTTTCATAAACAGAGAAAAGCTTGAGCATAAGGCTCAATTACACATTGAAAGAAGTGGTTTGTTTACGATCGTATCACCTTTCCTCTTGTTTCAGTCGAGAACGCGAATAATGGTAGTAAGAAGTACGTGATATAGTGGTTTTTATCCATTTTACTTAGTGGTTAATAATAATCAGGCGAAATATTTTTATTGACAAAACTAATTTTTACTAAAACCATAGGCTCGAGTTTATCAGTTCGTAGGCTACAAGTGTTTCGTGATTATAATAAGAGCAATGCGAAGTATTTCCGATTGGTTGTTTAGAAGAGGAAAGACGTGACGATCTGCTGTAATGGCCAGTACAAACTAGATACCGTAGCCTACCGTATTTGGAAACAGTGCTATTTAAATATTTGGGCTGATTCAGATCTTGGGATGTTTCCACAGTTTAACTTAGTGACTGGGATCATGTGAAAATATGTCCAGTTATTTAGAAAGTTGGCGAACTGGATTAACGATACCATTTTAATGAACTACTGTACTTGATTTTTATTTTTGTCGATACCACTAGTTTCTTCCTGTTTTCAAGAACTGAACATTACGACGTTGAATCACGAAGAAAAGCGAACGTTAACGGACAAAAACTCAAAGAAAACATTCCTCCCATATTTGCCACAAAGTAGCCAATGGTTTCAGAGCAGTCAAATAATGCATTTCACGAAGTAAGTAAGTAAGTAAGAAAGAAATGAAACCTTCTTTGTGTGTGTGTGTGTGGGGGGGGGGGGGTGGAGTGGGGGAAGGGGGGAGGGGAAGGGGTGACAGGTAGGTAATGAAATGAAAATATTTACTCCCCCCCATGGAAACAATCCTATGGGCGCCCATGGTCAGTTGGCAAGTGCCTTTAGGTAGATTTTATTAGAAAGCTACTTATTTTGAAATTAGTGACCATTGGAGCAGTATTGTCAGACTGTCAACATTAAGCTTGGAAGTCTATTGTGACTATGATGAGTGCATCTGTGGACAAAATGTGAAGAATTTATTATCAAAGGCAGTCTTTAAGTTCGTAAGAATAAGCGCGTCATTGACGGCAGTGAGCATAGCAACAAGAAAATAAAACTTCTGATATTGGGACATTGAGATACAGTACAGCCTTCTATTATTACCTTATCGGGAATTGACAGTACATAGCATGATAATCCTTTGTGATATTTGTGTGCAGATTTAGCGGACGGAATGTTCTGTTCTGTTGTATTTTCGGAAACATTTCGCGTCAAAATCTGTGTTTACATAGTGTTAGCATTGTGCTTGCGCTCGGCCTATACCAGATGACAGATGGGCGGCGTTGCCAAACGTAAGGATACGGCTTGAGAATAATATAGACCCCTATGGTGAATCCCAATCCAACCCTCTAGATGGCGCTTGTCACAGTTTCCTACTTGCGTTCAAAAGGTAACGAGCCGGAGGCTGGAATGCGCAAACCGGTGACGACATCGGCTAATCGTTGCGTGTGTAACGAGGTGTCGTTCTGACCAGAGCGTGGAAGGTCACAGCCCATCTCTAGAGGGCACGCGTGCACGTCACGTGACGATACAAAGCGAGCAGCAGCATGCATCAATTGTCCAACGCTGCCAGTAATGCTGACGTTCTTCTTTGACCAAGACGCCCCCCTTCTGATACACTTTTGGGGCCGATAACCTCGATGTTAGGCCCCTTAAAACAACAATTATCATCATCATCATTCTGATACACTTCATGCCGCGCGGGACAACAGTGAATGCCCAGCGTTACTCGCAAACCTTGACCACCTTTCGCCAAGCGATCAAAACAAAACGACCAAGCAATCTCACCCGTGGGGTCATTCTGCTCCACGACAATGCACGACCTCATACGGCCAACATAGTCGCGGCACTCCTGCAGAAATTCAAATGGGTGGTTCACGGCTACCCTCCATACAGTCCAGATCTCTCTCCCTGTGATGACGCCATGTTTGGTCCCATGAAAAGAGCTCTGCGGGGCCAACGATTCACCTCGGACGCCGACGTCCAGCTGTAAGTGCGGAACTGGTTCACATCGCAGCCCAGGGAATTTTATGAGACAGCCATTCACAGCCTCGTGTCACAGTGGGGAAGTGCCTCAACAGCCAGGGCCAATACTTTTAACATACAGGTACTGGTTTCTGTAATTATGCCTCCGGCTCGTTACTTTTAGAACGCACCTTATACAAGGCCGGCGCATAGCGGGCTAAAATTCGTCAACATCCAGATTCTTTTCGTCGCCTAATATTGCCGCTAGATATCTCGACAAACGCACACGAAACAGCGATTAGGACAGTGATTTTCCAATATATTTATATGAGGTTCATTGGAATATGACAGGAGTTACTTATCAAGGCAGACATTTTCTACTCCAGCAGTTCTACGTGAAATCCGAACCAGTAGGACGCGACTTCTTATGTTCAAAATTTATCATACAGTACATGAAATACCAGCGGGAATCTTAGCTAGTGGTATCCGACTTTGATAGCCCAATATTTCGCTTCTCAGTTTTCACGTGGCTTCATACAGAATGTAGGCTAATACTCCATAGAAAATCCAAGAACAGTAATATTTTGAAACTACGTCTTGGACTATATTGTTTTTTGAATATACTCTCATTACCGCATCTTTGGACTTAATTATTTATCGTATGATGAATATAATGTATGTACAATATACTGCTCGAGTCCAAGATCTATGAACTTGCGGGGTGAGGAGAAAGAGCAGGGAAGGGTCGGGCGTGAAGAGAAGGATCTGTCAACAGCCCACCGTGATATATGGTATTCCTTTCTATTCCAATACTGCTAACATTCGGCCGTTGCTCATACCACTGTGGTGTTAGGAATGACTGAGTGAGTCACCGACCAATGTATTTGGTTCTGTACTATGCACGGACCGAGAAACCTCATCACTCGTCAACACCACTAATCATAGTCCGCGATGCACATTCCTCTCAGGTTCACGCAGCTTAGACTCGAGCAGTACCTATATACCAAAAATAAATGTGCACACACCAGTTCATAAAATGTCATAGTTCTGGGTCAAGATCTCAGACCCATTCAACTGCATCAACTGATGTTTGATGAACATCCATCAACGTTCCATGGAAAGCTGGGAGAGGGCAGTCAGCGACAATGTGATGGATTGACTGTAAGGAGGCACCACAGTCATAATCTGCAGAGCTAGACCAGTCCCAATTATGAAGTGAATTTGGACAACGTTGCTTCACGTCCGTAGGTATAACCTTGAATAACCCTACACGTGTCCCCCGGGTGGTGCTAAGAAAGCAACTGCAAAGATGAGACCGAACAGATGAGGCATTTAACAATATTTTATGGACCCGAATACCAAAAAATGTAGTCCTAAAAACTTTAAAACTAGGCGTGTGTGATGCAGTAATCTCCTTCAACGATGGGAATTCTGGAAGTATGAAGGTCTTGGATCACCTGGGAATACATCTAGGATAGATTACTGCAAGTACATTGCAAGCGCTTGACCAAATAAGAGTGCGGAAGGCTGAAATCTCTGCTCATTAAATGACCAAAGAGGCAAGAAAGAAGAGAAGAAGGAAGAAGTTAGGTCTTAAAGATGAGAGGAAGCATCACATTATGAAGCAGGGTGCTTTTAAACAGTCCTTCAGAAAGAACTATATACTGTAAGTTTCTGGTAATTATTTCTTTAACTTAAATTTTCTCAAAACTTGAAATTTTCTGACAAAAGCCCCATTTTCACAGGAAAAAATCAGATGGAACCTTGAAAATTGCTCAGATTATTCATGTAGTAGAGGTGATTAAGCCGATCTACATTCATTGTTATTGGAGTGGTAGAATTAATAGTGTGCTGTACATAACCTCAAAAAAATCCAAAACAGTGGGTATGTGTAAAAAGAAAATTTTATCTCAATTGCAAATATGTACATCTTCCTCATTTTAGATCAGTGAACTAAAGACACACAGATGTGCAATTGGTTAAATTTGGTAGTAATATGTCTGGTAGTTTCAGATATAATGGGTCACAAAATATCTGAAATGAGCATTGTCGGTATAGGAGGTCTGATCTCACCTTAATATGCATAATATCAAAACCGCGTTAAATAATCCTCAAACATTACCTAAAACCTTTGTCTGAAATATATTTTGATATGACCCACCTTACGCCAAGAGCAAAATGTTGTCGAAGAAGATGCCAAGTTAATGAGGGAAGAGCTAAGCCGAAGATAGGTATCACAAATTATTCCTGGCTGTACAACGGATGTCTTGAAAGCAATACTGTATTGATGTTTTGACAGCCGTGTCGTTCTACAGACGAACCAAAGATAGAGTTATCTCCAACTCCTGGTCCGCAGTTGTGCTACTGCAAGGTAAATAGCAGTAGACTTAAGACCGGGCCACCTTAAATAAGTTACTAAAAAACCAACATGGCCGCCACATTTAGTATTGCCAACTTACATCATTTAACACCAAAAAGTCAGCACACACGTCCATGTAACACGTATCGCAAATGATTCAAACTAAGTAAAGGCCCTTTTACGAAAATACATTTTACATAAAGTTGTGAAGCAATCCTTGCTCAAGTTAGGGACATATTCGTCATCAGTCCTCAACAGTCTAACTCTTAATCAGTATTATGGTAGTGAAGTGAACTTAAATTAGCTCTTCTAGATTGCTTTTTAAAGTATCATATAAAATGCATAAGAACAGAAACATTAATACTTACTCAAGGTTTTTTCCAGTTTCGCCGGGGAGCTAAAGATGAGCATGTTCATTTCTTCTTATAGCCTACATTTTTATAATTAGTTCAAAAATGCAGATCATTCTGTTTTAAGATGAGTGTTCAGGGAAGGATTTAGGAGTAGGAGAAAATAGAATAGTAGGGTACACATTAGCTTATTATTTCTTTATTTTTGATAAGTACCGTACTTATTTCTTGCATGTATAGGCAAAGAAAACAACTTAACTTCAACAAATTCAACCATAAACCAACATTTACGTAGGAATATGGCTTTTCCTTTTTATAGACTCCTTGATCTCTATGGATCAGCCATAGTTAATTGTCTTTGTTTCTTCTGTATTCTTTGGTAGATGTCTGATACGCATCGTGTACCGGTACGTATGTGATAAGTTAAGATTAATAAAACCTAACAAACAGGTTTATCAAAGTGTTCATATGTATTACAATTTATTAATCTCAGCTAAGAATGGATCGTCTACTAAGACCCGAGCGTCTGAACATCGACCCAGAATCTAGCAACGCACAACAAGAATGGAATCACTGGTACAGCACGTTCAGGAACTTCATAGTGTCTTACCAAGCAAGTCAAGGATCATGTAAGTATAAGAGATTCGTCACTTTTGGTTATAGAATTTCCGAGAGAGAACACCGCCTGAGGCTATGGATTGTACTGGCAAGTCTGGCAACATAAAAAGTAAAAAGCCATATGAATGTAGCCTTTATTACACGTAATTGAACAGTATGTTCTGCGATGAGTTATTGATAATTGATGAAAATAACACAAACATAACTGCGCCTTTCGCTAGGCGCTGAAATATACGCCCAGATAGGAAAATAATACATTTTGATATATATCAATGTTGGCAATAGATTTGTCACGAAGGACACAGTTATGCCGTTCTAGAGCTTAATTTACCTTTAGGCTAATTAAAAATGCTCTCCTACTCTACAGAATTTTTGGGATATTCGATGAATATAAAGAAAATTGTCCAAATGCACACACTATATTGCCATAACCTCACTTTTTGCCTAACATGCCAGCTGCCACCCACCCCTCCCCATAGCCCTAAACCACAAATTTTATTGCAATGCAAAGGAGAATGGGTAAGAAAACAAACAAGAGATGAAATGCACACATTTATCTATATATATAAAAATCAATCTTACGTGATAGTTTGTCTGTGGGTGTGTATGTCTCCTATGCATTCATATACCACTCAACCGATTGCGATGAAACTTGGGTGAGATGTTGAGTACACTCCAAGGATGGTTTCTGACTTAGGAAATCCATTTTACAATAGGTAGCGCACGCGTAGATTCAACAAATGAGCGACGATGCGCGAAGCATTTCAACAAAGTCCCGTATGTGTTCATATACCATTCGTCCGATAGCGATGAAACTTGGGTGAGATGTTGAGTACACTCCAAGGAAGGTTTCTGACTTAGTAAATCCATTTTACAATAGGTAGCGCACGCGTAGATTCAACAAATGAGCGTCGATGCGCGAAGCATTTCAACAAAGTCCCGTATGTGTTCATATACCATTCGTCCGATTGCGATGAAACTTGGGTGAGATGTTGAGTACACTCCAAGGATGGTTTCCGACTTAGTAAATCCATTTTACAATAGGTAGCGCACGCGTAGATTCAACAAATGAGCGACGATGCGCGAAGCATTTCAACAAAGTCCCGTATGTGTTCATATACCATTCGTCCGATAGCGATGAAACTTGGGTGAGATGTTGAGTACACTCCAAGGAAGGTTTCTGACTTAGTAAATCCATTTTACAATAGGTAGCGCACGCGTAGATTCAACAAATGAGCGACGATGCGCGAAGCATTTCAACAAAGTCCCGTATGTGTTCATATACCATTCGTCCGATTGCGATGAAACTTGGGTGAGATGTTGAGTACACTCCAAGGATGGTTTCTGACTTAGTAAATCCATTTTACAATAGGTATCGCACGCATAGATTCAACAAATGAGCGACGATGCGCGAAGCATTTCAACAAAGTCTCGTATGTGTTCATATACCATTCGTCCGATAGCGATGAAACTTGGGTGAGATGTTGAGTACACTCCAAGGAAGGTTTCTGACTTAGTAAATCCATTTTACAATAGGTAGCGCACGCGTAGATTCAACAAATGAGCGACGATGCGCGAAGCATTTCCACAAAGTCCCGTATGTGTTCATATACCATTCGTCCGATTGCGGTGAAACTTGGGTGAGATGTTGAGTACACTCCAAGGATGGTTTCTGACTTAGTAAATCCATTTTACAATAGGTAGCGCACGCGTAGATTCAACAAATGAGCGACGATGCGCGAAGCATTTCAACAAAGTCCTGTATGTGTTCATATACCATTCGTCCGATAGCGATGAAACTTGGGTGAGATGTTGAGTACACTCCAAGGAAGGTTTCTGACTTAGTAAATCCATTTTACAATAGGTAGCGCACGCGTAGATTCAACAAATGAGCGACGATGCGCGAAGCATTTCAACAAAGTCCCGTATGTGTTCATATACCATTCGTCCGATTGCGATGAAACTTGGGTGAGATGTTGAGTACACTCCAAGGAAGGTTTCTGACTTAGTAAATCCATTTTACAATAGGTAGCGCATGCGTAGATTCTACAAATGAGCGACGATGCGCGAAGCATTTCAACAAAGTCCCGTATGCATAACTTGGGTGAGATGTTGAGTACACTCCAAGGAAGGTTTCTGACTTAGTAAATCCATTTTACAATAGGTAGCGCACGCGTAGATTCAACAAATGAGCGACGATGCGCGAAGCATTTCAACAAAGTCCCGAATGCATTCATATACCATTCGTCCGATAGCTATGAAACTTGCGTAAAATGTTGTGTACACTGCAGGGAAATTTTCTGGCTTAGTACATCCACTTTATAATAGGCAGCCCACGATTAGATTCAACAAATGAGCTACGACGCGCGAAGCATTTCAACAAAGTCACGTTTGCGTTCATATACCATTCGTCCGATAGCGATGAAACTGGGCTGAGATTTTGTGTGCACTCCAGGGAAGGTTTCTAGCTTAGTAAATCCCTTTAAAAATAGGTAGAGCACGAGTAGAATCAACAAATGAGCAACGGCGCGCGAAGCGTTTCAACAAAGTCCCATTTAATTTCATATACCATTCATCCGATAGCGATGAAACTTGGGTGAGATGCTGTGTACACTCCAGGGAAGGTTTCTGGCTTAGTACATACATTTTACAATAGGTAGCGCACCAGTAGATTCAACAAATGAGCGATGACACGCGAAGCGTTTCAACAAAGTCCCGTATAAAGTCATATACCATTCGTCTGATTGTGATAAATGTTTGGTGAATTGTTGTGTACACTCCAGGAAAGGTTTCTGGCTAAGTAAATCCATTTTACAATACGAAGCGCACGTTTATGTTCAACAAATGAGTGACTACGCGCGAAGCGTTTCGACAACGTCCCGTATACGTTCACATACCATTCATCCGATTGCGATGAAACTTGGGTGAGATGTTGTGTACACTCCAGGGAAGGTTTCTGGCTGAGTACATCCATATTACAATATGTAGCGCAAGAGTAGAATCAACAAATGAGCGACGACACGCGAAGCGTTTCAACCAAGTCCCGTATGCATACATGTACCATTCGTCCGTACCTATGAAACTTGGGTGAGATGTTGTGTACACGTCATGGAAAATTTCTGGCATAGTAAATCCCCTATACAATATGCAGCGCACAAGTTGATTCAACAAATGAGGGACGACGCACGAAGCGTTTCAACAAAGTCCCGTATAAGGTCATATACCATTCTGCCGTTAGCGGTGAAACTTGGATGAAATATGGTTGACACTCCAAGGAAGGTTTCTGGCTTAGTAAATACATTTCACAGTAGGTAGCACACGAGTAGATTCGACAAATGAACGACGATAGCGATGAAACTTGGGTGAGATGTTGTGGACACTTACGTGACGGTTTCTAACTTAGTAAATACATTTTACAGTAGGTAGCGCACGAGTAGATTCAACAAATGAGTGACGGAGTGCGAATCGTTTAAACAAAATCAGGTATGCGTTCATATACTATTCATCCGATTGCGATGAAACATTGATCAGTTATTTTGTACCCGCCAGGGAAGGGGACTTAGTAAATCCATTTCACAATTAGTAGCGCAAGAGTAGATGCAACAAATGGGTGACGACGCGCGAAGCGTTTCAACAAAATTCCCTATTGCGTTCATATAACATTCTTCGATTGCGATGAAACCTTGATGAGTTATTGTGTACACGCCAGGGAAGGGCTTCGACTTAGTAATACATTTCTCAATAGGTAGCGCACGAGTAGATTCAACAAATGAGTGACAGCGCACGAATCGTTTAAACAAAAACCCCTATACGTGCATATACCATTCATCCGATTGCGATGAATCATTGATGAGTCATTGTGTACACGCCAGGAAAGGGTTTCGACTTAGTAAATCCATTTCACAATAGGTAGCGTACGATTAGATTCAACAAATGAGTGACAGCGATGAAACTTTTTGAAAGTTGTTGTGCACGCTCCCACGAATGGTTCTAAATTAGAAAATCCATTTTATGATAGCTTAGAGGCAGTTAACATGTTGTGTATCCAAAAGCACTTCAAGAAACAGAATTTCAACGCCAACACTTTCTTTGATTGGCATTGCAACGCATGCCGGGTACAGCTTGTTCTCTATATATTTTTATTCGAGAGTAGGCCTAGTCCATATTGCCCACTAGTTTTACACATGGTCAACACCAGGCAGATGAAAATTGCCGTATTGTTTTACTATCAGTATAATTCTTACATCCCAGTGTTTGGCAATCTTTCCTCCCTTGCAGTGGCATGATTGACTCTCAATTAAATTCAAATAAATAATCAAAATATTGAACAAATCAAAACAACCAACAACACCACGAGGAAAATCAATCAAAACAGAGTATTCCCGCTTCCGCCAGTCGATTTGATGTGAACGTTCATGAGTGCCAACTACGGAACCTTAGTGCTAAAATTAATTCTCCATTGGTTGGTAGAACATCCAGTACAGGGCCTTACTCCGACCAACGCGCTCCCTATTAACTGTCATCCCCCTGAAGCAAGTGACGCCGACAAATTAAGAATCCTGATAAATCATGTCTCACCTTCAGTATATGAATATTTCAATGAAGCTAAAACGTTCAATGACGCAATAAGCATTTTGGTTAGCACGTTCACAAAACCGGTGAACGAAATATTTGCGCGTCACAAATTAGCAACCAGAAAGTAGCTAGCTGGAGAAACAGTGTCGAGATATATAGAATCTTTGAAGCTTCTGAGCAAAGATTGTAACTTTAAGGCTGTAACAGCGGAAGTAAATAGAGATGATTGTATTCGCGACGCTTTCATTGCCGGTCTTCTTAATTCCAATATTCGTCAGAGACTAAAATTAGAAAACCTTAACCTCACTCTTGAGGAGGCTTCAATAAAGGCAAAGGCTTTAGAGTCAGCGATGGAACAGTCCCTTCATTAACAAGAGCCAGTTTCAGTCAGTGTAGTTCAGAACCGTCGTGCTAGTTCACCCAGACCACCCTCAATTACTTATGCAAGCCGTGACAGCTGCTCAGGGAATAGTGAAGCCTCGTGTGAAGTTGTTGCAGTGACAAACAGGAAGTGCTATTTTTGTGGACTTGCCTATCACAAGGGGAATGAATGCCCAGCAAGGGAAGCTATTTGTCATGCATGCTCGAAAACTGGTCACTACGCCAAAGTTTGTAGAAGTGCCAAACCGAATAGTTCCCCAAAATCTTACCATTGCCATACTGCAGTTTTATCTTCTGCCACTTCCACACCATCTTGTCTGGCAAAAGCAATAATTCCCATTCACTTAAATGGAACGAAAACCAATGCTCTGGTAGACACTGGTAGTTCTACAAGTTTTATTTCTGAGAGGTTGGTTCCGAAGCTCCGGCTCCCCGTGTGTGCTAGTAGTCTCACAGTAACAATGACCTCAACATCTCTTAGCTCATCTGTTAAGGGAGTTTGCTCAGTCAATCTAAAAGTCAAGGACCATGTATATGAAGACGTTCAGCTAAATATAGTGACAGATCTATGCCCGGACGTTATTTTGGGTCACGACATTCTTGGTCGCCATTCATCCATAGAAATAAAGTTTGGTGGCAGCAAAGAACCGTTGAATATCTGTGGATTGACAGTGTCTAATGTAGAACCTGTCCAACTTTTTCGTAACATCCCTCCAGACTGTAAACCAATCGCTGTTAAAATCTCGACGTCACACAGCTTCCGATGCCAAGTTCATTGATCAAGAAATTCAACGACTCTTAAAGGAAGATGTCATAGAAGAAAGCTTTTCTCCATGGCGTGCACAGGTTCTTGTTACCCATACCGAGAACCACAAGCGCCGCATGGTAGTCGACTATTCTCGGACAGTAAATCAGTACACCCAACTAGATGCATATCCACTTCCACGCATTGAGGATATCGTAAACAAAGTGGCAAACTATGAAGTGTTCAGTGCTATCGACTTAAAGAGCGCCTATAATCAAATCCCTATCTGCGAAGAGGACCGTCCGTACACAGCATTTGAAGCTAGTGGTAAACTTTGGCTGTATAAACGAATTCCATTTGGCCCAACTAATGGTGTTCCCTGTTTCCAAAGAACTATTGATTCGATCATCCTGAAAGAGGAACTCACTGGGGTAGCAGCTTACCTAGATGATGTCATAGTAGGAGGCAAGAATCAGCAAGAACATGACATGAATCTGAAGAAGTTCCTAAAAGCCGTAGAAAAGTATCGCTTGACAATTAATGATAAGAAGAGTGTCTTCTCAGCTCGTACAATAAAGCTGTTGGGTTATATAATCTCCAATCATGAAAGTCGTCCAGATCCTGACAGACTCACATCCTTGAGAGAACTTCCAGTTCCATCTGATACTGCTTCTCTTCGAAGAGCAATGGGCATGTACGCACATTTTTCAAACTTCATTCCCAGATTTTCACAGAAAATACATATCCTTCGAGGGGTCACTTTCCATTAAACGAAAAGGCTGTTGAAGCGTTCAATACTCTGAAAGAAGATGTGGACAACGCACTCGTCTCAGCTATAGATGAGAAGGTTATGTTCACCGTGGAGACTGATGCTTCAGAACATTCTATTAATTGGAGCCACCCTGTCACAAAATGGGCGGCCTGTAGCTTTTTTTTTCACAAACCCTCAACAAGTCAGAACAAAGACATTCATCTGTGGAGAAGGAAGCTCAGGCTATTATCAAAGCTGTCAAGAAATGGAGGCATTATTTACTAGGAAGACATTTCCGCCTCATCACCGATCAGAAGTCAGTGGCCTTCATGTTCGACAGCAGGCGTCATGGCAAGATAAAGAATGAGAAGATACTGCGTTGGAGATTGGAACTTTCATGTTTTGACTATGAAATCATCTACAGACCTGGACAACGCAACGAAGCAGCTGATGCTTTATCCAGAATCTGTTCGGCTACCCAGTGCTATGGATTACGACTTAAGAACATTCATGAAGCCTTATGTCATCCGGGATTGACGAGAATGAATCACTTCGTTAAGTCAAAGAATTTGCCCTATTCGTTGGAGGATATAAAGAAGGTTTTTTCAGCGTGTAAAATCTGTGCTGAGCTAAAACCCAGATTTATCCAACACGAGGGAAGTCTCATCAAAGCTATCCATCCATTTGAACGAATAAACATGGATTTCAAGGGACCTCTTCCATCCACTTCCAGAAACCAATACCTCCTCATCTTAGTAGATGAATATTCCAGATATCCTTTTGCTTTTCCCTGTACGGATGTTACTTCCTCCACCGTTATATCAAAACTAAAATCCTTTTTTCAATTTTTGGATTTCCTTCCTATATTCATTCAGATCGAGGTTCTGCCTTCATGTCCCAAGAATTGAAGTTAAATCTCACGACTGTTGGGGTAGCGACTAGCAGAACGACACCATATAATCCCAGAGGCAACTGTCAGGCAGAAAAATACGTAGGCATTGTCTGGAAAACTATACAGCTTGCCATAAAATCAAGACAATTGGATATCCAACAGTGGGAAAAAGTTTTAAATGATACCCTCGATTCTATCAGGTCATTACTTTGTACCGAAACAAACGAAACTCCCCATGAGCGTATGTTTAAACACCAACGGAGATCGACTTACGGACAAGCAACCCCTTCACGGTTATTGACTCCAGGACCTGTATTTCTGCGGAATCATACCAGGCATTCAAATTATGAACAATTTGTCCAAGAGGTCACTCTTGTTGAAGCGAACCCCGAGTACGCTCACGTACAACTTGCTGATGGACGGGAGACTACCGTTTCAACTAGAGACTTGGCTCCACTACCTTCTCCAGGCAACATTTCTCAAGAATGGGATGAAGAAAGAGAGGAAACAGAAGAGCAGCATTCCAACAGATCTCTTGAATATCACTGGCCTTCTACATCAATGGTTCCTCCTCGACCATCGGAATCTTCGACTCTGGTTCCCCACGTCCTGACTTCTCCAGAATCACAGAGGTCGTTAGGAAGTCCAGTTGTGACTTCTCCTCCTGACCAGTAACCTAGGCGAAGCACCAGATTCCTGACTTCTCCAGAATCTCAGGGGTCGACAGAGAGTCCAGTTACACTTCCCCCAGGCCAACAACCTAGGCGGAGCACTAGAATCCGTCGCCCTCCCCCTTACCTCAAGGACTATACTTATCAATTAGGTGGGGGTGAATGATATGGCTTTTCCTTTTTATAGACTCCTTGATCTCTATGGATCAGCCATAGTTAATTGTCTTTGTTTCTTCTGTATTCTTTGGTAGATGTCTGATACGCATCATGTACCGGTATGTGATAAGTTAAGATTAATAAAACATAACAAACAGGTTTATCAAAGTGTTCATATTTATTACAGTACCGTACTTATTTCTTGCATGTATAGGCAAAGAAAACAAACTTAACTTCAAGAAATTCAACCATAAACCAACATTTACGTAGGTACAGAGGATGGATGTTAATGTTAATATTGGCTACACGTTTCTCGTTTAGGAACTCATTTAAGGTGACCCGGACTATATAATGTAGAACAATTGGCAAATTTAGTGAATTCAAAATATTTTTAGGCGGCTTAGGTGGCGTAGTTGGTGGCATGCTGAGCTTCTATGCCCAAAATCGCGGGTTCAAACCCGGCCGAAATCGTCGGATTTTTAAGAGCGTTAAAAATTCCTCATTATGCATAAAAATTCCTCATTATGCCTTCCTTCGCAGGAGAAGTAAAGCCGGCGGTCTCATGTCATAGATTTATGGCATGTTAAAAAACCTTTCACTAATTACACCTGTGTGAAGCTATATTATATATAGCATAGCATATCATAGCGGATAGAAGATTCTATACGCTATGTATTGCACCCTTCAATAAAGCATGGTTTTGTCGAGAGTCGTCTACGGGGTCGTGTTCAGTCCTGACTGCGTTACACAGCAAAGTTCGCTTAAAACAACATGCTCTAATGAATAGAAAGGTTCATGACAGAGACTATACTAGAAATAAAATGAATAACAAGTAGAATAAAAGAAATTTAATGACTGAAAAGTATGTGCATAATAATAATAATAAATAAAAACAAATCCTCCCTGACTTTCACCCCCTTAATAAATAATAATAATAACACTGAGCGGTAGGAACTCGCTCGTCACAACAAGACAATGTGAATGCAGCTTCACATAAATGATAAAATCATAACATAAGCATTTGAGCGGCAAGAACTCACTCGTCACAACATATGGATACAAGTCCATTTTTCTGGTCAAGAAGTTATATAATGCGTGGTGTATTGTTCGTTAATAAGAAACTGAGTACTGATGCGAGTCCGTTTACAACTGAAACAGATATGTTGCTTACGGAGTGCATCTTTTAAATCACACTACGGCTATGGGACCCACCCTTAATTAATACACTACAACTACTACTGACACATGCAAGATCTAATAATCTAAACAAAATGAAGAATCTCCCTGAGATTCTTACTGGTGCAGGAGCACACGGAATAAAAAGAGCATGCCAGAAATAGGCCAAAAAAACCGCTCTCATCAACTTGGGAACATAGCTCCGCGCACCCTAACTTGACACGGGTCAAGAACGCATCAAAATAAACATACCAAAAATTGAACCAACAACAACAAAATACAAGCCTAACGGCTGAAAAACTATGTTTACATTTATATGAAACGCCAGACAAACACGAATTTCGGTCGCTACCTTACAATCATGGACAGCTCCCATTTAATCAAGCAATACTCATTATAACCGATCAGGTTTTGTGAATTTAAAACAACATCAATAAATTGCAGTATAGGAAGCAGATCTGTTACTAATGACAAGACACGTTATCTGATTGAGCTCCCCCATCTTGTATGAGTCACGCTGTCCTTCAAATACCTCTCTCTGTCTGGCAAGCTAGGTACAATTTTCCTCTGGAAACATCAACATATCTCACGCATCCCCTGGATGGCGAGAAACAAATATATACACGAGTTCAGCCCCGCGAGGTCATGAACTGGGTTGACGTGGAGCAAGTCAGAATAATCACCATGATATATTCTCGCTAGCACATCATAAAATCACATACGCACCCATAGCTTGGACAGAATCTCATACACACTCACTCTGGGTCGGCTCAAACAGATCAACAACAATACTGCGTCCATTGACACATTAACAAAAACACACAACAGAAACTCGGGTGCAAAGTGCCATCCCGTTTAAATCTACTGGAAAGCAACTATCAAAAATAATCCTGATCCGTCATAAGATTCTACTCACAAATAATCTTTTACCCTCCAAATTCTATTTTTAATCTCAAAATTAATTCAGTTCCATTTTTTGTTGAAAGGCAAATCTCCGAATAATAATGCTTGACCGCGATTTACGCAAGGGAGACGAGCATCGGCTACGCGTCCCCGCGTAAAGTTAAACCAAATACAATCACAAAAATATAAAATTACACAACGCTCGGCTAGTCCCATATTTAATGTGTCAGTAAAACAATACTAACAATCTACATTACCAAGCTAGCCAACAAATATTTACAAAAATATCCCATAACACCGTAGCTGATTTAATAAATAAATAAATTTATTTGGTACTCAATCCTTTAAAACAGCGCCAGGAATTACGTCTACAGCCATCTCCTTTAAGATGTTTATCTGGTCATTGACATCTTCAGGCAAATGTCCTGCTGGTTTCCAGATCCATCCTCGTTCTTGGACGTCATCACGTGCTGAATTAAATAAAGTTTTGTCAGATACACACACGATATAATTCCTACTATATTCACCTATCAAGTACTATATTCCTTGACAGTCTATCTGGTGAATTACTTCGATGAACTGGTCCTACTGGTAATGCTGGGACTATAAATAAATCACTGAAGTTATACTTATTATAATGTGACGACACTGTTCCATGTTCACAAACATGAAAATCTGCAGAGTATGAATGTTCCGTCCTCAGACGTACAAAATTAGTAGTGCTCCCTATTACCCGTGTACCCGTGTACCCGCACAACCGTGTTTTTAAGATCCGTGTGCTAAGAATCCGGTTTCTACTATTTACCCGTGTACCCGTGTATTCGTGTAATTACGACCGGGTACACGGGTCACATCGAATATTGTTAAAGAGTGCCGTGTCTGGTAACCTTGCTCGAACATCTGTTCACGGCAATATCGTGCCATTTATACATGCATTTAGAAATCGTGTTTGCGTGTGCAATGTGTCCGCGCGCGTTTATTCGAATCGAAGCAGTGTGAAATTAATTAATTATTTGATTGATTATAAAGGTTAGTTCCGAGGGTGAGAGAGGAGTAGATACAAAACTATATGTAACGGAATATAATTTATTATTTGCACTATCATTTGACCAGAATGTAACGAAACAACAAAATTAAAATATCAGGCGTAGGAAAGGAATACAAAATATTACAGTATAATAAGAACAACAATTTCTAGAATTATGACTCATTGACCAATTTACATTAAGAAAGCTTTGTTTTGGAACAAGAATACTAAGAGGTTTACATTTTATGGCAGAAGACAATTCCGTTTGGCTGTGACAATGTTTCCAGCAGAGGAAAAGCACCTTTCGGAGCTTGTGGATGTTGCTGGAATACACAAGTATTTTTTCGCTAGAGCAGCAACCGCAGGATATTTGTGTTCCCTTGCTTTCCACCACTCGAACGGGTTCATGTCAAAACGAATCTGTGCCTCAGAAAGAAAATCTTCAAATTGAGATTCAGGGCGGTTCTTTCTCCCACATGGCATTTGATACAAGAACTCCAGGGCACTACTGGTGGAGGGTTGATCGGGATTAACCAAGACTTCAGCTGGTGCATCGCTCTGAAGCTTATGAAGCACTCTGTCGCGAATACATCGTCGAGCCTCTGCTGTCTCATCTACCAAATCCTTATACCTCGGGTCGAGGAAAGATGCAATCAGTCTGGCTGTGACAGTACTATCATTTATCCATAGGAGGCCGAACCGATCGTTAAATTCACAGACCAAGGTAGACTGCACGTCCTCTAGGAAGCTGTCGTCCGACAACTCCTGGGTGCTGAGGTGACTTTTAATTAGCGTCTGTATTAGTGGCCGGACCATCGATATGGGAGAATTGTCACCGCAAAAGAGAGTGGTTACCAATTCCACAGGTTTAAGGAGCTTGTTTAAAACCTCCATGTGATGCCACTCCTGTTCAGTTACTTGGAGCTTCTGTGCTGTGGCCATTGGCGTGCATGTCCGGTCACCTAGGACGTTGCTGACGGGGTTCCTGTTTTTCAAAAGGCGCTCGATCATGGCAAAAGTTGAATTCCAGCGGGTGTTGCAGCTCTGAATCAGGGGTTGTTCGGGCATTGAAAGTTGTGCTCGCATTTTTGTCAGCGCACTAGCGGCAACGTTAGAGTGCCGAAAATGGCCAACTAACTTTCTTGCATTCAGACACACATTAGCAGCCTTTCCATGAGCAAGAGCCTTGTTTGCAGCAAGCTGTACAGAATGTGCAGCACAAATCATTTTATCCATCTCCAGCACATCAAGAGCGCGCACAGCGTTGACGACGTTGTACGCGTTGTCAGTGACGATGGCGGTGATCTTGTCCTGCACATTCCATTCTTCTGCAACCAATTGCAATTCCGATGCCAGATTTTCTGAGGTGTGGCGGTCTTCCATTTCATGCGTGGTAAGCGTCATCGCCTTTGGAACCCATTGGGAGTCGATGGTGTGAGCCGTTACTGTCAGGAAAGAGGTTAGTGAGTGAGATGTCCAACAGTCAGATGTAAGGGCAACGCTTGATGCCGCTGATAGTTCACACCGCACATTCTCTCTGACACCATCGGCTAGTAGAGCCAGTCTCCGCTTAAGGGCATCCTCTGAAATACACAAGTAATTGGGCTCTACAACTGCCATGAACTGCCTAAACCCATCACTGGCACAAAATGACAAAGGCAGTTGGTTCACAGCAACCATCCTTGCAAGAGCCTGATGTATTTCCTCTGAGCGTATGGTATCGCACGGACGGTGTGCGTTACCTTCCACTCGTCGCCTGCGTCGTCTCTTGGCTCGGGATGACCGTACCTGTTCCTGCTCCTCATCATCAACATGGTCACCATCTTCAGTGTCTTCCTTTGTTGCCTCCGCTTCATGCCTGTAATAATACCATATCATTTTTAATGTCGGTGCGAAATGA
The DNA here is from genome assembly GCA_946902985.2 of Meconema thalassinum. Lineage (NCBI taxonomy): Eukaryota > Metazoa > Arthropoda > Insecta > Orthoptera > Tettigoniidae > Meconema > Meconema thalassinum. The sequence continues at coordinate 227,283,428 of OX336395.1, read as the reverse complement.
AAGCCTTCACAACGAGGAAGGTCCTGCATTATAAGCGCAAATCGTGGAAAATTGCATTAGAGATAAACAAGATCACCGCCTTTCCATTTCGCCGGTACGCGCCACCACCGTGAATATTGCACTTGACAAAGATTGAAATGCACGCTTGTCCGGCCATTTCTGTTCGGAGAGCAGGATGACTCGACTGATTCGCTAATATCTGTGAAATTGTCTATGTACACGGCACACGCCTCCAGGCACAACCCCAAGCCGCGCACGCTCGTCCGGAAGCTCCCGTAGGTCGCCACCGTTGCGTTCCCGATAAGCCCATCTGTCTAATTGTTGGGAACTTTTATAATTTACGGTATGCTATTTCCCTCATTTTAACAATCCACCATCTAAATAGTATACGTCATCGAAGAGTTGTATGACTTATGCGAAGAACTATCGCTATTTATTGATGTGTAACATCTTTCCACTCGGTATCTGGATATTTTTGTGGCACTCGGTAGCTGGACATTTTTGTGGAAGTGATTTTGGAAAAGGGACGGAAGTGGATGGGACGGAAGTGCATGGGACTGAAACAATGAGCGCGCGTGATCGGTACAACGACATACTATAGGCCATGTGGCTATGGAGAATGTATATCGCATACAGTTTAGTTCAAGGTTTAGAGACCCCATTTAAGATATTCCTACAATAAATCATTTTCATGCTGAAAACAATTACGATTTATTAAATCTTCATACTTTTGCTGTATTCTTTAATGTAAGCACTCGATGTACTGTCGGCCATGTGGCTATGTGGAACCTATATCGCATCAACAAACACTCCAAACAACATAGGAATTCAGTATATTAACACAGAACACTAACAATAATTGAAACTTCGTTGGTCTAAACGTATCACTGGGGGAAACACATTTAATATACCTTCTGCACACCTAATTTTTAATGACGCCGATACTTAGCAGTGCACTCTATCAGCAAAAAGAGGCCATTTTCAATAACATCGCTGGCATTGGTTTACTAACTGGCCGGTATAGAGCGCAGCTCGCATCAAGTAGGCAGTAGATTGCTTCCGCCACGGCCAACTGGATGCGAGCGCATCCAGTCGGCCGTGCTCCCGCATACCATAATTCAACTAGTTGAAGGTAGATGTCACTACTGCAGATCCATTGGAGAACTTTGTTTTAATTTAATATATATTTTCCATTGCAAACTTCACAATATAACGCTCAATTGTATAACGCCTCAGTACTCAAATAACAATAAATATAAAAAATCAAGCAAAAAAATACAACTCTGTTAGGATTAGAACCCCAGCCGGCAGGTTGGGAGACCAACGCTGTAAACACAGACCTAAATATGTCCTCCAAAAATGAATGTTATCAATGGATTAAGATACAACGTCTTAGCAAATAACAATTATGATCTATTAAGGTCAGGAATTTGCACTGGATTATACAAGTAGTTATTTCAATGACCAACAGAGTTCACTGTTAACAAGGGATTTGCGCTCCCGGGACACACTTAGTAGGATAACATGTCACATGTTACACATCATATGCGACTACTGTAAGGCTCGTATATTCCTTTTTGTGCGCTAAATACCGGTGCGCGACGGAGTGAGCGGCGGCGTGCTGCCATGGTGGCGCGCGGTAAGTGGATAAGCGAGTGTGACGGTGGCATGAACCGAAAATGATACAGATCGTAGCGAATCATTCAAGTAGTCTAAATTAGACTGAAATGTCTGGGAAAGCGGTAAATTTCAACATATGCCCAGTTCCCTTTGGGGAAGGCAGCGCCGCGGCGCCGGCGCTACACCACTTCGCCTTCGGCGCTGATGACATGGCCTAATGACCGAAGGCGGTGGGAGTGTCGCGGAAGCGCTTGCGTCTAGCCATGAAAGTGTGTTGTTCACAGAAGTTGGTCGTATGTAAACAAAACCAACGTAAACAGTACTAAACTATTTATTGTCAAATCGGAAAGACATTTCTGTAGGAGGTCGTGGTAACCACGGTACGCTTACGCATACGTATGGCGTTACACAATTTGTATACATAATTACTTATCCACGTTTGCTTGGCGACGTTTGTTGATTTTCCATCTTCCGGTGTATCGTTTTCATGTGGCGTCCGATGGCTCCTGTAGACCCACAAGCACAGGAATACTCATTGTTTTCGGTAGGAGAACATAGAGAGCAATAGGCCTTATCTCCTTTCCGTTCCGCGTACTTCCATACCCAACTGCTTCTCGTCTACCACGCAGCGCGTGCTAGCTGCGGTTTGACTACTATGTTCGTACTGAAATGAACGCCCACCAGGGGCGCCCTAACGAATAAGGGATGCGCGGTGCCCGAAAATTTGAATCATTCGGTGCCGTGTTCATAGTATTTCGAAAACATCCTTTCACAAAATACGCAGTGTTGTCGTTTCACTTATTCTTCGTAATAGCAAAAACTTTATATTTTTATGTTTGCTGTGTTGTTCTTCCCGATTCTACATTTTTTTCAATTAAATGGGCCATTAGTGCAACAAAATGTCAAAAACATTCTTCCAAAATCGAGAAAGCCACATGGGCACACGATAAGACATATATACCCGTGAAACCCGTGTACGCGGACCTTCATACACGGGTACACGGGTGGTACTACCCGTGTACCCGTGTACCCGTGTACTTACTGCCACACGGATTCTTAGAGCGTACCTACCCGTGTACACGTGTCACGGGTTACACGGGTACACGTCAATCCGTGTCTCATCGGTAGCCCTAAAAATTAGTAATACGTTCCGTCCTCAGACGAACAAAAATTAGTGTTCCGTTCCGTCCTCAGACGAACAAAAATTAGGAATATCCTCGAAGCATGTTGGATCCTTATAAATGACACTGACTAGGGTAGGTGTGGAAGGGGATCTATTAAAAAATATTCCATAATAACTATCAGACTAGCATGCGATCGGTATCATTGAGTTTGGAGCAGTGTGGAGGTTACGATTTTGCTGTAGCCGGCTTGAATCGATCGTGGAATTAATCTGTAGATAACTCCCGCGTTAATCTACCCGTGCGCGTTCCCAAGCCGAGTTCCCGCTAAGACAAGGCGTCTTGATATTATTGGCCTAGACTCTTGTATGTCTTTGCGCGTTTTTACATACATTTCTGCCGCAGGGAGTGGTTCACATGATGATAGACCAATTACCTTGTAGCATTTGATTTCTTCCTTGGCGCCAACCTTCATAGCAACAAGCCATAGTGTGCGTCCCCAAGCCAACATTCGCGCTAAAAGTTGCACCTGGTCTATGTCTCAAGAATATATACGCATCCTCCTAAAATACCACAGGAGCTTAAACCATTGTGTCCTCTCGGCCACTGATTTCTCAATCTTTTCCCAACAGCGTCTGGCTCTCATATCTGTTGTCTGTATAAATGTATCAAAAGACGATGAATAATTATTAGAATCCTTTATATAGCCTGCGGATAAAGGGTTCAGTATATAGGTTAAACATTTCACTAACGTTCTTAGGTTCCTACGTGCGTCGTCAAGAGCCGACTGCGATGGCATCTGGTAACTAAGTTCTAAACTAGTTGGTCCTTGACGGTGGTGTTTGGCGGCAAAAGTAGGAACTACTTGGATAAATTGAATGTCTGCAGTTCTTTCTTGAATTAAAACAGATACACACTCTAATACAGTCATCACAATTAACACCGCTTATCAGACAGATTCTATACACACCCAAAGTACACGGGGCTACATGGCCGTGTTGTCGCAGCCCCTAAACTAAGGAACCAACCAACAAAACAGCAGCGTCACAGTTACAGATACATCGTTAGCGTAAAAAGCCCAGCCCACAAGAAGTAAGTGGAGCGCTCGATATTGTTACGTGCCACCCCCCTAGTGGCACTTTTGCCAATTGGATTACGGTGGGTTGAAAGCACAACACTAATTACTGCTTTAAAGAAATAATTAACTTTATTGCGGTCAGAAAATTACACTACTCATCAGCAAATACAAGCAATTGGAACCTTCTCCAGTTTCCTCAAGTCTCTTCCTTGAGCGCTCTTGGCCCTTTCACTTGTCAACAGACCACAGAAGTTAATCCGTCCTAATGAGTACGGTGGCCTTGACAGAAACTACCTGCTCCTCTCCCTTATTGTACACCGACTACAGTTACTTACGATCACTTGCTGCAGGCTGTTCACAAGCAGGGAGAAACAATGTCACTGGATTTCGTAACTCGTACGGCACTTCGTCACCACACTTCTGTCGCTCAGGAAAACACGCACTAGCTCAGAAACACACACCCACAGAAAGCTCGGCCCCTTACTGTTGAAGCCGCTTATATAGCAGGCTGGTGACTCAATGAATTCTAGAATCGTCCAGGACACACGGCTTCTCGACATTTCTTCACTGGCGGGGTCAAGAATATTCTGGACCATCCCTTTCACTTCGCAGCCCGTTGCGTAACGCGCGCGTAATACACTGAGGCAGAGCATACACAGTCTGGGGGCAGCTGTGACTCAACGCGGCGAGGCGACAAAACAAACTCACAGCCGTAACACCACCCCCTTCCTAAAAGGCTGATCGTCCCGATCAATCATTGGTCCGTCTGTGTCCCTCCGTAGGCTGCCAGGCGATCTCGATGCACGATCTTCATCTTCGCCCTCGGGCTCCGCTAGATCCTGTAGACGACATCGTTGATCCGTTTCACGACTCGGTACGGGCCCTCCCAGGACTTCTGCAGTTTGGGTGACAGGCCTTTCTTCCGTAATGGGTTGAAGAGCCAGACCAGGACGTCCTCGTGGAACCCGCCAGCATCCGTCTGTTGGTCGTATCGGGTCTTCATTCGGTCGGTCTCGATCCGCAGCTTCCTCCTCGCGAACGTGTGCACGTCCTCCAGTTGGTCGACCAGTTCTTGACAATACTGGCTTACCGGGACCGGATCATTTCCAGGTCGGCCGAAGGCAAGATCGACACGTAGACGGAGCTCCCTCCCAAACATGGCCCGGGCTGGTGTGCACCCTGTGGCTTCATGCACGGCGGCGCGGTAGGCCAGGAGAAATAGTGGAAGATGTTTGACCCAATCCCTCTGGTGCTCGCTGACGACTATTCGGAGATGGTCCTCGATGGTGCGATTGAATCGCTCTACCATCCCGTCGGACTGAGGGTGTAGCAGCGTTGTCCTTGTCTTCCGGATTCCCAGTAGCTGGCATAGATTCTGGAACACCTGCGACTCGAAGTTCCTCCCTTGGTCAGAGTGCAGCTCCAGGGGTACTCCGTACCGGCTGACGAATTCCTTCACCAGGGTCTCTGCGATCGTCGCGGCTTCCTGGTTAGGGAGCGCATACGCCTCTGGCCATTTGGTGAAGTAGTCGCTGACGACCAATATGTAGCGGTTCCCTGCCTCGCTTAACGGGAATGGCCCAGCGACATCGATGGCCACTCTCTCCATGGGGCCGCCCACATTGTAGGTCTTCAGTGGACCCCGTCGTCTTCGTCCTGGGCCCTTGCTGGCTGCGCAATCGCGGCACCACGCGCAGTGGTTCTCCACGTCAGTTCGGCATCCGATCCAGTAGAACCGCTCTCTCAGCTTCTCCAGGGTTTTCTTTATCCCTAGGTGTCCACCAGATGATCCTCCATGAGCTTCCTTCAGGACTTCCTCCGTCATAGCCTTTGGAACGACGACTTGTTCCCGAGATGTCTTCCCGTTGGTGCTCTCCCAGGTAAGGCAGATGAGGCCATCCCTCACAACCAGCGAGTCCCACTGCGCCCAGTAGGACTTAAACTTTGGGCTGCAGTCACTCACAATGTTCCACCCAGGTCTGGGGACACAGGCCCTCTTCCATTCGGCTAACAGTCCCAGGTCATCATCTTCTGTTCGTGCCCGCGTGAAAGATTCGCGGCTCCAGTTCCCTAGAAGTTCCACAGTAGTCCGTCGGCACTGTATCCCGGTGTTCTCCTCCCTCCTAGTACAGAAGGTGCAGTCTTCGGGGCACGGTCTTCGTGACAGTTGGCCTTTCCTGTGCTGGATCTCGAAGTTGTACTGTTGAAGCCTCTCTAACCACCGCGCGAGTTGACCCTCGGGCTGCTTGAAGTTCAGGAGCCACCGCAGGGATGCATGGTCGGTCCTGATGAGAAATTCTTGTCCGTACAGGTATTTGTGGAAGTGTTCAATGGTCTTCACGATGGCGAGCAGCTTCTTCCTAGTGACGCAGTAGTTCCTTTCTGGCTTTGACAAGGCCTTGCTGAAGTAGGCCACTACTCTCTCCTCGCCGTCCACTACTTGCGACAGGATTCCCCCTATGCCAAAGTCGCTGGCATCGGTATCGACGATGAACCTTGTTCCAGGTCTGGGGTAGGCCAGAATAGGCGCGGTGCACAGAGCCTGCTTGAGTTGTTCGAAGGCACTATGGCATTCTGCTGTCCACGTGAAGAGTTGGTCCTTCTCAGTCAGTCGATGTAAAGGTTTGGCGATGTCGGCGAATCCTTTCACGAAGCGACGGTTATAAGTGCCGAGTCCCAGGAAGCTTCGTAGTTGGGACTTGTCCTTCGGAACTGGCCACTCCCTCACAGCTGCGGTCTTCTCTGGGTCGGTGCGCACCCCTTCCTCGGAGACGATATGCCCAAGGTACTGGACCCGCTTCTGGAAGAGCTGACACTTCTTGGGGCTCAACTTCAGCTGGGCAGCCCGTAGCTTCAACAAGATCTCATTCAGGTTGCTGTAGTGCTCCTCGAAGCTTCTCCCCAGAACGATGACGTCCTCTAGGTAGACCAGGCAGGTCTTCCAGTGTAGTCCCCTCAGAATGGACTCCATTAGCCTTTCGAAGGTCGCAGGGGCGTTGCACAGACCGAATGGCATGACAGTGAACTGCCAGAGCCCGCTGCCCACAGAGAACGCAGTTTTCTCGCGGTCCTTAGGGTGGACCTCCACCTGCCAGTAGCCACTCATCAGATCCAAGGTGGAGAACCATCTCGACCCTGATATGGTGTCCAGGGTGTCGTCGATCCGGGGTAGAGGGTAGCTGTCCTTCTTCTTGACGTCATTCACCCGCCTGTGATCCACGCAGAACCTGGTGGAACCGTCCTTCTTCTTCACTAGCACGACCGGAGAACTCCAAGGACTATGTGATGGCTCGATCACCCCTTGCTCCTTCATCTCTTCTACCATCCGGTCGACTTCGGCTTGCTTGGCGAGCGGGACACGTTGGAATGGGGCCCTAATCGGTGCGCTGTCCCCAACGTCGATTCTGTGCTGGACCAAGCTTGTCCTGCCGAAGTCTTTGCTCCCCACGGAGAAGACGTCCTGGAATTCGCGTAGCAGGTCCTGAAGTTGGTGTGATTGTTCCTCGTCTAAATGGTCCTGGGATCCTTGGTACAGCTTCTGTAGTTCTTCTGGCAGTGTGCGTCTTCTTCGGTTGTCCGTCTGCAGGTATCCGTCCGTCGTATCTGTGATGCGGGCAATCCAGGTAACGGGCTCGCAGACTCCTAGGTTGGTGTCCCGGTGAACCGTAATGTCGTAGTCGTTCAGGTTGGACAGGCGGACGTACGGCCGGGACGTCGTGTTGATGAGAGTCTTGGCAACTAGCAATCCTTTTGTCTGGATGTCCTCATATTTTGGCTCGATGACAGCCGCCACTCCCTCAGCAGTTCCGTCGACAATTACGGCAGCGCTGACTTCCGTCCTGGCGGGAACGATGACGTCCTCTCTAAACCTTACTCGTCGTGCGGCGACGGCCTTGTGTGCTGGTTGCAAACCAAGTTCCTCACTTCCGAAGTGCAGAGTGTTAGTACTCAGATCCAAGATGATGTTGTTCTGGTCCAGGAAGTCCAGTCCGATGATCACCTCATTCGATACGTCAGCCACAAGTACTGGATGCTTTATCGCCCGTCGACCAATGACGAACTCCAGTGATGCTTCGCCATGTACCGGTGCGGTCTCTCCGGTCGCGGTTATTAGCTGGAGGTTCCTTTGTGTGGGTCGCGCTCTCCACTTCGGGATCACAGTGGGACTGACGATGGGCCTCGATGCTCCCGTGTCGATTAGCATGGGCCAGCTCTCTCCGTTGACGACTCCGTCGACCATCAGGCTGCTATTGTCCCTCCGTAACTTCGTCACACGAACTTGGACTGCCGGGGCTTGACGACTGTCACAAGCCAACCTTTGCCCCCCAAGGCTGGCTGATACTTGCTTTCCTGGGCCGCGCGGTTTCCCTACGACTGACTGTCCCGACGGAAACCTTTGGCGGCGGCGATCACCGCAGTCCTTGCTCAGGTGGCCTCTCTTACGGCAGGTCCAGCAGGTCGGTAGTCCTCTTCCGGGCCGCCTCTCCGGATGTCCTTCGGCTACGTTTTTGTTGGTGGTACTGCGACTCTTGAAGAACCGGCCTAGCGCCTCCATCAGTTCATCGGCCAGGGGCTTGGTCTTGTCGGCTTTGGCTGGTTCGTCGACGTCCACCTGACGCACCCGCGCGCGCATTCTAGATACCTGTTTTGCCGTCACGAACTCAAGTGCGTGGCTCAGCGCATCTGCCAGGGTCTTATTGCGCGCGAGTCGTAGCGCCTGTTGAGTGTCCGAGTCCCGTAGCCCGTCGGTGAAGGTCTGCGTCGCAATCTGTTCCAGAAAATCGGCCGGCGCTGTTGGATAGGCGAGTCTTACGAGGCGTGCGATGTCCATCTCGAACTCCTGCAGGGTTTCTGCGTTCTTCTGTACCCGGGTCCGGAGCTGCATCTGGTAGGCCTGCTGAAGATGGCTATCTCCATATCGGGACTCCATATGGGCGATCAGTGAAGCGTAGTCCTGGGATCCAGTCGGGATGGCCTGAAGGACGTTAAGGGCGTCACCTCTCAGCGCTACAATGAGAGCTGTAGCCTTTTCTGTGTTGTTCCAGTTATTTATGGAACAGGCCGCCTCGAACTGACGTAAGTAGGTGCTCCACGGGACCTTTCCGTCGAAGGTTGGGGGCGTCACTCTGCTATGTCCCGTTCCTGATATTCCCGGTGTAACGGTGGACGGGCGTTGGCGCAGCTCGGCAACTTCCTCTCGTAAGGCGTTGAATTTCTCTTCCACCCCCGTCAGTGGGCGTTGGCGCAGCTTGGAAACTTCCTTTTGTAAGGCGTTGAATTTCTCCTCCACCCCCATCAGCGGGCGTTGGCACAGCTCGGCAACTTCCACTTGTAAGGCGTTGAATTTCTCCTCCACCCCCATCAGCGGTCGTTGGCACAGCTCGGCAACTTCCACTTGCAAGGCGTTGAATTTCTCCTCCACCCCCATCAGCGGGCGTTGGCGCAGCTCGGCAACTTCCACCTGTAAGGCTTCGAACTTCTTTTCCACTGCTGCGACTTCCTCACGTAGGCCCTGTTCTAATTTCCTTTGGCTCTCCTCTAATTTCGTCAGCAGGCAATCTTCCAGATTTTTCTGGCCATCCAGAAATTTGGCGGTTAGGTCCTCTGCTAGCTTATTCTGGCCGTCCTTCCGGTCCCCTGCTAGCTTATTCTGACCATCTTCTTATTTGGAAGTTAGGTCCTCGGCTAAACTTTTCTGGCTGTCTTCTAGCTTCTTCTGGCCGTCTTCTAATTTGACAGGTCGTTGGTTAAATTCTTCTGGCCGTCCTCCATCTTCTTCTGGCCGGCCTCCATTTTGGTTTCCATGCCATTTAACTTTTCTAGCAATGCTGCCAATTGCGCCTCCATTTTAGTTGTTTGTCTTGTAAAGGCCATGCACTCACAGGAAAATTAGAGAAAATGACCTGTTCGGGTTTTGAAACCAGGACCGCCAGGTGTTGTGCTTGTGCTTGAGTTCGTAATCCGGCTTCTGACACCAGTTGTTACGTGCCACCCCCCTAGTGGCACTTTTGCCAACTGGATTACGGTGGTTTGAAAGCACAACACCAATTACTGCTTTAAAGAAATAATTAACTTTATTGCGGCCAGAAAATTACACTACTCATCAGCAAATACAAGCAATTGGAACCTTACTCCAGTTTCCTCAAGTCTCTTCCTTGAGCGCTCTTGGCCCTTTCACTTGTCAACAGACCACAGAAGTTAATCCGTCCTAATGAGTACGGTGGCCTTGACAGAAACTACCTGCTCCTCTCCCTTATTGTACACCGACTACAGTTACTTACGATCACTTGCTGCAGGCTGTTCACAAGCAGGGAGAAACAATGTCACTGGATTTCGTAACTCGCACGGCACTTCGTCACCACACCTCTGTCGCTCAGGAAAACTCGCACTAGCTCAGAAACACACACCCACAGAAAGCTCGGCCCCTTACTGTTGAGGCCGCTTATATAGCAGGCTGGTGACTCAATGAATTCTAGAATCGTCCAGGACACACGGCTTCTCGACAATTCCTTCACTGGCGGGGTCACGAATATTCTGGACCATCCCTTTCACTTCGCAGCCCGTTGCGTAACGCGCGCGTAATACACTGAGGCAGAGCACACACAGCCTGGGGGCAGCTGTGACTCAACTCGGCGAGGCGACAAAACAAACTCACAGACGTAACAATATGTAACCTGCCAAGAACAAAGTGCTGCCCATTGAGATCTGTAGAGTTAACGCAAGGGACAGATGACCTTGCTGCTCCTCCCCATAGTGCAACAATGACAACGCATGGGAACCATATTAATGCGTGGAGTGAGATAACACTGTTCACACTTGGCAGACCATAAAATTCTACTGGATCTAGGCTAAATCATAACGAACAACCAAATATCACACTTTTAATATCAGGCAGCTGTCATTATGTTTAGGGCTCGGATTTTTAGGTAAATACATATTTTAAGCTTCTTTTTCTATAAATACATAAATTCCTGTTTTAGGTAGATTTCATTAGAAAGCTAACTATTGCAATGGGTCCCGTGTTTCGACTTCCGGAAAATTTCGACATATCTTCGCGTTTCACATCCCCCAGACCCCAAAACCACCGTCAGTTCAAAAGTTTATATATAATTTATGTATGTATTCAACCCGACGGGGTCAAGCTGACTGGTATCGAAAGTGGATCTCAGAGACTGTGATCGAAGAATGAAGGTTCCACCAGGGAACGAACCCGAGATCTGTTGAGGGAGTTTTAGTTGTAAAAACCCCTAGAGGAAAGTACATATTTAATCACTGGTGTGATATCAACTGGTGCTGACATTATTTATTAAAATAATGCAGGGAAATGAGCGGAATACAGCATTATTGGACTACATGGAGCAGGCTATGCTGGACTTGGAACACAGAAGTGGAGAGTTGGACAGTTTACTAATGGCCCCAGAATTGTAGGAGGAGACTCATGGAGCCATGCCAATCTCGTTGACCTACTTAAGTCGTCTGCAAGAGGTCGGGGGGTTGAATAATGACCCTGTTCTTCCCCGTTTGAGAATGGAGTTGAGAATGGGATGGGAAGATCCCAGTGAAAATCATTGATTACTCGTGATTGGAGCAACGCAATGACATGAGAGTTGCACACATGTGAATCTTTAGCCAGGAGGCTAATTACCAAGCCTTTAATCTGTGAAATCGAGGCATATTTAGTGGAGTGCGCAAGAACACAGGACTATGGGTGTTCGCGGCGTGACCTGACTATGTCACCGGGGATTTCCACTGGAAACCGCGTACCCACGCTATGGCAAAGGCAATTAATATTAATTAATTGGCCGATCGATCCTTCAGCACGCAGATAGTTTTGGGACCAGCGAGGAAAAGGGAACCCTATGAGCATTGTTTCGAGACCAGAATCATCCTGGGAGAGGAGATGATATAGCGCGGGAATTCTAGGTCTACTTTTTCGTGTGAAACGAATAAAAGGGTGTGGACCCAGTCAGAGATGTCAGTTCGAACTTGCAGTTGGAACAGACTCGAGCGCGGAACGTATGTCGCTTTGGCTCAGGAGAGGACGCTCACACAAAGACTTGAACATTTTAGTGTTAATCATTATATTCGCCGTGCAGTGTAATGCACCAAGTGATAATATAATCATGCATAGTCATGAAGTAATAATAAGTACAGTAATCAACGAACTTTATTATGCGAAATGCGTATTACCGAAGTCAAGGAAGGAGGCTCGGACTTCAGCTTGGGAAGCCGTGCGGTAAAACTTTTAGAAGGCTTTTATTAAGGACAGTCATGCTGCATGTGTATAGGCGGCAGTACGAGCAATTGTTAGGTAGTACCGTGTGATATAACTTGCAGAACATTGAAAGTAATAATTTGTGTAAAGACTATGTACAATGTTGAGCGCAGTGTATAATATATTGATTGGTTATACAAGTCTTAGTACGCTAGAATGACTGGGAGAAACTTTATGATGCATTTGGTGAAATGTCGTAAGAATACCAAATGGTAATGTTCGTGACGATAAGTAAGCATCTTTATGCAAAGCAGGAAGTTTATCGAAGGATAATTGATAGACAGTTGGTGAATCCGTAGGCAGATGATCGACACTGTCAGTCAGGAGTTGGTAGGAGCATGGAGGATGCCGTCAATACCTGCAATTCTGATATCTTGCCAGGGAATTTCAACCAATGAAGAGTGTAAAAAGTGACGTGTGTTTTGTAGAAATCATATGTAAAATATCTTTTAAATTAATGGTATAACAAGTGTTATAAAGTGTCATGTGTTTTGGAAGCAATAGCTTCATCATAGAAATGAAAAGTGCCGTGTGGTTGGTGAAAGAAATGTATTATAAAATGTGTCTATTCAATATGCAAATGTCGCGCTAACTCTGCAAATGGCAGGCGACACTGGAAGATATGGGTGGTTGGAGCCACCAGGATAAGCCTATATGTGAGTACCCCACAAATTATGATTATATAGAAGTATAGCTCACTGCATGTAATGTGATTTCAGACTTATAAAAATAATGCCAGTAAGAATCAGTATTAGGAGATAGACTCTCCAGTGTTTATTGTTGTGTTGATTTTAGTAGAGTTGAGATGTTGTTATACATCAGTGAGTGGATTAATCGTTACCACTATTAATAAAATGGCAAATCAGTTATGTAAACTTAACGTAACGAACACGGACGTTCGATTATTAAGATGGTTATGTTGTGTCGGATTATGGTAATTTATGTCAGTAAGAATAATAATAATAATAAATAATAATAAAAGGTATGAATGAATACATCAGGTAAAATGTTGTAAGCAAGAAATATTTACGCTAATTGGAAGACTTATCGATCTAAGCAGTAAGATTACATTAAGGGATGAGACAAGAGTTTAATATCAGAATATATTGTGTTAATGGGAATATAATTATGCAAGGAAATGGAAGAGTTTATAGTGAATTGAATTTGCAGCTTGTGTATAAGCTTAGAGAGTAATTGATAGACTTCTCTTAATAATTATAGGACGAGATCATAGAATCAGGTCATGGAGCCAGGTAATCTATTCGACGTATGAAATCTCGTATAGCCGTGGGCATACTGAGATATGTACTTTGTGCCAGAGTGTATTTAGTGATTGGACCCTAACTCTGATGATGGATATGGAATGTTCCGTGTTCGAATCCTGTGGTAGGTGAGAGGAGAACAATGGACACCTCTGCACCATACCTGATCGCCCGAGAACTTATTATTGAATGATTCGGCTCTTGTGAAGCGAATCTGATTGACGGCAGCGTATGACTGACCGCAGCATTTATTAAGATACAGGTTATCCACATCGACCAATGTTTGTATGAATCTCGCGCCTTCATGTTGAAATGGACCTATTGAGGCCAGTTATTATTATATCCTCAGGTTAGGGATAAATGTTTAAGCTCGTCCAGTACCTATTTGCATACCATTCAGTTTAAATACATTGGGATATGTGCGTCATTGTGACCACAGTATTGTCTTTAGAATCTTAATACTGCTTGGGGAGATATAAGCCAAGAGGCAGGAGGCGAGGGAAGGTTTACTGCTGTGACTACCCCCACTCCATTCCATTGTATACAAGCCGCTCTCAAGGGGGCTGAGCTGTCAAGCGAACCGTGAAGGTTAACGTTTAGAAAAGGGCAGATTTAAGACCCTGTTAGTAATGTGAAAGGAAACATTGTTATATTGAGTAATGAAGTTATGTGGTTTAAAAACACATAGGTAATTATAGATAACCCTGATGGTTTAAGATTTTAGCAATCTAACGAATGGTTGGAAGATGCATTTTTACTGTCACTGACACGAATTTCAGAAGTTGGGCACTTGACGACACAGGCTACGCTCGCAAGGGTAGCTTAATAATACCATCCGACACAGCGATAACGAAAGTTTTGAAGATGAAATCACAACGGCATGCAGTGGAACTATAAATAGAGAGAAGTGTAGGGGTAGAGTTACATAATTCTGGAGTTGCACGTAGATTTGTTGTGCAACACCTGAATAGGCTAATGCATGTAAAGCATTTGGTGGGAAGAGAGAGACCAAACACACACGGTACACATAATTGTCAAAGTAAGACGAGGTTTAAGAAACAAGTAATTTTGTGAAAGTAAAGAAGTCACATTAGATGACAGAAGAGTAAAAGTACAGTTTTGTTTATGAAAGTTGTATGTGCATCAGCGCACTAGAGTGAATTGTGAAGTCAATATAAGGGTAAAGGTTTGAGTTATGATATGAGTTTATTATGATAATATTATGTTAATATTAGTGGATTGTGAAAGTAATTTTGTTTGATATTGTTTTATGTTTGTTGGGATTGTTTTTATATGTTTGAAGCCATGATTTTAGTACTGAATTAAAGTCTTAGAATAGAGTTGTGCCTTATCATTGTAGAGTTGATACCTTTTAGTCTCAAATCCAAAATATGCAACTGCTCAATGGGGGAACGGTACACGCCTGAGACCTGACGCTAGCTGGAGGCGGAAGCATATTTTCCATGGAGATTACTCACATGGGTACATGGAAATTGATGTCCTGTACAGTGATTTGAGCTATAGGAACAACTCAAGTCGGTCTAGATTTAGTGCGCACAACTCTATTAAAGTAACAATTAACATGAATTAGGGGATGACCGCGCCTAACCTTAGCTAAGCTCTGATACAAACTATATTTATTTTGATAATCACCTTAATTACCATGATCCAGGTAACATGGGGCGGTATTATTCTATCGTGGAATCGCCTCATTAAGGCAATATGTGTATCCTGGCATTGCAAGACCTAACCTTCATTTTTTTATAGCACAAGCTCTTATTTAATTATCATGGCATGGTTAATCTCATTATCATGGCGCTGGTATGTGGGCCAGTTTTAAATACAGGTCACCATAGGCGCAGAGGTGTATTAAATTATCATGGAGGCCCAAGTGGGGCATTCGACAGTACAACCGAAACCTTGGATGGTTGCTGCGATGTCTTAACCAGGACACTCTCCTATTAAATTATCATGTCGCCCGTGTGTGGGCTAAGCATGAGCATTATTATGTATCATGGCGCCCAGGTTTGTGGAGCTTATGGGATTTAGGGAAACCCCATAGATTTCTATGGTATTTCATGGGGAAAACCACAGTAATTATTATTTTTGCCTCAAACTGTGTTTGAGTGAATTTTGAGTTCAGTAGGCTTTTGATGTAACGCAGAATCTCTCTATGGAGAAGAGAACTACCCAAGGGTACGAGGGCTACACACTCAATCCACAATTTATCATACAATTCACAGGTTTAGTAAAATCTTACAATATGTGTACAGTGTTTTGTATCTCTCTTCGATACGTATCCACACATGTTTCCAGGAAGCCTGCCTGTATCTCAAAGTGTATTGTTGTAAGGATGGCTGGTACAGAGGAGATCTTGCAGGTGATTGCAGGGTTGAGACAGCATTTTGATGCTGTTAATGAACAAAATAAGCTGGAAGCCAAGGCTTTCCAGGATGGAATAAACACTCGTTTAGATGCCAATCAGGAGGCAATCAATAGTAACCAGATTGAATTGAGTAACCGTTTAGATGCTAATCAGGTTGAAATAAACAGCCGATTGGATGCAAATAAGGTTGAATTAAATGATAAGTTAGGTCAGATGCAAGAGGTAATTAAGACCGAAGTAACAGAAACTGTTGTAAGCATTACATAAGAAATGCAGGTTAAGACAGATAAACGTTTCGAGGCTATAGAAGCCAAGCTTGAAAGTAATTTACAGGCGTGTAAGCATGCGCAGGATGAAACCAACACTAGGTTAGATGCATTTTCTAATGACATTAAGGATATTCAAATCCAAAATGAGGTGAATCTCGAACGCCAAGCGAAACAGTTTTCAGAATTTACGAGAACGGTAGATCAGAGGTTAGAAGAGAACGACAATAAATGGGACGAGAAATTGAAAAGCTATGCTAGAGCAATTAACAGTGATCTAAAGAAACAGGACCAGAACATATTAGATCAATGTCAGGAAATAGGCGAGATAAAGGTTATCGCTAATGAAAGTAAAGAGCTGGTAGGCAACGCGAAAGGTCAGATGAGCAAAGTTCATCAAGAATTGGACCAAATTCACAGTGACATTATTATCGTTAATAAAAGGCAATAGGAGAACAGAGGAGAAATTGTTAATGTCCGGAATGAAATGTCAAAAGTCAATGGACACATTCAAGAGGAAATTAAAGGGCTGAGAGAAGAACTCGAAGTGAGAGAAGGCCAGAAGACAGAGGCAAGCGACAAGACCCTTGCTCAAATTAAGGAAGATGTAGAGGATGAAATCTCCCATATCAAACAAAGCCTGAAAGAAGACAAGAAGAAAATATTTCAAGTGGCCGAGGAAAATAGAGATAGGCTTACCAGAATCGAAAAAGAGGTAATTACTCGACTGGAAAGAGCAGAGATGCGCCACAATCAAATGGAGACTAGGATAATCGCACAGGAGGAAACCTTTATGAAAGATCCTAAGTCAAGTGAAGGCAGTGTGGAAGATATGAGGAAAACTAGGTGGGCAGAATTAGAAACCCAACCTATAATAAGAAATGCTACAGGTCCAGGCGAAAGTACTTATATGACGCCAGGTGCACCAGTTGCAGCCTCTACGCCGCATGAAAATGCTATGCACACCAAGGTGATAAACGTAATCAGGGCAAGCGAAGAGAAACCAAGGAAATTCTCAGGTAGCCACTGTAATATGACACCAAAATATTGGTTGAAGGAAGTGTCTGAATATTTGAATGATGCGCGGATACCACAAGAGCGCAGGCTACGAGCCATAGAGAAACTAACAGAGGGAGAATGTGCATTATGGTTTCGCAGTTTCCGCTACACTTTCGATACTGTTGAGGAGTTTCGGGAGGCATTTTTGAAACGGTACTGGGATCCAGCAACCCAACAGAATTTGCGATTGGATTTGTATTCAAAAAGATACAGCACCAACAATCCAACGAAGTACGCAGAATTCTTCATCTCACAAATGTGTCGGTTCAAAGAACTGGACCAAAAACCTAGCGAGCTGGAGCTATGTATTGCTATTGCCAAGCAGCTTCCGTATGAAATCCAAAGACTGCTAATCTCGGCAAATGCAAAAACCGCTATGGAAATGGAGGCAGTTCTCAGGCAACTGGACCTCACAGCATTAAATACTATGCGTCAGAATCGAACCGTGGAACAGGTACACGTGACCAACACGCAGACTGACCAGCAGCAAGCTCCGAAGAACAACAAAGCTACTAGCACTGAAACGTTAGATTCCAACGGACGTCAATGGGAACAGGAACCCAGAAGATGGCAGCCGAAGTACAAGGGGAATGCTGGTAGAGGAGGAAGAGGCCGACATTCGTGGAATGAGCAGAATACCAGGGGTAGACCGTACCAAAACAATGGAGGTAACAATGGCCAAGAAGGCAACAATAGGCATTGGAGACCCCAGGAAAGAAGAAGTAACTTCGCTGACGAGGTAGAGGAACGATATCACGCTTCATTGCGATACCTCGAGGAAAGGGGAGATGAGCCCCAGAAGCAACAAGTCCGCTGGCAAGAAGTTATGCAGAATAGGACGTCGCCAGACAGATATGGGGACGGAGCTAAGGGTTTGGAGTTACAGCGCAGCGAACAAGAGAGAAGAAATTCTAAGGGGACTGGCGCTATAGAAAAAAAAACCTCCAAAATTAGAAGAGTTCGAAAATGATGGATGGAAGTCAGTTAACATCATCAATTGGATAGCCAAACCAGAAGAGTTAATCAAGGATACAGGAGGATCACAGGTCATGGTCAAGAGAGAATTGCCTACTATAATAGTAAGAGTGGCAGGGTTGAAAATAAGAAGTCTGTTAGACACGGGTTCAACAGTGTGCCTTATGACACAAGCTTTATATAATGAAATAGCCCAGAGGGAGAATGTTTTGAAAATACCGATCTCTAGTGTCAAAATAAAAGGTGTAATTCCAGACAGAACGATGATATGCAAATATCAGGTATTCCTAGATTTACAGATAGGAGGCTCTATTTTCTCACAGAGTTTTCTACTAGTAAACAAACTGCCTTTTAACCTACTTATTGGGGCAGAATTTATAAGGGAATACAGAGTGGTAATAGACCTATCACAGGACAGAGTTATGTTCCGTGTGAATGAGGAAGCCGAAGGCTTAGAGGTCTCACTCAATCAGAATGAACCAGGGACAGATGAACAAGTATGGCATACATACAGAGACGTGCCTGAGGAAGAAGTGTTAGCTATTGAGCAGTTAGAAGAAGAACTGAAAACACTAGCCACAGACATGGAGAAGGGTCTGGAACCCGAACTGGAAGAGCATATCTCGGAAAAATTAGAAGAAGCAAAAATTGGACCAATAGAGAAAGAAAATTTAAAGAAATTATTACTGGAACAGAAGGAAGTCTTTGACTCGAGACCTGGTCGTATAAAGAACTTCACTTATGCTTTCCAGGTCAGTGATTGGACACCATTTAGGCAGAAACCCTACCCTATAGCCGAAAAGCATTATGCTAAGGTGAAAGAGGCAACTCAGGAGATGTTGGAGGCCGGTGTTATTGAGAAAACACCTACGCCTTATGTAAGTCCATTGGTAATCGTACCTAAGACAGACGGGACTGTCAGAATATGCCTGGACCTGAGACATTTAAATATGAAGGTAATTCCGGAGTTCGACCAAGTGCCACCTATTAAAGAAATCCTCAGGAAGTTCAAAGGGAAGACCATATTCACAAATTTAGATATCACTTCAAGTTTCCACCATCTTGAATTAGAGAAGAAAACTAGTCTGTTGACAGGATTCATGTTTGATCAACATACATACACGTTTTTAAGGCTACCTTTTGGTTTGAAAATAGCTGGTTCAGCCCTGATAAGAGCGTTGGATCGCAATCTATCAGATGATGTTAAAGAGAGTACCATCAGATACGTAGACGACATTCTACTCACATCAGAATCTCTGGAGGAACACATGAGGGACCTGAAGAAGTTGCTGGATGACCTTCGAGAAGCTAATTTTAAGGTTAATATCAAGAAATCGCACTTCTGTCAGAGGGAAGTTAAATTCCTAGGGCATGTTATTGATGAAAATAGAGTTAAGCCAAATCCAGAGAAATTAGAGGTAATTTGAAATTTCCCTCGACCCACGAAAGTTAAGCACGTCCGATAGTATTTGGGAGTAATTGGCTTTTCGAACCACTGCCCAAACTATTCTACGACAGTAGCACCCCTGCAGGACCTATTGAAGAAAGGCGGCAGATGGAATTGGACGGAGCAATGTCAGGAAGCATTCGTGAGGTCAAAACAAATGCTTTTGGAATATGTGAAGCTGGGATACCCTGATTATACCCAGAAATTCATCATACAGACGGATGTATCACTTGTTGGGATAGGAGCGATGCTGTTCCAAGAAAATGTTGACAAGCCCGAAAAGAAAGTTTTTATTGCCTTTATAAGTAGGAGGTTGAAAGCCCATGAGAGAAATTACACGATTACAGAGATAGAGTTACTTGCAATTTTCTACGCGTTGCAATACTGGCGTAAACTCGTGTATGGCTTTCAAATAGTCCTCAGAACAGACCATAAAGCTTTAACATTTTTGTTAAAGACGGACTTGTCTAGCCAGAGGTTGATAAGATGGTCCCTGTATATTCAACAGTTCAATGTGGAAATAGAATACTGTCCAGGGAAAGAAAATGTAATACCGGACATATTAAGCCGTTACCCAAGAGAAGAGGAAACGCAAGCTGTCCAGATTGAGAATCGAGATCAGAAGACCTTGGATGACTTGAGGAATCTTACCAACCTACAACGCGAAGATCCGTGGTTGAAGATGATGATTGATTACTTCGAGGGACGCTTAGCAAGGGAAACTGCAATATACAGAGAGAAAGAGGCATTGGCAACAGATTATGTATGGTACAATCAGATGCTACACAAGTGGGATGATGTAGATCATACACGTCAAAGGATTGTTATTCCTGCATCTTTACAGAGGAGATTGGTATGGCTAGCACACAGAGCGTTTGGACATCCCGGGATAGACAAAATCACTGCTCTATTGAAAGAAGCATTCACTTGGCCAAAGTTGATAGAAACGGTGAGAAATGCTATTAGAACGTGCGATTTGTGCCAAAAGGTAAAGCCAAATCCCTTTTTAATGAGGCAACGACCCATTCCGTTGTTACCAGAGAAGCCAAGGCAGCTAATGAGCGTAGACAATTTTGGACCACTGCCTAGAGCACGTAGAGGCAATAGACATATTTTTGTAGCCATGGATGTATTCTCAAAGATGGTGGTATTATGCCCCATACAGAAAACCAGCTCAAAGCAGGTATTGAAACACCTGAAAGAGAGAGTTATTCCGATTCTTGGGAAACCGGATAACCTACTCTCAGACCATGGAAGCTGCTTCACAAGCGCAGAATTTCGTCGGGAATTGGAAAATCTAGGAATAAGGCAGATTTTATCTACCATTCGCCATCCTGAGACAAGTCCAGTTGAGAGAGTAATGAGAGAGATCCAGAAATACATGAAGATCTACTGCTCTGAAGAGAATTGGAGATGGATTGAGTTCCTGGAAGTAATAGAATACTGCATAAATAATACTGTGCATGAGGCGACAGGTCAGGTGCCCGTGACTCTACATTTGGATCAGAGACCGGAGAGACCGTGGACTGGTGTTATTCCATTACCAGTAGACGCACAGCCAGGACGAGAATTGAGGATCCAACGAACCTTCGAATATCTCCAAGCACAGGCAGAGAGACGCCAGAGAAGAAATCGTGCGAAGCGATATCACAGACCGCTTCTCGTGGGGGAAAGAGTGTTAGTGCGGATGAACGCCAGTTCAGATCCAGAAGCACGGAAGTATAAAAAGTTCAATTTCGGTTATCACGGCCCGTTCGAGGTGATCAGAGACCTACAGAACAATGAATATAGAATAAGGCATTTAGAAACAGGAAACGAAGTCGTTATGAATGCAGCCAATTTAAAATTTATTATTCGCCAGAAGAATTTGATGAACAAGAAGAAGTATTAGCAGCGCACACCCAACAAGACGTGGACGGCAAAGTCAGCCAGCCAGTCAGACCTGAAAGTTCGCGTAGCGAGACGGAACGGGAAACAAGCAGTTTACCCAGTGAAAGGAACGGACGGACAGAATGCCGGTGCCTGCAAGAACTTTACAAAGAAATGGTCGAAGCCGCTAGGGAGGCCGAAGCAATAAATGAAACCCTCCGTCAAGAGAATGCACAGCTTAGAGCTGAGCGCAGTGTGGAAGGGGGAAGGCAGACAAACCTACTCGCAGCCAGACGAGGTGAAGGACCCCTGATGTAAACACAGACAGTTGTAGACAGTCAGCTGGTTACTTACAGAAGGTCACTTGCAATTGACTTCTATAAGTTTTGCAAGGGGAATATGAACCCGAGGGGGTCAAGCTGACTGGTATCGAAAGTGGATCTCAGAGACTGTGATCGAAGAATGAAGGTTCCACCAGGGAACGAACCCGAGATCTGCTGAGGGAGTTTTAGTTGTAAAAACCCCTAGAGGAAAGTACATATTTAATCACTGGTGTGATATCAACTGGTGCTGACATTATTTATTAAAATAATGCAGGGAAATGAGCGGAATACAGCATTATTGGACTACATGGAGCAGGCTATGCTGGACTTGGAACACAGAAGTGGAGAGTTGGACAGTTTACTAATGGCCCCAGAATTGTAGGAGGAGACTCATGGAGCCATGTCAATCTCGTTGACCTACTTAAGTCGTCTGCAAGAGGTCGGGGGGTTGAATAATGACCCTGTTCTTCCCCGTTTGAGAATGGAGTTGAGAATGGGATGGGAAGATCCCAGTGAAAATCATTGATTACTCGTGATTGGAGCAACGCAATGACATGAGAGTTGCACACATGTGAATCTTTAGCCAGGAGGCTAATTACCAAGCCTTTAATCTGTGAAATCGAGGCATATTTAGTGGAGTGCGCAAGAACACAGGACTATGGGTGTTCGCGGCGTGACCTGACTATGTCACCGGGGATTTCCACTGGAAACCGCGTACCCACGCTATGGCAAAGGCAATTGATATTAATTAATTGGCCGATCGATCCTCAAGCACGCAGATAGTTTTGGGACCAGCGAGGAAAAAGGAACCCTATGAGCATTGTTTCGAGACCAGAATCATCCTGGGAGAGGAGATGATATAGTGCGGGAATTCTAGGTCTACTTTTTCGTGTGAAACGAATATAAGGGTGTGGACCCAGTCAGAGAGGTCAGTTGCAACTTGCAGTTGGAACAGACTCGAGCGCGGAAGGTATGTCGCTTTGGCTCAGGAAAGGACGCTCACACAAAGACTTGAACATTTTAGTGTTAATCATTATATTCGCCGTGCAGTGTAATGCACCAAGTGATAATATAATCATGCATAGTCATGAAGTAATAATAAGTACGGTAATCAACGAACTTTATTATGCGAAATGCGTATTACCGAAGTCAAGGAAGGAGGCTCGGACTTCAGCTTGGGAAGCCGTGCGGTAAAACTTTTAGAAGGCTTTTATTAAGGACAGTCGTGCTGCATGTGTATAGGCGGCAGTACGAGCAATTGTTAGTTTTCACATAGGTAGTACCGTGTGATATAACTTGCAGAACATTGAAAGTAATAATTTGTGTAAAGACTATGTACAATGTTGAGCGCAGTGTATAATATATTGATTGGTTATACAAGTCTTAGTACGCTAGAATGCGCTGGGAGAAACTTTATGATGCATTTGGTGAAATGTCGTAAGAATACCAAATGGTAATGTTCGTGACGATAAATAAGCATCTTTATGCAAAGCAGGAAGTTTATCGAAGGATAATTGATAGACAGTTGGTGAATCCGTAGGCAGATGATCGAGACTGTCAGTCAGGAGTTCGTAGGAGCATGGAGGATGCCGTCAATACCTGCAATTCTGATATCTTGCCAGGGAATTTCAACCAATGAAGAGTGTAAAAAGTGACGTGTGTTTTGTAGAAATCATATGTAAAATATCTTTTAAATTAATGGTATAACAAGTGTTATAAAGTGTCATGTGTTTTGGAAGCAATAGCTTCATCATAGAAATGAAAAGTGCCGTGTGGTTGGTGAAAGAAATGTATTATAAAATGTGTCTATTCAATATGCAAATGTCGCGCTAACTCTGCAAATGGCAGGCGACACTGGAAGATATGGGTGGTTGGAGCCACCAGGATAAGCCTATATGTGAGTACCCCACAAATTATGATTATATAGAAGTATAGCCCACTGCATGTAATGTGATTTCAGACTTATAAAAATAATGCCAGTAAGAATCAGTATTAGGAGATAGACTCTCCAGTGTTTATTGTTGTGTTGATTTTAGTAGAGTTGAGATGTTGTTATACATCAGTGAGTGGATTAATCGTTACCACTATTAATAAAATGGCAAATCAGTTATGTAAACTTAACGTAACGAACACGGACGTTCGATTATTAAGATGGTTATGTTGTGTCGGATTATGGTAATTTATGTCAGTAAGAATAATAATAATAATAAATAATAATAAAAGGTATGAATGAATACATCAGGTAAAATGTTGTAAGCAAGAAATATTTACGCTAATTGGAAGACTTATCGATCTAAGCAGTAAGATTACATTAAGGGATGAGAAAAGAGTTTAATATCAGAATATATTGTGTTAATGGGAATATAATTATGCAAGGAAATGGAAGAGTTTATAGTGAATTGAATTTGCAGCTTGTGTATAAGCTTAGAGAGTAATTGATAGACTTCTCTTAATAATTATAGGACGAGATCATAGAATCAGGTCATGGAGCCAGGTAATCTATTCGACGTATGAAATCTCGTATAGCCGTGGGCATACTGAGATATGTACTTTGTGCCAGAGTGTATTTAGTGATTGGACCCTAACTCTGATGATGGATATGGAATGTTCCGTGTTCGAATCCTGTGGTAGGTGAGAGGAGAACAATGGACACCTCTGCACCATACCTGATCGCCCGAGAACTTATTATTGAATGATTCGGCTCTTGTGAAGCGAATCTGATTGACGGCAGCGTATGACTGACCGCAGCATTTATTAAGATACAGGTTATCCACATCGACCAATGTTTGTATGAATCTCGCGCCTTCATGTTGAAATGGACCTATTGAGGCCAGTTATTATTATATCCTCAGGTTAGGGATAAATGTTTAAGCTCGTCCAGTACCTATTTGCATACCATTCAGTTTAAATACATTGGGATATGTGCGTCATTGTGACCACAGTATTGTCTTTAGAATCTTAATACTGCTTGGGGAGATATAAGCCAAGAGGCAGGAGGCGAGGGAAGGTTTACTGCTGTGACTACCCCCACTCCATTCCATTGTATACAAGCCGCTCTCAAGGGGGCTGAGCTGTCAAGCGAACCGTGAAGGTTAACGTTTAGAAAAGGGCAGATTTAAGACCCTGTTAGTAATGTGAAAGGAAACATTGTTATATTGAGTAATGAAGTTATGTGGTTTAAAAACACATAGGTAATTATAGATCACCCTGATGGTTTAAGATTTTAGCAATCTAACGAATGGTTGGAAGATGCATTTTTACTGTCACTGACACGAATTTCAGAAGTTGGGCACTTGACGCCACAGGCTACGCTCGCAAGGGTAGCTTAATAATACCATCCGACACAGCGATAACGAAAGTTTTGAAGATGAAATCACAACGGCATGCAGTGGAACTATAAATAGAGAGAAGTGTAGGGGTAGAGTTACATAATTCTGGAGTTGCACGTAGATTTGTTGTGCAACACCTGAATAGGCTAATGCATGTAAAGCATTTGGTGGGAAGAGAGAGACCAAACACACACGGTACACATAATTGTCAAAGTAAGACGAGGTTTAAGAAACAAGTAATTTTGTGAAAGTAAAGAAGTCACATTAGATGACAGAAGAGTAAAAGTACAGTTTTGTTTATGAAAGTTGTATGTGCATCAGCGCACTAGAGTGAATTGTGAAGTCAATATAAGGGTAAAGGTTTGAGTTATGATATGAGTTTATTATGATAATATTATGTTAATATTAGTGGATTGTGAAAGTAATTTTGTTTGATATTGTTTTATGTTTGTTGGGATTGTTTTTATATGTTTGAAGCCATGATTTTAGTACTGAATTAAAGTCTTAGAATAGAGTTGTGCCTTATCATTGTAGAGTTGATACCTTTTAGTCTCAAATCCAAAATATGCAACTGCTCAATGGGGGAACGGT
Organism: Meconema thalassinum; assembly: GCA_946902985.2. Classification (NCBI taxonomy): domain Eukaryota; kingdom Metazoa; phylum Arthropoda; class Insecta; order Orthoptera; family Tettigoniidae; genus Meconema; species Meconema thalassinum. Next base: position 227,257,827 of record OX336395.1, on the reverse strand, counting down.
ACATGCCTGAGACCTGACGCTAGCTGGAGGCGGAAGCATATTTTCCATGGAGATTACTCACATGGGTACAGTATATATATATATGTATATTTTTTATTAATATATATATATATATATGTATATCAGTTTCTTGTGGACACGATAACTGCCGTAATTTTGCACCAATCACTTTGAATTTTTTACATAATATGTATACCCTTAAAATCTCGGTCGAGTTCGTTAATGGGCAAAATCGGGCAAAGGGGGTGAATATGGGAGGATTTTTTCGAAAAAGTGAAATATCGCTATAACTCTCTTAATATCTGAAATATTGAATCCATTCAAAGTTCATACTATGTGTCGGACAAGGCCCTAAAATTTCTGTTTGAAAAGGTTTTTGATAGCACCAACCATTGACCAAAGGGGTGGGAAAAAGTGGGTTTTTCGGGAAACATTAATCATATCTCTGTTAATAGGCACAATATCAAAACCGTACAAAATGGACAATATTCCTCCAATAATTACCTAAAACTTTTGTCTGAAAGAATTTTTGATATGACCCCACCATTACGCCACGGGGTGAGAAAAATGATTTAAATTATAAGAAAATGTCAAGTGCCAAGAGAGTTTGCCATGACAACTTTACTTTTAATTGATAAGGGATGAGCCATCAGCAGTTGCTATGACAACGCCCCTGCACGAGATAACATTCAGTTTTCCATCTGTCTGAGGGAAGCGACTTCGGTATCGGAACTGGTAGCATGCTGAACTTCTATGCCCAAGGTCGCGGGTTCAAACCCGGCTAAAGTCGTTGGATTTACTAAGAGCGCTAAAAAAACTGAGTTTGCTTTCCTTCGGAGGAGAAGTTCCAACGTTCGATGCGAGTTGATGGTTCCGGTGGCATCTAGTAGCCAAGTTCAGAGATAGGTGTCGTTGATGGTAGTATTTTAGGTAGATTTCATTAGAAAGCTAACTATTGCAATGGTTACCATGTTTCGATTTCCGGAAAATTTCGACATATCTTCGCGTTTCACATCCCCCAGACCCCAAAACCACCGTCAGTTCAAAAGTTTATATATATATATATATATATATATAATCCAAAATTGACTGATCACCGCAGGGCTCAAACCACTAGACCTAGAAAGCTGGAATGTTGGATGTTGGTTGATCCGAGTATGTAGAGGCTCACTAAGAAACGGTTTTGGAAAATTCAATTTGTAAGTGACTTTTTTCGGCCCTTTGGCATTGACAATCCAAAATTGACTCATCGACGCAGGGCTCAAACCACTAGACCTAGAAAGCTGAAATTTTGCATGTTGGTTGATCCGAGTATGTAGAGGCCCAATAAGAAACGGTTTTTGAAAATTCAATTTATAAGTGACTTTTTTCGGCCCTTTGGCACTGAGCAAGGACAGTCGGTAAAATGTGCGGATTTACCTCATTTTAAGCCGCCAGATACGAGAAACAATACTCGGAGGTCCTGTAGGGAACCCGAAACACACTTTTTAAGTTCCTAAAATGAACGGTTTTGGAGATATTCCCAAATAACTGAGTTCCCTCTGAGAAACAGATCAACGTTACTATGGCAACCGCTGAAAATTCGCAGACCGGGGATAGTTTTCTGGCAATATCTCGAAAACCGTTCGTTTTAGGGCCTTAAAACGCTGGGTTCGGTTCCCACTTCTAACCACGAACGTTGCTCCTCGCATTGATACGCGTAAAATGAGATATATTTTATATATAGAGGTTGCTTTTGGGGCTCGGATACGATCGTGATTTTGAGTCTAATTTTATACTCTTTCAGCTGGTTGTTGTAAGCGAGCTTTCAGAAGTTTACTCGAATTTACAATGTTAAGATACTTTCTATTTTGCACGGTATGCTTTCATTTTCTTTATAAATTTGTTTTTTCTTAACTGAATATTTTTGTTTGCCAATTTTGATCTGCTCTTTTTCGTTCTTAACCATGATCTGCAAAGTATATTCACAGTCGAATGTGTCGTATTCTACCGGCTGTCACGTTAATTATTATTGTTTCTTAATTACTCTTACTGAGGAATTGGGCAAACTTATTTCAATAAAGTTGTTATTTTGTCTTTCACGGCCATTGAATCCCCGCAAAGGGCACGGCTTAAACCTAGAAAAGTTGCTGAGTTGTACTAATGGACTAATGGTGCAGCAGAAAAGCGGAGAATTGAAGCTTTTGAAATGTGGTGATACAGGAGAATTATGATCAGATGGGTAGATAGGGTAACAAATGAAGAGGTATTAAGACGAGTGGGAGAGGAGAGATGTTTCTGGCGACTGCTAATGAAGAGAAGAGATAGGAGGGTAGGACACATATTATGACACCCAGGAATAGCAAGCTTACTGTCGACCGAAATATTATGTGCACTCGAGTTTGAAGGTTGTTTGTGAAGTAACCAATAGACCTTCATAATATCCAATGACATCATCATTTTCGTCGTTCGATTTTACGTTAGTTCATGAAGGTTTGGAATTTTTAATTTATATTTTGATATTTTTATCGCAGTTGAAACCCAAAAAGTGCCCCTTTTTAAGCGTGTTTCAACCATGTGTCAGATTTAAGAATTATTATCTCACAAACCCGTCATCAGATCGAATCCAAATTTTAACACAATATACATTGGAATGTTGTATAACAGGTTTATTAATTTCAAAATTGTATGTGTTCAAGAACGAATGTTGTTATCATTTTTGTAAGGTAACTCTTTCTCGGCTCGGGGTCGTTGGAAAATGTAATTCTTGGTTGCGTTGTAATCCTTATACATCAAAAATTATGCTGTATGACTGTGAAATAGGTAAATGAATTCACTTATTTTATATCGGTTTGTATTTGTACGGAGATTTAAGACATGGTTCACCAGCTAGCCGCTCCGGGAAATGCTATACAGCGTTGCTGATATGGAGCCCATCACTTCCAAGCGAGACGCGCCATGACGCATGATGTAGTCCATCTTGGCAATGATGTACTGCTTTCACCGGAGCGGCTAACTGGTGAACCATGTCTTAATTCTCCGTACAAATACAAACCGATATACAATAAGTGAATTAATTTACGTATTTCACAATCATACAGCATACCTTTTTGATGTATAAGGATTACAACGCGACCAAGAATTACATTTTCAAACCATCCCGAGTCGAGGAAAAGTTACCTTACAAAAATAATAACAACTTTGTTCCTTGGACACACAAAATTTTAAAATTCATAAACCTGTTATACAACATTCCAGTGTATATTGTGTTAAAATTTGGATTCCATCTTATGACGGGTTTGTGAGATAATAATTCTTAAATGTGACGCATGGTTGAAAAACGCTTAAAAACGGGCACTTCTTGTGTTCCAACTGTGATAAAAAATATTAAAATATAAATTAAAAATTCCAAACCTACATGATCTAACGTAAAATAGAACGACGAAAATGATGATGTTATTGGATTTTATATAGGTCTATCGGTTACTTCACAAACAAACTTCAAACTCGAGTCCACATAATAGTTTGGTCGACAGTAGTTATGGATGGGAGGGTTGCGGACTAGAACTGTAGGGGTAAACCAGAGTTAAACAGATTGCCTCGGATGTAGGGTGTGGTAGCTATGTAGAAATGAAACGATTATCTCAGGAGAGGGATACATGGAGGGCTGCATCAAACCAGTTAAAAAACTGAAGACTCAAACAACAACAATCAGGAATTTTAATTACTTAGAGAGGCATGTGGGGCAAAAGGGTCGTTGGAGAATTTCAATCCCTGGGATGTAACACTGGAAGAGACTGCATAATGTACATCAGCGGCCAAGGTGAGCGATATTTAACTATAGGTCTATTAATAGGGATATGTTTACGTTCAAATCATCAATTAGTATGGCCAAATTACATCCAGAATAGCTTAAGCAAGAATACTTTTAATTCCCCATATTCCGATAGATTTGCCATTCCAGTGTGCAAGAGTGCAGTTCCCTCTTCAAACAATATTCGCAATTTCTTTAACAAAGCGCAATGACACACACTTAACAGTAGCACGTGCTCATTTAGACAAAACCATTTTTTTCCCATGGCCAACAGTATGTGGCGTGCTCGCGAGCATCCGGACAACAAAATCGTTATGTCTCAGCAGAAGATGGCAAAACCATAAAAGTAATTTTAAAATGTGTTAACATAATGTAACATCGAACCCTGCAGACGTTCACAACTCGATAAAATTCCCACTTTGCTGATCATATCAATATACTGTATGTATCAAAATATTCAGAATTAGAATGGACACACCTATAGCCGCGATTGCTGTAATAGAATAGACCAATTATCAGCAATATTGCATCGCCCCCATTGTCTTGATCACAGGCGAAGCCGCGGGTACCTGCTAGTATATATATATATATATATATATATATATGTATATCAGTCTCTTGTGGACACGATAACTGCCGTAATTTTGCACCAATCAATCTTATTTTTTTACCGAATATGTATACCTATAAAATCTCGGTCGAGTTCGTTACTGGGCAAAATCGGTCGAAGGGGATGAAAATGGGGGGCTTTTTTTCGAAAAAATGAAATATTGCTATAACTCTCTTAATATGTGAAATATCGAATCCGTTCAAAGTTCATACTATGTGCCGGATAAAGCTCAAAAATTTATGTTTGAAGAGTTTTTTTATAGCACCAACCATTGACCAAAGGGGTGGGAAAAAGTGGGTTTTTCGGGAAACATTAATCATATCTCTCTTAATAGGCACAATATCAAAACCGTACGAAATGGACAATATTCCCCTAATAATTACCTAAAACTTTTGTCTGAAAGAATTTTTGATATGACCCACCATTACGCCAAGGGATGAGAAAAATGATTTCGGAATTATAAGAAAATGCCAAGAGCTATCAGTGGTTGCCATGGCAACACTACTAAATTGATGAGGGATGAGCCATCAGACGTTGCCATGACAACGCACTTGCGCGAGATCAGATTCAGATTTCCATCTGACTAAGTGTGAAGCGGCTTCGGTGACGTAACTGATAGCATGCCCAAGGTCGCGGGTTCAAAGCCGGCTAAAGTCGTCGGATTTTCTTAGAGCGCTAAAAATCCCTCAGTATGCTTTCCTTTGGAGGGGAGGTTCCAACGTTCGTTGCGAGTTGCTGATTGCGGTGGCATATAGTAGCCAAGTTCACAGCTAGGTGTCGTTGACGGTAGTATCTGGTAGCAACATTAGGAACTACTGCTTGAAATTGAGCGTCTGCATTCCTTACCTGAATTACAGACTAATACAGCCATCACAATTCACACCGTTTATCAGACAGATTCTACATTCACCCAAAGTACACGGGGTTACATGACCGCGTTGTCGCAGCCCCTAAACTGAGGAACCAACCAACATCTCTGCGGGAGATATAATTATGCGTGAAGAAGTAACAGACCGTTACATAGTTACACATCAGTGTCGAAACCTTGCATAAGGACAGTGTGACCACAAGTACAAAAATGGACTCCATATGACAAGAAGGTTAACGTCATCATAAGACAATAAAATGTTTAAAATATGCATAAAATGACGAAAAACAAAGTTAATTAATCTCCAATTATAAAATACTTTCACGCAATAAAATTAGGTCTGATCCTTCTACGAAAACCTGCATATTCTGCCTATTTTCGCCTATCCCCAAGTTTGTCCGGTGAAATCTACCTCCGCCTTCCGGCGTGCCGAGAGGAGTTTTTTTCACTTAGTCTATTAGCACATAAAAAGACATAATGTTTACATTTTTTAAATCAGTACAGTATGCTAGATCTTTCAGTTCATTGAATTTTTTTGTGTGTTACTTCAACGGGGAAGAACCTGTGAGCTATCTAATCTTCATGCAGAGCGTATGTCAGCTTGCAACTGTGTTATTCTTAACTTGTCGCCCCGTGCCACTCACTGTGGAAGCCGGGGATTTCCTTGTCATAGCCATATTGCATAACGTGCTAGACCTCCCCCTCCCCCAGCTACCTGGAACCAGTGTCACATGCAGTTTATTTCTGACACTGTGAAGTGTAAGGCAGTTCTGCGATGTCTAACGTAAAGGCAACTCAGGATAATTTTACTTATGATGGGGGCGTTCTGTTCTGCCAACCATGTGGGAAAGCAATCAAGGCTGAACAGCGATCTCAAGTTACACAACACCTCAAGGGCAAGAAACATATTGGCGCAGTTTTGCGCCTTCAGGATAAGTGTTTCGCGATAATCGTCGGTCATTTGTGATGGACAACCTCAAGATGTATGTCGTTGTGTATTCTAATGCTTCAGCAGTCAGTGAGTCATACAATAAATTGCATTCGTGAGCACTGCATATTGTTTATATTCACATTAATAAACTAAATTATAATTAAATATTTTTACTTTTTTGTCACATATTTCAGGTATTTTTAATACATCAAAAATACATATTTTCCTGATTGTTAACACCTAAAAATCCGAGCCCTAATTATGTTATACAACTGACACGAAGATCACCGTATATCAGGCCTAAGAAACTCCCTAGTACTTTCTCCGTCCGTTAAATAATTATTCTTTTGTTTGGGCCCGAACTCGGTAACTTTTGTTTCCAATGTTGGTTGTCACTAGATTTTAGGGTCTTTCCGTTTATTTTGTTGGTCCTTAGGAAAATTAACGCAATGTGATGGACGGTAATTAATGGAAACGTGTGAGGATTTTGTGAGGAGAAGCTGGGAGATTTATAAGGTATTATTGTCTGGACATTTGGTGATTTACAGAAAGGTAATGGTAGTTCCACTCCTTAAAGTGGCAGTTTATTTATTGTTTGTTTATTTTGTGTGTTTTCGGTCGTGCCAAAGTTATAATAGAGACTTCGAGAGATCCTGTATAGGTTAACCGACCTTAAGCTCTTCGTTATTTGAGAAGTAATGAAGGATGTCATGTGTGTTGTTCGTAATCCAGCCATTGGCTAGAAGTTTAGAAAATCTGCCCGTGTATGAATGAGAAATTGTTATATATCTTGAAAATGTGTTATCACATACCAGTAGGCCTAGACTATTTTAGTTAGTTATTGTTGTTTTAAGGGGCGGAACTACGAGGTCATCTTCCCCCTCCTAGACAAGTTTTCTATTGGGATTAATCGTGTGCATTATATTTAGGGGAAGGATGAACATTCTCTTTACTGTCTACATGTAGCCTTGTTTCACTTGTTGTTCATGATGAATAGTCTGTCACTTTATTTCAGAATTACCATGCTGGCAAGAAGGTCGTGTAACTTACTGCTGTGAATGGTGATAGCGACAAACCAGCATAGGCACCTGTGTAGATTTCCCTTGGATTACCGTATGGTAGTATTTGTATACAAATAGTTTGTATACACCAGGTACAGTATTGTCCATTTTAGTCACCTTTATCTGTGATGTAGATTTGTGTCTGTTCATCCATGTAGTTTTGCTATTATCAGTCAGGTAGGTAGTTAGTTATTGAGGTTTTAAGAGGCAGAACTACGAGGTCATCTGACCCTATCAGTAGATAGCGTAAGCTTCACCCAGCTGTTTTCCATGATGAAGTTGTGTTTCCGGTTTGACAAATCATGATCATTATGTCTATGTTGACACCTTGAAAGACTTATACATGTACCGGTAATTGCAATTTTCCACGGTTAACATAGAGCCAAAAAATTAGGTATGTGACTGTTTGGAGTGTGATAAGTAGGGCTCGGACTTTTAGGTGCTAAAGATGGGGAAAATATTTATTTGTTATGTATTCAAAATAGGCAATCTGAAATATATGACAAAAAAATAAAAATATGTTATTATAATTTAGTTTATTAATGTGAATATAAACAATATGCAGTACTCACGAATGCAATTTATGCTATGGCTCACTGACTGCTGAAGCATGACAATACACAACGAGATACATCTTCAGGTTGTCCATCACAAATGACCGACGATTATCGCAAAACACTTATTCTGAAGGCTCGAAACTGCGGCAGTATGTTTCTTGCCCTTGAGTCCCAGCTCTGCAGAGAAGTTTAATTTTGGCCTGAGGGTTGGGCTGGAACAGGGTACACTCAGCCTCATGAAGCAAAAACTAAGAAGAGGTGAGTTCCAATCCCACCTCAGCCATCCTGGAATTGGCTTTCTGTGGTTTCCCCACTTCTATTCCAGGCGAATGCTTAATTAAAACCCCAGCCACCTCCTTCCTAATCCTCATCCGAGTTACAACTACACACACTAATACAGCCTTCACAATAACGCAGGTTATCAGACAAATTCCACACACACATAAGTACACGGGGCCACTTGACCACAATGTCACAAAGCCCCGAAATGAATCAACAACACAATATAATTTCATTGGGTGGCTTCAACACTGTAGCACCCTATGGGTGGGGGTCTAGACTGTGAGTTTCCATTCACAAATTCTCATAGTGTGTTTCTTTTGTTTTTGTATTTCTCAGTGTTCTTTTGTTTTTGTATACCACACAAGTCAAATGTACTTTTTGAATATAACTGTCTGTTTCCGGTTGTGACTAATGGATGTCGGTGTTTGTTTCTTCTCCCATCAATTTTGAGTTTAGGACTGTATTTAGTAAACCTTTTTTGCTAATTATTTCATGACATGGCCCAGTTAAGCGCTTATTGCTGTTAACGTGTGGACTTTGTGATGGGAGAATGTCGGTCGTTAAAAGGTGTTGATATGTGCGGCGCACATGTGGACGGCAGTTAAGTGTGCATTCAAGATAGTTTTTGGTGAATTTTGTGGACGATTTTCTATTGTGAGGACTATTTGTACGTTTTATTTTAAGTATACATACTAACATGGATGCAGCTACGGGAAGCAGCGAGCGAGTAGTTGCAATAGTGAGGTTACAGGACGACAATTGGGAAGCGTGGAGCACCCGAACAAAGGCATTGCTTCAAACAAAGCGTCTGTGGGACGCGGTTCAAGGTTTCCCACGAAAGACCGATACAGGAGAGGTAGAAGATACACCCGTTGAAGATTACTCCGAGGCCCAACTGGGCAAAGATCAAGACGCGAAAAACTTGCTCATAGGTTTGGTCACCGACCCTTTCCTAGGTGATATCAAAGAAGCGGAGACAGCTAAGGAAGCATGGCAGAATCTTCTGACTTCATGTTGCGATACCGGAGTCCTTCAAATTGTGACGATGTTAGAAGAATTGTGTCTTTTTAAGAAAACTAGTGGCATTAGCATGCGTACATTTGTTGATAAAGTGCTCACTTGGTGAGCACGGTTGGACGATGTAGGTATAAAATTTACGGATAAGGCCAAAGCTGCTTTTATTCTCAGAGGACTGGAAAAGTGGGAGTACGAAAATTTGATACGTTCATTGGAAAGCAATGAAGAAAACTTAAGTGTAAAGGTAGTGCGAGCCAAACTATTGTTGGAGGAGAGAAAGAACAAGTTGGACAAACTAAAGATGGAGTGAGAACAGGAGACTTATGCGAGGCTGAAGAAGGAAGAATCTGAGGGTGAAAGCGTGAAGGCAATGGTGGCAGCCATGCGCTTTAATTCCAAGGGGGTCGTCAACAGCAGCAAAAGTGTCAACAAGCCAACAGGTAGTGGTGGATTCATGTGCTACAAGTGCCAAGAACAGGGGCATATTGCGAAGTTCTCTGATTTAGTTCATGAAGCAAGAAAGAAAGGTTCAGTTTTGTGTTTTAATTGTGCCAAGATAGGTCATACTTCCCGGAATTGTAGTAATGGACGCAAGGAAAATGTTAAGGTTAAGAATCGTGAGGTTATTGCCACGGTAAAGGACGATGAGGTGGCAAACGAATGTGTTCAGGTTAATGCTAGTAGTGTTAAGGTAAAGGTTTATGTGGCAACTGAAAGCAAGGATGATGCATCTGATTGTGTACGCAGGTGGTATGTAGATTCAGGAGCCACTGAGCACTTGACACCTTATAAGGATATTCTGTATGATTACACCCCAAAGGTTTCTGGTAGTGTAGACACAGCTGATGGATCCGTAGTTAGTGTATGTGGTATGGGAAGTGTGCTTATGAAGCTATCTGACAAGTGTGGAGGTTCTTTTCTGAAACTGAAAAGAGTGTTGTATGTCCCAGGTCTTCAAGACAATTTAATATCTGTAGGTCAATTTGACAGGAAAGGTGCAGTCATAACCATTAAAGATTGCAAAGTTGTATTGTCAGATCATGAGGGTATATTCCTTACGGGTGAGGCCGTTGGAAATATGTATGAGGTAAATTGTGATTATTTTATGGCAGAACAAGGGAAAGAATTTGCTTGTAATGACGAGGTGGAGGTTGTGTATGCTAAGAGCAACAAAGCTGTAACTAGCGGAATATGGCATCAGCGATTTGGCCATGCTCTGAACATTCCAGATCGTGATTTTATATCCAAAGGAAAGAATCTTGATTGTGATACTTGTAAACAAGGTAAAATGAAAATACTTAAATTTAATGAAAGAGATCATGTATCTCAGAAGCCATTAGATGTTGTGTTCTCTGATGTATGCCAGCTAGAGCACCCATCGATTGGAGGTAGCAAATATTTTATTACATTTACTGATGATTGTACCAGATTCTCATATGTAAGGTTTCTTAAGCATAAGAGTGATGCATTAAATGAGTTTCTCAAGGTTAAGGCCCTAATGGAGACAGCACAAGGGACCAAGTTGAAATCTTTCCATTCAGACAACGGTGGAGAGTATTTAAGTACAGAGTTTTGTAACTAACTTGAAAAGGAAGGTATTGTTCGTAGGTTAACAATGGCTTACTCTCCCCAACAGAATGGCGTTGCTGAACGCCTCAACCAGCAAATTCTCACCACTAGTAGGTGCATGCTCATTCAGTCAGGCATGCCAGTTCAATTTTGGGGGGAAGCCATCAGCGCAGCCTGCTATATAAATAATAGGTGTGTGTCATCAACTGTAAAGAACATCCCATTTGAACTGTGGACGAGTAGAAAGTTGTCAGACCAGGAATTGCTTATGTTAAAATCATTTGGTTGTAAAGTTTGGATCCATAAACGTAATGTGGAAAAGTTAGCGCCAAGGGCAAATGTTGGTGCAATGGTAGGGTACCCCGATGACTCGAGGGGCTACCGTGTATGGGACATCGAAAAGAAATGTGTCATTAAATCCAGGAATGTAGAATTTGTTGAAGATGTATTTCCGTTTTCTGTAAAAGCCCAGGAAAAACCTGTAACTCAGATAGATTGTGAACCTAGAACAGTTGGAGAAGTGTTTGTCGAGCAGAAAGATTGTGGAGGTGACGTGTTTGAACACGAAGTAGCCGAATCAGGAAATGAAAATTCTGTAACAATTGATAGTGATGCCTCTTTGTCAGATTCTGATGTCGTAATAGACGCTCCATTACAGCCTGAACACACAGTATTACGCAGGTCGAGTAGAGAGAGAAAACTTCCCAGTAAGTGTGTGTGTTGTAATGAAGTCAAGGTCAAATGTCGCATTGTCATGTTGAGGTCAGAATATAACGATCCGGTGTCTTTTCAAGAAGCCACCTCACGAGATGACAAAGATAAATGGTTTGAGGCAATGAACCAAGAGATTGCCCTCTTGGAAAAACATAATGTGTGGACACTTGCAGAAGATTCAGGTGGCAAGACTATCATAGGCACCAAATGGGTGTATAAAACTAAACGAAACCAAGAAGGTGAAGTACTTAGGTATAGAGCACGTTTAGTAGCTCAAGGTTTCAGTCAGATAAAGGGTACAGATTTCCTTGAATCCTACAGTCCTGTGGTAAAAAGGAAACCTATTAGGACCCTTAAAGCCATAGGAGTAGAGCGTGAATGGGATAATTGTCATTTGGACATTGTATCGGCATACCTTAATAGCAAAATTAAGGAAACTGTATTTGTAAGTCAACCAGAAGGTTTTCGCAGTGTAGAATACCCAGACTATGTGCTTAAACTCAACAAGAGTATTTACGGTTTATGTCAAGCTGGTAAAGATTGGCACAATTGTATCACTGCACAACTTGTCAAGCTTGGCTTAAATCAAAGCAAATGTGATCCAAGTCTGTATTTTAGCCCAGATCATGACCTGTATGTTGCCCTTTATGATGATGATCTAGGTGTGTGTGGGGATTACAAGCTAAATAAAATAGATTGGTTTGTAAAAAGATTGAAGTCAAAGTTTGAAGTGCGTAATTTGGGAAATATCTCAGATTTTTTGTCGATTAAAGTCACTCAAGGGTCTAAGAAAAATGTATGTTTAAGTCAAAACATGTACACAAGGACAAATCACTAGAAGAACCCTACCCAAAAGGTTGTGGTACCCCTTTACCTTCAACTGTACCAAACAATGACACAGAGGAGTTTAAAAAAAACAAACGTTATAGAAAAATTGTAGGTAAGATCCTATACTTATCCAGTACAACTAGACCAGATTTAAGTTTCCCAGTATGTAAGGTTAGCCAGGCTAATTCAAATTCTAAAATGCAAAATTGGAAGGAAGCTCAACACCTCCTTCATTACCTCAAGGAGACCCAAGATTTGTCATTGTGTTACGAAAAATCAGGAGAAAAACTGAAGGTGTTTGTTGATGCTGCTTATGGAAATGATGTAAGTGGATGGTCATATGAGGGGTATGTTTTTGTGCTGGCCAAGGGTGCCATTAGTTGGAAAACCACACTCCAAAGACGCAATGTACGATCAACTGTGGCAGCTGAATACGTATCAATGGCAGATGAGGTGAAATGGATGTGCAATTTGTTTAAAGAGATAGGACAGTCAACTTTTGTCGACAAGCCCTGTGTTGTTTTGCTGACAACCAAGGAGCCATTACACTATCTAAAAACCCAATAGTGTCAGAGAAAACTAAACAACTTCTGTTAGATTTATACTACTTACGAGAGTGTGTGCAAGAGGGTGAGATAGCATTTGAATATGTCAACACAGAATCAAACCTTGCTGATATATTTACCAAGGTGTTACCAAGGATAACATTACGTAAAATCTACCCTCAATTGGGATTGTTACCATACAAGGATTGATGTACAAATGTTTGTTGTTAGTGTAAGGCTAGTTATGTATTTTTTGTTTTTTTTTTGTTTAAAGTTTTTTTTTTTTGCAATTTGTGAATGGGGGGAAGTGTGAGTTTGCATTCACAAATTCTCATAGTGAGTTTCTTTTGTTTTTGTATTTCTCAGTGTTCTTTTGTTTTTGTATACCACGCAAGTCAAATGTACTTTTTGAATATAAGACGAGGCGACTAAAAGGAGCGACCTTGGCTATTCTTTGAGGCTTCCTACTTGTCTTGTGAATTGCTCCCCCGCCCCCTCCCTTGGGTGGGAGGGATGGAATACACCCACAGGCGGAGTTGGACAGTTGGCACACATGCTCTGTAGGTATTCTGGAAATATATATAATCTGGTGTAACAGTATGTTAATGTTGTAGTAATTTCTGAAGGAGATACAATATTTTTACATTGCACTTTCAGTAGGCTACATACTGTGTGTACGTATTCTGTGTATAGTTTAATGTAAAATTTGGTAGCTGTATTCATGTAAGTGCAGTGCTAGGCCATGAGGCCAATCTTTCTGTCGACTGTTTTTTTTGTCAGGTTTACCATTTTCAACATCTCCCAATGGCCAGGCCGGTACCTCGCTTCATTCCAAATGCTTGGTCACATTAATTTATTTAATCTTTTTATGAGCTCCTTGTGATGTTGCCATCTGTTACAATATCCGGCTGTAAACATTGGCTAGGTGGAACAACATCTACTTAAATTAATTCAATATTTCAATGGTGGTAGTGTATTGGATAGCGGATCATTGAAATATTGTTTCAATTTTTATAGCAATTCATTGTATCTCATCTCCGATCCCTCTGAAAGAATATTATTTAGGTGTAGGTATGCCGACAGCTTAAGCGCAGCGTTCAGCCTTGGGCCCAAGCTCTCTGCTGACTCGGTAGACTTGGGTTCGAACCCCACCGTCGGCCATCCTTGAAATGGTTTTCCGTGGTTTCCCCATTTTCAACTCCAGGCAAATGCTGGGACGGTACCTTCTGACAGACCACGGCCACTTCGTTCCACAGCCTTACCCAGTTTCATTAATTCATCTCTCATTCCGATGCGCAGGTCGCCCACGGGCGTGGACTAGAAAGACCTGTACTCGGTCTCTCAGGAGGCCACACAACAAAAAAGATGACAGGGTAGGTAGGTATACGTGCACATGTTTTGAACTTCACCAGTCCTTCTTCAACAAAACAACAATGCCATCATTGCCTAACTTTAAAACGATAGATTTTAGCATTTAATGTGCGCATTTCAAAACACACATGTAGTGAGATAATGGATGAGGTTAAAGTCCAATGTAAATTTATATTTAAGGGGCATAGAATATTTTCAAGAATATTGACAACTTGTCTGTAGGACACACACTTTCCCCTCTCTCTTTTAATACAATGGGCACAATATTCCTGTGATGCAGATTTTTTCTGTGTATTTAACAGTAATATGATGTGGCTCCGTACATTTGGCCTGCAGGGGTCCTTTTAACATGCCCGAAACAGGAGGTTTTAATTGCCATTAAACTGAGTTGGGGGGGGGGGGGGGGGGTATTGAATGTAATTGGTAATGTGTTGCTTTACATGCTGAAAATTCATGTTCACCGAAAATAATCCTCTTTGAGTTTACAGCTGCTTCAGCCTGAGGATTGATCGGAGGTAGCCAAGAGGTTTTCCTGCATTGGAGTGTACTTGGCTGTGGGTCATCAGTTGTTTTCCACTGTCCTGCAGCGTAGCCGATCATCTGAGTGCAGCCGGCATGGTCTTCTTCAATCCTGTCTCCAGCCGACTAAGCCATTGACATTCACACGTCAGAAGTTATGACTCACATGTGAAAGAATGTACAATGTGTACCATGACTGAACATACATTAATAAAACAATTGAAACTGCCTGGAAAATCAGCTTTCTCATTTCCTTGACAATCCTACGCTGCCTATAGTGTTTCTGTAGATACAGTTGAAAATCATTTAACCGTTGAGGGCAAGTAAATTGCAATGCAATGACATTTTTTGGGCATATTCAATTTATTTAGAGAATGAGGTATAGCAGACAAGAAATCAGCCATAGTGGCGTACTGGGTCGGAATAGGGGTACGGTAATTTTGAGGTTATGGTACCTTAATATTGCAAACTTGCATAAAACTTCATGATTTATTTATTTTTATCGTTGAAACTTCAAAAAGACTATTCACTTGTACTTAAACGTCTTAAAAGGGCTAAGCAACTGAAAAAAGTAGGAAATAAAACATCGACAGTCATTTTTTTCCTTCTCATCATACCAACGTCACAGACCACAACGTACGTACAAAATTCAATTTTAGGGTGTCCATTGCCTCTTAATATTCAATCTAAGTAATATATTGGCTTTCAAAAAGGAAACGTAGTTGCTTTATAGCAACAATAACGATGTGTATCCAGATTAATCAAACTCGATTCGATTTTCTCTCATTTCGTAAGTTGGCTAACGTACTCGGCGAAAGCAACCTAGATCCCTCGGTCACTTATATTTCATGCACAATATACGGCCAGTTGTTGCATCTCAGTGGCGTTGGAATTCGCCACGTGGTGCGCACCTCGCAACGCTTTTTAGTAGCTTTGCGCACCATGTGCGTTTGAGTTGGAGCCCAAACAATGACGCAATCCCTGAATTTAACGGAACGTAGAAATACCAGGGAGTCCCTGCTCTGTTATTATATATTCCTTGCCGTATATGACCAAGACCAACTACAATCCTCAGACCTTTATGTAGAAAAAACATGGCGGCGATGGTTGCCCTACGAATAGCTAAGATCATGACATCGGCGTTGTCACAGTTCGTGTAAATTATTATTTTTACTCACCTAAGAGCATAAAAGATATCACAAGACGAGACTAGGTTACGAATAAATATGCATCAATATTAGACTTACCTGGATTAATTTATCTATATAGTGCTGGCCTCGAATTATAGGTTTCTTAGTCTTCACCCAAGGGGCAGCAAAAATAGTCTCACTGTTTCTGTGGTTGAATAAGAAGCTTTTTGGCGAGTTATCACGATTTGTATTTAAGTTCAGTAATTATAGATTAATATTATTAGCATAAAATCAAACAGATTCTGAAGTAGGAGAGAAGAAAGTACCCGGTTACTGAAGTGCTGTCCCAGCACATGCAGAGTATTTGTGTACACAATCGGAATGAGAACAGTTGCCTGAAATAATCGAACCAACGCTATAGAGATACAATTAAGACCTCTTGTAGAATTGTCTAAAATCTCGGGTAAAACATCACACCGAATTAGTTGATTGAAATATGCAAAGAAATCGTAGTGTGGATATCTGAACATAATTATGGAGATTACCACACACAAAGGACACGATAATATGTTACCATCTAACCTATTAAACATTCGCTGTTACCGTTTGGAATAGTTGTACGCTGGAAATTGTTGATTTAGTAAAGTAATGTAGTTTGGAAAGCACCATCTCCCTCTTACGGAATTATCGCGGCACACCATGACGCAATATAAGTACATAATTGGCAAGTTACTCACAACATTTTATTACACACATCATAATAAAAAATAACTTGCAAGCTGTAAGAATCACAAAAGTATGAATACCGTAATGACGGAACACAATGAGTTCACGGTTTGGCACAGGGGAAACATCTTCCTTAACAAACAAAAGAGTTCACTGTATTATTTGGCGTGTATACAGGGCAGTGTAGATCATCTGCCAGACTGATAAGGATTTATGGAGATACGTCATGTTGCTAAGCGTTCAACGTTCAACGTCAACGGTTTGGTCTAGCCGTAGATGCTCATTGCGTTTTCCCTTTACGTACTTAAGTTCGACACTACCGATACTGAAGTGTACTAAGGTATTATTATATTGTCACTAACTAGCAAATCATTGCGGTGTATATTCTTGAGACACTTCTATTAATACTTTAGTCTTAGGCACTTCAACATCTGCAGTAAATGACACAATGCTATCGGTCGACTGAACAATCATCACACAATCGAACCAGTCCATAATAAGCGTATTATGACATATTTACACACGATTGCAGTACATTAACGCGAACTGGACTTAATAGACATACTGAAGACACTAAAAATTACAGATGAGCAATAATTTATCCCATCTTTCATCAAACGAAGCTAATCAAAGCTAATACTGTATCCCAGCTTCGATTAGCTTCGTTTGATAAACGTTGGGATAAACTATCGCTCATCTGTAATTTTTAGTGTCTTCAATATGTCTGTAAAGCCCAGTTCGCGTTAATGTACTGCAATCGGGTGTAAATATGTGATAATACGCTTATTATGGACTAGTTCGTTTGTGTGATGATTGTTCAGTTGACCGATGCCATTGTGTCATTTACTGCAGATGTTGAAGTGCCTAAGACTAAAGTATTAATAGAAGTGTCTCAAGAATATACACCGCAATGATTTGCTAGTTAGTGACAATATAATAATACCTTAGTACACTTCAGTACCGGTAGTGTCGAACTTAAATACGTAAAGGGAAAACGCAATGAGCATCTACGGCTAGACCAAACCGTTGACGTTGAACGCTTAGCAACATGTGTCTCCGTAAATACTTACAAGTCTGGCAGATGATCTACACTGCCTTGTATACACGCCAAATAATACAGTGAACTTTTTATTGGTTAAGGAAGATGTTTCCTCTGTGCCAAACAGTGAACTCATTGTGTTCCGTCATTATTCATACTTTTGTGATTCTTACAGCTTGCAAGTTAATTTTAATTATGCTGTGTGTAATAAAGTGTTGTGAGTAACTTGCCAATTATGTACTTATATTACGAGATGGTGTGCCGCGATAATTCCGTAAGAGGGAGATAGTGCTTTCCTACCTACATTACTTATTAATTCTTTACGAGAGGGTTTCAGGACATGAAATAAAAGGCAAAATTATTGGCCTGGATAAAGATTATTGATGCGTGACTTCCCCCAATGTGCGTGACAAAAACCAGGGGTGTTATCTATTAGCTAACGCGGCCCGCAGGGCCGCGCTATCAATCCATCATTGGTCTGGACGAAAATATTGGTCTAGGCAAAACCATTGTGAAACCCTCTTGTGAAGTTTAACCCATTATTTTACTAAATCAACTATTTCCAGCGTACAACTATTCCAAACGGTAACAGCGAATGTTTAATAGGTTAGTTGCTAACATATTATCGTGTTCTTTGTATGTGGTAATCTCCATAATTATGTTCAGATATCCACACGACGACTTCTTTGCATATTTCAATCCACTAATTCGATTTGATGTTTTACCCGAGATTTTAGACAATTCCACGAGAGGTCTTAATTGAATTATATCTCTATAGCGTTGGTTCGATTATTTGAGGCAACTATTCTCATTCCGATTGTGTACACAAATACTCTGCATGTGCTGAGACAGCACTTCAGTAACCGAGTATTTTCTTCTCTCCTACTTCAGAATCTGTTTCATTTTATGCTAATAATATTAATCTATAATTACTGAACTTAAATACAAATCATGATAACTCGCCAAAAAGCTTCTTATTCAACCACAGAAACAGTGAGACTATTCTTGCTGCCCCTTGGGTGAAGTCGAAGAAACCACTATATAGGCCTAGATAAATTAATTCAGGTGTCTAAATTATTGATGCATATTTCTTCGGAACCTAGTCTCGTCTTGTGATATCTTTTATGCTCTTAGGTGAGTAAAAATAATAATTTACACGAACTTTGACAAGCCCGATGACATGATCTTAGCTATTGGTAGGGCAACCATCGCCGCCATGTTTTTTCTATATTAAGGTCTGAGGATTGTAGTTGGTCTTGATATGACACAGCTAAGGAAACAAGATGGCCGCCGCTCGTTCTCAGAGCAATATCGATACTGCCGTGACGTCACGACCAGTGTTGTTTACTCCCTGTTAAGCGACGGTCTGATGAGGCTACACAACAGCTGATCAAAGATGGTGTCGGATATTCGTATCGTGGTGACAGGAGCTGCAGGAAAGGTCGCCTATCCTCTACTCTATCTGATCGCTAACGGGGAAGCGTTTGGGCCACGTCAGCCCGTCATCCTTCATTTGATAGACTTACCGCAGAAACGAAAGCTTGTTGAAGGAATTGCGATGGAACTCAGGTTTTGTGCTATGACTGCATTGAAGCAACTTATCACTACTACAGATCCAGAGGTAGCTTTCAAAGATGTGGATATCGCCATCTTACTATCGGGTCAAACTCAAGGGGAACGTACTTGGGACGTTAAACAACGCATTGACACAAATACACGGATATACAAATCACACGGCGAAGAGTTAGAAAGGTACGCAAAGAATTCAATTAAAGTATTGGTTGCTGGTCAACCGACTAACACAAATGCTTTCATATGTTCTCGTTATGCACCGTCAATTCCTTCCACTAATTTCTGTTCGTTGTCCCGAGTAACGGAGAAGTTAGCCATAGCCATCTTGGCAGAACAGCTCAAGGTTACTACAGATCGCATTCATGATGTCATCGTTTGGGGAAACAGCAACTCAACTCTTCACGCCGACGTAAGTAATGCAACGGTGGATTATCCAGATCAGGCACGAAAAAGCATGAGTGTATTCGAAGCTGTGAATAATGAGAATTGGTTGAAAACTGAATTTTTAAAGTTACTGAAAAAGCGTGCCATGGCTACCATAGGGGGCAAGCCAGTGTCGTTTGGGGGATCCATTGCTCAATCCGTGGTAGAAAAGATTCGCTTCTGGTGGTATGGGACCCCTGTAGGTCACTGGGTGTCCATGGGAGTCATATCTAATGGTTCTTACGACATACCGCCAGGGTTAATCTTTTCTTTGCCAGTGCACATTGAGAACAAGGAATGGAGGGTGGTGCAAGGTCTACATTTGGACACGTATACTCGACGTCAGTTGAAGGATGCTGTCAAAGACTTGGTGGATGAGCGAACAAAAGCTATGGAAGTTTGCAGCCTAACCTGGGGGCAGTCTATACAACACGTCCCCTTCAAACTGGCGGACGAGGTAATGCACCAGATTGTGGACAAGTTGGCTGATACTGCGGAGAACAAAACGCCACAAAAGAGCCGTAAAAAGTAATCTTTTATTCAACTTTGTGAGTGTCGCATTACGAAATAAAATGACGCCAGAGTGTGCGGGTACAGTTACAGAGGTGTGAAAATTATTAGAATTATATAATAGTACATTATGCAACGAGCCTATAATGGCTATAATTAAGACACGAGTATGTTTATAAAACGAGCGTAAGCGAGTTTTATAATTTCCATACGAGTGTCTTAATTACCATTATAGGCGAGTTGCATACGACTGTTTATGTTCGACGATAATTATAACTTTATTATATGTTTTAACATAAATATTCATAAATATCTGTTCAGTCACTAGAATGTTGTGATCGGGTGCTGCGGTGGGTAGTATATCTCTGTTTTCCAAGCTCTCTGGCCAACCGACGCATGCGCTCTGTGTGCTTCAATGCCATATGTTCAGATTATGCACCAGTATTCAGTAAAACTGTCACCGAAGTCGTTTCAAAACAACGCGCTGTGTAGAAACTGGATTTCGGGATATTAAGGTACAGTGCTATTTCTTGTCTCATATTCACCAGTTTATTTACGCGAACATATGGACGGTGCACTTTCGGTAATTTATATAGACATGTTGGATTTTGAGCGCATGCGCGAAGGTATCCTTATCTAATTGGTCACACAACTGTTTCTTGAGCTCCGATTGGTGGGAGAAAATGTTTCATAATGAAAAATAGTGTTATAATGAGCCTCATTCTTCTTCGTCGCGAATGGGTCTCTTCGGACCACGCGGAATCAACAACGGTTAGCCTTTCTTGCAGCCCAGTACTCCTTCATGCGCAACGAATGGGTTTGCTTCCGTTGTGCAGACCAGATATGGTGGTATGGCCGTCTTTCTTCCTCCTCGAAACCCCGTGTGAGTGCAAGTGTTCTGATGACATTTCGATCTAGGAGATTTGGCGATCCTAATTTTTGCAAGTCTTTTTCAGTCTGTTTGTACCAATTTGATCTAGTTGTTTTGTTTTTCAAGTATGTGTGAATTTTGTGAGTTAGTCTATTTGGGTCCATTCTTTCCAGGTGCCCCAAGAATTGGATTCGTCGCATACGCATTTTGACTGTGATTTTGGAGATGGTTTTATATATTTCAGCATTTGACTTTGGAAGATGAACACCATCTTTGATTCTCGGCCCTAAGATTTTCCACATTATTTTACGTTCCTTCACTTCCAACTGATCTCGAAGTGTTCTATGTTGAAGAGTGAGAGTTTCTGAAGCGTAGAGAGCTTCGGGCCCGATCACTGTTGTATAATGTTGAATTTTGCATTTCCAGGAAAGACTCTTTTTGTTGTAAGTATTTTTCGTTAACTGAAAAGCAGTTTCCATTTTTTGAATTCTTGTTGTAATGGACCTCTTTTCATTACAATTGTCGGTAATCCATTCACCCAAATATTTAAATTCCTTCACACGAGATATATGGTCAGTACCAATTTCAATTTCAGATGGGACATTCTTTATATCTGTCATAAATTTTGTTTTATCAAATGAGATTTGCAATCCAATTTTCTTTGCTTGTTCTTGTAGAAATTCAAGCTGGTATTGCGCATCAGAGATGTTTTGGGCATTTAATGCCATGTCATCAGCAAATGCCAAACAGTCTAATTCTATGCCTTTAAGTTTTGGTCCTATCCTATGCGCCGGTGCACCTGCTTTTCGCCATTCTCGTACAACCTTCTCTAGTGCACAATTGAAAAGCAACGGGGACAATCCATCTCCTTGTCGGACTCCTGTGTCAATGGGGAATTCTCTGCTCAGTTCTCCCATAAATTTAACCTTAGATTTGGTTTCCATGAGTGTTTCCTTAATAATATTTGTTGTCTTTTGATCTAATCCAAATTCTTTGAGTATTTCGAAAAGGGATTCACGGTCGATGCTATCAGATGCCTTTTGGAAGTCAACAAATGTTATGACATAGTGTTTGTTCGATGTATTGCGGAAATATTTCATTGAGTTTTTTAAATTGATAATTTGTTCCACACACGACCTGCCTTTCCTGAAGCCACCTTGGTATTCGCCGATTACTGGATCCAATTGAATTTCTGCACGATTCAGGAGAGCTTTAGACAAAACTTGGTATGTTATGGATAGTAATGAAATTCCACGATAATTGTTGGGATCCGTCCGATTTCCTTTTTTGTGCAAGGGATGTATGAGTGCCATCTTCCAGTCAGCGGGGATTTTTTCAGTTCGCCAAACTTCTTCTAAAATTTAATGGAGTTTTACAATGAGATTTTCTCCTGCATTTTTCCACAACTCCGCAACAATTTGGTCTTCCCCCGACGCTTTGTTTTTTTTTTTCAATGATTTAATTATCTCTCTTATTTCCTGAACGTTGGGTGGATGCGAATCTTGGTTTTGTTGCGTGTGGATAAATGTGAATGTTTCTTGAGGTTTCTCACAATTGAGCAATACCGAAAAGTAGTTTGCAAGGATTTCACAGTTTTCTGCGTTACTATGAGCAATATCCCCATGTTCATTTTTGAATTGAAGTGATGGAGGGGAATATTTAGTGAGATTCTGGCGAAGAGTTCTATAGTAGTTTCTAGAATTATGTTGTTTGAAGTCAGATTCTATTTCTTGTAATATTTTGTTGTCATTCTGCTTGCGAATTCTTCGTATTGATTTCGTGACTGTTCTTCTGACATCCTTGAGATCTTGCAGAGTCTTAGGAGTTTTGTTGCGAGACCAATTGTGCCATGCCTGTTGCCTGAGCCTTACAAGGTCATCACATTCGGCTGTCCACCACGGATGTTTGCGTGTTCTCATGTGTGGTGCTATTTTCTCGTCCGTTTTTATTAATCCTGCTTGGATCTGTTGCCAGTTTTGTGGATTCAATTGTTGAGTCTCGTTTTTAAATTTATCATTACCTTGAATATTTTGAACACCATATTTACGGGGTGGGATTTTCTGAGAGAATCGCCTTTTCTCTGGAATAATATTTAATGAAAATTTTGTAGGGTAATGGTCAGAATCCAGAGCTAACCCCTTAAGGACTTTAAGTTTCATTATTTCGAGAGTATTTACTCTGGAGATCAGCACATGGTCCAGTTGATATTCTCCTAACAGTGGGTTAGGTGACACCCACGTCTTGGACTGAGAGGTTTTATTTTTGAAAAATGTTGATTTGAAGAATAAGTCATGGTTCTTGCAGATTTCAAGAAGACGCATACCATTCCGATTGGTCTGATTATGTCCTGACCATTTACCTACCCAATATCTATATTTTTTTTCTTTGCCAATTTGGGCATTAAAATCACCCATAATTATTTTAACATGATTCCTCGGGATTCTTTGAAGTATATCATCTAATTGGTTCCAAAATTCTTCGACTTTTCCTACAGCCTTTCTGTTGGTGATATTAGTTGGGGCATGTCCATTAATGAGAGTGTAAATTTTGTTTGCTGATTTTATTGTCATGGTGGAGAGACGACCGGAGGGAGAGTGGAAGGTTGTAACTGAATCAAGTAAGGAATGATGGACTATAAATCCAGTACCAAATTGTGGGCAATTTTTCATAGCTCGTTCTCCTGGTTTCCCTTTGTAAATTCTGTAACCTTCAGAATTGAAAGGATATTCATCTGTAAATCCAGATTCTTGAAAAGCAATAATCTTGATTTTACGTTCTCGTGATTTGTCTAAAATGGATTTGAGTTTCCCCATCTTCAAGAGAGAATTTACGTTAAACGTCATTAGCCAAATTTTTGATTTAGCCTCATTATGATGCAGTTTTCTGACACATAATAGTCAGGGTCGCACATAAAGAATTTATATCAATCAAAATTTGTTATTCAAAATCATTTTATTGATCAACTGCTGGTAGTATCTTTTATTACCCTACTTACAAGGGAACGGATTGCGGTGTAAAATTCTAATCTGGTTGAAATTTAGTACACACTATTCCTAAAAAGTTGTACAATGACGTAATGAAAACCACAGGGGCCGCTTTCAATTTTGAACGCCGAAAACCTGCCGGGTGACGGTATGACCGAGGAGGTGGGAAGAGGTAAAGCTGACCTTCAATCCTAGCTGTAGGCCTACGTGATGGCTCCCGGCCACCAGGCAGCGAGCTACCATGCTGCGTTGCATTCCCCACCTTCTCAAGGGAACTACTCGCGTGTGGCGGAGCTCTTTCCGGTCACGGAGAGAGCCCGTCATTTTGTGTAGGCTAAGGATAACTCATACAAGATCCACCCACTCGTACCTAATGAGAAGGGAAGACCCCCCACTTTGTACCTGTGGAGCCGTATTCACCGTGGCCCACATTTTTACCGAGTGTGTGGATCTTGCTGACTTACGAAGAAACCTTGGTTTGCAGACGACACTCAAACTTATATTAGCCGATGACGCGGTGGCTGCTGATCGCGTTATCCGCTTTATAAGTTAGAATGGGTTAGGGCCAGCAATCTAAATTTTCCAGTGAACATTGCCTCAACGACTTGTTCGTTTTTGAATGATATTTTTTTTTTGTTTTTCCGTAATTTTTGTTTATTTTTATAATTGTCATTTTTTTGTTTTTGTTTTATTAGTTTTAGGTCTTTTTAAATTTAGATGTCAACCTCAAAATTTTAAATTCAATTCCAAATTTGTATTCTTTAATCTGTGTTAAAGAGGGGCAGATGACCTCGTAGTTCCGCCCCTTAAAACAACAATAACTAACTATCCCCCACCTTCCCCTCATTCAGGCACTCCTTTATCAGTTCGCATCCACTATTGCAAGGATTGCAAAGAGTAAAAGAGGAAAACAATGAAAGGTCGTTTTATTTATTTACAGTATGGCCAAGCACAAAACATCACATTATGTTGCTTTTTATACTCTAATCGAGAGGGTAGAAGAGTGGTGGACGGGAGCCATCGCGCGCTGCTAGGATTCAAGGCCAGCTTTACCTTTTCCCACCTCGTCGCTCATGCCATCCCCCAAGAGGTTTTCGACGTTCAATAATGGCGTTCAGAATTGAAAGTGGCCCGTGCGGTTTTCACGACGTTATTGTACAATCTTTGAGGAATATTGTGTACTAAATTTCAACTAGATTAGAATTTTACACCGCAATCCGTTCCCTTGTTAGTAATGTTTTCGGTAAAAATTTACACTAGGTACACCTTTCTATAAAATGCTTAAAGTACTGAAATTAACCAAATTTCCTGAATTAACAGTTGCGAAAATATCTGGACATTTTGAAAATGATTGGAATAAAGTACAGGGATAGGAGGGTGATCTCCAATCTATACAGAAACCAGACAGCAGTCATTCGAGCTGAAGGACATGAGAGAGAGGCTGGTATTCAGAAAGGTGTAAGGCAAGGCTGCAACTTATCACCCATACTTTTCAATCTTTGCATTGAACAAGCAATGATGGAAATTATAGAGAAATTTAAAGTGGGAGTGAAGATTCAAGGAGAAATAATTTCAACTCTGAGATTTGCTGATGACATCGTCATCTTGGCCGACATGCCTCAGGATTTGAATGAGTTTTTGAATGGTATGGACTCCGTCTTGAGGAAGGAATTCATGATGAAAATTAATAAATGTAAAACAAAAATATTGGAATGCAGCCGCAATAAATCAGAAACCTCTATGGACATCAAATTGGTAGGGGAGAAACTAAAGGAAGTAGGAGACTTCTGTTACTTAGGAAGCGAAATAACCAGTGATGGACGAAGCAAAGAGGATATAAAAAGTAGGTTGGCTCAGGCAAGGAAAGCATTTCTACAGAAAAGGAATCTGTTGACATCGAATATAAATTTAGGTATTAGGAAGACATTTTTGAAAACATTTGTCTGGAGCGTCGCACTCTATGGAAGTGAAACTTGGACTATTGGTGCAGCGGAAAAGAGGAGAATTGAAGCGTTTGAAATGTGGTGTTACAGGAGAATGATGAAGATCAGGTGGGTGGATAGGGTTACAAACGAAGAGGTATTAAGACTAGTGGGAGAGGAGAGATGTTTCTGGCGAATGCTAATGAAGAGAAGAGATAGGTTGGTAGGACACATACTAAGACACCCAGGAATAGCAAGCTTAGTTATAGAAGGAAGGGTCGAGGATGAGAACAGTAGGGGTAGACCAAGGTTAGAATATGTTAAACAGATTGCCTCGGATGTAGGGTGTGGTAGCTATGTAGAGATGAAACGATTAGCTCAGGACAGGGAGGCATGGAGAGCTGCATCAAACCAGTCAAAAGACTGAAGACTCAAACAACGATGTAGTAATAGATGTTTACTCCTCCGCTGTCTGAGACCCACCCAGCCATCCCAAATATGAACACGACTTATATAGGCAAAAGTCCAGCTGTTTCCGCCATTTTGCCAACCCCACGCATTCGATAGACTATATCGCATCCAGCAGACCAATATTTTCGTCCAGACCAATGGTGGTTAGGTTGTTGTTGTTGTTGTTGTCATTATGGGGTTTGCAGCCATGTTTTAATTAGTGTTGCCTTAGTAAACAAAAGTTTGGTGTTTTCAGTCTGTCAACACGAATGTAACCAAAAGAGTTGGGTTATACCATGGCTTCCTTTAAGAAGGCACTGGCCACACCGAATTGCAACACCGCTTCTCTGACGTCATACGTCCGGGTCCGGCCGTGCGCTAGGCAGAGAAGACATTGCTGTCAGTCGATATATTCATTTGAAATCGGGTTATTGGAAAGAAGTTCACTAATATGTATGGACGGGGGAAGGTGCGTATACTATAGATGTACTGTAGATTCTGATGTAAGTTATTTAATAATTAGTCAACAAAACGATAAAAATGATAAAATTACTTCACATACATTTGACTTATACTAAAACATGTCAAGAATCAAATAAACACTTCACATAAGTGTTAACAATTTTCTTTCCTTACTTTCACTTGAAGTAGGCCTACTAGATGCGTCTGTCATCATTTTGGAGTAATTAACTTTCTTCGGCTTTTCCCAATTAATTGGAGTCGCCGGAGCCAACCAGGCTCATTGTGGTTTTGACCGGGGATTGAAGGCCGGATGCCCTTCCTGACGCCACGTGATTTTTCAGGTGAAAATTCCACCCCGCTGTCACCGGGATTCGAACCCCGGCCGTCCGGGTGATAGACGAACAGGTAAGCCACTGCACCACCACACTCCCCATAATTTCGGAGTAATTGTTCAGAAGAATGTTCAATGCAATTGCAATTATTAGCTTAACAGTATCACCATTTTCTCTGCCACAGATACACGTATCTTCAATGCCGTGACGCATTACTGTGTCAGAAAACACTATTTTCTCACTTAGTAAGCACAAAACAACCTTCTGTTTGTCACTGAATGATAAGAAGACACTGTTGATATCTCTCTGATATTACCGATGGCATAATCGCAATTACATTGCTTGTTATTTCAATGAAATGAAAATCCACAGCCTGCTTCCAGTCTCCGACCGGGTCAGGAATGGAATGAATGAAGCCCCCCACCCCCATCTAGCGGCGAGGATATGGACTGTGCCGGCTGCCGAGGCCTGACGCACTCCTCTGGGGCAATGATTAAATGAATGACAGATGAAATGAAATGATAGTGGAGAGTGTTGCTGGAATGAAATTGTGACAGGGGAAACCGGAGTACCCGGAGAAAAACCTGTCTGCCTCCGTTTTGTCCAGCACAGATCTCACATGGAGTGACCGGGATTTGAACCACGGACCCAGCGGTGAGAGGCCGGCGTGCTGCCGCCTAAGCCACGGAGGCTTTTTGCTAGTTATTTCAATAACAAAATAATAATAATAATAATAATAATAATAGGCCTATCGACCGGGGTAGCTACTCACGTAGTGCCGCAAGGCCCTGGGACCTGACTATCCATGGGATCGTAAGAGCAGTGGGTTCGAATCCCATCGTCAACCGTTCTTGAAATGGTTTTCCGTGGTTTCAAATTTTTAGCTCCAGGCAAATGCCGGCCACAGACGCTTCCATACAATTCTTTTCCCAGTTTCAGTCATTGTATCTCTCATTAACTATTCTGGTGAGGCCGGCATAAGGAAGGGCACCCGGCCGTAAAAACCTTTCGCCACATTTAAAAAAAAAATATCTTAGTTCAACACCAACCCCGTAGAAACGGCAATAATGAAATGAAAATCCACAGCCTGCTTCCAGTGTCCGACCGGGTCAGGAATGGAATGAATGAAGCCCCCATCTAGCGGCGAGGATATGAACTGTGCCGGCTGCCGAGGCTTGACGCACTCCTCTGGGGCAATGATTAAATGAATGACAGATGAAATGAAGTGATAGTGGAGAGTGTCGCTGGAATGAAATTTTTGACAGGGAAAACCGGAGTACCCGGAGAAAAACCTGTCTGCCTCCGTTTTGTCCAGCACAGATCTCACATGGAGTGACCGGGATTTGAACCACGGACCCAGCGGTGAGAGGCCGGCGTGCTGCCGCCTAAGCCACGGAGGATTCAAGAAACGGCAATAATATGGGTTGGAAATAATAATAATAATGATGATAAAGCACCATCAGACCTCTGAGACATCTCTTGCCTCTGCCAATTTTTAAGAGCGTTAAAAATCCCTCAGTATGCCTTCCTTCGGAGGGGAAGTAAAGCCGTCGGTCCCATGTCATAGATTTATGGCATGTTAAAGAACCTTCCACTAATTACACCTGTGTGAAGCTAAATTGTATAGGTTAGGAATGTAAACAACGCTCTTAGGTTTCTACGTTCGTTGCCAAGAGCCGACTGCGGTGGCGTCTAGTAGTCTAGTTCTGAACTAGGCCTAGTAGTCGTTGACGGTGGCGTTTGGCCACACATAGACGAGAGTGCGGCGTTGCTGCTCCGCTATGGACAAGGCCTGCTTATAGGAAGCCATGGTTATACCCTAATCCCGAAAAGAATTACATCAGATAATAAATACACAAGGATATTTACTATTATTATTATGTCGCCTCCGTAGCGTAGCGGTCAGCATGGTTAGTTGCCACCCCGGTGGGTAGATTATAGGTTAGGGAATAACCCACCCACCAAGGGAAGATGATTAAAAGAAGGAAGTGGATTTGAGATTGGAAAAGAAGGATGGAAGAATAGGAGGAGAGTCCCACAAAAGTTAATAAGTTGAGGTTTAAATACACTTAGAAGAAGTTGCCAATGGAAATTAACTCTCGGATACCTAAAGTAGGTACGAGCTTGGTCGAGGCTAACGGGAACCGCAGCTAGGACTTGGGCGGTTTGCAAGAGAGAGGCTTTAGTACATTTCCTCCCGAGCATGTATAAAAGTACTATGGGGAAGGGTGATGGTCTGGCAAGACTTAGAGGAACAAATTTACCGTATGTTTTCTCAAGGAAATTAGGTTTTACAAAGTAATTCGAAGAATGCCAATGATTTAACTCAAGCTTGGTATTTTCAATTTCCAAAATTATGGAGTTCCTGTAAGGGCGACCAAGTGTCTCTAAGAAGGAATATGATAAAAGATTATACCTTATTGGGTAATCTTGGTAAATGAACCAATGGTTGCATTGAACAATGGCTAAGCTTTTACTCAGCGAGGAGCCGGCTAAAAGTTTAGACAAAAAGAAACACTTATTTTTTAGAAAACTGACCATAAGTTTTCGGAGAGGGTCTCCACAAGCAGGTAGTTGGCTGAGCGAACTTTACTTGCCTTACTGGCCAATTAGAATTAGCTGTTATCGCTAAGAAGAACTTTAGTAAGGTGAAAATTAAGAGTTCTTGCTCAAATGCAACAAATGGTAAAAGCCCTATTAATGATTTTAATATCATTGAGTGAGGAGAGTCAAGGAAGACAGGATTTTGCCTAAACTTTATATTCGCCAATGAAAAAGCAAAGGGAAAAGATTTGTTTATTTTACAATTAGAAAAAGTTTGAGGAAATTAACAATTATGCAATATGATTTTACTAAATATAGTTCATTTGAACTTTTTAACAAATAGGGTCGCAGACCTCTTAACATTAAACGGTTGCTCCAGGCAATTAACAATTTACAAGGTTTCAAACCTTACATGCTTATAAATCTTTATAAAAGTTAAACCAATAAACAATGAAATAATTAAAGCTTGAACGTGAATTGGAGTACAAAAGTGTACCTTAAGAAATTCTTGAGAGAATGTTCTAGAGAAAATGACAATTTTGAAAAGGACAATAATAACAACGTGAAAATAAGATAGAAGTTCCTACAACTTCTTATATTTATACAGAGTTAATATATGGGAATTATACAAAGAGGGCAGGTCACTTACTGTGAAACCTGGCGAATGTGAAAAGGAAGTTTCTAGACTTCCTATGTTTAATTAGGAATCACGAGAAAATGGGGCAGTTTCCATTTCGTGAAACCTGAACATGACTCGCTCAAGAGTTTAGAGAATTGTTTTCCCTGATTTTGAAGGGAGGAACAATGTAAATTTGAAACGTGTGCTAGACACGTATCACAAAAATTATACAGAAATACTTAATGATAAACCAACAAAAATGGAAGGGCACTTCTTAGAATGACACCTTATTGGAACAGACCTAGATTACAAATTTATTGCAGATTGTTAGTTAGAGGTTTAGGAAAGAGAAATGGGAATTGAGGTAAATGTTCATGGCCTTATTTGAATATAAGCGGACGATCGCGACGCGGTAGAAAAGTTGAGCAAGCACTGGTTTTCACTATAGTTCATTGAAACATATGAAATGTTCACTGTGGAGACACAAAGTTTATGAAAAAGAAAGTTATTGCAATTATAGGAAGAACTGATTGCACTATATAGGTGAGAGTCTATTTCTTGAAACAGTTGTGATTTACAATTAAATGCGCCATAGAATGTTCCAGCGGTGGACGAAAATTCACTATTGTAGTAATTTAGTTTTAAAAAGAATTCTCCCAAGTACGTGAGAAATACATGACGGCAGGACTCGTAGATTGAGTACCGAATCTGGAAAGTTCCAGAACAATCTTAGTAGTGAAATGGGGCTAATGTAAATCCAGCGGAGGAACTTGCTTTGTAAATTGTAGACAGTGGGTATTAGATAATATCCCACGTAGTGAGAAGATTTCTCATTTGGCAAGCATAAGAAATGCTGCTTTTCACTAAGATTAGCTTGATTAAACAAAGGCTCAACATGGAAAATCCCGCGGAGGATGATTCTGCCCAAAACCAAGTAACCTCACAATGCCCATAAAAGATAGTTAAAAGCATGTGGTAAGTAAAATCATGAAGATGAGGTTAAAACTTGAATCAGGTACTTATCTTTGTTGCATGGCGAAGGTGAAGTTCCCCACTGATGCTTAAAGTTCCAACATGGCGTGGAATTTAAAAAATGCCTCGTTAGGTCAGGAGGCTGACTCTGGTTGAGCCTTAACTGATCACTACGACTGCCGACTAAGAAGTGAGAGCAGCTCAACGAAGCACGGAAGGTCCTAGGAAGGGGAGAGAGTGGGGGTAGGAAACAAAAGGTATACATATCAGCATAACCAACTTAGCAAAAAATAATAATTTTCTTCTTGATGGATGGTCTTCTAAGAGTTGATAGTAGGCGATATTAGCGCAGCATGGTGAGTGAAACAGTAGACGTAGTCCTCTTGCTCAAGGAGAAAATAGCTGACGATGGTAACGAGATCTGGTAGCCAAATGGATAAGTAAGTCCTCTTGCACGATGAGGAATTGAGTAGCTTCAGAGGTTTGCTACTAGATGACGCTAGGTGGATCACAGAAGTTATATATCTGAAACATACTCATGAAGACATAAGAGACATGCCCAACAAGGAGAAAACAGATGATCACTGTTGGTGTTTGGCAAAGAGGAAGGAAGAAATGAACATGCAAAGAGCAATAGAAATTATATCTCAGGTACCGTGTATTCAAAGAATACACCATACTGGGGGGACAAACACCAACAGAGAGCAAATAAGCAGTTACACATCTATTGGAAGCGGAGCGATCAAAGACAGTGGTCTTGTGATCGGTCCATTTGTAGTCAAGATTCTGGCCACCCTGACTCTCCCATCTCTTCCAGGGTAACAATCGGTCACCCTACCAGAAATCCATACTAGGGGGGGGGGGTGAAATATCCCTAACCAAGACCAAGTCCCCTACTTTAATGTCGGGACTGGAAAGAAACCACTTCTGCCTCCGTTGCAAGGAAGTTAAATATTCCAAGTTCCACCTTTTCCAAAAAGAATTACGGAGGGCATCAAGTTTCCGCCAAGCGATAGGTAGATTAGAATCCCTGTAAGAATTGGGAAGAGGAGGAGGGGCAGAAAGAGAAGTGCCTATAAGGAAGTGACCAGGAGTGAGTGGAAGTAGGTCATCAGGGTCATTGGAAAGTGGAGTTAAAGGGCGAGAGTTAACAACACCTTCAATCAAAACAGACAGAGAATTGAATTCTTCGTAAGTCAGAATTCGATTACCTAAGACTTTTCTTAAATGACGTTTAGTGAGTTTTACGCAAGATTCCCACCTACCACCATGATGCGGAGCGTAAGGAGGTATGAAGCGCCATTTGAAACCTTTTGAATAAGAAAAATTAGAGATTTGTTCCATGGCAGGAGAGGAAGTGAGAGCTTTCTTCCACAGGGAGGCTGCGCCCTGAAAGGTGGAAGCGTTATCAGAGAACATCTCAGAAGGAACACCACGCCTAGCGGTGAAACGAGAGACAGCTGATAAAAAATAAGAAGTAGAAGCATTCGTTACTAGTTCCAAGTGGATTGCGCCAGTAACCATGCAAACAAAGAGAGAAACATAAAGCTTACCAAACAATTTGCGCTTAGCTTCAGGAGAGTTTCGTTGATATTGGAACGGACCCATATAGTCCACGCCAGTTAAAGCAAATGGGCGTATAGGAGAAGAACGAAAAGAGGGCAGATCGCTCATTAATTGAGTGTTGATTTTAGATTTCGTTTTGAAACAAGGAATGCACTTATGAATTACAGAAGAAACTTCATGAATTCCATTTATAATCCAGTACTTTTCTCTTAAGAGGCAGAGCAGAGTACGTGTACCAACATGAAGATTACGGTAATGAAAGTCACGTATAATTAAAGAAGTAACGTGATGTTTGGAAGGCAAAATAACGGGATGCTTTTTGTCCTCAGAGAGTAAAGATTGCGAGAGCCTTCCACCTACCCTAAGTAATCCATGGTCATCAAGAAACGGGGCTAAAGCACGAAGACGACTGGATTTGGGAAGATCTCTTTTAGAAGAAAGCAAAGACAACTCAGAAGAAAAGGCTTCTTGCTGTGTCAGTTGTAAAATCTTAATGGTAGCGAGATTCAATTCATGATTGGTAAGGTGTGGTTTAGGGAGAAGAGGTTGGTCAACCACAAGATATTTCCATCTAAGGAGATAGGCAACAATCCGTAGTAATTTATGGAAGGAAGAATAGCGTGACAACAAAGGATAAGAAGCATTAGAAACCAGACACGAGGCAATAGACAGAGGTACTTTAGCGTCAGGCAAGTTGGAGTTTGGAGCTGGAGGTTTAGAAGGCCATGAGGAAGATTCGTCGATTAGCCACGAGGGCCCATGCCAGTACAATTGGGAAGCTGCCAATTGAGAGGGTAAACAACCACGAGAGATGATATCAGCTGGATTATCCGCACTGGGAACATGCCTCCATTGACATCCAGAAGAAAGAGTTTGAATTTTAGAAACCCTGTTTGCGACAAAAGTTTGCCAGTGAGAGGGGTTTTTGGCGATCCAAGAAAGGGCGATCATAGAATCGCTCCAGAGATAGATTTGCGAAAATTCGACCTTTAATACTTCCCGTAATTTCTTGACAAGTTCTGCAGCCATTAGTGCAGCGCACAGTTCGAGCCTAGGTAAAGTGATAGTTTTAAGAGGAGCGACCTTCGATTTGGCACAAACAAGGTTAGAAACTGGAGATCCATAGAGTGAATCGTGATAAACTAAATATGCACAGCAACCATAAGCTTTTTCGGAACTGTCCGCGAACACATGAAGGAAAAAAGATGCATTAGAATGAGAGCTGATTAAATTCCTGGGAATTTCAATGAGGGAAAGATCCAGCAAATTGCTGCGAAACGAGAGCCAACGATTCAGAAAAGAAAGAGGGACAGCGTCATCCCATTCACATTTAAGTGACCACAGCTCTTGCATGAAGAGTTTGGCTATGACAATAACTGGGGCAAGAAATTGAAGCGGATCAAAAATTTTTGCAATTTCAGAGAGGATTTGTCTTTTTGTATTAGGAAGCTCTTCTGCGAGCGTAACTTTATAGATAAGAGTGTCAGTGCTAGTGCACCAATGAACTCCTAAAGTTTTTATAGATTCGGAGTTTCCACAAATTTCGACAGAAGAGGGATCTACGTCTTCGATGGGAAATTGGGCGAGAAACTCAGGGGAGTTGGAGTTCCACTTATGAAGTGGGAAACCTCCATTCCTTAGTAATGCCTGAAGTTCTAAAGATACAAAAGAAGCTTCCTCCAAAGTAGAGAAGGACTGCAAGTAGTCGTCAACATAGAATGACGTAGTTAGTGCTTCAGAGGCTTTGGGGTTAAATAAATGACCATCTTGAGAGGCTAGCAAGTGTAGGGATCGGATAGCAAGGAAAGCAGAGGGTTTTAAGCCATAAGTAACCGTTTTCAAGCGAAATACCTTAATGGGCTTACTGGTTTCATCACGCCACAAGATTCTTTGAAGATCTCGCTGTTCTGGTTGAATTAACACTTGACGGTACATCTGTTTTATATCGGCTATGACAGCTAGGGGAAATAATCGAAAGTTTAAAAGTATAGCAGATAAATCTGATTGAATAGCAGGACCAGAATAAAGAGTGTCATTAAGGCTGTTGCCATTAACGTCGGGTGATGAACCATTGAAAACAACTCGGATTTTATCTTGTACAAAAGGGTTTTTCCACACAGGATGATGATTTAAATAAACAGTTTCGATTGGGGGGTGCAATTCATCATCGGATTTGTTAACAACCTCCATATGATCCAAGCTTTCATACTCATCCATGAACTCAGTGTACTGCTTTTTGACGAGGGGTTCCTTTTTGAATTTGCTCTCGATAGCAAAGAGAGCTTTTCGAGCTTTAGGCTGAGAGTTAATAAGTTTGGGGGGATTGTTTGATCTTGGCATTTGAACAACGAACCGGCCATCAGAAGAACGAGTGGTCGTGTTCAAAAAAAGTTGCTCACAGAATTCATTTTCTGAAGAAGTTACATTAGGAGAATCAACATTTTCAAGCCTCCAAAACTGTTCCAGATCAGTATTGGAGAAGTAACATTGCGATGCAGGTTGAGGAGAATAATGGGGAAGTTGCCCTGTGACAATCCATCCAAAATTAGTGTCTCTAGCGACCACGTTTGAGGATAGCTTGCGAACCTGTTTCCGAAGGCAGTTCCAAAAGACATTGGCACTAAAGAGTATGTCAATGGGATTTTGTATGTTAAACGAAGGATCGGCTAACCTTAAATGCGAGGGAATGTTTAACCCCGAAATATCAACCGAGTGACTAGGAGTGTCTTCTCCAATGCTATTAAGAATTAGACAATTAGAGGGTAAATTGACTAAATAAATAAAAAATCTATTATTATTTATTTTGTCACGCATCAATAATCTTTATCCAGGTCAATAGTTTTGCCTTTTATTTCATTATTCGTGAGGTGAAGAAATACACTAGGATATTTATTAATCTCAAGTATTTTTTTTCAGGATTAGGGTATAACCAAATCTTTCGGGTGCATTCGTGTTGACCGACTGAAAAGCACCAAACTTTTGTTGTTGTTTGAGTATTCAGTCTTTTGACTGGTTTGATGCAGCTTTCCATGCCTCCCTGTCCTGACCTAATCGTTTCAGCTCTGCATAGCTACCACACCCTACATCCGAGTCAATCTGTTTAACATATTCTAACACTCCTGGTTTTTGTCACGCATCAATATTCTTTATCCAGGCCAATGGTTTTGCCTTCTATTTCATTATTCATGTGTCGTGTGGTGAATTTTGTATCGGATATGTTGGCAACGGGTGCTGACGTCAATGTAAGATGGCGCCGACCTTGAAATGAACACTAACAAAAATGCCTTTATTTGCGTAATAAAAGAAATATTTCCGGTGCAGCAGTGACAATCCGAATTGAAATCAACTTCTAATGACTCCCAGAAAGGTTTGTGAATCATGAATGAAATAATTTCAATAATCTGCCTTGTGAAAGTTATGAAAAGGGAGGAGTACCTACTTTCAACAATAAATACAGGGTCTTTCATATAAAGTAAGAACGCCAAGCGGCGGGTTTGTTATCCGTTCGTGTGGTGGCCTTGACCGAGCTTGTGGCGAGCCGTGGCCCCCTGCTCTAAGCGTGTGTACAATCCTCTATGAAATATTACCTTATAAAAGTTGCTGGAAGTGTCGTCCTTCCTGGGTTATACAGGCATTGTATCTGATAACCACATTTTGGCTGACGCGAGTGAGACATGCCACTGTATTTTTTCTGATTTTTTATTTTCTGTTTTTTATTGAGCACTGAACCAGTAGTGTCAAAGTTATTTACAATTACGTGAATCTGTGCTAGTGAAGGTGGCACTTCATCAGGAAATTGCTGAACAAATGCATCACGTACCCGCCGAGCCGAATCGTAATTAAAATAAATTTTACATACAAAAGTACGATGTTGCAATGATAACTGTCTCAACATGTTAGCAGCTGTGGTTCAGACTGGCGACTGACAACACCTGCACGCTTATTGCAAGGTCAAGTTTGTACTATGCGCGCGCTTTCAATACTACAGCAGGGGGCCGTGGTGCGTCACAAGCTCGGCCAAGCCGGCTTCAGCAGCGAATGACAAAACCGCCGCTCGCCGTTCTTACTTTATATGAAAGACCCTGTATGTTTTCTCCCCCGTGGACTTACATCATTTCCCCTAAAGAATTGCGTCTGGAAACTTTCAGAATTGGGGATTCTGAGGTATACCAGAGCTGGGTATGTTTTCTATTTTGTCATTGACGTTGGAATGTGCCCTGTAAGTCAGGTGATTTCAATCCTTAGTTCATGAATCTTGGAATAGTTCAGGAGTGGAGCATCAGTAAAAAGACTCCAAATCCCTGTGCTCTAAATCCACACGAAAAGTAGATTAAAGTATTCAAAACAAAACGTGTGGCATGTTGCAGTAGCAAAGCTCCTCTGTTAGAGGAAATTCTAAAAAATCATTAAGTACAGTGAGTCCGGGAATGTTCTCCGCAGCGCCTACATGCGTCTGCGAGAGCTAGCTACAGCAGTTACGTTGGCAGCACGGCTGCCGCTTGCATCATAACAAATAAACAGTAAACTTTTTACTCACCACAGCCATTCATAACAGATGCTGGAACCAGTCACAGTACATCACTCTTTTTCCGTAATCAGTTTGTTTTAATTCATGAACCACGGTATCTTTATAAGGGAACAACTGAAGCTTGTATCTTACAGCTTTATGTGCTGTCGACTTAGAGAATCCTGTTTGTTGAGCTAATTTTCGTGTTGATTTACTTGGACTACGAAGCATTATATCGGAGATTTCATCAAGTTTTTCGTCTGTTAAAAGCGTAGGCCTGCCTGTTCCCGGTACATCGTGAACTGAGCCTGTCACACGAAATTTACTTACGGTTTGGACACTTTGAATTAGGAAACCGCGCCTGAAATCTTAATTTTACATTTTCTGTAAACCGATCACCTTCGCGAAAAACGTATTCCACCAAAAAAAACTCTCTCTTCAGTAGTAAACATTTCCGCCTGTATACTGTTGCACTCTTCCAATAATCTATCTGAACGCTCGCTGACTGTAACACACACTGAAGACATGCAGGCTCACGCGCTTATCGCAATACACACCGACACGGGGGAGTCCCGCTTTCAAGGACACAGTGCAGTGCAGCCAACTAAACTCATGACTCAACCATTCGTAGCTGCACGTACCCACTGCGGAGAACATTCTCGGGCGCCCTGTATTATACTCGTACTTAGAGTTTCTTAAAAAAAATATAATTAAAACTCTTGGTTAAACATTTGAAGTAATTTCAGCGCCTTGCAAACATACACTGTATAACAAGAACAAAAAACGATGCACCGGGAAGGCGTTGTCCGATTGTAAAGAAATTACGTATGCAAAGACATTCGGACCGAACATGCAACTGATTAAAGCTTCGTGTCCAAGGAATGAATAGCGGGAGCTCCCGAGCATCTGAACTGCGCATGCATCAGGTGTATATAAGGCGCGATTCTGAAGCGCATGCTCAAAGTAGCTGTTGCATTTGACTGCGATATCTCAACACCGGCTGTAAGAATGCCACGCCGAAGGATTCGTGCTCATTACGAGCAGATGTCAGAGTTTGAAAGAGGTCGTACGATCGGATTGAAAGAAGCTGGTTGGCCGAATCGAGCTGTCGCTGGACATTCGAGTCGAAGTGATGTGGCGATCAGACGATGCTGGCAAGCGTGGGTCAGCAACGGCAGGCATCAGCGTCAGGACGGCAGTGGTCGACCGAGGGCCACGACAGCACGGGCCGACAGAGCGATTGACACAACAGCTGTCACAGCACCGGAGTCGTCGTTTTCAACGATCCAGCGTGTGACCCGCACACATGTGTCCTCCATGACCATCAACAGACGCCTGAGCGACAGGAATTTGCGCCGCCCATTACGCCACTTACCACTCCTGTTCACCGTCAAGTCAGATTACACAGTCGTGCCGCGCTCGAACAACGTGGAACTGCGCTGACTGGGGACGTATAGTCTTTAGTGACGAGTCCCGTTTCCAACGGTGCCCTGACGACAACCGCCGACGTCCAGGCCAGCGTGGGGATCCTGCCTTGACCATCGCACGCCACACAGCCCCACAACAGGGGGTGATGGTCTGGGGTGCCATCTCCTTTGATAGCCGGACCCCTCTGTAAGTCATTTCTGGCACACTGACAGCACAGCGGCATGTTGATGACATTCTACGGCCGGTTGCGTTACCGTTCCTTAAGCGACATCTAGGCCTTACTAACCAAAAGGATAATGCCCGGCTGTACACGGTACGTGTTGCTATGGACTGTCTTCAAGCTTGCCCTATCCTTCCTTGGCCAGCTCGGTCGCCTGATCTCTCTCCCATAGAGCCCATTTGGGACGTCACGGGAAGGCGATTGCGAACATCCCGGAATGTCGCCGATTTAGCCCAACAGTTGGAGGCTATTTGGCACGAAATTCCACAGGACCTCATCTGGGAACTTTATCAGTCCATGCCACGTCGAGTGACAGCTTGCATCCAGGTCAGGGGTGGACCAACACCTTATTGACGTCCTCACTTTGTAACGCTCTAACTCTGCAATAAATCATTCGATTGTTCTGCACTTTTGATCGTTTGTTTTTCTCTCTTCTCTATGCTTTCCTTCACCGTATCTATCCACCTCTTTCTGGGCCTTCCTCGTGGTCTTCTTCCTGGAATTTTCTCCATAAATATTATTTTTGGTCTATATTCTTCTATATTCTTCCATTCTCATCATATGTCCGTACCACTTCAGCTTACTGGTCTTTATCTTGTCTTGCAGTTTTGAGAACCCAGTTCTCTCCCTAATGTCCACATTTCTGATTTTATCCCTCCGTGTCTTCCCAATTATTCCTCTAAGGGACTTCATTCTCGGTTGCTTGGATTCGGCTTTCATCGCGTTTTGTTGTGGTCCAAGTAGTTGCTGCATATGTCAAAATTGGTGTGTAATGCATTGAGAATAGACCTTTCTTGCATTTCTCTGGGACTTCCTGGTTCCATACTAAACCTCTCACACACTGGTAAAACCCACTAGCGTGTTGGATTCTCTTTCCAATTTCTTCATTTATTATATAATACCATCTTCTCTGAGTAGACTATGCTTCCCAAATACATAAAGCTTTCCATTTCCGATGGATTTCCATTGACTTCAATATTCTGTCTTCCTTCTCTCTTGTTTCTTGTCGTCACTACAGTCCTACCTTACTCTTCTCAACACTTATTTTCATTCCATATTTCTCTATCTCTTGATTCCATACAGTGACTTGTTCTTGCGCTTCTATTTCATTTTCTCCCCATATTACTATGTCGTCTGCAAAGAGTAAGGCCTTAGTCTCCTTGCTTCTCATTTTTGTTGTTGTTGTTGTTATACAGTACCGGGTGAGTTAGCCGAGGTCGTTACGGCGTGGCTGCTGACAGTCGCTCACATCCGGGAGGCGAAGAGGTTCGAATCCCCCCGCCGGCAACCTTGACGATGGTCTTCTGTGGTTTCCCCATCTTCCTTCCAGGCAAATACCGGGGTTGGTCCCTAACTATAGGCCACAGCCGCTACCTTCCAACTCCTCGTCCTTACATTCAAACTTTCCTCCCCAGACAACACTCCACACGTGACGGTATTTGTAGCTCACCCCATGGGTGTCCACCTAGAAGCAGCTACAACCTGGCGAGCCGAACATATCTTCGGAAACTCTCGGCACTAAAAGCCATACGCTAAAAAATATGATAGTGTATTTAGTGCATTAAGTATAAAGGCAATTTCGGAAAACTGGCGTGGTTTCTAATAATTTGCACACCTCTGTATATTCACGTATATCCTACTCCTAGTGATTAATTCGTCTTACCAGGGCTGAATTTATCAATAGGCCCCGACCTATGGGCGCACCATGCCGAGGGGCGCAAAATTTATCCGCAATTTTTTTTTTTTGTCAGAAATTTTCCATAAAATGTTTCATCGTGCATTGTCCGTTGCCCGTTTCAAAGTGCGTTATTTTTGTTAGTAGCGCTCTGAAAATGGTTTCTACTTACTGTGCCACGTTATTGAAGCCAACTGCTATTAACAAACAGCACGAAAACACTTTCAAAGTAAAGAAATTGTCAACATTAACTTTCAAGTAATAAACTTACCAAAGAACACGTCGCCATGTTGGATTGCAACGTCACTTCACCGCCATCCACTGTTGCGAGGTTTGGCGACTGTCTAAACGAAATTATTGGTGATAGTTACTGATTGTACTACTAGGCTAAGCCATTGGCCTGGATAAAGATTATTGATACGTGACTACCCCCACTGTGCGTGACAAAAACCAGGGCCGCGCTACGTAACCATTATTGGTCTAGGCGAAAACCATTGGTCTGGAACGAATAATGTTGGCACTACTAAAAAAAATGCAATAACACCATCTAGCGATAAAATATTCAACTCCTGTATCTTAGTAACATTAGCCATTTCTATAGTAAACAAGCTGCACCCGGCATGCGTTGCAATGCCAATCAAAGAAAGTGGCGGCGTTGTAATTTTGTTTCTTGAAGTGTTTTTGAATAATTATACTTTTTTTTTTTTCAATTTCCCTTAACTGCCTCTAAACTATCGTAAAACGAATTAACTAATTTAGATACATTCGTGGTCGTGCACAACAACTCACCATAGTTCCATCGCAATCGATGAATGGTATATGAACGCATACGGGACTTTGTTGAAACGATTCGCGCGTCGTCACTCATTTGTTGCATCTACTCGTGCGCTTCCTATTGTGAATTGAATTTACTAAGTCGAAATCCTTCCCTGGCGTGTACACAATAACTCATCAAAGTGTCATTGCAATCGGATGAATGGCATATGAACGCATACGGTGTTTTGTACGATTCACGCTCCGTCACTCATTTGTTGAATTTACTCATACGCTACGTATTGTAAATTGAATTTACTAAGCCAGAAAACTTTCATGGAGTGTACAAAGCAATTCAACAAAGTTTCATCGCTATCGGACGAATAGTATATGATCTTATATGGGACTTCGTTGAAACGCTTCGCGCGTCGTCGCTCATTTGTTGAATCTACTCGTGCGCTATGTATTGTAATATGGATTTACAAAGCCAGAAACCTTCCCTGCAGTGTACACAATACCTCACCCAAGTTTCATCGCTATCGGACGAATGGTATATGAACGCATACGAAACTTTGTTGAAACGCTTCCCGCGTCGTCACTCATTTGTTGAATCTACTCGTGCACTACCTATTGTAAAATGAATTTACCAAGTCAGAAACCTTCCTTGGAGTGTACTCAACATCTTACCCAAGTTTCATCGCAATCGAACCAATGGTATAGGAACGCATAGGAGACATACCCACCCACAGACAGACAAACTATCACGCAACATTGATTTTTATATATATGGATTTTGCAGATTTTCATGGCGGCAGACACCGGACAAAGCACGAGTTCCATTTTATGATTTAAATTAAACTTTCCAAACTTTTGACCCTTTTCAAATTTATACTGTGGCCATCATTTTCCAACAAATGTTTTGCAACAGCAGAATTTTCGACTTCAGCTTTAGAACAGGAATGTTTTTTGATTTATTAGGAGAAATTTTAAGTCTTGAATATTAATATCAGTTTAATTTGAAGAATTCATTATGCATAGCTGTAGGTTGTATGATGTAGTGTATAGGCTATGTATATCTGAATATCTCTAAGTGGCACGAAGACTGGAACGGGGTCTACTCAGCCTCGGGTGGCACAAGTGAGTCGAGGTGGTTCGATTCCCACCTCAGCCATCCTCGAAGTGGTTTCCCCACTTCGTCTTCGGGCAAATGCCGCGATGATACCTACCGTAAGGCCACGGCCGCCTCCTACCCACTCTTCCTAAACCTTCATCAGACCCATGTTCGCTTTGCATGTGAGGCCGCCTGGGCGTCGTGCTGGTCACACACCCCAGTTGTATCCCTGACCCAGAGTCTCAAGCTCCAGGACACTGCCCTCAGTGGCGGTAGAGGTGGGATCCCTCGCT
Source organism: Meconema thalassinum (assembly GCA_946902985.2). Classification (NCBI taxonomy): domain Eukaryota; kingdom Metazoa; phylum Arthropoda; class Insecta; order Orthoptera; family Tettigoniidae; genus Meconema; species Meconema thalassinum. The sequence goes on along the minus strand of OX336395.1, from coordinate 227,215,053 downwards.
TAGTCCGTGTGAAAAGCCTGTTCTGGAGGGTAAAATGATAGCGAAATAAAAAGCGTATAATGAGTCTGAAATTGTTAAAATTATTTTAATACTGTATATCGTTGGCGTATTTATTTATAGTTTATAGGCCTATATATACATTTATAAACAGTTGATTCTCTCACCGGTATTTTAATTTATTTAATTGATTTTACTTCACGACACATTAGAATAAAATAAAAATTACCTTCACGAAGACCTTTCTGAGGTCTAAATTCTCCCTCGATCACAATGGTATGAAGAGGGGGCGGCAAAAGCCCACTGGCCTAGGAGTGCATAAAATCTAAATCCAGCCCTGCGTCTTACACTCAAACAAATATGGCTAGTTGGGTTTTTAAGTAAGCGATCTTTCAGTTGGGTGTGATTTTTAAGGCACGGGATTTCTCTGGAATGCACACCATATCTTGAAAATTCCACTGGCAATGACTAGCCTATTACCATCCTTAGCTTATCTCAAAGTTACTGACGATACTACACTGAAAAAAAAATGGAAATTGCAACACCATGAAGGCATTGGTCGTTTGTGTTGATTTTCAAGATATGGAACGATGCCATGTAGGTATGTAAGTAAACGATCAAAGTTTCAGACCCATTGGATTGTTGCTACAGGCCTCCCCACGTGATTGGTCGCGGAGGAATCAACTCCAGTATACGGACTCTAGTGTAGCGTAGTTGACTTGCAGTCTGTGCAGTGAGTGTTCCCCGTCAAACATGCCTCGACGACAGGGAAGAGCACGCTATCAACAACTGTCGCCGTTTGAGAGGGCTCGGATAATTGGGCTGTGTGAGGCTGGATTATCGCTAAGGACTGTCGCTGCACTGTGGCCGACAGGCATCTACGGTACAACGTGTATGGCAGCAGTGGTCAAATGAAGGTACCCACACTCGTAGACCTGGCACAGGCCCAGCGCGACAGACAACTGTGAGAGAGGATCGCCGCATCATTCGGATGGAACCCCATGCAACAGTAGCGCAAATTCGAGCAGCTGTGGCACCCCACGTTACACAACAAACAGTTGGTAATCGCCTGCGTGCAGCTGGCTTACGATCCCGTGTCCCTGCAGGTGTTCCATTGACCCCACAACAGCGACGTGTAAGCCTGGCCTGGTGTCGAGAACGATCGACGTGGGTCGACGAATGGCATAGGGTCGTCTTCAGTGATGAATCGCGCTTCTGTCTTGTCCGCAGTGATCGCCGGAATCGTGTGTGCCGACGTACCGGGGAGAGAGGCCGCCCAGACCTTATTGTCGACAGGCACACAGGGCCAACACCAAGCATTGTGGTCTGGGGAGCTATTGGCTTTAATGTGAAATCACAATTAGTGCTTGTTGAGGGCACTATGACTGCTCGACAGAACGTCGATAGGGTACTCAATTCAGTGGTTGTCCCTATGATGGCGAAAATTGCTAATGGGATGTTTCAGCAAGACAATGCCCGGGTTCACACTGCACGCATCACCAGAGAAGCTCTCCACATCACAACCTTAAAATGGCCTGCCAGATCCCCTGACCTCAGTCCTATTGAGCATGTGTGGGAGATGATGGGTTGACAACTGGCCAACCGTCCTCAGCCACCCACAACTCTGGAACAACTGACCCGTGCAGTGCAGCAAGCATGGGCCACAATTCCTCAGGAAGAGATCCAGGGCCTTATTGACTCCATGCCCCGCCGAATGCATCAATGTATTGCAGCTCGTGGTGGGCACATCCTGTATTGATTCTTGTCCAAACTTGCGGTCAGAGGGACCTGAAAGTGTAATCATCGAATCACAATCGAACACTAGTCCTGCATGTTCAATTACAGAAATGTAGCACCACTCCTTCTGGGTGTTGCAATTTCCATTTTCGTCAGTGTATTTTCCCTCGACTACCTCATGGTGTAGCGGTTAGTGTTCTTGGTTGCGGGATGGTCGAACTGCGCTAATTAAGTTAAACCCAAACAATCCTGTGCTAATGGTTTTGGGAAGAGAGTGGGGGTAGTCAACCTCTCCTGAAATGTTGGTTAAGCCACGAGTTGACTGACAGCAACGTATACCGGGACCCCCTGGAGTTTCCGTCGATATAGCTAACATGTTATCCATGTACAGTCAAAGAAGTGGAGGATTGAGAGTTCTAGGAAACTATAAATGTTGTAAGTTTGAGTTGTCACAACGGGGCCGAAAGTGGAGGTGTTCCAACAAGGAATTTATTTACGAATGCACCTTACTTTGTAGCAGAATACATAAAGCATTTTGGTTCCCAAGATATATTTTAAAGCTCATAGTGCAGGCTATAACTTGCATGTTTACGAAGCTACAACATACAAATTAAAATGTGCATACCTGAATAGTAACTGTGAAACACCAAGAAAATGACCGAACCTTATCTTTATCAAACGCAAGGCTAAATAAATCCAGGAATCTGGATTAATACCAAACGTTGCTAATGAGTAGTATCGAAGACGTCTTTAAGATAATAATAATATCGTATGGCCTCGGGTGCTAGCTTTGTTATTTGACACCCAGAGGGCAGCTTGCATGTCGAATTTTGTTGTTCCTTGAAGCACAATGAAAGTCAAGGTGGTTAGATATCTAAGCTCCTTGACACTACAGCGCTTTCTAGTAGAGAAATGAGGAACTTTGTGTTACCGGAAAATCCCGAGTTTAATTTTCCCATTATGAACACGGCCTAGTGAATTCAAATGGGTTCTATGACATGCGTGTCGTAATTTATGCTGCCTTTCAAAAATCATTTATCACGGCCAGGAGTGAACCTGCAAGTTTGGCACGATAACCACTCGCCCACCGTGGCAAGTTGTCTTTGAGATAACAAGAGTAGATAGTGGTGAACACCGTGAAGATCAGCGCCCACGTCCAGTTTGGAGTGGGGGGGGGAGTGGAACACGCCTCAGGCAACTTCCCCTGTTAGGATTTTTTATTGACCCCCGTGGGGAGAACTCATCAGCGCAGCTCGGTATCACCCCTTGGTTGTCGAGTTCGATTCCCAGCTCTGACAAACTGGTGTGATGGCAGAATCGGGGTACACTCAACCATCCGTGGTTTCTCCACTTCTACTCCAGACAAAGGCTGGGATGGTTCCTAGCTGAAGGCCACGGCCGCCTCTTTCCCAATCCTATCTTCTTTTTTTTTAAGCGTATGGCTTTTCGTGCCGGGAGTGTCCGAGGACATGTTCGGCTCGCCAGTTTTGTAGCTGCTTCGAGACGGACACCCAATGGGTGAGCTACAAGTACCGTTGGGGAGGAATGTTGGATGGGAGGGTCGAGGAGTTGGAAGGTAGCGGCTGTGGCCTATAGTTAGGGACCAACCCCGGCATTTGCCTGGAAGGAAGATGGGAAACCACAGAAGACCATCTTCAAGGTTGCCGGCGGGGGGATTCGAACCTCCTCGCCTCCCGGATGTGAGCGACTGCCAACAGTCATGCCGCAACGACCTCGGCTAACTCCCTAATTTACAATACACACACTTTTACACCCACCACAATAAACCTGGTTATCACACACAGAACTACTGGATATGACCGCTATGTGGCAGCCCCTAAAACAATCAACAACTAGGCCTACTTTCTGACCACAAAACGTACGGTGGCACGCTCCAACAATCCTGTAGGCTAATAACTACTGTTGGTTGGTTGGTTCCTCAATCTAAGGGCTGCGACAACGCGGTCATGTAGCCCCTTGTACTTTGGGTGTGTGTAGAACCTGTCTGACAACCGGTGTTAATTGTGATGACTGTATTAGTGTGTGCATCTGTTTTAATCCAAGTAAGGATTGCAGACATTGAATTTTTTCAAGTAGTTCCTACTTTTGCCGCCAAACGCCACCGTCAACGACCAACTAGTTTAGAACTTACTTACCAGAGACCACCGCAGTCGGCTCTTGACGACGAACGTAGCAACCTAAACTTTAGTCAAATGTTTACCCTATATATAATTTAGCTTCACACAGGTGTAGTTAGTGGAAGGTTCTTTAACATGCCATAAATCTATGACATGGGACTGCCGGCTTTGAAAATGCATATGCGCACATGCAAATGCATATTTTGAGGGTTTATTGGATTTAATGCATATTCTGAACATAACATTTTTAGCATATACATTTCAAATTAGGCCTAAGTATAATTTAAAACGTCTTGAACAAAATAGGTTGGACATCCCTTGTAAGAAACTTTGAGAAACAGATTACGAGATAACAGTACGCGTACTTAACGCAATGCTGTCTGGCTATTTGAAGAAGGGAATGGGGTGGGACATTCCTTTCACCATCTCGGCAGCCAGTAGCCAGGGGTTAGTTTTGTGAGGAGTTTCTTCAGTCAATGTGTTACTTCATTCTTAGTCTGCATATCCTTAACTCAAAATGCCTAAAGAGAAGAGCAGCAGGAAGTATTTATTAAAACAGTGGGTGTCAGGTAACAGTGATTATTCAACTGATGGCTACGAATCGGACATTTATGCACTGGAATCGATTAAAATAGACGTATTTTTTCTCCTGAAAACATGAAAAATTTGCAATTATATATTGTGATGCTTCTTTCTGCAGTGAATTTGGCTTATTGTGAAGTGCATATTTTTCAATTTTTAATGCATATTTTGTACATTCATAGTGCAGAAATATCCGGTCCCTAGCCATGACCTACCACATGAAATGATATTCAGTTGTAGCTGAAGAAAAGGGTGGGCACCATTTGTTACTTATTGAGGTCTTAATGGGCGAAACAGCGAAGTGATCTGCCCCTCAACGCGTGTTGGTCAGGAGTTAGAAACAGTAGGCTACCTCTTTAACTATGTTGTTTTCCAGAACATATCTGTTAACTTCAATTTTTTTAAGTAGTTGCTACTTTTGCTACCGTCCAAGACACCTAGCTTCGGACGTGGCTACTAAATGCCGTTGCAGTCAGGACCTGGCGGCGAACGTTGGAACTAAAATAGCGTTATCAAACTAACCTACAAATTTTAGCTTCCACAAGTGTAGTTAGTGAAAAGTTCTTTTTCATGACATTACTTCCCTCCGAAGGAAGGCATACTGAGGGATGTTTAACGCTCTTAAAAAATATGACTACTTCGGCCGGGTTTGAACCCGCGATATTGGGCATAGAAGCTTCGCATGCAGATTTAATCTTGATGACAATGTTACCGTATTGGTTTTACATCCCTGAGGCCTTTAGAGACGCCAGGGTGCATGAATTTTGTCCCGAAGGGGATCTTTTACGTGGCAGTAAATTAAGTGGTACGACTCCCTCGAATGCCAGAATTCAATCCTGCAACCTTGAGCACAGCAGTCAGACCAATGCTTGACGTTATTACTAACTGGTATGTATTCTGTCCTCGTTCCTTTGCAGCCCCCATCTCTCTCACTTGTCACAGAGTTTCAATATTCTTCTTCTTCTTCTTCTTTTTCCTCGCCCTTTCCCCGTTACGCGAGGTCGGCTTTCTTAATCCTGAGGCACCATTAGTTTCGTTGTAAAGCATCATCAGCAGATAGTCCGGCTCCGTGGCTAAATGGTTAGCGCACTCTGCTTTGGTACGAAGTGCCCCGGGTTCGATTCCTGGCCGAACCAACAGGGATTTTAATCTCCTGGGGGTTAATTCCCGTGGCTCGGGGACTGGATGTATGTGACGCCTTCATAATCACTTCATCCTCATTACGACGCGCAGGTCGCCCACGGGCGTCAACTAGAAAGACCTGCACTCGGTCTCTCCGGAGGTCACACGATCATTACATTCCATCAGCAGATAGACCCAATACCCTCAGGGTTTCAATCTTCTTCATTTCCTGTTTCCAGTTCCCCGGGTCGGGTTGCGAATTAAGGACCTCCACAGTTGTCTACCCCTCCACCATTCATTTCCTTCTTGCATTACTTCTTTTTCTTTAACTCCTCTTTTCTCTATGCATTCCTTCACCGTATCTATCCACCTCTTTCTGGGTCTTCATCGTGGCCTTCTTCCTGGTATTTTCTCCACAAATATTATTTTGGGTACCGGTACTCTATATTCTTCCATTCTCATCATATGTCCGCACCACTTCAGCTTACTGGTCTCTATCTTGTCTTGCAGTTTTGAGAACCCAGTTCTCATAAGGTTTTGAATATTCCCGAAGGGAATATGATGTAGTTTCCATTTGTGCGGATGAATTATCAATAAATGATAAAAATGGCCCGGTTAGCTCAAACAATGCCAGCGTTTCGCCCTAGTGTGCCGTTGGGCATCCAGTTCTCTCCCTAATGTCCAATATTCAAATAAATTAATTAAACGCGAATGTCTTTCATAAAAAAAAGACTCCCAGTTAAGAAACTTAGGTTCTCCTGGACTAACGCACTTTCGGAAGTGGTGTGGGAAAGGTACGGTACCATTCTCTATTCTTGCTGACTTAGGAAGAAACCTTGGTTTGCAGATGACACGCTAACTTAATGTATATTAGCCGATAACGCGGTGGCTGCTGATCTCGTCATCCGCTTTGTAAGTGAGAGTGGGTTAGGGCCAGCAATTTAAATTTTCCTGTGTACATTGACTCAACTACTTGTTCGTTTTTAAATGCTGAATTTTTGTTTATATATTTTTATTAATTTTCGGTCTTTTCAAATTTGGATGTCCAACTCTAAATTTTAATTTCCATTCCATATTTGTATACCTTAATCTGTGCTAAGAGGGGCAGATGACCTCGTAGTTCCGCCCCTTAAAACAACAATAACTAACCATTCTCCATAATTGAAGCGTATGCCCTAAATGTATAACAGTTATTCAAGCTACCAACTGCAAAGAGGTTAGTTATTACTGCTTTAAGGGGCGGAACTACGAGGTCATCTGCCCCTAACTGCAAAGAGAGACGCCTTTTCAAAAATCTAAGGACTGAAGGAGGTTTCTGAGAACTACATTCTCAACCTGCTGCTCGCGAGCACAGAGATCAATTCTTCAGTTCAAATTCTGTTGAACGAACTGGGATAATAATGTTTTCATTGCAATTTTTGACAGTCAGAAAGTTATCATTTTGTGAAATAGTATTTTTAATCTACAGTAAACATAATTGGACATCCCTGTTTTATGAGTAACACGGAAGACTGGACTGTCCACATCTTACCTGTATGAGTCAAGCAGTTGCTGCATGCCAGGTGAGCGGTGAATCCCTAGCTATTTCAGCACTTCTCAGGGGGAGATGGTTGGTTCCTTAGTTTAGGGCAGGGACATCCAGTCATTGCGCTCCGGGAGCACTGGGCAGTCAGACTAGCGCTCCTTCCCCTACCACCACTACACTGACGCAGCGAAGAGACGGACGATGCTCGGACCACACGGACTAGATACAGTACGTACAGTCGTGCGGCCGACGGCTCTTGTGGGGTTGTTGACATATTAATAGGGCTGTTTTGCCACAACAAATATACCGCATATACAAATCGAATGGTACTCCGATATATGGAATGTGCAGGAAACGAACACAAGTGCTATGTAAAGAATATTGTGATTTATTCCAAACTGAAATGTGAGCATATCTGAGAGGGAAATTCAACAACAAATTGTGTTCTTTTAAACACATTGCATCTCTGTTGCACACTAAACATTTGGCACGGCCCTTGGGTTATAAGCTGTACAGAAAAATGAAATTTCCCATTCTACTTTAAAGACGGCTGCTTTACCACTCCTTTTTTGTATGCTGTTCAGTCATGACCACTGCGAAACTGATTTACTTACACGCTGTCAACAAAGCGCATTGGACTAGACTAGCTGCACACTTCAGCGCGCTCAGCCACCCAAGCTCCTCCCAACACTTCTGAATCTACAATCCAACAAAGCGCTCGGAGCACTGCCTTAGAGCGCGGCCGGAACGCTAGCGCTCGGGGAGAGCTGTCTGGATGGCCCAGGTTTAGGGGCTGCGACAACGCGGTCATGTAGCCCCGTGTACTTTGGGTGTGTGTAGAATCTGTGTGATAAACGGTGTTAATTGTGATGGCTGTATTAGTGTGTTATCTGTTTTTAATTCAAGTAAGAACTGCAGACGATAATTTCAAGTAGTTCCTACTTAAGCTACCAAATGCTACCGTCCACGACACCTAGCTGTGAACTTGGCTACTACTAGATGCCATCGCAACCAGCGCCCGTTGACGAACGTTGGAACTTAAGAGCATTAATCAAACCTATCTACAAATTTTAGCTTCCACAATTGTAGTTAGTGGAAGGTTCGTTCATATGCCATAAATCTATGACATGGGACCTTCGGCTTACTTCCCCTCCGAAGGAAGGCATACTGAGGGAATTTTAACTCTTAAAAATTCGATGACTTCGGCGGGTTTGAACCCGAGACCTTGGGCATAAAAGCTCAGCATGCTACCAACTACGCCACCGAAGCCGCCCTAAGGGAGGGAGAAAGAGAGAGAGATAGGAAAAGGAAAGAGACGCTTGCTCGTTGCATTATTTTAAGTTATTATTATATTCGATGTAATGGTACTTGTTGTGGCTTGAAGTATATGAGCTGTGGATGACCAACAGTGTTTAAACGACTCACGAGTCATTACATCACTATTTTATAACTCTCTTATTACCCGTTTAACATTTGATTGCCGCTGAGCCTGGCTGCGCCACCGTTTGTTGATTATTCTATCAGGAGCCCCGCGAGATAAGGAGAAGGACACAGTGCAAGTTGCACATAAGTCAAGCAGCATTGCGGGCGCTGCCTGTCTTAGAAGCGCAGATAAGCGTCATGTCGCCACGGACAGCTACTGGAGCTGAGTCATATCCTACTCGCGCAACTGTACCTGTCAACGAAGCAGAGTGACGTGTGACAAGTAAACAGATAATAGTTCCCATCTCCAACGCCGGCAATCAATTCGTGATAGGGTAAAAATACAGGCCGGACGTTTGTTTTAGACGAGTGAAAAATCTTAATGGAAGCCTGGAGGCGAGTTACTACAGTACCTGTGTTGTTATCAGCTGCCCCAAGCGGTCCGATGATTGACAAAGCTGTTTCACACCACTGCTGAAGTACAGTCATTGGCAAATATAATGACGTTCTGTTCGTAACTACGGAACGTTTACTTCCGCGTCACATAATACTTCGACGTGGACTGTACTGTCTGCTCAAGTCTGGAATTCCATTACATCAGATCGGTGGTGACAAGTGTGGAGCGATAGGGTGAGAGAGTGAGTGTGTGTAGGCTTACCCGCAGGCGTCAAGGGCAATCGTCTAAAACAAACGTCCGGCCTGTACTTCAAAATCAAAGTTCTAGGTGTAGTACAGTACAGCTGCACAGAAAAAACCCCTTTTGTTCCAAAAACCGTGCTATGGTTGGCTTTTTGTAAATCGTTAGAAAAGCACAAGAACAGCTTAACTCTAAATTTCGGAATAATTTGTAGTATCATGTTGTCGGAAAACTAAAAAAATAATAATTGAAAGGCGTTTTTCTCTGAATCTACGTATTTTAAAGAAAAGTTAAAAAAAATGTAGAGGACATTGTCACCTACAATTTGTCTAATTGAGGTCATGTCATACGTTTTGAAATGCAGAAGCTAGGTGGCGCCAAAGTTTCAAAAAAAAGTTTTTTTTTCAATTTTTGTCCAAGAAAAAATGGGGTGTTTTTGTTTTGTTTTCACAAAAGAGCGAATCAGAAATTTGTTCCTCTAAAAATTGTCTGCAACATTTATTTAAACGTTTGTTTCCTCCGACTTACCGTTCCAAAGTTGATTGATTGGTTCCTCAGTTTAGGGGCTGCGACAACGCGGTCATGTAGCCCCGTGTACTTTGGGTGTGTGTAGAATCTGTCTGATAACTGGTGTTAATTGTGATGGCTGTATTAGTGTGTGTATCTGTTTTTTAATTCAAGTAAGGACTGCTACTTTGAATTTTTTAAATAATTCCTACTTTTGCCACCAAACGCCACCGTCAATGACTACTAGGCCTAGTTCAGAACTTAGCTACTAGACGCCACCACAGTCAGCTCTTGGCAACGAACGTAGAAACTTAAGAGCGTTGTTTACATTCCTAACCTATACAATTTAGCTTCACACAGGTGTAATTAGTGGAAGGTTCTTTAACATGCCATAAATCTATGACATGGGACCGCCGGCTTTACTTCCCCTCCGAAGGAAGGCATACTGAGTTTTTTTTAACCCTCTTAAAAATCCGAGCGCAGCAAATGCAACGCTACGTAGTCAAGTCTACTATTGTTACTGCGGAGAGAGCGGTGGGCATAGTTTTCACACTACGGCAGACTCAAGTCTGTGAAAATTGTCCGACACCGGTCCCGGTCTAAACTATGCCCACCGCTCTCTCCGCAGTAACAATAGTAGCCTTGACTACGCAGCATTGCATTTGCTGCGCTATAACTTTGGAACGGTAAGTCGGAGGAAACAAACATTTAAATAAATGTTGCCAACAAATTTTAGAGGAACAAATTTCTTATTCACTCAGATGTGGGAAAAAAACAAAAAAAAAACATTTTTTTCTAGGACAAAAAGTGAAAAAACACTTTTTTGGAAACTTTGGCACCACATAGCGTCTGCATTTCAAAACGTATGACATGACCTCAATGAGACAAATTGTAGGTGACAATGTCCTCTACATTTTTGTTTAAAAAACTTTTCTTTAAAATAGTAGATTCAAAGAAAAACGCTTTTCAATTTATTTATTTTTGAGTTTTTCGACAACATGATACTATAAATTATTCCGAAATTTAGAGTTAAGCTGTTTTTGTGCTTTTCTAACGATTTACAAAAAGCCAACCATAGCACGGTTTTTGGAACAAAACCATTCCAGCTGTACTGTACTAGTGCCGAAACAATGAACGGTAAGTTACCGTTATTTCTAGTCTGAAGAACAAGCTTCTTTCATTGCTTCAATACTTGGTTCATATCACTGACCTTGTTTCGAAGTTCCTTACCATGTTTCATAGCTCTGTAAAATTAAAAACACTTGAGCGGTCTTACTCAGGCGTAATTCTCAAACAGAAATTGTCTGCCCTTTAACAAAACCGAAATAGTCACAGAAATAAACAAAGTATTCTTATTAACACTCACCAAAAAGGTACCGTACTTCAAAATTTACAATTTGGTAACAGCTCTTGCAATGTCGGCATAGTCTTATAAGAACTGAGGATGAAAGTTGCGGTACCAAACTTTCCTCATGGATGAACTGATATGATCAAGAAAAAGTAGCGAACTGCGCGCTACCGCCCTTCTTATGAAGGGCATCAGTGCCTCTTTACCGCGAGAAGTAAAACCTCAAGCAGCCTTAACCTCCTTATGAAGGCTTCCCTCCCCCCCCCAAAAAAAGATGGTATATGGTTTGGTTTTTTAGTTTTGGCACCTTAGTTATAACTGGATTAATAACTCACTTAGATGGTTCCAAGTTCCACAGGCCCTCGATGTAGTCCCCACCGTTGCGTACAACGTGTTCCCAGCGATGTGGAAGTCGTTGGATCCCGTTGGCACTGCCCAATCTATTGATGGTACGAAGAGAGCGCTCGGCAGCCTGCTTAACGTCTTCAATGGTACGGAAGCGCTCCCCGCCCGCCCTCGGGGAACAGTATGGTGAATGATCACACCATCCATCTTAGGCAAGATTCAACATTACCTTCACATTGGTGGGGGGGTTGGTCGAACTGTTTGTTTCCGTGGTGATCCGTGGTGCCACCACTCGTTCGATTGGCGTTTTAACCGTGGCTCATAAGATCTGGCCCACGTCTCGTCAATGGTTATGATACGCCGTAAGAAGGCCTCTCCTTCGCGCTTCCGTACCATTGAAGACGTTAAGCAGGCTGCCGAGTGCTCTCTTCGTACCATCAATAGATTGGGCAGTGCCAACGGGATCCAACGACTTCCGCATCGCTGGGAACACGTTGTACGCAACGGTGGGGACTACATCGAGGGCCTGAGAAACTTGGAACCATCTAAGTGAGTTATTAATTCAGTTATAACTAAGGTGCCAAAACTTAAAAAAACAACATGTATATTGGATGTGGGGGTCCGGGCCAGCTTGGTGTTCCTAGGCGAAACCTCACAGAAGACACGGCACAAACCTAGAAAAACTGCTCAGTCTTAATTCACTGGCCGTGACAGCCAATATAACATCTCTATGTGTTAGTGGGTGTAATAAGAGTATATGCAGAATAATTCCGATCCATTCAGGAACTCTCTCAATCCTCTGGTGAATCGGCCGAGAAGAACTGCTGTAATTAAATTACAGCTCCATCATTATCTTGACGCACATTACATGAGAAGTTCAGTTTCCACAGAAACACTGGACACCGCTTGAGCTGATCAACATCAATTGACATCTCAACCTATTATGCCAACGTTGTCTGGACAATTTGAATAGATGTCTCATGTGCAAGCCGGCACCATTTTTTCAGGCTAAAATAAAACTGAATGTCCCCTCAAATGTTTTAATCACTTTATTGTTTATATTCAATATCACAATACTTCATATAAAAATACTTCTTCAGCAATGTGGATCAGTCATTCGAGAAACAAGAGGCAGTGGGCCTTTCATCGAATATCCATGGCCACAATCTTAAACCCCATGGGTAAATCAAAATGCGCCAAATTGACTCCAAAACAAGTGGAAGAAAGTTATACCATCAGTTCCTTCTGTTTATCACTATCCCCACTCCTCTCGTTAGCAACAATTGAAGGAAATCCTGAATGGCTTCCAAAATTCACTAAATTTGGGTGTAACAATAACTTTACACCTGCAAGTATAATTTGACAAACTACGACACTCTGACTTTCCTTCGCCTATTTAATCTCCTTCACAGACTTGAAGATTTCAGGGAAATACTTGACAACAGAGAAAATAAACTGCGCTATTGTATTAAATGAGCAAATTGTACCTATACACGTGAGATGGAAGTTAAATAACATCTAACTCGTTTAAGCAACTTAAAATAAATATTACAGCCATTAGTGCGGTTAGTTCTTCTCAAAGAGGTGATAGCGATTGTTGTAGGCTACTATTTGTTTCTCGAATGACTGATCCATGTTAGCACACTTTGTTAAGTACACACAATACTAACCTCTATGTCCCTTGTGCCACGGCGTCGGCGAAGATCCCATCAACATTGCACCCAATGGCAGCTTTTCATTGCATTCTTTAAGGCTTTTGCTGTGAAATAAACTAGACGTTTCGCTAGGAACCATCGTCAGTTTTCCTGTATATCTTTGCATTGTTGAACATATAGCCAGAAGAACAGACAATATTGATACGGCTATTGCAGCAGACACAGCCTCATGGGATCGCACAACGGTACTTGGAAGACATAAGTTAAAACAACTAATCATTGGGTTATAAAGGCTGGTTGTGGGATCTTCTCCGACGACACGATCTTTGCACCGAGTCACTGTGAATGTTTAAGAACTGTAATACTGGAAGGATAACTAGCTCAACATATCCATTGAGCTTTGACACTCTTCACCAGACACACTTAAGATAGTCCATTTTACAAAGTTCAACAAGAGGTATTCAATTACTCCCTCAAATCTACTTGGCCCCTCCGATAGCAATCGGACTGCTAGAATCCTACCCAGGTTGACCTATCAAGAAAGATTTCTCTCTTCTTTAAAGGATTATCATTATTATTATTATTATTATTATGTAAATGTGACTGCTTTACCGTCATATGTCAATGTTTAATACGTGACCACCTCTACTTCAATATGAACTGAAACTTACCAACGTGTAACCAGAATGCGGAATCAGATTGGAATTGATTTGAATTTGGCATGTAAATGTGGAAATTGTTGATTCACGCTAGACTTCGATGATTTGATTACACTGTTCAACATTAACAGTTGTACATAAACAAAAATACCCAATCTTTATAGATTTTGGTACGCTGAATTCGAAAATGACAATTTTTATTTTTTGCTCCCGTTTTCGTGCTATATGAAGTTTGTTACGTCCTAATTTCTGTTTTATCTCTCGTTTTTTCTTACTTCGGGAATGCCAATGAATGCTGTGTTTTGTTTTAGCTAAGATTGCTTGTCTTCCGTAGATATGGTTGCCAGATTTCAAAACTTAGTTTTCTTTTTAAAGTAGGGTTGTTAAATGTTGTAATAAATAATACACATATGTATTAAATAAGCATTACATAATCAAATACACAAAATTAAAACTAGATGACACCAGCAACTTAAAAATGCTTTTCATTTGAAAGAACCATTGCAAGGATTTTTTATTTGCAAGTATCTTCTGACAAAATTCACAACAATTTTCATCATAATTGTAATATGTGAACAATTCTTGTTTTATCAAACAATGGAGCTTCTGTTTCTATCATCTCTCCATTTGATATTTTTGACAGAAAGAACTCTCTCCGTAAAACATTGGAGGGGAAAATGCTGAGTATTAACTTCACAAGGACTAAGGTATTCCTTATTTTGTTGCCCCTAATAAATTTATAACATGTACCCATCTATCTGACACCGACATAGAAATCATTCTCTCTTTCAAACTTGCACCGGTATCAACAGAAATCAAGCTAGATATTACAATCAATTCTGAAGCGTGACATTTGAAAATTGGTGCGAAATTGAATATATCATCAAACTAACCAAAAACAACGGACTATTTAGCGTTCCGTTAAAGATTAGAACGGAACGCGGAACAAAACACGAAAAAAAAAAAAAAAAAGGATTTGTTCCGGGTTAAACGGTACGTCTGGCTCCAGTGTGTATTGCGACAGTGTCTGCGTTACTGTATGGAATCGAAAATGGTCCTTTTTATATTGTGACTTTTACGTGAGTTTTTGAGTTACTGTGTGGAATCAAAACTTCTGTTATAATGCCCCGCAGATGTGCTTAAGAACGCCAATAATGTTTGTCCCATTGTAATAAGTGAAGGGCAAAGTTAAAATTTGTTGCCTAGTGAATTCATTGGCATACAGGAACCATGTGGTCACCCCAATCCTAGTGCGAGTTTCTAACCACATCACAATTATGGCAGAGAGTAGGTGCTTAGTATTGATGACTAACACAACTCTAATATAGATGTTTACAATTTCAGTGATTACAATCAAGATCTCCGGCTTGAGAACTCGTCTCTGCAGACAATAGCTAAGAGTGGTAATCATTATTTAAATCACCTGGTTTTGATTTGTTAATGCGGCCTGTTGCTTCAAAGTGGGGCATGCAATCTGCTGACGTGAACCAGGACTTCGTATGGCGACAGAGGGACTGAACTATCTCGACATAGTTTTAATAACTACCTAGGCTAGTTGATTGTATTAGCAATATAATGTACACTATTTGTTCCGTTTGATGCGTGATTTATGTCTTAATCAATATGACTATGTGCACGTTACCATAACCTGAAGTTAACTCCAAAAACAATGGAGAAACATGAGATAGTGTTGTCAACGTTAAAAATTAAACAAAGAAAGAACCAGAGGCGCGCACTTGCTGTTGTGAAGTAACTAGGGAGACACTTTCTTCAGCTTCTTACAAAGTGAATTCAGGGCAAATATAAAAGGGGTTCTAACTTGACAATAAACATATTTTTAAAAAGCTCCTCAAAATGAATTAAAGGTGTTAAAACATAACAAAGAAGCCTCTAAAATACAGATTATCAGTGGAATAAGCTGCGTTCTGATAGAAATTTTAAATCCAGAGCAACGGGAAATGTTGATCAGTTTTAGAGGGGTTACACATATTTCTAAAAGAAATCACCCATTGGCCTTAAATGTATCCAAAGGCCAAAAGCATTACCGCATACTGACTTTTCTCCAAAAATTCTTGGTATTATCTGTTCTTTAAAATTTGTACACTTTAACTCGTGTTTATTTTGGTGTTATAAATGAATGAACAAGTCAATTGTTCGTGGAAGACTTTGGTTGATCACCGAGGGTAGTAGCTACCTCACACAGACTGGGGCGCGATCTTGGAGTACTCTGGCTTGCCCAGTTTGATGGACATGACCGGAGTCGTGGGGCTGTTGAGGTCTTCGTGCAGTTGCTGGTAGATGGAGGAGCGGTCGCGCTTGAGGCGTGGGTTGTTGAGGTGGTGTTTGAGCATAGTAGCACCGTAGCTGTTCTTCTGACGATACCAGCGTAGCACGAAACAGGACAGCACAGACAGTGACAGCAAGATGGCGATCCCAGAGATGGCCACGATCACAATCGGCCAAAGGTTGATATCTTCAAATCTCTCCTCGACGGATACCTCTTTGATCTCGATATCATGCGGCAGCCTTTGCTTGGTCTTCTCGTAATACTCATCATCATCTTCCTCGTCCTCGCCATCTTCGTCGTCCTCTTCATCGCCTTCATCTTCGAATTCATCGTCGATTACGTTCTCCTGGCGTATCGATTCCAGTTCGTCCGTCAGCTTGTGCCCGCAGACTACGGCCTCGATCAGATTCCACGAGCGAGCTTTGACGGTCTCTTCTCCCAAGTCACCACTGTCCAGAGGGTTTGAGGCACTGAATCCATCGTTACCATACGGATGTCCGGGCTGAACGACCGATCTAGAGCTCCTTCGTTTAGGCTCAAACACGCTGGCGTGTTGTACTTTGTGTTCCTCCAGCCACCTCAGACTGGCGTGGAAGCTTGCATCGCACACCAGACGGTTCTCGGAAATGTCCACCATGCGTAGGCGAGGAGTCAGCGTCAGTTGCCGAGGAAGGATCTCCTGAATACTGTTCTTCGACAAGAACAACACAGATAGCGTACGCAGTACAGCATTCCTCTCGTTTCTGTCGGTCACCCACAGATCGCGAAGACCGCACGAATGCAAGTCCAATGATCTCAAATAGTCAAGACTCTTGAAGTGGTTCGTAGATATTTCATCCAACTTATTGTTTGCAAGAGACAAAGTCTGGATTCGTGAGCCAGGAATGAATTTAACCTTATTAAGATTAGTGATGTTATTATGGGAAAGATCCAAGTTAATTATGGATTTTGTGAGGGTGTTTGCTTGGATCTCTCTGAGGACATTACCTGCCAGATTTAGAAAGGTCAGAGAGGTGAGATCCGTGAACTGCTCCGCGTTCAGGTTCGACAATCCGCAGTAAGACAAGTCTAGTTTGAAGAGGTAGTCCAGTCCGTTGAACAGCTGAGCGGGCAATATGCGCAGGGAGGGGTTATGAGCGAAAGAAATAATCTGAATGCCTGTGTTCCCAACGAACAGTTGCGGCACCAAAGGTCCTCTTAGCGCATTATTCGACAGATCTAGATGCACCAAGTCTTCTAGCTTGGAGAAAGCGTTGGCATCTATATCACTGATAGCATTACCGCTAAGGTTCAGACGGGTAAGCATGGGTACTCCATCGAACATATCTCCGTCGATCTTGTTAAACTTGCACGAACTGAGATCGAGGTCGGTAAGTCGAGATATTTCGAGACCTTCCAAAGAGCTCAAAGGGTTCGTGTGAAGCACCAGAACATCCAACCTCGTGTTATTGATAAACAACTCAGGTTTGATTTCGTTGATGAGATTGTCCGAAAGATCAACCTGATCCAAATCACCGAGATGAGAAAACATTGGAGGCTCAATGTGTCGGAGCATGTTCGAAGCCAGATTGATGTATTGTAGATTAGGCATCTTGGAAAAGGCTTCCCCATGCAGCAGAGGAGCTGCGTCACAGTTGACCAACTCTAGTTCCGTCAACTCCGGGATATCGAACAGATAGCGCTCTTCTTCAACAAAGGATAGCTTGCTATGTCTGATGCTCAGATGATTCAGTGGTGTGTCTTTAAACATATCAGCTGACAGGATCATACGGTTATTGGCTTCCAATTTGACAAAGGAAAGACTTTTCAAACCGGTAAAGGCTTTAGACTCCAGTTTCTTGAACACACTACTGGTGATGGTGATGTGTTGGAGATCTGGAAGCCCCACAGTCTGGAATATGTTATCTGTCAGAACAAGTCCGGCAGTATTGTCGATGATCAGTTTGTCCGTGGCATCGTCGAACTTCATGGTCGCGTTGAATCCCGTGCAATCTGCGATGACCTGAGTAATTCCTTGCACGGAGCACGTACAAAGTTTCGGGCAGCCTCCATCTTCACCGCTGTCGAGACTCGAACTCACACCCAGCAGCCCGAACAGCAGAAGCCATAGAAACCCCATGATGGTGAATCTGAAACAATACAAGAGGAGAGGAATTAGTAGGGTCCCCATTTAGGTGATGATGATGATAATAACTCTTGTTTTAAGGGCCCTAACATCTAGGTTATCGGCCCCTACTGAAATGGAATGGCATGAAAAGAAAGGATGAAGATAAAGACAGCTGACTGCCATGGATGAAACGAAAATTGTTTATATAAAACAGACAGTGAGCCCCAACAATTATGCCTTATTTGAATAAAAATAGCAAAAGGGGGATGGTAAAAAACAATAAATCAAATAAGGCATAGTGAACAATAAAATAGATGAACACAATAAAATACAACTCACACTAAAACTTAAATAAGTAACCACTCTCCCTCATGAACCGGATGACGAGGTCCACTGACGGCCAGTCATCACGAAGAATAAGGGACAGGGTGTTAGGCGGTTGGAAATTCCTACGTAGATCGGCCAGGTCCACACACTCCAAGAGAATGTGTGCCACGGTAAGGTGGGCGCCGCAAGTACACACAAGGGGGTCTTCTCTCTTTAGCAAGTGGGAGTGCGTAGCAATCCCATGGCCGATCCGGAGTCGGCAGAGTACTACAGCTTCCTTCCAGATAGATCGGAAGGAAGATTTGGACATCTTCGTTGTCTCCTTGATGCGTCAGTTTGTTGGACAGAGGCGTGGCCATTTAGGTGAACAGAAACCTGTGAAGACCAACTGGTGGTGTAGTGGCTAGCATTCTAGGCTGAATACCGGATGCGATCGTTCTTTGAATTGATTTTCCGTGGTTTTCTCCAGGCATATACCTGGACGGTTCCACGGCTGCCCCCTTCCCAATCGTAGCTCTCCCCAATTACAAAAAAACACACGATCAAAATAACACAGGTAATCACACACACCCAAGTACACGGGGCCAATTGATCACGATGTCGAAAAATACCTAAATGTTGTGTTTCCTGAGGCCTGCGCGTTGTATGAGGTATGGGATGTTTATATTTCATTTTATGAATTAATATTGTGAATTATGTTGACTTATCATTTCTTTTCACTTCCAGGTATGCAAATGAAACCAATCAAGACGAGGATTCAGCCGTAGGTGGATACTAAAACAATTGGCCTATGAAGGCTCCAATATGCGGAGCGAGCAGTCCCCACACCCTTAAATTTGATACCAGAATAACTATTGACCAGAAATGTCGATGGTGACATGTTCGATTAGAATGTACCGAAGAAATACTGTACAGTAGGCTCACATAGGCTTTTAGCCTAAAAATTATTTCTAAAAAGTCCTTTCGAACGCCTTGTGGTAACAAGAATCAGTCGCATACAAGTTTTCCAGCATTCTGCCATGTAAATAACATGCTTCCATTGAACATGACCACAATCCAAGGAGAGTAAATCCTAATCACGTTGCTCCGTAAAACCAATATCTTTGTATAAGGCGGCATACTCCACAAAAGTGTCCTCTAAGGTTAGAGGCATGAACACTGGTTTAGAAGGCTTTGCTGCAGTCACAATATCGAGCAGTTCTTATGAGAAATCGTCGGGGGAGGGGGGTTGCTTTCCCTCTTTACAACAGCGACTTCGGTGGCGTAGTTGGTAGCATTCTGAGCTTCTATGCCCAAGGTCACGGGTTCAAACCCGGCTGAAGTCGTCTGATTGTTTAAGAGCGTTAAAAATCCCTCAGTATGCCTTCCTTCGGAGGGGAAGTAAGGCCGGCGGTCCCGTGTCATAGATTTATGGCATTGAAAAGAACCTTCCACTAATTACACTTGTGTGAAGATAAATTCTAGGTTACATTTGACTAACGCTCTTAGGTTCCAACGTTCGTTGCCAGGAGCACACTGCGGTGGCATCTAGTAACCAAATTCAGAACTAGTTGTCGCTGACGGCGGCGTTTGGTATCTAAAGTAGGAGCTTCTTGATAATTGAATGTATGCAGTCTTTACCCGAATTAAAAACGGATAACACACACTAATACAGCCATCACAATTGACACCGGTTATCAGACAGATTCTACACACACCCAAAGTACACGGGGCTACATGACCGCGTTATCGCAACCCCTAAACTAAGGAACCAACCAACCTCTTTACAAGGCCGATAAATAAAAGATAAAAATGAAACCTGGATCTTCCAAGGTGGTTATTTAATTAGCGTATGGCTTTTAGTGCCGGGAGTGTCCGAAGACATGTTCGGCTCGCCAGAGGCTGTAGCTGCTTCAAGTGGACACCCATGGGGTGAGCTACTACTATAGTTCCGTTCAATTTCAAGTAGTTCCAACTTTCGCTACCATACGTCATTGACACCTAGTGGTGAACGTTGGAACTATGATACGTCATTGACACCTAGTGGTGAACGTTGGAACTATGATAGAGTGTTTCAACGAAATTAAACCTAGAAATGTAGCTTCACACAAGTTTAGTTAGTGGAAGGTTCTTTTACATGCCATAAATCTATGACATGGGACCGTCGACTTTACTTCCCCTCCGAAGGAAGACATACTGGAGGATTCTAACGCTCTTAAACATATCCGACGACTTGGGCCGGGTTTGAACCCGAAATCTTGGGCATAGAAGCTCAGCATGCTACCAACTACGTCACCGAAGCTCTAAGGTGGTAAGCTCGCATGACTGATAGAATAATATCTTCTGAACACGTCATACGGGGGACGTTCGGAAGTTGAGTATCGTCAATCTGTTCTAGAGGGAAGCTGTAAAAACACATCGCTTATGACAAGGGACAAGCTTTCCTGGAAGATGAGGAACACTGAGTGCTAAATCAGAGGGGGAAGCAGCAGATAGGCGTGCTCGAGTTCATACGAGCGCAAACCAGTATGGCAGAATGACGTGTTCTGGAAACGGGGTCACTAATTCAAGTGCGTTAAGGTTGGGTGCTGTGTTGGATGTGCTCTAGACTGCTCACCCCTAATCACAAGAATGCATGAATGGGAATGAACCTCGAACACTTGTGTAGGTACGAGAGCGAGGGCTATGCCTTCCTGTTCAGGATCAACACAGCGGACACCAACATCCCAGCTCACATGTCCAGAGGAACGACTGGACTTTACCAGGAAGTTTCTTAAAAGGTACGACAATTGTATCTATGTGTAGAGTATAGTCTTTCTGTTTGTCCATGATACCCAGAGGATTAAGAGACTTGTCGGAACTCAACTCACATCACTCACTCACCCTCCCGACCCGCTCGCCGGACCGAAGTCACCAGAATACTGGCGCTGTCCCACAGCACTAAAACTTTTCTTATTTCAAGTTTAAATTTACAATTTTCAAGTGTTTTGAATTCCACATAAGTAAAGTAGGTTAGCTCAGGCAAGGAAAGCATTTCTACAGAAAAGGAAATCTGTTGACATCGAATATAGATTTAGGTATTTGGAAGTCATTTTTGAAGGCTTTTGTCTGGAGCGTGGCGCTCTATGGAAGTGAAACTTGGACTATTGGTGCAGCAGAAAAGAGGAGAATTGACGCGTTTGAAATGTGGTGTTACAGGAGAATGATGAAGATCAGATGGGTGGATATGGTTACAAACGAAGAGGTATTAAGACTAGTCGGAGAGGAGAGATGTTTCTGGCGACTGCTAATGAAGAGAAGAGATAGGTTGGTAGGACGCATACTATGACACCCAGGAATAGCAAGCTTAAGTTATGGAAGGAAGGGTCGTGGACAAGAACTGTAGGGGTAGACCAAGGTTAGAATATGTTAAACAGATTGCCTCGGATGAGAGATTAAACGATTAGCTCTGGACAGGGAGAGCTGCATCAAACCAGTCAAAACACTGAAGACTCAAACAACAACACATAAAGTTCTAAAGAAAACGAGTCCAAACTCAGACTTCTTACTTCTTAAACTGTCATTTATAATTGTATTGCAACAGATAACTATGACTCATTTACTACAAACAATATTACGGCACGAAATACGTCATAAGTAGGGACCGGAAAAATTAGCATCTATTTGTTTCAAAATTAGCATCTATTTTCTTCAAAATTAGCATCTATTTTCTTCAAAATTAGCATCTATTTACAAAGTTAAAAATCATCACATTGTAATATTATTTTAACGACTTCATGGTTATGAAGTGCAGTTATAGTCCTCAAACGAAAGCATTGTCAGTAGTTCAGCATTGCTTTCTTTCAAATTGTACCGTCTGTCTGTAACCACTGTGTTGTAATGGGACAACACACGCTCGCTATCAACATTGTTCGTTGGGGTCCACAAAACAGTATTTAGCAAATATGCTGAACTCTGTCTGAACTGCAGTTAATGCAAGTATGATATCATATTTTTCACTTTCTTTCATTTGGGTTTGAATTGCATTTAGCCAACCGTGGCCGAAGACGCGGCGAACGATGTACAGCGTGCTAACACTCACGCTGCGCCGTATGCTAGCACGTGGCCGAGTTCTGATGCGACGCAATGCGTAAAGACGAAATCATTGAGATTCGAGAAGACTGAACTGCGTTTCCCTGCGATGTAACAGTAGGCCTACTTGCGCAACTGTTGTGGCGCGCTAATCGCTAATTCGAACGTATCTCAAGGCGGCGAATTTAGCCAACCGTGGCCGAAGACGCGGCGAACGATGCACAGCGTGCTAACACTCACGCTGCGCCGAATGCTTGCACGCGGCCGAGCTCTGTTGCGACGCAATGCGTAAAGACGAAATCATTGAGATTCGAGAAGACTGAACTGCGTTTCTCTGCGATGTAACAGTAGGCCTACTTGCAGAACTGTTGTGGCGCGCTAATCGCTAATTCGAACGTATCTCAAGGCGGCGAATTTAGCCAACCGTGGCCGAAAACGCGGCGAACGATGCACAGCGTGCTAACACTCACGCTGCGCCGAATGCTTGCACGCGGCCGAGCTCTGATGCGACGCAATGCGTAAAGACGAAATCATTGAGATTCGAGAAGACTGAACTGCGTTTCTCTGCGATGTAACAGTAGGCCTACTTACAGAACTGTTGTGGCGCGCTAATCGCTAATTCGAACGTATCTCAAGGCGGCGAATTTAGCCAACCGTGGCCGAAGACGCGGCGAACGATGCACAGCGTGTTAACACTCACGCTGCGCCGAATGCTTGCTCGCGGCCGAGCTCTGATGCGAAGCAATGCGTAAAGACGATATCATTGAGATTCGAGAAGACTGAACTGCGTTTCCCTGCGATGTAACAGTAGGCCTACTTGCAGAACTGTTGTGGCGTGCTAATCGCTAATTCGAACGTGTCTCAAGGCGGCGAATTTATCCAATCTTGGCCGGAGACGCGGCGAACGATGTACAGCGTGCTAACACTCACGCTGCGCCGTATGCTTGCACGCGGCGCCTCGATCCCTAATCGGCTCGTATCAAAGTTCGGACCAACTCGTTGTTGCTCGCTCTTCCTGTTAGTATCGCTTCGGGTAAGTTCCTGGACAATGACGACTGTTGTGGCGCGCTAAATCGAACGTGTTTCTACCTGAAGGTTATTACGGTCACTTATATGACGGTGTCAGTAATGAATGCAAGATATATGCGAGTACTTTTCCCCCCTGAAATTTCAATTAAAAACATGGGGTGCGAGATATACGCGAGCAAATACGGTATATCGATCAGAGCGGTTGAAAAATATATGCGTCATATTTGCAGTATTTTTTCATGATTTCGCCGAAATATGTGGTTTTCGCCACTAAAATATCACATTTTCGCAGAATTCGCACCAAAATCGCATATTTGTACTAATTTCGCATTTTGGTCAAAATTCGCATTTTGAATTTAGGTACCACAGTGCTTCAGAACACCTTAAAACTATTTAAAAAATGGTTTTAACACATATTACAAAAATTCGCATTTATCGCAAATGCGAATTTTTCCGGTCCCTAGTCATAAGTTTTGACCGACTATCAGACCGTGGATATGAAGCATTTCAGTCTCGTTTGGACTCATTTTCTTTAGAATTTTATGTAGAATTCAAAAAACTTGAAAATTGTAAACTTAAACTTTGAATAAAGAAGTTTTAGTCCTGTTGGACAGCGCCAGTAGGTAAGTTATTGTTCGCCATCGGCCGGTCCGGCGAGCGGGTCGGGAGGTTGAGGGAGTGACGTCAGTTGAGTTCCGCGAAGTCCCTTAAGGGGGCTCGTACACCGCGAGTGGGAGTTTTTGCACACAGTTAAGAATTAAATCATAGCTTCACCAATATGTAACATAGAATTATGAGAACTTACTAAGTTATGGTCAATACATAGGGCTTACATTTTATATATAAAGGCGACGGTATATAAAGTATTGCGTGATTTATTAGTAGGAAAATATTTGTGATTTTTTAAACGTCGTGAATCACAAAAAGCACGATTTAACAAGAAATACCAGTCTGAATGCAATGATATTTTTTTCCTGTGAACAAAACGCATGAATACGGAGGATGAACCTCATTCATAAAATCATATTAAAAATTATTATGATATAGCCTATTGGAAAATTTAACAAAAAATAAATTTTTGAAAAACAAATTAAATATTAAAAAACATACTATTGACAATATAACATTAATGGTGGTTCATCCTCGGTATTCATATGTTTTCTTTATATGAATGAAAAATGATTCCATTCAGACTGGTATTTCTTGTTAAATCATGTTTTTTGTGATTCATTACGTTTAAAAAATCACAAATATTGTCCTATCAATAAATCACGCAATACTTTATATAATGTTCGCTTTTATATATAAAATGAAAGCCTTATGTATTGACTATAACTCTGTAAGTTCTCATAATTCTATGTTACATATTAGTGAAGCTATGATTTAATTCTTAACTGTGTGCAAAAACTCCCACTCGCGGTGAATGAGCCCCTTAATCCTCTGGATATCATGGCCAAACGGAAATACTATAGACAGCTCACCCCTAAGCACAAGAATGGCAATGAGCCTCGAACACTTGTGTAGGTACGAGAGCGAGGGCTATGCCTTCCTGTTCAGGATCAACACAGCGGACACCAACATCCCAGCTCACATGTCCAGAGAAAAGACTGGACTATACCAGGTTTCTTGAGAGGTACGATAGTTGTATCTATGTGTAAAGATGGGTAAAGGTTTGTTCTCCATTGTACAGCGTCCCTGTGCTCATAAGAATGTTGCACTAGAGTCGGGTAACGACCTGCTCTTCACCTGAAGGCCGAGCCAGGTTTCGCTGACTCACACAACTTCAGATTACACTGATAAGACAGTATACAGTATAATGACACTTTGATAGTCCGAATGACGTCACTACACCATACGGTGTCGTATTTTCCTCGTTCCTGGAAGACTTATTTCCCTCATATTTTACTTTTTCAATCCTTATTATTATTATTATTATTATTATTATTATTATTTGCGTACATTTCCCCTTTAAGGAGAGCGCTAAAAACACAAAAATCTAGCTTTTGGTGGTGGCTTTTTCCCCTCTTTTTATCTTCCCAAAAACCATTTATCCGTTCACTGATGTGTCTTATTATCTTCATCTGTCCATTAACGTCTATTCCTTTTGGGTTGTGATCTAAATTCAAATTTCTGGTTTTTGATTTTTTCTCTACAAATGCTGTGGTCGTGAATGTTTTCTATGCTGATATGTAATTGTTGTAAATCTTCCATAGTTTCTTTGTACCAGGAAGTACCCAATTTCGACGTAGAAATTATGTTGAATATTCTTTTAGTCAGTCTGGTTTCGTTCATTCTGGCGATGTGTGTAAAGAACTTCACTCTGCGTTTTCTGATGAGTGTCGTGATAGATTCAGTATTTCTGTATAATTGTTCTGTTGGTCCCTTTTGCCAGAAATTATCTCCGAAAACGGCGCCATAAATGTTTCTCAGAATTTTCCTTTCTTGTTATTATTATTATTTATTAGGAATATTCTACAATACAGTAGTTTTCCCTTAAACCAAAAATACTCGACTCCTCCACAAAGTTAGGTCTTCAGAATCTTCCTAGGTTAAGCCTCTGGTAGCCATGCTTCTCTTTATTTACCCCGTTTCTGTCTGCCTTCAGCTTGCCAATGTAACATTAAATTTGGAATTCTACTATTCTGCATCCTTTTCATATGTGCAATGAATAGTACTTTTTTTTTTACCTGTACAATTTCTCTGATTCTCGTATTTCTAATGTTATTCAATCTTGGTTTCCATGCCGCCCTCCTCCAATAATTCATCCCGGTTACTAATAATTTGTTTGCTTGTTGTCTGTTTATCGTCCAAGTTTCTGCTCCATATAACAAAATACTTTGTACCAATGAACTGTAAATAAGTTTCTTAGGTTCGTTTAAAATGTTTCTGCTCCATAATATGGAATTTAATGCTCCAATTGTTCTCCTCTTCTCACTCACTCTTTTCTCAAATTCAGATGAACTTGTTCACCCAGCTTCTATTATTGAACCCAAATATTTAAATTTAGTGACTGAATTTCTGCATTTCCGATCTGTAGTTTCTCACCACCATTATTCTCTAATATAAGGTATTCCGTTTTGTTGTAATTGATAATTAGTCCCCATATTTGATATTCCTCAATTAATTTCCTCATCATATAAGAGGCATCGTCTATATCTTGAGTCAATATCACCTGGTAATCAGAAAAAAAAAAAAAAAAAAAAAGATGATGTAAACCCATTATACAACATTTCCTCGACCATTTTCTTAAACAGACGTCTACATAAATCTCTAACAGCATTCTTGTATAGACCCTTGGTTGTATATATTTGCCTGGCTACATAACTTCCATCTTTAATCCGGCACTTATTTTCCAAATACACTCATCGTAGTATGTTATAGTTATTGTTGTTTTAAGGGGCGGAACTACGAGTCATCTGCCCCTTCGTAGTATGTTAATGACGTCTTCACTTATTGGTACTTCTCTTAAATATTAGAGCTTGCCATAATAGCTTTCTGGGCACGCTCTCACATGCTTTTTCCAGGTCTTTAGATCTTTATTATTATTATTATTATTATTATTATTATTATTATTATTATCGTCTCATATGTTCACCATATCGTTAGGTACAATCCACCATTTCATCGGCATTTGTTGCAAGTGGAGTTCTCTACACTGGTAGGTTGAGGAACGTACGAACTATGGAGCAGGTCTCTAAATTAACTACTTTCTGCATACTGGTATGCAGATTATGTTGGGAGCCCCAGTTTATCGAGGTTGGCCTTCAGCGACTTCAGTA
The DNA here is from genome assembly GCA_946902985.2 of Meconema thalassinum. Classification (NCBI taxonomy): domain Eukaryota; kingdom Metazoa; phylum Arthropoda; class Insecta; order Orthoptera; family Tettigoniidae; genus Meconema; species Meconema thalassinum. The sequence continues at coordinate 227,187,800 of OX336395.1, read as the reverse complement.
TATACCTGTGGAAGAGATTATGATAGGCAATACTTAATAATGAAAATGAAAATCCACAGCCTGCTTCCAGTCTCCGACCGGGTCAGGGAATGGAATGAATGAAGCCCCCATCTACCGGAGAGGATATGAACTGTGCCGGCTGCCGAAACCTGTCGCACTCCTCTGGGGCAATGATTAAATGAATGACAGATGAAATGAATTGATAGTGGAGAGTGTTGCTGGAATGAAATTTTGACAGGGAAAACCGGAGTACCCGGAGAAAAACCTGTCTGCCTCCGTTTTGTCCAGCACAGATCTCACTTGGAGTGACCGGGATTTGAACCACGGACCCAGCGGTGAGAGGCCGGCGTGCTGCCGCCTAAGCCACGGAGGCTTCGCAATACTTAATAATAATAATAATAATAATAATAATAATAATAATAATTATTATTATTATAGCTTGCCACGGTGGGTGAGTGGTCAACGTGTCGGTCTACTAACCCCAAGCTTGCAGGTTCGCTCCTGGCCATGGTAAGTGATTTTTGAATGGCGGCAAAAATTACGACACCACGTCATACGATGTTAGCATGTCAAAGAACCCATTTGAATTCAGTAGGCCGTGTTCATAATGGCAAAATTAATCTCGGGAGTTTCCGCCAACACAAAGTTCCTCATTTCTCTACTAGAAAGCGCTATAGTGTTCAAGGAGCTTAGATATCTAACCTCATTGACTTTCTTAGTGCTTCAAGGGAAAATGAAATTCGACATTAAAGCTACCCTTTGGGTGTCAAATAACAAAGCTTGCACCCGGCACCCGAAGCCATACGATATTATTATTATTATTATTACGGTAGTTTGATGTTTTTCAGTCGGTCAACAAGATTGTGTCTGAAAAGCATCAAACTTCCGTTTACAAAGGAAACACTGAAAATGGCTTCAAACACTATAATGTTATAATTATTATTATTATTATTATCATCATCATCATACATCAAAATTCAATGTATTTTTTCAGTCGGTGGACCGCGATTCTTCCCAATTGTAATGGGGGGTTCCCTAATCTTGAAAAACAAAACAAAAACAACATTAAGATTAATAAATACACTTGGATGACGAGTTTCGATCGTCAAGCGATCATCATCAGATCCTTTACACATTTACAATGAAAAAAAAAACCACAGCCTGCTTTCAGTCTCCGACCGGGTCAGGAATGGAATGAATGAAGCCCCCATCTAGCGGCGAGGATATGAACTGTGCCGGCTGCGGAAGCCTGTCACACTCCTCTGGGGCAATGATTAAACGAATGACAGATGAAATGAAATGATAGTGGAGAGTGTTGCTGGAATGAAATTTTGACAGGGAAAACCGGAGTACCCGGAGAAAAACCTGTCTGCCTCCGTTTTGTCCAGCACAGATCTCACATGGAGTGACCGTGATTTGAACCACGGATCCAGCGGTGAGAGGCCGGCGTGCTGCCGCCTAAGCCACGGAGGCTCACACATTTACAATATAAACACTTATTAGTTGCAGTAGGAATTAAACCAGCACAATTAGTCAAGATAGGAGATACAGATAGTGGTGATTGACCTTAAAAGTTTGCTTGCTAAGTATGATTATGTGATCGTTATTAAATGTTCAGGTTATTGTAAATTGTGCACACCGCACGAGGAGATCTTGAGGCGGAATCGTCATTTGCCAGCTAGCTGCTCAATATATGTGTATCAAATTTCGATTTTGAAAAACATATAACTAGTGGACCAATGCGAGAATCATCCGGCCGTTTTTATTGGTATGCGGGCTTGACGCGACACAGTTCTGCCAGGGGCTAACGTCTTGTTTATTTATTTATTTATTCCAATTTGTTGGAAATTCCAATAATTGGACTGTTCGAATGTGTACCGGGTCGTGATGGTTCAAGTTCAGAATTGTTGTATAATAATGTTATTGGTTTTATGTCCCTTTGAACTACTGCGGCTTTTAGAGACGCCGGGGTGCCAGGAATTTGCCCCAAAAGGGATCTTTAATGTTCCAGTAAATCTACTGGCACGGCTCCTTCGCATTTGCGCACCCTCAAATACCAACTGCGCCAGGATTTGATCCTACAACCTTGGCCACAGCAGGCGAGGATGTTACCTCTCACTGTCAGCCAGGAAATGTTAAGGAGACCGCTTGGTGCTTAAACACTGGCGAGTAATTACCGCACGTGTGCCTTCACGTTGTTACCAACTGTAATTAAAAAAGATTCTCCAAACTGTCTCTTTAAACAAAAAGTTCAATTATATATGACAGTTCCAGAAGCGGGAGGATCAAAACTTTGTACGGTATTATACTGCAGTAGTAGAGGTTCTCTTCCAAAATCACGTATTCACATCACTGAGCGGCTTCGGTGGCGTAGTAGGTAGCATGCTGAACTGCTGTGCCCAAGATAGCGGGTTCAAACCCGGCCGAAGTCGTCGGATATTTTAAGAGCGTAAAAAATCCTTCAGTATGCCTTCCCTCGGTGGGGAAGTAAAGCCGGCGGTCCCATGTCATAGATGTATGGCATGTAAAAGATCCTTCCACAGACTTAACTTATGTGAAGCTAAATTTCCATGTTAGATTTCGTTGGAACGCTCTATCAAAGTTTTAACGTTCACCACTAGGTATCATTGACATCTGGTAGCGAAAGTTGGAACTACTTGAAATTGAACGGAACTTGTAGCTCACCATAAGGGTGTCCGCTGGAAGCAGCTACAGACTCAGGCGAGCCGAACATGTCCTCGGACACTCCCGACATTAAAAGCCATACGATGAAACTGAAAATCCACAGCCTGCTTCCAGCCTCCGACCCCTATAGTATTGAAAGCGCGCGCATAGTACATACGATGGCTGTTTTTTTTTAGTTCCGATGGACTGTATAAAAATAACAGATTGACATTACCAAACTTGACCTTGCAATAAGCGTGCAGGTGCTCAGTCGCCAGTCTAAACCTCAAGTGCTAACATGGTGAGACAGTTATCATTGCAACATCGTATTCTTTTATGTAAAACTTCTTTTAAGTACGAGTCGGCTCGGTGGGTACGTGATGCATTAGTTCAGCAATTTCCTGATTAAGTGCCACCTTGAATAGCACAGATTCACGTAATTGCAAATAAGTTTGACACTACTGGCTCGGTGCTCAATAAAAAACATGCCCGCACACGAACAGTTTTAACAGAGGATGAGCTAGATGACATTGGCGAGAATCTTGAACGGTCTCCGAATAAATCACTCACAAAATTAGCACAAGTAGGGGTTTCGGTTTCATCAACAATAACTAACTAAAGTAAGATTTCAGCATTGTACACACGCTAGCAACGCCGCTGAATCATATAGGATTGTACACACGCTTAAAGCAGGGGGCCGTGGCGCGCCACAAGCTCGGCCAAGGTGACCGCAGCAGCGGTTAACAAAGCCGCCGCTTGGCGCTCTTATTTTATATGAAAGACCCTGTATAAGTTATACGCCAATTCCAATACCTAGTTACCCGCCCACCCTGTAGACCCATTCACAAAAACATACATTTAATTAATTAAAATATATTGTATCATAATATTCAATTATTCGACCAACCGATTAATCGATTGGAGTACTAATCGATCAACAATTTTTTTTTTAATAATGTGAAAACTGGGCTAAAACAAAGTAAAACAAAATTGTACCTGTCCTAAATTGTTAACATTGAACAAGAACTCTGTTTTCATTTTTGTGAAACCCTTCCAAATTTAATTGATGTTCAAACCCGGCCGAAGTCACCGGATTTTTTTAAGAGCGTTAAAAATCCCTCAGTATGCCTTTCTTTGGAGGGGAAGTAAAGCCGGCGGTCCCATGTCATAGATTTATGGCATGTTAAAGAAACTTCGACTAATTACACCTGTGTGTAGCTAAATTATATAGGTTAAGAATGTAAACAACGCTCTTAGGTTCCTACGTTCGCTGCCAAGAGCTGGGTGGCGTCTAGTAGCTAAGTTCTCAACTAGTAGTCGTTGACGGTGGCGTTTGGCGGCAAAAGTAGGAACTATTTGAAAAATTCAAAGTCTGCAGTCCTTACTTGAATTTAAAAAAAACAGATAACACACACTAATACAGTCATCACCATTAACACCGGTTATCAGACAGATTCTACACACACCCAAAGTACACGGGGCTACATGACCGCGTTGTCGCAGCTCCTAAACTCGCGATCTTGGGCATAGAAGCTCAGCATGCTACCAACTACGCCACCGAAGCCGCTTGATTGTAAATATATATGTATAATTCCAAAGGCCTCCGTGGCTTAGGCGGCAGCACGCCGGCCTCTCACCGCTGGGTCCGTGGTTCAAATCCCGGTCACTCCATGTGAGATCTGTGCTGGACAAAACGGAGGCAGACAGGTTTTTCTCCGGGTACTCCGGTTTTCCCTGTCAAAAAATTTCATTCCAGCAACACTCTCCACTATCATTTCATTTGTCATTCATTTAATCATTGCCCCAGAGGAGTGCGTCAGGCTTCGGCAGTCGGCACAGTTCATATCCTCGCCGCTAGATGGGGGCTTCATTCATTCCATTCCTGACCCGGTCGGAGACTGGAAACAGGCTGTGGATTTTCATTTTCATGTATAATTCCATGTTTTTCCTTTGCTTTTGTATGTACAATATTATTTATCTGCCTCTAATTTGAGTAAATAAAATAAATAAATCGATTCTTCGGTTAGCCGATTGATATATTAATTAGTCGATTAATCTAATGAACAGTCAGACGATTAGTCGTTTTTTATTAATTTCCAAGTATTCGACCAATCGATTATTATTCGATTCGGACCTCGCTTATTACCAACTTTTCGGTCAGAGGTTGTATAAAGTAATTGTTATAGAAAACGTTTGTCCTTCAACTGTCACTCTTATTTCGTTATTGTTAACATAAAGAAGGATGGTTGGTTAGTTCCTCAGTGACAATGTGGTCATGTAGCCCCGTGTACTTTGGGTGTGTGTAGAATCTGTCTGATAACCAGTGTTAATTGTGATGACTGTATTAGTGTGTGATATGTGTTTTTAATTCAAGTAAGGACTGCAGACATTCAATTTTCAAGTAGTTCTTACTTTTGCTACCAAACACCACTGTCAACGATCAACCAGTTCTGAACTTGGTTACTAGATGCCACCGCAGACGGATCCTGGCGACGAACGTTGGAACCTAAGAGCGTTAGTCAAATATAACCTACAATTTAGCTTCACATACGTGTAATTAGTGGAAGGTTCTTTTACATGTCATCAATCTATGCCATGGGCCCACCAGCTTTATTTCTCCTCCAAAGGAAGGCATACTGAGGGACCTCGGCCGGGTTTGAGCCCACGACCTTGGGCATAGAAGATAAACAAAGAAGGTCACTTTGTATACTTTAAAGCAAAAAGTAACATTTATAGATTTCTATACATCATTCCGAAAATAAGCGTACCTCAACTTAACGCATAACCTCTCATATAACCTAGTTTTCTTATCTCGTGTCTACTAATTAATCGATTCTTTGGTTAGACGATTAATCCATTGAACGGTCAGTCGATTAATTCCAAATTACCATCTCTAATTTACACACAGAACGTTTGAACCCTGCTGACAACAATGATATGCATCGTCTAAAAACATGTGTTTCAAATATTTTAAAATATTTAATTGTCTTTTATATCTTCTAGCGGCTTCGGTTGCGTAGTCGGTAGCATGCTGAGCTTCTATGCCCAAGATAGCTGGCTCAAACCCGGCCGAAGTCGTCGGATTTTTTAAGAGCGTTAAAAATCCTTCAGTATGCATTCCTTCGGAGGGGTAGTAAAGCCGGCGGTCCCATGTCATAGACTTATGGCATGTTACAAGAAACTTCCACTAAATACACCTGTGTGAAGCTAACTTAGACTATAGGTTAAACATTCGACAAACGCTCTTAGGTTCCTGCGTTCGTCGCCAGGAGCCGACTGCAGTGGCGTCTGGTAACCAAGTTCTGACGGTGGCGTTTGGCGGCAAAATTAGGAACTACTTGGTCAAAATTCAATGTCTGCGGTCCCATGTCATAGATTTATGGCATGTAAAAGATCCTTCCACAGACTAAACTTGTGTGAAGATTAATTTCTAGGTTAGATTTCGTTTAAAGGCTCTATCAAAAAAGTTCCAACGTTCACCACTAGGTGTCAGTGATATCTGGTAGCGAAAGTTGGAACTACTTGAAATTGAACGGAACTTGCAGCTCACCCCATGGGTGCTCGCTTGAAGCACCTACAGCCTCTAGTGAGCCTAACATGTCCTCTGACACTCCCGGCACTAAAAGCCATACGCTAAAAAAACACACAGTGAACACCGGTTATCAGACATATTCTACACACACCCAAAGTACACGGGGCTACATGACCACGTTGATGCAGCCCCTAAACTATGGAACCAACCAACCATCTTAAATTTCTATTCCCACAATATTGAGGTTGGGTTGATGATGAATTGGTGAGGGTGTGCGCAGGGGGATGACAGTTCATAGGGAGCGCGTGGGTCCCGGTAAAGCTCTGCTCTGGATGTTCTGCCAACCAATGAAGAATTAATTTTAGCGCTACGGTTCCGTAGTTGGCACTCATGAACGCCGACATCAAACCGACTGTCGGAAGCGGAAATAGTCTGTTTTGATTGATTTTCCTCGTGGTGTTGTTGGTTGTTTTGATTTGTTCGGTATTTTGATTATTTATTTGAATTGAATTGAGAGTCAATCATGTCCCTGCAAGAGAGGAAAATTTGCCAAGCACCGGGATGTAAGAATTATAATGAATAGTAAGAACAATACGGCAATTTTCATCTTCCTGGTGTTGACCATGTGTAAAACTAGTGGGCAATATGGACTACTCTCGAATAAAAATATAGAGAGAGAATAAATGTGTGCATTTCATCTCTTGTCTGTTTTCTTACCCATTCTCCTTTGCATTGCAATAAAATTTGTGGTTTAGGGCTACGGGGAGGGGTGGGTGGCAGCCGGCATGCTAGGCAAAAAGTGAGGTTATGGCAATCTAGTGTGCATTTGGACAGTTTTCTTTATATTAATCGAATATCCCAACAATTCTGTAAAGTAGAGAGCATTATTTAATTAGCCTAAAGGTGAATTAAGCTCTAGAAAGGCATAACTGTGTCCTTCGTGACAAATCTATTGCCAACATGGATATATATCAAAATGTATTATTTTCCTATCTGGACGTATATTTCAGCGCCTAAAGAAAAGCGCAGTTATGTTTGTGTTATTTTCATGAAAATCAATAACTCTTCGCAGAACATACTGTTCAATTACGTGTAATAAAGGCTACTTTCATATGGCATTTTACTTTTTATGTTGCCAGACTTGCCGGAGCAGTACATAGCCTCAGGCGTTGCTCACTCTCGGAAATTCTATAACCAAAAGTGACGAATATCTTATAGTTTACATGATCCTTGGGTGTGCGTACCCCTCACTGACTACGTTACTGGAAATACGCGAGTCTTATCTCAGCTGATTCATGACGTCAGACGATCCAAAGATGCCAGTTCAGGTACGAGTGCGTGAAGCAATGTGGACATTTCATCACATCAAAGCTCTTACATAATGTTTGTCCTTCCACTAACATTGCTTTGAGGTTCAGACTCTTTGGAAAACAGTCGCAGCCATGTAATAAAGCCAGTTTCTGTATTTTTACTGCTTGAAGAAAATTTGTGTAATTAATTCCCTCGAGCGTTCATAATATTGCAGTATTAATAATTCGCATTCAATATGAAGTGGGTTTTACTTTTATTTGTATGCCCTATAATCATGATGCAGGAAGAAACAAGAAATGCATTAGATTCATTTAAGATCAAAGTTGATAATGCGTCCAAGATTATTCCCAAGAAATCCCAGATCAATGGCGGCAGCCGCAGCACACTGCAATGCTACTATTGCTTTCTGCTCGATTCTGATAAACCGTGCGAGCCCTCTGATGAAAAAACGTATTACCGCGCAAATTGCGCAGAAGGATCTGTCTGCGTCAAGATAGAAAAGTATGGAGAAGTTGTTGCAGTTACGTGTATGTTTGAGGCCGATGTGAAGTCGTTGTGTGTTGGTGTGGCAAAGTGCACAACTTGTAAGACAGACTACTGTAACGGAGCTGGGCTATTAATAGAATCCTCCTCCAGTTTCTCCGCAAAATCGACTTTCGATATTTCTTTAATTTTCATCTTCTGTTTATTGGTTGTAATCGAACATTTAACGTTAAATAAAAATTAACTGAAGGCTACAAATAAATAAAAAAAATAAAGACAAAGGCGCCACTGAAATTAATAAACCAGTTATACAACATTCCAATGTATATTGTGTTAAAATTTGGATTCGATCTGATGACGGGCTTTTGAGATAATTCTTAAATGTGACGCATGGTTGAAACACGCTTAAAAACGTGCACTTTTTGTGTTCCAACTGCGATAAAAATATTAAAATATAAATTAAAAAATCCAAACCTGCATGAACTAACGTAAAATAGAACGACAAAAATGTTGATGGTATTGGATTTTATGTAGGTCTATTGGTTACTTAACAAACAACCTTCAAACTCGAGTGCACATAATACTTTGGTCGACAGTTGGCTATACATATTGGTTTTACGTCCCTCTTAATTACTGCCGAAAAATTGTCCGGAAGGTGATGTTGAACGTGCCAATTAAGGGGCTTTTCCATCGTGGACGTTTAGACACCCGTGTACTCTTGTGTGTCTGATAACCTCTGTTACTGTGCTGTCTGTATTAGTGTATTTTTAATTCTGGTGAGGATTGGGAAAGAAGCGGCCGTAGCCTTAAGTTAAAGCTATCGCGGCATTTACCTGGAGTAAAAGTGAGAGAGACCACCTCCTGGTGAAGGGCTTGTATTCTTGCCTGTCGGTCCGGGTTAGATTCCTGGCTCTGCCAAGAAATTTTAATTTTGGTGTGAGGGCTAGAACGGGGTACAATCAACCTCGTGAGGTAAAACTGAGAAGAGGAGGGTTGGATTCCCACCCCAGCCATACCGGAAGTGATGGTGGTTTCCTCAGTTTAGGGGCTGCGACCCATGTACTTTGGGTGTGCGTCTGATAACCGGTGTTAATTGTGATGGCTGTATTAGTGTGTTTTACAGGCCGGACGTTTGATTTAGACGAGTGAAAAATATTAATAGAAGCCTGGAGGCGAGTTACTACTACAGTACCTGTGTTGTTGTCACCAGCGTCATGCGGTCAGATGATTGACAAAGCTGTCTCACACTGCTGCTCAAGTACAGTCATTCGTAACTACGAAACGTGTACTTCCGCGTCACACAATACTTCGACGTTAACTGTACTGTCTCCAAGTCGGTGTCGCCAAGTGCTCAAGTCTGGATTTCCATTACATCAGATCGGTGGTGACAAATGTGAAGCGATAGGGTGAGAGAGTGACTGTGTACAGGCTCACCCGCAGGCTTCAAGGTCAAGGGCAATCGTCTAAAACAAACGTCCGGCCTGTATATATAATTCAGATAAGGACTGCAGACAATAATTTCAAGTAGTTCCTACTTTTGCTACCATCCACGACACCTAGCTTGCGGACTTGGCTACTAGATTCCATCGTAGTCAGCACCTGGCGGTGAACGCTGGAACTAATATAGCGATATGAATTTTAACCTACAAATTTTGGCTCCACACAATTGTAGTTGGTGGAAAGTTTAAATGCCATAAATCTATGACATGGGACCGCCGGCTTTACTTCCTCACCGAAGAGAGGCATACTGAGGGATTTTTAAAGAACCCGACGACTTCGGCCGGGTTTGAACCCGTGACGTTTGGCATAGAAGCTCAGCATGCTATACCGGAAGTGATTTTGCGGGGGTCCCCCCCCCCCCCCACTTCTACTCCAAAACGAATGCTGGGATAGTTCCTAACTTAATTCCACGACCGTCTCCTTCCTAATCCTATCCCCAATTGATAAATAAACACATAGTACTGTGCCCAACTGGTCACGGCAGAATGGCATCGAACTCAGGTCCTATCTGAGAAGACCAGGCACATGATTCTAACTAGAATCGAACCATTGATCTCTGAGGAGGAACAGTTTTAGGGAACCCGAAGAGCAATGTGTTAAATAATGAGATATAATAATGTAGCATGATTTCACGGCCTGTATGTGAATATCACAGCAGTTTTAAGGAAAGAATTGCAAGCAAATGCAAGCAAATATACGTTTTCGAAGCCTACAGGAACGAGAGCAGGCCAGTTGACGTTTTACAAATTACAGTTGGAAAATGGGTGGAGACCATTGACGCCAAGGGATCTATTTTCGTCTGGAGCAAGGAGACAGCTCAAAATTAATGACCCGGGTATTCACCGCTTGACAACGATGGAACCTAGGGTAGGGATGAATGCCCACGGAAATTAATTAATTACAGCCAAGTGGAGCATTAAAATGGAATGAAATGTACACCCAGGTGAATATATTTAAGGAGAGATAATTTAGGAATGATTTTACACCTAAATTGAAGCCCATATCTCTAAATGAACGCATTACTACCGAGCTTACACTCGAGAGGAGTGATTTGGTGACCAGTCAACGGGGAATCACCATTGTGGCGTCCTGACGCGCTGGACTAAGGCAATTAATTGTAATTAATTGGCCGAAGCGATCGCCGGCACGCGAACGGTTATGAAACCTCCACACTTAAATAAACAAGGTGTATATGTCAGTTCGGCTGAAAAGGTATTATTTCAAGGAAGGAGTCGCAGCCACATGTCCGGTGGACTATATTTTACGAGAAACCTTTATAAGGAGGGAGCAGTGCAGACCAAGTCAGTCGTCTTGAGTTGTCTTGTTGTCTTCAGTCTGTATACACGTAACTAATACGCTGCTAGTAAGAGCGCGAAATGTTAAGGTATCAACGCCCAGCCGTTGAAGAACAATGAAACAAGCCGTACAGCTTCATAAGTAATCATGAAGTGCGTCGAAAGTAATTTAAGACAGATATTTATCTATTATCTGACGCAAATATAATTCGCCACAGCGAAAGAGGAACTTATAATGTTTTTGAACATTTCATATACCGGGAGGTATTGTCAGAATTGTATATGACATTATCATCAGGATCACTACAATGATGGGAGCTTGGAAAACATCGCCACTTAATCTTGATAGTGAGCTGAACGATATTGCAGGTGACGAGGATCGAACGTCCGTAAACGCTGTTAAACTTTCACGGAGACCAGTGGTTGGCGTAATCGCATCGCATCTCTGAGATCAGGCGTAGGAAGAGTAAAGATCAACCTGTGAAATAGTGAATAAGTGTACATAAATTGTGTAATAGTGATTTAAAAGTGTTCATGTGTACAGTGATTAATATGCATTGTGTAAATGTTAAAGAGGCCACTGATAAGAGTATGAAAGGCTGGTACCATCCAGCGAAAATAAAAAGTGAGTACCAATTTACAATGATGTTATAACTAAATAGTTCACCATATAACGATTTATCACTTTGAGACTAAGATGTAACAGTCACTTATTGAACGAGTTTTCACCACTCGTCTTGAATAGAATATGGCTTGGAAGGTGATTTGTTTAGGGCCAGTCAGGTCAAAAATAGTGATGGATGTAACGATAACGTTAATAATAATAATAATAATAATAATAATCTGGGGTCAGCAACGGTAAAGTAATAGGCATTTTTGGCCTAAATAATGTTCAAAATGTGTCATGTCTAATATAAAGATACTGTGTTTTGGTAAACAGTAAGAAAGTAACGTGGAATATAACGAGATACGAGAGTTTTTCAGTGTCAGTGAAGTGTTGAATGAATATTTGATATGGTCAATCCTTAGGATTATATTTGAGGACCATTAAAGTAATGTAAGCCAGTAAATTTATACATTGTTATTAGGAGCTATTTAAAGCTTTGGCTTAAGTGTTATTACAGAGAGTGCCTTAATAATTGAGTCATCTATGTGAAGTATTGTATGAGCCGCATATAAGCGTGCAGAATTAACGTAGAATCCAGTGATTTACGTAAGATAAATGATTGCGGGGACCAAACTAATATAGCTTGCGCGTTAGGTGAGAAGTTGGCTAATCTACGAGTAGTATCGCCCTTGTGCATACTTTATTATTCGCAGCGAATTGGACAGAGCCTTTCTGTATCCAACGCTTGCATGAATTATGGCCACGAGTGATGTCCCTTGAGACTCCGTGAGCATATATGTAAATGATCTACCCTGAGAGGTAAGAATCATATTCGTCGTTCAGGAAACGCAGATTTCCTCATGTTATAATTGTGACAGCTGCCGGTGAGAATCCAGTGTTCTCATTTTGATGCGCGTCCAAAGCCACTAGTATTCACCATAGAACGGCAAGGCTATCACAGGAATCCATCCCCAGCCATGAATGTTAATAAGGAGCCAGTTGAGCCCGATACACTCTAATTATAGGTGTTAAATAATTAAATTACTCAATTACTTAGGAACAACACTTAGCGTATCCCTGCTGTAATGCAATTGTAAACAAACTTGACCTTGACAGCAGATGAGAGAAGTGGGTTGGCCCACTGAATCGAGCGGCCATCTTGTGCGCTTGCTGGAACTAATTTTATTGCCTGCTGGGGAAAGGGAACGTCGGTCCGCTAGTCCTTTAAATTACGGTCACAGTAGGACACTGAAGAATCTCGATATTTCAATATGCAATTAAGTTATGAGTGTAATGATGATGCCAATTGAATTAAAAGATGTGTTGCAACTCACATACATTGTTGAATCAAAGAATTCGGATAATATTTGGCCCAGTTATTCTCTGAAGAGGAACACTGAACCAAATAAAGTGTTAGGCATCCTTTTAGAATGCATTTTAGCCAGTTCACGCTAATTTATGCAGACGGGTATGTGATTTCTAAGAACATGACACATTTGTAACGATAATAAGCCCGACAAGACCCAGAGAATCGTTGTATGGTGAAACTATAAATATTTCTATCCATGTTTATTTTGGAAGGGAAATGTACCACTTTTTAAGCGTTTCATAGTGATGGAAAGAAGGAAGATGATTCACACGACACAACAAATATTTGTTAAGTAAAGCAGTAAAATAATGAATTTATGCTAATCAAAGTAAATGCCATAAGAAACGGAGTAATGTTTATTTAATGTCATTTTGATGTGATATGTGATTTTTATGTTATGAGACTCCAGTTAAATAAAATTGTGTCACATGATGAACACTATGGAAACCCATGGAAGTCTGAAAGTATCATTGATAGGATGATAGAATTAGATTTGAGTGCAGTATTGCCATATTGAAGAAGAGACTCACAAAATAACCCTATTTTTAATTGTGGGAGTTAAATATAATTTGTCCATTTGTATTTGTTGTATAGCCATGATTTTATACCAGTAAATATTTTATTTTAGGAATATGTTGTGTATTTCATGTAGAGTAGTTACCTGGTAGACTCAAATCCTGAGCATGTGGTCGTATGGTGGGCAGGAACGCCCCATACCTCGAAAGACCGTGAGTTAGCTGGGATACGAACACATGTTCCACATGATGACAGTTGGGTACAGTACAGCCAACACAATAACACAGGTTATCATACAAATTCCAAGACATGCACCCAAAGAACATGGGGCTATGCGACCACGATGTCGCAGCCCCTAAAAACAACAAAAGTAGGAAACCACGGAAAGCTATTTCCAGGATGGATGGGGTGGGAATCGAACCCGAACCTCCAAGAATGCTAGCCGCTACACTACGCAGTTTGAGATGGACTGCAGCAGCATATCAGTGTGACCAACTACATTGAGCGGGAAGTTACAATTACATTTCTAGTGCCTTAATTAAATTACATGAATTATTTATATACTTAATAAAACACTTCTCACACAAATGGGGAGGGGGAATTGGACGACTAGTTTCGTTCGTAAAGCAAACATGTCAGATCTTGCTCACTTACAGTCCCTGGCCACATTATTAGGCCACTCTTAGATTATTCAGCAAAACATTTGAATATCTTGCTTTACATTGTTTTATAAGGTGCGTTCAAAAAGTAACGAGCTGGAGGCTGGAATGCGCAAACCGGTGACAACATCGGCTAATCGTGGCGTGTGTAACGAGGTGTGGTTCCGTCCAGATCGTGGAAGGTCACAGCCCGTCGCTAGAGAGCACGCATGCACGTCACGTGACGATGCAAAGCGAGCAGCAGCATGCATTAATCATACAACGCTGCCAGTCGCATTGCAAACAGTGACATGGAGGCGTCAACCGAAGAGCAAAGAGGTGTTGTTCGGTTTCTGACAGCGAAAGGAGTAGGGGGAACGGACATTCATCACCGAATGTCACAAGTGTACGGGCGAACACTGCATGTCCCTTGCAAGGGTCAAGGCGTGGCACAAATGCTTCAGGGAAGGACGGGTGTCGTTAGCCGATGATGCCCGGTCTGGGGTACCCCCCTGCATTACGGATGACAACGTCCAGCTGATTGATGCACTTATTTATTTATTCGTATCAGAAGCAATACATCATGTAAAATTAGCATAGATAACTTTTTTAAAATAAAAAAACACACTAAAGGTAGTATATTGGCTTTCACGGCCGGTGAATTAAAACTCAGCAATTCTTCTAGGTTTGTGCCGTGTCTTGTGTGGGGTTTCGCCCAGGACACCAAGCTAGGCTCATCGGTGGGCTCTTGGTGTCCCCGCCCGGACCCCCACAGGAGTGACGAACTGCGCGCCACCTCCCTTTATATAAGGTGCAACTGCACCACTTGACTACGAGAACTAAAAGTTCAAGCAGCCTTAACCTCCCTATGAAGGCTTCCAAAAAGATGGTATATTGGCTTTCACGGCCGGTGAATTAAAACTAAGCAATTCTTCTAGGTTTGTGCCGTGTCTTGTGTGGGGTTTCGCCCAGGACACCAAGCTAGGCTCATCGGCGGGCTCTTGGTGTCCCCGCCCGGACCCCCACAGGAGTGACGAACTGCGCGCCACCTCCCTTTATATAAGGTGCAACTGCACCACTTGACTACGAGAACTAAAAGTTCAAGCAGCCTTAACCTCCCTATGAAGGCTTCCAAAAAGATGGTATATTGGCTTTCACGGCCGGTGAATTAAAACTCAGCAATTCTTCTAGGTTTGTGCCGTGTCTTGTGTGGGGTTTCGCCCAGGACACCAAGCTAGGCTCATCGGCGGGCTCTTGGTGTCCCCGCCCGGACCCCCCACAGGAGTGACGAACTGCGCGCCACCTCCCTTTATATAAGGTGCAACTGCACCACTTGACTACGAGAACTAAAAGTTCAAGCAGTCTTAACCTCCCTATGAAGGCTTCCAAAAAGATGGTATATTGGCTTTCACGGCCGGTGAATTAAAACTCAGCAATTCTTCTAGGTTTGTGCCGTGTCTTGTGTGGGGTTTCGCTCAGGACACCAAGCTAGGCTCATCGGCGGGCTCTTGGTGTCCCCGCCCGGACCCCCACAGGAGTGACGAACTGCGCGCCACCTCCCTTTATATAAGGTGCAACTGCACCACTTGACTACGAGAACTAAAAGTTCAAGCAGCCTTAACCTCCCTATGAAGGCTTCCAAAAAGATGGTATATTGGCTTTCACGGCCGGTGAATTAAAACTCAGCAATTCTTCTGGGTTTGTGCCGTGTCTTGTGTGGGATTTCGCCCAGGACACCAAGCTAGGCTCATCGGCGGGCTCTTGGTGTCCCCGCCCGGACCCCCACAGGAGTGATGAACTGCGCGCCACCTCCCTTTTTGGAAGCCTTCATAGGGAGGTTAAGGCTGCTTGAACTTTTAGTTCTCGTAGTCAAGTGGTGCAGTTGCACCTTATATAAAGGGAGGTGGCGCGCAGTTCGTCACTCCTGTGGGGGTCCGGGCGGGGACACCAAGAGCCCGCCGATGAGCCTAGCTTGGTGTCCTGGGCGAAACCCCACACAAGACACGGCACAAACCTAGAAGAATTGCTGAGTTTTAATTCACCGGCCGTGAAAGCCAATATACCATCTTTTTGGAAGCCTTCATAGGGAGGTTAAGCCTGCTTGAACTTTTAGTTCTCGTAGTCAAGTGGTGCAGTTGCACCTTATATAAAGGGAGGTGGCGCGCAGTTCGTCACTCCTGTGGGGGTCCGGGCGGGGACACCAAGAGCCCGCCGATGAGCCTAGCTTGGTGTCCTGGGCGAAACCCCACACAAGACACGGCACAAACCTAGAAGAATTGCTGAGTTTTAACACTAAAGGTACTTTCAAAATAACAATTAAATTACATCGCACCAAAATTTGGCAAGATCTCGTCCATTTGGTGTGGCCTGAACTACATCCTGCATAGTGCAAATGAGAGGGCAGGAGTTGCAATGGAGAAGGTGCACCATGGTTTGTTCTTCTCCGCAGGCGCAAAAGGTTGACTCATCGGAAAGGCCCCACTTCTTCATATTGGTCTTAGATCGACCGACCCCAGACCGCAGCCTGTTCAGACTCTTCCATGTAGGCCACGACTCTTCATAACCGGCAGGAAGAGTTTCAGATGGAACCATCCATCCGTTGAGATTATGGTTTCTGGATCTCCAGGAAGTTAGCCTTGATGATTGAGGTGAATCCGACAGGCACTCAGTAGAGTGTAAGAAACTTCGCCTAGATTTCAATAGTTGTTGAGCAGGTTGATAATTATGTAGAGGATGTGTCTGGGAAACTTCTACTTTAAATTTTTCATGTTTGGCAGCTACTTCACGTCTAATATCTGGGGGAGCAATGCCAGCCAAGCAATATAACTTGTCACAAGGTGTAGATCTTAGGCAACCAGTTATAAGCCGACAAGTTTCATTTAAAGCAATATCTACCTGTTTGGCATGACATGATCTATACCAAACAGGGCATGCATATTCTGCTGCAGAGTAGCTCAGTGCTAAAGCAGTAGTTCTCATTGTTTGAGCTTGCATTCCCCAGTTGGTACCACATAACTTGCGAAGAATGGAATTTCGCGTAGATACTTTGAGCTTCGTGTTAACACAATGTTGTTCATACGTGAGTGCACGATCCAGAGTTACCCCTAGATATTTAGGTGCAGAGCAATGATCCAAAAGAGCACCCTCCCAGAAAATCTTCAGTTTTCTTCTTGCCTGCATATTCTTTAAGTGAAAAGCGCAAACTTGCGTCTTTGAGGTGTTAGGCTTTAGAAGGTTTTCTCTGTAGTATGGACTCAGTTCATCTAAGGCTGCCATTAATCTCCGTTCAACACTCTCAAACTGATCACCCTGGGTGAGAATAGCTCGATCATCTGCATAGATGAAGCTTTTAGTTCCTTCTGGCAAGGGTTGATCATTCGTGTAAATATTAAATAATATTGGAGACAAAACACTACCTTGAGGTAGGCCATTCCGGAGATTCTTCCAACTACTATGTCGCCCTTGGAAATCTACAAAGAATCTTCTATTTTCAAGAAGACATCGAAGAAATTCAGTCAGCTTGTTGTCCTTGGTCATCTTATGAAATTTACTCAACAGAATTTGGTGGTTAACTGTGTCATAGGCCGCACTCATTACCCAGGACCGTCGAGTGACAGTGAACACCATAGCCGCCATGGTCGGATTGAGCATCGGAAGTGTGCACACCATCATGAAGGAACGACTGCACTTGCGGAAAGTGTGTGCCCAATGGGTGCCCCACAGTCTTCAACCACACCAGGAAGCATGTCGAATGGCCTACTGTCATGGTCTAGGTTGGACGATTGATGCAAGCTGCTGCTCGCTTTGTATCGTCACGTGACGTGCACGCGTGCCCTCTAGCGACGGGCTGTGATGTGACCTTCCACGCTCTGGTCGGAACCACAACTCGTTACAAACGCCACGATTAGCCCATGTCGTCACCGGTTTGCACATTCCCGCTTCCGGCTCGTTCCTTTTTGAACGCACCTTATGTTTTGTAAATTTCTTGAGGTGCATGTACTGCCCCCGTAAATTGAATTATACTGAGACCACGGTGGCTGTATTGGCATATGTGAATAAAATTACGGCTGTCATAGTTGTGACGTGTATATTCATGACGTAGGCACGGATGACGCAGACTTCATGCAAGTAGGCTGGATGAGCTGAGATTCTTGGTGACGTCATGATTTTGTTCGAGAAGGATCTAAGATTTACGACGCAGTCGCAGGGAAACAAGGAATTGTGCTAAGGAAGAAGTTACGCTATTGGAGGAAAGGCTCGAACCAATGAATGATAGTTTGGAGGGAGACGGAGATTACTGAAATTACCATATTTAATTACTTTTGGCATGCAGAATTGTGGAAAACTATTTTCAGTTATGGCATTGATTTGGAATTTTGAAGAAATTAATTATGAGTTTTTGAAATTTTAAAATCCGTCAAGTATAGCCAAAGTTAGAACTTCTAGCAATGACGGAGGAACAAGCTATGGAAGGGACGGATACGCCCCTTAAGAAGTTGATAAAAGGCCTTGCACAGCAGAGAGGACTCTCATGTCTCATGTCTCATCTCTCATGGCTCATTTTTCTGATTCTCACATTGTCAGACTTCGAGTTTATATTATTCAGTGAAGCAAGTCATCATTAGCACGTGTGGTAGAGCCCACAGCATCGAACAAGCATTGAGCGAGCAGCAGTACAATTTTACGGTTACTAAAACTAGGCGAAGTTGGAGCGCACACATAAACGAGTCTACAAGATTATCTATCAAGAGTTAGCTACTGCATTTATGCTAATTCAATTGTGCATTACAATATTGAGACGTGTACGAAAGTTGAACATTTTCACTATTATACTTTGGAAGATATTCGCATTTTAAGACTGCAGACAAAAGTGATTTTCTCGACACCTGAGAAGCACTTTTATAATACCACATTCTACGCTACGGCTGACACTTGTATTGCAACCGTGATACTGAAGATTACATTTGGTGATATAACGCTACATTCTACAATGGAACAATATAATCTGGCAGTACTTTCGACTATTATTATAACGGAAGTGGAGATGGAAGACTAAAACTTTAATGCAATTGGGACATATATCAATGGAGTGAAATAGCAGCATGGAACTTCGTTAATCGTCATTCTACAAAAGCGAGCATGTAGTGAACATCCAACTACACTCATGCATCGTAATCCATCGCTGAATTACATCAAATGGCAGTGGAAATATCTTCATACTCCACAATTATGAACATTTCTGCGGAAATAATTGCAATAAACTTCATGGCGAATTTCTACCAGAACTTCAGGGAACTATCAAGAGAGGCCAGGGTGGACCCGGCTCACAAAGAAGAGTTTTGCCAGAAGGATGTCTATCGTCTACACGGAGCAGTGCAATTTCCGGAGGAGGAAGCAGTTCTATTCTCCGAGGGCGCAGGTTCCAGGTTCGAGGTCGGAGCACATCTTTACGGTGGTGAAATGGAACCATCAGCAGTCTTCTTTGGAAATTTTCCTCTAGAACTTCAATCAACAGATAAGGTAGTCGTGAATGTTTCTTGATTTATTTGAGCCATTTAGCGATATCTGAGCAACCATTTTTCCCATATTTTCTGTCCCATATATTTTGCCCCATATTCTTGCTTGATAACTCTGTACACTTTGCTGATTTATGCCTTTTTCTACGATTTATTGAGACATTAGTATGTCATTGGCATATTTAAATAATTTTGGATCAGTTGAGACTGATATATATATTCTTCCAGTAATTTGCATATTTTTGTAGTCACGATTTGACTGTAATGTTAACGATTTTCTATGGCAAATTTGAATTCAGACAGCGTGTCATTTTATTTAAGTAATTCTATTCAGTAAATTACTTTGACCAATTTTCTGTCATCCTCAAGAAAGAAGAATGATTAAAAGATTTTAGAGCGTTAAAATCTATTACTGTATCGACGATCTTGGAAATACTAGTCGTTTTATGAACATGATTGCAACATAGACATTTATCGTCAGTTCTGAAATACCATTGCGTTATAGACAATTTTATGAAATATGAACTTTGAGTACGATTTATTGAGTACACTATATTAATGAACATTTGATAGGAGTTTTTCTCAATTCTAGATTGGAACAATAATGTTTGCAGTCCACAGTCTAATTGTATTCTATTCGACTATTTATGCAGTTAAGATGAACTTTGATTGAAGATAGTATTTTTATACTGCGATACTTTGATGATATTAATCTCAATTTTGATAGACCAGGGAGGCGTGTCTAATCGTATTTGCTATTAAATTTATTTGTGATTGGCAAATTTTTACTTCATATCGATTCATGAATGAAACCCACGAAGGTTAAATATAATAACAGTTTTTGATACAATTGATGAATATAAGAATTTTTAAAGAGGAACTATGGATGTATAATCGTTAGTTCAGTGGACGTGTAAAAGTCGCTGATGAATAATGCCCTGTAATAAGTGAAGGAGGTTCCCACAGTAATATTGATGATGTTGATGAATTTGTAAGTGGAGATTTTTTGTATGTATTGTGGAAGATTTTGATGCCATATATAATGAGATATATGATGAATTATGGGCCAATTTTGGTGCAATTTTGTGCGTTTTGAGCGAGGTATTTTTCCGCTGAGTGTATTGTTCAGGTCCTTTGAAAATTAATCATGTGAAGTTACTGTTAAAATTAACAAGAGTGTTTAAATAATTTGAGATAACGATTTTGAATGGAGGTTACCGTCACAAATAATAATAATTATTAAATCTTAGTAAACCTGAATCTAAAATTTAAATATAACTAACCTTCATTGGTCGATTATATCACCACGATTTAAGTAATTATCAACCGGATAAACGTGTGGTTTAATGTATTTCTAATATAAATAATATAAATAATGTAAATAACTATGTAAATATCTTTAATAATAATTTGAAATGAACGGGATTAATAGAGGCGTGTATAAATTTTTCAATTGTCGTTTGACAATGTTATAAACAATTTAAAATGTTATAAATAATTAATGAACTTTTTGTTATAAACATTAAGCGTTTTCGTTATTATACTCTAAACAACGCTAGTTAAACAATTGAATTATAGAATTAAACAAGATTTGGGATTATTAGAGTAATCCATTGATATTTGAACGGAGCATTTAAAAGATTTGCGTGATAATATTTGAGTTGAGATGTGAACATTTAAAGTGTTTTGAAAAGGAGCTAGGCTCTGAGGTAACTAGCATATGCTAACATTGGATGGACAGGTGGGTCCATTTGACGATGCAAGCATGCGACATGGTGCAGGGTGTATCACAGGTGGCCAGATAACTGTATGATAGAGGCCAAGGTCATCTACATAGCAGCCTTGCGGTTATAAATAAAATGTGAAGTTCATGAACAAGGAAACAAATGATATATGTCTCGTCCCAACTCCCTTATCCATTCCAAAGTGCATTATTATTATTACGTTCTTTTGAGCTAGAGAAAGCTGAAATTTTGTATGTAAAGTCTACAAGTCCTACAGGAGGACATGTTGCATTGACAATGGCTTCTGATTGCCACGTATATTTTGTTGTTAAATTTTGTTAAATTATATTTCTCTTTATATGAAATAAATTATTGTGCAGTTTAAATTTTCTTGTTTCCGCTTTGGTTCATTTTAAATATCATGGTGGAGGTTATTGTGAGGGCATACTATTAAGTGATCCAGTTGAAAACCCAGACCCGAGATTAAATTGAATAGGTAAGTAAAAGGTAAGTATGAACCCCCGTATATTTTGGTGTGTTCCACAATAATTTCTTGTTAACTACTGTGCTCTAATCTCGGAAGTATCTGTCAGTGCCATTTTCATTGATGTAGCTGTGCCGGTGCGATTGATTATTGGCAATCCGATTGAGGGGGCGGATATCTGACAGCCTACTATCCGGATTATCGGGGACAGTACAAATAACATTTGTAAACACTACACATTACAGTTTTAAAATGCTACACCTTCTTCCGGCATTATGGGGTTTGAAGCCATTTTCCTGTGTTGCCTTAGTAAACAAAAGTTTGGTGCTTTTCAGTCGGTTAACACGAATGTACCCAAAATAGTTGGGTTATACCCTAATCCTGAAAAAGATTGCACATGATTAATAAATACACTAGGATGACCAGTTTCGATCGTCAAGTGATCATCAGATCCACTACACTTAGGCTGTAAAATCGGTTTGAAATTACAGGTGAAAATATTTACAATATGTGGTATTTCGCCTAATATCATATATAGCGGCTTTGGTGGCGTAGTTGGTAGCATGCTGAGCTTCTATGCCCAAGATCGTGGGTTCAAACCCGGCTGAAGCCGTCGGATTTTTTAAGAGCGTTAAAAATCCCTCAGTATGCCTTCCTTCGGAGGGGAAGTAAAGGCGGCGGTCCCATGTCATAGATTTATGGCTTGTTAAAGAACCATCCACTAATTACACCTGTGTGAAGCAAAACTGTATAGGTTAAGAATGTAAACAACGCTCTTAGGTTTCTACGTTCGTTGCCAACAGCTTATTGCGGTGGCGTCTAGTAGCTAAGTTCTGAGCTAGGCCTAGTAATCGTTGACGGTGGCGTTTGGCGGCAAAAGTAGAAATTATTTGAAAAATTCAAAGTCGCAGTCCTTACTTGAATTAAAAAACAGATACACACACTAATACAGCCATCACAATTAACACCGGTTATCAGACAGATTCCACACACACACCCAAAGTACAAGGGGCTACGTGACCGCGTTGTCGCAGCCCCTAAACTGAGGAACCAACCAACCAACATCATATATACTACAACTAGCGTACACTGACAAGTTGCATTACCAATACTGCAATTAAATAATTGTACATATTGTAAATATTTTCACCCGTATTTTCAAACATAGGTTTTACAGCCTAAATGTAATGGAACTGATGATGATCGCTTGACGATCGAAACTGGTCGTCCTAGTGTATTTATTGATCTCATGTATCTATTTTCAGGATTAGGGTATAACCCAACTCCTTTGGGTACGTTCGTGTTGACCGACTGAAAAGCACCAAACTTTTGAAATTAAAACAATATAAAACAAGATATTCAAATGTTTTTCAGAATAATCTAAGAGTGGCCTAATAATGTGGCCAGGGACTGAAGTCGTAATTTAGGTTCAGTGGATATGTAACACTTATGTACAGTGAGGATCCTCCCTGTAGAACGGAGCTTTCAAATAGCCGTGCTGCGGAGAAATCGCAATGACTCACCGCCAGATTTATATCAAGTACCGATTACAACAGCGCGTCGTGAAGCCCTGGATGCTGCCATGGCATTTATTACATACGCAGCTGGCATGATACTGTTACGGCTGCGAGGTTACTTCATTCCCTTGCGCGTGACTCACAGGCGCCCGAGGCTACCCCCGGCCGGCCGCTTGCGCAGCGGGAGCAAAAGAGACCGTCCAGAATGTTCGTGACCTAACTAGTAATGGAATTCTTGAGAAGCTGTGAAACCTGGTCCGCTCCAGAAACATCCATTGAGTCACCAGCCCCGCTATATAAGCGACCTGGCCAGCGAGGGGAGGGAGTTTTTGAGGACTGTGTATTTCTGAGCGAATGAGTGTGTTCCACTGTGCGACAGAGGATTATTGCAGTGAAGTGCTGTGAGGATTGCGAAACCCAGTGAACTATGCCCTAGCCTGCGGACAGCGAAACAGTGTGTACTCAAGGAAGTGTGCAGGGAGAACAAGTGAGTGTCAGACTGTGGCTTATTGAGAAGAGGAAGAGTTGTGGTATTTCTAGCCGAGGACACGGACCTCATTACGATAGGATTAACTGCATGACTGAGTGAAAGAGAAGTGTTCCCAACAAGAGGGGACCTAGAGTGAGATACTAATTGCTTGTATCTGTTTATTGTGTGGTGGACTGTAGCTTGCTAGACCTGCAATAAAACTTGTATTTCTTTTAAGGGGCAAACTGTGTTGTGCTTGTAACCCCTGTAGTCCAATTAACGAACGTGCTATCAGGGCTAACACGTAACAATACCTTAGTTGGGATAATTAAGACTTGCTGGTAAGTGCTGTTGCCTATCTTGTTTCCCGTGAACATGGTTAGGTTTCGAACAAAGCTTCGAATTTTCCTAGAGGAAACTTATCTTCCCAAGAAGAAGTTTACAGTAAATGTGTTCGAAAGGTTCAAAGCCGTGCGTTTTTTTTTTACCTCAAACAAAAGGTATACAGAAACAATCCACGTACTCTAGTTAGTTAGTTATTGTTGTTTTAAGGGGCGGAACTACGAGGTCATCTTCCGCACGTACTCTGGAGGCTCTCAAGAACGTAATATCAGTGAGGATGAATTACAGCGAGTGTACTAAAACTTCCTACGTCGGAGCAATATGTGTTTAGAAAATGGAGGACAGCATTTCCAGCAGCGGCTTCGGTAGAGTAGTAGTTAACAACCCCTGGCACTATACAGCCCATGACGGGCTAAGGCTGACCAAGCGACCGCTGCCCAGCCATTCGGCCTGCAGATATTGGGGTTACGCGTGATCAGCGCGTCGGGTCCCCTCGGCCGTTAACCTTGGTTTTCGTGATCGGGACGCTGTCTCACTGTCAGACAGCTACTCAATTGTCCTCACGAGGCTGAGTGCACCCCGTTCCAACCCTCAAGTCAGTTTTAGAATCCCTGACGGAGCCGGGGATCGAACCCGGGGCCTCCGGGTGAGAGGCAGGCGCGCTACCCCAACACCACGGGGCTGGCTAGAGTAGTAGTTGGTGTACTGAAATAGGCGTGGCTGTAGGTCCCTGTATGATCCGGAAATTCGGTTAGATCTGCACCGAGTTCCTAAGGTGAACACGGATGCCTCCGTTTATCGGAGGCAGTTCCACAGCATAGTTCACCAATTTCCGGACGCTGGCAATTTCTACACAGATGGTTCGAAGGTGGACGAGAAGGTGGGTTGTGCTTACGTTATTGATGGTGCAAATACCAAGATCTCTTTGCCTGAGGCCTGTAGTGTGTTTACTGCGGAGCTCGTTGCCATCTATGAAGCTCTGCAGTTTGCACTACAGGATGCACGAATCCACTTTCTCGTGTGTACCGACTCTTTGAGTTCGTTGCAGTCAATTGCTACAAGTTTCCCGCAACACCCCCTAGTGCAGCGAATCCACGACCTACTAGCCGGGCTGTGCCACGCTGACACTCGAATCACCTTTCTGTGGCTTCCAAGCCACATGGGAATTGCGGGAAATGAGTTAGCAGATCAAGCTGCAAAAGAGGCGGTATCACTACCACCTCGACCAATGGAGGTACCCGCTAGAGATATTCGCTCTCAGTTACGCCTACAAGTTCTGGCTTTTTGGGAGAGTCAGTGGCAAGCTGACCCACTGCCCAGTAAACTGAGAGCGATCAAGGGAACTACTCGCGTGTGGCGGAGCTCCTTCCGGGCCCGGAGAGAGTCCGTCATTTTGTGTAGGCTAAGGATAGGTCATACAAGATCCACCCACTCGTACCTGATGAGAAGGGAAGACCCCCCACTTTGTACCAGTTGAGCCGTATTCACCGTGGCCCACATTTTCACCGAGTGTGTGGATCTTGCTGACTTACGAAGAAACCTTGGTTTGCAGATGACACTCAAACTTATATTAGCCGATGACGCGGTGGCTGCTGATCGCGTTATCCGCTTTATAAGTGAGAGTGGGTTAGGGCCAGCAATCTAAATTCTCCAGTGAACATTGACTCAACGACTTGTTCGTTTTTGAATGATATTTTTTTGTTTTTCCGTAATTTTTGATTATTTTTATAATTTTTATGTTTTTTTGTTGTTTTGTTTTATTAATTTTAGGTATTTTTAAATTTAGATGTCCACCTCAAAATTTTAAATTCAATTGCAAATTTGTATTCTTTAATCTGTGTTAAGAGGGGCAGATGGCCTCGTAGTTACGCCCCTTAAAACAACAATAACTAACGCAGTTGGTAGCATGTTGAGCTTCTATGCCCAAGGTCGCGGGTTCAAAACCGGCCGAAGTCGTCGGATTTTTTAAGAGCGTTAAAAATCCCTCAGTTTGCCTTCCTTCGGAGGGGAAGTAAGCCGGCGGGCCCATGTCATAGATTTGTGGCATGTAAAAGAACTTCCCACTAACTAAACTTGTGTGAAGCAAAATTTGATTAATGCTCTTATGTTCCAACATTCGTCACCAGGCGTTAATTGCGATGGCATCTAGTAGTAGCCAAGTTCACAGCTAGGTGACGTGGACGGTATCAAAAGTAGGAACTACTTGGAATTATCGTATGCAGTCTTTCCCTGAATCACAGATAACACACACTAATACAGTCATCACAATTAACACCGGTAATCAGACAGATTCTACACACACCCGAAGTACACGGGGCTACATGACCGCGTTGTCGCAGGCCCTTAACTAAGAAACCAACCAGCATTTCCAGCAGCTACTCTGAATTTCATGTGAGTAATAATATATATTTTTTGTCGTGTGGCCTCCTGAGAGGCCGAGTGCAGGTCTTTCCTAGTCGACGACCGTGGGCGATCTGCGCGTCGTAATGAGAGATGAGATGAATGGATGAAAGTGGGCGCAAGGATGTGGAAGGAAACGGCTGTTTCCCGTCAGATGGTACCGTCCCACCTTTTGCCTGGAGTTGAAAATGGGAAACAACGGAAAACCATTTCAAGGACGGCCGGCGGTGGGGTTCGAACCCACGCGTCTACCGAGTCAGCAGTGAGCTTGGCCCCTTAGCCTAACGCTGCGCTTTAGCGAGCGTAGTCACTGCTGTCAGCATGTGAGTAATGAAATAAGTTATATAAATGTGTTAAACTAGTTGGGCGCTACGCTGCTGCTAGCCACGGTGTCCCGGCCGCCACGTGGCTGTACAACAGTATTTACTATCATCAAGTTACAGAAGATTTTAGTTATGATGATTATGAAAATTATTGTTTTAAGGGGCGTAACATCTAGGTTATCGGCCCTTAATTGTTTGGGTGATCGTGAAATATGATAATGAAATGTAAATTATAACCAAAACTAACTACTAACTTATATACTAGAAGAATAAATGGAAAATCTAATGAGAATAAGGCAAATAAAGGACAGGAGGAAAAGAAATGCCCTCAACCCTCGAAGAATGCGGATTGAGGGACTTGGAAGGAACGAGAGCCATGAAAGACATATAGGAAAGTGAAAGAGGAGAGGGTCCGCCCCACAGGTAATGGATAAAAGGGGGAAAACCAAACCCAGCTCAGGAATCCCTCGGGGTCACCAACTCCCGAACTCACCAGCCGTGAGCCCCTGAGGGTGTAGCAATATCCAGGGTGCACCAGACGTGTTGGGGGCTACATACACCCTGCAACCTTGAGAGCCTTGAGCAGAAGACAGGAGAAAACAGGAAAAGAAAAAGAAGGCTGATCCCTCGCAGAAGGAGGGTATCGGAAAAGATGAGACAAGGGCCAATTAAGGCGGGAAAGGAAGAGACTCCCTAGGCCTCGGATACCCTAATATCGTCAGGGTCGGAAGAGAACAAGAGTTGACAAAGTGAGGTCGACAGGAAAGAAGACGGAGAGGAGCCCGGCACAAGTAAGTGGAAGCAATGCCGGACTCAGCTGGGGCCCCGTGGTCGCCAACCCACGTCCCACTAGATGTGAGCCCTGGGGGGAGATTTTAGTTAAATTTTGCAGACTGTTAGGAACGAAGAATGCTGAGCCAATGCTGGCATTGCCCAAAATTACGATGACACAAAAGTGGAAATATTTTTAGTGACGCAATTTCATTAACCGTAACCGTAGAGATATTTTCAGTATCCTGCAAAGAACATGTATCTAAACAGTTGGGCAAAGAGTGTAAGAGTCGAAGAGAGAACCAGGCAGTGTGTATCTTACAATACAATTAGACGAGTTCCCAGGATGTCAGTGAACCGACTATAACAATAGCAATGTTAAGCCCCGACAGATGTTTAGGTTATGTCTACTAGGAGCCCAGCTCAAACATGAACGCCAATAATAATAACAATAATAATAATAATAATAATAATAAACAATCCAACATATCTAGAACCCTGCAAGAATAAACAAAACGTTATCTGCCTCGCCTTCACACGAATTTTATCCACATCCGCACGTTTGTTATCCGAATTTACTGGCATTACAATGTTTCTAATTATTTATAGTATTAAAGCAACTCATTTAGATATTTGAGGAGAAAGTCGTTCCCTCAGGCTATGTATGCCATGTGCTTTGTTTAAAATGTATGTCATACAGCCAGAATTGCAACTCTTTTCAGTTGGGAGTTTATTTATTTATTTATTTATTTATTTATTTATTTATTTATTTATTTTTCGTATGGCTTTTAGTGCCGGGAGAGTTCAAGGGCATGTTCGGTTCGCCTGAGTCTGTAGCTGCTTCCAGCGGACACCCTTAGGGAGAGCTACAAGTTCCCTTCAATTTCAAGTAGTTCCAACTTTCGATACCAGTTATCTATGATACCTAGTGATGAACTTTGATAGAGCGTTCCGACGAAATCATTAGCTTTACACAAGTTTTTGTCTGAGGAAGGATCTTTTACATGCCATAAATCTATGACATGGGACCCGCCGACTTTACTTCCCCTCCGAAGGAAGGCATCCTGAAGGATTTTTAACGCTCTGAAAAAATCCGACGACTTCGGCCGGGTTTGAAACCGCTATCTTGGGCACAGAAGTTCAGCATGCTAACAACTAAGCCACCGAAGACGCTAGTTAGGAGTGTTAATTATGCTTAATGACATAATTTGAATGAGATAGCGTATCATCATCTTATATTTGTCATAAGAAAAACATAACTGAAAAATCGTAGGAGACTGCCAAGCAATCTCCTGTGCTGATTACATGGAAAGGCACAACCAAGTAGCTAAAATAGTGCACCGACCTTGTTCAAAAGTACTTATTATCTGAAACTACACCCTCTGTCTGAAAAGTTCGGTGCATGGGCTATATTACGAACGGACTGTTGGTTTACCTGAAACAGCAGTTACTGTCCTTTGAAGTAATCCCCTTGGATGGTTATGCACTTCTGAGAACGACTGAACAAGTCCTGGAAACTCCTGGCATAGTCTTCTTTAGGAATAGCCTTCAGTTTGGGTCGTCAAAACCCTAAATTGAAAGCAAGAGAGAAGCGTGAATATATGAAACCTGCCTTGCACACATGTTCGACGGGTGGCAGCGAGAAGGGTGAATGTTCCGTGGAATGGAATTGCCCTGTAAACCATCGTCACGGGTGACGAGACCTGGTGCCTGAGGTACGCCTCGAAGGCAAGCGTCAGAGTATCGGGGTCCAGGGTCGCCGAAAAGCCCTGAAGGGTCAGAGGTTTGCGGACATTTCAGACATCCATCGTAATGTGACGACCCAACTGAAGGCTATCCCTCAGGAAGACTCTGCCAGGACTTGTACAGCCGTTCTAAGAAGTGCATAACCATCCACGGGGATTACTTCGAAGGATAGTAACGGCTGTTTCAGGTAAGCCAACAATCCGTTCGTAATATAGACCCATTCACCGAACTTTTCAGATACAGGGTGTACTTTGCCTTACTATCATTATGTTCGTGACGCCGTTTTGGAAAATGTTACTCACAAGTTGTTATGGAACCGATCGGTTATTACTGATAAAACCAAACCAGCGAACCGGCCAGATATCGTTCTTGAGGACAAAGTGCGGAAGATAATCTTTATCATTGATATAGCAGTGCCCAATTCCCATAATCTGCAACAAACCTGCTGTGGGAAAATCACCAAGTATCTGCCCTTGGTTAAGGAAATACGCCAAATGTGGAGACGGGAAAGTTTAGTGGCCATATCTTCTACCGGCATCATCCCTAAGGCCTCTTTGCATTGATTCAAGTGTAGCCTTTCACATGTGGTGATGGTGGCGGCCCTGGTGGCGCGGCCAGAATTCGTGGTGGCAGGCAATGCGATTTTTGGCGCGGCCAAGGTGGCAGCGCCACCACGTGTTTACATTGAGTCAAACTGAGCCTTTCACACGAGACGCGACTTTCTGTGCGGGCAGGCCAGACGTGTGGACTATCTGCTAGTGTTAAAAATGGATATCGTACCAGGAAAGAGTGATTTCGACACAGATAAATTCATATCCTTAATGCAATCGAAACCTGCTCTGTGGGATATGACTGCTGATGAATACGCAAACAGGGAGTTGAAGAGGAAGAATTGGGAGGAACTGGTAACTCTTTTTTAACAAAGGAGATGGCCACAACTGCAGAGAAAAATGTATTTGTTTTCACTTGTTTATATGTTTATCTCCGTGAAAGTAGGCCTATAATGTAACGACTTATATTTGTGTCCACACCGGTCAGTTGATCTTTTAAACACTGCAGTAGCTCATCAAAAGATGAAATGTTCATTCGTAGGAAGGTGAAGAATTTGACGGGATTCTGTCTAAGATCAATATACAGAGTACAAAATATACCTTTTGTTGATCGATCCTGCAAAAGTAGTTGAACCCAAAATCTTCTACACACATCAAAAAAAGTTTTGCATCACCTCGGTTCCCAGATCTCCGGCATATAGACGTTGACTGTGTATATTGTATCCAAGATACAGTCCCTTTGACTGTTCATAGATGTCACTAAAACTGCTCAAAGATGTAAACAACCATGCATGAGCAGGGCCTATTAGACGGAGGGGGTACGACAGCCGATCAGTTCCAGTCATTCCACCAGGACGAAGGTACGCTGCTCATGTTGTCTGTAGTTCTACCATGCCTAGAAGGTCAATACCGCAGTTCGATCGCGTCCGCATTGTTACTTTGTGTCAAGAAGGGCTCTCAACAAGGGAAGTTTCCAGGCGTCTCAGAGTGAACCAAAGCGATGTTGTTCGGACATGGAGGAGGTACAGAGATACAGGAACTGTCGATGACAGGCCTCGCTCAGGCCGCCCAAGGGCTACTACTGTAGTGGATGACCGCTACTTACGGATTGCCGCTCGGAGGAACCCTGACAGCAATGCCACCATGTTGAATAATGCGTTTCGTTCAGCCACAGGACGTCGTGTTTCAACTCAAACTGTGCGCAATAGGCTGCATGATGCGCAACTTCACTCCCGACGTCCATGGCGAGGTCCAGCTTTGCAACCCCGACACCATGCAGCGCGGTACAGATGGGCCCAACAACATGCTGAATGGACCCCACGGAATTGGCATCACGTTCTCTTCACCGATGAGTGTCGCATATGCCTTCAACCAGACAATCGTCGGAGACGTGTTTGGAGGCACCCTGGTCAGGCTGAACGTCTTAGACACACTGTCCAGCGAGTGCAGCAAGGTGGTGGTTCCCTGATGTTTTGGGGTGGCATTATGTGGGGCCGACGTACGCCACTGGTGGTCATGGAAGGCTCCGAAACGGCTTTACGATACCTGAATGACATCCTCCGACCCATAGTGCAACCATATCGGCAGAATATTGGAGAGGCATTTGTCTTCATGGACGACAATTCTCGACCTCATCGTGCACATCTTGTGAATGGGTTCCTTCAAGATAACGACATCGCTCGACTACAGTGGCCAGCATGTTCGCCAGACATGAACCCTATCGAACATGCCTGGGATATGTTGAAAAGGGCTGTTTATGGACGTCTTGACCCACCAACCACTCTGAGAGATTTACGCCGAATTGTCGTTGAGGAGTGGGACAATTTGGACCAACAGTGTCTTGATGAACTTGTGAATAGTATGCCACGGCGAATACAGGCATGCATCAATGCAAGAGGACGTGCTACTGGGTATTAGAGGTAGTGGTGTGTACTGCAATCTGGACCACAAATGCTGAAAGTCTAGCTGTATGATGGTACAACATGCAATGTGTGGGTCTCATGAGCAATAAAACGAGCTGAAATGTTGTTTGTGTTGATCTCTATTCCCTTTGTATTTAAAGGTTCCGGAACTCTTGGAACCGAGGTGATGCAAAACTTTTTTTGATGTGTGTATTTCCCCGTTTTCTACGCTTACGCAACCTGATATATAGAAAAACAGCAATACTGGCTCATGACTGGTGGCGTATTTGGTGGCTAGAGAAAATATTGCCAAGACGTGGTGTACCCGTGTGAGAGAGGCCTAAATCATTGGCTAGCAACTTGGAACATTGGGAATACGTCCTGGTCTACATATCGTCATGCAGAAGGCCGTCATCTTTGAGACCTATTCCATAGTTCGCTCGTTTCTCAATATGTCACCCTATGAGAAGTTGTTAGTTATTATTGTTTTAAGGGGCGGAACTACGAGGTCATCTGCCCCTAAATATGAGAATTTGTCATACCGTCTTGCAAATCACAACTATCGGAGAACTACGTTCAAATAAGTGACAACCTAAGCAAATCAAGGTGGATTCGGCAGGATGACCCGCCAAGTCCGCTGCTGTTCAACGTTTTTACAAATGATGCCATCAAGGAAATTAAGAAACAAACCCAGAAGGTTAACGCATACATAATTATATGCTGATGACATGGCTCTTGCGTCTGAGGGTAAAGTGAAACTACAAGTAGCCATAGACTTGCTGACCAACTGGGCAGAGGAAAATGAAATAGTCCTTAACGCGAACAAAACAGAATTGGTAGTCTTCAGGAGAGGAGGGAATTTGTCGGATGATGACTTCATTTCATGCAAGGGACAGAAGCTAAGAATCAATAACCGATACAAATATCTAGGGATAACAATACAGTTAACAGGAACAACCTTCACAATACACCTAAAGGAGAGAATTATTGCAGCTATGACTGATATCAAACTCCTGCCACGGCTATCATTGGAAACAGTCATGGCAATGTTTCAAGCAAAAACAGCTCGGACAGCAATATATGGGAATATCTCTCGAAAAAACATTTACAATATTCGGAAAGGTTGAAGGCAAGATTTCTGAAGCGAGTTCTATGTGTGTCGAAATATACACCATCTCGTCTGGTATATGTCCTTGCAAAGGAGACGTATTTTGTGGAAGACTTAAAGCTGAGACTTACTTCCGGAGACAAGGGCCTACACAGAATTACTGCAGGAACTAAACATGAAGAGAGATACGATATGGGATGAATGTCATTCCACAGATGTGTTGATTAACCGGGAATGGACGCGTGGAGGATATGATCTGAGGCATACAGTCACCAGTGTTGCCGTGCATGAATTCCACCACAAAATATTAAGAACTTCGGGATTCCACGAGCCAGATTCAGGCTGCGTGTGTGTTTACTGTGAACAACGGTGTGATACAGGGAGCGGGGCCGGCGACCGGCTGACAGGTGCGCGCGCCTTCCGCCAGCCAACCGAGATCGGCGCAGGCGAGATAACCGGGGTCATTAAAGTCATTAAGTCCCTACACTTTCATCGACGAGGGTGTGAACTGTCAGCACAAAGATAAATAAAAAATTACGAGCCTTACAGTAGCCGTATATGATGTCTAACATGTGACATGTTATCCCTTAACAGTGAACTCTGTTGGTCATTGAAATAACTACTTGTAAAACTGCAGTGCCAAATCCTGACCGGTTTTCAGCAAATATGATATAATGAATATGTTCACACCAAACAACGACAACTTGAAGATGATTTATTGTAGGAAGAATATCTTTAATGGGGCCTCCAAACCTTGAAGTAATTTTGTATGCGATATAGATTCCACATAGCCCCATGGCCGACAGTACGTCATGGTATCAATCTCCGCCACCACGCGCGCTCACTGTTTCCGTCCCATCCATTTCAGTTTCATTTTTCAAAATCAACCCCACAAAAAAATATACAGACACCGAGTGGAAAGATGTTACACATCAACAAGGTAACATAAACAGCAGCATCTTGCAAGATTTAATTAAAGAAGCACAGATGTTTTTATTTCTTGGGAATCTGGATGACCTCACGTCACCAGTTAAAGGTTAAAAATTACCTTTTCAGAAGATGCTGAAAATGTTCTCTTTCAGCCGACAGACAGTAACTTTCGAACCTACATCGTTACATTATGTAGCTACTCCTGCAGCCCCTGCGTGTTTAGTGTGATTAATCGAGGCATGGACCTAAGCCCGTTTGATGTTTAATAGTGGGTTAATTTAAAATACAAAGTGTACAGATGAATCACCCTTACTCTAGTGGAGCTGGAGAAAAATATACGGCAGTAGATATCCCTCACAACAGAAGGGAATCACAACGTGTAAACGCTAATTTATTTACACGGTACAACGCCTGTCTGTCAGTTGAAGGAGAACATTTTCAGCATCTTCTGTGAAAAGGTAAGTTCTTTAATCATGATTTGCTGATGAATTTACCATTAATTAACGTACATTGTTAAGGTTTCCATCTGCGCGCTATCGGCGGCCCCAGCTCGGTTGGCTGGCGGAAGGCGCGCGCGCCCGACAGCCGGTCACAGGCACCGCTCCAGCAAAAGAATCTCACTATATATATCATGCTATGAAATGTGTTCGTAGACAAGGAAGTCTGACACAATTGTGTCAATAAGTGTTGGCAGTGTTGATCCTATTTGAATGTGGATCTTTATGGCCATTGGCTGCAATAAAAGTTTATAATAAATCACAACTAGAATAGTTAAATGAAGGTGATGATTGTGCTTTGATTCAATGTAATTTGCACAACTGCTTTGTATTTTACCCAACAATGCTCCGAGAATAACGGTGATATAATAACTTTTCTCATTTAAAATGAGCGTTGGCCTTGAAGAATATATGCCTGGGTCTATTCTGTGTTGGGCCATAAAACCACTCAGGTCTGACGAACTCGTTTTCTCATTAAGGGCGCCGGCGTGCTCGATTACCATTTTAATAACTGTGTGGGAGTCCCAGTTATAATGGAATTGTCACGGAAATTTGCTTATCCCATACTAAAACCACAATCCTCAGTTCAGGAACACTCCCCGATCTATACAGCGTTGATACTTCTAGCCAAGGATCATGTAAGTATAAGAGATTCGTCACTTTTGGTTATAGAATTTCCGAGAGAGAACACCACCTGAGGCTATGGATTGTAATTGCAAGTCTGGCAACATAAAAAGTAAAAGCCATTGAATGTAGCCTTTATTACACGTAATTGAACAGTATGTTCTGCGATGACTTATTGATTATTGATGAAAATAACACAAACATAACTGCGCCTTTCGCTAGGCGCTGAAATATACGTCCAGATAGGAAAATAATACATTTTCATATATATATATCAATGTTGGCAATAGATTTGTCACGAAGGACACAGTTATGCCGTTCTAGAGCTTAATTCACCTTTATTAGGCTAATTAAAAATGCTCTCCTACTCTACAGAATTGTTGGGATATTCGATGAATATAAAGAAAACTGTCCAAATGCACACACTATTGCCATAACCTCACTTTTTGCCTAGCATGCCGGCTGCCACCCACCTCTCCCCGTAGCTTTAAACCACAAATTTTATTGCAATGCAAAGGAGAATGGGTAAGAAAACAGACAAGAGATGAAATGCACACATTTACTCTATATATTTTTATTCGAGAGTAGTCCTTATTGCCCACTAGTTTTACACATGGTCAACACTAGGAAGATGAAAATTGCCGTATTGTTCTTACTATCATTATGGTTCTTAAATCCCGGTGCTTGGCAATTTTACCTCCCTTGCAGTGGCATGATTGACTCTCAATTAAATTCAAATAAATAATCAAAATACCGAACAAATCAAAACAACCAACAACACCACGAGGAAAATAAATCAAAACAGACTATTCCCGCTTCCGCCAGTCAGTTTGATGAGTGCCACCTACGGAACCTTAGTGCTAAAATTAATTCTTCATTGGTTTGCAGAACATCTAGTACAGGGCCTTACCCCGACCCACGCGCTTCCTATGATCTGTCATCCCCCTGGTTCTAGCAAGTGAAAACAGGAAACTCGACCTCGGGTCATTTTGCATAAATGGAGTCCATTTATAGTTAACATTCTCCAAACGATTCACGTGTTTTGCCGAAGACAAGGAAGTAGCAAGGACAACTTCCCCAAAAGAGGACATATGGTTTTAACTTACCATTTCACTCATAAGTTGGTTGGTTCCTTAGTTTAGGGGCTGCAACAACGTGGTCATGTAGCCCCATGTACTTTGGGTATGTGTAGAACCTGTCTGATAACCGGTGTTAATTGTGATGGCTTTCTTAGTGTGTGTTATCTGTGATTCAAGCAGAAGGACTGCAGACGATTCATTTTTCAAGTACGGTAGTTCCTACTTTTGCTACCAACGACACCTAGCTGTGGACTTGGCTACTAGATGCCATCGCAGCCAGCACCTGGTGACGAACATTGTAACTAATATAGCGTTATCAAACTAATCTACAAATTTAGCTACACACAATTGTAGCCATAAATCTATGACATGGGATCGCCGGCTTTACTTTCCCTCCGAAGGAAGGCATACTGAGGGATTTTTGAAATGAAAATCCACAACCTGCTTCCAGTCTCCGACCGGGTCAGGAATGGAATGAATGAGGCCCCCATCTAGCGGCGAGGATATGGACTGTGCCGGCTGCCGAGGCCTGACGCACTCCTCTGGGGCAATGATTAAATGAATGACAGATGAAATGAAATGATAGTGGAGAGTGTTGCTGGAATGAAATTTTGACAGGGAAAACCGGAGTACCCGGAGAAAAACCTGCCTGCCTCCGTTTTGTCCAGCACAGATCTCACATGGAGTGACCGGGATTTGAACCACGGACCCAGCGGTGAGAGGCCGGCGTGCTGCCGCCTTAGCCACGGAGGCTTCGACTGAGGGATTTTTAACGCTCTTAAAAATCAGACGACTTCGGCCGGGTTTGAACCCGCGATCTTGGGCATAGAAGCTCAGCATGCTACCTACTACGCCACCGAAGCCACTACCACTCATAAGTCATCCTTTCCATTTGAACCAATAACCAAATGTAAATTTAGTACCCTATAGTTAAACCATCGCCGTCTGCTATGCTATAATAACGCCTTCCCATTCAGCGCCAGTTGAGTGCTAAGCAACGAACATCCCCTACTTGCCGATCTTCCCGACAGTGGCACTGCTATATCCAGCGTTTAGAAAAGACTGTGGAGCCTTATGGCGACAGTGTTGCTAACTCTATAGGCAGAGGTAGCGCTGACGTCATACGTTATCTTCACCCGCTTCGAGTACTGTGCGAGTCCAAGCTCTATGAACTTGCGGGATGAGGAGAAAGAGCAGGGAAGGGTCAGGCGAAAAGAGAAGGGCCTGTCAACAGCCCGCAGTGTTACTTGACATGCTCTTCTATTCCAATACTGCTAACATAAGGTCTTCTCTGAAACCAGTGTGGTGTTACGAATGAGTCAGTGAGTCACCGACCAATGTATTTGGTTCTGTACTATGCACGGACCGAGAAACCTCATCACTCGTCAACACCGTTTCTCATAGTCCGCGATGCACATTCCTCTGAGGTTCACGCAGCTTAGACTCGAGCAGTACTGCCTTTTCATAAGTTAGCGAGACAACACAACCCAACAGCTACCTGAAATAGAACACGCACAGGAAGGAGCAGTTTTGCTGGTGTTAACGGATTGGACCAGTATTAAGGATACCGTACGCGAAGAGAACCAATAACGACATTCATTTCGTTGTGATATGACGCATTACTGATTGACAGATGTCGAGAGCACAACTCTTCGTTCCTTCCTTCCTTCTCGGATGTACTGCTATATGCTCAGGGACGGATCTAGGGGAGGGCGAGGAGGGTGACCCCCCAGGACCCCGCGGGCCGGGGGAGCCCGCGCCATAGATTGTTTTAAATTTAATTGATTATTTAATTATACTTTTCAAACCAATTTATAATTCATATTCTTTCTTCAGTGCAGCTATGAACTCCCGTGACCAGTTAGCAAGTTTCGATTTCAGTGAAATAACCTATATAAAATAATTACATTCATTTACGTATTTCACAGTCCTACAGCATAGTCTTTTGATGTATAAGGATTACAACGCGACGAAGAACGCAATTTTCCAACCACCCCGAGCCGAGAAAAAGTTATCTTACAAAAGCGTTCCTTGGACACACAACATTTTGAAATTAATAAACCAGTTATAAAATATTCCAATGTACATTGTGTTAATACTTGGATTCGATCTGATGACGGGTGTTTGAGAAACTAATTCTTTAAGGTGACGCATGGTTGAAACACGCTTAAAAACGGGTACGTTTCGTGTTCCAGCTACGATAAAAATATTAAAATATAAATGAAAAATTCCAAACTTACATTAATTAACATAAAATATAACGACAAAAATGATGATGTTATTGGATTTTTTGTAGGCCAATTGGTTACCTCACAAACAACTTTCAAACTCGAGTGTACATAATATTTTGGTCGACAGTAGGAGTAAATTAAGTTAAAAAGGCGCACCGTAAAAATTCTTCTCACGAACAATGGGTCGCATGGGGCACTGTAAGCTACCGACACGATTTTTGGTGGGTCGCATCTGGCACGGTCGCCCCCGGCACGTAACCATAATTTTGTCCTGCCTATGGAATACACAGACAGGTATGTTGATTTAGTTTAAATACCAATCTTATGTTGTGCCGACATAATCTCTGGACTATCAACCTACTAGCGCTGCGAGTTAAGTGGTGGATCATTTTAGCACTCCTGCATGTTCACTATTTGGAGTGCACTGGGGAGGCGTTAGAGCAGAGGTTCCCAACCTGGGGGGCGTAGGGCTTTATCAAGGGGGGGGGGGGGGCGTGACGTGATTTCCGAATTAAGTTTTTTTTTAACTCGAATATTACAATTTTGTATAATAAACATTTTTCGAATCTCTCCAAGTGATTGTCGTGCCAAGTCAATCGTTCAAAAGCACTGGTAGTCTAATTGCCAACTGTCGGCACCATCCTCTGCGGAACGCGAGGTTGGAGGTGAAATAAGGAATTCGCTGTGTTGTAACGAGCAAAATCAATGCCAATTTTATAGTCTCTCTAGCATAGCGAACAGTTTGAAATTAAAGCTCCAAGGCAAATACTCCAATATTATGCTTGCTTATGATGCCATTAGATCTTTCGTGAAAAAAAAAAAAAACGTTATGGAAACGCCGGCTTCAGTTGAAGAACCTCTCATCCTTTCACCGTCTTAATGAAATTTTGCCGGAAAATGAACATAATCGTAATATACTTAAGGTGCAAATTCAGTCGCATTTGGATTCCCTGCGACAAGAATTCAACTTCTACTTTCCTGATATCTCGTCGGATGAATGGTCCTGGATGTTAACAAGAAATCCGCTTGCTATTGACATTGAAGCACTGCCAGCACAACTTCAAGAAGAAGCCATAGGTTTGAAATGTGAATCAAAGCTAAAAGATGATTCCAAAATATTAAGACTGGGTGACTTTTGGATAAACTGACTTGCAGGATATCCTAAAATAGGCATTGCGTGTCATGTCCCATTTTCAACGACATATTTATACGAGTGAGGATTTTCAACGCTGAGTGTCATAAAAACAAAGCAGCGCTGTCGGCTTGATGTTGCAAGTGATCTCCGCTGTGCTCTGTCAAATATCAAACCAAACATACCGAATCTTACCAAGAGAAAACAGTGTCAACCCTCTCACTGACATTTGTTGACTAATTGAAGGTATTGTAAAAGTGTGTTCTTTGCATTGTGCTAAAGTGAAGTTAGGGCTAGTATGTAATAGATATAAAGCGCGTACTTTTTTTTTTCAAAAATAATTATTCCATTATGTAGTGTTATTAGGTTAGGTCTATATCCTCCGCGTCAGTTTATCGAATAGGTTATAGAAGCGACTAGTAGAGGGGGGAGGGGGCGCATGACCACCCGTATCTGAAAAGGGGGGCGTCAGCAGGAAAAGGTTGGGAACCACTGCGTTAGAGCATAGCAGACAGCGATGGTTAAACCGACCATATGTTATTCTGATGAAATGCGGACACCTAACTTGGTACCTGAGATAGAATCTGCCCACATAATTTCAAACACAACTTTTATTTTATTACTTTACTTTCCATGATCATGTAAACTAATTTAAAATGATGTACAGTACGTTGGCCACAATGGACTTGACTGTTGACGGAAAAGGAAAAGGATGTGAACATCAAACCAGGAGATTCAAGAAGAATCGACAGTCAAAGAGCTCACACGTGCCTGGCCTGGCGACTAGCGCTATCATAAAAGGGTGTTGAAAGCAGGAAACAGACCTCCGGTCATTTAGCGGAAATGGGGGCCATTTATTTCCAAAGGAGAACATATGGTCACCTTATACACAGTACTCATTTGGGGAGTTCGGAGTAAAGGAAGGCAACTTCTATGCCATGTACCCGCCACCGATAAAAAGCAAGAAACGCCCTCTGAATTGCGAACACTATGAGTAAATTATACCACCTCCATGTTCTGTGAAGACTTATTGGGGTCTACAACACATCCTTTATCGTGAAATGTTCGTTGTTGTTGATGATTTATTTAGCCCCGTATACTTGGATGTGTGTCGAATTTGTCTGATGCGATAACCTGTCTTATTGTGATGGCTGCATTTGTAATTCAGGTGTGGATTGGGAAGGAAGCATCAGTGACCTAAAGTTGGGAACCAGGCCGAGCATTTGCTTGGGGTAGAAGTCGGGAAGCCACTTCCAACATGGCTGAGTGTATATCCCATTCCAGCCCTCAGACCAGAATTACATTTCTGGGCAGAGCCGGGAATCAAACCCGAACCACGACATATCTTCACGTTTCACATCCCCCAGACCCCAAAACCACCGTTAGTTCAAAAGGTTTTATATAATCTATAAGACGCTAAGGTGTATGTTTCACAAAACACAAGCTCCGAAACCAGAGGGAGTTAGAAGGTGTGGTTTGTACCAAATTCTTTCAAATCATCTCAATAGTACAGGAAAAATCTTGCATTTCTTGAAAAGTCAACGGAAATATATTTATTGGTTTATAAAGTGCTTTTAAACAAATAAACAAGATGGTAGCCCCAGCCTGAAGTGTGTCACGCCCAGCCCGCATAGCACTAAAGCCGGGCGGGTAGTCTGTACACATGGGGCACATAGGCCTACGACCCATAATTTTTTCTTTAAAAGTGCGTTTAAACAAATAAACATATTTATAGAAGCCCGCATAACAATAAAGCCAGGCGGGGATGTTTATACACTTGTGAGAGTTCTCGCACGGGTCTGCTAGTTTTAATAATTTTATTATCTTAAGATTGAGATATCGAAAATAATATACAAATTAAAATTATAAGAACAAACATGAACATAAAAATGAAAGGAAAAAAACATGAAAATTAGGCTAAAATTATCAAATTAAATTTCAATAAACACAAATAAAACACCGTATCCTTACTAATATTCTGCCCTAAGGGGGCACATACCCTGTCATTGGGAATTTTCGCATACAGTTACGAATCATACCATAGCTTCACTAATATGTAACATAGAGTTATGAAAACTGACATATGTATAGTAAATACATAGAGCTTCCATCTAATTTAAAGAGAGGAACAGTATATAAAGTATTTCGTGATATATTGAAAGGATAATATTCGTGATATTTTAAACTTCGTGAATCTTTAAAAAAAGACACGATTTAACAAGAAATACCAGTCTGAATGGAATAAATTTTTTTCGTGTAAAGTGAACGCATAAATAGCGAGGATGAACCGCCATGAATGGTATATTGTAAATAGTATATTTTTAAAAAATATTAAATTTGTCATTCAAAAAAAGAACATATTTTTTGGTTTATTTTTCCAAGTATATCTCAATGAGTTTTTAAGATAATTTCATAAATGAGGTTCATCCTCTAGGAAGCATATGTTGGAATGTATCTGCCGAGTTTCATCCAGTTTCATCACATAGTTCACGAGATATTGTGTTTTTCCTACCAACAAAGCAACCTTTCGGGTATACAGCTTTGAATATTAAACACTCCATTGACAGATAGGCGCATGGTCTCACGTATAGCGCTATATCTCTGCCAAAACGCTGAATTTACTTATAAAACTCAACAGATATATTGAGAAAGGTATTGTCTTTCATTTAAAACGCCAAAAAAAACTTAAATTTTTGACAACCGACGGTGTATGAGCCCCCAAGGGTTACATTTCGAAATGATCAATAGTCCTGTAAAATTACCTAAAACGTTTGTGTGAAAGAATTTCTTTTTTGATATGACCCACCCTTACACCAAGGGATGAGCAAAGTGTTTTCGGAATTATAAGAAGATGAGGCTTCTCGTAGATCTTTTGTAGGTATTCAACAATTAATTGGCAAATTTAGAGATTTCGAAACATTTTCTTCGGTGAAATGTACAAACAGATCATACTTGAAACATATTATCACCCGACACAAAATAAAATCGAAAAAGAGCAAAATAACATTACTGTTCTCGACCCAAAAAAGACCTCATAAATCCAATAAAAGTATTCCTAAAATGTGCAAATCTGAAAATTCATTCGGCTCAAACAGATCGATAACAGAATATTTTCGGCCAAAAATCTAAAATCGTAAGTTTCTCCCTTATGCATTACAATAGTTCCATTCTGTCAACTGATATTAACCAGAGCCTCACAATGCACGTATGTAATGATGATGATGATGATTGTTGTTTTAAGGGGCCTAACATCCAGGTTATCGGCCCCCGTATGTAATGAACAGGGCCCGGATGTTGATGCCGTGAAAAGTTTAAAAAATGCTCTTAAAATGTTCAAAAATGACTGCAATAAATGACCTAAAAATCCGAAAAATGCACTATAAAATGGAGAAAATGATCTTATAATAATTAACTCACCAGTATTTCAAAAATTCGAAAAATGCACTATAAAATGGAAAAAATGATCTTATAATAATTAACTCACCAGTATTTCAAAAATTCGAAAAATGCACTATAAAATGGAAAAAATGATCTTATAATAATAAACTCACCAGTATTTCAAAAATTTATAATAATGATCTTATAATAATTAACTCACCAGTATTTCAAAAATTCGAAAAATGCACTATAAAATGGAAAAAATGATCTTATAATAATAAACTCACCAGTATTTCAAAAATTTATAATAATGATCTTATAATAATTAACTCACCAGTATTTCAAAAATTCGAAAAATGCACTATAAAATGGAAAAAAATGATCTTATAATAATAAACTCACCAGTATTTCAAAAATTTATAATAATGATCTTATAATAATTAACTCACCAGTATTTCAAAAATTCGAAAAATGCACTATAAAATGGAAAAAATTATCTTATAATAATTAACTCACCAGTATTTCAAAAATTCGAAAAATGCGCTATAAAATGGAAAAAATGATCTTATAATAATAAACTCACCAGTATTTCAAAAATTTATAATAATGATCTTATAATAATTAACTCACCAGTATTTCAAAAATTCGAAAAATGCACTATAAAATGGAAAAAATGATCTTATAATAATAAACTCACCAGTATTTCAAAAATTTATAATAATGATCTTATAATAATTAACTCACCAGTATTTCAAAAATTCGAAAAATGCACTATAATATGGAAAAAATGATCTTATAATAATAAACTCACCAGTATTTCAAAAATTCGAAAAATGCACTGTAAAATGGAGAAAATGAACTGAGACAAGAATATACACCCCTTCCCCTTTCTACCCCGCCACAGCTGACCTTGGTCAACAGAGCAGGTAACATTCTATTCCGCTAATAACTGGTTTGCGACGAAAACAAGAGCATCTACGGCACCGTTCTTTTGCATCCAAGATATATATTTTTCTACTAATAGCAATACCGAAATATTTTAAATTATCTTGTATCAGCTACTAGCTTCTTCTTAATTCAGAGAGACGTAACTTCCTCATATAAAGCAGTGACATGACTAAATTGTAAAAAAAAAAAAAAATAATAATAATAATAATAATTAAAAGGCAGATTTATCTAAAATATGACAAAAAATCTACCAAACTTAAAAAAAATGCTCTTAAAATAGAAAAATAGCAAATAATTCAAAAAGATGCAAAATAAAAATTACATTTGAAGACGGGGTGCCCCGTCCGGAGTTTCTATGTACTTCAGCATTGTTTTAGACAACTCAGTAAAAAGATGGCATTTCATCAAGATCCGGGCCCTAGTAATGAATATCAAGATCGAAGGTCTTAAAATGTACATTTTGAATTTTGTTTTGCTATATTGAGCCCCCTTAATATATTCTCAAATGCAAAATATTGACATTTAATATTTTTTCGACTGGTTGCTACCAACGTTCTACAAACATAGCAAATTTCAGCTCTGTAGGTGATCGGGAAGTACCATTTGACTTTTGATTCTCATGATGACTCATATTTCCAACCTGATGTGATTGGCCACATACGAATTGACCGAGAGAAACATTAGAAAATTGTTTTCTATGCCAAGGATGAAGAGAAACGACAGTGTGGCAACACTGGTGTATTATTGCGAAGTTGGCAGCAAGTACCTGTGAGACGAGACAATGACACACATCCTGTACCGCCTCCAACACATCCTTGCAGGACCAAGGTCGATCTGACAGAGGTGTTACACTCAATAAAGCTGCCCCCTTAAATTACTAGGGAATGAGATGAACTACAAGAAGCCATCTCACTTCCCCGTTACCGAACAAAACAAAGAGAATCCCTCTTAATCGCTAACAGTGTTTCACGGAGATGAAGTAAAATTACAAAAACCATTGCTATGCCCCAGAGGCGCAAAACAAGTAACGACCACGGGGCCCCAGCTGAGTCCGTCATTACTTCCACTT
The DNA here is from genome assembly GCA_946902985.2 of Meconema thalassinum. Lineage (NCBI taxonomy): Eukaryota > Metazoa > Arthropoda > Insecta > Orthoptera > Tettigoniidae > Meconema > Meconema thalassinum. The sequence goes on along the minus strand of OX336395.1, from coordinate 227,143,145 downwards.
ACTTGTGCCAGGCATCCCTCGGTCATATTTCCTGTCCATCTCTCTTGGTAAACCCTTGTTCTCTTCTGATCCCGATGATCTAAGGTCTAGGGTGTCTCATTTTTCTCACTTTAACCTTCCAAGTGCCGAGTTTTGTAATTTGCATTCAAATGAATTGTAAAAATCTTAATTTTTAACTTATCAAAGGATGTTTGGTTGGTTCCTCAGTTTAGGGGCTGCGACAACGCAGTCATGTAGCCCCGTGTACTTTGGGTGTGTGTAGAATCTGTGTGATAACCGGTGTTAATTGTGATGGCTGTATTAGTGTGTGTTATCTGTTTTTAATCCAAGTAAGGACTGCAGACAATTTCAAGTAGTTCCTACTTTTGCTACCAAATTCTACCATGAATCATAAAACTAAATTAACCTTACAAACGAAGAAGAAATAAATCTAATTGTAATAAAAGAAATCATTCGCATTACACTTTAGAAACATTTATTAAGGAAAAATACAAATGAAGATAAAACACCTTTGAAAAAGAACTACAATTCAAATCGATCGACTAAGTATACAGTAATTGTTTTTACATCAATAAAATTTATTAGATTCTAACATTTGTAAGGTTAACCCTTAGACGTTCAAGCTAACTATCTATCGTTTCCAGCCTTTATTATCGATTAATTCATTACTTACACGACAGATAGTCGTAATTTTCAGGGAATAGAAAGAAAACCATTGTAACTCACGTTTATATTCCGCGGGAACTACTGACAATATGTAATTATATTTATTCTTATAGTCGGAAGTATGTCTTCACTGAGCTATGTCATGTGTCTTGTTTACATCGTGATTGGTGGCATCTTTACGTTTATTTTTCTTTGTTTTCGTTGGTGATTTCTGAATCTTGATATTAAATACGATAGAAAATAACTGAGTTCCTATTAATATGAATAAAAGAGTTGGGCAGTGAATTCAATTTCCCAAAATTATTTCAAAACTTTCAAATCTTATGTTTTCCACTGTTTTAATTTGTTTTAACATAGATATCATATGGCTTAGAGAAACCACTTACGTTTAGTAATAATAAGTGAGTTATACATTTTATATTCTAAACATCTAATGTTAATATCTTTATTGGTCTGACTTCCATCTCAGTTTGGTAAATGTGGCTGATAGTTTTCACAGATCCCAAGGTTGAAAGTAAAATGGTTAATGATTCTTTTATGTAATTACTGCAGAAGGGCTCAATGACATATTCAACACGTTTCGTAGCATTACAATACTGGTACTGACAAGCGGATTTCATTATTGTTTATGACTGAGACTTGGGACATGCGCTGCAGGATGAACAATGGGCGATAAAGCCGACTGTCAACACGGATTCTCAAACGGATCTGAGTATCAAGGTACGGTATATTAATACCACTTGGGTCAATAACATTCAAATTGTATTTCCCCGAGCTCGACAATGATTATACCCTCCCTCGTTGCTGGGGGGAGGGGTGACAGAACAGACGATTGCAGCAATAAGCCTAATTAACCAACTAAGCACATTATAATAGACCACCAGTTAAATAAAAACGGTCATTAACCTTTTAACTAAAGGGTCATTGTCTATGTGCGCCCCGATAAACACGGCAAGCTAAACCGGCTGTGACTGGCGCAGATAGCGGGCGCGCGTACCCGATTCAGCCGGTGGTTGGCGCGTACTTTGAAACTTTTACCAAACATGTTCAATAATGTGTACTTACAGTGCTCATAGGCGATTCTGAAAATGTCCTCCCTCTCTTGTAACACACACCTGACATCTTCTGATGAAAGAATGTCTGTCAACTCTTATTATTTACGGTGCCTGTTTCCTTGAATCGTTTAGTGAGCTTCCTAATTGTACTGGCATTAGGCACAGGTCTTCCTGGAAACTTGATTCGAAATTTTCGTCTCGTTTCAGAACAAGATTTTCTGCTTTTCATATACGAATTATGGATATACACATGTTCGCACAATGTGAATTGGTGTCTAGGCATGGCCAACAATCACAGTAATCACTAGGGCTCGGATTTTTAGGTAAATAAATATTTTCTTATGTAAATACATGTTTTAAGCATTTGTTCTATAAATACATAAATTCCTGCTTTTCACTTATTAGCACATAAAAATACAGTTTATTGCATTTTTGTTCTGTGTTATTTCAACGGTGAAGAACCTGTGAGCTATCCGATCTTCATGCAGAGCGTAAGTCAGCTTGCAACTGTGTTATTCTTAACATGTCGCCCCGTGCCACTCACTGTGGAAGCCGGGGATTCCCTTGTCCATAGCCATATTGCACCACGTGCTAGACCTCCCTCCTCCCCCTCTCCCAGCTACCTGGAACCAGTGTCACTCACATGCAGTTCATTTCTGGCACTGTTAAGTGTAAGGCAGTTCTACGATGCCTAAAGTAAAAGCAACTACAAGTTATGGTCTGCTGCAGTTGTTGCAGAATTTAAACATAATTTTACTTCTGATGGGGGCGTTCTGTTCTGCCAACCATGTGGGAAAGCGATCTCAAGTTACACAACAACTCAAGGGCAAGAAAAATATTGCCGCAGTTTCGCGCCTTCAGAAGAAGTGTTTTACGATAATCGTCTGTCATTTGGGATGGACAACCTGAAGATGTATCTTGTTGTGTATCGTAATTCTTCAGTAGTCAGTGAGGCATAGCATAAATTGCATTCGTGAGTGCTGCAAATTGTTTATATTCACATTAATAAACTACAATTATAATTAAATATTTTTACTTTTTTGTCACATATTTCAGGTATTTTTAATACATAAAAAATAAATATTTTCCCGATTTTTAGCACCTAAAAATCCTAGCCCTAGTAATCACAATACTCACTAAACGTACAATACTAACGTCTAAGCTTTGCAGATACACGTCCATATGAATGACAAAACACGTGTCAACTAACGATATGAGTCAGCGGAGCGCGCCAACCACCGGCTGAACGTCGTACGCGCGCACGCGATCTTCGCCAGTCACAGCCGGCTTAGCTTGCCGTGTTTATCGGGGCGCACATAGATAATGAACCTGTATGTATTTCCAGATACATAAACACCCCTGTGTTGAGTTATTTTCACATATCATGGCCCTGAATCAACATGGCCCTTGTATTATTGGTTCCATCACACATCACTTTAGGTTAAGTTTTACACATTATGTACTCTGATGAGTTGATCTCAAATTATACAAGCCGCTTTCTCAAATACTAGAAAGTAGTTGACAAGTCTCATAAAACACGGCATCTTAACAAAAACCTAAAATGAAAATTGATATCCTTACAATAAGTCATTAATTTAAATAAATGAAAGATCACATTTCTATAACCAAGTTCGGCACTTACTTTGGGACAAAAATATACCCTTGACAGCAAAGACAACGTTGTATCACACCTACTTTGTTCCAATCCTTACTTATGGTATGAAAACATGTACATTGCTAAGTAAAGATTACAGTAGAATTCAAGCCACAGAAATGAGATTTATTAGGATTATGAACCAAAGTACCAGGAGAGACAAGATCAGAAATGAGGTACACAGAGCAACAGCTGGCATCAGGGTCCCTGTTACCAACTTTCTGGGGAAACGCAGACTGCAGTGGTATGACCATGTAATGAGGAAGGATACCTCCAGAACAGCTAAGAAGTACTTCAACCTGGATGTCAGAGGGAAGAGACCAAGAGGAAGACCAAGGAGACGATGGATAGAGACTGTTCGATCAGAGGTGGAGAAGAATGGTTTTAACTGGGACGATGTCCAAGAACAAATGGTGTACCAAGAGTGGGCAAGATGGAGAGCGCTTGTTTGCCACTGAAAATGGAAAATGATGAAATGATGATTCAAGATCACACAAAAAAGAATTAATAAATAATTATAGGATGTGTAAAACACAGGGCGCCAGGAAATGTTCTCCCCAGTGACTGCTGGCTTCTGCCAGAGCTAGCATCAGCAGTTTAGTTGGCAGCACTGTGTCCTTGACAGGGTGAATCCCACACGTATGTCCCCTCCTGGGTACGGTAAACTTTTAGAATTACCACCACTCGAACTACTACTTGGTCCGTTTGGCATCTCTTTGAACAAATGAATAGCGTAATTCGCATCACCATAGAGATTGTTGATGATAATTGTTGTTTTAAGGCGCCTAACATCTAGGCTATCGGCCCAATCCATAGAGATTGTAAAAGCAACGTAAATGGTGCTCACCAACTGAGCAATAATATCTCCAAATAAGAACGACACGTTAAACAAGTTACAAAAATCTTTTCTAATTTAACTATTGTAAATAGCTACGCTCGCCAAGGGTTCAAGCTCTTTTGCGAACTCTGTAGACGTGTAGACGTGCGTTCGAACTCCACCATCAGCCATCCCTGATATGGTTTTCCGTGGTTTCCCCATTTCCAACTCCAGGCAAATGCTGGGACGGTATCTTCTGACAGGCCACGGCCGCTTCTTTCTACATCCTTGCCCAGTTTTATTCATCTTCATCCATGTCATCTCTCTCATTAACTCCTCTCATGAGGTTGACGTCAGGAAAGGCATCTAGCCGTAAAAACCATCCGCCACATAGAAGTTCATTGCATTTCATCCCCGACCCCATTGGAAACTGCAATAATAAGGGGTAGTGTAAACATATCGAAGCCCAGGTGAACAGGATCTGATGATGAACGCGTGACCATCGAAACATGTCATCCAATTAATTACACCCCTGTAATCTGTGCATGATAATTAATCACATTATATAAAGCCACATGTTGACATCATGATAATAATGATAATAATAATGAGAATCAAAATTCTAATGTACTTCCCGATCTCGTACAAAGCTGAAATTTGCTATGATGTTAGAAGGTAGGTAGCAACCAAAGGGAAAATTCCGAAATACTAAAAATTTGAATTCGGTGATATGTTAAAGGGGGATCAATGTTGAGAAAAAGATTTCAAAATTTACATTTTCCCACCTACAAGCTTCATATTCAAAATATATATGTATTTTGAGCTTCTGAATGAATCTTTTTTGCCTCGTGTTATTTTATCATACGACGAAGAATATGAAAGTTATTAATGATTTTGTACTTTTTGGCCGTTAAATTTCTGTCCCACGAAAAACATAAGAATTGAGTCGAATGAATTTTCAAAATTTAATCTTTTGGGAATACTTTCATTGGATTTATTAGGTCAAAAACCGTATGGTAGGCCTATGCATTTTTCTTGATTTGGGTGATAGAAACTTTTCCAGTTAGACCCGATCTTTTCTAATTGTTAATTAAGCAATATTAAGATATGAACAAATTATTTACATAATACGTTTAGGGTATTGGAGTGTGTCTAAACTAATATCACAATTATTATTCTACAATTTAACCACTTCTGTTGTTTTTCAAATTATTAGCCGATACAACCTCCATTTGTTTTCGACGTAGGCCTACACTGGGAACAGTACAGGCCGGATGTTTGTTTTAGACGATTGCCCTTGACCTTGAAGCCTGCGGGTGATCCTATACACTGTCACTCTCTCACCCTATCGCTTCACACTTGTCACCACTGATCTGATGTAATGGAATTCCAGACTTGAGCAGACAGTACAGTCCACGTCGAAGTATTGTGTGACGCGCAAGTACACGTTACGTAGTTACGAATAGAACGTCATTATATTTACCATAGACTGTACTTCAGCAAAAGTGTGAAACAAGTTTGTCAATCATCGGACTGCTTGGGGCAGCTGATAACAACACAGGTACTGTAGTAACTCGCCTCCAGGCTTCCATTAAGATTATTCACTCGTCTAAAACAAACGTCCGGCCTGTAAATAGTTTGATCCTTGCTCTGTGATTTCCCGAGCCTTAAAACACGAGAGCGTATGAACTGGTGTGTATTTTGGTGTTTGTGGATGTGTAATTCCTGGCAACATACTGTGTATATTGGAGATAGTTGAAGTGAAATTGTACATACCAATTGGCAACAGCGCCAATAGCGGAAGTGTTATCTGTTCTTTGTTCACACCGTCAGCTGTTTGCCGTGAAGTGCGTCATGGCTGAACGAAACGTGATCCGCAGAATAAACAGCTGGGCGGAGGATGGGTGGCCATGCTTCACATCTCCGATATCCTCCACAAGGGCGCTGTTGGACACCTTCTGTCACCTATCTTCTTCGCCTTCTGTTCTCATGCATCCTCCCAAAATGTAGCTTTGGGTCGAGTTGTAAGTACTGGGTAGTTTAGTTATGTGTTAGGGCCCGGATATTGATGCCATAAAAATGTTTAAAAAATGCACTTAAAACTTTCAAAAATGACTGTAATAAATGACCTAAAAATTCGAAAAATGCACAATAAAATTGAGAAAATTATCTTAAAATAATAAACTCGCCAATATTTCAAAAATTAAATCTTAAGCTCAAACTGAAAAGTCAATCAAAATAGATTTCTAGCACGTAACAAAAAGTTTATGTTCACTTTAGTCTGAGTTGCACTGCACTACGTCCTTCTGATGTTGTCAAATGTAAATGATCTGCGGTTATCAGCCAACAAGTTTTTATATCTCGAAAAGCAGCGTGATCGGAGCGAACTTCAAGTGAGGAAGGTAAATCCTCCTCAATCCCATCCATGCAGTAGTTTTCACTAGAGAGAATGTCTGAGATTTTGCATATATACCCGGTGTTTTAGTCCAGCACTTTTTTCAGTTTTGTTGCAATACCCGCAGCAATTTCGCCACGATTGTTGCTAAGACTAGTTTCCATCCGGTTGATTAAGGAAATGGAATAAATATTTCAATATTTTAAATTAGCTTGTATCAGCTACTAGCTTCTTCTTATCTCTGAGACACGTAACTCCCTCATATAAAGCTGTGACATGACTAAATTGGGAAAAAATTACATCAAAAGGCTGATTTCTCTAAAATAAGACCAAAAAAAGTCGACCAAACTTTAAAATAATGCTCTTAAAATGGAAAAATAGGAAAAAAAATTGCAAAAAGATGCAAAATAAAAATGACATATTTGGGCCGTCCGGAGTTTCTATGTACTTCAGCATTGTTTTAGACAGCTCAGTGAAAATATGACATGTCATCAACATCCGGGCCCTATGTCTATCGCCTCTCGAATGATTCTAGTGAAATAGTTAGTTATTCTTGTTTTAAGGGACGGAACTACGAGGTCATCTGCCCCTCTTTCTAGTGAAATTTTTCTCCTCACAGGAGAGGACTAAATTCAATATGGCGTGCTGACTTCTCTGGTTGGCAAAGATATTCCTTGACCCTTGTTGTGATTTTTTTTTTCGTGTAGCCTCCTGAGAGGCCGAGTGCAGGTCTTTCTAGTTGACGCCCGTGGGCGACCTGCGCGTCGGGATGAGAGATGGAATGGATGAAGATGAATGAAACTGGGCAAGGATGTGGAAGGAAGCGGCCGTGGCCTGTCAGAAGGTACTGTCCCAGCATTTGCCTGGTGTTGAAAATGGGAAACCACGGAAAACCATTTCAAGGACAGCCGACGGTGGGGCTCGAACCCACGCGTCTACCGAGTCAGCAGAGAGCTTGGCCCCTTGACCTAACGCAGCCCTTTAGCCCGCGTAGCCACTACTGTCGGTTCTTGTTGTGATTAGAAACATGGAATCTTAGAACAATTAAGACCAACTCAATCTTTGACCGATCTCAAGATTTGTCTGTGGTTACATAAGACTTGATTATACAGATTGTATTAATTGAAATCTAAATGGTATTCAATAAAACAACCAATATCAATAAATGTACAATATTATTATAAGTAGTTGTTTAATGTAACATGACCGGATCATCAGTAATATTAAGTTGCGAGTAATTGAAACTATGTGGTCATTTTGAGATTCTTTAAAAATATTCCAAAACTATCTGTTACAAAGTAAATTTAACCAAAAATATAACCAAGATATTAAATAATTATCTTCGAAAAATATTTATAAAAGTGTTGCTCTAAAGTTTTAAAATCAAAATGAATTTGTAACTTTTACAACTAAAAGGAATATTAATTACCGTATGCGTTAAAATCAAATATAAAAGTTCTTCTAATATTTAAGCATTTTTATACGTTTTTTAAAAGATAATTTATATTTGTTGGTTAAATTACAAAAGAGATCTGATTTCGATAGTTAAGGAATATTTTTAAGAGCATCTCAAAATTTCCATATAGACTAGTTTCAATTACTCACAATTGTACATTTTTAATAGTTTGGTTCCTCAGTTTAGGGGCTGCGACAACGCGGTCATGTATCCCCGTGTACTTTGTGTGTGTGTGTGTGTGTGTGTGTGTGTGTGTGTGTGTGTAGAATCTGTCTGATAACCGGTGTTAATTGTGATGACTGTATTACTGTGTGTTATCTGTTTTCAATTCAAGTGAGGACTGCAGACATTGAATTTCTTCAAGTAGTTCCTACTTTTGCCGCCAAACGCCACCGTCAACAACTACTAGTTCAGAACTTGGATTACCGGATGCCACCGCAGTCGGCTCCTGGCGACGAACGTCGGAACCTGAGAGCGTTTGTCGAATGTTTAACCTATTTAGCTTCACACAGGTGTAATTAGTGGAAGGTTCTTTAACATGCCATAAATCTATGACATGGGACCGCCGGCTTTACTTACCCTCCGAAGGAAGGCATTCGGAGGGATTTTTAACACTCTTAAAAAAAACGACGACTTCGGCCGGGTTTGAACCCGCGATCTTGGGTATAGAAGCTCAGCATGCTACCAACTACGCAATCGAAACCGCTTTTTAATAGTTTCTTCCGACAACTTAAGATTGCTGATGTGGTGGAAACTAGTCCTACGTATTATTAGCAACAGATTCTCCACTTGGCACCCGAAAGGATTCAGACCTGGTAATTTGGGGAATTCTAGACGTGAGCCGAGTTCTTTTGAGTGGGGCATTTTGTACACTCGAAGGCAAACGCACGAAGATGTTAACAGTTCAAATGTGGACTTGCACAAAAGGAGCTGTAAGTGCACGCAAGATCTAGAGCAGGGTCCTCCACATAGCGCTCCGGCCTCGCTCTAAGCCAGTGCTCCGAGCGCTTTGGTGGAAGGTAGTTTCGTTAGGGGTGGGAGGAGCTTGGCTGGTTGAGCGCGGCTAGTCGCTAGTCTAGTCCAATGCGATTGTTGACAGCGTGTAAGTCAGTTAGTTTAGCAGTGGTCCATGACTGAACATATTGTTTAAAAAAAGGAGTGGCGATGCAGCAGCCTTTAAAGCAGAATTGGAAACTTCATTTTTTTCTGTACAGCTTATAAAGGGCATGCCAAATGTTAAGTGTGCCACCGAGATTTAATGTGTTTAAAGAAACACAATTTGGAACGGCACTGCAGTGCCAACCACGGGGATGATTACGGTGATTTGACAGACAACAGTCGCCAATCGAAGTTGGAAGAATTGAAAGAAAATTTCAAGCAGCACTTTTCTGTAAGCATTATTGTATTTATTTTAAAATGCTTGTTTACAAACAAACAAATGACATAATTAACTGAAGAACGCTAAAATTGTTACTTGCCGTATTTCTGTCTAACAGGAGATAGAGGAGAGTGAGGTTGGTGGACCCAATTTACGAGCAAGCAACAAATGTTCGATGCGAATTGCCAAAGCTGGGGAAACCCTTCGCAGAAGGGAATTTAATCAAGGAGTGCCTAACGGACGCGGCGGCATGTGTTCGACCTACGGAGCTAGTTGAGAATTTAGAAAAAATCTTACCCTGTATGCCTATATGAGGTATATTTTTATGGCAACGGCCCTATCAATATGATGTCAACATCCCACAAAATCCGTCGACCGCACGACTGTACGTACGTATCGTGTCAGCGTGGTCAGAACATCGTCCGTCTGTCTCAGGTCTCCTCGCTGCCACAGTGTAGTGGTGGTAGGGGAAGGAGTGCTAGTCTGACTGCCCAGTGCTCTCCGAGCGCGACCGCGCTCCCCGAGCACAATAATTGGGTGGCTCTGATCTAGAGTAAAGTGAGACATTCCTAATAAATGAGGCCGCCCCCATTTGGTAGAAATTCAGAAAGGGGAAAAGTTTACTACCAATTTCTTCTTCTTCTTCATTTCCCGTTTCCAGCTTCCTGGGTCGGGTTGTGAATCAAGGACCTCCAACGTTGCCTGTCTCTCCACCACTCCTCTCCCCCTTTAAGTACATCTTCAGGTTTTCCTCCCTTCTTCTCCACGCACTCCCACACTGTATCTGCCCATCTCTTTCGGGGCCTTCCGCGCGGTCTCTTCCCCGAAACCTTTTCCAGAAAAGCTTTCTTTGGCACTCTCTCCTCTCCCATTCTCATCATATGTCCATACCACTTTAACTTGGTTGTTTCTATCCTGTCCTGCAGCTTCAAGATTCCTGTCCTCCTTCTTATCTCCTCGTTTCTGATTCTATCTCTTCTGGTCTTCCCTTTCTATACCTCTTAGGAATTTCATCTCCGCTGCTTGTATTCTACTCTCCTCTCTTTTTGTAGTGGTCCATGCTCCAGCTGCATATGTTAGTACGGGTCCATAATAGGTTGAATATAATACCTGCTTACATTTCTTTGGGACATCTTGGTTCCACAGAATACCCCTAACACTCTGGTAGAAGCTGTTCGCTTGTTGTATTCTCTTTCCAATTTCCTCAGTAATCTTTCCATCTTCTGTGATCACACTTCCCAAGTACTTGAAACTTTTCACCACGTTTAGAATTTTTCCGTTCACTTCTATCTTTTCTCTTCCCTCCTTACTTCCCCTTGACATTACCATTGTCTTGCTCTTCTCTGTGCTAACTTTCATCCCAAACTTCTCAATCTCTTGGTTCCATACATCTACTTGTTTTTGTACTTCCTTTTCATCCTCACCCCATATCACTATATCATCTGCAAACAGCATGGCCTTTATTGCCTCTTGTCCCAATCTCTGTTTAACATTCTTGTGGATTTCATCCATGACTATGATGAATAGTAAGGGGGACAATACACTTCCTTGACGGAGACCCGTTTCCACCTTGAACCATTCTGTTTCTCCTATAGTGGTCTTTACGCTACTGACACAATATTTGTACATAGCTTTCACCATTTGCACTTCTGCACTGTTAACTTGCCTTTTTCTTAATACATCCCACACCACCTGTCTAGGCACACTGTCATAAGCTTTCTCAATATCAATAAAAGTCATCACCATGTCTTTTCCAAACTCCCATCTTTTCTCAATCATATGCCTTAGTGTAAAGATTAGATCAAAAGTTGATCTGTCTCTCCTAAAACCATACTGTTCTTCTTCCATCTCTCCATCTGTCTGCCTCCTCACTCTACCTTCCAATACTCTCTCAAAGATCTTGGCTACATGGGCAATAAGGGTGATCCCTCTGTAATTGTTACATTCCTTTTTGTCACCTTTCTTAAAAAGTGGGATAATTAAACCCTTTCCCCATTCTTCTGGGATCTCTTTCTTCTTCCAAATTATTCTAAATAATCTATACAGCCACTGCAACCCTACTGGTCCTGCTGCTTTTATCATTTCTGTGGTCACCTCATCCACTCCAGGTGCTTTGCCACTCTTCATCTTCTTTATGGCTTCCTCTATTTCTAGCATAGATATCTCCTTTTCTTGTTCTTCTTCTTCCTCCATTGTTCCTTCTTGTTCCCTTTCTTCATCCAGTTCAATGTGTTTAACATTCAGTAGCTTTGAAAAGTATTCTTCCCATCTTTTCAATATACCATCTCTTTCATACAATATCTGTCCCGCTTCAGTTTTTACAAATTTTGTGTTTTCCCTACCTTTCACACTGTTTTTTACTAGCCCATATAGAACCTTTTTACTTCCTTTGATATCCTCCTCTAGAGTTTCAGTGAAACTTTCCCAGCTTTTCCTTTTTTCTTCTTGTACAATCTTTTGACATGCCTTCTTGGCTTCTCTATATTTTTGCCATTTCTCTGCATCTTTGCTGCATATCCACTTTCTCCATGCCATTTGTTTTTCTTTAACTGCTTCCTTTACCCTGTTGTTCCACCAAGGAGTCTCCCTTTCCTTTTTCCTCCCTGATAATCTTCCACAAGTGTTTACTGCACACTTCACAAATCCATTCTTAAAACATGTCCATTCCATTTCTATGCTTTTTGCTTCATCTTTGGGAATTTCCTGTTTTAGTTCCTCTTGAAACTTTTCCATTACCTCCTTCTCTTTTAGTTTCCATACCTTTATTTTTCTTTCCCTTTTTTCTACTAGTTTTGTGATTTTACCAAGCCTTACTTTGGCTATCACCACTTTGTGGTCTCCTTCAAAATCTCCTCTGGGCATAGCTGTCACATCTACTGTCTTTGTTTATCCTTTTCCACCAGAATAAGGTCAATCATTGTCTTTGTCTTCCTGTCTCCCCATCCATACCTAGTTATTTTTTGCGAGTTCTTTTTCCTAAACCACGTATTTCCAACAGTTAATCCATTCCTCCTACAGAAATCTACTAACAGGTCTCCTTCTTCATCCTGATTTCCATAGCTAAACGGGCCAATAATCTCTTCTTTTCCCTGTCTATCTGTTCCCACATGTGCATTTACCACCATTTACTACCAATTTATCTCAAGGAAATAAAGGTTAAACAAAATGTCATGGCCTCGCAAAACATTTTACTGCCTTGCTTTATGAGCAGTAAGTCATGAAAACTGTAAGCTGACGTCAAGTTGCTCAACCCTTGAAAATCTACCATCTGGTTGCGACGATCATCGGCCTCCAAAGAGTAAAGAATATTATTTTAGTTTTCTGCTTTATTCTGTATGGTATTGATCTGTTCTTAGAAACAGCCATCAGCTGCTTCAGACTGGTATTGAAAATCCACAGCCTGCTTCCAGTTTCCGACCGGGTCAGGAATGGAATGAATGAAGCCCCCATCTAGCGGCGAGGATATGAACTGTGCCGGTTGCCGAGGCCTGACGCACTCCTCTGGGGCAATGATTAAATGAATGACAGATGAAATGAAATGATATTGTGACAGGGAAAACTGGAGTACCCGGAGAAAAACCTGTCTGCCTCCGTTTTGTCCAGCACAGATCTCACATGGAGTGACCGGGATTTGAACCACGGACCCAGCGGTGAGAGGCCGGCGTGCTGCCGCCTAAGCCACGGAGGCTTCCTTCAGACTGGTATTAAGTTCCCAAAATAGCCTTCAGACGAGAGAATTACTTCATTTTGAGCAGACTAGCAATAGTGCCCGGCTTCGCCCGGCGGATGTATTTCTTTTATGGATGATAATGAATACTACAGCAGAACTGGCACATGATATTTAAACTAACAAAAAATATTATATAATATTTTGTGGTATTGGTGGTAGTTCGGGTGACAAGTAGTAGCCTACAGTATAATGGACATAATATTTTTGTCACTTTCTTCGAATGATATTGATAATAATGAACGGCTATTTACTAACTACAATTCTGACACATGTAATTTACAAACGAATTGAAAAATATTATTAGAAAGAGGAGTAAGTGAAATAAAAGACTCTGCCTAGGGCCTATATCTCCTTGGCTGTTACAAAAGTAGAGACCAATAGTGTCGTCTTGTCGCATAGCGTCGTAGGAAAATAATCAGAGCACTTTGGAAAACTTCGGCTGCCCCGAGCTCCTGACGTAGCATAGTGTCATTTATCGCCACATAGCGCTCAAGGATAAGGGTCGGAATAAATGAAAGTAAATTTGAAAGCACCAACGCTTATTGCAGCTGATAACCACAATGTACTGCACCAACACCATACCCCTTATACTGAGGCATACCATTTTCATGATAACTGTTTTAAGGGATCTAAGATATCTTTTTGCACCAATTATTCCCCGTGACTGAAATTTATAAGCAGCACCAAATGTAACTAATTTAGCAATTCTGCACCAGAACACTGGTAGGGACGGCGTGATGCAGCCCACATTGCCAGCCAACAATAGAATTATTAAAATATTCTTACAGTTACACGACTATGGACATGCATGGTTCTAGGGCCTTAAAACTTGGGTTTCAAGTTCCTTTTGTCTGCTATTGTAAATGTAGGGAATGGAGAGGGTTGTCCAAAATATCAAGTGGACAGTGTTACCCGCAGGGTTCCAAAGGGTAAGTATGTAAAATTTGGTTCAGATCGGTGAAACAGAGTAGATTTGTGCCAAGGACCTAAATGCAAGGAATGGAGTGGTTTGTCCGAAATTTCAAATAAAGCTACACTGAAGAATGTTCTATACACAGCGGCGTAACGAGGATTAGCTTCTGGGGGAGGAGAGATGAGCGAAGTCAAATCGCAATCAATGCGTTTTTGGTTTTGTGTTTATTGTTTAGTACTTTTTTTTTTGCTTTGCGTTTGCTTTCTGATTTTGCTTTTTCTTTGTCATTTTCGGTTTTGTATGTGTTTTTTGCTGTTTTTGAATTTTGAATGATTTTTTGTGTTTTTCGGTTTTGTATTTGTTTCCTACTTTTGATTTTGATTTTCCTTTATGTTGTTTTTTGTTTGTTTTGTGTTTGTTTTCTGCTTTTGCTCTTTTTAAATTTTGATTGTTGCTTTGTGTTTTTGGTTGTGTGTTTGATTTTGCTTTGTGCGGGGGCAAAATAAGACTTTCGATGAAAGCGTGTTTGATCTCGATAGCAATTGATACGTTTTATGTGCAAAAGCTTGAAAATGAACAGTTTTTGTGTCCAACACTAAATAAGAGTATTTACACAAGGTAGAAATACATTTTCTCAAATTAGTAAGCACGTTTTTTTAAATTATTTCATTTAAAACATGCCCCATTACAATGTAGTAATACTACATGCTTAATTATTACTTATTAATCATTTCAGACTAAAACTATACAATTAATATTATAAATATATTTTTTATATCTATGGCCTGTTAAATGAAATTTATGTTCGACCCTCACTAATATGTGTCAGAAAACTGTATCGTAATGATGGTCATTATAACACTCTTTTTCATTATGATACAGTTTCTCCAGCCAATCAGAGCTCGTTCATTGACCAATTAGGTAACGATACCTTCACGCGTGCGCTCAAAATCCAACATGTCTGACATAAACACAACATCGAACTATAATAAATTACCGACATGGAATACGCACCGTCCATATGTTCGAGTAAATAAACTGGCGAATATGAGACAACAAATAGCACTGTACCTTAATATAATTTCTACACAGCGCATTGTCTTGAAACAACTCCAGTGACAATATTACTGAGGGGCGGCATGTGTAAACATATGGCCTGCATATGGCATTGCAAGCACACAGAGCGCATGCGTCGGTCGTCCAGAGATCTTGAAAGACAGAGACATAACACCCAACGCTCGCGCTGAGATCACAAAATTCTTGTGGCTGACACAACAGATATTTATGAATATTTATGTTAAAACATATAATAAAGTTATAATTATCGTCGAACATAAACAGTCGTATGCAACTCGCCTATAATGGTAATAAACAGTCGTATGCAACTCGCCTATAATGGTAATTAAGATACTCGTATGGAAATTATAAAACTCGCATACGCTCGTTTTATAAAGATACTCGTGTCTTAAGTATAGCCATTATAGGCTCGTTGCATAATGTACTATTGTGTCACTAAAATAATACCTGTCAACATTAGGAGTTAAGAAAATATAAATAAAAATTATCTATTTAGCGTTTCAAAAGAGATAGTTTGCAAAACTAATGAATTTCATAAGGTAGTTTCTAACAAGTTCATCTTTCTTTATAGGCCAATTTCCTGATCTTAAAACATGAGCTATTAATATATCTAGTCGTTCGCCTCATCATTCGGAAAACTATTATTTTATTATTTATAGCCTATTTTCATTTATGAAAAAATAGGCTTATGAGATCAACTTTTGTCCGTGTGTCTGTCTGTGTGTGCGCGTGAGATGGTGTGTGTGATGGATTTTGCCCCCCCCCCCCTCTTAACTTCTAAACGGTTGGAGCCATTTCAATGAAACTCGGGGTACGTTCATAGCACTATTCCGGGCGACCCCGACCGTGCCCTTCAAATGTTGTTATGTTTCACCAATCCAACATGGCGGCTGTGCGAAATATTTCACCAGCATTCAATATCTCCGAAACTATTACGGATATCACCCTGGAATTTTGTACGGTGATAAAGGGAACTACTAGAAGTTTACCTATGTAACTTTTGAAAACCTGGTAACTACAAAACCAACATGGCGGCCAAGCGAAGTTGCGACTTTTAAATAGACGTTTCTCGCGATTTAACCAACCAAACGCAATGAATCTTGGTACAGTATATGTTTATACACATTGTAATGCACCAACATTTAACTTCGTTCAATTGTCTACATAACCTCAAGATGGCGGCTGTGCAAAATATTTGACCGGCATTCTATATCTCTGAAACTATTACCGGTATCACCATGAAAGTTTGTACGGAGATAAAGGGCACTACTGGAAGTTCATCTATGAGACTTTCAAACCCCGGTTAACTACAAAACGATCATGGCGCCCAAGCAGAGTTGAAAGTTTTAAATAGACTTCTCGCGATTGAATGATCCAAACGCAATTAAACTTGGTACAGCAAATGTATGTACACATTGTAATGTACTGGTATCTAATTTAGTTAAATTGTTTATATAACCTCAAGATGGCGGCTGTGCGAATTTCGAAAATTAAGTTTTTATTTCTCGTGTTCTAATGATGCGATCGAAATCAACATTTGCATAATGAACGTACACAATCATCATCTAATAGTACATAACTCTATGGCCTACATATATTAAAATCCAACATGGCGACCAACCGAAATATTTAGACGATTCTCAATATCTATTAATCTACTACAGCAATCAAACTGAAATTTTGTAAGTGTATAGAGGCTATAAGCTTAAGTTCACCTAAGGGACGTTCAATAACATGGCGAGCCCAAATCCAACATGGCGGCGACACGAAATTTAAATATTCAAATGGACGTTTCTTGCGTTTTAACCATCCGAGCGCAGTGAAACGTGATACGGTATATGCTTATGCAAATATTAATCGACTGGCATCTAATCCATTTAAATTATTTTCATAACCACAAGATGGCGGCTGAGCGAATTTTTAAAAACCCGCTTTTATTTCTTGTGTCCTAATCATGCGATTGAAGTTTGAATAAAACACCTACACAATAATCTTCATGTAATAGTACATAAATCTAAGGCCTATAATATAAAAATCCAACATGGTGACCATCCAAAATATTTAGACGGTTCTCAATATCTACGAATCTATTACAGCAATCAAACTGACAATTTGTATGTTGATAGAGGCAATTGAAATTAGTAGGATATATGAAAATAGGCTATTTAGTTCTTCACGGAAATACTTGTTTTCAAATAAAATTCTCATCAAATTACTAAAATTTATTGGCTCTGGAGGGAATTGATCCTCCCTAGTTATGCCACTGTCTATACAAGTACATATTTGAGCACTCAGGGAATTGATCCTCCCTAGTTATGCCACTGTCTATACAAGTACATATTTGAGCACTCAAGTGTCTGGCTTGGGGGCACTCTTCTGGTTCAATGGTCTCAGTGGCCAGGTGGTGTTACTTCCTGTCATTATTAGCCGTTTAAAGCAGACAGTGTAGAGCGAGGTTGACAGCCTTCATCCTCCATTACACACTTCAAGTCGACCTTCTGCACAACGTCAGACTCGTGACAACAACCTTGGCTTGTATATTTTAACAACCGAGCAAGGATCGCCAACTCTGGGGAATATGGTCGCGAAACCTCACACAGTTTAAACACAGTAATAATTACTAGCAACCCAGGAACAGTTATGCATGCATTACGTGATAAGCGCTTTTCTTTTTTTCGATGTCAATGAACTACGACCTATATCCGTTTTAAGTCTCGGCATGTGGGTTAAAATCACTGACTGGACTATTAATTATATTATCGTGGAAATGCATGTGCAACAAATTCTTGTCAGACGTAATTTAAGAATGGCGAGGTGCATTAAACACAAATCCCCCTTCCGCCCAATCTTAACTTGACTGTGTATTTCGTGGAACGAAACGTTCACAGACGAAATGAAGAAAAGCTGAGTTGCGCTTCCAGGGAAACTCCAAACACAACCACTCTTCTCTGAAGTCTTAACTCAACACGACTCGACAGTTAGCTGCTGGCTGTATCTGGGGTAATAGGCTCGCCCGCTAGCTAGGCTGTAACTGGGGGTGATAGGCTCACCCCTAGCTAGCTCGTAATCTGTCGCCTCAGTAATTGAATGGAGATTGTTGGAAGAAATGAAAACTTAAAAACACTTATAGTGGGCTATGTATTGAAGATAGAGATATGCTCTCCGGGACTTTTTTTTTGTAGAACTTTTCATGAACAATCTTACACTCATAGTATACAGATATTGTTAACGGTTTGCCCAGCGTAAGCTTTGAAATCGCACGGATGCCAGGTTTTTTTTATACCTTTTCACTGAAATCATTACTGCTTGGCTTCCTTAGATCAAAAATAAATATTATTTTCTACATAAACCTTCGTCGGGATATCCTTTACAGAATGGCGAAAATCGCATCAAAATCGATCCAGTGGTTCTCGAGATTACCCGTGACATCCAAGAATCGGGAAGTTCGGTTTATACTAAGTAGAGATAACTACCTGGCCTTCGCTGATGATCTGGCGATCCTGTCTATAGAACCATAGGCGCAGCTGTTGAACAGGTAAATATCTTGAAACAACAGCCACACAAGGCTGGACCCTTCGAAAAAACAAAGTACTTAACAAACATCTCGACAGCTCCAAAACACCTCAAGACAAGGTATGGTAAAATTGAGAGATGCAATGGCGAGATTGTACATAATATGGGAACCAATGAAAGAGAAGCGAGCAGCAGCTGCAGACGAGATGGAATGGACGCAGCGAACACACAACGTACAAATACAAGAAGAAGAAAAATATACGAGCCTTACAGTAGTCGCATATGATGTGTAACATCTGACATGTTATCCTACTCGTATACTACACAGCTTGGACATTCTTAAAATGTTAATTTACACTCCATTTTCATACTGGTACTATGATGAATGTATAGCTACTGTCACATTTGTGGCGCAGCGGTCAAGCTGTTGGTCTCTCAACAAGGTAGACCGGGTTTGATTCCCGGTCAATACATGTGAGATTTTCGAATTTAAATGCCATGTCCTGTGGTTCGCATTCCACGTAAAAGGGAGGTACCGGTACCGTGGATCATGATCGTGAGATTAACAGACACGTAAAACTACAAGCTTCCTTCCTTTTACATTAATAATTCATAATAACAAAGTGACACACAACGTCGACAGTACTCTCAAATACTGTGAGCACATTCCTCAGTAACTATAACATTCATTATTCTCAAGGCTCTCATCCAGTTCGCCGTAAACAATCAAAACATGGCTTCCTACAATCATGAAATGACCTAGTCTCACATATGATGAAAATACAGCTTTTATTCCACTCATATAACAACATTCTGTTATGCATTTAATATTTGACTACTCACCCACAGCTTGACAATAATGCCGCTTACTTAAATGTCATTTGTCGTTTTTGTCCTACCCCATGTGATATTCAACCTTGAACGTGAAGCTTCATAAACTGATCAATGACAAATGAAAGTCTGTGAAACATTTGCCACTGTGCTCGTCAAACCACTGCCTGCTAAATGCACTGCCTACTGTATTGCCATAACATTCTCGCGCTACAGAGCACACACTGCCTTGTTTCCAATACAGGGGCGTGGTGGCTCAGCGGTCAAGCTGTCTGCCTCTCACCAAGGCGAACCGGGTTCGATTCCCAGTCAATGCATGTGAGATTTTCGAAGTGAAATGCCATGCCCTGTGGTTCGGATTCCACGTAAAAAGGAAGTCCCGTGACTCATGATCGCGAGATTAACGGTCACGTTAAACTACAATCTTCCTTCCTTCCTTTTCCAATAGACACATTTTCAATTGTACATCCAGCTGGCAGTGCGTCTTCTCTTCCGTCCGATCCACTTCCGTTCGATCCACTTCCGCCCGATTCACTTCCGTCCCATTTTTCTGGCAGTGCGTCTTCACTTCCGTCCGATCCACTTCCGCCCGATTCACTTCCGTCCCCAATTTTCAAAATCACTCCCACAAAACTATCGAGCAACCGAGCGGAAAGATGTTACACATCAAAAGACAATCTCAATGCGAGCTAAACTCGGACATTACAATACGCTGAGTGACTGCCTTCGAATTACTGGAAAGACTGATCCGAGGGAAGCAGAGATGTTTGAGAGAAAGATAATGGGCCCAAAGATCGTGGCAGGCCAACACAGGTTGCGAGGAAGCACAGAATTGTACCAAAGTAACAAACGATTGTTGGAATCCATAAAGATGATGATGATGATAATTGTTCTTTTAAGGAGCCTAACATCTATGTCATCGGCCCCTAATGGTCTGGGTGATAGCGAAAATGTCAATGAAATGGAAACCGGAACGAAAATGAAGCTGGACTGAAAATACTCACAAAATGGAACTCAGATTGAAATGACTCACAAAATGTAATTTAGAAGGAAAAGACTCACAAAAGGAATTTAGATCGAAAAATACGCACAAAATGTAGTTTAGGCTCAAAATACTTACAAAATGCAATTTAAATTGAAAATTACAAAATGTAATTTAGATTCAAAATACTCACAATATGTGGAAGCCCGCGATTCAAAAAAATTAAAAATGCAATTTAGATTGAAAATACTTACAAAATGTGATTGAGATTTAAAATACTCACAAAATATAATTTAGATACACGGGGAGCCAATTCACAAAAACAAAGCGGGAATGTTAAAAAGAAAAGGAACTAAACTGAAAAGAAGGCTGATCCCTAGAAGAATGAGGGATCAGGAAAGATGAGAGAAGGGTCAAGTAAGGCGGAAAGGAAAGAGACTCCCTAGGCCTCGGATCCACTAATACCGTCGGGGTCGGAAGAGAACAAGAGTTGACCAAGTGAGGCCGACAGGAAAGGATAACAGAGAGGAGCCCGGCACAATTAAGTGGAAGCAATGCCGGACTCAGCTGGGGTCCCGTGGTCGCCAACTCACGTCCCACTAGATGTGAGCCCCCGGTGGGAATCCATAAAGAAGAGAAGACTCGAATTCTATGCTTACCTATTTAGAATGGAGGAAAAGCAGAATTATGACCATACTTGATGGCACACCTAAAACCTCTGATAAGTGGTTCAGGGAGGCCAGGATGGTTCTGGAAGGTTGGTTGGTTGGTTCCTCAGTTTAGGGGCTGCGACAACGCAGTCATGTAACCCCGTGTACTTTAGGTGTGTGTAGAATCTGTCTGATAACCGGTGTTAATTGTGATGGCTGTATTAGTGTGTTTATCTGTGATTAGGTAGAAGGACTGCAGACGATTAATTTTTTCAAGTAGTACCTACTTTTACTACCAAATGCTACCATCCACGACACCTACCTGCGAACGTGGCTACTAAATGCCATCGCAGACATCAGCTGGCGGCGAACGTTGGAACTAATATAGCGTTATCAAACTAACCTACAAATTTTGGCTTCGCACAAGTGTAGTTAGTGGAAGGTTCTTTTTCATGCCATAAATCTATGACATGGACCCACCGGCTTTACTTCCCCTCCGAAGGAAGGCATTCTGAGGGATTTTTAACGCTCTTAAAAATCCGAAGATTTCGGCCGGGTTTGAACCCGCGATCTTGGGCATAGAAGCACAGCATGCTACCAACTATGCCACCGAAATCGCCAAAGTTCTAGAAACGCGAAAATCCCTCAGTATGCCTTCCTTTGGAGGGGAAGTAAAGCCGGCGGTCCCATGTCATAGATTTATGGCATGTTAAAGAACCTTCCACTAATTACACCTGTGTGAAGCAAAATTATATAGGCTATAGGTTAAATATTCGACAAACGCTCTTAGGTTCCGACGTTCGTCGCCAGGAGCTGACTGCGGTGGCATCTGGTAATCACGTTCTGAACTAGTAGTCGTTAACGGTGGCGTCTGGTGGCAAAAAATAGTAACTACTTGAAAAAAATTCAATGTCTGCAGTCCTTACTTGAATTGAAAACAGATAAGTTAACACACACTAATACAGTCATCACAATTAACACCGGTATCAGACAGATTCTACACACACCCAAAGTACACGGGGGCTACATGACCGCGTTGTCGCAGCCCCTAAACTGAGGAACCAACCAACCAACCAAAGCCCGTTAACAGACGATTACCAAAAATGTCATTGTTCACCAAACTGTAACAATCCATTGACATCCATAACGAGCCATTATCAAGAATAGCCTTGATGTGCATCCACCTAATCTAGTCAAGAAAGAGTTTCCTCCAAACAACGATATCCATTCCTTCCTTATCTGAAGCTCGTCGAATTGAACTTTGGAAAACAAAAATCACCGGGGGGATCGTGGGAAATGAAACCGTCAGCAGGCTACCATTTACAATACGGATTTTAGAAGACGCTAAACAGACTGAGAACTGGTGCGAATCGGTGCAAAAACAATTTGAAGAAGTGGGGATACAGTACTGAAGAACTTTGTAAATGTGGTGACAAACAATACCCTGAGCACCTTCTGAATTGCAGCATGTTATCAAGACCATGCGATATGCAGGACTTGTTAGAAGCTAATGGCTGTGCCATTTTAACAGTTGAACACTGGAGAAATGAAATTTAGTGCAATTTATATGTAGATTTGTATATGTTTTGTTCCTGCTACTACTATTATCACGCGAGCAGTGGTCAGACGGGCAACATTCCTGTGCTTATGTAACAGGAAGTGGAATTTCCTTGGCATGCAGCTTATCCGGCGAGATGCTAGTCAGTCAACGCGCTAATACTACGTACACAGTACCGATTAGCCACCTTGGAATGTTGAAGCTACTTTGTCTTTAACCAAGGAACATAACTTTTATATTAGGCATTTTTACAGTTCAGGGCCTGCTTGATAATGCCAAGGAATATGCAAATACCGCCACAATCTTCGTCTTTCAATGAGTTTTGTGCATCCCTTAACAATAACTATTCGTTTGCTAATCGGTGAATGTGCTGGTGAAAGGCCGACGAGTTTAATTCCGATGTTAACATTAACTGATTGCCTGTTAACGCTGGGTTGGTGAACCTGGCCACTATCCGCCCGGTAATTCTACATCCTCTGATGTGCGTGGAGTACTCTTTAAGGACACCACGTACTCTTGGGCATACGAATTGTGCACATTAGCTGGCATCATTATCAGTGTTGCCAATTTGGTGTTTTTAGCACCAGATCTGGTGTTTCTGAAGTTCGTCTGGTGCCAGAAATTTTCTCATAGCGCCATAGCAAAATACTGGTGTTATTTCAATAAAAAACAGTGCCAAATCTGGTGGTTAACGGATTTTTCCATGAAATTGTGTTCTATGGCAAATAAGTAAATCCTGGAAGCCATGGAATAGTTTTAATAAAGCTAATCAATTAAGATAAGCAATGTTCAGCCTTACAAGTGTCAAGATCAACACTCCAACAGGGAAAGTCCCTGAAATTCTCATTCGCGTGCGTAAGTGCTAAGTAAGCTCAACATGCAGGGCTCAGTGCACTTGTACAAAGAATCCACCTATCATCTATTTTCTTCGGGATTTCCCAGTTTCATGCGAAGGCAGTTAATGTACGTTCGCTCCCTCACTCTAATGCAGATGTAGGGAGAGTGTTTAGCCAAGTTTAATTGGTGAAAAAACGAAGCAAAGAAATCGAATGAAAGTTCAAAAATTGCATTCCATTCTGTGTGTGCGATTTGGACTAAACAGAGGGAAAATGCTATCACGACTACGAACTTCCGAAGGATATAATAGTGGGCAAAATTGGAAGTATGCAGAGCTACAGCAGTACTACACCTTCCTGCTCTAAAGACGTAATAGCGGTAGCAGGCTCCTCAAGTGAAGACGATTTTTAATTAAAGAAATGCAAGTAAAAAGCCTTTTATATATTTTTAAGTTTTGGTGTTTTTCTGGTGTTTTGAATCATAGAGTCCAGCTGGTGCTTTTCTGGTGTTTTAAAGCATAGGGTTTAGTTCTTTCCCATTTCAAGATTTGGCAACACTGATCATTTTTCTGGGTTTCTGGTCAAGGTACAGCCATGATTCTTGTAACCATTAAAAAGCAGTATATTCTGAGTTGATTATGGCCATGAAATGGTACCTTGCTTTTATAAAATATGTGGAATGATTACTGATTTTGACGTAGAAATATTCAGAAAAAAGTTACTTTAGGTACACATTTCTCAGTTGTTTACCGATCAAATACTCTCAAATTTTGTTCACAAACTGGGAATGGACAATGGCAGACGAGTAACCATCTTTTAAATAATTAATTATTGGGTTAGAATGTAAGGAAAAAATCCCAAAAACTTTTTTTTTTATAAATTTTAAAATATGTATTGTAATTTAACACGCATTTACATGAGCCGTCTCATGTTTTAAAGTAAATCATTCAGTTACTTATTCATTTTATGATACATAATGCGTGGATGCTGACAGAAAACTTGGCAAATTGTTAATTTAGTGATGACTTCATGGTTGGTGGTTGGTTCCTCAGTTTAGGGGCTGCGACAACGCGGTCATGTAGCCCCGAGTGTGTAGAATCTGTCTGATAACCGGTGTCAATTGTGATGGCTGTCTTAGTGTATTGTGTTTTAATTCAAGTAAGGTCTGCAACTGTGAATTTTTCAAATATTTCCTACTTTTGCCGCCAAACGCCACCGTCAACGACTACTAGTCCTAGTTCAGAACTTAGCTACTAGACGCCACCGCTCTTGGCAACGAACGTAGAAACCTAAGACCGTTGTTTATATTCTTAACCTATCCAATTTAGCTTCACACAGGTGTAATTAGTGGAAGGTTCTTTAACATGCGATACATATTCTATGACGTGGGACCGGCGGCTTTACTTCCCCTGCGAAGGAGTATTGTAGTTTAACACACATTTACATGATCCGTCTGTAATAAATATGAACACTTTGATAAACCTGTTTGTTAGGTTTTATTAATCTTAACTTAACACATACGTACCGGTACACGATGCGTATCAGACATCTACCAAAGAATACAGAAGAAACAAAGACAATTAACTATGGCTGATCCATAGAGATCAAGGAGTCTATAAAAAGGAGAAGCCATATCACCGTCTCATGTTTTAAAGTAAATCATTTAGTTACTTATTCATTTTATGATACATGATGTGTGAATGCTGACAGAAAACTTGGCAAATTGTTAATTTAGTGACGACTTCATGTGAGGGTGACTCCCTGATTGCGGTCATTCCAGATTGCGTTCACCACATTAGTAGTGCAGATTGCGATCACATTTCTTGGGAGACCAGTTTTGACAGTGAACTTATTGATTTTGACTTAGCAAAACTCACAGATTTCAAATCTGGAATGTTAATAAACCTAAAACTTCAAATGTTTGATTTTGTGTGTAGGAGGGGGCTGGGACAAACATTGATTACGAAGGGGATTTAGAATCAAACACAGACCAAATTACTTTCACGAGACGAATTCTCCGAGGTCATGAAAATAATGTGTTTCACGATATACAGTACCTATAACAAAAATAGATATCTCGTGCCTCAAATGGGAGAGGAGGGGCAGAAATTAAAAATTATACCCAGTAAGTATAAAATTTCCTGTCACAACAATTTTGTTGAAAGTGAAGGTCATTGAATCCTATCCCTAAACGTTTCTATTCTTATAAACTTGGCTTTACGAGGTACTGTCAGATTGGAAGGGGACTTGATTTTTTAAGCGAAGTTTTATGGGGTGTGCTCAGCTGAACACTGAACTGTATTCTTTGGTTAGGTAGTGAAATATCAGTTTCCCCTTGTTATCCACAAAACTTACGGAAGGTATGAGTCAGTCGGGAAGAACCAAGAACCAAGGGCCGGTCTCCCAAGAAAAGTGATCGCAATCTGGACGCTGGAATGTTTATAGTTCTTCCCTAAAATGAAAGTGACCGCAATCTGGACTGCTAATGAGGTGAACGCAATTTGGAATGACCGCAATCAGGACACAACCCATGTGAGGACGTCATGGTGTCATGCTGTGTGATTGTGTTTTAAAATCGCACTCTCGTATACAGTATATTTTCACATTTTGATTAAATTATTTCCTTATTGTTAAATTTCCATTCTAGAACCTAAATGAACGTAGTGAAATATTCACATTTCATTCGTAGACTATTATTAACCCTAGAATACTGACATATTTAATTGATGCTTAACACTAATCATATGTTAAATTTACGCACATTGCGAACTTTGTGCTAAGGCACCAATTAGTTAAAAGGTTGAAATTAATATATATTTCATATGTAACACTATTTATATACACTGAATCCTCTGTGGTCTTTGAAGTTTAATACGCTAAGTTCCATCTTAAATACAACAAATACAGAAGTCTGGTACTTTGACGTAAATAGCAGTACGTAATCTCTCCAGCCTCTTATACCGTCTCTGGTTTTATGGGGTTGTTTTTATAATCCCTCTGAAGTGATGTGAAATATCTACATCAAATTCCCCACCTCTTTGTTATTGCCATGGAGAAACCAATATGTTATTAAATTCAAGGATAGTTTTCGGGCAATTCTTTGCCCCATAATTATACCTCTAGAACTGATTGGCATTAATAACAAAAGCATTGACATCACCACCATAGACCAGTAGAAGCACTGCTGGAAGATGGTAGGGTGCGGGCAGATATAGAGGGAATTCTAAGCAGTTAAATTGTTCATACACGTACATTTTACGTATGTTAGTATTGTAGATTTAATATTGACCTCACGCCAGTATTTCCTCTATCGTCCATGGCCGGGCCTCGCAGACCCAGCCTATGCACTCGAGGGTTAAGAAGGAAATGCCGTATTTAAAAGAAAATGCATTTAAAGCGTAAACACAGGAACAATACATTTAGTTATTTCTTGGGCGTATAGAAATAGAGCTGTTGCCATCACCAGCTCATTTCTGGCGAAATATAATAACATTTATTGTAACTGATTACTAATTGTCAACATGGCTGCCCTCAACAGTGGCGTGCCAATCGCGATTAAACTACTAACCAAGGTTAGGAGGATAGTGTCTGAAGTCCCGATTATCCGAACTTGAACTAGAGTCATTCGGTTATAAGTATGCGGACAAACCGGAAACATTGTATTCTCGGGATATAGCGAGCATACGTCCCCTACAATTAAACACTACGCCCATTTACCGTCTATAAATCCGTCTTAAAATGGAGGTTTTGAAACGGTAAAATAACGTTTTCGGTAAGTACAGACCCTCAATAAACAACAACTTTTTTTTCTATTTTTGATTCGATAAATCCGGGACTTTCGTTTATAGTTCCAAACCATCTTCAACACACGGCACCCTTTTAGACTTCAGCTCACCCCAATGAATTTCAGGAATAATTATAACATACCGTACATATTATAAGTTCAAATAACCTACTTAAAAACTCCGAACCACGATTACGATGGGGTTCGGTCCCAGAGTTGACAGTGGTTTTCTTCGATCCTTCCAACCAAATGCTGGGATGGTACCTTATTTAAAAGTCCCGGGGCTCCTGCTCTAATCCTACGCCCTAATACTTAAACTTACACACACTACTTCAGACACCACAGAAAAAGCCAACACAGCCAAGTAAACGAGGCTTGGATATAGTTATCACTTCAGCCCCGTGCACTTTGGATGGTTGTAAGAATCTGATAATTGTGTTATTTTGGTTATTTGGTGTTACAGGAGAATACCGACAGTAGTGGCTACGCTGGCTAACGCGCAGAATTAGGTCATGGGGCCAAGCTCTCTGCTGACTCGGTAGACGCGTGGGTTCGAGCCCCACCGTCGGCCGTCCTTGAAATGGTTTTCCGTGGTTTCCCCATTTTCAACACCAGGCAAATGCTGAGACGGTACCTTCTGACAGACCACGGCCGCTTCCTTCCACATCCTTGCCCAGTTTCATTCACCATCATTCATTTCATCTCTCATTAACTCCTCTCATGAGGTTGGCGTCAGGAAGGGCATCCGGCCGTAAAAGCCATCGCCACAAAGACTTCCATCGCATCTCATCCCCGACCCCGTTGGAAAACGGGAATAATAAGGGGTAGACATACATACATACATAGGTGTTACAGGAGAATGATGGGGATCAGATGGGTAGATAGGGTTACAAATGAAGAGGTATTAAGACGAGTAGGAGAGGATGATGATGATGATAATTGTTGTTTTAAGGGGCCTAACATCTAGGTTATCGGACCCTGAGAGTGGGAGAGGTGAGAAGTTTCTGGCAACTGCTAATGAAGAGAAGAGATAGGTTGGTAGGACACATACTAAGACACCCAGGAATAGCAAGCTTAGTTACGGAAGGAAGGGTCGAGGATGAGAACTATAGGGGTAGACCAAGGTTAGAATATGTTAAACAGATTGCCTCGGATGTAGGGTGTGGTAGCTATGAAGAGATGAAACGATTAGTTCAGGACAGGGAAGCATAGAGTGCTGCATCAAACCAGTCGAAAGACTGAAGACTCAAACAACAACAACAACAACAGCACGATGTGAAAACAGTATTCATTTCTTAAAGTTCACAATTTGTGTTTAATAAAGTTATTATAAAGATGGCAATATTCCCGCTCTGTAAGATTTTATTTCTTGGATGGCTGAGGTTGGAATAGAATCGAGCCCAGGGCTTTTGTGACCGCAGTCGCAACACGTAGTCTACCCCCAGGCCAAGATATGTCCCTAACAACTAAAATGAATCGACAATAACATTTAATGAAATACACAACAGAAATAAATGGAGTTCCGTTTTATTAGTGTTAGATGGTTTTGTTCTAGGTCATTAAGTTGTAATAATGATCGTAATATAATTACGACTACCGTTATTCGTTCTGTGTTGATTTCATGATATGATTAATGTCATAGTTGTTTGAATATTCATAGTCCCAGATGAAAAGTAAAAACGCAATAAAACTTCCCTCAAAATATCTGGCGGCCCGCGTGTTGGAGGACAATAGGGATATCCTGAACTAGCACCAACAGATAGCGCACTATGTGGAATCATTTTGTTATGTATTACAAATAACGGGGGCTGCGTGGCGCAGTCGGTAGAGGCGCTGAACTTCGAACTGAAAGGGAGTGGGTTCGATCCCACACCTAGGTAGTGGATTTTAGAAACAAAGCTACTACTTTCAGAAACGCAAATAACCCTGGGGTTCACTCAGCCTACATCAGAAATGAGTACCAGGGTAATTCCTGGGAGCAAAGACGGCCGGGCTGCGACAACTCGTTCATGTAGCCCCTTGTACTTTGGGTGTGTGTAGAATTTGTCTCATAACCTGTGTTAATTGTGATGACTGTATTAGTGTGTTGTCTGTAATTCAGGTAAGGACTGCAACATTCAATTTTTAAGTAGTTCCTACTTTTGCTACCAAATGCTACCGTCAACGAGAACTTGGTTACTAGATGCCACTGCAATCAGGTCCTGGCGACGAACGTTGGAACTTAAGAGCGTTAGTCAAATTTAGCTTCACATAAGTGTAAGTAGTGGAAGGTTCTTTTACATGCCATAAATCTATTACATGGGACCGCCGGCTTTACTTCCCCTCCGATGGAAGGCATGCTGAGGGATTTTTAACGCTCTTAAAAAATTCCCTCAACTTCGGCCGGATTTGAACCCGCAACCTTGTGCATAGAAGCTCAGCATGCTACCAACTACGCCACCGAAAGTCTATTTGTTTATCAAACACGGATATATTTGTGTTAGTTGCATTACAGTACTTAAAATAGCTATCCAATATCATAAAATGGCTATAAGTGCAATATCTGGCTGTTATGATTGGCCAAGTGTCAATACGAATAGTGTTAACTCAAGAAGCGTCTCCCCAAAACCCATAGACTCCATGTGATCCCCATGCCTTAACCGTTCAAACCTCAAAGGGCAGCAAATAACACGAGAAATACATGGTACATTGGCTTTCACGGTCAGTGAATTAAAACTCAGCAATTTCTCTAGGTTTGTGCCGTGTCTTGTGTGGGGTTTCGCCCAGGACACCAAGCTGGCTCATCAGCGGAAGTCTTTGCAGGGGTTCCCAACCTGGGGGGCGTGGGGCTTTATCAAGGGGGGCTTGAATGGATTTCCGAATTAAGTTCTTTTAACTCAAATATTACAATTGTGTGAAATAAACATTTTTAGAATCTCTTCAAGTGATTGTCGAACCAAGTCAATCGTTCAAAAGCACTGGTAATTGCAAACTGTCGGCACAAACCTCTGCGGAACCGCCAGGTTGGAGGTGAAATAAGGAATTTGCTGTGTTGTAAGGATGAAAATTATGCCAATTTTATCGTCTCGTTGGCATATCTTAGTGATTTCTTTGAAGCTCTGAACAGTTTGAAGTTACATTTTCAAAGACATATTTATGCGAGTCAGGATTGTCAACGCTGAATGTCATAGAAACGAAGCAGCGCTGTCGGCTTGATGTTGCAAGTGATCTCCGCTGTGCTCTGTCAAATATCAAACCAAACATACCGAATCTTACCAAGAGTAAACAGTGTCAACCCTCTCACTGACATTTGTTGACTAATTTAAGGATTTGTTGTAAAAGTGTGTTCTTTGTATTGTGCTAAAATGAACTTAGTAGATAGGCTTATTCCTTTATGTACTGTAGTGTTATTAGCTTAGGTCTATATCCTCCGCGTCAATTGAAGAGGTTATAGAAGCGATGAGTGGTGGGGAGGTGGGGGGGCGTCAGCTGACAAAGGTTGGGAACCAAAGGTTGGGAACCACTGCTTTATAGGGAGGTGAAAGGCTGATTGAGCTTTCAGCTCTCGCAGTAAAGAGGCGCACGTGCGCTTCATAAGAAGGGAGGTAGTGCACAGTTCGATACTCCTTTCGGGGTCCGGGGACGAACACCAAGAGTCCGCTGATGAGCCAGCTTGGTTTTCCTAGGCGAAACCCCACACAAGACACGGCATAAACCTAGAAAGAAATACAATTTAGTTACGGCAAGCCTCGACTACATATCGAGCACTTGGACATTTAGGTTAAATATTTGATATTCAGCACTAAATAGCTGATGTATCAGTTCGAGAAGACTTCTGGGTTACGGAATACTAACATTTTAGGTTAGGCTACAAGCAGCGGGTAGGCCTAGAACACTCACCTTTTAAGGCACAATTAATCGCTCAAATGGAAGCACTTTATAATTGGATATTATAAAAGCGTCTTACAAGGAGGCCCTTTACTTTCACTCATGATAATTATTTAACAGGCGATAAAAGCAGACGGCGTAGGCTACAAATTTACTTTCACGCCAACGATATGGTTTTGGTACTTTCTTCCCGGGATGCGTTTCAGAGAGCCTTTGGTCTCATTTAAATGAATTATCGCTGAACAAGAATACAACTGTGATGATGACTTTATGAGGAGGGAGACGATGGAAGAATCCATTTATTTGCGAAGGACAACCACTAACGACAGTTAACAAGTTTAAATACTTGGAAAAGATGGTATATTGGCTTTCACATTGCCAATATACCATCTTTATGGAGGCCTTCATAGGGAGGTTATGGCTGCTTGAACGTTTAGTTCTCGCCGTAAAGAAGCGCAGGTGCGCTACATAAAAAGGTAGCTGACATAATAATCGTCAAACCCAGTGCTTCAAACAGTAAACGCGTGAGAACTGGTTGCGCAGCATCTTCTAAAACGTAAAATAACTAAGTAAGTTGCAAAAAGATGCAAAAAATCTTATAACAGGCGTAAACTACCAGACTTGATCTACATTTTAACATTAAGTATAAAGTGACGCAGTGTGACGCGACATACTAAAAATCTAAGTGAAAATATAATTTAAAAATAATAGTTAAATATTATATAATTCAAATATAGCTAAAGTTACGTAACAATTACGCCATTAATAACTGAAACCCGTTACAAAGATCATAACTTCAGCTGCATGTTCCATCTTAAAGCATCACACTAACCACAAAGACAACCAAACCACAGCCACTTAAATTCACCCTCCAATTCAGACTGCTCGAACAGTGGAGACAGATTTGCACTAAGATACGTTTATATCCCAGAATAGTGAGGGGCAATTATATGAGAATGCTGTAGAAGTAATACATTTTGATTTCTTAATAAATGAAAATAAATAATGTTGTCCTCCTAGATTTCGATTTTGACCCACTGTGCGCTTATGAGCCAGCTTCGTGTTTCTAGGCGAAACCCACACAAGACACGGCACAAACCTCGAAAAAAATGCTGAATTTTAAATACTTGGGCTTGGTGACTGCCAATAACGCTAGCCACTGCACCAAATGTAGGGACGATATTTTCTAATAGGTAACGACCGCTTCCTTTCCTAATTTCATTCATATCATCACTCATGAGGTTGCCGTAAAGAAGGACGTCACATCGCATCTCATTGCCGACCGATATTTGAACATGGTTTAGTGCCAGATCATTCTTCCCCTTAAGATGCAAGCGAAAGTGTGTGGTGAAAGTATGGAAAGTTCAAAGGTCTTGTAACGGAGAAATCACCAACGCCTATCGTACTGCTAACACAAGACACTGCCACTGCCTTCTAGAGCTAGACTTGTTTCCTTCGAAAAACAAAGCAGTTCCGAAGGAAACAAGCCTAGCTTGGGAAGGCAGTGGCAGTGTCTTGTGTTAGCAGTACCAAAATGCCATACTTCACCGAACTGTAACAATCCATTAGCATCCCTAACGAGGCATTAAAACTAATTGCTCTGTGCTTTGTTATTCTCAATGACGATGTTCTTGAAGATGAGTTAAATTATCTTCAACACGTTCCTTTTCAATGATCCTTCGCCGAGTCCGTGGGTGAAAATAGGCTAAAAATACCTTACCTTCGCCGCAAGGTTTCATTCACCCACAGACTGAAGATGATGATAATTGTTGTTTCAAGGGGCCTAACAACTAGGTTATCGGCCCCTAATGGTCTGGGTGATAGCGAAAAGGACAATGAAATGGAAACCATAAGGAAAATTAAGTTGGACGGAAAATACTTACAAAATGGAACTCAGATTGAAATGATTCACGAAATGGAGAGTGGAAATACTGACAAAAGGTAATTTGGAAGGAAAATACTCACCAAAGGAATTTAGATTTAAATATACGCACAAAATGTAGTTTAGGTTCAAAATACTTACAAAATGCAATGTAGATTCGAAATACTCACACATTGCAATTGAAATTCGAGATACTCACACATTGCAATTGGAATTCGAAATACTCACACATTGCAAGTGAAATTCAAAATACTTACAAAGTGCAGTTGAAATTGAAAATACTTACAAAATGCAATTGAAATTGAAGATACACAATGCAAGTTAGATTTAAAAATGCCAACGACAGAAGAGAGTGGTTGCATCGATGATCGGGGTTTATTGCAATTTATATGCATTTGAACTACTTTTTCTGTCGTTGGCGGTTCGTTTCAGTTCCATGTAATTGTCACATCCCATTCTATTCTTGATATCTTCCAAATACTTCGTCTTAGGTCGTCCTCTTCCTTTCTTTCCCAGCATTTTCCCTTCAAGAATGTTAACGATAAAAGTGTTGTGTCTGATGACATGTCCAATAAATTTGATTTTTCTCTTTCCCATTTCTTTCATTAATCTGCTCTCTTCCTTGACTTCCCTTAAGACTTCCAGGTTGGTTTTTCTTTCCATCCAGCTCGTTCTTGTCATTTCCGCCAGATCCAAATTTCAGCAGCTACAAGTCGATTCTTTTCCAATTCACCCAGAGTCCAACTTTCACTTCCATAGAGCAGTGTACTCCATACAAATGATTTTGCAAAGAATTTTCTTACATCTATATTCATAGTATGTTTGCTGGATAAAATGTTTTTCTTAGTCATAAATGCCTGTTTTGCCAATCCAATCCTACTCTTCACACTTCCATTAAGCATCTTCTGTGATTATACTACCGAGATAACAAAATTGTTTCAATTGTTCAATTCTCAAATAGTCTTATAAATTATTATTATTATTATTTCTGAACGAAACCTGCAGGTTGATAACAGGTTGATTAAAGCCTACCCCAAGAGATAAGCTCTACTACCACGCAGAGAGGTGGCTGCCAACAGGGAGAGGCTGAGAGTGGAAGAGAACAGCGCCCACCCACTGCATGGATATAATCCTCCTCAGCAACGGCTGAGGTGCCGAAAGAGCTTCCTGGGCCTACCGGTTCACCGTAGAAGGCAAGGCTGGATATATGGAAGAAGTCGACCCCTCACCCCTGCGGTTGGATGCCAGTAGCTGAAGAACTACCACCCGGACACAACGAAAGCTGGTTGATGTGGAAATCCCTAAACAGGTTACGATCAGGAGTTGGTAGATCCCGAGACAATCTGAGGAGATGTGGCCTCAGTACAGGTGACACGTCTTGCGAAAGTGGACAAGAACAAACCACAAGACGCATGCTTCATTGCCCTCTGTGCCCTTCATCTTGTGCAGAGGAAGATCTCCTGTTAGCCGCTCCGAGAGCCTTGGATGTTGCACAGTATTGGGCACGTGTTATATAATTAGACAGTTTTACCCTTAGGCTATATGTATAGCAACTGTACATTTGTATGTTTCCGACACGAGAAATAAAATTTATTATTATTATTATTATTAAATATTACCGTTCGGTGAAGAGGTAGCGTGGATTTCTCCATTGACACCAGCTCATTCTCACCAATGACTATAAATTGAAGAAATTAATATTTTACTATGTGCAGATGACCTCGTAGTTCCACCCCTGTGTTTATGGGAATGTAAACATTACGTAAAATTGTGCCAAAGATACGAATGTAACAAGTTTAGTGTTAGTCAGGTTTCGACATCATAATGTGTCTTGGCACGCACTGCCATGGAGAAAGGTCCTTCACACAGTGGAAAATCCTTGGAAGTTACGATTACGAGACTGTAGGCGCCTCTCCCACACAATACCTGGGGTTATCAGCGAGACTGCAAGCAGTGTAGCCAACTGTACATCGTTAGACAGTAGTGTTCCCAACGCTGAATTACATGTAACTTTGGCCAGGGACGTATATAAAGGGGGGGGGGGGGATCTATGGGGACTCTAGCCCCCCCTCCCCGAAAATAGCCAATAAACTCTAAGAAAGTGTTGCTTTGGTAAAATCATAAAAATAATTGTAAATTTGGTTGTACCCTAATCTCAACTTATTGGCTAAGTAATAAACAATATTATGATTGAAATTTACACTACCTCGTGGTGTCGTGGCTAGCATCTTGGCTGCCGCCCCGGACTATATAAACTGTACATCAATCCTGACGAATGCTGGAATGGAGCGTACAACTGTCTCGTAGAGAAATCTTAACACCCACTTACAAATACACGGGGCTAAATGACTACCATCTCAACAACAACAACAACAACCAGAACAAATCCATTTTTAGAACTATTACAATTACCTCTTATCTAAAATAATTACACAAACTTATATGCTGATACTTCTGGGTATTTTGCATTGATAATCCCCTGAGAATACTCACAATTTTTCAGGATAGTCAGCCCACTCCCCCACCGAAAAAAATTGTATATACGCCACAGACTTAGACCGAAACAAATCATGGAATGAGGGAAGCTAAAGACGGCGAAAAATGCTCCCAACCGTCGAAGAATCGGGATTAAAGAGGAGATGATCCACTCAAAAGTCAATGGATTTGTTGTTGAGAGATGGTAGTCATTTAGCCCCGTGTATTTGTAAGTGGGAGCTAAGATTTCTCTACGAGCCAGTTGTACGCTCCATTCCAGCATTCGTCAGGATTAGAATTGTTGAAACAACGGTAAAAAAAAAAATAACACTTCTAAGATGGCAGTGCCGAAAATCGAAATCATACCTTCACGGTGCCTGTGAAGAATATAGCCACTAGCTCACGAAGTGGACTACAAGTGAGTGGAAACACAGCAAATATAACGGGCCCAGCTCAGGAACCACTCGGGGTCGCGAACTCCCAACCTCACCACACGTGAGCCCTTTAGGGTGTAGCACTACCCAAGATAGAGCTACACATACCCAACTACCTTCAGGACCTTGCCCTGAAGGCAGGAGAAACTGTGAGCCCTTAAGGGTGCATCACTATCCAAGGTAGAGCTACACAGTACACATACACTGCTTCCTTTAGGAACTTTTTCAGAGAACAGGAGATACTGTGAGCCCTTGAGGGTGTAGCACTATCCAAGGTAGGGCTACACATACCCTCCTTCCTTTAGCACCTTGTAAAAAGGCAGGAGATACTGTGAGCCCTTGGGGGTGTAGCACTATCCAAGGTAGAGCTACACATTCCCTGCTCCCTTTAGGACCTTGCACAGAAGGCAAAAGATACTGTGAGCCCTTGAGGGTGAAGTACTATCCAATGTAGAGCTACACACACCCTGCCTCCTTTAGGACCTTGTACAGAAGGCAAAATATACTGTGAGCCCTTGAGGGTGAAGTACTATCCACGGTAGAGCTACACACACCCTGCCTCCTTTAGGACCTTGTACAGAAGGCAAAAGATACTGTGAGCCCTTGATAGCACTATCTGAGGTAGAGCTACACATACCTTA
Source organism: Meconema thalassinum (assembly GCA_946902985.2). Lineage (NCBI taxonomy): Eukaryota > Metazoa > Arthropoda > Insecta > Orthoptera > Tettigoniidae > Meconema > Meconema thalassinum. The sequence continues at coordinate 227,106,551 of OX336395.1, read as the reverse complement.
CTTCCTTTAGGGCCTTGTACAGAAGGCAGGAGATACTGTGAGCCCTTGAGGGTGTAGCACTATCGAAGGTAGAGCTACATATACCTTACTTCATTTAGGGCCTTGTACAGAAGGCAGGAGATACTGTGGGCCCTTGAGAGTGTAGCACTATCCAAGGTATAGCTACACACACACCTACTTCCTTTAGGGCCTTGTACAGAAGACTGGAGATACTGTGAGCCCTTGAGAGTGTAGCATTATCCAGGGTAGAGCTACACATACCCTACTTCCTTTAGAACCTTGCACAGAAGGCAGTAGATACTGTGAGCCCTTGAGGGTGCAGCACTCTCCAAGGTAGAGCTACACACTCCCTGCCTCCTTTAGGGCTGGCACATTGAGAAATGAACGATTTATTATTATTATTATTATTATTGTGTCCGCAAGGCCACCTACCTCCTCGAGGACGGTTGTTATGCTGACGACACAAGCCCGTGGAAACAGAGTCAGCATTCCTGAGGAGGGAATTTTACACAGACAGCAAAAATAGCAGGGCGCTCAGATCTTGCATAACACACATTGTTTACCTCGTGTATTTACATTCCACATGCGATAACAAGTGATTCTCGAGGCCCCCTAGGCGCTGAGGGACATCTCGACATTCATAAATTTCCATTGGAGACTGTTTTGTCTTTCAGCGACCAGTCTGTAAGCCTCTGTTTGTGAACAAGTGGCCTCTACGATCCCCTATTAGCAGTTAGCACTGCTTCTACACCTCTCACTTTGAAATCGTTCAACACTGAATCTAACCATCGCCTCCTAGGGCTACCTCTGATTTTCATACTCTCTACAGCCGAACTCATTAACATCTTAGGTAATCTCTCCCCATTTTCTTGACATGACCCCACCATGTGAGTCCATGTGAGTCGGCTCAGAGGAACAGCTTAGTCAAGTTAGTTATTGTTGTTTTAAGGGGCGGCACTACGAGGTCATCCGCCCCTAAAGGAACAGCTTCATCTAACTTTATCTCTTCATTACGAGCACCTTCTTGCAATTGCTACCCTCATATCAGTTACCTCCCAGCAGCTTTGGTGGCGCAGTCGGTAGCATGCTGAACTACTGTGCCCAAGATCGCGGGTTCAAACCCGGCCGAAGTCGTCGGATTTACTTAAGAGCGTTCAAGTCCTTCAGTTTGCCTTCCTTCGGAGGGGAAGTAAAGCCGGCGGTCCCATGTCATAGATTTATGCATGCAAAAGATCCTTCTAATAACTAAACTTGTGTGAAGCTAAATTGTTAGGTTAGATTTCGTCGGAACGCTTTATCAAAGTTCCAACGTCAACTAGGTATCTTTGATATTTGGTACGAAAGTTGGAACTACTTGAAATTGAACGGAACTTGTAGCTCACTCTAAGGGTGTCCGCTGGAAACGGCTACAGACTCAGGCGAGCCGAACATGTCCTTTGACACTCCCGGCACTAAAAGCCATACGATAAATAAATAAATTGAAATCAAGGTAGAATTTGGGTAGGAAGTGGCCGTGGCCTAGTTAGGTACCATCCCAGCATTTGGCTGAAGTAGAAGTGGGGAAACCACGGATAACCACTTTGAAGATGGCTGAGATAAAAACCAAACGCGCCTCTTGTCAGTTTTGCCTCACGAGGCTGAGGGTACCTCAAGATTCAACCCTTGGACCAGAATTAAATTTCTTACCAGACCCGAGAATCGAATCCGCAGTGACAGTCAAGTGTATGTCCTGTAGATTCCAATGTCAGTACGTAATTTACTCCACAATTAGAGATTTAGAGGGCAAGGCTATCACAGGACTTACGTTCCTTTACTCTTAACGATATTATACTGTACAGATTGGTTAGCTGCGTGGCTCAACGGTAACGTTCTCGCCTGCTGCGCCCAAGGTTTCAAGATCGAATCCTGGAGCAGTCAGATGGCATTTGAGTGAAGGGGCCGTGTCAGAAGATTTATTCGCACGTTAAAGATACTCTTCGGGCCAAAATTCCGGCATCCCGGCGCCTCTAAAAGCCGCAGTAGTTAAAAGGAACGTAAAACCATTATTATTATCTAACTATATTCTATGATTTCGAATCAATTATAATTTAAGTGCTATATTCAGTGTTGCACACCCACCAAGTGGCCACAGAGTTGAGCCTTACATGTAGGAGGACGAGGAGTCCATCCCCTGTGAGCCCACGAATCTCGTGTCCTTGGCTTGGTTGTGATGTCACCGCCAGGTAACCAGAGGCACTCGTGGGGTCTCCCCTCTCCACACAAACAGTATAGAGGCACACGGTTCCAAAATCCACCTTATCCATTTCGGCAAACTTTTCAGGAGAAAAAAAAAGTTTGTTGTTCAACTTCAGTAAAATTAATGTATTTATTCATGTTATTATATCGAGATGTATGCCCTTATTCATATACCTGCGATCTGCATACAACTCGTGATATACAAGGAAGATATTAACAAATTAAGATTGGATAAGGAGAGTTCTGGAACTGTCATGGTGAATAAGGGCGGATTTTGGAAACATAACTAAAACGTTATAATGATAACATTGTTTTATTGTTATTGTTTATGTTCTTTAAAGTCATAAAGTATGTTCAAATTTAAGAAATGTTTATCCAGAAAATAAGTAATGTGTGTGTAAAAAAAACTGGCGCGAAATAATTGGGAACAGTGTTGCCACTAGTTTCAAAGAATATACACTTACACAGTGCACATATAACTTAATAAATATCGTGCTGACGCCTTCTCCATAGAGTATTCTTCGAGATACGTTCCACTTTCGGTGCCACATATATGGATAAGGCGGATTTTGGAAACATCATCTTAGGATAAGGCGTGTTTTGGAACTATTTTCTTGTTGATAAAGATGCTAAATCATATGAGTCGGAAACTCAATTTTCCTAAAAACTGGATAAGGCGGATTTTGGAACCGTGTGCACCTCTTGTCTGTTGTTCGTCTATTATGAGGCATCCGACGCGACTTTTAGAATGAAGCATTGGTCTTATGGAGCGTTAGGACGGGGTTGCCAGTAATATTGTTCCACTCCAGGAGAGGAGGCAGCTCTTTCCACTAAGCGACGGTAGAGCCATGTAAACAGTGTGACAATCAGTTTGCTCTGATCTTATGTGTAACAACATAACCTCTTATTACTCTCCAGTGCCTAAGCTCTTATGAACGAACCAAGAACAGCAACAAGTGCCCTTGAAGCGTGTGACGAAAGTTATCTTCCGTAACTTTTAAACCCTTATCAAACTTTTGGCAAATTTTCACTCTCCTTGTAGCTACTGGTACTGCCGAACGGAGTTTGAGTTGGTTGAAAACATACTTCAGAAATTCTACTTCTGAAAACAGACTTACGGTCTGGTAAGGTTATCTAATCACAGAGGCATACATCTCACTGACAATGAAGTTATAAACCAATTTGGTAATGCTTCAAGAAACCTTGACTTTATATAATAGTGTAAGTTGTACATCAAAACAGTAATGTTAATTCTTTCCATGTAAATACTATCAAGTGAGCAAGATTATTGTATTAATAAAAAGTAACATAAAATGGTCTTAGTTGTGTTTGACATTAACCAAACTTAAAACATCGCACAAAATTGGTTGAAAAAGTGATGCCAGATAGCCTTAAACGTCATCATTTTGCACCAAATTATACATAAGTTTCCCGGGGAGAACCCCGGAACCCCAATTCTTTGGGGCCTATACCATGACCCCTAACCCTCGGTTGGGCACCCCCCGAAATAGAACGCTATATACGCCCCTGAAGCACATACAATGAAATAAGATTACATGAACTATAACGTATGCTGAATGCAACATAAAAGAGAGCAATCAAAATAAAATAAATGAGGTACAAGAACAAGGAGCAAGCTGACCGTCGAAACTTCTTTCGTAGAATGCGCGGTCAATGAACAGCCCGGCCTGTGTAAACAAAGAAACCTACACTCGGGGTATGCAGGTAGAAAACTTCTTCCAACTTTCCTTTACAACTCACAAACTGACATGACATGGTTATCTTTAACTCACGAGGACTGGCGCAAGGCTATTATTGACCCGAGGCTAAAATAATGCTTTATATTTTCTTTTTGGTCAGCCCTTGTTTCCTGTCGCTTACTGGACCTTCCTTCCTAGCATAGAACTTCACCCTGCAAAAGTAACATGTCCATAGCTTTTTGAACACTCAAGTTATTTACTGTCGGGTGAGATTTACCCATGGCGCCAGTTCTCGCGTGACAATTTTCGGCTTTCGTTACTCGGGACAATCTGTAAAAAATAAGGGGGAAAATCCACCTATTTTGGTGCAGCACAATCACATAGCTCACGTTCTTGTTGATCCATGTTTAGGGTCTAGGAACACCTTCGTCATCAGCTCCTTTGTTCAAAAGAATTGAGATATGACTGCTTAGCCCGCTTGCCACGGTGGGTGAGTGGTTATAGTGTCGGACTACCAACCCCAAGATTGCAGGTTCGCCCCTGGCCATGGTAAGTGATTTTTCGAAGGCGCCAAAAATCACGATACTCATGTCCTACGTGGTTGGCATCTTAAAGAACCCATTTGAATTCAGTAGGCCGTGTTCAATGGCAAAATTAACCTCGTGAATTTCCGCCAACACAAAGTTCCTCCATTCTCTACTTGAAAGCGCTGTGGTAGTGTCAAGGAGTTTAGATATCTAACCTCCTTGACTTTCATAGCGTTCAAAGGAACGACGAAATTCGACATGCAAGCTACCCTCTGGGTGTCAATTAACAAAGCTTGCATCAGGCACCCGAGGCCATACAATATAATATTATTTACTGCTTTACCACCATTATCAAGGCCAATTGTACTGTTACGAAAGTTAGTCATTTTTCTGTATGTCAAATTTGAAAAATATAAATAGACCTCATTTTATATTGGGAATAGTTCATAGGAAGACACCAGGTGTAAAATTACTTAATTAATAAATTCCGTACAACTACAACAAAAAGGGAGTGACACACTATGCGTCAAAATGACCTGGCGTGTTATATTTTTTTCACGGCAGTTCTCAAGGGTTAAAAATAAAACAGGTGGCAGCACACGTACTTCTTCAATGTTACTACGAGGTTATGAGAGAATATTCAGAAGTTTCACCTACATGAATATTCTAATATTGCCAGTATAAAGTATTTCACGAATCCACCATCAAGACGACACATTTAAGTTAGCCACACCAAGACGATCCAACATGATAACTTACCAGATCGATTTTACTAAAAAGGGGAAAATTCGAAAATTACGGATATCTGATTTTTCTAGCAATTCTATCAAATTTATGTAGTTCTAATATAGGACAAATGAGATGGGCAAAACATATTTCTACCCGAATATGGTGTTTTTGAACCAAGAATTTTTTTTACTGATATGACAACAGTGGATTGCTAGAAAATGATATCGTCAACATGTTCAGTGGCATGATTTCTTATGTTTCTGGTTAGGAAAATAAGGATATTATGTTGGCGAATTAAGGCGATAAGGCCATTTTAAAGTGAAGTTCAATTATTTCGCGATAAGCGCGATATTACTGCGAAATCTGTAGTGAATAACGAGCTTGAAATTTTGTTTCAAGATTATGTATGAAAAGAAAGAGAAGAGCAAACAAAGATGCAACAAGTTGAAATAACTTAATTCAGTCACTGCTAGCATTAAAATTTATGCAAAATTAGGAATATAATAAAATAATATTGGTTGCTTACTAGTACCATTCATTCCAGAACCACAATAATGAAACCTTTAAGGATTAATTTTAGAATTTCATTAAAGCGTTATTAAAGCGATAGGCCTACAGCAATATCCATTTCGCGAAAATTAGTTTCCTTCTCGCGAAATCGTTCAAACATTAGTGCGAAAAAATCATGCCTCTATATTTGCTGCAGAAAGAGAGAAGAATACCCCAGTGCTTCATTCCCAAAGTAGCGGTAACGGCATTTTATAGAGAGCTTTGAACCTATTTTGATTTTCAGTATTGCCCGTACTCTTCAGTCGGTAAACAATCTTTTGCCCGATATGATTCGGTAGGGTACACAATGCTGATTCTAAATTCCCCCTTATATATTATTGAATAATGTTGATACAAACCCGGCCGAAGTCGTCGGAGGGGAAGTAAAGCCGTAAGTTATATTTGGCTATTTAGAAACGCTCTATCAAGTTCCAACATTTCCCGATAGGTATTAAGTTAGTGATAGTATCCAAAGTTGGAACTACTTGAAATTAACTTGTTGGGAGCCACTAGGCGTTCAGTCAAAAATACCCAGCTATGGCCAATGGCTGCAATTTATATAATAATAATATTGATACATGTCATTATCATTTACATGACTTGTGTCATATTGGGCTAAAGCGTGTTTATCAACTGAAGCATATACAATGAACAAAGCACGCCCAAGCGATTGATTGTTGTTTCATTTATGGTCATCAGCCCGGGTACTTGAGTGTTTATCTGGTAACCTAAGTTATTGTAGTGTGTTTGCTTGTAACTAGGGGAAGGAGGCTGAATGTGTACTTTGGGAAAATGACTCACCACTCCTCTCAACTGTCCTCTGCAGACTGACCAACCTCATACTAGGATTGTCCGCTTTGTTCCGTAGCGGCTAACATACTTGGCTACCGTCGCGGAAGTCAGGGTTCGATTCCCGGCTCTGCCAAGATATTTAATCCTTGTCTGAGGACTGGAACGGGATACATTCAGCCTCGTGAGGGAACACTGAGAATAAGAGGGTTGGATTCCCACCCCAGCCACCCTGGAAGACCCCCCCCCCCCAATTCAGCACCAGGCAAATGCTGGGATTGTTCCTAACTTAAATCTAGTTTTCATTACTCGTGTCCTAAGTAATAGCAGTTGGATATATGAAAATAGGCTATTTAGTTCTTCAAGGAACTAACTTGTTTTTTGTTGTTGTTGTTGCAATAAACCGCTGCCTGTAAAATTGTACGTGAGTAAAATAATGTGATTACTTCAGTAAACTAACTCAGTATGAAATGCAAAATATCAGAGATGTCAGTCACCACAATAACATCATTATTAAGGCCCGGAAGTTCATGCACTATTGACTTAAATGAATAAATATGAATGCAAAATTGCACTAATTATTGGACAAATATGCACCATGTTTAAAAAAAATATGCACTCTGAAATAACTACGGCAATTACGATCACTCCGTATTCTTTAGCGTTTCTATTTGAATATAAAGAAAATATGAACAGACGGACATATAACTACACCTTTTTTAAAATATCTCAACTAAGAAACACTTCTAAATAGTACGAAATGTTATTTTATGTCCGACCCTGACTATTACATGTCAGAAAACTGTACTATAAGGCTCATTATAACACTATTTTTCATTATGAAACAGTTTCTCCCACCAATCAGAGATCAAGAAACAGTTGTTTGACCAATTAGATAATTAGATGCTCTGAGTTCCACGGCCTTCTAATTAAACTTTCACTGCCTGGCCTAGTGTCATAGTAGGGTAATCGAGGAGGCATTGGTCAAATATAAGGCATTCTCTGCATCTCATGCGCTCTGTTCAGTACACAAAACTGGCGAAATCTCGACAGATATTTATGAATATTTATGTTCGAACATAAAATAGTTATAATAATTATCGTCGAACATAAACAGTCGTATGCAAGTCGCCTATAATGGTAATTAAGACACTCGTATGGAAATTATAAAACTCGCATGTCTTAATTATTGCCATTATAGGCTCGCTGCATAATGTACTATTATGACGCCAATTTTTAAGTATAACTTAAGTTATATACAATAAGTAATAGCCTTTGCATTTTTTAATGAAAATAATTTTACAATATTTATATAGTGAATGCAGAATAAAAATATTTCATATTGACTTGCAAAAAGGACTGAAACGTACTACGTATTAAATTAATGTCAGTATTATTCTCGGAGGCGGATCGAAATATGACACTTTCAGAACATTAACAAAAAGCACTTCAAAACAATAGGAAATTAGAATATACGCTCTTCTCAAACAGAGATATGCACTTAAAGAGGCAAAGGAGAAAAATATGATGCATTGTGTCAAAATAACCAAAATATGCAAAAATATGTTATATGCATGAACTTCCGGGCTTAATCATTATAAATTGAGTATCAAGGGGTTGTGTCCTGATTGCGGTCATTCCAGATTGCGTTCACCTTATTAGCAGTCCAGATTGCGGTGACTCATTTTAGGGGAGAACTATAAACATTCCAGAGTCCAGATTGCGATCACTTTTCTTGGGAGACCGGTCCTTGGTTCTTCCCGACTGACTCACACCTTCCGTAAGTGTTGTGGATAACAAGGGGAAAATGATATTTCACTATCTAACCAAAGAAACTAGTCCCCTCCCAATCTGACGGCACCTCGTAATGCAATGAGTATAACATTTTTCAGTCTTAAGAATGAAACGTTTCAGGATCGGAATCAACGAACTTCACTTTCAACAAAATTGTTGTAACGGGAAATTTTATACTTACTTGGTATACTTTTCTGCCCCTCCTCTCCTATTTGAGGCGCGATATATCTATTTTTCAGTAAAACACAAGGCTTACCCTTCTCCGTTTCAATAAATTCCATAACGATACAGAACACGTTTAGTAAACAGAAAAATTGAACACTATGGTTGCAGCTAATGTAGTGTACCAGGACCAAAGAGAACTGCACATGACATGTAAGTTACCTCAACTTTGGCAAGAGGGGTGGAAGTGAAAGGTATTCCCCCAGGGAAGTTGCAACCGGGTTTATAGCTCTTCCCTAAAATGAAAATGACCGCAATCTGGACTACTAATGAGGTGGACGCAATCCGGAATGGTCGCAATCAGGAAGACACCATCAGAGGTGCATGTTAAACCTTACTCTACAAACAATGTTCTGGTAAACTGTATTCGAAGTCAACTTTCGGAGAAATAGATAAAAAATGTGGTGTGGCTGACGTCGCTATGACGTAGAATCATTCAATATAGATATAGTCACCGTAGAAACGCAGGTTACTACACGGGCGAAGTTTGCAAGGCCGCAATTATTATTGCAAGTCGATCTCTGCTGTGTTAAAGGCTGGAACACTACCGAATGTGCATGAACAAGGCACGGCAAAGCGATGCAAAGTGCTCACGTAGCAGAAACCGAGCAACTACCTGTTGGTTGTGTGCAGTCACCTTAAAGTGTTAATGGTATAAACTTACCAAATTAAGCGACTCGCCAATGAGAAGCACAAGATGTTCGGGAGAGTTCCAAGCACTAAATATTCTAGCACACAAAACATACACAAGCAACACCTCAATGACTGTCGAGCAGACTGACTGCTTGCTTCTATAGGTGGGAGGACATGGCTCGCCGGGCCAGTGCAGCCAACCCACGAGAGTTAAATAACCCTAGGTGGCGCCACATTGAGCAATACTATCGAGCATTCAACAGGTATTGGAGAAGGGGAGCAAGTCTATAAGCAAAAACAAGTAATTCCGTGAAGAACTATACAGCCTATTTTCATATATCCTACTTATGTAAATTGCCTTTATCAACATACAAAATTTCAGTTTGATTGCTGTAATAGATTCGTAGATATTGAGAATCGTCTAAATATTTCGGATGGTCACCATGTTGGATTTTTATATATTTAGGTCATAGAGTGATGATTTTTGCGTAGGATCATTATTCAAACGTTCACTTCGATCGCATGTTTAATACACAAGAAATAAAAACTTAAGTTTAAAATTGCGCACAGGCGCCATCTTGAGGTTATGTGAACATTTGAAATTAATTTCATAGCTGAACTTCTAGTAGTGTCCATTATTACCGTACTAAATGTCAGTGTGATATGAGTAATAGTTTCGGAGATATAATGTATAATAGAATGCCGGTGAAATATTTCGCACACCGCCATGTTGGATTGGTGAGACGTAACAAAATTTGAAGAGCACGGTGGGGGTCGGCAAAAATAGTACTACGACCGAGTTTCATTGAAATCGCTCCAGCCGTTTAGAAGGTATTAGGGACACACACACACGGACAAAAGGTGATCTCATGAGCCTATTTTTCAATAAAATGAAAATAGGCATATAATAATAATAATAATAATAATAATAATAATAATAATAATAATAATGTTATTGGTTTTACGTCCCATTTAACTACTACACCCCGCTGGGGTGCCGGAATTTTGCCCCGAAGGGGATCTTTAACGTGCCAGTAAATCTACTAACATGGCTCCCTTGCATTTGTGCACTCTCAAATACCAACTGACTACACCAGGATTCGATCCTGCAACCTTGGGCACAGAAAGCGAGAGCATTACCGCTGAGCCACGCAGCCGGTCTCACAATAATGTAATATCAATAGTATTTAGTAAATAACTTATATTAAAATTATTATTATTATTATTTTCGTTTGGGTCGTCTAGGGACCAAGAGCCAATCTCAATGCTTTGTCCTTTGCTGTTCCCTCTTCTTCCTTCATCATCTCACTATGTTTCCTCTTCCTTTCCTCGGAACATTTCGTGCCGTTTTTTTTTTTTCATTCCTCCCTTGGAATCCTTCCATATTTAGCACGTTTTGCCTAAAAATATCTCTCTGTGGTGTATCTTCTTCTGTGATATTGTTTCTTTCCAAATCCTTGTTGACTTCTTGTACCCAGGTTGTTGCTGACTTCTTGTTCCACAGGAATATTAATTCCCTCTTAAGGACAACGTTAAAACACAATCAATTTTCATTGTTTATATCATTTTCAATGATCTTGTCGACTTCGTTGTTACGCTGGGGTCTGGCGTTACGTTACGGTGACGGGACGAAATGTACCCACATGCACTGAGGTGTCTGACGTCATAGTACCGCTTGGTGCATGTGTTCCCCGACAATCTCTACTTCGTTAGTATAAGACAAAAATCCCCGAATCTTGGATGTCTCGGGTAATCTCGAGAACCACTGGATGGATTTTGATGCGTTTTCACCATTCTGTAAAGGATATCTCGAGGAAAGATTCTGTAGAATATAATTGATGTATGATCAAAGGAAGCCAAGCAGTAACGATTTCAGTGAAAAAGTCGAAAACAAACTTGGCATCCGTGCGCTTCTTAAGCTTACGCTGGGCAAACCGTTAAACATATCAATATACTATGAGCGTAAGAATTGGTCAACATGAAAAGTTCTACAAAAAAGTCTGGGAGTTCATATCTCTATCTTCAATACATCGCCCACTATAAATGTTTTTAGACTGGATGGAAGGGGCACGTCCCCGCGCGCTCTGGTGAGCGTGACGGCATCCCGCGCGCTTGACCTTGCTTTGCCCTTGGTTTGCACTTGCCGTTCGCGAGTAATTTGAAACAAGATAAGCAAGATAAGTATTATGCAGATGATTTTCTAACATGTCAAGAGTCTTTGGCTTCGAGCGAAGCATTTGTAGCATTTAAAATTATACAAAGTCTAGTCTTTCAGTCTGTCACTTTTTCTGTCTCTTTGTTCTTTCTCCTCAAAAACCTCTCATAAATTATCTTTCTCTCTTTTGTCCACTTCTTTCCTGAATCTTCTTGGTCAGTCTGTCTTCGTCCCCCCTTTGTATGTGTCCATTACATTTTGCCCTTGTTTTCCTCTTGTTGTTTGTAGACCCTAATCATCTCTGTCTGTTTGTTTAGTTCTATTGTCGGTCTCTTTTTCCACATTCCCTCTTTCTGAACTGGCCCGTAGATCTTTCTCAGTATTTTTCTCTCTTGTTTTTCTAGTTCCTTGATTTTGTCCTTCGCTTGATTGGTGTCGTTTCTGAAGCGTATAAGGCTTCTGGTAAGACTACTGTAGGATAGTGTCGTAATTTAGCATTGATGGAGATACTTTTTTTGTTGTAGTGTATACTTTCTGTAATTTTGTGATCCTTTCTTCATTGGTTGCCAAGTTCAGTCCTGTTTTCTATATAATGTATTATTATTATTATTATTATTATTATTATTATTATTATTATTATTATTAGTCGTTCTCGCCTACTGTGCCCAAGATTGCATGATTGAATCTTGGCTCAGTCAGTTGGTATTTTAGGGAGCCGTGTCAGTAGATTTAAGATCCCCTTCGGGGCAAAATTCCGGCACCCCTGCGTCTCTAAAAGCCTCAGTAGATAAAAGGGACCTAAAACCAATAACATTATTATTATGTAGCCCCGTGTACTTCAGTGTGTGTGTGTGGAATTTGTCTGATACAGTGAAACCTCTCTAAAAGACCACCCCTATTAAAAGACCACCCCTCTTAAAGACCGATTTTTCTTGGAACCGATTTAAAACCTCATAAGGTCAATGTATTTGTTACCTCTATTTAAGGACCACCCCTCTCCCTGACCAAAGACCAGGCATTTTCTCAGTCTGACCTCTTTCAAAAGACCACTTCTCGACTGCCTTCCCATTTGAGATGGTGATGAGGGTGATGATGTAAACAATGGTTCTGTTGGCACACAACTGCATCAGCATACTCAAAAGTGTTATGTAACGAATAAAAAATACAAGAAGAACCGGCTCTCCTAGAAGATTGTTCGAACCCATAACAAATTAATGGACTTTCGAACTGACTCGCAGATATTCTAGAAAGTGAAATTGTTAAAAAAAAAAAAGGTGTGCTAATCTGAAACAGAGATCAATTCGTGTCTTTTTTAAACGACAGAGCTCAGAAAATAACTAATTTTAATTAATTTGTACTAAATGTGAACCAATGCAGATAAATTGTAATCAAGTATGTGTTCCAACTGTACTTTATTAAAAAGGCAGTATAAAATTATTTTTAATACCTACCCCTATTAAGAGACCACCCCTCTAAAAGACCAGTTTTCCATGGAACCGTCACTGGTCTATTAATAGAGGTTTCTCTGTAGCTGTATTAGAGTGTATATTTGTAAGTCAAATTCGGGTTTGGAAGGAGACGCCCGTGGTCTTAAGTTAGAATTCATCCCAGCAATAGCCTGGAGTAGAATTGGGAAACCACGGAAAGTACAGGGTGGCTGGGAAGCGAATCGACCCCACCTATATTCAGTTTTGCCTCACGAGGTCGACTATACCTCGTTCCAACCCTCAGACCAGAATTAATATTTCTTGGTTGAGCCGGGAATTGAACCCGGACCTGTGGAGCGACAGCCGATATTACGGCAATTAAAACAGTTCTTGCTAATGTGATTTGTTTTCTGACATATTGGTCATCAGCCCCGTATACGTGGCTGAGTGTTAAATTTCTCTCTTGTTTGTCGTAGCTCAGTGAGCAAAGAAGAGGTTGGCAGTACTGTCTTGTTAATAGCGGACAAAGAGCTCCACAGGAAGACTACCCACTCGCCTCAATGTCACCTGTCTGGACTACATTTCCTGTTGGGTGGAGACACTCTAACATGTGGACACATCCAGACAGGGGCGTATACACGCTCCCGAAATCAGGGGCCTAGCACTAAGATTTGCGACCCATTGTAACTCGATGGTTGCTTGGTTTAGGGGCTGCGACAACGCGGTCATGTAGCCCCGCCCCGTGTTTTTTGGGTGTGTGTAGAATCTGTCTGATAACCGGTGTTAATTGTGATGGCTGTATTAGTGTGTGTTATCTGTGATTAGGTAGAAGGACTGCAGACGATTAATTTTTTCAAGTAGTACCTACTTTTGCTACCAAATGCTACCATCCACGACACCTACCTGCGAACGTGGCTACTAAATGCCATCGCAGTCATCAGCTGGCGGCGAACGTTGGAACTAATATAGCGTTATCAAACTAACCTACAAATTTTGGCTTCGCACAAGTGTAGTTAGGGCAAGGTTCTTTTTCATGCCATAAATCTATGACATGGACCCACCGGCTTTACTTCCCCTCCGAAGGAAGGCATACTGAGGGATTTTTAACGCTCTTAAAAAATCCGAAGACTTCGGCCGGGTTTGAACCCGCGATCTTGGGCATAGAAGCACAGCATGCTACCAACTACCCCACCGAAATCGCTAAAGTTCTAGAAACGCGAAAATCCCTCAGTATGCCTTCCTTTGGAGGGGAAGTAAAGCCGGCGGTCCCATGTCATAGATGTATGGCATGTTAAAGAACCTTCCACTAATTACACCTGTGTGAAGCAAAATTATATAGGCTATAGGTTAAATATTCGACAAACGCTCTTAGGTTCCGACGTTCGTCGCCAGGAGCTGACTGCGGTGGCATCTGGTAATCACGTTCTGAACTAGTAGTCGTTAACGGTGGCGTCTGGCGGCAAACATAGGAACTACTTGAAAAAATTCATTGTCTGCAGTCCTTACTTGAATTGAAAACACATAAGTTAACACACACTAATACAGTCATCACAATTAACACCGGTATCAGACAGATTCTACACACACCCAAAGTACACGGGGGCTACATGACCGCGTTGTCGCAGCCCCTAAACTGAGGAACCAACCAACCAACCAAAGCCTGTTAACACACGATTACCAAAAATGTCATTGTTCACCAAACTGGAACAATCCATTGGCATCCATAACGAGCCATTATCAAGAATAGCCTTGATGTGCATCCACCTAATCTAGTCAAGAAAGAGTTTCCTCCAAACAACGATATCATTCCTTCCTTATCTGAAGCTCGTCGAATTGAACTTTGGAAAATAAAAAATCACCGGGAGGATTGTGGGAAATGAAGACGTCAGCAGGCTACCATTTACAATACGGATCTTAGAAGACGCTAAACAGACTGAGAACTGGTGCGAATCGGTGCAAGAACAATTTGAAGAAGTGGGGATACAGTACTGAAGAACTTTGTAAATGTGGTGACAAACAATACCCTGAGCACCTTCTGAATTGCAACATGTTATCAAGACCATGTGATATGCAGGACTTGTTAGAAGCTAATGGCTGTGCCATTCTAACAGTTGAACACTGGAGAAATGAAATTTAGTGAAATTTATATGTATATGTTTGGACTCTGACTTCCAATATTGTTCCTGCTACTACTATTATCACGCGAGCAGTGGTCAGACGGGCAACATTCCTGTGCTTATGTAACAGGAAGTGGAATTTCCTTGGCATGCACCTTATCCGGCGAGATGCTAGTCAGTCAACGCGCTAATACTACGTACACAGTACCGATTAGCCACCTTGGAATGTTGAAGCTACTTTGTCTTTAACCAAGGAACATAACTTTTAGGCATTTTTCAACTAGTTCCTTCTTTTGCCGCCAAACGCCACCGTCAACGACTATTAGGCCTAGTTCAGAACTTAGCTACTAGACGCCACCGCAGTCGGCTCTTGGCAACGATCGTAGCAACCTAAGAGCGTTGTTTACATTCTTAACCTCCTATACAATTTAGTTTCACACAGGTGTAATTAGTGGAAAGTTCTTTAACATGCCATAAATCTATGACATGGGACCGCCGGCTTTACTTCCCCTCCGAAGGAAGGCATACTGAGGGATTTTTGACGCTCTTAAAAAATCCGACGGCTTCAGCCAAGTTTGAACCCGCGATCATGGGCATAGAAGCTCAGCATGCTACCAACTACGCCACCGAAGCCGCCGTAACTTGATGGTGATAATAATTGTTGTTTTAAGGGGCCTAACATCTAGGTTATCGGCCCTTAATGGTTTGTGTGATCGTGAAAATGAAACTACAAAACTTACGGGCTAGAAGAGATAAGGACAAAAGAAAGGAATAAGAGAAATTAAAGACAGGAGGAAAGGAAATGCCCTCGAAAAATGAGGACTGAGGGACGTGGAAAGAAGGAGAGCCATGAAAAGCAGAGAGAAAAGGGGGGAAAGAGGAGAAGGACCGCCCCAAAGGCAATAGAAAAAGGGGAGAAACCGGACCCAGCTCAGGAATCCCCCAGGGTCGCCAACTCCTGAGCTCACCAGACGTGATCCCTTGAGGGCCTTGAGCAGAAGGCAGGAGGTAAAAGGAAAAGAAAACAAGAGGTCTGATCCCTCGAAGAATGAGGGATCAGGAAAGGTGAAACAAGGGCCAATCAAGGCGGGAAAGGAAGAGACTCCCTAGGCCTCGGATACCCTAATATACCGTCGGGGTAGGAAGAGAACAAGAGTTGACCAAGAGAGGTCGAGAGGAGCCGACACAAGTAAGTGGAAGCAATGCCAGACTCAGCTGGTGTCCTGTGGTCGCCAACCCAAAAGATGTGAGCCCCTGGGGCCAGTACAATTTGGTTCGACTCCTGACATCCTACGATTATCAAGTTTGGATTTATATTCTTAAAGCCCGACCCTCTAAAAAATTCACCGTGGAATTTTGATTATGTTTTTGTGCTTTTAAATGTTTGTTAATATAACCGACAGCGGTAGCTACGCTCGCTAAGGCGCAGAGCTAGGTCATGATGCCAAGCTCTCTGCAGACTCGGTAGACGTGGCTTTCGTTCCATTTGACCGAAAAGTTTACCCTCATCAGAATTAAAAGTATATCGACCTTTCACAACCATATCAAGTAGAAGCCGGATTTTGTGAACGTTATCTATATAAATCTTCTGTCTTATGCAGGCTTGCCAACCTTCAATACGTTGCTATGTCTCTGGCTGTGAAGATATACTGTAAACATAATGGTTATGGTTACTTGATAATGTTTTGTAATCTGTTCACTGGGTGAAGTTACAACTTTTAATTGGGGTAAGCTGTTTGACATTTTGAAAACGATTTGAATAACGCACAGGGATAGGAGGGTGCTCTACCATCTATACAGAAACCAGAGAGCTGTTATTCGAGCCGAAGGGAGGGGATAGGGAAACTGGTATTCAGAAAAGTTTAAGGCAAGGCTGCAACTTATCACCCATACTTTTCAATATATACATTGAACAAGCAATCAAGGAAATTGGAGTGGGAGTAAAGATTCAAGGAGAAATAATTTCAACTCTGAGATTTGCTTGGTTGGTTGGTTCCTTAGTTTAGGGCTGCGACAACGAGGTCATGTAGCCCCGTGTACTTTGGGTGTGTGTAGAATCTGTCTGATAACCGGTGTTAATTGTGATGGCTGTATTAGTGTGTGTTATCTGTGATTCAGGTAGAAGAACTGCAGACGATTAATTTTTTCAAGTAGTTCCTACTTTTGCTACCAAATGCTACCATCCACGACATCTAGCTGCGGACGTGGCTACTAAATGCCATCGCAGTCAGCACCTGGCGGCGAACGTTGGAACTAATAGAGCGTTATCAAACCTAACCTACAAATTATAGCTTCCACAAGTGTAGTTAGTGGATGGTTGTTTTTCATGCCATAAATCAATGACATGGACCCGCCAGCCCTGTCTTGAGGAAAGAATTCATGATGAAAATTAATTTAAAAATTTTTATTTTTTTTATTTTTTTTTAGTCGATTTACCCTCTAGGTTGGTGGTTCCCACGGACTCAGCGAGGGAACTCACCACTACCGCCTCTATGGGCAGTGTCCTGGAGCCTGGAACATCTGGTAGGGAGGGATACAACTGGGGAGGTGTGATCAGCACTTCGCCCAGGCGACCTCACCTGCAAAGCGAACAGGGGCCTCATGAGGGATGGGAAAGGATGGAAGATTGGGATGGATAGGCGAGGAAGAGGGGAGGAGGCGGCCGTGGCCTTACAGAAGGTACCATCCTGGCATTTGCCCGAAGACGAAGTGGGAAACCACAGAAAACCACTTCGAGGATGGCTGAGGTGGGAATCGAACCCCCTCTACTCATTTGGGCCACCCGAGGCTGAGTAGACCCCGTTCCAGCCCTCATACCACTTTTCAAATTTCGTGACAGAGCCGGGAATCGAACCCAGGACCTCCGGGATGGCAGCTAACCATGCTGACCGCTACGCTACGGAGGCGACAAAATTAATAAATGTAAACCAAAAATGATGGATTGCATCCGAAATAATTCAGAAACCCCTATGGGCGCCAAATTGGTAGGTGAAAAGCTAAATGAAGTAGGAAGCAAAATAACCAGCGATGGACGAAGCAAAGAGGATATAAAAAGTAGGTTGACACAGGCAAGGGAAGTATTTCTAGAGAAAAGGAATCTGTTGACATCGAATATAGATTTAGGTATTAGGAAGTCGATTTTGAAAGCCTTTGTCTGGACTGTTGGTGCAGCAGAAAAGATGAGAATAGAAGGATTTGAAATGTGGTGTTACAGGAGAATGATGGAGATCAGATGTATAGGTAGAGTTACAAATGAAGAGGCATTGAGGTGAGGTATTTCTGGCGATTGCTAATAAAGATAAGAGATAGGTTGGTAAGACACTACTACTAAGACCCACAGGAATAACAAACATAGTTATGGAAGGACAAGAACTGTAGGGTAGACTAACGTTAAACAGATTGCCTAGGATGCAAGGTGAGGTAGCTATGTACAGATGAAACGATTAGCTCAGGGCAGGGAGGCGTGGAGATCTGCATCAAACCATTCAAAAGAGTGAAGACTCAAAGAAAAACAATTCGTGTTCCTTGAGGGTCTTTCCTTACTTTGTTGTTGTTATTGTTGTTGTTTTATTTGGGGGAATGCATACAGAATTTCACCTCTTTCCTACTGCGAAAGCAGTCCAAGTTTCACTTCCATAGAGCGCCACGCTCCAGACAAAGGCTTTCAAAAATGACTTCCTAATACCTAAATCTATATTTGATATCAACAGATACCATTTAGTTTCTGAAAAAAGATGATGATAATTGTTGTTTTAAGGGGCCTAACATCTAGGTTATCGGCCCTTAATGGTTTGGGTGATAGTGAAAGATGAGGTGAGAATGAAAACTATAACTAATACTAACTACAAACTTACATACTAGAAGAAGAAATTGTAAACAAATAAAGGATAAGGCAAATAAATGACAGGAAGAAAAGAAATGCCCTCAACCCTAGAAGAAGGATAATTGAGGGACTTGGAAGGAAGGAGAGCCATGAAAGGCAAATAGGAAAGGAAAAGACGAGAGGGCCCGCCCCAAGGTCAGAGGAAGAAAGGGGACAAAACGGACCCAGCTCAGGAACGCCTTGGGGTCGCCAACTCCCGAACTCACATGCCGTGAGCCCCTGAGGGTGTAGCAATATCCAGGGTGCACCAGAAGTGGTGGGGCTACACACCTTGCCTCCTTGAGGGCCTTAAGCAGAAGGCAGGAGATAACATGAAAAGAAAAAGAAGACTGACCCCTCGCAGAAAGTGAGTATCAAGAAAGATGAGACAAGAGCCAATTAAGGCAAGAAAGGAAGAGATTCCCTAGGCCTCGGATACCCTAATACCGTCGGGGTCGGAAAAGAACATGAGTTGACCAAGGGAGGTCGACTGGAAAGAAGATGAATAGGAGCCCAGCACAAGTAAGGGGAAGCAATGCCGGACTCAGCTGGGGCCCCGTGGTCGCCAACCCACGTCTCACTAGATGTGAGCCCCTGGGGGGAGTTTCTGACAAAAGGATGTCCTATACAGTATATGCCATAGCCCTTTAAAGTCACCTTCTTTCTGTGAGGTCTGCAGATAATAGGCTACGTGTTGGATGTGTTTTTTCGAAATCTGTTTTATGTTTAGTAGAAGCTTGGTAAGAATCGCGCGTATATTTTAGTTCTGAAGCCTGGCAATCTCTGTTGAACATGTCTAGTCAGACGGTGGTTGCTATAAACTGTTTTACTACGTCTGCAACGTGCTCCACGGTCACCGTGACACATCACTTCTCGTTCAATGCGGCACGGCTCGGGTTACAACAGACTGTGTCTGGCCCCTTCTTCCAACGCCAAGAGTTGCGTATCGTTACCGTGCTTCTGTGTACAACAGTAACTTTTAGGACTGGGATTTCGATGATTTTGCATCTTCTTATTGGTAAGCACAATGCATTAAAATGGGGGGACCTACACCAATAAGGATCCAGAAATCGTGTAGCCTATATTTCACTTTCTTATTCCTCACAGCTACAGAAAGTACCGTACTAAAGAATTATAATTGGTCTGCCAATCACACTATGCTTTGCCAATATGTTCGTGTATTTACAAGTCATATGGCGAATGCATTCCAGGAAATTAAGCATTAAAAATGGCCGCTGCATATTGTTCACTGTTCCACCAGTTCCCTAATATTTTACATTGTTTTTCAAAAATTCTTTTTTCATTGTATTTACTAATGCAGTAGTTAGAGATTGGCCTAGAATCATTGGAGTCTATGCTTGCCACGGTGGGTGAGTGGATAGCGTGTCGGTCTACTAACCCCAAGATTGCAGGTTCGCCCCTGACCGTGGTAAGTGATTTTTGAAAGGCGGCAAAAATACGATACGCATGTCATACGATGTTGGCATGTCAAAGAACCCATTTGAATTCAGTAGGCCGAGTTCATAATGGCAAAATTAATCTCGGGAGTTTCCGCCAGCACAAAGTTCCTCATTTCTCTACTAGAAAGCGCTATTGTGTTCAAGGAGATTAGATATCTAACATCTAACCTCCTTGACTTTCATAGTCAAGGAACTACGAAATTCGACATGCAAGTTACCCTCTGGGTGTCAAATAGCAAAGCTTGCACCAGGCACCCGAGGCCATACGATATTATTATTATTATTGGAGTCTATAGCATGCCACGGGGGATGAGTGGTCAACGTGTCAGTCTACTAACCCCAAGCTTGCAGGTTCGCTCCTGGCCGTGGTAAGTGATTTTTTTTGAAAGGAGGCAAAAATTACGAGACCAATGTCATACGATGTTGGCATGTCAAAGAACCCATTTGAATTCAGTAGGCCATGTTCATAATGCCAAAATTAATCTCGGGATTTACCGCCAACACAAAGTTTATCATTTCTCTACTAGAAAGCGCTGCGCTATAGTGTTCAAGGAGCTTAGATATCTAACCTCCTTGACCTTCATAGTGCTTCAAGGAACAACGAAATTTGACATGCAAGCTGCCCTTTGGGTGTCAAATAACAAAACTTGCACCTGGCACCCGAGGCCATAAGATATTATTATTATTATTATTATTATTATTATTATTATTATTATTATTATTATTTTATCGGAGTCTATAAAGTAAACATTATTTTTAAAAAGCTTATATTCAAGTGTTACTTTTTTGCAAGTATTTTCACTGTATATTAAAGAAAAAAGCCTCCGTGGCTTAGGCGGCAGCACGCCGGCCTCTCACCGCTGGGTCCGTGGTTCAAATCCCGGTCACTCCATGTGAGATCTGCGCTGGACAAAACGGAGGCAGACAGGTTTTTCTCCGGGTACTCCGGTTTTCCCTGTCAAAATTTAATTCCAGCAACACTCTCCGCTATCATTTCATTTCATCTGTCATTTATATAATCATTGCCCCATGAGGAGTGCGTCAGGCCTCGGCAGCCGGCACAGTTCATATCCTCGCCGCTAGATGGGGGCTACATTCATTCCATTCCTGACCCGGCCGGAGACTGGAAGCAGGCTGTGGATTTTCATTTTTCATTAATGAAAAAACCAAACTATGACATGTACAGCAACAGTTCTAGGTCATATTGTTCTTCCCTATAAGATACACTTGCATACTAAATTTCACTTCATTATCTTAAAACCTCTGGCAGTTACTAAGGAAACGGATTTGAAAATCCAAACTTTCGGGAAACGAGCAACAAAGTTACCAATGTGTAGGAAAACGTCTAAAACATCGGTGACAGAGACGATGACAGTCCTGCACGTTTTTGGTCATAAATTCAAAAGTATTATACATATCAAAGAAATGGTTGCAGTGATTTGAAGAGGAAGGATCAATAAACGTAGAAAAATAAATGAAAATGACAAATTTTGATACTTATAGGTGTACATCCCCCCTTAATGAGTTTTATATAAAGAATATAAGAATAAAACCAATTTAAATCCGAATGACCTGAATGAGGTACATTTTGTAGGTATACGGAAAGAACTGGGAGTACAGAAACTAAATGACAAACTGGAGCAAAACAGTTTGAGATGGTTTGGACATGTCAAACGGATGAATGAAGTAAGGCTACCAAGACGAGCACTGGAACGACGGATGACAGGGAAGAGAGGACGAGGAAGACCAAGAATGCGTTGGATGGACTCGGTGGAGAATAGTATTAGAAACCGGAACCTGGATTGGAACACTGTGTCGGAAGAGGAATTGTGGAACGACAGAACAAAGTGGAGAGGAACCATATTTGCCCCCACCCAGTGTCTACTGGAAAAGGGGAAATGAAGATGATGATGATGACCTTAAAGTAAGAAAAGTAGGAAATTTCTTATAAACTTGTGATATTTAAGGGAAACGATGATGCACTGTTTAAAAAAATGGGAAAATTTTGAAAATTTTCTTAACTCAGAATTTTGGGGCAGATGACCTCGTAATTACGCCCTTTAAAACAACAATAACTAACCAAACTCTCATGATAAGAATGTTGACATTATAAAAGTTGATTATGGCTGCCACAAGCATGCCATTACTGTGATATGAGTTATCATCTGTCAACAATATCTGTAGCTTGTTCAACAATCGAATGAAGATTGATATTTTATTTCCCTCTTAAGCTGGATCTCCCCCTTAATTGCATTTCTATGCATTTTTCAATACTTATCGGAATTTATTGCATTTTACATGCATTTGAAGCACTTCTTGGGTGTACTTTACTTTTTGTAAAGTTTTCAAGGGTGTTCATGTATACCCCACATTGTTCTTCTTCTTCCTTCGTTACGGCCAACTAAGGACCACGTCATGTCAACTGTTTTTTCTGCATTTTAATGTTGGCCCTGTACTCCTTCATTCGCAATCGATGTTGCACCTTTCTCTCCGTCGTCCATGCCTTCCCGGTTTTTAGCTTCGGCTTAAGTTGAAAACTCCGATGTTTCTGAAGTTTTTCCCTAAGTGGGCCACGCTCCTGGATATCTTCACGTGTTATCCCAGTCTCCAACAGATCTTTCTCTACTTCACTGAACCAGGCCCCCTTTGTCTTTTTCTCACGGAGAAAAGCAAAAATTATATTGGATAGCCATGTTGATTTAATTCGGGTTATATGTCCATAAAAAGAAATCCTCCTTTTCCTCATCACGTCAGTTATTTTCTCTACGTGAGTGTACAACTCGTGGTTGTGGCGTCTTCGGAACTCGCCGTGTTCTTTGACTGGACCCAGGATTTTCCTCAATATCTTCCTTTCCTTGGACTCCAGTTTTTCCATTATGTCTTTTCTATTCATGGAGAGACATTCCGCTGCATACAAAGCTTCGGGCCAGATGACCGTGCAGTTGTGCTCGAGTTTTGCATTCAGGGATATAGATCTTTTGTTGTACACATTCTTAGTTAGATGGTAAGCCATTTCAATTTTATTCAAGCGTGACGCAAAAGCCTCGTTTTCGGACATTGTAGGGTCCATCCATTCCCCAAGGTACTTAAATTTCACAACCCGCTTGATTTTCCCATGATTCACTTCAATATGTTTTGGAGCCGTTTTGATGTTAGTAATAAATTCGTATACCCCATATTATTCTTGTTTCTACGGGATTGGGGATGGGATGCGGTTAATTTATGTGTGGCGGATGGTTCTTAAAGCCGGATGCCCTTCCTGACACCAGAGGAGATGACTGGAACTGGGTAAGGAGTGGCCTATTTGAAGGTTCGGTTCTGGCATTTGAGTTGATCTGAAAATGGGAAATCGAGGAAAACCACTTCAAGGACGGCCAACGGTAGGGTTGGAACCCATGAGTCCGGAGCAACCTGGACCCTTGACCTTGTGCCCCAGCACGGCCGATTTCATCTTTTCAAGAGGAATATTTTCGGTTTTAAATTTCATTTCTTAATATCTTATTTACTTTGCTTAGTTCTTAACTGTCGGTAACTTCATTAAATAAACTTTTTTCTTACATTCGAATTGAGCCACTATGGACTACAGAGTAACAATCAAAATCAATATTTCGTTCTAGATCGTCTGCCAGCTTTGATGTCCTGCCAGTATCTCTTGAGCCCATCACTCAGCGCCTTCTTCCGATTTTCTGAAAGAGGTCCGCTACGTCCTTTGGGTTCTGCCCCTACCTTAAATCCCTGGTAATTTTTAATTGGGTGTCTGAATTCACACCAGTTCATAATTTTGCAGTCCAGAATACCAATTCTATAAAGTCTTTGTTGCATTCTTCGAACCATGCCAATTTTTTCCTCTTTGGTTTCATGAAATTCCAAATTTTCTTTGTTAGACGATCGTTGGACATTCTGAAAATGTGTCCATAAAACAACAACCTTTACCTTTTTATTGTTGACGTGACTGGCTCTATCTTTCTATATAACTCTTCGTTTGACTTCAAACGTAAGTGTCCGTCAACCCATCTGTTGCCTACGATTTTTCTCAATACCCTGCGTTCTCTTTTGACCAACTGGTCGACTAGTCCCCGTCTGTTCATAGCCAAAGTCCCCGAAGCATATCTCTACTTTATCTTTACTAAACTGTACTAATTTGTCCTAAGTGATTTTGGATTCATATTCAGAAACCTCCATACTTGGCTCCCACCGCGGAGGCCTAGGTTCGATTCCCGGCTTTGCTGAGAAATTTTATTCTGGTCTGAGTGTTGGAACGGGGTACACTCAGTCAAAACTGAGAAGTGGCGGGTTCGATTCCCTTCTCAGTCATCCTGGAAGTGATTCTCAGTGGTTTCCCACTTCTACTCCAGGCAAATGCCGGGATGGTTCCTAACTTAAGGCCACGGCCGCCTACTTCCCAATGCTCAACTGAATTACAAATACGCACATCAAATTGGCAGGTGAAAAACTAAAGGAAGTAGGAAACTTCTGTTACTTAGGAAGCAAAATAACCAGTGATGGACGAAGCAAAGAGGATATCAAAAGTAGATTGGCTCAGGCAAGGAAAGCATCTCTACAGAAAAGGAATCTGTTGATATCGAATATAGATTTAGGTATTAGGAAGCCATTTCTGAAAGCCTTTGTCTGGAGCGTAGCGCTCTATGGAAGTGAAACTTGGACTATTGGTGCAGCAGAAAAGAGGAGAATTGAAGCGTTTGAAATGTGGTGTTACAGGAGAATGATGAACATCAGATGGATAGATAGGGTTACGAACGAAGAGGTACTAAGACGATTGGGAGAGGAGAGATGCTTCTGGCGACTGCTAATGAAGAGAAGAGATAGGTTGGTAGGACACATTACTAAGACACACAGGAATAGCAAGCTTACCTAGTTAAGGAAGGAAGGGTCGAAGACAAGTACTGTATGGGTAGACCAAGGTTGCCTCAGATGTAGGGTGTAGTAGCTATGTAGAGATGAAACTATTAGCTCAGGACAGAGAGGCATGGATGGCTGCATCAAACCAGTCAAAAGACTGAAAACTCAAACAACAAAAACACTAATACAGCCGTCACAATAGCACAGGTTTTCAGACAAAAGGTATTCGAGGATAAAATGACCACGATCTCAAAGCCTCTCAAATGAAACAACAACAATAAATAAAATAAAAGCACAAGCACAATGTAACATTCGCATTCTATAATGAAATATCCGCGAATCATGACAGAGCTTGTCGCTAAACATGTGGGTGGCCCCAGGTATACGGATTGTGGTCACATCACTCAGAACAAGGGAAACAGCGGACCCCACTCCGACATTCCTCCCTTGACCACTTAACATTTCAGAAGGGATTAGTTTGACCGCCCGCACCTTCCAGTTAAAAATAACTTGGCCGTTTAGAATTGTTCCCTCTCTCTGGAGAGCCCTCAGTATGCCTTCCTTGAAATTGCCGGTATCGTCTGCAGTCCTATGACCTGAATCACAGGCACAGATAACACACACTAATACAGCCATCACAATAACCACCGGTTATCAGACAGAGTCTACACACACCCAAAGTACACGGGGCCAGGGGCGTATATAAGGGGCGAGCTTAGGAGGCTACTCCCCCCCCCCTCTCCGAAAAAAATAGTGTAAAAGCATGAAATAATTGTAAATTTGGTTGTACCCTAATCTTAACGAAAAACGAAAAATCCTCAATAACACGCTGAAAGACAGAATACGGAACGAGGAGATACGCAGAAGAACCAGTATTAAAGACGTCATCAACACAGCGGACAGACTAAAATGGAAATGGGGAGGCCACATAGCGAGGATGGAGCATAGAAATGGACGCACAGACTAACGATGTGGGACCCCAGAACCGGCAGGAGAAACGTAGGAAGACAGAGGACACGCTGGGCTGACACTTTCAAGAAATTTTCCGGACCACAATGGACAAGAAGAGCAAGAGACAGACAAGAGTGGAAGACTCTAGAGTTGTTAGTTAGTTATTGTTGTTTTAAAGGGCGGAACTACGAGGTCATCTGCCCCTACCCTAGAGATGCTCCTTTTCAAAACATAGTATATGCGAGGAAAGGAAAGGAGCAACTCAGTGGAACATAGTGAACCCTTAAATACAATAGCGATAATGTATTGAGGACAGTTGAAACTCTACTAAAATAAAGTGAACGTGCTAGAAACATTAACAATTTTGCAAATATTAGATATAAGAACAAGAATACATAACATAGAGAATACTGTAACCAGGTTAGGAATAGATATACCAATAGCTATAAGAACAGACACTAACATGCCAGAAAAGTGCACCACTAGGTGCCTCACTACTCTTTAGGACTGCTCACCTAATGAGTGTAATAGAGCAAAATCCGTGCCTAGACAGGAGGTCATTGCCCTTAGGGGATTAAAGGGCTGTATTTATTATTATATTTATTATTATAATCTTAACTTATTGGCTAAGTAATAAACAATACTAGCATTACCCGTCGCGGCTTCGCCCACGAATATTCTAGTTGTAAAGAGTACACTTAGCAAAATCTCAATCATGAATGCTATGACTGATTTATCCTTGGTATGAATAATCAGACTTTATCAATTCAGCTACTGGTGCAGTGGTTAGGGGTTTGTCATTCCTTCATAGGTATATCAGAGCGAAGTTAGTTTTCTGGGAATAGCACATACGCTGTTAATTTAAGGGCCTTTAAATGTGGTTTTCGGAGACCCTTTATAGTCGTGTGAAAAAGACCTTTCGTACCACACTCACACGTGAAAATTGCGTGAAAGAATTCTAGAGTGCCCCTTGACCCCCTTAAGCGCATTATACTGTACGTATTGATGAATTGTACAGGTTAATTTGGTTCAGTGATAACCGTCTGGAAACTTTCAGAGTAATGTAATAATTGGAATTGCATTGCGTCTTACAGAAATAGATGGACCTGTGAGATTCTGTTGCCATGGTTACCGTGTTGTTAGTTAGTTGGTTATTGTTGTTTTAAGGGGCGGAACTACGAGGTCTTCTGTCCCGTGTTGTATTCTTTCATTATTTCATTGTAAATATACATGTTTCAAGGTATTTATTTAATTGTGAGGCATTTAAAGAGTAAGTGAGTGCGTTTCGCTTAGGCTACGAATTGGGTTATGCTGAACCTGTAGGTACCCCAAATGTGTAGGTTGGTGTTATTGGGACCTTATTTTCGATACAAAACTGGAATGGGACCTTAGCAGAATAATATAGGGAGGGATTGAAATTACACTACCTGGTTGTATAGTGGCTAACATTCTTGCCTAACGCCCCGGAGGTCCGAATTCGTTTCCCGGCTCTGCTAAGAAATTGTAATTCTGGTCTGAGAGCTAGAACAGGGTACACTCAGCCTTATGAGGCAAAACTGGGAATTCCACAGTACAGTACTTTTGAGAAATAAATTACCAATAAACTGTTTGTTTACCTTTCTCCTTAGTAAATTGACAAATATTGAGATATTTGCCATTCGTACTCCATAGGTCATAATAGAAAATTCACTAAGTATAGTCTACAATTGTATTTGTGTTTTGTGTTGTATTTTACAACTTTTTTGTATTGCCACTAATTGTAGGCTATATAAACTTAGAATTTTACAATTAACTCTTATCTAAAATAATTACACAAAGTTATATGCTCTAAGATATTGGTTGATATTTCTGGGTATTTTGCGGTGATAATCCCCTGAGAATACTCACAATTTTTCAGGATAGTCACCCCCCCCCCCCCCCCCCCCCGAAAAAACTGTATATACGCCCCTGCACGGGCGTTGTCGCAGCCCCTGCCCAAAACTAAGAAACCAAAGACAAATTCCCAATACTTCGTAATGGCGGCTGGCTGCATGAGTTGCTATGGCAACTCCCTGTTTAGTATCCTTGCCTTCCTTCGGAGGGGAAGTAAAGCCGGCGGCATGTCATAGATTTATGGCATGTAAAAGAACCTTCCACTAACTACAATTGTGCGAAGCTAACTTTGTAGGTTAGATTTGATTAACGCTCTGTTAGTTCCAACGATCGTCACCAGTCGCTGGTTGCGATGGCATCTAGTAGTAGCGAAGTTCACAGCTAGGTGTCGTGGACGGTAGGCTAGCATTTGGTAGCGAAAGTAGGAACTACTTGAAATTATCGTCTGCAGTTCTTACTTGAATTAAAAACAGAACACACACTAATACAGCCATCACAATTAACACCGGTTTTCAGACAGATTCTACACACACCCTAAGTACACCGGAATACATTACCGCGTTGTCGCTGCCCATAAACTAAGGAACCAACCAACCAGACCGCTATAATTCGTGGGAACAATGTGACCATTCTTTGTCCATTGAAACCGTTCCTCAATGCAGCATGAATGCAAAATATCCAGAGATGTCCACTAATCTGTGCCGGGGCGTAGTGGCTCAGCGGTCTAGCTGTATGCCTCTCACCAAGGCGGTCCGGGTTCGATTCCCGGTCAATGCATGTGAGATTTTTGAAGTGAAATGCTATGTCCTGTGGTTCGGATTCCACGTAAAAAGGAGGTCCCGTGGCTCATGATCTCAAGATTAACGGTCACGTTAAACTACAAGCTTCCTTCCTTCCTTTTTAATCTGTGCCGAAAAGGCACGTATTATTAGTTTCTTATTAAAGCTTTATTGTTAATAACATAATGTGAGAATGAACGAGCCTTGATTGTGGCTGATAACATAAATCAGATCAGAAGGTTCTAAAATTCGAGAGCTTAAAATGTATATTGATTTAAATCTGGCGCTGTGGAAGAGCCTCTCACGTCAGTAGCACCAATGAGAGAGTAGAAAACTTCTCCATTGGAAAAAATGAATTGGGATTCAAAGAAATGTGCTTGATTCGGCGAAGAATACGACGAGCAGAAAATGCTGGAAGAAGCGAGGAACGAATCCAGAGAGTACTACATTAAATAATTCGTAATTGTTAACTCTTTGAATATTCATGACGTCACAATCGAGTGCAAATAAATTATGCATTATTATGATAAACATGCGCGTTCATCGTAACTTGTGTACAATCCTAGTTTTGGCAATGATTTTTTGTGTTCACACGTATTCAACTATTCTTCTTCTGTCGTTAAGGCCGACTGTGGACAACGTTAATTTGATTTCAGCTTCTGGATCTTTATTTTTGCCCAATACTCCTTCATTCTATCACTCTGCATTCTGCTCCTTTCTTCACCCACGGTGCCTGGATCCGTGATGTGGGATGACTCTTAAAACCCGTGAAATCCTTAATTTTGGCTTTGTATGCTTCCCTGTTACTGACTTCAGCTTCACATGTTGCCCTTTTTATTTCTAGGTCCTTCTTCACGTGTCGTCTCAAAACTCACGAGTCTTAAAACTCATGAGTCTCAAAATTCACGAATTTCAAGATGAGGGATAGTAAAAGTAGGTTCTAGCCGGTTTCTGTACCTGGGTCAGTCTCAAAACTCACGAGCCAGGCCAGTTATTCTTTGACAACACAAAATAACGATCTCCATGATTCCAATGAAGTTTTTAGGCCTGCGTGTTCAAATCACGTCGGGGTCACCAATTTATACCGTACTAGTTGATTATCACTGATACGCAGATATTGTAACGTGTTTTTCGAGGGGTTTTTATGCCACTGGCATAAGTCAGTAGGAAGCCATTCTATATTTATTTACGCGGCAAATTGTTCAGCCAAGAGAATTTTTCATGTTAATTTATTATTATTATTGATTTATTATAATGATTATTAAGATATTTTCGGAGCATTTTATAAAAAATATAAGAATACAGATAGGTTTTCTATGTCTTAGAAAACACTATCAAGCAAATTATTACGAACGACAATATCATAGAAAATTATATGATTACGGAATTTTACGGAGTTTTCGTCAGTTAGGATATATTGAGAGACATGACTCACTGGGAATTCAAATACAAGCTGATTCCTGTCGAGAAGTATTACGCAAGGCTGGGTCGCATCGTCAAGAAAAGGCGAATTGTTGGAACGGAAAACGACTTCTCCCTCTCGCGCGCCGTGTGTAATGAACCAGAGGAGGGGAAGTAGCGGCGTGCTCAGCCAATCAGTGGAGACGACGTAAGCTGGAAGTCGGTACCATGGTGGGGGAGCCAACGTGTGCATATATCGTTCGGCGCGGCGTGGAACGAGGACTATCTGGGTAGAACTTAACGAGTACGGTTGCACGCGGAAGTCGCTCCGATGTTCCGTGGAGTGGAGGACTAACTTTTGTAAAACTTATCCAGTGTGGTTATACGAGTGTTTGGGTCCGATGTACGGACCATAGAATTATCTAATCTACCAGAATATCATCAAATAACGAAGAAGATGGCGACGTCCAGGAGACTGTGGGAAGCACACAGCATCATCCAGTACGAGGGAAATGCTTTAGCAATTTCCAGTGGTAAGCGCAAATGACGCAGAAATACGCAATCTCTCATTTCTCTTTGTTTTACATTTCATATTTCAGTAACTTCATAGCTTGGAAATAAGAGTAAAATCAATTTATCAGACTCCGTTTTCACGTAATTTTCTATCGGTAATATTAAAATCGCAACGCTCCAATTTAAATTTTAAACTTATTATTATTATTATTATTAATTTTGCTATACTTGTTTTATATAATAAATTCATTTCTTTTACAATGCAATCTTTGCTTTCAGTAGGTAGCATTAGATATAGACCAATTCCTTCTCCTGATACAATTGTTTGTTGGGTTAATGATCAAATCATACCACGATCTGAGTGAATAGATTCTTGAAGGTGTTCTGCCAGAGCTAGACGTTGTTACATACAAATTTAGATTTCAGCATTGCGTTGAGGTCTTGGCGCCCATTAAAACAACATAGCTTAGGCAAAGGTAAACAGTTACATTTATCACCCAACAGTTAGGGGCAAGCAAAACGTTTCAATATGACGGGAAGATAAACATGAAACTACACTTTATTATATACATTTCCATTCTTAGACTCTATGTTCAAAGAATACAAAATACAAATACATTATAACTCTTCCTTCTTTCCGTCCTACGCCCTCTAAGATATTTACATTTTTCCAGTCACAATACCCCTACATCACCAAGCAGAACGACTGAGTTATACTTAAAGAAATTGATCTGTGGTAGGTTGATACTTCCAGTTAAAACAATACAAACGAGATCCCGGGCAGTGTGAGTCATCGTACAGCTCATACTCTCATACTTCCTGCGATCATCGCAGGCACGTGCTCGGAGTCGTGAGTTATGAGACTAATTAAAGTGTTAATTCATAATAATAATAATTTTATTAATGCAGCCAATGGCCATTTTGGAAGAAAATCGGCCGTGGACCTATTGAAAGGAACCGCCCCGGCATTTGCCTGGTAGTGAAAATGAGAAACGACGAAAACCATATTCAGGACGGCCGAGGTGGGATTCGAACCCACGCTCTCCCGATGCCAGTGAGGAACGAGGTAGCGCGTTAGAGGTCTCGGCCACCGCGGCCGGTTAAAATGTTCATTCAGCTACTAGTTTGTAGTCGTGAGTTTTGATACTATTTGTTACTATTTTTAGCTCGTGAGTTTTGAGACTCGTAGAGTTTTGAGTCGTAACACTTCTTCACCTCCTGATACCAGCGAGCTGTGGTTTTCCTTGTCGCAAAGAATTTAACTAACCGATTGGTTAATCTATTCAACTATTAATTGATTCTCAGAGAAAACTAAAGACTTTAATTTAGGCTACGTAGTTCAACAAAGAAGCATGTACCACAGTACATTAAGCTTAGGGCGGCTTCGGTGGCGTAGTCGGTAGCATGCTGAGCTTCTATGCCCAATATAGCGGGTTCAAACCCGGCCGAAGCCGTCGGATTTTTTAAGAACGTTAAAAATCCCTCAGTATGGCTTCCTTCGGAGGGGAAGTAAAGCCGGCGGTCCCATGTCATAGATTTATGGCATGTTAAAGAAACTTCCACTAATTGCACCTGTGTGAAGCTAAATTGGATAGGTTAATGTAAACATCGCTCTTAGGTTTCTAAGTTCGTTGCCAAGAGCCGACTGCGGTGGCGTCTAGTAGCTGAGTTGTGAACTTGGCCTAGTAGTCGTTGACGGTGGCGCTTGGCGGCAAAAGTAGGAACTATTTGAAAAATTCTAAGTTGCAGTACTTGAATTAAAAAAACAGATAGCACACACTAATACAGTCATCACAATTAACACCGGTTATCAGACAGATTCTACACACACCCAAAGTACACGGGGCTACATGACCGCGTTGTCGCAGCCCCTAAACTTAAGAACCAACCAAACAACCAACCATAGTATACCATACCAAATCATTTTAATATACAGTAATCAATATTTTATTAACACAACTCAACATCGCATCCAAAGACATTCCAAAGACACTACACTCAAAGATAACAAAACCAAAACTATGTAAATCAAAACACTGTCTATTTTCTAAATCAAAACACTGTCTATTTTCTACAGGAAGTAGATTGCTCGAAAGAGCTTTAGTTCACTTTCTCCACATTCTCCCACCTTGCAAAAGGTAGTTTTGCAACACACACTCATAAACTGAAGTAAACATTCCAAAATTATACTTGAACATTGAGCTCAGGAATGTGAACCACTATAAGTCTAGTTTCTTGAGTTGCCTAACAGTTCTACCACAACGAGTCTTGAATTCACTCTCCTTTTCAGTTCCTGAGTTACTGCAGGGAATATCTTCATTAAGGACCGGCTCACTTAGTCGGTGTTGTGAAGTGTTAATAGAATCACCTTTGTTAAGCCAGTTTATCTCTAACGAATAAAGTCGCTGTACTGGACGAAGTAGAATGCCAGTTGCTGTCTTAATTTTAACCAGACGAGTCACACTGTCTCTTCCAGGTAACAGCTCCACCACTCTTCCTAAGGGCCAGTTGATCCGTTTCTTGTTGTCGCTCTCCACCAGTACTATGTCTCCTACTTGTATGGATCCCTGTTGTTTTTTGCTCCGTGATCGGAGAAATCCCAGATATTCTTTTTTGAAGCGATTTCTCAGGCTCTCCCGAACAGCCTGTAGATAACGCCATCTGTCGTTTAAACTGCTGGTTTGAATTTGGTCTAAGTCGGTTACATCATTACCCTCTAGGCTCTGTAGGAACAAGGAGGGTCTGAGTGGCTTGAGTTCATCTTCTTCAGAAAGATAAGTCAAAGGTCGGTTGTTCATCAGGTTCTCACAATCGCACAGAAGAGTACACATTTCCTCATAATTTAGGCAAGCTTTACCCAAATTACGGCGAAGCAAATCCTTTAGAATCTTAATCAACCTTTCCCAGAATCCTCCCCACCAGGCTGCAGTGGGAGGGTTCAGCTTCCATTTAATCTTCAGAAGGCTGCACGTCCTCTCTATTTCAGTCCAATCCAATTGCTCCAAGGTTCTGCGAAGTCCGGTGAAATTCGTCCCATTGTCCGAATACATGGTATTCACTCTTCCTCTTCTTGCCACAAATCGGCGTAGTGCTTGGATATATGCTACCATACTAAGTGAAGTGATCAATTCCAGATGTACAGCCCGATAAACTGCACAAGTGAATATCACAATCCATCCATTTTCTCCTCCTCGTAGAAACACAGGGCCGGCCAAGTCTGTGCCCGTGATCTGGAAAACACTCGATGCCTTGATTCGATCCTGTGGCAACGGAGGAAAAGGTACCTCGAAACCCTTAGCAGAGTTACGACGACAGATCACGCATTTCCGAACAACTGCTGCCACCGTCCTTCTTCCTCTAATTATCCAAACCCTTTGGCGCAACAAAACAAGCAGTGTGTGCGTCCCAGCATGGTTATGGAATCGATGAAATTGTTCAATCATTCTTTCAACCATCACATGTTTTGATGGAAGTACAACTGGAAGTCCTAAGACATTCTCAGTTTTATCAACACCACTATCAAAGGAATTCACCCATCCCCTCAAATTGAAACCTGCTGATAACATCAATTCTTGTGCCTTTAAAATAAAGGGTCCAATTTCTTCCTTTGAAGTGACTCCAGTAAGACAGTTGTCCACATAAAATGCAGGTTTCAATTTTGTAGCTACTTCCTTCAAATGAGTTGGGGGCTCTTCCAGAAGGTTGTTCAGTACAGAAACCAATAGGAAGGGACTGGAACAAACACCAAAAACCACCCGGCAATGTCGAAAAGTGGTAATCTTATCATTATCCCACCAGAGAAAACGGAGCATATCCCTGTCTTCAGGATCAATTATAATCTGCAGGAATGCCTTCTCTATATCAGCTATTTGACCTATAGGATAGGTTCGAAAATTGGTCAGCACTGATGGAACAAGGTCGATGAGGTTGGGTCCGGGCTCGAGGCAATCATTCAAGGAATGGCCATTTCTGTCTTTGTTGGAAGCATCGAACACCGGCCTTATCTTTGTAGTGCCACCATCTTTCAGCACAGCTCTATGAGGCAAATAATGTGTAGGTCCATCCAAAACCTCGTTTTCAACACCTTCGATAATCCCTTTGTTTACCTATTCCTGTAACACCTCATCATAATCCTGAAATTTCTGCATCCCTCGTAACTTTCTTGAAGTGTTCAATAATCGTTTCTGAGAAATTTCACGATTCGTTTCCAGAGAAGTACAACCATCAATCCAGGGTAGTTTGACAATGTAGCGCCCAGATTCCTCTTCTCTCTTCACAGTCCTATCGAAGAACATCTGAACTTGTTGTTCCCTTTCTTCCTTTTTTATCTGTTCGCCAGGATCTTTAATACCCAAAGTCTCAATTTCCCACAAATCCGCCACTCTTGTTGATTGAGTTAAAGTAAGTAGAGTGTAAGACGAGGCAGTAGTTGAGCTGATCTCAGAAGAGCCCATAAGTGTCCACCCTAAACAGGTTATCACAGCTACTAGACTCTTGTTTACATGTAGAAAGTCTGGCGTGATTATCTGAGCCCTCACGTCAGCTCCTAACAATACCTGTATGTCAGTACTGTTGCCACCATTATCTTGGCCAACATCACTAAGTTCAACTCCCTTGTCCCTCAGTAAATTAAACAAGTCAGCATCAACTAGGGGATCACCTCCACAGATACTATCAGAGCCTAACACTGCAACCTCACATCTGTTGTCCTCGTTCATACCTAGCAAAGTTATTTGATAGGACTCGAAACAAACAGGTGCTATTTTCCTACCTCCAAATAATTCTTGACTTAGCGTTACCTTTCCAGTTTGTTCCAACTCTAATTTCTTAGCACAAGACTTCTTTATGTAGCTTCTCTGCGATCCACTATCACACAGAACTCTTACTCTGTGAGTGGATCCACCAACAACTACTCTAGCAACTAAAGTCTGCAGATAGGTCACATGTCCTTTATTACTACCTGCCATCATGCTAACTGTTTTTGGAACCGAATTACCTTTTGGCTCATCTGAGGTTGTTTTCGCACACATCAAACCGTAATGTTTCCCCTTGCAAAATGGGCACTTCACAAACATCTTACACTTAACACTGACATGTCCCGGTCGTAGACACCTAAAACAAGCTCCCTTTTTCTTTAACGTTACTTGGCGTTCTTCTTGAGAATAATCAATAGCTACAGCACAGTCTTGAGAAAGATGTGAGGTTCTGCCACAGAATATACAAGCCGTATCTTTGTTATTTCTGTGTCCCTTACTAACTGAAACATCCTCTATTGAAATTAAAGAAGCCGCTGAAGGTACGTCCCTATTCTTAGTCTTGGTCCTATCGTCTTGCTTAACTCGATCCGTCCTCTCGTTAACTTCAAAAGAACTATGTCTTAGCTTAAGCCGTTCTTCACCTTCTACCTCAGTCTTTAAGAAGGCTAACAATTCACTCAAGCAACAGTCAGGTTCCTTGGTAGACGTTTCTTTTGATACACGATACCTGTCCCAAGTTCTAAACATAACCTCTGGCAAGGCACTCTCTACTAGTGGAAATAACATTGCAGCGTATTTCTCCTTTGTTACTCCCAAGGAATCAAGTGCTCTCACCTGTCCCTCCAGACTGTCATACAGTTGGGCTATGGATCTTAAACTATCCTTCTTTAACACTGAACCCTTATTGATCTTCGATAAATAAGTATTCATATTTATTATTATTATTACTACGGCCCAGGCAGCACATAAGGAAGTCGACTTGGATATTAGGGAGGCCAGCATTTCGTAATGATTGCAACAGAAGCTGAGTTGGTAGCTATTCCTGGGGGACGGCCAGAATTAGTCGAGTTCAAGGCCAAATTGTGCAACTACTGTACCAAAATTGGAGACATAAAGGAAGAATCACGAGGTCCTCTCAACGAACATACGATTGAATCAGCCAATCGCAAGAGACCAAGCTGTGACCACGAGGTGGACGGCGTCAGTAGTAAAAAGCGCGCGGAAGTGTGTATCTAAGGAACCGCCGAACGGATTAATCTCCGCTCGAGTAATTTGAGACGTTGGATTTATTTGGAGAAGAATGACACTAGCCCCATCTTTGTGAGACAAAAACTCTGGAAGTTTTTATCCGACTCTGCCCCACTCCTCCGCCCTTGTCAGTTTCTCATAAATAGTTTGGCCTGACGCTAATCTAAAACTATTCTTGTGGAGCCATCAGAGGCATACTCCACGCCAGTTTGAAGTGTGATTTTTGACTAAGTACTTATTCTTGTGGAGCCTTCAGAGGCATACTCCACGCCAGTTTGAGGTGTGATTTTGACGCTCGAATTTATCTAAGTCTTATATTGTGGAGCCTTCAGAGGTATACTCCACGCCAGTTCGAAATGTGATTTTTACGCTCTAAAATCAGTGAAGCTAATTTATTTTCTGAGCTCTGGGGAGCTAAAATCGCAGCGTTTGCAATATCGAATTTTAAAAGCTATAATACATTTTGTTCTAAAATCAACTAAATTGTGTGATCTAAATATTTCACGCCAGCGCGTGATAAACTGTAACATTCTTTTAAAGACGACGAGTTCAACTTTAAGGGGGAAGTATCGTATCACCCTAATTAGCGCTTACCAGAACCGAAGTCCAAGACGGGACGGAAATACCGGACGAGATAGCGACTGCTGGTGCAGCCAGGATTTTGAACTTGTTAACGAGCCAGTGGCGCGGACTCGAGATGTATATTTTATGTATAAATTGCGTGTATTGTATGTGTGTTTTTTTATAGTGCGTATGTGCGATATAATTAGGGCCAGTCTTCGCTATTAATCGCAGTAGGACAATCGTGGGTGAACTGAGTAGCCTGCAAGCGATTATAGATAGGCAAATATTTAACATTGAACTTTTCTGCCAAGGAGTCGAGACCAAGATGATCAGCACGTGGTTTGAAGTTGGGATGAGCTTCAAGAAATCAACGCAGACGACTACTATGGAGTGCTAAATTGTCCATAGGGCAATGGGTTGAGGAGGATGTCCTTAGTCCTACATGCAGAAGCGGTGATGTACTAAAATTGGATTATTTCAATTATGTAGTTAGATTTGGCCGGGGAACTTTGTAAATAGTCATGTTTTTCTTTCTTGTTTTATAGCTGTTTTTCTTGTACCGACACTATATGTTTAAATGTCCGTTGGCGCGTGGCCAAAGGGTTTGTTGATATTTTGATTTTTTTTTGAGTCATGTGTAATGTACGCGGCGTGCGTGCGTGATTTTTATCCTTGCAATTGCGGAACCCGTTACATTCGATAAATGGTGCTTTATTAACGTTAATATTTGAAATAGGAATGGGAGGAAATGATTGTAAAACATTTTGCTGAACAGGTTATTATTCATGTTAGGGTAGCCGAGTGCACCAACTTAAAAGTAATTGTAGAACACCTTCGTTCTAATTTTGATAGATTTTTCTTGAGTCCTTTTCAGGTGACTAGTCACGGCATAGAACGATGGCGCCAGCATGTGGATATTATTTGTATCTTTTATTTCAGGGTCTGTCACAACCCATACGTGTGATTAAGTGTGTGTTGATGTGTCTAGTGTGTGTTGATTCGACGTGAGGAGGGGGTAGTTGTCCTACCGCCCTTATATATTTTTGCTGCTGTTGTATTTTAGATGGAAAGACAGAGTGCTCTTGGGAGACTGCTGATTCTTGTCCATATGTTTTTCTGACACACACGTATTATTGTGCTTTGGGGCACATTTCTTCGAGGTTCGACCCCATGCTCTGGGAGGTCGAGGTTATTGACACGTGGGTTGACAGACATGCAGTGTTCCACAAACCGCCCGTTTTGCCTGTGACTTATTTTGATAGGCAGTCCTATTTGTCCGACTGAACCCTGTAAGCTTTCATGTAGCAAACCTGTTCATTGTGATGGCTAAATTTTTAAGCCATAATTAATTGGGGAGTTCGCCATGTGTGTAACGGATTGTTGTACCTTGTATGGATAAGAATATTGTGATTAACGTAAATGTTGGCTGTTTGCCTATTGCTTTGTTGATGACTCGATTTCATGTAATTTTGTTTGTCACACCCGTGTGGTGTAGTGGTAGAGTATTTGTAAATTTTGACAGCGGTCATTTGAGTATTTTTCTATTGGTCACGTGTTAATGTACTTGTGTTGATTTGTGTGAGAAGTCCTAAGTTTTTAGGCAGTAAATGTTGCTACGGCAATTCAAGTCCATTTTCACACGGAAATTTTGTGTTTGTTTATAGTAGGTTTAGGAAGTGTCGGTTTAATTTAAGTATTGTAGTTGTGTTCCCTCGTGTCGGTCTAGCTCTAGGAAATGCGGATTCGTTGTTTGAAGGGTCATTCTGGATGATAACGAATCACGCATTCAAAGTACACATCGTGATGCATGTAGAACGGCATACGCACTTATATGGTCACTTTTGGTATCGTTTTATTTAAGGACACTTGGTCCAGGTAATTAATCTCTCCAGAGATATCGCCTAGTTTTTTTTGGCATTTTTATTAAGCGGGAGTCAGTTGGGAGTTTTTGTTGTTAATTGTTTATGTGTAAATATGGTGATTTGTTATTAAATTCAGTTGTTTTTAACCCTGGCTTCACTCTTTCCTGCATGTTATTTTGTTATATGTTACCCTGCAAGTTAATGAAGCGCCCTGACAGCAACTTACGAATATGACCTGTTACGCCCCGAATCTGAGTCTCATATGCTTCTTTGCAAGGGTTCATAAAACAAAAATGGCTGCCCAAGTGGGGATTGTTGTTGTTGTTGCTTCGCTGATCTCATATTTATTTCGTTGAGAAATGATGCCAGGTCAAGCGGACATGTAAATTCAGTAAATGGAGGCGATGTTGTACCGCCATGTGCATTAGTAAAATCACTGAGTTCCTAAAGTTAGAAATATTGAACAAGGTTAGAATTTGATTTGGTATTTGTTATAAACTTGTTCTGGCGCCCACATTAAAATTAGAAATTTGCATTATTAATGAACTCAGTCAAAGCAGGAAGATGTTGCCTTATATCTGACATTTAATTGACTTCGGTTAATTGGTGTTTCGTAAATTCTGTTGGTTAGGAATTTAAAAGCAGATCACTAGGGGTTATTTTGTTGTTTGGGAATAAGTGTCATTGTATTCAGTAAATTTTGTTACTGAAATTTTCATTAAATTAGAGCCAGTAATATTTAAATGTGTGACATGTATGTGCGTATAGGGCTGAAACCTTAGCCCATAACCCTGTTTTTCTCTGAATATATTTGTGTGTGTGAAATGGCGATCGTTGATGAAATTAAGGCATTGTTAGAACAGATGTCGATCCAAATGTCCGCGAAAACGGAAGAACAATTAGAACAGATGTCGATCCAAATGTCCGTAAAGACGGAAAAACAATTAAAAGAACAATTAGAAGCTCAGCGTGAGTATAGTGAAAAACAATTAGAACAAATGTCCGCGAAAACGGAAGAACAATTAAAAGAACAATTAGAAGCTCAGCGTGAGCATAGTGAAAAACAATTACTTGATATGAGCGGTAACATTTCGGTCCAGTTAGAAGTCCAGAAATTAGACACTGACAAACAATTCAATGAACTAAACCACAAATTGTCACAACAGGCGGTAACACAAACCGAACAGTTAGGAAAAATCACAAATGATATTAATCAGAGCGTTCAAAAAGTAGAGACACTGGCAGGCGAGGTTGCGGAAAACAACATCAAACAGTTAGGCGAAATGAAGAAATTGGAGGCGAAATTTGATAACAAATTAGTACAATTTGACGAGATGGTGGCAGATAAACTCAAGCAGATAGAGGCAGCATGTGTCAGTAACACCGCGGGAGTGAAGAAAACCCAAGAGAAACTACAGCAGCAAATTAATTCGGTAGATAACAACGTGCTGGAATTAATAAAGGAAATAGATAAAGTCGAAGTTAAGGCTGAAACCGAGCGGATACACCTGCGGGAAAATTTAGAGGAGCAATTAGGCAGAACACAAGAGATCATAAGAAAAGAGATGGAAGGCCAGCTAATAAACGCACAAGAGGTCATAAGACAAGAAGTAGGGGAGCAGCTCGTCAAAACTCAGGATAATTGGGAAGAACAACTAGTGAAAACGCAGGAACGGATAAGTGAAGAGCTAGAGAAAAATCAGGAGAGGAACGAGGAGAAAATAAATAGCTTAAAAAGTAGGATCCGGCGAGATTGGGACCAGCAGGCTCATGCGAATAAGGAAGACAGGCTGGCAGTTTTAAAGCGAATGCAGGCACTGGAGGAAAATATGAAGTCGAAATTACAGGAACATTCAGAATTAATCATAAAAAACGAGATTAGATCGTTAGAGAATGCGACATTATTTTCAAACGAAAATATTCCGGAAAAGCAAACAAGTATTGGAAGTCCGGCAGGTTCGAAGTTGGCTGAGGACACGAGTCGGGGTCAAAGTCCCAGACTAACGACTAATGCATTCCAGCAGTACAGGGGGGAGACTTCAACTCCGCAACCGAACTTGGCACCAGCCCAAGTCATCCAAGTCATTCGGGGTAATGATTTTAAGCCCGATAAGTTTAAAGAACATTCAGGAACCACTCCCAAAGCATTTCTACGGCAATTAACTGACTACTTTAATGACCAACACATCGGCCCGGAGAAACAATTAAGACTGGTGGAGAAATTTTTAGAAGGACCTAGCCTGACCTGGTTTTTAAGTTTCAAGTACACGTTTACAGACATGGCTCAATTCCGCGAGGCGTTTTTGAAGAAGTTTTGGAGTCCTTCGTTACAGCAGGGGTTAAGAATGGACCTGTACACGCGCAAATACCACAGTACACATCCAACCCGTTTTTCAGAATTCTTCAGTCAGCAATTGGTAAAATTCAGGGATTTTGATGACCCGCCTAGCGAGCCGAATATGGTTCTAACCATCGGAAAACAACTCCCAATGCATATCCAACAATTATTAGTCGCAGGAAATATTCAGACCGCAGTCCAAGCCGAAGAATTACTCAGACACTTAGATGAGACGAGTATGGTAAGCCCACAGACAGGAAGAAGGAATTTGGAATGTGTCAACACGGCAGAGGTAGTTCAGGGACTCCAAAATAACCACGGCCAGGGGAACCAAAGTAAGACACAGTCCACAGGGATACAGTTCACGCCAAGAAGACAAGATTTTGACGGCCGAAACCAGTTCCATAACAACAATCAGAATTATCAGAATAACCGCGGGAGATATCATCAGAATAACCAAAATCAAAATAATCAGTGGACGTACCAGCGGGAATACACGAATTGGAGGGGAAACCAGAGACAAGGTAGACCTTACCAAAGAAATGGAGATGGTAGATGGAGTAACGGCAGGGACTATCGCCAAGAAAACAGAGGAGATTATAGGAATAACTGGGACGAACGATATATTGAATCCCGTAAATACTTGGATCAATTAAGTAATGAAGAAGCGGAGAAGGAGAAGTGGGGGCGTGCCATGGCGAACAGACAGAGCCCAGATAACCATCAAGGAGAAGGAGCAGAGAGTTTACTGAGGCAACAGGAGCGACAGAATGATAACCGGCGAAACACATCTAATGGGGCCCGGGATAAAAAAAAAACCAAATGAACTGAAAGGAGACAGGCTAAAAACGGAGATCGCCAGGGAGCAAGAAGAGATGATAGTGGCCAATATAGAAGAGTGGGTAGCATTCCCAGACGACTGCCTGGAGGAAGTGGTGAAGAACCGTGAAAATGTTATCAGACAGCTACCAATTATTTACGCGCATATTGGAGGTATGAGGGTGAGATGTTTGATTGATACAGGTAGCCAGGTGAGCTTAGTCACTGAAATTTTGATTAAAGAAATAGCAAGAAAACAGACTGTTCCTATTATGCCGGTACCGCTAATGAAAGTCAGAGGTGTCATTCCTGACAAAACTATGAATTGTAAACAGCAAGCATTTCTAGATCTGGAAATATTGAACCATACTTTTTCACAAACATTCATTGTTATTCCAAAGATGAACTACAATATAATTTTAGGAGCCAACTTCATCTGCGATTTTCATGCTGTAATTGATTTACATAACAACACTGTAAGCTTCAAACAAGTAGAAGGATTGGATCATGTGGGTTTAAATATGGAAGAGAATCCGCTGGAGAGAGAGGCCAATACATGGGTTGTTGAGGAATGCACTAATGAGGCCGGAGATAAGATCTTGAGGGGAGAGCAAGTCAACCAGACAGCAGTGCTAGAAATGGACAGCCGAGATATTTCGCAGGAACTTTGGGTGCATTTGGCGGAAGAAGAAATGGGCGGAACCAAATTCGAAATTCTACTTCAGGAGCGACTTAAGGAAGCCATCGTAGGGGAATCTGATAGAAGAAGATTGGAAGAAATTTTAAGATTACATAAAGGAGCGTTTGACACCGTACCTGGGAAAGTTTTAAATTTTCAATATGCGATGCAGGTAACAGATTGGACCCCGTTTAAAAGTAAATTGTACCCGATCCCAGAGAAGCATTTTTCTCAGGTGAAGGACATTATTACTAACTTATTAGATTCTGGCATGATAAGGAAAGCTGCAACTCCTTATCTGAACGCAATATTGGCTGTGACCAAGCCAAACGGATCAATTAGGCTATGCCTAGACGCGCGAGTTTTAAATAGCAAACTGCTAGTTGAGCACGACCAAGCACCGAGGATCAAAGATGTTTTGAAAGGCTTCCGCGGGAAGAAGATATACTCAAGTGTTGATTTGACAAATAGTTTCCACCATCTTGAACTTGAAGAAAAATCCCAACTGTTGACGGGATTTTTATTCGATAATCAAAGTTATATCTGGTGTCGAATGCCCTTTGGCGTGAAAACTGCGGGATGTGCACTCATTAGAGCACTCGATAGAAATCTGACTGAGGAGGTCAAGAACTTCACCACGAGATATGTTGATGACATATTAATCGCTTCTGAGACAATGGAAGAACACTTGATAAATTTAAATAAACTGCTGGACAACCTGAGAACCATGAACTTCAAGATCAACTTAAAAAAGTCACATTTTTGCCAGAGCGAAATTTTATATTTGGGACATATAATTGATGTTGAGGGCGTGCGGCTTAATCCAGCCAAGATTGATGCTATTAAGAAATTTCCCACACCTACCAAAGTCAAACATGTTAGAGCATTTTTGGGAGTGACAGGTTTCTTCAAAGAAAATTGCCCTGGTTACACAGAAACAGTAGCGCCTATGCAGGAGATGTTGAAGAAAGCGAATCGATGGTCGTGGAACGAGGAGTGCGACAGGTCTTTTAAAGCAACGAAGGATTTATTGGAAAACTGTGTGAAACTTGGATATCCGGATTTTGAGAAACAATTTATCATTCAAGCAGATGCTTCGTTAATTGGGATTGGTGCTATGCTGTACCAAGAGGACGCTGAAGAACCCAAGAAGAAATCCTATTTGGCATTTACGAGTCGTAAATTACGGAAACATGAGAGGAACTACACAGTTACGGAACTTGAGCTACTAGCAATTCTATATTCTCTCCAACAGTGGCGCAAGATGATCTATGGTTATTCCATCATTGTTAGAACCGACCACCATGCACTGACATTTTTATTTAAGACAACAATAGCAAGTGAGAGAGTTACGCGCTGGTCCATCTACATACAGCAGTTTGACATTACAATAGAGCATTGTCCTGGGAAATTGAACGTCATACCAGATGCCTTGAGTAGAAACCCTGAGGACGGAAACGAAGTAACAGCGGAAGTTCACAATATTACCTTGACACCTAAGGCTCGTGAGTTTTTGGCAAGATTGAAGGATATTCGGAAGGAGCAAGAAGCCGACCCATGGATGATGATGATGATAAAATTCTATAGGAAGGAGTTACAACCAAATTCACCGGAGTACCGGGAAGCCAGTGCTAAACAAGCGAGATTTCACTACTTGAATAACTTGTTACATAAGTACGTGGATGAGCATCATACTAAACTGCGGATCTTAGTTCCAGCATCACTACAGAGGGGATTAACTTGGCATGTTCACGAGAGCCTAGCACATATCGGCACGGATAAGACTGAAGCTACGATAGGGGAGACCTTTACTTGGCCCAAGATGAGATTCACCATTGTTGAAGTAATTAGAACGTGTGACGCTTGTCAGCGCACAAAGCCGAACAACTTTATTCTGAAACAACCTCCAAGACCACTA
Source organism: Meconema thalassinum (assembly GCA_946902985.2). Taxonomy (NCBI): domain Eukaryota; kingdom Metazoa; phylum Arthropoda; class Insecta; order Orthoptera; family Tettigoniidae; genus Meconema; species Meconema thalassinum. The sequence goes on along the minus strand of OX336395.1, from coordinate 227,061,791 downwards.
TTACCGCAGAAACCATGCGAGATGCTCGCGATTGATTGCTTTGGTCCTTTAGTAAAAGGAAAGCGTGGATGCCGACACCTCTTGGTATGTGTCGATGTATTTTCGAAGATGGTCGTGCTATGTCCTATTCAGAAGACGACATCAAGACAAGTCCTTAGTCGAATTAAGAACAAAGTCATTCCGATGCTTGGGAAGCCGGAATCCATTCTATCAGATCACGGTACCTATTTCACAAGCAATGTTTTTAGGCAAGGTTTGGAGAGCCTAGGAATAAAACACATATTTTCAAGTATTCGTCATCCTTGTGGAAATCCGAGCGAAAGAACAATTCGCTGTGTCGCTAAATACTACAGAGTAATGATTCCTAACGGACACAATAAATGGGTAGACAAAGTAGGGGAAATTGAGATGTGCATGAACACTACTAAGCACGAGTCGACGGGTCAAGTCCCACTGATTGTACACCACAACAGGTTGCCGGAAAGAACTTGGGACAAGATCATTCCTTGCCCAAGGGATCCATTATTAGCGCATGATTTGCGAATCCAGCGAACGAGAGAGCACATGAGGAACCAAGCGGACCGAAGGCTGAGACGGTACCGAGGAAAGAAGTTTCACCGAGAGTTACAAGAACAAGAATTAGTGCTGGTTCGTAGACCACCAATCTCCGACCCTAAGAACAAAGTCTTCGCCAAGTTCTGTCCAAAATTCATTGGCCCGTTCCGGGTAATTAAGAATCTGGGTAACAATGCCTACAGATTAGAAGAAGAGAGCACTGGTGCAAAATCTGTTTTCAATAGCGCCAATTTGAAACCGTACTACAGAAGGGAACCATTTGATGATTAGGAAAGATGATATGTGCAGAATATGTATTGCCAAAATTTTTTTTTTGAAAGCAAACACTCAAATCCACGGGGAGCGCGTGAGTACGCACTTTGTTTGTAAACAACGAGCAGCTGAGACGACGGGAGTGGCAACTACGTGAGGAGAAGGGGGAGACCTAGAGAAAATAGGAATGACATTCCAGCGAGAAGGGAGCACACTAATTGAGTCAGAGGGGCATACACTCGAGCAGCTGAGTGAGATTTAAAGAGATGTGTTGTTACTACAGTGGATTTTGTTTTTGAAATCCAAACCAATAAATTGTTTCGAATTTCAAAACCTTGCTGAGGATAAATGAACCCTTATTGATCTTCGATAAATAAGTATTCATATTTATTATTATTATTACTACGGCCCAGGCAGCACATAAGGAAGTCGACTTGGATATTAGGGAGGCCAGCATTTCGTAATGATTGCAACAGAAGCTGAGTTGGTAGCTATTCCTGGGGGACGGCCAGAATTAGTCGAGTTCAAGGCCAAATTGTGCAACTACTGTACCAAAATTGGAGACATAAAGGAAGAATCACGAGGTCCTCTCAACGAACATACGATTGAATCAGCCAATCGCAAGAGACCAAGCTGTGACCACGAGGTGGACGGCGTCAGTAGTAAAAAGCGCGCGGAAGTGTGTATCTAAGGAACCGCCGAACGGATTAATCTCCGCTCGAGTAATTTGAGACGTTGGATTTATTTGGAGAAGAATGACACTAGCCCCATCTTTGTGAGACAAAAACTCTGGAAGTTTTTATCCGACTCTGCCCCACTCCTCCGCCCTTGTCAGTTTCTCATAAATAGTTTGGCCTGACGCTAATCTAAAACTATTCTTGTGGAGCCTTCAGAGGCATACTCCACGCCAGTTTGAAGTGTGATTTTTGACTAAGTACTTATTCTTGTGGAGCCTTCAGAGGCATACTCCACGCCAGTTTGAGGTGTGATTTTGACGCTCGAATTTATCTAAGTCTTATATTGTGGAGCCTTCAGAGGTATACTCCACGCCAGTTCGAAATGTGATTTTTACGCTCTAAAATCAGTGAAGCTAATTTATTTTCTGAGCTCTGGGGAGCTAAAATCGCAGCGTTTGCAATATCGAATTTTAAAAGCTATAATACATTTTGTTCTAAAATCAACTAAATTGTGTGATCTAAATATTTCACGCCAGCGCGTGATAAACTGTAACATTCTTTTACAGACGACGAGTTCAACTTTAAGGGGGAAGTATCGTATCACCCTAATTAGCGCTTACCAGAACCGAAGTCCAAGACGGGACGGAAATACCGGACGAGATAGCGACTGCTGGTGCAGCCAGGATTTTGAACTTGTTAACGAGCCAGTGGCGCGGACTCGAGATGTATATTTTATGTATAAATTGCGTGTATTGTATGTGTGTTTTTTTATAGTGCGTATGTGCGATATAATTAGGACCAGTCTTCGCTATTAATCGCAGTAGGACAATCGTGGGTGAACTGAGTAGCCTGCAAGCGATTATAGATAGGCAAATATTTAACATTGAACTTTTCTGCCAAGGAGTCGAGACCAAGATGATCAGCACGTGGTTTGAAGTTGGGATGAGCTTCAAGAAATCAACGCAGACGACTACTATGGAGTGCTAAATTGTCCATAGGGCAATGGGTTGAGGAGGATGTCCTTAGTCCTACATGCAGAAGCGGTGATGTACTAAAATTGGATTATTTCAATTATGTAGTTAGATTTGGCCGGGGAACTTTGTAAATAGTCATGTTTTTCTTTCTTGTTTTATAGCTGTTTTTCTTGTACCGACACTATATGTTTAAATGTCCGTTGGCGCGTGGCCAAAGGGTTTGTTGATATTTTGATTTTTTTTTTTTGGAGTCATGTGTAATGTACGCGGCGTGCGTGCGTGATTTTTATCCTTGCAATTGCGGAACCCGTTACAGTCGATAAATGGTGCTTTATTAACGTTAATATTTGAAATAGGAATGGGAGGAAATGATTGTAAAACATTTTGCTGAACAGGTTATTATTCATGTTAGGGTAGCCGAGTGCACCAACTTAAAAGTAATTGTAGAACACCTTCGTTCTAATTTTGATAGATTTTTCTTGAGTCCTTTTCAGGTGACTAGTCACGGCATAGAACGATGGCGCCAGCATGTGGATATTATTTGTATCTTTTATTTCAGGGTCTGTCACAACCCATACGTGTGATTAAGTGTGTGTTGATGTGTCTAGTGTGTGTTGATTCTACGTGAGGAGGGGGTAGTTGTCCTACCGCCCTTATATATTTTTGCTGCTGTTGTATTTTAGATGGAAAGACAGAGTGCTCTTGGGAGACTGCTGATTCTTGTCCATATGTTTTTCTGACACACACGTATTATTGTGCTTTGGGGCACATTTCTTCGAGGTTCGACCCCATGCTCTGGGAGGTCGAGGTTATTGACACGTGGGTTGACAGACATGCAGTGTTCCACAAACCGCCCGTTTTGCCTGTGACTTATTTTGATAGGCAGTCCTATTTGTCCGACTGAACCCTGTAAGCTTTCATGTAGCAAACCTGTTCATTGTGATGGCTAAATTTTTAAGCCATAATTAATTGGGGAGTTCGCCATGTGTGTAACGGATTGTTGTACCTTGTATGGATAAGAATATTGTGTTTAACGTAAATGTTGGCTGTTTGCCTATTGCTTTGTTGATGACTCGATTTCATGTAATTTTGTTTGTCACACCCGTGTGGTGTAGTGGTAGAGTATTTGTAAATTTTGACAGCGGTCATTTGAGTATTTTTCTATTGGTCACGTGTTAATGTACTTGTGTTGATTTGTGTGAGAAGTCCTAAGTTTTTAGGCAGTAAATGTTGCTACGGCAATTCAAGTCCATTTTCACACGGAAATTTTGTGTTTGTTTATAGTAGGTTTAGGAAGTGTCGGTTTAATTTAAGTATTGTAGTTGTGTTCCCTCGTGTCGGTCTAGCTCTAGGAAATGCGGATTCGTTGTTTGAAGGGTCATTCTGGATGATAACGAATCACGCATTCAAAGTACACATCGTGATGCATGTAGAACGGCATACGCACTTATATGGTCACTTTTGGTATCGTTTTATTTAAGGACACTTGGTCCAGGTAATTAATCTCTCCAGAGATATCGCCTAGTTTTTTTTGGCATTTTTATTAAGCGGGAGTCAGTTGGGAGTTTTTGTTGTTAATTGTTTATGTGTAAATATGGTGATTTGTTATTAAATTCAGTTGTTTTTAACCCTGGCTTCACTCTTTCCTGCATGTTATTTTGTTATATGTTACCCTGCAAGTTAATGAAGCGCCCTGACAGCAACTTACGAATATGACCTGTTACGCCCCGAATCTGAGTCTCATATGCTTCTTTGCAAGGGTTCAACACCAAGGATAAAAGTTCCCTAACATAGTACTCAATGAGTAACTCATCCTTCCCATACTTAGACTTCAACAATTCTATAGCCTTTTTCTAGTTTTCCTTTGAAGGAGGAAAGTTTTCTACCAACTTCTGAGCACACGAACCAGGTTCCATATACTGAATCAAATAAACAAATTTATCTTCATCTTTAAGGCTGCTATCTTCATGTATTTTAGTAAATTGCGCCCAAAACCCAATCCAGCACTTCACGTTTCCATCAATTTTTTTCAGTTCTAGTTTTGGTAGTCTTAGTAGTCTCTGATTAGAAGTACGTGAACAGTTACTCGTATTAGCTTCAGAAACGGCTTGATCTCCAACTTGTAAGGCCTGCACTTTTTCCCTAACCTTAAAATATTTCAAGTCGTACTCACTGCAATTGTTGATCTCTGTTTCAAGCACGATGTCTTCAAGGTCTTCCTTTTGCAGCAGCTCATTGTATACTTCATCATCCAGACGTTTTAACTTCTCGTAGCGTTCCGCAAGTAAAGCATATCTGCTACGAATCTGCACGTGGTCACCATCAGCAAGCGCCAACAGTTCTTCAAGCTTATTTACCTCACGTGTAAATACGCCGCGTAATACTCGACGTTCGGTCATCGTTGTTCTGTTTTATTTGATGTTGAGATTGCCAATAGTCCTGTCACGGTCGCCAGTTATATACCATACCAAATCATTTTAATATACAGTAATCAATATTTTATTAACACAACTCAACATCGCATCCAAAGACATTCCAAAGACACTACACTCAAAGATAACAAAACCAAAACTATGTAAATCAAAACACTGTCTATTTTCTAAATCAAAACACTGTCTATTTTCTACAGGAAGTAGATTGCTCGAAAGAGCTTTAGTTCATTTTCTCCACACATAGTAAGCTTAATCCAGAAGAATGAATTTTCGATTTAGCTACGGCATTAACATGAGTGTGTCACATTAGGCCGTGTAGAAAGGAACAAAGCGTCGGATCGAGTCGGCTGTGAAGTCGATTTAGGAAGTAAAATGCATGGAAGAACGAATGAAGGATGCAATCTTATAGCAATGGGTCAGTTAACAATCAGGTGACTGGAACTCATTTGTCATGCTTTTATCCGTAAGTTGTGTCACCAAGTGGCTTAGATTTAACGTCACGCTTATGGAGTAGGAGATATGTTTTTCGATCGAATAACCCTCTTGGTGCGAAAGGTAAACCAACCTTGGCTACTTTTCTTTGTTTCCAAATTGTTTCTGTGTCGTTTTAAGGGGCGGAACAGCGCTGCCATCTGTCCCTTTTCCTTCATTCTTCGAGATTGGCGTTCCTTTTCTTCCAGTTAGTTTCTTTCTCCCTGAAATTCTGCCTTTTGAGTTACCGGTACTCCTAAATAGAATGTTCTGTTTTGTAATCTGTTGTAATTTCCCTACAGTAATGGTTGATTGGTTGGTTCCTCAGTTTAGGGGCTGCGACAACGCGGTCATGTAGCCTCGTGTACTTTGGGTGTGTGTAGAATCTGTCTGATAACCGGTGTTAATTGTGATGACTGTATTAGTGTGTGTATCTGTTTTAATTCAAGTAAGGACTGCAGACATTGAATTTGTTCAAGTAGTTCCTACTTTTGCCGCCAAACGCCACCATCAACTAGTTCAGAACTTAGTTAGCAGATGCCACCGCAGTCGGCTCTTGACGACGAACGTAGGAACCTAAGATCGTTAGTCAAATGTTTACCCCATATATAATTTAGCTTCACACAGGTGTAATTAGTGAAAGGTTCTTTAACATGCCATAAATCTATGAGATGGGACCGCTGGCTTTACTTCCCCTCCGAGAGAAGGCATACTGAGTGATTTTTAAGGTTCTTAAAAAAATCCGACAACTTCGGCTGGGTTTGAACCCGCGATCTTGGGCATAGAAGCTCAGCATGCTAGCAACTATGCCACCAAAGCCACTACCCTACAGTAACTGGGCAATAAATATGAGTTAGAAGTTATGCAACAGTGAGAATGTAAGTGTTATTATGGCGCTAACTGACGCAACTCTTGGAGTGGAGTGTCTACACTTGACTTGTGTTCAAGTAACAGACTGTACGTGTCATTCCTGGCGTTCGTACTCTTATCGAACAAAGACACTCTATATTATATCAGTACGTTGGCCAACTTTGTTACAAATTGAAACAATTATCAACTCTGTACAAACATTTTACTTTTAACATGGATGTGCTTTGGGGCTGCGGATCGGATCTGGAATTAGTGCACAAAATCTCCCAGTATTCATCGACCCTTCCGTCAGTAATTTTCAAGAAAGTTTTCGATTTTTTTATTGTCTCATTCGATAGTATGTCCTCTCTAGTTTCCAGAAATATGTAGTTTATACTAGTTTTATTGTTGTTAAGCTCATATATATTCACTTTAATGATCGGTGTGCACGCTTTTCAGCAGCTGTCAATTTGACGCATAGGTGAAGCAGATAAAGCACACATTAATCTGGCTTTGAAACAGTCTACTCCAGAACTAAAACGATGTAGAAGATACTCACGTTCGGGGAATGCAGAAGACTGACCTAAAATCCAAAGAAAATGCAGTTTTTAGGAGTTGAAAAGTAAGACTCTTTTACTCTAAATGTGTACCTCATTTCATTTTTCTCAATACTTGTCTTGATTTGGGCAATTAAAATGTCCACTTAGAATGCAGATATTAGTTTCATTTAAAAACTAAAATATAGACAAATAATGCAGCTATGTTGTAAAGCAGAATGAAGCTGTTAAATTGAAATTAGGGGTCGCGCCCCCCACTATTAATTTTTTTTTCAATCAAAATAACGTATATTGTAAAACAAAGCGAATATATTTGCCTGAATCAATGATACAAAAACGATTCTGCTATACAACATTCTGAACATACAGCAGATCAATTTGCGACTACAATGACTCAATTAAGTTGAAAAAGAGCGAAGATATCGAGTCCTAAAACTGCACGTTATTTTAGTGATTAATCTTTAATAAAGACCCCCCCCCCCCCAATTTATTTAATTTTTCTTTTTTGTCAAAAATCCATGGTTTATATTCTTTTCGAGAAAATTAGATAACTTATAATGAAATGTCTTCAGTAGTGTCTGAGTACCTTTTAATTTATTTTTTTCACTATCGTTTTACCCTCCAGGGTTGGCTTTTCCCACGGACTAAGCGAGGGATCCCACCTCTACCGCCACTGAGGGCAGTGTCCTGGAGCTTGAGACTCTGAGTCAGGGATACAACTGGGGTGTGTGACCAGCACTACGCCCAGGCGGCCTCACCTCACCCAGCCTGATGAAGGGATGGGAAGAGTGGGACGGTTAGGCAAGGAAGTGGGAAGGAGGCGGCCGTGGCCTTACAGTAGGAACCATCCCGGTATTTGCCCGAAGACGAAGTGGGAAACCACGGAAAACCACTTCGAGGATGGCTGAGGTGGAATCGAACCCCCTCTACTCATTTGGGCCACCCGAGGCTGAGTAGACCCCGTTGCAGTCCTCATACCACTTTTCAAATTTCGTGGCAGAGCCGGGAATCGAACCCAGGACCTCCGGGGCGGCAGCTAACCGTGCCGACCGCTACGCTACGGAGGCGACCCTTTTAATATTACTCTTCATAAATTCGTCATCACACTGTACGTTTACAGTGGTCGTAGTTTCCGATAATCACGAATGAGAGCTTCAAGATGAGGCCAAGTTTCCTGCTGTACGTTTTCCTGGGCTGAGAAAACGTTACGTCAGAAAGAGTATAAGAACGTTTTATTGGGTAGTTGAAAGATATTCTAACTTGCGATTTGCAGTACCAATACTTGTGCCTATCACATATAAAAATTGCATTACCCTCAGCCAAGTAGTTTTCCATGTATACATTTTTAAGTGAGCGGTTCCTAGAAAAGACGTCAAAAACCCAGACAATTTTTCATACAACCACAAATAAAAATAATAATTATTAAACTTTAAAATATTGGCTTATATAGTCTAACGCAGAATTAAACAAGGAAAATATTGGTATAACTCGTTTTTCAATAGGTCTGTTGGTTTGTTTGTAATTAAGGCCTAAACTCGAGTATCCATAATTTTAAAAATCCAATAGTAGTTACCATGGCAACAAAGCTCCCACTCATGGAAGCGCTTTACGGCGACACATTTCCGGCACCTAGTTACCATGACAACAAAGTTCCCACTCATAAAAGCGTTTTAGGGCGACACATTCCGGCACCTAGTTACCATGGCAACAAAGTTCCCACTCATAAAAGCGTTTATGTTCGACCCTGATTATTATATGTCAGAAAACTGTACTATAATGAGGCTCAATATAACACTATTTTTCATTATGAAACAGTTTCTCCCACCAATTAGATGCGCTGAGTTCCACGGCCTTCTAATTAAAATTTCACTGCCTGGCCTAGTGTTATAGTAGGGTAATCGAGGAGGACATGGCCAAATACAAGGCATTCTCTGCGTCTCATGCGCTCTGTTCAGTACATAAAACTGGCGAAATCTCGACAGATATTTATGAATATTTATATTCGAACATAAAATAGTTATAATAATTATCGTCGAACATAAACAGTCGTAAGCCTCCGTGGCTTAGGCGGCAGCACGCCGGCCTCTCACCGCTGGGTCCGTGATGCAAATCCCGGTCACTCCATGTGAGATATGTGCTGGACAAAACGGAGGCAGACAGGTTTTTCTCCGGGTACTCCTGTTTTCCCTGTCAAAATTTCATTCCAGCAACACTCTCCACTATCATTTCATTTCATCTGTCATTCATTTAATCATTTCCCCAGGGGAGTGCGTCAGGCCTCGGCAGCCAGCACAGTTCATATCCTCGCCGCTAGATGGGGGCTTCATTCATTCCATTCCTGACCCGGTCGGAGACTGGAAGCAGGCTGTGGATTTTCATTTTTCATAAACAGTCGTATGCAACTCGCCTATAATGGTAATTACGACACTCGTATGGAAATTATAAAACTCGCATACGCTCGTTTTATAAACATACTCGTGTCTTAATTATTGCCATTATAGGCTCATTGCATAATGTACTATTTAGGGCGACATATTTCCGGCACCTAGTTACCATGGCAACAAAGTTCCCACTCTTTGACGTCATTGAACAACATACAGCAAAGTGTTTTGTGTATCCAGCATACTTCCCATTTAAGAGAATATTTTTTACCCAACAAAATTAAACAAATATACATTTAGAGTAAGGCATTGACAAAAAAAAATCCTGAATATGTGTATCAATTATTTTGGTGTATGTTGTAGCCAACAGCTCAAAAGAACATTCATGTAAATATTTTAAAATGTGGGGTACTTATCATGTAAACGCTGTCCAACTAGACAAAAAACACCTGAAAGTTTTGTGGTATAAGAATGCATGACTGCAAGCATATTATAAAATGTGTTTTGTGTACTGTATAATAATGCGTGTACTGTGTTTAATAATCCTGCAAAGTTTTATTTCTTTGCAACATGTAGTTCATAAAATATAATTTTCTTCAACTCAGTAGAAATTGCCATGCGAAAGGTGTACCTCCCCCCTTAAGATGAAAGTAAAAGAACACCTGAGTTTCCAGGAAAAGCCTAAACTAACAACAGGCAAGATGGGACTGAGGCCAGGGAACAGCAGCATCGAGAACACATGAGGCGTTACTGGGCGAGCGCTAAATTTCGAGGAAGAGTGCAGTTGAATTAACGTGGTCCATTGTCAGCTGGTCGAACCGTCAAGAAGAAGAAGAAGGAGAAGAAGAAGAAGAAGAAGAAGAAGAAGTAGAAGAAGAAGAAGAAGAACATATACTTTGTGAGCTGCCTGAATAGGATTGACAGTTCTCACCTCGCCATGTGGTCAGGGAACAAGGTTGCCAAACAGTTAGAATAACGAACGATTACACTGTACAAGGCAGAGATACAGCTGACCAGGCACTGACGTACGTGGGCTGTAATATTGCAACGCAGGGTATTATGACATCAACTATGCGAACATGGATTGGTCAAGATGCAGAGGGGTGATGACTGACTTGGAATTTCCGGCCAAATGTCAATCCCTTTCTCCAAGCGTAAAGACAAGTTCACTTAGTGAATGTTACCGCGACCGTGAGTGTATGTATGTCTACCCCTTATGATTCCCGTTTTAGGTAGATTTCATTAGAAAGCTAACTATTGCAATGGGTCCCATGTTTCGACTTCCGGAAAATTTCGACATATCTTCGCGTTTCACATCCCCCAGACCCCAAAACCACCGTCAGTTCAAAAGTTTATATATAATTTATGTATATATATATATGTATATCAGTTTTTTGTGGACACGATAACTGCCGTAATTTTGCACCAATCACTTTAAATTTTTTACCGAATATGTATACCTATAAAATCTCGGTCGAGTTCGTTACTGGGCTAAATCGGTCGAAGGGGGTGAAAATGGGGGGCTTTTTTCGAAAAAGTGAAATATTGCTATAACTCTCTTAATATGTGACATATCGAATCCGTTCAACGTTCATACTATGTGTCGGATAAAGCCCAAAAATTTATGTTCAAAGAGTTTTTTTTATAGCACCAACCATTGACCAAAGGGGTGGGAAAAAGTGGGGTTTTCGGGAAACATTAATCATATCTCTGTTAATAGGCACAATATCAAAACCGTACAAAATGGACAATATTCCCCTAATAATTACCTAAAACTTTTGTCTGAAATAATTTTTGATATGACCCACCATTACGCCAAGGGATGAGAAAAATGATTTCGGAATTATAAGAAAATGCCAAGAGCTATCAGAGGTTGCCATGGCAACACTACTAAATTGATTAGGGATGAGCCATCATTGTTGCCATGACAACGAACTTGCACGAGATCAGATTCCGTATTCCCATCTGACTAAGTGGGAAGCGGCTTCGGTGACGTAACTGGTAGCATGCTGAATGTCTATGCCCAAGGTCGCGGTTTCAAAGCCGGCCGAAGTCGTCGGATTTCCTAAGAGCGCTAAAATCCCTCAGTATGCTTTCCTTTGGAGGGAAAGTTCCAACGTTCGTTGCGAGTTGCTGGTTGGGGTGGCATCTAGTAGCCAAGTTCACAGCTAGTTGTCGTTGACGGTAGTACCTGGTAGCAACATTAGGAACTACTGCTTGAAATTGACCGTCTGCAGTCCTTACCTGAATTAAGACAAATACAGCCATTACAATTCACACCGTTTATCAGACAGATTCTACACTCACCCAAAGTACACGGGGTTAGATGACCGCGTTGTCGCAGCCCCTAAACTGAGGAACCAACCAGAGGTAGATTTCATTAGAAAGCTAACTATTGCAATGGGTACCATGTTTCGACTTCCGGAAAATTTCGACATATCTTCGCGTTTCATATCCCCCAGATCCCAAAACCACCGTCAGTTCAAAAGTGTATATATAATTTATGTATGTATTGTACCCAATTGGCCACGGCAGTCTGGCATCGAACTCCGGTCTCATCAGAAAAGACCAGGCACATGGTTATGCCTAGAGTCGAACCATTGATCTCTGCGGGGGAGCAATTATTGGGAACCCAAAGAGCAATGAGAGGTATACTGGCATATAAGAATGTAGCGTGATTTCACAATCTATAGGTGAATATCATAGCAATTTAAGGGAAGAACTGTAGCCAAATGCAAGGAAATATACATTTTCAGAGCATACGAAAGTGAGAGAAGGCCAGTTTGAAGTTTTACAAATGACCCTTAGCAAGTGGGCGGAGTAGTCTAGGCGCCTACCGAACTACTTACGTCTGGAGCGGAGAGACAGCTCAGAATTAATGGCTCGGGTATCCACCGCTTGACAACGGTGCAAGCTATGGTGGGGATGACTGCACATGGAAATTAATTGATTACAGCGAAGTGGAGTATTGAAATGCATTGAAATATACACCCAGGTGAATATATTCACGGAGAGGTAATTTAGGAATGGTTTTTCACCTAAATTAAGGCCTTTATCTCAAAATGCATGCATCACAACCTAACCTACGCTCAAGAGCATTGACTTAGTGACCAGTCAACGGGAAAGTACCACGATAGCGTGCCCACGCGCTGAACTAAGGCAATTAATTGTAATTAATTGGCCGAAGCGATCGCCGGCACGCGAATGTTTTTCAAACCTCCACACATAAATAAACAAGATGTAGATGTCATTTCGGCTGAAGAGGTATTATTTCAAGAAAGGAGTCGCTCTCGTGTGTCCAGTGGACTATTTTGTACGAAAAACCTTTATATATGGGGAGCGAGGCAAGCCAAGCCAGTCTTCTGCAGTTCATCTCAGTTCGCCTAGAGTTATTCTACAGTCTTCACGTAACTAAGACGCTGCTAGTAGCGCGCCAAATGTTAAAGTATCAACGCGCCGTCGTTGTAGAACAATAGAAGCAAGTTATAAAGCTTCATAAGTAATCATGAAGTGCGTCGAAAGTAAATTATTACAGATATTTACATATTATCTGACGCAAATATAAATTCGCCACAGCGAAAAGGAACTTATAATGTTTTGAACAGTTCTTATACCGGGAGGTATTGTCAGAAATATATGACAGCACCATCAGAAACACTACAATGATGGGAGCTTGGAAACCATTGCCACCTAATTTGGATAGTGAGCTGAACAAGATTGCAGGGAACGAGGATTGAACGTCCGTAAAACGCTGTTAGATTGTCACGGAGACCAGCGGTTGTCATAAATTGCAGCGCATCTCTGAGATCAGGCGTAGGAAAAGTCCAATTTAAGGATCAACATGTGAAGTAGTGGATAAATGTATATAAATTGTGAAATAGTGTTTTAAAGTGTTCATGTGTATAGTGATTAATATGCAGTGTATTGCAATGATAAAAGCCACTGATAAAAATATGTGTATCATGTGGAAAGTGTATGAATCTAAGTGTTGTGTCAAGGATAACATGATGGCTTAATTCAAGCGTTATGGTAGCGCTAAAGCTGAGGCGCTGGCACTATCCAGCAAAGAGGAAAAAAGTGAGTACCCATTTTTTTATAATGTAATTATAACCAAGTAGTTCACCATGTAACGATTTATCACTTTGAGTAAGATGTAATAGTCACTTACTGAACGAGTTTTCACCACTCGTCTTGAATGAAATATGGCTTGGAAGGTGATTTGTTTGAGGCCATTCAGGCAAAAATAGTGATGGATGTAACGGTAACGTTAAACGATAATAATAATAATATTATGGGTCGGCAACAATAAAGTAATAGGCATTTTAGGCCTAATTAATGTTCAAATAGTGTCATGTCTAATGTAAAGATGCTGTATTTGATAAACAGTAAGAGTATAACGTGAAATATAGAGAAATACGAGAGCTTTTTCAGTGTCAGTGAAATATGAATGAATATTTGATATGGTGAGCCTCCGTGGCTTAGGCGGCAGCACGCCGGCCTCTCACCGCTGAGTCCGTGGTTCAAATCCCGGTCACTCCATGTGAGATCTGTGCTGGACAGAACGGAGGCAGACAGGTTTTTCTCCGGGTACTCCGGTTTTCCCTGTCAAAATTTCATTCCAGCAACACTCTCCACTATCATTTCATTTCATCTATCATTCATTTAATCATTGCCCCAGAGGAGTGCGTCAGGCCTCGGCAGCCGGCACAGTTCATATCCTCGCCGCTAGATAGGGGCTTCATTCATTCCATTCCTGACCCGGTCGGAGACTGGAAGCAGGCTGTGGATTTTTCATTTGATATGGTCAATCCTTAGGATATTTGTTTGAGGACCATTAAAGTAAAGTAAGCCAGTAAATTTTATTACATTTGTGTTAGGAGCTATGTAAAGCTTTGGCTTAAGTGGTATGACAGAGAACGCGGGTGCCTTAATAATGGAGTCATATATGTGAAGTATTGTTTGAGCCGCTTGTAAGCGTGCAGAATTAACGTAGAATCCAGTGATTTACGTAATAAATATAGCGGGGACAACTAGTATAGCTTGCACGTTAGGTGAGAAGTTGGCTAAATCTACGAGTAGTATCGCCCTTGAGCATACTGTATTATTTCGCAGCGAATTGGACAGAGTCTGTCTGTATCCAACGCTTGCTTGAATTTATGCCACTATTGACGTCCGTCGAGACGCTGTGAGCATGTGTGTATTAATGACCTGCCCATGTGAGGTAAAGGATCATATTCGTCGTTTAGGAACGCAGGTTTCCTTATATTTTATTGACAGCTGCTGGTGAAAGTCGTTGGATTTTCACTATGATGCGCGTCTAAAAAGCCACCAATTGTCACCATAGAACGGCAAGACTATCACTAGAATGCCACCCCAGCCATGAATGTTAATTAAGGAGCCAGTTTGAGCCCAAGACACTATAAGGATAGATGTTAAATATTTAAATGACTCAATTATTTAGGAGCCACACTCAGTGTTACTCCAGTCTGCACTTTGTAAACAAACCTGACCTTGATCTTGACAGAGTGAGAGAGAGGGGAATGGTAGACCACTTCTACAGCGGCCATCTTGGATAGCCAGCTGGAACGAATTTTATTGCCTGCTAAGGGGGAGGAAGGTCGTCCGACCGGTCCCTGGTAAATTAGAGTCACACTAGGACACTGAGGAATCTCGATATTTATTTATGCAATTAAGATATGATTATTTTGATGATGCCAAGTGAATTGAACGGTGGGTTGCAACTCACATACGTTGTTGAATCATAGAAATCAGATAATATTTGGCTCAATTATTCTCTGAGGAGAAAAGCTGAACCAAAATAACGTAGGCATCTTCTTTTAGAGTGCATTTTGCCATTCCTGCTAAATTATGCAGACGGGTATGTGTTTTTCCCAGAACATGACACATTTGTAACGTTGATAAGCCCGACAAGACCCAGAAAATCGTTATATGGTGAAACTATAAAATTAAGTACCACTTTTCCTAAGGCGTTCATATGCATGGAAGGAAGGAAGATGATTCACGCAACACAACAAATATCTGTTAATGATTGCAGAAAGTAATGTATTCATGTTACTCAAGGTAAATGCCATAAGAAATGGAATAATGTTTTATTGGTATCATTTTATGGGATATGTGATTTTTGTGTTATGGTACTCCCATTAACTAATATTGTGTCAGTTGATGAACACTATGAAAACCCATGGAAGTCTGAAAATATCAGTGACAGGATGTTAGAATTAGATTTGAGTGCAGTGTAGCACTATTTTAAGAAGAAAGCTCACAGAATTACCCTATTTTATTTGTGGGAATTAAATGTAATTTGTCCTTTGTTTTGTATTTGTTGTGTAGCCATTGATTTTAGACCAGTAAATGTGTTATCTTTAGGAAAATGTTGTGTATTTCCTGTAGAGTAGTTACCTGGTAGACTCAAATCCTGAGCATGTGGTCGTATGGTGGGCAGGAACGTCCCATACCTCGAAAGACCGTGAGTTAGTTGGGATACGAACACATGGTCCACATGATGACAATCGGGTACAGTATATATATATATATATATATATATATATATATATATATATATTGAACCCTTGCAAAGAAGCATATGAGACTCAGATTCGGGGCGTAACAGGTCATATTCGTAAGTTGCTGTCAGGGCGCTTCATTAACTTGCAGGGTAACATATAACAAAATAACATGCAGGAAAGAGTGAAGCCAGGGTTAAAAACAACTGAATTTAATAACAAATCACCATATTTACACATAAACAATTAACAACAAAAACTCCCAACTGGCTCCCGCTTAATAAAAATGCCAAAAACTTAGGCGATATCTCTGGAGAGATTAATTACCTGGACCAAGTGTCCTTAAATAAAACGATACCAAAAGTGACCATATAAGTGCGTACGCCGTTCTACATGCATCACGATGTGTACTTTGAATGCGTGATTCGTTATCATCCAGAATGACCCTTCAAACAACGAATCCGCATTTCCTAGAGCTAGACCGACACAAGGGAACACAACTACAATACATTAAATTAAACCGACACTTCCTAAATCTACTATAAACAAACACAAAATTTCCGCGTGAAATTGGACTTAAATTGCCGTAGCAACATTTACTGCCTAAAAACTTAGGACTTCTCACACAAATCAACACAAGTACATTAACACGTGACCAATAGAAAAATACTCAAATGACCGCTGTCAAAATTTACAAATACTCTACCACTACACCACACGGGTGTGACAAACAAAATTACATGAAATCGAGTCATCAACAAAGCAATAGGCAAACAGCCAACATTTACGTTAATCACAATATCCTTATCCATACAAGGTACAACAATCCGTTACACACATGGCGAACTCCCCAATTAATTATGGCTTAAAAATTTAGCCATCACAATGAACAGGTTTGCTACATGAAAGCTTACAGGGTTCAGTCGGACAAATAGGACTGCCTATCAAAATAAGTCACAGGCAAAACGGGCGGTTTGTGGAACTCTGCATGTCTGTCAACCCACGTGTCAATAACCTCGACCTCCCAGAACATGGGGTCGAACCTCGAAGAAATGTGCCCCAAAGCACAATAATACGTGTGTGTCAGAAAAACATATGGACAAGAATCAGCAGTCTCCCAAGAGCACTCTGTCTTTCCATCTAAAATACAACAGCAGCAAAAATATATAAGGGCGGTAGGACAACTACCCCCTCCTCACGTAGAATCAACACACACTAGACACATCAACACACACTTAATCACACGTATGGGTTGTGACAGACCCTGAAATAAAAGACACAAATAATATCCACATGCTAGCGCCATCGTTCTATGCCGTGACTAGTCACCTGAAAAGGACTCAAGAAAAATCTATCAAATTAGAACGAAGGTGTTCTACAATTACTTTTAAGTTGGTGCACTCGGCTACCCTAACATGAATAATAACCTGTTCAGCAAAATGTTTTACAATCATTTCCTCCCATTCCTATTTCAAATATTAACGTTAATAAAGCACCATTTATCGAATGTAACGGGTTCCGCAATTGCAAGGATAAAAATCACGCACGCACGCCGCGTACATTACACATGACTCAAGAAAAAATCAAAAATATCAACAAACACTTTGGCCACGCGCCAACGGACATTTAAACATATAGTGTCGGTACAAGAAAAACAGCTATAAAACAAGAAAGAAAAACATGACTATTTACAAAGTTCCCCGGCCAAATCTAACTACATAATTGAAATAATCCAATTTTAGTACATCACCGCTTCTGCATGTAGGACTAAGGACATCCTCCTCAACCCATTGCCCTATGGACAATTTAGCACTCCATAGTCGTCGTCTGCGTTGATTTCTTGAAGCTCATCCCAACTTCAAACCACGTGCTGATCATCTTGGTCTTGACTCCTTGGCCGAAAAGTTCAATGTTAAATATTTGCCTATCTATAATCGCTTGCAGGCTACTCAGTTCACCCACAATTGTCCTACTGCGATTAATAGCGAAGACTGGCCCTAATTATATCGCACATACGCACTATAAAAACACACATACAATACACACAATTTATACATAAAATATACATCTCGAGTCCGCGCCACTGGCTCGTTAACAAGTTCAAAATCCTGGCTGCACCAGCAGTCGCTATGTCGTCCGGTATTTCCGTCCCGTCTTGGACTTCGGTTCTGGTAAGCGCTAATTAGGGTGATACGATACTTCCCCCTTAAAGTTGAACTCGTCGTCTTTAAAAGAATGTTACAGTTTATCACGCGCTGGCGTGAAATATTTAGATCACACAATTTAGTTGATTTTAGAACAAAATGTATTATAGCTTTTAAAAATTCGATACTGCAAACGCTGCGACTTTAGCTCCCCAGAGCTCAGAAAATAAATTAGCTTCACTGATTTTAGAGCGTAAAAATCACATTTCGAACTGGCGTGGTGTATACCTCTGAAGGCTCCACAAGTTAAGTACTCCGATAAATTCGAGCGTCAAAGTCACACTTCAAACTGGCGTGGAGTATGCCTCTGAAGGCTCCACAAGAATAGACTTAGATTGGCGTCAGGCCAAACTATTTATGAGAAACTGACAAGGGCGGAGGAGTGGGGCGGAGTCGGATAAAAACTTCCAGAGTTTTTGTCTCACAAAGATGGGGCTAGTGTCATTCTTCTCCAAATAAATCCAACGTCTCAAATTACTCGAGCGGAGATTAATCCGTTCGGCGGTTCCTTAGATACACACTTCCGCGCGCTTTTTACTACTGACGCCGTCCACCTCGTGGTCACGGCTTGGTCTCTTGCGATTGGCTGATTCAATCGTATGTTCGTTGAGAGGACCTCGTGATTCTTCCTTTATGTCTCCAATTTTGGTACAGTAGTTGCACAATTTGGCCTTGAACTCGACTAATTCTGGCCGTCCCCCAGGAATAGCTACCAACTCAGCTTCTGTTGCAATCATTACGAAATGCTGGCCTCCCTAATATCCAAGTCGATTTCCTTATGTGCTGCCTAGGCCGTAGTAATAATAATAATAAATATGAATACTTATTTATCGAAGATCAATAAGGGTTCAATATATATATATATATATATATATATATATATATATATATATATATATATATATCAGTTTCTTGTGGACACGATAACTGCCGTAATTTTGCACCAATCACTTTGAATTTTTTACCGAATATGTATACATGTAAAATTTCGGTCGAATTCGTTACTGGGCTAAATCGGTTGAAGGGGGTGAAAATGGGGGTCTTTTTTCGAAAAAGTGAAATATTGCTATAACTCTCTTAATATGTGAAATATCGAATCCGTTCATCGTTCATACTATGTGTCGGATAAAGCCCAAAAATTTTTGTTTGAAGAGTTTTTATAGCACCAACCATTGACCAAAGGGGTGGGAAAATGTGGGTTTTTCGGGAAACATTAATCATATCTCTCTTAATAGGCACAATATCAAAACCGTACAAAACGGACAATATTCCCCTAATAATTGCCTAAAACTTTCGTCTGAAATAATTTTTGATATGACCCACCATTATGCCAAGGGATGAGAAAAATAGTTTCGGAATTATAAGAAAATGCCAAGGCCTATCAGTGGTTGCCATGGCAACACTACTAAATTGATGAGGGATGTGCCATCAGACGTTGCCAAGATAACGCACTTGCACGAGATCAGATTCAGATTTTCATCTGACTAAGTGTGAAGCGGCTTCGGTGACGTAACTGGTAGCATGCTGAATGTCTATGCCCAAGGTCGCGAGTTCAAAGCCGGCCGAAGTCGTCGGATTTTCTAAGAGCGCTAAAAATCCCTCAGTATGCTTTCCTTTGGAGGGGAAGTTCCAACGTTCGTTGCGAGTTGCTGGTTGCGTTGGCATCTAGTAGCCAAGTTCACAGCTAGGTGTCGTTGACGGTAGTACCTGGTACCAACATTAGGAACTACTTCTTGAAATTGACCTTCTGCAGTCCTTACCTGAATTACAGACTAATACAGCCATCCCTTAATACACGGGGTTACATGACCGCGTTGTCGCAGCCCCTAAACTGAGCAACCAACCAAAATCTCTGCGGGAGATATAATTTTGCGTGAAGAAGTAACAGACCGTTACATAGTCACACATCAGTGTCAAAACCTTGCATAAGGACAGTGTGACCACAAGTATAAAAATGGATCCGAAATGACAAGAAGGTTACCGTTCCCATAAGACAATAAAATGTTTAAAATAAGCATAAAATGACGAAAAACAAAGTTAATTAAGCTCCAATTATAAAATATCTTCTCGCAATAAATGAGGTCTGATCCTTCTACGAAAACCTGCATATTCTGCCTATTTTCGCCTATCCCCAAGTTTGTCCGGTGAAATCTACCTCCGCCTTCCGGCGTGCCGAGAGGACTTTTTCCAACGGGGTCGGGGATAAGATGCGATGGAAGTCTTAGTGGCGATGGTTTTTACGGCCGGATGCCCTTCCTGACGCCAACCTCATGAGAGGAGTTAATGAGAGATGAAATGAATGATGGTGAATGAAACTGGGCAAGGATGTGGAAGGAAGCGGCCGTGGCCTGTCAGAAGGTACCGTCCCAGCATTTGCCTGGAGTTGAAAATGGGAAACCACAGAAAACCATTTCAAGGACGGCCGACGGTGGGGCTCGAACCCACGCGTCTACCGAGTCAGCAGAGAGCTTGACCCCATGACCTAACACTGCGCTTTAGCCAGCGTAGCCACTACTGTCGGTTTTACCGCGACCGTGAGTATAAACATCATTTCACCGGCATGGATAAACTATCTATTAAAATAAAACAAGGTGAAAATTCAATAGCGCGTGAAACAAAGCTAAAGTCAACGATATGGCAGACATTTGGTTACGTTTTCAATGGAAACGAAAAGGTGAACGATATAGTAGGATGTTTTACCTGTAAAAAAGTGTATTCATACTCAGGACACAAATCAGGCACATCAAACTTACTGAGGCACAAGTGCGAAAGTATAGCCAATTTTTTGTCTAAAGCGGAGGTCAAGGAACCAGAAGTGTCATCCAACTCGAAGTCCCCTGTAATGAAGCAAATTGTCAGGAACGACTTTCTTCTCAAATGTCTAAATGTGTTGGTTTAACACTTGATGCTTTATCTAATAAATTAAACATAGGCCTAATATTGAAAAATCAGCGGATTTGGATAAAAGTAATGCGGATGCGGGGCGGATGCGGATAACAGTCGTGCGGATGCGGGTGGGGCGGATAACAGTCGTGCGGATGCGGGGTGGACGCGGATGACGTTTTGTTTATCCGCGCAGGACTCTAGTGATAACCTGTATTTATGTGGTGACTGTGGTAGTGTGCGTTGGGACAGGGATGAAGCAGGTGCCCTGAGGCTTAAGGTCAGGTACTATCCCGGCATTTGCCTGGAGGGAGAATAGAAAAACCACACTCAGTATAGCCTCTGTCAGCACCGGATTCGAACCTACGATGTCCGGACTTGCTGCAGTTGCCCGCGCGGTCATGGTGCAATTTTATGGAGTAAATAAACGAATCAGGGCTTTGAATTGTCTGTTTTTGCGCGGACATTCGGCTGTAAGATAAGACAAAAGGGTGCTCATTCATTTCGTTATCCGGTTAACATCTCCAAAAAATTGCAGCTGCGATGGCCTTGTTACTTCCTCTAAAAACATCTTCTATTGTGCATGGGTTGTTCAGCAGGGGGCAGATAAGTAGGTGGCTTGGGTCTTGTTCAGCTCCACATTCACAAGAGGTGTCCTCGTCTGCAAGAAGGATCCCCCATTTTTGCAGGTTGGACTTGCATCGAGGGACACTCTTAAGCGGTTGATGGATCTCCACACAGGATAAGGTAGGTCAAGAAGAAAAGGGTGCTAAATCTAGGCGTTGACAAGTACCTTGCCATTTACCACAAGGGCAGATGGCCCAGATAATTTAAAGCAACATTCCAGGGACTCACATCTAGTGGGACGTGGGTTGGCAACCACGAGACCCCAGCTGAGTCCGCTATTGCTTCCACTTACTTGTGCCGGGCTCCTCTCCGTCTTCTTTCCTGTCAACCTCTCTTTGTCAGCTCTTGTTCTCTTCCGACCTCCACGGTATTAGGGTATCCGCGCCTTAATTGGCCCTTGTCTCATCTTTCCCGATCCCTAATTCTTCGAGGGGTTAGCCTTCTTTTTCTTTTCATGTTATCTCCTGCATTCTCCACAAGGCCCTCAAGGAGGCACGGTGTATGTAGCCCCACCACTTATGGAGCACCCTGGATAGTGCTACACCCTCGAGGGCTCACGTCTGGTGAGTTTGGGAGTTGGCGACACTGATGGATTCTTGAGCTGGAACCGTTCTTTCCCCTTTACCCACTGACTTTGGGGAGGGCCCTCTCCTCTTCCCCTTTCCCATCTGTCTTTCATGGCTCTCCTTCCTTCCAAGTCCCTCAATCCTCATTCTTCGAGGGTTGAGGGCATTTCTTTTCTTCCTGTCCTTAATTTGCCTTATCCTTTATTTGTTTTCCATTTCTTCTTCTAGTTTGTAAATCTGTAGTTAGTATTAGTTATAGTTTTCCTTCTCATCTCATCTTTCACTATCACCCAAACCATTAGGGGCCGATAACCTGGATGTTAGGCCCCTTAAAACATCAATTTTTTCATCATCATCATCATCAATTTAAAAGCAACAACCATAACTAGGATACAATAATAATAATAATAATAATAATAATAATAATATCGTATGGCCTAGGTGCCGGGTGCAAGCTTTGTTATTTGGCACCCAAAGGGTAGCTTGCATGTCGAATTTCGTTGTTCCTTGTGTAACGATTCGATCCCATACTTATTATATTTAAAGGGTTATTCATTTATCATGTTATTATTATTATTAATTAGTACATCCATGAGATGATTTTTATATCAGATAATTGTAAGCGGTTTTTATTATTATAGTCAGAAATATTTTTATTAACAATTATTTGTAAAGAGACGAAGTAATATATATATTGCAACAAGATTGCCAATAAGGATCAACCCAATGCGTCACAAACTGAACGACGTAGTAATAATTTCACCACGGCAAACTGCGTCATTTTCGAGATGCTATGAAACCCAATATGAGTAACCATCACGTGCGCACAATCTAGTTCCTTCGAGAAGCAATGGAACATTATATTTCACGTATGGTGCAATCAATACGTCACTACTGGAGCCAAGGTACGCATCAATGAATGGACAAGCCCCAGGTAGAAGGGGTGATTTGACTATGAAGTGGGGGCTGCTTACTACCACGTGACAAGGAAGATATAACCGCACACTCGCATCTACAGAGTCATTAGTGAACGACCACTCATTAGTGGCAGAGCAGCGACAGAGGTCCACCGACTGCTTTGTGAAATATCATTCATAAATTTTGCATACATCATGTCTCGACATAATAACCACAATGTTGACAATATATATATAAGCTGACCATGGCTTATAGTTGAATACTACAATTAATCTAGAGATGGCAACACAATGGAACGTAGTATGCTGTATCAAATGACATACTACAACATTTTTTTAGAAATATGAAACGCAACATCGAGATCATCTTGCACACTTTTTTTATGATGATACTTCAAAAGGGTGAGCAAACAATTAAATATCCGACGTCTCTGTAATATGTAACTTCAAGATAGATTCAATTCATTAATGTTTATTTCCTTTTAAATTAATTGCCGCATTGAGTAATTTTAAATTCAATTGTGTGACTATCACTATTTTGTAACTATTAATATTTTGTTTTTTTGCATATAATAAATTCATTTTCTTTAACTTCATGACTGTAACTTTTCTTGTAGTTAGCACATACTATAGGCAAAATCAATCATGCTCCTTGATTAAATACTGGATTGGTTAGTCAACTAAGTTACACTACGGCCCGGGTAAGTGGTCTCGACTCTACTGCTGATAGCCGAGGTTAAATCAATAAATTTCGATTCACTGTCTTAAATAGGAATCTGGCGCTCAACAACAACTTATTATATTATACTATCACAGGTAAGGTCACACCACAGTGTATATTATTTATTCTTATCATGTTTGTTAAATAGAACCTTTACAATTGTCATCACCACGTTTAACAACATACATTAAAAATGTTACATTTGGCGCCACAAAGTAGGACACGAAAACCATTCGGTATTTAGGAGAGGAGTGTATAATTTCAGTGCAAATTGTCAGTGCTTTTGGGGGAACAGTGAAGTGAAGTGAAATTTTGGAAGGGCAATTGTTATACGGTGTACTTCGAGATGTCGGAAGAGGAACAGAGGCAGTTGAGAAGTAGGAATAAAGTCGAGAAAGTTAATTATAAGGAGGTTGATAGCAGTAGTGATGTTGAAAGCGTAGAGAATAATACCAAGATGTCGGAGGTAAATCTTGAGAGTAATGAGGAGAATGTTCCTGAGGTTAACCCTGACAAGAATACAGAGGTACATCCTGAGACTAGTGGTAGTCTAGAGAAAGAAACGTCTATAGAGATTCCTGAAGATACATTAACTGCGCTCATAAAGCAGATGAGTAGAGATTTAAGTGCGAAATTTGATGAGAGTATGAATAGAAATAGTAAATATATGAATATGAAGCTAGATAAAAATAATGAAGAGAATTTGGAAAGTAGAAAGGAATTCAATGATAAATTTGAGAAATTAGATCAAGATATGGGTAGGCTAAATCAAAATATGGAAGAGAGTAAGAAAGATAATTTGGAAAGTAGGAAGGAATTGAGTAGAGATTTAGGTGAGAAATTAGATAAGAGTAATCAAGAGATGAGAGAGGATATGAGTAAAATAAATCAGAAGCTGGAAGAGAATAATGTAAAACTAGACAGTGTGATTAAAGTAAATGAAGGGTTGAGTATGAAGTATGATATGCTGCAGGAGAGTATTCAGGGGGTGAAACAGGAAATCAGAGGTGAAATTAAGGAGGAGGTAGAGATGAAGGCTAAAGATATTATTAAGACAGTAGATAAGAAATTAGAAGCAGCAGAAAGTAGGATTCAGGAAAGAATAGTAACTGTGATTGAAGAGAAAATAGGCACTCAAGGTGAAAGTTTTAGCAAATTGGTAGAAGCGGAAACTACGCAGGTGAGGGTAGATTTAGGGGAAACTGCAGTAGAATCAGTAAAGACAGCCTGTAGGGAGACTATAATTGAAAGTAGAATGGAGTCAGACGAGATTTTAGGTGAAAGCAAATTGGAATTAGGGGAGATTGTAGGTGAAAGCAGATTGGAATCGGAGGAGATCTTAGGCGAGGAACGGCAAATAGCGGAGATTTTAGGTGAAATCAGATTAGAGTCAGACGAGATTTTAGGTGAAAGCAGATTGGAAGTAGAGGAGATTTTAGATGAAAGTAGCTTAGGTAAGGAACAGCAGTCAGCGGAGATGATAGATGAACGCAGGATAGCTGTAGAAGAGACTATAGAACGTAGTGAAAAAGAAGAGAAGATGAAAGAAAAGATAGGGATAGAAGTAGGTAAGATAAAGAAAGTACTAAGCACCCAAGAGATTAAGATGCAGACAATCATAGATAAATTAGATAGGCAAACTAGGGAAGAATTTAGTCCTGAGATAGAGGAAGTTAATATGAAATTATTAGTGGCAGAGAAGCGTGCGTTAAGCCATAGTCAG
Source organism: Meconema thalassinum (assembly GCA_946902985.2). Taxonomy (NCBI): domain Eukaryota; kingdom Metazoa; phylum Arthropoda; class Insecta; order Orthoptera; family Tettigoniidae; genus Meconema; species Meconema thalassinum. The sequence continues at coordinate 227,036,457 of OX336395.1, read as the reverse complement.
AAGAACATAATTAGTAAACAGGTTAAGAGGAGGAGAGAGATAGATAAGAGCAGAAGCAATAGTCCACGGGTAAAGAGAACATTAAGTGATAGTAATGGAGAACTGAAAGGAAGACAGGTAGGTAGATATTTTAGAAGTAAAATGAAAGAGAAGAGAATCAAGTTGCTAGAGGAGAAAGAAATCAGGATGAAGGAGAGAAAGAAAGCATATGATGTGCAGTGGCGTACTGAATTAGCCAGACTTGGGGATGTGAGAGGGGGAAAGCCGAAGTACTGTGTTACTATGGATGAATGTAGTACAAAAGAGGTAGAAACTAATGTTATAAGAAAAGAGGAAAATGGAATCCTAGAAAGAGATAGAATTGAAGATGAATGTGGTAAGAACTGTGAAATGCCAGTGAACGTAGTTATGTAAATTTATATTAACGATAGTTACTCTTCCGTATGACTTAAATATGAAGTAATAAAGTTTTATAGGATTTAACAGAGGTAGATGAGAAATCTGCTGTGTGTAATTTTAATTCAGTCGTGAAGTTAGGATGGTAAGGGGCGCGTAGTGCCTACGCTTATTGATTTAGATTGACTAAAATCATTTAATTTGGGAGACAAAGGTTGTCGTGCTAGTGAGCAATTCAGGTAAGTTGAATGTGGGTCCTTAAACTGCAGATAAGTTGGAGGAAGTGAGGATTAAATTTTAAAAAGTAGGAAGGTTATTAAAAAAGTAAGTAATCGAAAGAAAGTAATAATTATTATGGCAACCATGATTATGAATATAATGGTAATGAAGATTTAATTTAAAAGTGAGTGAAGATAAGATGATACAGTGGTAATAAAACAAAAGAGTTGAAGAATTAAGTATTGATTTAATAAAGAAGTTTCAGTTGAGGACAGCGAGGTTATCAGTGGATATATTTTGAGAAATTTATAAGTGGTTTAGAATTGTTAATGGTAATGCGTTGTAGGAATTAACCAACATCGGGTTGAAATAAAAAAGTAGTAACTAATTAGGACATCTGATACTTGTTGACAGATATGTGTGTGTATGTGTGTATTTTCACGTAAATGGACGTGAGTTTGAAGTAGTAGGCCAACGAAGGTAATGCCGTTGAGCAATGTGGTTTTAAGTTTTTGGTAAGATGCCAAATGAAGTTGTTTTTTTGAGGAAGTTTTTGGTAAGATGCCAAATGGAGTTTTAAGAAGTTTTTGGAGGATGAAGTAGGTCAGCGAGGTATATTCCGTTGAGCAATGAGTTTTTTTTAATGGTATCTACGGGACTACGTGAAGTTAATGTTGGGAGTTTTTTTTTAAGTATATATGGATGTATGCACACAAGGTAATAAGAGATTACAAAGGTAATATGGTCCAAGTTTTAGTTACGGTTACGCACGTTTTAAAGATATTACAAGGCTTGTTATCGAATTAAACCACTTTTAGTAAAAAGTTACTGATGATTAATAACGAATTAATGATGTGGTAGATTGTTGTCCTACACAGGTAAAAGTAAAGATAATAATTATAATTAAAAGGTTGACATAATATTTACTATTATTGAAAGGAATCTATTATAATTCGACGTTTTGAGGATTTTAAAGATAAATCATTTTTTTTAGTAGACGAGAAATTAAGTTTTATTTATGTCATACGGAGTTAGTAAAGAGAAGTTTATATTTTTGAAGTCAAGAATAAGTTAGTAATGTAAGCTGTGTATACCTAAGGGGTAATAATGAAGTTTCAATTAAAGGCAGGTGTAATTTACGCAGTTAATTTGGTAGAGCAGAGAGTGTCTGAACTGTGTTATAACTCAGGACTTGCTTTATGAAGTGATTATGGGAGAATATTTGCCAAGTATGAGTGTCGGTGTTATTGACTATCAACAGGAACACTGTCATTATTTTAGGAAGACAATAATTAGGAAAGCTAAGTGTGATGTTATTATTCCAAGGAATTAGTCGAAGCATGTAAGATTTTTTAGCTGAAATTTAGTGTGTTATTGGTCAGTAAGAGGTGACCTGTAACAGTAAGAAGATGTGGGATTATACCACGAATAGGGGAGGTTTTTTGTATGTGACGTGTGATGTCACGATGAATTGTTGAGAGTTCTGAGAGATTCTGGTGTAGTAGGAATAAGCTATACTCCAGGCGGTCAGAACAAGTAGGAAGTGGTGTTTGGAGAACACGGTACTTAATTAAGAGTTTTGAGAGAAAACTAAGGGGGGTTTTTAGGCATTCAGCAAGAAGTCGAATCATGAATAGACTAAATTCAAAGTATAAGAGCATTAATATTTTGTGGAACGAAATATTTATTCCGAGGAGTTTGCCATGAGTTTTTGTGAAATAGTTTAGTGATATACGTAATTCAGGTATTGAGTAGTATTTTGTCCAAGTCTTAATCATTTTGTTATGGTAAGTAAGGAATGACGATAGAGTAAAGATATCTTGACGCTAAGTTAAATTTTATAAGATGAACGAGAAGTCAGATTTTATGTTTATTTGTGATTTTGAAAATTCAAGTTATTGTTTTCGAGAAGTAGTAAAGAGGAATCATGGTTTTATGAGAAGTTAAGAAGTCGTGGAGACTTAGGAAGGATTAATCTGAAAGGAGGCGGCCGTGGCCTAAGAAAGAATTAAGCCACGAAGGCAGGTGAGTAGTAACTTGGAGATATTTAAGTGAACTGTTTAATAACTGCTTTAAGGTATTTCGATGTCATTATGTATTTGGGGAAATATTTACATGTATGACATATGCACTGAAATAGGAATTGCCTTAGGTATCTTGCTAAGTTATTTTTTTCTTCAATTATTGAAATTTTACTGCATTTGAGTAATCCCTTTATAGAGACAAAAGGAATATTGCGTTGTTTGCATATCGTATGCGGTAATAGTTATAATGTGTTAATCAGCTGGAAATACAACAATGTAATTCTACACCAGACTGATGAAAACTACGTTCACTAGATATGAAGACAAAATTGTATGTCAAGCATACGATCACCAAGACAAGTGCAGCGTTGACATATATGTCAAAATTAAAAGTGAAGGGCATTTATGTATATCTCTTTACAGCATAAATATAAAGAAGAATGAACATTATGAACATTTGGAAGAATGAGATAAATGAAAGTTAAAATGTGAATTTTTGTGAAGAATATCTTTCTTGTATATTTTTATGTATTGATGAAGAGTATATTGTATGTTGTCTTTTTGGGGGTTATAATATTTAAATTTATAGTTTTTTTATGTTGGATGGGGTAAGAGAAATAATGTGAAATGTCATTTAAATTATTTATCTTAGGGGCGATTGTAACGATTCGATCCCATACTTATTATATTTAAAGGGTTATTCATTTATCATGTTATTATTATTATTAATTAGTACATCTATGAGATGATTTTTATATCAGATAATTGTAAGCGGTTTTTATTATTATAGTCAGAAATATTTTTATTAACAATTATTTGTAAAGAGACGAAGTAATATATATATTGCAACAAGATTGCCAATAAGGATCAACCCAATGCGTCACAAACTGAACGACGTAGTAATAATTTCACCACGGCAAACTGCGTCATTTTCGAGATGCTATGAAACCCAATATGAGTAACCATCACGTGCGCACAATCTAGTTCCTTCGAGAAGCAATGGAACATTATATTTCACGTATGGTGCAATCAATACGTCACTACTGGAGCCAAGGTACGCATCAATGAATGGACAAGCCCCAGGTAGAAGGGGTGATTTGACTATGAAGTGGGGGCTGCTTACTACCACGTGACAAGGAAGATATAACCGCACACTCGCATCTACAGAGTCATTAGTGAACGACCACTCATTAGTGGCAGAGCAGCGACAGAGGTCCACCGACTGCTTTGTGAAATATCATTCATAGATTTTGCATACATCATGTCTCGACATAATAACCACAATGTTGACAATATATATATAAGCTGACCATGGCTTATAGTTGAATACTACAATTAATCTAGAGATGGCAACACAATGGAACGTAGTATGCTGTATCAAATGACATACTACAACATTTTTTTAGAAATATGAAACGCAACATCGAGATCATCTTGCACACTTTTTTTATGATGATACTTCAAAAGGGTGAGCAAACAATTAAATATCCGACGTCTCTGTAATATGTAACTTCAAGATAGATTCAATTCATTAATGTTTATTTCCTTTTAAATTAATTGCCGCATTGAGTAATTTTAAATTCAATTGTGTGACTATCACTATTTTGTAACTATTAATATTTTGTTTTTTTGCATATAATAAATTCATTTTCTTTAACTTCATGACTGTAACTTTTCTTGTAGTTAGCACATACTATAGGCAAAATCAATCATGCTCCTTGATTAAATACTGGATTGGTTAGTCAACTAAGTTACACTACGGCCCGGGTAAGTGGTCTCGACTCTACTGCTGATAGCCGAGGTTAAATCAATAAATTTCGATTCACTGTCTTAAATAGGAATCTGGCGCTCAACAACAACTTATTATATTATACTATCACAGGTAAGGTCACACCACAGTGTATATTATTTATTCTTATCATGTTTGTTAAATAGAACCTTTACAATTGTCATCACCACGTTTAACAACATACATTAAAAATGTTACACTTGAAGCACTATGAAAGTCAAGGAGGTTAGATATCTAAGCTCCTTGAACGCTATAGCGCTTTGTAGTAGAGAAATGAGGAACGTTGTGTTGGCGGAAACTCCCGAGATTAATTTTGCCATTATGAACACGGCCTACTAAATTCAAATGGATTCTTTGACATGCCAACATCGTATGAGATGGTGTCGTAATTTTTGCCCCCTTTCCAAAAATCACTTACCACGGCCAGGAGCGAACCTGTAAGCTTGGGGGGTTAGTAGACCGGCAAGCTAACTAGGATACAATGAAAAGCATTCTCGGAGTGATACGGTATTAGTTGAAAGTTCAGCGTGTGTCACATGATGATCTCATACTAACGTAACAATACAATCTGCTGACTGTCATAACAAAGCCTCCTATATTCCAGGCACGCGCCACTCGTACCGCGTTGCCATATTGGTGCATGACGTCACAGAGGACATTGTTCTCTTTGGAATGGACACGTGCTGAATCTCTCAGAGTGCGCAGTCATGTGCAATGCAAATATGTCATATACACGATGCTTTGAATGGATGCGCATGAAGCCGATTTGAGAACCATATTCAATGGAAAACAAATTAGTTGTTCCAGTTATCTGATTGTTATCTTCCTCATAAACTGGCATGCAACGTCTCATGGGCTTATATAAGGGGGGAGCTGTTGGGGCTCCAGCACCCCCCCCCCCCAAAAAAAAAAAATCCAATTAAAATTAAAAGCTTTGGTAAAAGCATTACACAATTGTAAATTTGGTTGTACCCTAATCTTAACTTATTGGCTAAGTTATAAACAATATTAAGATTGAAATTAGACTACCTCGCGGTGTGGTGGCTAGCCCTCTTGGCTGCCACCCTGGAGGTCCGAATTCGATTCCCGGCTCTGCCAAGAAATTTTAATTCTGGTCTGAGGGCTGGAACGGGGTACACTCAGCCTTGTGAGGCAAAACTGAGAATTTCACAGTACGGTACTTTTGAGAAATACATTATCAATTTGTAAAAAAAAACCTGTTTACCTTTCTGCTTAATAAATTCACAAATATTTAGATATTCTGCCATTTATACTCCATAGGCCATAATAGAAAATTAATTAAGTATAAAATTTTATTTGTGTGTTGTGTTGTATTGTACAACTTTTGTGTATTGCCACTAATTGTAGGCTATATAAATTTAGAATTTTACAATTCACCCTTATCTAAAATAATTACACAAAGTTATATGCTCTAAGATATTGGTTGATATTTCTGGGTATTTTCCGGTGACAAGCCCTTGAGAATACTCACAATTTTCCAGGATAGTCAGGCCCCCCCCCCCCCCGACAAAAAAAAATGTATATACGCCCCTGCAACGTCTCCATGCACCCATTGCATCCTTCATTCGTTCGTCCATGCATTTTTCTTCCCAAGTCACTTTGTTTCTAACTACACAACCTCATCTGACACGTCATGCTAATGTTGTAACTTAATTGAAAATTGACATAAGTCGTCACTAAAGCGATGCCTGGCTCAACATGTTTCGAACTGTTTTTTGTTGTTGTTGTTGTTAATTTCCTTGACGGGGATCATACAACAATAACACTATATTAAGGGTGTTGGTTTTTAGCATTTTAGAGCATTTTGGAGTAAAACACATTATTAGACAATTATCATTACTAGCGGACTCATGCGAGAACTCTCGCATGTGTATAAACCACCCGCCTGGCTTTACTGTTATGCGGGCTTCTAAAAATACGTTTATTTGTTTAAACGCACTTTTTTTAAGTGGGTTGTATGCGCCCCGTAAGCCTCCGTGGCTTAGGCGGCAGCACGCCGGCCTCTCACCGCTGGGTCCGTGGTTCAAATCCCGGTCACTCCATGTGAGATCTGTGCTGGACAAAACGGAGGCAGACAGGTTTTTCTCCGGGTACTCCGGTTTTCCCTGTCAAAATTTCATTCCAGCAACACTCTCCCCTATCATTTCATTTCATCTGTCATTCATTTAATCATTGCCCCAGAGGAGTGCGTCAGGCCTCGGCAGCCGGCACAGTTCATATCCTCGCCGCTAGATGGGGGCTTCATTCATTCCATTCCTGACCCGGTCGGAGACTGGAAGCAGGCTGTGGATTTTCCTTTTTGTATGCGCCCCAAGTGTGAAGACTACCCGCCCGGCTCTAGTGCTATGGGGGCTGGGCGCGACACACTTCAGGCAGGGGCTACCATCTTGTTTATTTGTTTAAAACTACTTTATAAACAAATAAATATATTTCCTTTGAAATTTCAATAAATGCAAGATGTTTCCTGTAGGCTACTATAGAGACGATTTGGAAGATTTTGGTACAAACCACACCTTCTAACTCCCTCTGCTTTAGGAGTTTGAGTTTCGTGAAGCATACACCTTAGCGTATTACTGTATATAATAAGCTTGTACATAGCTGATATGCTAAGGACGGAATCAAGGACATTTGGATATGCAGACGACTGGGCGATAGCTACAAGAAGTTCAAACATAACAACGACTGAGAACACGCTAACAACAGACCTGAGTGTCCTAGGGGAGTACTTTCGCAAATGGAGACTACAGCCTAGAAGTTTGTGCCTTCCACTTGAATAATCGCATGGCTAACATGGATCTCAGGGTGTACTTTGATAACGTCCTTCTGCCACACAATCGGCATCCCAAGTACTTGGGTGTTACTTTAGACAGAACCTTATCCTTCAAACAACACCTTTTGAAGACTGCTGCTAAGCTGAGATCACGCAACAACATCATCCAGAAACTATGTGGAACAACATGGGGTTCTAATGCTTCAACTCTTCGATTTTCTGCAATTAGCCTCGTTCTATCTGTAGCTGAATATTGTGCCCTGTAGGGTTAAACAGCCCTCACATAGGGAAGATCGATGTTGAAATCAACAAGACCATGCGATTGATATCTGGTACCATTATTAAATGCACCCCCATTCAATGGCTTCCTCTTCTGAGCTACATTCCTCCACCCCATCTCCGCAGGTGTAATATCCTGGTCAAAACATACCAAAAGATACTTCAAAATCAGGATCTCCCTATGCATGCTGATATACCTGCTGCTTGTCTACCCAGACTTCGCTCAAGGCAGCCCCCTGGGAAGACAGCTACGAGACTTATCAATGAGAACTTTGACATAGTCCAGCAGGAGTGCCGAGACATGCCATCTGTCACTTCTAAAGTACCTGGCTTTGATCATCCTCGTCGGATATGGTCGAAATTAAACCGGATCAGGACCAATTCTGTGTTTGTGCGGACTCTTTGTTCAAGTGGAACACGTTACAGTGTGACTGTGGAGCCGATAGACAAATGGCGAAGCACATCATTCAGGACTGCCCTCTAAGAGCCTATGGTGGTAACATAATGGATTTTCTCTCAGCGACGCCTGCATCAGTGGACTATATTTTGAATTTAGACATTAAATTATGAGACTATCTGTTCTCTTTTTTTTGTCTTTCTTCAATATTTCATTAAGATGTATTATGATGTACTGTAAGTGTGTACCATACCATACGATAAATAAATAAATAACTGTTAATATTAGCCTACCACGGTGGGTGAGTGTTTAACGTGTCGAACTAACAACACCAAGCTTGCAGGTTCGCTCCTGGCCGTGGTAAGTGATTTTTGAAAGGCGGAAAAAATAACGATACGCATGTCATACGATGTTGGCATGTTAAAGAACCCATTTGAATTCAGTAGGCCATGTTCATTGTACCAATTTTGCAAATCGGTACATGTTCATCTTATCTTCGAGACGCAGCGGGAGGTCCAGGTCTGACCAGATTCTCATGAGAAAATACACCAGCCCTCTTCTGAGAATCCCATTCACCAAGGTGGCACCTGGCTACTGCTGAAATGGGTTCGCCGAGGCCTTCCTGCCAGGATTTGTGCCTTTGTGTGTGCTGTCACCTAAAATCGTAAATGGAAAAGAGGGATAAGTCAAGCTTTGATCCGTGAACTTTTGAAAGGTGAACATTTACTGTCAGCTGCATTTCGCCATGCTCTTATTCTGAGGAAGATCTTACAAAGGACATTGTGTAACACCTCGACTCCTAGAAGGTTTCTACGCAGTAACCTGTATGGGGTGATATTCTATAGTACCCACTCAAGACCTTGAACCCTGGCTTTTGTGCAACTAGTCGCAGTTGGTGCTACTGGAGGTTTGTGGTGGGGATAGGCTGATATACAAGGGTGGAATCGGTGACTCAAGAAAACGGTACGAGAAGAACAGTACGAGACGAAGGTTGGTGACGGAAGGACTTAAAAGCGATCGCCTCCGGGGGAACTAACAGCCAGTTCCTCCGGAGGGCTGTAATAAAGAAGGTGGTATAAACTTTTGGTTAGAAGGGGCAACCTTTCGGTGGAACACTAAACTGTGTCATTTTGCTATGTCGTTAAGGCCATGTGACGATGGACCGTATTTCGAGCGGACTGACATTATTATTTTTAGTATGTAATATTTTGGAAGGGTTGGTACGATTTGTGTGGTACCTTTATATGTAATTACCGCGGAGTGGATTATTATTATCCTATTTCCGGTTAGCTGGATGGGACCCTCGTGGTTTTAACTTTGGTCAGAAAGGCTGCCGAAGACGTTAAATCAGAAGCAGGCTTTCGGACCGCCTTAGTCGTATTAAACGGCTCTTAAATTACTTATGTAACCTTGTTTTGGAAGTTGCACAGAGTCTAACTTCATGTTATTATTCCATTAGTTTTGACGTCAGGGGAATCATTCCTGATAAATTCGTTTCTATCACAAATGTTGATGTGTCAAACCTTGCCAAACGGGCAAGTGTCTGGTTTGTTTAAATTAAGTCATTCATTTGTGTTTAATTAGATCATATTTGTCAGTTAGTTAATTAAGTGGTGGAAGCCCGTCTCTTGTAATTGTTTTATTTTACTGCTCAATACATGTTAGCTTATTTCGATTTGTCATATTATTTATTGCATGAAGTCACTAGGAAGATTATTCCCCTTTTCATTCTTCATCTTTGGCAGGGTCAATTTAATACGGCCTGCTGAGGTACGCATTCAGCGTTCCACCCAACAAGCTGGTCTTGACATTGGTTTCGTCCCGCCTGTTCTCTCTTTTCTAAATCAAATCGGGGATGTTCTTGAATACCAAGCAAATCGGAACATTCACTCCTAGGTTTTATTTGCTGTGAACTCAGCTGGCCTAGCGAGTAATTAAATTAGGCCTTTCATGTGTTTTTTTATTATTATTAATTCTGGGTGTGGTAATGTCATGTGATCATTTATTTGATATGCTAATATTATTATTATTATTATCATTTTGGCCTATAAACAGGGTAAGGAGGGATGGGGCTAACGTTACATTCATAATGGCAAAATTAATCTCGGGATTTTCCGCCTGCACAAAGTTCCTCATTTCTAAGGCCCGGATAGTTATGTGTTTAAATATTTTTTGTTTAATTAAATATTTTCTATTTATTTACATATTTTTTACAGTTTTTATAAATAAATACATATTTTGGCGTATTTATTCATAAGCACATATTTCCTATATTTGGTGGTATGTTGTACTTCTTGGATGACTGCTGCCCACATTTTCGACCCTTTGAAATTCCAGTAATTGGCTTCTCTATTTCGTCAGTGCTCCATTGTCTCCACACTGTAGTAGTATTTCAAGACAGGGATTTCCCGATTATTAAGTACAGCAGGGGGCTGGAGTTAACAGGCTCATTAAGCCTCCACTAGTCCTTACCTAGACGGAAATTTTTAGTTGAAATCACAGTGGTCTGCGAAGCTTGCGAGTATACTGACAGTGGCATTCTCGTTTCAACGAATACGATGAGTCCCAAAAGTGCGAAATGTGTTACTTTGAATCGTTTAGTGCCTGAGTTCGGAGACGTTTTTAGAACTGATGGAACTGTTTCATTTTGCAACATTTGTGAGAAACCCATAGCGGCAGACATACGTTCACAAGTTACGCAACATGTTACGATAGCGAAACACGTCAAATGTACATCTTTAAAGAAGTCGACACAATGTTTGCTTCCCGAAATGCAGGATGTGAGATCTGGTCCAGTAAACTGCAAGTTCTCACAAGATATTTGTCATGCATTTCTTGCGGCTAATATACCACTGAACAAAATGCAGAATCCAGTGCTACGTGGCACGTTAGAAAAGTACGTCAAAATTCCTCTCCCTGACGAGTCAACACTGCGTAAGAACTATATATCTAAACTTTACTCTGAGGCAGTGCACAGAATTCGTAGTGAAATTGGCGACAAAGCTGTGTGGATTACAATGGACGAGGCGACCGACGATACTGGCCGTTACGTAGCCAACATCATAGTTGGTGAAATATGTACAACTATTTTTAGAATAACTGGGGGACATAAATATGACAAATTTAAGAACATATTTTGGAAACTTAATCACATATTTCCCCACTTTTGAGCACATAAATAAATACATATTTCTGAAATGTTAAGCACATAACTATCCGGGCCCGGCTCATTTCTCTACTACAAAGCGCCCTAGTGTCAAGGAACTTAGATATTTAACCTCCTCGACTTTCATAGTGATTCAAGGAACAACAAAATTCGACATGCAAGCTGCCTAACAAAGCTTGCACACGGCACCCAAGGCCATCCGACATTATTATTTATTATTATTACAGTTAATATTGTTATTCTTTTTTTTCTTCCGGATTTGGCCAACTGTGAACCGGGTGTAACTTAATGCTTTCTGGCCAGTCTTCTTTTCTCTTACCAGAAATTCTTCATTCACTCCTGAATTTTGTCTGCTCCTCAGATATTACGGGAATGGGCTTGTTCTTCAGTTGCTCTTTGTGAAATGTGTGATTATCTACTTGAGTTCTATAATAATATCGTATGGCCTCGGTGCCGGGTGCAAGCTTTGTAATTTGACACCCAGAGGGTAGCTTGCATGTCGAATTTCGTTGTTCCTTGAATCACTATGAAAGTCAAGCACTTTCTAGTAGAGAAATGAGGAACTTTGGGTTGGCGGAAACTCCCGAGATTAATTTTGCCATTATGAACACGGCCTACTGAATTCAAACGGGTTCTTTGACATGCCAACATCGTATGACATGCGTGTCGTATTTTTGCCGCCTTTCAAAAATCACTTACCACGGCCAGGAGTGAACCTGCAATCTTGGGGTTGATAGACCGACACGTTAACCACTCACCCGCCGTGGCAAGCTTACTTGAGTTCTGAACTTCTTTCTTTTGAGGATGTAATTTTAATTTCTTCTGTGTCCTTCTTAACCTCCTCAATCCAATTATATATTTTAAGATTCTTTTAATCAACCGTTTGTCGTCCATTCTTACTAGATGTCATTTTCGCATTGTTTCCGTGATATTTTGGGAATATTTGTTGAGATCCTCATTTCTCTTTTTTCCCATGTTCCGTCTGTGGTCTTTTGCGATTCAAGCATTTTCCTCAAGATTCCCCTTTCATTCTTTTCGATTTCTTGCAGTTCCCCTTAAAAAAAAATAGGACATGGCATTGTGGGTCGTACGAGCCGGCCCCGTGGTGTTGGGGTAGCGCCTGGCTCTCACCCGGAGGCCCCCGGTTCGATTCCCGGCTCCGTCAGGGATTTTAAAACTGACGTGAGGGTTGGAACAGGGTGCACTCAGCCTCGTGAGGACAATTGAGTAGCTGTCTGACAGTGAGGCAGCGCCCCGATCACGAAAACTAAGATTATACGGCCGAGGGGACCCGATGCACTGATGACGCGTCACCCCTAGATCTGCAGGCCAAATGGCAGGGCAGCGGTCGCTTGGTCGGCCTAGGCCCTTCATGTGCTGTATAGTGCCGGTGTTTTTTTTTATTTATTTTTTTATTTTTTTATTGTGAGTCGCACCACGTTGTAGTGTTTAGTTTTGGCTTGTACCTGTTCAGGGTTAGTCTGTAGGCCAGTTCCAGTTTTCTAGCTCTTCCCTTGTCCAATCCATTGGGTTGGATCAGTTCTCCCAAACATTTACTCTTTTGTACTCTTGTAATCTTTCTTTGTTATTAATAATAATACATTTAACGCAGCCAAATAGCTACAACTGAAAATATAGGTTACATTGATGGGTTACATATTTGCATAACCACTTATAGACATTGTTCTTCTTCTACGTGGTAACGTTCACACATTTTTCCACATAGTGTGCACTCACAGTCTATACTAGTGTCTCCCCCAGGGGCTCACATCTAGTGGGACGTGGGTTGGCGACCATGGGGCCCCAGCTGAGTCCGGCATTGCTTCCACTTACTTGTGCCGGCCTCCTCTCTGCCTTCTTTCCTGTCGACCTCACTTTGTCAACTCTTGTTCTTTTCCGACCCCGACGGTATTAGGGTATCCGAGGCCTAGGGAGTCTCTTCCTTTCCCGCCTTAATTGGCCCTTGTCTCATCTTTTCTGATTCCCTCCTTCTGCGAGGGGTCGGCCTTCTTTTTCTTTTCATGTTATCTCCTGCCTTCTGCTCAAGGCCCTCAAGGAGGCCGGGAGTATGTAGCCCCACCACTTTTGGCGCACCCTAGATAATGCTACACCCTCAGGGGATAATGGCTGGTGAGTTCGGGAGTTGGCGACCCCGAGGGATTCCTGAGCTGGGTCCGTTTACCCCTTTTGTCCCTTACCTCCTCTTTCCTATCTGCCTTTTATGGCTCTCCTTCCTTCCAAGTCCCTCATTCTGCATTCTTCGAGGGTTGAGGGCATTTCTTTCCCTCCTGTCCTTTATTTGCCTTGTCCTTTAGTTTTCCTTTTCTTCTTCTAGTATGTAGGTTAGTTGTTAGTTTTAAGTTTGCATTTTCATCATCACGATCACACAAACCATCAGGGGCCGATAACCTAGATGTTAGGCCCCTTAAAACAACAATTATCATCATCATCATATACGTGTGTCATGGGAATGTTTTGATTTGCAGAGTAGGTGGTGAAAATCGTGAACTGCCAATCTTGTATTGTATTATAGTTATTTTTTATATTTCGTTTACGGCCATTAGATAATAATAATAATAATGCCATTGGTTTAAGTCCCTTTTAACTACTGTGGCTTTTAGAGACGCCCGAAGGCGATCTTTTACGAGCTAGTAAATCTACTGACACGGCTCCCGCGCATTTGCGCACCCTCAAATACCAGCTGACTGCGCCAGGATACGAACCTGCACCTTGGGCCCAGCAAGCGAGAACGTTACCGCTGAGCCAGTCCACGGCCATTATATAGAGAGCGACTGTAACCCGGGAGAGGTGGCGCGGGGTCATTTTGACCCCACCCAATTATTTCTCAGTAATAACGACGATTATTTCGTTTATGCTACTAGTATGGCATGAAAACATTCACTGAACTAATGAGCAAGTATATTTGTCTAAAATGCAAGTCATGCACATATTATAAACGGCTATTTATAATAGAAATGGTGTGGATCTGACAGGAAATCATCTATTTTTATGAAATATCTGATAATTCTTACTTCAGTTTGCCTATTAACAATATCGAAATCAATGAGTAGACAAGTTTTAGATAATGTAGGATTCTAGTTTATAACCAATGACACATTTTAGAGAAGCCTCTTGTTGTATTGTGGTTGTCTTGTGCTCCATTTTGTAACTGTCTTTGCCGGACAGGGTACACATCCGCTGAGAAAGAAGCATATATCATCGTCACTTTCTTAATTTTCTTCTTCGTCTGCACTCTGCTCAGTATCACTTCAAGATTCTGCTATTTCTACTTCATCTTCACTATCACTGTTTTCACCTAATATGTCTTCCCCTTCGACGTCTTGCAGAAGAGGTAACACCATGGATTCTTGTTCTTCGTAGCTCGGACGATTCATAATATTTTATTTTAACACTTAACTACAATCAGTTCTATTTAGCGATTAGACAGCTACATTCTCATGGAGTACACATAAGACTGCAACTGCTGTTCACTCTGCCAGCGGGACTGGTGGCGCGGGGTCTTGCAGAACACATTGCAACATGGCTCTATAAAAATACATTTGTCTCGGCCCTCATCCCTTCCACTAATAGGCTACTGCCCTCAGACAATAGATAAGGCATGTGGGGAAAGGTATAGCAGCGTCACTTTCCTGGTTAACGACCGGCGACTCGAACGTTAAGCATTAGCACGAGCCGACAATAGCCATTATTTATGGGTGACAAGTACATCACAGTTCTTGACCAATAAGATGCTTCCTCCATCTGTCCACGAGGGTGCAGACAAGGTGTTGCCGCCAGTCCTGTCTACCTGCTCACCTGCCTAAAGCCGTGAATGCCTCGGCACCCCGCAGCTATGGAATGTAACCATCCGTCCATCTAGAATTCAAAGACGAGCCGATCGTTAACGAGGAAAGTGAGGCTACTATTGACGTCAGAAAAGTTGGATGGCGCAGCCACGCGGTAGAATGTTGAAGCTGTAACATAGTGACTGGTGAGCATGGTGAAGCATTGACGTCGTGATGGAAACAGGAATTTCTCAAATTCGAGGAGGTACTGCTCTGTATACGGTTGCAAATCGTATAAAGCGGGTACGAAATCTCTTCACTACTTTCCTGTACAAAAAGTTCAGAGAGAAAGATGGGCTTCGGCGCTGTCAATTGGAAAACGTGTTACACGTTACATGACAGTGTGCAGTCTGCATTTTTGTGAAGACGACTTCTTTCTACAGCATACACACCGGTACCGTTGATTATTGATAGTTATTGTATCTAATTTGTATTCACAAGGATTTAGCTACATCAAAAATACTGATAAACTTGTAGCCTAATACTTCTGTGCCGTAGGCCTACATAGAATGTAATCCGCTCTTCATAAACTTATTTTAGGGGTTCTTCCGATTGACAATAGCCGAATGGTTAGAAAATTTTAAAAAATGCTGTTCCTAGCCTTAATTTGCCAGAGAATTTATATTCTTGCCCTTGAACAGCAAGTATGTAGGTCAATATTTGCAATATTGAAGTATGATTTGGCTTAAATTGTGTTTTTGGCTGTGATCTCCTTACTGTTGAATTTAGTTGATTAATGTGTAAAATCTTAGTTTTAAGTACCGGTTTGGTGACCCATCATCCCAGGCAGGCCGGTAACACCTATACTACTCAGGCAGATAGGTCACTTAGCCGTAATTTGGAAGTTACAGTGATGTTAAGTATACATGCGGTAATGTAGCAGGAGACCTGATCGCCCTAGGCTATTCTAACTTTAATTAGTTCCTATTTCAGGGTTTTTCAGTTTTGAGTGCGAATAGTTGGTTTGAAAGTTGTACAACAGTAAGGAGAGTGTGTTTTCTATAAGTTTTATTTGGTATTATGCTTTATGTCGAGCTGAGGAGTGAATTTGATTTGGCTTAAAGTGTAGTTTTTGATCTGGTCCGTTTGCTTATGACAAGTTCAAAGGGGACTCCAGCTTTGTTAAATATCCGTATTTTAAATATTCAATTAAATATATTGATAAAGAGGATGCCTCCATTTTAACTTAATAAATTTATATTCTTGCCTTTGAACAGCAAGTATGTAGGTCAATATTAGCAATATTGAAGTATGATTTGAGCATCCCAAGTAACGCTTCTTTGAACCCAAAACATTCATGCAAATTCAGGGTTGCTGGATTCAATTTATTATCAGGGATTCGTCCTTTGTGTTATGCGATATATATATATTGTGAAATTAATAAAAACATTGATACCGCTAGGCTCCCAAGTACAGGCTTCATATATGTAACAGCAGACAGTAAATTAACTATCTACATGTGGGTAATATTTTTAATTGGTAGTAATTAAGCACTGCAGTTAAATTGATTATAAAAAATATTTCTATCAATGAAAGAAAATATGTAGTATTTTGCCATCATAAATTAGAATCCATAACAAACGCACACCCAATCACTGTCTTGCTTACTTCTCGTCACTATCTCGCCGCCATATTGGAATCAGCTGACCGTAAGCTCCTCCCCCGTTTCGGACGTCAATATGTGGCACGTTTGGTCTGTGTGTAGTAAAATGTAGAAACCCCAGCGTAACGAAACTGTGTGGGGTCACAAAGTCACCTCTCCCGGTATCGTTCCATTCTTTCCCTTGCAGCCACTACTGTTCAGCTTTCCTTCTTCGTGAGAGCCCTTCCTTTCAAAGTTAAGGGCCGACCACAGCGAACAAATTATGGTAAATATTCTTTTGTAAACCGTGCCATTGATAACTGGAACTCTCTACCTGCCGCAGTCTTAGAGCCTTTTCCAAAACATATAGGTGTGTTTAAGAAAAGACTGACTATTTGTGTAAATACTCCAGTTTAACTGTTGTATAATTGTTATTGAATTGTTATGTATAATTATTTATTTGTTATGTATAGCCAATTTGCCACCGGGGGACAAACCCCCCCCCCCCCCCCAATTGCAAATAAATGAATGAATGAATGAAAAGTTATAGACCTCCTACCGGTATTTGATTCAATTAGCAATATGATTGTTGCTATTATTATAATTATTATTCTTGCAGTCGTTTCGGCCATGTATGGACCACGCTACCATGTATTTGCGCCTGGGCTTGAACGTTCGCCTTGTATTACTTCCTCGCTTCAGTGCATGATTTGACAGTTTTTAGTTTTGGCTTTTCCTGGAACACATGATGTTCTTGGTGTTTCGACTTTAGTGGAACACGTTTCTGGTTAAGCACACTTCACGCAGGTCAAGCACTCCTCCTTGGTTTTCTTGTTAAGAACCTTGTAGAACTCATACGAGCAATGTGGCCAGAGAAAACTATCCTCTTCTTACGATTTTTAAGGTTGCCAGATTTCAAGAATGGAAAAACGGAACACACGTCCCTAAACATTGTTATTTTTAATCAAGGTTGTTAAATGTTGTAATAAATAATGTATTAAATAAACATTACATTAACAAATACACAAAATTAAAACTAGATATTGCTGACATATCATCTACTGTCGACCAAAAAATTATGTGCACTTGAGTTTGAAGGTTGTTTGTGAAGTAACCAATACACCTACATAACATCCAATAACATCATAATTTTCGTCGTTCTATTGTACGTTAGTTCATGTAGGTTTGCAATTTGTAATTTATATTTTAATATTTTTTATCGCAGTTGGAACACAAAAAGCGACCGTTTTAAAGCGTGTTTCAACCATGCGTCACATTTAAGAATTATTATCTCCAAAACCCGTCATTAGATCGAATCCAAATTTTAACAAAATATACATCGGAATGTTTTATAACTGGCTTATTAATTTCAAAATTTTGTGTGTCCAAGAAACAAGGTTGTTATCATTTTTGTAAGGTAACTCTTTCTCGGCTCGGGGTGGTTGGAAAATGTAGTTCTTGGTCGAGTTGTAATCCTTATACATCAAAAGGTTATCCTGTATGACTGTGAAATACATAGATGAATTCACTTATTTTGTATCGGTTTGTATTTCTACGGGAAAATAAGACATGGTTTGCAGCTAGCCGATACGGGTAAAGCTGTACAGCGTTGCCGAGATGCAGCGCATCACTTCTGAGTGAGGTGCGCCATGACGCGAGATGGGCTCCATTCTTGCAACGCTGTAAAGCTTCCTCTGTATCGGCTACCTGCTGAATCATGTAATTCTTGAGTGTGACGCGTAGTTGACACACGCTTAAAAACGAGCACGTTTTGTGTTCCAACTGCGATAAAAAATATTAAAATATAAATTACAAATTGCAAACCTACATGAACTAACGCACAATAGAACGACGAAAATTATGATGTTATTGGATTTTATGTAGGTCTATTGGTTACTTCACAAACAACCTTCAAACTCGAGTGCACATAATATTTTGGTTGACAGTAGGCCTATGACACCAGCAACTTATAAATGCTTTTCATTTGAACGACCCTTTGCAGGGATTTTTTATTTGCAAGTACCTTCTGATAAAATTCACTACAATGTTCGTCATAATTGTACTGTAATATGTGAACAATTCTTGTTTTATCAAACTAATGGAACTTCTCTTTCTATCATGGGGGGGCGTGGTGGCTCAGCGGTCTAGCTGTATGCCTCTCACCAAGGCGGTCCGGGTTCGATTCCCGGTCAATGCATGTGAGATTTTCGAAGTGAAATGCCATGTCCTGTGGTTCGGATTCCACGTAAAAAAGGAGGTCCCGTGGCTCATGATCTCTAGATTAACGGTCACGTCAAACTACAAGTTTCCTTCCTTTTTTTTCTATCATCTATCCATTTGATATTCATGACAGAAAAAACTCTCTCCGTAAAAGCATTGGAGGGGAAAATGCTGGGTATTAACTTCACAAGGACTAACATACATATTCCTTAATTTTGTTGCCTCTAATAAATCTATAACATGTACCGATCTATCTGACACAGACATAGAAATCATTTTCTCTTTCAAACTTGTACCTGTGTCACCAGAAATCAAGCTAGATATTACAATCAATACTGAAGCGGGACTTTTGAAAATTGGTGCGAAATTGAATACCGTATATTATGAAACTAACCACCAAAAAAAAAACAAAAAAAAAAACAACACAATATTTGGCGTTCCGTTAAAGATTAAAACGGAACGCGGAACCAAACAAGAAAAAACGGAATTGTTCCGGGTAGAACGGAACGTCTGGCAACCTGACTTACGAGTGGTGTCCGTGATCTTTTCTACACGTGAGTAGAATTCATGAATGTGTCTTCTTCTAAATGAATTTATAATTTTCTTTGATTGGACCTAGGATTTTTCTCAAGATCTGCTTTTCTAGCTTCTCCATCATAGTTTTTCTACTCATAGCGAGACATTCGGCACCATATAAAGCCTCCGATCTTATTACAGTGCAGTAATCACAGACTGACAGGACAGCATACATCCTTCAAGCTGCCGATGTCGTATCTTGGCGTTAATGGATATTCATTTCTTGTTGTAGACTTTTTTTTTAACTTAGTTGATATGCCGTTTCCATTTTTCTGATCCTGTTTCCTGTTCCCCAAACCTTTCTCAAAGCCCCCCAGGGGCTCACATCTAGTGGGACGTGCGTTGGCAACCAAGGGGCCCCAGCTGAGTCCGGCATTGCTTCCACTTACTTGTGCCGGGCTCCTCTCTGTCTTCTTCCCTGTAGACCTCACTTGGCCAACTCTTGTTCACTTCCGACCCTGACGGTATTAGGGTATCCGAGGCCTAGGTAGTCTCTTCCTTTCCCGCCTGTTGGCAACTCTGGCACTGTACATACTCTAATGACAGTTGGTCCCCCTGCTGGAGGGTTGTTGACCCATTAAGAGGAAGGGTCGTTTTCTTACCTGCGTCAAGCAGGACTCACTTGCAAGCAGGTAGCAGTGGCTACCGGACATGGTGTCATAGCACGCATGTAATATCTACTGTACTTGTTCATTGTTTAATCATGTACATACAGTGTAAAATATATTTCTTTATACAGTCCACCACATCGTATTCTATGTATTCGACATAAGTTTTGGTCCTCCGGGCACGATTAGATGGCAAGGAAAACAGTGAAAATTGAACTCTGTGATCCCAAGACAGCATGGCTTCGCACGAATGCCGTGGGTTGCTGGCGGCATGGCGACTACTGGACAACAGAATTCATCATCCTGGTAAGTCACCGATCATCCTTAATTATTCCTTGTGACTCATATGCATTCCTTTGTTTCTCCATTCAAAACTGTTCGTTTGTACTTGCAATGTATTGGTATTGCTAGTGATCACACATGATTTCGCCCGTAAAACTGTATGTTATTTGTACGCAGTTTTCCCGCAACTCTTTGAAACAAAACCAGGAGTTCATCTTTGTATTATGTAAATATGTTAGGTATTTGTCTTTTCGTTTTGTCATTCTTTTACGTATATGCATTTGGTCTATTGTGATTTTATATCATTCAGCAGTTTATTGGGAATTGCTAGTGAAAAATGGAACAAAAGATAAAATCACTGTGTAGCAAAAGGGGTAGGTTAAAGGCAAGCTTATCTCGCATACAAGGCTTCGTAGAGAAATTAGATTCTCAATCTAAGGACGTAGATCAGTTGGAAGATCGACGGGCTCACTTATCAAAAATCTGGGAAGAATATGAAACAGTTCAATCACAAATAGAGGATTTGAAAGAGGATGAATCATTTCAAGCAGAACAAGAATCTTATCGCTCCGACTTTGAGGA
Source organism: Meconema thalassinum (assembly GCA_946902985.2). Taxonomy (NCBI): domain Eukaryota; kingdom Metazoa; phylum Arthropoda; class Insecta; order Orthoptera; family Tettigoniidae; genus Meconema; species Meconema thalassinum. The sequence continues at coordinate 227,015,701 of OX336395.1, read as the reverse complement.
GCAATACTTCAAAACATCTGGTCTTATAAGATCCATAAACAGTGCAATTTCCAAGTCAGCAACTTCGCTAAGTGATTCTATTGGTGAATCAACTTCCAGTTCGCAAACACGTTCAGTTAAACTGCCTCAAATAAGTTTACCTACATTCGCAGGTGATTATTTAGAATGGCCCAATTTTGCCGATACCTTTAAGAATCTCATTCATGAAGATGCAAATTTGTCAAAAATACAGAAATTTCATTACCTAAAATCAGTGGTATCAGGCAGGGCGGCAGACGTGTTACAGTCTCTAGAAATATCTGCAGCGAATTACGACATAGCGTGGAACCTGTTAAATGAAAGGTTCAATAACCGGCGAGCAATTGTTTCCTCCCACATTAATTCGGTCCTTCAGATTAACAAAATAGAAGTAGAATCTTCCAAGGCATTAAGAGACTTGTATGACGGCTTCAGAAGGCACATACAGTCGCTATCAGCGCTTGGTCTGTCTTGTGAAGAACAATTAGATGCCATTTTGATACATTTAATAACAAACAGATTTGACGCTGAAACATTAAAAAAATGGGAGACCTCGTTACCAACCTTTGATCTTCCATCGTATCAGACACTGGACAAATTTCTACTCGAAACATGTAATGCATTGGAATCGATCGAAACTAAGAATTGTGATCGCACAAAACAGCTGAAGCAGGTAGGCGTTTCATCTAAACCGAATGCATCTGGTTTCAAACCGAGGCCATTCACGAACCCAGGAAAAAATTGTTTCCTTTCACAGAAAAATCAGAAATGCCCGCTTTGCACGGAGGAACATCCCATATTTAGATGCAGAACCTTCACTTCTATGGGTGTTTATGACAGATGGCGGGAGATCAAGAAGCATAAGCTCTGTGTTAATTGCCTGTCTGGAAATCACTTCGATAACGAGTGCACTCGTTCATGTTGTAAGCTGTGCAAGGATAAACACAACACCTTGCTTCACAGGGACCAAGGGTCACCGAACCACAATAATAGTCAAACTTCAAACAAGAGTATTGTGTCCAATAATACTTCATTGTCTCCCCTTAATGAGCAACATAGTAGTAATGCTGTTTCATTGCACAATCACAACAATGATGTTTCCTCTCATGTATTGTTGTCGACAGCAGTAGTGAATGTCAACAATTCAGAGGGAAAAACCCGTCATGCTCGGGTTGTGTTAGACAGCGGCTCGCAACTCAACTTCATAACCAGGGAATTAGCTCATCAATTACGATTGTTAAAGACAATGACTAATATTCCGATACATGGGTTGCATAACACTACCATCAAGGTGGGGTCGGTGGTAAGAACAAAGATTTCTTCGCGGTTCGGTTCCTTTGAACGAATCATGACATTTCACGTAATACCTTTAATTACTGGTCAGTGCTTACCCACTAAAAATATCAACATCACAGATTGGAGTATTCCAGAGTTTATATTAGAAAACCTTGCGGATCCTCAATTTAATGTGTCATCATCCATAGACATTCTCATTGGAGCAGAATTCTTTTACGATCTTATCGGCGCAGAACAATTTCAGCTCGACAGTTTCTCAAACAAACTACCGTTGTTTCGCAACACGGCTCTTGGCTGGGTCGCAGCAGGTAGTGTTGGTTTGTCTGAAAAGCACGCAAATAACAGTTCTTCCTGCCTCTTTGTGTCAGGTAAGATATTCAATGAGCCGGGGAAAGCACTGCTTGGCCAAGGACATTCTGAGCAAGTGATTAGTGAGAGGCTATTTACTGACGGTCACAGAAGGAATCCACAGGTTAGGTTCATAGTCCCACTACTCCTTAAAGAGGACCCGAGTCAGCTAGGTAGCAATGTTAATGAGGCAATTAGACGGTTTCACAGCCTAGAGAAGCGTTTTGAAAGGCAGCCCCAAGTCAAGTCGGAGTACGTACAGTTTATGAGAGAGTACACTGACCTGGATCATATGGAGGAAATTCCCAGTAATGAGATAAACAAACCATTACAGTACTACCTTCCGCATCATTGTGTATTTAAGGGTAATTCATTGACAACGCGCACTCGCGTGGTATTTGATGGCAGCTCGAAGGGCGATTCTGTATTATCCCTCAATGATTTGTTATTAGTAGGACCGATCGTTCAAGATGATTTATTTTCAATATTGGCTAGATTTCGCATGCATCGCTATGTATTGACCGCTGACATAGAAAAAATGTATCGGCAGGTCCTCATAGAACCTGCACATACTGACTTTCAGCGTATCGTGTGGAGGGAGTCCCCTAAGGACGAGCTTAAACATTATCGTCTCAAAACAGTCACATATGGCACGTCATGTGCACCCTTCCTGGCCACAAGATGCCTCTCTCAATTGGCGAATGACACTAAGGAGGAATTTCCTGAAGCTTCGAATGTAATACGGCGGGATTTTTATGTTGACGATTTAATGACAGGTTGTGAATCAACTGACGGCTTAAGAACCACTCACAAGTGTGTTTCAGATATTTTATCCAGTGCGGGTTTTACCTTAAGAAAATGGTGTTCGAATGAGCCCAATGTATTATCGAGCATTTCTAACCACGAAACAGATCCCAAGTACATTATTAAGGTAGATGAGGGTGAAGACTTGAAGTTGTTGGGGCTATCTTGGAAACCCATCACAGACACTTTTCAGTTTGAGTTGAGAAGTGATTTCAGTTCGACACAGATAAACAAAAGAATAATTCTATCAGACCTGGCTAAAATATTTGACCCCTTAGGGCTTTTGGCCCCAGTATTGATTAAGGGTAAGATTTTCGTCCAGCAACTGTGGCAAATGAACTTAAATTGGGACGACGTTCTCACAATAGAACTTCAAATTAAATGGATTCGTTATATGCAGGATATTGCTAAATTGAAGGAGTTCAAAGTGCCTCGTCATGTTAGGGCAGTAGAATTTGTGGAGTATGAAATTCATGGATTTTGTGACGCGTCTCAGATTGCTTACGGCGCTTGTGTTTATGTAAGATCTCAGACAGGAGATGGTAAAATAACAGTTCACTTATTGTGTTCCAAGTCTCGCGTTGCGTCATTAGGCTCAGTAACTTTACCAAGATTAGAACTATGCAGTGCTGTATTACTTGCTCAGTTGGTCGAAAGAGTCATGAGATCCATAAACGTAACTAAAGACAAGTGTTTTTGTTGGACTGACTCCACAATAGCATTAGCATGGATTTCGGGCCATCCACACCAGTGGAAAACATACGTCGCTAATCGAGTGTCGCAGATTCAACAGTTGACAAATATTGATTGTTGGCAGCACGTCTCTACTCATCATAACCCAGCAGATATGATCTCGAGAGGAGTTACCGCGGAGAAGCTGTTAAATTCATCATTTTGGTTATCGGGACCATCTTGGCTTTCAGATAATAAAGACGAATGGCCTTCACAGCAGAGGCATAGCTCTCAAGAATTACCTGAAGTTAGGAAAACTAAAATCGTTCTAGTTTCATCTACAGAATCCCTTGGATCGAATCTGATTAACAGATACTCTTCCTGGAGCAAGCTGATTAGAATAACAACTCTCGTGCTCAGATTTATCAAAAATCTTAAAACTAAAACAGACAGACAAACAGGTGCTCTTAATCCGGTAGAACTAGAGCAGGCTAAGTATTTATGGTGTAAAATTGCGCAAGGTTCTGAATTTTCACAAGACATAAAGGCTCTCAAACAAAATTTGCCACTACCCAAGGGAAGCAAATTACATGGATTAGCACCGTATTTGGATGAGCAGGGTCTGTTACGGGTAGGAGGCCGTCTGCAAAATACTAAACTATCGGTCAACAGAAGACATCCTATTTTATTACCTGGCAATCATCGCATTACAATAATGTTATTTGATCATTTTCATTTTGTGTTTCTTCATGCTGGAGCTCAGACTTTATTGACAATGATGCGACAGCAATACTGGCCTCTATGTGGGAGGAACGGTGCTCGAAAAGCAGTGTATCGATGTAAGACGTGTTTTCAATTCTCGTCTCGGCCGTATCAACCGATAATGGGATCGCTACCTGAAAGGAGAGTAGTTCCCAGTCGACCATTTGCATCTTCAGGAATAGATTTCTGTGGCCCAGTATATTTACGGCCTTCCTCCAGGAAGGGCGCTCGGATTAAGGCATATATAGCTATGTTTGTTTGTTTGTTTTGCCACAAAGGCTGTACATATTGAACTTGTAAGCGATCTGTCTACAGCTGCTTTTTTAGCATCACTGAAAAGATTCATGGCTAGACGAGGAACTTGCACCCACATATTCACTGACAACGCAACTAATTTCGTAGGTGCATCACGTGAGCTAAAGAAATTCTTTAATGATCTGAATACCAAGCAGTCACTCATAAGCTTTGCTACTGAGAAGGGGATTCAGTGGCATTTTAGTCCTCCTGGTTCACCTCACTTCGGAGGGTTGTGGGAGGCTGCAGTTAAATCAGCTAAGTATCACCTTAAGAGAATAGTAGGAAATGCTGCATTGTCGTTTGAAGAAATGACTACAGTGCTTGTACAGATAGAGGCAGTTTTGAATTCGCGCCCCCTCTGCCCACTATCCTCTGATCCCAATGATCCGGAAGTATTAACCCCATCCCACTTCCTGATCGGTGGCTCATTTCATCTTCCTGTGGAAGAAGATGTGTCTCAGACTCCCTTGAATAGACTGAAGCGCTGGCAACTGCTTCAGGCTATGTTCCAGCAATTTTGGCGTCGATGGTCCAAGGAATATCTCGGACAACTCCAACAGCGTTCTAAATGGCGGTCGCCCGGACAATCCCCACAAATCGACACTCTGGTTGTTCTGAAGGAAGAGGGCGTGCCTCCACTTCATTGGAAACTGGGCCGTGTCGCAGCAGTGCATCCAGGAACCGACGGAGTTACGAGGGTTGTTACCATCAAAACACCCAGCGGAGCTCTTTTGAAAAGAGCAGTGTCAAGACTCTGCCCATTGTTGAGTGAAGAGAAGTGAATTGTTTAAATGTTTGTGTACATAGTGTTTATTTCAACTCTTATTCCAGTTAATAGAACAAAGTGACAGTATTTAATTGTTGTTTGAAATATTTGCTATTTCAAGGGGTGGGGGGGAGTATGTTGGCAACTCTGGCACTGTACATACTCTAATGACAGTTGGTCCCCCTGCTGGAGGGTTGTTGACCCATTAAGAGGAAGGGTCGTTTTCTTACCTGCGTCAAGCAGGACTCACTTGCAAGCAGGTAGCAGTGGCTACCGGACATGGTGTCATAGCACGCATGTAATATCTACTGTACTTGTTCAGTGTTTAATCATGTACATACAGTGTAAAATATATTTCTTTATACAGTCCACCACATCGTATTCTATGTATTCGACACCGCCTTTATTGTCCCTTGTCTCATCTTTTCTGATACCCTCATTCTGCGAGGGGTCAGCCTTCCTTTCCTTTTCATGTTATCTCCTGCCTTCTGCTCAAGGCCCTCAAGGAGGCAGGGTGTATGTAGCCCCACTACTTCTGGTGCACCCTGGATATTGCTACACCCTCAGGGACTCACGGCTGGTGAGTTCGGGAGTTGGCAACCCCGAGGGATTCCTGAGCTGGGTCCGGTTTTCTCCCTTTTCTCCATTACCTCTGGGGCGGACCCTCTCCTCTTTCACTTTCCTATATGTCTTTCATGGCTTTCCTTCATTCCAAGTCCCTCAATCCGTATTCTTCGAGGGTTGAGGGCCTTTATTTTCCTCCTGTCCTTTATTTGCCTTATTCTCCTTTTGTTTTCCATTTCTACTTCTAGTAAATAAGTTAGTAGTAAGTTTTAGTTATAGTTTACTTTTCATTATCATCTTCACGATCACCCAAACCATTAGGGGCCGATAACCTAGATGTTAGGCGCCTTAAAACAACAATTATCATCGTCAACCTTTCTCAAAGCTCGCTTTAATGAGTTGTCAACCCACAAATCAAATGCCTGTCTTTATGTTCATTGCAAGTGTAGCAGAAATATGAACACCGAATAAGGTATGTACACCACTTTATTTCTTTCTCTGTAGACCTATTTTTAGCCTACTTTTCACATTTTGCAAAAATGAGGAAAAAGTAGACTTATGAGATCGGGCAAATGTGTGTCTGTCTGTCTGTCCCTCTGTCTGTCTGTCCTTCTGTCTGTCTGTCTGTCTGTCTGGCTGGCTGTGTGTGTGTGTCCCCCTATCAACTCCTAAACGGCTGGAGCAATCGAAACAAAATTTGGTAGGAGTAAAGATCTATACCTGAATATCTCACGGCGATATTTGAAAATGATGTCAGTGCTACCAACTGCTAAAAAAATCGCAATTGAAATTTGAGCTCCATGTTGGATTTCTTGGAAGGTATGAATGGGAGCTATTTCAAAATTGGCACACGTATAGATAATAATATTGCAGTTTAATTTCCAGGAGGCTATACCTGGCAGTGTTGGCAAAATGATTCTAAGCCTGCTAATAGGTCCAAATTTTAAATGCATATAACTTCTACACTATCAATTGGATTTCAACCAAATTTCGTATGTGCTATGCGTACATAAACAGATATGACTGAGCATATTCTTAAGATCCACCAGGGCTGCCAACTGTTAATAAATGCTCTCACATTTATAAATCCGAATACCCATATATCAGAAAGTATGCAAGCCGACAGCTTTAAACTATGCACAGTATAGTACCTGATATTCCATATTAATTTGGAGTAACTTATATACGTCAGTGCTACCAACATGATTCTAAGCCTGCTGAGAGGTCCAACTTTAAATACATGTAACTTCTATACTATCATTTGGATTTCAACCAAATTTCGTGTGTGCTATGCGTACCATATCAGATATGACTATGCGTATTCTTGAGAGCAACCAGGGCTGCCAACTGTTAATAAATACTGTCTCTATTTTTGTTACCCTAATAACAATACATCAGAAAGTATGCAAGCAAATAGCTCTAAACTTTGCACACGTATAGTACCTGGCATTCTAGATTAATTTGGAATAACTAATATAGGCCTACGCCAGTGCTGCCAACATGATTCTAAGCCTGCTGATAGGTCCAATTTTAAAATGCATGTAACTTCTATACTAAATGGATTTCATTCAAAATTGACACAACAATAGATCATATTATTTCAGATTATTTCTGACCAATACATGTATGTCATTGTTGCCAATATGATTTTACGCGCGCTGTTAGATCCAATGTTTAACTGCATGTAACGTCCATGCTATCCATTGGACTTCAACCAAATTTTGTATCCTGTACCTTAAGAGATGGAACTAAGAATATATTCAGTCACCAGGGCTGCCAACTGTAGTTCTCTATTAGGCTACATTATGCCATGTATACAGTATTTCGAACCAATTAGAAATTTTGATATTACCAACTTAATTTCGTAATTATTCTACATAGATCCATATAGATTAATCATTGGCATGAATCTTAAATTTTAAGAAAAGTAGGCTCTTTAGTTCGTCACGGAACTTCTTGTTAACGTTTGCGATGAAGGCACGTTTTACTGTCTATATTCAGATCATTATGAGGCTGATGTCCTCATACACCGAGGTCAAGAGGATTATGAAGAGTCTAAACAAAGCGCAACCTGTTTGTCATTGACAGAGTCGAGCAGCTCTTGAGACAGTGGATTATTTCCCGCTTGACTGATTTCATCCCATCGACTGCCTAGTCAGCAAAAAATAGTACTTGAGCAGCCTGATCAAGTACTTCGATACGTTTCAACGTGAGCCATTTGAGAGGCCTGGTGCAAGTGACAGAACCATCGTGATGACAATGTAACATATATGGTTCGCATTTATATAAATCTAACCCGGCACTTGAGGAAGACGAAAACACCAGCCAATAGATTGTGTATCGTATAGTTCTTGCACTTTGCTCGTTAACGTGCGGCTCGCTGGGCGGATATGTTAACATTCCATGGTTGCCAAGGCTTTCCTAGCGCGAGACACAGAGTTGTCAACTTTCCACCGTAGCCACTGAGAGCAAGTAGTGAGACTGGACAGAACTACGCGCAGATGCGCAACACTGGACACCTGATACCTGCGTGACACGTGAGCTAGCCACCGGCGGAGGGGGGGTCTTAGAAGTCCACGTGGAGTGATAGAGAAATACTTTTATTGGTGAGTAGCGAACAATAGTTATTGTTGAGTCGCCGCTTGTTAACCAGGAAAGTGAGGGAACTATACATGCCTTTTGTGTATTCAGAGTCATTATATAAGTAATGGCAACACTGTTGACAATCAGTGACCCTAGTGGTGACCGTTGTAGTCTTGTAGTGTATTATTGAGCATTCTTTGTTGTATAAATCTGTAATATTGAAAGTCTCGAACTAGCTGATATTTGTGAATACATCAACTGTTTCTCGCGTTCAGTAAGTAACACCGCCCTAAAAAGTTGGTTGGTTCCTCAGTTTAGGGGCTGCGACTACACAGTCATGTAGCCCCGTGTACTTTGGGTGTGTGTAGAATCTGTCTGATTGTATTGTACGTCTACCCCTTATTATTCCCGTTTTCCAACGGGGTCGGGGATGAGATGCGATGGAAGTCTTTGTGGCGATGATTTTTACGGCCGGATGCCCTTCCTGACGCCAACCTCATGAGAGGAGTTAATGAGAGATGAAATGAATGATGGTGAATGAAACTGGGCAAGGATGTGGAAGGAAGCGGCCGTGGCCTGTCAGAAGGTACCGTCCCAGCATTTGCCTGGTGTTGAAAATGGGAAACCACGGAACACCATTTCAAGGACGGCCGACGGTGGGGCTCGAACCCATGCGTCTACCGAGTCAGCAGAGAGCTTGGCCCCATGACCTAATGCTAAGCTTTAGCCAGCGTAGCCACTACTGTCGGTATTAGTGTGTGTTATCTTTTTCTTTTTAAATTCAAGGACTGCAGATATTCAACTTTTCCAGTAGTTCCTGCATTTGCTACCAAACGCCACCGTCAACGACAACTAGTTATTAAATGCCACCGCTGCCGGCTCCTGGCGGCTAACGTTGGAACTAATAGAGCGTTATCAATTCTAACCTAAAATTTTGGCTTCACACAAGTGTAATTAGTGAAAGGTTCTTTGTCATGCCATACATTTATGACATGGGACCGCCGGCTTTACATCCCCTCCGAAGGAAGGTATACTGAGGGATTTTTAACACTCTTATAAAATCCGACGAGTTCGGCTGGGTTTGAACCCACGACCTTGGACATAGAATCTCAGCATGCTACCAACTACGCCACCAAAGACACCCAACTGGCGATCTCCAGACTGTAAAGGCATTTTAGGAAATAGACAGACACTGGGCATGTGTGGAGATTTCCAAGGAACTTTGTATTTGAGCATCGTCTGTCTGTCCATCACATTTTAACAAGAAAGCTGTGGATGTGCCTACTGGGTTCCACACACTCGAACCGAAATTGGAAATTGGCAGCGAATGGAGACAGCAAGAATACATTTGGAGCGATATGAACATGGCCTTTCTTCGCCGCGTCATCACAATGGATGAGACATGGGTATGTTCGTATACACCTGAGCTGAACAATCAAGCGAATGGCGACATGGAAACTGATGATTATTGTGCTATGAGCATATTCTCATATATGCACATGTTTTATACCTCATGGTATAAAATCTAATGGAGACTTGCGTTTCTTGGAACATCATTTGCTCCCAGCATGGCGTCGTAAACGACCTCAGGCCATTGGGAGTCCTCTTGTGTTACATAGCAATGCTCGTTGCCAGGTAGACGCAACAGTGAGGTGGAACTGGGAAGTACTCGAACAGCCACCAAATTCACTTGACATGAGCCCTTGTGATTACGACTTATTATCAAAGAACCTCTAGCGCTCGATTTCAATCAAGAGTTAACATCCACAGAGCTCTAGATCGATCAGTGCGAGAGATATCCAGAAATGGTGCTGCAGATGGAGTGCGTCGTCTTCCAAGGATTTGGTAACGGATTGTTGACATGGCAGGAGACGATCAATTAAGTTCGTAATGTCAAAATTAAGCAAATAATATCGTTTGTGTGTTATAGCAGTGTTGCTATTACTTATCAAATGCCCTAGTACAAGAGTTTTCAACAGGTGAGTCGCGACCCCCTGATCCGGAGAAGAAGTTTAAAAAAATAGTTACTGCTGTAGTTTTTTATTTAAGAAAAGAATACACTCACATTGTACTTAACTTTTACGTTTTTTTTCTTAATTCTATTACTAAGAAAATTGAGCTTATTTGGAATTAACCAATTTTTGAATGTCTGAAATGATTTTTGCAACACACAAAACAATGTCATTTCCCAGTGTCAAACGATTTCTTGATTTGGTTTTTAAATTCACCATTATGGAGAATCCTTGTTCACAGTTGTAAGATGTAACGCTGTTGTGGTCAGTTGTGGGTATTACTTCTTAATACTTATCCAAAATTTATCGGCACAAGCATTGTTAAAAGTTAGTTTCACTGACTGATCACTTGAAATCTCTAACGTTAAAACTTGGAGGGTCGCCAAAATACTCAGCCTAAAAAGGGGGTTGCAGTGTCTAAAAGGTTGAGCACCCCTGACCTGCCGACAACAGTCACCAAAATCATTATAAATATCAATCCATATAAAATTAATACATTTATTTACATTACGGATAGTTACATATCGCAAACGCTTAGGATATGTGGATTAAAACGCACCCAAGAACGAACTTCTACGGAAGTCCGGTTTAGAAATACGAGTCTTTCACATTATTTGTTGTTTGTGTTAGAGATAACATTTTGAAACTTCACATGTATACAAACAATATATCTGCCTAACACATATTTAAATTTGGTTACTGTAACACAACGGCGTTGAGAGTTGTGAATCGACGTTTCCCTCGACATCTGTCAAAACCCGGTACTTTTTACATTACACCTGCCATCAAAGATCTTAAAATACGTTTCTAGAAGTTACCTTTATCATCAATCAACGCAGAAATAAACAAAGAAACTGGTAAAACTCAGCAAATCTTCTAGATTTGTGCCGTGTCTTGTGTGGGGTTTCGCCTAGGACACCAAGCTGGCTCATCGGCTGATTCTTGTTGTCCCCGCCCGGACCCCCACAGGAGTGACGAACTGCGCGCTACCTCCATTTACATAGAGTGCAACTGCACTACTTGACTGCGAGAACTAAAAGCTCAAGCAGCCTTAACCTCCCTATGAAGGCTTCCAAAAAGATGGTATATTGGCTTTCACGGCCGGTGAATTTGTGACACGGCACAAACCTAGAAGATTTGCTGAGTTTTAATTCACCGGCCGTGAAAGGCAATATACCATCTTTTTTAAAGAAACTGGTGATGATACTTGTTTCTCTGTAGGCCTTTCTGTTATTTTGCTATTTACCTCCAAACTCGGGTGCACATAATTTCTGCGCCGACAGTGGTATAATAGTCCGCGTCATCTTAAATAAGTCAAATGCGGGACACATGGTAAGGTTACATTGATAGTAACTCTTTTAACCCGGCAGTGGTGTGTTGGGGTGCTGCACACCCCTTAGCACATAATTATATAAATATTCGCTAGAATGCGCCTCGCACTGCTTTGTAGTTCCAGGTAGCTGCCAGTTGGTATCAATAGAGGGCGGTGAGTGTGGTTTCGTAACCTTAGTTGTGCATTTGACTTCGTGAACTGCAGTGGGAGCTTGTTTGGGGTTTAGGAAACCCCCACACACCACTCCCGTTTCATAAACGGAGGAGGTAAATATACTTATTAAAATTATATTTTTGTTTCTATGCTTCCTAATATGTAATATTTAGTTCTTAAAAATAAATATTGTTATAGATGTATCCTTATGGGCCTCAAGGAGACTGTATGCGAGCACTATTTGATGCAGTACTGGATGAGCCAGTTGATTCTGATTAAGTATTGAACTGCATTGTTGGAGAGTACAGAACTGCATTGTTGCCATTTTATATCAATATATAATCAGTTTATGTTGTAGTGATATCTTGGATTCTGTTAAAATTCAAATATCAAACGTTAAGTATTTTTCATATATCAAAAACAACACGGGGTGTACTACACCCCACACCACTGGCGTATGAATTTCTGACCACACCACTCCCGGGTTAAGTGTGATATAAGGTCAGGGAGTGTGGATGGCTCACAAGTCTGAGGCAGTATCAGTGTGGCGTCACGTGCCAGGTATTTCCGACAAGCCCTGATAAGACAGGTTACTAGGTATCCCAGTGTTTGTACATTTCACAGCCGCTTTAGCTCAGCGCGTTAACATAAAATACTCTCTTTATCCTAGAGGCTAGCAACTAGTGACACAAGGGTCCCCAACTAAATCCAGCGTTGATTTTCTGTGTACCTCACTAGGTCAACTCTTGTTCTCTTCCGACCCTATGATATTAGGCTGTCTTTCAATTTCATTATAATAGATACATCAAAAAAAGTTTTGCATAACACTTGTTTGCCGGCGCCTTCCGTAGCGTAGTTGGCAGAATGCTGAGCTTCTATGCCCAAGGTCGCGGGTTCAAACCCGGCTGAAGTCTGCAGATTTTTTAAGAGCGTTAAAATCCCTCAGCATGCCCTCCTTCGGAGGGGAAGTAAAGCCGGCGGTCCCATGTCATAGATTTATGGCATGAAAAATAACCTTCCACTAACTACACTTGTGTGAAGCCAAAATTTGTAGGTTAGAACTGATAACGCTCTATTAGTTCCAACGTTCGCCGCCAGGTACTGACTGCAATGTCATCTAGTAGCCAAGTCCGCAAGCTAGGTGTCGTGGACTGTAGCATTTGGTAGCAAAAGTAGGAACTACTTGAAATTGATCGTCTTCAGTCCTTACCTGAATTACGGATAACACACACTAACACAGCCATCACAATTAACACCGGTTATCAGACATATTCTATACACACCCTAAGTACACGGGCTACATGACCGCGTTGACGCAGACCCTAAACTAAGGAACCAACCAACCACTTATTTGCCATGATGCAGAGCGCATGTGGGATTGTGGGCGAGGTTATTACAAAAGAGACGGCATTCTGACAAATCCTACAGACTTGATTCATGTGTGAAAAGAAAAATACAAAGAGGAAGACATTTGGCCTGTTAAACAGGGACTGATATATGTTGTAATCTTGCCATCCTGTGACGTTTAAGGAACATGGCCACTACGGGCGTCCAGCAGGGCTCTTAATCGCCGTGGCATACCACAGATCAAGTTGTCCAGGTCCTGTTGAGGCAGGCGATCCCACTCTTCCACAGTGGCCTCCATGATCTCTTGGCTGGTTATGGGAAGGCGTGGATCTTAGGGGCGGATCTAGGGGAGGGCGAGGAGGGCGACCGCCCAGCCCCCCGCGGTCCATGGGCTCCGCGCCAAGGATTTTTAAAATTTAATTAATTAATTATACGTTTCAAACTTTTCAAACTAAGTTAAAATTCATATTCTTTTTTGAGTTCAGCTATGCCCTCCCGTGACCGTTTAGCAAGTTTAGATTTCAGTGAAATAATATAAGACTTCAGCCGGAAAATGAAGTCGCATAGTGATATCTTAATATTTCATAGTTTACACAAAATCTTCATCAAGGGGACTTAAAGGTTTCTTTCATTTTGTTAAAATAATGTACTGTAGTGTAATCAAAATATGGTAACTATTCTTTATTTTATTATTATTACAAAACTATTTTCCATTTGATTTGTTTTTTTATTATTTCCTATTGTTGTGGGCCCCACCTTATCATATCGCACAGGGCCCCGCAAGGCCTGGATCCGCTACTGAGTGGTCGCTCAGCAATAGCATGCTTCAGCATATACCAGACATGTTTGATACAGTTCATGTAGATTGTAGAAGAAGATTCTTGCAAATATTTGGGCGTTCACGTAAGGAATGATATGAAATGGAGTAGTCATGTAGGATGTGTAGTTTCTAAGGCTCCTTTCAGACCGAAAATGCAGGACTTAAGATGCATTCATCCTGGGTGCAGGATGCATGTGCGACATGCACCTTCTATTAATATCCATTATCTCTGTTTGGTTTAGTACGTGAGTTTGAAAAATGAATTCTTTATTTCTCGTGCCGGAACCATACAAATGTACAGTTGCTATAGTTGTCTTTATCGTCTCTATAGCACGTGCCCAATACTGAGCAACATCCAAGGCGCTCGGAGTGACTAGCAGGAGATCTTCCTTTGCACAAGATGAAGGGCACAGAGGGCAATGAAGCATGTGTCTTGTGGTTTGTTCTTGTCCACATTCGCAAGACGTCACATGTACTGAGGCCCCCATCTCCTCAGATTGTCTCGGGATCTTCCAACTTCTGATCGCAACCTGTTCAGGGACTTCCACACTAACCAGCTTTCGTTATGTCCGGGTGGTAGTTCTTCAGCTACTGGCATCCAACCGCAAGGGTGAGGGGTCGCCTTCTTCCATAAATCCAGCGAAAAATTAATAATCAATCATCCGACTCTTCAGACGACGAAATTATAATTCTGGCTTGTGCAGTCAGAAGACGTAGACAAAGAAGGAATCGTTTATGGCAGCACCAAAACTGGGATAATGCTGGAGAGCATAGCCCTGCTATTGTGTCTGAACCATCCAGTTTTAGACGTAATGGAGAATTCGACTTTTAACTTTTAACAAGTCAGATTTCCAAGGGAGGGGCGAGTATGCAAGACCAGCACAACAAAGATGCACGCTGAAATCTCCAGCCGGCTGGTTCTCAGGAGGCAAGTGCGTCTTGCATCTTCGGTGTGAATGGGGTCTAAAGCTTACAAATCTCTGCACTTTTTAATCAGGGTATTGAAAGGATGCAGTAAGAATTGGGATATTTGTCACTTGTAAGACGTATTCTGGAATATGCCTCGGCGGTTTGGGATCCATATCAAAAAGGGCTCATCAATGAGTTGGAAATGGTACAAAGGAAGGCCGATATATTTGTGCTCAGTGACTTTAATCCCAGGAGCAGTGTGATAAGTAAACTTGTGTGGGAATCACTTGAGGATAGGAGGATGAAATCTAGACTCTGTGCTATGTACAGCACCAGCATGGGGTGAGCTTAGAAAACGTATGGGAAAGTAGGAGTGACCATCCTTTCGAAGTTAAGGGCCCACCACAGCCAACAAATTATGGTAAATATTCTTTCGTAAACCGTGCCATTGATAACTGGAACTCTCTACCTGCCGCATAGAGTAGGTGTGTTTAAGAAAAGACTGACGATTTATGTGAATACTCCAGTTGAATGGTTATTGAATTGTTGTGTATAATTGATTTGTTATGTAAACCCAATTTGTCACCGGGGGACACCCCCAATTGCAAATGAAAGAACGGATGAATGTCCGGCGACATCGCAGGCCACACCATTCGTGCAATGGTGGACTCCTGGAGGAGGTTTTGTACCACCGCAGCTCGATGTGGTAAGTATAAACAAAACTTTTTTTTTTTGATGTGTGTATTATAGCGATGTACAGGGTCATTATCTATGTGCGCCCCGATAAACACGGCAAGCTTAGCCGGCTGTGACTGGCGCAGATCGCGGGCGCGCGTATCTGGTTCAGCCGGTGGTTGGCGCGCATTTTCACACTTTTACCAAACATGTTCAATAATGTGTAGTTACAGTGTTCATAGGCGATACCGATACCCGTCCATATGAATGACAAAACACGTGTGAACGGACGATATGAGTCAGCGGAGCGCGCCTACCACCGGCTGAAGCGTGTACGCGCACCCGCTATCTGCGCCAGTCACAGCCGACTTAGCTTGCCGTGTTTATCGGGGCGCACATAGATAATGACCCTGTATGTCAAAACACTTAATTTTTTTTCTCTTCACGGGGGTTAACATGGGTCTGCAGAATATTTCACGCAGCAAGGCAGATTAAGCACAGAAGGTGAAGTTAGTCACTAACCCAATATAACCTGTCGTCTGCTGCAAAGTGATCCATATCATAACTTCTATTGTGTTTCACCTCGTACGTTCTCGTTATTTTTGTAAATTATTCGCATCGAAAGAAAACCATTTATTTGAACAAAGCGGATGTCCGAATACTTCCGTTGTTCGAATCGTTCGAACATTTGAAGTAATCGAGCATTTCGAATAGTCGATTATTAAAATAAATCGAACAGTTCAAATACAGCAAACTACAGCAATTTGTGTCCAGTGGACGAGTTGTTTGAAGCAGAGGCGAATCCAAGGGGTCGGATGGGGGTTAACCCTGTCACCATTGAGATACTTATACATTCACTTGTTATCTGTTTCCCTCTGTCTTTCTCTGTTTCTTTCTTTCTTTCTTTCTTTCTTTCATTCATTCTTTCTTTCTCACATTCTTTCTTTCTTCCATTCTTTCTTTCATTCTTTCTTTCTTTCTCTTTCTTTCTTTCTTTCTTTCTCTCATTCTCTCTGTCTTTCATTCTTTCTTTCATTCTTTCTTTCTCTCATTCTCTCCTTCTTTCATTCTTTCTTTCATTCTTTCTTTCTTTCTTTCTTTCTTTCTTTCTTTCTTTCTTTCTTCCTACTTTCTATCTCTCTTTATGTCTTTGTTTCTTTCTCTCATTCTCTCTTCCTCTCTTCCTTTCTCTCTTTCTTTCTTTCTTCCTTTCTCTCTTTCTGTCATTCTTTCTCTCTTTCTTTCTTTCTTTCCTTCTTTCTTTCATTATTCATTTCTTTCTTTCTTTCTTTCTTTCTTTCTATCTTTCTTTCTGTCTTTCTTTCTCTCATTCTCTCTTCCTTTCTCTCTTCCTTTCTTCCTTTCTCTCTTTCTTTCTTCCTTTCTCTCTTTTCTTTCTTTCTTTCTTTCTTTCTTTCCTTCTTTCTATCTATCTTTCTTTATGCTTTGATTTCTCTTTGTTTCTAGGTTTATTTTAATAATTCGAATCATTTGATTATTGCGTAATTCGAATATGTCCTGCCCTAATTTAGATTGACTTTGAAACAATTTTCTATTGCTTAGAATTTTAAGTTCATTTATACTGGCTGTTTTTGTTAAATATATTTGTGTATATTATTATTATTATTTCTTAGAAGGTCCATCATCTGCTCTATATTCTATATTCAATAGTTTTAGTTGTTGTCTGCCCCTACAGTTCTTGTCCTCGACCCTTCCTTCCATAACTAAGTTTGCTATTCCTGAGTGTCTTAGCATGTGTCCTACCAACCTATCTCTTCTCTTCACTAGCAGTCGCTAGAAACATCTCTCCTCTCCCAATCGTCTTAATACCTCTCCATTTGTAAACCTATCTACCCATCTGATCTTAATCATTCTCCTGTAACAGCACATTTCAAACGCGTCAATTCTCCCTCTTTTCTGCTGCTCCAACAGTCCAAGTTTCACTTCCATAGAGCGCCACCCTCCTGACAAAGGCCTTTAAAAATGACTTCCTAATGCCTAAATCTATATTCGCTGTCAACAGTTTCATTTTCTGTAGAAATGCTTTCCTTGTCTGAGCCAACCTACTTTTTATATCCTCTTTGCTTCGTCCATCACTGGTTATTTTGCTCCCTAAATAACAAAACTCTCCTACTTCCTTTAGCTTTTCACCTGCCAATTTGACGTCCATAGGGGGTTCTGATTTCTTTCGGCTGCATTCCAATATTTTTGCTTTACATTTAGCCTCCGTTGTGTCGTGGTCAGCGTGCTTAGCTGCCACCCCGTAGGTCCGCGGTTCGATTGCCGGCTCTGCCACGAAATTTTTAAGTGGTATGAGGACTGGAACGGGGTCTTCTCAGCCTCGGGTGGTCCAAATGAGTAGAGGGAGTTCGATTCCCATCTCAGCCATCCTCGAAGTGGTTTTCTATGGTTTCTCAGTTCGTCTTCGGGCAAATGCCGGGATGGTGCCTATCGTCAGGCCACGGTCACCTCTTTCCCTCCATCCCTCTCACTCTTCCCATCCCATCCCTCGCTTTATAGGAGAGGCCTCCTGGGCGGGGTGCTAGTCCCGCCTTCCCAGTTGTATCCTCCGTCTCGATGTCAAGCTCCAGGACACTGCCCGCAGAGGCGGTAAAGGTGGGATCCCTCGCTGAGTCCGTGGGAAAAGCCTTCCTGGAGGGTAAACTGACTACGAAAAAAAAAAATTTCAACATTAATTGTTTCCTCAGGACGGAGTCCATACCATTTAAAAAGGCATTCTAATCCTCTGGTGTGTACAGCAGGCTAAGATAATGACGTCATCGGCAAATCCCAGAGTTGAAATTATTTCTCCTTGAATGTTTACTCCCACTTTAATATTTTCTCCAATTTCCTTCATTGCTTGTTCAATGTACTGTATATTGAAAAGTATGGGTGATAAGTTGCAGTCTTGCGTTACACCATTCTGAATATCAGCTTCTCTCTCATGTTCTGGTTTCTGTATAGATTGTAGAGCACCCTCCTTTGCCTTTAAGGTACTTTATTCCAATTGTTTTCAAAATGTAAAACAACTTACTCCAATCAACCTTATCAAAAGCCCTTTCTATTTAAGTCTACAAAAGCCATTAACGTTCTCTAATCCTTCCTTATTGTAGCTTCCAAAATCAGCCTTAGTACAGCTTCCCTTGTTCCTACGTTTCTACGTTTCTTTCCATCCTCAACTACAGGTGGAAAAAGCTTGTAGTTTAACGTGACCGTTAATCTCGCGATCATAAGCCACGGGACCTCCATTTTACGTGGAATCCGAACCACAGGACATGGCATTTCACATCGAAAATCTCACATGCATTGACCGGGAATAACTACAGGTGGCTAATAATAATAATAATATGGTATGGCATCGGATGACGGGTGCAAGCTTTGTTATTTGACACCCAGAGTGTAGCATGCATGTCGAATTTCGTTGTTCCTTGAAGCACTGTGAGAGTCAAGGAGGTTAGATATCTAAGCTCCTTGAACACTATAGCGCTTTCTAGTAGAGAAATGAGGAACTCGGAAACTCCCGAGATTAATTTTGCCATTATGAACACGGCCTACTGAATTCAAATGGGTTCTTTGACATGCCAACATCATATTTTATCCGCCTTAAAAAAAATTATCACGTAACGGCCAGGAGCGAACCTGCAATCTTGGGGTTAGTAGACCGACACGTTAACCACTCACCCACCGTGGCAAGCTACAGGCGGCTATATGACCCTAATGGAATCAACAACAATAAAATAGTCATCCAACCGTTATTAGCGTATGGGCCTTGCGGGGAATTCCATTAAGGTGCAATAACCTGATACAGTATTACCATTTGGTGTTAATGGGACAATTTCACTTCTTCAACACACGTGACATCGTCGTCAAGGTTTTCCCGATAATAGTGAAGGTTCCTTGAAGGATATACTCGTATATTCCACTGGCCTAAATCCCACCTCTGGTCTTCCCCGTGACTCAATATTGCAATGCGGTAATGCAAGTAGGTCAACCAAAGGACGCAGAGGGGAAAACCTACAATAAGTTGGTTGGTTCTTAAGTTTAGGGGCTGCGACAACGCGGTCATGTAGCCCCGTGTACTTAGGTATGTGTAGAATCTGTCTGATAACCGGTGTTAATTGTGATGACTGTATTAGTGTGTGTTATCTGTTGTTTTTTTTAAATTCAAGTAAAAACTGCAACTTTGAATTTTTCAAATAGTTCCTACTTTTGCCGCCAAGCGCCACCGTCAACGATTACTAGGCCAAGTTCAGAACTTAGCTACTAGATACCACCGCAGCCGGCTCTTGACAACGAACGT
The DNA here is from genome assembly GCA_946902985.2 of Meconema thalassinum. Lineage (NCBI taxonomy): Eukaryota > Metazoa > Arthropoda > Insecta > Orthoptera > Tettigoniidae > Meconema > Meconema thalassinum. The sequence continues at coordinate 226,996,042 of OX336395.1, read as the reverse complement.
AGAAACCTAAGAGCGTTGTTTACATTCTTAACCTATCCAATTTAGCTTCACACAGGTGCAATTAGTGGAAGGTTCTTTAACATGCCATAAATCTATGACATGGGACCGCCGGCTTTACTTCCCCTCCGAAGGATTTTTAACGCTCTTAAAAAATCCGACGGCTTCGGCCGAGTTTGAACCCGCTATCTTGGGCATAGAAGCTCAGCATGCTACCGACTACGCCACCGAAGCCGCAACCTACAATAATAACAAGAATACCATTTTTGTTAATTCCTGGAAGTGACTTTTCGTGTTTTCCCACTTCTACTCCAGGCAAATACCGGGATGGTACCTAGCTAAAGACCATGGCCGCTTCCTCACCAAATCCTATATCCATTACAAATACGCACACTAGGTAGTACAGATATCACAGTGACACAGGTTATCAGACAAATTCTACACACACCACGGTGGCTACATGGCCACGATTTCGCAAAGCAACAGCAACACTATTCTATCTAGTTGTTCCGGGTTTGATTCCCGGTCAATGCATGTGAGATTTCCAAATTGAAATGCCATGTCCTGTGGTTTGGATTCCACGTAAATAGGAGGTCTCGTGGCTCATGATCGCGAGATTAACGGTCACGTTAAACTACAAGCTTACTTCCTTCCTTCTTAGGTTGGTGGTGTGGGGAAGGCAATGCAGTGAGTTCTGAGTTGCGATCTGCAGTATTCTGCAAGAAAGAAGTTAGTGTAGCAACTAAACTCTCCCTCAGTACGCCTTCCTTCGGAGGGGAAGTAATATTTATGGTATGTACAAGAACGTTCCACTAACTACACTTGTGTGAAGCTAAATTATAGGTTAGAATTGATAACGCTCTATTAGTTCCAACGTTCGCCGCAAGGAGCTGACTGCGATGCCATCTAGTAGCCAAGTCCGCAAGCTAGGTGTCGTGGACGGTTGCATTTGGTAGCAAAATTAGGAACTACTTGAAATGATCGTCTGCAGTCCTTACTTGAATTTTCAAAAAATAACACACACTAATACAGTCATTACAATTAACACCGGTTATGAGATAGATTCTACACACACCCAAAGTACACGGGGCTACATGACCGCGTTGTCGCAGCCTCTAAACTAAGGAACCAACCAAACTCTCCCTACATCGCTCAGTATTTAGACCGACTTCGCTGTATGGAAGTGACAGGTGATACATAAGCTATATAGACTCGCAGTCGCGGCTCGTGTAGTTGTAGTTAAGGAATGCTGCAAATGAGCTAAAACCTGAAGGTAGTTTCGAGCTTCGGGGTGGTGGCATTATTTATAGCTAGGTATTGCATTAACTGAAGCCTCCGTAGCTTAGGCAGCAGCACGCCGGCCTCTCACCGCTGGGTCCGTGGTTCAAATCCCGGTCCCTCCATGTGAGATCTGTGCTGGACAAAACGGAGGCAGACACGTTTTTCTCCGGGTACTCCGGTATTCCCTGTCAAAATTTCATTCCAGCAACACTCTCCACTATCATTTCATCTGTCGTTCATTTAATCATTGCCCCAGAGGAGTGCGTCAGGCCTCGGCAGCCGGCACAGTTCAAATCCTCGCCGCTAGATGGGGGCTTCATTCATTCCATTTCCTGACCCGGTCGGAGACTGGAGGCAGGCTGTGGATTTTCATTTCATTGCATTAACTGAGCAGCTTAGCTCAACGCGTAGTCGCAAATGTTGGTTGAATGCATTTCTTATCAGACACGCATACACGTTTGGAGGATTTTAATGGGGATTTTTTTTCAGGGGGAGGGGGCGGGAGTCCGGAACATACTTCTTGTTGATAAGTGGATTGGTTCTATTAACATATTTTATGAACCGATGGATATTTAATTTTCTATTTAAATGAATTTCACTTACGGTACCTAGTTTCCAGTGGCGTATGCAGGATTAGGATTTCCTTCTGGAGGGGGGGGGGGAGGGGGTTTCATTAATATAGTAGGGTAATTGTGTACACTATTAACATTGCTGTTCCGCCCCTTAACACTGCGATCATCATCATACATTATTGAAATTATATTTCGATTAATATTCATGACAAAAATAATCAAATAAACATTCTCATGCCAAAATGAAACCAATTTTGGCCTCATTATTTTTTCAGCACAATAACGAAAGTGTTTTTTAAATATAAAAAAACAGTAACTAAATATTAAAACTAAAATGATGCAGTGGTAACATCACGTGACTGCTTATAATATTGATATTATGTATTGCTAGAAATGATGTTTTGCTCTCCATTGTCATTACTATTGACTCTCAAAATCTGCCTTTAGTTAGTTAGTTATTGTTGTTTTAAGGGGCCTTATCTACATCATTGACAGGAATAAATTGCAGAAACTCATCATGTACCGAATTATCATTAACGAAACTGACACACAAAGCAACCCTAACCGACGTGAAAAAATTTACCGATCGCACACTTCAACAGCAAAACTGATCCATGGCTATAATAGTTCCAACTCTGAAGGAGTCGTCTCGCTGCGAGTAGAGTGTAGGATATTTACCAAGTGACGAACGCGGCAACTTTTAAAATATATACAGGAGTTAAGACGCCTCAACAGAGGTAGCGTAAAACATGCGACAGATGGGACAATATAAAGATCCAAGTAAACAAATGTCTGGGGGCGGGGAGGGGGGCTTTAACCCCCCCCCCCTCCGTCGGTATGCCACTGCTAGTTTCGTAATTCTAATTTATGTTCGACTCTGACTATTGTATGTCAGAAAACTGTACTGTAATGAGGCTCATTATAACACTATTTTTAATTAAGAACCAGTTTCTCCCACCAATCAGAGCTCAAGAAACAGTTGTTTGACCAATTAGATAATTAGATGCGCTGAGTTCCACGGCCTTCTAATTTAAATTTCACTGCCTGGCCTAGTGTCATAGTAGGGTAATCGAGGAGGCCATAGTCAAATACAAGGCATTCTCTGCGTCTCATGCGCTCTGTTCAGTACATAAAACTGGCGAAATCTCGACAGATATTTATGAATATTTATATTCGAACATAAAATAGTTATAATAATTATCGTCGAACATAAACAGTCGTATGCAACTCGCCATTATAGGCCTCCTATGATCGGGTCCCATTAGGTTGGGGAGTAGGTTAATAGTTATACGTTCAAACTATTAACCTACTCCCCAACCTGATGAGACACGATCATAGGAGGCCTGATTCGCGACTGTACCCTAAAATACAACCTCCAAAACACTACCAGCCACAGAACAATACCAGCTAGAGATTTGATCTGCAGCATGATCCGAGAGTGAAACCAAGGTGAAACTGAACTAGAGGGATATTGAAACACACACAAAGCATGGCCCGGCATGGCCGGGTTTTAACAAGGGTTTTAAAGTGAATACTTCCCTCAAGTCTCGGTAGATGGTACTGCAACCCCTGCCACATCGTGGTGCACTCTGGCGGAGTTGTTATAACAGTTATTTGTCAGAGTGTTTATGGTAACTATCAATAATTAATGGTCCTTCGGAGAGTGAAAGAGGGAAAAGAAAAAGCTTCAAGGGGGTAGGTTAAGACCCCCTTCTTGAACAACTAAGGCTGTGCCTAACATCGCTACTACCCATATGAAAAACATGTTTTTATCAATAGTTCCAAATATATTGACTGTTGTGGCTGAATGGACGGAATGAAATTTACAAATGCTTTTAATTAATATAAATTATAAATTCCTCCATTAAGTTAAAGAGATATATTAATAGAATCTATCAAGAGAGGCTCTGCCTTCGAGCCATTTATCACCAACCACGCCTGAAGAGGTAACTGATACGAGGGTATCAATGGCAGGAGGGTACTCGTAATGGAGAGATAAAGGCTAAGTTAGAAATGAACACGCAAGTTGAAGCTGTTCGTTTGAGCCGATGGGGAGGAGAGATTACCTAAGAGGTTAATGAGTTCGGCTGTAGAGGGTAAGAGAAGCAGAGGCCACAGTGCTAACTGCTAATAGGGAATAATGGAGGTGACTTGTTCGCAAACAGAAGCTTGCAGACTAGACGCTGAATGTCAAAACAGTATCAAATGAAAATGTGTGTAGCATCTGTCTAGCAGGTATTACTATTGTATGCGACGCCGGAATATTATCTTCTACAGTATGACCTCGCTGTTCCTCCCCTTAAAACAACACTAACTTTATCTTCTATATCACCTTCTGTTATCTTATTGCAGCGTGTTGTTACGAAGGTAATAATATCTAGGCCTAGGTTGGCAGCTTTGTCTGGATTGACAATATTTCTCCAAGGAATAAGTAACTTGCAAGTAAGATAATGCGGAGTAGAAAACATTTATACTTAAATATACATAGCTACCTCAGTTATGGAAATTATAGTAAGGAAAGAATTGATGAAAAACATCAGAATCCCTACTGCGAAAGGGCCGATAATGGCGACTACTCGGGCAAAGTCGTTACACTCTACATACTGTATACGGCCAGCTGAACGCTCGCGAAGCGGCAGCAGACATCTGTTGAGAGTTGTGTGAACTAAGTGAAGTTCAGAATGCTGCAGTTCTATCGATTGCTTATAGAGAGCGCTTACATTGCTTTCCTTGCACATCTCAACTGAATGCCCACCAGATGAGCGGGGCTTACGAAAAATCATATCGGCCAGGCGTTTCTGTTTGCCTGTAAATTTATTTGAAGGAAAAGCGTAGATCTCACTCACATTCATTAAGAACTACTGCCATGTTTGTTTAAGTGTGACAATAAGACACTAATAATAATACCGACCACGGTGGAAATGGTTTTGCATAGTTCCCATTTTCAACCCCAGGCAAATGCCAGAACGGTTCCTCTCTAGAAGTCCACGGCCGACTCCCTTCCCTGACCCAAGTTAGCGGTCGCCTGTAACCAGTGCTGGATTTCCCATTAGGCCCGACTCGGCCCAGGCCTAGGGCCCCCAATTATCTGGGGCCCCTAATGAAAAAAAAAACTCCTCGCTCCGGGGCTCGGGGGGCTCGGGGCCTACCTCTACTACTCTCCTCGCGACATTGACTGCTGACGGGTTTCTTCCAATTATTGATGCGCTCAGAAGCGAAATTAACAAACGAGGCAAAGTTTATTTGGAGATTTCGGAGAAATTTTCTTTTTTTAGCTGATATGGAACTATCAGAAAATGAATGTCAAAAAGCAATTTCTAATTTAGTTCAATTTTATTCCTAAGATTTAGAAAAATTGAATCCAGAACTGAGAGAGTTCCAGCATTATATTAAATTACAACGTCCTTTAAAAACTGAGGTCACTCATTCTGAACTTTACGAAATTCTTATTCGAGACAAGCTAGAGTCTGTTTTTCCGAACGTTGAAATTGCTTTTCGCATTTTCCTGACCCTCATGATAACGAATTGTTCTGTGGAGCGCTCGTTTTCAAAATTGAAACGGATCAAAAGTGCGCAAAGAAGTATCATGTCACATGAGCGATTCGAAATGCTTTGTTTAATGTATACCGAGTCAGATGTTCTGTGGGAAATTGTTTTTGATGACATTCTAGAAGATTTCATAGAAAAAAAAAAGAAAAAAAAAACAGAAAAAACATTTTGATTACATTTTACAGAAGTAAAAAATAGTATGATTTGTTAAATTGTTCATCAAATCATCTGAAATGTTTTCAAATAACGATGATCGTTTCAATTGAAATGCATGTATATATGATTTAATAATTTATTTTTATTTAGTCAATTTACCCTCTAGGTTGGTGGTTGCCCACGGACTCAGCGAGGGAACGCGCCACTACCGCCTCTATGGGCAGTGTCCTGGAGCCTGGAACATCTGGTCGGGATGGATACAACTGGGGTGGCGTGATCAGCACTTCGCCCAGGCGGTCTCACCTGCAAAGCGAACAGGCGCCTCATGAGGGATGGGAAGGGAGGGGAAGATTGGGATGGATAGGCAAGGAAGAGGGAAGGAGGCGGCCGTGGCCTTACAGTAGGAACCATCCCGGCATTTGCCCGAAGACGAAGTGGGAAACCACGGAAAACCACTTCGAGGATGGCTGAGGTGGGAATCGAACCCCATCTACTCATTTGGACCACCCGAGGCTGAGTAGACCCCGTTCCAGTCCTCATACCACTTTTCAAATTTGGTGGCAGAGCCACCTCCGGGGTGGCAGCTAACCATGCTGACCGCTACGCTACGGAGGCGACTCTTGATAAAAAAAAAACTCTTGAATATACTTTATTAAATGTACAGGTGGTAAAAAATAAAAACAAATAAAAAAAAGGGGCCCCCAAAATCTGAGGGACTTGGGCCTCATTTTACCTTAATCCGGCGCTGCCTGTCACCATCCCCACTTGTGTGTTCAGCACCCAAACACCGTCCTTCCGACGGTAGAGGAATGATCCCTCGCAGAGTCCATGGGTGTAGCTGAGCTTGTAGGATAAGTGATTAAATGAAAACCATGTTAAATGATTATTTATTAATTTAGATTAGCATTACCCGTCGTGGCTTCGCCTGCGAATATTAGTTGTAAAGAGCAAACTACACTTAGCAACGTCAAAATCAGTGGTTCTCAGCCTTTGCCAGCTGACGCCCCCCTTTTCAGATACGGGTGGTCATCCCCCCCCCCCCTCTCGCACCTCTTTCCCTCCAGTCGTCGCTTCTATAACCTCTTCGATGAACTGACACGGAGAGGATATAGACCTATCGTAATAACACTACACAATGAAATAATTATTTCTCATAAAATAATATGAAGTACGCACTTTATATCAATTACATACTAACTTCATTTTAGCACAATACAAATAACACATTTTTATAATAAATCCTTAAATTAGTCAACAAATGTCAGTGAGTGAGTTGACACTGTATTTTCTTGGTAAGATTCGGTATGTTTGGTTTGATATTTGACAGAACACAGCGGAGATCACTTGCAACATCAAGCCGACAGCGCTGCTTTGATTTTATGACACTCAGCGTTGAAAATCCGGACTCACATAAATATGTCGTTCAAAATGGGACAATGACACGCAATGTAACTTTGGATATTTCAGGATACACTGCAAGACAGTTTACCCAAAAGTCACCCAGTCCTAATAGTTTGGAATCATTTTTCAGGCTTGATTTTGCTGCTTACAACACATCAAATGCCTTATTTCACCTCCAACCTTGCGGCTCCGTAGAGGTTTGTGCCGACAGTTGGCAATTACCAGTGCTTTTGAACGATTGACTTGGTGCGACAATCACTTGGAGACATTCGAAAAATGTTTATTATACAAAATTGTAATATTGGAGTTAAAAGAAATTAATTCGGAAATCACTTCACGCCCCCCTTGATAAAGCTCCACGCCCCCCAGGTTGGGAACCTCTGGTCTAAATCATGATGATGATGATAATTGTTGCTTTAAGGGGCCTAAAATCTACGTTATCGGTCCCTAATGATTTGGGTGATAGTGAAATATGAGATGAGAATGAAAACTATAACTAATACTAACTACAAACTTAACATACGAGAAGAAGAAATGGTAAACAAATAAAGGATAAGGCAAATAAAGGACAAGGCAAATAAAGGACAGGAAGAAAAGAAATGCCCTCAGCCCTCGAAGAATGAGGATTGAGGAACTTGGAAGGAAGGAGAGCCATGAGAGGCAGACAGGAAAGGGAAAGAGGAAAGGGCACGCCCCAAAATCAGTGGAAAAAGGGGGAAAACGGACCCAGCTCAGGAATCCCCCGGGATTGCCAACTCCCAAACTCACCAGCCGTGAGTCCCTGCGGGTGTAGCAATATCCAGGGTTCACCGGAAATGATGGGGCTACAAACACCCTGCCTCCTTGAGCAGAAGGCAGGAAATAACATGAAAAGAAAAATAAGGCTGGCCCCTCGCAGAAGGAGGGTATCACGAAAGAAGAGAGAAGGGCCAATTAAGGCGGGAAAAGAAGAGAATCCCTAGGCCTCGGATAACCTAATACCGTCGGGGTTGGAAGAGAACAAGAGTTGACCAAGTGGGTCGACAGGAAAGAAGACTGAGAGGAGCCCGGCACAAGTAAGTGGAAGCAATGCCGGACCCAGCTGGGGTCCTATGGTCACCAACCCACGTCCCACTAGATGTGAGCCCCTGGGGGTCTCAATTATGACTGCTATGACTTATTTATCATTTAATTTTGGATAAGAAATAATAATTTGGTTTTCAAATATATCAAAGAAAGTTTTGATTCCTCTGTTGTGAATCATTGGTCGTCTAATATTACCATTCCTGAAAATGTGGCAGTCATTAGGCTGGCGTCAGATGGATTAGGTGTGTAATATAAGAACTGCACCTCCAATGGAAAGCAGGTTTAACCCCCTTTAGAACCTGAATATACAAAAATCCTTCCTTAGTGGACGTTTTCCACATACATGTACAAGGAACATATCCCCAAAATTTCATGTTTTTAACTTCAATAGTTTTGGCTGGGCGATGATGAGTGAGTGAGTGAGTCAGTCAGGACACTTTCTTTTATATAAGTGACTAGCAATCCGCCCCGGGTTCACCCGGGAACAGTTAATTATTTAAATGAATGCATTACGTTATAAGCGCTATATTTTCCCTAGCTAGTTCGTAAACTGTTGGCTCAGTAATTGAATGGAGATGGTTGGAAGAAATGAAAAGGTAAAAACACTTACAGTGGGCGATGTGTTCCACATAGAGATGTGCTGTCGCGGACGTTTTTGTAGAACTTTTCATTCTGAACAATTCTTACACTCATAGTATATTGATATTTTTAACGGATTTTAACGATATCCTTTACAGAATGGTGAATACCGCATCAAAATCCATCCAGTGGTTCTCGAGATTACCCGTAACGTTCAAGCTTCAAAAGCGCACGGACGCCATGTTTCTTTTTGACATTTTCACTGAAATCGTTACTGCTTGGCTTTCTTTGATCATAAGTAAATAATTTTCTACAGAAAGCTTCCTCGAGAAATCCTTTACAGAATGCTGAACATCGCATCAAAATCCATTCAGTGGTTCTCGAGATTACCCGTGACATCCAAGAATCGGGCACTTTGCTTTATACAAAGTAGAGATATACCGCCCAATACGTGTTGGCTGATTTAAGATCTTAAATTGCAACATTGGAGAATGAGGAGCCGCGACACCTTTGGCCACCAAACGGTAGAGTCCATGGTTCAATCAAGAGCAGGCACGATCCCGTCAAGGCCCGCTATGACTGTACCGCTCAGGGGACATTGTTCATGGCCTCCTTGGTCGGAAATTCTAGTCAATTTGATATTGGTCAGTAGTTCTTAACCCACATGCTCGTTTAATCATGGACCACGGCCGTGAGGGCAGGTTCCAATCCCAATGCTCACAACGGTCTTTTTTTCTCGGGTTCATCCACAGTCCCTCCAGGAAAATGCTGAGATAGTACCTTGCTTTAAGTCCTGGGTGCCTACCTCACCCCTATCCCTAATACAGTTTATTTATTTATTGACTAGCAACCCGCCCCGGTTTCGCCCGGTATCTTTAACGGTTTACCCAGCGTAAGCTTAGAAGGCGTACGAACGGTAGGTCTTTCTTCGACTCGATTCACTGAAATCGTTACTGCTCGGCTTCCTTTCGTCATAAATAAATTATTTTCTACAGAAACCTTCCACGAGATATCCTTTACAGAATGGTGAACACCGCATCAAAATCCATCCAGTGGTTCTCGAGATTACCCGTAACGTTCAAGAATCGGGGACTTTTGTTTTATAAGGTGCGTTCAAAAAGTAGCGAGCTGGAAGCTGTAATGCGCAAACCGGTGACGACATGGGCTAATCGTGGCGTGTGTAACGAGGTGTGATTCCGACCAGAGCGTGGAAGGTCACAGCCCGTCACTACAGGGCACGCATGCACGTCACGTGACTATACAAAGCGAGCAGCAGCATGCATCAATCGTCCAACGCTGCCAGTTGCATTGCAAACAGTGACATGGAGGCGTCACACGAAGAGCAAAGAGGTGTTGTTCGGTTTCTAATACCGAAAGTAGTAGGGGAAACGGACATTCATCGCCGAATGTCACAAGTGTACGGCGAACACTGATGTCCCTTGCAAGGGTCAAGGCGTGGCACAAGCGCTTCAGGGAAGGACGGGTGTCGTTAGCCGATGATGCCCGGTCTGGGGCACCCCCCTGCATTACCGATGACAACGTCCAGCTGGTTGATGCACTCATTACCCAGGACCGCCGAGTGACAGTGAACGCCATAGCCGCCGTGGTCGGATTGAGCGTCGGAAGTGTGCACACCATCATGAAGGAACGACTGCACTTGCGCAAAGTGTGTGCCCAATGGGTGTCCCACAGTCTTCAACCACACCAGGAAGCATGTTGAATGGCCTACTGTCTTGGTCTTGGTTGGACGATTGATGCATGCTGCTGCTCCCTTTGTATTGTCACGTGACGTGCACGCGTGCCCTCTAGCGTCGGGCTGTGACCTTCCACGTTCTGGTCGGAACCACACCTCGTTACACACGCCACGATTAGCCCATGTCGTCACCGGTTTGCGCATTCCAGCCTCCAGCTCGTTACTTTTTGAACGCACCTTATATATAAGTAGAGATGGTACACAATAGGGCACAGTGTGAGTCCACACAACGAAAGGAAAGCTTGTACATTTACGTGACCGTTAATCTTGCAATCATGAGCCACAGCACCTCCTTTTAACGTGGAGTCCGAACCACAGGACATGGCATTTCACTTTAAAAATCTCACATGCATTGGCGTTTGAATAACAGTGCACATACACAGCAAAATACAGTTTCTACGTTATGAAGTAGTAACTTATAGGTTTTCAAATAGATTATTACATTCTTTTTTCCGTTAACGTTACCCTCCAGGTTGGCTTTTCCCACGGACTAAGCGAGGGATCCCACCTCTACCGCCATTGAGGGCAGTGTCCTGGAGTTTGAGACTCTGAGTCGGGGATACAACTAGGGAGTGTGACGTACGAGCGACTGAAGTAATAAATTTTCTTTGTTTGCTGTTTCCTAGATCCTCGAATGTCACTCTTGTATTGTTTCCCCCCCCCCCCCCAGTTTCTAAACTTTATCTTCCTACCTTTTCATTTATGTTTTTTCCTTTTCAATTTCTGTAATAATTATTTTAATGTTTCTTGTACAAAGGGATTGCATGAATGAAAGCTAGAGCTCGTGTCTGTATAGTTGTGGTTGTAGATATATAACCTAACTACCTAGGTAGCAACCCGCCCCTGCTTCACCCGGGAACAGTTATGAATGCATTACGTGATAAGCGCTTTTTTTTTCGATGTCAATGAACTAAAACCTATATCCGTTTTACGTCTCTGCATGATGGGTTAAAATCACTGACTGGAGTACTAATTATATTATCATGGAGAGATGCATGTGCAACGAATTCTTGTCCGATGTAATTTAAGAATGGTGCATGAAACACAAACCCCCCTTCCGTCCAATCTAAACTTGACTGTGTATTCTGCGGAACGGAAAGTTCACAGGCGAAATGAAGAAAAGCCGAGTTGCACTTCCAGGGAAACTCCAAACACAACCACTCTTTTCCTAAGTCTTAACTCAAAACGACTCGACAGTTTGCTGCTGGCTGTATCTGGGGTAGGCTCGCCTACTAGCTAGGCTGTAACTGGGGTGATAGGCTCGCCCCTAGCCAGCCCGTAAACTGTCGCCTTAGTAATTGAATGGAGATTGTTGGAAGAAATGAAAACGTAAACACTCTTATAGTGGGCGATATATTGAAGATAGAGATATGCTCTCCCGGACTTTTTTGTAGAACTTTTCATGCTGAACAATTCTTACACTCATAGTATACTGATATTCTTAACGGTTTGCGCAACGTAAGCTTAAAAAGGTGCACGGACGCCAGTTTTTTTCGACTTTTTCACTGAAATCGTTACTGCTCGGCTTCTTTGGCCATAAATGAATGTGTTTCTATAGAATCCTTACTCGAGATATCCTTTACAAAATGGTGAAATCCGCATCAAAATCCATCCACTGGATCTCGAGATTACCCGTGACATCCAAGAATCGGGGACTTAGTTTTATACTAGGTATAGATAGTGTATTTCTATTTTTGTTCGTGTTTTTGTTTTGTTTACTTATAAATGTTATTGTTAATTATTATAATCTCACGAGTGGAGTCTGACAGTAAAGAATACATACATTTCATATCATTAACTTTTCTTCAAGACTCTTGCCAAAATTCAATAAAAGTTCACCGTGTTAATTTGAGGTGTAAATATGTGAGGAATTTAAAACTCAGCAATTCTTCTAGGTTTGTGCCGTGTCTTGTGTGGGGTTTCACCTAGGAACACCAAGCTGGCTCATCAGCGGGCTCTTGGTGTCTCCGCCCGGACCCCCACAGGAGTACCGTACTGCGCGCTACCTCCCTTTTTATGAAACGCACATGCGCCTCTTTACTGCGAGAACTAAAAGCTCAAGCAGCCATAACCTCCCTATGAAGGCTTCCAAAAAGATGGTATATTGGTTTTAACGGCCAGTGAATTAAGACTCAGCAATTCTTCTAGGTTTGTGCCGTGTCTTGTGTGGGTCCAGGCCCGCCGATGAGCCAGCTTGGTGTCCTAGGCAAAACCCCACACAAGACACGGCACAAACCTAGAAGAATTGCTGAGTTTTAATTCACTGGCCGTGTAAGCCAATATAATCTGAGGAATTTCTTTTGAACTTGCTCAATGCAGATTTTCTGCCAGGGACTCCATACTCGAGCTTGGATCTCACCACGGCAGGTACTGGTCCTAGTGGATGGCTTACACACACTACTACAATCATCAGTGGCCAAAGGTCATGGGAAGGCACGGAATATGATGTAAATAACGAGCTTCTCCCAGGGGCTCACATCTAGTGGGACGTGGGTTGGCGACCACGGGACCCCAGCTGAGTCCGGCAGTGCTTCCTCTTACTTGTGCCGGGCTCCTCTCCGTTTTTTTCCTGTCGACCTCTCTTGGGCAACTATTGTTCTCTTCCGACCCCGACGGTATCAGGGTATCCGAGCCCTAGGGAGTCTCTTCCTTTCCCGCTGTGATTGGCCCTTGTCTCATCTTTCCTGATCCCACATTCTCCAGCCTTCTTTTTATTTTCATTATATTTCCTCTTCTCTTTAAGATTCCCGCACTGTTTTTGTGAATTGGATCCCCGTGTATCTAAATTACATTTTGTGAATTTTTTGAATCTGTAAGGTGTAAGGCAAGGCTGCAATTTAACACCCATACTTTTCAATCTTTACATTGAACAATTCAGTACTAAACCGTAACGGGAGGACGCTGGACTTAGTTCTATCCAACAAACCCAACATAAATGTAACTGAAAACACAGACCCACTCTTACCGCAGGATCGCCATCACGCAGCTCTGGATGTGGAAATATCTCTAACTATATGTCGAAACCAAGTAATTATCCAGCCTAATGATACCTATAACTTCTGGGAAGCCGATTTTGAGCAAATGTACACTCGGTTGAGGGATAGTGCCTGGGGTCAAATATACGAGTGCACTGATGTAAATACTGCAGTAGACCTGTTTTATCAGATTTTTAACACAGTACTTGGCGAAACCGTTCCTATATGTAAACGACAAACGGGCAGAAAATATCCTGTCTGGTTCTCTAAGGAAATAAAGAGTAAATTGAAGGAGAAGGAACACCATAGGAAGCAGGCGCGGATTCAAGGGGATGGGGTCATGACCCCCCCCCCCCAAACGGAGACCAACTTTTTTTGCAAACTCAAAAAACGAAAACACAATTACCAGACAAATAAAACTTAACGAATTTTAACTGAAAAACAGTCCTTTTTTTCATTTTATTCAATACTGATTTATCTTTATTGGAATTATTATGTTCTGTTACAACTGTACATATTTACAACTTCTAACCTCTTGTATAAAAACTATTAGTTATACAACAAAATCAACTCGTCTATTTTGTTTAGCAAACCTTGTGATTACCTAATCGATGTTTATAGTGATGCCACGATGAATGTGCAGTAATGCACGGATAGGAAACTGGGGCTTTTTTCGCACCAAAAATTTTTGCCGACGTCCAAACTGCAAGCTTGGTTGGCAATTTAAGCTGTGACTTTCTCCCTTTGTCGGTACCAACTCGACTTGCCGAAACTGTTACGTACCTTGAGCCTTTTCTCGAAGCTCGAAGTAAAAGTCGAAAAACACGCCGTTGCAATTTGTACGAATATTTTTGGTGCGCTAAACGCATCAAATTTCTATCCATGAAGCTTGCAAAATAATACGTTTGGTTATTTTGTGATTGCGTTTTTAGTGATACCATTTTTCTTAACAATTTCGATTCTCTGACCCCCCCCCCCCCCCCACCGCCCCCCCCCCCAGCCAAACTATAGATCGATTCTCTGACCCCCCCCAAAAACCAAACTCTAGATCCGTGCCTGATAGGAAGACAAGAGTTTAGTGCTTTTCAGTCGGTCAACACGAATGTACCCAAAAGAGATGGGTTATGCCCTAATCCTGAAATAAATTACATGAGATTAATAAAACACTAGAATGACCAGTTTCGATCGTCAAGCGATCATCATCAGATCCATTACACTTAGGCTACAAAATCTATGTTTGAAATACAGGTGAAAATATTTACAATATGTACAATTATTTAGTTGCAGTATTGGTACTGCAACTGTCAGTGTATGCTAAATGCAGTATATATGTTAGGTGAAATGCTAAATGGTGATAGCTATCCGGAGATTGTACTTTAGAGAGATTATATGGTTGTAAACTAGGGTTAAACTATAAATTTTTTGGCTAACTACTTATCTGATTGTCTTCCGTATTACAGCTACTCGCAGTTTTCGTGCTCACTGGAACTCGCTGTGCGGTCGACTGCGGTGGTTATCTTAACGACTGGTTTTCCCCTGCCTTCTCCCCCCTGTCCCTATGTGCTGTGGGGAGTGATAGCGATGTGTTTATGTGAGGTGTTGCCAACCTAGATAAGATGTATGTTATTGAATGAGGTGGGTCTACAACTATTAAAGACCGTGGATTAGCCCTCGCCACGCGTGGAGCATAACCCATTCGAACTAAGCGTTGACGGTCTTATGAGGACGTCCCGGCACCTTTAATACTGCCGCGAATATGGGCCTTGGTTTATTGCAGAAGAAAAGTACATCGTACACCTGATCCAGATAACATTTACCTATTAAAAACCCCCTAATTCCCCCCCCCCCTTTTTTTATCTAGCTTGGCTGTGTCGCTAAATTGTGTTTTGTTTCCGACAGGGTGTGTTTTTTAGTAGCGTGAAGAGGGGTGAGCTCTCCATGAACGTGTGTTCATTTAGATTGTTGGGATTGTTTCGTTTGGCTAGGTGTATCTCGATTGCTTCCTTTATGTCAAGAGCTCTGCCTTTCGATTCGTGATGGATTATTTTAAGGTCCGACTCTATGTTGGTAAAGCTGTGCCCTGCGTCACACATATGTTCGCACACGGCTGAATGTGTTCCGTATCTTATCGCATTCCTATGTTCATTATAACGTGTGTCTACTCGCCTTCCACTCTGCCCGATGTAATTAGCTTGACAATCGGTGTCTTGGCACGTTATAGAATATACCCCTGACCTTGAATACGGGTCACGTTTATTTAGATTACTATTTAGGAGGTGCCTAGCGGTTGTGTTTTTCGTCGTGAAAGCTATCTTTATGCCTTGTTTTTTGAATAGGTTAGTGATTTTATATGTATTCGCATTCACATAGTTGAAACGCGCAAATTTTTTCTCATTACTGTCCGGTTTGGGAATCGTTTTATCTTTATTTTTATGTTTGGCTATAATTTGATTTATTTTGCTTGGCGAGAAGTTGTTTTCCTTTGCTATTTGCATAATAGTTCTTATTTCCTTATTATAGTTGTCTTTTGACATGGGTATGTTTAAAGCTCTGTGCACCATCGAATTGAAACCCGCTAGTTTGTGCGTACTGGGGTGATTAGACTGATTGTCGATTGCATGCGAGGTTTGTGTTGCTTTCCGGAATATGAAATATGAAAGGTCGTTGTCTTTACGTTCAATAGTTATATCGAGATAATTTATTTTCCGGTCTATTTCGGATTCCTTAGTGAATTTGATAGAGTGGTGAAGGCTATTAATGGATTGGAGAATTGTTTCTTCGCTTGTTAGTTTAGTATCGTAGATGCAAATTACATCATCTACGTATCTTTTCCATATTACTATTCCCTTTGTTGAAGTATTTTCTAAGAACGCATTTTCTAGTGCATTGATGAAGATGTCAGCGATTAACCCACTTAGTGGCGATCCCATTGCTAGGCCTTCTCTCTGTGTGTATATTTTATTGTCGAATTGAAACACGTTTTGGGTGAGAACGACCCTCAGTAATCTCACAATCTCTTCAATTTCTTTTACCGAATTGTTGGATTTTAAGTTGTTTTCGATAGTGTTGATTGCTTCAATAATCGGAATATTGGTGTACATGTTAGTTACGTCGAAGGATACTAGCCTGAAGCTAGGTTTCATTTGTAGGGTGTTCAATGCTGTTACTAGTTCTGTTGTGTTCTTTACAGAGTTGTTTTTGTCGTTGGGAAGACGGCATTTTAAGATTTTTAGTAACTCTTTGCTGATTTTGTAATTAGGGGCATTCCTACAATTGACTATTGGTCTCATTGGGCATTCCTTTTTGTGTATTTTTGGTTGTCCCCTCAATGACGGTATTTTCGGGTTCATGTTTATTAGTTTTGATTTTTCGGCTTTGGTCAGTATGTATTCTGTTTCTTTTAGCGCACTTTTTATTTGTTTTTGGAATTTGTTGGTGGGGTCTTTTGTTAATTCCTTGATTTCGTTGTTGTTGCCACGGTGGGTGAGTGGATAGCGTGTCGGTCTACTAACCCCAAGATTGCAGGTTCGCCCCTGACCGTGGTAAGTGATTTTTGAAAGGCGGCAAAAATACGATACGCATGTCATACGATGTTGGCATGTCAAAGAACCCATTTGAATTCTGTAGGCCGAGTTCATAATGGCAAAATTAATCTCGGGAGTTTCCGCCAGCACAAAGTTCCTCATTTCTCTACTAGAAAGCGCTATTGTGTTCAAGGAGATTAGATATCTAACATCTAACCTCCTTGACTTTCATAGTCAAGGAACTACGAAATTCGACATGCAAGCTACCCTCTGGGTGTCAAATAGCAAAGCTTGCACCAGGCACCCGAGGCCATACGATATTATTATTATTATCATCATCATCATCTTAATAACGAGTTGCTTCCTCAAAACGGCAGCAATACGGCGAGGCAAACACTCAACAAGAAATGGCTTCCTGATTCCCAACATTCAACTGACTCACAGTAGCCCTTCGATCGCCCCGTATGGTTCTGCTGAGGTGACGTGGTGTCCGTTCGTTAAACAACTGTGGTCGTCCCATGCGGCGGTTTACACGGATGGTAACATTATCTCTGGTATATTGAAGATCCACCCTCGACACTGTTGACCTCGGAAACCTGAAATGCTATGACCCATGCGCCGTGTACCGATGATAAGCCCACGTTGAAAGTCGCTTAACTCGCGACGTGTTGCCATGCTCACTACACTCGTGTCTCTGTTCCGCCTCAGCGCTCAGGAGTCATACACGGTGCCTTAGTTGGTAGCATGCTGAACTGCTGTGCCCAAGATAGCGGGTTCAAACCTGGCCGAAGTCGTCGGATTTTTAAGAGCGTTAAAATACTTCAGTATGCCTTCCTTTGGAGGGGAAGTAAAGCCGGCGGTCCCATGTCATAGATTAATGGCATGTAAAAGATCCTTCCACAGACTAAACTTGAGTGAAACTAAATTTCTAGGTTAGATTTCGTTGGAACGCTCTATCAAAGTTCCAACGTTCACAACTAGGTATCATTGACATCTGGTAGTCAAAGTTAGAACTACTTGAAATTAAACGGAACTTGAAGCTCACCCTATGGGTGTCCGCTAGAAGCAGCTACAGCCTCTGGCGAGTCGAACATGTCCTCGGACACTCCCGGCACTAAAAGCCATACGATAAATAAATAATTCTCATGGGACTACCCTACCCGTGACTTTTGCCCACTCAGTGTACACCCAACTACACGGGGCTGATGACCAACATGTCCCTAGCCCTTCAAATAAATTGCCAAAAACAACAGAGTTACGTAAATGTATCTTTCGTGACCCTCGTGTAGAGAACTGTTGGCTTGGACTACACCAAGTGAGGCCTGAGGGTTCTTGCGGTGAGCAGACCTTCTGCTAGACGGAGAAACCATTCATTAACATTTCTGTAGCTTCCAAGAACTTGCACCGCAGTCTGTTCTCCGTTCTATCTTGCTCATTCACTGGGGAATAACGTGCTGCTTACTGTTTGTCGATAGCGACCATCACCGTTCCTTTCAACGAATTACTTGTAGTGATATCTCTACTTACTGTAGTATAAAACTAAATCCCCGATGTCACGGGTAATCTCGAGAACCACTCGATGGATTTTGATGCGGTTTTCACCATTCCTTAAAGGATATCTCGAGGAAGGTTTCTGTAGGAAAAATAATAATTTATGACCAAAGGAAGCCGAGAAGTAACGATTTCAGTGAATCGAGTCGAAGAAAAATCTGCCGTCCGTGTGGCTTTTAAGCGTACGCTGAGCAAACCATTAAAAATATCAATATACTATGAGTGTAAGAATTGTTCAGCATGAAAAGTTCTACAAAAAAGTCCGCGAGAGCATATCTCTATCTTCAATACATCGCCCACTATAAGTGTTTTTACGTTTTCAATTCTTCCAACAATTTCCATTCAATTACTAGCGAGCCTATCAGCCCAGTTGCAGCCTTTGTTCCGCAGAATATAGGGCCTTTCATGTAAAGTAAGAACGGCAAGTGGCAGTTTTGTTATTCGCTGGTGCGGTGGCCTTGGCCGAGCTTGTGGCACGCCATGGCCCCCTGCTGTATTATTGAAAGCGCGCGCATAGTACATACGAGGGCTGTTTTTGTTTTTTTCATGTTCCGGTGGACTGTATAAAAATAACTGATTGACATACCAAACTGATTTTACTACTAAATGTTTGCTTGTTTTATTCTTATGTCTCAACATAATCGCCAAAACGATTGAAACATTCAACGTATCGTTTCACCAGCTTTCCAATGACCTCGGCAAAATATTCTGTCGCCACTTAGGGGGGTACGTCTGGAGAGTCTCCTGAAGTGTTTCCTTTTGACGAGGCGTAGCCGCCTAACCATACCTTCAATTATCGAATAAGGTGTCAATCATTCACGACCACACTGTACCAACGATACGATAGACTTTTATAAAGAATTCAAGTGTGAAGTTTTGGACCATCTGCCGTTTAGTCCAAACCAGCACTGAATAATTTTCACCTTTTTTCCAGAATTGAAGGTATGGTTAGGCGGCTACGCCTCGCCAAAAAGGAAAATAACTTCAGGAGACTCTCCAGACGTACCCCCCTAAGTGGCGGCAGAATATTTTGCCGAGGTCATTGGAAAGCTGGTGTAACGATACGACAAATGTTTCAATCGTTTTAGCGATTATGTTGAGACATAAGAATAAAACATGCAAACATTTAGTAGTAAAATCAGTTTGGTATGTCAATCTGTTATTTTATACAGTCCATCGGAAAATGAAAAAAAAACAGCCCTCGTATGTACTATGCGCGCGCTTTCAATAGTACAGCAGGGGGCCTTGGCGCGCCACAAGCTCGGCCAAGACCATCGCAACAGCGAATAACAAAACTGCCGCTTGCCGTTCTTACTTTATATGAAACACCCTGTACACAGTCAAGTTTAGATTGGACGGAAGGGGGATTTGTGTTTCATGCACCTCGCCATTCTTTAATTACGTCTGACAAGAATTGGTTGTACAATCATGCTATATTCATAATTAATAATCCAGTCAGTGATTTTAACCCATCATGCCGAGACGGAAAAAGGATATAGGTCCTAGTTCATTGACATCGAAAAAAAAACGCCTTTTAAGCTTACACTGGGTAAACCCGTTAAAGATACCGGGTGAAGCCGGGGTGGGGGGTGATTGCTAGTAATCAGTATGTCTGCTTAAAACTTTATATCTTCGTCTCCAAACACACTGAAATACTCTGCTAAATATATCTCCAATCCTAAGGAAGAGAGGAAATATTTACTGAAGAGTTCTCTGGTCGCTGTGTTGTTCCACCGCCCCCTACTTTTTTAAAAAGTGGGAGTGAAGATTCAAGGAGAAATAATTTCAACTCTGAGATTTGCTGATGACATCATCATTTTAGCCGACACGCCTGCGGATCTGAATGAGTTTTTGAATGGTATAGACTCCGTCTTAAGGAAAGAATTCATGATGAAAATTAATAAATGTAAAACAAAAATATTGGATTGCAGCCGAAATAAATCAGAAACCTCTAAGGACATCAAATTGGCAGGTGAAAAGCTGAAGGAAGTAGGAGACTTCTATTACTTAGGAAGCAAAATAACCAGTGATGGACAAAGCAAAGAGGATACAAAAAGTAGGTTGGCTCAGACAAGGAAAGCATTTCTACAAAAAAGGCATCTGTTGACATCGAATATAGATTTAGGTATTAGGAAGTCATTTTTGAAAGCCTTTGTTTGGAGCGTGGCGCTCTATGGAAGTGAAACTTGGACTATTGGTCCAGCGATAAAGAGGAGAATAGAAGCGTTTGAAATGTGGTGTTACAGGAGATCATAGGGGTAGATAGGGTTACAGACGAAGAGGTATTAAGGCGAGTGGGAGAGGAGAGATGTTTCTGGCGACTGCTAATGAAGAGAAGAGATAGGTTGGTAGGACACATACTAAGATACCGAGGAATAGCAAGCTTAGTTATGGAAGAAAGGGTCGAGGACAAGAACTGTAGGGGTAGACCAAGGTTAGAATATGTTAAACAGTTTGCCTCGGATGTAGGGTGTGGTAGCTATGTAGAGATGGATCGGTTAACTCAGGGCAGGGAGGCATGGAGAGCTGCATCAAACCTGTCAAAAGACTGAAGACTCAAACAACAACGTACATACAGCTTTATACCCGCACAAGAGCGGTTTACAGGATAAACACTTCTGTCCGAAGTACTACGACCAGTGGCGTAACTAAGGGATTAGGGGTCCCCACTACAAGCCTTCAAATTCCGTAATGGGAATTAAGAAACACCCTGTAGGCTATAAACTATTCCAAATATATATATTAAAAAATGAATAAAAATCACTTTTCAATTTCTAGTGATTTGAATTTGTAATGTAATTTTATTGGAGACTGAATTCCTGATTCTTTCGTAACTTCATCTCGTAACAATTCGAATTATAACAAAGGAGGGTGTTTCCGGTCTGCGCTGGCCTGCTTTTCTTCTCTCCCCAAGATGAACAACCTCTTGGACAGAGATTAGTCTTCACATCATTACTAAAGTTCAGTAGAATGAGGCCCCAAGTCGTCGCTCTGACTGATAACGGGCGCAGCCTTCGCTAAGGAGCTGCAGCCTCAAAGTTCATCTACAAAGCTAGCATCTGGCAGTAAAGGAAGACATTGGCCCGATATCTTGTCGGCAAGCGAGAGGACAGTTCGACGATGCCTCGAAGAACAACAAGTAGTTCCGTGAAGAACTATACAGCCTATTTTTATATATCCTACTTATGGTAATTGCCACTATCAACATACACAATTTCAGTTTGATTGCTGTAATAGATTCGTAGATATTGAGAACCGACTAAATATTTCGGATGGTCGCCATGTTGGATTTTATATATGTAGGTCCTAGAGTTATGTACTGTTACATGCAGATTATTGTGAACGTCTAGTATTCAAACTTCAATCGCATAATTAGGACACAAGAAAAAACAAGGAGATTTTAAATTTTTTCACAGCTGCCTTCTTGAGGTTATGGAAACAATTGAAATAAATTAGATGCCAGTGGATTAACATTCGTATAAGGATTTACTGTACCAAGTTTCACTGCACGCGGATGGTTAAATTGCGAGAAACGTCCATGTGAATATTTATAATTCGCGTCACCGCCATGTTGGATTTGTGATCACCAGGTTATTTAAAGTCCTATAGGTGAACTTAAGTTCATAGCCCCTATGAACATTAAAAAAATGCAGTTTGATTGCTAAAATAGATTCGTAGATATTCAGTATCTTCTAAATATTTCGGATGGTCGCCATGTTGGATTGTTAAATGTACAGGCCATAGAGTCATGTACCATTAAAGGAAAATTATTGCGTAGGTTCATTATTCAAACTTTCACTTCGATCGCATGACTACATCACAATAAATAAAATCTTAATTTTAAAATTCGCACTGCCGCCATCTTGAGGTTATGTAAACAATTGAACTAAATTAGATACCAGTGGATTACAATGTGTATAAATATTTCCTGTGCCAGGTTTCAGTGCGCTTGGAACATTAAATCGCGAGAAAGGTCTATTTAAAATTTTCAAATTCGCTTGGCCGCCATGTTCGTTTTGTAGTTAACCGGTTTTTGAAAGTCTTATAGATGGACTTCCAGTAGTGCCCTTTATCTCCGTACAAAATTTCAGGGTTTTACCGCTAATAGTTTCAGAGATATAGAATGCCGGTGAAATATTTCGCACATCCGCCATCTTGTGATTATGTAAACAATTGAACGAAGTTAGATGTCGGTGAATTACAATGTATATAAACATATACTGTACAACGTTTCATTGCGTTTGGTTGGTCAAATCGCGAGAAACGTCTATTTAAAAGTCGCAAATTCGCTTGGCCGCCATGTTGGTTTTGTAGTTACCAGGTTTTCAAAAGTCACATAAGTGAACTTATAGTAGTTCCCTCTATCACCATAGAAAATGTCAGGGTAATATCGGTAATAGTTTCGGAGATATTGAATGCTGGTGAAATATTTCGCACAGCCGCCATGTTGGATTGGTGAGTCGTAACAAAATTTGAAGGGCACGGTCGAGGTCGCCGGGAATAGTGCTATGAACTTTCCGAGTTTCATTGAAATCGCTCCAGCCGTTTAGATTTTATTAGGGGGGGACACACACACGAATCACACACACACGCACACGCACACACACACGGACAAAAGGTGATCTCATAAGCCTATTTTTTCAAAATTGAAAATAGGCTAAAAATGCCTTCTATCAAAACAACCTGCTGCTGGAGGCGGCTTCGGTGGCGCAGTTGGTAGCATGCTGAGCTTCTATGCCCAAGATAGCGGGTTCGAACCCGGCCGAAGTCGTCGGATCTTTTAAGAGCGTTAAAAATCCCTCAGTATGCCTTCCATCGGAGGGGAAGTAAAGCCCATGTCATAGACTTATGGCATGTAAAAGAACCTTCCACTAACTTCAATTGTGTGAAGCAAAATTTGTAGGTTAGATTTGATTAACACTTACCCTGCTGATGCCTTAAATGTTGTTCCTCACCCGTGTGCTGGCTGATTGCCAGAATTTATGGCTATGTTCAGAATGCCACACACTGAATGTGGTTTGAGTTACAAATAAATTGCAAAGTCCATTCGATTTCCGAATCCTTTCACTACAAATTTAATAAAAATCCGACACAATTGAAAAACAACCTATATTGTAAAACAAATGCCGTAAAATTACACAATTTTTTTGAGGAAGAAAAAAATAAAAATTGTAAAATCAAATGTGCATGCACTACACTGTTGAATTAAATCTCAATAACCATTTCATTGACATAACACCCTACTTTGAACTTAAAACCAAATATGTCACTTGTCATATTGAACTACGGTATGGTAAATTTTGAAACAAGGGGTGACACAAAGTCCAACGAGGGAAGCTCCTTCGCTTGCCTTCGAACAGGTCGATATTCTTCCGCAGAACAGTGACGTGGTGCTATCTTGCGATAGTATGTACAACTTCATGCTTACTGGCACCCATATGCGAGTGCTAGAGCTGTAATATTACGTTCGTCTCCAACCAGAAGTGCGAGAAATCGATCAACGTAATATTACGCTCGCCGCAATTTAAAAAAAAATACCTTCAAACGTAACAGTACGGCGCCCACGCTCTAAGTGTTAATGCTCTTAAATTCCATCGTTCGTCGCCAGGTGCTGGTTGCGATGGCATCTAGTAGCCAAGTTTGAAGCTAGGTGTCGTGGACGGTAGCATTTGGTAGCGAAAGTAGGAACTACTAAAAATTATCGTATTCAGTCCTTACTGGAATTAAAACAGATAACACACACTAATACAGTCATCACAATTAACACCGGTTATCAGACAGATTCTACACACACCCAAAGTACACGGAGCTACATGACCGCGTTGTCACAGCCCCTAAACTAAGGAACCAACCAACCAACCTGCTACAGAACCAGAGAGCACGACTTCAGTTCGCTCGTCAGCACATCCAATGTACCATTTAACCTTACGATCATAAGTTACTGGAACTTCGTTTTACCTGGAATCCGAACAACTGAACGTGACCTTCACATCAATGAACCAGGAATCGAACTCGGTCCGCCTTGATGAGAGACAAGCGGCTCAACCACTATTCCATCATGTCTCACTAATAATAATAAAGATCGTGCAGGGAGTGACAGTTTATTTCTCCTTGTTATCTTTGCAATTTCCCGATGCCACTCCAAACATCCTAGTTTGAAAGAACTAACCACAGGTCTGTGAGATACGAGCTTCAAGGAAGTGCAGTTCTCATGAAGATGTGTTTCTCAGAGAGGACATGCGATACGTGACGAGCAACTCCAAGCTGTCAGACTGTGCGGAACCTGGATACTCGAGATCACGCTACATTGAGGTGTTTAGAAGGCCGTGGTGGTTAGGAGCCCAGATGCTGCTAGATCTTGAGGTATACAGGAGGCTGAGGCGGTTAGGAGCCTAGATATTGCTAGATCTTGAGGTCTTCAGGAGGCTGCGGCGGTTAGGAGCCTAGCTAATGCTAGATCTTGAGGTCTTCAGGAGGCTGTAGCTGTTAGGAGCCATGATAATGCTAGATCTTGAGGTATTTAGGAGGCTGTGGGGTTAGGAGCCTAGATATTGCTAGATCTTGATGCATTTAGGAGGCCATGGTGGTTAGGAGCGAAGATAATGCTAGATCTTGATGCATTTAGGAGGCCATGGTGGTTAGGAGCCTAGATATTGATAGATCTTGAGGTATATAGAAGGCTGTGTCGGTTAGGAGCCTAGATATTGCTAGATCTTGATGCATTTAGGAGGCCATGGTGGTTAGGAGCCAATATATTGCTAGATCTTGATACATTTAGGAGGTCATGGTGGTTAGGAGCCAAGATATTGCTAGATCTTGATGCATTTAGGAGGCCATGGTGGTTAGGAGCCAATATATTGCTAGATCTTGATGCATTTAGGAGGCCATGTCGGTTAGGAGCCAATATATTACTAGATCTTGATGCATTTAGGAGGCCATGGTGGTTAGGAGCCTAGATATTGCTAGATCTTGATGCATTTAGGAGGCCATGGTGGTTAGGAGCCAAGATATTGCTAGATCTTGAATTTAGGAGGCTGTGGCAGTTAGGAGCCTAGATATTGCTATCTTGATGCATTTAGGAGGCCATGGCGTTTAGGAGCCAAAATATTGCTAGATCTTGATGCATTCAGGAGGCCATGGTGGTTAGGAGCCTAGATATTGCTAGATCTTGATGCATTTAGGAGGCCATGGTGGTTAGGAGCCCAGATATTGTTAAATATTAAGGTATTTAGGAGGCCGTGTCGGTTAGGAGCCTAGATATTGCTAGATCTTGATGCATTTAGGAGACCATGGTGGTTAGGAGCCTAGATATTGCTAGATCTTGATGCATTTAGGAGGCCATGGTGGTTAGGAGCCAAGATATTGCTAGATCTTGATGCGTTTAGGAGGCCATAGTGGTTAGGAGACCAGATATTGCTAAATGTTAAGGTATTTAGTAGGCCATGGTGGTTCGGAGCCAAGATATTGCTAGATCTTGATGCATTTAGGAGGCCATAGTGGTTAGGGGACCAGATATTGCTAAATGTTAAGGTATTTAGTAGGCCATGGTGGTTCGGAGCCAAGATATTGCTAGATCTTGATGCATTTAGGAGGCCATGGTGGTTAGGAGCCAGGATATTGCTAGATCTTGATGCATTTAGGAGGCCATGGTGGTTAGGAGCCCAGATATTGCTAAATATTAAGGTATTTAGGAGGCCATGGTGGTTAGGAGCATAGATATTGCTAGATCTTGATGCATTTAGGAGGTCATGTTGGTTAGGAGCCTAGATATTGCTAGATCTTGATGCATTTAGGAGGCCATGGTGGTTAGGAGCCAAGATATTGCTAGATCTTGATGCATTTAGGAGGCCATAGTGGTTAGGAGACCAGATATTGCTAAATGTTAAGGTATTTAGGAGGCCATGGTGGTTCGGAGCCAAGATATTGCTAGATCTTGATGCATTTAGGAGGCCATGGTGGTTAGGAGCCAGGATATTGCTAGATATTGATGCATTTAGGAGGCCATTGTGGTTAGGAGCCCAGAATTGCTAAATATTAAGGTATTTAGGAGGCCGTGTCGGTTAGGAGCCTAGATATTACTAGATCTTGATGCATTTAGGAGGCCATGGTGGTTAGGAGCCCAGATTTTGCTAAATATTAAGGTATTTAGGAGGCCATGGTGGTTAGGAGCATAGATATTGCTAGATCTTGATGCATTTAGGAGGTCATGGTGGTTAGGAGCATAGGTATTGCTAGATCTTGATGCATTTTGGAGGCCACAGTGGTTAGGAGACCAGATATTGCTAAATATTAAGGTATTTAGGAGGCCGTGTCGGTGGTCTGCGCCAGCTCAACCACTCACATAAACACTCGGTGTTAGTTAGAATATGTTACCGTTTATAAAGAGTACAAAAATCACTTCCAAATGGAAAGAACATTTTTCAAAGTTTTCTTTGATATATCGTTTGTATACCTTCCAAAAAACAAAAAACAAAAAACAAAAACAAATCATTAATAAAATACCCCTGTAGTTTAGTCACCATGAATCTGTGCTTAGTAATGAGGTTTTTCTCCGATACTCCACTCGTATTTAAACAATTTAAACTCAATAATTGAAATTCATATCACAATGTTTTTTGTTTTTATCTAAATGACCCAAAATGTTTTAATAAAGCATGTGTAATGAAACGATAAGACCAGGAAATATGAAAGTTCTTCCTCACTTTGGTTGTCAGCTGTTGTTCTGGTCACGCAAGGACGTCGCGTTGTTCTAGTTCCGATGTTGAGGAACGATGGTTTGGTGGGGGTAGGTCAGCTCCCCCTTCTGACCCCTGAACGACAACTCATTAGCAGCGGGAGGGGAGCCTTGTCGCTCTGTGAAGTGGGGAATATCTCAGCCTGCTCAACTGAGATCCCTTCTTCAATCTAATTTTGTTGCACGAACCGGAATAATAATACATTTATAGCTTTGGGGCTATTAGGGCGAGTGAAACTTTAAAAATCGACCTTTCGGGACAACTACTTGTCGCTTTCTTCTTCTTCTTCTTCTTCTTCTTCTTCTTTTGAATAACCCATTTGGAGGGTAAGATGAATCAATTTTGGCTATTGTCCAGTGTATTCAATTTCCGTTGTTTCCAAATTTCCTTCATCCTTCTAGTGTCGATCTTTCTCCTCTTGAGTCCACTTTCTACGAGTTGTTTGTTTGTCTGTCTGTTTTTTCTCTCTATTTTTCTCTTTTCTCTATTTCTATTTCTCTCCTTTTCTCTCTTCCTCTCTTCCTCTTTTTCTCTCGTTCTCTCTTTTTCTATTTTTCTCTTTCTCACTTTCTCTCTTTTTCTCTTTTTCTCTTCTTCTCCTTTTCCCTTTTTCTCTTTTTCTCCTTTTCTCTTTCTCTCTTTTTGTCTTTTTGTCTTTTTCTCTTTTTCACTCTTTCTCTCTTTCTTTCTCTCTTTTTCTTTTTCTCTCCTTCTCTCTTTTTGTCTTTTTCTCCTTTTCTCTTTTTCACTCTTTCTCTCTTTCCCTCTTTTTCTCTTTTTCTCTTTCTCTCTTTCTTTCTTATTCTCTTTTTCTCGTTTCTCATACTCATTCTCTCTTTTTCTCTCTTTCTCTCTTTCTCTCTTCTTCTCTTTTTCTCTTTTTCTCTTTTTCTCCTTTTCTCTTTTTCTCTTTTCTCTCTTTCTCTTTCTTTCTTTCTTTCTTTCTTTCTTTCTTGAAATTCTTCCTTTTGAATAGCTTCTCTGAAGAGTGATCTGTTTGTTATTGTGTCTGTCTGAATTTTGGCGTTTGTCAAATCTTTGTCAATTTCAATGAACCATGTGGGTTTGGATTTATAACTATTCAGTAAGTTGAAGATCTGTTTAGTTAGTCTACTATTTTCCATTCTATAAATGTTTAAATGTTAGTTAGTCGTGGTCGTTACGGCGTGGCTGCAGGCAGTAGCTCACATCCGGGAGGCGAGGAGGTTAGAATCCCCCAGCCGCGCAGGCAACCTTGAAGATGGTCTTCTGTGGTTTCCCATCTTCCTTCCAGGCAAATGCCGGGTGTTGGTCCCTAACTATAGGCCAAAGCTGCTACCTTCCAACTCCTCGTCCTTACATTCACACTTTCCTCCCCAGACAACACTCCACACGCGACGGTAGGCCTACTTGTAGCTCACCCCATGGGTGTCCGCTTAGAAGAATCTGGCGAGCCGAACATTCCCGGCACTAAAAGTCATAAGCTTAAAAATAACACACAATGTTTCTAAAACTCAAAGGAAAGAAAATTTCTTATCATTAATCCCTCGAAAAAATGTAATCTTCTCTTTTTCATTACACGAGTTAATTTTTCAAATTTCAAATATAACTCTCTATTTGGTCGTAACCTATATTCTGCGTTATTATTTCGTTTAGCTCCCAGTATTTTTCTCAGAATTCGTCGTTCAGTCTTCTCTAATTTGTCTAAATCACCAAATCGTGTTAATTTAAGTGTTTCTGCCACATACAGAGTTTCTGGATGTTGTGAAAGGTTCTACTCATAGGGTTAGTACTACTGTTCTGACTCAGTGAGGAAAGCAAAGGCAAACTACCTCACTCCTCTTTTTGCCTAGTACGCCTCAATATAGCGCTGCCTTGGGTTTTTGTGGGTATCTACTCACATGACCTAACGGCGGTACTGTTTGAGGATCCAACCAGCCTTCGGGCTGACTACCTAACAGGCAGACAGATAAATGGTATAAGATAGGAAGTCAACAACCAACAACCCCTGGCACTATACAGCCCATGAAGGGCCTAGGCCGACCTAGCGATCGCTGCCCAGCCATTTGGCCTGCATATATTGGGGTGGCACGTGATCAGCGCATAGGGTCCCCTCGGCGGCTAATCTTTGTTTTCGTGATCGGGGCGCTGCCTCACTGTCAAACAGCTACTCACGAGGCTGAGTGCACCCCGTTCCAAACCTCACGTCAGTTTTAAAATCCCTGACGGAGCCGGGAATCGAACCCGGGGCCTCTGGGTGAGAGGCAAGCGCGCTACCCCAACACCACGGGGCCGGCTGTATAAGATAGGAAGCCATGTCGAAACAGATACAATAGGTACTCCATGACCTCATGGGACCAAGAAGATGTTGATAATGAGACTATATAGGGCAGCCATGATTTACTCAAGGGATAACATCACCTTTATTAAAGTTGTGTGGTTGTTGACTTATCTCAATCGCCTCTCGAATCATACGAGTTGTGAAATGTTTTTCCATACAGATTGTAATGGTTTAGAGGGCTTAATGTCCCTCGTTGAGGCGGCCATTTGTAATGGGTTAGAGAGATATTTTGACTATTAATAATATTCAAAGCGCTCCACTGTTGGGGGTCATTTGTAATGGGTTTGAGGTCTTAAACTTGCCTCACTAGTTGGGCGTTATTTGTAATGTGTTAGAGAGATCTTAAACTTGATTACTGTTAATAAGAATAAAGTTAAAAAAAAAAGGTTAATATTTAAATAGTCGCCCACTTTTGGGTGATCAAAAAGAAACATTTAATTGTGTATTAATCTAATAGTGTATCTGTATTGTTGTCAGCTTCACTAAAAAAAGTACATAATGTTTAGTATCATATGTATTGCCAGGGCGCCAGATCATTTATATATCATGATCAAAATAATATATTAAACCTCGGTTAAACAGAGGTAGAGCATCGAAATTCCTATCTCCAGCCGTAGTGAAACTTACGTAATCTAACCTTACGATAATTAGTTCAGGAGTATGGTGTTACCTTATAGTAATTTCTAGCTACTAAAGGAAACCAGTCAAACATTTGAATTTAAAATGAATTTAATATATAAAAACAACAAGTGCAAAAAAATATAAAATACTAAAGATAATAATAATAATAAATTTAAATTAAAGAATCTACTGAATTTACTTGTATTATGGTTCTTGATTGGAAATTGGAGTATACTGAGTTAATTGAATAGAATATATTGAATTTAATAAGCATGATAGCCTTCTGATTTGACTGGAGTATAACTGTTTACATCGCTCACCGCATTGAAGATCTTTGTAGTTGGATTGTTGCGTAGAGAGTTCCAGATGGCCCTGATCATCCTCAAAGTAATTAATTTATATGTGGATGACGGAATAAATTCCAAAAATCATCCCTGTGACAATAGCCTCGTACAAAACCATGTCACAGTTTGATGAGACAGAATGTCTTATCAAATTCACATACTTAATAGTCAACTGTCTAGTTTAGAACTGCGTTATAGACTCCATCTCGCTACAAGTTCGATTCCTCAGCTCCACTCAGCATCATTCTCTCTTCTCCAGCAATTCAATAATCATCATCCATTTGGGCGGCCGTCATATATATAACGTTCCCAGGTAAAGCACGTGTATGACCCCTCTTCAGAAGTCGCTAGGCGATATAAGCCCGCCTTTCACATATCAACAATGACAATACTTCTTTGTAGCAATTCTCGGGAGGTCCAGCCCACCTTTAGTATAAAGTTGCAAAGGACTCATTCATCGGCCCAGCATTGTTACTGGTAAGTCTTCTTTGAATCCCTTCTTAGTATGATTTGTATATTGGTAGAATACTTGATGTGACAGACATAAGTGTCTATTTATGTCATTTCCAAGAAGCCGTGAATACGCCGCCCTTCTGTGAACAACCCTCTTCTTCTCTTGTTCGAATTTTCTTCAGAAATAATATTCAGTCAAGCGTCTTAACTTATTTCAAATATAATGTGTATCGCTCCAAATCCTTTCAATTGCCATAATATTGTTACGTGCCACCCCCCTGGTGGCACTTTTGTTAACTGGATTACGGTGGGGGTACAAAGCACAACACTAATTACTGCTTAAAGAAATAATTAACTTTATTGTGGCCAGAAAATTACACTAATCAGCAAATACAAGCAATTAGGAGCCTTCTCCAGTTTCCTCAGGTCTCTTCCTTATGCGCCCTTGGCCCCTTTCACTTGCAACAGACCACAGAAGTTAATCCGTCCTAATGAGTCCGGTGGCCTTGGCAGAAGCTACCTGCCCCTCTTCCTCAGGTACAACAAATACAGTTACTTACGAGCACTTGATGTTCGCTGTTCACAAGCTGGGAGAAACAATGTCACAGGATTTCGTAACTCGCACAGCACTTCGTCACCACACTTCTGTCGCACAAGATAATCGCTCGCACTTGCTCGTAAAACACAACGACAACTGCTTCACGGGTCACTCTTATATAGCAGGCCGGTGACTCAATAAATGGTTCTAGATCCATCCAGAGTCCACGGCTTCTCGAGGTTTCCACCGCTGGTCCAGTCACGAATCTTCTGGACTATCCCTTTGTCTGTAGTAGCCCTGTTGCATAAGGCGCGCGCAATACAGGAGGCAAGCCACAGCCCAGCCCCTGGGGCAGTTGTGACTCAAACGGCGAGCGATGTCACAAACTCACAGCCGTAACACCACCCCCTTCCTAAAAAGGCTGATCGTCCCGATCAATCATTGGTCCGTCTGTGTCCCTCCGTAGGCTGCCAGGCGATCTCGATGCACGATCTTCATCTTCGCCCTCGGGCTCCGCTGGATCCTGTAGACGACATCGTTGATCCGTTTCACGACTCGGTACGGGCCCTCCCAGGACTTCTGCAGTTTGGGTGACAGGCCTTTCTTCCGTAATGGGTTGAAGAGCCAGACCAGGTCGTCCTCGTGGAATCCGCCGGCATCCGTCTGCTGGTCGTATCGGGTCTTCATTCTGTCGGTCTCGATCCGCAGTTTCCTCCTCGCGAACGCGTGCACGTCCTCCAGTTGGTCGACCAGTTCTTGACAATACTGGCTTACCGGGATCGGATCATTCCCAGGTCGGCCAAAGGCAAGATCGACAGGTAGACGGAGCTCCCTCCCAAACATGGCCCGGGCTGGTGTGCACCCGGTGGCTTCATGCACGGCGGCGCGGTAGGCCAGGAGAAATAGTGGAAGATGTTTGTCCCAATCCCTCTGGTGCTCGCTGACGACTATTCGGAGATGGTTCTCGATGGTGCGATTGAATCGCTCTACCATCCCGTCGGACTGAGGGTGTAGCGGCGTTGTCCTTGTCTTCCGGATTCCCAGCAGCTGGCATAGGTTCTGGAACACCTGCGACTCGAAGTTCCTCCCTTGGTCGGAGTGCAGCTCCAGGGGTACTCCGTACCGGCTGACGAATTCCTTCACCAGGGTCTCTGCGATCGTCGCGGCTTCTTGGTTAGGGAGCGCATACGCCTCCGGCCATTTGGTAAAGTAGTCGCTGACGACTAATATGTAGCGGTTCCCTGCCTCGCTTAACGGGAATGGCCCAGCAACATCGATGGCCACTCTCTCCATGGGGCCGCCCACGTTGTAGGTCTTCAGTGGACCCCGTCGTCTTCGTCCTGGGCCCTTGCTGGCTGCGCAATCGTGGCACCTCGCGCAGTGGTTCTCCACGTCTGTTCGGCATCCGATCCAGTAGAACCGCTCTCTCAGCTTCTCCAGGGTCTTCTTTATCCCTAGGTGTCCACCAGATGATCCTCCATGAACTTCCTTCAGGACTTCCTCCGTCATAGCCTTTGGAACGACGACTTGTTCCCGAGATGTCTTCCCGTCGGTGCTCTCCCAGGTACGGCAGATGAGGCCATCCCTTACAATCAGCGAGTCCCACTGTGCCCAGTAGGACTTAACCTTTGGGCTGCAGTCACTCACAATGTTCCACCCGGGTCTGGGGACACAGGCCCTCTTCCATTCGGCTATCAGTCCCAGGTCATCATCTTCCGCTTGCGCCCGCGTGAAAGATTCGCGGCTCCAGCTCCCTTGAAGTTCCACGGTAGTCCTTCGGCACTGTATCCCGGTGTTCCCCTCCCTTCGGGCACAGAAGGTGCAGTTTTCTGGGCACGGTCTTCGTGACAGGGCGTCGGCGTTAGAATGCAGTTGGCCTTTCCTGTGCTGAATCTCAAAGTTATACTGTTGAAGCCTCTCTAACCACCGCGCGAGTTGACCCTCGGGCTGCTTGAAGTTCAGGAGCCACCGCAGGGATGCATGGTCGGTCCTGATGAGAAATTCTTGCCCGTACAGGTACTTGTGGAAGTGTTCAATGGTCTTCACGATGGCGAGCAGCTCCTTCCTTGTGACGCAGTAGTTCCTTTCTGGCTTTGACAAGGCCTTGCTGAAGTAGGCCACTACTCTCTCCTCGCCGTCCACTACCTGCGACAGGATTCCCCCTATGCCAAAGTCGCTGGCATCGGTATCGACGATGAACCTTGTTCCAGGTCTGGGGTGGGCCAGAATAGGCGCGGTGCACAGAGCCTGCTTGAGTTGCTCGAAGGCATTGTGGCATTCTGCTGTCCACGTGAAGAGTTGGTCCTTCTCAGTCAGTCGATGTAAAGGTTTGGCGATGTCGGCGAATCCTCTCACGAAGCGACGATAATAAGTGCAGAGTCCCAGGAAGCTTCGTAGTTGCGACTTGTCCTTCGGAACTGGCCACTCCCTCACAGCTGCGGTCTTCTCTGGGTCGGTGCGCACCCCTTCCTCGGAGACGATATGCCCAAGGTACTGGACCCGCTTCTGGAAGAGCTGACACTTCTTGGGGCTCAACTTCAGCTGGGCAGCCCGTAGCTTCAACAAGATCTCCTTAAGGTTGCTGTAGTGCTCCTCGAAGCTCCTCCCCAGAACGATGACGTCGTCTAGGTATACCAGGCAGGTCTTCCAGTGTAGTCCCCTCAGAATGGTCTCCATTAGCCTTTCGAAGGTTGCAGGGGCGTTGCACAGACCGAATGGCATGACGGTGAACTGCCAGAGCCCGCTGCCCACAGAGAACGCCGTTTTCTCGCGGTCCTTAGGGTGGACCTCCACCTGCCAGTAGCCACTCTTCAAATCCAAGGTGGAGAACCATCTCGACCCTGATATGGTGTCCAGCGTGTCGTCGATCCGGGGTAGAGGGTAGCTGTCCTTCTTCGTGACATCGTTCACCCGCCTGTAGTCCACGCAGAACCTGGTGGAACCGTCCTTCTTCTTCACAAGCACGACCGGAGAACTCCAAGGACTATGTGATGGCTCGATCACCCCTTGATCCTTCATCTCTTCAACCATCCGGTTGACTTCGGTTTGCTTGGCGAGCGGGACACGTCGGAATGGGGCCCTAATCGGTGCGCTGTCCCCAACGTCGATTCTGTGCTGGACCAAGCTTGTCCTGCCGAAGTCTTTGCTTCCCACGGAGAAGACGTCCTGGAATTCGCGTAGCAGGTCCTGAAGTTGGCGTGATTGTTCCTCGTCCAAATGGTCCTGGGATCCTTGGTACAGCTTCTGTAGTTCTCCTGGCAGTGTGCGTCTTCTTCGGTTGTCCGTCTGCAGGTGTCCGTCCGTCGTGTCGGTGATGCGGGCAATCCAGGTAACGGGCTCGCAGACTCCTAGGTTGGTGTCCCGGTGAACCGTAATGTCGTAGTCGTTCAGGTTGGACAGGCGGACGTACGGTCGAGACGTCGTGTTGATGAGGGTCTTGGCTACTAGCAATCCTTTTGTCTGGATGTCCTCATATTTTGGCTCGATGACAGCCGCCACTCCCTCAGCAGTTCCGTCGACAATTACGGCGGCGCTGACCTCCGTCCTGGCAGGAACGATGACGTCCTCTCTCAGCCTTACTCGTCGTGCGGTGACGGCCTCGTGTGCTGGTTGCAAAGCAAGTTCCTCACCTCCGAAGTGCAGAGTGTTGGTACTCAGGTCCAAGATGATGTTGTTCTGGTCCAGGAAGTCCAGTCCGATGATCACTTCGTTTGATACGTCAGCCACAAGCACTGGATGCTTTATCACCCGTCGACCAATGACGAACTCCAGTGGTGCTTCGCCATGTACCGGTGCGGTCTCTCCGGTCGCGGTTATTAGCTGGAGGTTCCTTTGTGTGGGTTGCACTCTCCACTTCGGGATCACAGTGGGATTGACGATGGTCCTCGATGCTCCCGTGTCGATCAGCATGGGCCAGCTCACTCCGTTGATGACTCCGTCGACCATCAGGCTGCTATTGTCCCTCCGTAACTTCGTCACACGCACGTGGACTGCCGGGGCTTGACGACTGTCACAAGCCAACCTTTGCCCCCCAAGGTTGGCTGATACTTGCTTTCCTGGGCCGCGCGGTTTCCCTACGACTGACTGTCCCGACGGAAACCCTTGGCGGCGGCGATCACCGCAGTCCTTGCTCAGGTGGCCTCTCTTACGGCAGGTCCAGCAGGTCGGTAGTCCTCTTCCGGGCCGCCTCTCCGGATGTCCTTCGGCTACGTTTTTATTGGTGGTACTGCGATTCTTGAAGAAACGGCTTAGCGCCTCCATCAATTCGTCGGCCAGGGGCTTGGTCTCGTTGGTTTTTACTGGTTCGTCGACGTCCACTTGACGCACCCGCGCGTGCATTCTGGATGCCTGTTTTGCCGTCTCGAACTCAAGTGCGTGGCTCAGCGCATCTGCCAGGGTCTTATTGCGCGCGAGACGCAGCGCCTGTTGAGTGTCCGAGTCCCGTAGCCCGTCGGTGAAAGTCTGCGTCGCTATCTGCTCCAGAAAGTCGGCCGGCGCTGTTGGGTAGGCGAGCCTTACGAGACGTGCGATGTCCATCTCGAACTCCTGCAGGGTTTCCGCGTTCTTCTGTACCCGGATCCGGAGCTGCATCTGATAGGCCTGTTGAAGATGGCTATCTCAATATCGGGACTCCATATGGGCGATCAGGGAAGCGTAGTCCTGGGATCCAGTCGGGATGGCCTGAAGGACATTAAGGGCGTCACCTCTCAGCGCTACAATTAGAGCTGTTGCCTTTTCTGTGTTGTTCCAGTTATTTATGGAACAGGCCGCCTCGAACTGACGTAAGTAGGTGCTCCACGGGACCTTTCCGTCGAAGGTTGGGGGCGTCACTCTGCTATGTCCCGTTCCTGATATTCCCGGTGTAACGGTGGGCGGGCGTTGGCGCAGCTCGGCAACTTCCTCTCGTAGAGCGTTGAATTCCTCTTCCACCCCCGTCAGTGGGCGTTGGCGCAGCTCGGCAACTTCTTTTTGTAAGGCGTTGAATTTCTCCTCCACCCCCATCAGCGGGCGTTGGCGCAGCTCGGCAACTTCCACTTGTAAGGCGTCGAACTTCTTTTCCACTGCTGCGACTTCCTCACGTAGGCCCTGTTCTAATTTCCTTTGGCTCTCCTCTAATTTCGTCAGCAGGCACTCTTCCAGATTTTTCTGGCCATCCTGAAATTTGGCGGTTAGGTCCTCTGCTAACTTATTCTGGCTGTCCTTCAGGTCCTCTGCTAACTTCTTCTGGCCATCCTCCATCTTCTTCTGGCCGTTCTCCATCTTCTTCAGGTCCTCCGCTAACTTATTTTGACCGTCTTCCATCTTCTTCTGGCCGTCTTCTAATTTGGCAGTTAGGTCCTTGGTTAAATTCTTCTGGCCGTCTTCTAATTTGGTTTCCATGCCATTTAACTTTTCTAGCAATGCTGCCAATTTCTCCTCCATTTTAGTTGTTTGTCTTGTAAAGGGCATGCACTCACAGGAAAATTAGAGAAAATGACCTGCTCGGGTTTTGAAACCAGGACCGTCAGGTGTTGTGCTTGAGTTCGTAATCCGGCTTCTGACACCAGTTGTTACGTGCCACCCCCCTGGTGGCACTTTTGTTAACTGGATTACGGTGGGGGTACAAAGCACAACACTAATTACTGCTTAAAGAAATAATTAACTTTATTGTGGCCAGAAAATTACACTAATCAGCAAATACAAGCAATTAGGAGCCTTCTCCAGTTTCCTCAGGTCTCTTCCTTATGCGCCCTTGGCCCCTTTCACTTGCAACAGACCACAGAAGTTAATCCGTCCTAATGAGTCCGGTGGCCTTGGCAGAAGCTACCTGCCCCTCTTCCTCAGGTACAACAAATACAGTTACTTACGAGCACTTGATGTTCGCTGTTCACAAGCTGGGAGAAACAATGTCACAGGATTTCGTAACTCGCACAGCACTTCGTCACCACACTTCTGTCGCACAAGATAATCGCTCGCACTAGCTCGTAAAACACAACGACAACTGCTTCACGGGTCACTCTTATATAGCAGGCCGGTGACTCAATAAATGGTTCTAGATCCATCCAGAGTCCACGGCTTCTCGAGGTTTCCACCGCTGGTCCAGTCACGAATCTTCTGGACTATCCCTTTGTCTGTAGTAGCCCTGTTGCATAAGGCGCGCGCAATACAGGAGGCAAGCCACAGCCCAGCCCCTGGGGCAGTTGTGACTCAAACGGCGAGCGATGTCACAAACTCACAGCCGTAACACCATTCTACATTACCGCATAATAATAGATATAAATATATTAGTTAACATAATAACTAATAAAAGGTAAAATGTAAACTTAAAAAATATTGATAATAATAATAATAATAATAATAATAATAATAATAATAATAATAATAAAATATATAAAATTATTTCATTCTGGTCACAAATTGGGACCATCACATATTCGCCCCAGAGAATTATGGTATATGTCAACAATCATATCACCATACTTCTCTTCAACACTTGTACAAATATGAAATATTATATCCTACAAAGAAATTACCAACATCGACAATATTATACTCTTCAAAGCAATTACCAACATACAAAACATATACCCTTCAAGTTTAATATATATATATTTTAAATCTCATCATTTCAGTCTTTCACTGTTCATAATGTCTTTTTCTTTCTTCTTTACATAATTAAAGCGACCTGTAAACAATGTACATCAAAATACCCTTCACTTTTATATTCTTGTTTTGGACATAAGTCATCGTTGCACTTATGTATATTTGGGTGGCATACACCTTTGCTTTATATCTTGAGGACGTAGAATTCAATTTTCAGCCTGGTGTCGAACTGAATACACTATGGCTAGTTGGTGGGACTGCCAACTGATTAATTCACTTTATCACTTCACAACACTTGGTATGTGATGCGAATCACCAGATCTACTCCAGTCTCTCAGGAATTATATGTATCTAGTAACACAGGCATATTATAGAAAAAATGAAACTTTATTAGCTTATATTACCTAAGGCAACATCGTTCAGTGCAAATGCAGTGCGCTAAATTACCCCACATATGTATATATATCACACTCAAATACACAAGCTTATAGCCGACAAAATACGCTTTATATTTCCTCTGTGCTCTTCAAGACACACAATATCATAGGTTCGCCATTACCTGCTCGTTCAGACCACAATCATTCACTTAATATTAAGCGACTTTCCTTACTTACCATCAACTTCACTTCTTATTACTCATGATACATATTTCCTTAAGGATCTCACATTGTAAGTGCCGTATAATCGTTTTCCTTCGTCTTCTGATTACTCACTTTTTAACCTTAATTACTGATATTTCTAACCGTAGTTACTCCCCTTATTTCTCAAAATTACACTTCTTTCAACTCAAGATTACCTTTCTTTCGCGGAATCCGTATTCACTTACTTTATTTCACAAAATTGCACTTCTTTATAATTCAGATTACCATTCTTTCGCTAAATACGTATTCATTTACTTTATTTCTCAAATTTACACTTCTTTCGACTCAAGATTACCTTTCTTTCGCGGAATCCGTATTCATTTACTTTATTTCTCAAATTTGCACTTCTTTCTATTTCAGATTACTTTTCTTTCGCGGAATCCGTATTCATTTACTTTATTTCTCAAATTTACACTTCTTTCGACTCAAGATTACCTTTCTTTCGCGGAATCCGTATTCATTTACTTTATTTCTCAAATTTGCACTTCTTTCTACTTCAGATTACTTTTCTTTCGCGGAATCCGTATGACAAATAAAAAACTTAATTTCTCCACTACAAAAAAAATCACAAACCTTTAAATCCTTTTATTAACCATCCTATCTACTGAAATATTAACTGTTCATAAAAA
This sequence comes from Meconema thalassinum, assembly GCA_946902985.2. NCBI lineage: Eukaryota > Metazoa > Arthropoda > Insecta > Orthoptera > Tettigoniidae > Meconema > Meconema thalassinum. The sequence goes on along the minus strand of OX336395.1, from coordinate 226,956,776 downwards.
TCTGCCTAATTAAATTACGGGCATCAAAATATAGCTTTATTTTCCTTTCTGACTTGGGAACTACCCTTAACGAATTAATATATATATATGGGCTAATATAGGGTTCTATAATTGTATCTTGCAACATGCTTTCAATCTGCCTACTTAAATTACGGGCATCACAATATAGCTTTACTTTCCTTTCTGATTTGGGAACTACCCTTAACGAATTAATATATGGGCTAATTAATATAGGGTTCTATAATTTTATCCTGCAACATGCTTTCAATCTGCCTTCTCACAGCTTCCTGAAATTTGTAAGGCACGGGGTAGCGATGACCTACAAAATACTATGATCATGTACATATAATGAATGTTCGTAGCAATTAGCTAATCCAATACGGTTCTCAAATATATACTAATTCTCTTACAACACCTTCAACACTCTATCCACACGATCAACAATCGATCCACACGATCACACTCTAACGCACTCTGTAATGCATCCTCACGCAAGGAATCCTCTAGATAATCCTTCGTCATCATACTGCCTAAAAATGTAAAAAAACAAGGTTCCCTCTCAAGAGATACCCCAACAATCTCACCACTCACCACCTCACTGCAAATATCGACTCCTTTAGTCATTAATACCTCCTCAAGCGTACATATATTCTTAGAACCACCATAAAAATGAAAATCCACAGCCTGCTTCCAGTCTCCGACCGGGTCAGGAATGGAATGAATGAAGCCCCTATCTAGCGGCGAGGATAGGAACTGTGCCGGCTGCCGAGGCCTGACGCACTCCTCTGGGGCAATGATTAAATGAATGACAGATGAAATGAAATGATAGTGGAGAGTGTTGCTGGAATGAAATTTTGACAGGGAAAACCGGAGTACCCGGAGAAAAACCTGTCTGCCTCCGTTCTGTCCAGCACAGATCTCACATGGAGTGACCGGGATTTGAACCACGGACTCAGCGGTGAGAGGCCGGCATGCTGCCGCCTAAGCCACGGAGGCTTAGAACCACCATAAAACTTACTTCAATTATTAAACCACCATAAAACTTACTTCAATTATTAAATGACATGATCATATCTCCACCCATTCATCTGAATTTAACACTACCCTCCTTATAATATAGCTGTGCAGAATGTTGCGACATCCTGTCCGAACCCATAATTAGTGAATATATCAGATTTGGAATCAAAAAAACATACTTGTGTTCCAATCTTACTTTCTTTTAAAATTTCTCCAACCACTTGTTTAGAAATTATTTGGAATATCTTTCCCATCGCAGTTAACACAATAGTAGTTCTAATTGGAATTTCCTATAATTTTTTTACCATTCTCCTTCCTATTATTATAAAATGCTGCACTGATGCAAGAAACCTGACAGCCACTGTCAAAAAGTGTATCGATACACGCCCCTAACACTTGTAATTTTAACACTGAGTTAAAATTAATAACGGTAGATTCTTTAGATACATCCATAAATTCCCTTAATAAATCATTACGGATATTTAGGTCATACGGTTCGCTCAAAATAGTAATACCGACTTACATAACTACTCTATCTGGCATTTTTAAGTTCTTATCACCTTCATCTTCGCTTCTATATTTATGTATAGTTATACTTTCCTCTTTCCTCATAACAATAGTTTCTTCCTCCTCCGTATTATATTTATCAATAGTAACACTGTATTTTGCCTTTGCCCCTATTACTTCCCCTATTCTATCTTCTATGGCACGCCACTGCACTTCATAATCTTTCTCACTCTCTTTCATTATATTCTCTATTTCCTCTAACAACTTCATTTTCTCCCCTTTCATTTTACTTCTGGACTTACTAATTTCATGCCTTTCCTTCATTTCTCCACTACTATAGCTTAACGTCCTTTCTAACTGTGGCTTTTTGCTTCTGCTTTCGTCTATCTCCGTCCTTCTTTCATCTTCTAAACTATCTCTCTCCGCCATTTCCTCCACCATCGCGCTCTGCTTGTGCTTTTTCTTCCTATGCTTTGGATTACTTATCTCAGCTTTCTGCTTTCCTTGTTCAATAATTATGTCTTTCTGACTGTGCCTTAACGCACGCTTCTCTATTTCTGTTAACTTCATATTGACTTCCTTTATATAGGCTCTGACTTCTTCCCTTGTCTGGCTATTTTGTTCCTCTATAATTTTCTGCATTTTTATTTCTTGAGTGCTTATCACTTTCTTTATCTTATCTACTTCTATTCCTATCTTATCTTTAATCTTCATCTCTTCTTTCTTGCTACGTTCCATAATCTCTACCTTCACGTCTTCTACTCTTTCCCTTACCTCTTGATTAATCTCTTCTACTTTCTTGCCTATAACTTCAAACTTTTCCCCTACTTCTATCCTAACTTCAGCTATGGTTTTCTTTAACTCACTTTGCAATTCCTTTCTTATTATTTCTTTGAATTCTGACATATTCTCCTTAATCCTCTCATACTTTTTGTTTAACTCCTCATTCACCTTTTCCACCTTGTCTAGCTTCTGATTAATTTCTTCATTATCTTTACATATCGCCTCTTTTATCTCCCTACTCATCTCCTGATTTTGCCTACTTATTTCCTCTCTCATCTCCCTACTCATCTCCTGATTTTGCCTACTTATCTCCTGATTTTGCTTACTTATCTCCTCTCTCATCTCCCTACTCATCTCCTGATTTTGCTTACTTATCTCCTGATTTTGCTTGCTTATCTCCCGAAACATTCCCATGATCTCATCTAATTTGTTTTCCGAAATATCCAAAGGCTTTTGTTTCTCCTTCCCTCCACTAGTCTCAGGATTTATTTCAGGATGTACCTCTATATTCGTCTCAGGGTTAACCTCGGGATTGTTCTCAGGATTACTCTCAAGATTTACCTCCGACATCTTGGTATAATCCTCTACGCTCTCAGCCTCAGTACCACTATCAACTTTCGTATAATTAGCTTTCTCGCCTTTACCCCTACTCCTCAATTTCCTTTGTTCCTCATCCGTCATTTCGAAGTACACCGTATAAAGTTTACCGTTCCAAAATTCACCTCACTTTCCCCCAAAATCAATCACTAATAATACACTATTTCACTTCACTTTCCCCCAAAATCACTGACAATTTGCACTGAATTAACACTCACTCCTTCCGTAAATATCGTTAGGTTTTCTTGCCACATAGTTGGGGGCCATTTGTAATGGTTTAGAGGGCTTAATGTCCCTCGTTGAGGCGGCCATTTGTAATGGGTTAGAGAGATATTTTGACTATTAATAATATTCAAAGCGCTCCACTGTTGGGGGTCATTTGTAATGGGTTTGAGGTCTTAAACTTGCCTCACTAGTTGGGCGTTATTTGTAATGTGTTAGAGAGATCTTAAACTTGATTACTGTTAATAAGAATAAAGTTTAAAAAAAGGTTAATATTTAAATAGTCGCCCACTTTTGGGTGATCAAAAAGAAACATTTAATTGTGTATTAATCTAATAGTGTATCTGTATTGTTGTCAGCTTCACTAAAAAAAAGTACATAATGTTTAGTATCATATGTATTGCCAGGGCGCCAGATCATTTATATATCATGATCAAAATAATATATTAAACCTCGGTTAAACAGAGGTAGAGCATCGAAATTCCTATCTCCAGCCGTAGTGAAACTTACGTAATCTAACCTTACGATAATTAGTTCAGGAGTATGGTGTTACCTTATAGTAATTTCTAGCTACTAAAGGAAACCAGTCAAACATTTGAATTTAAAATGAATTTAATATATAAAAACAACAAGTGCAAAAAAATATAAAATACTAAAGATAATAATAATAATAAATTTAAATTAAAGAATCTACTGAATTTACTTGTATTATGGTTCTTGATTGGAAATTGGAGTATACTGAGTTAATTGAATAGAATATATTGAATTTAATAAGCATGATAGCCTTCTGATTTGACTGGAGTATAACTGTTTACATAGCTCACCGCATTGAAGATCTTTGTAGTTGGATTGTTGCGTAGAGAGTTCCAGATGGTCCTGATCATCCTCAAAGTAATTAATTTATATGTGGATGACGGAATAAATTCCAAAAATCATCCCTGTGACAATAGCCTCGTACACAACCATGTCACAGTTTGATGAGACAGAATGTCTTATCAAATTCACATACTTAATAGTCAACTGTCTAGTTTAGAACTGCGTTATAGACTCCATCTCGCTACAAGTTCGATTCCTCAGCTCCACTCAGCATCATTCTCTCTTCTCCAGCAATTCAATAATCATCATCCATTTGGGCGGCCGTCATATATATAACGTTCCCAGGTAAAGCACGTGTATGACCTCTCTTCAGAAGTCGCTAGGCGATATAAGCCCGCCTTTCACATATCAACAATGACAATACTTCTTTGTAGCAATTCTCGGGAGGTCCAGCCCACCTTTAGTATAAAGTTGCAAAGGACTCATTCATCGGCCCAGCATTGTTAGTGGTAATTCTTCTTAGAATCCCTTCTTAGTATGATTTGTATATTGGTAGAATACTTGATGTGACAGACATAAGTGTCTATTTATGTCATTTCCAAGAAGCCGTGAATACGCCGCCCTTCTGTGAACAACCCTCTTCTTCTCTTGTTCGAATTTTCTTCAGAAATAATATTCAGTCAAGCGTCTTAACTTATTTCAAATATAATGTGTATCGCCCCAAATCCTTTCAATTGCCATAATATTCTACATTACCGCATAATAATAGATATAAATATATTAGTTAACATAACTAATAAAAGGTAAAATGTAAACTTAAAAAATATTGATAATAATAATAATAATAATAATAAAATATATAAAATTATTTCATTCTGGTCACAAATTGGGACCATCACAAGATGACAGAAGTTCCATCATTCCTTCGGAGGGGAAGTAATCCCGGCGGTCCCATGTCATAGATTTATGGCATGAAATGGAACCTTCCACTAATTACACTTGTGTGAAGCTAAATTATAGGTTATATTTGACTAACGCTCTTAGGTTCCAACGTTCGTTGCCAGGAGCCGACTGCGGTGGCATCTAGTAACAAAGTTCAGAACTAGTTGGTCGTTGACGGTGGCGTTTGGTAGCAAAAGTAGGAACTACTTGAAAATCGAATGTCTGCAGTCCTTACTTAAATTAAAAACAGATAACACATACTAATACAGTCATCACAATTAACACCGTTTATCAGACAGATTCTACACACACCCAAAGTACACGGGGCTACATGACCGCAGTGTCACAGCTCCGAAACTGAGGAACCAACCAACCAACCAAATAAAATAAAAATAAAAATGATGGGCATTCTGTATGGCATGTTCAGCAACCGCAGACTTCTCTGGGTGGCAAAGACGTAAATGCCTACGATGTTCATTGACCCTTGTTGTGATTCTCCTACATGTCTGTCCAATATATATAGTACGTAACCACATGAACATGTAATATTATAAGGTGCGTTCAAAAAGTAACGAGCCGGAGGCATAATTACAGAAACCAGTACCTGTATGTTAGAAGTATTGGCCCTGGCTGTTGAGGCACTTGTCCCACTGTGACACGAGGCGGTGAATGGCTGTCTCATAAAATTCTCTGGGCTGCGATGTGAACCAGTTCCGCACGTACAGTTGGACGTCGGCGTCCGAGGTGAATAGTTGGCCCCGCAGAGCACTTTTCAGGGGACCAAACATGGCGTAATCACAGGGAGAGAGGTCCGGACTGTATGGAGAGTAGCCGAGAACCTCCCATTTGAATTTCTGCAGGAGTGCCGCGACTGCGTTGGCTGTATGAGGTCGTGCATTGTCGTGGAGCGACCACGGCGGCTATGGCGTTCACTCTTACTCGGCGTTCCTGGGTAATGAGTGCATCAACCAGCTGGACGTTGTCATCGGTAATGCAGGGGGGGGGTGCCCCAGACAGGGCATCATCGGCTAACGACACCCGTCCTTCCCTGAAGCGCTTATGCCATGCCTTGACCCTTGCAAGGGACATGCAGTGTTCGCCGTACACTTGTGGCATTCGGCGATGAATGTCCGTTCCCCCTACTCCTTCCGCTGTCAGAAACCGAACAACACCTCTTTGCTCTTCGGTTGACGCCTCCATGTCACTGTTTGCAATGCGACTGGCAGCGTTGGACGATTGATGCATGCTGCTGCTCGCTTTGTATCGTCACGTGACGTGCACGCGTGCCCTCTAGCGACGGGCTGTGACCTTCCACGCTCTGGTCGGAACCACACCTCGTTACACTCGCCACTATTAGCCGATGTAGTCACCGGTTTGCGCATTCCAGCCTCCGGCTCGTTACTTTTTGAACGCACCTTATATATACTCCAGCACAGTTAAGACCAACAGAATCCTTGACTAATCGTAAGGATTTGCCTACGGTGACATTAGGCTTAAATATGGATTTGATATAGTGTCTTCTTAGAATATTGCTAATCCTGTCCATGATAGATTGCACGTATGGCAGATAGGCCAATTTCGCAGGAGGAGGATTCTGCGATAATCTGTCTTTCGGTTTAGGATGTAACACTTCATTAATCTGCCTCATTGTTTAGCCATTCTTCTGGAAAGTATCGGCAAAGAACACAAGTTCACCGTCTAACTCATCCTTTTCACACACCGTCCTTGCTCTGTTAACAAGAGTGTTAAGGGCTGCTCGTTTCTGACGAAGATGGTGGAGAGAGGACCCATGATCCATTATCCCTTGTTGTGATAAGGGGGCCAAGCTGTAGATGTGGACTGATTATTATCAACGCTGTTTCCGTTAATTAATTCCAGTTGCCAGTAGACGGCTCGGCGCTCTCTCGCATCTCCCCTGCACCGTTGCCATGACGACAATATCGCCCGCGGTGCGGCGAACATTCCCGTTGCCATGGCAACTCCATCAGACAGAAGTTGTGTTCTGTGAGGCTTTGCTTTGCATCCCCTCTCCTTGTCTCTTCATGCAGCTGAGTGAATATTAGGAGGCCATGAGACTCCTTGAAGCGTAGCAATCACGTTTCTATTGTAGAGACGCGCGGATAAGCGTCGGTTTTCATTTCTGTCGGCGAAAACAAACCAAAATTACTTGTCGTACCAAGAAATCCCACCCCAGCTATTTCAGAAGTTGGCTGTCGCCCTGGAGGTCCTAGTTCGATGCCCGGCTCTGCCAAGAAATTTATATATTCTATTGAAGCCTATGGCAATAGCTGGGTAGTTTTGATTAAACGCCCGTGGACTCCCGCAAGTTCAATTTCAAGTAGTTCTAACTTTGATACCAGATGCTACTGTCACTAACACCTAGCGGCGAATGTTGAAACTTGATAGAGCCACATATAACCTACAAATTATGCTAGGCACTACCAATTGTAGAGGTAGGTTCTTTTACATGCCATAAATCTATGACATGGGCCCACCGGCTTTACTTCCCCTCCAAAGGAAGGCTTACTGAAGGATTTTAACCCTCTTAAAAATCTGACGAGTTCAGCCTGGTTTGAACCCGCGATCTTGGGCATAGTAGTTTAGCATGCTACCAACTACCCCAACTTCTGCCAAGAAATTTAAATTCTGGTGTGAGGGCTGGAATGGGGTACGTCCAGCCTAATGAGGCAAAACACTGAGAAGAGGAGGGTTTGATTTCAATCTCAGCCATCCTATAAGTGTTTTTGGGTGGTTTCTTCTACTCGAAGCAAATGCCGGGATGTTTCCTAACTTAAGGCCACGGCCGCCTCCTTCCTATTCCTTGTCTGAATCAGAACTACACACACTAATATTGCTATCACAATGACACTGGTTGCCAGACAGATTCAACACACACCCAAGTACACGGGGCTACATGATGACGATATCCAAGCCCCTAACTTAACAGTACAAAAATCGAATCCTGGACTTGTCGCACCAAAGCCTAGCAAGCCCAGGGCGGGGCAACTTTCGTATCGAGGCCCTGATATGTCGATCATATCTTAGCACGAGAGAAGATTATTTATTGGTTATGGACTATTAAATTTGGCGGGTCCTCTTTTACCCGTAGCCATGATCGTTAAAGCACGCACAGCGATAGCATTTTGCAGCTCGACTTATATTCATATTTCTCGAACCAATAATCGTAGATACTTGTGTAAAGGGTTGTATTAATCGGGATTACGCCCTCTTTTCTATGGAACACTGATTTACCCAAAGAATCCAAAACTACAAGGTCATTGATTAATACCTTTCCCGAGATGTCTCGAACCCATAATCATAGAAACTCGAACATGGATTAAAGCTCAACTATTTAAATATTAGTTTTATACGGAAAGAACAGTTCACGGCACGGTTTCACAGTCGTACAGTGGACAGGTGTTTAACCTCAGGCATTACATTTTTAATTCCGAATCAGTTTTTTTTAACAATATATGGGGTTAAGAAATCTTGCCGTTTAGTGCTTTGACAAAATCTAAAAATATAAGATCATAAAAACAGAAAATCTTATGTGCCTTCATTTAAATGAATGCATGTAAAAACATATTTGTATGATATTTTATTTTTTAGATTTTGTCGAAGGACCAAACTACTAGGTTATGGACCCAAAATTTTATTTTAAATTATAATTTATAGCCAACCGACAGTAGTGGCTACGCTGGCTAAAGCTCAGCATTAGGTCATGGGGCCAAGCTCTCTGCTGACTCGGTAGACGCGTGGGTTCGAGCCCCACCGTCGGCCGTCCTTGAAATGGTTTTCCGTGGTTTCCCCATTTTCAACACCAGGCAAATGCTGGGACGGTACCTTCTGACAGACCACGGCCGCTTCCTTCCACATCCTTGCCCAGTTTCATTCACCATCATTCATTTCATCTCTCATGAGGTTGGCGTCAGGAAGGGCATCCGGCTGTAAAAATCATCGCCACAAAGACTTCCATCGCATCTCATCCCCGACCCCGTCGGAAAACGGGAATAATAAGGGGTAGACATTCAATTTATAGCCTATTTTCATTTTATGAAAAATTAGGCTTATGAGATCACCTTTTGTCCGTGTGTGTCTGCCTTTGTGCCCCCCCCCCCCTCACCCTAATAAATTCTAAACGGCTGGAGCGATATCAATGAAACTCGGTAAGTTCACAGTACTACTTTGGTCGACTCCGACCGTGCACCTCAAATTTTATTACGTCTCACCAATCCAACATGGCGGCTGTGCGAACTATTTCACCGGCATTCTGTATCTCCGAAATCGTTACTGATATCACCCCGAAATTTCGTACGGTGATAAAGGGCACTACTACAAGTTTATATATGTAAGTTTCAAAATCCTGTAAAGTACAAAACGAACATGGCGGCCAAGCGAATTTGAAACATTTCAATAGACTTTTCTCGTGATTTTACCATCTGAGCGCAGTGAAATATGGCACAGTAAATGTTTATACACATTGTAATGCACTGATGTCTAATTTAGTTTAATTCTTTACATAACCTCAAGATCGCGGCCTTGCGAAATGTTAAAATTAAATTTTTATTTCTTGTGTCGTAATCATGCGATGGAAGTGAAAGTTTGAAAAATGATCCTACGCAATAATTTTCCTTTAATGGCCTATACAAATAGCTATCCAACATGGCGACCATCCGAGATATTTAGATGGTTCTCAATATCGACGTATCTTTTACACCAATCAAATTTATTATTTTTATGTTCATAGACGCTATGAACGTAAGTTCACCTATAGGAGTTTCAATAACCTGGTGAGCACAAATCCAACATGGCGGCGACGCGAAATATAGGCCTAAAATTTAAATGGATGTTTCTCGCGATTTAACCATCCAAGTGCAGTGAAACTTGGTACGGTAAATGCTTATAGAAATATTAATCTCCTGGCATCTAATTTATTTGAATTGTTTTTATAACCACACGATGGCAGCTGTGCGAAATTTTAAAATCTCGTTTTTACTTCTTGTGTCCTAATCATGCGATTGAAGTTTGAATACTACACGTACACAATAATCGTCATGTAATAGTAACTCTAAGATCTACATATATTAAAATCCAACATGGCGAGCATCCGAAATATTAGACGGTACTTAATATCTACGAATCTATTACGGCAATCAAACTGAAATTTTGTGTGTTGATAGAGGCAATTAACATATGTAGGATGTATGAAAATAGGCTCTAATTCTTCACGGAACTACTTGTTATTTATTTTATTATTTTATTTAATTTTTAAAGTCGACAATGTAACGTTTATTTATGTAATTATAGATTTCGCAAAAAGATCAATCTAGTACCTAGGTTATTGCTGATATATTTCTCAAAAACATAATCATAAAAACCTAATTCGGGTTTTAAATTATTACATGTAAGATTTTTTATTTTTTTATTTTTTATTTTTGGATTTTAGATTTTCAATTTTAGATTTTACATTTAGCAAAAAGACAAAACTTAAAGGTTATTGACTCGAAATGTTTGGTATCTAATTAATACTAGATGATTGACTAGAGATTTTGTGAATAAATACTTAAATTTTAGTTATTACAAACATCGGACCAGAAGTTAGAGTTATTACCGCGCAAATGAAAACTCACGTAACAATTACACATGCCTGAGGATCACCGACTGTCCTTTTTACCACTGCGCAACCGGGGCTGACCAGCCAAAAACTGTGGCGTGAACTGTACTTTGGTTAGTTTCGTTATCTGTTATAGAGTGTTGAACTGAGAGCTGAAGGAAGTTTCCTGGTGATGCAGCCAGCCAGCCAGTCACGATGATAGGAGATTAAATAAGAAGTGACCTGCGCCAACCTCTTGACGTCAATCGGAAGCTAAACGATTGAGTTATCGTCCCTGGCCTGGAGCCATAGAATTATTGGAGTTGCGGCACGTCATAGAGGCCGAGATTGGCCAAGGTTGCAGTCAGTTGGCATTTGAGGGTGCGCAAATATATGAGGGTAGATTTACTGGCACGTTAAAGATCCCCTTCGGGGAAAAATAACGCTACCCTGGCGCGGCGTCTCTAAAAGCCACAGTAGTTAAAAGGGACGTGAAACCAATAACATCAAGAATTGACAATACGTTGTATTATTACGGACTACATTATAAATGTAAATGAATAAATAAATAAATTAATGATTTTATTAAATTTGTATTTGATAATTGCTATTTCAACTTGTCTATCAGTCAACACAATAATCTCAATTAATATTCTTATGTTATGGACTACAGAAAATGGATAAAACTAAGGGATTACATTAAAACTCAGCAATTCTTCAAGGTTTGTGCTGTGTGTTCTGTGGGGTTTCGCCTAGGACACCAAGCTGGCTCATCAGCGGACTCTTGGTGTCCCCGCCCGGGAGGTGGCGCGCAGTTCGCTACTCCTGTGGGAGTCCGGGCGGGGACACCAAGAGCCCGCCGATGAGCCAACTTGGTGTCCAAGGCGAAACCCCACACAAGACACGGCACGAACCTAGAAGAATTGCTGAGTTTTAATTCACCGGCCGTGTAAGCCAATATACCATAATTTGTTCGCTGTGGTCGGCCCTTAACTGTGAAAGGATGATCACTCCTGCTCTTGTAAGTGGGCTTTCCCATACGTTTGCTAAGCTCACCCCATGCTGGTGTTGTACATAGCGCAGAGTCTAGATTTCATCCTCCTAGCCTCAAGTGATTCCCACCCAAGTTTCTTTAACATACGGCTCACACTGCTCCTGGGATTAAAGTCACTGAGCATTGTGACATCGTGGTAAAGTAGCCACGTGTACTTGGGTGTGCGGAACAATATCATATCACAAGGCAGTTACGTAGCTTTGTAAGGTGCAATGAACCATGAAGAGGTCACATGAACTTCATCCATAGCATGGAAATGTGGGATGTTGATTGCATTCATCAGAATCTCACAATGATTTACTGTAGTATGAAGAAAAAATAAAATAAAATATAATCTCTCAACTAGCTACACACACAATTGCAATTAAACATCATCCAATGTCATCATTTAGACTTTCACGGCCCGTGATACTATCCATAATGTAGAATTTTGGGTTTATGCCGTGTTTCATTTAATCAAACTCGACGCGTTTCGAAAGAAACCATGTCTTTCTTCATCACGAATACACGGAAATGACTAAATTGTTGCTAAGAGAAAGCAACAGAAAAACTAAAAAAAGGTGCCCTAAGATGGACGCCATTTTAGCCCCATCCTAGGGACAACGAAAAGCAGCAGTCTATTACTTTCTAAGGATACCATCCAATGTCATTGGGAACATTATTATTATTATAATTCTAATTATGTCGAATAAGCCGCTAGTCATTTGTTTCTGTACAGGACCAACACAATAGACACTTAAGTAACTTGGTAGGATTGGCAGATATGAGCATTCTACGTGCTTACTAGGCACCCTTCTCTTTCAATTGTTTTGCTAATGGTCATTGTGTGTCGTTTTGTTTACAAACACATAACCACCTCCATGATTATAATGGAGATTTTAAGCCCTGCTCGACGACACCAAGCAGAACGACTGAGTTAAAATCAGTGCTATGTAGGAGAATTTGGCCTGTGGTAGGTTGATAATTCCTATTGGAAACAATACAAATACAATGGAAATGCCATTCTAAAACTGGGTTGATAAACATGGGTTGAAGGGCAGTGTGAGTCGCAGGCACGTGCTCTCCGGAGTCGTGAGTTTTGAGACTAATTAGAATGTTAATTCAGCTACTGGTTTGTAGTAGTAGGTTTTGAGACAATTTGTTACTAGTCTATATTTAGGCTGTGTCCCAAAGCTCAAGTTATCTGCTATTCACTAGCTGCTAGCAACTAGTCACTAGGTACCATGCACTACGGAGCTTTGGGACTTGTGTGCTTGATCACAGCCTCCTTCATAGACTTGTGTTCTGAAACGCACTGGATTTACATGCTGGTACCAAACCAACACTCAAGATGGCGGTGATCTGCTACTCCTTGTAAGCTCTTTGCGCTTTCATGATGAGTGCGGAGTGTTCAAATCTCGATCGAAGGTTCAAATTTAAGATATCGGCTATTTTAAAATAACGATACAATTCTTTGGTTTGCTTTGGATACCATCATGGATGCGCCGGGCATATCTCTTTTTAGCCGAGCCTTAATTATGGTTTGTGATTGCCTGATTAAGCGAATTTAGTTTAGCAGGAAGATAAGAAGGGCAATTATGTTAATAAGGCAGCGGCAAGTTGAAAACTTGAGACGAGGCACTTATTGTGTGCTAGAGAGCATGGATCCAGATGTCGTGATTTCCGAAAAACCAAGCATTTAAATTCCGCAACATTTCTGCTTTCCATGGGAAGAGAGTTTTCGGAAGAACTATCCATTTATAATAAATTAAATAAGCAGAACAACAGAGCACGTGGGTTAATACACGGTTGAGAAATTGGCGAAGAGTGTAGGCCAAGTCCCAAGCAAAGAAGATTCATAATTAAGACCAAAGACAACCTACAATTTCTATAACTTCCTTGTACAAGTCGAAAAGTCAACAAATCTATCAAGCACTTTCGTTCACTAGCTACTACAGACTTGATTGTTATGTGCTAAGTACCTTTGGATCATGACTTGTGACGCCACATCCGGAATATTAGTCGACTATCTAGTTCACTATGGCTGAAAATGTAGCTTTGGGACACAGCCTACTAGATCGTGAGTTTTGAGACGTAACCTTTTAAAGGCCGTAAACGAAAATATTACAATGTTGCAAGACTGAGAATCCCACCAACTAATCTATGAAGGTGTTGATGTGATAAGCCCTACTATGTGCCAGGAATAGAGCAGGCAATGCTGGAAACAGTTCGGCTTTAACTCTGACTCGCTCATATTGTATTCGCCGGGACCCCTCGCTGTTGCCATGGCGACGCGACGGGAGGCTGGGCCGCACGGCCACGTGTGTCGCTATCGAGCTCAGTGCCCCGTATTCATCACATCAGCTTGATGCAGCTCTCCTATAGCACACCCTCCATATTGAGCCAATCCCATTTACAACACACCTCAGCAAGAACATGTCTATAATAATCGTTGTGGTAGATACAGGATGATAGAATACAGGATCACTGCGCAGTTACAATGGTTAATAATAATAACCAACACTACCCGTCGCGGATTTGCCCGCGAATATTCTAGTACACTTAGCAAAATCTCAATCATGAATGCTATGACTGATTTATCCTTGGTATGAATGATCAGACTATCTATCTATCAATTCAGGTACTGGTGCAGTGGTTAGGGGTTTGTCATTCCTTCATAGGTATATCAGAGCGAAGTTAGTTTTCTGGAAATATCACAGACACTGTTAATTTAAGGGCCTTTAAATATGGTTTTCGGAGACCCTTTATAGTCGGGTGAAAAAGACGTTTCGTACCAGGCTCACACGTGAAAATTGCGTGAAAAAAATCTAGAGTGATCCTTGACCCCCTTAAGCGCATTATACTGTATGCATTGATGAATTTTACAGCTTAATTTGGTTCAGTGATAACCTTATAACCGTTTGGAAACTTTCTCAGTAATGTAATAATTAGAATTGCATTGCGTCTTACAGAAATAGATGGACCTGTGATATTCTGTTACCATGGTTACCGTGTTGCATTCTTTCATTATTTCATTGTAAATATACATGTTTTAAGGTATTTATTTAATTGTGAGGCATTTAAAGAGTAAGTGAGTGCGTTTCGCTTACGCCGAACCTGTAGGTACCCCATATGTGTAGGTTGGTGTTAATGGGACCTTATTTTCGAACATAAAATTATTTTAATGTCTCGTTGGCCTATTTATTTATAGTTTATATATACAAATATAGAAACAGTTGATTCTCTCACTATTTTAATTTATTTAATTGATTTTACTTCACGATACATTAGAATAAAATAAAAATTACCTTCACAAAGACCTTTCTCAGGTCTAAATTCTCCCGCCTTCACGGGCCTAGGGGCGCATAAAATCTAAATCCGGCCCTGGTCAGCGTAAGTATTAAATTGTTCCTTCCCTACCGACAATTCATCGTCTTTGATATGTTGATCTTGCCATAAATCATAGCTTCAAAATTAAATGGTTCCAAACTTTCCGTGACTGACTCTATTCGCGAAATCGTGTTTCCTTGTATATTTCTCTGAAAGTTTATATGGAATAGACCCACTGTTTTTCTAAATATTGGTTGGAAAGGAAGGTTTGAGGTTCTCTTTCATAAAAAAAAGAACATTTTTGGCAGTAAATTTTTAAGGATGTTAATATGTGGTGTGTAACTGAGTGAGTTAGGTTACTGATTATGATTCAGGAAACACATTATTTTTTCAGGTATCTGCTTAAAGCAAAAAAACATGTTTTTCAGTTGGTCAACACGATTGTACCCAATGCGTGTTTCTAGTTCCGATCGTCATGCGATCATCATCAGATCCTTTCCACTTAGACCGTTAAATCTATACAAGTATGTGGGTGATGGTATTTACAATATCTAGATGTAGCCTAATTAGTTAGAGCAGTTGTCAACATTTGTTAGTTATGTTGCAATGTGGGGTCCGTTCTTGTGCAACTACTACCTCTTCCACAGGCTACACTGATAATGATTGCTTGACGTTCGTTTATTTATAATCTCATGTACGTATTTTCAGAATTGGGGAAACACCTACAGGGTCTTCATATTTGCTTGGCAAGGACATTCTCGCTCACGCGCTCCACCAGTGACGCCTCAGTTGCCGGCTACCGGGCGCGCTTATATACGGCAGAATGCTGTGCTTAAAATGAGTATCATGCATTTTTACTCACCACTTTTACAGTAGATGCTGAAAATGTTCCCCATCCGCTGCCAAACATAATCGGCACCTTCTTATGGGGTTTCCGGTTACTCGGGTTAATTTAGCTTCAGTAAGGAAATAGGCCCAACGACCTTTACGTCTATTTTTATTGTTTACTGAACCTGTACGTTTGAATCTCTTAGCCAGTTGTTTTATTGTCCAATTTTTAGGAATGGGTCTCCCTGGAAATTTCACTCGAAATTTTTGTCTTGTTCTAGCGTACGATTTCCTGCACTTTTTGTTCGTATTGTGCAGATATACAAGTTCAATAACGAATAATTCACCATCAGGCATTACAGCACTGTACACAATCACAATAAAACAACTCGCTAAGAGATTCAAACGTACAGGTTCAGTAAACAATAAACATAGACGTAAAGGTCGTTATTTCCTTACTGAAGCTACAGTAAATTAACCGGAGTAAACAGAAACTTCATAAAGAGATGCCGGTTATGTTTGGCAGCGGATGGGGAGCATTTTCAGCATCTACTGTAAACGTGGTGAGTAAAAATGCATGATAATGATTTTAAGCACGGCATTCTGCCGTATATATGAGCGCCCGGCAACCGGCAACTGAGTCGTCACTGGCGGAGCGCGTGAGCGAGAATGTCCTTGCCAAGCAAATATAAATACCCTGTATTATATTGTGTTGATCAACTGAAAAACATTAAATTTCGATTTACAGTTGTGTGAACCTCTGGTTCATTTAATACGTGTTTTCTTTTTTAATGCATCTTTGCTTCAAAACTGAACAAAACTAGAAAGCGTGCACGAAGTGAGGTTATCATGTGCGCTGTTATTTATACAGTGCACAATTTAAAAGGAAGAAACAGTAGACTCGAAATGTCTCGTACAGAGTCGAGCTTTATTGTTATCTAGTTTAATGGAAATCAAACTTGAAACTTACCTCCATATCAAGACTGTCCATTTCTCAAGCCTGAAGTAGTTGGTAAGTTTTCAGCGTTGTCTTGAAGTCGTAACAAGAGGAGATGTTGTTGGTTCTACATCGCTAAATATTGCTGTAGCTTAAAACAAAGGCTGACATCGCTCTCACACAACATGGCGTTAGACAGTGGTGTGATCGGTGAGCTATTAGTTTAATGAATCTTTTGCAGAATATTCAAATACAGTGAAACCTCTATTAAGAGACCAGTGACGGTTCCATGGAAAACTGGTCTTTTAGAGGGGTAGTCTCTTAATAGGGGTAGGCATTAAAAATAATTGTATACTGCATTGTTAATAAAGTACAGTTGCAACACATACTTGATTACAAATTAATTACAATTAGTTATTTTCTGTGCTCTGTCATTTATAAATGTCACGAATTAATCTCTGTTCCAGATTAGTTTTATTTAACAATTTCACTTTCTAGAATATCTCGAGTGAGTTCGAAAGTCCATTAATTTGTTCTGGGTTCGAACAATCTTCTAGGAGAGCCAGTTTTTTTTGGTATTTTTTATACGTTACATAACACTTTTGAGTATGCTGATGCACTTCTGTGCCAACAGAACCATTGTTTACATCATCACCCTCATCACCATCTCCAATGGGAAGGCAGACGAGAAGTGGTCTTTTGAAAAAGGTCAGTGTGAGAAAATGCCTGGTCTTTGGTCGGGGAGAGGAGTGGTCCTTAAATAGAGGTAACAAATACATTGACCTTATGAGGTTTTAAATCGGTTCCGAGAAAATCGGTCTTTAAAAGAGGTGGTCTTTTAATAGGGGTAGTCTTTTAAAGAGGTTTCACTGTACTTATACTTTCTAGCCGAAATATGGACTATATTGATTTTAATGACTAAGAATATGCAACATGTGTGCTAAACTTCCAAAATGTGGAAAATAAATACTCCCTTTTTGAACTCCATACGCCATGATTCGTAAAAATTATGCTTATTATAATTAAGTTTAGCTTCCTAAATAGATATGTATTTACATAGAAATGCGTTCCCTGATAATATTGATGCCCATAGTTAAATGTTATTCCTATTTAGCTGAGAATGGTAAAAAGTTAACCGAAACTAGTCCTATACTATATAGGTGTCATTTATGTACTTGAGTGTCCTTAAGGGACGTGTAGGGGATGGGTATAGGATTAATTTGAGGTAGGGAACCTGGGGTCGTAACGGCCTCCTAACCCCAGAAAACAGGTTTGTTTCAGGCCCTTCGCCCCTGTTAAGCGCGCCATGTGCTACTCTAAGGTCAGGCACTCTTTCGCTGTCAACGGTCTTGGCGCGACCACCGCTCAACGCTGCGTTAGCCGAGAGCTGCATTCCTCTTGACAATTGATATTTCCCTCGTCTTTAACTACTACAGAAACTCAAGTAACTCGTTGATACTAATAATCAAAAGGCAATTAATTTACAAAATCAACGATAGTTTTTAAAAATGAGCACAGAATAAACACGCACTGTGACTACGCCCCCTCCTTCCCCTCTAAAAAATTAAAAAAATGAAAAAGGTGAAAAAATGAAGGCATGGCACCCCCGGAGAAACGAAGCCGGGACCACCATGCCACCGCGCCTCGCCGCTATCAGAGTGCCTGACCTCAGAGTAATACATGGTGCGCTTCCCTACTGTACAGGGGAAAGGGCCTGAAACAAACCTGTCTTCTAGGGTTAGTAGGCCATTCCGCCCCCAGGTTCCCTATCTCAAATTGATCCTATACCCATCCCCTACACGCCCCTTAAGGGTACTCAAGTACATGAATGACACCCTGTATACAACCTCAGCCTGAAAAGTTCGGTGAATGGTCAATATTACGAATGGATTGTTGACTTACCTGAAACAGCCGTTACTATCCTTCGAAGTAATCCCCGTGAATGGTTATGCATTTCTTAGAACGGCTGTATAAATCCCGGCATAGTCTTCCTGAGGAATAGCCTTCAGTTGGGTCGTCATATTACGTTGGATGTCCGAAATGTCCGAAAACCTCTGACCCTTCAGGGCTTTTCGGCGACCCTGGACCCTGATACTCCATACTTTGACGCTTGCCTTCGAGGTCGTACCACTGGCACCAGGTCTCGTCACCCGTGACGATGGTTTTCAGGACCATTCCATTCCACGGAACATTCACCCTTCTCACTGTCACCCGTCGAACAGGCGTGCACGTTAGGTTGTATAAATTCACCCTTCTCACTGCTGCCCGTCTATCACGTGTGCAAGGCAGGTTGCATAAATTCACGTTTCTCTCTTGCTTCCAATTTAGAGTTTTGACGACCCAAACTGAAGGCTATTCCTAAAGAAGACTATGCCAGGAGTGCCCAGGACTTGGTCAGTCGTTCTCAGAAGTGCATAACCATCCACGGGGATTACTTCGAAGGACAGTAACGGCTGTTTCAGGTAAGTCAACAATCCGTTCGTAATATAGCCCATTCACCGAACTTTTCAGACTGAGGGAGTATTATGCAATTTAGTTTCATTATAGTATTGACTTAGGTATTTTACTACCTTCTATAAGTTACGATTAGGGCCCGGACGTTGATACCGTAAGGAAGTTTAAAAAATGCACTTAAAACTTTCAAAAAAAGACTGTAATAAATGACCTAAAAATTCGAAAAATTTAGAAAATGATCTTATAATAATAAACTCGCCAATATTTCAAAACTAAAATCTTAAGCTCAAACTGAAAAGTCAATCAAAATAGATTTCTAGCACTTAACAAAAGGTTTATTGTTCACTTTAGTCTGAGTTGCACTGCACTACGAATGTCATTCTCATGTTGTCAAATGTAAATGATCTGCGGTTATCAGCCAGCAAGTTTTTATATCTCGAAAAGCTGCGTTCAACATCAACTGATGTGATCGGAGCGTACTTGAAGTGAGGAAGGTCGTTTGCTGCTAAATCCTCCTCAATCCCATCCATGCTGTAGTTCTTACCAGAAAGTACTGTATGTCTGAGATTTTGCAGAATGTTTTAGTTCCGCACTTTTTTTCAGTTTTGATGCAATACTCGCAGCAATTTCGCCACGATTGTTGCTAAGACTAGTTTCCACCCGGTTGATTAACGAAATGGAATCAATATTTCAATATTTTAAATTATCTTGTATCAGCTACTAGCTTCTTCTTAACTCTGAGACACGTAACTCCGGCATATAAAGCAGTGACATGACTAAATTGAAAAAAAAAAAAACTCAAAAGGCCGATTTCTCTAAAATAAAACCAAAAACATCTACCAAACTTTAAAAAATGCTCTAAAAATGGAAAAAATTAGAAAAAATGCAAAAAGATGCAAAATAAAAATGACATATTTGAAGACGGGGTGGCCCGTCCGGAGTTTCTATGAACTTCAGCATTGTTTTAGACAGCTCAGTAAAAAGATGACATGTCATAAACATCCGGGCCCTAGTGATGATGTATTAATGCATACTTGTTGACGTTAATAACATTTCAATAACACCAGCCACATTGAATGCTCCAAGTACCGTCACCGTCACAGATCACAGGCCTCGTTCCTGCAGAGTCATGTTCCAGCTCCTCGAACCTGTGACCCTGAAGATACCGGCTCATTGGAGGCGCCAAGGACGGATCCTCACCGCCTTATCATTTCGGAGTGTGATGGATGATCTGATAACACCCGAGTGTACACAGCAGTGGCTCGAACAGATAGGACACGCACAAACATCGATCAACCCGCCCCGGCTTCGCTCGGGAACAGTTTTGAATGCATTACGTGATAAACACCTATTTGTCGATGTCAAAGAACTACGACTTACAGTATATCCGTTTTACGCCTCGGCATGATGGGTTAAAATCACTGACTGGACTATTAATTACATTATCATGGAGATGTATGTGCAACGAATTCTTGTCAGACGTAATTTAAGAATGACGAGGTGCATGAAACACAAATCCCCCTTCCGTCCAATCTTAACTTGACTTATGTATTTTGCGGAACGAAAAGTTGACAGGCGAAATGAAGAAGAGCTGAGTTGCACTTCCAGGAAAACTCCAAACACAACCACTCTTCTCTGAAGTCTTAACTCAACACGACTCGACAGTTTGCTGCTGGCTGTAACTGGGGTGATAGGCTCGCCTAGCCAGCTCGTAGTAAACTGTTGCCTCAGTAATTGAATGGAGATTGTCGGAAGAAATGAAAACGTAAAAACACTTATAGTGGGCGATGTATTGAAGATAGAGATATGCTCTCATGGACTTTTTTGTAGAACTTTCCTTGCTGAACAATTCTTACACTCATAGTATATAGATATTTTAACGGTTTTCCCAGCGTAAGCTTAAAAATCGCACGGACGCGATGTGTGGTTTTTCGACTTTTTCACTGAAATCGTTACTGCTTTGCTTCCTTTGATCATAAATAATTTATTTTCTACAGAAACCTTCCTCGAGATATCCTTTACAGAATGGTGAAAATCGCATCAAAATCTATCCAGTTGTTCTCGAGATTACCCGTGACATACAACAATCGCGGACTTTGTTTTAGGCTAAGTAGAGATCCATTAGCATCCCTAACGAGCCATTAAAACTAATTGCTCTGTCTACACACAATTAACAGTCCAATGCAAAATGGAGCGTGCATTTAACTTCATTCTCAATGATGACGATATTCCTGAAGACGAGCTAGATTTTGGTCAACCCGCCCCTTTTCAATGTCAGGCACACTGTCACTGTTACCAACCGTACAACTCGTTTTGTTTTCTACGATCTCACTTCAAGTACATTCCTTTCATCCAAAGAAAAATTTGGCCCCCGGGTCTTTCCTTCATCAGACATGTTTGATTTTAACCAAGGAACATATAACTCTTAAGCTTTCTACAGTTCACGGCCAGCTAGATTATATCATGGAACATATAACTACACTGACCGGCAAAAAAAAGTGGAACAGTTAAAAAAAGTAATATAAATAGTATAAATCTAGCCTTGAAAAAGATTTAATCACATTTTAAAAGCTTTTCATGCATTAGAACAAACATCTGAAACATCCGTGAATAGAAATTGATAATATGACATTTCTTAGGGTGGTTTATTACCACCAATTACCCCCAATCCTCGATGAGCCTATCTTAATGGTTTTATGGCGGGAAGCGGACTGGAAGCGTTTAAGGTTTATGAGTGTTGCCGCTCGCTTATTGTTGTTCTTGGGATAACAACTGGCACTTGTTGAACACGTGTGAACCATTGTCACACATTTTAGCAAGTTATCCATTTGCAGTTCACACTAAAACATGCCTCTTAGCCGTGAAGAAGCTGCACAGGCAGTTGTATTGGTGGAGGATGGCCGCAGCTTCCGTTATGTTGCTGAGGTCATTGGATCATCTCTCGGTAGCATACATCGTGCAGTGAAACGTTACAGAGAGCTCCGAACATACGACAGGAGACGAGGGTCAGGCCATAGAAGAAGCACAAGTGCCAGGGATGACAGATTTCTCACCCTCCAAGTTCTGCGTGATCGGCATACCACAGCAGTTCAGGCACGAAATCAACTGGAAAATGTCAGAAATGTGAGAGTGGGTGAGCGAACAGTAAGAAGAAGGTTTGAAGAAGCTCATCTTTCGCTCAGGAGACATGCACGTGGACCCGCACTCGAACGGCATCGCAGAGAGGCGCGTCTTCGCTTCGCAAGGCAGCATCTGGGATGGACCCACGAGCAGTGGGCCTCTGTTCTCTTCACTGACGAGAGTCGCTTTAACCTTGATCTCCTGATGGAAGAGAAAGAGAGTGGAGAAGGCGCGGGGAGAGGTACAGCCCTGTTGCTTTCTCCTCCAGGACTCCATTTGGAGGTGGCTCGGTTATGGTGTGGGGTGGCATCAACGTTATGGCCCGCACTGAGTTGGTGTGCATCGATCACGGGACGCTCAATTCCCAAAGGTACATCGAAGAGATCCTGATGAACCATGTGATGCCCTTTGCGCCTTTCATTGGTCAGAATTTCATGCTGATGCAGGATAATGCCCGCCCTCATACTCTTCACTGTGTTGTACAATATCTGCAGGAAGTGGAGATTCAAACCCTGGACTGGCCAGCTCGTAGTCCTGACTTGAACACCATCGAACATGTATGGGATACGCTTGGAAGGAACGTCAGACAGCATGACCACACCACCTTGGCACAACTGAGAACATCGCTGCTGGAGGAATGGGATCGCATCCCGGCAGATGCCATTCGACGAGTTGTGAACAGTATGCCTGAGCGTTTACAAGCTGTCATAGACGCTAAAGGTGGAAACACCCGTTTTTAGTGACCAGTGTTCTCTTGCAGTGCAGTGCAAACATTAATACTGTTTTGTTTGGCAATACGTTTGATAAACACCAGCCCAAAAGAGCATTACTAAAAAATAGAAAATTGTAAGATTTGCAAAATGTAACGAAATTTGTGAGTTAAAGCGTGTTGTAAAACATGATTCGGTATTTTCTGTTGCCAACCATCTAAATTTACATGAATAATGCAAATATTGGAAAACCGATACATTTTAGTGGAATAAATTAAGAAATTACATAAAAAATAAAGTGTTCCACTTTTTTTGCCGGTCAGTTAAGCTTTCTACAGTTCACGGCCTGCTTGATTATACCTTGGAACATATAACTATTAAGCTTTCTACAGTTCACGGCCAGCTAGATTATTCCAAGGAACATATAACTCTTAAAATTTCTAAAGTTCACGTCCTGCTCGGTTATACCATGTTACATATAACTCTTAAGCTTTCTGCAGTTCACGGCTGCTCGGTTATACCAAGGAACATGTAACCCTAAAGCTTTCTGCAGTTTACGGCCTGCTTGATTATTCCATGGAACATAGCTGTTCACGGCCTGCTTGAATATACCATGGAACATATAACTATTAAGCTTTCTGCAGTTGACAGCCTGCTTGATTATACCAAGAAACATGCAACTCTTAAGCTTTCTGCAGTTCACGGCCTGCTCAACTATACCATGGAACGTATAACTCTTATGCTTTCTACAGTTTACGTCCTGCTCAGTTATACCAAGGAACATATAACTATTAAGCTTTCTGCAGTTGATGGCCTACTTGATTATACCAAGGAACATGTAACTCTTAAGATTTCTACAGTTCACGGGCTGCTCGGTTATAAGTAAAGTCCTGCGCGGATGCGGATATCCGCGGATACACTGCGATGGTGAACCCCAGGTACATTTGGATGAGCAGCCGCTGTCATCTTACTTGAACCACAAAAAAGTGAACTATTAGTTTATTATTTCAAGAATGATGTTAACATTGCTATTATTACTTTCCTAACCGTCTTACGTAAATTCACGTTGCTGTGCTAATCGTTTAACCCTTTATAGATTAGTGATGTATATATATAAAACACCTACAATAAAGAGAATTTATATTGCCAATTATGCTGATGGTTGAATCTTTCAGCATTGCGGTCCGGGTTCGATTCCCGGTCAATGCATGTGAGATTTTCCAAGTGAAATGCCATGTCCTGTGGTTCGGATTCCACGTAAAAAGGAGGTCCCGTGGCTCATGATCTCGCGATTAATGGTCACGTTAAACTACAAGCTTCCTTCCTTCCTTCCTTCCTTGAATCTTTCAGCGATATGGGCTACCAAGACATTCTATTTTGGAAGTGTTAATATTTCAATTTGGTTTTCAGTAATATTATCGCTTTATCTCCTTGACCTAAAGTACATGAAACAATGTTCTTAATAACAACAATTAAAATTAAAAAGTTTTAAAAATGGTAGGCCTAATAAAATTATAATTAATAATAAATAAGCTTATAAAAATAAAATTCTAATACTTCTATATCCCTAATTTTCAGAACAATAAACGTTATTGAAAATTAAAATTATTAATTAATATTGGGGTGAAAGAATTAAAATTTAAAAGTAAAAAAAAATATAATTAAATTAAAAACAATCAAGCGTATAAAAATTAAAATTCCATTCTTTTATAAACTTAATTTTAAGAGCATAAGAATGTTAAAGAAAACAGAATAACAATAATATTTGGGTAAAACAATACATTGAAAATAAGTTAAAATAAATACAAATAAAAGATCTTCAATAATAATCTGCCCTATAAAGGGTTACGGGCTTGGGACATCTTGGTCATCAGCCCCGTGTCTGATAACCTGTATTATATGATGACTGTAGGCGTGTGTATTAGGGATAGGGATGAGGGACTGTGGAGAGGATAGCCCCTGTCAGCACTGGGATTAAAACCTGCGATCTCCGGACCTGCTGTAGATGCCCGCGTGGTCGTGGTGCATGTTTCAACAAGCCCAGCTACGCCGCGGTACATTTGTGCTAATCATACCCAATAATTGACGCGCACGGTTCCAAAATCCACCTTATCCAGTTTTAAGGAAAATTGAGTTTTTTGCTCATATGATCTAGCATCTTTATCAACAAGAAAATAGTTCCTAAACCCGCCTTATCTTAAGATGATGTTTCCATCATCCGCCTTATCCATATACAGGGTCTTTCATATAAAATAAGAGCGCCAAGCGGCGGCTTTGTTAACCGCTGCTGCGGTCACCTTGGCCGAGCTTTTGGTGCGCCAAGGCCCCCTGCTTTAAGCGTGTGTACAATGCTATATGATGCAGCGGCCTTGCTAGCGTGTGTACAATGCTGAAATCTTACTTTAGTTAGTTAGTTATTGTTGATGAAACCGAAACCCCTATAGTATTGAAAGCGCACGCATAGTACATACGATGGCTGTTCTCCCCCCCAAGTTCCGATGGACTGTATAAAAATAACAGATTGACATTACCAAACTTGACCTTGCAATAAGCGTGCAGTTGCTCAGTCGCCAGTATAAACCTCAAGTGCTAACATGGTGAGACAGTTATCATTGCAACATCGTATTTTTTTATGTTAAACTTATTTGAAGTACGCGTCGGCTCGGCGGGTACGTGATGCATTTGTTCAACAATTTCCTGATGAAGTCCCACGTTCACTAGCACAGATTCACGTAATTGCAAATAAGTTTGACAATACTGGCTCGGTGCTCAATAAAAAGCATGCCCGCACACGAACAGTTTTAACAGAGGATGATCTAGATGACATTGACGAGAATCTTGAACGGTCTCCGAATAAATCACTCACAAAATTAGCACCAGTAGGGGTTTCGGTTTCATCAACAATAACTAACTAACTAAAGTAAGATTTCAGCATTGTACACACGCTAGCAAGGCCGCTGCATCATATAGCATTGTACACACACTTAAAGCAGGGGGCCTTGGCGCGCTAAAAGCTGGGCCAAGGTGACTGCAGCCGCGGTTAACAAAGCCGCCGCTTGGCGCTCTTATTTTATATGAAAGACCCTGTATGTGGCGCCGAAAGTGGAACGTATCTCAAAGAAAACTCTATGGAGAAGGCGTCAGCACGATATTTATGAAGTACTATGTACACTGTGTAAGTGTGTATTCTATGAAACTGGTGGCAATGCTGTTCCCAATTATTTCGCGCCAGTTTTTTTACACGCACATTACTTATTTTCTGGATAAACATTTCTTAAATTTTAACATATTTTATGACTTTAGAGAATATAAACAATAAAACAATTTCGATTATAATATCACTTTATGACGAAAGTTATCATTATAAAGTTCTTGCCACGGTGGGTGAGTGGTTAACGTGTCGGACTACCAACCCCCAAGCTTTCAGGTTCGCTCCTGGCCGTGGTAAGTGTTTTTTGAAAGGTGACAAAAATCAAGACATGGATGTCATACGTTGTTGGCATATTAAAAAAAACATTTGAATTCAGTAGGCCGTGTACATAATGGCAAAATTAATCTCGGGATTTTTCGCCAACACAAAGTTCCTCCATTTTCTACTAGAAAGCGCTATAGTGTCAAGGAGCTTAGATATCTACCCTCCTTGACTTTCATAGCGTTCAAAGGAACGACGAAATTCGACATTCAAGATGCCCTCTGGGTGTCAATTAACAAAGCTTGCACCCGGCACCGAGGCCATACGATATTATTATATTATAAAGTTTTAGTTAAATTTCCAAAATCCGCCCTTATCCACCATGACAGTTCCATAACTCTCCATATGCAAACTTAATTTGTTAATATCTTCTATGAGTTGTCTGCAGATCGCAGGAATATGAATAAGGGCATATATCCTGATATAATAAACATCAATAAATACATTGGTTTTACTGAAGTTGAACGAGAAACGTTTTTTTCGTCTCCTGAAAAATTTGCCAAAATGGATAAGGTGGATTTTGGAACCGTGCGCCTCAATTGGTCACGCCTCAGAGCCGTTTGGGGATGTGCCGTCCAATAGAACAATATTTCTCCTGTGAGTAAACAAAGAAATATGAGATTTGAATTCATTGTTATTATTTATTTATTTATTTATTTAATCGAATAGCACCATTGCAGAGCATGAAAAATCAATACTTGAAATCATGCCATGTCTTTTATCTCTCTGCCCACATTCGCTTCATCCTGTCTGATCTCTGCTTTCGTTGACTTTCTTGTTCCTCCCTGAAGATATTTTTTTTGAAATTTGTCCCGAAATAAATTCCTATTATGTATCTGCAATGTCAATGTCGGCTTCCTTAAGATCTTTTAATGTCTGTGTAATCCACGCTGGTTGAACTTGAAGTTTTAAAATTTTATTAAAAATGTGTTTTGTTAGCCTGTCATTATTCATTCTATTTAAATGCCCCAAAAATGACATTCCTCGTTTGCGCAAGGTGTGAATTATGTTCCCCACATGGGTGTATATTTCCTTGTTAGGTCGTGGTCTGTTATAATCTGTTTCTGTTTTCCTTGGGCCAAGGATGCATCGAACCAATCTTCTTTCCATGAGCATGATTTTGTTTATGTCACCTTTCCGCATTAACTTTAATGTTTCAGCTCCGAAGAGTGCTTTAGGTCTCACCACAGTATTGTAATGTTTAATTTTAGTGTCCCATGATAATGCCTTCTTCTTGTATACATTTCTGATGATCTGAAATGCTACGTTCATTTTGAATTCATTGCACTGTAGAAATAGAAAAGTATATTTCCGTGTAGTTATGCACTCATACAGGGTCGTTTCCTTTAGGTTTACACACAGGAGAATGATCCTAGTGTGTTGGACAGACAATAAGGGAAAGGAGGAGCAAGAAGAGCAGTATTGCTATCTACACGAGCTGAAACTGTATCAATGGATTCTGTGGTCTTATCTGGCGACCCTGAATGACGTCACATGCTGCCAATCTTCAAGTTACATTACTACGGCTCGGATTTTTAGGTAAAGAAATATATTTTTATGTAAATACATATTTTAAGCATGTTTTCTATAAATACATACATTCCTGCTTTTCACTTATTAGTACATAAAAATACAACATATTTTACATTTTTAAAAGTCAGTATGCTAGATCTTTCAGTTTATTGCATTTTTGTTCTGTGTTACTTCAACGGGGGAAGAACCTGTGAGATAATAATCTTCATGCAGGGCGGCCCGTGCCACTCACTGTGAAAGCCGGAGATTTCCTTATCCATAGCCATTTTGCACCACGTGCTACACCCCCCTCCCCCAGCTACCTGGAACCAGTGTCACTCACATGCAGTTCATTTCGGCACTGTGAAGTGTCAGGCAGTTCTACGATGCCTAAAGTAAAAACAACTACAAGTTATCGTCTGTTGCAGAATTTAAAGATAATTTTACTTCTGATGGGGGCGTTCTGTTCTGCCAACTATGTGGGAAAACAATCAAGGCTGAACAGCGATCTCAAGTTACACAAATCCCCAAGGGCAAGAAACATATTGACGCAGTTTCGCGCCTTCAGAATAAGTGTTTCGCGATAATCGTCGGTCATTTGTGGTGGACAACCTGAAGATGTATCTCGTTGTGTATTGTAATACTTCAGCAGTCAGTGAGACATAGAATAAATTGCAATCGTGAGTACTGCATATTGTTTATATCCACATTAATAAACTAAATTATAATTAAATATTTTTACTTTTTGTCACATATTTCAGGTATTTTTAATACATAAAAAATAAATATTTCCCCCGATTTTTAGCACCGAAAAATCCGAGCCCTACACATTACAAATGCCAGTTTCAGTGTCAGCAAACACGAGTGGTTGAATCATTCTACTATAAACACCATGGTTTTTTTTTGTAAGAAAGACATAGGGGTGAAAAAAAATTTTTTTTTGGCACTTTTAGTTATTTGCAATGTAGAGAACAGGAATTCGTCAAAAATAGTCGAAAAAATATGAAAAGTGGTCATTTTATAAGATACTAGCAGGTACCCGCGGCTTCGCTCGCGTCATAGTCGTGTCATATTGTTATTCAATGAAATGCAGGTGTACCCCCTTAACACCCCTTTAGAAACTGAATATCCAAAAACCCTTCCTTAGTGGACGTTTTCGACTTTCAACGAACATATTCCCAAAATTTCACGTTTCTAGCTTTAATAGTTCTGGCTGGGCGATGATGAGTCAGTCAGTCAGTCAGTCAGTCAGTCAGGACACTTGTTTTTATATAAGAGATAAGCATCGGTCCTAGTGGAAAATAATTCTATCACCTGAAACCAAAAATGCATGGGACGAAAAAAAACATCAAAATATCACATTGGTTCCGGACCCTAAAAGACGTGAAAAATATAATTGAAGTATTAAAAAAAACTATTTTTCGAAATTTCATTCGAATCAATTTTTATGCCATTCCTGGGACTTAGAAAATTCCGGCTAAAAAGTACAAAATCATTAATAACTCCCTAAGTATTCGTCGTATGATGAAATAGCAAGAGACAAAAAAGATGTAATGTGTTATTGTCTACAACATAGGCCATGTATAACTTTACACTCAGACATATTACGTTTTATCCCCCCTCGCCATATTTTCACCCCTCCCCATGGGCCCCTTATATTGGATTTATGAAAAAACGGTCAAACACCTATTTTGTTATTTTTTATGCTGATTTTTTTCCGCTGAGTTCCAAACTCCTCGCCTATGTCGTTTAAGAGATACACGCTCGGTTAGGAAACCTTCAACCCCCACTTTTCACCCCTTTCACCTCAAAATATACACCACATCGAAAAACCCTCAGACACGTATCTTCTTATTTTTAATGATGAGTTTATATGCCGAGTATCAAATCCCCCAATGAAAGCAATCTGGAGATATTGTTATTCAATGAAATGCAGGTGTACCCCCTTAACACCCCTTTAGAAACTGAATATCCAAAAACCCTTCCTTAGTGGGCGTTTTCGACTTACAAAGAACATATTCCCAAAATTTCATGTTTCTAGCTTTAATAGTTTTGGCTGGGCGATGATGAGTCAGTCAGTCAGTCAGGACACTTAGTTTTATATAATAGATAAGCATCGGTCCTAGTGGAAAATAATTCTATCACCTGAAACCAAAAATGCATGGGACGAAAAAAAACATCAAAATATCATATTGGTTCCGGACCCTAAAAGACGTGAAAAATATAATAAAAGTATTAAAAAAAACTATTTTTCGAAATTTCATTCGAATCAATTTTTATGCCATTCCTGGGACTTAGAAAATTCCGGCTAAA